>OY728145.1:1438182123-1443182123 GCA_963277665.1 Viscum album | reverse complement strand
GAATCATATTAGTCTTTATATTAATATAGGATATAGTACAACATCAGGTCTAAGGAGAATTCTCTCATCTAACCTCATAAAAAATCAAGAAAGGATAAAAATTACTTATTTAACCATCAATCCACTTTATTACTAACACTAAGTTATCTTTGATTTCCATGTAGTAAAATAGTATCTATAGGGATTTCTCCATTCCTGCAATGAGGGACTATTATTATATCACATTATTTGTACATCCGTTTGATAGAAGTAAGGAGTAGTGTAGAAATGTTTTATATTATGAGAAAAGTAAAATATCTAGGACAACCCTGTTATTATTTGGGTTTTACATTCTTTATCATGTTATGATTATATATTCACTATTAATGAATATATCCCATATATAGGGGTTTCATGGTTATATAAAACCTCTTCTCCAAGAATATCTATGTCTAGAAGCAATAATTTTAGGATGGGGTGTGCTATGAGTGGAAATATTATAATTCATTCCATTTAGTTTTCTTTTGAGAGATTAATGGGATATAAAACTATTATATAATTACCTGTCATTATTCTATATTACCTTTTGACATTGGGAGGAAAATAATATATTTTATAAGGTCTATAAAAGATAAAAGATATACCATGTGGTTCTATCAGTAATGCCCCAGTTTCTATAGTGTAAAAATCAGTTCCATGAAGTTATTCTCAATATCATAGTATGAAGCCTCAACATCTAACATGGTTTTTCTGAGATAATTAATATTGTTCTCCTTTAATGCATTTTTATTTTTGGTAAAGAGTGCATTGAGTGATTACTTTAGGGTTTCCAAATAAAGGATAATGGAATTCCCTTCTACTAGGGACTTTTACATATGAAGGTGAAAGATATAATTCTAGAGATCATCATAATATTTCTAAAAATATTTATCCCCCTAATAAGAAACTCTTTTATTAATCAATTTAATGAAGGGTAATCATTTTTTGGTGAGATTGAAAATGAAGTGTCTGATATAGACCAAAGTAACCTGGATTCCCCATAGATCTTTATAGTTCATATGTAGTGGTATATCAAGGATTTTATTAATCATATCATGATCAAATTCAATACTATGATGGAGTACTATGAAGTTGAGAACTTTTATTGGCATTACCCCAAAATTAAATTTCAAGGGTTCATCTTTAGACTATTTTTTCAAAATCTTGTTGAAAACTCTCTCAAGATCGGTAATTTTATCATATTTTTGTTGGTACATAACCAATAGATCATCAATATAAAATTTTAATATATTCTATAAGAAAGTATTGAAGATATGGTGCATGGAACATTGGTATATAGAACTAGTATTTTTCAATCCAAAGGGTATCACATGACAGAAATATACCCCTTGGAGTTTCCAAATGGTTGTTGCCTCCTTGTCTTAGGTGGACATAAAGTTATGGTTATATATTGAATACCAATCCATAATGGATTGGTCCAATAATATAGAAATATCACCAATTAATAATTATATTCTTGTGATTTAGAAATCATCCATTGGGTAGGGTTGGTTGAGAACCCTGAAGCCAATACAATACCACATCATTCCATTATTTTTCTCAATATTGAAAAATTAGTGATTCATTTGAGGTATTGAAACTCTCAAATGGTTTTTTATTTGATAATATTTTAATCATCATCTAGTACATTGGTATCATGAGTCAAATTCAACCTCTCAAATACATGTCTAAGGCTTAGTGGTCATATAGAAAACCCAATTGATGAGTTTCCACATCAGGATATAATCATGGAATTTTTGTAGTGTTTCTAGTTAAGACATTATGGTGCTTCTTGGGCAAGGAGATATAAATCTTCTTTCCATCAATGTAAATTGATAAATTGGTCAATATAGGCCTTAGATCCTATCATATATCCATATCCACCTATTTTCATTCATCGATGGTAGCAAAGAAACCTTCCTCAAATGTTGGTGGAGAATATATGAGATCTTATTCTTCTTACTCTTCTATATATCCATTATTATAAGTATAATATGAATAAGAATTATGGGATTTGATAGATGATTTGTAGGAACCTTAATATCATGAGTATGAAGTTTCTATATCATTGATATTTTCCCCTACCTACAAATTATCTTCTATAGGAGATAACATGTCAAATTATTAAGATTCATAATATGAAATGAGTATATTATTATTTGTGGAATTGTTATATTTTCCAAGATAAAATCAATATTTTTTATGGATGAGTTCGATTGATGAAACCAATATCATAAGAATGAGAGAAAATGTTCCCAACCTCTATTATTTCATTCTCATAGTATTCATATCCAATTGTTTAAAGAGTCTTAGATATGTTAACTAATAATTATGATCATTTAGACCTACATAGTGGTAAATATGAACTAGATCCAAGTTAATACACTTTCATTTTGAATCAATTTTTATTTTCTTCGTGGTGGTTATCCTATAAAGAAATTCTCCCAACTATTATATAAAAGGAAAGTGGTTGAATTATTTATGTTATTGTCAAATAGAACTCAAATGAATTAATTACTTCTTAGATTAAGGGTTTTTTCCTCAAATAAATTAATACTAAACACATATTATTTGTTGATTTCACTCCGTGGTCTAGCATGGAAAACTTATAAGATATATTTTTTGTTTATCTAAATGATATTATGTACCACCAGTTTTTTACCCTCCCTTTTTAAATGGGACATTATCACTATACAACACCCCTACATATCCATCAATAGAGTATTTAAGGCATTGATGATATAAATATGGTACTTCAACATTGTTTTTAATCCAAGAACTTACCAAAAATATGTTGAAGGTAGTGAATTGGAGAAAATACATAAATTTATAGTAAAATATAAAAACACTAATCTAGGAACTAATTTTGATCTTCCCAAGTTGGTTCTTACCACTCATAATATTTCCTAGAATTTTCAAGTTGGAGGGAGTTAGGACTACCTCACTACAACCCAAGAGATGAAGGGTTTGTACTAGTATGAGGTTGGTCCAAGAGCTATTGTTGATCAAGGATAGATGGAAGTAAATATCAAAATGATTTATTGATATATAATAGGGCATAATATGGATTGGTATGTATACTTATATATCTTTCCCTATAAAGGAATAGATTTCATGACATTCAATAGGACTAGTATTCGTGTTATATTCCTCATTTATAAATAATTCCAACTTAAACTCAAGAGGGATCAAAATGGGCTATTTATGTTTTTTTGGAGAGGTGAAGAGAATTTATAATAAATATCTTTGTTGGAATAATGTCCATCTATATAAGGATGTCATATTTGGGTACCAATGGCCTACACTTTTTATCTTGGGGTGGTTTCTTGGCCTTGGGTTTGGTGTTTGTTAATGACATTATTGGTGAACCCTTTCCTTGATCAAAAATAGGAGTCATTTTTTAATTCATGGGTTGTGATGAATCAACCTTTCCTTAATCTAATATTGAATGGAAAACTGTATATTTTTAATTTTGTACACTATTATGATGAGATACGAGTAAACCCTGGATGATTTAAGATCATACTAATGCACCTATCAATCTCATTCATGTTTTTTTTCTTTAGGTTTTTGAAGTGTATATATCCTTAATAGAAATGATACCTAATTCACATGTTTCATTTCATCCCCATTGTAGAGACATTTTTTCTATCATTGTAAGACTTTTAAATTTGTCCATATATGTTTTTAGCGCTATATACTGAGACGACGTGCAATTCCGAGGCCCAATGTACATGGAATTAATTTTATAAAAATATTAAAAATATTTTACATTTCATGCATGAATATTCTTAAAGAAAAAAAGATAACTCTTAAATGGTTGACCATATCATAAATCTGATACCGCGGTTGGGTCTGGGACATGGTGTTTACCCTAGGTATGAAATAAAATGATTCGGTATGGGACATTCAGACCCCTCTTCCTTTGGCATTATGTTAAGTGGATGAATGAATGAATGAATTAAATTAATTTAACATAAACTAAAATGATCATAAAAAAATGATTATGGAGTATTTTTCTAGGGTTGGAATAATAATCATATGATTTTTGGTGAATCTATCTCCCTCCTCCATTGATCAATCCTTTGATGAATGATGAAAAAACTCCATATCTAAGTAGATCAGGATGCTGCGAATGCAACAACTTCTCCCAAATAATTGGTGTATGCGTTTTTCATCAGTGATTGATCCAAAATCAAGGAAGGACTCATAATTTTGTGTTTTTATTCCCTTGTATTAAATGATTAAGTAGATCCACACTCGTTCTTCGATCTGAGCCCCCTGTCTTCTTTACATGAGGGTATGTACCAAAATTCATTTTGTTTAATCATGTTCTTACTAGAGTATGCCCTTTCTTAATCGTTGGAAAAATAAAACTTGGTCAACGATGTTTAAAAATGGTTTTGGGTGCTTTTATTCCTCGTTCTTCACATTATTTACCGGTGGGATCCCCGTGGTCCTGGTTCAACATTTCCAGGTGGTACCAAGCGTGATTAGGCCCCCATATTCATGAAGTATATATGAAATGGGAGTGTATTGGTGATTAGATAATTGATATAGAATCTTTGGGGTATAGTGATGTTTGATTCAATGATTTTAGGCCAGATATTTAGACTTTGGAGGTTTGTTAGTATGCCTGACAAATAATGAAACCCTTGCGATGAGCATAGGATGATTCACAGTGGGAAACAGATAGATTCCACGATGCTTGACCATTTCCAGCCTTTTTATCCTTAGATGGTTACATATATAAAGAAATATTGATAGATTCATTCCACGAAGATTATATTTGAATTTCTGGTGAAAAACATGACTACAAATCATGTATTAGGAAGAACACACAGTGTTTAGTCCCTTTCTATATCAGTGGCTAGGGAATGAGAAAGTCATGTATGGAAAGGCATGTAGATCCACTTACATTTCGGGTATCCTTTATTAGATGGATAACCCGTGCAAAGGACCACATGGGAAGGATTCCATGTAAAGTTACATAGCCAAGAACATGTTCATGTACTTGAGTACACAAACATGACCATAGGACATGGCCAAGTCCTGATTAGTTAGGTCATGGCGTATAGTCCACCTACATGGCATTTATGTCCACATGGTAGGAAGTCATGTGATAGATAGGGACATGGGAGTGAAATTAAGTAGTACCAAATAGTGTGTGGGTCCCCTCACACACCATGTACACCATGATCTATTTTGAGGAAAATTCTCCCCTCCATATCTCCTTAATTTGAACTCATATTTTTTCTCATGAATATCCTATCCTATGTTTTTTCCACAAAGAACGTTATGGAGCACTCAGTTTTGGATTCCATGATATTATGTGAAATGAACAAGGCTAGATTATTATTTATGTGACGCTCAATGAAGACATTGATCAAGAAGGATAACCAAATACCTTTTTGAGTGGTACCCTCCAGTAGAGCCGGGTAGTGGAGTTCCCCAGTGAGATTTCTGAGTTACCCTCCATTAGGGCTAGCCAGTAGAGTTCCTCGATATTATGGTCTATACCCTTTAGTAGGGTTGGAAATTGGAGTTTCTTGATGACCTTTCTCGAGTCATACCCTCTAGAATAACTGGGAAGTAGAGTTCCTTGGTGACTTTTGGAGTGTAACCCCCATGACATACTAGGGAGCGGGTCCTCTACTTAGATTTTGTGGCCTCTCTACTATGTATCACAGTGATAAGTTGTCATTTGAAAAAGCATTGGAATCATGAGGAAGAGGGATGATTTCCCCACCAAGACATGTTATTATGACAAAACCTAAAACTATATGGGTAATTCAGTTCTTCCCAAAGCAGATAATGTCAAGGTGAGGTGAAAAATTATTTATACTTGTGTGTTCAGGGAAGATGAGTCAGATACTGGACATCATTGTCTGTTGTTTAGAACTATTGGATACTCTTCTTCTTGGGAAGAGCTATGAGATGGATATCTGCTTACTCTCTCATTTTGGATACTTTTACTGAGAATATATATATATATATATATATATATATATTTTGACACACACACACACATATACATACATATATATACATATATATATATATATTATTTTGGGTTCACACCATGCTTTTGGAGAATCTCTTTCAAGGAGAGGAAAAGATGCACGAGGTATTCCACATGCTTTATGTGTCTAGCTTCTTGTGGTTGGTTGAGTCTACTATCCTGCTATAGGTAGATAAGACTCGATGTGAAGTTCTTCTTATCACCATGTAGAGCTCCTTATGTTTGAATGAGCTTACTTTTACTAATGGTTTTGTTGAGATATACTCTTTTACTATATCTTGCATATATAACCTTTTTTCTTCTTGTTGCATATCCTACTACCCCACCCCCCTTCACTCTTTCGGTGCATTCTACTTGTTATGTATATATTCACCCCACATGGGATTCACACACATGTGTTGTGTCTTTTGAAAAAAATGGATTTGTTTTCCATCACTTCCAAGGGGATTATAGATACCGGGTGCTTGGACTATGTATGGTGGTCATAGCTTGGGATTCAGTAGCTGGGCTCTCTCAGCATTTACTTTTCTAGTTTTGTCAGGATGTGACACTTTTATGACTAGGAATGTATTTTTACTCTTTACTTTTAAGTATAATCTAACATACTTTTTCACTTTCTATAGGTTCATGCATGATCAGTTTACTTTATAGTAGTTTTGCATCTTTTAATTTTTCCCTATTTACTTTTCATTTAATTGGTTGTGTGTTTGTATAGTTACTTAGGCAAAGGCCTCCCTGAGTTAGTTTTTCCTTCAACACTAGTCACCAGCCCCTGGGCTATAGAGGCAGGCTAGGGGTAGTTGTGGCCCAAGCCCCATCTTAGGTCTGGTCCCGAAAGATTGGTATCATGGGTTAGTGGAGAGTTTGGAGTATTTTTACATATAATAGATCAATCAACATAACAGTGTTCTCTCAGTATTTCTCTTCGATCATATCATGTAGTTTATATTGTGATTATGGAGAGTCTTGGAGGTGGAATTTGAGACCCATAGGAGGTTGAGTATAGTTTCCACCCCAAACTGATGGGAAGACTGAACACACTATCTAGGTGTTAGAAGATAAGTTGAGGTCTTGCATGTTGGAAATCGGGTAGAGGTGGGAGGATCACATACCCTTGTTAGAGTTTGCGTACAACAACATATACCACACTACCATTGGAATGAAACCTCTTGAGACCTTTTATGGGTGACATACATGTTACCATTGTGTTGGAAAGAGGTTGGGGAGACATCTCTAGTGGGACCAGAGTTAGTGCAATTAATGAAGGAGAAAGTGCAGGACATCTGTGATTGGATGAGGATGACCCAAAGTAGATATAAATTTTATGTAGATCGCCATAGTAGGCCCTTGGAATTCAATTAGGGATATGATGTCTTCTTTAGAGTCTCCCCATGATGAGGATTGTAAAGAATTGGTTGGGGAGGAAAGTTATCCATGAGGTTCATTAGGCCACTTGAGATCGTACAGAGGGCGGTCAAGGTTGCCTACCACATTGACCTACCCCTAAATATAGAGAGAGTGAATGAAATCCTCTACATGTTTTAGTTTAGGAGATACGTTCATGAACCTAAACCTTTCATCGACCGGGGAAAACTGGACATCGAGGATGGATTCACCTTCACAAAGCACCCAGTTGTGATCAAGGACTGATAGAAGAAGACCCTGTATAGAAGTACCATCCCCATGTGGCATTTGTTTTGGTATCATGGAAATGTGTAGGAGAGTTCCTAGGAGTGGAAGAGCCAAGTGAAGGCTTAGTATATTGAATTATTTTACAGGTTTTTCTTTTCAAAGAAAAAAATTTGAAGGGGGAATGATTTGGAGACACAGTTTTATCCCTGTAAGACTTTCAAATATATATATAGCTTGGTGCTGAGATGATGTGCAATTTTGAGGCCCAATATACCCAAAATTAATTTTATAAAAGTATTAATAATATTTTATATTATGAGTATGTGGATTCTTAAAGAAAAAGGTATAACACTTAAACAGTTGACCATATTAGAAATCAGAGACCATGGTTGGGTCCAAGATGCAGTGTTTATCCTAGGAACGACATAAAATGAGTTATTGTGGGACGTTAAGACCCCTATCCCATTGGAGGTACGTTAAATGGATTAATTAATTAATTAGTAAATTAATTAAATTAATTTAAACTAAAATAAAATTATTATAAATTTACCTTTATGTAGAAGTTGTTCATGGTTGGCCTTACAATCCTGTAATTGCCTACAAAGCCCTCTCCCTGCTTAGTTGATGAATAATTTGACGAATAATGATGTAAGTCCAGATCTGAGCAGATCAGGATGCTGTAAATGCAACAACTTCTCCCAAATCAGTAGTGAACACGATCTTCATCTGGGGTTGATCCAAAATCAATTTAGGTCCCACTCATCAAATGGTGTTTTAACACCTTTTTATTAAATGATTTAGCATATATAATCTCATTCCTAGATCTACTCCGTCTATGGAATTTGTATGAGCCTATGTACTATATTTCTATTTGTTTAATCACGTTCTTACTCTGGAATTCCGGTTCGTGATTTTTGGCCAATAATGTTCTAACAATGATGTTTAAACCCTGGTTTTATGTGATTTTATTCCTTTTTCTTTGGGTTTTAACCAGTTGGAACCCTGCAGTCTTGGTTTGACATTACCGAGTGGTACCGAGCTCGATCGGGCCCCCAGATTCACAGCGGATCGATGAAATGAGAATGGATTGGTGAGATAAGCATATATTTAGAGTATTTTTAGTACAAGAATGTTTTATTCAATGATTTTAGGTTTTATCGTAAACCATTGGAGATACTTTAGCCTGTGGAACATTTGGAAAAATCTTCACGATGAGTAAGGGCCGATTCGCGATGAGAAACTATAGCGAACCATCTTTTTCTTACATTACTATTACATCATTTTAATGATAATAGTCATAATATCATTACAAAACCAGGATCCAATGGTTTAGTGTCTTGGAAAAAATAGGACCATACATAACATTTAAAATATAAAACATAAACATGAATTTAATTCCCTCTTCCCTAACTTCTTATTGGTCCTTGAATTCTCCTTAGTACAAGTAGTCACCATAGGATATACATCAAAAATGGGTGAGTTAAAAGGATAGTAAGAGGATAGATAAGAACATGAAAAAAATATAACATGGGGTGATCATAATAATAATATAATAATAATAATAATGATAGGAATCATTAGATAATGGCATTGAATGTGGCAACACATAAAAATGAAACATCACGTCTTAGTGGTCAACTACCAAACATATTTGTGAACAGAGCTGGAATCATGTTCAGGAATATTCAAATTTAAATCATGAGATTCATCACATTAACCAATTCATTAGAATTCTATACAATTCCGAGTTCACCCATCACATCAAAACATTTACATTGCTCTATATAAATTTCGGCGCACCCATCACATCATGACATTTTCATTATCACGCTTTCCACATAGAACTTATATAAATATTTAACATAATAAAACATGGAATGGAATGGGTTTAATTTAATAAATCATACATTCATTAAATTTGGTTTCCCAAATGAAATAGGTAATAACATACTTGATATAAGAAACATTATTCTTGAGTGAAGGAGAAACAATCATGAGAAGTAAAAGCAATGTTTTATTTTGAAAGAAGCATTATTTTGGGAAAAATTATGTTTGTCATAAACTCAAGTAGAAAAAATATATATCCCAAAAAGTTAATATAATGATAACGAAATTATTTTTAAGGAATATCCATAGTGAAAATGGGTTGAAAGAGGGAAAATCCAAAGAACGAGAGTTGGGTTTGAGAATTCCCCTTACCTTGTGTCTGAATGATTCCTTCACTTTAATGTCTTATATAATCACATTAGATTAATTAATTAGATATTATAGTCCCTTTTATACATTAATTTTATTCATTTTGGTTTTATTATGTTCTTTTTTGGGCCTTTTTATGAGTTATAGTGATAAAATTCATTTTTCGGGAGCATTTATTTTCTTGGTTTTAATGATCAGTTCACTTGTATACAAGAATAATAGTTCATGTAAAATGAGGATAAATGTAAAAAATTGTTATTATATATCATTAATGAACTTATAGTGTTTTAATAGTTGTTATAAGTAATTTTTTTATATACCATGAGGATGAATCACTAGATAAAAGTTAATAATGATCATTTTTGGTCAATTTAGGCGGTTTCTCAATAATAAGGAACTTGTTTTGTTTTATCATTTGGTATTATGTGCATAAGATAGTTTTAGAACATAAAAAGGGTTCTAAAATAAACTTAAAAATATTATTTCAAACATTTAATGATTTTAATAATAGTCTTAGAGGCATTAAAGAAAAAATAGAACTACATCGCCCATGATGTTGGTAAATTGGCACATCACATGTGATGATTTCATTTTTTTTGAATAAAAGAGTGAGAGAGAAAGTGAATTTTAATGAATAATATTCCATTAAAATGATATAATAAATGTATATCAAACATAGTAGAGTTATCTTTCCATTTGGATAAGAGAAGGTAAGGATAAAAGAATAAATGAAATGAAATTGAAAGGAGATGAAAAGAAAACAAGAGAATTTACCTCTTCAATTCTCATCTTGATATCGTCCTAAAGGAACCTAGGCATTGTCCATTGATGAGAACAAGGGATCTTGGATATGGAGGAGGATATAGGGAATAGGGTTGGAATTAATTTGTACAAGGCTTGAAGTCTGAGAGGTGTGAGGAGAGAAGAGGGTGAGGGGTGGTATTTATGGTGGAGGAGGGGGGGGGGGGGTTCTTATTATTTTAATCATTAGTTTGTTATTTTGGTCAAGACAATAAATAGTTAAGATTATTGAGACTAACAATAGTATTTATATCATGTGAATTCAAAAACATTATGCTTATATCAACAAAACATCGTCCCTGACTCCATAATTCATGTATTTAGCTTATTTTGTAAATTATCGTATTTCACAATTCATCAAAACTCAAGTCTTTTAGAAAAATATAGAAAATTTACCATATAAGTTTTTTTAGGTGTATAATTAAAAAAGGGACTCCATTTTATGAAAATAATTTTATAAATTTGGGTAATTTAATTTTTTATTGAAATTATTATTTACTTGGAAAATACAGATTTTAGAATCATAACTTCTTTTATAAGACTTTAAAAAATGCCTTAGGGTCTCATAAAATCATCATGAAACAATAATAAATAAAAATATTTATTTATGAATAATTGTTTTGAAAATACATCTAATTTTAAATTATAAAATTAATTATAAAATTATAATTAAATATTTATGACTTATAAAAATTCCAACACTTAATTAAAAATTTTAAAACATATATTTATATATAATATGATATAATTACATCATATTACCATTTATGAGATTCATAAATTTTATTTATACTTTCATTAGTGAGGTCACTATTCATTTGTTCGGTAACTATTCATAAGGGTCATATTACTATTCTTAAGGTCAAGTTACTATTTCATCAGTATAGGTTCCTTAAATTCTAGAAACATTCTTATATCATTAATTCATTACTTATAAATATTTTATTATGGTCTATAAGTGATTTTATGTAGTTTATAACATTACTATAAGGAGCGATAAAATCCATTGGTTAAAGTTTGGGTTGTTACATTATTCCCCCCTTTTGAAATTTCGCTCTCGAAATTTCTTTTTACATAAAAAGGTTGGGGACTTGTCCTTCATCACCTCCTTTGGTTCCCAAGTTTATTCTTCATAATTTTGGTTCCTTCATAACCCTTTGACAAGGTGGGTTGTCTTACTTCATATAACCTTATCTCTTCTGACAATAATCTTTACTGAATTCTTCTCATAATAGAGATCATCTTCCAGCTATACCACCTATGAGTTTTGTACATGTGAGGTATTTGGTATGTACTTCCTCAAGAGTGATATGTGAACCACGTCATGAACTTAATCCATATCCAGTGGACGTGCAAGCTGATAGGACAAAAATCATATGGGTTCAAGGATCTAAAAGGGGCCAATGTACCTTGGTCTTAGCTTTCCTTTCTTTCCAAACTGCATGAGTCTCTTCAATGGTGATATTAGAAGGAGGAATTTATCTCTAAAATTGAAATCCAAGTACCTTTGATAGTTGTTATATAAGCTCTTTTGATGAATTTGAGAAGCTTTGATATGTTTCTGGAAGGCTCAAACCTTCTCTGTCATCTCTTCTACAAGATTAGGTGCAATTAGCTTTATTTCACCAACTTCTTCCCAACAGGTTGGAGTTCTATATCGCTTTCCATACAGAGCTTCATATGGAGCCATCTGAATGCTCGAGTGGAAGCTATTTTTGTATGATAACTCTACCAATGGGAGATGCTGATCCCATGCTCCTTTAAATTTTAATGAGTAGGATCTTAGCATATATTTAAGAATACTAATGGTCTTTTTAGATTGGACATCAGTTTGGGGGTGATATGTAATGCTGAAATTTAATTCACTACTTAAAGCATGTTGAAGACTCCTACAAAATTTAGATGTGAACTTGGGATCATGTTCAGATATAATTGAGAGTGGATCTCCATAATGTCTGACCACTTTCTCCATATATATCTTTTCAAGTTTTTCAAGTGAGAGATCTTATCGAATAGTGATAAAGTGGGTAGTATTGGTGAGTTCTTTTACCACAAACCATATCGCATTGTTTCCATTGGATGTCTTCGAGAGACCAGTGAAAAATTCCACAGTGATATTCTCCCATTTCCACATGGGTATAGGAAATGGTTGCATCATCCCTTTGGACTTATTCCATTATTATTTAACTTACTGACATATCAAGAACCTTGAGATATACTCTGAAATCTCATTCTTTATATTACCCCCCCAGAAGTGTTCTTAGAGATCACAGTACATCTTGGTACTCCTGAGATGGATATAGAAAGGTGAGACATGTGTACTAACCAATAGATCCTTATTTATCCCTGGTGATGAAGGAACACAAAGCACTATTCCAAATCAAATCACACCATCATCATCGATATGGAACTATTTTATCTTCTCTTCCGTTATTATATTCACCTTCTTTTGTAACTCTAGATCATCCCTTTACACCTTTTTAATCTTCTCGGGGATAGATGGTTGGGAAATCATTTGAGAAAGGTAGGATATATTCCATTCTGTTATGATTTTTAAATCCATCCTTTTCACATCCATGATGATATGGGGTTTCTCAATCCCCAACATGGATAGAGTGGTAGGTTATTTTATTTTTAGAGCATCATCTACTTTGTTCGTCTTGCTGGGATGCTAGTGAATAGATAAAGCTTAGTCTTTGATTAGATCTAACCATCTCCTTTGACACATGTAGATGTCCTTTTGTGTGAATATATAATTTAGGCTCTTGTGATTGTTATACATGTCACACTACTCACCATGGAGGTAATGCTTCCATATTTTCATAGCAAAAAACACATCTTCGAGCTCCAAATCATGTGTCAGGTAGTTCTATTCATGGATTTTCAATTTTCGCGAGGCATAGGATATCACATTATCATTTTTCATGAGTACACAACCAAATCCCTTCTTTTAATAATCACTATATATCACAAAAAATTATCCATTATTTAGTAATGTGAGTATAGATTCAATGATAAACCGTCTATTTAGCTCCTTGAATCATTCCTCACATTCTTCCATCTATCCATACATTACCCATTTCTTTGTTAATTTAGTTAGTGGGCTTGAAAATTGTGAGAAAGTTCTCACAAAACATTAGTAGTACCCATCTAATCCATGAAAACAACATATTTACATGACACTAGAGGGTCTGGGACATTCCTCAATTGCCTTTTTTTTAAGGTAGCACATAAATTCCCTCAGTTTTTATCACATGTACCAAGAATGTGACTTGATACATCTAAAAGTCACACTTTTTAAACTTGGAATACAACTTCTCCTTCTTTATAGTCGCCAACACAAGCATTATATGTTCTCCATGTTATTCCCTTATCTTGGATTATATAATATTATAATTGATAAAGACTACAAAAAAATTTCAAGGTAATGTCTAAAGACTTGATGAATCAAATCCATGATGATTTTAGGGTAATTAGTAAGTCTGAGTGGAATTACCAGAAACTCATAGTTTCCATACCTTATACAGAAGGTAGTATTATGAATATCTCCCTTCTTCACCTTAATACGATGATATCCAGAATAAAGATCCATCATTTAGAAGTATTGAGATCCTAACAATAGATCGAACAAGTCATAAATACTTGGAAGAGGATACTTGTTCTTTATGGTGATCTTGTTGAGTTCCCAATGATCTATACACAGACACATTGACCCATCCTTGTTTTTAACAAAGAGAACTAGCACAACCCAAGGTGAAGCACTTGGGTGTATGAAGCCTTTGTCCAAATTCTCTTGTAGTTGCTTCTTTGTCCCTATATGATCCATTCTATAGGGGCACGTTGATATAGGAGTAGCTCTGGGTATGAGTTCTATTGAAAACTCTACCTCATGATCCGAGGGAATTCCGGGTAACTCTTTGGGAAATACAACACTATATTCCCCCATGATGGTCATTTCCACTAAGTGGACAGTTTCCTTTTACTTAACCATTTAAGAGAGGTATTCTTATTCATAGGGAATCAACACCCACACTGATGAAGGATTTTCTAAAGGGTATTCATGATCTTCCTTGATTTTGTAGAGGAGCATGATATGGTTTGAAATATAAAAATATATTTCACTTTTTTGAATGTTTATATGTGTTCTCTATAATAATATCAAATCCATTCCCATTATTGTGTTGGATTCGACCTAGTAAAGTTTCACAAGATTTGATGGAATAATCATCCCACATATTCCATTCATATAAGAGTCCAACACTTGGTTTTCAATGATTTCACCACTTTGTGTTATTACATATATCTCTACATTGAGGTTGTGGGGATTCAATTCTATAGTTCTAGAAAACCTATAAGATATAAAGGGATGCATAGAACTAGAATCAATTAATAATTTTCCCATTCTTGTTATAATAATAATTTCACCTTAAATAACTTAATTTTCTTAATCAACTTGTACAATAGTGTTGGAATAAGCCTTACCTTGATCCTTTTGATTTGGTGGATGCTGGAACTGATACCCTTGAGGACTCTTGGTTTAGTTCACTAGATTTCATAGTTACCTTGTTCCCGACAGTTGTAGCATTGGACCATGGGCGGTGCTCTCCTTTTCTCCATTACATTCTCCTGCCTTCTCATATCATTTCGACATTCAATATCTTGGTGGCCTTCTCTCAGAAACTTAAAGCATTTATCCATCCCATTGAGGCAGTTCCCATGATGATTCTTTCCACATTTTTTGGAATTTGGGTCGTTGAGGTTTCTTTCCAACTTTCTCATTAGATCCTCCATATTGTAACTCAATATTTCGTTTCTTATCACAATTTCCAGAAACTATTATAAAAAATACATTTACACTTTGAGATCACATAGAAAAACCTATTCATAACTCCCAAAGTCTCAAATTTGAAGATCCTTTTGAAGGTGTGGTTTTAATCCACCAAAGAATATATCAATTTTTCTATCATTGTTGATAATAAATCTTGAAGCATACATTGTGAGCCTTGAGAAATTTTCTTCATAGTCCATGATAGATTCTACTTCCTTTTTATTAAGCCTTATAAATTATCTCTCCATATTTGTATGAATATTTCAAGGGAAATAATTGTTAAGAAACAGTATCTAAAATTCTTCCTACTCCATCTCTTAAATTTTGTGTCTCGGCTTGGTGTTCTTAATCATAGCCTATCATTGATCGGCCTCTCCATCTAGATGATAAATAACCAAATTCACATTATCCAACTCAGAATATTGAAGAATATAAAATATCTTCTCCATGTAGTCAAACCACTATTATACAACTAGTGGATCAGAAGACCCACTAAATATCAATGGTCATTGCCGCATAAAACACTAAATATCAAGTTGCTTCCTCTTAGGTGAAGGAAAACATTCCACATTATTCATGTTATTGTTCATTACCTAAGACATTTGTGTAAGCATCACCATGATGTTTCTAACTCCACCTCCCAAAGCATTGGGGATGTTGTTCGGGAAATTGATGCATTGTCCCTCACATGATTTGTAAGTCTGGTTTCTCCTAGTTCCAACAATTTTCTGAAATAGAAAAGGATATAACAAAACATAAGTCAACAAGATAGGAATAAATAATTTATTATTTTGTAAAATTAATACTAAAGGAATGTATTATGGGATATATATGTTTATAAAATCTTATTGTGTTCTTACTTATACTTAGTCTCATACTAAAGTTTTTCTCTACGGTTCACTAATTCTAATTCCCAAATTAACTAAACCTTTCTCTGATACCAACTATTGTGACCCAAATTTTTATAACATCATAATTACACCATTTTAATGATAATAATAACAATATCATTACATAACCATGATACAAAGGTTTAGATACATATTATTTACAACATAAAACATAAACATTCCTTCTTCCCTAGCTTCTTATTAGACCTTGAATTCTCCTTAGTACAAGTAGTCACCTAAGGATATATATAAAAAATGGATGATCTAAATTACAAGTAAGTTGATGGATAAGAACATAAAAAAATATAACATGGGGTGATCATAATCAGGATATCATCATAATAATCATTAGAGGAAGTAGTAGATAATGGCATGGAATGTAGTGATGCATAAAAATGAAACATCATCTCTTAGTGGTAAACTACCAAACATAGTTGTGAAAAAATATAGCATTATGTTCCCAAATATTTCACTTTAACTCATGAGATAAATCACATTACCCAATGAAGTTGAGAACTATATAATTATGGGCCCTCCTGTCACATCATAACATTTACATTGAGCTGTATAATTTCAGGTGCACTCATCATATCATAACATTTTCATTATCATGATTACCACATAGAAACAATATAAATATTGGACATAGTAAACCCTATAAAGTAATGAGTTTTATTTCATAAATCATACACTAATAAACTTTGGGTTCCCAATTTAAGGAGGGAATAACATACTTGATATCAGAATAATATGTCATGAGTTAGGAGAAACAATCATGAGAAGTAAAAAGTGTGTTTTATTTTGAAAGAATGTTTCTTTTGGAAAACATTATGTTTATCATAAACACAGGTATAAAACATTTATATCCACGAAATGGTAATATAATTATGAAGAAATTATTTTTATGGAATATCCATACAGAAAATGGGTTGAAAGAGAGAAAACCCAAAGAATGAGAGTGGGGTTCATGAATTCCTCTTACCCTGTGTCTGAATGCTTCCTTCAGTTTAATTTTCTAGTATAATCACATTAGATTCAATAATTAGAAATTAAATAACCTTTTATAAATTAATTTGATTCATTATGGTTTCATTTTGTTCTTTTTTGGGCCTTTGGATGAGTTATATAGTTTAAATTCATTGTTTGAGAGCGTTCGTTTTCTTATTTTTAATGTTTGGTTCACTTGTATACATGAATCAAAGTTCATGTAAAATATGTATAAACTTATAGAATTGTTATTATATGGTATTAATGATATTATAGGAGTTTAAATGATCTTATAAAGAATTTGGTCATATCCCATTAGGATAATTCATTATATAAAATTTAATGATGACCATTTTTGATTAATTTGGGCGGTTTCTTGATCATAATGAACTTGTTTTGTTTTATAATTTTGTATTATGTGCATAAGTTAGTTCCATAACATAAATAGGGTTGTAACATACTGTTAAGAATATTTTTTAACCATTTAATGTCTTTATTAATAGCCTTGAAGGCGTTAAAGAAAAAATGGAAGTGCATCGCCCACAATGTCAGTATATTGGCACATCACATGCGACAATATCATTTTTTTAGAATAAGAGAGAGAGAGAGAGAGTGAGAGTGAGAGATAGAGTGAAGATTAATTAATATTATTACATTACCATGATAGAATACCAGTATATCAAATATATTGGAGTTATTATTCCATTTTTATAGGATAAGTTATGGATAAGAGAATAAAATAAATTAAATTGAAAGGAAATGAAAAGAAAAAGAGAGAGAAATTACCTCTTAAATTATCCTCTTGATATCCTCCTTAAGGCACCAAGGATTTGTATTTCGACGAGACCAACGACTCTTGGATGTGGGGGAGGATCTTGGGAAGAATTTTGGGCAGAATTTAGAGACAAGTCTTAAAGCTTGAGAGGTGTGAGGAGAGGAGGAGGAGAGAGGTGGTATTTATAGTGGAGGAGTGTGTGTGTGTGTGTGTGGGGGGGGGGGGTTCTCATTATTTTAATAATTAATTTATTATTTTTCTCAATACAATCAACAGTTATGATTTTTAAGACTAAAAACAGTTATTAGATCATGTGAATTTGAACCAATGGTGCTTACATCAGTAGATCATCATCCATGACTCCATAATTCACGTATTTAGCTTATTTCGCAAATCATCATATTTCACTATTCATCAAATATTCAAGTATTTTTGAAAATACCAATAATTCCACCTAAACATTTTTCAATGTGTAGAATTAAAAAATGAACTCAATTTTATAACAATAATTTTCTAAATATGAGTAATTTATCGTTAAATAAAATCATCATTTACTTTTGAAAAATAGATTTTAAAATTATAACTGGTTTTATAACAATTTTAAAAATTACTTAGGGTATCATAAAATCATCATAAAACCATAAGACATAAAAATATAAAATTTTGAATACATTTTATGAAAATAAATCTTCTTTTATATTATTAAATTAATTATAAAATTGTAATTAAATATTTATGACTTATAAAAATTCCAACACTTAATTAATAATTTTAAAAACATTTATTTACCTAGACTATGATATAATTACATAATATTACCATTTATAAGATACATAAATTTTATTTATACTTTTATGGGTGAGGTGCCTATTTATTTGGTCAATTTACTATTTAGAAGGTTTATATTACTATTATTAATGTCATGTTACTATTTCATTACTATAGGTTCTTTAACTTCTAGAAAAACTTCTTATATCATTAATTAAT
This sequence comes from Viscum album, assembly GCA_963277665.1. Classification (NCBI taxonomy): domain Eukaryota; kingdom Viridiplantae; phylum Streptophyta; class Magnoliopsida; order Santalales; family Viscaceae; genus Viscum; species Viscum album. Next base: position 1,443,162,987 of record OY728145.1, on the reverse strand, counting down.
CCTTTATAAAACTTTTATTGTGGTGTCTAAGTGATTTTATGTGGTTTATAACATTACTATAATGAGGGATAAATTTCGTTTATAGAAGTTTGGGTCATTATTGAAATGACCAGATTCCATGATACATGGCTATATTCACCTTTATTAGCCTTAGATTGTAGCGAATTTGAATCAGCATTGATAGATTCAAGCTGTAGAGACCGGATCTGAAATTCCAGTAAAAAAACCCAACTACACTTTATGTAATAGGATGAACATGTGACATGTAGTCCCTTTCTGTGGTGGTGGATAGGGTTTGAGAAAGTTAAGGATGAAATAGTATTTATCACCTACTAGATACCATGTATCCTTTCCTAGATGGATAACCCATGTGGTAGACCACATGGGTGGGAGTCCATGTAGAAGTACACAAACAAGTACATTGAAAATTACTCGAGAACATGGAAACAGACCAGTCCTAATTAGTTAGGCAACGATGTGTAATCCACCTATATGGCATGTAACTCCACATCGGCATGAAGCCATGTTCTAGACAAGGGCATGGGAAGGCTGTGAAGCGGGACCACATGGCATGTGGGTCCCCTCACATTCCATGTACCCCTTGATATCTTTTGAGGAAACTTTTACACTTATCATCTCCATCTTTTGAACACATATTTTGGGAAGTAAATATCCTATCTTGAGTGTTTTTTCATGTAGAACATGATGATGCAATCATTTGGGGATTTAAATATACAATTTGAAATGTACTAGGCTAGACACTTATTTAGGCGATGCTTGATGAATGAATTGATCGGGTAAGATAGCCAGAGATCTTTTCGGGCTATACCCTCTAGTAGAGATGGAAAATGGAGTTCCTTGATGATCTTTCTGAGTTAACCTTCAGCAGGGTTGGATAGTGAAGTTCCTCAATGTTATGGGCAATAACCTTCAGTAGGGATGGCTAGTGGATTTCCCCGATGATCTTTTTTAAGTGGTACCATTTAGTTGGACTGGGAAGTGGATTTCCTTGGTAACTTTTGGTGTGTAACCCCCCAAATGTACTAGGGATCAGGTCCTATACTTTGAGTTTTTGTCCCCTCGACTATGTGTCATAGTGAAGATATGTGGTTTGACAAGGCTTTAGACTCATGTGTAAGGACATTTTCTCCACCAAGATGTGTTCTTGTGACATGACCTAAAACCATATGGGATATTCACTAATGACCAATGTGGATAGTGTTAAGGAGAGGTGAATGATCCCATTAGACTTTTGTGTTCAGGTTAGATGCATGGGATGCTGGGTATCGTTTTTGGCATTTTAGAACTGTTGGCTACTCTGATTCATGGGATGAGATATCAAATAGAGATCCCCTTACTCTCTCATTTGGGATTCTTTTATTAAGCACATATATTCTTTCTCATGGATTCACACATCAGGTTTGGATAGTCTATTTCTAGGAGAGGCAAAGACACATAGGTTATCCCACTTGATTTCTGTGTCTAGATTCTCATGAATGGATGAGTCTACTCTCCTCCTATAGGAATCAATGATTCGATGAGAAGTTAATCTTTCCACCATGTCAATGTCCTTGTGTTTAGACAATCTTACTTTCACTCTCAGTTGGGTTAGAATATACTCTTTGACAGTATCTTGAATCTACTGCCTTTCTCCTTCATGTTGTATCTCTTACTACCCCCTTCACCTTTTGATACTTTCTAATGGATATATTTATACTCACCATTATATGGGATTAACCCACACATGTCATGTCATTTAAAAACAATAGATAGGTCAACCGTGACTTCTGATGGGTTTAGAGATACTGGGTTCTTAGACCGCACACAGTGGTCATTGCTTGGGATTTAAGAGATGGGCTCTCTTAGTGTATACTTTTCTAGTTCTGTCAGGATGGTACACTTTTCTGTTTGTGTGTGTTTTTACCCTTTACTTTTCAGTATTCACTACATCACCTTTGTACTATCTAGAGGTTCATGCATGCTTGGTTTACATTAGAGTTTTCCTATATCTTTTACTCTTACCCTCTGCACATTTTTCATTGAGTTTGATAAATGGGTGCATATAGGTACTCAGAAAAAGTCCTCCTCAAGTTATTCATGTGTTTGATGCTAGTCAAGGTCCCCTAGCCTATTGAGGTGGGATTGGGGTTGTTGTAGCTTGAGTGACGGATTGGGTCGGGTTGTGACACCGACCTTCTCTATCTAACTCAGCCTCTGCAACAACTTCCTCAACTATAAATGGGAAGTTCAGGTTCATTATTTTCCTCATCTTCACTATTAAAGGGGTTTTTCTGGTGGATTATGTTGACCAGACCACATTGATATTCCTCATCTAATGTGGATTTCATGTGATGGGGGTGATACTCATTATCTTATTTTATTGGAATGTTTCCATTCTTTGAGTGATAGAGTTTGGATTTCTGAATAAGTTTGAACCAAAATAGGTGTTGATAATGACTCCTCATATTTCAAAATTTATCAATGAGGACTTCTCTGACTTTTATATGACTTAGATGATGTAGATTTTATGTTTGGTATTTTAGGGGGAGTTGGGTTTAATACTATCTAGTTTAGTTATTCCCTGAGTATAGTGTGCTTTGAGTTAATTGAATTCCTCGTCATCTAGTATTCAAATTTCTATTCTTATATATTGGGGATTTCCATCCATTTTCCTTCTTCATCTAGTGTAGTGGTATACATATAGGTCAATTGTTTCAGGGGTTTTCTCATCTTATCCTACCGAAATTCAACCATCTTATGAAATATAACCTTCAAAATTTAGCAGTCTTAGATATTATCCCCCAATATATAGTAGAAGGGAAAATAATCGTGGTGTCTTATTTGACCAACTTCTATAAGATTCATGACATTAGAGAGTTTTAGTAGGTTATTTTACACAACTTCAATGAGGTAACCTATGGCTTTCTATCTTCAGAAGGAGTAAAAAATTTTCTTTCAACTCTCAAAGAGCGGGTGCCACTTCTCATTAATTCCCTCATGGATAGAATGTTCTGGATTCTACTATCATTATGAGGGAGGCATCATGTGATTTTATATGGTCTTATCTTTATGAGTTAGTATTGGTGGAAAAATGATAATGAAAGCTACATTATTAAATCTACTAGAATTATTCACTTCTGTTTATAGTATAAACTGATACCTGGGCTCGGATCACCATATGACATCCTTTAATCTATGGGAGATTACTGAAAACACCTAAAATCCACCAGGATACATTAGGAGAATCATTGAAAACTATAGTTTATCATGAAGATTTTCTATGATGATCTTTTTTAGCTGCCCTATGGAAGATACATGATTATTGAATAATTTAATCCATTCCACATAGTGATGAAGTCCGTAACCCTCTCATTTTCATGTTGTTTATAGTTCAAGAGGTCAGTTATCCTTTTCTGTATTGATCTAAATTGACAAATAAACTATCATTATAGTTATTCATAATTATGAATATATTATATTAGAATATTTATATAATATAAAAACTATATTCCTTATATGATTTTGATAAAACATTTGAGCTTCACTGCCTCCTTGTACTATAAAATTCTCATCATGGGACAATATCAAGTCATGATGTGTTTCTAGAACTTCTCTGGGTAACCAATATTATTGAGGACTGAGAATGTGGTATTTATAAAATGGATTAGGAGAGTTGTATCATCTTCCAAGTCAGGGAATGTTTTTATGTAAGTCTATACTGGCACATTTCACACCTCCATATATTCTATTTGAGTACTTGGGGACTAGATGGAGTCAATAATATTCATTATAAATATCGTATGGGGTGATTCCTTGGTGGAAACATTGGTGGGAAGAGATTGATATGATCATATATCTTGTGTATACTCTTGATATCTAATTTTATATAGCTTGGGGTTTCATTCTATAATTGAAAATATCTACTACCCCAATGGAAGAAAATATTGATACCCTCAGACACAAGGATTAAATAAACTTTTGGTATATAAGAAAAAAACCAATTTTGAATTTAGATTCAACTATTTCTTATTGATAAGTTCTTTCTAGTGGAATATATACTAGTGGAGAGACATTATCCTCTTCATAAGAATTGTATTCAATAGAAATATTACCAATGAATAGTTTGTTATTGATTCAATTCAATTCCTTTAACTCAGCTTCATATTGGGAAAAAAAATCCTCGATGGAGAGGGATTTAACTTCCTCATGTGGTGGATAGGATATGTATATAGTCAAACCTTTCCATTTTTCAATTTCTGAATCATGATGACAAGGTGAGAGAGGATCATTTGATAGAGGTCCAAGATTTTGAGCTCGCCTTTGGTTTTGGGTGCATGCACCTTCCTCGTCAGTGCATGATATGTCTCGAGGGGATTTTTCTTCATCATTTACTTCTATGTCAGGGATGTTCTTGGAATTATTCCTGATTAAACACAAACTATGTTTACCAAAAAGGATCATTTAACATGAATCATTTCCTCATCCTCCTGATAATACTAAGGGGACTCTCCACCCTTGGAATATATGTTATGTGGTGGATTATGATAATCATTAATATTTACACTCTTGGTGGATCATTTTGTCTTATGGATCCAATTTGTATTTAGCTTCCCTCATTGTAACATTTAAAGAGACTATAATTACATCCACTGAGTGGTACCCTAGTGGAGGATATGGATTGTGCAAAGGTAGAAACCATGAGATTGTCTCATATGAAGTATCTCCTTTCCCGGAGAAGATGTATTTTCATAGATTATGAGGAGGAAATGTAAATTCCCCTAGACTAATGTAATGGGGTTGAATTGGTGTCACTACCACCATATCCTAGAGTGTTTTCGGAATTGATTATACTAGGAGTTCTGGTGGTGTAAAAAATTATCCCAACCCAATAGATTGGGGTTATTCTTATATTACTTCACTCATAGCTTTGTTGGTATCTCTATTGATTTTTTAGGTATTAACTTGGGTGTGGGATCAATACACCACATTTTTAGGGAGAGATATGATTTCTATTTTACACTTCTATATGGATTAAGAAATGTATTTCCATAAATAGGTTGCATGTTGAAAATTTATGGAATCTTAATGTAGGGGTCAATCTATAGAATGATCTTATTCAATAAATCATTTTAAATATTTGGTAATTATGAGATTTCATTATATAGATTAACTATTTGAAACAGAGCCTAAGCCTAATATCAAGCATAAGGAAGTTACATTATATGTTTTGATCCTAGATAAAGTTTGATGGATAGTAAGTAGAGTAAAATTTAGATCCCCATACTCTCCCGAAGCCCTCAGGTGAACATCAGATTGGGAATTTATAAATATCCAACAATGTGACTTCTTTCTATTGAGGTAAGGATTCTAGAGGCTATGATTCCATTGAGTTATCATAATATATAAAATTACTGATATATTATCCTCAAATAGCTCTTTCCATATGACCATGGATTCCTCCTCATTCTTATTGAAGGATTTATCGACCTATTTTGACTATAGTGGTCATTTCCCAACTACTCCATCATGGTAATCGAGGACATTTGGAAAGTCTTTAGTCGCATCAGATGGTAAAAAACCTAGGGGAGGTACAGATAAAGACTACCACCTTAGAATTTCCTTTGGATGGGAAGAGATTTTTATAGTTACTGATGAGATGGTTGGTGTTTTTATCCTCAAATTTCAAGTTACTACCAATAAGAGGGAATCAGGGGAAGCGTTAGTTCAAAGAGAACCTTCAAATTGTAATGATATTTCTTTGTATAAAGTAATTTCTTGATTAGTTTCAAAGGTATAAAATAAATGATTATCATCTTTTCATACAAGTGGAAGTCCTCCAGGATTTTTAGCTGATGATGTGTTGGTAAGGGGAGGACCTTTATTCCTATTGATATTCATATCATGGGGACGATTTTGAATAATTATATCCTAGGTAAGACCGCCATGGTTAATCTATAAATTACTACAGGGAGGAACTCCATGGAAAGTTATCTGGGGAGCACCTCTGGAATTACTATTTTCTATACCACAGTGGGGAACTCTATTGAAACGGATACATTCGTCGATTAATGAGGAGTCAAAAATTTCCTAAACTTCCATCAAAATTAATTGAAGGTCTTAATAATGTTAGTGTTTATTCGGGGAGTAATATGAGCATTCACCTGAACCATTTGACTCCCTTTATTAGATTTCCCTGTTCATCTCCATCAGGAATTCAATTTTCAAACCTTAAACAGTATTGGAGTTTCACATTGTGGGTAAAAAACTTCATGCTTATTAAACCTCTCATGTTACCCCCTACATTCCATTATAATATGATAATAGTAATTATGGGAGATTTTCAAAATATGATAGTATTCTTTGAAAGTGTTGGTGGGTACCAGGATATGATCCAATTGATAGACTTCAACCACTTTATGAATATATTGAAACACATATTGGGGAAGGACAAGAATATTATCTTACTCCTTGAAATCTACCACCAAGATATGATAATGGTCATTTTACATGTGGGTGGTAATATGATCGTAAAATGAAAATGTCACTAAAACTCGCCATTGATCTCATATGGTGGGAGAATAAGTATATCTCTATGTTATAATGACTATTGGAGTATATATGTAAGATCTTTTGATATCGATAAGGTAATGACCCATACTTGAAGTGAATACCTATATAAGTTAAAAAAAATTAAGTCCGAACATGAATTTTGGAACAATCCTAATCTTTATTCTTCATGAGGCTGTGCTAAATAACTTCTCAAATGGGAGTGGGAATATGGGCATAATCGTGAGTAGCTACTAAAGTATACATACAATATACTTAAATGTTTGAAAGAGTAGGAATATGGGCCTTTTATTTTGTTGTCACAAACATATACAAACTTCCATCTTCAGTTTTCCCCAAAATATACTAGAATATTTAAAAGTTGTGGGAAAGGATATATTTATTCCCATCCAATTCCGTTCGAACATACTAAAGGTATTATTAATAAGAATAAGGATATAGGCCCTCTCTTCAGTGGGAATGTGAATATGATCCCACTTTAGTCCTTCATTCACTATCATGATATGCCAATGGGTTTTATATGTTGGATAACAAATAAGAACTTTTTCCCCTTTTTTCATCAGAATATTCCATCATGTTCCTCATGATGATATTTGGATATATTTATAGTCTTGTTGAGTTCAAGTGGGATTACGATCCCACTCTTCAGTTACCACAAGATTATGTGGGAAGGGTTATTAATTGGGAAGGGTAAGATGATCCTACTCCATAGCATCCATGGTTTTTTGTATACAGTGAGACCTTATAGAATCCTTGGTTTAGGTGATTGGGTCCAAGAAATCCTAGCTTACATCCTTAGGGGATTCCTACAGATATAGGCTATTTGGAATTGATGATGATTGTGATTGGAATGATTCATCCAGGCACATCTTGGGTGATTGTGATGATGATATCATCCTTTCCCTATATATCTATCTCTCTAAGATAAATATGGTGGGAATTTTCATATTCCAAGGATAGGTTACTAAATAAATTTGAGGCAGTAAAAGGTGTTACTAGATTTCCCACAGACCTTTAGAGATGGGGTGATCCATGGGGATAATTTGTTGAAAGATTCATTGACCCATATCCTATGTTGGGATAGAATTCTTGAGGTGGTTCTTTCTTACCAAATCATTCAAAACATATTTATTGAGACACTAACATTTTGAATATGTTCTATGGGTGTCCAAGGCCACAAATGTTATTGTGGATGTAGCATATGTATTGTATCTCAACTATTCAGAATTATAATGAGAGTAAACACATTATAAAATAGTTATCCCTAATATATTATAATGAGATGGTGAAATGATACATGATTCCATTATTTTGGATTTAAGAGATCTCTGTTAAGGGCTCCTAAAATTCATGAAGAGATCAATATACTAAAACAAGAAACATGATAATTAAGAATCTAAAGTAAGATAATTCTTGAGTGATTACTTTCTTGGGCAATGGATTCAAATTGGGTCCCCCATTCTATTTTTGATGGAAACTACAATTAATTACTTAATACATCATGTTGATTCAGCATGAACATGCTTTCAAAATTCCAGCGATCACTGGAACATTACCATCAACACCATGGAATACATGTTGGTTAAGAAGATATTAGTAAAGCTCATATGTACCCATTATAGTGGGAATTATATCCTACTCTATTACTCTCTTAAATATTTACAATATGTTCAGGAATTCTTCCAAATCCACCATACAAGACAAGTTCAACTATTCTTATGAACCATCATTGACATGAATCTATGTGAATATCTATATATATTTGGGATTCCTTATATATAGTTCCAACTGAATGTATCATAATTTATAAATTAATGATTTCATCTGTATCTATCAAAGGTTCCCCATATTTAATTTACCATTTATTGATGATATAGTTTAATTCCACACAGTTTGATGCTATAAAATTTATCCCCTTCCTGGGAGGTGTTTTGTATAGTGAATATGGGATCATTCCCTTGAGAGGGGATTCCTATGTATCCCTATGAGAGGAACCATAACCCCATGTTTTAGTTCCACTTAACTAGACATGTATCACCTTATTTTCTCATGTTTCCATGACCTCTTCCTACCAGTTTAATGTCATATTAAATGAAAGTGTATATGAAAAGTTACAAGAAAAGGCATATGTGAGAATTATCTAAGAGAGAACCTTTCCATTTTAACATATTTTCTAGGAATGAAATATAAGTGGATATGGGTGACTCATAAGGAACATGGAACTTTGAGAAGGATGACTCATAGAGAATATGGACCTTTGAGAAGATGAATTGGCACTTATGCATGAGTGTCCCATATCTTGTTAGGGGAACATGAAGAATACATTTGAGGCCTCCATGTATGCTGCTCTAAGATGCCTTACCTGACCAGTTACCCAGGTTACATTCATAATTTGAGGATTACACCGAGTAGGAGTCCCTTTAGAGATGTGTCAAGGTATACACTGAATAGGAGGGCCATGAAATCATCTACCACTTATCGGTTGATGGTCAAACAATAGGACAACTTGATTGGTGGGTAATATAATCTCATGGGAAAAAGGTTGGGGAAATTTCCTGAGATTCCTTTATATTGATATTCCAATTGATATGGCCTTTAATTGATATCATTTTCCACATTTTTATTTAAGTTTTTAATCATTTAATTAATTAATTACTCCGTATTTGTTAAGTATTTTCAACTTTGTAATTTTATAGTTAAATTTATCATGTAATATCTTTTTGGTATTTAATTTTTTATTTTTAGATTATAAAATATTTAAGTTTGATCTTACTTATTTTTATTGTTATTATTTTTCTAATTTCTTTGAAATTTTCAATTTTACTTTAAATATTAATTTTATGTTTTCTTTTATTTTTATTAATTAAACAATTAAACATTATATTTTCATTTAATTAATTGAGATTTAATTTAATTATTAGTCACTTTTTTTGTATTTTAATATATTAAAACTTTAATTCTTAATAATCAATTGGGATTTAATTATTGGTTTAAATATTGTTTTTAATAATTTTTATTTTAAATGTTCATTTGAGTTTCATATTAATTTACTAATTAATTAATTGCTTTGAATTTTAGTTTCAACTTTAATTTATGTTTAACTATTATTTTTTAGTTATCTATTTATTAAATTAAAATAATTAAAAATTATTATTAGTTTTTAACTAATTTAAATTTTTATTTGAGTAAATTTTAAATATTTATTTAATTTTATTTTTAATCTTTAATTATATTTTTTTAAATTTTTTAACTTTTTTAATGTTATAATTTATGCCTTGAAGTTACATTGAAAGACAATTAACCCACTTCAAGGAAAGTTGAGGCAACCCACAATTGAAGATATTTATAGCCATTAACCCTCTACTAGAATAATGGATTTTTACCCATCGCATGCCGACCTTATACTCCCCTACTTCTTCTAGCCCACTACCACAACAAAATCCTATCCACTATTGACTAACCCTAGCCAACTTCAATTGTCCCCTATCTTGAGTAGCTATCATCACCATCTTCACACCTGCCATCCACAGTTTCATATAGATCACCCATTGGTGGTCGTAACCCACCATCAGCCGACATTTTTCTCCCCTGACACCCACTACTAGTTTCTTCTTGACTGAAAATCACAACCATCCACTACTCATGACTATTATTAGGGAACCCACTACCACATACCTCTTTATATAACTAACCCACCACTAAGACTAGATTTCTATACCAAATAAAAGATGACCCACCACCACCTATTCCAGATTTATAATGAAGCTTTATCTTCCATTGAGCTCTCCCACACCGTAATTGGATCTAACTATTACGAGTCTTGGAAATCACTAGAATATTGAGCCTCTACCTCCCATGATGAAGATGAAATCTGTTATCATAATCTAGAGTCACTCTCATAGAAATAATTTTAGTATCGATTCCTCTATTTGAACCTTTACAAGCTCACCGTCCTCTCAACTGATTTGAATCCCAGTCACCCTATTGAAGATCGGGATATGAGTTGGCTGAATAGGATGAAATCGACGCTGAATCCTTACCTTAATCTGACCTCCTCTCTTAAATAATTCCTAATGTGATACAATCTCCCAAAGGATATTTTTAATGAGATCCACTCCAGCCCCTTTAGAAAGAAACAATAGGAATCCATGGTTAAGGTAAAATAAAAAAACTTATTAAATAAATAAATTAAAATAAAGATGTTATATTATCATAAATATTAATTATAATTATTTATTAACTATTATCTATTTTTAATTATATAATAAAGAGACAAAATCTCAACCAGATGACATCTTAGTAGACTAATATTCAAGTTAGTTTGAATGGATCTGTAAAGATCACTTGCATTTGATGATATTTCTAGACTAGGGACATGTAGAGGAGGAAGAAGGGAAAAGTGACCTAAGTTAGTACATGTAGTTTTTCATAAATAGGAACAAGATAAGGAATTTAAAATGGAAGGAAATCCAAAATTGGAATAACAAACACATTTAGATTCAAATATTCACATTTTTGAAATCAAAGGCAGACCCAGAGATAACAATAGAGAGGAAGAGATTTGTGGGAAACCATGAGGAGAAAAGCATCACCCATAGTGGATATCTACATACATGAGGGAGATTACCTCTCCCATTGTTTTTATTTTTCACCATTCTATAATTGATTTCTTAAATCTTAATTTTTTAGTTAATATTTGGTAATTTTATATTCTCAGGGCTATTATACATCTGGGTATATTTCTAATCACCTCTCCACCTCATTTATTATATTAAAACAAAATCAATTAGTGACATTGATTCTGAATTCATTTAAAATTGTTTCCTGCCTCTTGTTCATGATATCAAAACTCCATGATCATTTAGAGATAATTATCATGGATGCATTTTTTAAACCATAATTTCAAACTTGTTGGATCACTTTGGTGAGGTTTATTTCAGTGGAATTTCTTTAGACTCTTTTACAGTTTGATGTTTCTAGTTGTGGTGAACTTATATAATAATTAATCTATGTGATTAATCTCCTAATGAGGGAGATTAATTAATCATTTTTTCGGTTATGAATTTAATTGAAATTATATGATTATGATAACTTATCCAACTACTAATATTACTATCCCCTATGCATTTGTAAATAATTGTTTTCTAGAATATCTACTTTAACTGTTTGATCATAAATTCTGCAATATCAATTATTTATTTAAAAAATCATAACCACATCATCTATTTTCATAAATTAAAAATAAAATCCTAAAATAATATTTCACCCACTATTTTTAGTGAATTTGTTTTAAAATACAGTTATATAACCCTTACATGTGGTTCACATCATTTTTAGGGAAGTATTTTTTAGGCCTATTTCTGAAAAAAAAACATATAAATTTTCCAAATAAATACATTTTAAAATTTAAAAATTGCAGTTTTTTTAAAAAAAATCAAATAATTTATTGCATAAGATTAATTTCAAAAAAATTTAAGCTGTTATTGAATGCGTGCGATTGATTTGATTCGCAAAATTTATGTTTTTGTGGTGTTTTTCACAAAAAATATTTTGATTTTAGTGAAAATTTAATTGTAGTTTTTTTGTGCTTCTTAAAAGTAGAAAATCAAGGGAGATGGTATCATTAAACTAAAACTTTTGGTGTTTTTTGTGGATATTATATGCACACTTCCTTGCATTTTGTTAATAAACTGCCATGAATGATAGTTTAATTTGTATAAACATAATAATTATATGAACTTGAGCCAAAGGATTATTCTAAACTTGAACAATTAATGAAGACAATGTTTTCAAAATTTGATGAAAGAGAAGAAGATGATAGAGTTAGAAAAATTCAACATAAAACATTGGAAATTCAGTAAATGATAAAAGAAAAACAACTATATAACTTAAGTGAAACATAAATTTACTTTAGAAATTTTGAAAATGAAACTATGAAGGATAGTGAGGATGAAACTAAGAAAAAAACAATTATTATGATAAATATGAAAATGAAGAAGAGAAAAATGAAGAAATAACAAACTCACTGAATGAAGAATTTTTTTGAATACTTTCTGAATAACATAAAGGGAATCAGGTTGGGAAATTTTAAGAATCAACTGAAGAATATTGAAGTGAAATTCCCAATTCTATTCATGATTTCTACTTCTGAAAAAGTTCAATTTTTTAGTTGTTTTGAAAATTTGTTTTCTGGGATTGAGTAGAATTTAGAAAATTAGAAATTGAATGTTAGAAAATCTTTACCCAATATTTATGAATATTTTAGTAATGAATGAAAACTTTAAATTGGTAATATTTTGGAAGTGAACAACAATCCTAAAATCACTAACTGGAATAATTTTGAAACTATTAATAAATGTGAAATTTCAATTTTTGAAGGTTTGAACCCAAAAATATTTTAAATAAAATCAAAAGAAGATTTTGAGGGAATGTAATTGGAACAAAGGTTAACTGATGAGATTTCACTTCCCTGTTCTCACATTAATCTTTTTTTTGAAACTTTTTTTATGAAATGTAAAAAGTGTTGTCTACCTATGAAAAATAATTAAAATTTAAAAATTATGAAGTATGAATTTAATAAAGATAAACTAAAAAATTATACCCCTAAAACAAAACTAAAATAGTAAACACACATTTATTTTGGGAGTGAAAATTTTTAATGTGAACATTAAGGAGTGGTCAATCACACATTAGATGATTTAATAAGTGTTAATTTTTCAAAAGAAATTGATGATTTTTTATTTTCTAATCTGGAACTTTTGGAAGATATTTATAATCTAATTAAACATGAATCTACGAATAGTCAAATAAATTCTCTTTCCTATTATTCACACCATTCCTCAACTCTGTCATGTTTAGAATACCATCTAGATACTAAGAGTAGTTTTTAAGAGGAGTATTATTTGAGTTCCAATGTTTCTAAATCTATTCATTATACTATTCCTAAACTTCTTAAACCTATTAGTCATACCATATCCACAAGAACCCCTAAATTTAATTTTTAATCTAAAATATAATGATTCAAGGACAACTCTATATCCCTAGAAGTACCGATTTAACCCCTATCCATTTATAAATATTCAATTTTTTCAAATATTAACATAATATAGAAGTGGAAGACACTACTTCATAGAGTGTTTTTGATGACCATTTTTTTATGAGCTTAAAATTTTCTTAGAACAACTTGAGGGACTTCCTTCTTTTTCACTTAAACATAAAATGTCTTGAAAACACTAAGAAAGTCAATGTGGGGAAGGATTTTCTGCTCAACTTAAAGACTCTATTAAGCAGTTCCTTATTGCTAAAGGGTGTTTCTTCAAGATTTTTGAAAATGATTAAAGTTTAGTTTCTTTTTTTAGAAGTATTGGTTCCCTTAAATATCAATTTTCTATTTTGAAATTCATGGGAAAAATAGATATGGTGATTCATGAATGTGAAACCAAATCCACCTAGGAACTATGGTTATATGCTGGGAAATTAAAACCAAGTACTTTAAATTTTGTGATTCATGTAAGTTAACACATAGCATTTCCTTGATTTTAGCTTTTATTTCTTAGAAATAAAGTTTTTACATTTTTTCACACAAAGTGATTCATTTCTATTTTGTTATTTTTCTATCAATTGCTATTGGTTTTATGTTTTTGGTCTCCCTATTCATTTTTTACTTTAGAAGGTTTGATGCTAAGATGTTTACAAAATAGAAGAGTTTCCTTTTATCTTAAAATTATAAGGAGATACAAGCTGGAGACTTACTGTATAAAATTTAATCAAGGGATTCTTTTTTTTAATCTCTATATTTTTTATATTCTTATTCATTTAGTTTTTGTTGCTTGATACTCATAGAAATTGTACATTATAATGGATTGTTTCTATAAATTTTAGATTCATTTTTTAAAATCATTTCACGATATGAAATTATGTGTTGGGTTAGAGTATAACCACTTTCTTTTTATTCCTTGAGTAAATTTGATTATCCTTTATTAGTATTTAACATAATATTATCTATGGTGATGAAAATTTGATTCAATAAAATATGAAAACTTTCTTACACACTTTTCATTATGTACTCTATATTAAACATGTTACTGTTTGAATTTATTTGAAAAATCCTTATCATTGGATTTAATGATAATGAATATGGATACTTAAGTGATTTTAAAATAGTTATTTTGGAAAATACTTTATTTAAAATTAACTGTGACCCGTAAACATTTCATTAAACTATTAAGATTACAAATCTGTTTTATACTTTAAAAGTCAGAATTATTTTTCTTCAACAGTTCAATTCAACTTTGGTGAAAAATTTAGGTTTTAACTGTGGACAATAGGGTCTTTATTTGAGCTAATATATGATTTAATGTGACCCAATCAAACCCGTTTAATTTTTTTTTTCAATTTTTTTTTTATTTTTTCTGCTTTTATTTTCTCTTTTAGTGTGTTATAGTTTTACATAGTTTTGAAATCTATAAAGTTATATTTAAAATGATACATTACTTTAATTGAGTAAATAACTTACAAACATCTTGAATTAACATTTTAACGGTCAGGTTTTTAATTTTTTTTCAACTTCCATTAGGTTATTTTTTTTGAATTGAATCAAACTTATAAAACATGCATTTTTATGAGCTATGAAATAAAAATCTTAATCTCGGTTGGGATTCATTCCTTCCTTAATTCATTATTTTATCTTTAAGTTAATTTTTTTGGATGATTTAATTATCCCTCTATTTATTTATTGAACCTACTCATCTATTTAGTTGTGTATAATTTATTTGAATTGATAATTATGTTTGTATGCTCACCTTGAGGTGAAGAGAAGTTTTGAAGTCTCAGTTAAATTCATGTTAATGTTTGTTTAACTCAGTTCAATTTTTTTAAAAATAAATAATTTTAATTTATAATAGTAATTATTTTTTCACAAAATCTACTTTTGTTTAATAGGGCATTTACTCTTTAAACTTAAAAGGTTTCATGGGTAAAGTCAATTTTCATAAACCATCTCTTCATGGTATTATAATATTTTGTTGAGATCTATTATTTCCTACTTATTTGGAATATTAATCTCTTGAGGATAAATAATAATTAAGTATGGTGGAATTTGATGTAGCCTTTAATTGACAAGTTTTTTCAGATCTTTTTGTTATGTTTTTAATCATTTAATAAGTTAATTGTTCCTTATTTTTTTATTATTTACACCTTATTAATTTTGTAGTTAAATTTATTATTTAATCAGTTTTTATATTTAATTTTTTATATTTATCTCTTAAAATATTTATATTTTATTTTACTTATTTTTCTATTTATTAATTTATCAAATTAATTTTTAAGTTTTAATTATACTTGAAATATTAATTTTATGTTTGTTTGAATTTATTAATTAAAAAATTCATAATTATATTTTCAGGAAATTAATTGAACTTTTATTTATTTTTAAGCATCTTATTTTTTTATTTTAATATATTTAAACACTAATTTTTAATAATAAAATTGGATTTAATTATAGATTTTAAATTTTTCTTTTATTTTAACTGATAATTTTTGTTTCAAACTAATTAATCAAATTCTTTTTATTTTAATTTTTGAAATAATTTTATTTTAGTTATTATTTTTTAGTAATATATTGTTAAATTAAATTAATTATTTAGAAGTTTTAAGTTTTTATTAATTCAAATTTTAATTCGAGTATCTTTTAAATAATAATTTAATATTATTTTCAATATTTAATTGTTAATTATTTTAAATTTTTGTTACATTTTTAATTTTTAATGTTACTATTTATGCATTGTATTTTTGTTGAAACACAACCGACCCACTGCTGAGGCTAGCCGTCAAAACCAAATAGAAGATAAACCATCTTCGCCCATGCTAGATCTCTAATAAAGCCTTCTCTTCCCTTGATCTCACCTCCACTGCACCTAGATCTGTCTATAGGAATATCAAAATGCCACCTCCCATGATGAAAATGAAATTTACACTGTCTGCTGTCACCACTGTATATCTGAGTTCAGGGTCAATGCCTTGATCTGCACCTTGCACAACTTACCCTCCTCTCCATTGATTTGAATCCCAGATGTCCAACCAATGATCGGGACACAAGCCAACCCATTATGAAGATGTTGGCGCCATAATCCTTACCTTGAGCTCACCTCCGCCCTCGACCAATTCTAGACATTTTGTTGTCTCCTGAAGGAGTTGTGTAAGAGCTGCACCCATCCCCTTCTGCGGCCAGCCATGGTTAAAATAAAAATAAAAAAACTTGTTAATGAAATAAATAAAAATAAAGAGAATGTTAATAACAAAAAAATTAAAATAAATATACATAATTATATATTATATATTTTAAAAAGTAATTATAAAACTAACACTAATAATAATAATAATAATATTTTTATAAATGTATAATTATATTAATAAGTACAACTCTAATAATAAGTTTATATATATTTATATTTGTTAAAATTTATAATGATGATAATATTATCTATTTATTAAACTTATATTATCATAAATGTTAATTATAATTATTTATTAACTATTCTATATTTTTAATTATGCAGAAAAGATCTTGAAACTCAACCGGATACATTTCGATAGACATCTGGTCAAGGCATTTAGAAGGTCTCTATAATGATCACTTGCGAGTGATGATATTCTGAGACCAATGACACATTGAGGAGACAGAAGTGAACACTAGCCCAAGTTGGTGCTTGCAGTCAGTGATAAAGTGGAATACGATAAGGGATAACAAATTTAATGTGAATGATAGAATGACATACCATAGAAATTCAGATTCAAACATTCACATCATTGAAATCGGAGGTAGACCCAGAGAGACCAAGAGAGAGAGGAAAAGGTTAGTGACACATCAGGAGAAGTAGAGTAACACCCATAGTGGTGATCTCTATACTTGAGGGAGAATACTTATCCTTTAGTTTTTATTTTTCATTACTCTATAACTTATTTGTTAAATATTGATTTAGTAATGAATCTTTGGTAATTTTCTATTACTCAGGGGTATTATACAACTGGGTATTTTTTAATCACTCATTCACATTATTTAT
Organism: Viscum album; assembly: GCA_963277665.1. Lineage (NCBI taxonomy): Eukaryota > Viridiplantae > Streptophyta > Magnoliopsida > Santalales > Viscaceae > Viscum > Viscum album. The sequence goes on along the minus strand of OY728145.1, from coordinate 1,443,145,360 downwards.
TCTTGGAAATCAAAATCAATCTGTGATATTGATTATGAATTCATTTAAAATTGTTTCACACCTATTATTCTTTATTTAAAAACTCCATGATCGTTCAGTGATAATGAATATGGATTCATTTATTTGAATACTAATTTCCAAAAAATTTAATTACTTCGATGAGATTTATTCCAATGGGATTTCTTTAAACTATTTTAATGTTTTGGGTTTCTAGCTATGGCGAAATTATAGAATAACTAATCCTCATGATTAATATTCTGAAAATATAGATTGAGTGATCATTTTTCAAGGTTATTAATTTAATTAAAATTTCATGATGAAGGTAAAATTTCCAAATAGTAGTATTACTATTCCCTTAGATTTTTTCTAGAATCTTTTTTCTAAATATATTCCTCCACTTCTTGATCATCATTTCACCAATGTTATTTAGTTCTTTAAAAAATCGATATCACATCATCATTTCTCATCAATTCAAAATAAAATATTTTAGAAAATATTTCACCCAATTTTTACGGCTATTTTTTTGAGACATTTGTACACAACCCTTCCCTATGGTTCAACATTCTACAAAATACATTACTGTAGTAAGTATAAGTTTATAAATAATTAAACTTTGAAACATATTAACAATGTGAATATCACCAACCTTATTCATGGATCTTGGTGATGAAATCATCAATGTTAACATGTATAGGGACTATACCTTAGAGAGTGGATCATTCATACATGACTCATTGAATGGATTAGGTTGGACAACTTAACACTTGAAAAACCAAGATGAGCATCCTGAGCCAAGGGATACTTCAACAATTTCCACATGAAATGGACAATCATTACCAAGGGATTAGATTATCATTAATTCCATGAGGGTCCTATTTGTCTTTATGGAAAACCTAAGAGAATCATATTATAAATAGAATACATGACGGATGAGGTACACATTGGTGTGTATGATCCGATCACAAAATTTAAATAGTTGTGGAGGAGGAATGAAGGTGTACCACCTGGTAGTGAGTTGAGAGGGGATAATTAGAGTCTATAAGGTATTTTGGGAATCCTTATCAACCCATTTTAGAAACCTAATACAATGATTTTTTGAGAAATTTTCCTCTATGTTCAGTACATAAAGCTATGTGGATGAAACTTTAGGGGGGGATACATGGGATAAGTGTATACCCAATGGCCAGTTAGGGAGATTACATCACCCTAGTTGAAGACTAAGGATAATGAGGTACCCAAGTGGATGTATAGGGATAATTTGCATCCTATTGGAGGACATGGGTGAAATTTTTTGCTAATGATATGGTGTGATGTGTAGAAACCCAAGATGGATTAGGTTCCACTATGTGGGGGTGGGGGTGTGGATGAATCAGTAGTACACTCATTTTATGAATTTTTTTACTTTTTTATTCAACCCCTATGACCATTTAAAGCTTCAATAGACTCTTTTTGTGTTTCTCAGACTAAACCTAATTAAATCTATAAATTAAAGTCCTAAATAAGGATTTATAAGGTTTCATATGAATACATACTCATTGTCATGTTGGTTATTCACCGTAATAAAGATTCTACACTCTATCATATGGTGACTAAAAATAGTTACTAGTTATTCCCCCAAATTATAAGCTGGTTATAACCCCATCCCCAATCTCTATTCTACAGTTTATTATATGCCCAAACATCACCTTCTTCAATAGCGATTGGTTATACCACCCAATCATAATCTTCTAGGAACTAGTTATACCCCCTACCATAGACTTCTTTTTTAGATAGCTCGAACCACTATAAAAATATCCTTTTGATGATACTCATTCATGATATTTCTCAATAACACATCCTCATGTTAAAAAAAAGTACCATTGAGAAAATATTGGTCTTACACAAGTAGTTATAATCACATGTGTTTCATAATTTTCCTCAGTGCAACAATTATTAGGATATTATTCTACCTTTTGATTGATGTACTAGCCTCACTTAATGTATGAAAGTAGTGAGAAAAAGTTCATTATATTTTATAAAAGAATAACATTTCACAATTCACCTCAATTATTACAAGTACACTACATTCAGGGATAACAAATTGAATGGGATTCTCATCCAATACTCTAGTACACATATTATATATCCTTATTTTATTTTCTTATATAGGGTTCATTGTCTTTATTTTTTCTCAAGTAATTATGAAATCATGTGTGCAAGGGAATACTAATATGCATGCATATATTCTTCTACTTCATGAAAACCCAAATGTGTTTACACATTTCTTCTAAACCTAATATTATCATGCATGTTTTAGAGAATCTGAAAATCTTCCTTATTATGCATAATAATTATCTTAGCAAACCAAAAATTCCATCTCTTCCTCTTCATGTAACCATGTCGTGATATTTAAATACCTTGAGAAAACAATGAAGGTTAAATGTAAGATTATCACATAATAATAAATGTATGCACATAATAAGTTATCCATGATACTAATCGAGTGTGTTAAACAAAATTCAAATGCTCGCATGATCTATTTCTTCTTCATGGCCTAAGAGGATCATAGAATACCTACTTTGTGAAATAATGGCATTCATGGTGCACTATTTTTCTTCAAAAAATGAGATCATCTTAGTGTAACAACAACACTCATAGATGAGGTGATTCTCCTTTTATAGCCATGGTCTCCACTTCCCTTTCTCCAAGCTTCACCGACTAAAATCCTAGAAAATAATGTTATGTCAAATATTTGAGATTTAAGACATGTTAAGGATTTCATAAAAAAAGAAATTAGCATTGATCAAATATACTGTCACAAGAATAGTGGCATATTTTATTACATGATTTCATGTTTTCTCACCCAAATGAAGTAATCATATGAATGTAATGAGGATCACAAGTATCTTTAAAGAACAAACATATCCATGATTGTAAACTGCCTCTACAACTTTGTTTTCATTCGGTAGTAGCTCAAACTTTGATTTATTCCAATAAATGAAAGATGATGATTGCATGAAATTCATTAAAATTTATTTATCTTGATAATTAAACCATGATAGATTAGGATGTTTATGGTGTTCTATAGCTTATTATTGATCACCATTGGATAAAGATATCACGTGCAGTAACCCTCAGGTGAAGGATGGAGGTAGAAGACATTCATAACTTTATTAGATGGATCCAATCAACATGATCAGATTGAAGAACATATATTTTTATGTTTTAAAGACATGTAAAAAATGACCACATTTATATTATACCACATTAGTTGGTATGTTGGTCAAGAACTCCTTAGTATGTAAATCTATTCCACCAAATGCTCGATCCCGTAGTGGGTTTCATCACCCAAAAAACCCACACACACTAACTACAGATCACTATGATGCCTCATACAATAAATCAACACCTCATTTTCTATTCTCATTCATACATATTTTTTCCCATAGATATTCCTTCCTATGTGCCTCCCTCTAGGTACTATTCCTACCAAACCTCACACCTACCACCTACGGATGCTCGATCAATTCTCTCCCATGTGTTTGACCCTTAGGTCCAAAATATGTTGTTGAGGGGATCCTTGGTTATCCATGTTATGGACATATTTTTTTGATAAAGTACCTTTCATATAATATATATAATTCTATTTATAGAATAAAATTCTAATACTTCCTCAAATTTTCATCTTGTAAAATATAAACACGTTTTAAAATGGACTTATTCCAATTATTCTTCTTCTCCAAAAATTCTTATGAACAATGTTTCATCATTAGTGACACATATATTTAGACTTAATATAAGTCCAAAAATCATAAATTTTTCAAGTATAATTGGTCAATCAGGACATACAATTCCATTATATTAATCTATAACAATTATCCAAGAATCACCACTTCATTTTCAACTCTCCAAACATATATGAATATATTATTGACAAAAAATTAAACAATAGTCTCTATAATATCACCCAGAGTATTTTATTGTCAATATATCTTTATATATTTAGAATTCAATATGTTTTATCAACACTTTATTCCATTATTGAAAATAATATTAAAAGGATAAGTGGGGGAATTATCCTCACCCCAATTTTACCGTAATATATTCTCCTCACTTATATGATCATTTCTTGGACACTTCTAAGAGAGGAATAAAATTAAATGTTTTTCTCAGCAAATAGCCTATAGTTAATCAAATATAAGACTACATCGGATATCATTATTTAAAAAAATAGAGTTACAATCATGTTTGTATGTTCTTTCCATAAACTACAGTGCATGTGAAATAAATCTTCAAAATTCTAACTTATCATTGATGGGGTTTCCAATAATCACAGTTTTTAATGAAATAAAAAAACACTTAACACACTTCAATAAACATATCATAAAATTCATGTAAATAGAAAATAACTCCCCCTTTATCTCATCTTTTGATCAACCAAGAACTCCCCCTTAATTGATATGATTAATAAAATTATCAATGGAAGACAAAAGTGTGATTGGAATACATGAAAATTATGGTTTGAAGTCTATCTACAATTTCTAGATTGACTATAATTCTGTAAAATTTATAATTATTCTCATGTTTTCTCTCTATTAAGGGAGGAATTATTATTTTTTTATTTCATGGTAGTTAGTATACTCCATTAAGTACAATCACTTCATGCTTTGAAGTATTTACAACCTCAAACTACTACATCAAAACCCTATATGTCATATCAAAACACATTAAATAATATGGGATACAGAGGGTTATATTGGTTTCTTCTAAATAATATTTCTTCAAGAGATTCCACTAACATATGTAATGATAAAGATGGGGTTTTGGTAAATGAATGGAAAGGAGAGCTCACCCTCGATGAATTCCCCTTCCTCTTGACAACAATGGACAACGCACCAATACATTATCCCGTGGTGGGGAGGGACCTTCACCATCCTCCAAGGATGATCCACCTATATTATTCTTCCACTTTTATAACCCTGAATTATTTCCCTCATTCCCATTGATTTCACTTTTCCTTAATATTATTGATCTATTTGATAGATTCCCTCACCTTTCAGTTTCATCTTTAAAGATTAACGAGGCTTTGTATCTTTTGAACATGACTTTGATTGTTCGATTCAAATAGCACCACCCTTGGATTGATTCTTCTGATAGAAATATATTCGTATTAAAGGTTTTAGAAGATCAAGAAATAGTGGGCCTTCATGATAATAGACATATCATGGCTTGGTTTTCTTTAGATAATGACCTAGTCAGAGCTTGGTCCAGTGCCCCTCAAAAATAAAATGTCTGATGGTTCTATTTATTCAAGTGGACTTAATACTTTCCCATAAAGTGAGATAGTCCAACCACAATTATATGGGTAAGTTTCCTTGAACTCTCTTTACATTGTAAAAATAATTTGACCGTACTTATGATAAAAAATCTTATAGGTATATTTATGTGTTCTAATAGTACGACCAAATTAGTTTTTCCTCCTATCCTTCCCATAATATTCATATAGGTTTATGTATCAAGAAGTCTAGTTGATTTTTTTGGATTATATCTCGAGAAGAGTTTTGATAACAAAAACATGTGGTTTTCATGTTTTGGATAGTTTTTTTCTCATCTTGAATGAACTTGGGTCACTAAATGACAGTTTATAGATACGAATAGAAGAAAATGTTTCAACAGTAGGGTATAGATTTAGGAGGTAGTGAAAATGGATTGATTCTAGGGTTAGATAAAGGTCTAAAAAATTAGTCAGTTATTTATTTAGATCAAATTAAGATGAATTTTTTTCATATTGGATTAAATTAGGGTGAACCATTGGTGATGGATATTTCTAAATGCTTTAGAGAGGATTTGGACGCTCCCATATCATATGTGCATGTTCTGTTGGTTTCAATGGGTACTAGGGAGGTGAATACTTCCGATACATTAATTCATATTCCATGAAATTTAGTGCCAGGTTCCTATATAGGGACTATGTACCATGGCAGTGGACATGACCCTATTTGGGCGTGTAATTGAAAAATGAAGGAGGATCTAGGGGTTGTATGACCTGTGAGAAATCTATGAAAGGGTATGAGGAATGGATGGAAGCTAATAAGGTATGTAACCCAAAAAGGATCATGTTTGTTTTGAATCTAACCTATAACTTTGAAGTCATGAGAGATGAGTTTTGGGAAGAAATCTCTAAACTTCTTAAGGGGAAGAGTAAAGGGGGGAGAGTTTGGGCCAAGTCTTGGATGATTTTACAAATTAAGGGATCAATAGAGGTTTTCATATCCCAAGGAGAAATAGGGGGAATTAAGGATTCATGGAGTTGGGGATTTGCATCGTAAGCAAGAATAAAGGATCCACGAGGCGTAAAGATTACTCATACCTTCTAAAACAATTGGAGACAAGATAGGATAAAATAATTGCATCTACGGAAATGAAATGTGATCCTTATAAGGAAGAGAAGGTGAAGAAAATCAAATTAAATTTGTTGAATGAAAATAAAATGGCAAAATGAGGTGGCTCAAAGGAACATGCCTTTGAGAAGATGAAATCCTAGGGAGAATCTGCATTAATATAGGATAACCCAATGGTTCTTCATAGAATGTATAGTAAGGAGGCTTCAAAGTTTTATGCACCAAGGGAGATTATGGTTACCACATAATAAGAAATAGGTGAGGAGGTAGGGGAACCAAATTGGGAACTTCTCCTACACTCAGAGGAAGAAATTTTGTAGGAGGCATTGATTATTCAATCTTCCAACGAGGATGCAGACATGATGGAAGATAAATCAATTCATGTAGACCCAAATAACGAGAAAATTGATTGGATAAACACAAAAAATATGATTTTGTTAAGTGGATTCAACAAAAAAATATAAAATTGGAGGAATTCATCCAAGAATGGACATGTTGCTTTATACCTATGAAGATATTATCAATGATAAACCCAATAAAAAGGTAACTAATATATTCTAGAAATAATATTGGGAGATAAATTCATATAGTTTTAGCCTTGATTTAAATAATATTTTAGTCTCCTATTATGTTTGATGTTTCTCTATTTGTAACTAGCGTGCTTTCTCACTTTATCAACAAAAGTGTTGTATAACAAAAAAATTAATTTTAATTCATCCAAGAGATTCCACTAAATCTTGGATTCTTATTCTTCTTAGATTTAGTATGATATGTGCCTTTAATATTAGATTTGTAAAAACATGTGATTGATCTTTCATCTTTAGCTGAAAATTATGATGTGGCCGTTACTTCCTCTATAGTACCATAATAATTTCTTTGAGCTTTCCACATATTCTCAATGCATTCTTCTTGTGATGGAAAAACTTTCATAATTTTTTTTTCATCATTCATTGTTTTTTCACATTTTTATACTTCCAAATTTTTAAGTCATCTTTTTTAGATGTCCTCGAGTACATTTTAACTTCTTCAACTATCACTACTTGTTTTATTTTTTACTCAACTAGATTATATTTCTCAATTTTTTTTATAGTTTTCTAGTTGGTTAGGACTGATAAATAAACATTATTTCTTCATATTCTTAGTTTTTTTGAACTTATCACATAATTCACTAGTGGATGTTGAAATATTTACTATCTAACTTCTATTCACATTCACATTTTTTGGAATCCCAAATGATGTGATAACTATGCATTACTCAACTTAGTGACCTTTTTGACCACATGTTCCAAAAAAATCATTCAATCAATCATTTTTTCAGTGTTTATAATTTAGAGGATTCTTATTCAAAAGATTATATTTACAAAAAATTTAATCACATATGTTTATAATTTCACCCCTATGATTGATGACCCTTTCCTTATAGTGACATGTTACACCTCCATGAATAATTTTTATGACCAAACATTCATTAAAACTAGTAGTATCCTATAAACATTAATCTTCCAGGATGATATTAGTTATGTTATAAATTTTTTTGTTGCTATCTTTCCCTAGATTGTGGGAGTTTCTTCTTAAAAGGACACATTCTGGTTGAATTAGTCTATTTATCCTTTATAGAATTTGTTTTCTTATTTGTTCAATTATTTTCAACTTGTAAAATCTTCTCTCACAAGATTTTACTATCAGGGATATCATATATACATTGATACTTATTAGGATATAAAATAAAATGTCCCTATAAGTGCTTTATCTCAATATATTTTTATGATTCACCTTTAAGTTAAACTACCTTAGTAAAGTCTTATCACAATTTCTTAAACACATTTTGATCAGTAAGACACAATGATTATGTCCTAGATAATTCTTCCCCTTTTTTAGTAATAATTTTGGCTTGATCATTCACCATTTTCTAAAATTTGGATAAATTCTATCTATTTTGATTATTTTCATCAATATTTTTTATTCATCCTTTTCAATCTCATCCTTTTTTGTTGATTTTTTTCAACAGTTTTTAGATTAACTTCTAACTCAGTTATCTTCACATTATTTTCACTTATTTAATTAATTTGTGTATCCTATTTATTGACATGTTATTTATTCTCAAAGGTGAACTTATCAATTTATTTCTTAAGCATTTTCTTTTCATTATTAAGTTGAATATTGATCACACGCTTATCTTAAAGATTTTATTTTTACATATATTCAAGTGTAGTTCCCTCATGACATTCATCTCCTTTAAATGAGACTTTATATTTCTTTGATTTTCCCATAAGACACATAATATTTTTATATGATCCTCCATATTTCTAAATGATGCTTGATGATGAAAATTCATCCATTTCTCTGCTCATCATATCTATCATCTTTGAAGTAAACCACTTATTATGATTCTTCCATTTCAATTGAAGGGAATTCTTATCTTCTTGATCTAAGTTAGTATCGAAAATATTATTTTTTGGATAGTTACCAGAAAAATGTAAACTATTCTTCAAATTCCAGTATTTTAATAACTGTTTAAATTTTATTTACACTTGAATCTTTAAACATTATTGTTAATAAGGACATCATTTTATTCAAGCATTCTTTAGATATCTCATCCTCAGAGTCACTTGATTCTGGTCCTTCTTTTGCACTAGATCTACACATTTTTATGGATTCAAATTCCATATCACCACTTCCATTATTCTTGAATACTACTATTTATCTCATTTCATTTAATTTTAGAATATTATGAATTCCATATAGAGATATATATTTTCAGTATTATAATGTAAAAACCTTTTGATCAAATCTATCTGTAATTTTATCATCAACTTATTCACAATGGTAGAGTTAACTATCTTTTAACCAAAGAATTTTCTGCTATTAATAATCTCATTGAATCTTATAAATTAGTTTTCAACACTTTCTTCATTACCAATACTGGAATCATCAATTTTCTCTCTCCATATTTTCAACTTAGTGCCTTTTATAATATTGTTTCCTTCAAAACTGCTTCTCAGTTTGTCCCATATTTCCTTAACTATTTGGAGGCCCATTACTATAGTGTATTTCATTTCTGATAAATCCATCAATATTTCATTTTTTTTCCTTTTCCATCCATATTCAATATGCTCTTATCCGTAAAATTCATGGAAGTATTCTTATTATAGGGTGGAAATCCCACAGTAACTCCATCTCTTAGTACTACCCCATGTGATTTGAGATACATTATCATACTTTTTGTCCAGCCATGATATTTCTCATCATTTAAAATTGGAACATTGCTGCTGTAAACTAAATTCATGGTATTCATCTTTGGTTTTTTGTTGGATCTTTCTGAGGAAACCATTACTTTGATACCACTTATAGATCCCAAGGACTTATTAGGTTTTATTGGGGGGGAATCAGTGGTACACTCATTTTATAAATTATTTTACATTTGAATTAAATCTCTATGGTTGGTTATAGAATAAATTCACTCTTCTTGAGTTTATATACCTCACATTGATCATGTCTATAAGTAAAAGGTATAGAAAACAAGGATTTACATGGTTCGGTATATTGACTATCTTCTTTTTGTGTTGGTTATTCCCCCGAACATGGATTCTACCCTATATTAAAAGCTGATTATAAATAGTATTTTTTTATTCCCTATAATTATAATAAGTTTATACCTCATAACTCCAATCCAAATTTAGTATTTGTTTATACCCTCAATTATACTATCTTCTCCAGTTATTAGTTATACCCTCAAACACAATCATTCAGGAATTGGTTATACCCTATAGTTGTAGCTTACATTTTCAAATAGACCAATCCAATGTATAAATATAATTTTTATTATCCTCATATAAGTGATTATGGGAGAAAAAACTCTTGTGTTCAATTCAATTACCTTTTTATAGATGTTTGTCTTACTCAATTATTTTTTATCACATGTATTTGATCATTGCCTCTATGAAACAGTGCTCAGACTATTATTCTTCTTGTTTGATTGATGTCTTAACCTTAATTAATGCGTGTAAGTAGTAAAAACATTTATTCAATATTTTATACACTAATAATCATGCACAATTCCCTACAATTCATCAAAGTACACTTCATGCATGGATAAAAAATTAGATTGTATTCACATAAAAACCCTTATTACACATACTATTTATTTTTATTTTATATTCTTATCTAGGGTTCTCAATATTTTATTTTTTATCAAGAAATTATAAAATCATTTGTGATTGGGAGTAATAATATAAATCCATATATTCTTCTACTTTAAAAATTACTGAATGATTGTACACTTTTCTTATACAGACTATTTTATCATGCACATTCAAGAATGACTGTAACACCCCGAGCTTCCATGATACGCTTCTCATTCAATAATGCAATAGCTTGCATTGTACGCAACTTCGAGTTCTAAAACACCGCGACTAATCAATGTAGCCGTTATGAATAGTAATAACCACTTTTTAAAATTATAGAAATTTTATATTTCAAAATGGACTTCATTTTTGGATTCGGAATATCGAAATTATCCTATGTTGAATTTTTGGTATTTTTCTGAGAACTTCTAATTTTTTATGAATAGTGAAAAATACTTAAAAACAACTTTTTTAATCAAAATAATTTATAGTGATAAATTATAATATTTAGTGGTTTTAAAGTATAATTAGTATATATTTTGACCATTTTATCCAATGGTGGTCATTAGAATTAATTTAACATTGAAATTGGACAGAAACAATTGCCAATCTTTTGATATAAATTGTTTCTTAAAACACGCTATTTGTTGTGACAGCGGGAATTAATTATAAAATTAATTAATGCAACTTATATGTTTGGAATTTTGTAAAATAGACATCATTTTTGAATTCGGAATATCAATTATAGCTTAGGGTGAAATTTTGGCATTGTTATGAAAAACTTCAATTTTTCATGAATAGTGAAACCACTAAGTGGTAGTTAAATAACTGATTTTTCGTTTAAATGAAATATTACCACTTCTGTGATTTGATTTTCAAAAATCCGACATACATGGTTTTCATTAAGAAGTAAAATTTGGTTCAATGAGATTAAAATAAATTTTTGGTGAATAGTAACTTTTAAGTTCTTAATCGCGATTAGAGGTAATTAGTGTAGTTTAAGGTAAAAATGATGTTTTAATAATATGAGATGAGCTTGACACTTGTCCTACTCCTATTGGATGATTCATGGACGACCAAGACAACCCATGGGTCAACTTGGGGACCCCATGGAGCCACTTTAGTTGGAAAATGACATTAATATATATTTATTTAATGTTAAAATTAAATTGACACAAACACGAGTTGTTTTACTAAAACAGTATTTAAGTGGGGTTACACAAGTCCAAATTTTGATTATAAATATTCATTAGATATATAAAAAGATTTCCTACATCATAGTATTTTTTTTATAATTTTTAGACATTAAATAAATTAAATTAATTATGACATCGTGATGATGCAACGATGAACTCATTATTTAACGATTTAAATAAAATTAAAAGATAATGTAAAATCCAAAGCGTAAACTTGTAAAAAATCTATTAGATGAGTATATTTCGAACCCTTATCATCTTATCCTCGAATTATATAATTTTGGGACCTCTAAAATCCGAAACTCATTTTATAATAAAGTGACGCTTTACTTTCCAAGAGTTCCCCTCCTCTCCACTTATAAAAGGCCCCCACCTCTCCCACCTTATTCACACCTTAAAGCCATTTGGCTCGGCCAACCTCTGCCCAAATAATCTCCCAAATTCCCCCTATTACTCCTAGAAGCCTCACTTTGGGCAGAACTCTTCCCAAGGAAGCCTTTGGCTCAAATCAAAAAGAGTTACTCGATTTTGAGGTAATGTCTTCTCTAATGTTGTTTTGTTTTATTTTTCTTCTCCAACCCCCTAAAATCTTTTTATTCATTTCTTTTGTAACAAAAATAGTATCCTAAATATACTAGGATGTTGTTATAAGAAGGATTCGACCTACACTTACACACACCTACATCTAATGGTTAAAGAACATACGGTTTCTGTGGATGGAGAATTTCTGCCTCACGAAACGATGATTGTTCAACACTCATATAACACCTTCAAAGGTGGCCATTAAGATGTCACCATATTTATATATGATATAAAATATGTTTTTGTTTTACTTATTCTTCTGTATTTCTCATTTATGTCATACTTTATGATTTCCATTATGGGTAAAATGCGATAATTTCATTTTAGGAAGTGCGGACTACCGCCCCCTCAAAGTGATTGGAATCGTTAATGCCATATGTGGGATGTATAAAGGATGGATTAAATGGTATTATACACTATATTATACTGTAATTATATTATAAATTTATATCATTATGATTTCATTCCATTAAATACGAAATAGAAATGAAAGTAGCGTTCATGCGTACGTACGGCTTACCGTCTCCATGAACGTTGCATTTCATTTCTTACCTCTAAATGTTACGTGACATTATGAATGAATGTATATACTGTATATATATCATATATATGATATATACATCATGAATATAATTCTGGATATAATGGATATTTCACCACATGAACAACTTGTAATTATAAGAAGTTTATTTTTGACTCAAGTACCAAAGATCAACAAAACGACCGTTATTAACTTAAATAATTAAATAATGTTCATAACATGGTAATAAGGGATATAAAAGGAATAATGAACATGAAAAAGGTTCTTAAGTAAATATAAATTAACTCTAGTTTATTATTCAGGAGGTTAAAGAACGGTCAAGTCAGGACAGGACGCAAGGTAAGGGAACTTCTTAACCCAACTTCCATTCTTTGGGTTAATCTCCTACTTTCAAATTATGTCATGATGTTATTATGTACTATTTTGTATTTTTACTTTCTTTATGTGTACCTATAGTGAATACACATTATAGATGCACTTTATTTAAAAAATGATCTTTTTAAGGACTTCGTCTCAATCTCCTTTCCTTGAGGCATATTTGGTTTTATACACAACTTTCTTTTATACGGTGTATAAACCCCTTTGACTTTTACATTTATTCAAAAGGAATCTTTTTTATACGAAGCGTTTTGCTAAACGACAAAAGGGAATGTTTTTCTTTCCGTACTTATGTGGCGAAAACGACTTCTCCGCCGCCGTGACCATTATTTGAGTTTTGGCTTCCTCTACAAGCAATCATTTTTTTTAATGAAAAATAAATACAAATTTTTAACTTTCATTTATTTTAGTATTGAAAATGGTTTTGAAAGAGTTTTTATTATATCAATGTGTTGTATTGATATCTTGTGATTGAAATGTGGAAATTTAATGTTTCCTTTATGCATGTTTTATGTGATACGATTATGTTATGGTTTATGATATGTTTAAACCTATTCATATGAGGAATGTATTGGACTTGATAAGTGACGGGTGGAGCCCGCTATAGCTCCTCGATGCATCGGTAGGTCTCATGAGACAACTAGATGTGGAATTGTCCGAGGACCTTTCCCAATTTGATTTATGGTTTTGTCCGAGGCCTTAATCATTTTAGACGTCTTGGCCGAGGCCTTGACAAAATGTTTCAGAATGTCTGGCATTATACATTCCCTCATTATGAAAGTGGTTATTGATATTGCATGCGATTATTAGACTAGTAGAATATCCATGTGAGTAAGTAAATGGCATTATCTCATTTTATTTTTGCCATATTATTCTGAAGTTCAAGTTTAAAAAGGATTTTGTTTTAGTTATACATTGCCTTAAATGTTAATGTTTATTTATGAAAGCTTCCGCAATATTGTTATCCTTACTGAGAATCTGAGCTCACCCCTTTCAATGTTTTAATATTTTCCAGGATGTGAAGAAGTATTTTATGAATGACCTGCAGGGATTGTCAGAAGAGGATATGAGTGTGGACTATGGAGACTTTGTTATTGTAGTTTTTCACTTTATGATGTAATGTAACGTTTACGAATGTATCTAGTGTTTCCAAAGCTACTAAACTAATCGGTCTTTCGAGACTTGATCTTTTGTGATCATGCCAATGTTACGAAGTAATGCACCGACTCTGGGTAGCTGGGGTCGGGGCGTTATAGTTGGTATCAGAGGCAGTTTAGTACAAACCTTGGAATCTAGATTTAGACAAACTCTGATTAGAGCACGTAGACCTAAGATGAACTTTGAGGATTAGTATAGAAGAACTTCCTAAAATTTTGGTATTGTAGAGATTTTGTGTGTTTTCCGAGCAATACATCCCTGTCTGGATACGAGCAGGTAGAGGCGGCTCTGGCATAGATGTACCTAGGGGTAAAACCCGAAAACACCGCTTTGAGCTAGACTCGAACGGGAACTGGTGCACGACAACGGGCCTTGCTGCACTCTTGGTTACGAAACTCCCGGGGGATATGCTTAGGATAATTCTCATTTTATTTACAAACCACTATGAAGGGTTATGAGTATATACTTCCTCAAAGAAAACATTTGTTTTTATGATTATGGATTATATCCATAAATAGTTCAATTTATGTAAAGTGTTTTACAAGTATGGAATTATGTATTTTGATTCATAAACTAATCTAGTTTATGCCATTGTTTAGAAATGGTGCCTAGTGGAAGGAATGGAAACCGTATCAATGCACGAACTCCGTGTAGGGATTTCCCTCCTGCTCAAGATAATTATTGTGGATCTGGAGATACAACTGGTGCTGATCAACTTATTACCATACTGGGACAACTCACTCAGGTTATGAATAATAACCTTACTCGTATGGAGCACCCTAATCCGCAACGTGGAGGATCAATGCTAGACCGTTTCATGAGGAAACAACCACCAAACTTCAATGGGAGTACAAATCCTATAGTAGCTGAGCAATGGATAAATTCCTTAGAGAAAATATTCCATGCCTTGGGGAGTAGTGAAAGGGAGAAGGTTGTCATGGCAGTCTACCGCCTCACTGGAGATGCCGACCAGTGGTGGTCACTGATTCAAAACACAAAGGAAGATGATGATGTATCGAATATGGAATGGAGGTAGTTCAAAGAGCTTTTCTTAGAAAAATACTTTCCTCGTGACCATCAAGCAGATATGGAAAGGCAATTTCTGAGTTTGAGGCAGAAGGAGGATGAGAATGTCGCAAAGTATGAGGCTAACATTACAAGGTTAGCGAGGCATGCTTCTGATTATATACGTAACCCAAGGAGTAAGATTGATCGTTTCTTTGATGGGTTAAAACCATTTCTCCATCGAGCTTTAGTATCACAATCCTTCTCATCATACGAAGATATTGTCTCATGTGCTATCAAGACGGAAAAGGAATTCTCTAAGTCTTATGACAACAAAGTAAAGCAAGAGAAGAAGAGAACGGTGGAACAAGAGACAGATAAAGGGAAAAAGGGAAAGAAGGATTTTCCATTATGTGATAATTGTGGGAAGAATCACCATGGTACGTGTCTAAAAGGAATGGGAGTTTGTTATAAATGTGGAGAAAAGGGTCACCAGGCTTGTGATTGTAAGGGAAAGAAAGAGGCTATCAAAGTTGAAGGCTATAATTGTAGAGAAATGGGTCATTATGAAAATGAATGTCTTAAGCGTCAGGGAAACTTACCTCAGAAAAGGCCAAGGGATCAAGGACAATCTTATGCTGTTACTACAGTTGAAGCAGAATAACTAATGTATTGGTGCTTTTGGACTCATGGATTATATTTTGGTTATTAGAATAATGTGATATATATATATATAAGTATTGTACTGCAGTACTTGTTGATTTCAGTAAGGTTTTAATATGATGAAGGTAATTATATTTTTAGTATGTGACAATAAGAGAAACATTACTTTGTTTGGGGAATCTGATAAATTGATTTTGGAATTAAGAGACCTTTTAGAGAAAGTCTGGACAGAGGTATTTTGGATAACTATAATGGTTGGAGTGGATTAAGTTGATCTTTGGATAGTATTGTTTAAGGTTAAAAAATTTATGAAGATTATTTTTGGAATATTATGATACTATAGTTTTAGGAAAAGGACAACCTGCAGGGTGGGGCATAACCCGTCACATCAGACAAAGCTGCAGGAATCGAACCCATAACCATAGTGCGATAAGCCTTTATTTCCTACCACTAGCCTACAAGAAGTCCCTGGTTATTACAAAATAATTTTACTAATCTAAATGGTATGTGTTAACATTTGGAACCTTATACAATTAGGATAAATAGAATATTTTTGAGTTCTGTTACCATTTGGAGTAAAAGATGGGTTTGTGGTAAAAATTCATTAACGAATGAAAGTATACATAACAAGTATGTATATTCCCTTACGTTCTTAGTAAATCTCCTAAATAAAATCCTCAACATTATAAAAGGTAAATTAAAACAAAAATGTTGTCGGTTAACTTTTCCAACTGGGGATTCAATGACCGTTTAACCAATCACAAGTTTGTGATTTTCTTGGGGTTAAAATTTCTCCTAATCCTGTTTTCTATAACTCTCCATCAGACCTTGATGGTTTGTTTCTCCTCCATATCCATATTTTCATAGAATCCTAGAATGGGCTATATCGGGTGACCTTTGTACTTATCTTGCTTTCTTTTAATGTTATATATTTATTAACCTTATTTCCGATGTGGGTTTTCCACAAAGGTATTTTCTATTTTCAACCTTTCATTTTCAAAGAAAATTTTCAAATTGCGAGGATGCAATTTATTGAAGGAGGGGAGAATGTAACACCCCGAGCTTCCATGATACACTTCTCATTCAATAATGCAATAGCTTGCATTGTACGCAACTTCGAGTTCTAAAACACCGCGACTAATCAATGTAGCTGTTATGAATAGTACTAACCACTTTTTAAAATTATAGAAATTTTATATTTCATAGTGGACTTCATTTTTGGATTTGGAATATCGAAATTAGCCTGTGTTGAATTTTTGGTTTTTTTCTGAGAACTTCTAATTTTTTATGAATAGTGAAAAATACTTAAAAACAACTTTTTTAATCAAAATAATTTATAGTGATAAATTATACTATTTAGTGGTTTTAAAGTATAATTAGAATATATTTTTACCATTTTATCCAATGGTGGTCATTAGAATTAATTTAACATTGAAATTGGACATAAACAATTGCCAATCTTTTGATATAAATTGTTTCTTAAAACACGCTATTTGTTGTGACAACGGGAATTAATTATAAAATTAATTAATGAAACTTATATGTTTGGAATTTATTAAAATAGACATCATTTTTGAATTCGGAATATCAATTATAGCTTAGGGTGAAATTTTGGCATTGTTCTGAAAAACTTCAATTTTTGATGAATAGTGAAACCACTAAGTGGTAGTTAAATAACTGATTTTTCGTTTAAATGAAATATTACCACTTCTGTGATTTGATTTTCAAAAATCCGACATACATGGTTGTCATTAAGAAGTAAAATGTAGTTCAATGAGATTAAAATAAATTTTTGGTGAATAGTAACTTTTAAGTTCTTAATCGCGATTAGAGGTAATTAGTGTAGTTTAAGGTAAAAATGATGTTTTAATAATATGAGATGAGCTTTAAATTTGTCCTACTCTTATTTTATGAGTCATGGAAGACCAATACAACCCATGGGTCAACTTGGGGACCCCATGGAGCCACATTAGTTGGAAAATGACATCAATATATATTTATTTAATGTTAAAATTAAATTGACACAAACATGAGTTGTTTTACTAAAACAGTTTTTAAGTGGGGTTACACAAGTCCAAATTTTGATTATAAATATTCATTAGAAAGATAAAAAGATTTAATAAATCATAGTATTTTTTTTATAATTTTTAGACATTAAATAAATTAAATTAATTATGACATCGTGATGATGCATCGATGACCTCATTATTTAACGATTTAAATAAAATGGAAAGATAATGTAAAATCCAAAGCTTACACTTGTCAAAAACCTATTGTATGAGTATATTTAGAACCCTTATCATCTTATCCTTGAATTATATAAGTGTGGGACCTCTAAAATCCGAAACGAATTTTATAATAAAGTGACTTTTCTTTACTTTCCAAGAGTTCCCCTCCTCTCCACTTATAAAAGGCCCCCACCTCTCCCAACTTATTCACACCTTAAAGACATTTGGATCGGCCAACCTCTGCCCAAATACTCTCCCAACTTCCCCCTCTTACTCCTAGAAGCCTCACTTTGGGCAGAACTCTTCCCAAGGAAGCCTTTGTCTCAAATCAAAAAGAGTTACCCGATTTTGAGGTAATGTCTTCTCTAATGTTGTTTTGTTTTATTTTTCTTCTCCAACCCCCTAAACTCTTTTTATTCATTTCTTTTGTAACAACAATAGTATCCTAAATATACTAGGATATTGTTATAATAAGGATTCTAGCTACACTTACACAGACCTACATCTAATGGTTAAAGAACATAAGGTTTCTGTGGATGGCGAATTTCTGCCTCACGAAACGATGATTGTTCAACACTCATATAACACCTTCAAAGGTGGCCATTAATATGTCACCATATTTATATATGATATAAAATATGTTTATGTTTTACTTATGCTTCTGTATTTCTCATTTATGGCATAGTTTATGATTTCCATTATGGGTAAAATGCGATAATTTCATTTTAGGAAGTGCGGACTACCGCCCCCTCAAAGTGATTTGAATCGTTAATGCCATATGCGGGATGTATAAAGGATGGATTAAATGTTATTATACACTATATTATACTTTAATTATATTATAAATTTATATCATTATGATTTCATTCCATTAAATACGAAATAGAAATGAAAGTAGCGTTCATGCGTACGTACGGCTTACCGTCTCCATGAACGTTGCATTTCATTTCTTACCTCTAAATGTTACGTGACATTATGAATGAATGTATATACTGTATATATATGATATATATTATATCTACATCATGAATATAATTCTGGATATAATGGATATTTCACCACATGAACAACTTGTAATTATAAGAAGTTTATTTTTGACTCAAGTACCAAAGATCGACAAAACGACCGTTATTAACTTAAATAATTAAATAATGTTAATAACATGGTAATAAGGGATATAAAAGGAATAATGAACATGAAAAAGGTTCTTAAGTAAATCTAAATTAACTCTAGTTTATTATTCAGGAGGTTAAAGAACGGTCGAGTCAGGACAGGACGCAAGGTAAGGGAACTTCTTATCCCAACTTCCATTCTTTGGGTTAATCTCCTACTTTCAAATTATGTCATGATGTTATTATGTCCTATTTTGTATTTTTAATTTATTTATGTGTACCTATAGTGAATACACATTATAGATGTACTTTATTTAAAAAATGATCTTTTTAAGGACTTCGTCTCAATCCCCTTTCCTTGAGGCATATTTGGTTTTATACACAACTTTCTTTTATACGGTGTATAAAACCCTTTGACTTTTAAGTTTATTCAAAAGGAATCTTTTTTATACGAAGCATTTTGCTAAACGACAAAAGGGAATGTTTTTCTTTCCGTACTTATGTGGCGAAAATGACTTCTCCGCCGCCGTGACCATTATTTGAGTTTCGGCTTCCTCTTCAAGCCATCATTTTTTTAATGAAAAATAAATACAAATTTTTAACTTTCATTTATTTTAGTATTGAAAATGGTTTTGAAAGCATTTTTATTATATCAATGTGTTCTATTGATATCTTGTGATTGAAATGTGGAAATGTAATGATTCCTTTATGCATGTTTTATGTGATACAATTATGTTACGGTTTATGATATGTTTAAACCTGTTCATATGAGGAATGTATTGGACTTGATAAGTGACGGGTGGAGCCCGCTATATCTCCTCGATGCATCGGTAGGTCTCATGAGACAACTAGACGTGGAATTGGCCGAGGCCCTTTCCGAATTTGATTTATGGTTTTGGCCGAGGCCTTAATCATTTTAGACGTCTTGGCCGAGGCCTTCACAAAATGTTTCAGAATGTCTGCATTATACATTCCCTCATTATGAAAGTGGTTATTGATATTGCATGTGATTATTCGACTAGTAGAATATCCATGTGAGTAAATAAATGGCATTATCTCATTTTATTTTTGCCATATTATTCTGAAGTTCAAGTTTAAAAAGGCTTTTGTTTTAGTTATACATTTCCTTAAATGTTAATGTTTATTTATGAAAGCTTCCGCAATATTGTTATCCTTACTGAGAATCTGAGATCACCCCTTTCAATGTTTTAATATTTTCCAGGATGTGAAGAAGTATTTTATGAATGACCTGCAGGGATTGTCAGAAGAGGATATGAGTGTGGACTATGGAGACTTTGTTATTGTAGTTTTTCACTTTATGATGTAATGTAACGTTTACGAATGTATCTAGTGTTTCCAAGGCTACTAAACTAATCGGTCTTTCGAGACTTGATCTTTTGTGATCATGCCAATGTTACGAAGTAATGCACCGACTCTGGGTAGCTGGGGTCGGGGCGTTACAATGACTCAGTCAGTTGCTTCATTAGTGAAATAATGAGAATTATGAACCTTAAAGTCACTATATTCCTCTTCTTAAAACTATTTCAAGATATCTCAATACCTAGATCAAAATAAAAAGGTTATACAAAAGAGTATCTCATAATACTTAATGGATTCATGGAATAAGTTCTTCATGAAACTCTTAGATTGTGTTACATACATGTTGAATTTCCATGGGATCTCCTTATTCTTCATGACCAAAGAAGCTCATAGAAACCTCACTTTTAGAAACAATAGCATTCACATTGATTTATTTTTATTTGAAAAAATTAGATCCTATCAATATCGTAGTAATAATCCTAGCCAAGGTGATTCTCCTTTCATAGTCATGGTCTCCACCGCCCTTTACCCAAAATTTACCTACTCAAATAATTGAAAATAACATCATATCAAAGTTATGAGATTTATGTTGTGTTAAGAATTTCATCAAAACTGAAGATATTGCTATTTCTAAAATATAATATATTGATAATAACATATTATTTTTTATGTGAGTTCTCATTTTCTCCTCCCAGTGAAGTTCTTATGTGCATGCAATGATGATTTTATATTTCATTAAAGCTCAAACTCATCCATGTTTTCAAATTGACTCTGCAACTTCATTTACATTTGGAATATGCTCAAAATTCAATTTATTTTCATGCATTAAATATGAATATTGCATTCATTTCATCGAACCTTTTTCATCTTGAGAATTATTCCATGATGGATTAGGTTGCTCATGTTTGTCCATGGATCATCTGTGATAGACAATACTCAAAGATATCATGTGAAACAACTATCATGCAATGGATGGAGGTAGAAGAAGACCTTAAATTGACCATATGGGTCCCATAAATTTAATTGGATGGAAGATGTTATCTATAAAACATGGATGAATTGACTAGATGGGTCTCAAAGATGGCCCTGAATTGACTTGAGTGTATAGAACCTTTGTCCAAATGGTCTTGAAGTTGCTTCTTTGTCCCTATATGATCCATCCTATAGGGACACTTTGATATAGGAGTAGCTCCGAGTATGAGTTCTATTTAGAAATCTACATCATGATCCGGGGAAATTCCAGGTAACTCTTTGGGAAATACATCACTGTATTCCCTCATGATGGTCATTTTCACCAGGTTAACACTTTCCTTTTACTCAACCATTTGAGAGAGGTATACTTCTTCATAGGGAATAAACACACACACTGATGAAGGATTTTCCAAAGGAGATTCATGATCTTCCTTGCATTTGTAGAGGAGCATGAGATGGTTTGAAATATAAAAATATATTTCACTTTTTTGATAGTTTATATGTGTTCTATATAATAAGATCCAATCCATTCCCATTATAGTGTTGGATTCCACCAAGTAAAGTGTCACAAGAGTTGATGGAATAATCTTCTAACATATGCCAATCAGAGAAGTTTCCAATACTTGGTTTGCAATTATTTCACCACTTTGTGTTTTTACAAATATCTCTACTTTGAGGATGATGGGATTAAATTCTATATCTGTATAAAAGTTTTAAGATATAAAGGAATGCATAGAACTAGAATTAAATAATAAATTTTCCATTCTTGATTGAATAATAAGTGCCCCATGAATAACTTCATTTTTAGTCAACTTCTACAGTAGTGATGGCGTAAGCCTTACCTTGATCCTTTGGATTTGGTGGACGCTGACACTGATTACCCTTGAGGACTCTTGGTTTAGTGCAATAGATTTCATAGATCCCTTATTCCCTACAGTTGTTTCATTGGACCATGGGTGGTGCTCTCCTTTTCTCCATTACATTCTCTTAACTTCTCATATCTTTTTGGAATTCAATATATTGGTGTCCTTCTCTCCCAAACATGATGTATTTCTCTGTCCCTTTGATGCAGTTCACATGATGCTTCTTCCAACATTTTTGGAATGTGGGTGGTTGAGTTTTCTTTCCATCTTTATCATTAGATCCTCCAGCTTGAAACTCAATTTTTCGTTTCTTATCACCATTTCCATGACACGATTATACAAACTCCATTTCCACTTTTAGAGAACATAGAAAAACTTATTCATAACTCCTAAAGTCTCAAATTTCAATATCGTTTCGAATGTGTGGTTTTAATCCACTAAAGAATATATAAATTTTTCTATCATTGTTGATAATAAATCTTGAAGTATACCTTGTGTACCTTGTGAAATTTTATTCATAGGCCATGATAGATTCTACTTCCTTTTTATTGTTCTCTATGAATTATATCTCCATATTTGTATGAATATTTCAAGGGAAATAATTGTTAAGAAACATTATCTAAAATTATTCCTACTCCATCTCTTAAATCTTGTCTCTCGGCTTGGTGTTCATAATCAAAGCCCATCATTGATTGACCTCTCTATCTAGATGATAAACAACCAAAGTCACCTAATCCATCTCAGAATATTGAATAATATAAAATATCTTCTCCATGTAGTCGACCCACTATTTTACAACTAGTGGATCAGAAGATCCACTAAATTTCGGTGGTCGTTTCCGTAAAAAAAAATTAATAGAAAGTTTCTTCCTATTAGGTGAAGGAGAACATTTCACAATTTTCCAGTTATTGTTCATAACCTGAGACAGTTGGGTAAGCATCACCATGATGTTTCTAACTCCACCTCCCAAAGCACCAATGATGTCATTCAGGAAATCATTGCATTGTCCCTCGCATGAGTTATTAGCTTGGTTTCTCCTAGTTCCAACATTGTTCTAAAATAGAAAAGGTTATAACAAAACATAAGTCGAAAAGTCAAGAATAAATAATTTATTATTTTTTTAAAATTAACACTAAAGGTATATATTATGGGATATATATGTTTATAAAATCTTTTTGTGTTCTTACTTATACTTAGTCTCATACTAAAGGGTTTCACTAAGGTTCACTAATCCTAATTCCCAAATTAACTAAACCTTTCTCTGATACCAACTATAGCGACCCAAATTTTTATTACATTATAATTACATCATTTTAATGATACTAATCATAATACCATTGCACAAAAAAGATCCAAAGGTTTAGTTTCTTGGGTAAACTAGGACCATACATATGATTTACAACACAAAACATAAACATTTATTTAATTCCTTCTTTTCTAGCTTCTTATTGGACCTTGAATTATCCTTATTACAAGTAGTCACCTAAGGAAATACATAAAAAAGGGATGATCTAAATTAAAAGTAAGAGGATAGATAATAACATAAAATGATATAACATGGGGTGATCATAATCACGATATCATCATCATAATCATTAGAGGAAGTAGTAGATAATGGCATGGAATGTGGCGATGCATAATAATGAAACAACATGTCTTAGTGGTCAACTAACACACATAGTTGTGAAAAAAGATAGCATCACATTGACACATATTTCACTTTAACTCATGAAATTCATAACATTACCCAATGAATTTGAGAACTCTATAATTATGGGATAACCTGTCACATCGTAACATTTACATTGAGCTATATAATTTTAGGTTCACTCCTTATATCATAACATTTTCATTATCATGCTTACCACATAGAACGCATACCAATATTGGAAATAATAAACCATGGAAAGGAATGAGTTTCATTTCATAAATCATACATTCATAAACTTTGGGTTCCAAATTGAAATAGGGAATAACATACTTGATATTAGAATAATTATTCTTGAGTGAGGAGAAACAATCACGATAAGTAAAAGGTGTGTTTTATTTTGAAAGAATATTTATTTTTGGAAAAATTATGTTTGTGATAAACACAAGTAGAAAACATGTACATCCCATAAATGGTAAGATAATTATGAAGAAATTATTTTTAACGAATATCCATATAGAAAATGGGTTGAAAGCGAGAAAACCCAAAGAATGAGAGTGGGGTTCCAGAATTTCCCTTACCCTGTGTCTGAATGCTTCGTTCAATTTAATTTATAGTATAATCACATTATATTAAATAATTATAAATTAAATGACCTTTTATAAATTAATTTGATTAATTATGGTTTTATTTTGTTCTTTTTTGGGCCTTTGGATGAGTTATATAGTTTATATTCATTTTTTGAGAGCGTTTGTTTTCTTAGTTTTAATATTTGGTTCACTTGTATACATGATTGAAAGTTCATGTAAAATACGAATAAATTTATAAAATTGTTATTATATGGTATTAATGATATTATAGGAGTTTAAATGATCTTATAAAGAATTTGGTTATATCCCATTAGGATGAATCATTATATAAAAGTTAATGATGATCATTTTTTCTTAATTTGGATGGTTTCTCGATCATAATGAACTTGTTTTGTTTAATCATTTAGTATTATGTGCATAAGTTAGTTCCATAACATAAATAGGGTAGTAAAAAACCCTTAAGAATAATTTTTAACCATTTAATGTCCTTATTAATATCCTTTAAGAAGTTAAAGAAAAAATGGAAGTGCATCACCCACAATGTTAGTATATTGGCTCATCACATTCGACAATTTCCTTTTTTTAGAATAAGAGAGAGAGAGAGAGTGAAGTTTAATGAATATTAATTCATTAACATGATAGAATAACAATATATCAATTATATTGGAGTTATTATTTCATTTTGATAGGATATGTTATGGATAAGAGAATAAATTAATGCAATTGAAAGGAAATGAAAAGAAAAAGAGAGAGAAATTACCTCTTGAATTCTCCTCTTGATATCCTCCTCAAGGCACCAAGGATTTGTCTTTTGATGAGACCAAAAACTCATGGACGTGTGGGAGGATCTAGGTAAGAAGTTCGGGTAGAATTTGGACAAGGCTTGAAGCTTGAGAGGTGTGAGGAGAGGAGGAGGAGAGAGGTGGTATTTATAGTGGAGGAGGGGGGGGGGTCTCATTAATTTAATAATTAATTTATTATTTTTCTCTATAAAATCAATAGTTCTGATTGTTTAGACTAAAAACAGTAATTAGATTATGTGAATTTGAAGAAATGGTGGTTACATCACTAGAATATCATCCATGACTTCATAATTATTGTATTTAGCTTATTTCCTAAATCATCATATCTCACTATTCATAAGAGATTCAACTATTTTAGAAAATACCAATACTTTAGCATAACCATTTTTCAATATGTAGAATTAAAAAATGAACTCAATTTTACGAAAATAATTTTCTTAATATGATAAATTTATTTTTTAATTAAAATCATCATTTACTTTTGAAATATAGATTTTAAACTTATAACAGGTTTTATAACACTTATAAAAATTTCTTAGGGTATCATAAAATCATCATAAAACCATAAGACATAAAAATATTAATTTATGAATACATTTTAGGAAAATAAAAAATCTTTTATATTATTAAATTAATTATAAAATTGTAATTAAATATTTATGACTTATAAAAATTCCAACACTTAATTAATAATTTTTAAAACACTTATTTACGTAAACTATGATATAATTACATAATATTACCATTTATAAGATACATAAATTTTATTTATACTCTCATGGGTGAGGTGACTATTTATTTGGTCAATTTAATATTTATAAGGTTCATATTACTATTCTTAAGGTCAAGTTAATCTTTCATCATTATATGTTCCTTAACTTCTAGAAACAATTATTATATCATTAATTAATACTTTATTAAGCTTTTATTGTGGTGTTGAAGTGATTTTATGTGGTTTATAACATTACTATAAGGTGGGATAAATTCCATTGATAAAAGTCTGGGTGATTATAAAAATGACTAGATTCCATGATACACAGCTAGATTCACCTTTTTTGGCCTTAGATTGCAGTGAATTTGAATCGGCATTGATAGATTCAAGCTGTAGAGATCGGATCTGAAATTCTAGGAAAGAACCCAACTACACTTCATGTAGTAGGATGAACAAATGACATGTAGTCCCTTTCTGTGGTGGTGGATAGGGTTTGAGAAAGTTAAGGATGGAATAGTTTTTAGTTCCTACTAGATACCATGTATCCTTTCCCAGATGGATAACCCATGTGCTAGACCACATAGGTGGGAGTCCATGTAGAAGTACACAACCAAGTACATTACAATTTACTCGAGAACATGGACACAAACCAGTCCAGATTAGTTAGGTAATGATGTGTAATCCACCTTTAGGGCATGTACCTCCACATGGGCATGATGCCATGTGCTAGACAGGGGCATGGGCAAGATGTGAAGCGGGACCACATGGCATGTGGGTCCCCTCACATTCCATGTACCCCTTGATATCTTTTGAGGAAACTTTTACCCTAAGAATCTCCTTCTTTTGAAAACATATTTTGGGCTGTAAATCGCCTATCATGAGTGTTTTTTCATGTAGAACATGATGATGAAATCATATGGGGATTTCAATATACAATGTAAAATTTAATGGGCTAGACACTTATTTAGGAGATTCTTGATGATGGAAGGGATCGGGCGAGATCACTAGAGACCTATTTGGGTTGTACCCTATACTAGAGATGGGAAATGGAGTTCCCTGATGATCTTTCTGAGTTAACCTTCAGTAGGGATGGATAGTGGAGTTCCTCGATGTTCTGGGCAATAACCTCCATTAGCCTTGGGTAGTGGATTTCCCCAATGATCTTTCTTAAGTGGTACTGTCCAGTGGGACTGGGCAGTTGAGTTCCTTGGTAACTTTTGGAGTGTGACCCCCCAAATATACTAGGGATCAGGTCCTATACTTCTAGTTTCGGTCCCCTCGACTATGTTTCATAGTGAAGAGATGTGGTTTGACAAGGCTTTAGACTCATGTGGAATATAGAAATTTTCTCCAACATGATGCGTTCTTGTGACATGACCTAAGACCATATGGGATATTCACTAATGACCAATGTGGATAGTGTCCAGGTTAGTTGAATGATCCCATTAGACTTATGTGTTCAAGTTAGATGCATGGGATGCTGGGTATCATTGTTGGAATTTTAGAACTGTTGGCTACTCTGCTTCTTGGGATGAGATGTAAAATAGGGATCCCCTTACTCTTTCATTTGGGATTATTTTATTAAGTACATATATTTTTCTCATGGATTCACACCTCAGGTTTGGATAGTCTATTCCCACGATAGGTGAAGACACACATGGTATCCCATGAGATTTCTGTGTCTAGATTATCTTGAATGGATGAGTCTACTCTCCTGCTATAGGCATCAATGATTCGATGAGATGTTCATATTCCCATCATGTAAATGTCCTTCTGTTTAGACAAGATTAAATTCACTCTCAGTTGGGTTGGGATATACTCTTTGACTGTATCTTGAATCTACTGCCTTTCTTCTTCCTGTTGTATCCCTTACTGCCCCCTTCACCTTTTGATATGTTCTAATGGCTATGTTTATACTCACCCCTATATGGGATTCTCCCACACATGCCTTGTCATTTACAAAAAATAGATAGGTTAACTGTGACTTATGTGGGTTTAGAGATATTGGGTTATTAGACCACACATAGTGGTCATTGCATGGGATTTAAGAGATGAGCTCTCTTAGTGTTTACTTTTCCAGTTTTGTCAGGCTAGGACACATTTCTGTTCAGGTGTGTTTTTACCCATTAATTTTCAGAATACACTACCTCACCTTTGAACTATCTAGATGTTCATGCATGCTTGGTTTACATTAGAGTTGTGTTACAACTTTTACTCTTACCCTCTGCACTTTTTTCATTGAGTTGGATACATGGGTGCGTATATGTACTTAGCCAAATTCCTCCTCAAGTTATTCATGCGTTTGATGCTAGTCAACATCCCATAGCCTATGAAGGTGAGATTGGGGTTGTTGCAGCTTGAGCCCCTGTCACGACCCGTCCTAGGGGCCCGTGCCGTGACTACCCCAAGCCTGCCTTCCATAGGCCAGGGGATGGCGACTAGCACCAAAGGCGTAAATCCCAATATCTGGGAAGGCATTGCCTTTATAAAAGATAACAAGAACCATAGAGTAAGAAAGAGGAAAAAGTAAACACTAAGTACAAGAGAAGTGCTGAAAAGTAAATGGGCCATAATACAAACCCAAAAGAAAGTACAAATACAACTGAACAAGTACAATAGAAAAGATAACAGCTGGAAGGAAGGAGGTGGCTCCTAGGTTGTCCTCCTCGGATCCTACCTGAAGGGTAGGTACAGATGGCGCAGCTCCTGGTCGTCCACCACGGATCCTACCTGAAGGGTAGGTACAGATAGCCTCCTCCATGCTCTCACCCGTCAACCGCCTCTGTGTGTCGTCTCGTCGTGTAGTCCACCTCCGGGTACTGACTCGTCATGTAGTCCACCTCCGGGTACTGACTCCTCGTGTAGTCCACCTCCGGGTACTGACTCGTCATGTAGTCCACCTCCGGGTACCGTCCAGTCCTCGAACACTCGGCCTCCATCAGCACTTCCCTTCGTCTGCAACCAACACAACGAGGTGTGGGCATAGCCCGTGCAGGGGTGAGTATAACGATACTCAGTAGGGACCCCGAGACCCTCAAGGTCTCACTAAACCAACAAGGATAACCACAAAGAAGATCTCAACAGATAACCTCTACTTAGGTATATTACCATACATATACCTAAGTTATCAATTAACCCATCTCAATCATGAGGAAACACAAGGATTTTGAAATCAACGGATAACCACTACCCCAGGTATATGCCCATACATATACCTAAGTTAGCAAGTGACCCATCTCAATCATGAGGTAAACACAAGGTCAAAAGTCTCAGCTCAAACCAGGATTTTCATTATTGAAATCGTAACTGCTGAAGAGCTCAGTCTCTGGAGTGTACAGTGGTCCTGTCACGACTCCGAGATACTGCTCACTAACCTAAGACTGCTGAGGTACTCCTCCTATCGAGTACCGCGGGTCTGTAGCCAACTACCGGGTGCTCCTTCCGCTGAGGGTCTGTCGCCAAATACCGGGCGCTCTCACTAATAGCCTACAAAGGTACTCCTCCGGTCGAGTACCGCGGGTCTGCGGCCAACTACCAGGCGCTCCGTCTGCCGTGGGTCTACCGCCAAATATCGGGTGCTCCGTCCACTGGGCTAGTCGACTCACTCCAAGTCGAGTCGGTCAAGCAGTCGTCAGGTCTCAGTCGTCTACACGGTCTCCGTACTCCGCTCGCTCGTCTTTGGGAGGGTCTGCACCACAAGCTACAGGTTGATACTCCAAGTATCTCAAAGTCCCACGAAGAAGTATCTCAAAGGACCACCTCGTCATAGGGGTCTCAACGCAACAGACGGCGTGTCAAACGGACACCCGGTCTGTGAGTTATTATCCTTTTCGTCCCAGGGGCCCGGTTGGTTTCATAAGTGAACCAACCCGGCTGTATCTCAACTGTACCCCGAACTCTCATAGGGTATACTCATAGGGACCATTTCTCAACGTGATCACCAACACCGTTGACAGTTCGTCAAATAGACGTCTGGTCTGAAAGATATCATCTTTTTCCGTTTCAGGGACCTGGTTGGATTTCTGGTACAATCCAACCAGGCTATAACCCAACCACATCCAAAACTCGGGCGGAGGATGCCAAAAGTTCTGTATCGTCAACAGGAACGCAATGCAATAGACGACGCGTCAACTGGACGCCCGGTATATGAGTTATTGGCTTTTTTCGTCCCGGGGGCCCGGTTGGTTTTTAAGTCAAAACCAACCCGACCGTACTCCAACTGCATCCAAACCTCGAGCGGAGTAAGCCAAATGATCCGTCTCACTTAAAGGAATCCACCAAAGTCTATGGCACGTCAATTGGACGTCCGGAGCTCAAGATATGAGCATTTCCGCTCCGAGGGCCCGGTTGGTTTCGTGTACGAACCAACCCGACCGAACCCAAAGTTTTCCGAAACCTTGAGTGCGATATACCGAAACGACCGTCTCGATCCAAGGATCGCATAACCGCTGACGACGCGTCGTTAGGAGGCCCGTAGCTCAAATTACGGCCAAAAGACCAAAAATGGTCTGAAGACGGGGGGTCTGGGCCCGGGCCGACCCGGCTGGACCCGGCCCGGTCCGGCCAGGGCGCGGCCCGGCCGGTCGGACTGGCCTGGCTCGGCTCGGCTTAGCGGACGAGCGCCGCAGCTGCGGGGCGCCACCCCAGCGGGTTGAGGAAGCTGCGGCCCTCGAGGGGCCACGCTGGACCAGCGGACGCGGCATGACGCCGTGTCCCGTGCGTGTGAGCCGGACCTGAGCGGCCGCGGGTCCGTTGGCCGCCGCCACCGCGGCTGAAGCCGCGCCGGCGACCCACACCGCCGGTAGCTTCCGCGGGCCACCGGAGTTGCTCTGGTGGTCCGTTTTCCTTCCCGTCTGCGCCGCTATTCCTCCCGGGATCCGTTCTTCACTGTGGAATCATCAAATCTCCCTTGCGTCACATTTTTCCGTCGCCTGCCAAATCTGCACAACCATGAAGAATGGAGGAGGGTTGTCGGGCCGTGTTCGTTTGGCCCGCACCCTCCGCGTTAGATAAAAACAGTCGGGAGAATTTATTCAACACATGAAACAACAATTTTAATAAATTAAAATTTTTCTTATGAAACCGGTTCTTTAATTTAAAAGAAATGTTCATGAGAAAATAAAATATTCACAACAACCCCTACCTCGTCAAGTCGTCGCACGCAGGTTCTTCGCGGATTTGATCGCCGCAGAAGGAGGCGATCGTCGCGTCGCGGAAGGCGTCGCGTCATCGCGGAAGGGCATCGCATCGTCATGGAAGGGCGTCGCGTCGTCGCGGAATATTGTGCGCGTCGACAAACTCCGAAGTTCAAGAACAACAGATTTAATTTTAATAATTAAATCTGTGCGTTGTTAAAAACCACAAAGGATTTTTAAAAGAAACCCGAAAACTCTTACCTCAAACAGAAGATCTAAGATTTTGTTGCGGACGAAGGAACGTCGCAGAAGAACGTCGCGGAAGAGGAAACGTCGTCGTCGCGGCACACGACGTCGCATCGTCGATTTCCGCGGTTTGGGCGTTCTTCGTCGGAGGCCGGCGTTTTCGCGTTCTTCGCGTTCTTTGCGTTCTTCGCAAAGAAGGGTGAAGGCACACAAATTCTGTCAAAAGCCTCCCAATGTGTAATCCTCAAGATGTGGCGTTGGTCTTTTTTTATTACTACGCCAATGGATTTCAAACCGGTTAAGAAACGAAAAAGTGATAAGTAACGACCCATTAATTCGTAGAATTAATTCAATGAAATAAACCTCCCAATTAATTGGTGCGTTAAGAAATTAAGAAAACGTGTCAGTTGACTTTCATAATGACGGGTTTTCGCGGGTGCGTTACTTAGCGGAAAAGAAACGGTGGGGCTCGTGCGGGCCCCACCTCACAAATATCCTACCAAGAGGGTAGGATATTTCCGGATAGCACCTTGTCCGCATCGACTCAACTTAAGCCGATTTAAGTGGCTTCAAGTGGCTTCCAAGTGGCTTAAGTGAAATAAAATAAAGTTTTTCGTACAATTATTTTATTTCTTAACTTTAAGCCCAAAAATTAAAAACCACACCCGAGAAAACACAACTCCGGAAGAGGTGTTTCTAAGAAAGTACCGGTGCTGCGATTCCATCGGTGCCCTCAGAATTCGATTCCGAGCACCGGTTCAAAAGTTAGAAAAACTCGCTCGTCCATTCACTGAACGTACCCGAGCCAATCTTTGGAAAATGATTCCGGGCACACCGGGCCTCGGAATCAGGTGCCGTTAGAAACAGCGTTCGTGTAAAATTCCAAAGAAAATTAAGAAAAAAATTTCCTTGGATTTTACAGGTCTTTACATTACTCCCACCACAGGGCTTTACGTCCTCGTAAAGCTTCACCACAAACTTAGGGATACAAAGGCGGTACTGAGGACGCATCTGAGCATTTCGCTCCCATGTGCTCACCTGGAGGTTCCCGTGCTTCCAAAGAAAGTGCACAAGAGGAATCAACCATCCTCCTAGGATCTGCTCCTGTCGATCCTTGATCTCCACTGGGACCTCTGCAAAAGTCACCCCATCATCAACGTCCAGCTCCCCATAGTCAATGATATGCAGAGGGTCGAGCACGTATCTCCTCAGTTGAGATACGTGGAAAACGTCGTGCACCTAGTGCAACTGAAGTGGATGGGTCAAGCGGTAAACCACCACTCCTACCCAGCTGAGGACCTAGAAAGGTTCATTGAACCTCAGAGATAACTTGCCTCCCTGGCCACATCTCCGTAAACCTCATCGAGGTGAGACTCGTATAAGGACGTGATGGTCATCCTTGAACTCTAGAGGCCTCCAAGTCCTGTCATCATAAGGCTTCTGTCGGCCTTGTGCCATCCTCATCCGCTCTTGGATGACCTGGGCCTTCTCTAGTCTCACAAGAGCTTCTATGATTTCTTCTTTGCTGATAATAGAAACCTGGTCTCATCCCCTGGATGAACCACATTCGTTGCCTAATACAGTCAATCCTGACATGAATGATGCATTCATGCCATGGATGACGTCGTAAGGCCTCGACGTGACTACCAAGAGATCCAACTGTCACTCTCGCCTCCAAGGGTCAAGTCACACTGTCGGCATCAGTGTGTGGTCACTAGGTCTCCTTCAGTAGAAAACTCGAAAGTTAGGGTCAAGTCAACAGTCTTAACCGGGACCACTCAGTATCAACCAATCAAAAAGGACAGGAAAGAAAACTTTACAAAGATAAGTGTATTTTCATTATTGCAGCTCATAGTACAAAGACACAAAGCAACTACAGACAAACATCAACAAAACTAGAAGCAACAGGATTAATAGCCTCCAGGTCGGAAGCTAGTCCCGCTTCTGTCCATCTGCTTCCGGAGCTCCATGACTGTAGGCCTCAGCTGCCTGAAGCTGAGCTCTCCCATGTCCTCCTGTCCCCTGCGGTCGGGGTGGGCCTCTTGGTGGTGGTGGTGGAAACATCCCGAAGCATCGTACACCTCCAGCTGCACGACCATCTCCTTTGCCATGGTCGCCTGCTCCTTGCGGTCCGCCCTGATCGAACCTCTGCCTCTACCTATGAGGTTCTTCATTTAACTACTGGTCATCTGCATGGCGGGTCGGACAGTCACGTGCCATGTGACCAATTCCGCCGTAGGAGTAACACTGTCCACTCTCGGCACGTCTGGCTCTGACTCCACCCCAGTTTCCCCAAACAACTGAACCTGAGTCGTGCAGTCGGCCATCGGTAGGTCTGGTCCTCTTGGACCTCTGCGTCATCTGTCTACTGCCTGCTGTAGAAGACTCTGCCGCATGCCGGCTAGTTGTGGGTCGTGCTGCTAGAGACTGCTCAACAAGGAAACTCTCCACTAAGAGGGCTCTCTCCAACACCCCTGTCGGCATCGGAATGCTGTGAGAAACAATAAAAGCTCTAATCTCTCGCCTGAGCCCCTGCTCGAAGGTTCAGGCCCTGAAGAACGGGTCCTGTACCATATCTGTGGAGTAGCGCGAGAGGTCTGTGAATCTCGTTGAGTACTGCGCCACTGACATGCTGCCCTGCCGCAGCTAAAGTATCTCCTGTATACGCATCGCTCGAAGGGTGGCTGGTACAAACTCTTCCCGGAACAGGCTCTCGAAGTCTTCCCATAGAAGTGTTGCCTCGTCATGCATCTGAAGCATCAGGCTGCACTATCTGCCTGCTGCTGCCTGAAGAAGGCTGGCAGCAAGGATCACTATGAAATCTGTCGGCGTCCCCACTAGCTTGAAGACTCTCACCACAGCCTCCAGCCAATCCTCAGCCGCCTGCAGGTCCGTCCCTCCCTGGAACCTGGGTGGCCTCTGGTGCTGGAACTCATGAAGTGCGCTCAAGCGACGTGCATCCTCTGCTGCTGGGGCTGGTGGCATCTATGGCCCAACGGGTAGTAGTACCGCTGGTGCCTCCGCTGGTGCCTCAACTGGGATAGGGCCCTGTACTGAGGCCTCGTCGCTCGGCGGGATGCCAGTACGTACAACTCTCGGGGCTCTAGCTGGTCATCCACGGGGAGGCATCCTGAAAGAAACAACGTGACATGGTCAAAAGATTATCCCTGGTGAGTTGACCCGGTTTGAGCTGACATTTAAATAAAACTTCTGGAAAACACCCACACAATCAGTGTTTTCGTGCACAAAGTCGTAAGTCAGTTGTCAGGGTCCTGGTGTATGGATACGTCGGCCGCACGCACCAACACTGGACTCCCGGAACTGAAAACCACACTCGGTACTCTTGACACTATTGCTTCACAGAAACAAACATCAGAGTTATAAGTTCTCCGGTAGAACCGAACTCCTCTGATACCAATTTGTCACGACCCGTCCTCGGGGCCCGTGCCGTGACTACCCCATGCCCGCCTTCCATAGGCCAGGGGCTGACGACTAGCACCAAAGGCGTAAATCCCGATATCTGGGAAGGAATTGCCTTCATAAAAGAAAACAAGCACCACAGAGTAATCAAGTGGAAAAAGTAAACACTAAGTACAAGAGAAGTGCTGAAAAGTAAATGGGCCAGAATAAAAACCCAAAAGAAAGTACAACTACAACTGAACAAGTACAGCAGAAAAGATAACAGCTGGAAGGACGGAAGTGGCTCCTGGGTCGTCCTCCTCGGATCCTACCTGAAGGGTAGGTACAGATGGCACAACTCCTGGTCGTCCACCACGGATCCTACCTGAAGGGTAGGTACAAATAGCCTCCTCCACGCTCTCGCCCGTCAACCGCCTCTGTGTGTCGTCTCGTCATGTAGTCCACCTCCGGGTACTGACTCGTCGTGTAGTCCACCTCCGGGTACTGACTCCTTGTGTAGTCCACCTCCGGGTACTGACTCGTCGTGTAGTCCACCTCCGGGTACCGTCCAGTCCTCGAACACTCAGCCTCCGTCAGCACTGCCCATCGTCTGCAACCAACACAACGAGGTGCGGGCATAGCTCGTGCAAGGGTGAGTATAACGATACTCAGTAGGGACCCCGAGACCCTCAAGGTCTCACTAAACCAACAAGGATAACCACAAAGAAGATCTCAACAGATAAACTCTACTTAGGTATATGCCCATACATATACCTAAGTTATCAAGTAACCCATCTCAATCATGAGGAAACACAAGGATTGTGAAATCAACGGATAACCACTACCCCGTGTATATGCCCATAGATATACCTAAGTTAGCAAGTGACCCATCTCAATCATGAGGTAAACACAAGGTCAAAAGTCTCAGCTCAAACCAGGATTTTCATTATAGAAACCGTAACTGCTAAAGAGCTCCGTCTATGGAGTGTACAGTGGTCCTATCACGACTCCGAGGTACTGCTCACTAACCTAAGACTGCTGAGGTACTCCTCCTGTCGAGTACCGCGGGTCTGCGGCCAACTACCGGGGTGCTCCATCCGCTAAGGGTCTGTCGCCAAATACCGGGCGCTCTCCCTAATAGCCTACAGAGGTACTCCTCCGGTCGAGTACCGCGGGTCTGCGGCCAACTACCAGGCGCTCCGTCCACCGTGGGTCTGCCGCCAAATACCGGGCGCTCCGTCCACTGGGCTAGTCGACTCACTCCAAGTCGAGTCGGTCAAGCAGTCGTCAGGTCTCAGTCATCTACACGGTCTCCGTACTCCGCTCGCTCGTCTCTGGGAGGGTCCGCTCCATGAGCTACAGGTCGATACTCCAAGTATCGCAAAGTCCCACGAAGAAGTATCTCAAAGGACCGCCTCATCATAGGGGTCTCAACGCAACCGACGACGTGTCAAACAGACACCCGGTCTGTGAGTTATTATCCTTTTCGTCCCAGGGGCCCGGTTGGTTTCGTAAGCGAACCAACCCGGCCGTATCTCAACTGTACCCCGAACTCTCATATGATATACTCATAGGGACCGTTTTCAACGTGATCACCAACACTGCTGACGGTTCGTCAAACAGACGTCTGGTCTGAAAGATATCATCTTTTTCCGTTCCAGGGGCCTGGTTGGATTTCGGGTACAATCCAACCTGGCTATAACCCAGCCGCATCCAAAACTCGGGTAGAGGATGCCAAAAGTTCCGTATCGTCAACAGGAATGCAACGCAACAGACGGCGCATCAACCGGACGCCCGGTCTATGAGTTATTGGATTTTTTCGTCCCGGGGGCCCGGTTGGTTTTTAAGTCAAAAACAACCCAACCGTACTACAACTGCATCCAAACCTCGAGCGGAGTAAGCAAAATGATCAGTATCACTTAGAGGAATCCACCAAAGTCGACGGCATGTCAATCGGACGTCCGGAGGTCAAGATATGAGCGTTTCCACTCCGAGGGCCCGGTTGGTTTCGTGTACGAATCAATCCGGCTGAACCCAAAGTTTTCCGAAACCTTGAGTGCGATATACCGAAACGACCGTCTCGATCTAAGGATCGCATCTACGTTGACGGAACGTCGTTCGGAGGCCCATAGCTCAAATTACGGTCAAAAGACCGAAAATGGTCCGAAGACGGGGAGTCTGGGCCCGGGCCGACCCGGCCCGACCCCCACTGGGTCGGACGAACCAGGTCGACCCCACCCGGTCCGACCCGGCTGGTCCCGGTCCGGTCCGGCCAGGGCGCGTCCCGGCCGATCGGACCGGCCTGGCTCGGCTCGGCTGAGCGGCCGAGCGCCGCAGCCGCGGGGCGCCGCCCCCGCGTGTTGAGGAAGTTGCGACCCTCGAGGGGCCGCGCTGGACCAGTGGACGCGACATGTCGCCGCGTCCCGTGCGTGCGAGCTGGACCCGCACAGCCGCAGGTCCGTTGGCCTCTGCCGCTGCGGCTGAAGCCGCGCCAGCGACCCGTGGAGCCGGTAGCTTCCGCGGGCCACCGGAGTTGCTCTGGTGGTCCGTTTTCCTTCCCGTCTGCACCGCTGTTCCACCCGGGATCCGTTCTTCACTGTGGAATCATCAAATCTCCCTTGCGTCACGTTTTGCCGTCGCCCTCCAAATCCGCACAACCACGAAGAACGGCGGAGGGTTGTCGGGCCGTGTTCGTTTGGCCCGCACCCTCCGCGTTAGATAAAAACAGTCGGGAGAATATATTCCACACATGAAACAACAATTTTAATAAATTAAAATTGTTCTTGTGAAACAGGTTCTTTAATTTAAAAGAAATGTTCATGAGAAAATAAAATATTCACAACAACCCCTACCTCGTCATTTCGTCGCACGCGGGTTCTTCGCGTATTTCATCGCCGCAGAAGGAGGCGATCGTCGTGTCGCAGAAGGCGTCGCGTTGTCGCGGAAGGGCGTCGCGTCATCGCGGAAGGGAATTGTGTCGTCGCGGAATACGGTGCGCGTCGACAAACTTCGAGGTTCAAGAACAACAGATTGAATTTTAATAATTAAATCTGTGCATTGTTAAAAACCACAAAGGAGTTTCAAAAGAAACCCAAAACTCTTACCTCAAATAGAAGATCGATGATTTCATTGCGGACGAAGGAACATCACAGAAGAACGTCGCGGAAGAGGAAACGTCGTCGTCGCGGCACACGACGTCGCGTCGTCGATTTCCGCGGTTTCAACGTTCTTCGTCGGAGGCCGGCGTTCCTCGCGTTCTTCGCGTTTTTCACGAAGAATGGTGAAGGCACAAGAATTTTGTCAAAATCCTCCCAACGTGTAATCCTCAAGATGTGGCGTTGGTCTTATTTTATTACTACGCCAACGGATTTCAAACCGGTTAAGAAACGAAAAAGAGATAAGTAATGACCCATTAATTCTTAGAATTAATTCAATGAAATAAACTGCCCAATTAATTGGTGCGTTAAGAAATTAAGAAAACGCGTCAGTTGACTTTCATAATGACGGGTTTTCGCGGGTGCGTTACTTAGCGGAAAAGAAACGGTGCGGCTCGTGCGGGCCCCACCTCATAAATATCCTACCAAGAGGGTAGGATATTTCTGGATAGCACCCTATCCGCATCGAATCTGCTTAAGCCGCTTTAAGTGGCTTCAAGTGGCTTTCAAGTGGCTTAAGTGAAATAAAATAAAGTTTGTCGTACAATTATTTTATTTCTTAACTTTAAGCCCAAAAATTAAAAACCACACCCGAGAAAACCCAACTCCGTAAGAGGCGTTTCTAAGAAAGTACCAGCGCTGCGATTCCATCGGTGCCCTCAAAATTCGATTCCGAGCACCGGTTCAAAAGTTAGAAAAACCCGCTCGTCCTTTCACTGAACATACCCGAGACAAACTTCGGAAAATGATTCCGGGAACACCAGGCCTTGGAATCCGGTGCCGTCAGAAACCGCGTTCTTGTAAAATTACAAAGATAATTAAGAAAAACAATTTCCTTGGAATTTACGGGTCTTTACAGCCCCATATTGGGTCGGGTCATGACACCCACCTTCACTAACAAACTCAGCCTCTGCAACAACTTCCTCAACTATAAATGGGCAGTTCAGGGTCATTATTATCCTCACTTCACCAGTAAATGGGTTTGTCTGGTGGATGATATTGACCAGACCACATTGATATTCTTCATCTAATGTGGATTTCATGTGATGGGGGTGATACTCATTATCTCATTTTATAGGAACGTTTCCATTCTTTGAGTGATAGAGTTTAGAATTCTGAATAAGTTTGAACCAACATAGTTTTTGATAATGACTCCTCTTGTTTCATATTTAATCAATGATGACTATTCTGAATTTTAGATGACTTAGATGATGTAGATTTTATGTTTGGTATTTTAGGGGGGGTTGGGGTTACAACTATCTGGTTTAGTTATTCCCTGAGTACTGTGTGCTCCGAGTTAATTGAATTCCTTATCATCTAGTATTCAAATTTCTCTTCATATATATTTTGGATTTCCATCCATTTTCCTTATTCATAGTGTAGTGGTATACATATAGGTCAATTGTTTTAGGGGTTTTCGCATCTTATCCTACCGAAATACAACCATATTATGAAATATATCCGTCAAAATTTAGTAGTCTTGGATATTATCCCCAAATATATTGTAGAATGGACAATAACTAGGGTGTCTGTTTTGAACAACTTCTATAAGATTCATGACATTAGAGTGTTTTAGTAGGTTATTTTACACAACTTCAATGAAATAACCTATGGTTTCTATCATTAGAAGGAATAAAAAATTTTCTTTCAGCTCTCAAATAGTGGGTGCCTCTTCTCATTCTTTCCCTCATGGATAGAATGTTCTGGATTCTACTATAATTCTGAGGGAGGCATCATATGATACTATGTGGTCTTATATTTATGAGTTAGTATTGGTGCCAAAATGATAATGAAAGATACATCCTTAAGTCTACTAGAATTATTCACTTCTGTTTATGTTATAAACTAATACCTAGGCTTGGATCACCAGACGACATCCTTTAATCCATGGGAGACTACTAAAAACTCCTAAAATCAACCAGGATACATCATGAGAATCCTTGAAATCTACAGTTCATCATGAAGATTTTCTATGATGATCTTTTGTAGCTGCCCTATGGAAGATACATGATTACTGAATATGTAAATCCATTCCACCTAGTGATGAAGTCTGTAACCCTCTCATTTTCATGTTGTTTATAGTTTAAGAGGTCAGTTCTCTTTTTCTGTATTGATCTAAAATGACAAATAAACTATCATTATAGTTATTCATAATTATGAATATATTATATTAGAATTTGTTTATAATATAAAAACTATATTCATTCCATGATTTTGATAAAATATTTGAGCTTCACTGCCTCCTTGTACTATAATATTCTCATCATGGGATAATATCAAGTCATGATCTGTTTCTAGAACTGCTATGGGTCACCAATATTATTGAAGAATGAGAGACTGGGATTTCTAAAAAGGATTAGGAGAGTTGTGTCACCTTCCAAGTCAGGGTATGTATTTCTGTAAGTCTATAATAGAAAATATCACCCCTCCATAGATTCTATTTGGGTACTTGGGGACCAGATGGAGTCAATAATATTCATTATAAATATCATATGAGGTGATGCCTTGGTGGAAACAGTGGTGGTAAGGGCTTGATATGATCATATATCTTGTGTATACTCTTGATATCTAATTTGATATAGCTTGGGGCTTCTTTCTATAATTGAAAATATTTACTACCCCAATGGAGGAAAGTATTGATACCGTGCAGACACTAGGATTAAATAAACTTATGGTCCAGAAGAAAAACCTATTTTGAATTTAGATTCAACTATTTCTTCTTGAGAAGTTCCTTCTAGTGGAATATATACTAGAGGAGAGGTATTAGCCTCTTCATAAGAATTTTACTCAATAATAATATTTCCAATGAGTAGTTTGATATTGATTCAGTTCAATTCATTTAACTCATCTTTATATTGGTAAAACCATTCCTCTATGGAGAGGGATTGAACTTCCTCATGTGGTGGATATGATATGTATATAGTCAAACCTTTCCATTTTTCTATTTCTAAATCATGATGACTAGGTGAGAGATGAGAATTGGATAGACTTCCAAGATTTTGATCTCTCCTTTGGTTTTAGGTGCATGCACCTTCCTCATCAGGGGATGCTATTGACCAGGTTGTCGAGCACGTCAAATTAGTTGTTTAATTTTGACTAGAATTTCTACAGTATAGCAGCAGCCCTAGGTCGTCTCTCAATGGGTACATAGATCATTATTTAAAAAAGAGGTTTTTGATTATGAAATTATAAGTGGAATAAGGTTTTGTAAAACTTGGTGGTTTGATGATTAAATATGAAAATAGAAAATAAAAATGATAAAACAAAGTAGAAATGAACAAGATTAATTAAGTGTGATCAACCAAGGGTAGTATCATGATGTTCATACTTTATCGCTTCATGATATAGGGTTATGATCTTTTAATCCTTGGTTTGTAACACCTCGAACCATAATTTTACTCAGCTTATACTAGGATACCTCCTAGGGTTTAGTTGAAAACACAAAATTATTCACCAGCCACCACTGATGATTGGGTGATTTGTGTTCGGTATCATAACCAAAACTCTCCATGGAAACACACGAAGAAATTGATGTGCTGTACAATTTTGTATGTTATTTAATTGTGATACCATGAAATCAGCATACATGACCTTTACAGTGCTTATGTGAGTTCAATTTACCAATATGAACAACACAAATCCCGTAATTGCAAGGGGGAAAAGAAAGTGGTGAACGGTGTGTGAAACATCACATGAATGGGTACCACCAAACATGATCATATGATTTGGGCATGACATACCAGTAAATAAACCAACAAAATAAGAAAAAACGATGATGAAAAACAACACAAAAACCTGGAATTAAAATGATCATTCAAATATTACAAACATGAAGCTGGGGATTTACATCATGTTCCTTCCCGGGTGATCACAAGGGGTTTTGAAATCCATAGGAGGGGAGGAAGAAGAAGATGTTGAAGTAAAACTTCCCATAGCATACAAAACTTCTAGTGATGATGAAAATACCTCTTTGGGACTCCAAAATAGTAGCACCTTGCCTCCTTTCCGAACTCCTAAATGGGGTTCCCAAGGGGCCAATTTATAGGCAAAGTGGGAAGGTGGTTTAAGGAACACAGATTTCTTTAACCCAATTTTACCACTTTTTTTGGCCTCTAGACAGCATTATATCGATTTGGAGAAAATAGAAACGTTGTAGAATCACCTCTTGACTATATCCACCAAGAATTTGGCACCCTTTGGACATATAAAACTCAAGATATTGATAAAATATAGAACACCACATTTGACTCTGTGCAGATTTGATTCCTTGGACAGATCAGTTAGGATGGGCATTGTAGAGGCCGAATGAGGCTTCAGTTATTTAATATGAAATGTAGGCCATTAAATTTTGGACCAATGAAAAAAATATGAGCCCATTTGAATGCACTAAACTGAACAGGAACAACAGTGGACATGTCTTCATGGAACCATGCAATTTTGGCCCCTTTTTCTTCCACTTCATCAA
This sequence comes from Viscum album, assembly GCA_963277665.1. Lineage (NCBI taxonomy): Eukaryota > Viridiplantae > Streptophyta > Magnoliopsida > Santalales > Viscaceae > Viscum > Viscum album. The sequence continues at coordinate 1,443,102,685 of OY728145.1, read as the reverse complement.
GGGACCTCCAAATCATCTCCTCCTATATTGAAATAATAAAAACAAGTAACATTACCCATTCTAATAGTTATTAACATTAATTCATTGATTAAAACATAAATTTCAATTTATTATTATATTTGGAATATTCATTACAAAACCAATTTAAAACAACAATGTATGGGTGGATTTGAATAGTGAATCGCTGTGTGATCACACCCCCACACCTAAACATTTTCACTCCTGGGAAAAGAAACATATAAAAAAAATGATGCATTTATAAATTAAAGTAATGTGATCAATGAAAAAACCAGACCAAGGAGTTATTCCTAGTGAAAATAAAAAAAGTTGCATCATAAATCATATCACAAGGAAATTCAAAGAGATTCATGATACAAAATTGGTCAAGGTATCCAATAGTTAACCATGCCACTAACTCTATACGTTTGTGTGTGAAAACCATTTCATGCTATTCATTCTACTTATGTCTAATAAATTTATGTTATTTTAACACTATTCATCTTAAAAGATTTTGTCCACCTACCCTACCCTACATCCTTTGTAATCATATTTCAATACCCACTCACTTAAGCATTACTGGAAGTCAAACCATAATCTCCCAACCTAGATATCCCCATATGTTTCACATTTCATCACTCCCCTCATTTATGTTTTTTTTTTTCAGAAGTTGTGTTTGGAAAAACTCTCACACTCATCTCTCAACCCTTGTTTGATCTCATCACGACACTAATTGTAATAGTTATAACAAGATAAAAGGTTTAGGAGGAGTGGTTTTTGACCAGCCCAAGACACAAGCCAAAATTGTTTTTTAGGGCATGCAATAGTCATCTATCAGGTACACATGCATATGTCAATCCATTATAGTAATGAAACAAATCGGATAAGGAACGAACATATGTAAATATCATTTAAGCTGAAAAATATTAACCCATCATATATTTACCTTCTAGTAAGTAAGAAATATTCACAATTTGTGGTTTTCTACAAAAATGTGTGGAGATCTTAGTGACACAATATTTTCTAAAAACTACTCACACCAGGGGCATCAATCATCTCAAATGTTTCACAGTGATACAACCATTTATATCATTGATAGAAAACCAATTCACTAATAATCACCCCTGGATATTAACTTCATAAAAATATTCTTTTTTTTACATTCTTTATGGTATTTTTACTATCCCCCCTTATGGTCACTGAATCTTGGAACTTTGAAAATTTTGATGGGGAAAAATGAAAATACCACAAAGAAGGAAAAAGAAGAAGAAGAAAGAAAGTGAAAAAATGAAAATTCCTAACTAACCCAGGAATGTACCCATCCCCACACACATAGAATGTGTAGTGTCCACACTAAAATAATTGAGAATGTGAGAAGGAAGGATAAAACCTGGTGTTTTTTATTGGTATGTTACGTCTAGAAGGTGGATTTACTCTACCGAATTCATTGTAAAATCCTCATAGAAGTATTTATGTCATTACCCATTGATGGTAAGACTTTATCCACTGTGCTCATGAATAATCTGTATTGCACCAAAAGGGTAAACATTAGTAATAATATAAGGCCCGAGCCATCGGGAACGAAGCTTACCTAGGTGGAGCTATAGCCTGGAATTGTACATGAGGACCTTGTCACCAATATGGAATGTCTGCTGATGAATTATTCTATCATGGATAGCCTTTTTTTCTCTTTATATATCTGAGAGTTCTCATATGCATCACATCGAATTTCTTCCAACTCTTGAATCTACAGCTTCCTATGCTTACCTGGATCTGAAAGATTCATATTACATAGTTTAACAACCCAATATGCACCATGTTCTACCTCCACTAGGATGTGACCAGCTTTTCCAAACAAAATAATATATGGTGAAATTCCAATTGGGGTTTTAAAAGCTGTACGGTATTCCCAAAGTGCATCATCCAATTGCAAACTCCAATTTTTCTTATTGGGTTGTACCATTTTTTCCAAAATTTATTTAACATCCTGATTTGAGATTTCTGCTTGTCCGTTAGTTTGGGGGTGATATACAGTGGAGACTTTATGATCAACCCCATACTTACAAAGACATATTTTCATATTGTGATTGCAAAAATGTGAACCTTGATCACTAATGATGAATCTCAGTAAACCAAACCTACAAAAAATATGAGACCTCACAAAATCAACAAACACACGAGAGTCATCCGCCCTAGTGTCCTTTGCTTCCACCCATTTAGATACATAGTCAACAACCAATAAAATGTATAAAAATCCGAATTAATTTGTAAAAGGCCCCATGAAGTCAATGTCCCATGCATGATAAATTTCATATTATAACATGGGTTGTTGGGGCATTTCATTCATCATGGAGATATTCCCTCTGAATTGTCAATGAATACATGACTTGAAAAATCTATGGGCATCCCTATACAATGTTGGCCAATAATGTATTGAGTCAAGAACCTTTCGAGCTGTACGTTGAGAGCCAAAGTGGCCCCCACAGGACAAGGTGTGGCAGAACATCAAAACAGAGTTGAACTCATGGTCAGGGACACACCGATGAACTACTTGGTCACTAAAAATTCTCCACAAGTATGGGTTATCCCAAATGTACCACCGAGAATAATGCTTACATCTCTTGGATTGTGAAGTGCTGAAATCAGTGGGGACCCAAGATGTTGCTAGAAAATTCACAATGTATGCATACCACGGGGTAAGGTCCACAACAACACAAAGGTTCTCATGAGGCACGAATTCTCCAACGGGGAGGGATGAGTCAGCATGGTGGTCCAGTGGTGGAGAAATCATACTAATGTGGTCAGCTACAATATTTTCTACTCCCCTCTTATCTCTAATATCAAGGATAAAATCTTGGAGGGGGAGCATCCACCGTATGAGGCGGGGTTTAGCTTCTGGTTTCTTTAAGAGGAATCGAAGGGCAGCATGGTCAGAAAACACAATCACTTTTGACCCCAAAAGAAATGAACAAAAATTTTCTAAGGAAAACACAATATAAAGGAGTTCTTTTTCAGTGGTTGTGCAGTTTACCTGGGCAGGTTCAAGGGTACATAAGGCATATGCAATTTCTTGAGGAGCCTTTTCAACCCTTTGTGATAAAACTTCCCCAACTACAACGTTAGAGGCATCACACATAAGTTCGAAGGGGAGATCCCACCTTGGTGGTTGGATGATGGTAGGTGATGTGTGACTCCTTTGAAGTGAATTGAATGCATCCTCACAATTTTTATCAAACAAAAAATTAGAATCTTTTTGTAATAACCGGGACATTGGAAGTGAGATCTTACTAAATTATTTAATGAATCGATGGTAAATACCAGAATGACCCAAGAAAGATTGCACCTCACCAACACATTTTGTATTTGGAAGGGATGAAATTAATTCAATTTTATATTTATCAACTTGAATTTGTTTATTTGAAATGACATGCCCAAGAACTATCCCTCACTCAACCATGAAATGGAATTTATCATAATTTAAAACAAGATATTTTTCAATATAGTGGTGGAAGACAGATCCTAGGTGTTCCAAACAATGATCAAAATAAGAACAATATACTGTGAAATCATCCATAAAGACTTATATAAAACTCTCAAGGTACTTAGAAAAAATACTCAATATACATCGCTAAAAAGTACCAGGAGCATTACATAGAAAAAATGACATCCTTCTGTATGAAAATGTGCCAAATGGACAAGTAAATTTTGTCTTTTCTTGATCATCGGGGGCTATATGGATTTGTAAATAACCCGGATATCCATCAAGAAAACAATAATGGGACTTACCAGCCAATAATTCTAACATTTGGTCAATAAAAGGTAAAGGAAAGTGGTCCTTCCTCGTGGATTGATTCAATCGACGGTAGTCAATATAGACTCTGCAACTATTTTGCACATGGGTTGGAACCAATTGATTCATTTCATTGGACACATATGTTATTCCTATTTCTTAGGCACAATTTGCACTGGTCTAACCCAATTACTATCAGATATAGGATAAATGATCCCCCCAGCAAGTAATTTACTGACTTCCAATTTTACCACTTCATGTAGAGTTGGATTCAACCGACGTTTAGATTGTCTTACGAGCTTAGCCTCATCATCCAAAAGTATATGGTGAATACAAATAGATGGGCTAATCCCAGGAATATCATCCAATGTGCATCATATTTTCTTTTTACACTCTCTTATAAGGTTGAGAAGTTTCTATTCTTGTTGTGGAGAGAGTTTATTGGGAATAACGATGAGTAATTGGTCAATACCCTCAAGATATACATATTTTAAGTCCGAAGGAAGTTGTTTATGTTCCAATACCGGTGGTTTTTGGATTGAGGGAGAGAATTTAGGGGTTGTGAGGTCCATTAAACTGTATATCAACTCATGTTTATTCTCTAAAGGTAGAGAATATACTGAAATGAGATTTTATGAATCCTCAAAAGTCATGGGTACCTCAGAATGAACACACTCATCAATTAAAGCACAAAATTTACACTTTTTAGAACCCACACAACACTCAAAACATTAATCAAAACTCAAATCATCCAACGGTGAAGAAGAGGAAAATGAATCCGAATTTGGGTTGAGGAGAGAATTGTGTGTGTGTGAATCGTCTGAGAGAACTTCCATCGAATAGACAAGAAGAGTGGAGTGATCTTCAAAGGGGTGTTTCATAGACTCAAGGATTTCAAAACCAACCTTTTCTCCTATAAATTATATGGACAACGCACCATTGTGAATGTTGATAATTTTCTTTGCTGTTTTGAGGAATAGCCTCCCATGAATGAGAGGATCATGTCCTTGGGTTCAGGTATCTTCCATCTCAAGAATGTAGAAATCATCAGGGAAGATGAGATTCTTTACTCTTACAAGGACATCCTCAATCACTTCTATTGGATGCGTAGTACGTTGGTTGGCAAGTTTTATGAAAATTCCCATTGGTTGAAGCTCTCCAATGTATATAGAAGTGTACACGGAGTGAGGCATTGCATTAATGTAAGCACCTAAATCTAGCATAACTTTAGAAAAGAAAGTCTCCCCTATGGTACACAATATCATGAATATGCCTGGATCCTTGCCTTTGGTTGGCATTGCAGGTTGAATCAAGGCCGAGACATTCCTTCCCAAGTTGACTCTCTCATTCCCCTTTAGTCTCCTTCTATGGGTGCAAAGCTTTTTATGAAATTTGGCATATCGAGGGATTTTCTTACCTGCATCCAATAGAGGAATATTAACTTGAACTTTTTTAAACATATCCATTAATTCATTTTAATATAATTATCAAAATTTTTCTTAGATTTAGTGAGTCTTTGAGGGAAAGGAAGAGGAATGGATAGTTCATGGTAATCCTTAACGATAATTTGATTACTCTTTTTTCCTTGTTTTTTTTGAAAAATTTGAGGGTTGTAGAAGTGAGTTTTCAAGAGGGGGACATACCTGTGGCGTAGAATTAGTAGAATGAGAAACGTTTTTACCACTACAAAGTGAAACTGCACATATGCTACCTTTTTTTCCTTAAGATTAGAAATGGGTTGGGATTTTAGATATCTAGAACCTTTCATTTTAAGGTCAGCGATGGTGTTAAAAAATTGTCCCACTTGAGTTTGTAGGTCTTGAATTACTGATTGTGTAGTCTGTTGGAACTAGAGGTTCTAGGTTTCCATTTGCTTCACCACATTCTTGAGGCCTGGTTCAGATTTGGGAGGAGTAGGATTGTTTTGAGATGTTGATGGATAAGAAGGTTGCATACCTTGGCCTTGTGGATACCAATTCTACTTGGGGTAGATTGAGCTTCCACCCTATCGGTACTGGGGTTGTGCTTGCCACCCAAGATTTGGATTTGTCCTGAATTTTTCTTGCTTGAAGGGAGGTTCTTGTTGGAATGGACACTCTGGGAAGACAACTGCACAAGACTCGATTGATTCCTGAAGTTGTGGGCACTGGTTAGAAAAATGAGTATTTTCCAAAAAAATACCACAATGTATTTTGAATCCTGTTGCTTGAAGGGAGGTTCTTTCTTGATTCCTGTTGTTCTAGATATTAATAACTTACCTTATGAACTCCTCGAGTTGGTGAAATTGATCGTGTACCATATTGTTGTGTATTTTGAGCCATGCTGGCAATTATGTGACGAGCACCGGAAGGAATTTTATCAACCAGGGAACCACCAGCTGCAATATCAATCATTCCATGATCCATGGGGATAAGTCCCTCATAGAAGTATTGGATTAATAGTTGTTCACTAATCTGGTGGTGGGGGCATCTTGAGCAAAGTATTTTGAATCTCTCCCAATATTCATGAAGGGTCTATCCTTGGGATTTCCTAATTCCATAGATTATTTTCCTAATTGATGCTATTCGGGAGGCAAGGAATAAATTTTCTAAAAAGTGTCTTTTAAGGCCATTCCAGCCCCCAATCATGGTAGGCAAATAGTATAGCCAATTTTTGGCTACACCGTCAAGGGAGAAAGGGAAATCCCTAAACATGATTATGTCCTCAGACACATTTTGGGGTTTCATGGTGGAGAAGACTATATGAAACTCTTTGAGATGTTTGTGAGGGTCTTCACCAAGAAGAACATGAAATTTGGGAAGTAGTTGGATGAGGCCTAATCTCAGCTCAAAGTTGGCTGCTTCCTCGGGATATTGGATGTATGTAGGTTGGTACTCCACATTCGGGGTGGTCAGTTCTTTTAAGGTTCTATTATTTGCAGCCATGACTTCTTTGAAAATATTGGGTTCAATTTTTTATTGTCTTATGAACACTTGACATTCCACAATGGGTTCCTTAGTGTTACATGATTAACCTTCTCTAGATGCATTGATTTGTGTGTGAAGCGTCTTTTCAATTTCCGGGTCAAATTCAAGTAGTTTTTCTTTAACAGATCTTGTCATGCAACAATGATGTCCAGTTTGATTGATTGATTATTTTTTGTGTTTTTTTATTTGAGATCGATACAAAAAATAACTTAAAAATGGTGAAAGAAGAATAGAATGTTATACTACAGAATTAGAGAGAGAGAGAGAGAAAACACACAAAAATAAACAAAAACAATGACAAAAACCCGAAACAAAAAAATAAAAGGAGTACTAATTAAGAAATAAAATAAATTAAGAAAAAGAAAAAAAAAATGATCTTGGCTCCCAGGCAACAACGCCAAAATTTGATCGCGTTGTCGAGCACGACAAATTAGTTGTTTAATTTTGAATAGAATTTCTGCAGTATAGCAGAAACCCTAGGTCATCTCTCGAAGAAGCCTTAGATAATTAATTTTAAAAGAGGGTTTTAATTATGAAATTATAAGTGGAATGAGGTTTTGTAAAACTTGTGGGTTTGTTGATTAAATATGAAAATAGAAAATAAAAGCAATAAAAAAAGAAGAAATGAACAAGATTAATTAAGTGTGATCAACCCGGGGTACTCTCATGATGTTCATCCTTCATCGCTTCATGATATAGGGTTATGATTTTTTAATCCCTAGTTTGTAACACCTAGAACCAGAATTTTAATGAATTTATACTAGGATACCTCCTAGTGTTCAGTCAAAAATACACAATGATTCACCGGACACTTCCGATGATTAGGTGATGTGTGTTCGACATCATAACTGAAACTCACCATGGAAACACACGAAGAACTCGATGTTCTATCAAGGTTTGTATGTTATTTCATTATTATACCATGAAATAAGCATACATGACCTTGACAGTGCTTATGTGAGTTCAATTGTCCAATATGAACCACACAAACGCTGTAATTGAAAGGGGGAAAAGAAAGTGGTGAACGATGTGTGAAACATCACATGAATGGGTACCAACAAACATGATCATATGATTTGGGAATGACATACCAGTACATAAACCAATAAAATTAGAATAGAGGATGATAAAAAACAACACAAAAACCAAGAATTAAAAATACCATTCAAATATTACAAACATGAAGCTTGGGATTTACATCACGTTTCTCCCCAGGTGATCACAAGGGGTTTAGAAATCCATGGGTGGGGAGGAAGAAGAATATGTTGAGGTAGAACTTACCATAGACTCCAGAACTTATAGTGATGATGAAAATACCTCTTTGGTACTCAAAAATGGAAGGAATTTTCCTCATGGCCAAACTCCTAAATGGGGTGCCCAAGGTGCCAATTTATAGGCAAAGTGAGAAGGTGGTTTAAGGCACACAAATTTCTTCAACCCAATTGTACCACTAGTTTCAGAATTCAGAAAGCATTATATCGCATTGGAGAAAATAAAAACGTTGTATCCCCACCTCTTGAATCTATCCACCTAATTTTTGGCACCCTTTGGACACATACAACTTGATATATTGATAAAATACAGAACACTACATTTGACTTTGTATAGATTTGATTCCTTGGACAGATCAGTTCGTATGGGCATTGTAGAGGCTGAATGTGGCTTCGGTTCAATAATATGAAATGTATCCTAATAAATTTTGGACCATCCCACAGAATATGAGCCAATTTGGATTCATGAAATTTTCTTAACAGGAACAACAGTGGACTAGTCTTCATGGATCTATGCAATTTTGGCCCATTTTTCTACCACTTCATCTATGACCATCCATATCATCTCCTCCTACATTTTGAATAATAAAAACAGGTAAACTTTCCCATTTTAATAGTTTTTAACATTAATTAATTGATTAAAACATAAAGTTCAATTTATTATTATATTTGGAATATTCATTACAAAACTAGTTTAAAACAGCAATGTAAGGGTGGATTTGAATAGTGAATCGCTGTGTGATCAGCTATGTCTTGAGGGGATTTTTCTTAATCATTTACTTATATGTCAGGGATGTTCTTGGAATTATTCAATATTAAAAACAAATTATGTTTAACAAAATGGATCATTGAACAAGAATCATTTCCTCATCCTCTTTATAATACTAAGGGGACTCTCCACCCTTGGAATATATGTCATGTAGTGGATTATGATCATCATTAATATTTACACTCTTGGTGGATCATTTTGTCTTATGGATACTATGTGTCTTTTTCTTCCCTCATTGATGGATAATAACATTTATTGATACTATAATTATATCCACTGAGTGGTACCCTAGTGGAGGATATGAATTGTGCAAAGGTATAAACCATGAGATTGTTTCATATGAAGTATATCCTTTCCTGGAGAAGATGGATCTTCATATATGAGGAGGAAATGTAAATTCCCCTAGAATAATGTACTGGGGTAGAATTGGTGTCACTACCACCATATCCTATAGTGTTTTCAGAATATATTATCCTAGGAGTTCTGATGGTGTAAAAAATTATCCCAACCCAATAGATTGGGGTTATTCTTATATTACTTCCCACAAAGCTTCTTTGGTATCTCTATTGATTTTTTAGGTATTAACTCGGGTGTGGGATCAATACACCACCCTTTTAGGGTGAGATATGATTTCTATTTCACAATTCTATATGGATTAAGAAATTTATTTCCATAAATAGGTTATGTGTTGGAAATTTATGGAAGCTTAATGTAGGAGTTAATCAATAGTATGATCATATTAAATACGTCATTTTATATATTTGGGAATGATGAGATTTCATTATATAGATTAACTATTAGACACAGATCCTAGGCCTAATACCAAGCATAAGGAAGTAACATTATTGGTTTTGATCCTAGGTAAACATTGATGGCTATTATGTAGAGTGAAATTTAGAACCCCATACTCTCCCCAAGCACTCATGTGAACATCATATTGGGAATTTATAAATATCCAATAATGTGAATTCTTTCTATTGAGGTAAGTATTCTAGAGGAAATGATGTTACTTTTACACCTTAGGATTTTGGGACACTAATAAGACATATAAATTAAACTAATGATAGAGACCAGTCATCACTTTGATGTGGTTAACATATTCCCTAGAGGGTATACTCCTTTTTATGAGATGGAGGAGAGTCACACATTAGTTTTGACATAATTAGGTTATGAAACCCTCTTTTAATTAATTTGTATCTTCATACTAATGAGTTTTCATAATATATAAATTTACTAATATATTATCCTCATCCAGATCTTTCTATATGACCATGGATTCCTCTTCATTCTTATAGAATGATTTATGTACCTATTTTGAATATAGTGGTCATTTCCCAACTACTTCATCCTGGTAATCGAGGACATTTGGAAAGTCTTCAGTTGCATCAGATGGTAAAAAAGCTATGGGAGGTACATATAAATACTACCACCTTATAATTTTCTTTGGATGGGAAGTTATTTTTCTAGTTACTGATGAGGTGCTTGGTGTAGTTATCCTCAACATTCAAGTTATTATTAATATGAGTGAAACACGGGAAGTGTTAGATCAAAGAGAACCTTCAAATTGTAATGATATTTCATTGTAGGAAGTAATTTCTTGATGAGTTTCAAAAGGATAAAATCAATGACTATCCACTTTTCATACAATTGGAAGACCTCTAGGATTATTAGCTGATGATGTTTTGGTAAGGGGAGGACCTTGATTTCTATTGATATTCATATCATGGGGATGATTTTGAATAATTATATCCCAGGGAAGACCACCATGGTTAATCTATAAATTAATACCGGGATGAACTCTATGGATAGTTCTCTGGTGAGGACCTCTGGAATTACTATTTTCTATACCACAATGGGGAACTCTATTGAAACTACTACATTCTTCGATTAAATAGGAGTCAAAAAGTTCTTAAACTTCCATCAAAATTAATTGAAGGGCTTAATAACGTTAGTGTTTATTATGGGAGTAATATGAGCATTCTCTTGAACCATTTGACTCCCTTGATTAGATTTCCCCATTCATATTAGTTAAGAATCCAAGTTTGAAACCTTAAACAATATTGGAGTTTCACATTATGGGTAACAAAATTCATGCTTATTAAACCACTCATGTTACCCCATGCATTCCATTAGAATATTATTATTGTAATTATGGGAGATTACCAAAATATGGTGGGTACCAGGATATGAGAGCATCGATAGTCTTCAATCACTTTATAAATATATTGATACACATATTGGGGAAGGACAAGAATATTATCTTACTTCTTGAAATCTGCCACCACGATATTCTAATGGTCTCTATACATGTGGGTGGTAATATGATCCTAAAATGACAATGTCACTAAAACTCACCATTGATCTCATATGGTGGGAGAACAAGTATATCTCTACTTTAGAGTTACTATTGGAGTATACAGGTAATATATTTTGATATCTATAAGGGAATGACCCATCCTTGAAATGACTACCTGTATAAGTTAAAAAACATAAGTCGGAACATGAATTTTGGAAGTATCCTAATCTTTATTCTTCATGAGGATGTGCTAAATAAATTCTTAAATGGGAGTGGGAATATGTGAATAATCTTGAGTAGCTAAAAAAATTATACATACAATATTCTTAAGTGTTGGAATGAGTAGGAATATGGGCCTTTTCTTTGGTGGTAACAAAAATATACTGACTTCAATCTTTAGTTGTCCCCAAAATATACTAGAATATTTAAAAGATGTGGGTAGGGATATATGTATTCCCATCTATTACCAATCAAACATACTGAAGGGATTATTAACCAGAATAAGGATATTGGCCCTCTCTTTAGATGGAATCTGAATATGAGCCCAATTTAGTTCTTCATTCACTATTATAATATGCCAATGGGTTTTATATGTGGGATAAAGAATATGAATGTTTCCCAAATTTTTGTCAGAATATGCCACCATTGTCCTTCTGATGATACTAGGATATGTTTATAGTCTTGTTGAGTTGAAGTGGGAATATGATCCCACTCTTCAGTTACCATAAGCTTTTATGGGAAGGGTAATTAATTAGGAAGGGGAAGATGATCCTACTCCATACCATCCATGTTTTTTTTTCTATAGTGAGACCTTACGGAATCCTTGGTTTAGGCGACTGGGTCCAAGAAACCCTAGTTTACCTCCTTAGGGGATTCCTATAGATATATGCTTTTTGGAATTGATAATGATTGTGATTGGAAGTATCCATCCAAGGAAGATCTTTGGTGATGGTGATGATGATGTCATCCTTTCCCACTATATCTATCTCTCTAAGTTAAATAAGGTGGGAATTTTCATGTTCCAAGGATAGGTTACTAAAGAAATTTGAGGCGGTGAAAGGTGTCACTAGATTTCCCATAGACCTTTAGAGACGGGGTGATCCATGGAGATAATTTATTGAAAGATTCATTGAGCCATATCCTAAGTTGGGATATAATGATTGAGGTGGTACTTTCTTACAAAAGCATTCATAACATATTTATTGAGATACTAACGTTTTGACTATGTTCTATGGGTCTCCAAGGCCACAGATGTTATTGTAGATGGAGAATATGTACTGTATCTCAACTATTGAGAATTAGACTAAGAGGAAATACACTAGAAACTAGTTATCCCCAACATATTATAATGAGATGGTGAAATTATAAATGATTCCATTATTTTGGATTTAAGAGATCTCTCTTAAGGGATCCTAAAAGTCATAAAGATATCAATATACAAAAACAAGAAATATGATAATTTATAATCTAATGTAAGATAAATCTTGACTGATTACATTCATGGGTAATGGATTCAAATTGGGTCCCCCATTCTATTTTTTATGGAAACACCAATGAATTACTTGATACATCATGTTGATTCAGCATGAACATGCTTTCAAAATTCAGGCGATCACTGTAAATTTACCATCAACACCATGTAATACATGTTGGTTAAGAAGATATTAGGTGAAGCTCATATGTACCCATTTTAGTGGGAATTATATCCTACTCTATTACTCTCTTAAATTGTTTCGATATGTTCATGAATTCTTCCAAATACACCATACAAGACCAGTTCAACTGTTCTTATGACCCATCATCGACATGAATCTATATGAATATATATTTATATCAGGGATTCCCCATATATAGTTCCAACAGAATGTATCATAGTTTCTACATTAATGATTTAATATTTATATATCAAAGGCTTCCTATATTTATTTTACCATTTATTGATGAAATGGTTTAATGCCACACCGTTCGATGCTCTAGAAGGTATCCCCATCAAAGGAGGTGGTTTGTATAGTGAAGATGGGATTGATCCCTTGAGAGTGGATTCCTATGTATCCCTATGATTTGAACCATCACCCAAATGGTTTAGTTCCACTGATCAAGACATGTATCTCCTTTTATGCTCATGTTTTCATAACCTCTTCTGACGAGTTTAATGTCATTTGAAATGAAAGTGTATAATAAAAATTACAAGAAAAGGCATATGTGAGAATTATGTAAGAGATAACCTTTCCATTTTAATCTATTTTCTAGAAATAAAATATAAGTGGATGTGGGTGACTCATAGGGAACATTGAACTTTGAGAAGGATTCCACACAGAGAATATGGATCATTGAAAAGATGATTTGGGGCTTATGCATGAGTATCCCATATCTTGTTTGGGGAAATTGAAGGATACATTTCAGGCCTACATGTATTCTTCTCTGAGATGCCTTACCTGACCAATTACCCAGGTTACATTCATATTTTGAGGATTACATAGAGTATGAGTCCCTTTAGGGATGCTTCAAGGCATACACTAAATAGGAGGCCCATGAAATCATCTTCCACCTATCGATTGATGGTCGAACAAAAGGATGACTTGATAGGTGGGTATTATAATATCATGGGAAGGAGGTTGGGTTATTTTCCTGAGATTCCCTTATATTGATATTCATATTGATCTGGCCTTTAATTGACCTGCTTTTCCACATTTTTATTTAAGATTTTAAACATTTAATTAATTAATTTCTCATTATTTTTTAATTATTTTCATCTTTGTAATTTTATAGTTAGATTTATCATGTAATATATTTTTTGTATTTAATTTTCTATTTTTAGATTTTAAAACCATTAAGTTTGATATTACTTATTTTTATAGTTATTATTTTTCTAATTTCTTTGAAAGTTTTAATTTTACTTTAAATATTAATTTTATTAATATTATTTTTATTAGTTAAACAATTAAACATTATATTTTTATTTAATTAATTGAGATATAATTTAATTACAAGTCACTTATTTTTGTATTTTAATATATTAAAACTTTATTTTTTAACAATAAATTAGGATTTAATTATTGTTTTTCTCTTTTTTTAATATTTTTTATTTTAAATGTTCATTTGAGTTTCACACCCGTCATAAAACTTTTCTTATAAATCACCCATTGGTGGATCACAACCCACCATCAACTGACCTTCTACTCCCCCATGACCCTCTACTAGTTTCTTCTCGACCCACAATCACAACCATCCGCTACTCAAGACCATTATTAGGGTACCCACTTCCACATACCTCCTTATATCACTGACCCACCACTAAGACTAGCTATCAATACCAAATAAAAGATGACCCACCACCACCCATTCCAGATCTACAACGAAGCCTTATCTTCCATTGAGATCTCCTATACCGCACTTGGATCAAACTATAATTAGGCTTGGAAATCCCCAGAATCTTGAGACTCTACCTCCCATGATGAAGATGAAATATCTCATCATAATCTGGAGTCACTGTCTTAAATATAATTTTAGTATCGATTCCTCGATCTGAACCTTTCCATGCTCACCATCCTCTCAACTAATTTCAATCCCAGTCACCCTACTGAAGACCAGGATATGAGTTGGCTGAATAGGAAGACATCGACGCCGACTCCTTCCCTCAAGCTGACCTCCACCCACAAATAATGGCTAATGTGATACAATCTCCCAAAGGATATTTTTAATGAGATTCAACCCATCCCCTTTTGAAAGAAACCGTAGGAATCCATGGTTAAAGTAAAATAAAAAAAACTTATTAAATAAATAAATAAAAATAAAAAAGTTTTATTATAATAAATATTAATTATAATTATTTATTAACTATTCTCCAATTATAATTATATAAAACAGAGCCTAAAGCTTAACCAGATGATGTCTTAGTAGAATACTCTTCAAGGTAGTTAGAATAGATTTGTAAAGATCACTTGCATTTGATGATATTTCCAGACTAGTGACATGTGGAGGAGGAAGAAGGGAACCCTGACTTAAGTCAGTACTTGTAGTTTGTCATAAAGAGGAACAAGATAAGGAATTAAAGAGGGAAGGCAGTCCAAAAATGGAATAACATACACATTTAGATTCAAATATTCACATTGTTGAAATGAGAGGCAGACCCAGAGATACAAATAGAGAGGAAGAGATTTGAGGAAAACCATGAGGGGAAAAGCTTCACCTGTAGTGGAGATCTATATACATGTGGGAGATTACCTCTGTCTTTGTTTTTATTTTTCATCATTCTAAAATTTATTTTTTTAATCTTAATTTTTAGTTAATATTTTGTAATTTTCTATTTCTTGAGGAAATTATACATCTCGGTATATTTTTAATAACCTCTTCACATCATTTCTTCTATTAAATCAAAACGAATTAGCGGGATTGATTATGAATTCATTTAAAATTGATTCCTTCCTCTTGTTCTTGATAACAAGACTCCATGATCATTTAGAGATAATTATCATGGATGAATTTTTTAAACCATAATTTCAAACTTGTTAGATCACTTTAGTGAGGTTTATTTCAGTGTAATTTCTTCAAACTCTTTTACAGTTTGATGTTTCTAGTTGTGGTGAACTTCTATAATAATTAATCTATGTGATTAATATTCTAATGAGGGTGATTAATTAATCATTTTGGAGGTTATGAATTCACTAAAATTATATGAAGATGATAACTTATCCATCTACTAGTATTACTATCCCCTATGCATTTGTATAGAATTGTTTTTTTTAATATCTACCTTCACTGTTTGATCATAATTTCGGCAATATCAATTATTTTGTTAAAAAATCATAACCACATCACATTTTTTCATTAATTCAAAATAAAATTCTAAAAGAATATTTCAACCACTATTTGTAGTGAATTTGTTTTAAAAAATAAATATACAACTCTTACATGTGGTTTACATCATTTTTAGGGAGGTATTTGTGTGACCTATTTTTAAAAACAAAAACATATAATTTTTTTAAATAAATTCATTTTAAAATTTCAAAATTGTAGTTTTTTTAAAAATTAATCAATGAATCTTTTGCATGAGCTTAATTTCAAAAATTTTCATGTTTTTATTGAATGTGTTTGTTTGATTTGATTCACTGCATTTATGTTTTTTGTGGTGTTTTTCACAAAACGTATTTTGATTTTAGTGAAAATTAAATTGTTGTTTTTTTGTGCATCTTAAATGTGGAAAATCAATGGATATGGTATCATAAAACTGAAACTTTTTGTGTTTTTTGTGGATATTATATGCACACTTCATTGAATTTTGTTCCTAAACTACCATGAATTATAATTCAATTTGAATAAAAATAATAATTATCTAAACTTGAGCCCAAGGATTATTCCAAACTTGAAAAATTAATGAAGAAAATGTTTTCAAAATTTTAAGAAAGAGAAGAAGAAGATAGAATTAGAAAAATTCAACATAAAACATTGGAAATTCAGGAAATGATAAAAAGAAAACAACTATATAACATATGTGAAAGATAAAATGACTTTAGAAATTTTTAAAATGAGAATGTGAAGGAGAGTGAGGCTGAAAATAAGAAAAAATAGTTATTATGATAAATATTAGAATGAAGAATAGAAAAATGAAGAAATAACAAACTCACTGAATAATAAAAACAAATTTGAAAACATTCTGAATAACATAAAGGGAATCAGGTTGTGAAATTTTAAGAATAAATTGAAGAATATTGAAGAGGAATTCCCAATTCTCTTAATGATTTCTACTTCTCAAAAAGTTCACTTTTTAGGTATTTTGAAAATTTGTTTTTTGTGATTGTGTTGAATTTAGAAAATTAGAAATTGAATGTCAGAAAATCTTTACCCAACATTTATGAATATTTTAGTAATGAAAGAAAACATGAAATTTTTAATATTGCAGAAATGAATAATAATCCTAAAATCACTGACTGGAATAATTTTGAAACTATTAATAAATGTGAAATTTCTATTTTTGATGGTTTGAACCCAAAAATCGTTTAAATAAAATCTAAAAATATTTTGAGGAAATGTACATGGAAGAAAGGTTAACTGATGAGATTTCACTTCTATGTTCTCACATTAATCTTCTTTTTGAAACTTTTTTTGTGAAATGTAAAAAGTGTTGTCTACCTAGGAGAAATTATTAAAATTTGAAAATTCTGAAATATGAATTTAATAAATATGAACTGAAAAATTATTCCACTAAAACTAAACTGGAATAGTCAAAAAACATTTATTTTGGGAGTGAACATTTTTAATGTGAACTTTAAGGAGAGGTCAATCACACAATAGATGATTTAATAAGAGTTAATTTTTCAAGAGAATTATATGATTTTTTATTTTTTGATGAAGAAATTTTGGAAGAGATTTATAATCTAGTTAAACATGAATCTACAAATTGTCAAATAAATTCTCTTCCCTATTATTCACACCATTCCTCAACTCTGTCATGTTTAGAATACCATCTAGATACTAAGTGTAGTTTAAAAAGGGGAGTATCACATGAGTTCCAATGTTTCTAAATATATTCATTATACTATTCATACACTTCTTAAACATGTTAGTCATACCATATCCACAAGAACCACTAAATTTGATTTTTAATTTGATATAGAATGGTATGAGGATAATTCTACACCCCTAGAAGCACAGATTTAACCTCAATCAATTTATAAATATTTAAATTGTTTCAAATTTTAACATAATATAGAAGGAAAAAACACTACTTTATGGAGTGTTTTTGATGACCCTTTTTTTTTATTAATGATCATAAATTTTCTTAGAACTATTTGATGGATTACCTTCTTTTTCAATTAAACATAAAATATCTTGAATACACTATGAAAGTCGATGTGGGTAAGGATTTTTCTTCTCAACTTAAATTCTCTATTAAGCAGTTCCTTATTGCTAAAGGGTGTTTCTTCAAGATTTTTGAAAATGATGAAATATTTTTTTATATTTTTAGATGTCTTGGTGCCATTAAATATCAATTTTCTATTTTAAAATTCATCAGAAAAATAGATGTGGCAATGCATGAATTTGAAACCACGTCCACCTAGGAACTATAGTTATATGTTGGGAAAGTCTCTATGAGTACTTTAAATTCTGTGATTCATGTGAGTCAACACAAATTCTTTCCTTGATTTTATCTTTTATTTCTTAGAAATAAAGTTTTAACATTTTTTTTAAACAAAGCGATTGTTTTCTATATTGTTATTTTTCTATCTATTTCCATTAGTTTTATATTTTTTGTCTCCCTATTCATTTTTTACTTTAGAAAGGTTGCTGCTAAGATGTTTAAAAAATAAAAGTGTTCCCTTTTATCTAAAAGTTACAAGGATATACTGGCAGGAGAGTTACTGGATAAAATTTAATCAGGGGAATTCATTATTTTAATCTCTACATATTTTCTCTTCTTATTTATTTAGTTTATGTTGCTTGATGCTGATAGAAATTCTACTTCATGCTGGATTATTTCTAGAAATTTTAGATTAATTTTATTTAAATCATTTCATATTATGAAATTATGTGTGGGGTTAGAGTATTACCACTTGCTTCTTATTCCTTGAATAAATTTTATTATACTATATTAGTATTTAATATAATATTATCTATGGTGATGAGAATGTTATTTAATAAAATATTTAAAATTTCTTACACACTTTTCATTATGTACTCTATATTAAACAAGTTACTATTTAAATTTAATAGAAAAATTCTTATCACCGGATTTAATCATAATGAATAAGTTTACATAATATATTTTAAAATAGTTATTTTGTAAAATATTTAGTTTAAAATTAACTGTGACCCTGAATCATTTCATTAATCTATTAAGATTACAAATATTTTTTATACTTTAAAAGTCCAAATTATTTTTCTTCCACATTTGAATTAAACTTTGGTGAAACATTTATGTTTTAATTGTGGGGAATAGGGTCTTTATTTGAGCTAATATATGATTTAATGTAACCCCATAAAATCCATTTAATTTTTTTGAACTTTTTTTAATTTTTTAGGCTTTTATTTTTCCTTTTGGTGGGTTAAATTTTTTCTTAATTTTGAAATCTATAAAGTTATATTTAAAAGTTTATAACATTTTAATTGAGTAAATAACTTACAACCTTCTTGAAATCACTTTTTAATAGTCAGGATATTTAGACATTTCTTTCAACTTTCATTAGGTGAATTTTTTTTAAATATAATCAAACTTATAAAATATGCATTTCCATGAGCTATGAAATGAAAATCTTAATCTGGGTTGGGATTCATTCCTTAATTCATTATTTTATCTTTAAGTTAAATTTGTTGGATGATTTAATTATCCCTCTATGTATTTATTGATCCCACTCATCTATTCGGTTGTGTCTAATTTATTTGAATTGATAATTATGTGTGTATTCTCACCTTGAGGTGAAGAGAAGTTTGGAGGTCTCAGTTAAATTCATGTTTATGTTTTTTAACTCAATTAATTGTTTTAAAAAGAAATAATTTTAGTTTAATGGTAATTAAATTTTCACCAAATCTACTTTATTTTAATAGGGTATTTACTCTTTCATCTTAAAAGGTTTCATGGGGGAAAATCAATTTTCATAAACCAACTCTTTATAGTATTATAATATTTTTTTGAGATCTATTATTTTATAATTATTTTTTATTATTAATTTCTTGAGGGTAAAAAATAATTAAGTATGGTGGAATTTGATGTAGCCTTTAGTTGACAAGTCATTTCAGATCTATTTGTTATGTTTTCAATCATTTAATAAGTAAATTGTTCCTCATTTGTTTAATATTTTCATCGTTTAATTTTTTAGTTAAATTTATTATTTAATCCGTTTTTATATTTAATTTTTTATATTTATCTCTTAAAATATTTATGTTTTATTTTACTTATTTTTATATTTTTTTAATTTATCAAATTAATTTTTATGTTTTAATTATAATTTAAATATTAATTTTTTGTTTGTTTTAATTTATTAATTAAAAAATTAATCATTATATTTTCAGTAAATTAATTGAAATTTAATTTAATTTTAAGTAACTTAATTTTTTATTTTAATATATTTAAACATTGATTTTTTATAATCAAATTGGATTTAATTATAGATTTTACATTTTTTTGTTTTTTATTTTAACTAATAATTTGTGTTTCAAATTATTTTTATTTTTATTTTTTTAAATAATTTTATTTTAGTTATTATGTTTTAGTAAGATTTTTTTAAATTAAAATAATTATTTAGAAGTTCTATGTTTTTTTAATTCAAATTTTAATTCGAGTTTATTTTAAATAATAATTTAATATTGTTTTCAATATTCAATTTTTAATTATTTTACATTTTCATTACTTTGTTAATTTTTATTGTTACTATTTATACATTGTAGTTTGGTAGAAACACAACTGACCCACTACTGAGGCAAGCCGTCAAAACCAAATAGAAGATAACCCATCGTCACCCATTCCAGATCTCCAATAAATCCTTCTCTTCCGTTGAGCTCACCTCCACTACACCTGGATCTGACCACAGGAATATCAAAATGCCACCTCTCATGATGATGATGGAATTTACCATCACTGTCTGGAGTCACCACTGTAGATCGGAGTTCAGTGTCGATGCCTTGATTTGCACCTTTACCTTCTTACCTACCTCTCCATTGATTTGAATCCCAGTTTTCCAACCAAATATCAGGACACAAGCCAACCGAATAGGAAGATGTTGGCGCCAAATCCTTCCCTTGAGCTCACCTCCACCCTCGACCATTTCTAGACGTTTTTTCATCTCCTGAAGGAGTTGTGGAAGAGTTGAACCCATCCCCTTCTGCGAGCAGCCATGGTTAAAGGAAAATAAAAAAACTAATTAAGGAAATAAATAAAAATAAAGAGAATGTTAATAAAAAAATTAAAATAAATAAACATAATAATATATTATATATTTTAAAAATAATTATAAAAATAATAGTAATAACAATAATAATATATTTTTTATAAACATAAAATTATGTTAATAAGTACAACTCTAATAATATGTTTATATATATATATATATTTGTTAATATTTATAATGATGATAATATTATATATTTAATAAATTTATATTATCATAAATGTTAATTATAATTATTTATTAACAATTATCTATTTTTAATTATGCATAAAGGATCTTGAAACTCAACCAGATAAATTCTCGATAGACTTCTGGTCAAGGCATTTAGAAGGGCTCTGTATAGATCACCTACGAGTGATGATATTCCCAGACCAATGAATCATTGAGGAGACACAAGTGAACACTGAACCAAGTCAGTACTTGTAGTCGGTGATAAATAGGAATACAATAAGGGATTACAAATGTAGGGTAGACGATAAAAAGAAATACCATAGAAATTCAGATTCAAACATTCACAATATTGAAATCGGTGGAAGACCGAGAGAGACCAAGAGAGAGAGGAAAAGGTTGGTGACACATCAGGAGAAGCAGAGTATCACCCATAGTGGTGATCTCCATACTTGAGGGAGAATACTTATCCTTTGGTTTTTATTATTCATTATTCTATAACTGATTTGTTAAATGTTTATTTTGTAATGAATCTTCGGTAAATTTCTAATACTCAGGGTTATTAAACAACTGGGTATTTTTCAATCACTCATTGACATCATTTCTTCTAGGAAATCAAAATCCATCAGCGATATTGACTATGAATTCTTTTATAATTGTTTCACACCAATTATTCATGATTTCAAAACTCCATGATCATTCGGTGAGAATGACCATAGATTCATTTATTTGAATATTAATTTCAAATAAATTTGATTACTTCGATGATATTTAATCCAATGGGATTTCTTTAAACAATTTTAATGTTTTGTGTTTCTTGTTGTGGAAAACTTAAAGAATAACTAATTCTAATGATTAAACTTTTGACAAGGGAGATTGAGTGATCATTTTTCAAGGTTATTAATTTAATTAGAATTTCATGATGAAGGTAAAATTTCAAAATAATAGTATTAATATTCCTTTAGAATTTTTCTAGATTATTTTTCTCAATATATTCCTTCACTTCTAGATCATCATTTCACCAATATTATTTAGTTTATTAAAAAATTTCTATCACATCATCATTTCTCATCAATTCAAAATAAAATATTTTAAAAAATATTTCACCCACTTTTTTCGGATGTTTTTTTGAAAAATTTGTACAAAACACTTCCCTGTGGTTCTACACTCTACAAAAGACTTTAATGTAGTAAGTATAAGTTTATTTATAATTAAACTTTGGCACATATTAATAATGTGCATGTCACCAACCTTGTTGATGGATCTGGGTGATGAAATCATCAATATTAACATGTATAGGGATTATACCATTGAGAGTGGATCATTCATACATGACTCATTGAGTGGATTAGGTTGGAAAACTAAACACTTCAACTACCATGATGAGCATCCGGAGCTAGGGGATACTTCAACAATATCCTCATAAAATGGACCCTCATTATCAAGGGGGTAGATAATTGTGAATTCCATGGGTGTCCTATTGGTCTGGATGGAAAACATAGGAGAATCATATTATTAATATAATACATGAATAATGAGGTACACACTGGTGTGTATGGTCCGATCACATAATTTAAACAGTTGTGGAGGAGGAATGATGGAGTACCACCTAGTAGTGAGTTGAGATAGGATAATTAGTGTATGTAAGGTATTTTGGGAAACCTTATCAGCCTATTTTAGAGAACTAATAGAATGATGTTTTGAGAAAGTCTCAACTGAGTTTGGTACATAAAGCTATGTGGATGAAACTTTAGGGGGGATACATGTGATAAGTGTATCCGTAATGGCCAGTTAGGGAGATTACATCACCCTAGTTGAAGACTAAGGAGAATGAGGTACCCATGTGGAGGAATAGGGAGAAGTTTCTTCCTATTGAAGGACATGGGTGAAATTTTTTCCTAATGATAAGGTGGGATGTATAGAAACCGAAGACAGATTAGGTTCCACTATTTGGGGGTGGGGGTGTGGATGAATCAGTGGTACCCTCATTTTATGAATTCTATTACTTTTTAATTCAACCTTTGTGACCAGTTAAAGCTTCAATAGACTCTTTTTGTGTTTCTCAGACTCACCCTAATTAAAAATATAAATTGCAGGCCTAAATAAGGGTTTATAATGTTTGATATGAATACATACTCATTGTCATGTTGGTTGTTCACCCCAATGTAGATTCTACACTCTATAATATGGTGATTAAAATTAGTTACTAGTTATTCCCCCAAATTATAAGCTGGTTATAACCCCATCCCCAATATACCTTCTAAAGTTTAATATACACCCAAACATCACCTTCTTTAATAGTTATTGGTTATACCACCCAATCATAATCTTATAAGAACTAGTTATACCCACAACCATAGTCTTCTCTTTTAGATAGCTGGATCCACTAGAGAAATATCCTTTTGATAATCCTCATCCATGAGAATTCCCAATAACCCATCCTCATGTTTAAATAAAGTACCTTTGAAAAAAATTTGGTCTTACACAATTCATTATCATCACATGTGTTTTATCATTTTCCTCAGTACAACAATTTTTATGATATTATTCTACCTTTTGATTGATGTACTGGCCTCACTTAATGTTTGAAAGTAGTGAAAAAAAGTTCATTAATATTTTATAAAAGAATAAAATTTCACAATTCATCTCAATTATTACATGTACACTTCATTAAGGGATAAATAATTGCATGGGATTCTCATCAAATACTCCAGTACACATATTATATATCGTTATTTTATTTTCTTATATATGGTTCTTTGCCTTCGGTTTTCCTCAAGTAATTATGCAATCATGTGTGAATGGGAATACTAATATGCATGTATATATTCCTCTACATCATGAAAACCCAAATGGGTTTACACTATTATTCTAAACCTAATAATATCAAGCATGTTTTAGAGAATCACAATAGATTCCTTCTTATGCACAACAATTATCATAGCAAACCACAAAGTCCATATCTTACTCTTCATGTAACCAAGTCATAATATTTAAATACCTTGAGAAAACTATGAAATTTAAATGAAAGAGTATCACATAATAATAAATGTATGCACATAAATCCATAATTCTAATCGAGTGTGTTAAACAGAATTCAAATGCTCGCATGTTATCTTTCTTCTTCATGGCCTAAGAGGATCATAGAATACCTTCTTTGTGAAATAATGAAATTCATGGTCCACTATTTTTCTTAAAAAAAGATATCCTCTTAGTGGAGAAACAAGACTCATAGATGAGGTGCTTCTCCTTTTATAGGCATGGTCTCTAATGCTCTTTCTCCAAACATCACCGACTTAAATCCTAGAAAATAATTTTATGTCAGAGCTTTGAGATTTAAGACATGTTAAGGATTTCATGAAAAAAATACATTAGTATTTCTCAAATACACTATTCCTAGAAGAGTGGCATATTTTCTTATATGATTTCATGTTTTCTCCCCCTAGTGATGTAATCACATGCATATAATTAGAATCACAAGTATCTTTAAAGATCAAACTTATCCATGATTGCAAACCACCTCTACAACTTTGTTTTCATTCATTAGTAGCTCAATATTTAATTTATTCACAATCATTAAAGATGAATATTGCATGAAATTCATTAAACTTTATTTATCTTGATAATTAATCCATGATATATTAAGATGTTCATGGTGTTCTATAGCTTATTCATGATCACCATTGGATGAAGATATCTCGTGCAGTAACCCTCAGGTGATGGATGGAGGTAGAAGACATTATTTAGTTTATTATATGCCTCCAATAAACACGATCAGATAGAAAATGTTATATTTTTATGTTTTAAAGACATGTTAAAAATGACCAGATTTCTATTATACCACATTAGTTGGCACCTTGGTCAAGAACTCCTTAATAAGTAAATCTATTCCACCAAATGATCGATCCACTAGTGGGTTTCAGTGCCCAAAAAACTCACACACACTAACTATAGACCACTATGATGCCTCATACGATGAATCAACACCTCATTTTGTATTAACATTCATACATATTTTTTCCCATAGAGATTCTTTCCTGTGTGCCTCCCTCGGGGTACTTTTCCTACCTAACCTCACACCTACCACCTGTGGATCCTCAATCAATTATCTCCCATGTGTTGACCCTTAGGTCACACATATGTGGTTGAGGGGATATTTGGATATCCATGTTATAGCCGTTTTTTTTGATAAAGGCCCTTTCATATAATATATATAATTCTATTTATAGAATAATATTCTAATAATTCCTCAAGTATTCTTCCTGTAAAATATAAATACTTTTTAAAATGGACTTATTATAATTATTCTTCTACTCCAAAAATTCTTGTGAACAATGTTTCATCCTTATTGACACATATCTTTAGAATTAATATAATTCCAACAATCATAATATTTTCAAGTATAATTGCTCCATTAGGACATAAAATTCCATTCTATGACTCCATAACAGTTCTCCATGAATCACCACTTCATATTCAACTCTCCATACATATATTAATACATTATTGACAACAATTGAAATAATAGGCTCTAAAATATCACCTAGAGTATTTTATTGTCAATATCACTTTATATATTTAAAATTCAATATGTTTGAACAATAGTTTATCCCCTTATTGAAAATATATTTAAAAGTAGAAGTGGGGGAATTATCATCACCCTAATTTTACCATAATATATTCTCCTCACTCATATGATCATTTCTTAGACACTTCTAAGAGATGGATAAAATTATATGGTTTTCTCAGCAAATAGCCTATAGTTAATCAAATCTAAGACTACATAGGCTAACCTATTTTAAAAAAATAGAGATACAACCATGTTTTTATGTTCTTTCCATAAACTACAATGCATGTGAAATAAATCATAAAAATTCAAAATTCTCATTTAAGGGGTTTCCAATAATCATAGTTTTTGATGAAATAAAAAAAATCCTAAACACACCTCAATAAACATATCTTAATTTTCATGTTAAAAGAAAATAACTCCCCCTTTATCTCAACTTGACATAAACCAAGAACTCCCCCATAATTGATATGATTAATAAAACT
Source organism: Viscum album (assembly GCA_963277665.1). Taxonomy (NCBI): domain Eukaryota; kingdom Viridiplantae; phylum Streptophyta; class Magnoliopsida; order Santalales; family Viscaceae; genus Viscum; species Viscum album. Next base: position 1,443,076,495 of record OY728145.1, on the reverse strand, counting down.
ATGAATGAAATATGAAAGTGTGATTGGAATACCAAAACCGTATGGTTTGAAGTCAATTCAGAATTACTAGATTAACTTGAATTTTGTAATTTTTTTAATTATTCTCAAGTTTTCTCTCTATTAAGGGAAGAATTATTCTTTTCTTATTTCATGGTAGTGAGTAGAATCTATTATGTTCAATCACTTCATGCTTTGAAGTAGTGACAACCTCAAAATAATACTTCAATACCCTATATGTTAGATAAAAACACATTAAATAATAGGGAATATAGAGGATTATATTGGTTTCGTAGAAATAATTTTTCTTCAAGAGATTCCACTAACAAATGTAATGATAAATCTAGGTTTTTGGTAAATGAATAGAGAGGATATCTCTCCCTTGATGAATTCCCCTCTCTCTTGACAACAATGGCCAACGAACCAATCCATTATCCTGTGATGTGGGAGGGACCTTTACTATCTTCAAAATACAATACACCTATATTATTCTTCCACTTTTATATCCTCAAATTACTTCCCTCCTTCCCATTGATTTCACATTTCTTTAAAGTTCCGTATCTATTTGATAGATGCCCTCACCTTTCAGTTTCATCTTTAGAGTTCAATGAAGATTTGTATCTTTTAAACTGGACTTTGATTGCTTGATTCAAATAGCATCAACCTTTTATTTATTCTTCTTATAGAAATATATTCGTATTAAAGGTTATACAAGATCAAGAAATAGTGGGCCTTCATGATAATAGACATATCATGGGTCGGTTTTCTTTGGAGAATGACCTAGTTAGAGCTTGGTATACTGCCCCTCAAAACTAAAATGTCTTATGGTTCTATTTATTCAAGCGGAATTAATACTTCATCATGAAGTGAGATACTCCAACCACCATGATCTGGGTAAGGTTCCTTGAACTCCCTTTACATTTCCAGAATAATTTGATCGTGCTTATGCTAGAAAATATTATAGGTATATTTCTGTGTTCTAATAATATAACCAAATTAGTTTTTTCTCCTCTCCTTCCCATAATCTTCGTGGAGGTTTATGTATTAAGAAGGCCAGTTTATTTTTTTAGATTATAGCTGGAGAAGAGTTTCGATACCAAAACATGTTGTTTTCAGGTTTTGGATGGATTTTTTCTCAACTTGAATGAATTTGGGTCACTAAATGACATTTTTTAGTTATGGAAAGAACGAAAATCCTTCAACAGTAGGGTATAGATGTAGGAGGTAGTGATAATGGATTGGTTCTTAGGTTAGATGAAGTTCTAAAAAATTAGTCGGTTATTTATTTGGATCAAAGTAAGATGAAATTTTTTCATAGTGGAAAAAATTAGGGTGAACCATAGGTGGTGGATATTTCTAAATTATTTAGAAAGGATTTGGATGATCCCCAATCATATGTGCATGTTTTGTTGGTTTCAATGTATATAAGGTAGGTGAATACTACCGATACATTGATTCCTATTCCATGAAATTTAGTTCCATGTTCCTTTATAAGGACTATGAACCATGGAAATGGAAATTCCTCTATTGTGGGGGTGTAATTGAAAAATGAAGGAGGGTCTAGGGGTTGTAGGTCCTATGAGAAATCTATGAAAGTGTCTGGGGAATGGGTGGAGGCTAATAATGGATCTAACCCAAAAAGGATCATGTCTTGTTTGAATCTGACCTATAACTTTGATGTCATGAGAGATGAGTTTTGGGAAGAGATCTCTAAACATCTAAGGGGAAGAGTTAGGGGGGTGAGTTTGGGAAAAGTCCTGGATTATTGTACAAATGAAGGGATCAGTAGAGGTTTTCATGTCCTAAGAATAAGGAAGGGGAATATGGGATTCATGGAATAGGGGATTTAAATCGCAAGAAAGAGTAAAGGATCCAAGGGGCGTAAAGATTACTCATAACTTATAAAACCAATAGAGGCAAGATATGATAATATAATTGGGTCTAAGGAATTTTAGTGTGATCCTTCATAGAAAGAGAAGGTGAAGGAAATCAAATTAATTTTTTTAATGAAAATGAAATGGCCAAATGAGGTTGCTCAAAGGAATATGCCTTTGAGAAGATGAGATCCTGGGGAGAATCTGTGTTAATAGCGGATGACCTGATGGTTCTTCTCAAAGTTTATAGTAAAGAGGCTTCAAAGGTTGATGCACCAAGGGAGAATATGGTTACCACATAACAAGAAATAAGTGAGGAGGTAGGGGAACAAAATTGGGAACTTCTCCTACACTCAGAGGATGAAAGTTTGTAGGAGGCATTGATTATTCAGTCTTCCAATTAGGATGCATAAATGATGGAAGATAAATCAATTCAAGTGGACCCAAACAAGGAGAAAAGTTATTCGATAAAAAATTATTTTGTTAAGTGGATTGAACAATAGAAATATTACATTATAAAAATTCGTCCAAACATGGGACATGTTGTTTTATACCTATGAAGATATTATAATTGATGAACCTAATAAAAAGGTAATTAATCTATTATAGAAATTATATAGGGATATCAATTAATATAGTTTTAGCCTTGATTTAAATAATTTTTTAATCTCCTATTATGTTTGATGTTTCTCTATTTGGAACTTGTGTGGTTTCTTACTTTATCAACAAAAGTGTTGTATAATAAAAAATTTAATTTTCATTCAGTCCAAGACATTCCACTAAATCTAGGATTCTTATTTTTATTAGATTTAGTATGAGATGTTCCCTCAATATTATATTTGTAAAAATGTGTGACTCATCTTTCAACCTCAGCAGAAAATTATGATGTGGGCATTACTTCTTCCATAGTACCATAATAATTTCTTTGATCTTTCCACATATTCTCAATGCATTCTTCCTAGGATGGTAATAATTTCATAATTTTTTTTCCATCATTACTTGTTTTTTCACATGTCTAGACTTCTAAATTTTTAATTCATCATTTTTAGATGTCCTCCCATCAATTTTAAATTCTTTAACTATAATCACTTGTTTTATTTTTTACTCAATAAAAATTGTTTCTTAATATTCTTAGTTATTTTGAGCTTCTCACATAATTCATTAGTGTATGTAGAAATATTTTCTATCCAACTTCTCTTCACATTCACATTGTAAGGAATCCCAAATTAGGCGATAATAATTCATTACTCAACTTAGTGACCTTTTTGACCACATGTTCCAAAAAAAATCATTCAATCTCTCATTTGTTCAGTGTTTATAGTTTAGGGGATTCTTATTCAAAAGATTCTATTTACAGAAATTAAATCACATATGTTTATAATTTCACCCCTATGATTGAAGACCCTTTCCTTGTAGTGACATGTTACACCAGCATGAATAATTTTTATGACCAAATATTCATTAACACTAGTACTATACTCTAAACATTAATATTCTAGGATGAGATTAGTTAGGTTGTAAATGTTTTTGTTGATGTCTTTCCCTATATTGTGTGTGTTTCTTCTTGGGAGGAGACCTTCTGGTTGAATTAATCTATTTATCCTCTATAGAATTTGTTTTCTTATTTATTTAATTAGTTCTGATTTGTACAATCTTCTATCACAAGATTTCACTATTAAGGATATCATATATACATTGAGACTTATTAGGAGAAGAAATAAAATGTCCCTATAAGCAATTTTTCTCAATATATTTTTATGATTCACCTTTAAGTTCAACTACCTTAGTGTAGACTTATAACAATTTTTGTAACACATTTTGACCAGTAAGACATAATGATTATATCCTAGATAATTCTTCCCCTTTCTTAGTAATAATTTTAGATATATCATTCACCATTTTCTAATTTTTTTATAAATTCAATATATTTTATTTATTCCCAACAATTTTTTTGATTCATCCTTTTCAATCTCATACTTTCTTTATGATTTTATTCCACAGTTTTCAGATTACATTCTAACTCAGTTATCTTCATATTATTTTCACTTATTTAATTAATTTGTGTCTCTTATTTCTTGACATGTTATTTATTCCCAAAGGTGACCTTATAAATTTATTTATTCATCATTTTATTTTCATTATTTAGTTGAATATTGATCAAATGCATATCTTACAGATTTTATTTTAACATCCATTCAAGTGTAGTTCTCTCATCACATTCATCTCCTTCAAATGAGACTTTATATTTATTGGATTTTCCCATAAGATACATAAGATTATTATATGGTCTTCCATATTTCTACTTTCTACTAGATGATGAAAATTCATCCCTTTCTCTTCTCATCATATTTATCATCTTTGAAGTAAACCACCTATTATGTTTCTTCCACTTCATTTTAAGGGAATGGTTATCTTATTGATATAAGTTTTTATCAACAACCTTATTTTTTTGGATAGTTACTAGAAAAATGTAAACTAATTTTGAAATTCTAGTATTTTAGTAATTGGTTTCCTTTTACTTTAAACTTGAATCTTTAAACATTATTGTTAATAAGGACATCATTTTATTGAAGGATTTTTTAGATATCTCATCCTCAGAGTCACTTGATTCTAGTCCTTCTTTAACCCTAGATTTACACCTTTTAGGGATTCAAATTCCAAATCACCACTTCCATTTTTCTTGAATAATACTATTCATATCATTTCATATACTTTGAGAATATTATGAATTCCATATATAGATCGATCTTCTCAGTATTATAATGTATAGACCTTTTGATCAAATCTATCTATAAATTTCTCATCAACTTTTTCATAATGGTGGAGTTAACCATCTTTTCACCAAATTATTTGGATTCTATTAATAATCTCATTGACTCTTATAAATTATTTTTGAACACTGTCATCATTACCAATATTGAAATCATCAAATTTTTCTCTCCATATTTACAACTTAGTGCCCTTGACAATATTGTTTCCTTCAAAACTACTTCTCAGTTTGTCCTATATTTCCTTAACTATTTGGAGACCCATTACTATAGTGTATATCATTTCGGATAAATCCATCAATATTTCATTTTTTTCTTTTTCCATCCATATGCAATATTCTCTTAACCATAAAATTCATGGGAGTATTCTCATTATAGGGTGGAAATTCCATAGTAACTGCATCTCTTAGTAATACCCCAAGTGACTTGAGATACATTATTAAACTTTCTGTCCAGCCATGACATTTCTCATCATTTAAAATTGGAACAATACTACCATAAAATAAATTCATGGTATTAAACCTTGGTTGTTTATTGGATCTTTCTTAGGAAACCACTACTTTGATACCACTTGTAGATCCCAAGGACGTATTAGGTTTTATTGAGAGGGTGGAATCAGTAGTACACAAATTTTATAAATTATTATACATATGAATTAAATCTCTATGGTTGGTTAATGAATCAATTCACTCTTATTGAGTTTCTATACCTCACATTGATTAAATCTATAAATCAAAGGTATAGAACACAAGGATTTACATGGTTCGGTATATTGAATATCTTCTTTTTGTGTTGGTTATTCCCCCCAATATGGATTCTAACCAATATTAAAAGGTGATTGCAAATAGAAAATTTTTATTCCCTATAATTATAAGAAGTTTATACCTTATAACACCAATCCAACTTTAGTAGTTTTTGATACCCTCAATTATACTTTCTTATTAGGTTATTGGTTATATCCTCAATCATAGTCATTCAGAAATTGGGTATACCCTACAATTGTAACATAAATTTTCAAATGGACCAATCCAATGTATAAATATTATTTTTATTATCATCATATAAAAGATTATGGAATCAAAAAATCTTTTGTTCAATTCAAGTACCTTTTTATAGATGTTTGTCTTACTCAATTATTTTTTATTACATGTATTTGATAATTACCTCTATGAAATAATGATCAAACTATTATTATTCTTGTTTTATAGAAGTCTTGACCGCAGTTAATGTGTGTAAGTAGTACAAAAAATTTCTTCAAAATTTTATACACTAATAATCATGCAGAATTCCCTAAAATTAATCCAAGTACACTTCATTCATGTATTACAAATTAGATTGGATTTTCTTAAAAAACCTTAGTTCACATATTATTTATTTATATTTTATATTATTATCTAGGGTTCTCAATATTTAATTTTTAACAAGAAATTATAAAATAATTTGTGATTGGGAGTACTAATATATATCCATATATTCTTCTACTTTAAATATAACCGAATGATTGTACACTTTTCTTGTACAGACTATAATATCAAGAACATTCTAGAATGACTCAGTTAGTTGCTTCATTAGTGAAATAATGACCATTATGAAACTCAAATTACCTATCTTCCCCTTCTTAAAACAAGTTCAAGATATCTGAATACCTAGATCAAAATAGGAAGTTTACACATAAGAGTATCACATAATCCTGAATGGATTCATGGAATAAGTTCTTCATGAAGCTATTAGATTGTGTTACATACATGTTGAATTCCCATGGGATCTCATTATTCTTCATGACCCAAGAAGCTCAATGAAACCTCACTATGAGAAACAATATCATCCACATTCCTCTATTTTTATTGGAAAAAGTTAGATCCCATCAATATTTTAGTAACAACAATATCTAATGTGATTCTCCTTTCATAGTCATGGTATCCACTGCGCTTTATCCAAAATTCACCTAATCAAATCATTGAAAATAACATCGTATCAATGATATGAGATTTACGTTGTGTCATTAATTTCATAAGCCCTGAAGTTATTGGTATTTCTAAAATATAATACGTTGAGAATACCAAATTCTTTTTTATGTGAGTTCTCATCTTCTCCTCATAGTTAAGTTCTCATGTGCATGCAATGATGATTTTTATATTTCATTGAAGCTCAAAATCATCCTTGTTTTGAAATGGATTCTGCAACTTCGTTTACATTTGGAATTAGATCAACCTTTAATTTATTTTCATGCATTAAATATTAATATTTCATTCATTTCATGAAACCTTCTTCATCAAGATAATTATTCCATGATAGATTAGGATGCTCATATTGGTCAATGGATCATTTTTTATTGAAAATACTCAGATATATCATGTGAAACAACTATCATGCAATGGATGGAGGTATAATATGGCCCTGAATTGACTGGATGGGTCCCATAAATTTAATCGTATAGAATATGTTATATTTATATGTTCAAAAGGTGGGAGAATAGTACCCCATACTTCTTGTCCCACATCAGTTGGTGCGTTGGTCGAGTACTCCTTAATAAATAAATCTATTCCACTAGATACATGATCCAATTGCAAGGTTCGTCACCCACAACAATCACACCCACCCAACAAACATCGTCTTGTCTCCCCACAAGGTGGATTATAACCTTTTTCCACACTCCCATGAACACATATTATTTCTCATGTAGGTGCCCACCCATGTACGTCCCTAAGGGAGATAGGCCAAACTAACCTCTAACCAACTACTCACGGCTTCTAAGTCCATGTTTTCCCATGTGGTTGACCCCCACCTCCCACATATATGTTTAATGGGATCATCAGTTTTCCAAGGGCGAGAATTATTTATTCCTTAATTCCCATTCATACAATACTTATATATATAATTTAATTCAATTCCTTCCAAAAATATTCTTCATGTCAAATTTAATTACATTTTACATGGACTTCTTCCAATTATTTTTCTTTTCCAAACAGTGTTATGAACAATTTATTATCCATATTGAAACTTATCTTTTAAAATAATATTTCCCCAATAACCATCACATTTTAAAGTAGAAATGTTTAGGCATTAAATCCAATTATATTCTATGAATCCATATGAATTTTCCAAGAACCATCACTTTATCTTCAACTCTCTCAACACATATTGACACATTATTGACAAAAAATACAACACTTGACCCAACAGTATGGATATGGTTCCCTAGTATAAGGTAGGTAGAGTTGGTCACCTATTTATATGGTTGGATTAATTTGACACCCTAATATATGGTAAGGTGAATATCGAACAAAAATGAAGGTTTGATAAATATTTCACCACCTGTGGTAGGCCTATATGAGAATTTTACCTTTTGTAGAGCCACCTAGGTACGACTTGGGTGATTGATTCCGTAGTGTGTAATTAAGTTTGGGGTACTTCACCAAATTACTAGATACCTAGGGAACATGTGTTTTCCCATAATAGATTAAATATGTTGAAACTTATAGTGAAATAATGACCTGATTGAAAATTCTAGTTTTTCATTTTCAAAAAACCACTTTAAGTATGAGTGGTAACCATATAGAAATAAGAATCCAAAATCAAGATTCAACATTCAAAATTAAAAAGGAATGTAGAGTCTGAGGGAACCTACGTTCCATGCTCCATCATCTACAACATGGTCTGATAAACCAAAAACACTTCTCCATCATCAACATCATACCGTCAATAGAATGTCGCAATCATCATCCCTCTTGTAAGAACAACAATCACCATCTCCTCCCTTTCATCTCCAGAGTGGGTGAATGGAACAAATGAAACACATGATACCCATTCAACCTCATAAACATCCTGAAACGACTCACCCTCATTGTCTTCGTGAGCTGAAATCATTAACTAGAACTTTAACCATCTTTGGAATCAAAAGAATAACTAACTGCACAAGGGTAAAGCAATCCAGGAACAAGAAGACGAAGGAAGATCCTATAATTCCATCGACCACCACCCCAAAAACCCAAAACCTCATAGATATTGTTGCTTACATATCTTACTTAGAGAGAATTTATAGAATGTGATGATATTGCCAACAGAAAAGAGCTAAGGGAATATCCAGTAAACCTCCTTCTCCACCACTGTCGAAACCAACCCTTGGAACATGCAACTGAAAAAAACCATCTTGAAATTCCCAACGTTGAAAAGGTTGAAGCACAACCCAAATTTAATCCAACATATGACTCTCCTTTCAGAACACCGACCACTGATCGAACCGCACATTCCTAAGGAATGAGGAAATGGACATCTTCTATTGATCAGAAGAACCCTTCATACCTTGACATAAAGGATATGGTACTATTCATATTCTAGTTATCACAAGAAAAGAATGAGGAATGAGGAAAGGGGGGAGATGAAGCCGAAGAAGGATGGGTTACTATTGAGGAATGGAATAAGGAAAGTGGGTACTATTAACCCACCTTTTATTTATCATGTCAAGGATGAGGTACTAATGATCAGAAGAACCCTTCATACCTTGATCATAAGAACCCTTCTATTGTATGGGTGAATAAAATAACCCTTTCTTTGGCTTCTATTGATCAAGGTATCAAGGGTTTGGGGAGTACCCCATTTTTATGATCAATAGAGGAAAGGGTTCTTCTAATCCATAGAGGATGGGGTAGTAATGATCAATAGAAGATGGGTGAATAATAACCCATCCTTCAGACATGAAAGGAATGAGGAAAGGGGTGAGATGAAGCCGAAGAAGCTATGCGCTGACCTCCCCCCTCAGAGGAACCACCAAGGAACCACTGAGGAACCCTAAAGGAAATCATCAAGGGGTAGATTCCACTCATAGATAATCAATGTTAAAAAATTAGTGAAATAATTACCACATTTTTTAGTTAATCCCATTAGGTCTTGGTATGAATTATCTAACCAGAATGGGGAAAAGAGAAACTGGGTTTGGGGAGATTCATGTTTCTATTTAGCTTCCCTATAGTTTGAATCATATTATACAAGGACCCCTGAGGGTCTATCTAAAGACAAATTGGGCAACCCAGGCACATTAAGGATGGGTGTTAAGGCAGTCCACACATATGATGATGGTGTGTAACACATGGACATTAGTGAGGCCTCACACTAGTTGGAATGGTGCTAGACTAGGGAATACATAATGTTCCCATGGGTTGGGAAAAGATAACTAGGGAATATGACCTAGGATAATACCATTCTTCATGTTTTTGAAATTTATTTTTTCAATTACCATTTCAAAAAACGAGTGCCAATAGTTGAGTGTTTGGGTAGTACTAGGATGGCTCACCTTGTTGGGGAAAATAGTTGGATATATTACTTCCATTTATTGATTTTGTTTTATCTAGATGTGGGATAATTTTTTTTGGTTTTCAATGTTCTCACATTTTTTCAATGACATTGGTTACATGGATGAGAATAGGTTTACATGGGATTGCATGAGAGTATACAAGGTATTCATACTCACCCATACCCACACAACTCAATGTGTGTGTGTGTGTGTGTGTGTTTATTGATGTCTTATATCATGGTGTACGTAAGTGAAAGGATATGATGTTCTTATGTGTCAGGTATTAGAAGATAAGTATATAGTGTATATAGTAGTGTTCTATCAAGTATCCCAGGAGGATTTGTATTATTCACATTATATGGGAATTTTTTTCTAGGTTATCATGTCTTATTAGGAAATGAGCCTGTTATTTTTTTTATAATACACTCTTTTTGGGTGATTTATATAAAATGGTATTTTTAACGTTAATTTTCTACTTTAAATAAAATTTTTATTCTTGTATCATATATTTTATTGTTTATTTATGGGAAAAAGTCATTATTTAATGATTTTTTATCCCTCAACACTTGTTAGTAGACATTACAATTCAAGGAACACACCTAATGAATTTTGGTGGTCTTAGATTAGGTCTTGTTGTCTGTTCTTGTAGTTTAGGTTCATCACATGAATTAATTTAGTATTTTCTCTCCCTTCTATATCTCATATCAGAGGTCTGAAAGACTGAAGACCCAAAGTCTAATGATAAGGATATGAAGGTAACTATTGAAAAAATTATTGGGGTCTACCCACTCTAATTCAACATGATCCATGCTAACTACCAATGATTGTTGGACACATTTATTGTTAATTCCCTCATCTAGTTTATAAATAACACACAATGTTGGAGTTCCTAGAAAAATTTCAAGAACTACCTACTTTAGAGAAACAAGATAAATATGGTTGAGGGAAGCTCCTCCTGGGCTAAACTTCATCTTTCATAATAATCATGAACTATTTTTTACAGCTCCAAACCTTATGAATTTTTAATTACTTACCTCTTAATGTGAGCCCATTCACACTAAAGTATTATCAATCACCTTAGTATTCATTTAAACATTGGTTTATGTTAGAAATAAGAAATGAATTACCATCCATTGAATCTCTAGATATAATGTCTCACCATAATTTTTTTCACTCTTCTCATCATCTAATAAAATATCAAGGGAATAGTGGAAGATTTTCATAAACCTCACTCAAAACTCTTGAATTATCATTCTTCCATTTTTTATTAGAAAAATATTTTGTCTTTGTGTTTCCTTTATCCTTAAGGATATAAACTACTTATGAAACTAATTCTTAAACTTATACTATCAAACAAATGATTCACCATGATCTCCATGATTCAGGATCCCCTAATACAAAGTAATGACTTATAACAAACTAATTTCCAAAGGAATCAAATTCAACATTTATGCACGAATTGGTCCAAAAGAAATCTCAATCACCACCAGGCACCTCTCCATCCATTGATTAGAAGAGCCCTTCATACATTGGAATGATCTACAACTAAAAATCACATATGGTCATCCATCATGAATCATATTGTACAAATTCAACTAATCAATAATCAATCATTAAATACTAGTATACCTATCTAACCGAAACTAAATGGGGCCCCTGTACACTTGCTATGTATAGAATTTTAACAAAAATTTTAAGCCTAGTTTATGTAATTAATTTATGATAATTTAATTAAATTCATTTCTTAACTTCACATGATCTCCTTAAATACAAAAACAAATTATATAAGAATATGATTGATGTACCATGCCGAGGTATTTACCCCTAATCTGTACAATTTCTCTTAATCCAATTTAAAATACTGTCAACTTCTTTATATTTTATCTAAGGGAACATATAAATATTATCCAATATTTCTATCTAACATCCTAAAATCAATCCACTCATACCCATCCTGGGTCAGTAGTAAATCCAAGTGTGAACCTCAAAGCTTTCCTCTAATAGGATACATGTTGACGATCAATGTAAAGGATATATAAAACATGTAAAATGGGAGGTATTAAATGTTTACATTACATAAAAATAAATTAACCCACCAATAAATACCGAAAACCACAGATATAGTGACCTAATATCCCAATAATAATATGAAAATATATGAATTTCCATACAACCAAACCAACTCCAAGTCAATAAAAAATTAAATATCTATTAACCAGGAAATAACAACTCTTATATTAACTGATCACCATGTCACAATGTAGTAATTCTTCACCTTATATTCATAGATGTCTTAAAAATTTATAAAAATATTATATAGAAATATTTTTGAGTATATGATTATACTCAATAGGTTCCTCCCCAGTAACTCTTATGTCAATATGGAAGAATCATACAAAATATTTAGTGAATAAATAGGGAAAATGACTCATATGCCTCCTAGATCTTTTATAACATCCCTCACCATGAGATACCTATTTAAATTTTTATACAATATATAGAGTATGTTATGAAAATATAGTAATAGAGGTACCCTACACCTGATCACTCTCACATCCCAAAAATATATATTCTCATTCTCCTATCCATTCCCATATCCAAATAATACAACGTAATACCACAACCACAATAACATCCACATATTTCAACTAAATATAATAACAGTATACCACAACCACATACCTTATCCCTATCCACAACATCCCATAACCACTAACTCTACAATGATTAAAAGGAAGAGTGTGGGAGGCAGATTATTCAACCATCTATTTCCACCACATCCTAGATATGGGGGTGCACCCAATACCTAAAGACTTATATATGAATCAATTATGTTATCCAACTCAAGTGGTGATGCATGAAATATATAAAAAGTACAATGATATATACAATAACTCATTATACCATCTAAGAGTACACATATTATAAATTTACCTTTAAATCTATTCACCATAACTAAAATCATCACCACTACACAATTATCATTACAACCTCTAATCTCATATAAAGTCATCTCATTGAACACATAGTTCAATTAACAACTTACCATATATTTATTTTCACTTCAAAATTAATTACAGGTTCAAAAAAAATCATCATTATGAACTTCTTAATTCATTAACCTCATTAATTCTTCCAATCTATCTTCATTTACCAATTACAACATATATTAATGACCAAATTAACTTAATTATTTCATCATAATATATAGAATATGTTAATCAATGCATATCTCATCCCATTCTCTTTTATTAGTTCACTCATTATTTTATTCAAAATCTATATCCATGGAAATCTATCCTTATAACCCTATACACAACAACCCCACTTCACTACTAAGACAACAAGACAAACCCACCTTATTAAAATACCACACCCATATCAAGCTACAACATATGTAACACTACTTTTATCTAACACAATAATATATTCCAAAATAATTATGAATAAATTAAAATAAAAAATAGAATAAAATTCTAAAATATAATACCCCTCACAACTTCATATAATTTTAATATAATTAGGCCAATATAAATCATGTACTAAAGTAACCTAGATATGCTAATCCCAAAATAACAATAATAATAAGAAACAGAGAGTTCTTAAATCACCTACCATAAAAATAATCTTAAAACATTACACTACTAAAGGATGAATTCCAAGGATCGAAATCCAATATTCTCACAAAGATTCTCTATTGGACCTATAATCCCCCAACCTTTCATTAATTATTTATCATAAAAATACATAAACTATTTTATAATGTCCATTAAAAAGAATAATACATTAAAGTGTAAAAAAAAGAAAAATCACATTTATATCATGAAAATTAAATCTCATGAGAATAGGTACTGAAGGATCATCCTAATGAATTAAAAAATCATTGAATAGATAGCTCTCTGTCATCTAGGGAAACCAAAAAAAAATATATTGAATGAGAGGAAGGGTCACACCAATTCGTATTTAAATTTATGGTGGGCCAAACTATGATATGGTTCCCTAAACTGCGTTATGGTTTGGGTTGGTCAAACCTCATCCAAAAACCACAATGACATATTTTTAACTACTAAAATCACAACATAAAAAAAAATATCCATACAAAACCATGACATGGTATACTTTAACCATGATGTATTTTCCTTGAATTATATTCGACCACAAGATTAAACTATAATTTAATTCTCACAAATAAGCCAATTTATCCTCAACACGATAACAAACCATGCCATAATACTTAGCCATCTCTAACAGTGACTCTTACAAAGAACAACTCCAAACCAAAACTTAAACTAGGATTATTTTTTCTCGAGTAATAATATTAAAAAAAATAATATTGTTTCATTCTATTTATTGACAAAAATCTCCTATAAAATCTCCTATTCAATATATTATCTCTCAACATGATGAATTCACTAAAATTATTAAATGAAACAAATCCATGATATAGTATGATCCAATCCATAATGTTCTTACCTTATAAATCAGATTTCATCACTCCTTCCACAATTCACTTCAAAACTCACACCTTCCATCCCCAACACCTCAAATATTATAAATTAGAAGACCAAAAATTTCTAGGATTCTATAAAAATAATAAATAATTAATAATAAATATTTTAATTAATAATAAAGAAAGATGTATAATGACCTCATTATTCTCATACATAGTTATTATATCTTTTTAGATAAATATTCCATACATTGCAGAAAAAACATGCCTTGGGATCATAATATTTTAGTTCCTCTAGAGACTAGGTATACAATATTCTAATTCTTTGAAAGATATTTAATGTATCCCTTAAAGATATTACCCCTTAGTACTCATACTTATAACCTATCTTCACAACCTTGGAAATGAAAAAAAAATAAAGGGTGATCCAAGATGCTTAATAAGGGTAAAAAGAGAGATATATAATCATAACATGAGTATAAGGGTATGTTAACATGATAATAACATTTTAAAAACATACCCTACATATCAAAGATCATAATTTGGGCCATGGAATGAAAATAGATAGTTTATAGAAAATGAATCATAAGAAAATCAAATAACAAAATCCCTGAGGGCATAAAATTTTTATAAGACATATAATTTTTTAATATATACAATCATATAAAATATTATGTCAATACCACCAAACAAGATATAAATAACATATTAGTCTTAGGATAACCACCCTTGTACGTACTTTAGGCTTGGGATAACCACCCACGTACCCTATTTTTGAGCTTGGGCTAACCACTGGTGTACCCTATGAGCTCATAGATAATTTATCATTACCAAATTCATTAGATGGTGATATAGGTACTGACTATAATATAATTAAAGTCATACAAATTAATTCCATAAGATCATTAAACATTTATCATATCATAACCAATGATATGAAATGAGTTAGTAATCATTTAATTATATTATAACCAGGGGAAAAAGGATAGGTTTCATTAACATTTCATAATTTCATCATATAATAACCCATGAAAATAATTTGGTTTCATAAGATATATATCATAGTTAACACATGGAGTAGAAAAGGGTTCATAAGTATCATGTAATTATAAACATAAACCGTTTTGAGAAAGCATAATAATGGTATCCCTATATTATACCCCCATTAAAGGATATGCAACATCAATGGTTACCATCTTATATGGAGAATGATTTTTAAATAAAAATCACATGGAACATTTCTTTAGGAAAATATAATTTCTTTTATTATCACTTTTCAATACTAAAAATTCATAAAATAATTTTTAAATCCTTTTATTTCAAAACAAACACGAGAAATTATAAAGGATTCTTTACAAATCATATTAAACATTTCTTGAGGAGAATATCCTCTATGAATTGATAGATAATTTTTTTTAAAATAATTTTATTTATCAATAAACCTAAACATTTATAGTGGAATCTTTGAATGAATTATTTTTCATGATAACTATGAATTATGTTCATGTATTACATGTTAAAATGAAGATTTTATTTCACTTTTTGTTTTTAAAATCATAATGGGATTTGTTTTAAAAAAGATATATATTACTTTAAAAATATTTTATAAAATGTAAAACATTGATAAAAATTTTATTTAAAACCCCTTCAATGATAATAAAAAAATTTTGAAATTTTTTTAGGATACATTTATTGGTAATAAAACATATTTCTAACCTAAGAGAGAAGTAGATTCGTATTTTCTTAAAAATTTTTTGTTACTTATTTTACGTTCCAAAGAGTGGAAAATGGAACTTTTGCTTGAAAATATCATGGAAAACCATTGTATAATAAAATTAATTATTTTATTGAAATATGGATCATAGATTTTAGAATCAAAAACTTAATCATAAACAATCCCAATAAATGATGAGATTGTAATGTAAAACAACTACCACTTTTATAGCATTGAATCATATTCCCCATGAAGGAATATCATAAAATAAATCTTAAAATATCATGAGTATAAATAAATTCATTATATTACATGTAAAACCATCTTTATATGCATATCATGAAAGAATATAGGTTCATAACATAATTTACGTCTAAATGAAGGAAAATTGAGACAAAAAACCCTTATCGATTTGGTTACTTTTGAACCACAAACCAAATGAAAGAGAACCTAAAATTGTTATGTCAATAAAAATAATTTTATATATAATCATCATAAAATATATTCATTATTTCGTACATACACCACATAAAATAATCATATGGTTAATATGGCATGTGTCTCACTGGAAAATAAAAGTGAGATTAAAATCTCTTACCACTTTAGTAATCTTTTGAATCGTAATCCCAATAAAGTATAAATTAAAAAGAAAATTTTAAGATTAATAAAAGTATTAAATTCATTATATTAAATTTTAAAGGGGAATTATATACATTATAAAAAAGAAACAAGTGGTGAATTCTCATATGTCTCCCAAAAATGAAATAGAGAATTCAAATCCATTACCTTAAGTATTGAATTCATTTGTACTCTTTCAAATCTCATATATAATAAATATAAAATATTATACACATATTAAATTACAAAAATTACATATATCATTCAATATATTATTTACTAATGTCCTTTTATTGCACTTTTATGAACAATTCCATGTTAAAGTCATGTTTTAGGTAATAACTGCTTTGTTTTTCATATACGTTTTGATTTGTTATTTTCAATGATATTATATTGAACATGGTTCCATAATATAAATAATAATTATCAAGATATAATTATAATATTTTAACATAAATTATGATTTTATTCTAATCATGATTTGTTTTGAAAAATTATTTACATTATGATCACAAAGATGGTTGGTTGTATGTATGCATGAGTAACATTACCATTTTTAATGATCATTATGGAAAACTATTAGGTAATATATTAACTTGCAGAATTATATTAATTTCATAAATAACATAATATTTATTTAAATATACTTATCCATATCATCCAGAGGGTGTGGTGATGAAAAGTGAGTCACATCACTTTGTCAAGGTGGTAGTCCACACGTACATGAATGATGTTATCAGAATTTAGTGAGTGAAAAGGTAAGAAATAAAAGGATATATTATCCTTTAATAATGATATATATTTCATTAATATCATAATTATATCATTTATATTACATAATTTGTTTTAAATTTATCTTTATTATCTACCATGTAAAGCATTAGTGAAAACGAATCACATAACTTTGTGAGGCGGTAGTCCGCTTGACACACGAGCAACATTATCATATCGAATAAAGAATATAAATTTAATATTTAATATATTATATAATGACTATTTAGGTATAATTATGTTATAAATATCATATATATATATATTATACCCATAACTATACCCAAATGTGATAAGTGGTAATGAAAAATGAAAGATCGATTCGGGAGGGGGTAGTCTAGTTTAAACATGAATGATGATTTCATATCCCATTTAATGAATGTGTAGATGGTTGTAGGTCATGAAAATAACATAAAAATATATCAATATATGTCATATACTTCTTTTTTACATCATCATGTTTTAATAATAATTTATTTCGGTGGATGAAGAAATAAAATAAAGACACTTATTAAAGAACATTATCTCTTCTTTTGGTAACCTCCTTCGGTTTTCACCAAAATTATTCCTAGGTTGGATTTATTAGCTAAATAAGGCTATTATGATGATATGAGAATTTTTTGAAGTTATTTGGTCATGTATTTTCTAAACCAAAAGGATTTGAAGGTGTAAATATGGGAGGATAAGGGGTGACCTTTTATAAATGGGGTGAGTGTCACACTTGTAATGTTTTGAAAGAAAAATGTTTACCCATGTTTTTATCATGAAAATATTTTTCAAAATGGACTATTATATATAATAAATGGTATATAGTATGAATAATTCTATAAAATGGTTTTTGGACATGTTTTGGATTATTTTTAAACCTTATTTTTTAGTTTAACCATTGGTAAAACCATTTTAACCTTAACTATGCTAAATATTTTTTTACTATTTTTTCTTTTCATTTTGGTCAAAAAATTAGTTGAAATTATTTGATAATATAAATTATAATGATTCAAAATATTTAATCAATTTTTACTAGTTCCATCTACTTAATTGAAAAAATTCAATTTAAAAATTAATCCCATAGATGTGATGAGAAAGTAGGATTTTAAAGAGAAAATGTTTAAAAGATTACAATATTTTTTTTATCAAAATGAAATGTGAAAATGATTTAAAATACTAAAATTAGATTAATGGATATATAATTGAACTAATATTTTTTTAAAACAAAATTTAAATATAATTTAAAATTTTAATTAAATTAAACAAAAAATGCAGTTTTGAATTAAAATTAATTATATTTATCTATTCATCCAAAAATGAATCTTTTCATAAAAATCCAAAAAATTAACCCTAAGATAATTTTGAAATGATTATTCCGTAAATGAAGATTATTTTATCAAATTATTTATCTAAAATTTTGAAAAATCAAATTTATTAATGTTAAAAAAAAAACAAATAAAATGCATTTTTTTAGAAAATAATATTTTCAAAACATATAAAGAAGACAAAAAATTAAGCATTTTTTTAGTATGTATCCTTCATATAAAACCATTAAAATTAATATTTAAAAATTATTTATTATTATTCATATTTCTATGTGTAACTGATTAGTTTTTAATTATCATGTTTAAATAATTTTATTAATAATATGTCATGGTTCTGTTAAAAATCAGTGTCGTGTGTAACAGAAGTTATCCCAATGTTAGATGTAGTGAAATATTAACATAGTGTTGTATGTAACATAATATATAAAAGAAATTCAATTATTCAAAAAATAATATTTCAAAAAACATAGTGTGTTATATTCTACCACCTTAAAATGAATCATTACCTTGAAATTTTTCACTTTGGTACCAATAATTGAGGATAGTTATGCCTATTTACATCCTGAGGTTTAAAAATACCATCCTAAATCTATTGGTTTTTCCACAAAACATTGACTAGGTGAGTGGTCTTATTTCATAGAAATGTTTTCTATTCAATTTAAAATTTCTACTAGTTGTTTCTCACAAGAATGATCATACTCCATTGGTACAACTAATGAGTTCGGTGCATGTGATGGATTAGGTATGGAATTTATCATAAGGTATGGAAAGAACACATGAAGAACCAGATAGAGGTTTGATGGAATTTTTAAATGTTAATTTACTATAAAAATATAATAATTTATATTACTGGGGATGATATATCTATGGATTGGTTTTCCCTTCTCTCTTCCATAGATAAATTCATTAAAATAGCTTATCACCAACTTCAAATTTTATTTCAAGTTAAAGATTATTAGAATAACATTTCTAACAGAATTATTCAGACATTACATGTTTCTAAATAGATCTAACCTTCTTTTTCATCTCATCAGCTTTCCCAAATCCCAATAGATTTTTTTCTCCAATTTCATTACAGTACATACAAAGGTATTTATAAGGGTTCATATTAATGTTTGAGTGAAATATATTGTTTTATAGAAACTGAACTAGAGGATGGTTTGATGCAAACCAACTTTGAAATACATTGAACAAGATCTTATCATATACTCTAGGTTTTGAACTATTCTCACAATACTGAAATTGAACTCTATATGAAGGTATTGTTGAAGACTTTGAAAAAAAATGATGTAAAAATTTAATACCTATAAAATAAAATTTAATGTCGTACTCTATGAAACCTTAAAACTTATTTAATTAATATATTCTGGAAAAAAAATCCAAACAGAAATATTCTTTGATAGCAATGAAGTTTATTGAATTCATAAGGTAATAAACTATAACTCATAATTATCTCAACTTCAAAGATATGATAAAACCTAACAGTCACCAATACCTTTAATAATATGTCCCTAAAAATGCACTCCTCCTCAAAACCAAAGGGTTTTATGTCCATAAATGTATCCTAAAATGCCCATAATATTGATAAACTCTCATCATGTAAAACCTCACGAGGGTGCCTCAGACTTTGAACTTATATGAAAACTCAAACTTATAAACTCATGATGGAATATATAACTATTAAGTTAATCATACACAATGACTTATATTATTCTAAAAATAATATAATCCTTAGATTTTTCAGGATTCTTATAACCCTAATACCATTAGAAAAACACTTTTACAACATAATCCTTGAATCCCAATACAAAAATACTTCAATAATTCCAATTAAATAATTGAAATTTAATTGGACCTTCCTTGGTCTAGAAGTTAATTCTTATGTTTGGGAATTGAGTTCAATAATTTATATGTCCCACCCATATATGAAATTACACTTCTCCAAAACATTTCACTCTATGACCTTATCTACCACATAGATTAAATCATATTTTCTATTTGGTATATTCTTCTAGGTTCTTCATCCCACTTTCATGATATTTAGGAAGATAAATTTTGTTTCTTCTATGTTAATTACAACATGAACTTTCATAAAATTTCAACTTCCTCTTATTTGATTCTTTAGGATTCTCACCAAATATAATGTTGTTATTCATTTATCATGATAGATGATTAGGCACTATCAGAATATCTATCTATCAATTAATCAACCAATTTGGTTTCTCATAGCCATTAAATTTTCAATCATTTTAATGTTAACAATATTATTTCTAGTTTTATCCATTTTATAAAACCAAAAAAACACAGTGTAAAAAAACTAATCATAGTGGAAAATAAAATAATCCTAAAACTTTCTTATACTATGTATAAATATTGAATAATTATTTTTAATCTATGGCCCCTTAATTTTTTACCTTTTTATTCATATTCATGATCAATTTAAATTTTTTATAATAGTTCGTAAAGAGTTCGTGAATTTCTACATCATACCCCCCAAAAGTGTCAAACCATGTGTGAAATAAGACCTATTTTAATATACCATGTGACTATCAAGTCTAGATAAATGTTCCCTTTTTAGAGTTATTAAACATAGGTACATGTGTGCTATATCCACATCCACTTTCATTATTTAAACAGGGATGCATCTCCTTGGAAACCACTCTCTCCATCCTTTAATAAAATTCTAGGATGTTTTCCTATACTTTTATTGATCTATAGACTTATCCTAAGATACATACATAGAAATATCCTTGAAAATATCTCTTGGGATATGAATAAAGTTTTCTCATCATAGTTTTAAAATGATACCCAATCCTTTCTTATGATACTAGCTATAATGACCACACTTTTCACATCCATATATATTAAATCTTTTTAGATGAATTTTCAATACATTACATAACCACATGATTTTGGAATATAATATTCTAATGAATTTGGATACTATGTAAAAAATATTCTAATTTTGTGGAACTTATTCAATGTATCAATTAAATATATTCCACTATTGTAATGTTACTTAAAAACTCTCTTCATGACACAGGGAAAGGAAACATAATAAAGGGTGATATTATATGATTATTAAGGGTAAACAAGAGAGATTGTAATAATAACATGATAATAATAGTATGATAATATGAGAATAAATATTGATAACCATACTCTTAATATTCAAGATCATATTCTTGAATTATGGTATAAAGATTGGTAGTTCATAAGAAATGAATCATAAGGGAATCAAAGAACAATATCCATGAGAATAATAACAATCAAATAAGATATAGAAATGTGGAATATACATAATCATAGAAAATAACATTTCAAGGATACCTGTGAATAAATTAATATAAATTTAGGCTTCAAATAACCACATGTGTACCTGATTCAGGAATTATATAACTAACTATATACCCTATTGTTTAGGATTTGGTTAACCACACATGTACCCTCTTAGATCGTAAAACATTTATCATCACCCAATGAATTAGAGAGAGATATAGGTCCCACTAATCACATAATGAATATAATAAACATGTGTAGGCAAAAATCATAAAACATTAATCATATCATATCTTATGAAATTAAATCTTTTCCATAAGCCATTTATCATATCATAACCATTGGGAAATGGATATGTTTCAAAGACCTCTCATTATTTTATCAAATAATAATTCTGGAAAAGTTGTGGGTTTTAAAATATTTATATCATGGTATAACCTGTGGAATAGAAATGTGTTTCATGAACTCCATTATATCATAAAAAGATTCCATTCAGATAAATAATAAGAATGTTTTCCATTTATCATATCCCTAGTAAACCATAAGTAAAATCAAAGGATGTAATCTTAGATGGAGAATTATTTTGAATGAAAAATCACTTGGAACATTTCTTAAAGAAATTAAACATTATTTGAAAACAACTTTTTAAAACTAAAATTTTTTAAAATATATTTAAAATAAATTTCATTACAAATAAATTCAAAAACTGATAAAGGAATCATTAAAAATAATTTAATTCATTTATATAGAAAATTACCCTTTATTCATTAAAATATAATTTCTAAAGAATAATATGTTTAAAAATTAATTTTCTTTTAAATAAATTTAAATAATTATAATTTAATAATCTAAGTAATTATTGGTTATGATGTAGGAGAATACCATTTATGTTGTGCACATTAGAATGAACATTCCATTCACATTTTTGGTAAAACCCAAATGGGCATTATTTAGAAAATGATATGGTGATTCCTTTGAAATTTTTTTGTAATAATATAAACATAGGTAAAAATTTATTTTAAAAATCCTAGTAGAATGGTAAATTTTAATTAACTTTTTAGAAATCATGGGTTTGGAAGAAAACGGTTTTCTGATCTAATAGTGAAATAAATTCATATTTTCATAAAAAAAAAATTTCAATTATTTTAATTACCAAATATTCGGAAAATGGTACTATTACGTGAAAATATCATAAATATCTAATGTATAATAAAATTCATGAGTTTCTAGAAATATGTATAATAAGACTCTATCATCAAAAACCTAATCATAAACAATCCTAATAAACGATGAGATTGTATCAAAAAATTACTACCACTTTGGTAACTATGAACCACAAGGCCCATGAAGGAATAATATGAAATGAAACATAAAATAAAAAAATAATAAATAAATTCATGAAATTTCATTTCAAAGGGTCTGTATATAAATATCACAAAATAATATAGGTTTATAACATAACATGCGTCTCATAAAAGACAAATTGGGACAAAAATCCATTACCAAATTGGTAACTTTTGAAACACAAACCCTATGAAAGATAGATACTAAAATATATTTATAAATAAAAAATTTATTTATAATAATAATAAAATACATTCATGGTTTTTATATACACCACATAAAATAAACAAATGGAAAATACAGAATGTGTCTCATAGAAAAATAAAAGTGAAAGAGAAGTCTATTACCACCTTAGTAATATTTTGAATAAAATGACACAGTAAGTTATAACATAAAATGAAGCAATAAATATCATAAAAATTTGGAGATTTATGATATATTATTTCAATTGGGAAGTATATACACCACAAAAAATAAAAGAGTGGTGTATTTACATTTGTTTCCCCGAAACAAAGTGAACGAAGAAAAATCCCTTAACATAAGTCATGACATCCATTGTATTCATTTGAATATAATGTATAATAAATATATGTTTATTATAAACATATTAAAAAAATTAAATATATCATACTGTATATGATTTACTTATTTACTTTTATTACCTATTTATTAACAATTCCATGTTAATGTCACATTTTTGGTAATACCAGCTTTTTTTGTATATGCATTGAATTATTATTTTCGGTCTTCTT
Source organism: Viscum album (assembly GCA_963277665.1). Taxonomy (NCBI): domain Eukaryota; kingdom Viridiplantae; phylum Streptophyta; class Magnoliopsida; order Santalales; family Viscaceae; genus Viscum; species Viscum album. The sequence goes on along the minus strand of OY728145.1, from coordinate 1,443,052,325 downwards.
AGTTTGATATAGATTGAATAATCTCTAGAATATTAATAATAATATTACCATAATATTTTTATATTAACTATACTTTTAATAACAATCAAGAATTATGTTTTTGAGAAGTGAAGTACGTTACGATCATGGAGATGGTAGGTCATACATGCGAATGGGTAACATTTCCATTTTTAAATGATCACAATGGAAGGAAGGTAAGTAATATATTACCATTGAATAATTATCATAATATAATAAATAACATATTATTTTTTTAAATATAGTTATACATATCATCGATGTGGTTTGGTGATGAAAAGAGAATCACATCGCTTCATGAAGGCGGTAGTCCACATGCACACAAACAACATTATCATCTTGCAGTGCATGAAAATGTAAGAAAAAAATATTATCTAGTAGGAATGATAATAATTTCATGAATATTATAATTATTTAATTTATATCACATATATTCATTAAATTGAACCTTATTATATTCCTTGTAAAGCCTTAATAAAAACAAATCACATTACTTTGTGAGGTGGTAGTTCACCATACACATGAGTGATGTAATTCTATCCCCAATAGAATGGAATGAAAAAAGGTATATATGATAAAATAACTATAGTGGTTTAATTATCTTATAAATATCATATATATTATTTGTATCCATCATTATACCCAACCATGATAGGTGGTAACGAAAAAATAAAATACATCGGTTCGTGAGGTGGTAGTCCGCCGTACACATGAAAAATGATTTCATAACCCATTTGATGGAAGTGAAGATGGTTGTAGTTAATGGAATTAATATAAAATCATTTAATTATATGTGATATTATGATTTATTTATGTAATAATGGTTTTATAATAATTAGAGGTGGTGGAGGAAGAAATAAAATAAAAGCACCAATTGAAGAATATTACCTCATCATCAGGTAACCCCCTTTGGTTTAAACTAAAATCATTAATTGGTTGGATTTATTCAAAATATAAGGATTATAGTATGATATGAATGAATTAGGTACTTGATTTGGGTTGGTATTTGTTGAAACAATAGTTTATTAATGTGTGAATAATGGAGGAGAAGGCGTTGCCTTTTATAAGTGAGGTGAGGGACACACTTATATTTTTTTTAAAAGAAAAAGGTTTACTTATGTTTTTATCATTAAAAATGGTTAAAAAATGGACAATTATAAATAATGTAAGTGATAATGTAAAAATATGTCCATACAATGGGTTTTGGAAATGTTTTGTGTTCTTTTTAACCGTTGTATTTTTTAATTTAACACCTCCTAGTAAACATATTTTTTCCTTAACCACAATAAATAATTTTTTCTATTTTACTATACATTTTGATAAAGTTAACTTTATTCTATATTTAAATCATGATGATTAAAAATATGGAATTAATTTATCCAAAAAAAATTAACATAAGTGGAAAATTTAAATTTTAAATTAATCTTACAAACCCAACAAGAAATGAGGGTTTCAAATAGAAAACATTCAAAAGTTTGTCGAGATTTTTTATTGAAATTCAATATGAAATTGATTTCAATGAAAAAAATTGGATTAATGGATATATAGTTTAACTAATTTAATTTTAAAATGAATTTAAAATATAATTTAACTTCTTAATCAAAATAAACAAAAAGTTAGTTTGAAATAAAAATTCAATATTTTTCAGCATTAATCAAAAAATGAAAGTTTTCATAATGATACCAAAAATTAACATTAAGATAATTTGGACAAGCTGATTTAAAAAATGAAGTTTATTTTACAAAATAATTTTCTAAATTCATGAAAAATTATGTTTTTTAATGTACATAAGAATAAATAAAAATCAATTTTTTTTTCGAAACATATTACAACTTTACTAAAAATTAAGTACTATTTTTTCAATGTATATACTTTATGTAAATATATAGTAATTAATATTTAATAATTATTTATTTCTAGCTATTTCTTTATGTTTAATGACTTAGTTTATAACAATCGTATTTAAATAATTATATTAATAATACATCATAGGTTTTGTTAAAATCGAGTGTTATGCATAATGAAAGATAACCCAGTGTTGAGTGTAGCAAAATATTAACATGGTGTTTCATATAACATGCACTATCAATGAAATTTAATATATTTAAAAATTTTCATAAAAACTATGGGTGTTATAATAATCTTTGGTGGGGTGTGTGAGTGGTTTCATATGTTTGAAACAATAAATAATAGAAAAAATTAAATATGAACTAATTATAATTATTTAATTAATAATAATTATTAATTATACTATTAATCATAATTAATACTAATTATTATTATTAAATAAATAAAAATTTATATTTTTCAAAAATTAATCATAGTTATCATTAATTATTGTCATTATTTACATTAATAATAATAATTTTTATTTATAAATATTAAAATCAATATTAACTCCTTTTAAATATATTTTTATTTTTTATTAATCAAAAAAAAAATTATAATTAAATAAATACTAATTACTATTAATTATTAAAGATTATAAATTTATAAAATAATAATAATAATAAATATATAATTATATTTTATTTAATGTAATAAGGTGGTTGTGGTTCAACCATAAACTACTAAATTTCCCCCTAATATTTAGACACTACTATGAGAAAGTCCTTTATTATGGTGTATTAAAACCATTATTGTCCCTTTTAAAGTATTGATAATTTTAGCACTAATAAAATCCAATAGAATAACTATATGATTTTCCTTTTCCAAATCTAGATTATAAAATACTCACAATGCACATTATAGCATTATGAATGGGTTATACTTATATCATTCCTTATTGAAACTCACATGCATAGACCCTAATTCATCAATTTTTAATACACTCAAGTTATCAACCCATTTATATTAAAAAATGAGTACTTGGAATATTGTACAATCTGACTCCCATTTTTTAATGATGAAAATTTATGACATATTTGTGTGAATTGGATTTTTTAACTTAGTGCTAGATACATGAATCACTTCAGGAGAAAGAGAAACTCTTCTATTTTGTATCATACTATGTTTATCTGGATACTTATTATAAAACATATAACTATAAATTTAATAACCATTATAAAACAATACGATTACATTTTTTCATCTAGCAAGATATAAAAATATTTCAGAAATTGAATTAGGATTTATAGATATTTACTTTAAAATATGATATTGGAACCACCTTATAAGTTATTGATTATGTGTATTTGATATCCATATTGTACCCAATGATGGATTATAATTTCTATGAATCCATTTGGGAGATTTAACATATGGATAAACCTCTATATTGTTTTATAAAACATAAATGTTTGATTTATTATAACCTGTGATGGTAATTATGACAACATCTCTTCCTAAAATTAATTCACCCACTAGGTACACATTATGATGAGATTTTGATAGATCAATGCTATCCACATCGAATAGGTATTTGGAATATAATTCAATGTGTTCTTAAACTATATATCAATCCATAATACAAACTTTTGGGAGAATTTAATTTTAGACATACCCTTTCAAAATATTTATATACCGTTCTATGGGGAATATCCATCTATAAAGTTAAAGAACACATTGTTCAGTCTCTTTCACCATGTAAACCACTATATCAAAGAATGTTGGTGGGACGAGTATCTTCAATTAACATAATATAATACAAAACTCATAGTTGTAAACATCATTGGGTCTACAACATTATTGCATATGGCTTTGAAAAATAAAAAAAATGGTAATTATGTGTAATAAATTTTAAGGCAAAATGGATCGTATAGCCATACAAATTAAATCCTACATCAAAACATGATAATCATTTGAATTATATCCCATCATGTCATTAATGGATATGATATTCTTGATATTTAATAAATAACCTAAGAAACCCTTACACTATTTAAGAAGTTGTAAAATTGTACTCTCTCTTTCATGTAAATGGTGTGATCCACTATAAGAATAAAAGTTCATCATTCATCCTTTATTTGAACCAAAACTCCCCTTATCCAGAAAATAGTCATTTCCAATATATCCCTGATGTAATATTTTATTTTTCCATATTTATTTTGTAACGTTCCAATGACACAATCACATATACATTTTATATTTTCATGAAATCAAGGAAATTTATACCATACTAAAAATTTTAATATGATAATTTGAAGAAAATTGATCTCATTTTACAATCTATTTCCATATTTGTTTTCAAAAAAGGTTTAAAAAAAGTGGTTAAAATAACATTTATTTGCTTATCAATTGTTAATGGAGATGGTGTTTTACCTTATTCTCAATTTGTATTGAATGATTTTGTCTAGGATCAACATTTCTATAATTGGGGTAAAAATTTACCATGTCCCAAAAATAATTAATTCATAGAATGTTTCAAACTAATTAAGTGTGTTTCTTCTTTACAAATGGGAAACCTAGCATTCCTTTAAAATTTTTATCCTAAAAAATTTTCATGAGCAGGGAATTTATTTATCATCCTAATGAATATGGATCTCAAAATGAACAATTTATTTCTATGAGGATCATACAACAAAACAACTATATCAAAAATAAATTTTTAAATCATCAATAAATGGATTTAAAAAACATCAATATATTTATTAGGATTTATGGTCATATAATTAGAAGAGAAAAAATAATGAAAATGTGATTCATAAATAACCATAATAAAATGTTAAAACCTACCAACATAATTGACCATGTATGATGGGTACAACATTATACACCAAAAGGAATCATGAAATCATTAAAAAATATAGAAAAATGTTTCTTGGATCATTTAAATATTTAGGATAACCATGATCAATTTTATTCTACCAAGGAACATGTATTAGATGAAGAAGTTTCCCATTATGAATTAAATTATTTTTAGGACACATTAATTGAATTAAAGTGTTTTCAATTCTATATAGTCATCTATACCTTGGAATAACTAGAAAGTACTATAAATATTTTGAATAATTTTTTAATCTTTCATTTATTATGTCACACTACACATGGAATATTATTTTATAGATCTATGATCATCACACAATAATCAAAAATCATTTGGATATGCATGTATTATTTTTTATATTTTTTCTCTTGAATATGACATTTTTAACCATTATATGAAAGATTAGGAAGGTAAATATCTTTTAGTAACATATAATTTAAGATATTATATTGTTTTATAAATAGAGTTTCACTCCTTATATTTTTAACTTTCAAATTATATAGTTTTATCATGGGTGAAAATTTCAGTTATTTAGTAAAACAGTTATATAGTGGAATATATATATAGGTTCTAAACATCTCAAATAACATAAACTAATTATGATGGTCATATTTAACTACAATTGTAATTTATTCAATAAAATATCCTTCATCATTTACAGTTGTACTCATATCAAATGATCCATAAATCACATTATTATTCTAATAACTAACAAAAATAAAATTTCAATATTTTTAGTATAGAAATTATAAAATTAATCCATTACATGGCGAATCAAGTATTCTACCAACTCAATAGGAAACAATTATATTGAATAGAAATAATGTAAACATGGAAAAATAATTTGAGAAGGGTTGTTCCCATGATCTGTGATCACATAAAGAATTATCCAATATTTTCACCTTTACTTATGTTAATTGTGTTTTTACATATTTTATTGTCCCATTATTTAATAATTTTTTATTAAACTCTCATTTTTCATTCATTATATAAAAATACATAAAAAATACAAAATTCACCATAAAAATATTACGGTTGGTATTTTTTATATAACATTCACTACACTATAAAAATTGAGAAATTATTTTTTTATAAGATTAAATGTTTATTTGGAGTCATTAAATTTAATTGGACCAGTTACTAAGTATAACCATAAGATCCCAAAATAATTATTCAACTGGGGATACGAAATTTATCCATAATTGGAATGAGTTTTAATGTTTGGACCATTTATCATAAATATGTTTACAAAATGAGCTCAAATACTTTTTGGATATAGATAATTGAATAAGGAATATTTTATTCAACAATGAAATCTATATATTTTTCCATTTTATGACAATAAATTAATGATAAACTATAAAATTGTAATTTAGAGATATTTTTAAGAAAACAAGATCACTTTAGTAATTCAGTTACAATTATTCATTAATGTGTCCAATTGAATAAAATTATTATTGATAATCATTTATGATTATGACACAAATTCCTTAGAGACCACTTCTCAAGATTAATTTATATATAAATTAAAATAGGAATGAAATTTCAATGTATATAATTGGATGGAAATATAACTACCTATATTTCTAATAAGTATATACACTTATTTACATTCCAAGATCTATATATTTTTCAAAATAAAAGGAGTGGTTTGAAACACCAAAGAGAGTTGTTATAATATATTAAGGTTTTATTTTATAATATTTTAGGTATTTATAACAATACTACTATAGTTATCTCTCATGTATATTATTTTCTTTTTTGTGTTTCATCCTCTTGGATCCCGTCATATCCATGGTTATGGAGAGATAAAAATTGATTTTAAGCGGGGGATGGATAATGCCTTGATTTATTGCTCATAAATGTTATTTTATTATTTTATTCTAATAAATATGTAGTGGTTAAACTAATTAGAATGGGTAATAATCGTGTGGTCTCAATTATTTTGTTCTTCTTACACATTCATCACTTTTCATTCCCTCTAATATTTATATCATTAAGATAATATATTTTAGATAATGTATTGATGTGGAAGATATTATTCATATATAAAGAGGTTTTTTTTGGGATAGATACAGATCTCAAATGAGGGAGTATAGTGATTGATCTTGATCTCTACAATGATCATAAAAAGGAGATAAATTTCCTTTTAAAATACAATGATTTTAATCAATGCGATATACAAAGGGAGTTTTTTTCTATACTAATATCATTGAGTTTAGTTTTTTTTAAATTTAATTTATATTTTTTATTTCACATTAATTTTAATAAATACCAGTATTTTCGGGTTTCCTTTTTAGTATACCTTAGTTAAATATAAATAGTGACAATTAGATAATAGTATTGTGTGAGTAGCCTCATCGAGATATTGACCTAGGGTAAACTACTATGGTGATTTACTAGTTTAAAAATATTGAGAAGGATTCAAAATAAATCTATCCTATCAATTTGGTGCTATTTTTGGGGATACATAAACACTTCCGCACATAGTGTTTTATAAAAAAAATTATGAATAAAAAAAGAACGTTTTTGGTTATATTTCTAGGTAAAAATGGATTTTCAAAATTATTATTCTTATGAATGTAATGTTAACCAAGTGGATGAGTCAATAAGGTATGTATATTTAAGGGTTAATGCATAATAAAATTTTAAAATACTTAAATAGAAGATAAAAATGGAGATTATTGGAACTTCCTGTAAGAAAATCAAATCTTTACGGTTAGAAAAAAAAGCTGAAGAAGAAGTAAATATTATTCCAATAACACTTAAATTTTATAAAATAGAGGTGAATAAAAAATAATACTTATATATCCACTTCCCTTTATGGTAGATAAATTTCTAGTGGATTTTCTTGAAGGGAAATTTATTGGAGTTAAGATTTATGATGCAGAATTTTTCTTGAGCATTCATTTTATTCCACATTCATTGATACAAAATTAAAAACTAACATACCTTAAATTGATATTAAATATTCAACTATAATTTTGTATGGTATTGTTTGTAATGATGGATATTATTATCAAGAAAGAACAATACCTTTAAGGGGTGGACCATGGTTTTGAAATTCAAAAAATCAATTCCATGAAATTAACATGGTTCACTATTCTAGAGGAACACTCCTATCTATCACTTACCAACACTCTAACGTGGTTAAATAAGTAAATTAAAAACAAATATTTTTTACTTCTTTCACCCTTATTGGATAATTCAAGTATCATTCTTGGAAATGTGTCTATGTACCTGAGAGAATAAAGTGAACTTATTTTGGTTTGGTTAATAAATAAAGAGTCTGAACATATAATCTGGGCTTGTAAACTACGCTACAATTAGAAGAAAATGACATTCTTATTCACATAGAGAAATTATTTTCTCTTCATATAAAATTCATCTTATCCATTAATTATAAATGATAAAAATACACCAGGCTAGTATAGAACTTAAACACTATCTAGATGATCTCTCAATGAGAAAAAATCATAGAAAATCACATTATTTATTATATTTAACCTTCCATACCACAACCTTAAAACTAATATCCATAATTTTTCTTATATATGAATAATTATAATACAAATATCCTCCTCATTTCCAATAAAGGTGATGATGAATATTTAGGAAAATCATTTTTAACTTTTCATATGCTAGTCGAGAAATATTTCAAATTTAGATCTAAATACTAAATCCTACTTTTTTTCTCTTTTTCTATTCTATTTTCCACATTATGAAAATCCACTATCAATATTAGGAAACATAATCCTTTCATGATATAATATTTAAGAAAAAAAACTAGATCCACTAACTTCAAACCAATTAGTTTTTTAAATATGCACACATCTCATAGATGTTTCAACTTCTATGCCACTTTTCTTTCGTTTAATAAATTTGTGTACATAGTTGGATTCATGCCAAAAAATTATCCTATAATATAAAGCAATCCAAATTGTTTTATAGAATCTGAATTTATTCTAGGATTTATTCTTTCCTTAAAAGATGGCAAAAATATTAATCATTTATTATAATTAATAAAATTATTCCTAACTACTTCTATCCAAAATCTCATATTAAATCACTAAGTAATGATATTTCTATAGATATGTATCATGTTTAGAGAGAAAATGATTATATAGATGACAATTCCATAGCTCCAATTGATGATAACGGTTCCTTAAGACGATGATCATGGAACCGTGAATGCTGTTTATATAGAGAAACTCATAGTTATATTTCCAGGGATGATGTTTATGTAGGAAAAAATGATCATTATGTAAACCAAGAATGATTGTTACACATGACACCCAAATTATTCTTATTCATTAAAGAAATAGTCAAATTTCCAAAACCCATTGGTCAACTTAATTTTCTAGAATTCCTCCAAACCACACCAGAACGAATTAAAATATATTCCATCCATTAATAAATGTAATAAATAATAATAAATAGGAAATAATGAATATTCATTCAACTTTATTGTTAATAAACACAAAAAAAATCAAACACTAAGTGATTTCTAAAAATGAACATCGTGTTGGGGTCTGTTAAGAATTAAAAAACACTTCAAAACTAATTAACCACTATTTTACTCACAATATTACAGAAACACTAGATATAAACTAGAAAATTATGAACTTTATTCCATCATAGTGTGTAAAAATAGTTCACTAATGACTAACTATAATCACAAATGATCCATTCTTAGTGTAAGAAACAAGAGTAGAAGGAAAAAATACTCATAAACATAATTTGATAATCATCAACCACGTCCTCTTTAATTATAAATACTGATTATCTTAATAAACCATTAATATGTTATCCAACTTCATAGATACATGAATAAATCTCCAATTTAAGAAGAGTTAGTGAACTCTTACCCCTTTCTAAATAAACTTAAATACCAATAGTTTGAAATTTCACAAGAGAGAATTAGAAATTAACACAATAAAGACATGTGTGAAACCATAACATTCTAGAAAGTTTGTTTCCATGGGGGAGTAAAGATCTTGATTCTAACTTATTTAGTTAGTAATATTATGTTGGACTCCCACTAAATTATAAATAGCATTTAACATTTGTTTTTTTAATATATAATTTATTTTTCCTATGCAATTTGAATTTCGCCAACATTTTTAGTGTTATTTTTAACATTGAATAAATAAAATGACATCAGAAAAATTATTTTTTAGTTTTATGATATCATTTTTTGAGAACTTATGTAAAAAGTAAATATTCCAATCCATTAAATATGACATGTTTGGATAAAATACATCCAAATTCACTTATAACATCAATTATTATAATATTAGACCATATAAGTCTCTTTACATTCTGGTTATCGAAATAAATGATGTGGAATGTTTATGATTATTTTAAATATTTCAATACAAATTACTGTCTTGTAAGAAAATAGAAGACATACGAAATAATTTTTTTTAGAAACAAATGAAAAAAATAAAAATAAACATACAATTTTGACTTAATTTCATTACATGTAATGCTTTTCATTCAAATCAATATGTTGTTTATTGTTATTCCTCTTCTTTTGAAGAAATAACTCCTGTGGAATCCACAATTATGGTTGGTAAATAATTTTAAACTATAACAAGGAAATATCATGCAGATGGATTATCTTCTTAACGTAATGAGAAGAATTAATGATCATAAAATAATAAATCCTCAAAAACATTATCAATGAAGAAAACCAACAATAAGAAAAAAAAATGATACGATCAAGTTTATAAATACCATTTTGAAATCATGGAATGAAGAAGTGATGAAATGATAACCAAGATCAAGGAGTACTACATCAAAAAGAAAAAAATTTGGAGATAGATATATATATATGGTAAATGAATTTTTTAGCCATAATGTAATAATAATTTTTAAGGATTTTAAAAAATAAAAAAATCTGAAAGAATTGAAATATAGATTCTTTATGATTGAAATTATTCTTTTATAATCATTTATATAAATAACTGATGTTAAAACCCTCCACATATGTGGTTTTAACATCAGTTATTTAAACAACCAACATTAAAACACATTAAAAAATATTTTTAACATATGTTATTAAATTAAATATTTCAAAACACTAATGTAAAAAGTGAATTTTCCAATACTATCCAAGATCCAACTGATGCCTTTAGAAGTTTATCTTTGGCAGTTCCTTTGTTAGGATATACATCACTTAATCTTTACAAGACACATACTCTAAATTAATAATTTTTTTCTCAACCTTCTCCATGATAAAATTTTATTTGATCTATATAATCTTTTTACTAAAATGATGAATGGTATTTTTTGTAATATTTACAGCACTTGAGTTTTCATATTTTATGGGAATAGGAGTGGTTAGATCCAAACCAACATATTCATTTTTTTTCTCATCCATATTAAACATGTAAAATATTGAGTCTATGATAAATATTCTTCCTTATTAATTATTAAATAGATGAAATAATTATTCTTTTTTAGACAACATATATAATAACTTCTTAGATTGAAGACACCTCTAGAATTTCACGCTCATTTATCTATCAAACCTTCCTAACATGAATATGTGTAACCCAATAACATCTACTATGAACTCATTTAATAAAATATCCCAAACACCACTATGTTAATGATATAATTAAGTCTTATTTTCATATATTTTATTTGGATTACCTAGTAATAACTTTAATAGTTGGAAAAACAGAAAGTAGAAAACACAATTCTAGTTGAGTGGAGGCCAAGTAAAATAATCACCCAATGATCTACCCATAATGTGTTATATCATCCTCCTTTACATCCTCATCATTTGATAATATCATTTGGGTTTCTATGGAATTTGTCATTTGAATTGAATTTTCAATTTCAAACATTTTGAGAACCACTTTAGAATATTTTTTTTGAGAAATGAATTTATCTTTCTTCACTTAAACCTCTTATAAAAACAATGAGAATGATCATTATCCAATCAAAGACATCTCAAATTTACATCACATGTAATCTGAAAATAGCTTTCATTTTTCTTTATTCGAGCCAAAATATATTATATGATCTAAATAAATTAGAATAAATATACTTTGATTAATTTTATTCTTGATGTATAAGTTGTGTTAAATACCTCCTATTTGATATCTAATATTTGTTAGATATTGACCAATATTAGAATATAAATTCCATGGTTTTTTACTTTAATCTAAACAAGGCATTATTTAATTGACACACTTTACTTTCATCTTCCCTAATAGTAAATACATATTGTAGATATTTGTAAAACTCTACATCAAGAACTCCATTCATAAATAATGATTTTACATCCATTTGATTTGACATAAACCTCATTTGTACAATCATATGCAACAATAATCATATAAATCCAACCATTTAACCAATGATAATTTTTAATCCTCATCATTGATTTATATTTTGGTGTAGCTCTTTCAAATCAGACATGATTTGTTCCTTGTTAGTTTTTTATCTTCATTTAGATTATTTCTAAAAACCAACTTGGTTCTAATGACGTTTTTGTTCTTTTAACCATGTAAAAACATCCAATGTGTGGTCCATTTGAATTTGTTTAAGTCCCCAAATCATATCCCTGACCTAAGTATCATCCTTAATAGATTATTTAATGGTTTTTTGTTTTTATAGATATAAATATGATGTTTTTTGTTGATCCTCCATGTAAATTGTTTGAACTAGTATTATATAGTAACCAATAATATTATTCTCAATGATATCTATTATTCTAAATTTTTAGTTTATAACTATTTTCTCTTATACATTTTCTTTATCATCAAATATGTCATATGTGTTATATATATCCCCCCCCGAACTCCTTTTAATCCATAAATATCATCATTACTCACTATTTCAAAAATAGAGATGATTTGTTGTTAAATTTTTTCACCAAAATTTAAGATCATTTTTTCCATTATCAAAATTTTCTCACATTTATCAACTATCACATAGAGGATTTCAAATATTTTATCAAGAGTCTACATAAATTACTTATACACCTTTCTTTTAAATTAATATAAATGGAAAATTCCATCATCCCCAAAAGTTTCATACATATGACCTTTCCCTCTGTTCAGAATAAATTATTAACTACCAAAGACTCAAGAGTATTTGGGTGTAAGATTTTTCCCATAAAAAATTTCATTGTGTTATTATATTAATTTAGAAAAAAAATCATGTTGAATATATAAAGTGATGTTAAAACATCCTTCTTCTAATACATCACTATAAAAATATTCTCTAATATTATAGTGTGATCCATGTTGTTAATTATTTGGTTACTTCTTTCAATATACCTTTTTTATTGAGGAATCCTTACCAATAAAACTTTATTTCATATCCCATACTTTTCCAAATACCATTCAACCATTTTGTTTGGAAAAATCGATATTATTATTGGTGTGGAGATTATGAATTATAAAACTCATCATCCTTTTAGCTTCCCATTGATATCAGATAAATCATTTGAGTACCTCAGCTTTGTAGATTATCACCATAAGCAATGTCATACTAAAATAATCATAAATGAATATAATAAAATTAATTTTCAATTGAAGGATTCATGTTTCATCAACATATATACTTCCAAATGAACTAACAAGAGTAACCATTGTTATTTCACTTTCTTTATATTTTTTTATTTTCTTATAATATTTCCCATTTGAAAATTATCAAATATTTTTTTGTGATAACAAGTATTCTTAGGAAATTATTTGGCACATTAATTTTTTACAATATTCTCCATATATTTTGGATCAAATGGGTAATCAATTAGTACCAATTTTTTTTCCTCTTCATTGGAATGAATATACTTTCCCTCTTCTATATCAACAAGATATATGTCCCCCTTCCCGTGATTTCATTGAAAAGCAATTGATCCATCACTTCATATAATTTTGAAATTTTTCTTATTGAATTTCCATTCATTAGCTATATAAAAAAGTTGATTCACACTAAGTAAGTTGTGAAAAAAATATAGAGACATTTTTTTACCTTAGATAATTTCCCCCAATATTTTCCTCCCATGTGCCAACCTTTTTTATCCCTTTATCATTTACCAACCAGAATACGCCAAATTTATCATATTTTATAGTGATTATTGGATATTTATTTATCATCTTATGAGATTTATTCTCACTATAAAAAAATAAAATTCTATCTCTATCTATTAATCTCAAATATATTTCAGAGACATTTAACTCTAAAATTTAACTTCTATTTATCCATGACTATAGGTTAATTTTATTTGATTATGAACACACTTTTTACACAATCATCTCCTCACATTCTTCATCTTTTTTCAAAGATAAAAATATTTTTTTGGTTTGAAACATGCTCTATGTTATTTTTTAATGATATGCACTCATTATTTTGGTAATATTTGGAATATATCTTTGTACTTTGGATGTATATATTGATAATTTGTGGAAAAAATATTTATAATAAATGAAATATCCCTTAAAAGTAAAGTGAGAGAAAGAAATTAATCCCATATATTTTAGTATTTATTTCTCTCTGTAGAATCATTTTGAAATTGATAACACATATTGGGTGTTCTAATTTCCCAAAATAGTAACACCTAGATTTTAATACATTCTTCTCACTATTTACTTTAGTATTAGTAGTATTTTGAGTGTTGAGAAGGAATACCTTCTTTTCAGGTGTTGATTCTTGAGTTTTAGAATTAGTCATGGATATCCTCTTCATTGGAACAAGCTCTAAAGTAGATTTTCACTTTTCTTTGAAGCACTACACTTACAATCAAGACATGAATCCTTTAGTAGATTCTCCATATAATTCATAAACAAGGTTTAGAGTAGGTTTAATTGAACTATTCAATTTCATATTGAGTGTAAGTAGAATTTCTTGATCGGAAACATTTTTCTTCCAGGTCATGAATTTCTATTCAAGGTATTATAATCAATTAAACCACTATTTGACTAAAGGATTCAACCCATATATAATTCGTAATTGTCTTAAATATTTATTTTGAGCTCAATTTCTTTCTCAAGCTTCCAAAAATTATTGAATTAAGTTATTTGTATTTTTATTTAAATTCTATCTTCTTCTCCTCATATTCATTCATATTGAGATTATATTTTTTTAAAAACCCATTTTACATAATTAATTTATCCATATATATTCTCACTTCATATTTAACTACCTCATGATTATCTTTAAGGCTAATTTTATCCTTAATTACTACACCAACATCATCATTTTCCACCATTTTTGGATTGTATACAATTGACAACAGAACTAATTCCCAAAGATATATATAGTCTTAGACATCTTATACTTTTATATCCTTTAGAATATCATCTACTTGAGTGATAATGTTCATTATTTTGAAGAAGTTTTATAGAAAATTACCTTAAATTTCGCATATATTATTGGATTATTTATAGGGACTACATCTTCCACATAATCTTGGAAATCCATTGAACATATATCCATAAGGAATGAAAATGTTTCAACCCAAAATAAATAAAGTGGAAAATTTCCTTTTAATTTAACATTTAATATTTTTATATTTGATAAGAGGAAACATATCACCGCATCCACTTCTTCTTCTTCAAGATCCTAATCAAACAAATGTTTCTTCATAAACATTAATGCGACTTTCTTGAAAATTATCCTTTGTAAGAATTTTTTTTATAATTTCATATAATACAAGAGTAATATATAGGCTATACAATATTACCACCTTCAGATAATTATCTTCAAGCACTGATAATTTCATTTTGAACTGATGTGTTAATCTTCCCAAACTTCATTAGAATTTTTTTGTATTATAAATGATCTTCCTAAGACAACACATATCTTTCACAAGAGAATTTAGTTGGTTGAAAAAAATAAATTAACTGTCTCATTTGGGATTATTATCATATTTTCATATTTTATCCACAACACTTTTTGTTTCACTTCTCGAATGTTTGAGTAACCTTTATAGGCATTAAGAAGCTTCTCTTACACTGTATGTGAGGTATTTCCTAAAATAACTTTTGTATGGATTAGGTCATCCAGAGCTCCAATTTTTGTACTTAATGAATAAGAATATACATCTAGCCCCCTGTGGTCCATATTTGTAAAGGATCCACCTTTCACATTTTTCACGTTATTATAAATAGATTCTATGTAAACATGCATACCCAAAGATCAAAAATAATGTTGTATTTAGTTATTTCATTGCTAGAAATTTCTTCCTTAAAGAAATGGGTATTCATTTTTTGTGGATGATAATTCTCATGGATTATTAAGAGAGAAAATAAACCTTAAAATTAAATAAAATTCAAAAAATTTTGTCCAAATATTTGAAAATACAGTAGTGAAATAAGTAAATTAAAGCAGTTATCTCTCACTCATCAGCACTCTATAGTGGTCAAAGTACTAAATAATGTATAATTATATTTAATTTGTTCATCCATACTAGATAATATAAGGATATTGTAAGAAAATGTGCCTACTCACCTATGAAATTAAATCACGCTATTTTGGTTTGGTAACATAACATATCTCCCACACTGACCATCTAAATTTACAACCCTCATTGAAAATAATATAACTCAATGATATTCATAGCAAAAAGAAACACACAACTCTCCCTTTGAACTTATTATTATCCATGAATTCTAGATGTTAAAAATATACCATGTTGGTGATGGACTCAAGTAATATTTGGATGAGTTCCTAATGAGGGTAGATCCTATGATAACATTGTCCTCATCATCTTTATCCTTATAAACCCCAGGAATCGAATTCCTTTCCATTATTTTTCTTAGTTGTGAACAACTTGAATTCTGGATCCCCCCAAATTTTCTCAAAAAGTGTCAATCATAATTCTAGAAACCCCATTTTATCTTTTTTAGTGTTAGTATAGAAATATTCCACATCTAAATATGAAAAATGAATCCCCATTTTATCTTTATTTATCTTTTATTTTCTAAATTAGAAAAATAAACCTTCTAAATGAGAAAAAATACCCCTTATATGATGTACTATATAACCAAAAACCATACCAAACAATTTCTGACCAACATGTTTATTAAATAGACCCTAATCTCATAGTTGTTTGATTATCCATGTTGATTTTCTCATTTTTTATGACTTTTTGTGAATGGTGATATTCATCAAAGGGAAACCATCCTTCAACATGAATAATGTAATAAGAAAACATTTTTTTTCTTAAACCTCCCTTAATTATCGAATTTATTCACTTATTTCCAATTTATCTAAAATATTTATAATAAGTTTCTGATTAATAAAATTTAGTAATGAAATTTTTGGCTGAAATCCATAGAAAATTAATTAAATAATGATCTGTACATCAATAAAATTCTTGTTTACACAGACCATGTTTTTCCAGATGATGGATACCAAATTTTCATTGATGAATATGGTGCCTTATGATGATGATTACAAAGTGGTGAAAGATGTTTAAAAAGAGAAAATTCATAGTTAAACAACATAAGATAATGTTTAAGAAGGAAAAAATAAACCTTATGAAAACTGAAATAATGGTATCACAAAATGAAAAAATGATGCTTACGCATTGGGGACTTAGTCATAATTTAAAAACTAGTTTCTTAACCAGATTTTTAAAAATTTATCCAAACCTCAACAATTCTGATTCAAACTTCCTCCAGAATCCAATAAACATACTCCATAATAATTTACATATCACATTAAATATTCTTTTAACTTAATTTTCAATAAAAATAAACCAAATAACACACCAATTTTTTCCCAATAAAAAAATTATTTGGGCCACTACAGAGAAGAATATGGTTTTGGAATTCAAGGAATAATAATTTATTAGAGATCCCATGGTGATACGACTCTCTACACTATATCAAATTATATATCACATGGAAGGGAGACACTATAAAAGTTAATAGGGATCCCCTCTATTATTTCTTCACTTTCTATATTTACCTCAATTTCTCTATTTATTCTTTAATCAGGGTTGATAAATTTATTGATATTCACATTATTGTTTCCCACTCTTGGAATACACTTATGGTTAATGAGAAAATTAAAATGGGATGTTTTCTGATAAAGACTCTCCATACTTTATCACATTTTGGATAATGTTCCAAAACATCATGACTAGGTGTAGTAAAACCCTAACACCACATTTGTGGGATTATTCAAAGATTAAATTTCCTTATTTTTAAATTTTTATATATTTTAGTTTTTATTGAAATAATTTTTTATTTTTTTACAATAGTTTTGAGGAATGTTGTATCTAAGAGCCTAAATAATGGTTGTCTTGTAAAAATAATCAAATTTTGTATATCTTCTTATTAGTAATTTAAATTTCCTATATTTTTAATTATACATGAGATAAAATAAAGGGTAGTTCAATTTTGGTGTGGGGTATGGTCATTGTTTTGTTTCCTTTTTTTGTTTTCATATTTTTATGAACATTGATTGTTAATTAATATTCTTTATAATTTTACACTCTTTAATTGATTTTAATAGAGATTACAAGATTTTTAATGATTTTTTTAATATTATTATTGATAGTGAATCTATTTCATGAACATTGAATTTAAAACATTTTTTATGATTTTGAAAAAAAAAATTCCATTTTAATGAAACACAGATCTAAATTAGTTTTTTCATCATATAAGGTATTCCAATACCCATTTTACATATTCTTCATAATAACATTTTTTTATTGAGGGAAAATTAGATTTTGAGTGGGTCCTAAAACAAGTGATTATTTCTCTTTCAAATCATTGAAGCTAATGAAATATTTTTAATATTATTTAGGAATCATTTTTGGATATAAAGATATAAACATAAGACCTGACCTTTATATCCAACCTTGTTTATCCCTTAGAATTCATGAATTTTATTTGATTTTTAAGATGCATTATATGATAATTTATCCCTAAATACCTCAAATATTAATATATTTTCATTCCAATATCATGTTTTATTTTGGTGGAATTTCCATTAATGAATTTATTAATATATTTTACTCATTTTTTGTTGTGTGATGTGTGTATGTCACTATTATGGTTAGTGTATAAAAAATATGAGTTAGTTATTATCATCATTTTTGATTTATCCATGTCATAATTTTCTTCTAAGACAAAAAATTAAAAATAGAGGTAATGTTGGATTATTCATTATTATAATTTTATAAGTTATTTCCCTCTAAAATCAAGCTCATAAACTATCATTTATTTACTATATCCAATTTTAACCTCATAATCATTGATAAAAAGGAAAAAAGTAAATGAGATACTTAGTATGTAATCATTCATCGATTTTTTTATTTGACTTATGTTTATTGTTAAGAATACGAGGTGTAGTGTATATTTTATAAGTGTAATTGAGTATGAAATTTATTGTGGTTTCACATTAATATTCATAAATTATATTTAAGGGTTTAACATTCTATTTTAATCCTTAAATTTATAAATTTTTTACTAACCAACCCTCAAAGACCAAAATCAACTTGAAAAAAGACCTCATGATTTATTTTTTTATAATATGGTATAGAGGAATGATAGTTTTTCAAGTCTGTAGTGATAATTGAATTTTTTATGTATGTGGATAACATTAGATTAAACTTATCTTGAGAGAAGAGTTACATTAATTTATATTTTAGGTATGTTGTGATTGGGTCATGTATGGATTTTTGAGGTTGAATCAAATTAAAATGTGAAGGAATTAAATGAAATAAAAATTGTTTTCCATAAATGAGATAATGTAATTTCACTTTTAGAAATCATTTTTGAAAATTTATCCATATTTATTTCTATATAAACATTATATTGATATTATATAATCTTTTTTAGGAGTTCTAACGGTTAGGTGTGATTATGTAATCTTGAAATGAATTGTCCTATATTTTCACCCTAGCACATGTTATTTATAAACTTTATACAGTATAGTTTCCCATAATATATTTAAATTAAACTATAGATTTTCAATCATGATATTAAAATAAACCAATAATGGTAAAGTTCACTATTTTTATTTTTTTCCATGTAATAAACTAGTTTGATATCTTTTTCATAACATTCACTAAACTAATCTAAATTTAAAAATTATTATTATTTTTGATGAAATCATTATTTGTATTAATTTCATTAAACTGAAGCATTTGTTAAATCAAATCATTAACATCCCAAATGAGGTAAAAAATTTAGCCTAAGATAAATTTTCATGGTCTGGAATACCATTATTGGTGTGTTCATATATCCAAAATTGATAGTCCAAAAGAGCAAAAACTTTGTGTTGCTATAGATATTTTTATTGGGAATATTTTATTCAACTAATAATTCTTGAAATTTGGCCACTTAAAATACAAAAATCCTTGGGAAAACAAATAATGAGAACAT
The DNA here is from genome assembly GCA_963277665.1 of Viscum album. NCBI lineage: Eukaryota > Viridiplantae > Streptophyta > Magnoliopsida > Santalales > Viscaceae > Viscum > Viscum album. Next base: position 1,443,032,240 of record OY728145.1, on the reverse strand, counting down.
GAATTTTATATCAGTCCATAAAATGATAATTTAATAATTTAGTCAAAATGTTTAATACACATGCTCAATGGAATGGAAATTTTGTTCAAGTAAACAAGGATTCCTAAGAGGAACGTCCTAGATAATAAACTTTCTACTTAAATAATAAAAATGAATCTTTGATTCATTTTTAGGATAAAAAAGTTTGAGGAAAATGTGGAACCATACAACAACAAGTATTAAACCATTATGGGGATCATTTTTCTTTTTTAATTAAATTTTAGGCAATTCATGCCTAGTTTCCATGCAGACTCTAGATGATGTAGAAATTATTCCACCTATGATGCTTATATATTAACTCCTAAAATAAATAGTTTATCAAGTCATAACTCTTAATTAATTCATCCATGAAGGTTCACATTTCATTTCAACCAAAGAGTAGAATACATAGTTGAGATTTTATCCAATCATATTTTTCCTTGGTTCCAACTGCTACAGTACTAGCCATCATTTTTGTTTGATCCTAATTTGATTCTTTGATAAATAGATTCAAATCCAACATCTTATACATGTAATGAATAAAGGTTATTTTTTTATTAGACTTAGAATCCACTAGTTTATCTACTTCTTTAAGTGACACACCTCTTCCATGATTACCAAAAATATTTTAATGGTCATATACTTTTCCTTACTGATCCCTATCTCAGATTACATCCAACATGCCCTCGTACTAAATGGGGTCCTCTGTCACCATTTTTCTTTAAAAGTAATCCTCCTATAAGTTAGGATCATCTAGGTTCATGGTAACCACATGGGGAACAATATCATTTGAAAATACATTAAATGAAGAATGGTAATGCTTTTTTACTTTGTTATATTTTATTACATATCAAGTTGACATTGGTTTTGGAAGGTATGAATAATCCTTCCATGCCTCATTATATCAATGATATTTTTCATCCCTTTATTTAGTTCATTTTGAATGAAAATTTTGGGTTTATCATCATCCTCATACTCTGGATGTTTATGAGGGACCTCAACTATAATTGTGTCATTTTATAAAGACTGATCCACTAAGGATTTACCCATCTTCATGAAATTCTTACAGATAACCCTTTCCCAACCCATATAGTCCTCTATTTCAGCCACTTCATCATCTTATGTATAAAACATGTTCTATAAGAGGAAAATAAAGCTTCCTATTTTTGGTTGAAATTTATTATGTTTCTTAGACCTTGAAGGGACAGACCCCTGGCTAGTTGAGTGTGCTTGAGAGAATGTTTTGAGAATCTGACTACCTGAATCAACCCCAGAACTCCCTTCACACCTTCTGAATATGAAATGTTGTTTCCACCTCTATCATCTTAAAATGAATCTGGTCTATCTCTTAGGTGTAAATAAACCGTACCCGTAAAATACCTCACAAGTTTTTTACCTACATAATCATATGTATGAATTGGGTTAGGAGTATAAAATCCTAATCTAACTGAACCACTCCTGAATACCTATTGGTGGTGACCAAGATAATGGAAAGAGGATTATAAATTGAAAAAAAATCCAAAAGAACTAACTTTTTTGATATGATAATAATATTTGATCTCAATACACACAAAATCTACCAGTGGTGTGAATATATATATATATATATAAATATTTCTAGAGAAATTGGATTAAAAAGGGTTCAAGATCTACTATCAAAACAAAATACTTGTCAAACAATCTACAAAGAATCAAAATAATTGATGGATTTTGAAAAGGTAGTAGATTTATTAGAAAGAATACTAAGATTTGTGATATTAGAGGATTACATATCAAATGGAAGTCAAAATACCATTAGAAAAGGAAGAACAAAACACTATTGAAGGATTGTTTTTTTCAGTATAGATATTGATAAGATCATCCCCATTATCAAAATGAATGAAAAAATTTTTGGGGTCTAAGAGATTTCAATAGTGTGATGTTTTAATCCCCATGAATCAAAGATGAATTAGTCTAAGGTGACAACTAATGGTTTATTTTGAACAAAAAGAGCCATGAGTAAGTGACTATTTAGGTCTTATGACTATGTAAAATCTTAAAAGGGTATTGGTGGCAAGGGGAATCCTTGTTCAGAAGAGTGAACCTGGGTTCATGCTATATGATAGGAATGAAGATTATATAGACCTGTAAGAGGAATGAAAGTAGGAGTCCAATTCAAGATCGAGTGGCCCCTCCACCTCTTGAGGGGGGGGGGAACTAAAGTTGGGGACATGGATATGAATCCATGGAATAAAAAGTTGAACAAATCGAAATGAAAAAAATTCACTAGATTCATCTAATTAAGAGTTTAAATAGGTATAATAAAATAAATAAAGCAAAAGATAGCCACATCTCTTACTTATAAATATGTACCACCACTTACATTCAAAGATTTATCCATTTTTTATAATTAAAGGTGTATTTTACTATGTCTAAGGGAGTATTTTTTATATAGTAGGATATTATTTTGTAATAGGTTTAGTATTTATAACAATATTTCTCCCTCTATCTCTCATTACATTTTATCTTGGCGTTTCCTCCTTTCAACCCTCTAATATTAATGGTTATGTAGAACAAAACCATATTATTATGATGGGGAAGAAGGGAGTTTTTTATTTTTTATTATTTAATGTACTCTATTTATTTTATTTTAATAATTTAGTAGGGGTTAAAATGATAAAAATGAGTAATAACTATGATTTAGTTTATGGTGTGTTCATTTGACACATTCATGTATTTTACTCACCTTAAATATTTAATTCATTCAAATGGTGGAGGGTGACATAATTATTGATTTATAAGAGATTATTTCTACTTGTATAGGTTTCATTGTATGATAAACACAGTTCAAATAGAAGGGTGTAAAGTGATAGGTCTGAATCTATGTAACCACCTATTTCACTGTACATTTTCCTTAAATAAACAATGTGTTTGATACCATTATCTATATGAAAAACCCTAATAAAACAAACAATGATAGATTAAATTTATATGAATAATATATTAATTATTATATAAAAGGATAATAATTAATTAAAATAATGATTTATTATTATCATATTTGATTATTATTTTAAAATGGGAGCCTTTTAAAGAACCATTTAGAAGAGCGGTATGATATATTATATTAATAAATTGTTCATATTTAAAAGTTTATTATAATAGTTAATTTTTATATTTTAAAAATACTATTTCAATATTCAATTATGCATAAATTTATATGAAATAGAATTAATGAAATTCGAAGTTTAAGAAGTCAGTTTTAAATAAAAAAGTATTTCATCATATTATATATTTTATTTAAATAGATAAGTATATAAATTTTTTTATTTTATATTTTATAATAAAAAATTCATTTTTGAATTTATAATTTAAAAATTATCTTAGTTTTAATTTTTAGTAATTTTCTTTAAAGATTTAATTTTTAGTGAAAAGTGAAAATACCGTTTTTATAAATAACATTACTTTTACATCATTATTATTATATAATCATGAATTTTAGATTAAGGAAACCATTTTAATAATAAATAATATATATTTTTTATAATTTTATCTATCATTTGTAAAATTTTTGTTTTAATTTAAAAACTCTTATTTGACATTTTATATCTTGGGATATATTTAACAAAAAATTAATACATTATACATTATGTTTTTTAAATTAATTTTTACCAATTTTAGAAATTGAATATAATAAAATGCATTCCAAATTTTTAATTAGTATGAATAACTTATGAAAAATTTTATAATTTGTTTGTCAATATAAATGATAATTTTTTAAGGTAAATGCATGTCACTATATTGAAAACTAAAATGGTTAAAATGAGTAAACATAGAGGGAAAGAGAATGACATGTTTAAAAAATGGTATTAATTATGCGGATGAGGAAATTCTCAGACTTACCATATGTAATATCCGTTATGTTACAATTTTGGATCCAATTTCTTTGATATTGACTTCCCATTATTGAAATGTTTTGGGTATTTATAAAAAATGCCCCTACATTTCACTTAAAAAAGGAGCAATCCTCTCATCAGTTACCCTTATACAAAAAACTATTTAGTTTAGACCAAAACCCTACCAAATATATCCTATAAAATATTATGAAACATACAGTTTTTTTATTCTCAAAATACCACCACTTAAAGGTTTAACCCCCTTCGCAAAGGTGATAATCCAAGAAGTGAAGTATAAGTTCATATCCTCCTTTTCATTTCTCTATTTATTTATGTGATTTTATTCTTCTATAAATTTATTTTTAAAATATCATAATTGTAAAGTCAGTATAATTAATATAATATAATGTTATTACAATGATGATTCAATTATTAACCACTCTCCCCTTTTCATTAAGAAAAATGAAAATGTGAATCGTGTATTGTGCATACTACCACCTCTATGAGGAAACATGTTTAGTTTTCCTTCAACACCATAATAGGACAGTACCAACATGGATATTAATATATAATTATTATATTCATTACCTATTTTATATTTTTAAATGACAGACCATATTACTCATATTCACCCATATTTGGAAAATGAAATTGTCATCTATGCATATTTTTGGACCACTGCCTCTACGGAATGATCACTTTCTATTTTTACATTAATCAACACATATGGTTGTTCATGAAAATAGTTTTAAATGAAAAATATGATTTTTATTATAATAATAAGGTTTAGTTAATAAAAATTTAATATTCTATCAATGAAATTAATGATCATTGATTTTTTTAATACTTACTGTTTAAACAAGAGAACTTAGAGGAAAACAACTTATACAAACTATGAGATTATTTTTTATCTATAAAATTATCTCATAATTATTTATTATTATGATAATTTACAATAAATTATATATTTATGCTACTTTTTGAAGGATATTTTAGCTCAATCACCTCATAATAATCCATCTATCATGTTATGTTCTGGTTTGGGTCGGTTTGACCACCTACACAAACAATAATAACAAATTATATCATGGATGATTATTAAAATTTAAGTAATTTTATAATATGGTATTATTATGTAAATAATTATTATTTTGTGTTTATAAAATGGATACATAATTATATAACTTATTAATTAAGAAAACACACTACATTGGTTAAAAATCACTAAAACATGCCCAATATCGATTTAGTATTCTAGGATAAACACAAAAGTAATAATGAAAGGAAATTTGAAAATAATAAATAATTTTAAATCATTTTTAAAGTAACATTAATGATTTGGAAAATATAAATTTGTAATAATAATGGATTCTAACAACAGTCTTACAAAATTACTTCAAAACTATCAAGATTCCCCACACATAAAATTGAAAAAATGTAGTAAGTGACTAATATAAATGAAAAAATACTTATAAATCAAGTATATAAATGGTTATTTATATGATAAATGTTATGAAATAGGTTATTAAGATATTTGTTTTATACAGGACCTTAGAGTGCATCCGAATAACCAGAGAAATAATGTAAGGGCTTTTCATCTCGAATTCTTCTATTTGAGACATGTTTTGTATTATGCACCTAATTTATATTAAGTGGTGTGGATACTAACTAATTAAGAAGTTATATAATGAAATAACCTCTATTTATATTATTTAAATTTCAATTTCAATCTCTCCCTCCTTTATGGTTTTTGATTTCAATGTTACTCAAGCCATATGGTTTCTAATTACAACCTTATTTAAAAATCAAGACCTAACAGAAATGATAACCCATATGGGGAATATTTATCCAATTTCATTATAATATCACCATAATATTATTATTATATGGTTAACCATGGTTATATTTTTCTTATCTTCACTTTTTTAAACTATATGTTTTATAATATTTTAAATCGAGGCAGTTTTCAACAAAATTATTTTAACAAATTAATTCCTTTAATGATAATGTACACATTATTTGGAACAACCCTGTTTCTATTTTAAAAATTTATAATGTTAATTTTTAAATACCATTATATTCTTATCAAAATAACTTAAGGAAAACAACTTATTTTTTTCCCCATGGGTTATTTTAAAAAAAAATAATCTCTTTTGACATTTTCATGTGAGAATATATTTTCACCATCCATATAATTTTATATGAAAATTCTCTTATAAATTTTCATTATTTATAGTAAATATTATTTTTATCTTAGTTTTATAAAATATTTCTTTTAAAATTATTTCAAAAGGTTAAGTGTATTTATTATTTCTAAAGTGATTTTATTTCTAAACCTCTTTTTTTTCATCTGAGTCAACATCCCTTTATATATATTATGCATTATCGAGGATATTCATAAAATGATACTATATAGATTTTGTATCTATAATTATTACATAATAAACTCTTCCATTGAAGGAATGATCCATCACTACCTTTTTATTGCCTAATTATTTTCTCTGTCTTTCTATAATTGTTCTTCCAATTTTTCCCCCTATGAATACTATATTAATGATTACTTGGAAGGAAGAGGGTTAAACTAGATTTCATATATTGATTGATTAGGGAGAATTATTTTTTTAACCATGTACCCATTATCTATATAGTTTTAATACCATATTATTTATTATCATGATTTAATGGTATTTACCTAGAATTTTACTTAATGTAACTGGATTCCAATTTATTTTTCATGGGTTTATTATGTTATGTTTTTTTAATGGAATTGTGAATATTGTTTACAGGTATATAAAAATGAATTTCATTCCATGGTTTATTTAAAAATATTTGAATGAAACCTATTTTGTTTTTGTGGGATCTTTATCCACTTAAATTGAAGAATTTTTATTAAAGAGGTAATTGATACTGAAGGAGAAAAGGGGTTTGATGTAATATAGTCCAAGAGAATATTATCTCACATTAACTACAAAATCAAAGGTAAGGGGGCCGAAGAAAGAATGTATGTCAAAAAATAATCTTAATTGGATCATAAATCAAGTAATTTATTAGCTTTGTTTCCTTTCCTCCACATGTGTTAAAATTACTCTCAATTATCAATAAGGGTCTTGCATCTATGAATTTGATAATCCCTATAACAAAGAGTGTTGATTTGATATTGGAGATAGTTATGGACAGTGAATAAGTCCATTTCAACTAAATTAAACATAATGATATTATAATGACTTATCTCAGGCCCATTAATCATGGTGAAGGACTCTGTGATGTTGGAGTTTCCACATCCATAAAAGGAATTGAAATTAATTAGAACTATTTCTTATGGGTCAAGAAAAATTTATCCTCGAAATGAATCCAAGTTTATAGCACCCATTGATGTTGAGCTTAAGTCAACTATTAGGGGGTTTACATTATATCTAGTGATGGTGTCAAAGTGGCCTCTGAATAGTTTAGGAGGTGGTCCATCTAGAAATAATAGTCTCCAAAGATGGGGAGTTATCCCAATAATTTAAGAGAATGTCCAAATCATCCACCAAGATTTTGGACCGCACCACTGGAGTAGGACTTGTGCTGAGGGATCAAGGTGAGATTTGTTCCTCACATGTAAATCCATTAGTTATTTATGGTGAAATAAGTGATTTATTTGAAGTGAAACTCATAAGTATGAATGATTATGTGTGGTGTCCTATATCACCCTCCAAAGAATTGGTTTAGTGTTTATATCTTAAGAGATAAATATTCATTAGTACATTCTTATTTCTCATAAGAATGGGCCCTAATGGTGTGGCTCATGAACGATATGTTCCCTATACTTATTGTTCCAAAGTTGAAAAAAATTTATAGTTTTATTCTTATTCTCATGAATATGTTATTATATCATGGATCATGTTTATTTACTCCCTATTTTGATTCATGAATTATTATTAGTCAATATTTATTTCATTATTTAGGACCCAATATTTTTTGGGTATGTTTTCTTCTATATATGACTTATATTCATTTTCTCATATTATTCTGACTTATGAACTATGATTTTTATCTCTTATGTTCACCCTTATCGATAATCTAAGGTCACCCCTTAATTATTTTTACATTTTCTTAGGTTATGAAGAAAATAAAATTATATAATATCTAGAAGATTTTATTTTGTAGAGAATTTATGGGAAACATTGAAGAATCATTATAGATTAAGTAGTTTCCCTCATAGTGGAAAAATTTAAATTATTTAAAAGGTAATGAGTTTTTTTAGTTAATGATTTGTACTAATAATATAAAACTCTAAAAATAATAGGTATTTGGAATATATTTCAATGTAATATTTACTTTATGAAATTTAATTACTCGATGATTATGTTAGAGATGCTATATTTGGTATCAAAGTAGGGTTTATATATATTTTTAGATTAGTATTTAATCAGTTGAGGATAAATTGTAAATTATAAATGTCATGAAATTTTTATAAATTATGTATGATTTTAATTGGTTACCCATTATGTCATTTGAGGTAATATTTTAGATACATGGAGAAGTTAAATTTATTAAAAATAGTAGTAATAATTATGAGGGATAATTTTATGTATAAAGAACTATCATGAGATTTGGAAAAGTTTGGATTTTATGGTTTCCCGAAAAATAAAATCCATTAATTGATGCTATAAGTGTATTTGGGCTCTATAATTTATTTACCTAAGGTTAATAACCATAATAAGGGTGTATTCAGTATTAATTAAATCATCCCCTGATGCATGAAAAAGAGATCTAACTAAACAATTAATTTGACACTCCCAGGGGATATTCTTTGTCCGATATCATTCTCTTTACAAACCATTATGATGGATTTATTTCCAATCTACTTTAAGGTATTAGGTTAAAAAATACAATAGAACCCAACTAAAAGTAACCAAACTATAACCAAAAGATTAATAGAATTTATTATTTATGACATAGTTGAATTGAAATTATAATAGTTTAAAATGAATTTTCCATTGGGGAAGACATTTTATGATTGAAATTTCATATTTATATACACTATTTTTTGGATATATCATATCCAATTTGGGTTTTGTATTTTTTTTGAAACAAGACCATAGAAATGAATCCAAAAAATAAACATATCTAGATACCCCAATGTCTTATTTTAGAATAAGGACGAAAACTTAAATCGTGAAAAATATTGGTACATTATAGTTATGTGGGAAAATATGTTTTTCCTAGGTATAAATAAGGCAATGATATTGATAAAACAATAGAAATTAATTTAGTATAATCATAGTTATTTTCATTATTTAGTGATATTTATCAATGATATTTTGGGATATTTGAAAATTTATAAGGGTTATATAAAACATCCAATGATTTTTCATCTATAGTTCAAAATTAATGGTTTTAAAACCTATATTAAATGAAATCAATAAACACTAAAAATGATTTTATAAAAAGGTTACATTTTATTCAGATAATTATTGAGGAACACATGATTGAGGTATGAATTAATAATAGTTTTAATATATTCCTATTGTTAATATAATAAATGGTTGATTTATATTGAGATAGGTGGGTTTAAAAGTATTGATAGTAATTTAATTGATTATTTATTAAAATATAAGGTAATATATGATATTTTTGATGAATATTATTTCATTTTTTTGGATTATATTGAATCGTGATGGATTTTATAAACTAGTGGCCAGATATAAGAGTTAATCTAGGAAGAATATATGATTTTCCAATGGTTTAATTCTTTTTAGATTTGAATAGTTTGGGGAAATTTATGATACAAAGAATATTTGATTATGATATACACATACTTGGGTACCTAATTTTGTGATAAATTTTGTTTGAGGAAAGATATTTAACTTGATATAAACTAATATAATAAGGTATATGTAATATTAGAAGATATAATATTAATAATGTATATGTTAAGATTACTTTCATTTTATTTATTCAATTATTACTAATAAAAATTGTGAGGATGTAATTTACCTTGGGGCAATGTAATAACTCGAGATTTCACTAAATATTTTCCTTAAATAAATAATATGTTTGATACATTGCTCCAAAAAATGGAATAAGAGAAACCAAGACATATTAAAAGTATATAAATAATTTAATACTTATTATATAAAAAGAAAATTATAAATTAAAATAATTATATTTCATTAGTCTCTTTGATTAATATTTTATAAATAATACCTTTCTAAGAACCATTTAAAAAAAAGGAAGATTAAATTACCTGAATAAATTGATCAAATTTAAAAGTTTGTAATAATAGGTAATATTTATATTTTTCAAACTATTATTTCAATAATTAGTTATTTATAAATTTATATGAAATATGATTTAAGACACTTGATGTTTACGAAGTTGTTTTTCAATATTTTGTTTTCAACATATCATTTATTTATATTTAAATATATAAATAGATAAATATTATAATTTTCATTTTATAATAATATAATGGTTTTAGATTTTATAATATCAAAATTATCTTATGGTTAATTCCGGGGATTGTTTCTAAAAAATGATTGATTTTTTGGTGAATAGTGAATAATACTTTTTTTACAAACCACATGACTTTTGTGACATTCATAATATATAAATATGAATTTTAAATTAATTAAAGTTTTTTTATAATAAAAAATATATATTTTATTAGTGAATTTATGTTTTTTAATTTTTTTAAAATTTAAAAACCAATATCAGTCATTTTATATCTTAAGTTATAATTTTAAAAAACTATGTTTTTAATAAATTATACCTTTAGTTTTTAAAAATAATTTTTATCACTTTTATAAATTGAATAGAATAAAATATATTTAAAATTTGGAATCATTAGGTCCAAATTATGTAATAAGGGCTATTTTTTGGTATAAAGGATAAACTACCTCGGCAAAAACTAGTCATAGTGGTGAAAACTAAAATGTTAAAAATGATAAATCTTAGAGGTAAATAGACTAGCATGTTTGAAATATGTTTATAATTGTGTGGTTATGGAATTTATCATACTTATCAAAAATCATCCCCATTATCTTTCAATTTTGGAGACTTTCCTTCAGAGTGTTTTCCAATTATTGAAATACTTTAGGTTTTTATAGAAATTACACTCATTTTCATTTATAACAGAGGAACTACTCTCTTCACTTAACCTAACACCAAAAAACCATTATTTTGAACAAAAATATAATAAAACCTAAGAAAAATATTATACACGTTAATTAGGTTTTGATATTTTCTAAATACCACCGCTTAAATGTTTAATCCACTCCTCGAAGGAGATAATCCCAGAAGTGATGTATAAGTTCGTAACCTCTCTTTCATTTTTCTATTTATTGATGTATTTTTATTATTAAATAATACTTTACCAACTCATAATGATATAATAATTATCATTATTATAATTTTATGTTATTATAATTATGGTACAAACTTTAACCACTCTCCCCTTTTCTATTATGAAATACAAAAATGTGAATCATGTTTTGTGAAGACTACCACCTTCATGATGCAACATGTATTTTTTTTAAATTAGAAGGATGGCACAAATATGGTAGTTAATATATAATTATAATATATATGAAATATTTTTTTTCTGAAATTATAAAATACATTACCCAATTTTAACATTCTTTGGAAAATGACATCTTCATCCATGCATACATATAGACCACCGCCTCCATGGAACGATCAATTTTCATTTTTCATTTTATTAGTACCTTACATGGATGGTCGTGATAATTGTTTTAAAGGATAAATATTGTTTTTATAATTTAAATAAGTTTCCTGTAACATAAATTTAATATCCATTTAATTATTTTAATTTTAAATGATTGTTATAAAATTAATCATCTTAAACAAGAGAACTAAGAGGGAATTTTTTAATTAAAGCTATGAAATGGTTTAATATATATCACATATTCTCTAAATTATTTATAATAATAGTATATAACACTAAATTGTTTCTTTATACTACTGGAATAATGATATTATAACTTATTCACCTCATAATCAATCATTAATCATGTTATGTTCATGTTTGTGTTTGTTTGACCAAATACATGAATATAGATATAAAATTATATCATTGATTATTATAAAAATTAATTAATGGTAAAATATAAGATAAATGTTTAATTTTTTATTTGTTGGTTCAAGAAATGATACATCAATATTTAACTCAATAATTTAAAAAATTCCATTCAGAGGTTAAAAATCACTGAAAAAATGCTCATCATTGATTTCATCTTCTAGGATATAAACTAAAGTACTCATGAAATAAAATCTGAACTTAATAAATCATTATAAATTATCCCTTATAGTATCATTAATAATTTCTAAATGATGAATATTGAATAAGAATGTACACAGACACAGATCTTATAAAACAATTTAAAAATGTTAATGATTGGCCACACCTGACATCAAAAATGTAATAACTATGTAATTTAAATGAAGAGAATAATTATAAATGATGTTAATAAAAGTTTAAGCATTTCTTTCTTCAAATTTTTGATAAATATATTGATTTATTTTTACAATACCTTAGCATGTCTTCGACTAAGTAGGGAAACAAGGTAAGGTCTTTTCATCTCCAATTTATCTGTTTGTGTCATGTTATATATTAGGCACCAAATTTATTTTTTAGAGGTGTATATAATACCAAATTAATATGTTGTATCATTAAAAAAAAACTATTTATTATATTTTAATTTCAATCTTATTCACTCTCCCCTTCAAGGGATTTTCTTTGAATTCTACTCAAGTTGTACTTTTTTTAATTCAACCGTCATTTAAAAATTGAGACCTATAAAATATGATAAAATATATGGGGAATTTTTATACAATTTTATTATAAAATATCCATAATTTTATTCTACTCTTGTTATACTTAGTGATATTTTTCTACTCTTTACCTTGTTTTAACTGGAAAATTTATATATCATTTAAATCAAAGTGGATTTCAATAAAATTTGTTTAAGATGGGAATTCCATTTATGTTAAACTCTACATTTTTTGGGACATACCAATATCTATTTAAGAATTTTAAAATTTATATTTTAACTATGTTGACCTTATTTAGATATTTTTATGTAAAATAAGTTATATTTTTCCATATGGGTGGTTTTTGAAAAAAAATAATATCTTTTGATTTTTTTTTGTGAATATATATTTTTTATTCATATTTATCATTTTATATGAAACGTACTCTTTATGTTTTCATTATTTTAAAGGAAATTATTTTTTTATTAGTTTTATGACATATCTATTTTAAAATTATTTAAAAATTCCAAGGGTATTTCTATTTTTCAAAGTTATTTTAAGTCTAAAACACATAAAAATTGTTTTTTCATCTATGTTAACATCCCTTGATAGATATAAAGATTGATCAGGGATGTTCATCAAATGATAAAATCCACCATATTTCCATAAATATATTATTTATTTATCTCCTATATTAATTGAATGATCCATCATTTCCTTTGTATTTCCTAATCATTATTTATTTATAACTGTAATTTTTCTTCGAATGTATTTCCTCAGTGAATACCCTATTCTTAATTCCTTTAATTAAATGGTGTTCACATAAATTTCATACATATATTGATTGTGGATAATAGTTATCTTAACCATGTACCCATTTTCTATGTTTTTTAAGTACCATATGTTTTTCAATCATGAATGAATGGTATTTACCTTGAAAGTTACTTGATATAAATGGATAAAATTTTTTTTCCATGGGCTTATCAAGTTATCATTATTTAAAGAATTTTGGTTTTTTAAAAGGGATATGAATCCAATTTTATTTTGATGCATTATTTAATATGTGTTAAATGATACCCTTTATTTCATAGGGAGTATATGATTTGATAAGTGATTGATTTCATGTGGAACTGATAAGTATGGATGATCACGGGTGGGGTCCTATATCACCATCTAATGCATTGGTTAAAAGTTTATATCTATTCAAATATGTATTCATGAGTACATTTTAGTTTTTCATAAGTAGTGGAATAGAAGGTGTGGCTCATGAAATTTATGTTCCCTATATAAATATTCATTCCAAATTTGAAAGCTGTCTTATAGTTTTATAATTATTCTCATGACATTGTATAATCTCATGGATCATATTTATTGACTCTCTATTTTTATATATGTATTATTATATTTCAATATTTTTTCCATGATTTATGACCTAATATTTTTGGGTATGATTTTATTATGTATGTTGGTAATACCCATATGCTCATCTTATGCTCACTTATAATCATTGATTGATATTTATTTTGTTTACCCTTACTATGTGTCTAATGTCAATCCTTTATTTTATTTACATTTCCAAAAGTTATGAAAATAATAAAATTATATTATATATATAATATTTAAATATTTGGAGAATTTTTGGAATATTTTGAAGACTTTTTATTTATTAACCAAATGTTCTCATAGTGGGAAAGAATTCCCTTTAGTTAATAGGGCATGAGTTGCATTTGTTAATTGTTGTTCTTAATTATATAAAACATATTCCTAAAAGGTATTCAGAATGTTTTGTAATTCAATATTTACATTAATACATTTAATTACTGGAAAATTAGGTATGAGATTTAATAATCTATACATTTAGTTGAATAACAAGATTAAATTATATTAAAAGAAAATTATTTGTATCACTGTGAACACCTATATACAAAAATTTCTCTCTATAAACTTTGTTGTGTTTTTTTTCATTTTCATTTGTATATTTATATTTCCCATTAATTTTAATAAGTAAATATTTTTTAGGGTTTAATTTTTGAGTATATATTAATTAAATATAAATAGTTGTAATAGGGAAATTGTGGTGTGGGAGTTGCCTCATTGAGAGATCGATGAAGGGTACACCATTAAGGTTCATTCTTAGTTTACTAATATTGACAGGGTGCACCACTATGGTTCATTCTTAGTCCACTCTATTAAAAACATTATGAACACTTTAATATCATACTCATTCTATTTTATCATATGATTTATATCTATCCATTTTCGATTCATATTCACCCAAATTGGTTCAGTATTATTTATATTTAACTAAAAAATTGGTTCATAGATAGTATTCAAATGACGTATCATTTATTACACACATAAATTACATAATGTGTAACTTTTAAAAATATGTTGATAAACTATAATACATGAATGTATAAAGTATAGAAAAGAATAGATATAAAGCCTATATTTTATAATACATTGATAAATATACACATGTAATAAAACTACTATATATAAATACAATTTTATATTATATATAAAAATATGCGCATAAATATATGAATAAATTAAACATTTGCGTGTAAATATACAATTATGAATGTTTGTGGGTTTGTGTAAATATATAAATATGTGTGTGTTAATGTTTGTCGATGTGAACACACATATATGCCTAAAAATAAATTAAACACACACTTATATAAATAGAAATGGAATGTATGAATTTTAGAAAATAAATTATAAATTTAACGAATATGAGAGTCATAATAAGATCGTGCATATAAACCTAAGTGGGTGAAGAAAGTGTATTTCTATTTTTAACAAATTACATATCTTCTTTTACTACATAACCTCCATTTTCTCTTTTAAACCTCTATGACCAGGTAAGACTCAACAAGATCTTATTTTGGTCACCAAAACCACATAGACCACATGCAAGCTAGTAAATAAGGGATGTAGAGAATGTAGAATTTTTATAAAGTTGAAAACTAATATGAGAAACCTACTCCTTATTGTGATCATTATTATCCAATTCTAATATTTACCACTATAATATTTTTATCAATTATAATTCAAGTGGGATATTTTTATCATATCCCACTCTCTCACCATATTTTATAGGTGAGGGGTTCAAAATATTACTCATGTGAACTCAATACAATATAAAATAGGTATTCTAAACACTATTTTATTCATGTTTCACTACTACAAAAAAGGCATTTAAAAATGTTATAATTGGTCTTTATCAATGATAAAAAGTGATGACTACTAGTATGAGATTAAAATCCGTTGGGTTTTATCAGTACTTTTATAAGAACTAATAAATGACCCCATTTATTAGTGCTTTTATTTTGTAATGATAAAGGGACCCCCTTATCATCACTTTTACAAGTACCAAAAATGTATGCCTTTATTAGTGCTTATAAATTCATTGATAAATGGCCCATTTATTAGTTATTTTTTATAATTGATAAAGAACCCCTTTATCAGTGCTTTAAAAAGTGCTGATAAAGGATACCTTTATCAGTGCATTTAGTAGCAATAATAAAGGGGAATATTGTAGTGTGTCTTAATAGCACACTGAAGTACCATAAAAAATTCTTACTGCAGTGTGATGTAACAACACATTTTCGAACCAGAAATAGCACTTGAAATTAGAAAAATCATATGAAAATATAAAATTTAATAGAAATAAAATTTACAACACAATTACAAGGGAAAAAAATATTATAAAGAAAAATAATGCACCGGTATAAAACAAAACATCTACCTTAATCAATAAAAAACAAACCTATATAAGAAAAAAAATTCTTATGTTAGTAATAATATAATGAAATAAATAAAATAGAAAGTTATATTTTTAAAATAACTTTGAGTAATACTAGGAACACTATGTATCATTCTGAGCTGCTATTGATTATTTCACATAATACCATTTCTCATTCGTCTTCAAGCATTATATATATGAAATTCAAATTAATAAGTATAAGATAAAAATTATAAGGAAATTAATTAACTAATAGCATATATAATGGTGAGAAAACAATCTAGGATCATTTTCTTGATTTTGGTGATGCGATGTGAATTTTAATCTAAAACAACACCTATATATTTAAAAGAAACACTTTGTGTCATACCAGTCACACCATTCATTAGATTGAGGTGTATATGATTCCTACGCACACCAAATGACTTATGAATCATTTTCCTAAAGTATGAAAAAATCTAAATGTGTTTTCTTAGTTTTGAATATATCACTTTTGTTTTTTACTATAAAGTCATTTAAACTAGAAATGCACACTTTGAGTCATTCCAGTCACATCCTGTGTCTGTAAGACATGAGGATAATCCCTGCTTGTTTGAAATGTTTCATGAATCATTTTCCTAAATTATCAATCCAATCCGAGCATTTTTTATTGCTTCTAAGTGAGTAGAACTTTTTATACTTAAATATAAAATTTAAGCTGATATCAGACACTTTGATTCATGACAGGAACATAGTGTATTGGATTGAGGTGATACTAATTTCAAAATGTTACAAATGACTTAAAATCTGCTTTATTAATGTATCCAAAAAACATGAAGGTGTTTTCCTAGTTTTGGGTATGTCAATTGTCTTTGTTACTGAAATTAATGTCAATTTTAAATAAAAATATGCACTTGGAGTCATACTGGTCAAAATATGAATCATATTTAGGTCATGAGGATTTCTACATGTCCCTAATGACTTATGGGAATTTTATTAATGCATCAAAACAATCTGAATGCATTTTCTTATTTTAGAGTATTTCACCTGTGTTTTTTTCTAAAATATCATTTTAAAAATAGAAACACGTAGTTTGAGTCATATAAGTCACATAGTGTGTAATTTTGACGTGAAATGTATTCCTAACCCACAAAAATGTCTTATGAATTAGTGTCATAAATTACCCATAGTATCCAAGTGTGTTTGCTTAGTTTTTAGTGAGTGAAACCTTTTGAACTTAAATGTCAATTTTAAACTAATAACGAGGTCATTGAGTCATACTAAGAACATTATGTAATATATTGAGGTACATATTATTCCTACATTTCATAAATTACTTATAAATTATTATCCTTAAGTATAAAAATAATACTAAATAATTTTCTCAGTTTTGAGTATGTTAGTTGTCTTTTTCAATAAAAATAATGTTAGTTTTAAATAAAAATATGTACTTTGAGTCATACTAGTCACATCGTGCATCAAATTGAGGTACAACTGATTCCTACACATCTCAAATGACTTATGGATCATTTTATTAAAGTATTAGAAAAAATACTAATTTATTTTCATGATTTTGTGTATGTTGCTTGTCTTTTTTACTAAAATGTCATTTTAAACTAAAAATACACACATTGAGTCATACTAATCACATCATGTATCCGTTTGAAGTGAGACTGATTCCTACACAAAAAAATGGGTTTGGAATTTTTCCCTAAATTATAAAGACAATCCATTTACATTTTCTTAGTTTTTAGTGAGTGGAAATTTTTAAACTTAAATGTCATTTTAAACTGATAATGGACAATTTGAGTCATAATGGACACATCTTGAATCAGATTGAGTTGTGCCTGATTACTAAGTTTCAAAAATGACTTACATGTCATTTACCTATAGTATATAAAAAATCGGAATATTTTTACTCAATTTTATATCTGTCAATTGTCTTTTCTACTAAAATTGATGTCAATTTTAAATCAAAAGGCACACTTGGAGTCATACCGGTCACACCATGCATCCGATTGAGCTATGACAGATTACTACATGTCCCAAATGAATTATTGTTTGTTTTTATAATGTACGAAAATAACCTAAATGTTTTTTTGATTATGTTACTTTTATTTTTCACTAAATGGTAATTTTTATCTAGAAACACATACTTTGTGTCATACCCATCATATCATGAGTCAGTTTAATGTGAGACTAATTCCTGCACTTAAAAAACGACTTATTAATCGTTTTTCTAAATTATCAATACAATCAAAGTGCATTTTTTTAGTTTTCAATTAGGGACACTTTTTGAAATTAAATATCAATTTTAAATTGATAACAGACTCTTAGAGTCATACTGGAAACATCATTTACTATATTTAGGAGAGACTAATTCATATACATCAAAAATGACTTATGGAACATTTTCTTAAAGTATCAAAACAATATAAATGTTTTTTATCGATTTTTCATATGTAAATTGTCTTTTTTTTAATAAAATTATTTTAAATTTTAAATAAAAAGAACCACATGGATTCATACCCATTACATCATGAACCAGATCGAGGTTAAGATGATTTTTAAATATTACAAATGAAATGTGGAAAAATTTATTAAATTATCAAAATAATATAAATCCATTTTATTTGTCTTTAGTACATCTCTTTTGTTTTTTACTAAAATATCATTTTAAACTAGAAATACACACTTGGAGTCATAGCGCCCAAATTGTGTGTCAGTTTCATGTGATAAATATTCTTACTTTTGAAAAATTGATTATGAATTGTTTGAGTAAACTATCACAACAATATGAGTGTGTATAGTTGGATTTAATTGAGTGAAATTTTTTGAACTTAAATGTGAAATTTAAATTGATAATAGACACATTGACTCATTTCAGGCACATCATGTATCATGTCAAGGTGAAACTTATTCCAATATTCCAAAAATGTCTTATGTATCATTTTACATAAGTCTTGAAAAAAATATGAATGTTTTTTCTCGATTTTGAGTATGATAATTTTATTTTTTACTAAAATCAATTTCAATTTTAAATAAAAAAAAACACTTGGTGTCATATAAGTTACACTGTGCATCATATTGAGATTAAACTGATTATTATAGGTCCCAAATGACTTATGAATCATAGTCTTAAAGTATCAAAACAATCCAAATAATTTATCAATGTTTTTAGTTCATAACATTTGGGTTTTTAAAAAAAATACATTTAATACTGGAATCATACAATTTAGGTCATAACAGTCATATCATGTGTTAGATTGACATGAGATAGATTCATAAACATCAAATATAAGTATAAGTAATTTTTATGAATTAATATGAAAATCCTAGAATATTTTTCTGGTTTACAGTGAGTTACACTTTTTGAAATAAAATGTTAATTTTAAATTCATGACATACACTTTGATTCATGTCTGTCACATCATGAATCATATTGAGGTGAGGCTGATTTCTACACAATAAAAATGACTTATGGATCTTTTTCCAAAATTATGAAAATAGTTCAGTTGTTTTTTCTTGGTTTTGAGTATGTTAGTTGACTCTTTTACTTAAATTAATGTCAATTGTAAATAAAACAATGCACTTGGAGTCATACATGTCACAACATGTGTTAGATTGAGGTGTGGATGATTCCTACACATACCAAATGTGTTATGTATTTTTTTATTAATGTATCAAAATAATAATAATTTATTTTATAACTTTTTATTACATCACTTTTGTTTTCATAAAAATTTCATTTTATGCTTGGAAACACACACATTGAGTAATATAGTCACAAAACATATCAGTTTGATGTCAAAATGATTCCTAAACCTTATGAATCATTTCCCTAGATTATCAAACCAATACATTTGTGTTTTATTGGTTTTTAGTGAGTGACACTTTTTGAACTTAAATGATAATTTTAAACTCATAATGGACACTTTTAGTCATACCAAGCACATCATGTATCTAATTTATGTGTGAATAATTCTTACACACCACAGATGACTTATGGGTTGTTTCACTAAAGTATAAAAATAATCTTAATGTGTTTTATCATTTTTGAGTATGTGATGTGTGTTTTAAACTAAAATTTAATTTATAAAGTAAAAACATACAGTTTGACTCACACCAATCACACCATGCATTGGATTGAGGATCATATTATTGATTATGTGATTTATGTTTTTATTTCAAAAAATTTCACCACGATAGAAAATAATGAAATGTTTCATTTTGATGGAAGATAAACCCCATAATATCTTAATTGACTAATCTAGAAGTACCACATTCTCTCTTTTCTGGATTTTTTAAGACCATGGAAGGAATAATATGTGATCCCTAAAAGATCTTTGAAAAATAAAATTATAGGATAAAAATGATAAGAAATTAACATAAAAATATGAGATAAAATGGTGACCAAATTATCTAAATAAGAAGTAGGAAATCACCTTTTCATGATAGTTTTATATAATATTGACCCATTTCATTATTGTTCTTATCTCACTTGCAACCTCAATGTCCAATATCTCATGAGCATGAGAAACCTTGAACAAATAACCACAACTCGAGAAAAAGAATCTATATGTATAATAAAACAATTATTATGTTAGTCGTAAAATAAATAAATAAAAAAACATAAATATGAAAAAAATACATCAATAAAATGTCAATTTTAAATTTAATCCACATAATTTGAGTCATACTGGGTACACTGTGTGTTGATTTGAGGTATGGTTTATTCCACAATGTCTTTTTTTCCTATAGTGCATTCAATACTCATCCAATAATATATCAGGTTTGATAACCAAAAATGTATATGTCATTGGATAATATTAAGATAATTTCATATTCATGAGTGAACCCTCATAATTGGGTAAATTATCATAGTACAAGAGTGAATCATCATTTTTTGGAAGTCATTTATTCCTATAAAACATTAACCATTAGTGTAAACCTATTGTAATTCATTGATTGAAATAAATTAATAATTGAATATGAGTTTTTATGGAACATAATAAAATATATCTATAGATAACCTCGCTTTTCAAACAATAACATTACATAACTTTTTTTGAATACTTAAACATTACACAAATAGACTCTGAATGACTGTAATTGGTCTAGTGCATTTGGAAACATGGAAACATAAAAATGGTACATAAATGAACTAAATAATCTCCTACTAAGTTATTCTTGACTGGAACCCTTCTTAGATACATCTTATATAGTACATATCAACATAATATGGGGGAAAGAAACATAAAAGGGGTGATCTTAGATGTTCAGTAAGGGTAAAAAAGGGAGACATATAAGCATAAACACAATTATAAGGGTATAATACTGTGATCATGAAAAATATAAGATCATACCCCACATATCAAAGATCATAAAAGAAATCATGACATAATGATCGACAATTCAAAGACATAATTCCTAATTAAATAAAGATCATAAGCCATGAAAACATAAAATATGGGTAATAAATGGATGTGTGAAAAAACATAAGCATATATTGATTACCATAGTAACCAAGGCATCACTGCCAAGACCGTCTTAGTAGTATGGGTTCACTCCCCATACAATCTTAGTAGCATGATTTCACTCCTCATACCATCTTAGTAGTCATGGTTCACTCCCATGGCCATATTAGTAGTCAAATTTCACTCCAAATACCATCTTAGTTTATCTCATGAGATATAAATCATTACCCAATTAATTGGAGGGAGATATAGTTCACACTCGTCTCATAATGAAATCATGCATACATGTTCCACAAGATCATTAAAACTCATAACATAACCAATGAAATTAAATGGCTATTATAAACATGTAAACATATCATAACCTGTGTTAAATGCTAGGTTTCATAATTATTTCATCATAAACATTACCTATGAAAAGAAACATCTTTCAAAAGCATATAACCTATGAAAGAGAAACGAGCTTCAAAAACATCAAGCCACATAAAAATATAATCCATTCAGAGAAAGAATAAGAATGGAAACATTGAATAATTTCTCCATAAAGGATTGAGTAACAAAAATGGACGTTATCTTAGATGGAAAATAATTTTGAAATATCTTTCAAAAATATTTCTTGAGAAAAAAAATACATTCTTCATTGAGAAATTATTTTTATAACATAAAACATTTTGAAACATAAACCCCATGAAAAAATGATTGGAAAATAGATATGTAAATAACAATAAATTTTATTATTATAATCATTCGATACAATTATGGTTAGTATATACACCATACCAAAGGAAATGGTGGGAAACATAGCTTGTATCTGACACAAATTAATAGTGAGATGAAATCACCTTACCTTGTGTATTGAATCTCTTCATACTGTAACAAAATTCCTGTATAATAAATATAAGTCTATTATAAAAATTTTACAGAATTATATTCTTATATTTAATACCTAATATTTATTGATTATGACCTTATATTACCCTACTGTTAATGATCCTATGTTAATGTTTTACTTTCGGTAATATTCACTTTGTTCATCGTATGTGTCTTAATTTGTTATATAGTTGGTCTTTATACATATATAATGATTCTAGAATTTATATCATGATATAAATATAGTTTATATCTATTATATATATATATATATATTATTAATATATTGCATAAATATGTACGAAATAGAATATATCGTTCATGGAGCTGGTAAGCCATACGTACGCATGAACGTTGTTTATGTTTTTATTGTCGTATGGAAAGAAAGTATGTAAATGACATGTTTATGTGTATATATATACATATCATTATTAAAGTAGAATTATTATATCATATATAGATTATAATTTTACAAAACCCATCCTTAAAACATTCTATGTGGTTTGTGAACGAATCACATTGCTTTGAGGGGGTGGTTGTCCACACTTCCTGAAACGAGATTATCATATTAACACCAGATGGAATGTAAAACAGTATGAGTTTTCAAAAGTAATATGTAAACATAAATAAATAATAAATATAATATATGATATATATTAATATATGTAGGACCCTGGGACACCCTGAGAGGGGAGGGGTGAATCAGGGTGGCAAATTTTTCTTCTTTTAGTTGTGGATGTTGTTCCCACGTTGGTAGGAACTACTTAAACCTATATGATGGATATGATCAGCAATTAAACATTCACATGCAGAGAGATGACACAGCTATTTTTACTTGGTTCACCACTAAGGGCTACATCCAAGGAGCATACACCGATAGGTTGTCGGTCGTACCTAAATCCACTATGCTTCACTAGCTGTAGATTACAAATGTTCGGGTACAGACACTCTGTCCCAGGCTCACTGCCTTTACAATTGTTCAGGGATAGCTCACTCCGTCCCTCGGGTCACTCCCGTTGACTCCCCCTAGATCACTGCCCTTGGTGAAGTCTCACTCAGTTTATAGACGTGAACGTCTCTTCAATAAATGTGCATTGATGTTCTTTGTCTCCTGTTCAGCATGAGACTTTTCTTGCATCAGGGTTCAGAGTTGATTATCTTTATATTTCAATCTTTCTTCTTTAGTGCAATGACTGTATGCACTAGATCCCCTTGTCTTCATTTGCCTGAATCACAATCACTGATGTGATTTCTTACTTAATGAATCTCAGCTTACTCGACATTGTCAGAATTAGTTCTCCATGTATGCATGAGATCATGCATGTATCATTTAGATTTCTTCTTCAATATCACTTTGCACCAGAAGTATCCGACAATATTTCAGCTCTGGTGCATCTCCAGAAAGGCAGGCGTGCTTCAACAATATTTGGATCTCCTTTTCAAGCCCGGCGCGCAAGTCTCCATCTGGCGCGCAAGTCTTAGGCGCGCAAGTATAACCTGGCGCGCAAGTGTCTCCAAAGCACCTGCGCGACTCTTCCTTCTTGAACTTCAAACCTGCACGACACACTTCCTTCCTTGCCGAAATCACCTGGGGTGCTCAACCATCAGTCGGCGCGCAACCTCTACTTGCGCGACCCAACTACCACTTGCGCGATAACAACCTGCGCGACGAGAGCTCGAACAATCTCAAAGTCTTGAGCTCCCTCCATAATGAGGAGTGGTGGTCCAGTATTTATAGGCAAACTGGACCCCCTGCGCAGCAGCGCGCAAGTCATCCATCAGCGCACAAGTCTCGGCTCCTGTTAGGCACTTGCACGATCAACATCCAAACTTGCGCGAACATCTTGCCTTTGACAAATTTGGATATTCTGATCTCGAAAAACCATAGGCGCGCAAGTTATAATGCATTCAAGGCGTCGGCGCGCAAGTCTCTTCCCGACACATAATTCACCTGCGTGACCTCACCAAAACTTGCGCGACCCTAATCCCTTTGCCATATTTTGATACTCTGATCTTTAAAAACATATGGCGCCCAAGTTTCCTATCCTCCAAGAGTATGGCGCGCAAGTCCCTTTTCCAAAATTACTCTTCTTTAGTTGTTGATTTTGAGGCCCTGAAATTTGGAAAACACTGGAAAACGGCGCCACCTTGTATCTGCTCTTTTTTTACCTCCTCCAGATCATCCATTCCTCTGTCGATGTTCTTGAATCAAACATAGATCGTTGAACACTACTCTTGAATTTGACATGTCACCATGGAATCTCCTTTGTCAACAAATTTGTATGTCGTTTGTTTGCTTTTTCGACAAGCACGATCACCTCAACAACACTTCTTCTTGGTGATCTGTATCCTTCAGCAACTCTTTTGCTTTTATCACAAACTCCACAATTGTGATATGTATTCATTGAAGGAACAGCTTTAGTACCATCATCTTCTATGAAAATGTGATGTGCATGGTCATTTCATATGTCAACTCATTGGCACATTGCCTCCTTCATCAACTGTCATGATCAACTTCATGCAAACCATGTGATTCAATCCGTCAAGAAGTCTCTAGCATGGTTCTCATGAAATCATTTGTAATTGCATGGTCTTCATTAAAACCCATTGTTCTCATGCAATAATGAGGAATTGCATGGTCTTCATCAAATCCCATGGTCCTTATGCAATAATAAGGAATTGCATGGTCTTCATCCAAAAACACCATCCTGCATTAATCATCCTTGGATGGATTACTCCTCACATTCTTCATTGTTGTAAACAATGTATCACCTTTAAAACATGTTCTTTGAACTTATGATTAGCACAACAATAGTCTGAATCACTACTCCTCTACTTCATCGAAGTACTTCATGATCTCCTTCATTGTGAGCTTTCATTCCTCCATTTTATTGGAGTACTTCTTGATATCTTTCACTTTGATATTCCATTGACAACTATTGAAAACAAATACAAACCTTTACACAATGTGGTTCCAACAATATAGTCTTCATCATAATGGCCACCATGATTAGTGGTAAAAGAGAAATGAGCAATCATCGTTTCATGAGGCTGTAGTTCACCTTACACAGAAACAATATTCCCAATATCCATTAGATGGGAATGTGTGTAAGTGTAGGTTAAAAAATGAGAATAAAACAAAAATCCTAGTATATTGAGGATACAGATGCTTTCATACCATAATGGAATAAACATAGTGGAGGGGGTGGAGAAGGAAAATATTGAGAAGGAGTTTGAGGGAAGACATTACCTCTCCATGAGGTAATTACTTTTGGTTTATGAAAAAAGGATTCCTTGAGTAACCTTATGCCAAAGGGAAAAATTCTACGTGTAAGGGAGGGAAGTTATTAGAAAAAATGGAAAAGTTTTGGATGATAAAAAATTATTTTGAGGTTTTAATAAAAGAGACAGAGAGGTGCCATTTTATAAGGGGGAGGAGGGGCACTTTAGAAGACTCTAAAACTATTAATTTCTTATAAATTTATTATTGACTTAAAATAGCTCCAAAGTGTCTTATTTGAAATTTGAGATGATTATGGGTCTAAATTAAATCAATAAATTAATTTTAGTCATTTTTAGAGAATAGAATGGACTTTATCAATTGGATTTAACCATTAGTTAAACAATCTTACTCTTATAATTACAACTTGTATTTTTACACTATAAGGTCAATATACTTACAATAAAATTCCAAACGAAATCGAATTGGATACTTAATGACATATTAATCTCTATAAATGTTATTTGGATGAACCTTATGTTTTTACTAATTTTATAAGATTTAATAAAATATTATTTATTTTAATGTATCATTTATGTCAATTTTGATACTATTTAATATTTTCATTTTTAAAAATATCAAAAAAAATTATAAATTCCAAAAAATACTTAAAATATGTCACTATAATGTCTAAGTTATCCATAAAATTAGTTGATTCCATTAATTAAGTCAAAGTATATTTATTGTAATATTTTTAATATCATTTATTTGATATCACAATTAATTAAACAATTTCTGCATCGTTATTGTATAAGACCTTAATTAATTTATTTTTTATGTATATATTTAATTTTTTTTAACATAATGAATATAAATTTCTTATATTTCAAATGAAAAATTATAGTTTTATTTATCTTGTTTATAACCTTATATAAAAATGATTTAGTTATTAATTTTTGAATATGACTCTTTTAACTCTTCTTTAAATAAAATATAATAAATGTCTTAATGTAACACATATGGATTAAATAAGATCATATTTTCGACCTAAGATTGATTTAGGTTTAGAAACACATATATAATGAAATTAGGAAAAGTTTTAGGATAATTTTATATTATTACACTATTTTTTTACCTTTAATTACCCTATTTACCTTTAACAGTGGTAAATAAAATTTAAAAGTTATTGTACACCAAAAATTATTTTGATCTAATTAGATAACATTTTGTATCCAGATTAAAAATATTTATGTCCATTTTTTTAAATTCAAAACACAGAAGCGGTAAAATTATTTTTACTACTTACCCGGAAAATGTGGCTAGAAGACGGGTAAAAGAGACGTTCAAAAGTTCAATAATTTTTTATATCTACATTTATTTTAAAAATGATTCCAATAATATAAATTGGATTCATATATTTATTATTTATCTATTGTGACTTTAAAATCAATTTAATGTAAAAATAATTACTTAAATGAAAAAGTCAATTTTTATTACTATGTAGTATTTCTCACTGTTCATAAAAAATTGAAACATTTCAGAAACATACCAAAAATTCATCCTAAGATAATTTCGATATTCAAAATAAAAAATGATGTTTATTTTATCAAAAAAAAATTTCATGAGTGTCATTAATTATCTTTAAAATGATATTAAAAGTGTTTCATCCGAGAAAAAAATATTTTTAAACATAGAAGGACTTTACCAAGAATCATATCTTTTATTATCAATATTTGAAAAGTAGTTATTACTATTCATATAACTATGTTTAACAGCCATGTCATAATTATCTCATTTAGTTAATAATTATAAAACGAGATGTTTCATAGAAACTCAGTGTTCTGTGTACAAATGCTATGTTGGTGTTGCATGCAACATATGCCAAGTTGGTGTTGCATGCAACGTACACCAAGCCAGTTCAATCTGAAACGAATGTTTAACTTGGTGAAATGCATGATATAAATGAATATTTTTATTTATTTGAAAAGATATCCATTAAAACTCAGGGTGTTACATTATACCCATATTAAAATGAATTTCTCACTCAAAAATTGTCACTTGGGTAAAAACAAATGAGGATACTTCTGCATCATCATATCCTCAATTTTCCATGTAGATTTAACTAAATGGGGATTTCTCTACAAAACATTAACCAGGTGATTGGTCTTGTTTCATAAAATTTTCTCTGATTGGTCTAGAATTTCAATAGGTTTCTCCTCATAAGAAAGATCTTGTTCCAGTGGTATGGCCTTTTGGTTTAGTATATAATAAGGGTTAGGTATGTACTTCCTCAAGAGAGATACATGGAACAAATTGGGAACTTGAGAGAGATTTGGAAGAAGTTCCAATTGATGGTATACTATCTTGATACGGTCAAGAATATTAAAGGGGCCAAATATATAGTGATTAGTTTCCCTTACTTCCAGAATCTCATAACTTCCTTTTAGGATGAGATTCGTAGAAACAGTTTTTTGACTAACTTTAAATTATAGATCACACCTACGGTTATCATCATAACTTTTATGCTGACTTTAAACTGTCTTGATGTGATTTTTAATAGTTCTAACCATCTCGACCATTTCTTCATCAATATCTTGTCCCAATAGCTTTCTTTCTCCAACCTCAGCCCAACATGTTGGAACTTTACATTTCTTCTCATAAAGGGATTCAAATGGAGCCATATGAATGCATGAGTGAAAGCTATTTAGTAAGAAAACTCAACTAGAGGAAGGTGTTGATCCCAACCACCATAGAAATATAGAGAAAAAGATCTCAAAATATCTTATAGGTTTTGAATTGGTCTTTCAGACATACCATCTGTCTGAGGATTATAAGTAGTACTGGATCTCAATTATATATGAAGTTATTTTTTAAGACATTGTAGAACTTTGAGGTAAACATCAGATATCGATCTAATACAATGGAATGTGTTACTTTATGAAACCTTACCACTTCCTTAACATATATCCTGGCATTTTGATAAAGATATAAATCTTCCCTAATATCAATGATTTTTATTGAATTAGTATGGAAACTGGCTACCAACCACATTACATTAAACCCTTCAGAGGTTTTGGGTAGTCCAATGAAAAAATCCATAGTTATGATCTCCCATGTCAATTATGGTATAAGTAATAGATGCAACATCCCTTTATAATTTTTTCTTTTAGCCTTAACTTTATAGCATACCAAACACTGAGATACAAACACAATGATATCTCTCTTCATGCCATCCCACCAAAAGTATTATTTCAAATCCCTATAAATCTTGGTACATCTAGAATTAATAGATAATTATAAACTATTAGCTCCATCTAATAGATCCTTCTTCAAATCTAGTATGGATGAAACACATACATGGTTCCTAAAAATCATCATTCTATCTAGATATAGGTTTATCTCTAGAAAATTTCTGACCTTCTTTTGTAGCTCTTTATCTTCCATCTATTCCTCTTTAATCATCACTTAGATAGAGGGTCAAACATTCATTTGAGAAATATAAGATATTTTCATCCTTCAGGATTTCAAGATCCATCCTTTGCAAATCCATGAATATTGGATCTTTTTTTATCCTGATAATGGATAAGCTATCATGTTTTTTTTTGACTCAAATAATCATCCACCTTGTTCGCTTTCCTAGGGTGGTAATGTATTGAGCAGTCATAATCCTTTATTATCTCTAACAATCTTATCTGATGCATGTTCAACTCTTTCAATTTGAATATATATGTCATAATTTTTTGATTAGTATATATATCTAACTTATCTACATAATTATAATTCATATTTATATTCTGTGTAAAAAATTTCCACATCTAACTCTAAATCATGATTTGGGTAATTTTGATTATGAATCTTTATCTGTCTTGAGGAATAGACTATAGTAACGTTATTTTTCATAAGAAAACATCCCATTCCATTATTGGATGTATCTTTATAGAATAAAAACCCATATCTAGTATAGGTTCATGTAACCATAGTTGCATTGAACAACCTTATCTTCAGTTACTTGTAATTTTCCTCATATTCATATGTCCAGAGAAACTTGACACCCTTTCGAGTTAACATAGTTAGAGTATTAGATTGTCATGTATAATTATCCACAAGCCATCAATAATATCCATCTAAACCAAGAAAGCTAGAGATCATAGTCACCATGGTTAGTCTAGGCCATCATTCTACAGCCTCCGTCTTTGATGGATCTACTACTATACCATCTTATGATATTATGTGACCCAAAAATGAATCTTTTTTGTTTCCAAAATTCACACTTTTTATAAATTCTCCTTACATTGGGTCTATGGTACAATTCTCAAGTGATATTAATTATCTTCTTTTCTATTTAAATAGATATGAATATCATCTATAAATATTACCACAAACATAACGAGGTAATCTCTAAAGACTATATTAATTAAATCCTAGAAGACAACAGGGGAATTAGTAAGACCAAAAGGCATCACTATATATTTATAATGTCCATACCTTGTATGGAATTCCCTCTTGGGTATATGGAATTTCTGGAACCTAAATTTATTATATCCAGAATGAAGTTCAATCCTAGAAAAACATTGAGCTCCACGTAGTTGATCAAACAACTCCTCAATACAGGGAAGAAGATACTTGTTCTTGATTTTGATCTTGTTAAAAGCCCAATAATAAATACAGAGTTACATTATTTCATCTTTTTTTCACAAAATGAATCAGTTTTCCCCAAGGTGACATAGTTAGCCGAATGAGTCCCTTATCAATGTTTTCTTGGAGTTTCTTCTTCAATTACTACAACTCAATCATGGCCATTATATAACGAGTCTTTGAAATTGGTGTGGAACTAGGTATGAGTTATATTGAGAAATCAACATCATGTTTTGTTGGAAGACTATAAAACTCTTCCAGAAATACATCCATAAAATCTTAAAAAATAGGCATATCATTGATGTCAATTTACTCCCCAACCATTTTAGATAAAGAAACCCTATAGGTGTGGAACCAGGTATGAGTTCTATTAAGAAATAAACTTCATGTTTTGGTGGAAGACTAGGAAACTCTTCAAAAAAATACATCCATAAAATTTTAAACAACTGGAATATAATTGATGTCAATATTATCCTCAACCATTTGTGATAAAGAACCCCTTTAGATGTGAATTAAGACCCATACACTGGATTTACTCTCTATAGGAAGATCACAGTTATCGTCACATTGATGGATAACCATAAGAGGGTTTGAAATATCAAATGTAACTTCTCTTCCTTGAAAATTGATATGGTATTTAGTCAGAGTAAGAAAATCCATGCCTAATATGAACCCAAATTCGACCAAAGTAAGAACCACAAGATTTATAGGAAGAAAATTCCCACAAACATCAATTGAAGAGGAATCATATATTGGAGATGCAGTCATCGCACCATTAGGGGTTTTCATTGATAATTCCACATTTAACAATTTTGGTGGAATCTTACCACCCTTAATAAATTATTTAGATATAAAATAATGGGTAGATCCAAAATAAAATATGAAATTAGCAGTTATAGATTGGATGGTATATGTACCATTCATCACATTGTTATCTCACCCCTCATCAGAAATAGTGATTGCATGAGATTTCACTTTTCCCCCTAACTTAAGAGGCTTATAATGTCGATCATCATCACTAGACCTTGGGTTTGGGTAGTGTTTAGCATAATTCTCATTATCCTTACACTTGAATCACTGAATCGTGGGGGGTCCATTCTGTGATGTTTTTTTACATTCCCAATATTAGCTGACTTTTTCCCTTCACTTTAGCAATCAATTTTCTTGGTACATTCCTTTACAAACATAAAACATTTATTAGACCCCTTAGGGAAATTTTCTCAGGTTTCTTCCCACACATAGAGCATAAATTAATGTTTATCTTCCTATCTTCTTGATTTTTAGAGTTTCTTTTAAACTAAATATTCCTCTTCTTATCAAATACTTTAGATTGATATGTGACTCCCACCTCCATTTCAACCTTGATTGCACAAAACAAAATCTCTTAATTACTACTAACGTCTCTTTTGGATAACGCCCTTCTGAGACTTGTCTTTAAGACACCAATAAATGTATCAACTTTACTTTCGTGTTGGATGATAATTTTTGAAGCGTACCATGAAAGCCTTGTGAAATTAGCCTCGTAGGTAACAATAGATTCATCATCCCTTCTCTTCAACTCAATAAACTCTTTCTCTATATTGGTAAGAAGAATATGAGGAATGTACTTATTGAAAAATAAGTTCCTGAACTCATCCTAATCCATGGATTCAATCTCAATTTTTTTCCTCATATTCTTGATTAGAGTCCACCACTCATCTGTTTCAACTTCTTACCGATAAACAACTAGAATGACTTCAACGTGCTCCAAACGCTAAAGAAAAAAGAATATATTTTCAATAGTAATGATCCATTTTTCAGAAATAGGTGGACAAGAAGACCCTAGAAA
The DNA here is from genome assembly GCA_963277665.1 of Viscum album. Lineage (NCBI taxonomy): Eukaryota > Viridiplantae > Streptophyta > Magnoliopsida > Santalales > Viscaceae > Viscum > Viscum album. The sequence continues at coordinate 1,442,999,830 of OY728145.1, read as the reverse complement.
TGAAGGTGGACATTGCCTCGTGAAATAATCAGTATAATTTTGTTCCATACTTTTCTCATTTGTAAGTCCACCATGATTCATATTTTGTGAAGGCTGTGTGAGAATAGAAATGAGGTTTTGAATTATAGCTCCCATACCATTCAGTTACATAGGAGTACATTCATTTCATTGTCCAGCACAATCCCCATTAACGTGGCTCCTTCAGGTTCCAGACATTAACTAAAACCAAAATCAAAAAGTAAGAAATAGTTATCATAATGAGGAACCAGATAAACATCAAAAATAACTTATTGGATAATTACTTAAGAAATATTATTTAAAATATAAAACCTTAGGTCTGTCCTAGGTTATTCATAACAAACATATGTTTAAATAATTCATAATGGTTCATGAAGAGTTTTTAAATTCCAAAAGAATATCCCCTGGGAGTTTTAAACTAGGTGTGTAGAAAACCCATTATCATGTACCAGATTACCCCGAGTCATGTTCAGAACATCTTGTTAGAGTTGTTTCCCCTATTTACATATGTTCTAGAGACACATAAAATTATAGCATCAAGATAGGTATTTATTTCAATAAAACTTCTCACTCTATCATTCACCAATATTATAAGACATTTTTTTATATTTTCCTTACCCTTAGATTTATCCTAAGGCATTCCCTTATGATTATAACAAAGGTTTTCTCAACCTATATTCTAAAGGATAACTATAAATTTTCTCAGATACCAACTATAGATACCCTCACTTTTAAAACATTAACATTTCTTAACATTTCTAGAGTACATAAACATTATAAAAATAGACTGCCAATGACCATAATTGGTCTAATGCCTTTGTAAACATGTAAACATAACATTGGTAAATAAATGAATAACATAATCCCCCACAAGTTTCTTCATTACTAGAAACATTCTTAGATACATAAAATAGAGTACATATAATCATAACATAGAGTAAATAAACATAAAAGTGGCGAGGTCGTGTGCTCAGTAATGGAAAACAAGGGTGGCATATAAGCATACACATGAGTATAAGGTCATGATAATGTTATAAAAAAATAGAGGATTGTACCCTCTATATCAAATATCATAATAGAAATCATGGCATAAATATTGGTAGTTCATAGGGAATAATCCATAATTAAATAAAGAGGATAATCCATAAAATCATAACATAGGAGTAAGACATGGAAGTGTGGAAAACACACAAGTATATACTGATTTATATAGAAGCGAAGGCATTGCTTCCAAGACCATCTAAGTAGTATGGTTTCACTTCCAATATCATCATAGTACAATGAGGTCACTCCTCACATAATCTAAGTAGTCATTATTCACTCCCATGGCCATCATAGTAGTCACGGTTCACTCATAAGACCATGTTAGTTTATATCATGAGATATAAATCTTTACCCAATGCATTGGAGGGAGATATAGGTCCCACCCATCTCATAATAAATTCATACATATATGTTACACAAGATCATTAAAATTCATAACATAACCCATGAAATTAAATGGGTATCATAAACATGTAAACATATCACAACCTATGGAAAGAGACAAGTTTCATATTTATTTCATCATAAACATAACCCATGAAAAGTCGTAGGTTTCAAAAGCTTATAACCTGTTAAAGAGAAAGGAACTTCATAAACATCATGCCATCAAAAAAAATCCATTCAGAGAAATAATATAAATATAAACATCAAATAACTTCCCCATAAAGGCATCAATAACACCAATGAATGTCATCTTAGATGAAAAATAATTTTTAATGATATTTTGAAAATATTTATTGGGGAAAATATCCTTTCTTCTTTGAAAAATGATTTTTATAACATAAAACCTTTTGATAATTAAACCTCTTGAAAGAATGATTGTAAAATGGATATTTAAATACCAATAAATTTAGTTATAAGAATTATTGGATTCAATCATGGGAAGTATATAATCCATACAAAAGGAAAGGGTGGAGAACATAGATTGTATCTTACAGAAATTAATTATGAGATGAAGTTTCCTTAACTTGTGTTTTGAATCTCTTTGTAATATAACAAGATTCCTTTATAATAAATATAAGTTCATTATACATATTTTACAGAAGAATATTATTATATCTAATACCACTTATGGTTTTATTATGACTTTATATTACCCTCTTGTTAACTGTCCAATGTTAAGTTTTTTACTTCAGGTAATATTCGCTTTGTTCTCCGCATGTGTCTTAATTAGTAATATCATTGGAATTTATAATTATTTTCAAGATTCCAGAATGTATATCAATATATAAATATAATTTATATATATTATATGTATATTATAATAATTTAGAGCATAAATATGTTTGAAATAGAATACATCGTTCAGGGAGATAGTAAGCTGTACATATGTATGGACATTGTTTCTGTTTCAATTGTCCTATGGAAAGAAAGTATCTAAATGAAATATTCACACACACACACACAAACACAAACACACACACACACATATATAATTACTCTTGTATCATGATTATATCACGCACACACACACACACACAAACATGTATATATCATATAATTTAACTAAACCTGTCCATAAAAAATCCATGTGGTGTGTGAACGAATCACATCACTTTGAGGGGGTGAGGGTCCACACTTCCTCAAATGAGATTATCATTTTAAAACCAAATGAAAAGTAAAATGGTATTAGTTTTAAAAAGTAATATGGAATCTTAATGACAAAATAAATATAATATATGATATATATAAACATTTTCTCCATCATAATGGCCACCATGATTGGTGGTAAAAGAAAAAAAAACAATCAACATTTTGTGAGGTAGTAGTTCACCATACATAGAAACGGTGTGCTCAATATCTATTATATGGGAGTGTATGAATGTTTTGGTTTAACCCTAAGAATTATAAATTCCTAGTATATTTAGGATCCTGGTGTTTTTATTCCATAATGAAATAAAGAGAGTGGAGGGGTGGAGAAGGAAAAAAAGAAATGATCTTGATTTGTCTCCTTCCCAAGGGAAGGATTATAGGAGTAATTGAGGTATGTTATGAGGAGAAATTTTCTGGGTTTTTCGAAGAAATTAAGGCTTTATTGGTGTGAATAAAATCGATGGAAAGGTTCCCTTTTATAGGGGGAGGGGCACTTTAGGAAACTCCAAAACAAGTAATTTATTAAAAATTGATTTTCATTTTCAAATAGCTCCAAAGTGAGTTATTTAGAATTTGGATGATTATGGGTCTAAATAATATCAACCAATAAATTTTAGACATGTTTAGGTCATATAATTAACCTTATATTTTGGCTTTAACCTTTAGTTAAACAATTTTTCTCTTACCATGACAACTTGTATTTTTACGCTATAGGGTAAATATAGTTACTATAAAATTCCAAAATAACACCAATTGGATCATTAATTAAATATTTATCACTATAAATGTTAGTTTTATGAATGTCAGTTTTTATTAATTTTATAACATTTAATAAATTATTATTTATTTTAAATTATAATTTATATCAATTTTGATAATTTTCAATATTTCTATTTTTAAAAATATAAAACCAAGATGATAACTCCTAAAAAATAGTTCCAATATGTCTCTAAGATGTCAAGGTTATCTATAAAATTCTTTTATGTCATTAATTAAGTCAAATTATATATATTTTAATAAATTTAATATCATTTATTTGATATCTAAATTAATTAAATAATTACTCAAACATTATTATAGAAGAATTTAATTAAGTTATTTCTTCTCTAAAAAACAAAAAAAAATTATCATGATGAAGATAAATTTATTATATTTAAAATAAATAATTATATTCAGATTTATCTTATGTATAACCCTATATAAAAATGATTTAGTTATTAATTTTTGAATATGACTATTTTAAAACTTCTTTAAATAAAATATGATAAATGTTTGAATCTAACATAAGTGGCTTAAATAGGATAATATTATTGAACTAAGGTTGATTTGGGTTTACAAACATATATTAAATGAAACATGAAAAGCGTTAGGATAATTTTATATTGTTATTATATTATTTTAAACTTTAATTACCCTATTTGCCTTCAACCATGGTAAACATAATTTAAAAGTAACTATTCACCAAATATTATTTTCATCCTATTAGATCACATTTTTTATAGTGACCCAAGCCTTTTAAAAATAACATTACATTATTTTAAGCATAATTATACCTCAGATTACACGCCAAGTATCGTTAAGTCCAGTATCTTGGAAGACAAAGAACATAAAACCTAAAACATGGGGCTAAAACATTTAATTATTTAATCTCCATAAAGAGATTCTAACTTTCATTGAGCCCTTACTTATGCATAGGTTACCCTAAGAAACACGTGAACAAAGGGATGAGCTGAAAATTCTAGTAAGGGAATGAACATAAGGATACGTCTTAAGCACATGAGTTAGGAGGCATGACATAATGATATACAAAGCATGGAACATATAAAATCATATCATATAAGCATGGAATCATATAAACATGGAATAATATATATGTGGGATAATCATACAACATTTAATTAGTACGGGTCAAGACTAACCACTAATCCTGATTCCCATTTTAGTATGGGTCAAGGCTAACCTCCAATCCCATTTCCCATTTTAGTATGCGTCAAGCCTGACCGAAAATCCAATTTCCCATCACATCTCATGAGACTTCACTTTTACCATTGCATTGGAGCGCTATCTAGGTGCACCCATCTCAAAATTTTCATGAATGTTCTTGCCACATAAATAATAATACATAATCAACCATACATAAACATAAGGGTACCCATGGAAGAAATTGAGTACCACAATCATGACATAAATCATAACCAATGAGTGTATCATGAAATTTTCCATGAAAGAAATAATTTAGAACATACATGGACCTTAATAAGGTAAAATAGGCGTATAACATGGTAAGTGCCATCAAAAAGAAGTTAAAACATATAAAAAACTTATTTGAGAAATTTTTAGCAATAAAACATTTTTGTCCGGTTTAAAGGAAAATACTCGTGTGTTTTAAAAATTGAAAATGGAACAATATTTTATATAAAACAAGAATTGAACCAGTATGGTTTTCATAATCAATAGGATGATTTTATAAGTACAAATGAGACATAAAATATAGGATAGAGTGTACTTGAAATTGGGTAAAAATTTAGGATGTTCCCTTGAAACAGGTTTTCTTATCGAAAAGTTCTAAGGAGGGAATATTTTAAAAGAACATTTATATCCCCAAAAGAGAGTGATGAAAGGGACTTAATAAATGAATTTTTTACAACTACACAGAATTTATAATATGTACATAAACGTATAAGATAACTCCTTTATATATAAATAAATATAAGTCTACTAGAAAGAACAAAGAAGGTTCAGGTAGAATATGTTTCGTTATATTGACATGGTGTCAGGTGTACCTAAGAGGACTTGATAAGTGAGGAAAGGGGTTTAAAATCACTTATAAATCATTAGGGAAGTATGGGGTAGGTGTGAAAACTTAACCCATCATTTGGGATTACACATAAAAATGCACAGCATAGAGGGCAATCTTGATTAAAAGAGAAAAGGGGTGGATCCCTTACCTTAAATCTGTTGGTGTTCTCCACTTGTTATTAAAGACCTGAATAAACAAATTAGGTTTATTAATGAATAACTGAAAAACCTCTTCTATATTTAATTTTTTAGTATAATCATTTTATGTTCATTTATAACCATTTTGAATGGTTATGAGGTTCAATTTCATTGTTCGAGCTTGTTTGTTTACTTGGTTTTAATGACCAGTTCTCTTATAGTCAAGTCTGGATAAACATGTAAGATTATAGTGGTTGAACATACTTGAAGTTATATGATATTATTGAATATCCAGGATATTACATGGTTTTAAATTTAATTTTGTTACTTAGAGTGAAGTAGAATTATTATATAAAACCATAGTGACAACTGTTTTTGTTAATCGGTGGGTTTGACTACAAAGAACGTGTTTTTCTTTATAGATTAATACAATTGGTACAAAAAGATTGCAGAAAAAAATTATGATATATTACCTATATAATAATCTGGTTCCACCATAACACAAATGGTTTCTAGAACAGAAATAAATATGATAATAAAAATTGATAAACCGCTGTCCTTGAATGTGCTAAATTTGCACATCTCAAACAGTGCTTTCATTTCTTTCAAATATAAGGTGGGGAAAGGAGAGAAGACAATGAAATATTAAATTAGAAAAAAAATTATAGTACATGTATGTTACTATATTTATCATTCTATTTGGGTTAAGGGAGGTGAGGAAATAAACAAAAAGAAATGTACTTAAAAGAAATGAAGGAATTTGAAAGAGGAATTTACCTCTTGAGACTTCCCCCTTTGAAAACCTCTTAAGGGGAGAGGTTTTGGTATTTTAAAGAGTCTAGGAGATTTTCGATGTGGGGAATGATATTGTGGAGATATTTTTGCATAATATTTGAAAGGAAAAAGGCTTGAGAGTAGTGAATAGAAGATGGAGTGAGGGGGGTTCTATAGTGGAGGAGAGGAGGGTTTTCATAATTTTTTAATCATTAGTTTATTATTTCTTCACAAGACAAGGAATTGTAAGTATTACATGACCGGGAACAGTAATAAATGTGCGTGACTTCAAAACAAAGGCCATTTACATCATCCATAACTCAAGCATGATACCGAAATTAATTTTTTAGCATTTATTTTGAATTATCGGATTTTACTATTCATAAAAAAGTCAAGTATTTCCGAAAATCCCAAAAATTCACCGTAACCATTTTTTGATGTTTAGAATTTAAAAATGAAGTCCATTTTTTCAAAAAATAATTTTCTAAATATTATTAATATAATATTTAATTAAAACCATAATTTATTATCAAAGACCAGATTTAAAAAATTTATTTACTTATTCTAAAATTTTGGTATATCATAATTTCAACTTGAATATTATTTATATTTTATCATAGGTAAGGTTACTATTCATTAGGGTATATCAATATTCATAATGGTATGTTACTATTCATAAGGGTATGTTACTATTCACTAAAATTAGGTTTTTCTTGATAGAATCCAAATAACTTACTGATAGCAACCGTGTATGACATATTTTTAATATTCCAAACACAGAAGTGAAAACTTATGTTTGAAGGTCACATTGCACTTTTTAGTTCATTATGTTGCGTTTTCATGTGATTTTATGAAATATTTATAAGAAAGGAATTTCCATTTATAAAACATTAGGTCATTATATTCCCCCCCCCCCTTATGAAATTTTTCCCTTGAAATTTCGTTTTACATTTTAAGCCAAAAAACAGGTGGGAGTACTTTTCCGTCATTGCTTCCTCCAATTCCCATGTTTCCCCATTGAACTTAAGGTTTCTCCATAGTACCTTGACCAGATGAGTAGTCTTGTTGCATATAACTTTGTCTCTACAATCCAAGATCTTTACTAGATTCTCCTCATAGGAAAGATCATCCTCCAACTATACCACCACTGAAGAGAGTACCTGTGAAGGGTCTGTTATGTACTTCCTTAAGAGGGATACATGAAAGACATCATGTACTTTCATCATGGTAGGTGGAAGTTCCATTCTATAGGCCACAACTCCAACTCGATCAAGGATCTCGAAGGGGATGATGTACCTGGGACTTAACTTCCCTTTATTTCTGAACCTCTTGACCTTCTTCAACAAAGATATGCATAGAAATACCATGTCTCCAACTTTGATCTCAAGGTCTCATAGACAGTTATCTGCATAACTCTTCTGTTGACTTTAGGATTCCTTGATATGCTACTGAATGGTTTTCATCTTATCCACCATTTCATTGACCATTTTAAGTTCTAGCAGCTTACTCTCACTAACTTCATCCCAACACGCCAGTGTTTTGCACCTTTTCACATAAAGGGCTTCATATGGTGCCATTCAGAGGCCCGAGTGGAAAATGTTTTTGTATGAGAATTCAACTAGTGGAAGATGTTGGTCCCATCCTCCTTTTAATTCCATAGAACATGCTCTCAACATGTCATCTAGTGTCTAAATAGTTCTCTTAGATTGTCCATAATTTTGAGGATGATAGGCCATACTGAAGTTCAGTTCATTTCAGTGCTTAGAGCATGTTGGAGACTTTTCTAGAACTTCGAGGTGAATCTTGGATCACAATCAGATACAATATACAAAGGTACTCCATGCATCCTTACCACTTATTTGATGTAAATCCATTCAAGTTGATCTAATGAGAAGTCCTCTTGAATTGCGATAAAGTGAGCTATCTTTGTAAAATGATCCACAATGACCCATATAGCATTATTTCCACTAGATGTCCTTGGAAGTCTAGTGACAAAGTCCATGGTAATGTTTTTCCACTTCCATGCTGGTATGGGTAGTGGTTTCATCATCCCCATATACGTTTTCCTCTCATACTTCACTTTCTAACAAACCATCCACTTTGATGTATATTTCGTAATCTTGATTTTCATATTGTCCCACCAAAATTTTTCTTAGAGATCATGATACATATTTGTGCTCCCTGGGTTGTTAGAGAAGGTAGAGCTATGTGAATCAATAAATAGATCCTTTTTTATCTCTGGATTGGATGGTACACGTAATCACATCCCAAATCTTACAGCTCCTTCATCATCAATTTTGAAATCGGAGGATTTCTAATTTCTGATAGCTTCCAGCATTTTCTGAATTCCAAAATCGTTTCTTTGAGCATCCTTTATTTTCTCCAGGAGGGATGGTTGAGAAATAATTAGAGAAAGGTTTGATGATGTTCCTCCCTTAATTATTCCCTATGTCTATCTTAAACAAATATAAAAATACTAGATAGTTTTCAATTCTCATCATTGATAAAGATACAAGATGATTTCTACCTAGAGAATCTGCCACCTTGTTTGCCCTACCGGGATGGTAGTGGATTGAGTAGTCATAATCCTTGATGAGATCTATACATCCTCACCGGTGCATATTAATCTATTTCTATGTGAATATATAATTGAGACTCTTGTGGTCAGTATATATCTCACACTTCTCCCCATTAAAATAATTCCTCCAGATTTTCAATGCAAAGAACACAGTCGCCAACTCCAAATCATGCATGGGATAGTTTTGCTCATGGATTTTCAGCTTCCTTGAGGCATAGGCTATCACTTTATCATTTTTCATTAGCACACAACCTAGTACCTCCATAGAAGAATCAATATACACCACAAATAGTTTTGCACTTGCTAGGAGTGTGAGTACTGGCGCAGTGATTTTCCTCTTTCTCAACTCCTTTTAACAATATTCATATTCCTGAGTCTAGACAAACGTTAATCCCTTCCATGTCAGCATGGTCATTGGGTTTGACAATCGGGAAAAGTTCATCACAAATCATCGATAATACCTGGATAGACCCAGAAAGCTGTGGATCTCCAATACAGAATTTGTCCTGGGCCACTCTTAAATTTCCATTATCTTGGAAGGGTCCACAGATATCCCTTTCCTAATGATAATAATCTCCAAGAATGATACTTCCTCCATCCAGAACGCAAATTTACTATTCATTTCATACAACGTCTCCCTTCGCAAAGTCTTTAACATAATATTCAAAAGCTCATCTTATTCCTCCTTTCTCTTGGAGTATATCAGAATACCATAAATAAAGACAACCAATTTTTTTGAGGAAATATCTAAAGACTGTATTCAATAAATCCATGAAAATTTCTGGAGCATTAGTGATTTTGAATGGGATCACTATGAACTCACAGTGTCCATACCTCGTTCGAAAGGTAGTCTTAGTAATATCTTTCTTCCTCACCATTAATTGGTTATATCCCAATCAAAGGTCCACCTTAGAGAAATAACTGTTCCCACGGAGCTGATCAAACAAGTCATCAATCCGGGGAAGGGGACACTTGTATTTTATCAAGATTTTATTGAGCTCATGATAATCAATGCATAGGTGCATTGATCCGTCCTTCTTCTTGATGAAGAGGACTGGTGCAACCCATGGTGAAGCAATCAGGTATATAAAACCCTTCTCTATATTATGCTGTAACTACTTATTCAGTTCTTCCATCTCTACCGTGGCTATTCTGTAAGGTGTATTTGAGATAGGAAAATATCCATGGATAAGTTCAATTGAGAACTCAACCTCTTGGTTAGAAAGAAGACAAGAAAAATCTTTAGGGAATACATCAGTGTAATCCCTCACAATGGGCATGTCTTCAAGCATGATTCTCTCCTTTTTCTCAATAATTTGAGTTAGATATGCTTTCTCATAAGGAAACAATATCCACCCTTGGGACAATGATTCTAAAGGATTATCATCTTCCTCCTTACACTTGTAAATAATTGGAGGATGCTTTGGGATGTGAAAGGTGGTCTCCCTTTCTTAATAGTTGATGTTGTATTTGTATAAAGATATGAAATTCATCCACAAGATAGCGTTGAACTCTACTAAAGAAAGTATGGAGAGATGTTATGGGGGGTTCAACCCACAAATGTTAACTGGGGAGGATTTATAAACCATGGATACAATAAATGCCCCATTTTCTATTCTAACAGATAAATTTTCATCCAAATCTTGATGTGGTGTTTGAATAGTTATAGTAAAATTTCACAATATGAAACAATCTATAGAACAAGAATAAAACAGTACGTTCTCTATTCCGGAATGAATAACTAGTATCACTGTCACCACATCATTGTCTGGATCCACCTTAGTAGTAGTGATAACATAAACCCTTCCTTTTTTCCATGGAGGTTGTTGCTGATAGCCTCTAACATCCCTCAGTTTAGGGAAATTTCTTGAATAATGACCATGCTCCTTAAAGTTAAAACAATGTACTGTAGGTTGATTGTTGCTCTATACCTTACATTATTCTTCACCATTAGCAGTATTTTTCATATCCCTTCAGCAGTTATTGGCCATATGACCAGACTTAGCACATATGATGAAATTCTTGGTTCCCTTCAGATAGTTACCAGGATGCTTCTTTCCATAGCTTTTACTAGGGGAAGAGTGAGGATTTGTTCCATAATGGGATGTGTTTAATGAACCACTCATTTTTTCTCTATTTTATTCTTCTTGTCACTGGGCCTACGAGACCATTGAGAGTCTCCAATATCCATTTCAACCTTGAGTCCACAATGAGCAATTTCCTCATAACTGTCGAAGTCTCGAATCACCAATGCTTTTCGTAGACTCAGTCTTGGTCTGCTAAAGAAATGATCCACCTTGATTTCAGTGTTCATAACAAATCTAGAGGCAAACCTTGAATGCCTTTTAAATTTTTATTCATACGCCCTGATGGACTCATCTTCCTTCTACTTGAGTCTGAGTAACTCCCTTTCCATCTTGATATAGCGGGTTCAAGGAAAATATTTTCTGAAAACATCCTCTTGAATTATTTCCAATCCATGGAATCAATTTCCTATTAGGACGGTGTATTCTTGATTAGTTTCCACCACTTATCATCTTCGACATCAAAACGATATACCGCCAATACAACCTTCTCTTCTTCCAAGCACTGGAGGACATAGAATATATTTCTAATGGAGTTAATCCATTGTTCCATGAGGAGGGGATCATATGATCTTTTAAACATGGGAGGCCTTTTCCGCACGAAGAATTATACAAAAACTTGTTCTTTCCATGGGGGAGGAGGGTGTTCCACATGATTCAAGTAATTATTCATAACTCGATCCAGTTGAGAAAGTACTACCATGAAGTTTTGACCACCTGCTCCTGTCATATCCGGCATATCATTAGGGCAATATTCACATTGCCTATCCCATTGGTTGTTGGAACATGTTCTTCTATTTCCCTCCATTAACAATGAAAAAGAAATTATAATCACATTTCATGAATACATAACTATTGAGCATAAAAATTATAGTTTGAACAAAAAGGGATAAACTTATAAAGAATAAGTATATCCTAACTTGTGATTCCTTAGGATTAAATATAGGTTATCCTTGATCTATTTATTAACATATATTCTTATGGGATTTTTATTATTATTTGTCCCTTAATAATGGTTGGTACCAAGCTCATGAATCTACCAAAGAATATCCCCCATGAGTGTCATAACCAAGAGTGTATTAAGGCCTGTTGTCATGTACCGGGATACCCATAGTCAAGCTCGAAACTCCTTGTCAGAGTTTCCACTCCTAGATACATCTGCTCCAGAGCTACCTCCAGCTTCTCATATCCAAACAGAGATGTATTTTATTGATAAACCACTTACTCAACACTCTCAAAAATTTATGAATGTTTTCTTATAATTAGTCTTATCCTTAAGGTTCTCACTAAGGTGTTCTACTCCTAATCTCCAAAAATAACTAGAACACTACTGCAAAGACGACCTATACCCACGGTTCAAAACCATGGGTATAGCCCCCAAAACCATGGGTATAACCAATACCCACGATTTTGGGAACTATGGTGCTGAGAGGCGTCACAATAGGGGTCTGAGACTATACCCACGATTTTCAAAACCGTGGGTATAGGTGTCCCACCCACACTGCACAACGTGGCAAAGCACATCCCCCATGGTTTTTAAACCGTGGGGATTTATATTCAAAAAATGAGAACACCTGGTTTCGAACACAAGACCACAACCAACAAGTCTCCCTCTCTAACTAACAGAGCCAACTGCATATTCAATATATATATATATATATATATATTAATATAAATATTTTAATAAAGCTGCATATCTAAAAATGACACCAGAGTTAATCTAACACGAGACCCGTTTTATCAATTTGCGTCGACTGACCAACTGAGCAACGAAAATTTTATATTATTTAAGAATACATCTATTTACTTATATTAATTTAAACCCATTTATTAGGAAAAAAATTCTGCAGGCAGAATTCGACCCTTGGATGCAAAAGACGTAGGGCAGCCACTCTGACCAACCAAGATAAAGAGATGTCCAATATATACATATATATATTTATATAAATATATTAATATCGTCACTTATTGAAAAGTGATTCTAGTGAGAATCGAACACGCAACCGGTGGGAGAACGCTACATCGCCTGACCAACTGAGCTGCAAATATTTGTTATTATAACCATACATCTATTTACTTATATTATTTAAACTCTTTTAAAAGAAAAAAATAATTCATCAAGATTTGAATAGCGTACTGCATTCAACAACACAGATGACCTGACCAACCAACCTATGCATATTATTTGTAATTATATTTGTATATTTGTAATTATATTCATCAAAACCGTGTTCCCACCAAATTTTTGTTATTTTCCCACAAATGTTTTTTCCCCACCATAAGCTGAGAAAGCTATACCCACGGTTCTCTAAAACTGTGGGTATAAATCTTAAAAAAAGAAAATCCCAACACCCATGGTTTTGAAAAACCGCGGGTCTAGATCTTCTGAAAAAACTCTATACCCACGGTTTGGCCAAAACTGTGGGTATACGTCTTGAAAAAAAAACTCTTATGCCCACGGTTTTGCATAACCGTGGGTATTGGTATTTAAAAACACCTATACCCACGATTTTTCAAAAAACTGTGGGTATAGGTGACCTATACCTATGGTTTTCCAAAACCGTGGGTATAGGTCCTTATATTATCCCTATACCCACTTTTTTTTGGAAAAACCGTGGGTATAGGTCCATTTTCCAGTAGTGGACCATCCTCTGATACCAACTATAGTGACCCAAGCCTTTTACATATAACATTACATGATTTTAAGTATAATTATACCTCAGAGTGAAAACCAAGGATCGTTAATTATAGTGTCTTGGAAGAATAGGTACATAAAACATAAAACATGGGGTTGAAAAAAAAACATTTCTTTATTTAATCTCCATAAAGAGAACCTAACTTCCTTTGAACCCTTATATCTGCATAGGTTACCTTGGGGAACACTTGAACAAAGGGATGAGCTGAAAATCCCAATAAGGGAATGAACATAAGGATATGTCTTAAGCACATGAGTTAGGAGGTATAATATAATGATATCCAATGCATGGAACATATAAAATCATATCATTTAAGCATGGAACGATATAATCATGGAATCATATAAATGTGTCATAATCATAAAACAATTCTTTAGTATGGGTCAAGGCTAACCGCCAATCTAATTTCCCATTTTAGTATGGGTCAAGGCTAACCGCCAATCCAATTTCCCATCACATCTCATGAGGCTTTACTTTACCCAATGCATTGGAGCACTATTTGGGCGCACCCATCTCAATATTTTCATTAATATTCTTTCCACATAAATAATCATATATATTCAACCACACATAAACATAAGGGTACCCATGTAAAGAATTGGGTACCACAATCATGAAAAAAAAGAATAACCAATGGGTGTATCATGAAATTGTCCTTAAAAGAAAGGATTTAGAACATACATGGACCTTAATAAGGAAAAATTGGTATATAACATGTTAAGTGGTTTCAAATCGAATTGAAAACATATAAGAAATGTATTTGAGAAATTTTTAGCATTAAAACATTTCTGTGCGGTTTTAAGGAAAATACTCTATATTTTTCAAAATAGAAAAGGGAAAAATATTATATATAAAACAAGAAGTGAACCAAGAAGGTATTCATAATAAATAGTATGATTTTATAAGTACAAATTTTTCTTAAAACAGAAGATATAGTGTAATAGAAATTGGGTAAAAATTCAGGAAGTTCCCTTGAAACAAGTTTTCTTATCGGAATGTTCTTAGGAGGGAATCTTTTAAAAAACCTGAATATCCCAAAAAGAGAGTGATGAAAGTGTCTTCATAAATGCATTTTTTATAACTAAACAGCATTTATAATATGTACATAAACATATAAGATATCTTTTTTATATAAAGAAAGACTAGTCAACCTGAACGAACAAAGAATGTTCAGGTGGAATTGGTTTCTGTTTATCAACATAGTGTTGGGTGTACCTAAGAGGACTTAATGAGAGAGGAAAGGGGTTTTCCATCACCCATACATCATTATAGATGTATGGGGGAGGTGAAAAAACATAACCCATCATTTGGGATTACACATAAAATGGCATAGGAAGGAGGACAATCTTGACTAAAAGAGAAGAGGAGAGGATCCCTTACCTTAAATATGATGGGGTTCTCAACTTGTTATTAAAGACCTGAATAAAAAATTTAGTATTATTAATTAATAATTATATATCCTCTTCTATATTTAATTGGTTTAGTATCATCATTTTAAGTTCATTTATAACCGTTTTTATTGGTTATGAGGATCAATTTCATTGTTCGGGCTCGTTTGTTTACATGGTTTTAATGACCGGTTCGCTTATATTCATATTTGGATAAACATGTAAGATGGAAGTGGTTGTACTTAATTGAAGTTATATTCTATTATTGAATATAAATGAGATTACATGGTTTTAAATTTAATTTGGTTACATAGAGTGAAGTCAAATTATTATATAAAACCATAATGGCAACCGTTTTTGTTAATAGGTGGTTTGATTACAATGAACTTGTTTTTATTTATAACATAATACCATTTGTACAAAAAGATTACAGAACCAAAAATTAAATATTACGTATATAATAATATGTTTCAACCATAACACAAATGGTTTAATGACCATAATTAAGGATGATAATAAAAATTGATATACCATTGTCCTTGAATGTGCTAAATTAACACATCTCAAATGATGCTTTCATTTTTTTTAAAATAAAAGGTGGGGAAAAGAGGAAAGATAATGAAATATCCCATTAGAATAAAAAAAATTACAGTAAATTTATTTTACTAGAGTTATCGTAATATTTTTGTGAAGGGAGGTGAGGAAAGAAACAAAAAAACGAACTTAAAAGAAATGAAGGAATTGGAAAGAAGAATTTACCTCTTGAAACTTCATCCTTTGAAAACCTATTAAGGTGAGAGGTTTTGGTATTTTGAAGAGGATAAGAGATTTTAGACGTGGGGAGGAGATTTGGGAGAGATTTGGGTATAATATTTTCAAGGCACAAGGCTTGAGAGTAGTGAAGAGAAGAGGGAGTGAGGGGGTTTTATATTGGAGGAGAGAAGGGTTTTCATAATTTTTTTAATAATTGGTTTATTATTTTTCACAAGACAATGAATAGTAAGTATTCCATGACCAATAATAGAAATAAATTCATGTGACTTCGAATCAAAGGCCATTTACATCATCCATGACTCAAGCATGATGCAAAAATTAAGGTTTTAGCATTTATGGTGAATTATCGAATTTTACCATTCCTAAAAAATTCAAGTATTTCAGAAAAACCCCAAAAATTCACCCTAACCATTTTTCGATGTATAGAATTGAAAAATGAATTCCATTTTTCAAAAATAATTTTCTAATTATTATTAATTTAATATTTAATTAAAACCACAATTTATTATTAAATGCCAGTTTCAAAACATTCATTTACTTATTATAAAATATAGGTATATCATACTTTCAACATGAATATTATTTATATATTTTCATAGGTAAGGTTACTATTCATTAGGGTATATCACTATTCATAAGGGTTTGTTACAATTCATAAGGGTAGGTTACTATTCACCAAACATTATGTTTTTCATATCGGACTCCAAATAACTTACTGATCACAATGGTGTTTGTCATATTTTCAAAATTCCAAATAGACTAGTGTCAAACTTTTGTTTAATGGTCACTTAGCACTTTGTAGTTCATTATGTTGTGTATTCATGTGATTTTATGACATATTTATAAGAAAGGTTTTTGGTATTTATAAAACATTTGGTTGTTAAATTCTTCATCCTTATTACAACCATGTATGTCCGTTCATTGAAATTCAATTCATTGATGTGGTAAAATTATGTTTACTGCTATTCCCGAAAATACAGCTAGAAGGTGGGTAAAAGAGATGTTCAAAAGTTCAATAATTTTTTATAATCAATTCTATTGAAAAAATTATTCCAATGACCTTAATTGGATTAATATATATATTTTTTATGTATTGGGACTTTAGAATCAATTTAATGTAAAAATAATTATTTAAATGAAAAAGTCAGTTTTCAACTACTATGAAGTATTTTTCACGTTTCATAAAAAATTTAAACTTTTCATAAAAAGTTCCAAAAAATATCTCTAATATATTTTCAATATTACGAATTAAAAAATTATATTTATTCTACCAATATAAATTTCTTTGAGTATCTAGAATTATCTTTAAAATGATATCAATAGCGGATCATTCGAGAAAATGATATTTTTAAACATATAAGGACATTACCAAGAATCATCTATTTTATTGTCAATATTTGAAAAGAATTTACTACTATTCATATAACTATTTTTAATAACTAGGTTATAATTATTTCATTTATATAATAATAATAAAAATATATGTTTCATTGAAACTCAGTGTAGTGTGTATTGTACGCCAATTCGGTGTAGTGTGCAATATACGCTAATTTGGTGTTGTGTGAAAATTACACCAAGTTACATGTGAAAGGAATGTTTGAATTAGTGAAATGAAATATATAAATGAATTTTTTAATTTATTCAAAAAAGGTCATCATAAACTCAGGGTGTTACAATATATTTCCATTTCACCATCATAGAGATTAAAAACTCCATGATTAACCATTAACCTTATTTGAGGGAAAAAACATCAGTGTGACCCATTATGTCTTTTTACAAGACACTAAAATCCATTATAAATTCTGTACCCCCTTTTATAGAATTAAACATCCTAATAGCCCTTTATATCATCAAAATGACACTAAAATATATTTCATCAATTTAGTCTTTCAATATTGTTTTATAGATTAGTTTATCCTTTTCAATATTCTGGGTGATGATAAACTCTAACATAACATCATCCTTAATTTTTCATCAAAATGGAAATATACATATCCTCATGTATTATTTTTATTTATAATGACGTTGATTTTTCTATTAATGTTCTTGTGAACATGGATTAGTTTACATGAATAATGAATGTCCCTTTTATGGATTTCCCAACCATTTGTGATATTATATCATGCATCTAATTGATGATCGAATAGCTCAAATAGTTTCACCACCGATGAAAGTGAAACTATTGTATAGTTGTTTTATAAAAATTCATGACCCAATCAATTAAATTTCTTGTTTATTTATTTTTTAGAGGTTTTGGGTCAAGATACTGGATGCTTTTTCAAAGGGGTATTCATTTGGATTTTTGGGGTTCAAGATTTCATTTGATGCTGGTTTTTTATTTTTTGGGATTTCTTCATGAAGTGATTTCTTCTCATTTGATTCCATGTTTCCTTTGACACTGGCTCTCCTCAATGACCACGATCTCTCAATGTTGTTTGTCCTCCAATAGTTCTATCATACATATTTTGGATTTGATAGTTGATTACACACATATTTTTTCAAAGATTAGAGTTTGATTATATACCGATTTGATTATTGTATTGGTGTTCTATGACTCTTAAGTGACTGTTGGATCCACTACTAAGACCCTTTCATTGGAGTGTAGAGAATCCATGGGAAAGCAGTTGCCTCTATTTTGTTTTTGTTGTTTAGTTTGTTCTTGACTAGGGGGTTATTTTTCAGATAGTATTTGGAATTTTCTAATTGAAATTGTAGTATATGATAATTAGTTTTATAAAATAACTGGTCTTTACTTTGTTTCTGATAAAATATTCCACTTAAATTCCTATATAAAATAACACAAACCAGTGGTGGAAACATTTTTTTAATAAGAAACCTAAAATACTTGAATAATGGAACTTATCTTAAGTGATAAGTATTGTGTGAAATTTTCAATAAGTGTTCTCAAACATAATCTTGGTATGATCCCTATTCTACTATACTGAACTAAAATTTTATTATTTCCAAGACATCACCACATCTCTTTCTCTGCCTCAGTCTCTTCATCTACCTCCTTCTCCTCTACCTTGGTCTACGACTCTTACTCCTACTCAGCCTCCACCACCACCATTAACCATAATTTTTATTTATCGTAGGTCAGTTATTCAAATCAAATTCAATTACACCATTATATTTACCCTTGAGAAATATATCAAAAGTAACATATAAGTATTCCAAAAATAATAATTCACACCAAAAAAAGATTCTAAGGTTATAACCCATACTGGATCATAAAAATAGTAGGTAATCACCTAAACTTGTTTTTAGAAAACTTTTTGACAACATGTATGTTATCAAATAATCTCTAAACCAATTTATTTCTTCTTTAGAGTATGAAGGTTGTCATAAATCTTGGCAGTACTCAAAAAGTATATAAAAATAAATTATTAATATTTTTTAATTAAATTATAATTAAATTTGGATGTTAATTATTTGAGAATGATGGCCTTTTGATGGTTTATGATCGCTCTCATGAATTTGCAAACATAATATCAACAATAATTTCCATTATCTTTCTTCATATAAAATAAAAACATGTACCAAAATAAGTAAATTGTTTTGAAATATATTTTGATAGTAAAATATTTCTATATATTCCTTAATTTTATACCATTTGTAGTAATCCAGAGTATTTTAATGATCAAACACTATCTTGATTCTCTAATTTAGAATATATTTAGCAACCAAACTATTAAAACAAAATTTATTTTAAAACATTTAATGAAACATATACTTTTTGTTTTACCTATATCATGTTGAATTTATTGTATTAAAAACACATAATACACATCATGTGTGGTTAGTTTGTGGGATTTATAAACGTTGGATCCAAAAAATAAATATTTGTGGTATCCCGATTGGCTGCAATAGGCATCCAGTGACTCCTAAAGAAACAAATATGTATTGAAAAAATAAAAATATAATTTTTGTGATCATATTTTAGAGTTTTAATTCTAAATATTAGGCATAAAAAATAGTTTGTCATCTATTTTTTTCTTAAACTCTTCAAGTATCTCATCTATTTTCTTGTCAATTTCTTCATTATCCAGAATAAGTTTTTCTACAGAAATGATAAATGTATTAATGAATCCTAATAATTATCCACACAATTTTACCTTTATATATTGATAATATAAACTCCTATAGAAAATATTAATAGTTATTGACATTAATAAACATATTATCACACTATTTGGATAAACATATTATGAAAATGTATATTACATGTATATTCTCAACTGAGGCACCTAGCCATTCATGTTTGAGAATCTCATTTACACTCTCGATACTAATTACATCATTAATTAAATTTCCATATATTAATTTTTCATATGGAATGTAAGAAATATTTTCATATTAGAATTTAGAATCTTCATGAATCTATAATGATAATAATTGTTACTCTGGAACTGGTTTAGAGAACATACTCCCAGAAGGTCCTGTTGATTTCTTGGTCTATTCACTAGATTGTATTAATTTGAACTTATTTTTCCCCATAAATTTATCTATATGTAATATCATACCCCACATTAGACGTTTTTCATTAACTATTGTAGATTTTTAATTTGAAAAATTGGTTAAATACATTCCTCATGTATCTTTATAAGATTATACGACTATGTAATGAATTGTCTAATCGCACCATTGATCGTTGTAAAATCTAGATCATCAAGTGGAATAGTAAACTCATCATTCGGATCACAAGATACCTAAATACCAACTCTCATGTGATATTTTGGGAGTTATTATTGATCTATATAGTCACCCTGTATATTATACGCCTTACCCATCACAACAATGTGGTTCATGGGTGTTGACAAATTGAAATCACATACAACTATACCCTATATAAGTTTCATAATATAAAGTTATTGAAAGTTTTGTTTAACATTTAGGAGAAAGGGTAATTAAAAAATTGATTACCTCGGGTAAGGTACACATTTTAGGGGAATGAATAGCCTCAAAGTTAGTGGGGTCATTTGGTTCATGTGATGATCTTTTTCCACCACTGGTTCAATTTGATCCTTTCTCATAAATTGTTATTCCAAAATTTGTCAGAAAATAATATATTGAAAAGAATATTTATTTATCTACAATCCTTTATTTATATTATATTTTTCTTCATGGGGTTTTATATTATCAAAATATGTTTGATGAAACACTCTAAAACCTAATCCTCTAATGGGGCCATATTTTTCCGACAATTCAAAACTACTGAAATTAGTTTTTCTTCTGGTATTGTTGTTTCCAATTCTTATGTCTAAACCATATAAAAATATATTAACATAGATTTATATTTTTATATAATAATTTTATAAATCATAATGAATTTCTATTATGTCATATGTACACATGTTTCACATAATAATTTTTTATTTTCATCAAAACGTCTACCTTCCTTATTTACGCAAGCCTCATTCCATAGCACATAACGTGGGATGAAAGTGGATTTGGATTTTGATTCATCATATGCATATAAAAAAATTACATATTTTGTCTCATATATAACAACCCTGCTCTATATTACATACTTAAACATGATTTATTACATAAAACATTAACTAGATACCACATAGAAGACCCATAGGACTAGCGTATTTGGGGATCAGGAACAATACATAACAACTTAAAGCATATAATGAAAAGTATTATTGAAAACTTCCTTTACCTGACCACTACATTTCCTCATACTTAGCTTTGCACAGGATAACCTGAGGACATGCAGAAGAAAAGAGTGAGCTATAAAGCATAGTAAGGGAATAAACATGGAATAACATGAGGAATACAATTCATGTTAGAAAATAGGAATATAAATGGAGAAAAAGAGAAACATGAACATAAAGACGTGATAAATCATGATAATCATAATATGGAAATGTGGTAACAACACTTAACATGGTATTAGCATGAGCCAAGGATCATTGCACATGGAGCATGAAGAAACCCTTATTGCACATGTAGCACGAGTAAACCCTAGTTTCACTTAACGTAGAATGATTCAACAACCATTGCACATGATGTATCCTGATACTATACTTTATCTAATGCATTGAAGCTCTATCATGGCACACCCTTCTTAAACATTTAATTTCATGCATAAGTGTGCCACATGGATCATAAACCGTGGATTCGTTAAATATAATCATTTATTAAATGATAAAGGAGTGTGGAATTGATAAATTAAACTCTTTAAATAGTATTTAAATGTGCATAAAGGCGAATAACCTTGATAGAGAAATGGTCATGGTATTCACTACACAATGACTTTTGCTTGGAAAATTGCGGTGCAATTTCGGCAGCGTAACGACGTGACATAAGAACTCATAAAAGAGTTTGATGAGAGAAAAAGTGGTGTATCCTCATATTTACATGAAATGGAAAGTAATGGGGTCCTATATATACATGCCCCAATAATTTTAATGTAATTTAGATTCTTGATACAAAAGAATTACTTGAATGTAAATGAGGAGAGAGAAATTCCTTACGGAATTTCGGCATGGTAACAGGTATACATGGAAGACCTCAATGAGAGAGAAATGGGTCTCTCATCATTCAAAAGTAAATATAATTGTACAGGGAAGGTGTGAAATCATACCCCAACATTTATAATTAAAAAAATAGCATAATAATTTTAAGAAAGTTGGATAAAAAGAGAATGTAAGGAATCCCTTACTTGGAAGTGTGATCCCAAAGTCATGGGAGGGGCTTGAGAGAGGCTTCTTAGGAGATTGGGGTGCCTTGGAAGGATTATAGAGAGAGGAGGTAAGAGGTTGGATGAACTACAGAGGCTTTCAGTGAAGAGGATGTGGGAGCTTGTGTGGGTTTATATTGGAAAGGAGAGGAATTATTTATTATTTAGGTTTGGGTCACCTCATATTAAACTAATCAAAACCCCAAACCAGCCCATGGTTTTTTCCCATGGGTTTTTCCAAATGAGAGTGGAAAAAAATATTTTATAAGGACAATGTCCTAAATTCTTTAAATAATAAGGTTGCTTATGTGGAGGTGCGTCACACTCTCAAGGGAAACAATTTAAAAAGATAAAATGTTTTATAAGTTATGGAGGGTCAACTATGGAATCATAAAATTAATCAAACAAATATAAATTCAAATTATTTTAACTATAAAGAATATATTGGCCGAAAATATCATTTTTAGTATTTTATTACATCACTATTGGGTCATTATTCTGTCTTAAAACACATTATATATTTAAACAGTATTTAATTTTTTACCCAAAAATTCGATTGTCTATGAAAATTATGAAAAGTTCATCATTAGATAATTTATACATCCTAATTAGAAATATAATATTCATTTTATCCAAATAATTTTCTAAATATGTGAATTTTTACTTTGAAAATAAAAACCGACATTTATCGAAAATTCATGGGTTTTGAAAAAAAGTTGATTTCAAACCTTAATAAAAATTACAATTGCATTCATAAAATTATATGATCATTTATATTTAATAAAAATTAATTTAATAATAATAATACTATTTTATCAAAATATTTATTAATACATTAATCCATTAATTCGTCAAAACATATTTCCTAGTTGAATGATAACTAAAAGTACTATTTGCACTTTAAAAACTATTTACAAAGTAACATAAATAAAATTAATGTATATTCATCGATATATAAAAAAATAATTTACATAATCATAGTTCTATGGTCTTGTTACATAACACCTTATAACTCCTACATAAGACCGAAGGGTGAGTTGTGCGATGGTGACATACTCTTGGGGTGGCTCGGATAACATCGCTCTGGTCGTAATATCTATTACCTTCCACTTGTCATGTGGTTGGTTCCACTCAAGATTCATGTGTTCAAGCTCGGATTGGGCTTGTTCAAGAGAGAATCCTAATGATGCCACTTCCTTTTCGAGCTCCAAAAAATGGGATTCTTACGGGGCAAGTCTACTGGATTAGGCCATCGCTTCCTTTGTCTGAGTAAATTGGATTTGTAAAATCCCTATATTTATACTAATTATGTGATCACTGTTCAAAATCTATATTATCAACAATCACAATTCTTAATGGTATTTTAAAATACAGAACATAAAACAAAATAAGTTCTTACGTTTTATATAACCGTAAGAATACATTTAAATAGTCCAAGAGGAATTTTCATTAATGAATTTTTGGGCCGTGAAAATCTTCCCCCCTTAAAGAAATTTCCCCCCTGAAATTTCCTTTTCCCATACTAAAACAGATGTGGGTAACTCTGCTTCATCATTTCTTCTGATTCCCTAGTCGCTTCTTCAAACTTGTGGTTTTTCAACAACACCTTGACGAGGGACATTGTCTTTTTTCGTAGAACTTTTTCTCTATGATCTAAGATATTCACTGGTTTCTCCCCATACAAAAGATCATCCTCTAACTATTCTACCTTTGAAGATATTACATGTGAAGGGTCTGGTATATACTTCTTTAAGAGGGATACATGAAAGAAATCATGTACTTTGGCAATGTTAGGTGGAAGTGCTAGTCGATAGGCCACAAACCCAACACGATCAAGAATTTCTAAGAGGAAGATGTACCTTGGACTTAACATCCCTTTATTTCCAAACCCCATGACCTTATTACATGGATATATGCATAAAAATAACTTATCTCCAACTTTAAACTCATGGTCTCATCGGCGGTTAGCTGTATATCTCTTCTGTCGACTCTGGGCTACCTTGATATTCTACTGAATGGTTTTCACCTTCCCCACCATTTCTTCGACCATTTCTGGTCCTAGCATCTTATGCTCACTGACTTCATCCCAACATGCTGGTGTTATGCACCTCTTCCCATATAGGGCTTTATAAGGGTCCATTCAGATGCTCGAGTAGAAAGTGTTATTATATAAGAATTAAACCAAAAAAATAAGTTGATCCCATCCTCTTTTAATGTCCATTGAAAATGATCTTAACATATCTTCCAGTGTCTAAATAGTTCTCTCAGATTGGCCATTAGTTTGAGTATTATAGGCCATACTGAATTTTAGTTCAGTATCTAGAGCATGTTGAAGACTCTTCCAAAACGTAAAGGTGAATCTTTGATCTCAATCAAATACAATAGATAGTTGTACTCCATGCAAGCTTACCACTTCCCTGATACATATCCATGCCAGTTGATCCAATGAGAAATCCTCCCAAATTGCAATGAAGTGTGCAGACCTTGTAAGATGATCCACAACAACCCAAATTTCATTATTGCCTTTGGATGTCTTTGGAAGTCCGGTGAAAAATTACATGGTGATGTTCTCCCATTTCCATGACGGTATGTGTAACAGTTTCATCATCCCTTTAGACTTCTTCATATTTTCCTTCACTTTCTGAAACACCATTCAATTTGATGTATACTCAACGATCTCCTTCTTCATATTGTCCCAACAATAATTCTCTCAAAGATCTCGATACATCTTTGTGTTTCCTGGGTGAATAAGGAAATTTGAAGTATGTGCATCACCCAAAAGGCCCTTCTTCAGCTCCAGACTTGATGGAAGACATAGTCATTTCCCAAATCTCACAATTCCTTCTTCATTAACATTGTACTCTGAGGATTTCCCTTTTCTGATAGCTTCCACTTTCTTCTGAATTCCCACATCACCCTTTTGAGCATCCTTTATCCTTTCCAAAAGATACGGTTGGGAAATCATTTGTGAAAGGATTGATGATGTTAACTTCTTTATGATTCCCATATCAATCTTCATCAAATCTAAGAAGATTGGATCCCTCCCAATGCTCATCAATGATAGAATCACTGGGTCGTTTCTACTTTGATAATCCACCACCTTTTTCACTTTCCCAGGGTGGTAATGGATTGGGCATTCATAGTCTTTGATCATCATTAACCATCTTCATTGGGGAATGTTCAAATATTTCTATGTAAATATATACTTGAGGCTTTTGTGGTTTCGTATATATTTCACACTTCTCCCCAAAGAGATAATACCACTAAATTTATAAAGCAAAGATCACCACAACCAACTATAGATCTTGTGTTGGATAATTCTTCTCAAGATCTTTCAATTTCCTTGAAGCATAGGTAATGAATTTGTCATTTTTGATCAACACACAGCCCATGCCCTTCTTCGAAGCATAACTAAATACCATAAAAATTCCACCACTTGTGGGTAATGTGAGATCGAGCACAATGATAAGACTTCTTTTCAACTCCCTGAAGCTCTCTTCATATTCATCACTCAAAGAAAACTTTACCCCAATCCGAGTTATCTAGGTAAGAGGGTTGGAAAATCGTGAGAAATTCCTCCCAAATCGTCGATAATATCCAACTAACCCCAAGAAGATACGGATATCTGTTACTGATGTTGGCCTCGACCATCCATTTTTTGTAGCTATCTTGGAGGGATCCAAAGATATCCCATTGCTTGTGATGATATGGACAAATAATGAGACATCCCTTAACCAAAACTCACACTTTTTGTTCTTTTCATAGATATTCTCCATTCGCAAGGTCTCTAGTACAGTTCTTAGATGCTCCTCATGATCCTCCTTGGTTTTAGATTATATTAGAATATCATCTATAAAGACTACCAAAAATTTGTCTAGGTAATATATAGAGACTCTATTCATAAATTCCATGAATATTTCTGGAGTATTGGTGAGTCTGAAAGGCATTTTTATGAATTCATAGTTCCCATATATTTTACAAAAAGCAGTCTTGGGGATATCTTCCTTCTTCACCATTAATTGATAATATCCAAACCAAAAATATACCTTGAAGAAGTATTGTGCTCCATGATACTAATTGAACAAGTCATAAATTCATGGGGAGAGGATACTTGTTATTTATTGTGATTTTGTTAAGATCACTATAATCGATGCAAAGGTGCATTGACCTATCCTTATTCTTGATGAAGAAGACTGGTGCACCCCATTGTGAAGCACTTGGGCATATAATCCCTTTATCCAGATTTTACTATAGTTGTTTCTTCAGCTCCTCAAGCTCTACAACAACCATTAAATAAGGTGTCTTGGATATTGGCAATGCCCTAGGTATAAGGTCGATTGAGAATTCAACATCTCTTCTAGGTGGGTGACTAGGAAATTACTCGAGAAAAATTTCAGAGAATTCCCTCACAATAGGAATGTCATCAAGGATGGTTTCTTCCTTAGAATCAATCATCTGAGCCATATATGTGTTCACATAGGGTAGTAATATCAATGATTGAGATGTTGGAACTAAAGAAGATTCATCCTCCTCCTTTCACTTGTACAGAATCAGGGGTTGATTCTCCATATGGAGAGTGATTTCCCTCTCATGTTAATTTTTTCTGGCTCAATATAAGGAAATCCAATCCATGCAAATAATTTCATAAAATTCTACCAGAGGGAGTATGACAAGGTTCGCTGGAAAGTTGAATCCACCGATTGAGACTGGGGAGGAGTTATATTCATGGCACACAATGACTGCCCCATTTTCCGTACTCACCGACATCTTTACTTCCATGATTTGTGGTGACATTGGGATTGTTCTACTAAGATTGTGAGATATAAAATAATGCATAGAACTAGAATAAAAAAGTATGTTCTCTATTCTTGAATGAATTACTAGCGCACCTGTCACCACTTCGTTGTCGGGGTTAACTTCAGTAGTAGTGATGGATAAATCTCTCCCTTACCGCCTTGGAGGTTGTTGGTTTCCTCCGAAAACCCTTAGCTTAGGGAACTGATTTGCAAGGTTCTCTGGTTCATTGCAGTTAAAGCAGTGAACAATGAGTTGAGAGTTGAACAGATTATTCTTATCCTCTATCGCAGCTACAGGTTTTTTGTGGCAATTTTTAATAGCCATGTGCCCTTCTCTTCCACAACTAAAGCATTTCCACATCACCTTCAAGAAATTTCCAGGGTGCTTCTTTATGCAGATTTGGAAAGTGGGGTGCTGTATTTTTTTTAGCACCATTGGATTTATCCATCAGATCGCCAGAATTGAAGTCTACCTTATTCTTCTTTTCCCCATGATACCCCTGAGATTTGTTAATCTCCATTTTGATCTTGAGGGAACATCAGACAATTTCCTCATAGTTGTTGAAGTCATGGATCACCAGGTCTTTCTGTAGGTTAGGTTTCAGCCCTCTAAAGAAGCGGT
Source organism: Viscum album (assembly GCA_963277665.1). NCBI lineage: Eukaryota > Viridiplantae > Streptophyta > Magnoliopsida > Santalales > Viscaceae > Viscum > Viscum album. The sequence goes on along the minus strand of OY728145.1, from coordinate 1,442,971,835 downwards.
CAACCTTGCATTCGGGGGTAACAAATAAGGTAGAGGTGTATTGTGCAAGCCTTTTGAATTTTTCCTCATACGATTTGATAGATTCCCCATCTTTCTCCTTGAGGGCAAGGAATTCCATTTCAATCTTAAGCTAGAGGGTACACAGAAAATATTTATCAAAAAACATCTTCCATAAATCCTTCTATTCTAATTCCTCAATCTCCTCCTCATGCTTCAAAATTTTTATCAATCTCCACCATTGATCAGCTTCACCCTCCACATGATAAGCATCTTGGATAACCTTTTCTAGTTCGTAACATTGAAGGATGGAGAAGATATTTTCAATGGAGTTGATCCATTGTTCGGTGATTGATAGATCATATGATCTATTAAAAGTAGGAGGCCTTTGTATCATCAAGATCTCGATAACAACTTGTTATTTGTTTGGGGGGGGGGGGGTTGAACATTATTATTGACCCATGTGTCTATTAAAATCATCATTTAACTGATAGAGAATCATGACAATGTTTGCGATTCCTGCTCCCATCAGATTGGGCATCTCATTAGCATAGTCATCACATTGATCTTCAAATCGGTTGTTAGCCCGATCCAACATATTACAAACCATTAGCTGGAATAAAAGGAAAGTTATTGGTAACACAAAAACGGTAATCCAAGGAAAAAACAAATGACTTATATATAGCTTTTACTTCCTTAACAAATGAATCTATAGGATTCAATCTATGTTATTCATGATCTATTTTCTAACATGTTTTCTTAAAGGCTTTTTTTAAATCCCTTAATAATGGTTCATACAAATCTTGTTGATTTACCAAATCATATCCCCTAGGAGTGTCATAACCAAGAGTGCAGCAAGGTCCGTTGTCATGTACCAAGATAACCCAGGTCAAGCCGAAAACTCCTTGTCGGGGTTTTCACCCCTAGGTACATCTATGCCAAAGCCTCCTCTACATGCTCGTATCTAGACAGGGATGTATTTTCTTGATAAACCACTTACTCAATACCCACCAAAACATAGGTATTTTTTATTATACTTTGTTTCTATGGATTCACTAGGGTTTTCTAATCATAATCCCAAAAAAAACTAAACCAATCTCCTGATACCAACTATAAAAACCATGCTCTTTATTACATACTAAAACAAGATTTATTACATAGAACCTTCACTTGATAAAACATAGAATATTGAGATCTCTAGTGTTTTGGGGGCTTAGTAACATTACATAACAACTTAAAGCATAGAAAAAAACATCTCATTTAAAATATTCTTTACATGACCACTACATTCCCTCATACTTAGCATCACATAGGATAACCTGAGGACACACATAAGAAAATGGTGCGCTATAAAGCACAGTAAGGGAATAAACATGGAATAACATGAGGAATACAATAAATGTTATAAAGTAGGCATATCAATGGAGAAAAATAGAAATATGATCATAAATGCATGATAAAGCAAGATAATCATAACATGGAAATGTGGCAACAAAACTTAACATGGAATTAGCATGAGCCAAGGCTCATTGCACATGGAGCACGAGTAAACCCTCATTGCACATGAAGAATGAGTAAAAACTCATTGAACATGAATTATAATGAGTCAAAAACCATTACACAGAATTTATCATGATATCATACTTTACCCATTGCATTGGAGCGCTATCAGGGCACACCCCTCTTAAAAATTTCATTTCATGCATATGTGTGCCACATGGATCATCAAACATGGATTGATTAAACATAATTATTTATTAGATGATAAAGGAGTGTGGAATTAATACATGAAACTCTTTAAATAATAAGTAAATGTGTATAAAGGATAATACCCTAGATAGAGAAATGGGCATGTTATTCACTACACAATGACTTTGGCTTGGAAAATCACGGTGCAATTTCGACAGCGTAACAGTGTGACATAAGAACTCCTAAAAAAGGTTAATGAGAGAGAAAGGGTCTCTAATAATATTTTAATTAAATGGAATGTAAGTGGTTCATATAGATACATGTCCCTGCAATTGTAATGGAATTTATATTCATGATACCAAATAATTACTTGAATGTAAATGCGGAGAGAGAAATTCATTATAGAATTTCGGCATGGTAACGGGTATACATAGAAGGAATCGATGGGATAGAAAGGGGTATATCATCATTAAAACATAAAGAGGATAGTATAGGGTAGGTGTTAAGTCATACCCCAAAATTTATAATGTAAAATATAAGAGCATAACAATATTAAGAAACATGGATAAAAAGTGAAAGGAAGTAATCCCTTACTTGGAAGTGTGATCCCAACGGCTTGGGAGGGGATTGAGAGAGGCTTCATGGGATCTTGGTACCTTGGGAGGATTCTAGAGAGATGAAGGAATAGGATGGATGAACTCTAAGGGCTTTTAGTGAAGATGAAGTGGGAGCTTGGGTGGGTTTATTAGGAAAGGAGAAGGAACTCTTTAATATTTAGGTTTGGGACACATAACATTAAACTAATCAAAACCACAAACCATCCCATGGTTCTGCCAATGGTTTTTTCCAAATGGGAGTGTACAGAAATATTTTATAAGGACAATGGACTAACTTATTAAAATAATAGGGTTTCTTATGTGGAGTTTCGTCACAATCTCGAGGAAAAAACATAAAAAGATAAAATGTTTTATAAGTCATGGAGGGTCCACTAAGGCATCAGAAAATTTATCAAAAATATCAAAAATCACTTTATTTTAAGGATAAAAAATATATTGGCCGAAAATATCATGTATAGTATTTTATTACATCATTATTGGGTCATTATGATGTTATAAAACACATTATATATTTAAATGCTATTTACTTTTTTACCCAAAAATTCGACTATCTCAGAAAATTATAAAAATTTCACCATTGGATAATTTCGACATCCTGATTAAAAAAATAATATTCATTTTATCAAAATATTTTTCTAAATATGTGAATTTAATACTTTGAAAAAAAACTGACATCTATAAAAAATTAATGGGATTTGACAAAAACAACATTCAAAGATTAATAAAAATTACAATTGAATTCATAAAATTATATGATCATTTATATTTAATAATAAGTAATTTAATAATATTAATAATAATATTTTATTAAAATGAAATTTAATTCAAAAATCCATTAATTCATCAAAATATATTTTTTAGTAGAATATTAACTAAAAATACTATTTTCACTTTAAAAACTATTTAAAAAGTAACAGTAATAAAATGAATGTATATTAATTATTATATAAAACAATAATGCACATATTCATAATGCTAAGGTCTTGTTACAAAAAACCTTATAACAATCGCATAAGACCTTAGGTTAAGGTTTGTGATGTTGACAGACTCCTGGGGTGGATCAGATAACATCGCTCGGGTGGTAATCTCTATTTACTTCAACTTCTCCCGTAGTTGGTTCTGATCAATATTAATGTGTTCAAGCTCAAATTTGGATTGGTCAAGTGAATTTCCCATAGACGCCACCTCCTTTCGAAGCTCCGAAAAATGGGTTTTATATGGGGAAAGTCTACTGGAGGAGGCCTTCACTTCCTTTGTCTGAGTAAATTGGATTTCTTAAAGCCCTATATTTACACTAATCATGTTAGAACTGTTCATTGGCTATATTAGAAACGATCACAATTCATAACGGTATTTGAAAATCCAAGACATAAAACCAGATAAGTGCTTACATTTTACAAAAGCATAAGAATACATTTAAATAGGCCAAGTAGAATTTTCATTAATGAATATTTGGGTCGTTACATCATATCACATAACAATTTTATTTTTGATTTATAATACATACCTATTTATTCTCTAGTGAAGTGTACCCCATCCTTTCTTTGCGATGGGGCTACATTGGTTTTGATATAGGTAAATTATTTTTATAAATCTTTTTAAAATTCATAAATTGACAATTTTGAATCAAATTGGATAAAATAAATAATGTAAAATAATATATTATCAACTGTAATACCCCTAAAATGATTTCTCATTATAGTGATTGATGAAATTACTCCATGTTTCCTTCTTTATAATGTGTGAATAACAAACTAGTGAGTGATAATTTAATTTCCCCTCAAAATCCACAAGATGTAACTTTGTAAGATGAGTCTGGAGGACTCAATGGGATTTTCTAGCATCTATTAAGATGAATTCATTACAAAAATATTTTCAAATAAATGAACTCTACAGGTTTTTCGTTTTGGTTTTTGGCCACGAAACGCCCAACGACTTCATATCCAATGATTGATGGACCTACTTTCCAAAGGCAGGTGTTCGCCGGATGGTCTGACCAGCGACTCTTAAGAACTCACATTGGTCGAGAGGATGGGAATTCGGGCTCATCACACCCTTTTGGGGGGAATTATTGCCTATTTCGGGACTCTCTTATAGATTTAAGATGTATTCACATGTTTGCAAATCTTTGGTTTATACCCAAACATAGTATCCACATATTTAACCTTGGTGGTCAACGGTCAACTGGACGCAGGGGTTTGGAATCATTTATGCCCGAGGTTTTCCACCCCTCGTTGGATTAATGACTCCAAAGGGTTAAAACTCGCTTGAGAAGGCAATAGGGGTGGTGCGGTGAACCGATATGGAGATGATCGGATCGACCGGTTGTTGGGATTGAACCTCAGGGAGGCTTCATATGTACCCTGCTTTGGAGGCAGAGATCAAAGTCCACATAGTTTGTAACATCATGCTTGAAGAGGGTGGAACTCGACATGAAGAAACGACCGAGTGGCGGGCTTGAACCTCGTGGAGACTTCCTACGTACCATGCTTTGGCATGGATCAAAGTCCCCGTAGTCTGATTTGGAATGGGGCTTACACTCTGAGGAGGCCCAGAATGATGGATTGGGGCTTACACTCTAAGGAGGCCCATGGTAGGATGTCATGGTCTATGATTAATCTAATCCCACGTGAGTTATGCTTGGTGTGAGAAACAAGAGGCAGCGGGGACCAAAGGATCACGTCGCGAAAAGTGCGTCCGTGAGAAGAAGAGTGGGGATTACGCATGGAGAAGCCCAGGATGGTGAATTGGGGCTTACACTCTGAGGAGGCCCTTAAGGTCGGGGCTTAATCCAAGATGGACTCCTGGGGTGACAAAGACCAGCGGGAGAGCGAAAGGGGGTTCTCTTGTGCCCATCTCCTCTCTTGTAGTGGATGAGGGCATCCTTCTGATGGCTATTTTAACATCTTCGAGGAACCCTCAACAAGTGGAGGGGAAGAAAGGGTATTTTCGAGCTCAAACTCCACATTACCGTGGGAATGTGAACCCGGGAATGCTTCGGGAATATACTCAAGGGTCGGGGCAACCCCTTTGCCCGTGTTTACCGTGGGTATGTGAACTCAAAATGGTACGCTGATGTGCCTAAAAGTTACACCACATGGATCCAGTGGCTCTGGCGGAGGCCTCAGCTCGGGGCCGATGAATAGGCCAATGAGGGAGTCGCGGAGGACTTGGCTGGATCGGAAGGATTTTACCTGGATCTGGAAATGAGAACACCGAAGTATTTGGTGAACCACCGAGTGGTATGGTTGGTGGCGCCCTTCACGCGGGGATGTGCCACCCGGCGGGAGAAGCCGTCCGCGAACCAGGGCAGTCCATGGGCTGATTGGTGTCCCGTGAACCAGAGTGGTTTGTGGCTTTGGGTTCAATCCGCGAACCAGGGTGGTTCACGGAGGGTTCCAGGCGGGCATCGGTGGCCAAGGGCGGCGCCGATCGGAGGCTCGTCGGTCGGGGCTTCGCCCGCGTAGGAGAGTGATACGCAGTACGACGGATGGGAAAAGAGGCATAAATTCCCTGGTCCACAGGGAAGTCATCCACGGAGGGAGTATTGATCATGGTTCTCATTTTTCGTTTTTTTAGGTTCTCGTTTCATCAAATTATTATGCGTTTTCCAATTCCTTGTTTATTCGTATACCTGTTGTGGTTCGCAGATGGGAATTTCACTGTTGGCGAAATCCGAAGCCTTCCTTCAACCTATCTCTTTCCGAATTTCCAATCCCTCCGAATTTGATTCCAGTTCTCTGATCCCCCTTTTCATTCCCCCTTGGTCCCCTTTTATAGAGTGGGGAAAGGGATGTATCTGTGGTCATACGACACCTTTTGAGGAGGGCCATAACTAAATACCAGATTCACAGCCGACATGGTCAATCTGCGATTCACGGTGGGTATTGAACACCCCCCCTCTGCGAGGTGAACTCAGGGAGTGCTCCGCGGCTACGGAGGGTTCCGCCTCTATTCTGCGAATGACAGCGGGTGCCGATTGAACCGGTCGACGCGGTCCGTGGTTGGGGTGGTTTGTGATGGTGAACCGGACTGGCGCCCATCCTGCCTCGCGACCGCGGAGGCTATCCGCCTCAATTTCATGAATGACAACGGTTCGCGGATGGGGGTGCCTCACGGGGCTTGGCCACTCTGCACTTCCATGGGACCGGTTCGCGGACTGGTCCTGTTTGTGTATATTCTTTGATTATTTGCCTTAATTTTTAGGGGACTTGGGTACAGTCTCCTTTGCAGATTTTTCAGGCCCCTACAAATGCCCCCCATTGGAATGGGGTCTGATCGGGAAGAAGTGGAGGCCATTCTGATGTAGAGTGGTCCTGAAACTAAGATGGTTTGTGGTAGAAAGGTGGACCTGGTAGGGGACCATGACTATAAATACGGAGAGTCCTTCACTTGTCCTTTACCGAATTCCTCGCGAAACAAGAGCTCCTTCACCTCCGCGTGTTTGCTCCTTCGCGAAGTGCCTTGTTCGCGAACCAGTAGTGTCCTCTGTGAAGTATTCCTTTTTCACGATTGCCTTCATCCACAAATCAACTTCTCAACTTCAAACCATTACTCTTAACTAATTAAAAAGTAAGTGATGATGGGATATAGAGGAACTTACTTCACGGTTTCGATGCTCCGCAGACTAAAAATCTCTCGAACATTAAAAAGTATCTGAGACTTCTGAATAAACTCGGGATTGAAATTCCGCGGAGCGATTTTGTTCACAGTTTCTTGGACAATGCTCTGCAGGCCAGGGCTTTGCGGACTGATTTCACGAAGGGTTGGTTCACAAGATGATGTCATCACAAACCATTCTCCAAGGCCTCCTTGCGGATTTGGATTATGAAGGCCCCTTTAACCATATATCCAGTTATTTTCTTGTCCAGATTTTTATTCCGGACTAACCAATTGTTGGCTTCTACTGTGAAGGGAGAAAATATGGTTCGCCCTCATTCTGCGCCATGGACTACTGCAAATCCGCTCCCAACTGGCTCAGAGAGACGTTCAGGTATGACTCATATAGCGGAGGGTGTCAAAGAAGACCCTAGTCAGTCCATCATTCCTGATGATGGTGCATTGAAGAACCTGCTCTCTCTGGAGCTTCTGAGTTATCCATTATCGAATCATCTCTTTCTCTATGTCTTCGGTCTTTAGGATGACGTCCCTATCCCCCCTACTTTCTATGGTCTCCCTTCCCCTTTCCTAGAAGCGCCTTAAAAATGCATTCAGGAAAACCGCACCCAATCCATGGAGATAATCTCTGATTTGGGTTTGAAAAATGCATTTATTCTGAGGGGCTCTATTTGGACCCAAAGCGGTCAGTTCACTCAAGACTTTTCTCAGAAATCTGTCCTTAAGGACTACCCTTCTATTATCAACCTTGATCGAAGGTATCCTAATGCAGGGTGGGCCCCCAGGTGGGATCTTCAATCCGGTTGGATCTTCTCAAATGATTGGGCATGGGCTTTCTGGGTCCACTATCATTGTCGGGAGTCTCCCGATTCACTAGAGGCGTTCAATCTATGCTTCGCAGTGCGGGCTTCTCAATTTTTTGTTTACCCACCATCTTTGATCCTGCCCGACCTGTTCAGCTGCTGGTGTTCAAGTACTAATACTTTTCACCATTCCCATGGTGAAGTCGGCATTAGTCTGTGGGACATCTACCAGATAGGAGGACTGCCGATTTCTGGCGAGATGTATGACGAATTTTTGCCCAATCCCGAGGCATGGTACAACGTTAAACAGGTGCCTTTATTGGCGAATGAGTTGTTGGTAATGGCGGAGTGGTCACTGGGTCATCCCTTGCGTTCCCGCTCGCTTATTCCTTATAGCACTTGGATAGGGTTATTTCTGAACACTATTGGTCCTGTGCCGAAGATCAAACGCCCTAGGACACATCCTTCCCAACAATCACGAACCTCCCCAGGTTCCTACTGGGCGGTTCTGGAGGCGGGCGACTACCTTTCATGGGGTTACGAGGTGTTCCCTAGTGTGTCGCCTATGCTTTGGTTGGCTGGTCTGTTTGCTATGTTTCTGAGCGGCTGGCCATTTCCTTCTTGAGATGTTAACCCAGGTGTCTGGGCCTACACATTGATGATGGAAGCTGAGTTAGCAGAGGGCCAACTAGTGAATTTAGCTGTGCCCACTTTTGCCTGTATCTATGAGCTACTGAGCCACATGCAAGAGGGCGGGTCACCCTACCGTCTAAGCAGACTACTTCAATTTTTGTACGGCTAGGTGGAAGATCATTGTCGCTGTTATCAGTATCGTCACAACACGACCATCCCGCTTCCTACCTTTCAGCCTACTCTACTGGATATAGACAGAGTTATCTTGAAGCCCCTCCACTCTGGAGAAGTTCTTGAGCTCTTGAACGACTTCTCCTAGTTCATTTTCACCCCCTACCCCACCCCTTCTGGCGTCTTAGTTGACAACCTCTGGGAGAGCCTGGAAGAGCGCTCTTACATGATCTGTCTGCGGGACGGGTTTCTGTCTGCACGGATCGACGGGGTTTCTTTGTGCGAGCTGTTTGTCCCGTTTCATTTTTCTCGTTAGTTTGGGTTCATGCAAGTACAAGCGTCCCTTCCCCCTCCTCGGGCTCGAGGACTGCACCCGGCCATACTTCATCAGTGGTGGCTGATGCTGATGCGGGAGGGATCTGACGCAATCATTCCCCTTCCTGATATGGGGGCGTCTGCTGGACTTTCCATGGAGTATGAAAAAACATGGGTAAAATAATATCCTGATGGGATCCTAGGGAAGGCTATCCTGCAAGTTCCCAAATCAGGGGGTATGGTGGTTGTTGTATCCACCACACCTTCCTCCTCAGTCTTAAGGGAGGACCGACTAATGGCTCATCGATCAAAGAGACTCAGATAAATTTCCTCTCCCAACCCTGCAGTGGCTGTAGTTCAGACAAATTAATCCCTCTTGTGCGTGGATGAGGACGAACCTGTGGTGTCGGGTCCCAGAGAGACCATCCCGAAGGTCCCGCCAGTTGATACTGGGCTTAGAAACTTGGTCCCCAAGCCTGAACCGTGGTTAGAGCCTCAATACTTTTCAGCTTTAGAGTCAACTTCTAGTGAGCACAGGTCCGCGCGGGCTGCCAGGTCAGACTTTGTTCTTGTGTCACCCAACGAGGATACCAAAGATCCTCGTAGCATGGAGGACCATCAGGCAGTGCACAGGTGGGAATGGCCCCGAATATATGAAATCATCACTGAAACCCCTTTAGCCGAAATGGAAACTAAATATGAAGATCTTCGTCAGCTCTTCTTGGGTTTGGGGTCATGTGGCTTTGACTTTCGGCAGTTCCATTTTCAGGCTTGCCAAGTTGTCATGGCCCGTGTGGAAGCTGTCACTAATGAATACAAGATTTTTCCCTCTGATACTACTCATTGTGGGACCCGAACCTTGGAGGAAATCACAACCAAGCTCCATCAACTGATAGCGTGGGAGGTGGTCTCTCTTGATCAGGCGGCCATCCTATCCTCCGAGTTGCATGAATGAGAAGAACAGTCCACGATACTGAGGGATCAACTATCGGATATGACTGGTCATATTGAATCTACTTGAAAAGGGATCAAAGATCTCCAAACCACAGTGGAGCATATCCGCCCGATGGCTGAGGTTGAAACCAGGGAGAAGGAAGTGTTGGAACAATCTTGCAACGACCTTTGCCGTGCGGGCGCTGATCTGGTGGGGAGAGCGAGTCGGGCTCCTTTATAGTTATCAGAGCAACTTTTGTATCCCCTGTTTTACTTACTCCTCTGTCCCCACCTTTTTTTTTCATGAAGGAGAGACCCCATATTGTGGGCGTCCTCCCTTTTTTGGTTCGAATGAAACACAGTTTCTGTAAATCACTTGTTGTTGTGGAATTTAATTGTTACACAGAACAATTGTTGTGAAACTAAAAATTCACTGAATTAGAACTAATCATAGCTCAGGAAAACAAGCTCTAATTTTTTCCTGGACCATGGTATCCAGCGAGCGTAGTCTGACTATTGCTAGGGTCTTGTAGAAAAAATCCAACAAACTTTTTGTCTTATTCTTTTTCTGCCCAGATTTTTCCTAGGCCCATTTAGTGTGGACCCTGTGGGTATAACCCGGATTTTTCTTAGGTCACCCTTTTCAGGTTTTCGGCATAACAGACTTTGTGCCTCTTTATTTTGTGAGAGGTTTAATGTCCTTCCGTCAAGACTATTACTACTGATGTTTTAGGTCGAACAACTTTGACAAAATATGGTGGGGCGAGGGCCCCAACAGGGTTCAACTGATTAAAAGATGTCTCAATAATCTTCCAACACACGTGGGGGAAAACATGTTTGGATGACTTGCAGGGCATGTCTCAAGGCATGGTAGCTGCATCGGCATATAGAAGTAGGAAGAGAATTTCCTAAGGATGTATTGCATTTGGTAGATGGGCCAGGGGCGATCAATATGCTGAGCCGCAGAGGGCATGGTATGCATAGTCATGCAAAGGTGTCCTTAAGTCAAAGACTTATCCATTTCTGATGTCCAGGGGACTTCATAGAATTACGGATTATGGAAACCACCATGGGTGGCATGGAAAATGAATGTGACGTCTGAAATGGTTTTGAGAAAATATGTACTAATCAAGAGCATGGTCCGGAGACCACTTCCCTATGTGTTTAGTTAGCGTGAGGGATGGCTGAGGCTTGGCGCAGTTTAATGTCATGAAGCTGGGACATCATTTAAAATGGAATGACTTCTCCAAGTTCTCAGCAATCATTTCAAAGATGTTCCACCATATTCAGGTATGGTTGTGAAAGAGGTTGGTAAACTGTGGCTTAGAGGGTTTCAAAATCCCAGGATAGAAATGGGGGCTCCAAGGACAAGAGGCGTACAGAGAAATTCATTGCCTAAGGAAATCTTTCCTTTGGTAGACAGGCCAGGGGTGATCAATATGCAAAGCCACTGAGGGCATGGTATGCACAGTCATACAAAGGTGTCCTTAAGTCAAAAAAAACTATCCACTTCCGATTGCCGAGCAACTTCAGGGAAGTTGAGATTTGGGACCACCAGGGGTGGCTTATGAGAGTTCATCTTTTTCTAAGTACAGAGTATAGATTTTGATGATAGGGTTCCTGAATATGGGGGAAATATTTGGACTGAACTTCCCAAGAACGGGTGAAGTAATTCATTCTCACGCTGGTACGAGGCGGTGGTTTGTGCAGGTCTGACCCGTGCACTAAAAGATGGAGAAAAACCTCTGTTTCTCATTGAACCCATGATGAGTATGACCGTGTAGTTTATCGTCATGGGGTTGGGACATAATCCATGAAGTTTAGCATCGTGCAACAAGGAAAAAAGTGTTTTTGAAGGTTGCTCTGCATTTTACCGTCATGCAGCGAGGATGGGGATTTTTTTTGAAGGTTTCTATGCAGTTTACCATCATGCAGCGAGGATAAGGGGTATTTTTGCAAAGGTTACTCTTCATCAGAATGCAACTAGGTTTGAATACCTCAACATGCTCCAAACGTGGGGGTGGGTTTCATTTGTGTAAATCATGGTTCTGGGGATTCTTGGATCATGAGAGATGTTATGGGGGCTCGGAGGCCGGTAAGCGTACGGAGATAGGAAGAGTATCCCTTGTGGAAATATTTCCTTTGGTAGACGGGCCAGAGGCTATCAATAGGAAAATCCGCTGAGGGCATGGTATGCATAGTCGTACAAAGGTGTCCATGGGTCGATGAATTTCCACTTCCGATGGTCATGAATGGTTATGAGGATCCTCGATTATCTGGGCCACAAAGCCTGTCATTTGGTAGGAGAATTTCTGGACATGTCGGGGATATCTGTCATTGGTTGTTTGTTGAGTTTCAAAGATCCCCTTGCGCTGATATATTCTTTTTTTTGTGTGTGGGGGTGTGCCTTCATTGCAAACATTTTAACGTCATGTGGTAAGGACGAGGTACTCCTAGTTTATCGGTCATAGGGCTCGGACTATTGGGTGACTATTGCTGCAGTCACTCAGAGGATAACTGAGTCAACATGTTTGGATAGACTTGGAACATGGTGGGGGATGAAGGTCATAAACTGCATCTTTGAACTTTCCCAGATTAGGAGGTATGGTGTGGGGGCTCTGAGGCTAGTAGGCGTATGGAGCTAGGAGGAGTATCGCCTGAGGAAATATTTCCTTTGATCGACGAGCCAGGGGATATCATTATACAGAGGCACTGAGGGCATGGTATGCATAGTTGTACCAAGGGGTCCCCGGGTCGATAACTTTCCACTTCCGATGGCCATGAATGGTTATGAAAATCCGTGATTCCTCACAGTGCAGAGTTCAGCATGTGGGGATAATCGTTTCCGGGTATACATGAAACATCTTCTCCGTAATTGTCCGTTGAGTCAAATTAGCCTAGTCCTGGCTTGATGTTCGTCGATGCAGGTCTCTATGTGAACAACTGATGGACACATAGGCTAGCCAGATAGGGATACCCTGGCAACACCTGGGTGTGAAAAGGGGAATGAACTTGTAAACCACTTTTCCATTAACTTCTGGATCAGGAGGTATAATATGGGGGCTCTGAGACCGGTAACTATACGGGGCTAGGAAGTGTACCACGTAAGGAAATATTGCCTTTGGTAGACAAGCCAGGGGATATCATTATGAAGAGCCACTGAGGGAATGGTATGCATAGTCATGCAAAGGTGTCCATGGGTCGATGACTTTACACTTCTGATGGCGATGAGTGGTTATGAAGATCCATATGTTTCCGGGTCGTGGAGTCTAGTGTATGGAGGGGATGCATCCAAATGTTCAAGGAGTATCTCCATTTTGTATCTCCATGTTTTTTGGGTGGGTCACGAGGAAGTCTGTGCCGTTTAGCATCATGCGGTGAGGACAAAGTTCGTGTAGTTCAACGTCATGCGGTGAGGATGTAGTCTGTGCAGTTTAACGTCAAGAGGTGTGGATGAAGTATACACTCCATGCATGTATGGTCCATATACGGGGGAAGGGGCATTTTTAACGTTATCTTCCATTTAGTTTAACATCGTTCGGAAAGGATGCAAAAATACTCCCCATGCAGGTCTATCCCATACACGGGGAAAAGGGAACATTTTTAAATCTTGCTATCCGTGTAGTTTTATGTCATGCGGTAAGGATGAGAAGTACACCCCACGCCAGTTTGGTTCGTACACATGGGGAAAGGGCATTTTTATTTTCTATTCAGGGGGCTAGGCCAGGATTGGGAACCTTGGCGTCACTACGTATCCTGCGAGGGAAGGAATCAAGCTGCACGTAGTTCTCTGAAAAAAGTACACCTCGTCTGGGGCCGGTCCAGACACGGGGGAAGTGGCATCGTTAAAAATTGTTGTCCGTGTAGTTTAACATTGTGCGGTGAGGACAAGGGATACACCCCTGCGCAGGTCTGGTCCATATACGGGGGGGAAGAAGGCATTTATTATGGAGTGGCTGGGACAGGATAGGGGATCCCGGTGTCACTACGTTTCCTACGAGGGTAGGAATCAAGCCGTACGTAGTGCTCTGAAATCCGTACAGTTTAACATCATGTGGTAAGGATGAGGCCCATACAGTTTAACTTCATGTGGTTAGGACATGGGGTATTATTGGTTTCCATGCAGTTTAATCGTCATGCGGTGAGGACGTGAATACACCTCGTGCAAGTCTGGTCCGTACACAGAGGAATGATCAATTTTGTTTTTCCTTTTGAGGTGGCGGGGCTAGGGTGTGTAATTCTAGCATCACTACGTATCCTGCGAGGGCCGGAATCAAGACTCACGTAGTTCTCAGAAAGAATATACACCCCATGCAGGTCTGGTTCGTACATAGGGGAGGAGGGAATTTTTAAATCACCATGTCCATGCAGTTTAACATCATGCGGTGAAGAAGAAATACTCTTAGTTTAAGGTCATAGAGTTTGGACTATTGGGTGCTTTGCAGTTTAACGTCATGCAGCTTGGATGAACTCCGTGCATTTTAACGTTGTGCGGTAAGGACTTAGGTGACCTGATGTGAAACGAAAAAGAAAATGAAGGGGGTTCTGTACTATTTAACGTCGTGCGGTGAGGATGAGTTCCATGCAGTTTAACGTCTTGTGGTGAGGATGAGTTCCGTGCAGTTTAACATCGTGTGGTAAGGACGAGGAATACACCCCATACAGGTCTGGTCCGTACATGGGGGGAGGGAGCATTCTTGACTCTTATTATCTGTATAGTTTAACGTCGTGCAGTAAGTACGTACTCCATGCAGTTTAACGTCATACGGTGAGGACGTGAATACTTCTCTATGCGAAATACTTCTTTAGGAATATCGTATTGGTAGGAGCCGTGGTGAATTGACCGTCTATGGAGATCGGGGAATATGCTCCATTGGAGTAGACCTTGTGTACAACGTATGGTCCCTCCCATTTGGTCTCCAACTTTGGAGGATTCTTACCGGGTATCATTGGGGTCCAGAGGACCAGCACTAATTCTTCTTCCATGAAAGACCGGAGGCGGACCTTTTTGTTGAAGGCTTGTGCAATCCGATTCTGGTACACTTCCAGGTGGTGCAGAGTGTGCAGCCGCTTCTCGTCTAGCTGTTCCAATTCACCTAGTTGCTTTTCTGACTACTCATCATCAGATAATTGATCACAGATGGGAACATGGAGTGAGGGAAGTCGGAGTTCAATGGGCAGAACCGCCTCTGTTCCGTACACCAATGAGTATGGGGTAGACTGAGTAGCTGTGCAGATTGTGGTTCGATAAGCCCACAATGCATGTAGGAGTTTATCCGGCCATGAATTCTTGTTTTTGTCCACCATTTTCTGGAGGATGTTGGACAATGTCTTGTTGAAAGCTTCTATCTGTCCATTGGCCACTGCATGGTAGCGGGATGAGTGGTTAGAATTGACTCCATACTTGTGGTATAGCTTTTCCAACTCAGCAGAGCAGAAATTGGTGCCGTTTTCCATCAGTATAGTATGAGGGACACCAAATCTGGTGATGACATTTGACTTCACGAAGCTGACAGTATTTCTTGCCCCGAATTCCTTGAGTGGTACGGCCTCTGCCCATTTGGAAAAGAATTTGGTTTCCATGAGGACATACTTCAGCTGTTTGGCTGTGGCGGGAGGATATGGTCCCAAGACGTCCATTCCCCAGAAGGAAAACGACCAGGTGTACTTAGCTTGATGAATTCACTTTGGGGGCTGGTGTATGAAGATGGCATGAATCTACCATGAGTGGCATTTTGTGGTAAAATTCTCACAGTCTCATGCCATCGTAGGCCAGTAGTACCCAAGCCTTCGAACATGATGGGAATGTTTGGTTTCCGGTTGATGTGCTCCACTTGCTCATGCATGTACTTTAGTCATGAAGGCGGCAGTTTCTTCTCTTTCAATGCATCTGAGGAGCACTCCATCGAGGCCTCGTTTGTAGAGGACCTCTTGCAGACCCATGCCACCATATAGGACAAAATTGATTTCCCTTCTCTATATTTTTTCTCGTTCAGCCCTGTCTGATGAAAGCTCTCCCCGTTGAAGGTAGTTTGTGATGGGGATCATCCAGCCGGTGGCAGGAGCATATGGCTCGGGGACAGGACTGACTTTCGTGGATTTATTCCATCTTATCTTGAACAAATGGCAATACCATTCGACGGTGAGCAATGCTGATGACCGTTTCATCCTGGTCTGGGTTAGCTAGGGTTGTGGCCGCGTTGGCTAATGAATCAACCTGAGCATTCTGGGACCAGGGAATATAAGTCAATGTCGGTTCTGTGGAGAAATCGACCATTATCTCTCTGACATGGTCAAACAGGGGGATCAGATCCTTCTTTTTGATAGCATAGTCATTGTTGACTTTCTTGATGACCATCTCCAAGTCACCTTTTACCTTAAATTGTTTTACTTGTGCCTGGAGTGCGAGCTCCAAGCCTACAATGAGGGCTTGATACTTTGCTTCATTGTTTGTACATCCCTCTGATAGGAGGAAGGAATATGGCAAGACTGCCTTCTCTGGGGACACGAGTATTACCCCCAGGCCTAATTTGTTGAATCTGTGATGTTCCATCCTCTTCGCCATGGGGCTTCAGGACGCGCCGTCAAAGTACATTTCCCATGCTGGGAAATCCTCTTGGACCGAGAAGATATCTTTATTTGGTATTTCGGCGTCCGGTGTAGTGGTCCCTGTTGAAGGGTTCTCTGCCAGAAAGTCTGCTAATGCCTGGCCCTTTTTGGATTTTTGAGGCACGAACCGGATGTCGAACTGTTGCAGGATGACCACCCATCGGGATAGGCGTCCGGTTAGCATCGGGCGACTGAGGATGTACTTGAGCGGGTTGCTTCTCAAGATCAAATGGACCTCATGATGCTACAAATAATGTCGCAGCTTTTGAACCGTGAAGACCAAGGCTAGACAGCTCTTCTTGATATTTGAGTATCGAGTCTCAGCATCAATCATGGTTAGACTAAGCTAATAGAGACTTTTTTCAATGCCGACATCATTCTTTTGTGCGAGGAAGGCTCCCAGTGATCACTCTAGGGCC
This sequence comes from Viscum album, assembly GCA_963277665.1. NCBI lineage: Eukaryota > Viridiplantae > Streptophyta > Magnoliopsida > Santalales > Viscaceae > Viscum > Viscum album. The sequence goes on along the minus strand of OY728145.1, from coordinate 1,442,955,032 downwards.
GTCACATATAAAATGAGAGGTCTTCCTTCAACAGGGGTCATGAGCATGGGTGGGATTAAGAGGTAATTCTTCAATTTTTCGAATGCCTCTTGTCAGTCGTCCGTCCATTGGTACGTGACCCCCTTCTTCATCAACCTGGTGAAGGGAAAACATTTGCCTGCCTGGTTGGCTATGAACCACCTAATATAGGCTACGTGTCCCTGGAATCCCCTCAGCTCAGTGACATTTTGAGGTGGTGGAAGGCTCAGGATATCCTTCATCTTCTCAGGGTCGACTTTGATGCCACGATGGCGTATGATGAAGCCCAGGAATTTCCCTGAGGTAACCCCAAAGGCGCATTTCAAGGGGTTCATCTTCATGCTATGCTGTCGGAGCTTGTTGAAGACGGTCTCAAGGTCCGACAGGTGATACGAGTGCTGTCTGGACTTGACCACTAGGTCATCCATGTAACATTCAACTAATTTCCCTAAGAACGGCTTAAAGATCCGATGCATGGCACGCTGATATGTGGTGCCAGCATTCTTGATACCAAATGGCATGACCCTGTAATAGAATACCCCTTGAGGGGCCCTGTATGAAGTGGCTTCCTCATCTTCTCCAGCCATCCTAATTTGATTATATCCAGAATATCTGTCCATGAAGGATAAAGCCTCATACCCAGTCGTTGCATCAACTAACAACTCGGTGATTGGAACCGGGAAGTCATCTTTTGGAAAATGCCGATTAAGGTCTCTGAAGTCAATGCAGACACATATTTTCCCATTCTTTTTCTTGACAAGGACGATGTTGGCCAACCAAATGGGGTACTGGACCTCCCTGATGAAGCCTTCTTTAAAGAGCTTATCTACATCAGCCTCTATCTTGGCAGCATGTGATGGGTGTGTCCTTCTAGGGGTATGTTTGTAGCCCTGGTGGTCTTCTGGAAGACCCAGGTGATGCGTCGCTACCTCGGTATTGAGTCCTAGAATTTCCGGGTAATTGCAGGCGAAGACATCCCGGTGTTGCCTTAGGAATGAGGTATATACCTCATGTTCTTTGGGGGACAAGGCCGCACTAATGAGAGTGGGCCTCAAATCATCTTCGGTACCTAGGTTTATTTCTCTGAGTTCGACAACAGTAGTGGAGATACCCTCCTCAAATGCGGGAGGTGCATCTCTGAGATCTTCCCCCTCTTCTTCTCCCAAGTCCTCATCTTCTTGATCCGACGAGGAGAGAGTTTCTGTTCTGAGCCTTCAAGGGTTTGAGGGAGAGGCATCGTGGGCATCCCTTCTTTAGTATTCATCCCCAAATCAATGGTTGGTAGACGTTCCTGCATTTTCGTGCTCGGACATCATGGCTGAAGTCATGAGGACATCCAAATGCGTATCCGGACTTGAACTCCTACCATCGACGTGGTTGATGGGAAGGATATAATCTCTGCCAAGCTGCCTGAGGGAGTCATCAGGGACCATTTCTAGGCCATTTGGAGCGGGGATCCAGTCGACGTCGTCAACCAAAGGCTTATTCTTCTTTTGCTCATAGAACTCGGCATCGATGTAATGTGACTCGAAGAGCTCGAAAGGGGACTTGTCGGCATGCAACGTCCCGCTTTTTCCATTGATGCAGTACTTGATACACTAGTGGTATGATGAAGGAACGACCATGTGCTTATGGAGACATGGCCTTCCCAGTAGGGCATTGAATGCTGTGATCTGCCGAACAACCAGGAATTCCGTGTAGGCTACCAGGTCACCAAAATGAGTCTTTAGCTTAACCTGTCCCATTGGTTTCTGCTCACTCTTTTCGTAACCTAACAAATTTATGGTTGAGGGAATTAGATCATCCTCACTGTAGCCCAACCTACGGAGTGTCCATAGGGGGATGAGGTTAACTCCAGATCCATTGTCTATAATGACTTTTCGGATCTCAACACCATTCAATGTGCGAGACACATATAGCTGTCTGATGTGTCCTTGCATGATGGAATCTTCATCCTAATCAGTGAAGGAAATCACCACATTTCATTCAGCCGGGCCAGTCTCCGTCTGGTAAATCTCGGTGGAAACTACCTTGGATTGAAACTCCTGGGGGTTGATCAAAGCTTTGATAAGTTCCTCCCTAAGGTCGTCTGACAAACTTAGGGCATCCAGGATGGACAAACTGGCTGGTACCGATGCCAGCTGCTTAAGGATATCTTATTTCTGCTCCAGCAGCTGACACTTCTCTATTGGCGGGAGATTCATGGTGGGTGCTTTGGGAGCTAGAGCATTTGACGAGGAGGGACCGGCCGTGGGGACAGAAGCTGATGGCGTTCCTGCGTTTTGAGGACTTGGCCTAGCCGGTCTTTTTGTGTGCACTAGGCGACCAGACACTTGCCCCTCCTCTGGTGGGTATCGAAGAACAACAAGGCCAAAGTGCCCGCTTGTGGAAGTGGAGAAGAATTCCCTCTCCTGCTGATCCCATTGAAGGGCTCTCCCATGGGTTTCTGCAATATTGATGGTCTGGGTCGGGGTCCAACCATAGGGTTTGTTTCGGCCGTGGCTGCGCCTCCCCTGGTATCCTCTGCCTCTGCGGTTCCTCCTCCCAGCTCCTAGTGCTGGGAACTCGGGTTCGTAGTCATACCCTTCATTAGTGAATTATTCCATGAGATGGATGACATTGATAGAACAAAAAATTGGCTCTTCATCCTCTGACAGGTCAACCTGGTCAGTTTTCTCTGATGGCGTCGTTTGGTGGGTCGGTGCCCGTGGTGTCAAATCTGAGGGCATAATGTTTTCCAGGATTGGGACTAACTTTGGCCCCATCACGGACTGCTCCTCTTGTGATTGTTTCCTCCTTCGACTATGCCTGGATGACCGACTCGTAGAGGATTATGAGGCCAATGTGGTCGGCTCTGCGGCTCCAGGGTCTGTTGGTGGCAACACCAGGTACTGTAGTTGAGCTCAGAGTATGCATTGGGCTCGATTGATAGTCTTACGAGTCATCCTGTTGTCAAATTTCTGCCCCTACTTTCTGGTGACTATCTTCCACACCTCCTCTTTGTTGGAGTCGGTGGTATATATACATGCCACATGTGCTGGGGGTGGTCCCAGCTCGACTTGTCCGGAATCTACCGTCCTCCGCAGGAGGTCATTGAAGACGAAGCATTCCTGGATACTGTGGCCCAACATCTGATGGTAGGGGCGGTAATCTAGACTGTCGTCGCGACCGGCTTCTTTAGGTCTCCTCGGCTCTGGGAGGCAGAGCGAGTTTTAGTTCATGGCAGGAATGAAGTAGCCGAGGACTTGATCGTCCCAGAACAGGTATGTTTTTTGTCTTCGTTCCTCAAACTGGTTCAGCTTCAGTCTTCTCTAATCGTCCCATTTAGGCGGGGGTGGCCGATGATATGCAGGGGGCCCTTGATGATTTAGTGGAGGCCTGAGCGGTGGAGCGGGCATAGGGGCCGACTTGAGTGTGACAGCGGACAGTTCAGCTCTAGGAGCACTTTTCACAGGAGCTTGCGAGGCTATTCAGGACTTTGAATTTGTCTGCTGCAGGGAGTCCTCAATTCTATGGGCAATGGCCGAGAGATGGCGGAAGCCAGTGGTGCACTCCACCAGTATGAGTGGTGTTCGCAACTCATCTATAATATTATCGATGCATATGACTATCACTCATCTTGAGGCATTGGACTATTCAGAGAATAGGTCAGACCTTTCCATCTGGTGATGAAATCTGAGACCCTTTCGTTCTCCCTCTGCTTTCAGTTCATGAGATCGTTGACCATTGTTTTTAGCAGCGTTGAGCTGAAGTGGAACATGAACTGCTGTCGGAGGTCCTCCCAACTCTTTATCGACTGGGCTGGCTGACTCATATGCCAGACAAAGGTGGATCCTTGCAAGGTCCGTACGAAGCATCTGAGTTTCACTACTTCTTGTTGTTCCAGAGTCCCCATCATAGGGTCGCAATAGGATGCATAGTGCATCAAATGCTGCTCTAGATCACCTGATCCACTGAATATGGGGAATAAAAGGCTCCCAATATGGGGTGGAGGTGATGTGTTGGTCACCCAGTCTGGGTAGGGTTTCTGCTCTGGCTGTATCGGAGCGCGTCGACCTTCCATCGCTTCCAATCGAGCTGTTTGAGCCTCGATGGTGTTGGTGAGTCCCTGGTTTACATCCTATTGGGCCCGATCCTGGGCATCCATAGCGCGAGGCATTTCCTGAGGATTCGAGTTGGCCGACACCAAGGGTGAATATTCCGTTCGGGTCACCCTCGGTGGGTTCACGCTTACTTTCTCTGGTTGCCTCCGAAGTGGAGGAAAATCTTGGAATTCATCATCCACGTTTAGGTAGTTGGACGGGCCAGGCACCTCATTAGACGGGAGCCCTGGCCGTATTTTGTTTGCCGGAGAAAACCTTAGACCTTGAGGTGCACTTGCTGGGAGTGCATGATGTGGCTCTTCTTGGGATGCACTTTCAATAAAGAGGTTCCTCTGGAGTAGCTCGGCATTAAGCCGTCTCAATTCTTTCATCTCTTCTTCCTGTCGAGCGAACCTCTCTTCAAGTGTAAGTGGCACTTTTTTATCGAGGGAAGGGGGAGGGTTCAGGGTAAATATTCCATTATTCTTATCCTAGTTGGAAGCTCTTAGGGTAGGCGGAGGAAGGTTAGTTGAAGGGGCGACCATATTTAAAGAGGCCTTATGGTTCTGGGTGTGCACACCTAGGGGTTCATTGTGAGTAACAGCCTGACCGGAACCGTCGTCTCCTGATCTATCTAGATTTTCATTTTCTCCAGTGTCACCCGCGGGGTTGGCCTCTATGGAATTGATGAATGCATATTACGGGGTGGAGGGGACGTCATCTTCCAAATAGAAAGCGGATCTCCCGCGTCTTCGGCTGGCTTTACCTTTCATGACCTAGGATTTCCGTCGGACTCCTTGACGAAGGGTGACACAGAGAGCTCTTTGACGCGACCTTACAGTGCACCTTCCACTAAGAGGGGATAATGATTCATATGATGGGATATGATGGTAGCCTCCTCTTCTGACTGTCCTCCCTAGATGAGAGAATACCAACTCCCGTGGGGGAGGTTGTTGTTGAGGGGGTAATAATTCCCCCAGCCCTAAGGGCTGGGGTTGGATCCGTTCCCTGGACAATGAGTCTCTTCCTGGTTTTATTGGTCCTACAGGGGCATTTGTTGTCAAAAATTCCCCCAGCCTAGTAGTCTGGGGTTGACCCTTGATTGCGGCAGTGGCTGCGCCTATCACGACCTGCCTAATCTCACGTGGCCCCATCTGGGGGTGAACCAGATCTGGTGCCGAATTCACCTGTGAATCAGTTCCTTTTAGGGAGGCAGACAAAGAATGCTGATTGGCCTCTCTTAGGAAAGAGGCCTGATGGATGCTCTCGGTGGTCTGATTCAGGAGTTCGTGAATGGCTCGTTCCCCCCGGGACTGAAGGTTCTGGGACTTACTCAAGGCCTGACTCTGTTGGGGGTGTTTCCTTTCCTAAGCAGGGGGTCCACTCGATTTCCATCTTACCATGATGACGTTGCAAGACACCATACCAAACGAGTTTTTTGGGGTGGGGAGCGGAGTGAAATTAAGAGCTCTGTGTTCCCCCCATCCCCTAATATGGACCCTCGTTTGAGCATCACCGATGAGGCGGTGCAGTTTGTGCTGTGCACAGAGGAAAGGTGCCTCCATATTCCCTTTGTGCCTCTCGGGGCGTTGTTGTCATGTCGAGGAAAGGGTCTCCAGGTCGATGTGAGGCAGGAGGTACCCCATTGTCTTAACGTGGTCTACATACCCGTCATAGGGCATGAAGCTCAAATTTTGTCGGTAGAGGGTCGTCCAAAGATTGTGGCAGATTCCGTGCATGCATTCTTCCAACAACTCATTGTGTATGTCGTACTGAGAGGTGGACGTGGGCCAAAACATAACTAGTATATCATTCCTGGCCAGTCGTTTCCTCAGGTGCAACATATCGGCATACTCCTCTGCCAGTGATTCCTCTACCTGATATGCCCAACTAAGGCGCTCACTGTAGTCAGAGGCAGTGGGACCGGTAGGTATCGAATTACCATGTTGGTGATTCCGAGGTGGTTCAGAAGATGAACGCAGCCCTGGAACGGCTCCTGATCGAGGAAGGGCATCACTAGCGATAAGCTGGGAATCTGACATGCTCGATCTCGTCCTTCTGAGTGCCTCGACATACGAGGGACTTTCGGTGCTTTCTTCGGCAGGGGGAGGGCCTTCCTGTCGAAATAATATGTCATCACGGGGAGGACCTTCGCAATGACAGTCGTAATGATGAGGACTACCATTACTGATTGAGGCTTCACTGCATAGAGGACTTTTTTAGTGCACACCCTGGGGAGGAGCTCCACGGCATGTTGCAGCAAGTGGAGGACCTTCTGGATGTGTAGCATTGTTATGGGGAGGACCTTCGCAACAACTGCCATCAAGGTGAGGATGACCATCATGGATTGACGTTTGACGCGCATCCTGGGGAGGACCATCAGGACATGCCGTGACAAGTGGATGACCTTCTTGTTTCTTGGGGCCATCGTGTGGAGGACCTTCGCAATGGCGGCCGTGGTGGCGAGGACTACCATCATAGCTATAGAAATGGCAAGGACTACCATTACTACTACCGCAGGGAGAATATCCACGGGATACAACTTGGGGAGGGCCTCCAGAATGTACTGCAATGAGGGGAGGGCCTTCTCATTGCTTGGCATCTCTACGAGGGAGACCTCTGTTATCAGGGTGGCGAGGACTACCACTGTGACCTGATGCCTGGCTGCGTGGAGTTCCATTGCAGTGTGACCCCTGGGGAGGACCTTCAGGGCAGGCCACGACAAGGGTAGGTCCTTCTTGTCGTGATGAGACGTCACTATGGGGAGGACCTCCATAGTTGTGACCATGATAGCGAGGACTACCATCACAATCTGTGGTCCCACTACATGGAGAGTGATTACAGTGTATACCTTTGGGAGGACCTTCAGGGTGGACCACAACAAGTGGAGGACCTTCTTGCTGCTCGATCTTATGGTACGTGGAGGGTTTCCATGACTCGCATCAAGAGAGAAGCTCTCATTACCGATCGTTATATGCCCGTGGGGGAACCCCCCACGAGTTCTATGAGGCAGACCTTCAGAGCTGCTGGTAGCGACATTGCAGGGAGGAACTTCGCAACTGCTACTGCCGCTCCCATAATATGGTAATGGGTGGGTTGGGTTTTGAGCCTTTGATGCGTGCTTAGCGGAGTCGGGAAACCCAGATTCCAGCAGAACGGAGTCATGAACCTGCTCTTTATTTTCCGGCTGGCTTCGACGCGTTCGGGGTGCTCTTTTTCGGGCAGTGGGGACCATTTTCTATTGACAATGACCTTAACCTCCTTTGGGTACCTGTCTAATTAGGTCCCGAGATGCCACCGGGATACGCCGACAAAAATCTTTACTTTTAGAAGGGATATATGCCTGCTCTAGAGCATCCACTGTGATGGACGGGTGTCCCCCAGTTGGAATGAGTGAATCTGCTCGATCCGGTTTCTTTTGCGTCACAAAATATGGCCGGCGACCCTCCTGGGGAGAAGCAGGGATGCAGATCTACTTCGAGGAGGCTATCTCATCTCTTAGATGAGTTTCCTCAATTGGGGAGACGGGCTCATGGGCCCATGTCCTTTCTGTTGCCGCTGATGCAATTACATGCTGGCAAGTTAAACTATGTTTAATTGTAATGCTCATCAATTCCCACTGCTTTTAAACTTTTTTTTTCAAAAAATGGTCAAAATTTTTCAAAAGTTCTTTCACAATTTTAGGCTTTACACTGCACTCAAATGAGTCTTGCCTTAGGATGGTACTTGATTGGAAGTTGAGTTTTGCTTTGAGTCTGAAATGAGTGGTAGTGGATGATTGCTGAGTGGAATTGTTTAGTGGTTTAATGAATTTTGGTTAGGATCTTCTTTTGAGAGTGATATGGGAAACCTTTTAGTGGATTTAAGATCATAATTTTAGGTACTGGAAGTTTGACTTTTATCCGAGGAGCCTTTTCATTCTTTTAATTTATAAAAATGATCATTTTTATTGAGTCAATGTAAATGGTTTTTATATAAATCCTTTGTAACTGGAGTAATACTGGGCATCTGGGATCCCACGGTGAATCTCTGAGACCTTAGATACTGGGTGCGTTTCTGTTTACAATAAGCCCTCTGTAAACCTTTAATAAGTGCATTGCACAGTGCTTGGCACAAATTACATGGCTTGGGAAAAATAAATAAAGTGTCTAAGGTCAAAAATGAATTCATTAAGGTGAGGGGAATGATGAAATCCAGATGAAAAAGGTGACAACTGGTTTATATGGGAGTCATTTGGGTTGTATCAATAAAGTGATTTCAAAAAAAAATTATTTATGTTTTAATTTTGGAACCAAGGGGATTAGTCAAAGTACAATGTTCCTTTTGTTAAGGTTTTGATTCCACTTTCATTTTACCTTTTATCACTCTTGAATTTAGAAATTTAGCTTGAATTGAAGTGAGTCACTAGGCAAAGTCATATATGAAGCAGGACACCTTCATTTATGGATGATTCATGGTTTACTTGATTTCCCATTGATTAGTTGTTCTAGGAGAGACATTATTTGAGGTTATGTTTTCAATAGCCTAAGCACATTTCTTTTTGAGTCCTCTGTTGAAAATTCTCTGAACATAGCTGATTTGTATAATTCACTTTTTTTTCAAGGATGATAAAACATGGGATTGTTTGAGGACAAACAATGTTTAAGTGTGGGGGAATTTGATGTGGCCTTATTTTTACTCGGTTTGCCACATCTTTTTATTACATTTTATACAATTTATTTTACCATTTTAACACTTTTTAATAAATAAATGCACTTTTGTATTTTTATAAATAAATTTGTCAATTATTCACTTTTTATAACATTTTATTTAATTTTTGAACAATAAATAGATAATTTATACCTTCTTTATTTTTAATGTAATTAATTTTCATTTTGTTTATTTAATCTTTATTTGTTTATTTTATTTAATTTTTCATTGTTAATAATTATTGTGTTTGATAATTAATTTACTTTTAAATTTTTATGTTTATATAAACAGTCGCGACTTTCCAGACTACCGGTAGCTAAGCTACCGATAGCAGGGGTCCTTTTTCTCAACCGATAGCTCTTTTTCATATCTTATTGGTAGACTTTGATTTCTACCGGTGAGCCCTTCAATTTTATTAACAACGGTGTTCTATTTAAACATTTTTTTTAATTAACATAATTCTAATTAACTAATTTAGACTTTATTTTATTAATTTTTCTTTCAATTATGTTATGTTAGAATAGGTTTATTTTATTATTTTATGTGTTGAATCACCTTCTAGTAATTTAAGTAAATAATATGTGTTTTTAAATTAATTAAATTAGTTTGCCCTTAATTTTATTAGTTCAATTAGTTAATTAATTAATTAATTAATTAAGAGTTTTTAAACATTAACTTTATTATTTTATGTATGCATATTAATTTTTAATCCATTTTATAAAGGTTTTAGTCTACCGGTTATTTAAACTAGCTCTTATGGTGACATATTGGGTCGCCAATGCTAATTTTCATTTTGTGCTGTTACTCTTTAATTAGCGTGTTTAGTTATTTTGATTTAAGTCTTTTATAATTTTAGTTTATTAATTATTTAGTTTATAATTTAAGTGTTTTCAATTAATTATTTTAATGTTTTAACGTTTAATAAAAACTTTTGTTTAGATTTAGGTTCTTTATAATTAATTTTTTTTATTTTATTTCGGTCTAGTTTTAATTTAAGTTCAATTTTATTTTTTTTAAGATCACCGATAGTTTTTCTAACGGCATAATGCTATCGGTAAATGTTTTTTTTATCGGTAGCTGAAGCTACCGATACCTCACTGATTTTATTTTATTTTATTCTATCGGTAGCTGAGCTACCGATAATTCTCACCGATACTGCTTTCAGCTACCGATCATCGGTAGCTCACGCACCTCACTGATATCTTTTTTTTTCTCACCAATACCCCTTTTATCCTCACCGATACGTCCTCGCCCCTGCCCCGATAGCTTCTCCACCTCTACAATTTCCACCCCCTCACCATGGACAGAGCCGCCGCCATCGAACGCCTCCTCCAACAGCTCTTCCTCACCGCTCCCTCTCAATCCACCTATGTCGCGCTGCTATATGTCTGTGGAGGAGGTCCGCCGGACCACCTGCTTTGAGGGAGTCCGTCGCGCTATGCTGGATACCGCAGGTCGATGCAGGTCTGTTGAGTAGCCACCTGCTGGTCTCTGAAGGATGAATCCGAGCCATGCCACCGGTCCGTAGGTGCTGCGCCACTATGCCGTGCTACCATGGAGGAGGCCGCCGGTACTACTGGATAAGGTGAAGCCAGGTCTACCGCCTGGAGTCTTGTGGAATAACCATGCTGCTGCTGTCTACCGCTGTGCTGTTAAGTGCAAGGAGAGCCGCAGGGTAGCTGCAGTCCGCCGCTAATGGAAGGCCGTTGCTGCTGAAGACGCCACTCCATGCACTGAAGATGGTCCGCTGGACTGCCGTGCTGGAGAGGAGGGCTCCGTTGCGGGCCTACTGCTAAGAAGAGTCGCTGCTTTCCACCACCGCTGAGCTGAGGAGGAGTCCGACCGGTTTTTCTCCGCTGGACCGCAACACCGCCGCTGCCTTGGTCGGAGAAGAGGGTGCTGCGTTGGGTCGCAAAGGAATTTGAAGCCCTCCCCTGTTGCGCCGTGGATTTGGGGAGGATGAAGGGAGGATAAAAAAAATGATGAATAAAAAAATATATAATAATATAATATAATAATAATATTATTAGTAGTATAAAACAAAAAGGAGAAAAGTAATGTATAAATAAAGTGAAGTAAAAAAGCAAAAGCAAAAGTAAAAAAAAAATAATTAAAGTAAAGTTAACTTTTCATAAAAGATAACTTATTAAGTCAAATGAATTAATTAGAATTTATGAAAGTTATAATTATATTAATACATAGATTAATTATAAATTAAAATATAAAACTAACTTAATAATAAATGATTATAATAAATTAATTTATTATAGTATAATTTTTATAATTAATAAACTATAAAATATACTTATTAATTTAAATATACTTGAAACTTAAGTAATAACATTAATTACTTTATTAAAATTAACTAATTAATTAATTAATCTAATGATTAAGTTTCTCTTATTTTAATAATTAAATTATTAATTTAATTTAAATTATTAACTTAATTATTTATGCTCTTAATTTTTTTTAATAACTTAGTTTAAGTGTTAAAATAAATAACTTAGTAATTATTTTATTAACTTAATTAAACTAATCACTCTTTAATAACTTATGTTTTATCACAGTTAATAATTGTATAAATAATTTAAAAGAAAATAATTATCAATTAACTAAGAATAATTTGTAACGAGTAATGTAACAATTTACTCTAAAAATAATTATTTTTCCTTGCATCTTTTCTATTTATTTATTTATTCTATTTTATTTGCAGGTTTATTCAACGGACTTAAACATGTCCAGGTACTTACAACTAACTTTACCGAAGTTAGTTACGTGAGACAAGATTGCGCGATGTGCCGGTCGTGAAAAAATGCACATTTTGCGGTGCGTGAGTAAAGAACTCTGGTAGTCGGTGGAAGTAGTGGCGGTGACATGCAGCAGATGAAAGATTGTATTTTAAGCAAAGCAAGCAGAAAAATTGGGAGACTCTCATTAAACATTCCACGACAACACCAATTCGAGAGCAGAGACTCCCGGGAGCAGCACTGGAAACGAGAAGGAGACCAAGGAGCCCGAGTTTAGAGCATTACTTGGGGAGTATATCTTCCCTCTGTCCTTATTTTTTTTGTACTCTGTTCTTGGTTGTTTTACACTTCTTGAATCAATATGATCATAGATTGAACTTTCTAAACTCGGGAGTTTTAAAACCTTCTGGTATTGATTTTTTAAATCTTCATATGCTTATCTTTTTATGAAATTAGAATCAGTTGGTGAGATTGATTCTGTTTTTAATCTTTGATCATTCACACTTCAATATTTTCAATTTCATTATTCAATTTCAACTGGCGAGGTTGTTTTTGAATGCTTTTTTCAGAACTTAAATATCATTAACTTTGGAGATTTATGGTGAGTTTATTTCCAAAAGTACCTTTTAAAACTACTTTGCAGTTTGGTTGAGTTTTGGTGTGGCGAACTCCAAGACATACTCATCTGCCTGTTGATTTTCCTAGCGAGGTAAATTCATCAGATTTTCTAGAAGTGTGATTCGATTGTAAGCTGTGGAGAGAACATCCATTCAAACTAGTTGTTTAGAATTCCTGAGTACTTTGATGATCTCACTTCCTTGTCTTGCTGCTTTATATTAGTATACTGTATTACTCTTAGTTTAACAGTACTTAGTATAGCTTTAGTTTCTTTGTTAGAAAATCTAATTTCCTCATCCTGTTTCTATATAATCAGTAAAATAAAAAAAATTATAAAAAGTAAAATGATGCATCCCTCACTACTGACAATAGTGAGGTTTTAGTTTTAAAACCTTAGAATTTTCGTCTGCCTTCTCTGTGGTTCGACCCTGCACCACAGAGAAGGCAGACGAAAATTCTAAGGTTTTAAAACTAAAACCTCACTATTGTCAGTAGTGAGGGATGCATCATTTTAGTTTTTATAATTTTTTTATTTTACTGATTATATAGAAACAGGATGAGGAAACTAGATTTTCTAAAAAAGAAACTAAAGCTATACTAAGTACTGTTAAACTAAGAGTAATACAGTATACTAATATAAAGCAGCAAGACAAGGAAGTGAGATCCACAAAGTACTCAGGAATTCTAAACAACTAGTTCGAATGGATGTTCTCTCCACAGCTTACAATCGAATCACACTTCTAGAAAATCTGAAGAATTTCCGTCGCCAGGAAAATCAACAGGCAGATGACTAAGTCTTGGAGTTTTCCACACCAAAACTCAACCAAACTGCAAAGTAGTTTTAAAAGGTAACTTTTGGAAATAAACTCACCATAAATCTCCAAAGTTAATGATATTTATGTTCTGAAAAATGCATTCTAAAACAACCTCTCCAGTTGAAATTGAATAATAAAATTGAAAATATTGAAGTGTGAATGATCAAAGATTAAAAACAGAATCAATCTCGCCAACTGATTCTAATTTCATAAAAAGATAAGCATATGAAGATTTAAAAAATCATAACCAGAAGGTTTTAAAACTCCCGAGTTTAGAAAGTTCAATCTATGATCATATTGATTCAAGAAGTGTAAAACAACCAAGAAAAGAGTACAAAAAAAAATAAGGACAGAGGGAAGATGTACTCCCCAAGTAATGCTCTGAACTCGGGCTCCTTGGTCTCCTTCTCGTTTACAGTGCTGCTCCCGGGAGTCTCCACTCTCGAATTGGTGTTGTTGTGGAATGTTTAATGAGAGTATCCCAATTTTGCTGCTTGCTCTACTTAAAATACAATCTTTCATCTGCTGCATTCCACCGCCACTACTTCCACCGACTTCCAGAGTTCTTTACTCACGCACCGCAAAATGTGCATTTTTTCACGACCGGCACGTCGCGCAATCTTTTCTCACGTAACTAACTTCGGTAAAGTTAGTTGTAAGTACCTGGACATGTTTAAGTCTGTTGAATGAACCTGCAAATAAAATAGAATAAATAAATAAATAGAAAAGATGCAAGGAAAAATAATTATTTTTAGAGTAAATTGTTACATTACTCGTTACAAATTATTCTTAGTTAATTGATAATTATTTTCTTTTAAATTATTTATACAATTATTAACTGTGATAAAACATAAGTTATTAAAGAGCGATTAGTTTAATTAAGTTAATAAAATAATTACTAAGTTATTTATTTTAACACTTAAACTAAGTTATTAAAAAAATTAAGAGCATAAATAATTAAGTTAATAATTTAAATTAAATTAATAATTTAATTATTAAAATAAGAGAAACTTAATCATTAGATTAATTAATTAATTAGTTAATTTTAATAAAGTAATTAATGTTATTACTTAAGTTTCAAGTATATTTAAATTAATAAGTATATTTTATAGTTTATTAATTATAAAAATTATACTATAATAAATTAATTTATTATAATCATTTATTATTAAGTTAGTTTTATATTTTAATTTATAATAAATCTATGTATTAATATAATTATAACATTCATAAATTCTAATTAATTCATTTGACTTAATAAGTTAGCTTTTATGAAAAGTTAACTTTACTTTAATTAATTTTTTTACTTTTGCTTTTGCTTTTTTACTTCACTTTATTTATACTTTACTTTTCTCCTTCTTGTTTTATACTACCTATAATATTATTATTATATTATATTATTATATATTTTTTTATTCATCATTTTTTTTATCCTCCCTTCTTCCTTCCCAAATCCACGGCGCAACAGGGGAGGGCTTCAAATTCCTTTGCGACCCAACGCAGCACCCTCTTCTCCGACCAAGGAAGCGGCGGTGTTGCGGTCTAGCGGCGAAAAACCGGTCGGACTCCTCCTCAGCTCAGCGGTGGTGGAATGCAGCGACTCTTCTTAGCAGCAGGCCCACAGCGGAGCCCTCCTATCCAGCGCGGCAGTCCAGCGGACCATCTCCAGTGCATGGAGTGGCGTCTTCAGCAGCAACGACCTTCCATTAGCGGCAGACTGCAGCTACCCTGCGGCCCTCCTTGCACTTAACAGCACAGCGAGAGACAGCAGAAGCATGGTGATTCCGCAAGACTCCAGGCGGTAGACCTGGCTTCACCTTATCCAGCAGTACTTGCGGCCTCCTCCATGGTAGCATGACATAGTGGCGCAGCACCTACGGACCGGTGGCATGGCTCGGATTCATCCTTCAGAGACCAGCAGGCGGCTACTCAACAGACCCGCATCGACCTGCGGTATCCAGCATAGCGCGACGGACTCCCTCAAAGCAGGTGGTCCGACGGACCTCCTCCACAGACATATAGCAGCGCGACATAGGTGGATTGAGAGGGAGCGGTGAGGAAGAGCTGTTGGAGGAGGCGTTCGATGGCGGCGGCTCTGTCCATGGTGAGGGGGCAGAAATTGTAGAGGTGGAGAAGCTATCGGGGCAGGGGCGAGGACGTATCGGTGAGGATAAAAGGGGTATTGGTGAGAGAAAAAAAAGCTATCAGTGAGGTGCGTGAGCTACCGATGATCGGTAGCTGAAAGCAATATCGGTGAGAAATATCGGTAGCTCAGCTACCGATAGAATAAAATAAAATAAAATCAGTGAGGTATCGGTAGCTTCAGCTACCGATAAAAAAAACAGTTACCGATAGCATTATGCCGTTAGAAAAACTATCGGTGATCTTAAAAAAAATAAAATTGAACTTAAATTAAAACTAAACCGAAATAAAATAAAAACAATTAATTATAAAGAACCTAAATCTAAACAAAATTATTTATTAAACGTTAAAACATTAAAATAATTAATTGAAAACACTTATATTATAAACTAAATAATTAATAAACTAAAATTATAAAAGACTTAAATCAAAATAACTAAACACGCTAATTAAAGAGTAGCAGCACAAAATGAAAATTAGCATTGGCGACCCAATATGTCACCATAAGAGCTAGTTTAAATCACCGGTAGACTAAAACCATTATAAAATGGATTAAAAATTAATCTGCATACATAAAATAATAAAGTTAATGTTTAAAAACTGTTAATTAATTAATTAATTAATTAACTAATTGAACTAATAAAATTAAGGGAGAACCAATTTAATTAATTTAAAAACACATATTATTTACTTAAATGACTAGCAGGTGATTAAACACATAAAATAATAAAATAAACCTATTCTAACATAACTTAATTGAAAGAAAAATTAATAAAATAAAGTCTAAATT
Organism: Viscum album; assembly: GCA_963277665.1. Taxonomy (NCBI): domain Eukaryota; kingdom Viridiplantae; phylum Streptophyta; class Magnoliopsida; order Santalales; family Viscaceae; genus Viscum; species Viscum album. The sequence continues at coordinate 1,442,939,131 of OY728145.1, read as the reverse complement.
AATTAATTAGAATTATGTTATTTAAAAAAAAAATGTTTAAATAGAACACCGTTGTTAATAAAATTGAAGGGCTCACCGGTAGAAATCAAAGTCTACCGATAAGATATGAAAAAGAGCTACCGGTAGAGAAAAAGGACCCCTGCTATCGGTAGCTTAGCTACCGGTAGTCTGGTAAGCCACGACTGTTTATATAAACATAAAAATTTAAAAGTAAATTAATTATCAAACACAATAATTATTAACAATGACAAATTATATAAAATAAACAAATAAAGATTAAGTAAACAAAATGAAAATTAATTACATTAAAAATAAAGAAGGTATAAATTAACTATTTATTGTTCAAAAATTAAATAAAATGTTATAAAAAGTGAATAATTGACAAATTTATTTATAAAAATACAAAATTGCATTTATTTATTAAAATGAGTTAAAATAGTTAAATAAATTGTATAAAATGTAATAAAAAGATGTGGAAAACTGAGTAAAAATAAGGCCACATCAAATTCCCCCACACTTAAACATTGTTTGTCCTAAAACAATCCCATGTTTTATCATCTTTGAAAAAAATGTGAATTATACAAATCAGCTATGTTCAGAGAAGTTTCAACAGAGGACTCAAAAAGAAATGTGCTTAGGCTATTGAAAACATAGCCTCAAATAATGTCTCGCCTAGAACAACTACTCAATGGGAAATCAAGTAAACCATGAATCATCCATAAATGAAGGTGTCCTGCTTCATATATGACTTTGCCTAGTGACTCACTTCAATTCAAGCTCAATTTCTAAATTCAAGAGTGATAAAAGGTAAAATGAAAGTGGAATCAAAACCTTAACAAAAGGAACTTTGTACTTTGACTAATCCCCTTGGTTCCAAAATTAAAACATAGATAATTTTTTTTTGAAATCACTTTATTGATACAACCCAAATGACTCCCATATAAACCAGTTGTCACCTTATTCATCTGGAGTTCATCATTCCCCTCACCTTAATGAATTCATTTTTGACCTTAGACACTTTATTTATTTTTCCCAAGCCATGTAATTTGTGCCAAGCACTGTGCAATGCACTTATTAAAGGTTTACAGAGGGCTTATTGTAAACAGAAACGCACCCAGTATCTAAGGTCTTAGAGATTCACCGTGGGATCCCAGATGCCCAGTATTACTCCAGTTACAAAGGATTTATATAAAAACCATTTACATTGACTCAATAAAAATGATCATTTTTATAAATTAAAAGAATGAAAAGGCTCCTCGGATAAAAGTCAAACTTCCAGTACCTAAAATTATGATCTTAAATCCACTAAAAGGTTTCCCATATCACTCTCAAAAGAAGATCCTAACCAAAATTCATTAAACCACTAAACAATTCCACTCAGCAATCATCCAATACCACTCATTTCAGACTCAATGAAAAACTCAACTTCCAATCAAGCACCATCCCAAGGCAAGACTCATTTGAGTGCAGTGTAAAGCCTAAAAATGTGAAAGAACTTTTGAAAAATTTTGACCATTTTTTGAAAAAAAAAGTTTAAAAGCAGTGGGAATTGATGATCATTACAATTAAAAACAGTTTAGCATAGTCAAGAATTGACCCCCTCCCCCACACTTAAAACTCAACTTTGTCCCCAAAGTTGACTTCTAAATATGGAGAAGAACAATTAAGCAATTAATGTTCAAAACAGATTTTCAATTTATTATATTAATGATATGTATAAAGGGTCCCAATGAAGTTCAAAAATAGTGTTTGCCACAATAGTTAAACAAAAGCAGGTTCATTTCAGACACACACATGCTTTAACATTCAGTCCAGTGACAAAGATTTTCATTAAAGCACAAAAGAAGTATATAATGTGTGGATGCACAACAAACTGGGTGTAAGCATTTTAAACAAAAAGTTCAATAATATGTTCAATATAGTAGACAATGTTCATGCCAAACACCTCAACGAAACAATGAGATTCAAAAGACAAGCAACATGTACTCCCCCCCACACTTAATTTCATGCAGTGAAAAGGTTTTATCACAAAAGTGAAATTCAATTTTTTTTAAAGCATGGAAGATCAAGAAGATTTTTAATTCATTAGTAACACAACATGTAGCAGAATCTTATAATACAAGCAGAATTTTAAGCAAGCAGAATTTTATTAACCAAAACAGGAGCAGAAAAATAAGTGCAACAAGTTGAAGTACTTCCCTGACTAAGCTCTTGTCCAAAAATGACCATGGGAATTCCACTCCTTAGATGAAAACAACATCATTCCTAAAAACACGGAGTATATAGACCAGGATCAATTATCCAGCAAAAACAGAGCATATATAAGCATACAAAGCATCACTTTATTCAAAGTAAAATAAGAACAGAACAAAAGTAAAAACAAAGAAAGAGCATGGGTTGACTCCCATGAAGCACTGAATTTAATGTCTTCAGTTAGACTTTATTTAATTACAATTTTTTTATTTATTAACAAAACAAAAACCATGGGTTGCCTCCCATGAAGCGCTAGGTTTAAAGTCCCCAGCCAGACTCACCAAGCAACTAACCGTAGTCACTAGGTGGATGTGGTTTCCTTAATAGGAACCACCACATGTGTTTGGCCCATTTATCTTTAACAGAACAGTGAAAATTGTGGGCTTCAAGACTCAATACAACAACAACTAAATTATCATAGCATAAAATAATCTCTAAGTAGCACCCCTTAACAGTAATGGGTATAGTGTTGTCCACTTCCAGAATTGTTTCAGAGTTATCAAGATTTGAGTTCACATGAAGGGACAACATAGTACTAGGTGCTTCAAAGGATGTGGCATTATTTTCATGGCTTTCTCTCTCAACTTCAACACTCATAGGTTCAAATACAAGGGTGCTTGTTGGTGAATACTGAATAGTAGGTTCAAAAGGGGATTCAATAAAGTTCTTAATAGAATCATGAGCATTGGAACTCAAGTCTAATTCCCCCTCTGGACTACTATCAGTATCATGAAAAAGATTAGAACCCTTCACAGGTGAGGATGGATGTGAAAAACAAGAAAGAGAATTTATTTTATCACTAAGTGGTTCAGCACTAACAATGTTATAAATCTCTTCCAAAAGATCCTCATCTGTTAACTCACATTGAACATCTACTACTTCTATCAAATCAGTTCTGCAACCATCATATAATGTGCGTTCAACTTCTCTTTCAAGTTCAAGTTCAAAAGGCTCACTTTCTAAAACCATGTCATTTGAGTGTTACAATTATATTTCAGGAGAAGAATTGTACAATTCAATTTCAATAAATTCACTTTCCAAAATGTTCATGTTAAGACAATTCTCCTCAAGTTGATCAACACTGATTTCCATTTCATTGCACATTGATTCAGAAAAGTGATTACTATGAGAATAAGGAAATGAAAACTCATCAATTAGTATTTCTTCAAATATTATCCCCTCATTCTCATCATCAAACATCATTTCAGAATTAATTGGGTTTACAGTTTCAAAACATGGAAGAGAAGTTTTCAGTTGAGGTTCAAAAAATTTAGATTCTATGTAATCCAGCTTAAGGTTCTCTTCCAAAGTGTTCCCAAGTTCAATTTCAGGCTCATTGTTCAGAATTTCAGAAAGATTGGGTGAAGAGTTTTTAACATTCAAGTTTCTAGTTTCAAGTATATCTTCAACCCGAGTGACTTCATTCTCAAAGCTTCTAAAACAGTGATTTTTCTCAAGTGTAGGAATTATGAAAAGAACTGGGCTATCTTTTTCAATCTGTTTCAATTCATCTTCAAAATTGTCCAACTCGATTCCATTAATGTTATTTATTGGATTTTCAATGATGTGTTCTTTATTTAGAGAGTTGGTTATTTCCAGATTTAGTTCAACAGAGTCAGATTTTTCAAAGTGAATGGATTCTTGTCCAGTTTCATTATCACTTTCTTCTTCCACTTGATTTTCAAATCTTTTGTAAACATTTTCTTTTACCTTTTCTTCAAATACTTCTTGTTCTTTAACCCTTTGTTGCAATTCCAAGAGCATGGTTTCTATTCTTTTCATTCTTTGATCTCGCTCTTGAGAATCTCTAAGTTGAATCTCATGGGTTTGAGTTAACCAATTATTAATTTGTTCCACCCTAGCATCTAGTTTGGAATCAATTAATTCAATTTCATCTTGGAAGATAGGACTAAACTCACATTGTTCATTTTCATCAATGTAAACATCTTGTTGTGGCTGGTTATAGACACACTGCCAAGCAGTATGTCCATAATCACCACAACAAACACAGTTAGGTCCCGGTTGATTCCAATTCTGTTTAACATCCATTTTTAATTCAAAATTTAATGAGCTTAAACACACAACAGTTCTCTGTGAAGCAGATTTTTCTTTTCAAAACAACAAAAGTAGCAGATACAGTTCAAAGTAGTTTTGTTTTTTAAATAAGTTTTTTTGTGTTTTTTTTGTGTTTTTTGTGTGTTTTTTTAAACCCTAGACTCTCGGTGCGTGCCTTCCCCGGCAACGACGCCAAATTTTGAAGCGTCCAGAGGTCGTCACGGCCCTCAAAATTACATTTATTACTCCAACACTAGCACAGTGGTGCAGGGTCGAACCATAGAGAAGGCAGACAAAAATTCTAAGGTTTTAAAACTAAAACCTCACTATTGTCAGTAGTGAGGGATGCATCATTTTACTTTTTATAATTTTTTTTATTTTACTGATTATATAGAAACAGGATGAGGAAACTATATTTTCTAACAAAGAAACTAAAGCTATACTAAGTACTGTTAAACTAAGAGTAATACAGTATACTAATATAAAGCAGCAAGACAAGGAAGTGAGATCATCAAAGTACTCAGGAATTATAAACAACTAGTTCGAATGGATGTTCTCTCCAAAACTTACAATCGAATCACACTTCTAGAAAATCTGAAGAATTTCCCTCGCTAGGAAAATCAACAGGCAGATGACTAAGTCTTGGAGTTTGCCACACCAAAACTCAACCAAACTGCAAAGTAGTTTTAAAAGGTAACTTTTGGAAATAAACTCACCATAAATCTCCAAAGTTAATGATATTTAAGTTCTAAAAAAAGCATTCAAAAACAACCTCGCCAGTTGAAATTGAATAATGAAATTAAAAATATTGAAGTGTGAATGATCAAAGATTAAAAACAGAATCAATCTCGCCAATTGATTCTAATTTCATAAAAAGATAAGCATATGAACATTTAAAAAATCATAACCAGAAGGTTTTAAAACTCCCGAGTTTAGAAAGTTCAATATATGATCATATTTATTCATGAAGTGTAAAACAACCAAGAACAGAGTACCAAAAAAAAATAAGGACAGAGGGAAGATGTACTCCCCAAGTAATGCTCTGAACTCGGGCTCCTTGGTCTCCTTCTCGTTTCCAGTGATGCTCCCGGGAGTCTCCGCTCTCGAATTGGTGTTGTCATGGACTGTTTAATGAGAGTCTCCAAATTTTTCTGCTTGCTCTGCTTAAAATACAATCTTTCATCTGCTGCATGTCACCGCCACTACTTCCAACGACTTCCAGAGTTCTTTACTCACGCACCGCAAAATGTGCATTTTTTCACGACCGGCACATCGCGCAATCTTTTCTCACTTAACTAACTTCGGTAAAGTTAGTTGTAAGTACCTGGACATGTTTAAGTCCGTTGAATAAACCTGCAAATAAAATAGAATAAATAAATAAATAGAAAAGATGCAAGGAAAAATAATTATTTTTAGAGTAAATTGTTACATTACTCGTTACAAATTATTCTTAGTTAATTGATAATTATTTTCTTTTAAATTATTTATACAATTATTAACTGTGATAAAACATAAGTTATTAAAGAGCGATTAGTTTAATTAAGTTAATAAAATAATTAATATGTTATTTATTTTAACACTTAAACTAAGTTATTAAAAAAATTAAGAGCATAAATAATTAAGTTAATAATTTAAATTAAATTAATAATTTAATTATTAAAATAAGAGAAACTTAATCATTAGATTAATTAATTAATTATTAAATTTTAATAAAGTAATTAATGTTATTACTTATGTTTCAAGTATATTTAAATTAATAAGTATATTTTATAGTTTATTAATTATAAAAATTATACTATAATAAATTAATTTATTATAATCATTTATTATTAAGTTAGTTTTATATTATAATTTATAATTAATCTATGTATTAATATAATTATAACTTTCATAAATTCTAATTAATTCATTTGACTTAATAAGTTATCTTTTATGAAAAGTTAACTTTACTTTAATTTTTTTTTACTTTTGCTTTTTCTTTTTTACTTCACTTTATTTATACTTTACTTTTCTCCTTTTTGTTTTATACTACTTATAATATTATTATTATATTATATTATTATATATATTTTTTATTCATAATTTTTTTATCCTCCCTTCTTCCTCCCCAAATCCACGGCGCAACAGGGGAGGGCTTCAAATTCCTTTGCGACCCAACGCAGCACCCTCTTCTCCCACCAAGGCAGCGGCGGTGTTGCGGTCCAGCGGAGAAAAACCAGTTGGACTCCTCCTTAGCTCAGCGGTGGTGGAAAGCAGTGGCTCTTCTTAGCAGCAGGCCCGCAGCGGAGCCCTCCTCTCCAGCGCGGCAGTCCAACGGACCATCTCCAGTGCATAGAGTGGCGTCTTCAGCAGCAACCACCTTCCATTAGCGGCGGACTGCAGCTACCCTGCGGCTCTCCATGCACTTAACAACACAGCGGTAGACAACATCAGCATGGTGATTCCGCAAGACTCCAGGCGGTAGACCTGGCTTCACCTTATCCAGCAGTACCGGCGGCCTCCTCCATGGTAGCACGACATAGTGGCGCAGCACCTACGGACCGGTGGCATGGCTCGGATTCATCCTTCAGAGACAAGCAGGCGGCTACTCAACAGACCCGCATCGACCGGCGATATCCATCATAGCGCGACGGACTCCCTCAAAGCAGGTTGTCCGACAGACCTTTTCCACAGACATATAGCAGCGTGACATAGGTGGATTGAGAGGGAGCGGTGAGGAAGAGCTGTTGGAGGAGGCGTTCGATGGCGGCGGCTCTGTCCATGGTGAGGGGGCGGAAATTGTAGAGGTGGAGAAGCTATCGGGGCAGGGGCGAGGACGTATCGGTGAGGATAAAAGGGGTATTGGTGATAAAAAAAAGCTATCAGTGAGGTGCGTGAGCTACCGATGATCGGTAGCTGAAAGCAGTATCGGTGAGAATTATCGGTAGCTCAGCTACCGATAGAATAAAATAAAATAAAATCAGTGAGGTATCGGTAGCTTCAGCTACCGAAAAAAAGAAGTTACCGATAGCATTATGCCGTTAGAAAAACTATCGGTGATCTTAAAAAAAATAAAATTGAACTTAAATTAAAACTATACCGAAATAAAATAAAAACAATTAATTATAAAGAACCTAAATCTAAACAAATTTTTTTATTAAATGTTTAAACATTAAAATAATTAATTGAAAACACTTAAATTATAAACTAAATAATTAATAAAATAAAATTATAAAAGACTTAAATAAAAATAACTAAACACGCTAATTAAAGAGTAGCAGCACAAAATGAAAATTAGCATTGGCGACCCAATATGTCACCATAAGAGCTAGTTTAAATCACCGGTAGACTAAAACCTTTATAAAATGGATTAAAAATTAATCTGCATACATAAAATAATAAAGTTAATGTTTAAAAACTGTTAGTTAATTAATTAATTAATTAACTACTTGAACAAATAAAATTAAGGGCGAACCAATTTAATTAATTTAAAAACACATATTATTTACGTAAATGACTAGCAGGTGATTAAACATATAAAATAATAAAATAAACCTATTCTAACATAACTTAATAGAAAGAAAAATTAATAAAATAAAGTCTAAATTAATTAATTATAATTATGTTAATTTAAAAAAAATGTTTAAATAGAACACCGTTGTTAATAAAATTGAAGGGCTCACCGGTAGAAATCAAATTCTACCGATAAGATATGAAAAAGAGCTACCGGTAGAGAAAAAGGATCCCTGTTATCGGTAGCTTAGCTACCTGTAGTCTGGCAAGCCGCGATTGTTTATATAAACATAAAAATTTAAAAGTAAATTAATTATCAAACACAATAATTATTAACAATAAAAAATTAAATAAAATAAACAAATAAAGATTAAATAAACAAAATGAAAATTAATTACATTAAAAATAAAGAAGGTATAAATTAACTATTTATTGTTCAAAAATTAAATAAAATGTTATAAAAAGTGAATAATTGACAAATTTATTTATAAAAATACAAAAGTGCATTTATTTATTAAAAAGTGTTAAAATAGTTAAATAAATTGTATAAAATGTAATAAAAAGATGTGGCTAACTGAGTAAAAATAAGGCCACATCACAAGTCTTCAAGATAGGATCTGGGATCGATACCTGCTCCTCCATCATTGTTAGGATACGAAAAGGGGAATCTTTGGATGGAACGAGTATGAAGGCCCATTCCGGTATCAGGGTAGGAATATCCTGCTCTGGTCCTCCAGTGGTTAGTGGGTACTAAAAATTCTCCTGTGTCGGGGAAGGTGAACGAATCTACCCATGTACCGGGATATGCCAGTTTCTCTCTCCATTTTCCACCACATCAGGGTGGTGGGATTTACTTGCATCCAGAGGGAGCTAGACCTGCATATATTGGTTTCCCACCGTATCTAGTCGGTGGCCTTTGTTGGCAGGGAGACGTGCCCGCCTATGATTTGCCGCCACATCTGGGTTGCGGGCTTTGTTGATCGCCACCATATCAGGATGACGGTCGTCTGAAGAAACTGCCGGGAGCTGGTCATATAGGTGCCGTATCGCCACCACGTCAGGTTGGTGGGCTTCACTACCCTGGGCAGGGAGAGGTGCCTGCCTAGTAAGTGTCGTCCTGTGTGAGAGACAGGCTTGATGAAGCTCAGCGGGGATGCTCGCTGGCTCGTACGATGCCACCATGTCTGGATGGTGGGCTTGGGAGGGGCGAACAGGTGTAGGTTCCTGTTCATTGTACGTCTCCGAGGCTGGGCAGCGGAGCTCCTCCTCAGGGACCAAGGTGATGACTGGTCCCTGATTGTACATCTGCCTCCCTCGTCAGGCGGTCCGAGGGGGCAGATCTCGAGGAGCGTGGGCTAGAATCCTTGGGGAGACATCCTCCACGGCTTGAAGATGTTTAGTCGTAGCGTGACCGCGATGATGCCTTCTGGTGAGGGCCTTGGAGCAGAACCCCTGTTCGGTGGGGATGAAGTCCTCAATGTCGACCTCATCTGCCTCCCTAAGATAAGGGAGGTACACATTCTATTGTTCGGGGGATAGGCTCCCGAAACGGTTGGAGACAGCGATAGGGGCTATCTGGATCCGCCTTTGCGGTCACTACTGGGCAGGTGACCGGAGAATCTTGACGGATCGGAGGGCGTGAATGGCTTCCTCCACTATTGGGAGAGTACCATTCATGTGGTACTCTCAGATCATCCTGTCCGAAACCCAGCGTTGAAGACGCTGGGTGGGTGACGGGGTCCTCCATTGTTGAGGAAGTCTCATCCTTGCGTCGTTGGAAACATGCACTTGTGAGTTCCTTTTCGATGCCATTGGATCGAAGGGAGTTCTGAAAGTGGTACCTGCAAATTTTTTTAGCAAATATAAGCATCAAACCCGTCAAAGTAGTATCTCATAATCCCATGCGTAATTAATGACCTTTAATGGCCCTCCTTTAGAGCATAAGGGGGGAACATGGTGGGATTAATTTGAATCCATCATGTTTGGTTGAAGATTCACGTCGGGTTCACCATTTTCTGTTTTGTTCTGGTTTTCAGCCACGAAACGCCCAACGGCTCCATATCCAATGATTGATGAACCTACTCTCAAAAGGTAGGCATTCACCGGATGGTCTGAACAGTGACAATTGAGAACTCACATTGTTCGAGAGGATGGGAATTTGGGCTCCTCACACCCTTTTTGGGGGGAATTATTTCCTGTTCCGGGACTCTCTTATAGATTTAAGACGTATTCACATGTTCATGAATATTTGGTTTATTCCCAAACATAATATCAAGAGATTTAACCTTGGTGGTCAACGGTCAACTGGAATCAAGGGTTTGGAATCATTTATGCCCGAGTTTTACCATCCCTCATTGGATTAATGACCCCGAAGGGTTGGAACTCACTTTAGGCGGCACTAGGGGTGGCGCAGTGAACCGATATGGAGATGATCAGATCGACCAGTCGTTAAGCTTGAACCTCAGGGAGGCTTCCTATGTACCCTGCTTAGGAGGAAGGGATCAAAGTCCACGTAGTTCTTAATGTCATTCTGGAAGACGGTGGAACTCGACGTGAAGAAATGTCCGAGTGGTGTGCTTGAACCTCGTGGAGGCTTCCTACGTACCATGCTTTGGCATGGATCAAAGTCCATGTAGTTCGCTTCAGCTCGGGGATTACACTCTAAGGAGGCCTAGAATGATGGATTGGGGCTTACACTCTTAGGAGGCCCATGGTAGGATGTCATGGTCGATGCTTACTCTAAGACCACGTGAGTCATGCTCGGTGTGAGAAACAAGAGGCAGCAGGGACCAGAGGATCACGTTGTGAAAGGTGCATCCATGAGAAGCGGAGTGGGGCTTACGCATGGAGTGGCCCAGGATGATGAATTGCGGCTTACACTTTCAAGAGGCCCATAAGGTCGAGGCTTACTCTGAGATGGACGGCCGGGGTGAAAAAACCCAGCAGGAGAGGGAACATAGTGCTCTTGTGCCCATCTCCTCTCTTGCAGTTCATGAGGGCTTCCTTATGATGGCTATTTTACCATCTTCGAGGAACCCTAAACAAGTGAAGGGGAAGAAAGGGGATTCCTGAGCTCAAACTCCACATTACCATGGGAATGTGGGAATCTCCTCAAGGGTCGGGGAAACCCTTTGTCCCCTATTTACCATGGGTATGTGAACTAAAAAATGGTGCGATGATGCACCTAAAAGTTACACCACACAGATCCAGTGGCTTTGGTGGAGGCCTCGGCTTGGGGTCGATGAATAGGCCAATGAGGGAGTCACGAAGGACTTGGCTAGATCAGACAGATTTTACCTGGATTTGGAAATGAGAACACTGAAGTATTTGGCGAGCCACCGAGAGGAAAGGGTGGTGGCACCCTTCACGCGGGGAAGGGACACATGGCGGGAGAAGCCATCCGCGAACCAGGGTGGTCCGCGGACTGATTGACATACCGTGAACTAGAGTGGTTCACAGCTTTAGGTTCAATCCGAAAACGAGGGTGGTTCGCGGAGGGTTCCAGGCAGGCAGCGGCGTCCAAGGGTGGCGCAGATCAAAGGCTCATCGGTCGGGGCTTCGACCGTGTAGGAGAGTGCTACACAGTACGACAGATGGGAAAAGAGGAATAAATTCCTTGGTCTGCGGGGAAGTCATCCACGGAGGGAGTATGGTTCATGGTTCTCCTTTTTCATTATTTTTGGGTTCGCAGTTCACCAAATTATTATGCATTTTCCATTTCCTTGTTAATTCGTATACATGTTGTGGTTCGCGGATGGGAATTTCGCTGTTTGCGAAATCCGAAGCCTTCCTTCAACCGATCTCCTTCAAAATTTCCAATCCCTTGGAATCCGATTCCATTTCTCCAATCCCCCTTTTCTTTCCCCCTTGGTCCCCTTTTATAGAGTGGGGAAAGGGATGTATCTGTGGCCATATGAGACCTTTTGCAGAGGCCCATAACCAAATACCTGGTTCACAGCCGACTTGGTCAATCCACGATTCAAAGTGGGTATTGAATGCTTCCCCCCGTAAGGCGAACCCAGGGAGTGCTCCGCTGCTACAGAGGGTTCCGCCTCTATTCCGCGAGTGATAGTGGGTGTGGCTTGAACCGGTCGACGCGGTCTGCGGTTGGGGAGGTTCGTGATGGTGAACCGGACTGGCGCCCATCCTTCCTCGTGACCATGGAGGCTCTCCACCTCCATTTTGCGAACGAAAATGGTTCGCGGAGGGGGGTTCCTCGCGGGGCTTGGCCACTCTGCGCTTCTGGAGGACCGATTCGCGGACGGGTCATTTTTGTGTCTCTTCTTGATTATTTGCCCCAATTCTTAATGGAATCTCCTTGTTGGATTTTTTAGGACCCTACAACATGGAATAATGAAAACTAAATCAACGTTTTAATATATAATTTTTTTATAAAACAGAGAAAGTATATCAAAAAATTATCATTATATATTTCGAAAGGTCTTTCTTCATTATAGGTGGGATATAAATCCACAACTAAATATCAACTGGCACATTCATCCTTGTTGTCATCCCAAAAAAATAATTATCATTTACTTTTTGGGGTTAATAGGTTGGACACATTGATTCCAACCATCCAAAAATTTTATACCTCTACTTATTAACATGATAATTTTATTCAATAATATGATGCTTAATTTTATTATTTTTTTCATCACAATGTTGTGGATCACTTAATAATTCTGTAGTTTTATCATCAACAATTTTTTCTTCCTTGAGATTGGTAACATAATAATGTGTAGAAGTCATTGTCTTCATGAGTAGTCAAACTTATTATTTTTTAATAACAATAATGTAAACACATACAAAGGATTTGAGAAGGGTTCTATATATTATCTATTACAAACATGGTGAAATCTTAAAATACATCGTTACATTCTTTGTTCAAATGATTAGTGTGTATCCATTTTGAAGGAATTGGGTAATTGAAATTAGGAAAAGAATTACTCCGCTATGGTAGGTGTTATCCTCTGAATTAATCCGTAGATGAAAGTTATAGACAAATATAATCATCATAAAATCCATCTCTTGAGTAATTATTATTCCATTCCATTGGTTGAGAATCATCATCCATCTATTATGGGAATGTACCTATGTTTCTTGAACTACTCTGAGAAGTAGTAATCCCATACTAGGAACCAATAATAATTTTGGATAACTACTACTCAACGTAGTTCAATAAACATAGAAGAGATGTGGGAGGAGTCTCAGGAAACAAAATGCAATAACTGTTTGGGAGATGTAGCTAGAGGGTATGACAACTGTTTCCTTAAAACATTTTAAATTACCACACCATAATTTAAAATTTGAAATCTCATATCAAAATTTTAAAAGTTCCCTTAACCTACCAAGAGAAGATCAACTCATCCCCATTGAGCTGAACCAACTCTAATATTTTTTACTAGTCCCTTTACCTCACTTGTATCTCAAATATAAGATATATATGTCCACTGAGGTTCATGTGTAGGGTCTGAGTATAATATTAAACAAGTAAATGCTAACATGGACCCTAAAATATAAAAAAATGCATATATTGGTGTATATGTTCAACGTAATAACACTCAAAATACACATTTCAGTCATGTAATTATGTACTAACCAGGTTACCATAATAATAAAATGTACAAACTTCATTTCATTCCTATGAATTATAATAATCATACCATAAGTTTATACCATGGTTGTTCCATGACACTCACATCATTTCACTAATAAGAGGATAAAAGATTAATCATAGGAGGACAAAAAAATTATTTATCCCCATCTATAAATAACCAGATCACACATACCATGATATTTAACCACATACCCCTAGTATCCAAGACTATCCCTCAAGGATAAATATCAAATGTACATATGATATTCAAATCATGAAATGGGTATAAGAGATCCATTTTTCTTAGTAAGTGCATTAGAAAAATATTTCACAAATAAAACAATGGAGATAGATTTAAAAAAAAAATATTTCACCTTAGGCTTATTCAATATAATCCATTAAAAAAAATTCCAAAAAAAATTAAACTATATCTTAACATTGATTTTAAAAGGATAAACAGAAATAAAAATCAAATTTTCATTTTTTTTCATTACATAATTTGCTAATTATTATTTACAATATATATATATATAGATATAAATTATAAAATAAAATAAGAAATAATATTTTGGTGATGAAAATAATATTGATAGTGATAAGGATCCCAAAGGATGCATATGGTTTCATACATCACACTGAAAATAAAAATGTCACTTCCTTTAGTAATATGTGAAGTGATATATCCAATGAACATGATTAAATTAGGAGATAATTTGATTTTTTTTCTCTTCAAATACAAAATAAATTTCAATATTCTTCTACTTATCATATCATTTTACAATGACAAATATTAGTGTACTCTGTGACTGGAGATGATGTTGAAAGAAACATTAGGGAATTGATGTTGTTTTCTGATGAAATAGTTATATTACCTGAAGATGATTAAGTTGAAAAACTCCATGAGGAGTTGTATATAAATATTGAACTATACAATGGAAAATTAATAGGGGTAACTATAAAAAAATATTATATTATTATTGTGTTATTCAAACTGAATTATAAACTAACCTCCCCTATATTTAATTTACACAATCAATACAATCAGAACATCGCTAGGATAAATATTTAAATATATATTGTCAATACTCCATATTAAAACTCCATAATCCATTATACCCTCAAAACAACAATACAAAATGTACGAAAAGAACATTAATTAATCATACAAGCACTCATTTGGTAAATTAATCATACCTTACTTGTAGTAAAAATAATAATAAGTAATTTAAACATACATTAAATGTTTCAAAAAAGAATTAGAAGATTTAAAAGCCACCCATTCATCAAAAAACTGTTCCTAAAATATAAAACAAGTTAAATAATCATTGAAGGATATTAAACATACATTAGTTTTTCTCCCACTCATTAAATATTTATTCAGTCAAATATATCACATAATGAACATACCATAGACACCCCTTTAGATGTATAAAAACATGATTTATAACACCCATTCATCAAATAATCATACATGAAGACCACAAGCCCAGAAAAAAGTTTATAAAAAAAAAAATCAGACCTTGGATGTGTGAAAAAATCATAAGTACAATTAAAAACTATGCAGAACTATCAAAGAGAAGCAGTGATAGAGAATGATGAAAGATAGGAAGTTCATGATGACGATGGTGGTGGTGATTTTAATAGCGATAATGATAACAATGTAAAGAGACATTAGTGAAGGTGTTAATAAGAATAGAAACCATGAGGAAGAATGAGAGAGACCAACCACAACTAGAGTTGTATGAGAAGAGAAGCATGTCTCGTTATGGTTGAGAATACCTCAACAACCTAAACATCAGAACCCAAACAAACCACCAAATTGCAAGGAGGAAAGAATAAAATGCCTGGGAGTCTTGCCTTGATTCATCAAAGAAAAATAAAGGAGGAGCACCTACAT
This sequence comes from Viscum album, assembly GCA_963277665.1. Taxonomy (NCBI): domain Eukaryota; kingdom Viridiplantae; phylum Streptophyta; class Magnoliopsida; order Santalales; family Viscaceae; genus Viscum; species Viscum album. Next base: position 1,442,923,838 of record OY728145.1, on the reverse strand, counting down.
AAGGGGAGTTACAAGAAATCTTGAGAATCATGACTGAATTAGTCATGGCAAGGGTTATTTTAAATAAATCAATATGACCTTTATCATCACTTCTAAAAAAGAACTGATAAAGATACCTTTTATCAATGCTAAATTAATATGCACTGATAAAAGATCTCTTCATCAAATATTTTTAGTGCTGATAAAGATAGAGCTTTATTAGCACTAAACAATGACTAATAAAATAAATAATTGTTGTTTCTAAATGTTTAGTGTTGATAATGATACTTTTTATCATCTCTTATTTAACAGTAATAAAGCTCTATATTTATTAGTGTTAAAGAAGTGCTTATAAAAGGAATCTTTATCAATGGATTTATAATAATTATTATTAACAAAAAATTTTTGAATATATTTATATAATTATATATATATTTATTATAATTTTATAAATATTTAAATTTATAATTATTAATTTATAATTGTATAATTTTTTTTCAATACTATATTTTTAATTTTTTATTATATATTTATATATAATTTTATAATTATAGTAAATGTACATTTATAAATATATTTATAAATAAAAATGTTTTCAAATATATTTATAAATAAAAATGATTTAAAATATTATTAAATTATCTATTATTTATCATTATAAAAATATTTATATCCTTAAATATGTTTATATAATTATATATATATATAATAAGTATATATAAATATAAATATAGTTAAAATATACATTATTTAAATATATATGATATAATTTTATAATTGTAATTATATATATATGATTATATATATAATAAATATAGAAATCATATTAATTATTAAAATATTTTATTACAATTTTCTAATTATTTAAATATATAATTATTTATTGAAAAATATAAAAATACTTTTTTAAAATGTAATATTTATACATTGATATCATTATATATATAGATATATAATAAATATAAGTATACGTATAAATATAAATATAAATATAGTAAATATATTCAGTATTTAAATAAATTTATTACAATTTTATAACTATTTAAAAATTTATAATTAATTATTTATAATTATATAAATATTTTTTTAAAACACTATAATTAATTATCAAAAATTATAATTACACAAATTTATAAATATAGTACCATTAAATTTATTGAAATATTTATTTATAAATATTTATTTACAAATATATTTTTAAAATCATTGAGTAATATATAATAAAAAATGTATGCATCATAAAAATAAGTGAAATTGAATAGTTAAATATAAGTACACTTAAAAATATTGAAAAAATAGATAATTTTTATTAATTAAATATAAATTATTAATGAAATATGAAAATATATTTATGTAAAGATGAATACATATTGAAAATACAAAAAATAGTAAATAAATAAATATAAATATATAATCGAAAAGGATTAAATTAAAAAAAATTAAAAATGAATAAATAATACATAACATTAATAATATTAAAAATAAACAAATTAAATTTACCAATTAAAACATAATATATTAAATGTATCATGAAATAATGAAACTCTAAAATGAATACTAAAACTTGAATAAAATACATAAATATTAGGTGTTTTTGTTTGTATACATGTTTTCATTAATTGCATAAATATTTGTTTGTGTACATTATATATATAAAAAATTAATTACCTATATGTATGAGAAATCAATATAAAACAAATTTTATATGGTTGGGGTGGTGCCCGAGTGGTAAAACCCATAATCCTACATCCAAAAGATCAGGGTTCTATTCCTCACATGTCGTTAGGGGGATTTATGATGTAGGTGGTGACACATGTAGGTAGTGATGTAGGCAAGATGATGTAGGAATGATGTAGAACATGAATTTCTAGCCATGTTTGTGGACCACATGTCCTTGGCTTATGACCTATGTAATGGGTCTCCCTCTACCCAAATAAAAGAGGTCTTTTCATTCATAATTAAAAGAGGCTTCTACCCCAAAATTTTAGAACAATTTAACACACATTTTATGTATGTTAAAATTAAAAATAAAACAACATTAAATTAGTCAATTTATTAACGTAATTATCTATTTTTTTAATTTATATTATTTTTTAATTATAACCCATTTTTCAAAAGTATAAGAATTATTTCATGTAAGTTTAAATATTTTATATTATATAAATCATATTTTAGGAAATATTTTGTACATTTATATATATATATATAGAAATATGTATATGAATATATTTTTATATTAAATCTATTCACACATATCATTTTATAAAAACCGTTAAAAATGAATAAGACTTTATATGTTATTGATTATTAAATTTTATTCATTTTCTATAATTATGTTTAATATATATTATTCATTACTATTTAGAATTAATATATACATATAATAAACTTATTCATGTTTTTATAAATTATTTCATTGATAAGTTTTTAATAATTTAATAATTTATTCATTTTAATTGTTTTTATTTATTACGGTTCAATAATTGTTAATTTTTTTTCATTATTACAATGAATTTATTTTATATATCAATATTTAATATATAATATTTTTTAATATTTATAATATATATATATATATATTGGTGCTGAATTCCTTTTAAGGCCATGGATTAGCATATTTAAGTGACCCAATGGAATATTCTTATTCTATGGACAATCCTTAGGATACCAAGGGAGAAGAGCACAAGATCTGGAGCTTGTGTACAAGAGCAAAATTAGCACAATAACATATTGCGTGCCCGATATGACATCAAATAGATCCTTGCATGCCGCCACTGATATTTTCACCTATAAATAGAAGCGTACCCCCTCCTTAATGTGATCTGAAAGATAAACTCTCGCTCTAGCATGCGAAAGATGACCCCTTCCACAACCACATGAAATTCATCATGCCAAGGTACGTGATCTTTCGCGATAGGTATCCCATGGGTCCCCCTTTAGGTGGGTCCATTAGGGCTTGACCCTCACCCATTTCCATTTTTCCCAAGCCATGTGTCCGCAAAATATCCCTCTTGTACGCAAGGATTACCCTTGTGCAACACATCTTGCACTTGGACACTTCCCTTTGTGCGCTTGTCCCCAAACATGCACGCAACATTTGACTTTGTGCACAAGTCTTCAATATTACATGTACTCCTTCCTATGAAATCCATGTGTCATCTTTACCCTAATGAACCATGTTCAAGATTCTCTTGCATGCAACATCCCCCTCTTTCATGCACCTCTTCCATGCGACCCTCTAGGCTTGTGTATAGAGATTTTTAGGTTCTCCGAGCGGTGTTCCGTGTCGTATTCCCATAACACATTCTTCTTCACATATGTACGCTATCGACTATTGCTTCATTGTATATCTACAATAACAAGGATCCCCAGATCGACCACTCATCCACCTTGTTAAGCCCTATAAATTCTTGTGCCTTACCCTCCCTAAGTGAGGGTCAGTAGAAGTAATGTATGTCCAAGCGGTGAGGAGTTAGTCCTCATCATCCAAGAAGAAGGATGTCAAACTACATAGCACCCCTCTTCTAAAACACATGATGTTAATTTGTGATCAATGCATGTGTGATGATGTTGGGAGGATTCAACAGAGAATGAGCATAAAATCTATCCCACCTTCTATCTACCTTTTTGCTTTGTCACCGTGTGCGCTTCAAGTAGTCTCTATGTAAGCCCCAACACACATTGATAGGGTGTTCCCCATACAATGGCTATATCCTCCTTGTACATTGGGTCACCCTCTTCAGGCTTCCCCCAAGAAGTAAGTCCCACTATTCACCCTCCTTTATGTCTACACCTTTCACAACATAATCATCTGGCCTTGTATTTCATCTTGTTTATCCCACCGAGCATGACTCACATAGGATTAGAATAAGAAGCAACCATGACAACCTCTTTGGTCTACTAACCATGAGTAAGCCCCATGCCCCTCATCCTACATGACGTTAAACTATATAACCCATCATGAACTATATGGAATTTTATTCTTGTCCTCTAAAAATGGTACATAGGAATCCTCTCTAAGGTTCAAGCCCATGATTACTCACAATCCATTTGTCCCAGCTACTTCAGGTCGGTTCCTTCATCCTATATGACATTAAACTAAACCCTCTGAACTACAGATGTTTTGATCCCTTTGTAGTACACAGGACACCTCTTTGAGGATAAAAACCAATTAATGGTAAGACCCATTTATCCCTCTTAGGGACGTACCCTCCTAATGCGACATGTTATTCTTTTGGGATACATCATTTGGATTCGCTTCCCTGTGGTGCTTTGATCCATCAATCTGGGATGCTAACCATGTGTATGCCCCAACATGTCGAAGGGTTCTTGTACATTGTGTACACCCCAACCACATGTCCCATCTTTCCTGAGCTTTTAACCATGAATAATCCCCACACTTCACTGTACTCCTCCAACCAAGAGTGTTTCTCATGTGATGGGTTACTAACCATGCATAAGCCCCAACATGTCTTTGGGTTGCTATCCTTTGTGTACACCCCAATTCTATGCCCCATTATAAACTATGTAGATCTTGATTCCCTACTATGAGGATATGAAGGAAGCCTTCCTGAGGTTCAAGACCATCATCTATGTCCCATGAAAGTTTTTCCTTTGATCCCATTGGGTTTTGGAAAGATCATGACCTAGCCCAGAGTTTTTACTTCCTTCAGGTCCCCATCCATGAACTCCATTCTCACAGGCCACCTTCTTAGGTGTCCCATCGCCCCACTGAATTTTGTTGAATTTGATTCCCATATATAGGGATACACAAGAAGCCTCCCTGAGGCTCAATATCAACACCAATATCATTCCCACATCCGTTCAATCCCATTCATCTCACACACCTCACTAAATCATCCATTATTCATCTTGATTCCTACACGAGCTGCCACATCCCCATGTGATCATACCATTAAAATAAGTATATGACCATATGTAAGCCCTGAGTCCCCAATTAGAAATATGTGGGTTTTTATCTCTGTATTCTACACAGGGTATGAGGAATCCTCCTTGAGGTTTAATCCAAGCCAATGGTAAATATTGGTATCCCTTCCTAGGGGTGAACCCTCTCTGATCCTCCCGTAGTGGTGTCCAAATCAGACTCCACGGTGTGAAACCTTCCCTTTTTGGGACATGCCATCTTGGATCTATCCTAATTGGGTGTCTTGATCCATCATGATAGTAAACCTTATAGGTTATCCCTCCTATGGATGTACCCACCTAATCTACTCTCATCTGGGTTTCAATCAGCCTGATCTATATCCACTAGATATCAAACTCGCGACATGTTACGACCCATCCCCTGGGGCTCATGCTGTGACTACCCCAAGCCCGAGGGCACCGTTGATCTCGATGAACCAATATTCGCTTAAGGAGACCTTCACCTCGACTGCAGTAGGCAGAGGGTGGTGGTTATCTTTTCACATATTCGTGAAATATTAACATAAAAATAAAAATTGTGTAACATTTATTTTTATTTTTATTTGAAACTTCTTGTGGATATTTTACAGGTGGGGACCACTTGAACTAAAACCTTCCATGAGAGGTTATTTTGGTGGGGACCACCAATCCTAACCTCCCATGAGAGGTTATGGTGGTGGGGACCACCCGAGTACAAACCCCCTTGAGCTCCCCTTTAATAGGAGAAACCCTCAAACTTTTTATTAAATGTGGGGGAGCCTCTTCAAGTCCTCCAACATTTATTATGAAAACTCATTTAATTAATTAATCCTTTTTGAATTTATCACAATGAACTAAATAGACATTGTATTCTATTATGTTGGCTACTAGGAATTTTTGGTGGAATTGGGAAGAAGGAGCCTTGGGAGAAATCTTTCCAACGAAGAACGCCAATGAAGCATGTCGACTTTGACTTCAAATTCTTCCTCAGGACAATCAATGATGAGGAACTTCTTCAACATCAATGAACCGACGATTGAGGAAATAACGATGTCAATGATGACCGTCTATCCCCAACAACATCTTCTCCTTCCTCATGACCTCGCTCGACGAATCAAATGAGGTAGAGAGGGTGTTTGAATTATTTGTTTTACCCATTCTTGATATTCTTGTGATTCGAGTATTATAGACACTTGATACCACTGTAATGCGGAGTGTGTGGCCCAAAAAAACATGGACCATCCTCTCTGAATTGAATGGTTTAATTCAGGTGTTCTTCACGATGGAGGAGGATGGCTATCAACCGTGATGAAGGCGACAAAGGCAACGAAGGTGATGAAGGCAACAATGTTGCCCCACGACGCTCCGTCAGCCATGGCCTCCGTGCCCCACGGCGCTCTGCTGCCCGCGACCTCCTCTCCCCATGACTCTCCTCTTCCCACTGCCTCCATACCCTGCGGTGGTCCACCGCCCGCGGCCTGCCGCAATGCCCCGCAGCCTCACCGCGCCGCCCGACGACCTCATCGCGCCACCCCGAGACCTCACCGCGCCGCCTCGCGGCCTCACTGCGCCTCCCCGCGGCCTCGACGCACCCCCCTCATCCTTGCCACCATGCACCCTCGTAGAACCCCCTATTGATGAGCCACCCCGTCGACTCCACTATCCCAGTCGAGCCGCATCGGCTGAGCTGCCCAGCGGCCTCACACCCTCACAGTACACCCCTGCGGACGACCCACCCCGCGCCCTCGCAGCGCCCTCTACGGCCGCTCCACTATGCGCCCATGTGAAACCCCCACATCTGAGCCATCCCCCACCCCCGCTGCACCCTCACAGCCTCGCTGCCTGCCGGGCTGAGTCGGTCCGGGTTGGTCCGACCAAGTCAGACTGGACCCGGACCAGGGACAACCCTATACTTTACTGGGGCCATAACATTGGCAAAAAACATCTGTTTGATGAACCATCAGTGTCACTCAAAACCTTGGAGTGATATGGTACCTTTGAGTATGCCCCACTAGAAATTTGGATTAAGATGGGGGTACAGTCAGGTTGGATCCAGCACGAATCCAACCGGCCCCTCAGGACTAAAAGGCTAATAACTCACAGACCGAGCATCTGATTGACGCACTGTCTATTGCGTTGAAACCCCTATTACATGGAATTCATTTGAGATACTTCTGCATAGAAATTGTACTATTGACTAATAGATTGGGGAGCGGACCCTCCTGATGTTGGTCAAGCCCAGTGTGGGAGACAAGTAGCTGGCTGTGACGAGAAGATAGACTAGCGATACTGTGTGTGTCATCTCCTAGCGATCCTATGTGGGTAAGATCCTAAAAATATTGCGTTGGTAAGATTCTAGTGATCCTATGTGGGTCAACTCATAGAAATCCTCAGTGGGTCAGCTCCTAGCAATCCTATATGGGTCATCAGCTCCTAGAGATCCTGTGTGGGTCAGCTCCTAGCGATTTTGTGTGGGTTAGGTCCTAGTGATCCTATGTGGTTCAGCTCCTAGTGATCCTGTGTGGGTCAGCTCCTAGAGATTTTTTGTGGGATAGCTGCAGAGCCTCTTAATGAAGTAAGATGATTCAGTAGTTATAACTAATCCCTCTACTACCGTACCTATGTTGTACCTCGTGTGAGTTGAGTCTGTACATTGTAGTAATTTCTTTTGTGGTAATACATTGGTGGTATTATTTTGTGTGGCATACCTATGTGGTACTTTCATTCATGTTATCCCATCCTTTTTGGAACATTTGAGTTTTGGTCTTTGATTTGGACCCTGTGTTTTTCTCATGATTGAGGTGGGTTTACTTGATAACTTAGGAATATGTATGGGCATATATCTATGTCGAGTTGTCACTATTTTTTCATGAAGTGTGGTTATCCTTGGTAGATTTTGTGAGACCATGAGGGTCTCTAGGTCCCTACTGAGTATCATTATACTCACCCTTGCACGGTCTATGCCCGCACCTCGTTGTGTTGGATGCAGATGACGAACATCGCTGATCGAGGTTGAGAGTACCAGGACTAGACGGTGCTCGGAGGTGGACCATAGGATGTGTCGGTACACAGAGGAGACAGGTGTATGTGGAGTGCGGTGGATGAAATCTATATACACCCTTCAGCTAGGAACCCGGAGGATGACCTTATAGCATCCCGTCTTTTTATAACATAACTTTTTATTCCATTACACGGAACTGAGGATCTTTAAGGTTTAGTGTCTTGGAAACAAGGAACATAAAACATGAAACAAAAAAAAACATTCTTCTTAAACACTTGAAAGGCTTCTCCTTATGTTCACCCTAGGCTCATTACTGCATCTCATAACCTGGGGACATACATCAAAAAGAAGGGTGAGCAGAAGGCCCAGCAAGGGAAACAAGTGAAACATTTTACATATGAACTTGAGATACATCAATAAAGTCATGAAAAGGACTTTAATGCATGAAAATGAAATCATGAGGCATATCATAATAAAAATAACATTTTTCATAACTTGAAGATGTGGCTGCAACATTTAATATTGACAATCGTTTCGTTTCACCAAGGTCCATCCCCAAGGTGTCGTTAAAAATTACCAAGGTTATTCACCAAGGCATCGTTAAAATTGTAATCTCTAGTGGTTACATCATTACCCAATGCATTGGAGCGCTATCAGGGCGCACCCTTAAATTTGCCTTTATTATCATGTGAGCCACATATATCATCATCAAACATTTCATAAATAACCCACATAGCATAAAATAAATGGGTTTCATTTCACAATCATAACGTTTTAAAAACTACATTAAAGACATGATCTTTACGTCACTTTAAACCCACGGAAAGGGAAAGCGGGTCTCATGTATGTAAATCCCAGAATTTAAAATGGAACATTTTGATATATATGTGAATACCCTTGTATAAATAAGAGCTTTGAGTATTCACTTTATAACATAAAATAATTTTTGAGAAAAGAGAGATGCATTTTGAGGGGAAAATTCTGCAGCATAACGGCTAAGTTTCGGGGTTTTAGAAAACATTGAAATGAGAGGGGACATGGGTCACCCACTCATAAATGATCCATAAAACAGTAGGGTGAAGGAATAAGAAGGACATATGGACATGGTAATGAAATTTTAGGGACATACCATTTGAAATGAAAAACATGGAAGAAAAAAAAGTTTAGATTTCTCTTATGAAAATTCGGCAGCCTTACGACGTCACTTAACTTCAAAAGAAAATGATTTGACAAGATCAAATAGGGTCCCTCATCATATGATAATAAGAGATCGGTATGATGGATATATAGATAATTCCCCAACATAACAAAAAGGAACTTGAAAGAATTGACATGAAAGTAGAACTTCAAAACGAGAAGGGTGAAGAACCACTTAAAAATTCGGCAGCCTAACGGCACCACTTAAAACTTCAAAATACTGAATTGAAGCCATCAAATGGGGTCTCTCATCATATGAACATAAGAGTACAGTATGATAGATATAGAGATCATACCCCAATATAACAAAAAGGAACTTGAAATAATTGACATGAAAGTAGAACTTCAAAACGAGAAGGGTGAAGAACCACTTAAAAGTTCAGCAGCCTAACGGCGCCACTTAAAAATTCAAAATACTGAATTGAAGCGATCAAATGGGGTCTCTCATCATATGAACATAAGAGTCCAGTATGATAGATATAGAGATCATACCCCAATATAACAAAAATGAACTTGAAATAATTGACATGAAAGTAGAACTTCAAAACGAGAAGGGTGAAGAACCACTTAAAAATTCGGCAGCCTAACGGCGCCACTTAAAACATCAAAATACGGAATTGAAGCGATCAAATGAGGTCTCTCATCATATGAACATAAGAGTCCAGTATGATAAATTTAGAGATCATACCCCAACATAATAAAAAGGAACATGAAAGACTTGAATGAAAATAGAACTTGAAAACGAGGAAGGTGAAAGAATCCCTTAAAAATTCGACAGCCTAACGGCGCCACTTAAACATTCTTAAAACGAATTGATGAGAGCAAGGGGGGTTCTCTCATAATATGAACATGAAATAGGCAGTAGGATGAATATAAAAGAACATCCTCCAACATAAGAACATGGAGTATAAAAGAAATGACATAAAAGAGATTACTTGAAAAGAAAGAGAGGGGTCGGATCCCTTACCTTAAAATGTAACTCTTAAACCTCAAAGGTTGAGACCTTGAGGGCTTGGGGGCACCTTGGGAGGACTCCTTGGGAGGTAATGAGACCAGAAATTCGTTGGGAATGAGTGGGGAGTTGAATGGATGAGAGGAGGGCTTGGTATTTATAGGGAAAGTGAGGGGACAAGGCATTAATGACCAAGAGACACCTCACATGTGCTTTTCTCAAACCCATGTGCTCTCCCTTGGCATTTATCATGGAGGTAGGCCACATGGGGCCCCCAAAACAATAATTCATCACCCTTGGCCGGACAACCCTTAAAAAAAACTCATGACATCATCATGACACAGTTATGAGGTCATTAAACATACCGAAACCCTAAAACTGTATTTTTACTATTCACTGAAAATTCAACTTTCTCAGAAAAATCCCAAAATTTCATATTAACCAAATATCAATGCTCTGATTTCAAAAATGAAATCCATTTTATAAAAATAATTTTCTAAATATTTTTAATTTAATTTTTAAATAAAAACACTATTCATCGAAAATTCATTTTTTCAGAAAAAACCCCAAAAATTACCATAACATAATATCGATGCTATGAGTTCAAAAATAAAGTCATTTTTATAAAAATAATTTTCTAATTATTTTTAATTAAATTTTTAATTAAAAAACACTATTCACCCGAAAAAACTAATACTTGAATAATAATTAATGAAACCGTTATTTAACTATTTTATTGAATCACATTACTTAATCAAGGTGCCTAGATTATTTTAAAACTTTCTTTAAGTGAGATTACTAATCCATTTGGTCATATTACTAATCCTAATCATAAAATCACTATTCATAATTTACTATTCATCGAAAATCAAGTTGATCTTATTAGACTCCAAATTTCGTACTGAACATAATTGTAGAAGACCATTTTTCGAAAATCATTACACATTTTAAGTTATTTAAGGTTTACATAAACATTTTTTTTTCAAAATATTCTTTTGAAAATTCATCAAAAATATGCATACTATTTTTATCCATTCATTTGAAAATTCATAAACTTCATCATAAGCAGAAATCCCAATTTTTATTTAAAACAAGGATTACACAAGGCAGTTACGGTCTCGTTACATATCCCCTTATAATACCAGCATAGGACCTAAGAGTAAGGTGTGCTAGGGTGATAGAATCTTGGGGCGGCTCGGTCAACATTGCCCGAGTAGTAATTTCTATCAGTTTGAACTTCTTGCGAAGGCGATTCCGTTCTAGCTTCACATGATGAAGTTCGGCTTGGGTTTGGTCCAGAGCAAAGGCCAATGGTGCTACCTCCTTCCCAAGCTCTGTTAGATGGGCTTCGATCGGTCCATGACTACTAGGTGAGGCCATCAAATCTTTTTCTATAATAATCAACCAAGATTACTTATATATAGAGACAATAATAAAAACATTTTGTTCATAGCGGTCATATTGACCGATGGTCACATAACAGTCAAAACCAATGGTCTCATTCTAATTATAATCATGTTTATCAAATAAAACATTTGTTGAGTAATAAAAATAACGCATAAAATTAGGAAACAATATTTATTTAAAATTTCGGGTTGTTACAATCTTCCCCCCTTAAGAAATTGCGTCCTCGCAATTTTTTTAAAAATTGGCTTTTGAAATTTCATTGAAAGTCCCACATCGGAAAAGGGGTCAGTAAAACTATTACTTTAAAAGAAATAAAGGGAAGTACAAAGGTCACCCGAGTTAACCCACACTAGGGTTCCATGTAGGAAAACATGGACATGGAGGAAAAAACAAAGGGTCAAGTTCTGAGGGAGAGTGATAGAGAACATGATTAGGAGAAAGTTAACCATGAGAAAATCCCAAACTTATGATGTGTGTAAACGGTCTTTGATTACCTAGTAGAAAATGTAAACCAACAACATTTTTGTTTTATGTTTCTTTTCATAATTTTGAGGATTTCATTTACTACATAGAACAAAAACATAAGAAAATATACCTACCTTCAAGTAGAGTTTCATCCTTTAACAAGTCCCTACCAACACTAATCTTTTCTCCAAATGATGAGAATTCAAAAACACTTGGTCTCATAAAAGCACAAGAATCATCTTCTATAGAATCACATAATCTACAAAAGATTAACTATCTATTTCTTCTATCTTTAAACATTATCCCAAAAAACAGAAAGGTTAAGGTAAAACAACTCTTCAAAAAGAAAGAATTCCATAGGAATGGAAACTACTTTTAAATCATCAAAGTTCTATGGTACTACCCAAAGTTCATCATAGACCATTCCATAAATAACGGTCCTTAAAATTCCTCAAAACAAACCAAACTAAGATTGAAACCCAAATACAATAAGGATTTGATAACATAGTCTTCCAGAACAACTTCATTGTTCATCTCCAGACAACATCAACCACTCCTAACATCTTATAAAAAGTAGCTAACCTAAACATATTTTACCCAAGATAGGTTAGTCATTCCCTTAAGTAACCTAAATTACTATAAGTTCACCTTAAATTCATCGATTCTTCAAAATATAAGTCAACCTTACTCCTCAATGAAAATACCGTAGTAATCTATTTACCTCGATCAAATATGGTTCCCAAAATAATGAACGTCTTCCAAAATAATAATCATATTTTAATCCCCTAATCATCCCTGTCATATTAATACGAAAATTGTCGCATTTCCTATCACATTGGTTGTCGGAACATGTTCTTCCATTTCCCACCATTAACTAAGGAGAGAAGCATAATTAGGGGCTTAAGTACTTAGCTAATAATCATGAAAAGGAACTGAAAGCATATAAGGATAAATTTTATATGAAAGGTATACCCTAACTTGTGATCTCCTAGGTTCCCATCTAGGTTATGAATGATCATATATTCTTATGTGAACCTTTATTTTATTTTATCTTTGTTCCTTTAACAATGGTTCATACCAAGCTTATGAATTTACCAAAGCATATCCCCCAGGAGTGTCGTAACCAAGAGTGTAGCAAGACCCGTTGTCGTGTACCAGTTCCCGTTCGAGTCTAGCTCAAAGCAGTGTTTTCGGGTTTTACCCCTATGTACATCTATGCCAGAGCCACCTCTACCTGCTCGTATCCAGACAGGGATGTATTTGCTTGGCAACCCCTTACTCAATACTCACCAAAATACCAGGAAGATTTCCTATATTAAACTTTTCTATAGGGTTCCTCCTAGAGTTTTCATATCCTAATTTCCACAAATAACTAAACCATCCTTTGATACCAACTATAGCATCCCGTCTTTTTATAACATAACTTTTCATTCCATTACACGGAACTGAGGATCTTTAAGGTTTAGTGTCTTGGAAACAAGGAACATAAAACATGAAACAAAAAAAAACATTCTTCTTAAACACTTGAAAGGCTTCTCCTCATGTTCACCCTAGGCTCATTACTGCATCTCATAACCTGGGGACATACATCAAAAAGAAGGGTGAGCAGAAGGCCCAGCAAGGGAAACAAGTGAAACATTTTACATATGAACTTGAGATACATCAATAAAGTCATGAAAAGGACTTTAATGCATGAAAATGAAATCATGAGGCATATCATAATAAAAATAACATTTTTCATAACTTGAAGATGTGGCTGCAACATTTAATATTGACAATCGTTTCGTTTCACCAAGGTCCATCCCCAAGGTGTCGTTAAAAATTACCAAGGTTATTCACCAAGGCATCGTTAAAATTGTAATCTCTAGTGGTTACATCATTACCCAATGCATTGGAGCGCTATCAGGGCGCACCCTTAAATTTGCCTTTATTATCATGTGAGCCACATATATCATCATCAAACATTTCATAAATAACCCACATAGCATAAAATAAATGGGTTTCATTTCACAATCATAACGTTTTAAAAACTACATTAAAGACATGATCTTTACGTCACTTTAAACCCACAGAAAGGGAAAGCGGGTCTCATGTATGTAAATCCCAGAATTTAAAATGGAACATTTTGATATATATGTGAATACCCTTGTATAAATAAGAGCTTTGAGTATTCACTTTATAACATAAAATAATTTTTGAGAAAAGAGAGATGCATTTTGAGGGGAAAATTCTGCAGCATAACGGCTAAGTTTCGGGGTTTTAGAAAACATTGAAATGAGAGGGGACATGGGTCACCCACTCATAAATGATCCATAAAACAGTAGGGTGAAGGAATAAGAAGGACATATGGACATGGTAATGAAATTTTAGGGACATACCATTTGAAATGAAAAACATGGAAGAAAAAAAAGTTTAGATTTCTCTTATGAAAATTCGGCAGCCTTACGACGTCACTTAACTTCAAAAGAAAATGATTTGACAAGATCAAATAGGGTCCCTCATCATATGATAATAAGAGATCAGTATGATTGATATATAGATAATTCCCCAACATAACAAAAAGGAACTTGAAAGAATTGACATGAAAGTAGAACTTCAAAACGAGAAGGGTGAAGAACCACTTAAAAATTCGGCAGCCTAACGGCACCACTTAAAACTTCAAAATACTGAATTGAAGCCATCAAATGGGGTCTCTCATCATATGAACATAAGAGTACAGTATGATAGATATAGAGATCATACCCCAATATAACAAAAAGGAACTTGAAATAATTGACATGAAAGTAGAACTTCAAAACGAGAAGGGTGAAGAACCACTTAAAAATTCAGCAGCCTAACGGCGCCACTTAAAAATTCAAAATACTGAATTGAAGCGATCAAATGGGGTCTCTCATCATATGAACATAAGAGTCCAGTATGATAGATATAGAGATCATACCCCAATATAACAAAAATGAACTTGAAATAATTGACATGAAAGTAGAACTTCAAAACGAGAAGGGTGAAGAACCACTTAAAAATTCGGCAGCCTAACGGCCCCACTTAAAACTTCAAAATACGGAATTGAAGCGATCAAATGAGGTCTCTCATCATATGAACATAAGAGTCCAGTATGATAAATTTAGAGATCATACCCCAACATAATAAAAAGGAACATGAAAGACTTGAATGAAAATAGAACTTGAAAACGAGGAAGGTGAAAGAATCCCTTAAAAATTCGACAGCCTAACGGCGCCACTTAAACATTCTTAAAACGAATTGATGAGAGCAAGGGGGGTTCTCTCATAATATGAACATGAAATAGGCAGTAGGATGAATATAAAAGAACATCCTCCAACATAAGAACATGGAGTATAAAAGAAATGACATAAAAGAGATTACTTGAAAAGAAAGAGAGGGGTCGGATCCCTTACCTTAAAATGTAACTCTTAAACCTCAAAGGTTGAGACCTTGAGGGCTTGGGGGCACCTTGGGAGGACTCCTTGGGAGGTAATGAGACCAGAAATTCGTTGGGAATGAGTGGGGAGTTGAATGGATGAGAGGAGGGCTTGGTATTTATAGGGAAAGTGAGGGGACAAGGCATTAATGACCAAGAGACACCTCACATGTGCTTTTCTCAAACCCATGTGCTCTCCCTTGGCATTTATCATGGAGTTAGGCCACATGGGGCCCCCAAAACAATAATTCATCACCCTTGGCCGGACAACCCTTAAAAAAAACTCATGACATCATCATGACACAGTTATGAGGTCATTAAACATACCGAAACCCTAAAACTGTATTTTTACTATTCACTGAAAATTCAACTTTCTCAGAAAAATCCCAAAATTTCATATTAACCAAATATCAATGCTCTGATTTCAAAAATGAAATCCATTTTATAAAAATAATTTTCTAAATATTTTTAATTTAATTTTTAAATAAAAACACTATTCATCGAAAATTCATTTTTTCAGAAAAAACCCCAAAAATTACCATAACATAATATCGATGCTCTGAGTTCAAAAATAAAGTCATTTTTATAAAAATAATTTTCTAATTATTTTTAATTAAATTTTTAATTAAAAAACACTATTCACCCGAAAAAACTAATACTTGAATAATAATTAATGAAACCGTTATTTAACTATTTTATTGAATCACATTACTTAATCAAGGTGCCTAGATTATTTTAAAACTTTCTTTAAGTGAGATTACTAATCCATTTGGTCATATTACTAATCCTAATCATAAAATCACTATTCATAATTTACTATTCATCGAAAATCAAGTTGATCTTATTAGACTCCAAATTTCGTACTGAACATAATTGTAGAAGACCATTTTTCGAAAATCATTACACATTTTAAGTTATTTAAGGTTTACATAAACATTTTTTTTTCAAAATATTCTTTTGAAAATTCATCAAAAATATGCATACTATTTTTATCCATTCATTTGAAAATTCATAAACTTCATCATAAGCAGAAATCCCAATTTTTATTTAAAACAAGGATTACACAAGGCAGTTACGGTCTCGTTACATATCCCCTTATAATACCAGCATAGGACCTAAGAGTAAGGTGTGCTAGGGTGATAGAATCTTGGGGCGGCTCGGTCAACATTGCCCGAGTAGTAATTTCTATCAGTTTGAACTTCTCGCGAAGGCGATTCCGTTCTAGCTTCACATGATGAAGTTCGGCTTGGGTTTGGTCCAGAGCAAAGGCCAATGGTGCTACCTCCTTCCCAAGCTCTGTTAGATGGGCTTCGATCGGTCCATGACTACTAGGTGAGGCCATCAAATCTTCTTTCTATAATAATCAACCAAGATTACTTATATATAGAGACAATAATAAAAACATTTTGTTCATAGCGGTCATATTGACCGATGGTCACATAACAGTCAAAACCAATGGTCTCATTCTAATTATAATCATGTTTATCAAATAAAACATTTGTTGAGTAATAAAAATAACGCATAAAATTAGGAAACAATATTTATTTAAAATTTCGGGTTGTTACAGACCTAGTAGCTACCTTTCATTTTCTTCAGTTGTATTGTCTTTCAGTTGTGCTTGTAATTTACATTTGGGCTTGTATTCTAGCCCCTTATCCTTTCAATGTGCACTGTTTTGTTATATAGTTTACTTGTTGTTCATATTTTGCTATGTGCTTGGTTTGGTGTGTTTACTGGTTATAAAAAAAATTCCTTCCCAGTTTTAGGGAATACGCCTTTCAGTGCTAGTCGCTAGCCCCTGGCCTATGAAAGGTGGTCTTGGGGTAGTCACGACACGGGCCCTGGGGGACGGGTCATGAAAAATTGGTATCAAAGGAGTCGGTTCTACCACAGAACATAGGAATATGATCTTTATTTTTAATGAAAATAGTGGTAAGTGTAGAGAGTGTGGTTATCAGTTTAGGGAATCTAGTGTTTGTGCGGTTGCCGACATATCTATACACCATGACCTTAACTTATGATTTCTAACTTAGTGCATGAAAATACTGATTGCGTGTGTGTTTTCAAAAGTTTTCTTTGTGATCTTTTGAGTCAGCTCACCAGGTATAACTTTTTTAACATGGCACACCTATTTCTTTTTAGGATGACTCCACAAAGACAAACAGCTAGTGTTCCACGAGTAGTATGCACTGATAGCCCGCCGAGCGGTGATGCCTCAATGCAAGGCCTATTCTAATAGATGCACCAGTGGTACCATTCCCTGTTGGGCCACCGACGCCACAATCCCCAGCAGTAGAGGGTACACACTTATTGAGTGCGTTGAATGAGTTCCAGCGCTAGAGGACACCCTGGTTCAGGGGAGAGACGGAATCACAGGAGGCTGAGGATTGGTTGGAGGCTGTGGTGAGCGTCATTCGACTGGTAGGGACACCAGCTGATCTCATGGTGACCCTTGCCTCTAGCCGTCTACAGGAGGCAGCAGGAAGATGGTGTAGCTTGATGCTCCAAGTTTATGATGAGGCGAAACTTATCTGGGAAGACTTCAAGAGCCTGTTTCGGGCTGATTTTGTCCAAGCGACTCTTCGTGTAGTGTGCATATAGGAAATGCTTAATCTGTAGCAGGGCAGCATGCCTATGGCTCAGTACTCAGCAAGGTTCACCGACCTCTCATGCTACACCACTGATATAGTGTGAGACCCATTCTTCAAGGCCTGGAACTTCGACCAGGGACTCAAGTGAGAGATCAAGACTTCGATGATCTCACTCAGCATCCCGATACGGGAGGGGTTGTTAGAGAGAGCCCTTTTAGTGGAGAGTTTACTTAGTGAGTAGTCACCAGCAGTGAGACCCACCAGCAGTCATCACATATTGGAGTCTTCTGTAGCTGGCAGCACACAGATGACACAGAAGTCTAAGAGGACCAGATCTACAACTGGACGACCGCATGACTTAGGGTCGGTTGTGCAGGGCACCCGAGGTAGAGACAGACATGCCAAGAGCAGGTAGTGTTACGCATGCGGAAGGTAGGGTAACATGGCTCATTATTGTCCAAACCTCCATACGGATGATCATCAGACTATCTAAGGACTTCCCAGGTAGCTACAGAGGTTTAACCGATGAGGTTCGCAGGGAGTAGGCGGACGTGGCAGAGGAGCTTGTCGTGTAGCTGTCGGTGGGCGACGATTCGCGATGTTACTTCCACCACCACCAGGAGGTCCACCCCGACCGTAGGGAGTAGGTGGAAATGAGAGAGCTCAATACCAGGAAGTTGAGGCTTATGATCATGGAATTCCAAAGACTATACGAGGTTCGATCTTTGTGTACTCCACCTCAGCTGCAGTACTTATAGACACTGGTTCCAGTCATTCTTTTATTGCCACTGCCCTCGTTTGAAGCTCATATATTCCGACAGAGCCGTTAGCTCGATCCTTACAGATAGAGACTCCTACGAGATAGGACTCGATGATTACGCACTGGTGTCGGCAGTATGAGCTTACTATAGGAGGTGAGAGTTTCGGCTGGGATCTCCTAGTAGCAGCATCGAGGCCTTACGACGTCATCTTAGGTAGGGACTAGTTATCTATAGTCCGTGCTCATATTGACTATATTAGGCGCAAAGTGTAGTGTTTTTGCATGGATGGGACCAGGTTTACCTTCACCATCGAGAAGGGAGCCTTTGCATCATAGGACGGACTTACCCGTATGAGGGTGAAGCCGATCACTCATCAGTTTGCTAGCCTTTCCCTCAGAGTGGTTGATGTGAGGAGTCTGAGTTATCCTATTGTGGTGGACTTGTACATAGATGTCTTCTCTGATTATGTTCTCGGTCTAACTATTCATAGAGATGTGGACTTTTACATTGACCTGTACTCAATGACGACACTTATATCTACACCAGCATATCGGATGGATCCCACGGGGCTTCGTGAGCTGTGGGTACAGCTTGAGGACTTGTAGGGGAAGGGATTCATTCGGCCCAGTTTTTCACCCGAGGCAGCCCCAATTTTGTTTTCCAAGAAGGCGGATGAGATCTTGAGGCTTTGTGTTGACTATCGACATCTGAAACAGGTGACCATGAAGAAAAATTTCCCAATCCCAAGGATTGACAACCTCCTTGATCAGCTAAAGGGATCATAGTGGTTCTCGAAGATTGACCTTAGATCAGGCTGTCACCAGCTTAGAGTACGAGACGAGGATGTACAAAAGACAATTTTCTGATGTCGGTACGAACACTACCAGTTCTTGGTTATTCCATTCAGCATAACCAATGCTCCAGCAATGTTCATGGGACTCATGAACATGATCTTTCAGCGATACCTTGATCTCTTTGTAGTATTCTTCATCGACAACATTTTGATCTACTCGACTATTGAGTAGGAGCATGCCCACCATTTTTAGGTAGTATTGGACACACTATGAGATAACTAGAATTATGGTGATCTCTTGAAGTGCCAGTTCAGGATCTGAGAGGTTCACATTCTGGGACATGTCATATCGGAGGATGGAGTTTTAGTGGATCCAATGAAGATTGTGGTAGTACTTGCTTGTGAGCAACACAAGAGTGTGATGGAGATACAGAGTTTCCTAGGTTTGGCTAGATACTATGAGAGATTTGGGCCATATTTCTCCAGAGTTGTTGTACCTCTACCAGTGTTTACAGATAAGGGGAAACCCATTGTGTGGTCTTAGAGATGTCAGTAGAGTTTTCAGGAGTGGAGGTAGAGGCTGACTAGTTCCCCCATCTTGAGGATTCCAGAGGTGGGCGTAGGGTAAGTAGTCTACTACGATGCAATAGGGACCAGACTCCGATGTGTCCTGATTTAGGAGCGAGAAATTATTGCATATGGTTCTTGACATCTGAGACATCATGAGCCGAACTACACAACCAATGACCTAGAGTTAGCAGTAGTGGTCTTCACCTTAACGATGTGGCGACATTACTTGATGGGTGAGTGTTTTACAGTGTACTCTAATCACAAGAGTCTCAGTTATATCTTCTCTCATAAGGACCTGAACCTGAGACAATGACATTGTCTTGAGTTCCTCCTAGACTATGACTTTGAGATAGTTTATAATCTTGGGAAGGGGAACATTGTAGAAGATTCCCTCATCTGAAGATCTGGTATACATTTGATAGGTGAGGAGAGAGAGCACTTGGCCGATTTGTAGATATCCATTGTGGAACATGATGGAGCAATTTTCCTTCAGTCTCTTATAGTCACTTCCACACATCTTTAGCAATCCAGATAGGTGTAGTGTGGGGACACTAACTGCAAGAGACGCCGTGGTTGGATATCCATAGGGCAGACAAAGGATGGATTTTCTGAAGGTGGGGAGCATTTCATCCTCTTCAGAGGACACACCATGGCATTAGTGTCACTTCAGGAAGAAGTGTTGAGGGAGGTCCACACATCCCCTCTAGTGGTACATCCAGGAGTGGCGAAGATCTACCAGGATATCTGACATCAGTACTAGTTGCTGAGAATGAAGAAAGCAGTTGCAGAGTTTGCCTCTTGGTACCTCACTTGTCAGCAAGTGAAGGCGATGCATCAGCTACCAGCAGGCTGGGTTCTGCCTTTAGAAGTCCCATAGTGGAAGTGGGATTTTATATCCATGGGCATCATGACATTAATTTCACGTAAATATAGGGGTCATTACTCGATTTGGGTGATCGTCGACCGACTCACCAAGTCGGCCCACTTCCTACCTATCAGAGAGTAGGGATAAGTAGAGAGCTTGGGACGCCTCTATGTGTAGGAGATTGTGAAGTTAAATGGAGTACCCTAGAATATTTTCTCTAATCTTGATGCCCATTTTACATCTCGGAAATGGAAGGGGTTTCATGAGGCTTTCGAGACGCAGATTCATTTGAGCACCGCCTTCCATCCTTAGACAGACGGTCAGAATGAGTGGACCATTCATACCCTCGTGGATAGGCTTCATGCTTGTTTCCTTGACATAGTTCATAGCTGGGAAGATCACTTACCTTTGGTGGGGTTTTCCTACAACAACAGCTATCACTCCACCATTGGTATGACATCTTTTGAGGCACTCTACATGCGATCTTGCAGATCACCTTTGTCTTGGATTGGCCAAGGAGAGTCAGCACTCATGGGACTAGGGATTGTATAGGCTACCTCATAGAAGGTGAAGATCATCCAGGAGTGGATGAAGACTGCACAGAGTAGGCAGAAGTCATATGCCGACAGGATACAAAGACCTCTGGAGTTCGAGGATGGCGACCACGTCTTTCAATGGGTCTCACCTAAACGAGTTTTTCATAGATTTGGCTGAGGTGGAAAGTTATCTCTTCGATTCATCAGACCTTTTTAGGTCCACAGTAGAGTTTATGAGGTGGCATACCACTATGCTCTTCCACCTTAGTTTAACTAGGTGCACGACGTCTTCCACATATCCCATATGAGGAGATACGTGCACAACCCTTCCCACGTCATTGACCATGGAGAGATGGACATCGAAGATGGGGAGACTTTTACAGAGGTTCCAGTAGATATTGAGGATTGACATGAGAGAGTCTTTCGTGGGTGGTCGATACCTCTGGTGCGCATTTTTTGGCATCATAGGAACCTCCAGGAGATCACATGGGAGATGGAGTCTCATATACATGCTCAGTACCCCCACTTGTTTACCTTATTTTGAGTTGTGGATTATGGAGATGTAAAGCCATGAGGTGGGGAGAATGTAAAGACCCAAAAATTCAATGTAATTTTATTTTAATATATGGAAATTTTACGAGTCTGTTAAAATTGACATCACATGGTTCCGAGGCCCGGAGTGCCCGAAATGAATTTACGAACTTTATTTTGGGTACGTTCAGTATACATGCAAGTAGGATTTTCTATCATTTGAACCGGTGCTCAGAATTGAAATATGAGGGCACCGTTGATCTCGTAGTGCCAGTATTCGCTTAAGGAGACCTTCACCTTGACTGCAGTAGGTTGAGGGTGGAAGTTAGCTTTTCACATATTCATGAAAGAATAAAATAAAAATAAAAATTGTGTAACATTTTATTTTATTTTTAATTGAAACTCCTTGTAGATATTTCATAGGTGGGGAACACCTAAACTGAAACCTCTCATGAGAGGTTATGGAGTTGGGGACCACCGAGCCTAACATCCCATGAGAGGTTATGGTGGAGGGGACCACCCAAGTTTAAACCACCTTGAACGGAAATTTAATTGGAGAAACCATCAAACTTTCTATTAAATGTGGGGGAGCCTCTTCAACTCCTCCAATATTTATTATTCCAACTGAGTTAATTAATTAATCCTTTTTGATTATTTTTACAACTAACTAAATAGACAACATAATCTATTATGTTGGCTACTTGGAATTTTTGGTGGAATTGGGAGGAAGAAGCCTTGAGATAAAGCTCTCCAATGAGAAACGCCAATGAATAATTCTTATTTCGATACAACCTCCTTGGTATACAGCACTGGATATTTGGATAAAGCTAGGGTATGGTCAGGTTGGATCGAGTACAAATCCAACCAAGCCCTCAGGACTAAAAGCCTATTAACTCACAGACCGGGCATCCGATTGATGCAATGTTTGTTTCGTTGAGAACCCGATGACATGACCATCCTTTGGGATGCTTCTTTTTGGGACTTCATGGCAGTTGGATTATCGACCAGTAGCCTGTAGAGCAGACCCTTCTGGAGACGAGTAAGCATATCACAGGAACATTGTAGTTGGCTGTAACGTGAAAAATGTAGAGTGATCTTGTGTGGGTCAGCACCGAGCAATCCTATATGGGTCAGCACCTAGTGATCCTATGTGGGTCAACACCAAGAGATCATGTGTGGGTCATCACCTAGAGATCTTGTGTGGGTCATCACCGAATGATCCGGTGTGGGTCGGCACCTAGCGATCCTGTGTGGGTCAGCACCGAGAGATCCTGTGTGGGTCAACACCTAGAGATCATGTGTGGGTCAGCACCTAGCGATCCTGTGTGGGTCAGTACCTAGCGATCCTATGTGGGTCAGCACCGAGGGATCCTGTGTGGGTCAGCACCAAGCGATATTGTGTGGGTCTGCCTCTTAATAGAGTAAGATGATTTAGTAGTTACATCTAATCATCTCTACTACTGTACTTATGTTATACCAGATTTGAGCTGAGTTTATACCTGAGCGGTACTATCCTTTGTGGAAATACCTTGGTGGTATTCTTCTGTGTGGAGTACCTGTGTGTTACTTACCTTCGCGGTATTCCTTCCTTTATGGAAAAGTTGATATTTGGGGTATTGGTTTTGGTATCTGTGTTTTACTCATGATTGGGATGGTTTTACATGATAACTTAGGTATATGTATGGGCATATACATTAGTAGGGTTATTAGTTGTTTCCTTTCATGGAAGTTTATCAATTATGGATTTTGTGAGACCTTGAGAGACTCAGGGTCCCTACTATGTAACTTTATATTCACCCCAGCCCGAGATATGCCCACACATCGTTGTGTTTGGTGCAGACGATGGACAACGCTGACTGAGGATGAGGGTACCAGGACTGGAGGTAGCTCGAAGGAGGACGTTAGATGAGGCGAACCACAGAGATGACCGTTCGTGAGTTGTACCTACCCTTCAGGTAGGATTTGTGATGGATGATCCCAGAGCTTCTTTCCACCAATTAGCTTTCTTGTACATTCAATTTATTATACTTTACTATTGGACATATATTCCAGCCCCTTTTTACTTACTATACTCACATTGTTTACTATTCAGTTTACTTGAGTTCATATCTTGTTGTGTTCTTGGTTGTGTGTGTTACAGGATATAAATGCAATGAATTCTGAGTTTTAGGTAATACCCCTTTGGTGCTAGTCTCCAGCCTCTGTCTTATGGAAGGTGGGCTTGGGGTAGTCACGGTACGGGCCCTGGGGGATGGGTAAAGGATATAATTCGAACACCCTCCCTACCTTGTTTGATTCGTTGACGGAGGTTGTGAGTAAGAAGATGATGTTATCGGGGATAGATCGACATCAGTGACATTGTAATTTCCTCAATCTTCAGTTCGTTGATGTTGAAGACGTTCCTTATCAATGATTTTCCTGAGGAAGAAGTCGAAGTTAAAGTCGGTGTTCTTCGTTGGCGTTCATCATTGGAGAGATTTCTCCCAAGGCTCCTTCCGCCCAATTCCACCAAAGTTGCCAAGTATCCAACATATGAGATTATGCTGTCTGTTTAGTTCAATGGTATAATTCAAAAAGGCTTAATTAATTAACAATGTTGTCATAATAAATTTTGGAGGAGTTGAAGATGCTCCCCCACATTTAATAGGATGTTTGAGGGTTTCTCCCATTAAATGGAAGTTCAAGGGAGTTTATACTTGGGTGGTCCCCACCATCGTCACATCTCATGGGAGGTTAGGGTTGGTGGACCCCACCTCCATAACCTCTCATTGTAGGTTTTAGTTCAGCTGGTCCCCACCTGTGAAATATCCACAAGGAGTTTCAAATAAAAAAAATGTTACACAATTTTTATTTTTATTTTATTCTTTCACGAATATGTGAAATGCTAACTTCCACACTCGACCAACTGCGGTTGAGGTGAAGTTATACATAAGAAAATACTGGCGCTATGAGATCAACAGTTCCCTAAAATTTCAATTCTAAGCACTGGTTCAAAAAATAGAAAATGTTGCTTGCACATTCACTGAACGTACCCGAAATGAAGTTCAGAAATTAATTCTGGGCACTCAGGGCCTTGGAATCATGTGCTGTTAATTTTCGAAGACTCATAAAATTCCCATATATTAAAAAAATTACATGGAATTTCTGGGTCTTTATATTTTTTCCACCTTAGGGATTTACATCACCGTATGACACAACTCAAAACTCGGTAAACAAGTGGGGATACTGAGCACATATCTGAGCATCTTGTTCCCATGTTCTCTCTTGGTGGTTTCTGTTCTACTAGAGAATGCGCACCAGAGGTTTAGAATTCCCACAAAGGACCCACTCCTGTCGATACTCAATCTTTACTAGAAGCTCTGTAAATTTCTCCTCATCATTGATGTCCAGATCTCTATGGTCGATGATGTGGGAAGGGCCGTGCACATATCTCCTCAGCAAGGATACATGGAAGAAGTTGTGAACCTTGTGAAACTGAGGTGGAAGACTAAGCGGTTTGCCACCTCACCAACTCTACTGAGGACCAGAAAAGGTCTGAAGAATCTTGTTGATAATTTTCCACCTCAGTCAAATCTCCGCAAACCTCGTCGAGGTGAGACCCAAAGAAAGATGTGGTCACCATACTCAAACTCCAGAGGTCTCTATCTTCTGTCAGTATACGTCTTCTGCCTGCTCTTTGGTGTCTTCATCCACTCTTGGATGATATGAACCTTCTCTGTGGTAACCTATACCATCTCTGGTCCCACAAGTGCTGACTCCCCCAGGTCAGTCCAACACAAAGGTGATCTGCAAGGTTGCCAATACAACGCCTCAAAAGGTGCCATCCCAATGGTGGAGTGATAGTTTTTCTTGTTGGAAAACTCCACCAAAGGCAAGTGATCCTCCCAACGGTGACCAAAGACAAGAACACAATAATGCAACATGTCCTCGAGAGTCAGAATGGTCCACTCAGTCTAACCATCCGTCTGAGGATGGAAGGTGGTGCTCAAATGATGCTACATCTTGAAAGCCTCCTGCAACCCCTTCCATAGCCGGGAAGTAAAACGTGAATGACGATTGAAGAAAATAATTGAGGGTACTCCATTTAATCTCATAATATATTGCACATAGAGGCATACCAAGCTCTCTACTGATCCCTACTCTCTAATCGGTAGGAAGTGGGCCTACTTGGTGAGTCGGTCGATGATCACAAAAATCGAGTGATGACCCCTGGATGTATGTGGATGTCATGTCACGAAGTCCATAGATATCCCATCCCACTTCCACACTAGGACCTCCAAAAGCTGAACCAAACCTGCTGGTTCCTGATGCTTTGCCTTCACTTGCTGACAAGTGAGGTACCGAGAAACAAAAATTGCAACTTCTTTATTCATTCGTAGCCACCAGTGTTGGAATCAGAGATCCAGGTACATCTTGGCCACTCCTGGATGTTCTACTAGAGGGGATGTGTGGATCCCTTTCAACACATCCTCCCGAAGTGATACTGGTACCATGGTACATCCTCCTAAGAGGATGACGTGCTCCCCACATTCAGAAAATTCGTCAGGTACCAGCCTGATGGATATCTGAGAAGGTTGTGTCTCATAGTCGGTGTCAACACACAGCTCCTCTCTGACTAGCTGAATAATTGGGGAAGTTACTGTAAGAGAAAGAAGGAAAAATACACCATCATGATCCATGAAGGATATCTTCAAAGTGGCCAATAGATCTATCACGTTACCTAATAGTTGTATAACAGATCTCCAACTGAGTGCATCTGCTACAACGTTCCACTTACAAGAAGTACAGACTATCTCGAAGTCATAGTCCTAGAGGAACTCAAGACAATGTCACTGTCTTAGGTTCTGGTCCTTCTGAGAGAAGATATACCTGAGACTCTTGTGATCAGAGTACTCCGTAAAATGATTTCCCATCAAGTAATGTCGCCACATATTCAAGGAGAAGACCACTAATGCTAACTCTAGGTCATGGGTAGTGTTGTTCTTATCATGATGTCTCAGCTGTCGAGAACCCTATGCAATCAATGCTTACTCCTACATCAAGAAACATTCGAGTCTGGTCCCTAATGCATCGCAGTAGACTATGTACCCTACGTCCTTCTCTGTAAGCCGCAAGATGGGGGTACTAGTTAGCCTGTGCCTCAGCTCTTAAAAACGCAGCTGACATCTCTCCAACCACACAAAGGGTTTCCCCTTCTTTATGAACACTGATAGAGGTGAAACAACTCTGGAGAAATCTTGCCCAAATCTTTGGTAGTATCCAGCCAAACTCAGGATACTCCGTACATCCATCACACTCTTGGGTGGCTCAAAAGCAAGTACCGCCTCAATCTTCACTAGATCCACTGCAATTGAAGCCTCTGATATGACATGTCCCAGAAAGTGAACCTCTCGGATCCAAAACTGGCACTTTGAGAGCTTACCATAAAGATGGTGCTCTCGGAGTGTGTCCAGTACTACCTGCAAATGGAAGGCATGCATCTCATCAGTATTTGAGTAGATCAGGATGTCATCTATGAAGACTACTACAAAGCGATGAAGGTATGGCTGAAAGACCCTCTTCCTGAGTCTCATGAAAACTACAGGTGCATTGATTATTCCCAATGGAATAACCATGAAGTTGTAGTGGCTGTACCAACATCTAAAATCTGTCTTCTGCACATCCTTGTCTCGTACTCTAGGTTGGTGGTAGCCTGATCTGAGGTCTATCGTTGAGAACCACTATGATCCCTTCAGCCGATCAAAGAGGTCGTCAATCCTCAGAAGTGGGTACTTGTTCTTCACAATCACCTGGTTCAGACGCCGATAGTCAACACAAATCCTCAAGCTCCGATCCGCCTTCTTGGCGAACAAAATTGGGGCTGCCCAGGGTGAAACACTAGGCCGATTTAATCTCTTCACTTATAAGTCCTCAATCTGTACCCACAGCTCACAAAGCTCCGTGGGAGCTATCTGATATGCTGGTGTAGATATCGGTGTCATCCCGGTGTACAATTCAATGTAAAATTCCACCTATCTACGAGGAGGTAGAATCGAAACATCATCAGGGAAGACATCCGCGTACTGGTCTACCAATACAGGATAACTCAGACTCCCCACATCAACCACTCCGAGGGTAAGGCTAGACAACTGTTGAGTGATCGGCTACACCCTCCTATAGGTAAGTCCGTCCTGTGCTGCAAAGGCTCCCTTCTCACCGGTGTAGGTTTACTTGGTCCCATCCATGCAGAAACACCACACATTGCACCTAATACAGTCAATATAATCATGGACTGTAGATAACCAGTATATACCCAAGATGATGTTGTAAGGCCTTAACGCTGCTACTAAGAGATCCCAGCCAAATCTCTTGCATCCTAGATTAAGTTCAAACTACTGGCACGAGTGCATAATCGGCTAATATGCTCTCGTAGGTGTCTCTTGTTGTAAGGATCAAGCCAATGGCTCTATCAGAATCTCTGATCTATGAACGAGGGCAGTGGAAATAAAATAATGACCGGAACCTGTGTTTGTATGTGCTGCAGCTAAGGTGGATTAGACACAGATCGTACCTCATATCATCTCTGGAGCACCGTGATCATAGGCATAAGCTACCTGGAGCTGAGCTCACCCATTTCCACCTTCTCCCTATAGCCGGGGTGGACCTCCTGGTGGTGGCGGCGGTAACTTCTCGAATCATCACCCACCGCCAGCTACACGACCAGCTCCTCTTCCACATCCGCCTTCACCCTACAATGATCCTCGGTTGAACCTCTATCTCTGCATGGGTAGTACTTCGACCGTCTTCTAATCATCTGTACAATGGGTCAGACAGTCATGAGCTATGTGAACCTGACCACCGCATGTGTAACACTGCCTGCTCCTAGAATAACTGGCTCTATCTCGGGTGCCCCACACAACCGACCCTGAATCCTGTGGTCGTCCTCCTAAAGGTCTAGTCCTTTTGGACCTCTGTGACATCTATCAGTTACCAACTATAGAAGACTCTTCTACGTGACAACTGGTGGTGTGTCTCGCTATAGGTGACTGCTCAACCAGGAAACTCCCCACTACAAGGGCTTGCTATAACACCCCTGCCTGCTTTGAGATGTTTAATGAGATCATCAATGCCCTGATCTCTCGCCTGAGTCCCTAACTGAAGGTCCGGGCCCTAAAGAATGGGTCCTAAACCATATTAGTGGAGTAGAGTGAGAGGTCGGTGAACCTCACTGAGTACTGAGCCACAGTCATGATGCCCTGCTGTAGATGAAGCAGCTCCTGTAAGCGCACTGCATGAAGAGTCGTTGAGACAAAATCTACTCATAACAGGCTCTCAAAGTCTTCCCAGAAAAGTGTCACCTCATCATGAACTTAGAGAATCAAGCTCCACCATCTCCCTGCTGCTTCCTGAAGAATCCTAGTGGAACAGTTCACCATGAGATTGGCAGGTGTCCTTAACAGTTCGAAGACTCTCACCACAGCCTCCAGCCAATCCTCACCCACTTGTGGGTCCATATCTCCCCTGAAATGGGGTGCCCCCTCTAGCGATGGAACTCATGTAATGTGATCAAGTGGCATGTACCCTCTGCTACTGGGGCTAGTGTCATCGGTGGCCCAATAGGGAATGGTACCACTGGTGCCTCCACTGGTGCCTCTACTGGAAGAGGGCCCTATAATGAGGCCTCGTCGCTCAGGGGGCTATCAGTGTGTACTACTCTCAGAACCATAGCTGGCATCTTCATAGATGCATCCTAAAAATAAATAGGTGCACCACTATCAGAAAGTAATAAATGGTGATATAACTCAAAATATCACAAAGAAAATTTTTGAAAACACACACGCAGTTAGTGTTTTCATGCACTGAGCCAGAAATCAGAATTCAAGGTCTTGGTGTATGGATAATTCGGCCACCACACGAACACTGGATTCCCTAAAATAATAACCACACTGACTATAATTAACACTATTGCCATGAAAACAAAAGATCAGAGTCCTATGTTCTACAGAATAACTGACTCATTTGATACTAATTTTTCATGACCCGTCCCCTGGGGCTCGTGTCGTGACTACCCCAAGCCTGCCTTCCCTAGTCCTGGGGCTGGAGACTAGCACCGAAAGGAATATTACCAAAAACTGGAAAGGCATTGCCCTTTTAACCCGTAAAACACAAATCCAAGAACACAAAAAGATATGAACAACAAGTAAAATGTATAATAAAAGAGTGTGTACTGAAAGGAAAAGAGGCCAGAATACAATCTAAACTGTAAAGTACAAGAAAAACATAAATACAATACAACTGAAGAAAAAGAAAGGCAGCTACTGGGTCTTCCTCTAGGTTCGTACCTTAAGGGTAGGTACAGATCGCCTCCACAACACTCCACATCCACCTGTCTCCTCTACGTACTAACACGCCATATTGTCCACCTCCAGGCACCTTCTAGTCTTGGTACTCTCAACCTCGATCAACGTTGTCCGTCGTCTATATACAACACAATGAGGTGAAGGCATAGCCTATGCAGGTGTGAGTATAATGATACTAAGTAGGGACCCAGAGACCCTCAACGTCTCCCAAATCCACAATGGATAAACCAAAAAACATGAAACAACTGATAACCCTACTTAGGCATATTCCCATAGATATACCTAAGTTATTATGTAAACCTATCTCAATCATGAGGAAAACATGAAGTCCAACTCAAATCCCAAAGCTCATCTATTCCACAAAGTAAGGAAAATCACGAAGGAAAGTACCACACAAGTCTTCCATACAGAAGAATACCACCAAGGTATTACCACAATGGAATGTACTATAAGGTACAGACTCAGCTCACACCAGGTATAACATATGTATGATAGTAGAGATGATTAGTTATGACTATTGAATCATCTTACTCCATTAAGAGGCTCTGCTGCTGACCCACACAGAATCTCTAGGAGCTGAATCACACAGGATCACTAGGGACTGACCCACATAGGATTGCAAGGAGCTGACCCACACAGGATCGCTAGGAGCTGATCCATAGAGAATCGCTAGGAGCTGACCCACACAGGATCGCTAGGAGCTGACCCACACATGATCGCAAGGAGATGACCCACACAAGATCGCTAGGAGGTGACCCATAGAGGATCGCTAGGAGCTGACCCACATCAAATCGCTAGTTTCTGAACCACACAGGGTCGCTAAGAGATGACCCACACATGATCTCTTGAAGATGACCCGCAAAACATCTCTAGGAGATGACCGACACAAGATCTCTAGGAGCTGACGCACATACGACCTCTAGGAGCTGACAAACATAGGATCGCTAGGAGTTGACCCACACAGGGTCACTAGTCAGTCTTCTCGTCCCAGCCAGCTACTTGGTTCCCACACTAGGCTTGGTCATAACTGGTATGGTCCACTCCCCAATCCACTGGTCGATACTCCAATTTCCACAATGAAATATCTCAAAGGTCCACCACATCATAGGGGTCTTAATGAAATATCCCATCCATCAATCGGACTCCCGGTCTATGGGTTTTTAGAATTTCAGTCTCGGGGGCCATGTTGGATTCTTTCTGAATCCAACCTGAATGTACACCATATTAATCCAAATTTATAGTTAAGTATACTGAAAGGGACCGTCTCACTCCACGGTTCTCAGCGCTATTGGCGGTTCATCAAATAGACGTCCGGTGCCCAAGTAATGGCCCCAGTAAAGTACAGGGTTGTATCTGGTCTGGGTCCTGTCCAACTCGGTCAGACCGACCCGGCCTGGGTCGACCCAGTTTGGGTGGACCCGGTAGGCCATGTTGCCATGGGGGTGCCGTAGGGGTGCGGAGAGGCTCGGCCGCGGGGGTTCCGTGAGGCCGCGGGGCCGCTCAGCCTGAGAGGCTTGGCCGGGAGGGAGGAGTCTGTGGGATGGCTCAGCCGTGGGGGGTGTTGCGATTGTATGGAGTGGCTCGGTTGGAGGGGGTTCTACAAGGGCGTGGGGAAGCTTGGCCATGAGGGGTGTCGTGAGACCGCGGGGCAGCACGACGAGGCCACGGGGTGGCGGGCAGGCCGCAGGAGGTGGAGCGCTAGGGGGCGCAGATGCCTCGTGAGGCGGAGCGCCGCGGGGCGCAGAGGCTGCGGGTGGCGGAGCCCCGTGTGGTATAGAGGCCATGGGTGGCGAAGCGCCGTGGGGTGGCCTCGGTGCCTTTTTCTCCTTCATCATCTTTGTCTCCTTCATCGCTGTTGATAGATGTACTCCTCCATGGAGAAGAACACATAAATTATCCCAAGATATTTGTAGAGGACGGGCCATGTTTGTTTGTCCCGCACTCTCTACATCAGAGTGGTTGCAAACAACTATAATACATGAATCACCAGAATATCAAGAACGGGTAAATGAAATAATTCAAAAACCCGCCCTACCTCATTTGATTCGTCAACAGAGGTCATGAGGAAGGAGACGACGTTGTTGAGGATAGACGGTAGTCGGTGACATCGGCATTTCCTCAATCATCGGTTCATTGATGTTGAAGACGTTCCTCATCAATGATTGTACTGAGGAAGAAGTTGAAGTCAAAGAAAGTGTTTTTTATTGGCGTTCTTTGTTGGAGAGCTTTCTCCCAAGGCTCTTTCCTCCTAATTCCACCAAAAAATACCAAGTAGCCAACATAATAGATTATGTTGTCTATTTTGTTCATTTGCATAAATTCAAAAAGGTTTAATTAATTAACTGAGCTATCATAATAAATGTTGGAGGAGTTGAAAAGGCTCCCCCATATTTAATAGGATGTGTGGGGGTTTCTCCCATTAAAGTGGAGTTCAAGGGGGTTTATACTCGGGTGGTCCCCACCACCATAAACTCTCATGGGAGGTTAGGTTAGGTAGTACCTACCTCCATAACCTCTAATGGGAGGCTTTAGTTCAAGTGGTCCCCACCTGTGAAATATCCACAAGGAGTTTCAAATAATAATAAAAATAAATGTTACACAATTTTTATTTTTATTTTATTCTATCACGAATATGTGAAATGATAACTTCCACCCTCGACCTACTACAATCGAGGTGAAGGTCTCCTTAAGTGAATACCAACGCTGCGAGATCAACAGTTCCCTCAGATTTCAATTCGGAGCACCAGTTCAAAAGTTAAAAAATCCCGCTCACAGGTTTACTGAACTTACACAAAATAATGTTCAGAAATTCATTCCGGGCACTCCAGGCCTCAGAATCACATGCCATCAATTTTTATAGACTTTTAAAATTCCCATATATTAGAAAAAATTACATGGCATTTCTAGGTCTTTACACAGCATGTCTCATGTTAAACATGAGAAGATGAGGAAAAAAACAGAGACATGCCTCTTGCATAAGATTCCCCACAATCATCATGGGAATACCTAGGTATCTACTCCCTTGAGAATCCCTCTAACAAGGAAGAATATAGCTGTTTCAGTGTTCGAGCATCGAGACATGCCAAAGATGCCTCAACATGACTACTCTCCTGACCGATGGTTGCTGCCCTTACTTGACCCCTAGGAATGTCCCGACAGAAGCAGTGCAATTAACCAGTTTCCACAAATAGATGACATTGGGAATAAGTTTCACAAACAACATCTTCATCTCTGAGGGAGACCCGAACTAGGAAACAGGTTTCAACAAGGAATATGTGGAAGGAGGAACCAATATCCCATCATCCCATTTCTACCGAGGAGTAACAATACATGAAAAGGTTGTATATTCTTCTGACCTTTGGAAAGTGGAAATGTAGGGTACAATGTGACTGTCAGCGAACATCAACCCACTCACATGGCTCGCCCCAATGAAAAGCATCAGAAACAGAAATGGTGAACATGATGTGAACTAGTTATCCTCAATCTATGGGGGTTAGTAATGACCAAGACATCAACACATGATCTTGTCACCAGATTCAAATATCTGGCACCATGTACCATCAAGGAAATAGTGGTCTTGGTGTGAAACTCACCAAAATTTGGGGAAATTAAGCATGGTTCATTCCATTATTTTGCATTTTCAGCATGGATATTTCTCTCCGAACATGGAAAACTAAACTGTGTTGGTGTGTTGGGTATTTCTTTCCAAACTATTATGTTGATGGCTGAATCTTCCGACTTTTTAGGACCCAAGATGCAGCTGTAGGAAACTAGTCACATCCCACCCAAATACGTAGGGGCAAGTGAAATTTCTATGAGGAAACTATGCATGGCTCCGCCTCCTCCATGATATCCTCTACAACTACATCTACTAGGTGCCCATACCCTCTCTCACCCTTGAAGATCATCTAGAGAAGAGTGATTGATACTCTCATTCAACGATATGAATAGGAGGGGGTCATCCCAACAAGGGATATGGACCTCAAATATTTGGAGGCTTATGTTCCCCATCGTTATAACCAAACCTAAGGGATGCATATGGAGGTGTTTCTCCCCATTTCAACATCTGAAAATTTTGGGAGTCTCTCCCAAGAGGGTTTCTAGGACTCACTCCCCTACGTCGATGAGGTGAGGGATGCTCGAGCCACCCCGACTTTGACCTTATCCAAGGAGACTCTAATGAGGACTCCCACTGGGCTACATCAATGCCACCATATAGTTCCCTAGGATGAGAAGAAGTTGGTTTACATCCCTGATCCGTCAACCTCGGTCCAGCTGACATGATGTCAATGTCTCGTTCAGGCTTAGGAAGACACCTGTCAGGGGGTGTTGCTTCAATAGCTTTAGTGGCCCATTCCACTACCGACACACACCACCAGTACCATATTATTATATATTAGGGGAACGTCTACACCCGAACTAGATTGAGACCCTAGACAACCCATGATCAGGATAGGCCAACACTTCCAGTCATCAGTACAAACAACTATCATGAGCTGACCCGTGGCGATGGATTTTAGTACGGAGGACCTCCCTATACTATCATCATCCAGAACGATGGTTCTCCCTACTCCCGCACTAAGCATGTATGTCCTCCCCATGACAACAACAGCATTATAGGTTGAGGATTCTCCCTTCTCATTGACACCCAACATGGAGTTCGTCCCCGTTCTCATTATCCTAGGTATGGATATTTTCCCTATATTTTAGATTATCAGCATGAAGGCCCTCCCCGATTTGTCGATGGACAGCACAGAGTTCCTCCCCTTGTTCTATTTAACCAGTATGAAGGCCATCCTCATTCTACCACATAAAACTAGCATGGAGGTCTTCCCCATGTTTCTAATAGCTCTAGCAGAGGACCTACCCACTCAATCACTCTCTACTATGGAGGTTCTCCCTCCACGCTAGGAAACAGACCTGAAGGTCCTCCCCATGTTCCGTTTGTCATATTTCAAGGTTCTCCTCACACCCCAACATATCAAAGTAGTGTTCCTACACATATTGAGGATCTCCCTTTCCCTGAAGAGCCATCCTAAGGATGTAGGGGGAACGCCCACCACTAAAGTACAAAGCCTATGATGCACCATGTCATAGTCAACCCATTACAGTTTTCATGTTCTAATGATAAATGAGGCTCGATGAGGGATCCTTCACCCCGATACTTTGTATTGGGGTTTGGGGAAGGAAATCGACATGTAAAATTCCTTACCCCCTAATGTGAGATGACTATATCCTTGAATCCCACCATAGGTATATGCAGGAGGAGGTAGATTTAGCTACCTTCCAAGGTCTTACTTTGAAATATTCTCTCCCATTTCCAAACTCACTCTCTACCTCAACATGAGATCATGGGAAGTTCTTCTAGGGTTTGGAAGATGATGAAAACCATCCTGAACCAACATCGATGATCACCACCCCTGTACTAGACACAATGGTTGATCTCCCATCTTATAGAGATGTGGTGATGCAGTCAATACCATTTCCAAGTGACAGCTTGGTATGCAATGGTTTCTCATCCCACACACCATTCTACCCCTTGGCCAACCATCCATTGAAACAATATTTATTAATGCCATTATTGGTCCCATATCTGACTCTTGTTTAGGAATGGGGAAATCAGATGTTGGATCCCACATCTGAATGGAGAAGCTAATGGGATATCCTTGCAGAAAACCAATTCCCTGAGATGTTCTGGCTGATTGCTACACCAGACATCAACACTCTTGATTCCCTTGACAATGATGAAGTAATGTGTTTCCACTGGACTATATGGACATTTAATTTCTATCTCCATCATCATAAGATGCTTTATCCAAAGAGGGGGGGAGCATTATGATGATATCATCCATCAATGTCGCATGGTTGACCTAACCGCTCTTCTTATCACTCAACACCCTGCATAATCCCTCTATCATCAGATCCTACAACAGAGATGCATCTAGAGAATAAAAATTCTCCACTAGATTATTATTGTGGAATCCCCACACATTCAAATCCTTGGCTGGGGCAGTACATAACTCTCTACATCAGATCGATCTATTATAAACTTGATCTGTTTGGAGATATAAAGGATACGCCTTCAATTGTAGTTGTGGTAAATATGGATGAGAACATAGAGAAGGAAGATGATATTTGGATCATTGATGAAAACATAGCCCCCAGGGTAGTACCACCTGCACTAGATCCTCTGAACATTGTCACTCGCCTGTAGAGATACATTCTTGGCCTCGCTGCACCCAATGATTCATCACCTTTCAGTCAATATTCCAACAAGGGTAAAGGACCCACTAGGACTATTAATCCTTCCAATACATCTAGTATAGTGAAAAAAATTATAGTATGATCCTGGTAAGAATGAATTTCTCCAATAGAACACAAAAATTTAGAAAGTCATTAATGAGATTCTTGCAGAGCGTGTTACGGAGCGACATCCAGATTATGGTGATCCTCTGTATGATCTCATCTATCCTCCATTAGGGTAGCAGGGGTAGCCACATGTTCTCCTCATTGAGTTACATCCCACTGATCCCACAAACCGTACTCATCCAAATAGGGTAGAGGTTGGAGCCTATTGAAATATGCCTTGGTATGCCCCTCCAAACCCTCCTGAGCTATGTGATAACTATCCTCATGCCGCTCTTTTGGTTATTAATCTAGATACTCTACATGTCAATCCTCCAGTAGTTCCTTGTGTTATTATACTAGTCTCCCCATGAGTTTTTGGGTCTGCTTATCATGTTGAAGAACCATCCAACACACTGGTTTTTAGGAATCCTCACCAAGATAGGAAAGCCATCCGATTGATCCAATTGTAGCTCTTATTTACCACCTTGAAGACCTCAAAATGTGGTAGGTGGTGATCCCACCTAATGGTAAGCCATATCCAAGATGGTTAGATTATATTAAAACACCCATGGATTTCATAAATCCTACATTATTCATTTTCAATAGGATGGGAGATCCACTCCAACACCTAGAAAAATTCATCTCCAGGTGTGGACCCATTCTATGAACTCCAGCACTGCAGGAAGCCTCCATGATTTGGTGCATCGTATAGACTCTGGAATGAAATGTATTCATCTTGTACATCCACCTACCTCTAGGGTATGTGGCAGGTTGGGAGGATCTCCACATGCAAATCTTGTATCAGTTCATCTCCACCACTCTGAAGACCAGTATTTCCGACATCTTCAATTACAAGAAAAATCCATATGAGCAAGTCACAAACTTCTCCACTCAGTGGAATGGCCTCATGTATTCGCTCGACAAGTCACTGAATCTAGAGAATTTTCTGATGATGTCTGTGGAGAATGTGAATACTTAATTGGTCCCCTACCTCATCATTCAGAATTTCCCCAGTGTATTTCAAGATTACTCTGACAAGGCTCAGTGCCTAGAGGAAGCCTTATAGAAAGCCATGCAGGCACATCCGTTACCTCCCACCACACATGCAAGAAGAGTCTCCTATGCTGAGAAAGTTACTACTGCACAGATTAAGGCCCTAGGACCATTGGAGATATTATTGATAGAGCCCCTTCTGCAGCATCAATGAGGACAAAAACCCCTAGATTAACATCAGGGTGAGCATCACCAGGCTCAACATCAACCGGCACCACCCCATTAATCTCCGTCACTTAGGTGAGATAATCAGGTGACACCTCCTTATTAGAATCTAACCCCTCATCATGGCCAGGCTCCCTGAGTCCCTTTCCTAGATAGAAAAATCCATAACTTCTCATTTGAAGAGGTACATGTCCCCAGTTTATTCAGGAGCACATTGGATCAGGGAATATTGAGGCTTCCGACATGAAGGAATACCAAGGTGGCTGATCTCATTGATCGTCCCAACTTTTTCCCTTATCACTGATCCCTAGGACATACAATCAAGACGTGATATGTGTTCAATGAATGGAACTTGGACCTGGTTGAGAATAACATAGTCAGACTGGGTAAATCCCTAACATAGGTGGCATGTGTTTCTGCAAAGCGAGAATGTGATGATGAGGGTGAATGGTATCCGATTTTCAGCTGTGGGTATCAGAAGTATGATGACTGAAGAGATCACAATATAGTCACTCAAGATTCTAATATTATCCTTGTGTATCTGAATCATCATGATCCTTCTAAAGCTGGTACACCTCATCTCACTACCACTTCTACATCCTCTTCTTAGTCTTCCACCTCCTGGTAGAGCATGTGCTGGTGATGCAAGTGAATGTGATGTACCCTTCTAATACTGAATCCATCCCACAAACTCAATGAATTCATGCCCATGTATTTGGGGATTACCCCTATAATTCACCCAATAATGTAAATTCCATAAATTGATGATCAGGAGTACATCTCATATAGTACTGTTGAGATGGTGGAAACGTATATGGTTCCTGACAATGAAGAATGATAGAAAAGCCATCCTAATGACCCTAGTCAGTGCAATTGTTGAGGAAATAACTCTTATGTAAACTACCAAAATTCATTATCCATTGATTTTATCCATGTCGTGCATTCCAATAAGACTAGACAACAGAATAAGCACAGAGCTCAGTATGGGTAGTCATCTAATCCTATCTCGTCAGATTTACCCCCACCACCGTTAGGGATACTCGGTCAGGAAGAGCTACAGAAACCATGATATAGTCAAGAACATTCAGTTGTGGGAAGATCTCAGTCATCAATCCTTAATCTTGTATTCATTTGGCATGGTTTGGCTAGTGAGAAGAGGGATATCCCTAACACCAGCTAGAATCCACTGGTTCGAACTGAAGTACCTATCATACCTCCCGCCACATAGAAACCTCCTATATGTAGAAATGTGCGACTGGAATGAATGTATGATGTGATTAACCACATAACTTCTAATCCTATGAATATCTTGATTCCTAAGGCTCTTTTCCTTTCAGAAGATATGCATGAGGCCCTTACAGAGGCTTTAAGAATCCCCCTTTTGTTCAAAATAGTGGTAGTGGCTGCAGATGCTTTTTGTGCTGAGGAAATTGAGCATGGAGAGTTCCAAACCATTATCTCATTCTTAAGAGAAGATTAAGGATATTTGGAATAAGGGAACATCCACCCATTGTATATAGCTGGAAAATTTAATGTCATGGAGGTTAGTCATTGTCTCGACAACACCGGTTCTAGGATCAATCTCATTATGACATGAATACTATGAAAACATGACTAGCTGAAGTAGATATGAGTCCCTATGACCTGAATACTCAAGATTATGAAAGGATAGAGTAGACATTGGTCAGAAAGATATGCATAAAGAACCAATTCAGTGGCTGAATTTCAAGTACTGAGATCATGGTCATGTCTCAAGATGCCACCTACAATGAATTGATGGGTTGACTGTGGCTCCATCTGCATGTAGTAGCCCCCTCCATGATATCACTGGTGCCTCAAGTACTCCCTTAATGGTTGAGTGGGTGTACTAGAAAGAGATTAACCTCTCTTTCCCTCATGGGATTCCCTCTACTTGGATGTAGAATATTACAATATCAAGGAAAAATAGATTTAGGATAATGAGTTTGAGCCTACCATAGTTGGGGATGATCCATGGACAGACTTAGAAGGTGCTTTTATCATCCCAATTCAACTATTGGACTCCATATCCCTAGACTTAGGTCACTACTTTTTTTGTCTCTAAAAGGAGTGAGAAGTGCGTTCCTAGGAACAAGGAGCACCGAATGATCACTTTGTATTCCTACATGAAAGAAGATCGAGTGATATCAGAGCAACTTATCCCTATAAGGTTTTGATATGTTATCCCTATAAAAATAGCATTATGCCATACATATATGCTTCACTAGGCTAGGATGAACCAAATCAATCCAACACACCACCACTACATTGATATTACCAAGCGTGGTCCCCTCTATCGAAGGTCTCACCGAATCGGATCGAAAACTATTGTCTCCATGGTTTCAACATCACAGGAGTCTATTAATGAAGATTACTGCACAATTCATGTTGGCACCAACATTCTGTCAGGGAAATACAATTTAGAACACCTAACTCTTAATGATGATCATATCACCATGGATAATGAAGAAGATTTGGAGGATGCTTCACCCACATTTGAGGAGGGTGTCTCCACTACTGTTGGTGAGTTGGTACAATTTGATCTTGCTTCTGAGATAGATATGATATTGATATTTATTAGCACAACTATGCCCATTGAAGAGCAGTGGTAGTATATGGATATTTTGAATAATCATCGGGATATATTTGCTTGGAGTAGTGCCTCACGCTCTCAGTAAACCATAGTGAGCTTAACAAGCCTCCCAGAAATTTGCACCCTTCTCACGGTTCCGTGGTCGATGCCTAAGTCAATAATCTCCTCAAAGTTGACTTCGTCAATGAATTTTAGTACCTCAGGTGGTTGGCCTACACTGTTCTTATCAGGAAGAAGAATAGTAAGATCATATTCTGTATTGATTTCTAGGATATAAACCTTCTCTGTTTGTATGATGATTTTCCCCTTCCTATGACAGAGTTGTTGATCGATGTCACCACCAAATTCTATGCCCTCTCTTTCATGGATGTGTATTCTTGATACAATAAGATCCAAATGGAACATGAGGATGAATATTACACCGTATTTAGAGCACCGCACGTTACCTTCTATCACAGGGTAATTCCTTTCTATCTTAAGAACGTAGGAGAAAGTGATCAGTGTGCTATGCACCACATATTCAAGCCGATCGTCAGGAAGCAGGTGGAATACTACATGGATACATTAGTGGTCATGTCCCAATAGCACTAGAACCATCTCATAGACCTTGATAAGGTGTTTAAATTCCTCCTTTCCTACCATCTATAGATGAACCCCTTGATGCACACCTTCTTGGTTACCTCTAGAATGTTTCTTGACTTTGTCATTATATATTGAGGCATCGAGATTGATCTAGAGTAGATCAAGGCCATCAGTGAGATGCCTTTATCCAGAAAAACTTAGGAGCTCTTATGCTTTCAAGTCCACTTAACCTATGTACGATGATTCATTGAAAATTTGGCTAGAAAGTGTAAGACCTATTCCCAACTAATGAAGAAATGTTTTTTCTGCCAATGGGGTGAAGAGTGTCATACCACTTTTGAGGAGATTAAGCAGTAATTTCTCAAGCCTCTAGTTCTGATGCCATATATTTTTGGAAATCCATTCATCCTTTATGTAACCACCATGGAATGATCCCTCAGTACCTTTCATGACTAGAATAATAATGAAGGGGCAGAGAATAATCTATATTATCTCAGTCACATGATTCTTGATATAGGGACCAAATATTCCTCTATCAAGAAGTGTTACCTCACACTAGTATTTGTGATGTATAAACTTTCACATTATCTACAACACCATGAGATATTACTACTGTCCCACATAGATCCAATGAAGTTTATACTGAATCTACCTATGTTGACCGGCCATCTTGCTCGGTGGGTAGTGATCCTTCATTAGTTTTACATTAGGTTCATTCCACAGAAAGCTATCAAGGGTCAGGAATTAACATATTTTCTGGCTGCCCATCCATCAATTGCAGAGATGCCTTTGGTTCTTGGTTTCCTAAAAGATTCCATCCATTAATTGGATTAGAATACTTTATTTTGTAAGATGTAATTTGATAACACATTCTAAAGT
Organism: Viscum album; assembly: GCA_963277665.1. Classification (NCBI taxonomy): domain Eukaryota; kingdom Viridiplantae; phylum Streptophyta; class Magnoliopsida; order Santalales; family Viscaceae; genus Viscum; species Viscum album. The sequence continues at coordinate 1,442,881,875 of OY728145.1, read as the reverse complement.
CCAACCAGTAGAAGGCCTAACGACCCCATACTTAATAGAGTTGGCCAAGGTATCATCTACACCATGCCTACATTGACTATCCTTCCATATTCATTCTTGTGGTCATAAGGCTAGACCAATAATGAGGTAGAGTATCTAACCCTCATAACAGGTCTTGAGTTGGATCTCGAGACTAATGTTCCCACTGACACATGAAAGGGGACTCCGAGATGGTTATCAAGAAGATCAATAGTAACTATGTCGTTAGGATGCCAGAGCTCATACACCTCTTAAAGCATACTCACCAGCTGATGTATTAGTTACCATCTTCACTGGTGGTCACTCATGTCCATCAGTAACAGATTGGTTGAGCTGATGCATTGGAAATCCTTTCTTCTTCTCTCATAGAGCCTGATAGTGATGACCTGATTATCCATATGGCACATTGAAGAGTCATTTATCACATCACTCCGGCTGATGATGAAACTTAGTAGGTAATTTATCTTACTAATGATGTCTCCACATCGGGACAACTAAATTTCCCTACCATAGATGAAAAGACCCCTGATTGGATGAATCTTTTTTTTAATACCTCTAACATGGTCATCTCCCAACGGAAATGCCCGAATGTGAGCGAATTGTATAACCCTAACACACTCTGAGAGGGGAGGGGTGAATTAGGGTGTCAAATTTTTTCTTTTATGGTGATGGATTTTTTTTACACGTTAATAGGAACTCGTTAAACCTTTATGAAATATACTATCAACAATCTAAAATTCACATTCAAAGTGATAACACCACACTTTTAATTGGTTCACTCCCAAGGGATACGTCTAAGGAGCATACGTTGAGAGTGGTTCATTCATACAAAAATAAACTAATTTTAAATTGATATAGAATACACAAATTTAGTCATAGTCACATTGTGTTAGGTACAATTACTTTACATGAATTCAATGATAGTTGATTGCGTCCCACAAAACACTTCTGTTGACTCCCCATGGCTCACTAATATTGGAGAAGTATTACTCAATTTATCGATTTGGAGGTCTCTTCAAGAAATTTTCATTGAATTCATTGTGTCTATCCAACATGATTCACTGCTTGCATCAATGTCCTAAATTGATGCATTTGTAAGCACTGATCAAAAAAATGGATATCAAAATCCTATTAGAATATTAACACTACACCTTTGTGCAACACCAGATCTTGTTTACAATGTTTGTGATTTATTACACAAGATGACTTTCAGACAACCCATATTTTCTGCAAAACCCTTATTTTCGTGCAGCTACACCAAGGGCTTCACATGGTCTTTTCAGACTGAAGGAACACATTGCACACAAGATTAACATTCTATAATTCTTTCACACAGTAGAGCCACTAGATCATAGTTATAAAAATATTATGTATTCAATGGGGGTAGCAGCCTATTTATAGGCCTCTAAGACTATTCTGGCATGTTTTAAACTCATCTTTGTCAGTGTGCATAAGATTATCTTTGAGCATGAAAACCCCCTTTGAAGTCGCATTGGGAATGTAAGATTATTTTACGCAACCTCATCTTTCATGCACATATAAAATATTGCACACACTTTTTTCCTTTTCAATATTTTAATACACTGATCCAAAATCAATACTTTCATATAATTTTCCAGACCTCCTTCAATATTGTGTGAAACTTAATTTTCCAAAAACTCCCTTCTCCATTCTCTAATTTTTGGACCCAAAAATTTGAAAAAACTGGGAACTGATGCCACCTTCAATACTGTTCTCTACTTGAATTGTATGATCCCTTTCCTCGGAATATTCATGGTCTCTCAATTAGAATTATAAAAAAAACACAAACCATACTCCATTTATAGCATGAAAAAGCCTTAGTTATAATAATCTCCCCTTTTGGGTTTGTTGGAAATCTCCAGGTAAATTCAATAAAGCACCAACCACTATCAAATATAATCATCTCAGACAACACTCTATGTCTACATGAGGAATGCTCGGTGTAGAAAACAAGAGGGGAATCTTGAATTGGGTTCCTATGTTTTGGAATTCTTAAAGATGTACACAATATTCTCTTACTATGTCAAAGAAGCATTACATTCCATGAATGGTTTCCTCCTAACACCTAATTATCATCATGACATAGAATCAATACATGTCATGAACTATTTCCTCATAATGCCAAATTCTCATCATTCTCCATTATCCATTCTACTATAACCATAAAAACAATTTAATACTCCTCTTTTGTACCATCGAATATTTTCCTTCTGCCCCATTGGAAATAAACCCAAAGACCAATATTTGTACATTGTAGAGCTTAAAATACACTCCCCTTGGATCGTATCTCCCCCATAAACCTACATCACATCCCCAAACAAATTAAGAAAATGTTAACATAACTGGGGAGTGGGGAACCCTCGTAACCTCCTCATGCACTGGGAGGTGGTTGAACACCAAGGTTCTACATTTGCTTCTCAAACACCTGTGCTAATAATGACTTGGTTATCATGTCCTCCAATTGATCATCAGTGCCAATATAATCCATTTTAACCATGCCTTGTTCAACATTTTCCTTTATAAAGTGATATTTAATTTCAATGTTTTTCATATGGGAATAATGAACATGATTATTCATGAGATAAATTTCCCTCTTGTTATCACAAGGAATAAACATCATCTATTTCACTTCATCACCAATATCTGTTAGTTTTTTCTTCACCCATAGTAGTTAAGTGCATGCTTTGTAGTTGAGATATAATTAGCTTCATCTGTATTGAGATAAGTTCTTTCCTATTTATTACATAACTAGAACACACATTTCATTCCAATAAAGAATGATTCACATGTTGTAGACTTTATTTCTACTAAATATCTAGTTCAGTTAGCATTAGAAAATGCTGATAGTTCACTACCTCTTCCTATGACAATGTATAAACCGTAATTGTAAGTATATTGAATGTACCTCATGATTCTTTTCACTGCCTCCATAAGTTCTTCCTTCAAATTACTCTAAAAGTTGGACAATAGGATCATTTAAAAGACAATATCTGTCCATGTCGCTATTAGGTACAGTAAGCTTCCAATGGTTCTTCTGAACATTGTGGGATCTACAAAAGTCCCATCCTCATTCTTTACAAGTTTCCTTCCAACTGCAATCAGAGTCGACACTGGTCTAGAGTCATGCATATTGAATTTATTCAACAACTCTCTTTCATACTATTACTGAGAGATGAATGTGTTGTATTTCTTATGAATCACTTGCGACCCCAATAAATATGTGAGTTCATCAATCATAGGCATTTAAAATTCATATTTCATGTGAATAGAAAATTCATCTATGAAGCTCTACCTACTTCCACAAAATATAATATCATCCATGTACACCAACATAATAAATTGATCTTCTATTGAATTCATCACATATATTTTTTGGTTGAAACCACATATTTTTAATTTTAGCTTCTTCAAATAAGAATAAAGATGAGAATACCAAGCTCGTGGTGCCTTCTTTTGGCCATATAGATCCCATTTCAATCTAAAAACCATTATTTCAACATTTCTGATTAGAAAAACCACCGATTGTTCAATATATACTTATTATTAAAGAAAACCATTTAATAATGACGTTTTTACATCTATATGATATACTTTATATCCTATTTTAATTTCCATAGCAAGTAAAATCCCGATCGACTCCTGTCTCACCACGGGAGAAAAAGTTTCATCAACATCAGCCCCTTTAAACTGTGATTTTCCTTTATACACCAATTATGCCTTATTTATGATCATATTACCATTCTCATCATATTTATTCTTAAAAATAAACATTGTACCAATCAAATTGTTACTTTTAGGTTTCTTGAATAGATCCTATGTTTGGTTTTTGTCGATTTGAACCAACTCTTCATTCATGGTATTAACCCATGATTCATTTTTTACAGCTTATTCAAATGAGGATGGTTCGAAAACTGATATACATGAAAATTGTACATTATTCCTCATTATCCTTGTCTGAGTGGGTGTAGTCCCATTGCCAATGATATTTGGATTAATCAATTTTTACTCTTCAATTTCTCCTTTCATGTTTATGAGGATTTTCTTTAGCCACATTTTCTTCTTCAAATTCTTTATATGAATCCACATCATTTTGTGACCTCTGAATGCTTTTTTCACCTCACTCTACTTCTCCATTTAAATATATTCTATATCCCTTATATTCTAAATCTTCAATCACATCAGTATATGATCCCATCATGGTATTTTTGGTAATATCCTCAACTATATTAACACAAAAAATTTCCAAAATTTTTCTGATATTCTTATTGAAACACTTGCAGGATTTTATATTCATAGAATTTCTAGGGAATATTGCTTTATCAACCACACCACCATATCTTCCATAATTTTCTTCTTTGTTTATGATAAAGCATTTACTTCTAAAAACAAAGAAATAATCAAATATGGATTCCCTCCATGCCACAACTCATATGTTTACTTGGTTTCTTCCATATATATCTATGTCCAGTTTTGAATATACACTGCATCTTGAACAAACTCTTTCCAGTAATGTCAAGGGATATGACTCTCAATTAGCATGGTTCTATCCATATTGTTCAAATTTTGATTCCTATACTCAACAACTCCATTTAGATGTGGGGTTCTCAAAACATCCACCTCATGTTGTATTCCATGCTTATCTAGATAATTTTCAAAATCAATGGATGTGTATTCCCCTCCATTATCAGACTGTAGAACTTTTATTGTCTGTTTGGTATCATTATCATCAATTCGATGATAAGTTTTAATGCAGTCAAGTATTTTTCATTTCCTATATATAACCATCACAAAATATATTATACTATAATTATCAATGAAAATAACAAAGTACCTTTCTCTACTCATTACAACAACATTTATCAGTCCACATATGTCTGTTTGGATGAGATCATGATGATTTGATTCCATTTTATTCTTTGTATGATATGAACTATAGACTAAATTTCCTTGTATACAAGAATTAATCATCTTTTTCCCATTCACATTTCATATTAGGGATATCCATGACTATCGACATATTAGATATATTTTCCATGACCTTTTGATTAATGTGTCCCAACTTTCGGTGCCATAAGTCATTTTCTTCTTCAATAGTTAGATAGAAAATACTATCTCTACTATCATCCTAGTAAAAGTTTCCATCTGTTATACAACCTTTCATAAAAGAATTATCTGTCTTTCCTTTTATAGTGCAACCATTTTTATTGAAAGTCACTATAATTCCTAAGTCACATAGTTAACTTACACTAAAGGGATTGTGATAAAAACCATGAACATAGAGATATTCAATTTTCTTCAACTCTGTATTAGCTAGATCAATACTAATACTGACATTTATCTTCAAAGCACCATCATTAACAAATTTTACTCTTCCATAAAACTTTTTATTAACATTTGTTAATAAGTCTGTATTTCCCATCATGCAGGATGAGCACCCACTATCAAGAATCCTTGTACTGTTGTACTTTGTAGCTTTGAGAGCAACTTTTACAAGGTTTGACTTTTCAATTTCCTTCTTTTACATCCAAGAAATATTACACTGAGTGATGTATAATGATTGACTTTCAGATATCTCTCCCATGTGGGCATGTTCCCTATACTCTAAATCTTCTTCCAGAGGAGAAAAACTATTTGTGAGAGAAACACCTTCTGGTTGACGAGTACTGACATGTCTTTGTGGTCTATATGAATTGTTCATATCTTTTCTCTTCTTATAATAAAAAACATTGTGTAAAAACTCAGAACAATGAAAACAATATCCATATAAATATTTTATTCTATAAGAAGTAGGATATGATTTTTTATCCTTTATTGTATTTAAGATTTTCTAGATTCAAATAAATCCATGCATATTCATAGTATGACATGGTATGGCCTAGAAAGACACAAAATTGATATTACAAAAGTGTCAATGTCTTCTCATTTCTATTCCTACTCATGTCTCTATCCTTAGGGAGATAGTTTTATTGCCTATCATTTCTAGATTATAGAGGATAGTTCTTCCTTCTTCTTTTAGTTTGAATTGAGGGTTTCATTTTTAGAACATCAGGTGACATTTCAAGATGTTCAAATTTTAGATTACCATTATTTTGACCCACTTTATTTCTAGAATTTTATGTTTCAGCATCACAATCGATTTCACTGTTACCAATGCATGTGTGTCTTTGATCATTCAAAATATTTTTAACTCCATCAAAACAACGTTTGACTCTCTCAAGTAGCTTAGTTTCTGGGAACCTTCCTAACTATATTTTCATATTTTTTTATTTAGAAATTTATTCACTATCAAGTTCACTCCTAAGGGTAATAAATTCTTCTTCAAGACTGTAAAAATTCTTGGACTTCTCTTCCAATATGGAGGTGAGGTTATTGAGGACCTTTTCCTACTATTCAATTATCAGCTTCAGTTCCAATATTTTTTCTGTGCTTTCAAGAATTTTTGACTATATACTCACTAATTCTTCCAGTAATTCAATTTCTGCTTCAAGCCGATCAACATATTCTGAGGATTCATCCACAACTGCTCTCTAATTCTTTTCATCTGTTACCTTGATTCTCAAGCCTACTAAGATCATCCTTAAGTTGTAAATTTATATCAACATCAGAACTAAATTGATTATATCTTAATTTTTCTCACGACGGATTATACTTTTCAACAGTAGCATTCATGTAATCAAGTGTTCCAGATATAAATTTTGGTTCTTCTTCCTCAAATAATTCATTATAATCATCATCTTCACATACAAATCTCTTCCTCTGTAATTTCATTCCATAATTGAGGATTCCCTTTTGAGTAAATTTTTTTGAGGCTTCTGAGAGTTTCCATCTTCACTTTTATCATCATCGAACTTACTTGAGCACTGGGAAGCATTGTGCCAAAATATATCACAATGAAAACATGCCAAGTGAAAATTTATTTTGAATCCCCCTATTCCTCTATTTAATTTATTGGAAAATAGGGAAAGGAAATAATATTACTCATAGTATTCATTATAAATATCTTTTGAAATTTCAAGTTTTTCTATGGATTTGAATGACATTTCCTTACTTAATCGAGTTGTTGCATCTTCTAGTTTGAATCTCATCTCATATACCACCAGGCTTCTCAGCTGATCATCCAGAGAATGTTTTGAGAGATCACTTTCATTAAGAGTTGACAACTTTTCATTATAAATATGTGGACGTATTTTCATAATTTTATTTACAATATCAATGTCTTTGATCTCTTCACTAAGCCCATGAACTGCTTCTACAACTTTAGTAATTTGATTGAAGAAGGAATCTTAATTTTCATCAGGATGTATCTTTAAAACATCAAACCTATTGGGAAATACTTGGAGTTTTTACTCCTTAACATAACTATATATTTAATAAATATTTTCATGTTTTTCACACATAGACTTTACTGTTGTGAAACTCATCACCTTCAGATCAATCTTATTAGAATGTCTTGTAGTGAGAGAATTATGTGATTTAGCATCCACATCAATAATTTTTATGTCATTATTAGACATAGACAACCAAGTTGGATTAGTGACTAGTATTCTTTATGTAGTAGAAAAATGGACTTTCATTCTAATATATCTTTGATGAGATCTTATCCTATTCCTCCATATCTAAAAGTTAATTCCATTGAAGATGGGGACTCCCCTAACATGGGATGAATTCTTCATGACAATAAATGTTAGATATAACAGCAATAAACTATATCTGATTCCACTTGTAGAACCCTGGGACACCCATAGAGGGGAGGGGTGAATCAGGGTGTCAACATTTTTCTTTTAAGGTAATGGATTTTTTTCTCATGTTGGTAGGAACTTGTTAAACCCGTATGATAGATAAGATCATCAATCAAACATTCACTTGAAAAGATATGACACAACAACTTTACATGGTTCACCGCTATGGGATTCATCTAAGGAGCATATTCTGAGAGTGTTTTCGTCAAAAAAAAAATCTAATAATCTTATCTAGCTGTGGAATATAATAGTTCGATCAAAACCACTCTGTTCCAGGAACACTAACGTTACAAGAATTTAGGGATAGCTCACTACGTCCCGTGGAACACTTCCATCATCCCACCCTAGATCACTACCTTGGTAGAAGTCTTACTTAGTTTATCGACTTGGATGTATCTTCATAAAATTTAAATTGAATCTTTTTTCTATATCCAGCATGAAAAACTACTTGCATCAATGTCTATAATTTATGCATTTGATAGAACTGATCAAACAAACCAGATATCAAAATCCTGTTAGAAGCTTAACAGTACACTTGCGCGTAATGCCTGATCTTGCATGTAAGATTTGGGATTTTTCCTGCAATATGATTATCATGGAACCCATATTATTTATTCGACCATTATCTTTCATAAAACTACACTAAAGGGATCACTTAATCTTTTCAAACTAAAGAAATACCTTGCGTGCAAGATTAAATTTCGAAAATTTTTCACGTAAAAATATTTCATGCAGCAGAGAAGCCAGATATTCTCTAGAAAATTAATAAGTCTTCCACGGGTGTAGCTACCAATTTATAGGTTTTATGACCCTATATGCATGTTTTTGATGCATCTTCGTAGGTGCGTATAAGATTAACTCTGAGTGTGAAAATCCCCCTTTGACATTGCATTGGGCTGTAAGATTCTTCCGTGCGACCTCATATTTTGCGTACATTTAAAATATTGGGGGCACACTTTTCCTTTTCCATACTTTAAATTCACTCAAGTTTCTAAACCACCTTAAATCTTGCACACAACATACTTTTCCAAAAACTCTCTTTTCCATTCACTAATTTTTGGACCCAAAAATTTAGCAAACACTGGGAAATGACACAACCTTCAATAATATTAATTGCTTGAACTGTATGATCCATTTACTTAGAGAATTCTTGATATTCGAATGCAGACTAACAAAAAACACAAACCATACTTTATTCTAGCATATAAAAACCTTGGTTTCTACCAGAATCCATCAACAAGCAGTACGATTCACCGATAAGATCAGTCCCATCCTTGAGCGGTTCCTCTTCAAATGTGGATTTGATGGAGTTATCCTATGTTGAATTCATGGATATGAGATTCCCTAGGTTATGCAAGAATTTCATGTTGGTTCATACAGTACTCAACAAGTAGGGCCTACACCCTCTCATCAGATTTGAAATCTGTGCTACTTCTAGCCCAGTACAGTCTATGGCTGTATTGAGTTCTCCATGAGGTGTCACACGTACCAAATCCATGCCAACTTTGTGCATTGTCCTCCAGATCCCTTAAATACAACCATGTATTACTAGAATGTCGTGGTATGGATACTCAATGTCACGGGACCATACCCACCAACAACAGATCACCATTACCAGTTTATCGTGATCACTACAAATTTCTTTTCCATGTAGGCAGAAGCAATACAACTTAAGGAAGTCAAGGAGCGTTCTCTCATCGAGTTCATGATCTCTAACATCATTCACCAATTTGAAGTCCCTCACATCATTCTCACTAAAAAAGACACCAACATTCGAGTGGAAGAGTTGACTAAACTATACACCAAGTACAATATATGCTCTAACCACACTTCTCGCTATCATTCACAAGAAAATGGGTTTATCGAGCCATTCAAGAAGACCCTCCCTAATATTTTACAAAAGATGGTTGGTGAGAATAAAAAAAATTTGTATGAAAAAACTCCCTAATTGTCTATAGGGTTACCAAATAACAAATTTCAATTCCACCCAGGTGACCGCATATTCCCAAGTGTATGGAACAAAGGTAGTCCGACCCATTGAGATCCAGTTTCTATTACTCCTCACAACTCATTATGAGTAGAAAATGCCATACAAAGTATTCCAAATCCACCTGGATGTGGTGGAAACCCTTGATGTGAATAGTCTCTTGGACTTTCACAATCTGGATAGAAAACCATCTTCATAAAGTGTATCCCAATGGTGTATACTCTTTGATCTTTCCTCTAAGGTGACATGGTACAAGACCTAAGGATTCCAATGATACCTGGAAGGAAGACACCAATGTTTGAGCCCAAATGGGAGGTAACCTATATTATTCATAAGGTGTATCCCAATGGTACATACTCTATGATAACCATGGATGGAGGGTATATCACTCCTACCACCAATGATAAATTCTTCAAGTAGTACTTCACATGAGGATTTATTACCATTCCACACGAAATTAAATTACTCTTTCTGAGTTGCAAGACATGAAACTGCCCATCATCATAATTCCTCATGATGATAAACTCCATCAGATGTCCTTCATGTCTTTAAAATACAATCCCCATCTTCCTTTAGCATATCCCATATGACATGAAATTGTCAGAACTGTCCATACAACATGAAGTTAAACTGCACGACATTCAAGAAGTGTGTGTGGCTTGATTCTCATTTTCCTGGGATACATTGGAATGCCCAGTCATTTTTTCTTTGGGTCCATCCCCATGTATTACATATCTTTTCGTCATTTATCCCCCATGTATATAGTATCCCTGGATTATGTGGTGTGGTGTGAGGCCTCCTTGGACCTCATTCAATCGGGTTTACAACAACTGCACCATGTACTTTCCCCTTTAGAGACCTACCATTTTTCTTATCTGGGCTACAGAAATGAAAATACCCGCCATCACTATCCTACACAATGTTAAAATGTACTTATATCCTTATCGAATGACGTTAAACTGCAAGACATTTGAAAAAAACATATTGCATGATTAATACCCTCAAAGGATACGTTTGAATGCCCATACATTTGTTCTACGGGTCCAGCCCCAGGTTCTCAGTTTTTGGCCTCCTGGCACGAGGTTTATCTGGGGTGTTCATGGTGTGGTTTGATATCCCTTTGGTCCTAATCCAGATTGGTTTTGCAAAAATTGTTCTATGCACCTCCCTTAAGAACACTTTTCTTCCAACAAATTCCTTACCAGATGAAAATAAATGACATGACATTCTCATAACTATTTGTGGCCTGATTCCTATAATTATGGGATATGTAGGAATTCCAAATAATTTTTTCTTCAGGTCCATCCCCAAGTTCCCTATTTTTGGAATTATGGCCTGAGGTTCATTTTGGGAGGATGTGGTGTGATGAGCCTTCTTCTTCCTGATTCATGTGTGTTCGCAACAGCTGCACCATGTGCCTCTGTTAGAAATAACTACCTTCTTTTCCTAGGAACTCTCTTAAAAGTGTGAATCATGTGGTATATGGAATTATTTTTTCCTCATTCACATCGGGATATTTTTCTATTCCACACACATTCATGTATTTAAATACTCTTACTTACTTATATCCTTACCGCACGATGTTAAAATTCATGACATTTTTAGAACATTATGTGGCTTGATTCATGTCCTCACATGATATGTAAGAATTCCGGTATATTTCCTCTTCGAACACACCGCTAGGTCCCTCAACATTTTTGGCCTTTTTTCCTTACTATATGGTCCAATTTCTATGACCATAAACTATGATATTATACAACCTAAATGATAAAAAAATGTTGTGTCCAACCTGAAGATAATAATCTATGTGGTAATCTGTCATAGTCCTCTTCTTCTAGTCCTTTGTCTTGATTATTATCTTGGGTGTGAATAATGAGGTGTTTACATCTTATTTCCCCATTTAAATTGGTTTTATTTTACCACATCACACACATCTCCTTGGGGACATTATTTCCCACCAATTTCCTTGTTGTATTAACTCATGATTCCTTCCTTCTAGCCCTTTGGCTTGAGTCTCCTACTGGGTTCACGCAGTGTGCTATGGACCTATTCTATCATCATTCACATTTGGTTTATTCTACCACTCCATGAATATCCTCTTTGAGACATCATTCCCATCATCCATCCTTAACGCATGATGGTAAACTATAATTTATTTTTATAACTACATGTGGCTTGATTCCTTCCTTTGCAGGATACATAGGAACACCCATACATTCATCTTCAAGTCCAGCCCCAGCTGTATCTACCTATTTTACCTCTTTTCTTTACTTGTCTACTCAAGTCACTTGCCCCTAATTAGATACCTCCATATGATTTTCCACATTAGTGATCTTAGATACACCAAAGTATGAGACTTATAGTGTTGAATTCTTTATTGACATTATCACATTCAACCACCATGATTTATGTGTGCATTTTTTGGATATTCATCATCTTTCACATCGAAAAGGACCCAAAAATGGTATGGATGCTCGACCTTAAGGCTCACAAACCATTCTAGGATAATGTCTCGACAGATCATGAATGGAATTTGGAGACTGGTTCCATCTGCATTTTGAATATGGTCAGCAATTGAACCTCAGTTGTCTGTTCCAATGTGAAGCTACACAATATGGATGTTGTGTTTTTAATTCATTTATCTATCATCCTCCATCATTATTACATTCCCTATTTCATCCCAAATATGGTTCTCATGATTCACATTCCTTCTCAAATATTTAAGTTTAGATGGAACTTCAATACTCTGGGTGCCATCCCTCCACACATCCTTACACATTGAGTGGGTAAATCAATGTCATGGGATGCCTTTGAATCCAAACTTCCATTATCCTATAGTGTGATTTCATGTGGTTAAACATCTTTTCCACCCCTTGTTTCCCACACATAGAATGGATCACATAGAACTAGGGGTCCTTGAGAAGGTTTATAATTCCCTATAATAGTTTCACACTTTATGGTCCAAGCCTTATGACCTTAAACTGTGAGAGGGTTCCCCCCACAAAGGTGGGATACAATGTGGAGTTCTATCCTCATTCCTACTGAGTTGATTCTTGGAACCTTGTTTCGTGGTTCCTATTTTGCTATATTCTTCTCATGGTTTGAATCTATGACCTTAAACTAAGATATTTTGTGTCTTAGTTCACATGTCATTAAACTTCATAACAGCCTTGATTGTCCTCATTTCAGAGGATATCTTCCCCTTTAGTGTTGTCCATTTTCACCTAATTCCTCCAGGAACTATGTGTGGCTTGATTTTTACACTTAAAAGATATGTATTGATGACCGTATACATTGATCCAAAGACTAGTAGTAGATTCACCCATTCTACCTTCCCCCTTGGCCTAGGTTTCTCGTTGAGAATGTGTGTGGTGTGGTGTGGGATTATTCTATCCCCATTCATGCCAGGATTTTATACCGCACCCCATAACACTCTCATGTCCAAGATTCATGACAATAAACTATATGAAATCTTCATCCTCACTACATGCCGTTAAACTACACAAGTCTGCCCCACACGCATGACATTAAACATGGAAACCATGGTTGAAACTCTATGACCTTAAACTGAGATCTCTAGGTCTGAAAGTCATGACCTTTAAACTGCTCACACCACCCCTCAGTAGCCTAATCCTCAAGGTTAGGTCAGATTTTTCCTATAGATGTTCCACACTGGCATGATTGAGTGTGCGGTGTTGCAAGACCCGGAATGTTGGATTCCACAAGGACACTTCCAAAACCTCACCTCTATGCTCCATATGTCCGTTTATTTTGGCCATCATCATCTTTTATATCCAAAACGACCCCAAAATGGTTAGGATGATTGGACGTAAGTCTCGCTTACCATTTTGGACCAATGTCCTAGAAGACCCAAAATGGAATATTGAGACATGTTCCATCAACATTTTGAATATGGTCAGTGGCCGACCTTTAGTTTTTTGTTCCCATCATAGGCTACATGACATGGATGTTGTGTTTTGAATACAGTCAGTAGTTATCCTCTATCATTATTCCAGCCCTATTTCACCCCAAATGTTGGGTGTTGTGATTCACATTTTCCCTTCCCTTTCATTTTCTTATTGATTTCTGGTCCCCATGGGGTTTTCCCTTCGCGTATTCTCATTGGTCGAGTAGGACTACTGGAATGGTTGAATTCTCCCACCTGGCACTTCCTGTCTCATGTTGTGCACTTTCATGTGATGGGAAAAGCCTGGAATATCTCATTTTTTCTTACACAGTTGATGGATCATGTGGGATTAGGAGTCTTGATGGGGTTATACCCACTTAAAAATGTTTTACGGCCATAGGGTCTAAGTTATATGATATTAAACTAAGATATATTTCCACCCAAGCAATATGATGTTAAACTACACTACCTCATCCATCATGAAATTAAAATGTTTCATCCTTACTGAAAGATGTTAAAATATATTGGCCGAACCTTTCCTAAGACCTTAAAATATGACACTATCATCCTGGCCACACAATGAAAAATGAAAATTCATGGTGTTCTCACTTTAGAGCACACCACCTATGGTATTGGTAATCCCCCATGCCAATTTTCAAGATCCGTAAACAACTTGGTTCCTATAGTGACACACGTACTTTTTATCCAGAGATTTCCACTCAAAAAATGATGATATATATATACACCACACCCTAAATGAAAAATACAAAATATCGAATTTATCTTCTTCACGTGCATGTGTCAGACCTACATAGCCCCAAGAACTATGTGTGGCTTGATTCCTACCCTTGCAGGATACATTGGAACACCAGTAACATTGATCTTGGGTCCAGCCTTAGTATTATTACCCCTTTTCATTGTCCTTAGCATGACATTAAACATCAACCATATCTTAAAAAAATTCACAATTCTTTATAATATTTGTGAGATACTTCAGCTTCCTGACAATCAAAAAGGATTCTACCACCAGTGTTGACATCTAATAATAATGGTATTCAATAAAAATCTTTGGATTGATTCCTATTTTTATGGGATACATTGTGACGCCTGGAAATTTGTTCTTTAGAACCATACCTAGGTTAATTAACCCTTCAAGATCCTCAAACCCAACTACTGTCCAAAATCTATGATATTAATCTAGGATCCTAGAGTCCATGAAACATGACTTTAAACTATTATCCCTAGTCCATGAAGTAAGATCCAAAAACTATGCACAAAATCCTGATCATATGATGCTAAAATATTCGATACACCTTCTTCACCTAATGACATTAAACTATGTATCATTCATCTTTATATGGGAGGAATTATAGGTCCTCATATGAAAATTCTACCCAGTCAGTAGTGCATAAGATCCACTGGTTGCATGTAAGGCATCAACTAAATGTGTGTTTATTCACATATATTAGATATTCTTTCACTTAGGAGAGTGAATCACCTATCATACAAGTATTCATGGTACAATTATTTCCCCCTACAAATTTATAGGAATAGACAAGGTCTTTTGCACACATGAAAGGCATCTTTAATTCCAAGTCATCCATTTTGCATGCACTGCCAAAAACGTGTTATGCTCATCAGAGCTTCCCTCAGATCCTAACCTTCTGGATCTTTTTCAGATCAGATTCCGAGGAGGGTAATTTTTTTGTGGATTAATAACACTTTAGACCATGTATTGGAATATTTAAGTGACATAAGGGAATATTCTAATTACGTGTACAATCCCAAGGATACCAAGAGAGATGCGTGAATGATCTGGAGCATGCACCCAAGAGTAAAATCAATGCACAAACATCTTGCATGCCTGATATGACGTCAAAGTGGTTCTTTCACTCCAAGATCCTATAAATGGCCAATTCATGTGTGCTAAAGATTCAAAGGAAGCACACAATAATGAAATATACATTAAAACCTCTTGCGCACCTGATACTGATTTTTGGGTTCCCTAAGTTGTGCTTTATGTCACCTAAGTTGTGCTTTGAATTATGTAGGTTTTGACCCCTTTCGAGTACATAGGATTCCACTTTAAGGCTCAATCCTAGTCAATGTTAAACTCTGGTTCTCTCTCTGAGGGACGTACCCTCCTGATGTGACCTCTTCTCCTTTGTGGTATACATCATTTTGATCCACCTCCCTAGGGAATTTTGATCCATATAGTTGGGCTCCTAACCATATCTAATCCCCAACACGTCTATGGGTTTTTGTTCCTTTTGTACACCCCAACCACATGTCCTATCTTTCTCAGGCTTCTAAACATTCATATTTCTCTCACATCAAAATAATCCTCCAACCAAGAGTTTCCCTATTCCGATGGGATTCAAACCACATGTAATCTTTATCATGTATCCAGGTTTCTATCCTTTATGTACACCCTAATTCTATACCCCATACTGAACTATGTGGACATTGATTCCCTACCATGGGAATTCATAGGGAGCCTCCCTAATATTCAATCCCATCATACCTATTCCATCCTGGTCTTTCCTTTGATCCCTTTGTGTTTCGTGAAGATCATGACCTAACCCAGCGGTTCTACTTCCTCTAGGTCCCCATCCATGCGCTCCATTCCCACGACCTACCTTCATAGGTGTCCCATCACCCCAACAAGCTATGTCGTCTTTGATTCCCATACACAGGGATATGTAAGAAGCCTCCCTGAGGTTCAAACCCAACACAACTACCATCCCCACATCTAATATATCCCATTTATCTCATCCACTTCATTAAATCACCAACTAATCATCTTAATTCCTATTCGGGACATCACATCCTAGTGGGATAATTCCATTCATAGGAGTAACATAAGATGTGTAATCCCCGAATCCCCCCTTTCAAACTATGTGGGTATTTATCTCTGTCTTATATAGAGGGTACATAGTAATCCTCCATGAGGTTCAATCCCAGCGAATGGTAAACATTAGTGTCACCTCCTTGGGGTATACCCTCTCTAATCCTCCATCAATGGTGTCCAGATCAGCCTCTATGGTGGGAAACCATCCCTTTTGGTGTCACAACATCCTAGATCCATCCTTATTGGGTGTTTTGATCTATCCTTATAGTAAACCTTCTAGGTGATCCCTCCTAGGAATGTACCCACTTGATCCACTCTCATCAGTGTTTAAACCAGTCTAATCTATCTCTTCTAGACGTTAAACTCATGTCATTCCCCATGTTAAACAATGGGAGATAAGGAAAAACTCAGAGACATGCCTCTAGAATAAGAATCCCTGTGATATCTGTGGGAAGCCTTTGGGTTTTATAGCCTTGAGAATCCATTTGATGAGGAAGAATATATTTGTTTCGATGTTCCATCACCATGACATGCCATAGATGCCTTAGCGTGACCACTCTTCTGACTGAAGGTTACTGCCTTGACTTGACCCCTTGTATTTTCCCTATAGAAGCAGAGTAATTAACTCCCATCCACAAAGATATGGAACCTTGAACAAGTTTCCTAAACAATATCTTAATATATGAGGGAGACTCAGACTAGGTAATAGTTTCCATGGAGGAATCCATTGATGGAGGAATCGACATCCCATCATCCCATTTTGATCAAGGAGAAAACATCCATGAAAGTGTTGAGGATTCCGACCACCTTTGGAAAGTAGGAATGCGGGGCACAATGCGACCATCAGTGAATTTTAACAAGCTCACACAACAACCCACTGTGGAAAGCATAAAAAACAATATATCAATATTAAATTCATTCATTTTTATCAATAATTATTTAATTAGTAAAATGTTTAGTATTTGTCCTAATTTACTAATTTTAAATTATTTATCTGTTTAATTATTTCATTTTCTTCATTTTAAAAATATATATATGAAATATATTATATTTTTTAAAATTTGTAGTTTATATTATATGTATATGTATATTAAATTTATTCATTTTTATCAATAATTACTTAATTAACATACGTATCAATATATTTTTTTAATTTACTCAATTTTTATTTTTATTTATTTAATAAGATTATTTTATTTGGTACATTTATCAATGCTTAAAAACATTGATAAAGGATTCCCTTTATTAGTACTAAAAAAAATTGTTGATAAATATTACCCTTTATCAATGATAAAAATACGTCACTCATGAAGGGTAACTTTTATCAGTGCTATAGAAAATGATCATAAAGGGAACCCTTTATCAGTGTTTTTTAGCATCATCAAATGATGGTTTCGTAGTAGTGTAGCCCCTTATCCCATAGCTTCTTTATAATATATCCAATGGTTTACCCAAAAAAATCCTCATTATAGTAGATCACAACATCTACCCAACCATCATACTAGCCACCAAGTCTAATATATTTTTCTAAACACATAGTCATCAACTATCTAAAAATGATATATTGAACCATATAAAACGTATTCTCTATGATAAATCATCCCCCAAATATTCTTAATTTTTTTTGGCTTCTCACAATGGATTTAACCAAATAAATTAAGATTGTTTCTTCCTTGTATTCTCTTTCACTTTCTCTCCTTTGAAACCCAGAAGATTCAATCTCTTCAAATCATACATGATAAAATCTATTATTTCATTATACATCATGAATAAAATTATTCTTATTCCTAATAAGATTATATTCTTTAAGAAAATTACAAAAATGTCTTAAATAGATATTATTCTACCTTTATTCCCCGATCAATCTAGGTTTCCTTTTCTAGTGTTCCTTTTTTTACCTTATTGATCTTCACTATTTAGGTTTCAATTCACCTTTTCATGCATTTATTTTTTATTATAAAAAATATAAATAAACCAGAATATTACACACTAGATAAAACAGAAGCACCAACTCACTTTTTCCTCCCCACGATCTCATATCTTTACTTTTTAATGTTGTGCATGATATCTTTCTCATGACCTATTTTTCTCAACTCAAAGAGTATTAGTAATATTAACTTACATATTTTTCTTCATTATTTTATCTAAATAGGTATTCTCTTTTATTCTCATACAATATTGGGTCTTCTTCTCTTCAAAATACGTCATGAAGTCTATAATTGAATCTTCCCTTCTAAATAGTGATCAGACAATAAAACATTTCATATGGTGTGGAACTCTCATCTTATGGTCATGTGAAAATCTATAAAAATTACACATAAAATCATACAATTTATATAAAAACTCAGAATTTTACTTCATCATCAATTTCTTTAATCACACCTTAGTTTGGGTTACTTAAACACTTATGTTCATCTAGATCTTTGACTCTTTTAATGTCAACATTAATCTTGAAAATAAATAAACAAAACACTGTGCTTCCCAAATTATTTATCTCAAATCATGGTATGGATCATATATTAAATAAGAGTCATGATGTTTGGAATATGATAAAAAAATCAGTTTACCATAAAAAATTATTTTATCTTCAAATTATAAATTCTGGATAATTCATCTTTAAATATACATAAATCCCAAAAAATTTTCTACGTATTATTATTTATGCAGATAAAGGTTCTTGGTTACAAAACTACAGTCATATTTACTATGTTTTCGTATAACTATTTAATAGTAGAAGGATACTTATACAGATTATATTCATTCTTATGCATAATAGGCCTCATTAATATGCAGTGTAGATGTTTTATACAAAACACTGGATGATGTTTATATAGTAGAAGATAATTCTATCATAGATAATAATTTTCCATTTTAATATATACATGGTGATAAAATTCTTATGAAAATATGTGGATTATCTAAAAGAATAACGTGAGATGATACTTAGCATGAGATGACTCTTATATGAATATATATTTTGTTAAATCTATAATACATGTAAAATATAGAATTCTCTAAATGACTTCAAGGAAAATCCAATTAAACTATTGGCTTTTCAAATCTTCATCCAAGAGTGATCAACTCAATATACAATAGTTATCAAACTTGGTAATCCATGGATGGTTTCTCTGATTAACCTCAAATATATTTATTCATTGAATGATTATACTTTAATCTTACTACTAATTGGTTTCTTCTAAAAACATACCAAACTATTGTAGATAATACTCCAGATCATTGGTACTTATCATTGAAATTAGGATAAGCTCTATAATCATCAAATGTTATGGTTTTCTTACTAAGAAACCAAATTTATTAAACTATACCCAAATACTTTGGAATTATTATCACTTTAGTTTCCTACATGATATATATTATCCTTTGTATAAAAAATGGAAGCCAACTATACATTGTTTATTACACAATGACTAAAGCTACGATGAAGGCTTCTTCAATTACAAGGGAACTTCAATCACTCCCCTTTTATTTTTTTCAACAAAATTTACATATAATGTCAATGAAGCTTCTCTTCACACTTATTGATAATAAATAAATAATAGGGAATCATGTTCTCCCCATTTTTTAGAGAGTCTTACTATTTTATTATCCCCTTTTATTAATATCACAACTTTGAAGGTAAATATTCGCATCCTTTTTCACAACATAAAAATATTATCCCATTTTCTTTTCATCCAATCTTTATATTCGCCCCTAAATCTATGATAAAAATATGGCATAATATTTTCTTAGAAAAATTTCAGGAACTAACCAAATTTAAATCTACATGGGATATCTAGGTATAAAAACTAGAGTGGAAAATTTATATAATAGTGATATCCATTAACCAACCTCAATGTGATACCACATCTAACATTAAAATCTTGGTGATTTTTTTCATAATTTTATTATAACTTTCAAGAACCTATATTCACTTGAACATGCAAATCATAAACATTCAACTAGAAGCTATTTTTCCACATTTTGGTTAAATAATAACTCCTATTTATAATCATACTCAATATAAACTAAAAAAAGAATGAAATTATAAATCACGTGTCATCATTAAATTTTGTAATGGGCTATCTAGATTTAGAAATTCAATAAAATTTTATAAATATATGGTATCCATAACCTATTGGATTACTTACCAATAAGATATTCTCTCTAAACATCTTTACCTTTAATTCCCAACATATGAGCACAACTATATTGAGTTAGGAATAAGGTGGCATTCCCTTAGAATTTCAATGTGATCCATAGGAATAATACATATATCTCAAACCATATAATTATTTATTTAAATTTTTAAAATTCATAGTCGTATTCATGCTTAACTCCCATTTGATTCCCTATATCTATTCACCTTTAGAAAACAAGGAAATATTTTCCATTTCAATTTTTGGATTAGATGGATTAGCCTTATTCACTTAATCATTTAGATCACTTTTATTATTTTGTAATTTTTATAAATAATTGGACCTTTCCTACTAATCTTGCCATATAATAATTAATTTCCTATTTACATGATCAAACTTCCTTTTTTGAACCACTTTCACAACAGTTTTCCTGGCACTAGGATTCATTGGTGCTACTTTGTTGTTATTAATTTTTCATATTATTATTGTCTTACATTTTATAAACACATGTACTTAATTCCTAAAACTTCCACACACCTCTTTATAAGACATTATAGGACCCTTGTATGTAACCCTTTAATCCTATTCACTAAGAGTGACAACTACATTTCCAATCATATTATCTCTCTCTTCATTTTTTATTGATTTTTGATAATCCACCTTTCAAGGGGTGAGGTGGAACCCTAACAAGGCCCGTACGTGTAAGTGTTACACTGCCCATAGGCCTCAATGAAATTCATTTCCCATAGGCTTCAATCATGACATAAAACCCATACTACCTACTTGGATCTGCTCCTCCCTAGTATCTTCATCGTGAAATCAGCTCCCCACCTTCGCATGACTGGTCGTCTCAGATTTACCATGCATGCAAAGGCTTGTCCTAATGGTAGCTATGCTCCCATGATTTTTATGACTTCTATAACATTTAAATACTAACATAATTTATCACAAATATATGTACCTATTATCAAAACTCCATAAACACTCTCATCTTCCAATAATCCTTATTCATTTTTTACTTTAGGTGAAGTCTATCCAAATTGAAACCCTCACCATTTTTGTGTTACAACCCTAACTATTTGGGATCTATTTGAGGGGAAATATTTATAAATAATTATAAACTATATCCCTGACTTATTGGTGTTTTTATAGAATATTCCTCATTTCACATATGTATACATTTTATAATTTATCCTAAACTTCAAGAGAAAATAGATTTATTGTTAGCAAGTGTATCTATACAATGGGTTAACTTTTTGTATGAGAATGAGGTTGATGAATATCTAGATGATATAAAGTCATATTTAAATGATTTTATGTTTTTTATATTCAATACTCATATTTGTTGTCTGTGTGGTAGCACATCATTTCTCAATAGTCTATTGGGTGGTTCAAGATTGTATAATTTTCATATCTTTAAACATGATTTCTTATTCATTTAATATCATATTGAGAACATTTTTATTATCCTAATCTCATCTCAATTACACTTACCATTTGGTTTTCAACCTTTTAAATTGATCCTCATGAATTTTATTTTTCTCTTATAATAAAAAATCCATTTCGTTTTTCCCCTTTTCCTTTAATTTTTATTGAGAATATTAACATTTATGGATTCTTTATACACTTCTCAAAATTATAGACCACCCATTTTATGGATATTTGAAATATTTCATTCACAGATTGATATCCTTGAAATTATTCATCATCATGATAACATATTTCATTGTAAAGGGTGAAAGTTTCTTCCATGAAATTCAATAGTTTTACAAGAGTATTATAATATATTATCTTCCTTACAAATTCCTCATCCAAAGCATGGAATTATTCTTCCATCTATGACTTTTTATCATGTGGTCCCTTGATAAATTTGAATATATAAGTCATCACTAAAAAAAGAACATTCTAAAAATAATATTTATCCTCAAGGAATATTTCTTTAGAAGATTAAATATAAAATTTATCATAGCCTAAAAACAAATCTTTTATGGAATAATAATAAAAAGATTCAGGAACACAGTTACAACTATGACCAACTTCCTATAGTGGCGATTCTTCATTCCTATTTGAAAATTTTCTTTTCTTTATAGATTAATTTTTATTCCATTTTATCATGGTCTTTTCTAATACCACTAAATACATCCTGATATGTATGGAGAGATATTATCTCATCTTATACACTTACATTTCAAAAATTTACTTTGTGTAATATCATAAAAACAACCTAGTAAGAAACTTTTATATACCCACATAGATATAGAACCATATACTCAAATTCAAGAACAATAATTTTAGTTTAAATATAATAATAGATCCAATAAGGGGGAATATATTATTTAAAACAAATTTAGAGTCCTAATAGGATTTTATAGACATACTAGGGGTGAATGAAGTTATGTCATATTTTAACAAAATAAAAAATACTAATTTAATACTAAACTACCCCTTTAGTATTTTGATCCGATGATATTTTATAAGACTCAATATGATAATATTTGTTTCACCCAACCCAAATAAACCACATTTTTTAAAGTAATATAAGAAAATAAATCACATATTAATATTACAAGGTTCATCCCTAATGTAAGAACCCTACTCTTAATAATTCTCATCATTATCTAAGTAATATATTTTTTCACAATAATATTTTTATCAATTACAATGGATGTGTTTTATACACTCCATATTGAGAGGGTGGAGACATATAACCATTAAGATACCATATGTTAAACCCCCAAAATTTATGGTCCTCCAACCATTAGAAGCTTTGTTTTATTTAGACTTCATGTGCTGCAACATGCCACACATCCATGAAAAATAATCCTACGAAAAATTGGAAAAAAATGAATCCTAAATTATTAAACATAATTTATCCTAAAATAATCTAAATATATATATATGAAACAAAAAATAACCCTTAGTTTTATGTGGCTTGGATTTTTAACCTATGTCCATGGGTTGACACTATAATAATTGCATTACTTTAGAAGTTAAAAAATTATATTCAATGTGAATTTAAAACAATATCGATCGCTAAATCAGAAAATTATTACTAAAAATACCAATAATGTTTTCCCAACCTCCCTTTATAGAGGGTCCCCTAGTCAACTAGTAACACTAAATTTCGACTTTTGTGGGAGTCCATCCATTGTAATGAAAAAAATCCCATTCAAAGTCGCATTCCTCATTCCAAACATTGAATACAGGTATATACAAATTATTCCTTATAAATCAACATTTATTACAAAATTTATGAAAAGAGTGATTCAAAAATATACACAATCTCCCTCTTAGAAACAACACTGCTATAACATCTAGTGATATGACTATCTACTGAGCATCCTTCAGTTGTTTTTTAACATCTGACAACCTCACAATCATTCTTCCAAATACTGTTTCCACTAAAGGATCATTAAAACATTTTTAAAATTATTTTAGACATTCATCATCCAGAAATATTTCATTGAAATAACAATAGAGAAACTCTTTACATAATTAAAAATATTCCATCGAAAGATGATTTTCAAAAAAGATAAAATCATTAGTCAAACAAGTTAAATAGTCATACTTATAACCCATTAGATGATCTTAAAAATTCTCTTTCAATTCACCCATCCCCACTGAGTTAATATACAACCTCATATTTTCTTGGGCCAAATACTTAGTGAACATGTCCCCTCGATTTATTCTCTTAAAATATTATGTATCTCAATACTGCATCTTCCTATATATTTTTAATATAATTTTGATTTAGGTATATATGTTTTATAATTTTTGGAAGAAATTTATTTTTCTCCATTTGAATGAAACTTTCTCTATGATGGTAAAGTGTACCAATTTATTCCCCCTATCATGTACCTAAAAAAATCACCCCAACCACACCATTTCTTTTCCTACCTCCATTTCTACAACATATTATACTTTCATTGATGAAAAAGAAACAAATATCTACAATATTGACATCTAAATGATAAAAAATCCTTCATAATTAATTAACATAAATTGATGTACCTATTCAATTATCAAAATCACCCCAAAATTTCATCAACATATCTTTGAAATGTTTTATTCAGACTGATACACACAAAAATTTCTTACATTCCTCTAAGATATCATAGAATCTACTTCAGAACTTCCTAATGTTATTTCTAGGTATTTCCAACAAATTTGTAAATAAATCCCACTAAATGTGAAATATCTATACAAGTGAAAAATATAACATATATCCATCATATGAGAATATATGTGAATAAAACGTTATCCATGTGTTTCACCTCATCTTCCATTTAAGGCTATTTTTCCATAGATAAATTTAGTTGTCTATACCAATGAGTAGTAATGAATTTACAACCAATCATCTCAAATAATTCAAGGAATTATAGATGAATTCCTTCTAATAATGATCCAATATTTCAGAACAACTATCCCATTATATATACATGAAAAATATTTTCTAATATTTACCAAGATATTCTATTTAAAAACTTTCAGATAGATCATTCTTGATCTCCTTAATCATTTTTAATTATGACTAACTGGATGCATCTCATAGACAAATTAAATTAATATAATGAAACTTACACCTTAAAAATTATTTGAGTAGCAACAATTATTCGGTTTTCATTATGATAATCCATTTTTTACATAAAATCATGATATTTTATGTTCCATTTTCATGGTTATAATTTCAAAATATAATACTCCATTTGTTTACACACCATGTAAGGATTCTATTTTTTAATAAATAAATAATGATTCTTCATGATTATTACCTCCTAACAATATCCCTGAAGTAAATTTTTCATAATATATATTTTCTCTATATGTAGATCTTAGAAATTATCTAAACTAAGAACAACCCTTGTAGTATAATAATTTAAAACTTCTGAAAATATTTTTGAAAATACAATAACATCTTTTTATTGAAATTTTTTTACCACCAATCTATACTTATGACTATTAATAGTGTTAACTTATTACATTAACCAAAAAAACAATTTTTTTTAGTTTTCTCCTTTTACATGGAAGGTTAACTGGATCCCATGTGTTATTTCCATATAGAGAACCCAACTCATCCTTTAGAGATAACTCACATTTAGCTGAGTCACTATGAATCGATACCTATTATGAAATTTTAGGTTCTCCTCCTTCCATTAAGTGTAATATGTGAATATCATAACCATAAATATATACTAGTAGTCTGATTCTGGAAGATCTTCAAAATTCTACCTAAGGTTTAGATCATTCTAGAGCTGATACCTTAGGAAAAAATCATTCTAGTGCTATGACTAGATATTCTTTAATGATCAATATTTTTGGTACTACTTCTACTAGTATACTATCTAATCTGGGATTGTAAATCATGAAATTTCATCTATAATTTGAGAACTTCTTGACGACTTAGTACCACAAAAAATTTCTAGAATTTAAATTCCTCTAGAAGTTCTACCTAGGAAAACGTAGACATGAGGTGATTCTTTAATCCAATATATCTTTTCCACCATGTTCCATTCCTCCCATATTGTATTCTCCTTAAAAATTACATTTCCACTTCTAATTAATTGCCACTTTTTATCATACAAAAGTTGAAATAAAATTTCTTCTTTGTCAAACCCTATAAATAAATAGGAATGACACATTACATTAATATTTTCTTATTCCTCTCCATCCCCATGAATATAGGAAACATAGTCAATGATGTAATTATGATGTAGTCTTTTTGTCTTAACAGACAACTGGGATTCTAGTAACTCATTCCCTACTATTGAAGATGTTCATTTTTTGATTATATACATGAACATGTATAGAAATTCTTCCCATAATTCCCTATCCATTATAGAGTGAATCCTTATTCTCCTTGACTTCTCCATCAACATCCAATTTATCCTATCTTCTATGATATTTTGTTCATGTGTTCTATGAACCATTTTTTCATGTTTTATTCCCTTATATCAATAATAGAATTAGTATCTTATTCTTATGAACTCAATTGTATTTTCAAATATTTAGTTTTTCATCATACATTTAGTTTCACTGTCAACCATTTCATTCCACTGAACAAATATTTAAACTATATACAAATTTTATTTTAGGAAATAAACCACCAATTTCCCTGTTGAGTAATCAATTAACGTAATACAGTGATATGTTGCTCATGATATTATGGATATAGTCCGTAGTCACATGTATAAACACATTCTACCTTCTGGTTCTTAAGAGTTCTTCTAGTGTTATTTAAAGAAACCATTAGTTTATTTCTAAGTATATATCTTTTTAATCTTACAATGATTTAATAATAAAGCTTCAATTTTATATTATTTGATAGAATCTTCATACTCTTCTCAATAAGTTGAACCATCCCCTAGGGCCACAAATTTGAGCATCTAAAATTTGAAACTATAGTAATCATGACTCCATCTATTATTTTGATATGGGGAGGGTTAATCATTCATTCCTATAGTAGTAACTAGAGAACCCAAAATGATTCACCAAACTTCAATAGAAGTGTCTTTTTAGAAACCAATATCATCCAACTATCTAATGAAAATAAGAATCTTCTAGTAGAAAGGGATATATAAAAAAGTCTTTAACTCAAGAAAACCTCTATTATTGAACTTGATTATGACATATCCCTTCCCAAATTCAGAAAACTTATCTTCATCCACAAGAGACACATTACTGAAATTTATGGACCAAAAATTTGGTATGTATCCTATTAAACATATGGAATATAAATATTCTTTATATAATCAAGTATTTCATTAGAACAATAAAATTAATTGACATAGTGTTACATTCTTCTTATAAAATATTTCTTTATCATAAGCTTCTAGTATATATTCTTTGGATCCTTAAAATATATCATGAATTTTCATTTCTTCCCAAACCTCTATCATAAAGGGATATGTTCAGTTGATTTTCCATAACTCCTCCCTACAGATTTATCTACTAAATATATTTGATTTCATTGATGAAATGAACATCCTCTTTGATATATATTTATCAAATTTTAAGAAGATTCATGGACTTCCTTCCTCCTATGTTCTCCATTCATAATCAAATACTCAACATCATCAAAGAGTAGGTCAGTTATAAAAGATAAATTTCACACTGTTATTACTATTGTTTCCCAGAATTCTAGAAAACAAGATAGTAACAATGTCATAAACCCACCTGAATACCCTCAAACCCTGCTACTCGACCTGGTCCTGACATGGCCTGAAGGGAATTCTAGATATAATTGTATTGGAGAATAGAACCAGGCATCATACAATATGAAATTGGGAAAGAATTTCCCACAAACATAATAGAATAATGATGTACATGTCAGTATTCCTAAAACAAAACTCCATAGGTAGAATTGTTATAGAAGTCAAAATGGTATAAAAAACCATATCAAATGATCAAAGTACTAGAAAATATGATAAAAAACCCAATTACTAACATACATAGCCCTCAAAGTCCAAAGGATCAACAACAAGAACCACATCCATGTGGAATTTTACCCATGTTCGAACCATGTAGAAGATAATCTATAAACACCTAAAGGCACATGTAGGGTGTGAGATAAAACTCCAGTAGGGTCTCCCCATGGATTCAATATAATGATTTGAAATTAATTAACAAAATAAATGTTTCAATTTTAATGAAACAATAATCATATTAAAAAATCACATTTAAATCATATAATTATTTATCATTTTAATTGATAGAAGAATTTCTAAACAATGGATTGATAAACCTTCTACATAAGACATTTTATATAAATTCAAAATGAATGTGTAAATTTTTTTAGGAACAGTGGATTATATATAAAAATAATCACAAACTAGAAACATGGTCATGAACCAAAAGGTTCTATAGTTCTAGGTTACTGGGATCATCACACAATTATAAAATTATAAGGGATATGTGCCCACACGTCGCTATGATACTGGAAAAATAGGACTAACCCACATCCCATTGGGGATAAGATTTTCCAATAATATTTTGTTAGAGTTGTAAATTGTTAATCCATTCCTAGGAAAATTACAACCTAGCGTGTTCTTCCTAATACATCACTATCTACCTAGGCTTCCATGTTATAAAAAAAAATAATAACTGGAAAATTCTTTCAAATCTTTTCAAAATATATTTTCCCTGTTTTCTATATTCGTATGCCAATTTACCTTTAAAAACCAATACTAGGGGTTTTAGTCAATTCATGCCTTTTTATTAGATAAAATTAATTGGTTCATATAAAAAAACATAATCCATTTTTCTCAAAATAAATATTTGAAATCAATTTCACAATTTAATTCCACAATTTTCCATCAAATTTCACAAACACATCCCAATTCATAGGAATTGGGTGGGTATTCCCCAAAATTTAATTCCAAATAAAAAGAAAATACCAATTCACCAAATTGTAGGTTTCACATCCAAATGACTGAAATTTAATTTAAATTAATAAATTTAGGTTTAAATCAAATTGATGATCATAAATAGAACCACCTTCCAAAATAGAGGTATCACATATCACAATGCCTACAAAGGGAAAATCTAATGAATAACATCATAAAATGAGATCCATGAAACAAATCAGAATTCTTAATATAAAACATTTATTAGATCCTACAATAACACATCTATCAAACAATCCCAATGGAGGAGAGAGGAATGTTGCAATAGAGAAGGAATGAACAAGTAATTCATATTGAGAAGGGATTGAATGATGATCACCTAACGTCAATATGACTTAAAGAGGGTTTTTCGAAGTCAAAATTGGTTATTGGGAGATCCAGATACTTATTAAATCATCCAAACATGAGTTAGGTGTGACCGGGGGTCTAAATGGGGGTTTTAGTAAATTTTTGAACAATTTCCCAAATAATTAAATCCTATGTGTACGATTAGCTATGTAGGGTTGTACAGCTTTTCAAACCATGAAACCGAACAATGAACCCCTCATAGTGGGGTTCATGGTATCTACTAGATGGGTGCATGGGTTTTAAAACAGTTTTCCAGCTATGAAACCCCCCACTATTTCAGTTTTCATAGTGTAGCTTGGGTGGGCGCACAGTTTGGGAAAACCGTGCACAACCCAAAAAGTTCCAAAAAGTTATAAATTTTCACCTGAAGAACCCATAAATGAATCTCAACAAAATATTGATGGAATATAGGTTCTTTAAGTACCTTAAAATTTTAAAATTATGTTACAAAATCCCCCCCCCCCATAGAAAATGGTTATCCCCAAAAAGCGTGTTAATAAGAATACATGTCAAAGAGATGAGGACACTACTCTCTCATTAGTGCCTATCTCTCCCACACCTCTTGAGTATTAGAACCATGTTTCCATAACAATCAAAACCAAATTTATGATCCTCCCATTAAGTACCTTGGTTTTAAAATCAAATATCCTAAATAGATGCTCAGTCATAGATTGTGGCATCCCGCCTTTTTATTAACATAAACTTTCAATACATTACACAAAACTAAGGATCTTTAAGGTTTAGTGTCTTGGAAACCAGGAACATAAAAAATGAAAACAACATAAAAAATCCTTCTTAAACACTTGAAGGGATTATCCTTAAGTTCATCCTAGGTTCATTACTTCATCTCATAACCTAGGGACATATATCAAAGGAAAGGGTGAGCAGAAGGCCCAGTAAGGGGAACAAGAGAAACATTTTACAAGTGAACTTGAGATACATCAATAAGGTCATTAAAAGAAATTTAAGGCATGAAAAACAAATCATGAGGCATATCATAATAAAAATGACATTTTTAATAACTTGAAGATGTGTCTACAACATTTAATATTGACAATCATTTCGTTTCACCAAGGTCCATCCCCAAGGTGTCAATAAAAATTACCATGGTTATTCACCAAGGCATCGTTAAAAATAGACATCTCTAGAGATTAAGTCTTTACCCAATGAATTGGAGCGCTATCAGGGAACACCCTTGACATATATTTATTATCATGTGATCCATATATATCGTCATCAATAATTTCATAAGAAACCCATATAGCATAAAATAAATGGGTTTCATTTCATAATCTTAACGTTTTAAAACCGCTTTAAAGACGTGATCTTTATGTAACTTTAAACCCACGGAAAGGGAAAGAGGGTATCATGTATGTAAGTCCCAGAATTTAAAATAGAACAACTTGGTATATTTTTGAATACCATTATATAATAGAGAGCTTTGAGTATTCACTTAATAAAATAAAAGAACTTTAGAAAAAGACGGAGACATTTTGAGACGGAAATTCTGCAGCATAACGGCTATGTTTCGGGGTTTTAAAAATCATTTAAAAGAGAGGGGACATGGGTCAAACAATCACAAATGACCCATAAAGAAGTTGAGGAACCAAATATGAAGAATATATGATCATGGTATTGAAATTTTAAGGAAATAACATTTGAAATGAAAAACATGGATGGATAACAAAAATTAGATTTCTCTTATGAAAATTTGGCAGCCTAATGGCGTCACTTAAAATTCAAAAAAAATGAATTGACAAGATCAAATAGGTCCTCCCATCATATTAAAATAAGAGTTCAGTATGATATATATAGATATAATACCCCAACATAATAAAAGGAACTTGAATGACTTGACATGAAGGTAGAACTCTGAAAAAGAGAAGGGTGAAAGAATCCCTTAAAAATTCGGCAGCCTAACGGCACCACTTAAACATTCCTAAAACGAATTGATGAGATAAATAGGGGATATCCCATCATATGAAAATAAAAGGGCATTAAGATTAATATAAAATAACATCCTACAACATAATAATATGGAGAATAAAAAAATGACATAAAAGAGATTACTTGAAGGAAAGAGAGAGGTCAGATCCCTTACCTTTAATGTAACTCTTAAAACTCAATGGTTGGGACCTTGAGGGCTTATGGGAACATTGGGAGGACTCCGTGGGAGGTAAGGAGACCAAAACTTCGTTGAGGATGATTTTGGAGTCGAAAGGATGAGAGGATGGCTTGGTATTTATAGGGAAACTGAGGGGACAAGGCATTAATGGCCAAGGGACACCTCATTGGTGGTATTGGAAAACCCATGGGCTTTCCCATGGTATTTTCCCATGGTATTGGCCACTTGGGACACCTCATACAATAATTCATCCCCTTTAGTCGACAATCCTTGAAAATATCTCATGACATAATCATTACACAGTTATGATGTCATTTAACATACCAAAACCCTAAAACTACATTTTTACTATTCACTGAAAATTCATCTTTCTCAGAAAAATCACAAAAAAAACCATAACATAATTTCGATGCTCAGAGTTAAAAAATAAAGTCCATTTTATAAAAATATTTTTCTAAATATTTTTAATTTGATTTTTAATTAAAAAACACTATTCTCCTGAAAAAACTGATACATGATTAATAATTTATGAAACCGTTATTTACCCATTTTATTAAATCACATTACTTAATCAAAGTGTCTAAATTATATTAAAAATTTCTTTAATTGAGATTACTAATCCATTTGGTCACATTATAAATTCTAAGCATAAAATCACTAATCATAATTTACTATTCATCACAAATTATGTTGATCTTATTAGACTCTAAATTTCGTACTGAACATAAATGTAGAAGACCATTTTTTGAAAACAATTACACATCATTAATTATTAATGGTTTACATAATTATTTTAAAATATCCCTTTTTTTCAAAATTCATCAATAAAATACATCCTAAAATTATCCGGAAATTTGAAATTTCACAAACTTCACTAAAGGAGGAAATCTCAATTTATTCATTCCAAAGGATTACAAAAAGAATCTACAGTCTCGTCACATAGCCCCTTATAACCCCAACATAATACCTAAGTGTAAGGTGTTTTATGGTGAGAGAATATGAGGGAGCCTCAGATAACATTTCCCTAGTAGTAATCTCTACTAACTTGAACTTCTCTAGCAGACATTTCCATTCAAGCTTGACACGCTGGAGTTCGGCTTGGGCTTGGTCCAAAGCAAATCCCAAATATCCCACCTCCTTCCCAAGCTCTGATAAGTGGGATTCATAAGGTTCGAGTCTACCGGATGAATCCATCAACTCCTCTTTCGGCATTAACCACTAACATCTCTATTAAATCGTTAAGAGTAAGTTAATATACTAATAAAAAAGTTTGGGTTGTTACATTCTTCCCCCTTAAGAAATTTTTTCCCCGAATTTTTATACTTGAGGCCTAGTCTAATTGGTGAGGGTACTTTTGCTTCATTGTTTCCTCATGCTCACAAGTCGCTTCTTCATATTTATGATTCCTCCACAACAATTTCACAAGGTGGGTAGTATTGTTTCGTAGAACCTTGTCTCTACGGTCTAATATATCTACTGGATGCTCCTCATAAGAGAGGTCATGTTCTAGTTGTACCACCTCTGGGTTTAGTACATGTGAAGGGTCGGGTATGTACTTCCTCAAGAGAGATACATGGAAGACATCGTGAACATGAGCTAGGTTCAGTGGAAGTGCTAGATGATAGGCCACTGCTGCTATGCGATCAAGGATTTCACAAGGGACAATGTACCTTGGGATGAGCTTCCCTTTCTCCCCAAACTGCATTACTCTCTTCCATGGAGAAATTCAAAGGAAGACTTTGTCACCAACACCAAACTCCAAGTCTCTTCGACGGTTTTCAGCATAGCTCTTCGGCTGACTCTGAGCATCCTTTATGTGTTGTTGGATGGCATGAACTTGTTCTGTCATATCTTGCACAAGATCAGGCCCAAGAAGCATTCTCTCACCATTTTCATCCAACAAGTTGGAGTTCTACATCGCTTTCCATACAGAGCTTCATAGGTTACCATCTGAATACTCGAATGGAAGCTGTTGTTATAGGAGAACTCAACTAATGTGAGTTGTTGATCCCATCCAACTTTAAATTCCATTGAGCATAATCTCAGCATGTCTTCTTGTGTCTGAATAGTCCTTTTAGATTGGCCATCAATTTGAGGATGATAGGCCGTACTAAAATTCAATTCAGTATTCAGATCATGTTGAAGACTTCTCCAGAATTTTGATGTGAATCTTGGATCACGATCAGACACGATGGATAGTGGTACCCCATGCAGCCTTACCACTTCCTTTACGTATATCATGGAATGTTGATCCAGAGAGAAATATTCCCGAATAGAGATAAAATGGGCGGTCTTGGTGAGACAGTCCACAATAACCCATATCGCATTGTTTCCTTTGGATGTATTAGGGAGACCAGTTACAAAGTCCACAGTGATATTATCACACTTCCATACTGGTATGGGTAGTGGTTATAATACCCCCTTAGAAAGTTTTCATTCTGCCTTTACTTGTTAACACACCAGGAACCTTTTAGTGTAATCAGCAATCTCCCTCTTCATGTTATCCCACCAATAATGATCACGAAGGTCTCTATACAACTTAGTGCTTCTCAGATGTATAGAGAAAGTAGAGATATGTGCTTCATCCATCAGTTCATTATTTATCTCCGGAATAGATGGAACACATAGTCTTGTACCAAATTTCAATACACCTTCTCGATCAATATTGAAATCAGGGAACTTCCCATCTTTTATAGCCTCAAACTTCTCATGCAGCAACGGATCTTCTTTTTGAGCCTTCTTGATCTTCTCTAGTAATGAAGGTTGAGAAATAATTTGGGATAATGTTGATGACGTCCCTTCCCTTATAATTCCCCTGTCCAGTTTTACTAGATATTTAATCAAGGGATCTCCTAGGATTCTCATTGTTGCCAGAACAACATGATCTTTCGTGCTTAACGCATCTGCGACTTTGTTTGCTCTTCTAGGGTGATAATGAATTGAACAATCATAGTCTCTAATAAGTTCCAACCATCTCCTTTATCTAATGTTCAATTATTTCTCTGTGAAAATATATTTTAAACATTGGTGGTTGGAGTATATATCACATTTCTCCCCATAAAGATAGTGCCTCCATATCTTTATTGGAAACAAACTGCCTGTAGCTCTAGATCATGCGCAGGATAATTTTGCGCATGAATCTTCAACTGTCGAGATGCATAAGCAATTACCTTTTCATCTTACATGAGGACACACCCAATCCCTTTCAGATATGCATCGCTAAAAATAACCAATCCTTCCCCGATAGAGGGTAGTGTTAACACAGGTGCAGTAACCAATCGCTTCTTCTTATCTTGGAAACTTTCCTCACATTCCTTTTTCCAGATGAACTTAACCCCTTTTTGAGTCAACATGGTTAGTGGATTAGAAAGCCGTGAAAAGTTTTTAAAAAACATTCGATAATGTCCCACTAAACCAAGGAAACTACGAATCTCAGTTACTGTTGTGGGTTGAGGCAACTCCTCCACAGCCATTGTCTTTGCAGGGTCGACTGAGATTCCTTCATTGGTTACGATGTGCCCTAAGAAAGCCACTTGTTGCAACCAAAACTCACACTTTCTAAACTTTCCAAAGACTGTCTCCTTCCGCAGAGTTTTCAAAATAACCCTCAGATGATCTTCATTATCCTCACTAATTTTGGAATATATCAAAATATCATCAATAAAAACTACCACAAAGTTATCAAGGTAGTCCTTAAAGACTCTATTCATCAAATCTATGAAAATAGCAGGAGCATTAGTCAAGCCTAAGGGCATAACAGTAAACTCATAATGCCCAT
Organism: Viscum album; assembly: GCA_963277665.1. Classification (NCBI taxonomy): domain Eukaryota; kingdom Viridiplantae; phylum Streptophyta; class Magnoliopsida; order Santalales; family Viscaceae; genus Viscum; species Viscum album. The sequence goes on along the minus strand of OY728145.1, from coordinate 1,442,846,563 downwards.
ATCTTGATCGGAAGGCAGTATTTGGAATATATTCCTTCTTCACCCTCAGTTTATGTTAACCAGACCGAAGGTCAATCTTGGAGAAGAATTGAGCCCCATGAAGTTGGTCAAATAAATCATCAATTCTTGGAAGAGGGTATCTGTTCTTCACTGTGATCCCATTAAGTTCTCTATAATCAATGCATAACCGCATTGATCCGTCCTTCTTCTTCACAAAGAGAACTGGTGCTCCCCAAGGAGACACACTCGGTAGGATAAACCCCTTCTCCAACAAGTCATGGAGTTATTTCTTAAACTCTTCTAGCTCCACATTTTCCATTCTATATGGGGTCTTTGATATTAGTGGAGACCCAGGTACAAGTTCAATGGATAACTCTACCTCTCTTTCTGGGGGAGGTCCAGGTAACTCCTCAGGAAATACATCCATGTATTCCTGAACAATCGGAACATCAACTATTTGTACACTCCCTTTTACTTCTTCATTATCACCATTTAACTCCATAAAGAAATCAATAGGAGGTTCTTCTAGATAGGGATCAGTTCGGGATATCTCTCCTTGGAAGATAATTGCAGGTCGTTCATTCAAGACTACTGATATTTCCTTACTTCTTCATTTGATCTTCACATTATACTTTGAGAGCTAGTCCATCCCTAGTATAACGTAAAATTCCAACATGGGAATGACTATTAGATTTTCAATAAGACTGTTCTCATTAAAGTAATCACTAGAGTCTCTAAACACTGTTGATGCATGGATAATCCCACTTGGAGTCTTGACTGACAACTCTTCCTCAAGCAGTTCGGGGATTGATTCTATATTCATTGCAAACTTGGAGGAAATAAAGGAATGTGTAGAACCAGAATAAAAAAAAGTAGTTGATAGTTTTGAGAGGACAACAAGAGTACCTGCTACTATGTCATTTAGATCTTCAACTTCAGTTGTTGTGATAGCAAAAGAACGACCTTGCTCCCCCGGCCTTTGCTGAGGTTGATGGTAATTCCCCTCCACTGCCCTTGGATTCGGAGAGTGATTAGTAAAGTTCCCAAGCTATCCACATATGAAGCAATGGACTTCGGGTAGGGACAGAACCATATTTCCTCTGTCGTCAGTGTTGGGGAGTTGCAGCTTCACCTCACTACGACAATTCCAAGAAACATGGCCTCCTCTTCCACACCTGTAGCACTTTCTACTTCCGATCAAGCAGTGCCCCAGATGCTTATTCCCACATTTATTGCATGTGGTAAGTTTCATTTGCTTTCCACCTCTTCCCTGATCAAAAGTCTTCCCTAAAATGGGCTCCAATGGCCTCTTCTTGTCATTTGATTTATGAGACCACCGTGTCTCACCAAACTCTATCTCGACTTTCATTGCACTCCGCACGATCTCCTCATAGCTATCGTAGTCCCGGTTGGCTAGATTATTCCACAGATGAGGTATCAGTCCACTGAAAAATCTATCAACCTTCCCACTTGGATCCATGACAAAGCTCGAGGTATATCGTGAATGTCTGGTGAAGTTCATTTCATAGCTTCTGACTGATTCGTTCTCATTCTGCTTCAGCTCGAGAAACTCTTTCTCCATTCGCATTCTCATGGAACGAGGGAAATACTTGTTAAAGAATATTCCCTAGAACTCTTCTCACTCCATAGCTTCCATCTCTCCTCTAGGATTCATGTTTTTGACTAGTGACCACCACTGATAAGCTTCTCCCTCAAGGCGGTATACATCCAGTGTGACTTTTTCTTGTTCCGAACAAAGGAGTACAGAAAAGATCTTTTCAATGGATCTTATCCATTGTTCTGCAACCAATAGGTTTGTAGATCCACTGAATGTTGGTGGTCGTTGATTCATGAAGGACTCAACAGAGAGTTTTTCCCTTCGTGGTGAGGTTGGCCGCTCAGCTTGATTGAAGTTATTACACATAACTTGAGTTAGTTGGTTCATCATTCGCATGAATGTTTCCATTCCGGCTTCCATCGAAGGGCCGTCAGCACATGGTGCATTGTAATCACCATCAGCATGGTTCCTCCTATTGCCCACCATTTTCTAAAAGGATAAAACCATAGTGAGAAACTTATTTTATTTATGATTCTTTTAACTAAGACTTCATTCTTAGACAATTACATTTCTCTATAATTCCTTCATAATGATTCATAAAAATCTTGTGATTAACCAAACATATCCCCCCAGGAGTGTCATAACCAAGAGTGCATCAAGGGCCGCTATCATGCACCAGTTCCTGTTCGTGCCTAGCTCAAAGCGGTGTTTTCGGGTTTTACCCATATGTAAAACTGTGCTAGAGCCACCTCTACGTGCTCGTATCAAGATAGGGATGTATTTTTTTTGATAAAACACTTACTCAATACTTACCAAAATACCAGGAAGTTATCCTATATTTAGACTTTTCTATAGGGTTCTTCCTAAAGTTATTATATCCTAATTTCCACAAATAACTAAACAATCCTTTGATACCAACTGTGGCATCTTGCCTTTTTATTAACATAAACTTTCATTATATTACAGAAAATTGAGGATCTTTAAGGTTTAGGGTCTTGGAAACCAGGAACATAAAACTTGAAAACAACAAAAAAAATTCTTCTTAAACACATGAAAGGATTCTACTAATGTTAATCCTAGGTTCATTACTGCATCTCATAACCTGGGGACATACATCAAAAGAAAGGGTGAGCAGAAGGCCCAGTAAGGGAAACAAGAGAAACATTTTACAAGTGAACTTGAGAAACTTCAATAAGGTCATTAAAAGAACTTTAAGGCATGAGAAAGAAATCATGAGGCATATCATAATAAAAATAAAATTTTTCATAACATGAAGATGTGGCTACAAAATTTAATATTTACAATCATTTCGCTTCACCAAGGTCCATCCCCAAGGTGTTAATAAAAACTACCAAGGTTATTCACGAAGGTGTCGTTAAAAATAGTCATCTCTAGAGATTAACTCTTTACCCAATGCATTGGAGTGCTATCAGGGCGCACCCATGACATGTATTTATTATCATGTTTTCCACATATATCATCATCAATAATTTCATAAAAAACCCATATAGAATAAAAGAAATGTGTTTCATTTCATAATCCTAACGTTTTAAAGCCACTTTAAAGACGTGATCTTTATGTCACTTTAAACCCATGGAAAGGGAAAGCAGGTATCATGTATGTAAGTCCCAGAATTTAAAATAGAACAACATGGTATATATGTGAATACCCTTATATAAGAGAGATATTTGAGTATTCACTTAATAAAATAAAATAAAAGAACTTTAGAAAAAGGGAGAGACATTTTGAGACGGAAATTCTGCAGCATAACGACTATGTTTCAGGGTTTTAAAAAACATTGAAAAGAGAGGGGACATGGGTCAAAAAATCACAAATGACCCATAAAACAGTAGGGGGACCAAATATGAAGAATATATGATCATGGTAATGAAATTTTAAGTACAAACCATTTGAAATGAAAAACATGCAAAGAAGACAAAAATTAGATTTCTCTTATGAAAATTCGGCAGCCTAATGGCGTCAATTAAACTTCAACAAAAATGAATTGACAAGATAAAATAGGGTCTCTCATCATATTAACATAAGAGTTAAGTATGATAGATATAGAGATCATACCCCAACATAATAAAAAGGATCTTGAAAAAATTGACATGAAGGTAGAACTTTGAAAAAGAGATGGGTGAAAGAATCCCTTAAAAATTCGGCAGAAAAACGGTGCCACTTAAACATTCTTAAAACGAATTGATGAGAGAAAGAGGGGGTATCCCATCATATGAACATAAAAGGGAAGTAAGATGAATATAAAAGAACATCCTACAACATAAGAATATGGAGCATAAAAAAATGACATAAAAGAGATTACTTGAAAGGAAAGAGAGAGGTCGGATCCCTTACCTTAAACGTAACTCTTAAAACTCAATGGTTGGGACCTTGAGGGCTTGGGGGAACCTTGGGAGGACTCCATGGGAGGTAATGATACCCGAACATCATTGAGGATGATTTTGGAGTCGAATGGATGAGAGAATGACTTGGTATTTATAGGGAAAGTGAGGGGACAAGGCATTAATGGCCAAGGCACACCTCATTGGTGGTATTGGAAAACCCATGGGCTTGCCCATGGTATTTTCACATGGTATTGGCCACTTGGGACACCTCATACAATAATTCGTCCCCTTTAATCGGAAATTCCTTAAAATATCTCATGACATCATCATGACACAGTTATGATGTCATTTAACATACAGAAACCCTAAAACTGCATTTTTACTATTCACTGAAAATTCATCTTTCTCAGAAAAATCCCAAAAAATAACCATAACATAATATCGATGTTCTTTGTTCAAAAATAAAGTACATTTTATAAAAATATTTTTCTAAATATTTTTAATTTAATTTTTAATTAAAAACACTATTCACCTGAAAAACTGATACTTGATTAATAATTTATGAAACTGTTATTTACCCATTTTATTGAATCACATTACTTAATCAAGGTGTATAAATTATATTAAAAATTTCTTTAAGTGAGATTACTAATCCATTTGGTCACATTACTAATCCTAAACATAAAATCACTATTCATAATTTACTATTCATAAAAAATTAAGTTGATCTTATTAGACTCTAAATATCGTAATGAACATAATTGTAGAAGACCATTTTTTGAAAATCATTACACATAATTAATTATTTAAGGTTTACATAAATATTTTAAAATATCCCTTTTATTAAAAATTCATCAATAAAATACATCCTAAAATTATCCGGACATTTGAAATTTCACAAACTTCACTAAAGGAGGAAATCTCAACTTATTAATTCCAAACGATTACACACAGAAGCTACGGTCTCGTCACATAGCCCTTTATAACCCCAACATAAGATCTAAGTGTAAGGTGTGTTATGGTGAGAGAATCTGAGGGAGGCTCAGATAAAATTTCCCTAGTAGTAATCTCTACTAACTTGAACTTCTCTCGTAGGCATTTCTGTCAAATCTTGACACACTGGAGTTCGGCTTGGGCTTGGTCCAAAGCGAAGCCCAAAGATGCCACCTCCTTCCCAAGCTCTGATAAGTGGGCTTCATAAGGTTCGAGTCTACCGGATGAAGCCATCGACTCCTCTTTTTGCATTAACCATTAACATCTATATTAAATCTTTAAGAGTAAGTTAACATACTAATCAAAAAGTTTGGGTCGTTACATTCTTCCCCCTTAAGAAATTTCGTCCCCGAAATTTTATACTTGAGGCCTAGTCGAAAAGGTGAGGGTACTTTTGCTTCATTATTTCCTCATGCTCCCAAGTCACATCTTCATATTTATGATTCCTCCAAAACACTTTCACAAGGTGGGTAGTCTTGTTTCGTAGAACCTTGTCTCTACGGTCTAGGATCTCTACTGGCTGCTCCTCATAAGAGAGGTCATGTTCCAGTTGTTCCACCTCTGGGTTTAGTACATGCGAAGGGTCGGGTATGTACTTCCTCAAGAGAGATACATGGAAGACATCATGAACTTGGACTAGGTTCAGTGGAAGTGCTAGAAGATAGGCCACTGCTCCTATACGATCAAGGATTACATAAGGGCCAATGTACCTAGGGACGAGCTTCCCTTTCTCCCCAAACAGCATGACTCTCTTCCATGGAGAAATTCAAAGGAAGACTTTGTCACCAACACAAAACTTTAAGTCTCTTTGACAGTTGTCGGCATAGCTCTTCTACTGACTCTGAGCAGCCTTTATGTGTTGTTGGATGGCATGAACCTGTTCTGTCATCTCTTGCACAAGATTAGGCCCAAGAAGCTTTCTCTCACCATTTTCATCCCAACAAGTAGAAGTTCTACATTTCTTTCTATACAGAGCTTTATAGGGTTCCATATGAATACTCGAATGGAAGGTGTTGTTATAGGAGAACTCAACTAATGGGAGGTGTGGATCCCATCCACCTTTAAATTCCATTGCGCATAATCTCAGCATGTCTTCGAGTGTCTAAATAGTCCTTTCAGATTGGCCATCAGTTTGAGGATGATAGGCTGTACTAAAATTCAATTCAATATTCAGAGCATGTTGAAGACTTCTCCAGAATTTTGATGTGAATCTTGGATCACGATCAGACACGATGGATAGTGGTACCCCATGCAACCTTACCACTTCCTTTACGTATATCATGGAATTTAGATCCAGAGAGAAATCATCCCGAATAGAGATAAAATGGGCGGTCTTGGTGAGATGGTCCACAATAACCCATATCGCATTGTTTCCTTTGGATGTTTTCAGGAGACCAGTTACAAAGTCCATTGTGATATTATCCCACTTCCATTTTAGTATGGGTAGCGGTTGTAATACCCCCTTAGAAAGTTGTCGTTCTGCCTTTACTTGTTGACACACCAGTAACCTTTTAGTGTAATCAGCAATCTTCCTCTTCATGTTATCCCACCAATAATGATCATGAAGTTCTCTATACATTTTAGTGCTTCTCGGATGTATAGAGAAATTAGAGCTATGAGCTTCATCCATCAATTCATTCTTTATCTCCGGAATAGATGGAACACATAGTCTTGTACAAAATTTCAATACACCTTCTTGATCAATATTGAAATCAGGGAACTTCCCATCCTTTACAGCCTCAAACTTCTCCTGTAGCAAAGGATCTTCTTTTTGAGCCTTCTTGATCTTCTCTAGTAATGATGGTTGAGAAATAATTTGGGATAAGGTTGATGATGTCCCTTCCCATATAATTCCCCTGTCCAGTTTTACAAGATCTTTAATCAAGGGATCTCCTAGGATACTCATTGTTTCCAGAACAACAGGATCTTTCCTACTTAACACATCTGCGACATTGTTTGCTCTTCTAGGGTGATAATGAATTGAACAATCGTAGTCTTCAATAAGCTACAACCATCTCCTTTGTCTCATGTTCAATTATTTCTGCATGAAAATATATTTTAAACTTTGGTGGTCAGTGTATATATCACATTTCTCCCCATAAAGATAGCCCCTCCATATCTTTAGAGAAAAAACTACTGCCTCTAGCTCTAGATCATGCGTAGGATAATTCTTCTCATGAATCTTCAACTATCGAGATGAATAAGAAATTACCTTGTCATCTTGCATGAGGATGAACCCAAGCCCTTTCAGATATGCATCGCAAAAAATAACGAATACTTCTCCGATAGAGGGTAGTGTTAACATAGGTGCAGTAACCAATCTCTTCTTTATCCCTTGGAAACATTCCTCACATTCCTCTGTCCAGATGAACTTAACCCCTTTTCGAGTCAACTTGGTTAGTGGATTAGAAAGATGTGAAATGTTTTTCACAAACCTCGGATAATATCTCGCTAAACCGAGGAAACTACGAATCTCAGTTACTGTTGGGGGTTGAGGCCACTCCTCCCCAAACATTGTCTTTGCAGGGTCAACCGAGATTCTTTCATTGGTTACGATGTGCCCCAAGAAAGCCACTTGTTGCAACCAAAACTCACACTTGCTGAACTTTCCAAAGACCCTCTCCTTCCACAGAGTTTTCAAAATAACCCTCAGGTGATCTTCATGCTCCTCCCGAATATTTGAATATATCAAAATATAATCAATAAAAACTACCACAAAGTTATCAAGGTAGTCCTTAAAGACTCAATTCATCAAATACATGAAAGTATCTAGAGCATTAGTCAAGCGGAAGGGCATAACAGTAAACTCATAATGCCCATATCATGATCGGAAGGTAGTCTTCGTAATACCTTCCTTCTTCACCCTCAGTTGATGATAACTAGATGAAAGGTCAATCTTGGAGAAGAATTGAGCCCCATGAAGATGGTAAAATAAATCATCAATTCTTGGAAGAGGGTATCTGTTCTTCACTGTGATCCCGTTAAGTTCTCTATAATCAATGCATAGCCGCATTGATCCATCCATCTTCTTAAAAAAGAGAACTGGTGCTCCCCAAGGAGACACACTCGGTCGGATAAACCCCTTCTCCAAAAAGTCTTGGAGTTGTTTCTTTAACTCATCTAGCTCCACATTTTCCATTCTATATGGGGTCTTTGATATCGGTGGAGACCCAGGTACAAGTTCAATGGATAACTATACCTCTCTTTCTGGGGGAGGTCCAGGTAACTCCTCAGGAAATACATCCATGTATTCCTGAACAATCGGAACATCTTCTATTTGTACACTCCCTTTTCCTTCTTCATCATCACCGATTTACTCCATAAAGAAATATATAGGAGGTTCTTCTATATAGGGATCAGTTCTTGATATCTCTCCTTGGAAGATAATTGTAGGCCGTTCATTCAAGACTACTGATATTTCCTTACTTCTTTATTTGATCTTCGCATTATACTTTGAGAGCCAGTCCATCCCTAGTATAACGTCGAATTCCAACATGGGAATGACTACTAGATTAGTGATAAGATTGTGCTCACTAAAGTAAACACTAGATTCTCTAAACACTGTTGATGCATTGATAATCCCACTTGGAGTCTTGACTGACAACTCTACCTCAAGAAGTTCGGGGATTGATTCTATATTCTTTGAAAACGTGGAGAAAATAAAGGAATGCGTAGAACCAGAATAAAAAAAAGTAGTTTCTAGTTTTGAGAGGACAACAAGAGTAACTGCAACTATGTCATTCAGATCTTCAACATCAGTTGTTGTGATAGAAAAAGAACGACCTTGCTCCCCCGGCCTTTGTTGAGGTTGATTGTGATTCCCCTCCACTGCCCTTGGATTCGGACAGTGATTAGTAAAGTTCCCAAGCTATCCACACATCATGCAATGGACTTAGGGTAGGGACAGAACCATCTTTACTCTATCTTCAGTGTTGGGGAGTTGAGGCTTCACCTCACTATGACAATTCCGAGCAACATGGCATCCTCTTCCATACCTATAGCACTTTCCACTTCCGATCAAGCAGTTTCCCAGATGCTTCTTCCAACATTTATTGCATGTGGTAAGTTGCATTTGCTTTCCACCTCTTCCCTGATCAAAAGTCTTCTCTAAACTGGGATCCAATGACCTCTTCGTGTCATTTTATTTATGAGACCACTGTGTCTCACCAAACTCTATCTCGAATTTCATTGCACTCCGCACGATCTCATCATAGCTATCGTAGTCCCGGTTGGATAGATTATTATGCATATGAGGTCTCAGTCCACCGAAAAATCTATCAAGCATCCCACTTGGATCCATGACAAAGCTAGAGGTATATCGTGAAAGTCGGGTGAAGTTCATCTCATATCTTTCGACAGATTCATTCTCCTTCTGCTTCAGCTCGAGAAAATCATTCTCCATTCTCGTTCTCATGGAACGAGGGAAATACTTGTTAAAGAATATTCCCCAGAACTCTTCCCACTCCATAGTATCCATCTCTCCTCTAGGATTCGTGTTTTTGACCAGTGACCACCACTTATCAGCTTCTCCCTCTAGGCGGTAAACAGCAAGGGTGACTTTTTCTTGTTCTGAACAAAGGTGTATAGAAAAGATCTTTTTAATGGAGCTTATCCATTGTTCTGCAACCAAAGGGTCAGTAGATCCACTGAATGTTGGTGGTCGTTGATGCATGAAGGACTCAACAGAGTGTTGTTCCCTTCATGGTGAGGTTGGCCTCTCATATTGATTCAAGTTATTACTCATAACTTGAGTCAGTTGGTTCATCATTCGCATGAATGTTTCCATTCCTGCTTCCATCGGTGGGCCGTCAGCACATGGCACATTGCGGTCACCATCTGCACGGTTCCTCCTATTACCCTCCATTTTCAAAAAGGATAAAACCTTAGTGAGAAACTTATTTTATTTATGAATCTTTTAACTAAGACTTCATTCTTAGACAATTACATTTCTCTATAATTCCTTCATAATGATTCATAAAAATCTTGTGATTAACCAAGCATATCCCCCGATAGTGTCGTAACCAAGACTGCATCAAGGCCCGTTATCATGCACCAGTTCTCATTCGATTCTAGCTCAAAGTGATGTTTTCGGGTTTTACCCATCTGTACATCTGTGCCAGAGCCACCTCTACATGCTCGTATCTGGACATGGATGTATTTGTTTGATAAACCACTTACTCAATACTACCAAAATACAATGAAGTTTTCCTATACTTAAACTTTTCTATAGGGTTCTTCCAAAAGTTTTTATATCCTAATTTCCACAAATAACTACACCATCCTTTGATACCAACAGTGGAATCCCTCCTTTTTATTAACATAAACTTTCATTACATTACACAAAATTGAGGATCTTTAAGGTTTAGTGTCTTGGAAACCAGGAACATAAAACATGAAAAAAACATAAAACATTCTTCTTAAACACTTGAAAGGATTCTACTTAAGTTCATCGTAGGTTCATTACTGCATCTCATAACCTGGGGACATACATCAAAAGAAAGGGTGAGCAGAATGCCCAGTAAGAGAAACAAGAGAAACATTTTACAAGTGAACTTGAGATACTTCAATAAGGTCATTAAAAGAACTTTAAGGAATGAGAAAGAAATCATGAGGCATATCATAATAAAAATAAAATTTTTCATAACTTGAATATGTGGCTACAACATTTAATATTTACAATCATTTCGTTTCACCAAGTTTCATCCCTAAGGTGTAAATAAAAACTACCAAGGTTATTCACCAAGGTGTCATTAAAAATTTTCATCTCTAGAGATTAAGTCTTTACCCAATGAATTGGAGCGCTATCAGGGTGCACCATTGAAATTTCTTTATTATCATGTGAGACAAATATATCACCATCAACCATTTCCTAAACAACCCATATAGCATAAAATAAATGGGTTTCATTTCATAATCATAACATTTTAAAACTGCTTTAAAGACGTGATCTTTATGTCACTTTAAACCCACGGAAAGGGAAATCGGGTCTCATGTATGTAAATACCAAAATTTAAAATATAAAAACTTGGAATATATTTGAATAATCATATAGAATAGAGAGCTTTGAGTATTCACTTAATAAAATAAAAGAACATTAGAAAAAGAGAGAGACATTTTGAGACGGAAATTCTGCAGCATAACGGCTATGTTTCAGGGTTTTAGAAAACATTGAAAAGAGAGGGGACATGGGTCAAACAAGAAACAATGACCCATAAAGTAGTAGAGGGACAAAATATAAATAATATATGACCATGGAAATTGAATTTTAAGGACATAAAATTTGAAATGAAATACATGGAAGGAAGAAAAAAATTAGATTTCTCTTATGAAAATTCGACAGCCTAACGACATCACTTAAACTTCAAAAAAAATGAATTGAAAAGATCAAATAGGGTCTCTCATATCATGAAAATAAAAGTTCAGTATGATAGATATAGATATCATACCCCAACATAATAAAAAGGAACCTGAATTACTTGACATGAATGTAGAACTTTGAAAAAGAGAAGGGTGAAAAAATCCCTTAAAAATTCGGCAGCCTAACAACGCCACTTAAACATTCTTAAAACGAATTGATGAGAGCAAGAGGGGGTATCCCATAACATGAACATAAAAGGGTAGTAAGATTAATATAAAATAACATCCTCAAACATAAGAACATGGAGCATAAATGAAATGACATAAAAGAGATTACTTGAAAGGAAAGAGAGAGGTCGGATCCCTTACCTTAAACGTAACTCTTAAAACTCAATGGTTGGGATCTTGAGGGCTTGGGGGCACCTTGGGAGGACTCCTTTGGTGGTAAAGAGACCCGAACGTCGTAGATGATGATTTTGGAGTCGAAAGGATGAGATTATGGCTTAATATTTATAGGGAAGGTGAGGGGACAAGGCATTAATGGCCAAGGCACACCTCATTGGTGGTATTGGCAAAACCATGGGCTTGCCCATGGTATTTACCCATGGTATTGGACACTTGGGACACCTCATACCATAATTAATCCCCTTTAGTCGACCATACCTTAAAATATCTCATGAAATAATCATGACACAGTTATGATGTCATTTAACATACCGAAACCATAAAACTGCATTTTTACTATTCACTGAAAATTCATCTTTCTCAGAAAAATCCCAAAAAATTACCATAACATAATATCGATTCTCTGAGTTCAAAAATATAGTCCATTTTATAAAAATAATTTTCTAAATATTTTTAATTTTACTTTTAATTAAAAAACACTATTCACCTGAAAAGACTGATACTTGATTAATAATTTATGAAACCATTATTTACCCATTTTATTGAATCACATTACATAATCAAGGTGTCTAAATGATATTAAAACTTTCTTTAAATGAGATTATTAATCCATTTGGTCACATTACTAATCCTAAGCATAAATCACTATTCATAATTTACTATTCATCAAAAATTAAGTTGATCTTATTAGACTCTAAATTTCGTACTGAATATAATTGTAGAAGACCATTTTTTGAAAATCATTACACATCATTAAATATTTAAGGTTTAAATAAATATTTTAAAATATCATTTTTTTCAAAATTAATCAATAAGATACATCCTAAAATTATCCATACATTTGAAATTTCACAAACATCACTAAAGGAGGAAATATCAATTTATTCATTCCAAAGGATTACACAAAGAAGCTATGGTCTCGTCACATAGCCCTTTATAACACCTGCATAAGACCTAAGTGTAAGGTGTGCTATGGTGAGAGAATCTGAGGGAGACTTAGATAACATTTCCCTAGTAGTAATCTCTACTAACTTGAACTTCTCCCGCATGCGTTTCCGTTCAAGCTTGACACACTGGAGTTCGGCATGGGCTTGGTCTAAAGTGAAGCCCAAAGATGCCACCTCCTTCCCAGGCTCTGATAAGTGGGATTCATAATGTTCGAGTCTACCGGATGAAGCCATCGACTCCTCTTTCTGCATTAACCATTAACATATCTATTAAATCATTAAGAGTAAGTTAATATACTAATCAAAATGTTTGGGTCGTTACATAGATGGATCATGCTCAACATCAAGATCACTCCATCGAAGAACATGATATGGATTAGATAGATAATTTTGCAGCTGTGATACATAGAATACATTATGTATCAAATTAAACTATGGAGGATAATCCAAATGGAAAGACACTTTATCCACCTACTCAATAACCTCAAAATTTCCCATAAAATGAGGAGAAATCTTCTCTTACATCCCAATCTACGGATTAAAAAACAAGGTGAAACATTATAGAATAGCCAGTCCCAAATTAAAAATTCCAATGATCTATGTTGACGATCATCATAAGAATTATACCATCTTGTTTACATCATGATTTTATATTTAATCAACTGAATAAATTTTTTAATCTATTGAACCACTCTCATATCAACCAGTAAAATTTAACCAATCTCTAACTAACACAACAAAGGTTTAAAAGTCTAGAAATACAATTCCTCAAAAGGAGCCATTGTAATCTTAGACTAGTAAATATGAGTATAAGAAAACTCAACCAGCCCTATATGGTCATCCAAATCCCCCCTAAAGTCGATAACATGGGCACACAGAATGTCCTCAAGAAACTGTATAGCTATTTCTGTCTGGAAATCCGACAGCAGACGGTGTGTCGTAAATAAATAAAGTTGAGATCCCAGTGTCTGTTGAAGCCATCTCCAAAATAATGAAGAAAATTGGGGATCTATATTAGAGAATATAGAAAATAAAACGCTGTTCAAACTAAAAATATCTTTCACATAGTTATTTCCCAATTCCTAAACTTTGGTTGTATCATGATTGGGTATAAAGTTAGTTGATTTAGTCACCCTATGGATCAAAAACCATATCCAATTATTCTTTCTAGGTGTATAAGGAAATAATACCACATGGTCCATAGAATCTCATCCCACTTCCATGTTGACATGGGAAGTTGATGAGCTAAACCTGAAGGTCTCTGGTTCCTGACCATGTCCTTTTGATATGTATAAAAATGATAGAAAAATTCATAAATTCCCCATCTCATACATAGCCACAAGAATCGATTCCACATGTCGTAGAACATCTTCTTGGTTCCTTAGTGCACCAAACATTATGAATAATGGAAATCCCCAATAAAAGATTTCCTTAGCACAAAAAAAATATTCTGACAATATAGAATTCCCTCTATGGATAATGACCATTCAAAAATGGTTTCCCCACAACAAAGAGAGTCACAAATCATTTAGAATTCATCATAAAGATATTGTTTCTAAAGAATAATCTTGAGAACAGTAGAGGATAACTAGAAACTGGATGAAAAAACCTTGGCCATTTTTTCTTGGACTCCAATATAAAATTGTTAAATAATAACTATCAAGTTATACTCTTAGGATGATTATTTTATGGCCTTGATCAGAAGTTTACTGCTCCAAGAATATATGACAAAAATTTCTTTCCCTGAGGTATATGAATTGTTAAATTCAAAAGATTATATGTAATCCACCCAACACCTCTAGAATTGATTTAAATACTTTGAGAGAAGAAATAACTCAAGATTTTGTGGTTAGAATACATGGTAAACCTTCATTTTTAAAGGTAATGCCTCAAACTATTATGTTCATGCATCATAGCTACAAGTTAAAGGTCATGGATCAGACTATTCTTCTCATGTGTCCTAAGCAGCCAAAATCTATAAGCAGACAAATGATCACCATATTTAAGAACACAACCCAAACCCAAACCTGATGAATCAAAAAAGACAACATAGCCTTGCCCGGCCTTTGGAAGATCCAAAACCGGCACAATTGTCAAAATATGTTTCATCTCAATAAAAATAACTCTGACATTTTTCAACCCAAGAAAACATTACACCCTTATGAGTTAGATCATTCAATAGAGAATCCATATTTGAGAAGTCATTTACAAACTAAAGATAATATACAACTAAACCCATGGAGCTAAAAATCATGAATTTTTTTTTGCGGTTTCTCCCATGTCATAAAATCTATCACTTTTTGAGGATCAACTAAAATACCATGTTCCAACACAATGTGCCTTAAGAACATCACCTCTAGAATCCAAAAATTACATTTTGATAGCTTGGCATAAAGTCTGCAATTTCTTATCAAATATAGAAATAATCTCAAAGGATTCACATGATCCTCCTTAGATATAGAGTAAACCAGGATGTCATCCACACATATCACCACTAATGTATCAAGATACTCTTGGAAAATACTATTATTCAAATCCATAAAGACTACACGATTATTTGTTAGACCAAATTTCATGACAAGGTAATCATAAGGGTTGTATATACACCAGAAGATGGTTTTATGAATATATGATTATTTTATTCTCAATTGATAGTATAACTTGATAACAGATCAATCATCAAGAACCGATTTACCCCTTTAAACTAATCAAATATATCATTTATTTTTCAAAAAAAATAATTTTTCTTTATCATAAATTGATTGAGTTTTTGATAATCAACAAAATAGAGAAGTGACCCATCAGATTTCTTAGAAAATAGAACTATGACCTCCCAAGGTGAAACACTCAAGCATATTTAGTATTTCTCCAAATGATCATCTAATATAGTCTTAAAATCTTTCATTTCAACTGGTTCCATGTCTTAATAAGGAATAGATATTTCTTGAGTACTTCTTACTATGTTAATAATACACTCTACATCTTTTAAAGGTGGAAAACGAGATAATTTAGATGGGGAAATATTGGGAAACATGTCAAAAAATGGAGGGAGACCAACAAATAATGTATCTCACTCTAGGTAAAAAGAAAAAATTGATATCAATTTCCTCAACTTTGGATAATAAGTCCCATCCATGCTTAACCTTAGGTCACATTCTCCCTGAAGGATATGACACATGCCATCGAGTGTAGAAAAGGAGACCCTTTAAAGATAAAAATCAATTCAATATTTATTAGAAATGATTCAATCCATCCCTAATATGAAATCAAGATGTTCATGTTGAGAACCATAAAATACCAATCTTGATCGGTATCTAATTATGAGAAAACACCAGAAGGAAAATGATGACCCTACTCTATCTTATATCTAAGGGGTGTAGTAATATCCATCACATAAGATAAAATATCTTTATGAAGATTTAGAATATTCACAATACATGATGAAGTAAATGAATGTGATGCACCTGTATCAAATAAAGTAGTCACTAAAGATAAAACAATAGAGATGAAACCTCTCAGAGTCACTAGACCCATATATTCTTCCTATGGAGACTCTTGCACTTTTGGAAGAATCATTATTACAGCTTCCTGTGGTAAGAACTGTTTTTTGTGAAGAATCTAATTGAAAATCAATTTTATTAGATGGTTACAATCACGTTACACTATGTAGAGTATAATATACATGAAGGAAATTTATAATGTGACCTCAGAATCCACATGAACCGCATATCATGGGTGCCTTAGTGAAATCCTTATTCTATTTCTCAGGGTTTCCACACTGGTTGAATATCAATGGGTCTTTTACAAGAACTATAAGAGGTATAGAAAAACCCTACTATTGAGAACCACTATGAGAATCATCATGTTTCCTCTTCCATTTAAATGAATTCATAGAACTTCCATCAGGAGAAAAGGGAACTCTTGTGAAACCAAACATACTACCCATTTCCATTTCAACGATAAACACTATTTCTAGAAGATCAACATAAGAAGGCAATTTTAGAAAGAAAACCTAAGAATGAATATTAGTCCAAAGTACCATATCAAACTATCTATTATTCATCTATCCATTATATAAAATCTCATGTGAAAACTGAATAATCTCATCAAAGTGATTTTTGTATTCTATCAAGGTCTTATCAGCTTCCCCAGGTTTAAAAAACTCAATAGCCTGAGCTAACACCATCAACTCTAGATAAAACTGGTCAGTGAAAATAACTATAAATCCTTTCCAATATAGTCCCTCATGTGTCTTTTGCATTACCATCCTATCCCACAATATCCAGCTAGGTCTCTCTAGCTTTAAGGTGACACATTTTACCATGATTTCAGTAGGAATTTCCAAGAACTCAAACATTAGTTCGATATTTCTCAACAAATCCTTAGCCAGTTAATGGTCCTCAGAACGAATCCTAAAGTCATAACTATGAGGTTACATTGCTAGGTCCTAGATGGGAATGTGTGTAGGTGCCTGTCCCAGAGCTTGTATAGTACGCACAATAACCTCAACAAAGATCTAATCCAATGGAGGATTTCTTCACTCTGATTCATCACTAGCTTCCTCTTGGATCTGATTCACATGTATTATCAGAGGAATGATACTTAAAAACATCATTACTCAAAAAATAAGACATCATATTAACACTAAAATAGATAAATAAGGGAAGTTAATCCCCTTAGATAGATAAATAAGATTTTGATTTCATCCTATACAAATAAAAACTAGGGAAAAGAACATAACTAATCTTTAATATGACTTTACCAAAAAAACCCATTGTAACATAAGGCTCATTATGATGATAGTTGGCTGGAAACTCACTCATAACTACCTCCTATGTACTGATAAGTTTACTCAACTACATTCTAACATCAATGAAGAATTCAGAACTTGATCTTTTGATACCAATTCTTCATGATCCAACCTGGATACACGTGTACCATAATACCAGATCCAATCCTAAGATGACCTAAATGGAATTCTAAATCACCACAAGTTGGTGACTAGCATGAAATCCAATAATATAAAAGTGGGTATTAATTTTACACAAACACAAATGAAGAATGATTTATAGGTCGGTATGAACTAAATAAAACTCCATTGGGAGAACTATACCAAAACTCAAATAGGAATAAACAACCCAAATCACATCATTAAGGTACCAGAAAATATGATAAACAACCCAAGTCCCTTCTAGTATATTTCTTCCTATGGAGTTTTATTTTGTGCATACTAACCTATAACTCATTATTCTATTTTTTATGGAATGTTTTTCTGCACATTCATATTTTTTTATTCCCTGTTATATTCTCAAACCTATGGGGATTGAGAATTCCCTTTGGTCCATGTCAGGACCATCTCAGTAATTTGGTTACTAGGGTATCCATGTTGGTTCATGGAAAAAAAATCATCCAAACATCATCTGCAAAAGATTATTTTACTACCCATAGTTTATTATATATCATGTTAAAGATATTAAAATGAACTATTAGTAATATAACTTACAATAATATAATATTTAATAACATGTACATAAGAAAAACGTTTTTTAATGGAGTCAGCTTCTTATATATATCAGTGAGCACTGCCATAAGTTTTGTAGTTTTCTTTTTTTCTATGAGATATTAAATGTAGTGTTTCTTGATACTGTCTTTTGAATCAAACCAAGAAACTTTCTATCATGTTTTTCCCATTCATCCATGTTTATATGCTGTAGATTTATCCCTTTTAATGAAACATTGATATTCATTTGGACCATCTAATATTCCATTTTCATATACAAGGAACTAATGTTTGTACCTTTAAACCAATCCATTAACAACTTACCTTCTATTGATAAATGTATCTGACATAGTAACTCCTATTAAACAAAATCATAAAGGTAGGAGAAAATAATATACCTTGGTATTCTAATAGTCCTCAGATTTAAACCAATGCCTATTGAACAACTTATTTGGAGGAGATATCCATATAACTGTAACGTCACCAAATGTTAAACCACTGGAATTTCCAATCTCCAAATCATTGAAAGTTCACTTTAATTTAGACTTCACACATAGTGAAATTACACACATACCTAACTAAAAATAATCAATAACATAGGAATAAATATTTCACACTAAATCCACAAACATAATGTATATGACATAAAAGCATACAATAAAGTATATAAACTATAATAAACACTTAGTTTTACATGGTTAATATTATATACCTATGTATATGGGAGAACATTGTAATAATTTTATTATTTTATACCAAGACATAAATAACTAACTAAATTTTTTTTCTCTCAATAACTAAATAAAGTGATCTTTCCCTAACTTTATATAGGATCACACCTGGTTATCTATTGCAACTGACCACCAAACATTATAAGATTATATCTTCTTCATTGTGAAACTATAGGTTTTCGATAAGATATCTCACTATAACCTCTAAATACTGATATAGAAACATTATTTAATACACGTCACCCTTTTTTAGATCATCCATGAAAGGAGTGATCTGAACATATACACAAACCTTGTTTTGGTAATCACATTGTATAAACTCACGATGATTTAACTATCTATTGGTCATCCATCTAAATTTTGAAAACTTCTAAAAACATCACAGTCTTCTTTCCAAGGAGTGATGCCAGAAAAGGAACATATGTTAGCATTAAACTACATTCAATATTAATCCTTAGGCAAACTTCCATTAGGAAAATAATGGAAACAATATTCAAATTTATAATACTTTATCATCAAATTACACATGTGTGGGGTTCACAATATTGTTCATGTGAATTGGGAACTATATTAAACAAGTGATCTGAGAACTAAATTACACAAGTGATCAATGACCCTATGAGTTCATTATACTCACTCCCATATGTTCTCCCCTAGAATCTTCTACTTTTTTAAAGTATATCACTATGTTTTTTCAGATGACACAACAACCAAAAAGTTTTATCTACTTTTTAAAATATAGAGTCTGTGACTAATAGAAATGATATAATTAAATACTTATAACATGGACTTTGTGATAGATCATCTACCATATCTTCTTAAATTTTTTTTATTGGATTCTCAAAATAAATTCGACCAATTCAGTCTGGTCAGATTCTTTATCATCATCTCTTTATATTCATGTCCTACAAAACCCAACAGATTATGTAACCTTATCATATGATTATAAAAATATATTATTCCTCACTACAACATGCAATGTGTTCTCTTTATTCTTCAAGATATTATGTTCTTGTAACATGCTAAAAAACATTTCTTAATAGAGATTATTCACTATTAGTTATTAAATCTCTCTAAGATACAATCACAATACACCTTCTTAATTTTTTGTATCTTCTTAATAAACACCATAAAGGTGAAAACTCACCTTTTTGTTGGTTAATTTTATAATTCCCAAAATGAAAAATAACTCAAAATATTATGTGAAAATTATAACCCGTCCACAATTTCAATAGTTATCTTCCCATAATCTCATATCATTAATTTTTAAAGCTTTAAATAGGAGTGTTCCCTTGATCTCCTTTTCTAAAATCAAAGACTATAAAAAATATAACATTAGTTATTTTTAATTCTCTTGAATAAATATGAATTTAACTTTATTCGCCTATAGAAATAACTCTTTTTCTTTGTAAAAACAATTCACTTAATTTGTACTTCAACTTCCACTTATATATAAATATCACACCACACATCATTTCACGTGGTATGGAACTCTCTCTACAAGGTGTGATAATATCTTGAAAATAGATGATCAAATTCCACATGATTTTTTACACTATAGAAAATAACTTATACATTTCCTCTTTTATCTGTATCATGAATCAAAATCATGTTTTTAATATTTGAACATTGAAGTACAACTCAATCTTTGATTGTTTCAATGTTTTCATTATTCATGAAAATAATAAATAAAACATTGAGCTTCTCATATTATTCTTTTTATCCCACATATTAGATCATGTATTAACTAAGAACCATGGGGTTTAAAACTTGATAGAATTACTCTATCATCGTTATAAATGATTTTCAATCCATCTTATTAAATTTTGATCCCGCATCTTTTATTTTGTTGAAATCCCAAAAAATCTATAAGTATTTATTTTTTACACTGCTAAAGGGTTATTCTTACATAGCTCCATTTACCACAATAGTGTTGTATAATCATGAATATATAGTATAATGACACTTAAATTAAATTAAATTCAAGATTTCATAGAATATACCTCATGAATACACCAAATATGTGTTGTATACAAAAAACTGGATTATGATTATAATGCAGTAAAATGATTCTTACACAACTAAGAATTTTCCATTTCTCATAACTCTAGGTAGATATGATTCTTGTTAAAATTAAGAGATCATCCACACAAAGAACTATAGAGAAACCTTATGTAGTAAATTATGATCCTGACGAAGATATATAATATTTTAGATCACTATGAAAAGTAAAATATGAAATTGTTTAAAAGAAATTAAGGATATTCCAATTTAATTCTATATTTCTCAATGCTTTATACAAGATCATTCAACTAATTATATAACAACCATCAGACTTGGTAACCTATGGATGGTATATCCAATATACTTTATCTATCCTTCTTCCATGAATGATTACACCGTAATATTCCCACTAATTAATTTCTTCCAAAAAACCAACCAAAATATTATAGAGATTACTCCACAACATTGGTACTTTTCTTTGACATTAGAGTCATCTACATAATCATCATGTGTTGTGGGTTAATTAACAAGAAACCAATTTCATTCATCTTTTCCCAAATACATGGGCATCCTTCTCTCTTCCTTTACCAACAAGAGTTATATTCTCCATTTTATATACAATGGAAGCCAATTTTTTCTTCTTTAGTACACATTCACATACTTCAAATTGATAACTATTATAAATCAAGATTCTACAAATACATGGTAACTTCTGAATATGCTTATAAATTATAATTCATACATAATTTGATTATATAAAGACTACAAAATAATTTAATGAATTTATTTCCAAATATGTGTATATGTGTGTATTTATATAGGAATATATAAATTTCAATATAAATATAGAAATTAATTTATATATATATAAATATATGAAAACACACACAAAAAATAGACATAGACACACTCTTTGTATCATTTATAATAAAAAACACACAAAATCGTACATATACAAATTTTTTTTCTAACTATATACATATATAATAAGTATTATTATTTTATATATACACACTCACACACACACATATTATTGAATTGGAAAATAAGAAAAAAAATAACAAAAAAATATGACGGGTTATGAAATACTTAAACTAAACATTGGATTACATATTTTTTGTCTTTGAATTAATTTACTCTAAAAAGTTTCTTAAAAACCCATTAGGGTTGTGTAACATCCCACCCATCCACATTAGATTCAGAAGGTAGTGGAACACTACATGGTTCTTAGAGACATCCCCAAGGTGCCAAAGACTGGAAGTAAATGTGAAGTGATTCATTCACAGATGGGAGACGTTTTCCCTTTTAAAATAAAAAAACTAACCAAAATTCCATAAAAAACAAACCACTACAAGATTCATGATATCAATTAAATACAAATCAAGGAAAACCGTTGATATTAAAATCAAACTAAAACCAAGTACCACATTGGATGACTAAAATATAAAAGTACAGAGTGGAAAAAACACAAAGACACCATGAAAAACTCCAAGCTTTAGACATGCTCTATGATTCAACACCACAAATACCCTAAGTTCCATAAAGTACTGATAAAGATGTGTGATACTTTACCTTTTCCCATATCTCAATAAAAAACATCCAGAAAAGCACCAAAGTGCCAATGTATGGGTGACTAATAAAACTCACTATGTTTACCCCAAATGACTTACCTACTCCGGACACTAGGATAGAACACGTTATCTCATTTATAGAAAACAATTTATAAAAAATAGTTTCTAAAATAGTTCATATCATAATAAAAACAAGTTCCAAGGTAAAATAGTTTTCTCAAACAATATCATGCTCAAAGGAAAACAACTAAACAATGCATTAAATCCGTTTATTAAATCCCACATTTTGGAATAACCATTCCATTCCACATATCCACACATCCAACCATGCATGAAACCTATACCTCCCAATACCCATGAGTGGTGACTCATCCTCTCACATACTCATCACTTAGTGAAACATTTTGATGGGGGTACTTCACACCCATATCCATCATAACATTTTTATGGGGGTCCTTCATTTTCTTTTACATCCCAATGCACATCTACACACACACACAATTCCAAAACCATGTTCCAAACCCATGATCCAAACCCAATTCAATAAAAAATATTTTTATTGAATACCGTTTTCCAAACAATAAAACAAAACAATGATTTAAAAATCATCATTTTAAAATCATGTTACCCAATTCCCTTTCCAACAAAACCAAATATCTATAATTCCACAAACTATCACTCAAGAGGGATTTCATCAATAATTGTATAGACAATTGAAAATAAATTTCCCAATAAAATAAATCAATTTTAAGCTAAGACTTTATTTTATAAATAAATGGAGTTGAGAGTAAAGCCACTTTCCTATGGTTTTATGGTTAAAAGGAAGAACAATACTCAAAAACCCATGAAGCATGTCATAATCTTCAAAACACTCCATAAATATCTTACCATATCATGAAAAATAAAAATATAACCATATTTATAACCAAATATGATATATATATATATATATCCAAATCATATGTAGAAATTGGATATTGAGAGAGATAGAGAAGTATATTTTATAAAAACCACCAAGAACTACCAAGAACAATGACTTACCAGAAGAATATAGATTCAAAACACCCAGAGAAGCCTTAAATCACCTATAAAAAATGGGAGGAGCATAATCAACCTCTGTGAATAGAAAATAATGAGTTATCACCACATATAATGAAAAAATAATGATTTAGAAGGAAAACAAGTGAGATACAAAATTTAAAGATCTCACTTTTAACCTGTACACAGTTAGTCGCATGGTTAGGTAAACCATGTACTAATCATGCACTAGAGTTTTTCCAATTAAGTAACATCACATGGTGGATCACATGGTTTCCAAATTTTTTTCTACCCATTCCAATGTCAATTGTCTCAAGTTTCCGGGTTCCTCCTTTTCAGACGTACAGTTTGGGAGAACTGTGCACTGCCAATGCACCTTCCCTTTAGCCTCTATCTTAATTTTCATTGTTTCTTATAGGAGTTTCATGGTTTCCAAAACTATACACGAACTGTGAACCCTTAGAAAATCCCAAAAAAATCCAAAAGTTCACCAAACTATCTCATACTTCTCCCATATACATTAAAAACATGAAAATAATAAAGAAGAGGTTACTTACCTAAAACTGGGGGGGGGGGGGGTGCTAAATTCTCACCACCAATGGTATTTCTACCCTTAGAGAGAAGAAAATCATCATTTCCTTGAAAGTGTTATAGAAATTTCTCTTTCATATCTTTCTCATGTTCCTAATTCTCTTCCAAAATATGACCATATTTATACAAAACATACACTAAACCGATTATTTTTCCATGCACACATTTTTCTTTCCCATCCAAAATACACATCAGGATATGTACAAACAAAGCATCCTACTATTTCTCAACATAATACCATCAAATCACATAGTTAGTATTAGGAATATAATTTTTAAACTAAGATAAATGGAAGACATTATGAACCATGATGAACCATGGTTATAACGAAAAAAATATTCCACCTCTACAACCCATTTAGTATCTGAAAAGGGTCTATCTATTTAGAAGATAACTTGACCTGATTTCCAAATCGTTCATTTCCAATCCATGAAGAGATCCTCAATAATACATGATCACTCACCTGGAATAAAATGACCATTGATGATGATCTACATAAGACTTATAACAACTATGAGCCCTCTCCATCCATTTCCTGATGAACTAAATCTTCTCCGTTATCTCATTGACAATGCTTGTCCCGACTAGTGAATTATTACTAGTTTACACCCATGAAATTGGATATCGAAAACGATGCCCATAAAAAGCTTCAAATTGAGCCTTACTTATCAATTACTGATAATTGTTGTTATACGAGAACTCCACAAATGACACATACTCTTCCCATAAGCCAATAAATTCAATTACATGAGCCTGAAACAAATATTCCAACGTTTGTATCGTCTTTTTTGATTTCAAATTTATTTGAGGATGATACATCGTCCTTATAGTCAACTGATTCCCATGGAATTTCCTTAAGGATTTCCAAAAACAACATGTAAACCTCAGATATCTATCTAACACTATTGAAATTGGAATTCCATGCCTCTTTAACACTTCTTAGATATATATTTTTGACATGTAAAAAACCATATAAGATTACCAAATAGGTAGGAAATGACCCAGATTTGTAAGATGATCCTATATTACCCATATGACATCGTGTTTTCGAACCATTATTCAGAGGCCTGTAACAAAATCCAAAACTATATTCTCCCATTTACACATAGGGATAGGTAAAGGTTGTAACATACATGCTGATTGTTGATGGTTTTATTTAAATTGATGAAAAGTTTAGCATCTCAAAACAAACTCAACCACCTTCATTTTCATACTAACACACCAAAATTTTTCTTTCAATGCCTTATGCATATTATTTATTCAAGGTGAACAACCCATCCCGAATGGTGGTAAGAATGAAGAGGTTGTGCCGAGAAAGACATAGGTACGACCATTACATTTTGAAACCAAAACCCTAAAATCCCATAAAGATTTCATCTCTCAATGGTCTCCCCATCATTGAGTTTTTACCTCACAACAAAACTTTCAAAATACTACATTTGTGCCTCTTTAACAATTTTTTTCAAATATAAAATGAATGAAAATTTAAAGAAAACCACAACATAACTTAGGAATTCACATTCAAAGACCGTATTTTCTATCACTGACATCAACTACCACTGATCTAAAGTAAAATTTTCCAACTAAGCAAAAGCATTTCCACTTAATGCAACTACTATGAAATTGTATTTACCCTATGTATACATTAAGTAGAAATCAAACACTCAGGGATACTTCATCTATATTCATTGCCTCATATTCAAATCCCTTTGTGAGAAAATATGATTCAATTTCTCATGATCCATAAACATAGTAAATTTCTCACGAAAGAGGTAATAATGTAATGTATTCAAAGCATAAACTACGATAGATAATTTGAAATCATGTGTCGAGTAGTTATTTTCATGTACCCGTAACTTTCTTGAACCACAAGCAACAACATGGAATCATTTCATGAAAACTCATCCCAACCCTGATCCTGAATCATCACAATACACCACATACCATTGTCCTGATTCTGAAAAAACAAATATTGGTTCTAATTTAAGAAGAAATTTTAGCTCTTGAAACGTATTTTAGCATTTATCTTTCCATTTTAATGGATAATTATACCTTTTAAAGAGATAATAGGAGAATATAGTCATGAAAAATCATGGAAAAAGTGTCGATAATAACCCGCTACTCCATGGAAACTCTATATCTCAATGAAATTATTCGGTGGTTTCAAGGATATGACTGCCTCTATCTTTTATGGATCCACAAAAAACCTATTTCATAGATTATATGGCTAAGGAAATATAATTATTGTATCAATTTTTTTACTTTGATAGTTTGGTAAAAAACAATAATCTTTCAAGATTCCCAAAACTGTTGGAAATGGTTGATCATGCTCAACACTTTCCCTTGAATACACCAACATGCCATTAACACACACTACCACAAAAGAATGCAGATGTCTCTAAAATATTATATTTATCAAAATGATAAATACTACCAGTGAATTAAAAAGTCTGAAAGGAGTTACCACATAATCATAATGGTACTTCTAAAAGCTGTTTTTGGAATATCATCCTTCTGAACACACAATTGATGACATCCAAATCGCAAGTCAATTTTGGAGAACCCTTGTTCTCCCCTCATTTTATTGAACAAATCATCAATTCATGGATGTCGATATCTATTCTTTATCATAACATGGTTAAGCTTACCATAATTCAGACACAACCATAGAATTTTATTATACTTCTTGACAAAAAAGACTAGTTCTAGCCATAAAGATGTTCTCAGCCAAATTAATCTTTTCTCTCTAGCTCCACCATCTTCACATTCAATTCTCTTATCTCTGTAGGTTCCATTCTATAATACTGATGCGGGATAAGACTTGTCCCCATGAATAGATAATTTATAAATTCCACTTAACTAAAACATGAAAACCCTGAGAAATTATCAGGAAAAACATCATAAAATTAATCCATAACTATTAGAAAACTATTATTCTCAATATCGTCCATTGATTCCAAAGATAACACTTCCAACAGGTATGAGAGAATTCCAAATTCTTGTTCCAATAGCCATGTTGCACCTGCCTTAACATACCTATCTCCTCGAAATAGATGATTTACACCATCCTCAACTGTAAAACTAACATTTCAGGTATAATAGTCAATGTGATCCTTTTTTTATTTCAACCAATCCATTCCATTGATTATATAAAAAACATCCATATCATGCATAGATAAATCCAATTTCATATTGGATCCATCAATATTTATAGAACATGATTTACATACAATGGATACACATTCATTTTGGCCAAGAGGAGTTTGCAATTTTATCATATAAAGAATCAGATGAAGTTTTAAACATAGAAAATCAACAACATATGAATTATTAAAGGAATTTGATACACTTGTATCAAACAAAACTATCATAAGGGAAGAATTAAAAAGAAATGTACCTCACACCATAGATGTTCTGGATTGGTCATCCACAATAACCTACTCAACACCATGTAATTTCTAGCTCATAAAACATTTCTCCATATTACTTTATTGAGATTGCACTATTTGAGGAGTCATGGTATTCTTGGAATCACCAAGTCTAGATCTATTCTATTGAAAAGACAGATTCTTCTGCCCTCATCCCATTGAAGCATAAAACGTCTGTGAAACCTGAGAACTATCCCAAACAACTGACCATAGATCACTGAGAAAATAGGTCTAATGACGCCCCATCTAGTTGTAGCTATGGTATGATCTAGGCTATATTGTACACTCTCACTTTATGTGGTCAAGCGGACTACATAAGTAAAATATTTCTTTCCTCTTGTGCTATGGAGAAAGGTTCACTAATCTAACTGTTTGATTTTGAGCCATACTCCCACCTTATAAATAGGTGTCCCTCTTCCGTTTTCTCCCAACATTATAGTTCCCGTAATTTCCCATGGGTATTCTCATAATTTATCCTCCCATAGCTCCCGAGAAGTCTCTTTCATGCATTGTTTTTCTATTGACAATCTCTATATACTTCAAAATACAAAGAAAATAAATTTTCGGGGGAATCTCCTGCCTCAGTCTCAACTCATAGATGAATTGTTTCAAGGATGTACTAGCCACTACATTAGGTGAGAAACATACTAAATTCCTAAATTTGTCCACATACACTATCACTAGGAGTCTCTCTAGTTTCAAGCTAAAGAATTTATCATTCTCAGAATTCTGAATGTGTGAGGATAGAATTGTTTGTTTAACATTTACTTAACGTCCTCCCATTTAAGGATGTGGTATAATTTTGATTTAACTGCTAAATTCCACCACTGTAATTCAAGATCATCTAGCATGTATTCTACCATATTTACTTTCATCTCTATTGATGTGCTGATGAAATCAAAGATAAAATTCAACCTATTCAGCCACCCATCTACCTTTTCTATTTTAGAATCACCCCAAATGATGGGTGGTTATGCATCTAGAATTAGATGGAATGATGCACTTTTCATAGATCATCCCTCATATTCCTACATTCCATAACCTAAAACGCATGGAGAATACTCTGAAATAACTCTTTATTCAACTATGGATCAGGTGCAACCACATTTTCAGAAGCTTCATCTAGTTGGTTTCTACAATGCCTACTGGGTTCCATTTTCTATACCAACAAAAAATTCCATAAGTCTCACTCTCTATTAACCAAAGGATTTGTATTTCAAATTCTACCAAATCATACTATCACAACATTACATTACAAAAATAAACCTTTTCCATGTTTAACCATTTTTAAACAAAATTCTTTTGATATTGAAAATAAAACAATTTTCAAAATACTAAAACCCTTCTATTTTCCAAAATCATTAATTTGAATATAATTTCAACATTTTTTAGGACTCAACACATCACACCAAATCATACATCATTACTCAAAATGAGATATGAAATCCTTGTGGGACGTCATTCCTCTAATGAATGTCATGCTATTCTCACTGGCTAAAAACAAGACAATGAGATTCCAAATCCTATAAGTGTCTCCAAAAAACTTATGTACCAAACCCCCTAAAAACATGAAGTTCAACATAAAAAAAGTTAACATTACCTTTTTATTCTCTACATTTCATGTCCCAAAAATCATATTCTTCTCCATCCACCCAACATAAGAAATAGACTAGATTAATTTGAACTCTAAGATCGACAACCAATACAAAGACAAAGACCAACCAAGACTTAGACACTTCTTCCACAGAGGATGGACTTAGTCTGACACCACTTGACTCAAACATATTTTTGGACTAAAAAAACTAACATCATTTGTATCAAAAATATATCTAGACCAAAAAGAGTGATACAACTTGTAATATCCCACCCCTTTTCATTATCTTGATAAGGTAGTGGATCTCTACTTGACCTAAAGAGACATTCCCATGGTGCCAAAGGTTGAAAATAAATTCCAAGGGATTCATTTTCAGATAAGGGATGATTTTACCTTTTAAAATAAAGAAACCAACCAAAAATACCATAACAAAAAACCACTAAAATGCATGATATCAATTAAATAAATCTAAAAGAGATATTAAAATCAAACTAAAACCATGTACCATAGTGGAATACTACAATATCAATGTACATAATAGAAAAAAACTCAAACACCTTGAAAAAATCCATGCTCTAGAGATTCCCCATTATCCAAAACCAAAAACACCCCAAGTATCAAGAAATATTTTTAATTATTTTTAGTAACTTACCTTTTCTCATGTATTGATAAACAAAATCTTCAAAAGCACCAAAGTGTAAAAATAGGGCTAAGTAACATAACACAATAGGTTTTCCCCAAATGAATTCAATACTCATGCCATAAGGTTAGAACATGTTAGAAAAATTATAAAAAACAATTTATATAATAAAATTTCTAAAATACTTTATATCACATTATAAACAAGTTCTGAGGTAATTTTTTTCTCAAACAATATCTAGTTCTAAGGAAAACAACCAAATAATTCTCTAAAGCCATTTCATACATTTCTATTTTTAGAATAATTATTACATTACTTATATCCAAAAACCAAACCATTCATAAAACCTAGACCTCAATATACTTATGTGTGGTGATTCCAACTTTTATTAAGATGTCATTTATTGGACCATTTTGATGGGGGTACTTCATGCCCATATCCTTCCCAACCTTTTGATGGGGGTCCTTCACACTGTTATAGATCCTAATGTACATGATCCCATGCCAACTATTCTAAACCCATGTTCCAAACCCATCCCAATAAAACAAAATTTTGTTTGAAATAAATTTTCCATGTAAGAAAACAAAACAATCATTTTAAAATCATCATTTTGAAACCAAGTTACCCAATTCACATTCCAACAAAAACAAATTTCCATAATTTCAAAAAACATCACTCAAGAGGGTTTTCAATAATCATTGGATATAAAAATCACAGTAGTTTTTTTAAAGAA
Organism: Viscum album; assembly: GCA_963277665.1. Taxonomy (NCBI): domain Eukaryota; kingdom Viridiplantae; phylum Streptophyta; class Magnoliopsida; order Santalales; family Viscaceae; genus Viscum; species Viscum album. The sequence continues at coordinate 1,442,816,128 of OY728145.1, read as the reverse complement.
TCATTTTGAAAATAATCATTCATGTTCTAAATAAAAGGATTTGATAGTTAATCCACCCACCTATGGGTTTATGGAAAAAATAGTGAACAACACTCAAACACCCATGATACCTGATTGAATATAAAAAACACATTATATGTCTTTAACTATCATTAAATATGAAAATATAATTATATTTTTCATAAAATATCTTATATCTATTCACAACAGATGGAGATCTTAGAAACAGAGAGAGATAGAGATGTAGATCTAAGAAAAACCACAAAGAACTACCCAAAATTATTACTTAACACAATAATAAGACTTAAAAACAAAAATATAAGCCTTTGGATCATCTCAAGATTGATAGGATACGATTATTTATCCTTTGGGAAGTATTAATCTTCAGTTAGATCTACATTAGGGAAAAAATGAGGGAGTTAGAGGAAAAAATAGGTGAGATACACAATTTTAAGATCTCTCTTATTACCCATGCATGGTAAGTAGTATGGTATGCCAAACCATTTTCTAACCTTACACTACATTCTATCTCAAGAGGGAACCTCACATGATTAGGTCACTCGGTTTCCATACCATGCACCACCTATGATAAAGTCAACTATATTAAGTTTCACAATTTCTCTTTGGTGGATGCGTGGTATGGGAAAACCATGTGATACCCATGTGCCTTCCATTTAGCTTCTTTATCATTGTTCATGATTTCCTATAGGTGTTTCACTATTTACAAAAATTGTTAACCAATTGAACCCTTATAAAAGTTCCCAAAACACTCCAAAGGTTCTCCAAACTATCCCAAACATCACCCAAATACTTAAAACACAAAACTTATAATGAATAGGTTACTTACTATAAACTAGTGGTTCTATAAGTCATCTTTCATGGGATTTCAAATAACATGATCAAGTTATTTTATGTGTGTTAATTTTAGCATCAATATAGCTCAATGTAAAAGAAAAAATAGTTTCCTTGGGAGATCAGATGGGATCGAAAAACATTTTTGGATCTAATGATTTGGGTTAGGAGTAAAATAAATCTTGATAATGTTTTATAGTTTGGATTTTTTATTTACAAATAATGTTGATAATGTTATTTTAGAGAGGTTGGAGTTTTTTAGAATAAGCATATTGATGGTTTCATCGTCTCCTAGTGTCTGTTCAAATTTTAGGCCTAATTATTTCAAGGTTCAATGTTTGTTTTTCAAATAGTAATGTCTTATATGAATTAGAGTACGTGGAAAAAGATTTCATGTTTGCGAAATATTGGATTAAGCTCAAAGAATTCTTATCATGAGGTTGATTAGGTGGACCATAAGGGTAATATAGGAGTCATAAGGTATAAGGCGTTTCTATGTTAATAATATGGAACATAATACATGGAGATGGAGTGGAATAAAATTTTATCAATATGGATAAAACTCTAGTTTAAAATCACCATAATGTTCTGTTTGTCTCTACAAAAAATGGGAGTATATAATCCATGAGGAAATTCAATGCACTGTGAGATGGAATTATCCTTATGTGGTTTAAAATTTATGAATATGAATTTAAATTAAGCAAGAAACATAAGTTTAAAATTTTGACAATTTCCCAAAATATTTTTCCAATATAAAGGCACCCTAATAACTTTTTAACATTTATAAAATTAAATTATAGAGCATCATCATCAGAGGAATTCAGTCAAATCTAAAAGGTTTTCCATGAAGTGAATTTGGCCGATCGGAGACCATGTTAAATTGATTAATATTATGTAAGAGTAAGTGAGGTGTATTTCAAGTTACCAAGAGATTGTAAGGATGATGTTTTGGTGAATTAATTACACAAAGGAGTGTTTGTGGTGACAATGATCCAAAAGGTCAAATTTCAAGTTTAAGGTGGTATTTGATGTTATAGTTTACATTGAACATTTTATATATGGTTATAGTACAAGATAAAGTGTGATGTTCCATTGAGAAAAGTTTTATTTAAGTTCAAGTACATTTAAGTGTGAATTTTATCTCTCAGATGAAAAAAATACATATGCCCCACCAATTTTTGTGTGAAACAATGAAGAATTGATATAGATAACCCATATGATTTATAGAGGAGTAATGGTTTCACTTAAATTGAGTTATATGAGTTTTCTCAATGTTATTTTGGTAGTAAAAAAGTAGGGACAAATTGTATACTCAAAAAAATAAAGCAATATTGTGCTATAGTGGATTTGGTACATTGGAAAATTGGGTTTGAGTGCTCCCTGGACTACCCTAGTTATGTTTAAACCGTGTAAAATTGTTGTATTTATTCCTTGTTTTCATTTATAATCATACATTACTTTGAGGATATAGAATAGTGATTTGGTCAATTATTAAAAAATATCCAAATTGGGGAGTGTTATAATCAATCATACCTTGATTAAGCCCCTTAGGTTATTTTACCTAACGGGGTAAAAATGGGCATTAGAGAAAATGGTTTAATTAAGTAAATTACTATCTGTTTAAACCATGGTAGTTATAAATCAGAATTTTAGTTTAATGTTTAATGGAAAACACATCCAAATATTAACGAATAAAAAAACACTACAATATTTCCTTAGAAATGGATGTGTTTGAAACTATTATTCATAGTATATCAGTTAGTATGAAAAATGGGGCCTTTTCAGATTCCAACTTAATAGAAATTGAATCATATTCCATAGTAATCAATGTGAAGTCATACCAAAACAATCATCCTAAAATTAATATCTTATAAATCCTCACATTTGATGATTAAAATGTTGTTAAATACCTATGAATATGACTCAAAATTTTGTGAGTTAATGTTTTAAGTTTAATGGAATAAATACTAGGACTTTAGGATTCACCCTAATAAATTTATTCATGCATTATTTTATTAGGTGAACATGATTCTGTAGGATATTCATGGATTTGAGCAAATCCTTGATGACGTGAAGAATTCAAACACATCTTCGGAAGATTGAGACATCGATTTAATATGCAAGTATCTGTCCAGTATCATAAAGTTGTAGATGATCTTGTATTAGATAATTTTCATAGTACTATTATCACATATGATATATATAACAATGATAATGAAATTATGGAAAAGGGTACTTTTATGGAGGTGACATTCCAAGACCTGAAAAATATCTCTATAGAGGATAGTCACGAAAAATATGAAGTGTATGAAGTCATTTTATTATTGTCTTGAAATATGTAAGGGGAAATGAAATTTTAAAGAAAAAATTCCACTCAAATGATTTTGATATTGAAATGTTAGGAACTATACTATAATTTTTCCCAAGAAATTCATGAAGAAAATGAGGATTATTTAACTTCGAATAATAATTATTCATCCAATGTGAAATGTAGAAAACGAACCTATCAAAATTACTATAACAAGAAAATTCTTATTTAAAAAGAAAATAAATTTTCATAAGAGGCTGAGGTAAAAGAAGTTGAAGACTGTATAGACCAAAATGAAAATGTTTTGGTGGTATTAATGTTAAATTTCTAGAAAAATGAAGAGATGAATTATGATTAAGGATAAGAGGAATGAATAATTTATCACTAAGTCGATCTTGGATACACTCTTGTAGAGATATATGATTGGAGAGCCAAAATGATAAAAAACCAAATAGTGGTCCATGATTCAAAAATCTATATGAATCATCCGGAAGAATATAATTCCATTTTTAATATAAAAATTAAAAATCTAAAATATAAAATTTTATAAAACTTAGATATTATCATCGAGTCAAAGATTAAAGTTATGGAACTAATCAAGATTGTCGATGGATTTACAGAGACCATAAAAGTTTTGTTAAGACATATAAAATATCTTGAGGAGATATTTATACCCAATGATGACTAGGATAGATTTTTGACCCTTGGTAAGTTATCAGGAATTAAGATCGCATAGGGTGTAAAAATGGTAAAAATAAATCATGGAGGTTCAATAAATAATAAAGAAGAGTAACATCTGAATAACGTGGTTGGTTTATGGATTGGTCAAAAATATAATACAGTTGTGTTTTAGTAGAGACCATAATCGCCGGCTTTAATGTTGATTATTTATTTGGGTATAACTCAAAATAATAAATCCCAAGTAACAACTAGTCTTATTGAAATGAAACACAATGACACACCTTGTATCATGTGTTATTATTGTGGAATATGAGACATTCCCAAAAATTATTTTCCCATAGACAAGTGGTTATGAAGGGTATAAAAAAAAATAAATCTAGATAAAGTTTAATATTTCATTAAATATTTTTGAGATAACATTTTCTAATGTAGAGTATTTGTAGATGTAAACAAATATTTCTCATCCATAATGTAGAGGGATGTTCCAAAGAAAACCAAAATTGGTCATCTGAAACATCTTAACGAATCATCAAGTGATATGAGAATGTAAAATTGATTTGTAACTATAGATGATAAATTTTTTCCATCTTAAACTGTAGAAGATTAGTCATGTCAATCAATATAAGGTGTGAAACCAAATACATGGATCAAGAAGGCTAGATTTGGTCTCGTACTGGTTTACAAGACTTACCTAAAAGCATCAAATCATATCGATTCATGGATCATTGATAGTGTATGAACCTCCCACATGATTATAAATAAGTACCTCTTTATTGGTATCATGAATGATAAGAATGTTTTCATCAAATTTAGAAATTATGAAGACAAAAGGATTATTGGATTATAAAAGAAAAATTTAGAGGAAAAGGAATGAGATGCATAGATGTCTTGGTTATTGAAGGTATCAATCACAACTAACTTAGTGTCAGTTAACTTTGTAGCTTAGGAAATTAAATAAGATTTATCAATAATATGTGTATCTTCAAGGGAGGTTATGGTGAAGTGGTGATGCAGGGTAACTGTGCGAAGGGGAATATAGACCATGTTAGTGTACAAGAAGATATGTGATTTTTATCCAAGGAAGTTGGGAATGGGTAGTGGCATAAACATATTGTTCATTTGATCCAAATATCATTGGATGATCCAGTTAAAAGTGATGGTGCTCAAGATCTCCCTATGTTATCATGTGACTATACACACACAAGAGATACTTAACAATAAGGGAATATTACTCTAAAGTTATATAAGAAAAAATACTGAAATTTGATAAGAGTATTACAATTAGTTAATATTGATGTGTTTAGACTAATATTTCCATGATCCATTGATGTAAAGAGATAATATTCCATATTCATTAAAAATTATGGAAGAATAAGATGGATATTCATCAACAAACACATTTATATGGTTTTTAGTTTCATAACACAATCTCAGAGGGAGTATGAAAGTATAATTAGATAGAGAATTTCAATGTTCCAAAATGATAATGGGAAAGAGTTAAAAAAAAGTAGAGGACTATCGCAGTAAGTATGAGATAAGGAAAAAATTATCAGTAGTGCAAAATCGTCATAAAAATTGGATGGTTGGGATAATAAAACCATACCATCAACAATATAACCTAAATATTTATTATTTAGGAAGACAAACAAGAGATGTTTTGGAAGGAGGTAATAAATAAATCATACTATATATCTAATATATCATTGTTTTTTTGTGGTAATACAATAATCCATATAGAAAGTTGTATATAACTAATTTGATGTTGATTTAATATCTCGTTTTTTGATATAAGTGTTTAATTTTCTATAAATAGAAACACAGAGAGTTTGAATATTGTTGATATGAATGGATATTTATTGGATATATTTGAAAAATTAAACCATTTAAATATTTTCATAATAGGATATGAAGGATTTTGGATAATAGAGATATTGTTGTGGTGGAGAATGATGATTATATCTAGTAAATCACTGAACAATGTTAGGAAGATAACGATGAAGAGATAAACAGATCAAGGGGAATGAAATTTACATATATACACTAAAAATAAGATTTATATGATTTGTAGGATGAAGATATACTTTTATCTGTTTAGAATATAAAGAGTTGAGCTAAAATGGATAGGAATAATATCATTATTGATCAGAAAACATATTTAAAGATAAGGAGAATTGAGTCTCTACAATAGATATCCTTACTATCAAAAGTAGATCCTAATTTTTTTGAATAAGGAGAAGAGAATAGAACTGGGTTCACATGATGAATAAAGAGATAGAGAAAAACGAAAATATTCAGACATGAGAGTTTTTTCATGGCGGTTAGATAAGATCATCATCAAGAATAAATGGGTCTTAAAAAATATAGATAAGAAAAGCATTTTTATTTGAAACAAATCTCAACTAGTGTGTAAGGTATAATCCTAGAATAGGGTAATCAATGAAGATGATATACTTTCACATATTGTACGGCTAGAGATAATCCTAAAATTCCTAACTTTAACAGTGTAATGGAAATTCAATGTTTTATAGATAGACGTAAAATCATCATTTTTAATGGATTTATAGGGGAAGATGTGTAAAATGATCAACCAGATGGTTTTCTTGTCCAAGAATATGAGAGTAATTTTTTATATGAAGACAACGTTTTATGGGTTAAAGTAGGCATGAAAAGTGTTAAAATCATGACTTGATCGGTACTTAAAGAAGCTCTATTTTAAATGTTGTAGAGTTAATTACACTATCTATACCAACATTGAGATTAATCAATGTATGATTGTGTTGGTGTATATCGATGATAATAATTTTGATGGATGGAATAATTAATTGTGTAAATTATTTTTAGAGTACATGAAATGAGAGTTCAAAATGTCAATTATTGGCGAGATTACATTTTCCCTTGGTATTTATGTGATACAAGAATGGAATAATACCTTTATTTCCCAATATAAATATTTGAATGAGGTTTTATAATATTTTTAAAGGAGGATTACAAGTATATTAAAACTCTTGTTTCAAGCTAGATAAAATTTCCAAGGTATAATGATGGAGAATAGTTAAATGTCATAGAATATAGGAAGATCATTCAAGGATTTTTGTACTTAATAGAAACAAAAGACTATAATTTTTTTAAATATAGAAGGTGACACGATATCAAAGTAATCCTAGGGAAAGATACTAACATGTGGTGGATAGAATACTTCAATATGTTGAGGGAAAAATGGATTTTAGTTTTCTATACAATGAAAAATCCTAGCTAGAGTTACTGTGTTATACTGATTCAAATTGGCTTGGAATAGTAGACGATTGAAATTAATCATTAGGAGATGAATTCAATCTTAGTGGAGTATTTATTTCTTATACAAGTAATGAACAATATTACATTTCTTTGGGTATTATATAAGATTAATATAATATGGCTACTCATGATTTCATGTAGTTACTATGGATGAAAGAGAAACATAAAGATATGGGAGTTGAAGTTGTCTCCTATCAGAATCCATTGTGATAATTCTAGTTCTATATTTCTTAGAAATAATCTATTCCATTAGTCAAGGAAAAATAAAATTGAAATCAAATATCACACTATTGTGAATGAAGTGGAATATGGTGTAGTGAGGCCAGATAATGTGTTTACTAGACTATTGGTTATACACATTTTAATAATGACTTTACCCAATGGAGCATTTGAACAATATCAGCTAGCTCTTAGAGTCCCGTCATCTTTCCACACTTTAATTGTGTGTATGTGGGTACCCCAACTCTCTAATTAATTTTGTGTAGTTTCCTAGGTGGTGGTATTTATTCTTTACCATTTTCTATACAAAAAACAAGAGAACCTTAGGTTATATAACACCTTGTACCAGATCATCTATTGCAATCTGATGGAGCATCTCATGACCTCTTTCATGCATCCTTCTATGGAAGAGGCTGACAACTAGCTGAGAGGTCCTAAGATAGAATGTAAGGAGAGTTTTGCCTTGGTAAAAAATAGTTAAATTAGAGTATAAAATTACAGAATTATTAATCATAGTAAAACAAAATTATAGATGAAATAATACTATGAACCAATGATATATCAAATTCAATATAATATCTTCCACTTGTATCAAAGTGGATCAACAAGTTTGAAAAATATAAAAAAATACAAAAAATAAAAAAATAAAAAATAAAAATATCCTCTTTTGATCCCAAAGTCAAAACTAACATCAACAAATCCAATGTAATCCCATTGTACAATCACCCTAAGCAGAACCCATACACTCATCTGAAATCTATGTCCAAAATTTAATGCATGCACACAAAGTTTCCCATGCAATGTGTGTGTATAAACCCAGTATAACCCCACTAATTATTCCTTTTTATAGATTCTACTTCTCATACAAATGAGTTTGTGATGATATACATGATACATAAATAAACACACACGTTTCTGGGCGATCATGTGCTAACCAGGACACCACAAACCCCATCTCTAACTGCTTCAACTCATAGGTGGAAGGAATGACTTTTATAACCCATAAGAACATATAAACCATGTTCTGTTCTGGATCATAGGTCATGAAATAATCATGTATGCCAACCAATACCTAATGACTCTGGGGAGGTTGTTCATTCGCACCATTCTGTCATCAGAAGTTATGAGGAGGAAAATAAATAGCATTGGCCCATCCCGAGGGTTGTTGGGAGGCCCAATAATTACATAAGACCATCTCACGGGTTCTTTGGAGGCCGAAAATATACAATGACACATATTGAGGGTTCTTTGGAGGTCAATCATTCACATCAACCTATCCCCCACATGAGCAGGGAAGCCACACACATGTACAAGAAGAATCATCAATGTGCACAAGAAATTTGAATCGCCCAATCATAACCTTAACCCAACATATCAATCATGAAAGGTCTTACCATGAAATTTCATGAACCAACCTATTAAGTCTATAAATTAGAATCCCAATATGAAATGGAATATTCCTGAGGCATAATTCTAAATTACATAGGCCAATAAATAATTCCCTATTCTCAGAGCACAATAACTGGGAAAATTTCACCCTTGAATAGATAAAAAATTCAGTAAATAAACCGTCACCTTGAAGTAATTAGATTAGAAAATGGAATCAACTTGGTATTAAGTGTTGAATAAGGAAATATACATTAAAATTTTCAATGTTCCTAAATGAATAGACATCAAATCCTTATAAATATAATATATATATTAGATCTAGTAGATAAAAAACCCATAAATGGAAAAGAAAATAAAAGAGTTTCTTATAATTTCCATGTGACCCAAGTTCAAAGTCCACATATCATTCCAAACATCAAGGACTGCCCAAATCTAAACTATTGGAATACTAAAGCTGAGGGACAAAAAATGAATCCATAAGAACTTCATATACCAAGTGGTATATGTTGGGTGTGAGGGAAACCGAGCATAGAAATAAAATACCATAGATTTTATTCCATTATTACCAAATATAGTACATTATAAAATACTTTGAAAATGAAATTGAAAAAATGTTTTCTTGGAATAACTACATGAAATCCCATTCACACAAACACTCCATAAAAATTGTTTTTATTTGGATTAAATGGAAATAATGGCCTAAAAACTATCTTCCTTGTGCCTCACCCATTTTTTTATAATACAATTCCCCCTTATTTTAAAATAAAAATTGAAGATTCAAAACAAATTTATATACAACATTAAAACCTAAAATAGTATGATTCATTAGAAAATTTTACTCAATCAATTATAATATTTTCCACTTTCAAAATACATCTCAAAATCCAATTTAAAAAGCATGCTAATATTATTTTCAAAACCATTTTCCATATTATTTTCACAAATTAATTTGAAATTGAACATAAATAAAAACATCAATAAGAAGAATAATGAATGAAACCTAAAATAAACACACTTCCCCAAAATTAAGAAGAATATCAATAGTGCCATAAATAATCAAATACATAGGATATAAACAAGAATAAACACTAGATTCACCTAAGTCTTATAAAGGATCAAGTTCTATGTGAATCCTACAAGTTCCAAAGATCAATGGTATAAAATAGTAACAAGGAACCAAGGTTGATACTACTAATCTTGTCTCGTCCCTATTAGTAACCTTGGAATAACCTAAATTGAACATCCCTGGAACAACATATTCCACATGATCAAAGAAAGAAGCTAGCTCACCAGACCCATTACCCCTTCAATCAAACCATCTTGGAGTATATAGGAAACACTACATAGTTTATTCACTACAAATACTATATTTTTCACTTATCATGGCCTCTTCTTAGACTCTAGGAATCCCATGACTAATATCAAATAGAGGTGACCAATCACATGAATCAAAATACAAATGAAATAATTTCACATCACCCCCACACCCTCACAATAAATATCCCATTCATATTTCATTTACATCACATGAAATATACAACATGCCTTGAAAACCATATTACAAATTATGTATTAAACATTCCCCCAAGGGTAAAAATTTAAAATGGAGTCAATAGGGTTTCACATGAACCCACACCATTTAGAAAACAACCAAAGTTCCAAATATGACATTATCAAATATTCATAGTTCCGAGTAACTTCTCAATGGTTTGAAGTCCAACTGCGAACCATTTTCAAAAAATAAATCTCTTAATATTAGATTATAAAACACTTTCAATGGAAACTCACTAAAAACCATTTAGAAGAAACTTTTAATGAGTTGATACATTTCCATATTAAATTCACACTGAGATTAAAATATTCATCCCAAATTCAATTGATGAGAAAAATGACGTAAAAAATTTCAGAAAAATAGACACTCTATTTTGAATGGATTTTTCTCAATAATCAGATGACATTTATAATTTTAAATCACTTCTTCAATCCTCAATAATATTATCCAGAAGCTGAAACCAAACTCTATATTTCCCTTCACCCCCAAACAGGGTCCAAAATATTTTTAAATATTTCAATCAGCTTAAAACACTACTTTAAAAATTATTAATACTTGGAATTTCATGTCCGACTTGAAATAAAAATTGAAAACCATTTTCTCAAGAGGAATACTAATTTGAGAACATTTAAAATACAATAATTCCATTATAGATGGATTGAATTTTATAAACATGAAATTTATTATTACCATGTACTCAATGTCATATCATTTTATGAAATGGGGAAAGAATACATACCTCAGTTTGACAACAACTATGGTTGAATTCATCAGCTATGATAATGAGTGATTCAACATACCATAATAGAACTCAAGTAGAACTCATGAAAAAAGATCCATGATTCAATAACCCCAAACCATAAAATCAAACCTAGGAATCCATGGGGTTATTAGAAGATAAGAAACCCCAAAAAAATGAAGGTGGATGAGAAGTAAGAAAAACTAATGGCTTAACGTGATGAAATATAGACGAAAAAATGTTAGAGTGACTTGAATATAAAATATAAGGGATAGAATAACCTTGTTAGTTCTCCCTTGGCATGGCTAAATGAGAGGGAGAGGAAAATAAGACCCTTGTGATATAAAATTTGAAGGGGAAGAACTTCAATTACTATTTGAAGTGAATTAAAGAAACTGGATGGTTTTTCACAACCCAAGAAAAAATAAAATTATAGTTATATTTGGGGACTCACATGGTCCACATAATCATGGACTGACCATAATAAATGTACTTACCCAATCATAGATCCGTATGACACATTTTTTGCATGATTTTTCTAAAAGTGAACAATCTGTGTTCCAGGAAACCCAATTGAAGGAAGAGTCGAATGATTACTACAAAAAACTACCACAACGAATTTTTACCCATGATAGTCAAACAATTCCTATTTAAAAACAACTAAAAACATACCAACATAATGGTAACAACATAGTTAATTCTAAACCATGTTCCAAAACCTTGTGTAGAATAAAAAATTTCATAAAGAATAAAACTCAGAGACGTGACATTAAAAAATATAATTGTTGGGAAAAAAATCACTCAAGGCATCCTATCAGATTGATTTGGGTGTGATTGTGCTTGTTGACAAAGCCATATGACTGCAAATGAGTATGGTTTGTGTTTTATGAAGATATTTGTTTTATGGTGGCCTAGTTTCCCATTATTTGACAAATTTTAGGGCCTCATAATCAGAATTTTGATGTTGGAAAATGAAGGATTTCTTCATAGGAGTGAAGTTTATAAATAATGTTGAACAAAATCAAAAAAATGTGAGAACCCTATGCCATAATACATGGGTCATGTACCATGTTCTAGGAATGGTACGCGGAGTAGAGGAAGTGGTACGTGGGTGAGGTTCTCGAAACTGAACACGACTCACGGCAGATGGAGATGCAGTACGTAGATTGGCTGAAGTCGGCAGAGGATGTCGACCACGTAAGAGAAAGGGAAGTACGTTGAGCACGTAGAAAAATGGTTCATGGATGGCTTGAAGTTCATGATGGATAATGATTCGGTATGTGGTGGGGGCTATATCTAATAAAGATTTGTTAAATCTTGATTTAGTAGATTAAGAAGATATATTTTCCTATATAATAATCGCTAACCCCACAGATTACTGTAGAGATGCAAGATCAATAGAAATCATATTTTTCGTCGGGATTTCGGAAAGGCTAAGGGAAGTTCACGAATGCCGAAGAGGTCTACAAAGTCTGAAGTGTTTCACACAGATGAAATTCCATCGATGGTGTTTGTGGGGTTTCTTAACCTGCAAAGGAAGTCTGAAGCGCAGAGGAGGAAGTCTAGTACATGAAAATAATTGTCTCCATATGCTTACGAGGAATCTACGATATGTGAGAGGGAGTGTTCCAAAAGTACTACGTGGAAGGGGAACTCTAGTATGTGGAACCGAATGTAGTCTACGAAAAAAGAAAATTTCATTGACATGAGGGGTTTCACATATGAGGTTTGCAAAGTTGGTACATGGTAGCTGTATGTGATAATAAAGGTGGAGGCTATCCATGGATAGAGGAGGTTCGTGGAAGAGGTATTCCACATGCATAAGAGCTTCGTGGAAGAGTCGGTAGTACATAGAGATTCCGGTTCACATGAAAACCTAGTACTTACTACGCAAGAGAGACATGGTGGTTCGGGATTTTCACAGGAAACTTGTGAAAGCATCAATTTAGTTTTTGAAAGTATTTTCTAGTACCTAACAATACTTGGGAAGGTGGGATTCATTTGTGGGTAAAAACAAACTTCAATAGTGCATCTACCTATAGTTGAGGATGCACAAATTCATGAAAATGATGGGACCTACATGTCTTTAAACTGTTTTTGACTGACAAGTTGATAAATAGAGTGGATTACTCTCCAAGAGTAATGAATGAAGGAAGAGGAAGACAATAACCCTTTCCACTAATAGTGACCTAGAGAAAGATACATAGGGAGTGACCCTTGGGAATGTAGTGAGTAGACCCTAAATCTTGTTAAGGCAGTGAGCCTGGGCATAAAAGATCTAGACAAACATTGTAATCATTATATGCAGTGAGCCTTAGTTAATTTGGTACATCAGCATATTGCCATTATATTCTCCCTTGACGTAGCTGAGTGAGGGTGAACCAAATAAAAATTGTTGTGTACTATGCATTATTTCATATATATTCATATATTGATACGGGAGGAAGAGAGAATTGAGTTTTTTCTAACATCAAAACATGATCCAAATGAAATAAACTTTTAATATGTTATACCCTGATTCACCCACCTTTTAGGGTATACGACCTAGTGGATCTAACAATTGGTATCATAGGGAAGGTTTCTTTTATCATGATTTGTGTGCACAAACTTTGTTCAGTCAATTTCTGATGTTAAAAATTCAGTCGGTTCTTATATATGTGATCCATGACAAAGAGGAGAACTATAAAGAAGATGCAGAAGTCAAGTGGTATCCCTCAGTTTGGAAGTTTCTATAGAAAATGTGTGATTGAGTTTAAGGAACCCCACAGTTTATTGAATAAAGGTTTGGATGAATCATACATGAAAGATATAGACTCACTCAATTATGTTGTATAAATGAGTGATTAACATTACATACTAAGTGATGATGAAACTACTTATGATGAAGAAACTCCAAGACGTCCAGAAGAGAAAGATCTATATGAAACAATGGAATTGGATCCGAAAATTGGTAAAGAAATTAAATATAAGGATATCCAAATAAAAGCACTGGAGATTGAGATCAACAAGCTAACAGGCTTAATGAAAAGGCTCATTGAAGTGGCAACTGGCCTTAGGGAGAATAATGATTCTCAAGGTGAAGAGATGGAAAGGATTTCTTCAATGATATAAAAACTCAAAGCTGATGAAAAGGGAAAGAATATAAACTCAAAAGAAATTGAGAATCTGAAAGTTAGAAACAATGATCTTGGTACACAACTATCTAAAATAGATCAGAAGAATCAAAGGCCATAATAAGAGAATTTATCCTTCTGTAATTCTTTTTCTCAGGAAAAATTGAAATTGAAGGAGCAAAGTTATATGGTAAAAGAAGATCACATGCGAACTGGATGATGGGATGAGTATCAGAAATAATCTTAGAAGAGATCCCAATGATCAACTTGAATCAAGGGATAAAAAGATTCAGCAACTGGAGGAAGAGGTATAATCAGTCAAGAAACAAATAAAGAAATAAAATGACAATGGAAATCCTATGTTAAAGGGAGCAGTACACTTATTATTTGATTATCCTTCAGCAGGTGATGATGAAATGAACGAAAAATATTCTAATTCAGAGGAGAATCATGAAAGGATAATGTTATCCCAAAGGCCATCCATTTTTGGAAAATCTGGAATTGGATACAATGACCCCACTCCTATGTATTATAAGAAGAGATTAGTGGAAAGCATCAGAGATAAGAAAAACCTTGTAGGTACTGAAGGAAGACCTAGAAAGTCTTTTACTAGAATTAATGACCACATTTTCTATTTCTATAGGATTCATAGTCATACATCAAGATTTTTTTCAGAGGATCGGGAATACATTTCATTCTACGAAGATAGATGTTTTACTAAATCTAATAATAAGAAAACGTTTCCTGAGAAATTAGAAAGTGAAGTCTCTCAGAAGAAGGAATTCATCAGATGTTATTACTATGGAAGAATGTGACACACCATGAGTATGTGTCAGGAAGCTTAGGGGCTCAATTATAAAACAATGACTCAAATTTCATCAACATCTCGATTCAAATGATGAAATTAGGAATGAATTTGGTGGAACATGTTTTATATGTTCTGATTATGGGCATTTTTCTATAAATTTTATCATGAAGATAATAGGAAAGCGAAAGGAACTCCAATGGATATTCTTAATTTTGATGGTATATAATGAGAAATCCTATGATGGAAGACAAAATGGTAAATTGAAAAATATGTTTACTACCTCAGTGGAATAACTAGGAGATAAAAATGGCGTATCAATCACTTTCTCTACCACACTCACAATATCTCTCCTGGAGAGAATGTGAACAAAAATGGAACATTAGGGGAGATCTAATCCAACTATGAGTAATATGGATCCACATGTACTGGAGGACTCACCACCAATTAAAAGCAATGTGGTGGATCAGGTGTCTGATAAAAGAAAGATGAATATAAAATGTATTGAGAAATTTACTTTTCATGTACCATGATGAGAAGTGGATGAAAGAGGAAGATCCCCACAACGGAGGAGGGAGAAAAAGATGACGACTAGAAAAGATATTTGTGCTTAGATAAGAAATCAAGGGGAATGGAATTTTGGTGGAACATCAAAGATATAAATGTGTACCAGTGGGCTTAAACCCTAAACTGTGATAAAGTCCAAGCCTATAGAAATCAACATATCAGAAAAAGATTCATCTTGTGCGTAATGGTTTCCTAGTCATATGGCCAAAGAAGCTGAAGTTGGTTAGTTAGATAGAAGAAGAAAAGAAGGAGTGTGATGCTCCACAAGAAATAATCAAATGGTTGAACCATTAGGATCAATCATAATCCTCACATTGGGGATTCCATAAGTTCCCATCTCCCTCTGTATATAAATTCTATTAATTGATGTTAATGTGTTTTATGTTCAAAGGTAGATATGATTCAAGGGTAATTGGATTCAAAAGATGAAAATTAGTGATGTGATGTGATCCATAATGTCAATTGATTCAAATCAGTTACCATATCTGGAGAAGGTATCTCGAAGAATTCAATGGAAGGAGTTAATATTATATGGCTGCATTAGATGGGAGAAGAATAATGTTTGTCAGTCTAAACAATTGAATTTATAACTGGAAGATCTGGACATCAGAGGGAGAGATTTCTACTTCCTAATAAGATTAAACACAACATTTCAATTATCTAAATCATTATGGGAACGATGTGTGCTATGGAAAGAAGAGATGACGTGATGCAGAGTCTATTTTTAAATTGAAGAGAAGTCAAAGATATAAAGGGATTATCTAGGGTTTCTAAGTTGCATTGAATATATATCCATTGATATCATGCACTAATTTAGGTTTTATTCATCTTTTGAGAGAAGACATATTTCCGTGAAGCAACAATAATCATGCACCTCATGATTTTGTATTTTGTTCTAACAATGTGGTATTTGCTGACTATTTTCAGGATACCAAGGAGTTGTGAAAGAAAACCAACAATTCTTAAACAAGATTCTTATCGAAAGAGATGAAGTGGTAAAAGAATTAGGAGGAGTAGATGTGAAAATATTGATTCAGAAGTAGAATAAGATAATCAGAACAAATCAGTGTCTTCCCAGAGACCCACAAGAAGATCTGAAATTTATAGTCAGAACATAATTGTTGATCTGACTATACCAGTACAGAAAATAAGAATGTAGTCTCTAAAGAAAGAATCTTAATTATCACAATTAGAGCCTAAATGATTTTATTAAGGATCTAGAGATAAGAATTTTGTTCAGGCAATAAATGAAGAGCTTGACCGAATAGAGAATAATCAAATGTGAGAAGTTGTTTCAAGACTAGAAGATAAGAATGCTATTGGGAAAAAATGGGTCTTTCTTAACAAAATTAATGAAGATGGTGTGGGGATTTGAAACAAATCATGAATTGTGTGAAATGGGTACCCTCAGATAGAGGGTATTGACATTGATGAGACATTTTCTCCCATTGCAAGGCTGGAGACAATTAGATTATTATTGGCTAATACAGTAAAACAAAAGTTTAATTTTTTTTAGATGAATGTAAAGTCCACATTTTTGAATGGGGTTCTAGAAGAAGAATTATATATTTAAAAACCAGATGCTTTTCTCATTCATGATGATGAGAATAGAGTCTGTTGGATTAAGAAGGATTTATATGGTTGGAATCAAGCACAAAGAGCATGATATTCAAGTCTTGATCAATTTCTACAGAAGATTGGTTTCAAGCGTGGTGGAGTTGATTACAATATGTATTTCCACAATCAAAATAGTCAAAGGATGATGGTTCTAGTTTATGTTTATTACATTATATTTGGTGGATCAGATGATGCACAATGGAAACAGTTTTCTGAATTCCTGAAAAGAGTCTTTGAAATGGCGATGATTGGTGAGATGGTATTTTTCCTTGGCTTGCATGTGAAACAAGGAATGAATGCCAATTTTATTGTCAATATATATTTGAAAAATAGGTTTTAGAAGATTTGGAATGGATAATTTCAAATAGAAGAATACCCCAGTTTCCACTCAGCTGAAACTATCACATGATTATAAAGGAAAGGCAATTAATATCACATAATATAGGAAAATAATTGGAAGTATGTTGTACCTGACAACAACAAGGCCTGATATTGTATTTTCCACATGCCAAGCATCAAGGTATCAAATCCATCCCAAAGATAGCCACATGATTATAGGAAAAATAATTCTTCAGTATATCAAGAGAATATTGGATTTTGTCCTAATGTTTATTGAAAAATCTTATCCAGAGTTATTGGGATTCATAGATGTAGATTGGGATGGTCCAGAAGATGATAGGAAATCAACATCATGAGGTTCAGTTTATCATGGAGGGTTGTTTATTTATTCGTTAAACTAGAAACCAGATTGCATCTCATTGAGCACATCAGAATTTGAATAAATTGTATCTACTCAAGCTTGCACACAACTATTATCGATGAACCAACAACTTAAGGATATGGGAATTGAAGTGAAATCTCCAATCAGAATACATTGTGATAATTAATGTGCTATAAATCTGAGCAAAAATCCAGTACATTACTAGATGTAAAATCACATTGAAATAAAATATCATTTTATTAAGGAGAAGGTGGACCAAGGGCTTGTTATGTTGGAGTATGTGCCAACAGAACAACAAGTTGTAGAAATTATTACGAAGGCCTTACCCAAAGAAGCGTTTGAAATATATTGAATACCTCTGGGAGTCTAGTTGAATCCCCAAACATTAAAAAGTGTTGATGTGGGTCCCCTATCCCCAATGAATGATGTGTATTTCTCAAATGTGCTGATATGTGTTCTTTACCTTGTTGTAGACAACCTTGAAGTGCCCTTCGGGTTCGTTGACAAATGGGGAGAAAGTGTGACTTCCAGGGGGAAATGAAATGGGGAGAAGCTATTAAGTGGAGTAGTGAGATAGGGGGAGTGGAAGCTGGTTATTAGAGCTATAAGACATGGGGAGCTTTAAATATAACAATGCTAGAAGTGATCGATGAAAGAATAGATATCACGATAGCTGAGGATCGTGATAAAAGTATAAGTGTGGAGTTGGAATGGTGTCAAGAGACTTCCATCACTCAACAATTAGAATCAACAATTGGTGACGGAAATTAAGTGATTCTTTGATGAAATTTTCATTTGATCTTGTTTCTCACACCTAGCATGGATCATGTGGGCTTAGAGTATGTGTTCAGCAAATCCTTGATCAATATCTTAATCATATGAACAAAATGATGGCTGTAGATGGGAAGAGCTCTAACAAGATTTCAGCCTGCATAAAATTGTTATAAGGAGAGTTTTCAATAAAACCAAAGGGGGATATTGTTTAGAAAAAATCCCTCAAGGAATTTTATCGGAATGTTTCAGGTGTGATTGTGTTCGTTGACAAAGCCATATGACCAAAAATAAGTATAGTTGGTGTTTTCTGAAGATAGTTTTTTAAGGTGGAGCAGTTTCCCAGTGTTTGGAAAATTTTAGTGCCTCAAAATCAGGTGTTTGATATTGGAAAAGGAAGGATTTGTTAATATGAGTGAAGTGTATGAAGAATGTTGAAGAAAATCAGAAAAAGGTGAGAACCATGTACCATAATATATGGTCCATGTACCACATTCTGGGAATGGTACATGGAGTGGCGGAAGCGGTACGTGGGGCAGGTTTTCAAAACTGAACACAGTTTGTGGTGAAAGGAGATGTGGTACGTGGATGAGATGAAGTCAGTGGAGGAAGTTAACTGCGTAGAAGAAAATGAAGTATACGGAGCGCGTAGGAAAATGGTTCGCAAATGGCATGTTGTTCATGGTGGCTGAATATTCATTACACGGTGGGGGCTGTATCGAATCAAGATTGTGTAAATCCTGATTTTGCAGATATCTTTTACTATACATGAATCGCTAACCCCACTGATTACTGTAGAGATGAAAAATCCTTAGAAATCTTATTTTTCTGTTGGTTTTCACAAAAGGATGAAGGAATTTTGCAAAGGATGAAGAGGTTTGTGAAGGCTGAAGTGGTTTGTGCAGAAGGAATTCCACCGAAGGTGTTTCTGGGGATTCTTAACCTGTAATGGAAGTATGATATGTGGAGGTGGAAGTACAGTACACAAAATGAGTTTCCTCGGTACGTGGATAATGAATATACGATACGCGAGAGGGAGAGTTATGCAAGTATTATTTAAAGGGTGAAATCTGATTGGTAGAAGGGAAGGTATTCCACAATCAAGTAATAGTTCAAAAACAAGAGAGGTTTTGTAGTGGAGGATTGTGATGTTTGTATGTTGTAGCTGTATGTGATAGAAAAGGCAGAGGTAGTCAGTGGACAAAGGAGGTTTGTGGAAGAGGCAGTCTGCAGATAGAGGAGGTTTTCGGAAGAGGCAGTTGTATGTGAAGAAAGTGGTTCACATAACAAACCTATTACTCAATATATAGGATAGACAAGGTGGTTCACGATTTCATAGGAAGCTTGTGAAAGCTTCAATTCAGTTTGTGAATGTAATTTTTTGGTACCTAACAGTACTCGGGAAGGTGGAATTCATCTGTAGGGAAAAACAGAACATCAACAATGCATCTACCTGTAGTTGAGGATGCATGAATTCGTAAAAATGAAGGGACCTATATGTCCATAAACTGTGTTTGACCTACAAGTTGATAAACTATGAGTGTATTCCTCTCCAAGAGCAGTGAGTGAAGGAAGAAGAAGATGGTGACCCTTTCCACCATTAGTGGTCTAGAGAAAGAGTCACAGGGAGTAACCCTTGGGAATGCCGTGAGCAGAGCCTAAACCTTGTAATGGTTGTAATCCTGGGTATATAAGATCAAGCCTAAATATTATAACCATTATTTACAGTGAGCCATAGTGAATTTGGTACATCGACATATTGCCATTGTATGATCCTTGGACGTATCCCAATGAGGATGAACAAAGTAAAAATTGTTGTGTCTCATGCATGATTTCATATCTTTTCATATATTTCTACTGGAGGAAGAGAGAATTGAGTTTTTTCTAACAACAAAACAAGATTCGGATGGAAGAATGTTTTAATATACTATACACTAATTCTCCCACCTCTTAGAGTATTCGACCTAGTAGACCTAACAATAACAGTCTCCCAAAATCAATTAAAATAATTAAATAAAAAAACATTTTATATTGACTTTGGGTGTCATAATCTCTCAACCATGCCACTTCCCCCCCCCCCCAAAAGTCACAATTAATAAAGATATCACCGAAATGAGTGACAACCTTGACCCCAATTAGTAAGGTGTTTAAAAATATAAGTAACATGATAGGATCTAAATTAGAAAACACCCAAACAAAAAGTATTTCTTGATATGAAACAATAAATACAAAACATCCTTGATAAGTATTAAAAAAAAACACAACTAAAAACCTCGAGATGAGGTTAGACTAGGATGGAGACTGAGCATCGGTCTCCCCACATTTTATAAATCTCTTAAATGTTTCATCAAAGAATAACAAACATGAATGAAAAATTCACCATTAGAAAATATCTCTAAGAACTTCTTTTTAAATCATCCAAATCCATAATGAAAAAACTATCAATAAAGAACACACTCTAACACTCAAGGTGAACACATTCCAATGGTAACTCAACCACAATGAAATTGATGACCATAAAACTATAGAAACCAAAAAAATTAATATTAATTACATATATGAGGGCTAAATAATAATAAAAAATTACATGGTCTCACAACCATGGTCACCATAATCTATGGGTAAACTAGGATCACAATCATGGAAAACTATCCCATGACAAACCACAAAAATCTAGCAATACCAAGTTCTCAATATCCAGAAAGAATCACCCATATAAATTACCCTAGAACCAACCCATTGATTGAAAAAACCCATCTCAATAATAAGCTAAGCTCAAAATGAAAATAACATAATAAAACTCTGGAATCAAAAAAGGAAGGAAACTAAAACAAAAAAACATGAACCAAATCCAAAAAATTCAAAGGCCTCCAAAAAATAAAAAATTTCTACACACTGAACAAAATCAATTCTATCCCATAAGATAATGAACCAATCAACATAAAATAAATCAATCATTCATAGAAAACACACATGACTCATTGAAACACCCACATGGCTCTATTATTAATCTATATTCCTAAAAGAATCCCACTATAAGGAAAATCAAAACATTCTTAACCAACTAAACATAAAGATGGGAAATGAACAGACCCAATAACCTATAAATCACAAAAATTATATAGGTATTTTTCCAAATACAATTAGATTTTAGGCATTGTCATGAACAAAAAAGGTCAAATATGAAAAATAGAGGAGGCCACTCACGAAGAACTCATAGAAACAAAAATCTGAATTCCAGAGGGAACTAGTTTTGAGGAACTTATATTATAAATAAGACATGATCCAAACTAACCACACTCAAAGAAAAATAATTCTCATAAAAAAGGTGTTAGATCAAAAACCCCTCTTACAATCACAAATAGAAGTCATATTTCACAACATCCATTGAAAACTAATTTCCAAACCTCCTTTAGAATATCACAATGAAAACCAACCATTTTCTTTAGACCCCATTATAAAATATTTCAAACCATTATTGTGGTCCACCTATCTCAAAAATCAATTGAATAATGGGTAAACACAATTATTTTTCCAAATTGTCCCATTAATGTTCACTAATGAAAATATCTCAAACACATTTACAAAAAGCGTCAATCTATTTTAGAACCAAAAATATTTAAAATATTTCATAGTTTTCAAAATAGACCCCAAAAATATTTGTACAAAATAACCGTTTTATTATTTAATTAAATTTCAAAATTCATTTTTGAATTCATTCATATTTTTTAAAATTTTTTCATTAAACTATTCTTAAAATATCCTCTTTATGAAAAAAATCATTCAAACAATTCCTTTTTATGATTCAATTATTAGGTAATATAGTTATTAAAAACACATACAGTACCTTTTCTCTTTTGGACCATTAGAAAAAAGAGACTTTCATATTTTAAATTGCATTAGAAATATTAACCAATTATAATATATACATTGTATAGGGACTGTCCATCCAATAGACTAAAGGCCTTCAAATTTTTTATTATTTGGATAAATCCCCCTTTTAAAGGTGGAATGGGGAATCCCAAACAACCTTAATGTACATAAGACCAATTACACATTAAGGAAAAAAAGATTAAAATAGACTGATAGTATAGAGCTTCCCTCCCATGATTTTAAACATGATGAAGCACTCTACCATTACAATGATGTTTGACTAGAACGTGTCTGATGTCAATGCACATGACCAATATGATGGTAGACTCCATACCCTCTGAAACAACGAAATCCCTAAAACACTGCAACGATGAACCACTGGCTCTGAATCCTCCTCTAGGCCCTGTTCCATGTAGTTGAATCCAGCTGCACTAACTTCACACATTCAAGATCAAACCATAAAAACAACGAACTTCAACCATTCACATCATAATACCAATTTCAATGCCATCCAAGCAAAAAAAACATTCGACGCCATTCAAGAAAATATCAATCTTCAATAAATAAATAAACTAGTAATAAAATCATAGATAATGAAATCCAGGACCTCCGCCCTCTAATTCACTCCAGAACCATCACTGATCCACACTAGAAACATACTGAAGACATTGCCAAGATGTATCGAAACAAGCCAAGAAACCAGAGCAACGTCGAGCCGTGATGTCTCCAGGATCAAGAACCCTAGCCACGTCGATCCAAGAGGAATTCCAGAGTCATACTAAGCTATGAACTCACCAATAATGATAAGTCATTCCACATAGATCCGTGTCATAAATCCAATCGACATAGAGCCTCATCGACATTGAGGTCAATCAAAGACATCGAGACACACCAAATTCATAATAGCCACACCGATGCCAAGAACACCAACATTAAGATGATCCAGAGTAGCTAGCATCGGGACCAAAACACACTAGTGGAGGGCAGGAGATGATCCGAAGGAGAAACCTAAGACACCACAAGTGAAAAGGAGATTCCTCTCAGAGGCCCCCTTCTCTATTTGTAAAGTGACTATTACAATAATATATAATAAGTGCTATGATAAAATCTAGTTAATAATGATGAAAAAAGTGGAAACCTGCACCAATAGGATCATACTCTATGAAACCCATTTATTAGATCTTTTAAGGGAGATGATATCATAGGGATTGAACCTTGATCAATACAAAGATGTGACCCAACAACTCAAGCTCAAGTGAATCTATTTACAAGGTAAGTTCAAGCTTATCAATATCACAAACCAAATAATGTTCACTGTGCCAACCCAAAAAAGAACCACCATCTCACACATACCTATAGAGAGTACACTAATATAATAAGGGGTTATGTGTCTAGAACCTGGTAATATAATTTTTTATATTTTATTTTTAATAAAATAATTATTTCATTTATCTTTTCTTAATATTACATTATTCTATAATTAGTTTGAAAAAATTGGATTTTGATATGTGAAATTAAAAATTGTATATATAGTGTAAATTTGGATACTTTTTTGAAAATATCAATAATTTTTGAAATACAAGTTATTTTAACAAAATAATCTTACTAAATAATATTTATTTAAGTATAATTTATAATATAATTTATTAAAGTCAATACAATTTATATAAGGTTTAAAAAGTTGTAAGTATCATAAAAACAATTATTTTTTTAGTAAATAAGAATTTATATTTAAAAATGAAAATTTTCATATTTATGAAATTATTTTGCTAAAATAAATATTATTTATGATATCATCATTTCAAAATTTGAAAATAGTTTTTTTTAAAATTTCGGAGATAGTTAAATTTTTGTGTAGAAACATAATACAATATAAATATACAGTCTGTATTATGATATCATAATATCCAAAAAGTGATATAATAAATTATTTAAGTAGTATCCAATATTAAAATCATGTTTTAAATTTTAATTTTTTTTAAATTTTTTGAATACTTTTATAATCTTGTAATGAATCCTCTAATCCCAATATTATATTTTAAGTATTTAAAATCAAACATTTATGAACATGACTCACTTCCACATCACTAGTGGTATTATTATAGTAAGTTCTATTAATATAATTCTAAATTTTTAAAAGAGACTCACATTTTTGAGAAACTAATTGAAAAAAACAATGTAATGTTTATGGTTTTGATTATTTTTCATATAGACTCCAAAACCAATGTTTATAAATTAATAATGAATTTCTCCTTTATTTAGCTATAAATATCCACAAATCCTACCCCTCCTATTCCCTAAAAACACATTTATCCCGAATATACTACCCTTATCCATATACCATTCCTTCCCAAGGTCTTACCAAGGTATAGATAATCTCCAACTAAGCTTTTAGAATCCCCCTCTCTAGGTGAGATATTTATCTCTATTTTTTCCATTCAAGAAACTTATTATATTTATCCTTACGAATCGAAATTTATTATGTTTCCATACGTTTATAAACATAATTTTACTATTCCATGTATGTTTTAATACTGATATATCATTTATCATCTCTTGTTACAACATTTACCTATGCTGTCACAATGTCAATGTATGGGGTCATGTCCTCTTCCTTTTAATTTATGTACATTTTTTACTAGGCATTTTGATTTATTATTTTTCATTTTGTAATGTGATTTTAAAAGTAATTTACTATCCTTATGATGATTAAGTAATTGAGACAATACCTTATGACCTCATTAGACCCTTCCATTAATCATTATGCACACCTGTTATGTTTTTGAAATTGTCTTGTATTTTTTATGCCAAACATTTGTGTAGTAAATACCCATCAACATTTCCACTACAGGGTATTAGAATCGATGTACCTATACTTATTTTGTTGGGGAGTTCCATGTATATAATACAAAACTTTTTAACAGTGGGATTAAAAGTGTTGAATGAAATTATTAAGTTTAATAATATACATGGCACAATAATGCACGTACATGATATGAATGTGATGAGTGGGGAGAAAATATAACCCTCCATTACAGAATGTAATAATTTTGTCTCAAGAGTTTACATGTATAATTTATTAGAGGTTATCCTAAGCACACTATGGTAACTAGTCTTTGCAGTTAGCCTTGACTTATGATTATGATGTCATGTTTTATGTTGTTTCCAAATTCCTTATGATACGTTGATGATATCATCTTATATAATGATTCAATGTTTATGATTGTGATTATTACAACTTTTATAGAACCTTGATACGAATCTTTACTAACATGTATTATTTTCATCATATTATTCTTTGATTATTCCATTTCTAGGATTCATAGCTCACCCCTTTCCTATGAACATCCCTTGGTTATCCTGTGATGTTTTAGAAGAGTGATTGAATTTGAAGAGATTTTTAGAGAGTCTTAAATAATGTTATTATCCATATATCAAGTTATTATGGTTTATATCTGATTTTCCAAAAAACTAGGACTCTCATTCTCTTGGGTTTTTATTATTTTCATATTTTTGTAACAAATCATGAATTAAGGAGTATTAAGGATATGTGTTGTTATAAAACACCACATGGAATATCTCTCTTTCATTCCAAAAAACCATTTTACATCACCTAAGAAAAATCCCCATAGAATTAAAACTAAACACACCTACACATTTATCAAATGAAACCATATTATCCTATATAGAAAGCCAAATAAATGATAAAACTCCACTATAAGATAACACACTAATGACATACTCAATTAGAATCAATCTAAAGTGTAGCTGATGAAAAAATTAAATCCAAAGAAGAAACTAAACTATACACAGTTTGGAAACATGAATTGTAAATCAAGGGATAGAGATGAAAAAATAATTTTCATGATTATAGATCCATTATTCACGAGAAATGCATAGTTTTCTACATCATGCATGCTTACCATACAACCCTAGTCTGTTCACCATTTCGGCGCAAAAACTCAAACTCACCCCCAAAATCTAATATACACACAATATTGATTAAAGAATCCTCTCATTTTATCGAAATTCATCACAAATATCTATATTTTATCTCAAAATAATGACTCAAGCATAATAAACCCCTTGAAACTTGAGGTTAATTAAGAGGAAGAGTTGTCCAAACACATTCCCCCACACTCCTCTCAAGTCCCAATGTAGATAATAGTTTCTAAATGACCCTGTCACGCCCAAGTAAAAAAAGGGATTTATTTCATCCAATGTTTCCCAAACCAACATAAGACATACACCCATATAACTCCCGATATGATCTAGAACAAAACTAAGGTGCATTCCTGATTTCCCCAGGCTACAAAATAGTACCATGTTTTAATAACATAATCACTAAGACTAATATTTTCCCTGAATAAACAACCAAATCAACAAATATACCTTTATAGCAGAGTAACCAGTGAAGAAAAGAAGAAACTGGAGACCTGATATTAAAGAATGTAGTATCCATAAAAACACACAAGGTACATAAATGAATAAACATCCACTCCTCATAAGCATGAAGGAAACAATATAGTTGATACATAGAGAATCCATCATGGGAAAAATAATACTACTACCTGAAATTTCCCTAGGAACTATGGTCACACTCCATATATCATCCCAAAGATTTAGCACAACCTACATCCAAACTCAAAGAATAACAAGGATGAGTCACCTGAAACGAATCTATAAGAACTTCATATACCAAGTGGAATATATAGGATGTGAATGAAAGTGATCCCAATATTTAAACACTAAATAGTTTTTTGTTATTATTACTAAGACAACCCATTTTAATCTTGTTTGGAAATATAATTGAAAAATGGTTTTCAGATAACAACTACAAAAAATCCAAGATACACACATATTTCATTGAAAATGTTTTTAATGGGTTTAAATAGAAACAATATATTGAAAACTACCATTCCTTGGCATCATCCACGTCTTATTAAACACATCCCCTTATTCTAAATGAAATAAGGGAATAATAAAAACCTTTTTCTAAACACCATTAAAACACTAAATGAGGACTATTCATTAGAAAACAGTATACAATCTAGAATCACATTTTCCTATTTCAAAACACTTTTAGAAGACCATCTAAAAATTACTCCACTATGATTTCCAAAACCGATTTCTAAACTATTTAGTAATAAAAAAATTTGGTGGACATAAATCACCAATAAAACAAGAATAATCAATAATGGAACCAAAAATAAAATATGCACACACAAAATGGGCAATAAGAAAAAAAATTACATAAATAATAAACATATTTTCATAAAAACAATGATAAATACTGAAATCCACTAAGTTATACAAAAGATCAATTTTCATGGATAACCAGATAGGTCTCAAGTATAATGGTTTAAACTAGCTCCAAGGAACCTTGTTGGGTAATATAGATCCTGTATCATACCCAATTGTCTCTTAATAAAAATCAAAAAAAAATCTCAATAACACTTTCAACTATAGGATTAAAGTAATAATTAAGCTCACATGTCCTACTTCCCCTTTCAGTGAAACCAAATTGGTGTTTCCAAGAAGTACTCCCTAGTCGATGCACTACCATTACTAGTATTTTCACTTATTTAGACCTCTAATTGGTCATATATAACTCCAATGATCCATATAAAATGGTGGTGAGCTATCACGTTCAATAATATACCACAAAAATCATTGCACTTCACCTCTACACCCTGATAATCAATAAATCCCTTCACATTTCATACATGTAATAAAAAATGTATAAGATAACCCACAATCGATATTAAACATTAAGCAACAAACACCCCCTTTGTCACAATCTAGAAAGACACATTATAGGGTTTCACTTGCCCCAAAACCATTTAGAAAACACCCAAAGTGTAAAGTGTGCCTTTATCAAAGACATGGAGTGCCAATACATCTTTTAAAGTTTAAAGGTCCCACTCCAAACAATTATTTTAAAAAATATCTTTTAATTCGGTTATAAGAAACCATTAGAGGTGACTCAGTCAAAACCATTTTGTAGTTTATTTCCAATTATTGATAAATTTATCTTTAAGATTACCAATGTGATTTAAATAATTATCCCAAATTCATGTCATGACAGTAACGGGGTCAAATCATTTCAAAATAATACACACTCTATTTTAAAACTCTTCTATAAATAATTTTCAAACATTTACCATTTTAAAACACTAATTAATACCAAACTAAAAGTATTAAGAGGTCCAATAGAACACTTCCTATTTTACTTCATGAAAAAACTAGGTCAAAAACCTTTTTAAATTTCAAATTAAAATTAAAACCATGTTTTAAAAATTATCACTACTTGGTATTTGAAGTCCCACTTACAATGAAAAGTGAAAACCATTTTACTAGGAGGAAAACAACATTAATAATATTTAAAATCAAAAAATTCCATCCCACAAGTATTAAATTTAATAAATAGGTAATTTATATACAGTAAGGACTTAATGGGATGTCAATATCAAAAAAGAAATAAAAAAGTACCTGAGTACCATGACTACCATGCTAGAAGTCATCATCCTTGATTGAAAGTGTTAAAAATTGACTCTATAGATATCATGTTGTACCTAACAAACAAAACAATTGTGAATAAATCACCGAAAACCCAAAAATAAAACATGGGATGACCTTAAGATTGTGGGATAGATGAAAAGAAAAAAGTGGAAGGGGAGGGGAAGGTTGAGGGATAAAGGGATTACCATGAAAAAATAAAAAATAAAAAAGGTTGGAGAGAATTAAAAACAATTTACGAGTGGTAGGAATCTCCATGGGTGTTCCTTGGCTTGGTAAAATTACAGAGAGAATAAAATATCCCCCTTAAACTCTTAAAATTTTAGGGGAAACTAGAATTTCACTTTTAACTAAATCGGGAAACTAGAATGATTTATCTGTATAGTTCGGTAAATTGTTCACTAACCATGTAATTGAAACAACAAAATAAAAACTCAACCACATGATTTTCTCTAGGGATATACACAGTCCATTTACCCATTCACCAACCAAGACCAATAGAACTTCCCAAACAAATATCTATATATAATTCTTGCTATAAGGTTTTCTAAATCATAAAAATTCCATGAACTAGGAAACTAAAAGAATAGAGGATTCAAATGATTACTAAAAAGATACACACAAATTATGGTCCTACCATGATGGTCATATCATGCATGTTAAAAAAAACTACAAACATACCTATGGAAGGGTACCTTCACGGTTACTCCTAAAACATGCACCCCAAACCTTATGTAGAAGAAATATTTACAGAAAAAATGACACTCAAATCTTGAACACTGAAAAATATAAACCGCATAAAAAAATTAAATAAATTTATTGGAAACCCTAATATAGTGACATGGGGTGTCATATGATTGGATCAAAACACATTTCTCATGGCCATCCTTAAAATCCATAAAAATTAAGTGAAAATGACACCAAAACCGTTATATCATTATCCTAAGTCATTTTATCCGATCCTGATCATGAATAACACATTACAAGACTATTGACCTAAGTAAAAAACATTATCATTATACCACAGTACATGCCTCTTGCTCACTAGTTCAAGGAATCTAAGAAATTGAATTCACAACCTAAACCATTATGCCAATTATCAATGTCATCATAACCCTTTCCAAAAAAATGACACCTTATGGGTCTATTTACCAAAGTGGATGACCCTATAATTACCACCAACACACGACTCTCAACAAACATTTCCAAAGATAATGGTCAAGGGGATTCAAAATCTAGACCCCTATGTTATTTATCATGTCCAACCATTCCTTAACTAAGACCAAATAGATCATTCCAAGACTAAAATACTTTGTAACACTTTTTAAATTATTTATACATGGATAGTTTCCACCATTTTTAAGGAACACAAATTTTATTCCCTATTAATGGAACCTTCTTCATAAATAAAGACATCACCCTCTCACAGTATCATAAAAATACAAGGACTTGTAGGTCTACATGCATACCATCATGAAATTAATGGCATATGATGTTATAAAAATGTCATAAAATGATAAGGACTTCCTAAAATGAGTATCAAAATGATGAATCATCAATATTTGATTCCTAAAATAAGACTCACACACCAATGTTTTGAAAATAGACATATATTTCTTGGATTAGGTCACTAATGATAAGAGAAAATAGGAACGTAGAAACTAGGGAAATGAAAATATTAGAATTATAGATATAGATGAACCACAACAAAAAAAAACTTCAAATGGGTAAGATATGAGGTTGGAGGAGGAAAATAACTATAGAGACCTCCCCTTCACCATATAGTTTGAGTGGGGGTTAGGGGAGAATAGTGGTAATATTAATCGGGGCTTGTGGGGGTGTTAAAATACTATTGATCATTAAAACCTTTCTTAACAGTCCCATTGGTTAGTCGATGGGAATCACTAGCTAACCAATGTATCTAGGAACAATCCATGTACACCAAGGCATACCATAGGCTAGTAGGTGGTCTTTACTAATTGGAAAGTGGGCTTACTACATCACTCAACTATAATTTCAACCCCACTTATCCAACTTCAGAGCCATTTACAAGATACCAAACACCCTAGATAACCAAAAACAAAAAAAAATATTAGATTGGGAATTATAACCTATAATGTGATAAAAAAATCAAAGATTTTCACAGGTTCATTTATAAAGGTGGATAGGTCATGATTGTGAATGTTGGAGAAGATGGTGTGGGAGTAGTAAAATGAGGGGAGTTTCAGATACTATGATTATTCTGAAGCTCCTCATTCATTGAATAAATATCCTGATTTTTTTTTTCAGTCCTTGATGAAATTATTTTATGACGTGGGTTGGAAAAAGTTCTTTTCTCATAAGACATGTGAATATTAGTGCTTTTATCAATAGTAATTATCAATTGGAATCAGTTTTCAATGAAATGTCAGTATCGAGAAATATTAATTTTGTGATTTAAGGAATGAATTGATTTATTAATGATATTTTCATATTAATCTTGTTTCTCATATTGATCTCTATCCATGTGGTCTTATTTAAGTAGATAAGTATGTATTTGATCAATATCTAGAGTTTTATATAGAGAATGACAGTTGAGAAGAAGGCTAATGATTATTTTTTAATAGAAAAAACTAAGTGGTTTTAAATGGTTGTAAAAAATAGGGATATTGTTGGGAAAAATATCTATTCATAATATTTTGTATAATTCAATTTTTTTTATTTTTAAAAAATCATTTTGACGAATATGATCAGAAAGTCATTGGAGGCTCTCAGATTTAGAGCAGTATTGGTGGTGTCTTTTCCCTGTGTCTATCAAATTATTAGGCCTATAAATCTAGAGGATCAATATTCTTTTTTTTAAAAAGGAATAATTTTCTTAATGTATAGTATACATTCCATGATGTCATTTTATAAAAATAATGGGGGATGATCACAACTTTTGGACTATAAGGTCAAATAAAAAGATCACAAGGGAGAGTATACAATCATTGGGTGGAATCCAAGTTAGTGATAATAAGGTATAATACTATATACAGAGACATATTAGAAGTTATGTTTGCAAAGATGAAGCACAAGAGAGTTTATGACCATTTGATCATTCTCTATGGGCCTACATAAAGGAGATTATATTGATAGAGAATCCAATCCATGCTCTATGAGCATGAGTTTCTAGTACGAGGTGCAGTGATGATGTGGATGAGTTAAATAAAGGGTTGAATAGTAATTGAATGTTTAGAGGATTTCCCAAAAATATTTTATTATATAAAGGACCCATAATCACTTAATTACATAGAGAAAATTACATTAGAGATTATTATAACCAAAGGTGTTAAAAAATGCCTAAAAGTGTGTCTTTGGATAAAAATTGATGGAAGGGAGCTAAGAGTAAATTAAATCCCATTAAGCATAAATGAGTAAATTTATGAGTTCACAAGTATTATTTTTCAAGTACGATGTTTTTAGTGAATTGTTTTCACAAATGGGTGTTCGTGGAGAAAAATGTTCAAAAGGTTGAAGTTCATGGTTATAGTGGTTTGTAAGGTTGTAGATCATTATAAATCTTTTCCATAGTGTTGGAGAATGCGATTCAGTAGGGGAGTTCATGGTGAATTGTGTCTTTTAAGGATAAATATGTAGAAGGGTCGATCTCATCTCTTAGATGAAAAAAAGCTTCATATCAAACCTATTTCTATGTGATCCAAATTAGAACTATTAAAAATAATCCAAACTATCATTTGGAGGAATATTACATTCACATCAGTTGAGAGAGAATCAAGTTCTTAATGTTTGAATGGTTGTAAACTAAGAGGGACACTATGTCAATTCCAAACATTGTTACAACAATGCGCTATAATGGATTTAATAAATTGACACATTTCTATTATATAATTCTTGGACTATCCTAGTTAAGGGTGAACCAAGTATTGTTTTTGTATCTCATGTATTTTTTTATTTATTCTCATATATTGCTATGAGAAGGGGAGAGAAGAGTGTTTTGCTCAACAATGAAATAATATCTAAAAAGGGGTGTGTTTTGATCTATAATATCCCAATTCACCCCTCTTAGAGTAGTGCACATATTTGGGCCGACAATTGGAAGGTTTTTTTAAACTCATCTCTTAATTTTATGAATTTTTTATATATTAAAATATATTATTAAAAAAATATTATTATTCCATTATTTAATTATTTATAGATATCAATATATTTATATTAATCTATATCTCTTTGTAAATGATCACAATAAATATTTTAAAAAAATATCTTTATATTTTCACTAATTAAATATTATTAGATATATTCAAAATATGTTTATAGTATAATTTATATATAAAATAATAATAATTAATAATTATATATAAATTTGAAAAATTATATTTTTAAAATATTATTAATTATATAAATGTATAAATATTTTTTACAATATCATATTAATTATAAAATTGTTTAATTTAATATTAAAATATCAATAATTTTATTTAAATAAAAAAGGCATATAATAAATTACTAATTATATAAAATTAAATTAAATTAATTATTTTAAAAAATATTTATAATTATTAACTCTATTTTAGTATTATTAATTATATTGAAAAATGTTATCAATTATATACAGGAATAAATATATTTTTTAATATCTATTTAGAAATGTATAAATATATTTTCAAATATTGATAGGTGTATTTAAATACATGAGATTTTAAAATTATTACTAATTAAAATATAAATATTAGATATTTTATTAATTGTTTTAACAAAAAAATTATACATTTTTTTTACACAAATTTTTTATTATTTTTAAAAAATTATATTTTGCATATTCGATACTTATCATTAATAATTATTTGAAAAATAATATTATTTATATTAAAAGTATACAAAATGTGTACATATAATTATCATTTTAATATAATTTATGTATAATAAATTATTAATTGTATTTAAATAATACTAATTATTAATTGAAAAAAATAATGACATATATATATATATTAATTATATTATAAATGTAATTTTTAATCATTTAAGAAAATTTTTAAAAAAATTAATTTATTAATTGATTTAAAATTTAGTTACTTTTATTTTTCATTGCAATTAATATATATATTTTCCATATATTGATATTATGTAATCTATATTAGGTATATGAGATAATAAACTGCAAACAACACACACACACACTCAAACCCCGTGTGGATCAAGCCTCACCCTATCTATATAGAATTATAATAACCCTCTAGACCAATTTTATTACATATTTATATTTTGAAATTCTATATTTTGAATGCTCTAAATGTCTAGTAGAATGTGTCCCAAAGGCCCTAGAAGGAGATGACCCAAAGAACCTAAATGAGATGTCAAAATCATATCATGTCACAATTATGATGTTGTGTTGCCTCCTGTTATGAGTCATCTCACCATCTTTCCAATTTGAATGATGTGTCACCCCTACCATGAATCTACGAATCATTTTACCCTTCAACAGATCATTTCTGGACACCCCTCCATCCCATGTAATAAATTAGTGTGGGAAGATGGTCAAATGATAGGTTGAAAATTTCTCATCTCTCTTTCATGCTGCCCATCTAGCGATGGTTGCATGATACCCCACTATGTCATTTCTCTTTCCAAACTTCATAATAATGTTTATTTAGAAATATCCTATATCAATAGTAAAAATTACATTGATAAATAGAGTAATTTTTTCATCTCTTTTTTTTGATAAAGGTCCCCTTTATTAGAAATTAAAAATCACTGATAAAAGGTGATCTTTATCAGTGATTTTTTAGCATTGATAAAGAGGTCCATTAATCAATGTTATTTTAGCAGTGATAAAGGTAATATTTATCCTCAAATTTTTAGTACTGATAAAAGGTGTTCATCATAAACCAATTATAACTTTTGAATATATATTTTTGACATATAAATATATCTATATTGATATATAAAGAATATATTTGATTAAATATGATTTATATAATCCTAAAAGTATATTTACAGTTAATATATAATAGAATTATTATACAATGTTTTATAAAACAATTTAAATCAAACATTAATTATATATTGTCAAATTATTATCCTGTAATAGACATTAAGAAACAATTTATAGATATTAAAAATTAATAAATCAATTTACATCATTAGACAAGTCTAAATCATGACATGAATTTCAAATGCCTATAACAATTGATTTTTGTGTTTTTTGATCTCTAACACATATAAAATCAAATTTTATGAAGAGATTTACAACATTCTAATCAGGGGGTGTCACAATCTTTTCAAGGTCAAAAAAGGATATATATAGGCCTAGATACCCTAATTTGTAAATATTTGATGAAATTTTAGCTTCGTTTAGGAACATATTGTTTTATTTTTTCAATAAAGAATGAATTTATTCCCGAGAATTATATTTATATAGATTTTATGGTTTGTAATTTTTTTTCATGTTGTGGTGTTATTTGTAATTATATATATATAGACATATTTTTTATATTATAATGTAAATGATTATTTGTTTAAATAAATATTTAAACATATTTACATGTGAAATATTTTTTTTGAAAATATAAACTATGGGAAAATAATTAGTATAATATTTATTTAAAATAATAACAACAGGAATAAGTATATAGATATGTTTATACATACATATATGTGTGTTTATTAAGAAATAGATATATATTTATCTATATATTCTAATATCTGTACATAAATATTAATATATCATAGGTGTAAATATATATTAATATATATAATATTTGGTTATATATATATACACACAAAAATGTGTATATGTATATATATATAAACACATACAAACAAGAATAATTTATAAATGTATTTTTCAAATATATATATATATATATTGAATATATATATATATATTGAATATATATATATATATATATTGAATATATATATATATATATATTGAATATATATATATAAAGTGATTTATCATTAAATATAAATGAAATCAATATGGATTAGTGGTAATTCCATGGGAATAACTGTTTTGTAGGTTCAAATTCGGGAAAAGTCACATTCATGTGGTTGACCAGGGGTGGGTTGAGTGATGATAAAGGGTGAGTGGTAGGTTGAGTGGATGAGTGCTGATGAATTATAGGAAGGGGGTGAAAGTGATCCTAAAGATTGGTGGAGGATGGCATGTGGTATTGAAATTCATTTTTATAGAATTGATAAAAGACCATAGTTAAATCTAGTACTGATAAATTGTGCTTTATCAATTCATTTTTAGCACTAATAAAAGATATGGGATTTCCAAGGCACTTAAACTAGCAACACTTTTTTAGTAATGATTAATATGAATTCTAGTGATGATAAGGTTATATCTATAGTATTTTTTTCACACTGCATCATTAAACCAGTCCCATTGTGTAGATAGTGGGATATAAGCACTATCATACTCATCACCCTTTCAAGGAATTCTATATAGCGGAGTTTGTGTGTCACCATGATGTACAAATTTCCTGTTGTACAAATTTCGTTAGTCTGATCTTGAAATATAACCTACCAGCGACTGATGATGGCCTATGGGTTCAAATGTTTTTGATGACTTAATGATTTTGGGGCGATAAGGCCCAAATTGGTAGCCCTAAAACATGAATAGGGTGAATAGGACCATTGATACTGTATCTCTATAGTATTGATATAGTACTTATACTACAGGAAATAAAGGTAATAGGGACTACCAAAAGTGGTGGATAATGGAATTTAGTGAACACATGCTTTATTATAAATGATTAACAATTTATATGGGATCTCAAAAACCATCAGCATCTACCGTATAACGAACAATAAAGGTCATCAAACAAAATTGGTGTCAGACACACTAAAACACGTAAGTGGATACATGGACATAGAGGGTCTAGTGAGGTGATATTCAATATTTCATTCACTGACCAAGTTAGACCCATGAAAACTAGTGAAGGGTACATGGGGTGTTTATTTGGGGTTGAAATGGGGTTGAATGGATGGCCAGACGGTGGTGGTTATCGATAGAAGGTAGGGCATTGTGGGCATTAGGGGGAAGCAGTGAGGAATCGTGGGTGGTCAGCCATAGGTAGTATAATGGTTAGGAATTATTTCAACTAGAATATAATATATACCTATGAGAACACTCCATGTGTGGCTACACCTCTTGGGTAGGACAAACCACCATCACCAGTGGCAACCACTTCCTCATCACGCCTTATGGTATAAATCCATTCTTCGTCCAATGTTCACACATAAGAGTTCCCAAGGATTGGATGAATTCCTTTAATTTGATACCAACTTTAAGGAATAAAACATAATTATTTCATAATCTTGAGTTAATTTAAGAATTCAAATTGAGGATATTTTCAGGTTTATAGTTTTATAGAATTAGGGCAAAACTATTACATAACATCTCAAAATTAATAATGTTGACAAGTCAACATGCAATCCATTATTTATTATCTAATAATTATAAAATTAAAAATGATTTAATTTCTTGATAAAAATATTCTTGATTTATTCATTTCTCTTACCCATCCATAAAACCTGTGGAAAACATTTCAAAAACATTGGATGATCACAAAATCTTAGTAATAGATATAAAATGTGGAATGAGAGTGTTAGTCCATGAAAACATTTCTGTAAAATTATAATTTTCACGCATATAACATAAACTCTTTAACATACCTCTTGAAATCATAATATTGTTGAAAAAAGTATTAGAAATCATAAATCATAAAGGCAACTTGTGGTATCTATATCATACTAACATTTTAGCTTTCACATCTACATAGGGAGTAACATTCATGGTTATGTTTTGAATACACATCACAAAATATTCCCTAAATCTATTAGGAGAAACCTTATTGTTTAGCTAATAATCATTCCTCAATTCATTGGAGAGCTATCACAGGATCACTCACCCTCCTTATATCATGTAACCACCTATATACATAAATAATTCCTAGTAATTATCACATAATCATAACACCTAAAATAATAATAAATGAAAAATAACCTTTTCACTTTAAAATCACATTTAATTTTTTTCTAAGCCGTACACATAAAAATAAAAACACATTATTTGAAAATAAGTGTAAACATTTAAATTAAGAATAAAATCATCAAAGATATACAAAATCACGAATTTATGATTATGATATATATGTTAAACTAAAAATTCCAAGTAATTTAAATAATCAATCCATTTTTAAAACAATATTAAAACATTTAAAAAGTAGATTTTGAATCAAAGTGTCTCGTAACAATTTAAAATTTGTTACATGAATTAATTGATTTAAAAATTACTTTATATATAAATAAATCCTTAAAACCATTTTGAATACATGGACATCAATAAGAATGATTTAGGAGAACAAATATTTAAATCATTTAAAATGATTTTTGAGTTAAATAGTCCCTTAAAAAGATCAATTTATTAATCAAATAGATCGATTATGTGTATTCACTATAAATCCAAATAAAGAAAGTATAAATTTAATATAATATATCTAAATTATATTTATCATATAATCATAGAAAGATAAAATAATGAAATATAAGTTTATCCCAATGAATATAAATTAGGTTAAGAAATTCCCTTACCAATTGTAATCTATCAAATCGTATGACCCATAAAAGTAATAATAGTAAAATAAAACTTTTAATACCATTAATATGAATAGATTCATGATATTTAATATAAAATGCTATTATATATACACCACAAAAAAATATATTAGTGGTGAATAATTCATATATCTCACAGAGGTAAAGAGTGAGATGAGTAAATCCTTACAAAGTTCGTATCAATGATGTAAAAATTTATATATGGGGGGGGGGGTGATTAAGTGTAACAAAATTATATCCACAAAAATATTGGTGGAAATAAAAAATAAAAATATAAAAAATGATTCAAAAAAATAATGGCGTAATAAAATCAACGAAGTAGACGTATGACATAATGAATGGATATTGAGTTAGAAAAATCCCTAACCTCGAGTTTGATTCGTCTCATATGTTACTTGTTCTTCCAGAATAATAAACTTAGGTTAATTTATACTTGATTTAGAACATTTTAATCTTTATTATTCCCTTTATATCATTAATTACCATGTTATATAAATTATATTATTATTTATGTTAATGTCGGACGATTTGTCGATATTCAGTTCTTTAGTTGAAAATGAACTTAACATGATGTCAATAGTCCATGTGGTTGTAATTACATCATATCCATAATATAAAACATTATTTAAATATATTATATATTCATTATATAATTATTTATAATAATATTTAATGATAACAAAAAACACCATTCTATAGAGACGGTTGGACGTACGTATGCATGAATAATATTTTTTATTTTCCTGTCAAATTGAAAGAGAGAAATTAAATGAAATCAATATAAATATGTATACATATATAATATAATTACATTATAATTAATATATAATTTATATCATATATTTTTATTAAAACAATTCATAATTCATTCAATGTTATGTGTGAATGAATCACATCATTTTGAGGAGGCGATAGTCCACACCTCCCCAATAGAAGTTATCATATATGAAAAATATGGAAAGCATGAAAGTTTTGTTTAATATAACATATATACACTATAAAATTATTCATAATATACATATTAAGATATTATATGACCATAATAATTGTTTTAAGTCTAGACATGAAGGTGGAAAATGAAAAAATAACAAAAACATTATTCATGAAGGCGATGAACAGATATAACTTGGACAAATATTTAATTTATTTGAATAAGAAGTGGTGAGAAATGATATGTATATGAGATATGAAAATTTTAACCTAAAAC
This sequence comes from Viscum album, assembly GCA_963277665.1. Lineage (NCBI taxonomy): Eukaryota > Viridiplantae > Streptophyta > Magnoliopsida > Santalales > Viscaceae > Viscum > Viscum album. The sequence continues at coordinate 1,442,776,289 of OY728145.1, read as the reverse complement.
ATAATTATATAAATTATTCTTGATTTATCATTCATGTATTAATGAAGTAGGTGTGAAAAAATAGAAAAATTAAAGAAATTAAGAGATGTACTTTGTGAAAATTACCTCTTCAATATCCTCTCCTTGAAATACCCTTAAAAGCCCTGGATTTGGTATTTTTGCTCGAACATAAGCACTTAGATGTAGGGAGAGTGAGGAGTAGTGTTTTAGGAAAATATGTATGAAGATTAAAGTCTTCTAGGTTTGAAAATGTGAGGTGGAGAGGTGGTATTTATACTTGAGGAGAAGTGGGTTCAAGTTATTAGTTTATTGATTATCTTATATTAAAAGCCATCCATATAGTGGTGTAATTAAATTACAAAACATAGGATTATAATTAATGATTTATATTTTGGATTATTTTGAGTAACAACTCAAAAAATCTTAAAATTTTGTAGTTTTTTAGGTAAGTTATTTTTTTAACTTTTAACTTTAACCCCTGTCAAAATTTAAATTTTATTACGATAAATAGTTTTTTTACTACCATACCATTTTTGTTACTGAAAAAAAATATTTACCTAAGAACCAAATTTATAAATTATTATACCAAATATGAAATCCATTTTATCTAACTTAATTCACTTAGTTGGACAATTTTATTTAACATTAATTCTGTCGAGGAAACTAAAAAAGTGGATTTTAAAAGTGAAACGGTCAAAAGTATAAAATGTTTTTGTATGTAATTCCAAATTTAAATTAATTATAATGATCAAATTTTTGTTAAATGAAAAAAAATTAATATAATTATAATTTAAAACCAATTAAAATTATAATCTTACTATATAAATAAGTTAGATGAAAAAGATGGTTTAAATGAAAATGCAGTGTTTTTCACTATTCATTAAAATATGAATTTTATCAGAAAAATAACAAATATTTATCCAAAGGAAATTTTTTCCCCAATTTAAAATAAGATGTTTATTTTTTCATATATATACTATAAATGTTTCAAAAACTAGATTTAAAATGGGTTCTCTATCTAAAGGCGTCAAAACTTTATTTTTTTAGAAAAACTTCTTTTATTCAAAAAAATTAATTTTTTTTATTTCATATATAGAAAATATATAAGAAGAATATTAAACATTAAATTAAAAATATTAAATATATATTTAATTAATAGAATAAAATAATAGTGATTTTATTACTTTATAAACTCACATATTTTCATTTAAATAGTTTTTTAGATAAAACATTTAATTTAATTTAAAAACGGGTTTACATTGATTTATATTTAATTGTGAACCAATGAATTAATTATTTACATGTGTAAACCATTTTTTCATAATTAATTTAATAATATTCATTAGCACTATTACAATGGCTAGGTTATAATGATAACATTTAAATAATAATTTTTAGTTGTTTGTTTAAGCTCGATGTACCATATCATGTATGTTATCAAACGTAGTGCTTCTTTCTTAAAACAGAAGATGTTATATCATCCCAAATGTGATAAATTTTATCCTCTCAATTTAAATTTTGTGTCAGTAAATAAGGTATGACTTTCCAAAATACCTTTATTGCAATCCAACATTGAAAAAGGGATTAATAAAACTAGCACATTAAAATAAATAAAGATATGTACAAAGATCACCTAAGATAACAAATACTAGGGTTCCATGTTGAAAAAAATGTATATATAAGATCAAATTAATCATCATGTTCTCATGTAGATTGATAGAAAATGTTTCGAAGAGAAATTTAACAGTCACAAAACCATAAATTTTTTATGGGTTAAATGGTCTTTGAATTCATATTAGAAAAAGTAAACAAAAATCATTTTTGTTTTAAGATCCTTTTCATATAGTTGGGGAATTCATTTATGATATTTTATAAGAAAATAAGGAAAAAAACTTACTTATCAAGTATATTTTCATCCTCTAATCAATTTATATCAGACACTCATAATTTTCTCTAAATAATGAGAATTCAGGATTAATTGGTCACACCTGAAGCACTAGAGTCAGCTTCTAGAGAATGACATAATACTATAAATATTAGGAATATATTTATCCTATCTTGAAATATTAAAAAAAACCAAAAAGTTTTGTATAAAATAAGATAATTCCCCTAAAATAATAAACCATTATATGATGAAAAAATAATTTTAATCTCTAAAAGTAAAAATTATTATCTAAAGTTCATCATAGACCATTTGATAAATAATTTTCCTTAAAATTCCTCAAAATAATCCAAACTATGATTGAAATGAGAAAATTATAAGGATTTTATAACATAGTCTTCCAAGATAAATTTTAAGATTTATCTCCAAATAACATCAATCACTCGAACTATCTCATACCAAAAATGTAATTTCCAAAATAACTTATTCTCCAAGATAGGTCAATCATTTTTATAAATAACCCAAATTTCCCTAAGTCCAATATAAAACATATATTATTCCAAAAATAAAATTAAACCATCACTCCTCAAATAAAATCCCATAGTATTTTTTTTCCTTAGGCCTATAGGGTTCCCAAAATAGTGAATTACTACCAAAATAACATTTATTACATAATTCCGAAATCAATTTGTAATTCCATAGATTTACATTCGATAAAATATAAGTTCCCAAAATCAACTTCTTCTTATTCGATCAACTATTATAACTAAAAATAAAAAGTCATACAAACCAGGGACTTTATTTTGGCCAGTGGTAGGCGAGGCAACCTTATCACCCTTCAGTTGTGTGTTCTAACCTTACGGCCTTTCCAGTCAAAATGGTTTGTCACCCATCTAGTGGGTTGTCACTTTTTATAAAACTCATAAATAACCATAACTTGTTTTATCTCAATGGTTATCTTATACTTATCATTTTCACCCCAAATCATTATGAAATCAACATCTTAATTAATGACGTTTTTTATTTCACCTCCATATGATTTAATAAAACTATTGCTTAAATAAATAAAATCATAAATTGATCTCAGTGTCTAACTATTTTCATCAAAATTTTGTTCATGAAGATAAAATGTTCATGAATTGTGAAAATGATTTAGAGATTTTTCAAAATCACATGCTTCTGTAATCCAAATACACATTGTACACCTTGGATCATTTGGGTGTTCACAGTACAATAGTTTTGGAAAATAATCATGTTTGACATATAATATCATAACATATGATAAAACATGATTTTTATAATCCATGAACACTGAGTTTGAATTGGAAATTTCAATAAATGATCATTTTAAAATACCATTAGTATGTGCTAAAAGATTATAATTTAAAATCATGTAAAAATAGGCTACACAAGGGTCTCCTTATTCAATAGCTTTTTAAAAATCAAAATAGGGTTTATAATATCGTTATAATGTAAAATATGTAAAAATGGATTGAAAATTTTTACTTTTTTTAAATATGAGAATATTGAGAAAATTGGATTTGATTAAAAATAACCCATGATCCACGATGGCATCGATGTATAAAGAAGGTGTTTGATATCTCATAAAACTGTTTTTAAGAATGTAGTGTGTTTGAAAATGTTTTAGAGTCAACTGAACATGATGTTTCAATAATTATTAAAATAAAGTCATCAGAAATAGATAAGAATGTTGTTTTAGATCCGCATCCTTACATTGTTAATTTACTTCTCTCAATCTGAAAAAGTTATATAACAAGCATTTTACTAAAAAATAAACATAGAAACTTGCCGTATGTTTAACCAAAACTCATAATACCTAAACATTTCTAGACAGTCCTATGATACCAACTACAACGGTATTTAATTATTTATAATGGAATATGATGGATTCAAATTAGAGCACTTCATGGGTAGCCACTCTTCTTGGGAAGGACACAGCACCATCCACAGTGGTATCCCTTTACTTATGAAGCCTTTGGGTGGAGAGACATTCTTCATCGCACGATCACACGTGTGAGTTCACAATGATTGGATGACTTCTATTCTTTCAATAACAACAATAAAGAAATTGCCTTAACCATTACATAATCTTGAGTTAATTTAATAATTAACAGTGATGATATTTCTGGGTTTAGAGTTTTAGCGAATTAGGCCATAACTATTACATAACATCTCAAAAGTTACAATCCAGATAAGTCTATATGCTATCAACTTTTTTAAAATATAAAACATTAAAAAATAAAACATGTTTTTCTTTTTGATAAAAATATTATTGACTTATTCCTTTCACTTACCCATCCTTAAACCCTATGGAAAACGTTTCATAAAATTTGTATGAGCACAAAAAACATAGTAATGGATATAAAATCTGGAATGAAACTGTTAGTCCCTAAAATTGTTTTCACAAAGTCATACTTTCCACCCATAAAACATAAAATATTTAACATTCCACACAAAATCATAATATTCCTAAAAACCATCTTAAAAATTAAAAATCATAAATAAAACTTCTGGAATCCATATTATATATACATTATAGCTTTAATCGCTACATAGGGAGTAACCTTCGTAGTTATGTATGGAATACCCATCATAGTGTATTCCCTTAACCTCTAAGAGAATCCTTATTTTTTCACTCCATATTATTAACCAATGCATTGGAGAGCTATCACGGGCTTAAACTCACTTGGGTTTTCATGTAACACCCATATATATAAATAATTCCCAATAAACATAACCTAATAATAACACCTAAAACAAGCATATAGGAAAAATAACATTTCCACTTTAATATCATATTCCATTTTTAAAATTACGCACACATAAAAATTAAAATAACATAACTTTAAGATAAAATATTAAAATTGTAAAGTAAACACCAAATCATCAAGGTGACATAAAAGGGATAAATTCTCTACCTAATGTAAATGTTAAATAAAACATTTTATGTTATTGAAATAATCATTCCATTTTTTAAACAATATTAATACTTTTTAAAAGAATATTTTGAATCAATGTGTCCCACACCACTTTGATTTTTTTAGAATTTATGTTTTTAAATAATTAATGTCCATATAAATAAATCCTGAAAACTATTTTTAAGTTGTGGACATCAATGATTAATATTTATAAGAATAAATATTTAAAACATTTAAAACAATGTGTTAGTTAAAGAGTCCATTGAAAAGATCATTTTATTAATCAAATAGATCAATTATGTATATTCAATATAAATAAACATAAATAAAGTATAAATTCAATATAATATATACAAAATTCATTTCTCACCAAATAATTGCATGATATAATCAAGAAATATAAGCTTGACTTAAAGAATGGAAATTGGGTTAATAAATTTCTTTACCACTTGTAATCTGTCAAATTTTATGACCAATAAAGTAATAATAATTAAATGAAAAATTTAATACCCTAAAGATGAATATATTATTGATATTTCAAATCAAATTTTATTATATATACACTACACAAAATAAATTAGTGGTGAAGAATTCATATATCTCACAGAGGTAAAAAGTGAGACATGTAAATGTTTTTAATGTTCGTATCAATGAAGTAAGAATTTATCAATTGGGTGATTATGTGTAACAATAGAATATCCACACTAACATAAGTTGAAATAAAAAATAAAACAATAAAACTTTTTAACATATATAATCTTTTCATAATAAAATCTATGAAGTTTACATATAACCCAACAAATGAAAATTGTGTTAAAAAAACCCATACCTTAAGTTTGACTCGTCTAGTATGTACCTTGTTTTTCCTGAATAATAAAATTAGTATAATATATACTTTAATAAGAAAAATTTAATGTTTACTATTCTATTTATATCATAAATTATCATGTTATAAGAATTACATAATTAACTATGTTCATGTAAGACGCTTTGCCGATATTCGGTTCTTGAGTTTAAAATGAACATAGCATGACGTCAATAGTCCATGTGGTCATAAGTTCATAACCTATAGAATATAAAACATAATTTAAAAATATTAAATTTTAATTATATAATTATTTAAAAATATATTTTAATAAAACTAAAAAGACCATTCATGACGATGGTAGGTAGTACGTACTCATGGACACTATTTTCATTTTTCCCCTCGTATTGAAATAGTGAAATTAAATGAAATGTATAAAAATATGTATACCTACAAAATATCATTAATGTAGAATTAATATTATATTTACATTATATATTTTTACTAAAAAAATCCTTAATACATTCCATGTGATGTGTCCACGAATCATATAATTTTGAGTAGGCGTTAGTCCACACGTCCAGAAAATAAGTTATCGTATAACAATAGTATTGAAAGAATGAAGGTATATTTAATATAATGTTTAAAAAAAATTCAATAGGTTCTAATATAAATATTAAAATATTATTTTAACATAATAATTGTTTTAAAAAGAGACACAAAGGCGGTAATGGAAAAATAACAAAAAAATTATTCATAGAGGTAATTAATCGTCATAATTTTGAGAACAATTTATTTATTTTGAATAAGAGGACGTGAGAAATGATATAGATATTATATATTAGATTATAAAAACAATTATACATGATATACATTATTATGGAGTTATCATGCATTTATGGATGAAAGAGGTGGGACGAAAGTAGGAAAAGGAAATAAATTAAGAGAAGTACTTTGAGAAAATTGCCTCTTAAATATCCCATCCTTAAAGTACCCTTGAGGAACTTGGATTTGGTATTTCTGTGGGACTAGTAGAACATGGATGTGGGTAGGGTGAGCATTATAGGGTTTTTTAACATATTTTTGGAGTTGAAACGATTTTTTTCAAAAATGGGTGGGGGAGTGGTAGTATTTATACATGAGGAGAGGTGTGTTTAGGTTATCAGTTTATCGATTATCTTATATTAGAAGCCCACCATATAAGGAAGGCATTAAATTCCATAAATTTGGTTGGTAATTAATGTTTTATAGTCTGGTTATCATCGGAACACACATCAACCACTCCTTAAATTATATATTTTTTAGGATGGTAACTCTTTTTTACTTTTAACTTTAACCCTTGTCCAAATTTTACTTTTACTATGGTAATAATTTTTTACCATGGTTTCTATTTTACAACTAAAAATGAAAATTACCGTAAAAAATAATTTAGAGATTATAATTAAAAATATAGAATCCATTTTATCTAATTCAATTCACATAATTTGGAAAATTATATTTAAAATAAATTCTATAGATAAAACGAGAAAAACATGGTTTTAAAACGAAACATTCATAACTTTGAAATTATTTTATAACTAATTTCAATTTGATATTGATTAAAATTACCTAAATTTAATTAAATTTTAAAAAATTAATCTAATTATACTATAAAATCAATTAAATGTATAATCTTTCTATATAAATAAATTAGACAAAAAAATAATTTTGCGTTAAATTGCAGTATTTTTCACTGTTCATTAAAATTTTAATTTTATCTAAAAAATACTTAAAATGTTTCCAAAGTAAAATTCTATTTCTCCCTTCAAAATAGAATTTTTATTTTTTAAAATATAATTTATAAAATTTTCAAAAACTTTATATAAAATGGGTTCACCATCAAAAGGCTGAAAAACATCATTTTTTTTGGGAGAAACACATCTTTTACCCAAAAAATTGAATTTGTTCTTATTTAATGTCTATAAAAAATAATATTAATATTAAATATAACATTAAACATATTAAATATATATTGAATTAATAAAAAAAATACAAGAGTGACTTTATTACTTTAAAAACTAACTTATTATCATTTAAACAGTTTTTTAGATAACATTTCCGTTTATTTAAAAAGATTTTTACATTCATTTATAGTTAATTGTGCACCAAATAATTAATTATAAAAATTTTTATACCATGTTTTTATAATTCATTATGCACTATTTATTCCCTTCATTCCAATGGCTAGGTTATAATGGTATCATTTAAATAATAATTTTAGTTTTTCATTTATGCTCGATGCAACATATCATGTACGCTATCAAACATTATACTTATTTATTAAAAATTAAGACGTTATAGGTATATGAGTGGTAAGAGTTGGTTGAAAATTCTAAGGGAATAGGTATTAAAAATGAAATTTCATTTTGGTTTAGATTTTTTAACATCCGAATAGAGTTTTTCAGCATTTGTTTTCTATAAAAACATAGACTTCTAGTTGTGAAATGAAAAAACTTATTTAGCCGTGAGTTAAACCTATGTTTTTGATATAGGATTACATGTTTCATTATACTAAGAAAACCCCCAACTATAATTTATTTAATGTAATAATATCATAATTCTAACTGTATAACGATACACAAAAAATTAATATAGAGGTTACCAATGTGTGTGTATGTGTGTTTCCATATATATATATAATGAGATATGTGAATGTAAAAGAAATTATTTTATAAATATATGTGTGTGTGTATAGCCACATTTATAAATTATATGTTCTTTAATTTTATATTTTGTAACATAAATATTCTTCTAGAGCTAAACATACAAATAATAAATAGTGACCTTTATCACCACTAAAAAATTATAGAAAAATGACATATTTATCAACATTGATAAAGATAAGATATTTTCTTATCTATTCATGGAGTATTGAATTTTTTTTGTTACAATATGATCTTGTGGAACAATAAAATAACATCTTAATAATATTTTAATTGAGTGGATGGTTAGTTGATCCTTCTTCATATGGATCACTAATAATTGATTTTCAGGCATGCTTGGTTTGTGAAAAAAATGGTGATGTGAATGGGGATAAAATAAAAATTACTAAATAAAATTTCCCTAAACTTTTAAACATTAAAAATATAATAAATTTTATAAAAAATGACACACTCACTGCAATATCATGTTATTTTTAATGAATATCATAAATTAAAAAACTGACAAAATATGAACGAAATTTAAAACCATTGCATGTTAATGATCTCAAATTTGATCATAATGTCAAATTATATTTTTTGGAATAAATTATTTTTATTTATTCTCAATTATTTAATTTACAAAAATAAACCATAAATATAGTTATAGTTTTAAATCAATGATTAATTAATTAAAAATGTATGGAATTAATTTTAAATATTAATATTTAATATATTTCATTGCAAATAAGATTACCATTTCAATTATTTTGAATAAAAAATACATTCAAAAATTATTTTTTTGAAATGACTTCATGTATCTCATAAGTTATCTACAATGACATTCAATTACATTTTCATCTGAAATTATATTTAAGAAAATTATTTTTTATTTATGTTTATTAATAAAAATAAAATTTTCCATTATAATTAATTTCATAAGGATTAGTTTTACTATGGTTTTTTAAATTCAATTTCTCACATTAATTAATTTTAAATTATAGTCGTCTATTTATATTTTAAAAATTAAATGTTTTAAGTTGATATTTTTGGGTATTTCAATTTCATTTCCCTTAAAATCTATGTACATGTTTTAGTTATATAATTTTTTTAATTATTTTTTTGGACTAAGGGGATAAAAATTGGGGTTGAATTAGTCTTTTATTAAATAATAAAAATCAAATTAAAATAAATTTTAGATAAATTTAAAATAAAAAATTAATAGCATTGAAAATATACAGAATATCATGATAAAATATTTATACATGTTTGACCAAACTATTTTTCGAGTGTCTATTTTTTCATGTCAAATATTTTAGGTTAAATTTAATTAAATAACATTGGAGATGGGCATGTAAATAAAACACATTTTTTAACCGTTAAAACAAAAAAATGTAGTCCCTCCCTTTTATTGTAGTGGATATCCAAGAATTAATACTTTTAAAGTAAGGATAATAAAAAAAGAAAAAGTGTTTTATGGGAATAAAAATAAACTGAAAATGAAATGAATTTTTTCGAAAATACAATATAGGAAAAAAAATCTTGAGTTAAAAAAAGAAAAAAATAGATAAAAATGAATTTAATGAAAACATTATACAGATCATAAGTGTATTTCTTAAAATACAAAGGACTATAAAAATATTTATTTAGTTTTTATCATGTATCTTAATATAAAATATAACCATTTGAGCTAAGAAATTACCATTGAGAACATTATACCACTAAATACTTAACATAGTGATAGAGACCACATGTTTAATATCTGATTCATTGGAATTTCCATTGAAATTTCAATGCATAGTGTAGACACATTTCTCTCTATCTAACCAAACATCTTGACATTATTATACAAAACAAACAGTACATATGTTCAACCAATGAATAATTATTTGTTATTATAAAGTGATTTTTCAAATACATAAACTCCTAAATTACAAGAAATAATTTTTTTAAGAATTAAATGCTTACGAGAACATGTTAGAAACAAAAGATACTAGTTTTCATCACTATAATAAAATATTAACAATTAGATATGTATTAAAAAAAATATTATTTTTTATTGACCAAAAATATTTCATATAATAAAAAAACATCATAAAATAAAATACAAAAAACATTAAAATTTCATCTATTATAACAATTTACATATAATTTTAATAACAACTAATATAAAAATGTAAATTTATATACATTTTTTAATGATTAAAATATAATAATTTAACTAATTAATATTTTTGTCCTTAAAGTTTTATATGAATCAATAGAATGAAAATGAAAATTTACATTGATATATGAACTAAAGTTACCTGGTCGATTAAATACATCATTTGGAGAATCATGATTTTTCTGAATTATTGGTTGGAGGTTCGTCACACATGGAGAGAAGGTAACAAAGTTTCCATTCTTCTTTCCTCTATAAACTCTCATGGTGATCAATTTTATTTATTTTATGGTATTGGATCCATTTTCTTTCAACTTATAGGCTTGGTGATTCCTGATGTGTGGGGCATTCATTATTTTTATCCCACATGAATTGTCTTTGTGGTGTTATTATTTGGAACTTTTAGTGTATATAATAACATTCCCTAATTTTGATGATTTTCCTCATTTTGGATTATAGAAAATTTCATAAAAAACATTATGTAAAATTCCATAAATACATATGCTTGAAAAATTAGAATTATCTTGTAAAGAAGATAATCATTTTCCATATCTAAAGTGGATAATATTTTAAAATTATAAGTCCCCCACATGATAAATCCATAGAATTGTTGGATATATGAACTAAAGTTCCATAGTAAGACTAGTAAATTAGGGAATTTACTTCCCATTTTATAGTCATTATAATGTATAATGTTTTTATAGATTTTATATTCATTAGTTTTTTTGATATTGGGAATCATTCAATTTTGGGAATATTTATGTCATTCATATAAATTATCACAATTAGGGATTATCATGGATCATGTGATAACAAATTTATGATAAAATAATCCTTGAAGAGTTCAATTATAACTAAAATAACGGTTTATATGATTTATAACAGAATAAAGTTCATTATTGGATAAATTGTATAATCATTTTAATGACCATTCATTTAATAAAGAAGTGCTATAAAATTAATTCTTCCTTATATCATTTTAAATAAGTGATGTTAGAATAAATCAATAAAAATATATCTTTATTATCATTACCATATTATCCTAAGGTTGGTTCAATCAATCCATTGAATATAGATTAAAGTCCTACTAAAATGTGTTTTTGTGATTACATTGGTTAGTGTTTAAAAAAGGCAGAAGTATAAAAACAACTACTTGATATTTCTATCAATATCATTGGTTAAGTGAAATAACAGTGATTATTGAGGTATGTATTTTGGTACTTCTACATTTTTTATTCATCATTTCACATCGATAGATTTACAGAATTTTTAGTTTTAATTCTCTATATTTTAGCTAGGAATATTTCCTACAAAACCTGTTATTGGTATCAAATCAACCTCGATAATGAAATAATTTATTTTTAAATATTAAATATTTAAAATATATGAGGAATAAATTGATAGAGAATGATATGGGGATATCATTGTCAAAATCCATTATGGTTTTTAATTTAAAGGGAAAAACATTTTCTACATTATTCTATGTGAAATATGTTTTTTAAATGTATTTTACACGAAAATAGATTTTTCAAGATTTGTTTTAAGATATAGAAAATGTTATGAGATATCATTTCTCACACAATTAATAATGAAACAATTAATGTTTTATAAAAAAATAATTATAATGTGTCTTTATCATACCTTTTTCTTTTCCCACATTAGGTGGGACAATGTTATGAGATGACATTATACCTTGAGATGACATTGTTTTGGTATTATACAATTGATCCACAACACAATCAGTTTCATATTGACATTATTGTTCACATCACACTATTAAATATTGTCCAGAAAATCATCAATGTGGATTTTAAGGGATGTAAGAATCCTTAATAATTTAGAACATATCAAAAGTTTTTTTAATATGAATTAACAATATTTTAATTTGTAATATCTCATAATTTTTTTAATTGTTATAAAAATTATGATGTTGTGTGTTGTATTTTTCTGATAATCATGTAAAGATTATGGTAAAGGATTTTTCATGAAGGTTGTAAATTTTAGAAGATATATGTTCTGGAAGTCCGTAACTCAATTGACTATCACATATGTTTTTAAAAGGTTTGTTTACTAGTTATTATCACTGAATGATTTGAAAATTTTAAAGGTGCTATAAGAAGGTAAAGATATTATGAAATAATTATAAAATTGATTAGATCAGTTGATCTCTATAATAGAAATACTTCAGAACCTCACCTTGTATGTGCAAGTGTATGGTAAACCATATAGTATAGGATTTGTCAAGGCATGGAATTATCCTTGTATAAACAAGGGTTATCTTTTTTAATATATAAAGGTAATGTAAAATTCAAGACAATAAGATTAGAAATGACCTTATGTTCACAAATTTAAATAAAATACTTCCATGTATACATAAAATTTATAGTTTCTATGAAGACCAAAATGCGGTAAAGTAAAACACAATTCCTTGAGTATGGAAGAGTAACTTGGGAAGAATACGAGCTAAAAATAATTTTCCAAGAAAATATATACCTTTATATGTATGAGTATTTAATATTTAGAGGATGATATGTAAAACTAATATCATGGATACTTCAAGAAAATAAAGAAGACATGTCTCTCCATGGAAAGAAGGGACACTCTATGAAGAGAAAAAATGGTTTATCAATTGTAAAATATGATTGATATTTTAGACAATAAATCATTAGAGAAATGGAGGAATTAAAATGACATATAATCCATTTTTTCCTTATAAGAAGATACAATGGTTGTAAAATGGGTATAAGATTCAAGACACACCATCTAATATTTCATTTTTGGATACAGAATCCCAATGTGAAATGGGGTATAATATTAGAATAATTATAGAATATGTGTTAAATTACATGTGAGAGTAACTATTATATATGAAATAGTCCATAAAATATAAAACTAATTAACCACTATTCCACGAATGAATATGTTTTGAGTATCAGGTTATTGATATAGAAGATAAAATGTGAAGATGTGTACTAAGTCAAAAGTTTCAATGAGAGTTTTCCTAGAAAATATCTATTACATGATATTTGGAGTAACATATCATGTTCATATTAATTTAGTGCTCTAGAATAGTTTTTTGAATATAGGATACTCTATAAATGATTGAAAAATAGTTGTCACATCTAGTTTTGATGATTTGGAACTTCTTTAACCATTTAAATATTATAGAATTAACTTCAATATATTTATATAAGTTCAATGGTGCATATTTTATTGAATATTTTATAAGAGAATTTTTTTTAAAAAGAGGATTTTCAAGGTAGTTGATTTTCTAAAATTTAATTTAAAATCTAAATATTCTAATAGGAAAGAGACATTTATTTATAGAATAAATTGAGAATAAAAGTTAACGATTGGAAGGGGATATTGCACAACCTATAAGGAAATAATTGTTTGTTTTGAAAATAAATTAGAAAATAGTCCAAGAACATGGAATTTATTTTTAATCATAATTAGCGAGGATGATTATTTGTAGATATTTTTTTTGATGATCATGGTTTTGGATTATCTTGGATTCATATGGTTTTTGGATGTAAGGAAAGAAGAATAAAATGAAGATAATTACAATATTGAGATTATTCAATCATGAGATTATTGTTTCATTTGATGTGTAGTTAGATTAATGATTAATGTTATAACTTTTAAAATAAGGGGTATATTATATATATAAAGGAGTTAGTAGAATCACATCTATTATATATTTACACATTATATATATAATTATGATACAATGCCTATATGATGATATTTGTGTTACGTTCAGGCCAATAAACTTAAAAGTGACCTATAAGTATAGAAAATGAAATATTTTGGATAAATTTTCAATGTTTGATAATGGATTGAATATTGGGATGTAGTGAGATATTCTTTACACCATTCAACAGGTTGTGAGCCTTGGTAAGGAGAAACTTCACCAAAGATTTTATCTATAAAGGCATTTACTTTTAGTGAATTATTGGTACAAAAACACAATGTTTATGGTCTTTAAATTTTATATACCCTAGTGAGAGAAAATTATATAAAATATATGAGCCCAAAAATGTTTGATCTGCTATAAATGTGAATGATGTTTTATATGGAAGAATTTGATAATGAGAAGACACTAAAAGGATGAACAAGTGTTCCTTTGAACAAGAGAATAAGATATAAAAGAAAATTTTTATTTAAACAAGAAAAAGATTGAATTACGAAAAAACCCTAATTCACCCTCAATCAGGGAGTCTCGGGTTACAATAAGTTGAAAGAAATCCGATAGGTTCTATTGTGCATTCTACATGACAAATATGACTGGTGAAAACTTGGAGACTATACATGACATGACTTTTAGAGTGAACATTTTGTTTTTTATTATGAATAATTATTCTAATAAAAATAGGGTTTTGATATAATATTTAGATGTACCATTTAGAATTCCTCATAATATCTTGTTTAATATATTTTTTGAGTAGTCTAAATGAATTTTTTTATAAAACAGATCAATGAAATTTAAATATTGATGTTTTTGATAAACCATTCATAGAAGATTATTTGAAAGAGGATGTATATATATTGATAGTTTTTTATATTTTTTCTAAGTATATGTGGAATAATTTGAAATATTTATATGGTAAGGAATCTATATTGATATTCAAAAAACAGATTTCATCTATAAGTTTTTAATATGCATCAGTTGAAGATCTAAGAGTAGATTCTATATAAGAATAATGTATTATATCCAGAAGAAACAACAAAGAAGAACAAAAATAAGTAAACTTGGAAATGGGGTATTCAAATTGACTTGAACAAAATCAATTCATTTTTTATATATAAATGTAACTCTTTAGTAATTTTTTCTAATAACTACAATTATATAGACTATATATCACCTGAATATCAAGTGGATGATAGCATAAAAGAAGCAACCACATCTTGTGGTTAATATATAGGTTGTTTTTGAAACAAAAAAGAGAAGCTTCAAATATCGAGTAGTGAAGCACAATTTTTAAAGGCATAATATGAAAAGATTCTGGATTGCCTATTATAATTAGAGGGAGAAAAAATAAAGTAATTTAAGGAAGAAATAGATTTGAAGGAATGTATTTTAAGAAAAAAATAAGAAAATGATGCAAAAATTGATATTCTAGAATAAATTAATCAAGAGTCGAGGTTAAGTATATTGAAATAGAAACATCATGAATAATATTTTTCTCCCATAAGAGAGAAATATAAATATTATGTGATGATTATACATTATGAAATGAATATCACATTGAGAATTTATAAGGCCTACTAAAGGAGAAGAATTAGATGATTAAAATGTTTGAGGGTGAGATCCATGTCTTTTAGAAGAAGTCATATACTAAAGATTATCACATATAGACTTCAATATGTAATAGGAAGAATAAAAATATAAAATCATTAAGGAAGAGAACTCTAAATATAATATTTTTAATGAAAATATTTCAATAGATAGTGTGAGTGTGTTCTACTTTGGTGGCATCATTAGACACACTGTATTTTTTGAGGAATAAATTTAATATGAGAAATCAAAGGATACATACTGTTATATTTAATATATGTAATTTTATTGAATAATAAAACTATTTCATTGAGAAATGTTATATTTTTTCTATATTTGGTCACATGGAGAGATTATTCAATAATAAAAGAATGAGAGGTGGCAAAATGAGATCCCCTACTCTTAAGACCGAAAAGAGTCATGAGTGGAAGAATAAAAAATACGTTCCACTAAAAAAATTTATTTATGGTGAAGGATAATTATATATTTGAATGGAAAAGGAGGGTTACTCCTATAAAATTGATGGATTATATATAGTATCCATCGTTTGGAGAAAATAATAAAGTGCATCAAGCACCAAAGGTCGTTTATGAACACCAGTAATAATGGAAAGAGAATAAGTAATGATGGATAGAAAATAATGAAAAATAAGAGGCTTATATAATGGTTAACTACAAGGATGTGAAAGAAATACAATCACTTTCCACTAGGTATAATTATATTCTCATCAAAAAAATGTCGATGGATGTTAAAAGAAAAGTTAATTTGTGATCGAAAAATATGATGTAGGTTTATTGGAAATGAAAGAGGACAAGAATGAGGTATGTATATGTGGTTTCATAAGGATCCATACATGAAATGGATACATTTATAGTGGAATATCACTCTCATAGATAAAAATACATGGAGATGGAAGTAATACTAGTGAAATAAAACAGGAAGATCAATAGGAATTTTGGATTAGTCAAACCATAGAATAGGTGCCTTAAATGAAGAATATGGAGGATTTGAAGTCAAATACACATAATGGTGTTTCTTTATGTTGTAAAAACCACATAAAAATAACCATTAATCATTGAATGAAAACTGGATTAAAATGGTTAGTTTATAATGAACAAAACCACTCATCTACTTGAAGATATCAGAGATTCCCCTTTCATGTGAACATAATTTTTACAACTAATGATTGGGGTGATACATGATTAATGGAAAGTAATGATCTATGGGGTGTTTATTCATTGAATGAATTATAATTAATTTATGTTGACTTATTTTATATAGAATTTTTAAAATGAAACATGTGATGTTGGAGACAACCATAATGGATTTTAAATGAAAATCTATGACATTAATTGGGTTGAGATTTTTGAAAGAATTTTTTATAATGTTATATATATATATGTTGATTTATATATTAATGTGGTGTAAATCCATATATGATCAACAAGTGATATCAATAATTCGAAATTAAAACATTTCTAAATAAAGTTATACATTTGAGATGATGAAGTATTGATGGTAAAAACCTATAATTAGAGTAAAACTAGTCAATAAACCATATATATGTTTTTGAAATGGTATCAAAGTAGTTTTAAGAGTCAAAATGTGGAATCAAGACATTACCAAGTGGTGGGTGTCCCTAATGAGAAATATTGATATATTAATGAAGTATAAACAACATTCATAGATGAATAATTGTCCTATATTTTTCAGGAACTAACAGTATAGTATCATCTGTTTTTATATTAGGATACTAAAAGATAATAAGAAGAAATAATTATATCAAAAAACTGGTTTTCTTTTCATGCTTATTATCATAATATTTGGTGACCATACTTGAGGAAATAAATGAGAACTGGTGATAAGAATTAAAGGACGACTATCCTAATATGATAATAGAGAAGTATTGTTAATAAATGATATTAATGAATATCATGTGGTATCAATAGTTTATAATGAACAATTTTTATCAATTGGTTATGAATTTATGTCTATAGAAATTAGCGAGTATCATATACAACATTAATGTTATTAACATAGACTCTTGTTTCTTATACTGAGTTTTGAATCAGTAGTATTCATGGATTTATTGATGACTCATTGAAAAATAATAAATTATCTTTATATAATTCCTTAATAAGAATATAACTGAAACTAAAATTGAGTTGAAATTGAATTTATAATGAAGGATGATTTACTGAATCTCATAGGTTATGATGATATTCAACAAGTTGATCTAAAAGAGGCAAAATATTTTGACGGTGAAAAAAGAGCATGAAATCTATGAATTTATGGATTACCAAAATGGAGTATGGTGTCTTTTTATATTTATATTCTATAAATAACAACATGATGATGATATTCTCAAAAAATCCAGTACTAGAAGATTATTAACAAAAGGGGAGTTAATATATTGAAGATGAAGGAATGTTATATCTTGTTAAATGAACCCTATACAATTTATTGATAAGGGGGAGTAATGATAAGTCTATAAAATCCATATTATTATAGAGTATTGGATTTAAATAGATTGAGGTAGATATTATATCGATCACATTCTTGAGATGATGTATATATATTATGGAATCATTTCTAAAGAAATCAAAAGGAGTAAATTTTGGAAACCAAGAGGGTGTGTGTTGAATTTTTTGAAAATAATTAATGGTTTATATAAAAGGATGTTTTATAAAGGTTTGTTGTTCTAGAAGTTATATATTCCATAATCCAAGATCATAGTTTACTATTATAGAATCTTTGAGAATGTGTTATTCTCAAAATCCATCACTAAATCTTTTTTAATGTTGTGAAGGTTTCATTGGACATATTAAATTGGAAGAAGTTTTGGAAGAATTATAAATTTGGATGAAATACTTAATATAACAAATAGAAAAGTACAAAAACCTCACGCTATATACATAAGTGGAAGGGAAACCATTGATGGGAAGATTGAAAAAGGGATGTAAGTATCCATGTATATGTAAGTTTCATATTTCATATCTGTTAAGGTAATCTAAAATTCTATCCAAGAAAAATAGAAAATTACTTATGTCCATAAGAGTAGAAAAACTACATATATATATATATATAAAAATAAATAAGAATTTATTAAAATATTGAAATACGGTAATGGTCGAACCAATTTGTGGAGTAAGTAAGTGTATCTCGGGAATAAGAAGAGGAAAAAATAACAGTATTGTAGAATCAATGCTTGTATATATAAAATTATTTCACCCAAGAGGGATGATAAATAAAATTAAAATCTTTTATAAATTGTAAAAATATCAACGATAGGTCACACCATGGGAGGATGGGACATATCATAAAGATAAAACATAATGGATTATCAATCATTAAATAAGATTAATATTTCAGTCTGTAAATCATAGATGACCTATATATGATTAAATGTAATTAAAACCATTTTATTTACCATATAATAATCCATAGTGGTTGTAAAATATGGATAATATTTATGAAATACCATGGAAGAAAGTGTTTTGGGATTAAATAATACCTATGTAAAATGGTTTACAAAATAAAATGTATTTTGAAAGCCATGTTGGATCACATGTGGGAGTAAATGGTCTATATATAAGATTCATAGTAACAAGAAATTGAAGAATAACCGTGCTATAGATGAAGACATGTTGAATATTAGTTTTCTAAAGATGAAGTGGATGCTATAATTAGAGAGTAATGTGAGACACTTAAAAGGGAATTTTATAAGGTATTAGATCTACACTATGATATTAATAGTAACACCCTATGTTTTATCTAACGTAGTGACCTACTTGTGAATATTTAATAGAGGACATCATATTATATCTGAAAAACATGAAGATACATCTTGTTTTGATGATTTGGAACTGCATAAACCATTCATAATTTATATAATTAATGCCAATATCATTAAATAAATTTAATGGTGTGGTTTGATAGGAAATGACCCAAATTATGAGTTTGAAGAAGATTATATTCATGTTATTAAATTGTTTGAATTTGAAATTGAAATTAAATTCTTCTATTAAGAAATAAAGTGATATATATGGATTAAAGGAAGAATAAATATTTTGAAAAAGAAGAAGATAATATAGAACAGGGAGGGAACTAACTATTTATTTTGAGAATAAATAAGAAGAGATGTTCAACAACAGGGACACTATTGAATTTTTGAATTAGAGAGTCTGTTTTGTAATTGAATTTTTTTATTGAATACCAAAGTTGTGTGTTATTCTATATACATATGATTTTATGATTTAAAGAAGGTAGTTTACACTAAGGATAATTCTTATACTATAATTATTCAGTATGATGAATATTTTTGGATTCAATTTGAAGTTTGTTTGAGGATTAAAGTTTCAAATAATCTAAAAAATATTTTATTATAACTATCCATGGATTTAAATAATCATATATGGTATACATTGAAGCTTAAAATTTGAAATAATTATATAATTTATAAATGATGAACTTTGAGTGAACTTCCAATCTATAAACTAATAAGAGATCCACAAGTCGATAAACAGATATGTTGTAATGAAATGTGAAAATTAAGAGATTGAATTGGGCCTCCGAAGGCAATGAAGTATTCTAAAAATCATTCAATGGGTAGTGAGACTTGGTGAGGAGTGACTTAACATTAAATTTGATCAAACAGAATATTATATTCCTCGGTATTTTTTATACTTCGGAATAATATTGAGTGATTTCTCCATTGATATAGACTAGGGTGGGCATACCATGTAAATTTTTTATGTCTATTCATGTTTAACATACTTTACAAGTGTATTCTGTTTTATGTGCATAAAATTCATAAATATAAGAGAATAATTAGTTTAAAATGTATTCCTTATAACTAGGTAAAAATATATGAATTGAAAAATATTTTTAATCAATAAATAATTTGAATTGTCAACACCTTGATTTAACCCCAATGAGGGTATCTAGTGTTAAAAAATATAAATTATTCATTTATTTGATTTTTTTAATTAATATATATATATATATTATATTATGAATATTGGAATAATTTAATTTAATATTTTCAAAATGACTCTTATAATTATCAAAACATGTATCTTAGGAGTGATATGTTAGGTACAACATAAGATTTAGTTTCATTTGACCAAATCAATGGTTTTTTTTAATAATAAACCCAATAATGAAGGTTTTATATTGTGTATATATATAAAAGGTATTTTAGTTATATATAAATAAAATCACCTCTTTATTAATCGTTAATGGATTGTGGGACTTTTGGTTGGGCTAAACAACCATGGGGACTACAGTTTTATCAGAAAGTTTACGATTTATTTTACGACAATTTACCTCGACTAAAAGTTTTGGTTTCACATGAATATATATCATTTTATAAAATAATTTAATGTATGTAATTACTAAGATGAATTTGGATATGTGTATATGTAATTAGATTTTGATTTAGGTAAGTAGCACATATCCTTACCTATATAATGGAAGGGTGTAAATGAGAAACTAATATTTTTAAGATACTTTCGATTGACTCAATGAATACATGGATTTTGATTGGTTTCATAGAAATAAATTGAACTCGATCTACTCAAGTTGTAACTTGATTCAAGATTGAGTATTAAAATACCTTAATCGATTCACTCACAAGCCTAAGAGGGAATTTTAAATTTTAATATATTACAATTTTTTAATATATTTTTCTTTAGTTTCCATATTGATATTTAATATTGAGTATAAATTCAAGCTTGATTAGTCAAATAGAGTTAGAATTTAGAATCACAATTTTTAATTTAGTTTAATGAAAAAATTGATCCTATCCAAGAAAATTGATTGAACCTGATCCAAGCATGAGATTGAGCTTGATTCCAAAAAAATTATTTTATTAAGACTGAGATGAGCTTGAGTATTGTGATCCTTGGCTCAAAATAGATGGATTAAAACCACATAATAAATTTATATACATCAATATGTTTGTAACATATTAATATCAGGGAATCTATAACATAAAAAATTAAATTTATATAATAATTCATACAAATGGGGATAGAATTAGATAAAAATTATAGATTATATGCATGTTCCCCATATAAATGTGTTTGATTGAGAAATTTAATGGTCCTATGTGGATTGGGTAGTATATAATTTTTATCTTTTGAGGTAAATACCATAATTAATTCATTCAAACCGGGTTCACTATTTTTTTTATTTATAATATAAAACCAGTGGCCCAACAATTGATTACAAGGGGTTGAGTTGTGTACAATCATTTATGCGAGAATAACTATTTCCGAATGGTTTCCAATGAGTTTTTTTGTGAAATAAAAAACACCCAATGGTTCTATATCCCTGGGAACATGGTTTCCAAAAGAAGATTCTCATTGGGGGGGGGGTTCAATTATTCTTGATAACTCATATTATTCTAGAGGATGGGAGGTCAAACTCATCACATATTTTTTGGGGAATTATTACCTAATCTAAAACTATCTTATAGATTTAAGATATTAACATGAATCCTTTATTAATTCCCATGTATGAAGTGACTCACTCCAAAATTAACAATCAATTATTAACATGTATGGAACTTATAATAATATGCATGTATATGAATTTCTTCATCAATGGAGTCATCTATATTTATCTAAGGTTCTACATCAAGGACTTACTCTTATGTATTAATTATAGATTCTTTGGTATTTTTTATGATTGTGATGGTTTTATAGATATAGAATAGGGAACTCTAAAGTGCATCATTATCTAGAGAGATTTGAGTTCTTTCGATGTTGGGATTAGACCCATGAATGGGATTCATATATATCATTATGAAAGGAATAAAAACCCACATAGTTTAGTTCTACATAATTAGGGAACTTCATACCATTTAAGGTCATATAATATGAAACTAACCATATAGTTTAACATCATGTGGCAATGCAATTTAGGATAAAGGTACATAGTCATGTTTGGTTTGGGACTTATGCTAGAGCATCCCACAGAACCAATAAGGGATCTGGGTTCCTAGGATAAAAGAGAACATATTGGAAATGTGGGATAGAGAGAATAGGGTTGATTTTGGGGTGTTGGGTTTGGACCTCATTGAGGCTTCCTATGTATCCCATTTAGACTTCACTCAATTCCCATGTAGTTCAGTTATGGGGACCCTCACCAATAGAGGATCTCTGATGTTTTATCTTGTAGTTGAGTATAAAAAATTAAGAGGATTAAGTTGGGTATTATTCCTAAAAAGGGATTCACTTTGAAAGAGGAGATGCAGTATTCCTTGAATCATGGGGATTTGTAGGTTTTTTTGGGCTTACACTTAAGGAGGATTCCCTTATTTTGATGTTTGGTGATTATTATTGAGGACAATTCCCTTAAAGATTTAGGGGATTTAGTTGAGTATTACTCTTGAGATGGATGCCCAAGGGTTGGATTTCAGGGATTATTTTTGAGGAGAATTCCCTTTGGTAATATTTTGGGGATTATACCAAATAGGGGGAATGAGGATATCGGGCCTTTAGTAGGTGCCCTACGTAACCCAGTTATAGTGGGAATACAAATTCCTATAGTTCAATGGGGGTTGGACTTACACACGAATGTTTTTATTGGTCGAGGATCATGTATATGTAACAATTATTTCCAAACTCTAAACCCACATGAGTCATTCACATTGTGATAAGAATGGGAAAGTTTAAGATTTGATAAATCAAACATCTATTTTTCCCACTCAGGATGGATCCATTGCCTTTAGGACCCACTTCTATGGAGGCACTCTAAAGGGAGAGAAGAGGAAGATTCAAATGAAAATTATCTACTAGAGAATGCATATGACTATGTGGATGTTGTGATTAGGGATATTCTTTAAGACCACATGATTCATGATGATTTATTATTGAATGTGAGAATGAGGAAGCAAAAGTTCAGGAAAATCACACAATCCCTCTTCCACTGGTGGAAGCGAGTGGGGTGATGGGAGATGGGAATGTCTTTGGTGCCCATCCCATATCCGGTCTTCCTATTAAGGATAGTAATATCAGACTAACCACCCGAATACGACCCAGGGGGTGAAGAGGAAAAAGAGTTCATCCACCCATGAGAATGTTTATGGGATAACTTCATGGGAATTTCCTAAAATTATTTTTATAGAAGTTGTAGAGGATATAATTCCACATTGAATGTAAAAAAAGATTAATACTTACCCTCCTTGATTACAAATAGAGTCTTAGGTTCTTATGGATGATTACATATTATCATGGTTCTAGATGTCATTCTTAATGCTGGGAGTTCCCTGAAACAACTCTAAACTTTAGGGTCGTCATGACTGTAGGATTGAAAATACACATGGACCCTAATGACCCTGAAGATCAGGTAAGAAAAATGTGGGGAAATATATGACTCTATGAATTCATATTCAAATGGGAGTAATGTTGTAGTATCCTTTAACATGTTCGGGAAAGTTAGGAGGATTTAGTGTAGGTTTCAATTTGATCCCCATTAGTTGAGGGATCCAAACAAAGAGGATTCCTACCACTGGTGGCTTGGAAGAGGGATGAAGGGGTGACTCACAAAGGACCTTGGTGCAGGTATCCCACAAAAGGATTGAGATTAAATAAAAGTGATTTGTATAGGTGGAGAGGTTTGCGTGAGCTTAATATGCCTTCGGTAATAGACCTCCAGTGAAACAATAATTCAGTGAGGCTTTAGCCTAGGAACCACAAGTTTCCTCAGGTGTCCCAAGATAGGTCTCACATAGGTCACTTATTAGAGAGGGGTCCTCGCATATGTGGTTTTCCACTAGAGAAAAAAGGGGTCCCAGTGTAGGTGTATTGTATTTTAAACCCTTAAGGGACTTTGATATCACATATACTATTTAATTATCCCTTATATAGGGTTTTAGAGAGTAACTGGTGTGGTTTTAGAGGACATGGGTAAAGGGGTTTCATGCCTAGAGCTAAGTTACTTCGCCTTTTGGGACACACAAGTGGTGTGTAAAGGCTGTGTGTTTGCTAGAATTGCTCATCAAACCACTTTGGAGAACCTTCATGTCCATTCCAATGGGGTTTTTCTCCCGCACCCCAACTCGAGATCAGTGCTGGATTTTAGTCACAACCCTTTAGACTAGTCCCTTCACTATATCCATTGACCCCCATAAAAAAAAATAAAAAATCAATCTATGAAATTTATAGGCCCGTCTGATGATTTTTTGGGTTGCGACACATGGAAATCCAATATTCTCTTTCATCCTTCATAAAGATTCATTTCTACTTAAAATCAATATTTGGTTTCTATGCGAGGTTCACATTTTTAGTTTTTCTATAAAGTTCATGAAACAAATTTCATGGTGTAAAAAAAATCCCCCCACCAAAGAATTAGATTCATTTAGAATGATAATAATTTGGTTCTAATGAATCTTTATGGAACATTGATGCATTCCATCATTATTTGGAAGGCCTTGGAGCTATCTGAAATATGGGAATATGCTCTAATTGTTATCTAATACATGGATTCTATTGAGAATAGTTCAACTGTTTCTAAGGTTATATGAAAAAACTAATAAAAATTATATCTATTGCATCATCACACTAATTTTTTACTATGTCTAACATTATGGAGACTCTGCATGTGAGACATTACTTTTATATAGACAACCCTTTTTGGTTTTCATCCTAACATGTTTTGTGCCTTTAATACTTTCAATTATTGATTTTTTCCTAGACCATATTGAGTGCAGATATAGCGAGGTGAGAATCAAATTTTTTCCATAGTTCCTTTTGTAGGTTTTCAGTATGGTGAACACTATGTCTCTTTTGTTGGGTAGTTCGATGTCATGTAAGCTGGACTAATGTAACTGGTATTTTAGGTCAAACATATTTGAACATAAATTTTGAGATGATTACTGAGACAAGGATTACTAATGAGGAATGTTCTGAATATTTTCAGATTCCCCCAAGGGGTTTTTTGGGACATGATTTTGTGGTTTCTAAATCTAATACTTGATATTCAAGAATAGATAAGGTCTCTCATGAGGATAAAGTTATCACTAGTTGACAAACCCTTTTTGAGGGCTATTTTATGAATAACCAATTAGGGAATGTTGTTGCATATTCAATCATGGAAACCATTGGATGAAAAAACCATTTTGTGGGATACTTTATGCAATTCCATCTATGGTTTTTTACAACATAGTTCGGAAAATGAGTTCACAAGAATTATAAAATTCTATTACTGATGGAGAAAGAGATTTTATTGATATTTAGGATTCTCAAGTCCATGATGGGTGGTTTTACCCAAGAAAATATTATGACAATGAAGAGAAAATCTATATCTTTATCATCCGTGAAAGGGAAATAGTTTCTACAAAAAGATTACTTGTTTAATAGATTTTACATTTATTTAAATGACTAATATCAGGGGGAGACCTCTTTCTGATAAAAGAATGTGCCTTTATTCCCTTGAACATATTATAAAACAAATAATATTGTTTTTCGACCATTCCAGGAAATCTCGAATTCACATCAAATTTAATTGGAAAATATCTTGAAATATTCTTCATTTGGGTCTAGAAATTTTATATCATCCGGAGAAGTTAGCAATAATATACTTTGATTAATTTAATTCTTGATGTATACTTTTTATAAATACTACATATTTGAAATCTAATATCTCTTAGATATTGATCAAGAAGAGAATACTAATCTCATGGTTTTTAATTTCATCCCATAAAGTCCTATTGAAACACATTCTCTTCATCTTCAATAATAAGAAACCCATCTAGTAGATCACTATAAAACTCCATGTGCAGAATTCTATAGAAGAATACCAATTTAAAATCCATTTGACATGACTTGAAGCTCATTTTATCTATCATAGAAAAAAATAATCATATTGTATCCAACATGAACACCGATGAAAACACATCTTCCACACAAATGAATTATACTCAGGAATAGCATAATCAAACTATTCATGCTTTTATCCATGTCACTCTTTCTATCTTTATTTAGTTTATTTTTAAAAATCCACATTATTTCTATGATGTTTGTGTTATTAAAACTTGGAACAACTTCCCATGTGTGGTCCATTTGAATTTTATTATTCCTAAATTGCATTAACATTAACTAAGTCTTATCCTTAGTTGCTTCTTCAATGGTTTTTGGTTTTACATGAGATAAATAGAATGTTTTATGATGAGCCACCATGCACCTTGTTTGAACTGATATTATCTAGTAACTAACAATATTATTCACATTGATATCTATCATTTTAAGTTTTCTATTTATATCTATTTTCCATTATTATTTTTTACTAATCATCAAAGATATCATCTATGTTCTATATCCCCTTGAACTCCTCCAAAGACATTAACACAGTCATCACTCTATTATTCAAAAATTTGTATGTTTTTTTGGGATACTTTCTCACCAAAATTTAAGATCTATTTTTTTATCATCAAAATATTCTCACATTTGTAATATGTTATATATTTGATTTCAAATATTTTTTCACGAACATTCTTGGACAATTTATACACCTTTTATTTAGATGAATATAAATGAAAAATTACCTCACACAAAATAGATTAATACTTATAATGATTCTATTTGTGCATAATAAAACATTTAATTCCAAAGACTCATAAGTATTTAAGTGTAATATTTTCCCATACCACATTTCATAGGGGTATTATATTCATTTAGAAAAATAAAATTCATATTGAATATGTACGCCAATGTTAGAACTAACTTCTCCCAATATGTCTCTGGAAAATTATTCTCGAAGTGTATAGTTTGATACATGTTTTTGATTATTTGGTTCCTCCTTCAAATGAACATTTTTTTGTTGAATGGTCCTTACCTCCAGAAATTGATTTCATATCTCCCGATTTTAAAAATACTATTCCACCAAGTTTTTTTTAAAATCCATATTATTATTTTTGTGGAGATTATGAATTTTAAAACTCAACATCATTTCAACTTCACTCTGATAACAGATAAATCATTTGAGTACCTCAATTTTGTGGGTCATCACCATAAGCCTTGTAATACAAAAATAATCATTAATGAATATAATAAAATTCCTTTTCCCAATCTAGTCATTCTATGTCATCAATAGACACACCTCAAAATGAACAAACTTGAATAACCATGGTTATTTTCCTTTATTTTCTTTGTATATTTTTTTAAAAATATTTCACTTTGATAATTATCACATATATTTGTGTGATAACAATTATTATTATCAGTTTCTCAGCAATATTAATTATTTACCATATTCTCCATAGATTTTTGGCTCAAATGGATAAGACATCTTTTCCAAAATTGTGATTCATCTTCATTGGATAGAATAAAAGTTCCCTCTTCTCCATAAATAAGATAGACCTTTTCTTCATGATATTTCCTTTCAGAACAAATGATCCATCCCTCCCTTTGATCATGAAAATTTTCTTGTTGATTTTCCAGTCATTCACTTAGTCTAAAAGTTAATTCCCACCAAGTATTTTTGGAAAATGACTATAAAATATAATGATTTTTTGTGCCTTAGATCTATTCTGCCATTCTTTTCCTTCCATATACTAATTATTTATCCTGTAGTCATTACCAAACTGAACTAAGATAACTTTATCATATTTTATAGTGATGATATGATCTTTTTTCTACATCATGTGAGATGTATTATCACTATATATAATCCAAATTTCAAATATATATATTAAACTATAATATATTTTAGAAACATTGGCCTCTTCTACTTCAGTTTTAATTATCCATGATTGTATGTTAATTTTATATGATGATGAAAAAACTTGATGCACCACCATATCCTCACATTATTACTCTTCTAGAAAAGATAAAAATATTTTTTGGGTTTATAGGATAGTTGGTGTTATTTAATATTTCTATGTACTGCTTATTTGGGTCTCCTTTAGAAGATATATTTGTACTTTTGATGTATATATTGCTTTTTTTTACTAAAACATTCATAATAAAATAAATAACCCTTAAAATAATAGAGAGGTTAAGAAATTATGATCATATATTTTTCTTTTTCCATCTCATTATGGTATCATTTTGTAAAGGAGCATACATATTGGGTGTTCCAATTTACCACAATAGTAACACCTATGTTTTAATACCCTATTCTCACTCTTTATTGTAATAGTAATAGTATTTTGGGTGTTGAGAAAGTATACCTTCTTTTGTGGTGTTGATTATTGAGGTTTAGAATTAGTTATATCTATCTTCCTCATTTGAATGAGAATCATGATATAATTTTATCATTCTTTGAAGAACTACACTTACGTCCAAGCTATGAATCCCACATTATATTCCCCATGTACTTCAGAAATATGGTTTGGAGTTGGTATAATTGAACTTTTCAACATCATATCAAGTTTAAATATACTTTCTTGATCAAAAAACGTTTCCATACATATCATGAATTTATATTTGAGGTACTATATTAACATAAACTGTAGTTTGAATAATTTATTTATCCCATCTATAATTCTAAAATGACTTCCTTATTAACTTTGAACATAATTTTCTACTCGATCATCCAAAAATATCAAGATTTAAGTGTTTTATATTCTTATTTTAATCCATTATTATCCTCCCCATATTTTTTCATGTTGATATTATATTGTTATAAAACTAAATTTCAATTCTAATATTTATTCCTCTATATTCTAAATTCGTCATGAGTTTCTTCAAGCTTATTTTTAAGAACAATTTTACTCCTAATTTCTACTACATCATATTCATTGTCCTGTATTTCTGACTTGTATATAATTGACACAAGAAATAATTCCAAATGGTATCTATAGTACCCAACCTCTTCCACTTATATATCTTTTATAATTTCATCTACTAGAGTGATAATGTCCATTTTTTTGAATAATTTTTATATAAATTTTCCCTTACCTTTCACCTATATTATTAAATTTTTATAGAGACTATAGCTTCCTCATAATCATAGAAATCCATTGAAAATATATCCATAAGGAATCCCAATGTTCCAAATCAAAGTAATAAATTGTAATATTTCATTGAATTTTACTTTTCTACTTTTTATATTATAAAATAGAAAATATAGCACCGTAACCATGTATTCTTATTTATGACCCCTTTAGTGAATGATTCTTTATAGAGATTAATGATACTTCCAGATAGTTATCCTTCGAAAGAAATATTTTTTGTTTTTTATAATTTGATATAAAAAATGTGATATATAGGATATCTAATGTTACCTCCAGCAGATCCTTATCTTCAAGCACCGATACATTCATTTTTTAAGATGTTACAATCGTCCCAAAAATTATGTAAATGTTTATGTATCATAAATGATATCCCTAAGACAAAACATATCTTTTGAAAGAGAATATAGATGAAAAAAAAATACATCAACTGTCTCATTTTGGATAAATCTCATATCTTCAAATTTAATCTATGCATGTTTTTTTCACTACTCAATATTTTGAATAACATTCATTGGAATTTAGAGGCTTTTCAATACTGCACATGGGGTCTTTCCTAACATTACTTTTCTATGGATAGGTTCAAACATAACTACCCTTTGGGTATTTAATAACTATGAATCTTAATCTATCCCCCTGTAGTCCTTCTTTTTTAAGGATCCACTATCCATATTTTTTAAAATATTATAAATGGATTACATGTAAACATTCATACCCAATGACAAAAAATAATGTCTTATTCAATTTTTTCATACCAAGAAATTCCTTCCTTAAAAAATGGGTTTTAATTTTTGGTTGATTACATTTTTCATGGATTTTTTAGATAGAATAAAATACCCTAAAACTATACCAGATACCAAGTTTTATTCCAATAAAGGATAATACAATTGTGAAACAAGTAAATAAAAGAAGTCCTCTTTCACTCATCATCACTCTATAGTGATGAAAGAATTAAATAACATCTACTTATTTTTTACATTGTTTAGACAAACTAGATAATCCATGGATAATACATGAAAATTTTATTATTCACCTATCAAATTAAAGAACACTAATTTTGGTTTGGTTACAAAACATATGACCCACACCGAACCTCTGAATTTACAACACTAACATAAAATTAAATAACTCAATGCTCTTATTCACAAATAGAAAAAACTACTCTACCTATGAATGTATTCATCTACCTAAATTATAGATGATAAAAATATACCATGCTATTAAATGAATATAGTACTATTTAGAAGAGTTTCCGATAAGGGTAGATCTTTTTAAAACATTGACCTCATCATCTTTAACCTTCCAAACCCTAAGATTTTAACCCCTTTCTTTTATTTTTCTATGTTTGGAAAAACTAAAATTCATGATTCCTAACCATTTCCTTAAAAGGGACAATCAATATTTTTGATTACCCATTCTAACTTTTCTAATATCAGTTTGGTAATTTTAGTTATTTAGATCTAAAAAATGAACCCCCCATTTTATATTTATTTATTTCATTCTTCAACATTATAAATGTCCAACTTTTGAATGATAAAACATAACCCTTCCATGATGTAATCCTTATCCAACAACCAAATCCACCAATTTAGACCAAATTTATATTAAAAATACTCCCTTCTTATAGTTTTTTCAAACCCCACATCGATTGGCTATTTTTATGACTTATTGTGCATGGTGATATTCATCCAAGAAAAACCATCCATCAACACGACTAAAGTAATAGAAATTTTTTTTCTTGAACATCACTTAAATATGTAATTAATTTACTTATTTTTAAGTCATAAACAATATAAATCATAATTGTAGAATTAATAAAATCTATGATATAAATTTTTGGCTAAAATCCCTAGAAAAATCATTAAATAATGTTCAATACATTGATAAAAATATTGTTTATGTATACCATGTTTAGAAATACTATGGTTACACAACTCTGATTAATGAATATAGTGCCCTATGATGATAGTTAGAAATAAGTGAATGATGTTTAAATAGAGGAAAGTTATATTTATACAACCTAGGATGTTGTTTATGATGGAACAAATGATTATTATGAAAACTGAAATAATTATTATAGAAAAAAGAAAAACAATCCATATACACTATGGACTTAGTCAAAATTTAAAAACTATTTTCCTAAGAATATTTTCAGTAGTTCTTCCAAACCACACTAGTGATGATTCCAAACTAGTCAATAATTCAATAAATATACTCTATAATAATTTAAATATCATATTAAAGATTCTTTCCACATCATATTCAATTAATATAAATCAAATCACACACAAGGGATTTTATCCAATAATAAAATTAATGTGTCCACTACAACTAATAATACTGTGTTCTAATCTAATGAGTAAGAAGATATTGAAGAGACTATGGTTATATAACTACCTCCACTACATGAAAATTCATATCACATGGAAGGGTGAGACAAAAAAAGTTAATAGAGATTCTATATATAATTTCATCCCCCCAAAGTACATAAATTTATCAATTTTTTCTTTTATGGGGGTTGATACATTTCTTCATATTTTCATTGTGGGTTCCCACTTTTTGCATCCCCTATTGGTTATTAAGAGAAATAAAATGGAGTGATTTTTAAGAAAGACTCTCCATCTAACATCACAATAGGGATAACATGATACAACATCTTGATTAGGTGTAACAAAAACCTAGCACCCCATTTGGGATTCAGTACAAGATTACATTTCCTTATGTTTTGAGTTTTCTTTATGTTAGTATTGATTGAATAATTTTTTTTACTTATAAGTTTGAGGAGTGAATTATATAAGAGCCTAAATATTTTATTTCTTGTAAAAATAAACTCATCTTGTATCTATTCATATTGGTAGTTTATATTTCCTATAATTTTAATGTAACATGAGTTTAAATGAATGGCAGTTAATTTTATTTGTGGGGTGTGATCAAATTTCATTAAAGATTTTATTTTTTATTTTTTATTTTCATATATTTATGAACATTGAAATTTAATTAATTTTAATAATAATTTTTCAATCTTAAATTGAATTTAATATAATTTAAATTAATTTTGATGAAATGATTATTTAAAATTACTATTTTTATAGAATCTTATTTTCTTTGATGTTGAATTTGAAATATTTTTTATGATTTTGATTTTTATAAATCTCTTCCCAAGAAACATTGATCCAAATTACTTTTTTAAACCTAAGAGGAATTCAAATACCTATTTTATATATTAATCATAATTCCATTTAGTTGCAGATAGAAATATAGATTTTGAGTTGGAAATAGATCTTTTTATTTTTTATCTTTCAAAGATTTAGGGAAAATGAAATATTTTTAATATTATTGAGGTATTTTTTAGTTTTAATTTTTTTTAAAAAGAGGCATAAAATTTAGATCAAACCTTGTTTATCAATTAGAGTACATAAATTTACTTTCATGTTGAAGACACATTATAAGCTAATTTATCCTTATATACCTATAATATTAATACAGTTTCATGCATATATAATGTTTTAATGAGTGGTAATGGAAATTAATGAATTTATTTTGGGAATTAGCTTATTTTTTAGTGTGTGTCACTATTTTGGTTTGCAGAGAGATAACACGGGTTAGTTTTTATCCTCATTTTTTCTTTAAATATATATAATTATTTAACTAAAAAATAAAAATAAAATAAAAAGATAAAATAGGGATAATGTTGAATTATTTATTGTACATAATTTTATAACTTATTTCCCCTAACAAATAATGCTCATAAACTATATTTAATTCACTATTTTAAATTTTCACATCATAATATATGATAAAAAAAGAAAAAATAAAAGTTGTAACTTGGATGAAATCATTCATGGAATTTATTATTTTACTAATGTATAATGTTAAGAAAATTTGGTGTGGTTCATATATTTTAAGGGTAATTGAGTAAGTAATTTATTTAGGTTTCTTTTGAATATTCATGAATTAAATTTAATAGTTTAACTTTAGGTTTTCT
Organism: Viscum album; assembly: GCA_963277665.1. NCBI lineage: Eukaryota > Viridiplantae > Streptophyta > Magnoliopsida > Santalales > Viscaceae > Viscum > Viscum album. Next base: position 1,442,742,601 of record OY728145.1, on the reverse strand, counting down.
GTAATAATTTTATAAATTTGTTTACTCTCCAACCCCAAGAGATTAAAATCAGCCTGAAAAAAACACAACGATTGATTTTTTATAACATGGTGTTGATGAATAAGTGTCCTTTAAGACCCTGGTGACACATGTATTTTTTATATATGTGGATGAATTTAGATTAAATTTATCTTGGGAGAAGAGTAACATGAATTTCTATTTTAGGTAAATTATGTTTGGGTTGTGGACGGATTTTTGAGGATGAAACAAATTTAAATGTGATAGAATAAAAAGAAATAAAAATTATTTTCCATAAATGAGATAAGGTGAATTCTATATTGGAAAATATTTTAGAAATTTTCTCCATATTTAATTTTTTATAAATTTGATATTCAAATTAGTTTAACTTTGTCCAAGAGTTCCAATTACAAGGTGTGATTATGAAATACTAAAATGAATTATTGAATATTTGAACCATAAAACATATTAAATATAATATTTACATGTCCATGTTTCCCATAATTGAATTCAGATCTAATTTTTCATTCATAATATAAAAATACATTAAAAATGGGAAACTTTCTCATTTTAATTTTTTCCTTCTAAATATCCTATTTTATATTTTTTTTCATAACATTCTCCACACTATTCTAAATTATAAAATTATTATTTTTATGATGGAATTGTTATAGGGATTAATTTAATTTAAATAATGTAGTTATTGAATCCAGTACTATGAATTTAAGAGAAAGCATATAAGTTGGTCCAAGAAATTGTTTCACGGTTTGGAAGACCATTACTCGAGGGTCCATATCTCCCAAATTGATGGAGAAAATGAGCTATTGTTTAGATATAAATATTCTTAAGTGTAATATTTTACTTGATTATGAATTCTTGGAATTTTTATGTTTTCAAATACATAAATTCTTTAGAAACAAAATAATGGGAATTTGAAGTGTTTGTCTGGCCATCAAAGAATACTTTAGAAATTAATTGATAATATTAGGTACACATGATCAAGGAAATTGAATTTTGTGTTTAGAAAAAACAAGGATACAAAAGAATAAATTCCTAAATAATAAATTATCTACTTTAAACTTAAAAAATGAATACTGATTAAGTTTTAGGCTAAAAAACATTGAGTAAAAGTGGGTAACCATGATAGAACAAGTATTAATCCTTTATAGGGATATTTTTTACTTACCAATGAAATTTTAGGGAATTAGTGTAGATTATCCTTTCATGAACTCGATGATATAAAAATTTCTCCACCTAGGATCTTTATGGATAATCACATAAAAAAGAGGTAATCGTGTCTTAACTCTTAATGAATTTTTCCTTGCTAATTTTCATTTCTGTTTTACCCTAGAAATGAATGTGGATTTTGGGATTATCTAATATTGTTCTTCCATGGATCCAAATACCAGAGTTCTAGAAATTATTTTATTTGATAATCTTTTGATGTTTTGATCAATAAATTCAAATCCACAATCTTATCAATATAGTTAATAAGGGTTATTTTTCCATTTCTCCCAAAAGACACTACATTATCCCCATATCCACTTTCTACTTTTCTCTTAGGTTTAAAAAAAATGTTTTTATGCTCCTAGAATTTCCTTTTAAGATGTTTCTCTCCGATTACATATAATAAGACCTCCTCCGGAAGAGAGTTGTTGATCAACATTTTGTTTTCAATGGAATCCTCCTATTAGGAAAGAACCTATGGGTTCATGGTAACCTAATGGAAAAAAATATCATTTTAAATTATTTTAAATCTAGACTATTTAGGCTTACTAACATTAATAAATTTTCATACTGACCAAGTGTTCATAGGTTTTTGAAGGTATATTAAATCTATTTATGGCTTAGTAATTCTACATACATTATATTAATATTCAACAACATAAATGATATTTTTATTATCTTTCTAAAGTTTATTTTGAAATAAAATTGTGTGTTTATCATCATACTCATACTCAGGATGTAACTGAGGGCCCTCAATGGTAATTTCCTCATTTTAAAAAGATTGATCCACTATGGATTGACCCATATTCTTTGCCTTTTACTGGCTAACCTTATCCATACCTCCGAGTCCTCTATTTTAGCCACCCCATTATATAATCTAGAAAACATATTCTATAGGAGGACTATCAAGATTCCCATTAGTGGATGAAAGTAATTATGTGCCTTAGACTAGGAAGAGCCAGAACCCTAGCTGGTTAAGTGTATCTGAGAGAATTTTCTTGGAATATAGAAACCTAAATCATCCCCTAAAGCTCACTTAAATCCTTATAAAGTTGAAATATCATTTACATAACTATCATATTCAAACAAACATTTTCTTTCTCTTATGGGTAAAGAAACTGTAGCCACATAAGACCTCACATTTTTTTTACCTACATACTCATCCATAAAAATTATGGAAGGAGGCTCAAATACTTAGCTGGCTGAACCACACCTCAAGACCTATTTTGGATGACCTAGATGATGGGAAAAAGAGTATAAATCAATCAAAAATTAAAAACAAACCACCTGTTTGATATGGTATTCATTTTCAATCTCAATACGAGAAAAAAATACTCGTGGATTTCATACATATATTTCAACATAGATGCACGTAGAAATGAGAAGATGAATGTATTGATATATTCTATTAAAATAGAAACATTTTTTTGACATAGCTACCAATAATCAATAGAATTGAAGGATTTTGAAAAGGTATCAGAATAGTTGGAAATCTTATGCAAATTGGTGCTGTTGGAGGATCAAATATCAAGTGGATGTCGAAAGACCATCGAAATAGTAAGAAACAAAAAATATTTGAGGAGAATTTTTTCCCATCTATATTGTGATAATATCATCCTCAGTCTCAAAATGATTGTGAAACTTTTGGGCGTCTAAGAGCCTGACTATAGTGTTATGTTTCAAACACCATGAATTAGAGATGAATTAATAAAATGTGTCAATTAATGGTTGGTTACGACCAAAAAAATCCACAAATGAGTTCCTGTTTAGCTATTATTCCTCTTTGTGCTATGAAACAAATACTGGTAGATTGGGGTAGCCTTATATGAAAGAGGGAACCTAGGTTCAAGCTCTATGATAGGGAATGAATATTATATAGATATGTTATAAGAAAGAAACTAATAGGCCAATATGAGCCCGAGCAACCCATCCCCCTCTGGGGGGACTAAGGTTGTGGAAGTGGATTCCAATCCAAGGAATACCTAGACAAAGGCATATATATGAAAAAATTTCTATTGTTTCATCTGACTAAGGGTTTTAATAGGAAAGGAAATTCTAATGAAAGGAATGATGGGAATTATAGACACCTATCCTACTTATAAATAGGCACCACTGATTTCATTAAAAGATTTAACCATTTTTCAGAATTATTGGTGTGGTATAGAATGTATAATAGAGTATTATATATATATTTATATTAGGTTATTATTGTGTAATTGGTTTAGTATTCATAACAATATTTCTCCTTATATCTCTCTTAATATTTTATCATTGTGTTTCAACATTTTGACCCTCTTATCTCAATGTTTATAAAGAACTAATCCTTACAGTTATGAGGGGGAAGTACAAAATTCTATAATTCTTATTCTCTAATGTTTTCTATTTATTTTATTCTAAAAAATTAGTATTGGTAAAACTGATATAAATGAGAAATAAGTGTTCTTACATTTATGGTGTGTTCATCTGCCACATTCATCTATTTTCTTCCCCTTAAATATTTAAGTAAATAAAAGGGTGAAGGGTGCATAATGTATTGATGTGTCAGATATTATTCCTACATGTACCGGTTTTAGTGTAGGATAATGATAGTTTAAATAGAAGGGTATAAAGTGATTGGTCTTGATCTGTTTATTGGCCTATTTAACTATAAACTTTCTGTACGTAAATAATGTGGTTGATACCTTTATCTATAAGAAACAACCAACTAAAACAAACCATGAAAAATTAATTGTACATGAATAATATAATAATTTTATATAAAAGGATAATAACTAATTAAAATAATTAAAGATTTTTATTCTGATTGATTAATATTTTAAAATGGGAGCCTTTTGAAGAACCATTTTAAAAAGTGGGTATAATATATTACCTTAATAAATTTACCATGTTTAAAATTATAATATAATAGCTAATATTTATATCTTAGGAATAATATTTCAATATTCAATTATTTGTAAATTTATATGAAATAAGATTAAGGAAACTTGATGTTTGATAAGTTATTTTTATTAAAAATAGTTTTCCATCATATTTTTTATTTTATTTAAATATATTTATTTATTAATTATATTATTAGAGATTTTATATTAACAACTTGGTTTTTTGAATTTTAAAATTTAAAATTATCATTGTTTTTATTTGGATAATTTATGTTAAAATTATTAATTTTACTGAATACTGAAAATAAATTTTTTACAAATAACATGAATTTCATGACATTATTATTATATATGCATGAATTTAAAATTAGGGAAAACAATTTTATAAGACAAAATATTTATTTTATAATTGAATATATCTTTTTTAAAATGTTGGTTTTAATTTAAAAACTCAAATTTTACATTTTATAACTTGAGTAATATATTATCTTTTAAAAAAATATTGCATTATACAATATGTTTTAATAATATTTTTTTCAAATTTCAGAAAATGGATAAAATAAAATTGATTAAATAAATTAATTAGATAGAAAAAATTAATTAATAAGGTCCATTTAATTTATTTTGATAAATGATAAATTTATGAGGTAAATACATGTTATCATGGTGAAAACTAAAATGGTATAAATGATTTACCTCAAAGATAAAATGCTTGAAATGATTAAAAATGTTTCTTATTAAATAGATGTATAAATTCACATAATTATACCATATACACTCCAATTGTTTCCAATTATTTATCCATTTCCTTGAGAGTGACTTCCTATTATGGAGATATTTTCTATATTTAAAACAATTCCACTCATTTTCAATTATAAGAGGATAACTCCTCTATTCAGTTAACCTTATACCAAAAACTCTTTATTATAGGCCAAATCATACCCAAAAATCTCCTACACACTCTTATACACCTTACTTGTTTTGGTATTCTCAAAATACCACCCCTAAAATGTTTAACCCCTTCACAGAGGCAATAATCAAGGATGTGTAGTAAAAGTTCCTATCCACTCTATCTTTTTTCAATTTCTTATTGTGATTTTATTATTTAATAAATTATTTTTAACATATAATAATGATAAAATGAGTATAATTATTATAATATCATGTTATTATAATTATAGTACAAGCATTAACCAATCTCCCAATTTTATTAAGAAAACCAGAGACGTGAATTTTGTGTTGTGTGGACCATCGCCTCCTGGAGGAAACATGTTTAGTATTCCTTTACAAAAATTAGATGATAGAAATAATAGGGGTGTTAATATATAATTATTAAATTTATTAAATTTTATATATACAAAAATGATAGACCATATTAAACTTTTTCACCATTATTTGGAAAATGAAATCATCATCCTTGAATATGTGTTGACTACCACTACCATGGAACAATCACTTTCTATTTTTCATTTCAACATCGCCTAAGTATATTGTTCACGAGAAGAGTTATAAATGGTATATATGATTTATATTATTTTAAAAAGGTTCTATTAATAAAAATGTAACATCTCATCAATGATATGAATGATAAATAGACAATATATTTTTAACCATCTTAAATAAGAGAACTAAGAGGAAAAATATTTATCCATACTATGATATTGTTCTGTATCCACTAAATTTTCTCCTAATTATATCTAATTATGACATATAATAATAATTGATATCATTATTCTACTGTTATTATGATATTGTATCTCAATAACCTAATAATCATCCATCAATCAAGTTATGTTGAGGTTTGGGATGGTTTGACAAATTACGAGAATAATGCTACAAAATTATATCATGGATGATTATTAAATCTAAATTAATTGTACAATAATAAATTAATATTAAAATTAATGTTATTTCTTTATTATGAAATAGATATGTCATTATTTAATTCATTGATTTAGAAAACACCCAACATAAGTTAAAAATCAATGAAAAATTCATATTTTTGATTTCATCTTCTTGGAAAAAAACTAAAGTAATACTCAAATAAAATTTGAACATAATAAATCATTATATGTAAACTTTTATAGTATAATTAATGATTGGGTAAATATTAATTTGAAATAAGAACAAATACTGACACCCGTCTGAGTAAAATAGTTCAAAAATATCTAGATTACCCAAACACGTCATCAAAAGAATTTAATAAGTTACTAATATAAATGAAAATAAAAGTATTAAATCAAGTTTTTAAATTTTTATATACATGAAAAAGGTTCTTTAAAAATTTATTAAGATATGTATGTTTTTTATATTGGACCTTAGAGTGCATCGTATTAAGAAGATAAAAAATGTAAGGGCTAATTGTCTCGAATTCTTCTATTTGAGGCTTGTTTTGTATTACGAACTTAATTTATCTTAAGTGGTGTGTATAATAACTAATTTAGATGTTGAATCATAAAATAAACTCTATTTATATTATTTAATGTTCAATTTTAATCTCTATATCATTCAATGTTTTTATTACAATGTTACTCAAGCCATATGGTTTCTAATTTAAATCTCATTTTAAATAAATGTCCTCCAAGACATGATAACAACTATGGGTGGTTTTTTCTCTTCAAATTTCATTATATGATCATCATAATTTAATTATTATATAGTTACACTTGGTTACATTTTTATTCTATTTACCATGTTTTAATATAAAAGTTTTAAAATCTTTTAAATTGATGTGGTTTTCAACAAAAGTGTGTTAAAAATAGAATTCATTTAAGATGAACTATTTTTTTGGGAATATCCCTATATATATTTGAAAAATAAATAATGGTAATTTTAAAATAGAATTATATTATTTTAAAATCTTATAAGTAAAGTAACTTATTATTTTCTTTATGGGTCATATTTGAAAAAATATACCCTTTTCATTTTTTAGGAGCATATCTTTTCTCCATCCTTGTCATTTTATATTAAACTTCTTCTCTACATATTCATTATTTTTAGTAGAAATTATATTTATCATAGTCATATAAAATATTTATTTTCAAAATATATCAAAATATCATGTGTAATTATTATTTCCAAAGTGATTTTATTTATAAAACTCTTAAAAACATATCTTTATCTCAGTCAACATCCCATTATATATTTTCTGATTGATCAAGGATATTCATAAAATGGTTGAATATTCTTTTTTTATATATAATAATTGTTTAAGAATAACATCATAAAAATAATGATCCATCACCACCTTTTTCTTGCCTAATTTGTTTCAATTTATAACTACAATTTTTCTTCCAATGACTTTACTCAATGCATATTCTATTATTAATTACATGGAATGACGGGTGTTCACCTAGATTCTATGAATTGATTTATTAGGGAGAATTATCTTATTTACCATGTACCCTTTATCTATATTATGTAAATATCATATTCTTTATTATCACGAGTGAATGGTATTTTCCTAGAATGTTACTTAATGTAATTGGATACCCATTTATTTTTCATGGTTTTATTATGTTATTTTCATTGATGTAATTGTGAATGTTTTTTAAAGGGATATAAAACAAAATTTTATTCTATGGATTATTTAAGACGTATTTAATGAATCATATTTTATAATGGGTTCTTTATCTATATAACTTAATATTTTTTATTAAATAGGTAATGGATCTTAATGGATTAAGGGGGTCTAAAGTAATATAGTTATAGAGAATCTTCTCTTACATTATCTGCACAAATAGGGTGAAGGGAGACCAAGAAATAAAGGAAGTAAAAAATCATACTGATTGGTTATTAAATAAAGGAGTTAGAGTCTTTGTTTCATTTCATCCATGAGTGTTTAAATTCCACTCAATTATATACAAAGGTCTTGCATCTATGAATTTGAAAATAAATAGACCAATGAGTGTGGATATGATATTGGAGAGAGTTTTGGATTATGAATGGGTTTATTTTAACCAAGGTCATCATAAGGATATTATCATGAACTATCTCAAGTCCATAATGAATACTGAAAGACTCTATGCTGTGGGAGTTTCCGCATCCATAGAATGAATTGACAGTAATGACAACAAATTCATATGGGACATGAAACAATAATCCCCCACATGAATCCATGTTTATTGGACCCATTTACTTTGAGGGTAAGTCAACTATTATAAGGATTCCAACATATCCTATGATGGTGTGTAAGTTCCCTATGAATTGTTAGGGAGGAGATCCTTCCAACCATAATAAGACAAAAAAATAGGGGTTTATCCCACTAGTTCAAGAGTGTAGTTAAATCATCCACCAATCTTTTAATCCTCACTAACAGAGTAGTATTTGTGATGATGGATCCTTTAAGGTGTGATTTGTTCTATGCATGAACATACATTGGTTCTTTATAATGAAATAAGTGAATGATTAGGTGTTGGGTCATATATAATCCCCTAATTCAATGGTTTAATGTTTATATGTTAGTATGTAAGTATTCATAATTACTTTCTATATGATCATAAGAATGGGAACCGATGGAATGTATCATTAAAGTTATGTTCCCTATAAAATTCTTGTTCTAAAGATTTAATACATTTCATAGTTTTATTATTATCATGAATTTTTTAGGATGTCTTGGATCATGTTTATTTAATCACTTTTTCGATTCGTGTATTATTTTTATTCAATATTTATTTCATGATTAAGACCAAATATTTTTTGGGTATTTTTTATTTTCTATATTTGTCATACTCTTATTCTCATCTTATTCTAACATGTGATATGTGATTTTTGCCTCTTATGTTTACCCTTATTGAGTATCAATGGTCAAACATTTATTATGATCACATTTTCTAATGTTATGATGAAAATAAAATTATATTATATATATTAAAGTCTATTTTGTAGAGAATTTAATTGAATCATTAAAGACTCATTATGGATGAAGAACTTTCCCTCATTATAGAAAAAAATTCAATTATTTAAAATGGAATTTGTTTCAGTAGTTAATGATTTGTCCTAAAAATCTAAAAATCCAATCATAAAATTCCTTTGGAATAAATTTCAGTGTAATATTTACTTTAAGAAATGTAATTACTAGATTATTATGTTTGTAATGTTATAGTTGGCATAACAGTACTATATAGATTACTTTGTAGACAAGGCTTTTATTATTTGAGGATAATTTTGGAATAATAAATGTCATGGTAGGTTGATAAGTAATGTATTATTATAATTTCTGATGATTTATAACATTTTAGTAAATGTTTTTTTGGGATTATGATAAGTTAAATTTAGTAAATATCATAGGGATAAGTATAAGGGGTAATTTTATGTGAAGGAAACTATCCGGATATCTGGAAAATTATATATTGTGTTGTTTTCCTTGAAATAAAATCCATTAATGGATTCTAGAAGTGGATTATGGATCCAGAATAGATTTACCTATGGGTAATAACATAAAAAGTGTGTAATATTGGGTATTAATTCAATCATCCCTTGTTACACAAAAAATGGGTCCTAATTGCACACTAGGTTTGACACTCCCAGTGGATATTCTATGGTCAATATCATTCTATTTACAAACTATTTGGTTGAATTTATTTGCAAATTACTTTATGGTAATAGGTTAGGAAATACATGAGAATGTTATTAAAAGTAACCAAGGTTAAACAAAGAGATTAATATGATAAATTAAGTATGACATGGTTGAAATGATAAAATAATACTTTTAATTGATGTTTCCATTATAGATAACATTGTAGGATTTAGATTTAATATTAATATACTCTAATTATTTTGGATATTATAACATACATTCTGGTTATTTTATTTGATTAGAACAATAAAATATAAATTATTACAAAAATGTACATATATAGAAATATCTATGTCTTATTATATAATAAGGAACCATACATCAATTGTTGAGAATATTATTATATTCCAGTTATTCTAAGAATGTTGAGTTTCTTAGTCATATATAAGGTAGTTATGTCGATACCATAATAGAAATTAATTTGTTAAAACAATTGTTATTTTCATTAGTGAGAGATATTTATCGATATTTTTTTGGTATATTTGATAATTTATAAGGGTTATGTGAAACATAAAAGGATTTTTCTTATTTAGTTCAACATTATGGGTTTTGAAACACATATTAAATGATATCAATAAAAAGAAAAGTGATTTTTATAAAATGGTTTTATTTCTAGGATAACTATTGATGAACTCGTGATTGAGGTATGGATTCCTAATTGTTTTAATATATTATTTTTGTTAATATAATAAAGGGTGTAATCACATTGTGGTAGTTGAATTTAAAAGTATTTATAACAATTGATTGATTTATTTATTTAAATAAAAGGTATTTCGTGATAATTTTCAGGAATATTATTTCATTTTTGGGAATATAACAACTTGTGTTTGATTTTATGAAGTAGTGGTCAAATATTAGAGTTAATATGGAATAATATATGATTTACAGATAGTTTAATTCATTATATATTCCATTGGTTTGGGGAATAATATTTTTTGGAGAATATATGATTATAATATATAAAGACTTGGGTACATTATTTTTGATTAATGTATTTTGAAGAAAGATATATAAGTTGATTTAAACTAAGAGAATAATGTAAATGTAATATTATAAGATAAATCCAAATGATGGATATGTTAATATTACTCTCACCTTCTTTTGTAAATTAATATTGATTAAAATTCTGATGATTCAATTTATTTATTTTAGAGAGAATGTAATGGCCTAATATTTCATTGTACATTTTTCTTTAAATAAACAATGTCTTTGATAACCATCCTCCAAAAAAAAACAAAACACAACATATTAAATGTATAAGAGTAGTATAATACTTATTACATCAAAGGAAAACAACTAATTAATATAATTAAATTTTTTTATTCTCTTTGATTAATATTTTAAGAAGGATACATTTTAAATAACCATTTCAAAAAGGGGGTATAGTATACTACATAAATAAATTGATAACATTTAAAAATTTATTATTAATATTATTAATATTTATTATTATAAAACTATTATTTCAATATTCACATAATTACAAATATATATTTAATAAGATTAAAGACAATTGATATTTAGGAATTCATTTTTTAATAATAATAGTAATCATTATATCACATATTTTGGTTTCAATAGATAAATATGTAACTCTTATAATTTTAATTTGATAAAAAGAACATTTTTTTTGAATTTATATTTTAAAAATTATCTTTGGGGTAAATCTTCATATTTTTTTCAAAAATATTGAATTTTTAGTGAATAGTACAAAATACCGTTTAAAAAAATAACATGACTTTTATGAGATTAATATTATATAAATATGAATTTAAATTTTTTTAAAATGTTCTATAATAAAAAATACCTATTCCTATAAACATTATAATTTTTAAAATTTTAGTTTAAATTTTAAAACCAATATTTATCCTTTTATAAGTTACGTTATAATTTTTAAAAAAATGTTCATAATATAATATACATTTTTCTTTTAAAAATAAATTTTATAAATTAAAAAAATTGAATATAATAAAATATATCTAAAATATTTAATATTTATGTCCAAATTTTGTAATAAAATATATTTTTTGGCAAAAAGAATAAATTAACAAGGAAAAAGAAAGTTACCGTTGTGAAAACTAAATGGAAACAGTGAAAAACCATAGAGGTAAATTACCTAATATGTTTTAAAAATGTTTACAATTGCGTGGATATATATTTTCTCAACCTTATCACAAATCACAACCATTATGTTTCAATTGTAGAAATATTTTCCTTTAGAGTGACTTCCTATTGTTGAAACATTTTGGGTATTTATAAAAATATCACTCATTTTGACTTATAAAATACGTACTCCTCTAATCATATAGCCTCATAACAAAACCACATTATTTAGGCCCAAAATATATTTAAACATCTCATCAAAAATCAAATAAAAATTAACTAGGTTCTAGTCTTCTAAAAAGTCCACACCATAATTATTTAATCTCCACCCCAAATGTGATAATCCAAGAAGTGATATATTAGTACAAAACCTCTCATTCCTTTTTCTATTTCCTTTTGTGTTTTTAATATTATCTATTTTTATTAACAACTCATAATGATAAAATAAGTATTTTTATTTTACTTTTATGTTATTATAATTATTTTACACTCAATAACCACTCTCCCCTTTTCCATTAAGAAATAAAAAATGTGATTCATGTGTTGTGTGAACTACCACCTCCAAGATGAAACATGTAATGGTTTTTTCCTTTTAAAAATTAAAAGGATGTTAATAATTGAAAGTTTAATATATAATTATCATATTTATGAAATATTTTAGTTTCTAAATTTATAAACCATACTACCACATTTTTCTTTCCTTTGGAAAATAAAATCTTCACACACTCGTACGTGTGGACTACCACCTTCATAGAATGATATATTTATGTTTTTCATTTTAGAACTACCTTATATGGATGACCAAGATAATGGGTTTAAAGTATAAATTTATTTTTATGATATATGTCACAAACCATCCCGAGTACCCTAGTAACCCAATAAGCGAGCTGACACTAACATAGCCTGAAAGAAGTTCCTGATCCCCAAGGGTCAATGAATAACACCTAGATTCATTGAATATGTAACTGAGAATGATTTTTCCACCAAAATTGAAAAAGAAAACAAATAATAGAGTATTCATAAACAAAATATACCCCTAGGAGTAATGTAAAAAAAGTCAACAAGGAATAAACTAGCCCAAATCACTATAACCAAAGTACTAAAATGGGAACACAATCCTAAGGTCCCTAAGGACACAAATCACTAAGACCAAATATCAACAGCTAGATCAACCTCCAAGAGATCCATTCCCTTTGCTGAAACCTGGAAGAAGAAAGTATATAAACACCCAATGGAAAAAGGTTGTTGTGATCATAATCCCAGTAGGATATCACCAAAGAATCCATAAAATATTCCAATTATATATTTTCTAAATTAATTATTTCAATTTTTAAAGATAATTTTTTTGGTAATATAAAAGAATTATTAATCAAAACATGCTACACATTTTCAAAATAATGGAAATTACATTCAAGGAATATGATTTACTTTATAAGAGATTAAACATTTCTAAAATAATGTATTATGTACAATATTTATATAAAATATTTTATATAAATTTAAAAGGCATGTATATCAGTTCACAAAAACATTGGAATTCATTTATATCTCAAATATAACTAAACAAGGGATCAACATGGTCATCCTCCAAAAGGTACGATAGTATTAACCGGTTATAGGATTACATAATCTCGATGTAAACTTAGTAAAATGTGTATACACATGTCCCAATGACTCTAGAAAAATGAGACTCATCACCAACCCATCAGGTATGTGGCCTTATGCATGTATGTTTTTGAATGTTTTAATAGCATTGAGTGTATCCAAATAACTCACAAACTACATAAGGCTTGCATGTGCTCTTACATGATGGGAAAACTATTTTAAGACAACATTAAATATTATCAATCCCATTTTTAAATTTCAAAAATACATATTCCTTTAAATTTAAATCAAAAACGTTTTTTTATTCAGAACATGCCTTTTTCACAAGATAAAATGAATGGGTTTCTATCAAATCATTGTAATCCATTTTGTCGAGTTTGAAATCCATTCAAAACAAATTCCATCCTTTTCGAAATTCATTTTCCAAATTAAATTAACAATTTAGTTGAAAAAATTTCTATCAAAATCCTCCATTTAAATTCAATAATTTAAATCTAGAAATTTCCATAAACCCACCCAATTTAAAGGGATTAGGGGTTTTCCAAATATCCATGCCAAAACCATTTCAAATATCTGAGTTCAATGGAATCAGGTTTTTATCAATTTAATTGAAAGAAAATTTGTACAAATTGAATTAAAATAAATAATTTAATAAAATTATGAAATAAAATGTTAACCAATTTGGAAAATCAAGATAGAACCACCAACCTCAAGGTCTTCAATGTCAGCGGAGATGATAAACCACCATGTGTAGTTCAATATTGTAACGACCCGAAATTTTGAATAATTTTATTTCCTTACTTTGTGTGTTATTTTATTTTATACTCCACAAAACTATTTCATTTAATAAAATGATTATAATTAAAATAAGACCTTTGGATTTTGACTGCTATATGACTGTTGGTCAATATGAACTTTAGAAACTAAATGTTGCGATTATTATCTATAAATACAAGTGATCTTGATTAATTAATATAGAAAGAAGATTAAATGTCCCCATATAGTAGTCTTGGGCTGATCAAAGCTCATTTGACGAAACTTGGGAAGGAGGTAGCACCTTTGGGATTTTTTATGGACCAAAACCAAGCCGAACATCATCGTGTGAAGCTGGAACGGAATCGCCTTCGCGAGAAGTTCAAGCTGATAGAAATCAATAATCGAGCAATGTTAGCCGAGCCACCCAAAGATTTTATAACCCTAGCACACCTTACTCTTAGGTCCTATGCTGGTGTTATAAGGGGATATGTAAAGAGACCATAACTACATTGTATAATCTTTTGATTTAAAGAATAAATTGTGATTTCTTCTTATGGTGAAGTTTCTGAATTTTCAAATGTCTGGATAAATATAGTATGCATATTATTGATGTATTTCAGAAAACATATATTTTAAAAAAATTTATGTAAACCTTAAATAATTAATAATGAGTAATGATTTCCAAAAAATGGTCTTCGACAGTTATGTTCACTACAAAGTTTAGAGACTAATAAGATCAACTAATTTTTTTGTAAATATTCAATTATGAAATGTGATTTTATTCTTATGATTAGTAATGTGACCAAATTTATTAAGTAAATTCACTTAATAAAGTATTAATATAATTCAGACACCTTGATAAAGTACTGTGATTCAATAAAATAAGTAAATAACTAATTCAGAAATTAATGGTTAAGTATTAGTTTTTTTGGGTGAATAGTGTTTTTTATTTAAAAAATCAGTTAAAATTATTTTGAAAATTGTTTTCATAAAATGGAGTTCATTTTTGAAATCAGAGAATTGATATTTGGTTAATGTGATATTTTGGGATGTTTCTGAGATAGTTGAATTTTCGGTGAATAGTGAAAATACTGTTTTTGAGTTTTGGTTGTTTAATGACATCATTAAGGATGTAATAATAATGAAATAATTATGGCTTACTTTTGAATAGTAAGATAAGGTATGATGTGTCCCATGTGGCCAATACCATTGCAAATACAATGGGAAAGCCCATGGTTTTTCCAATACCACAAATGAGGTGTCCCTTGGCAATTAATGGGTTGTTCCCTCACTTCTCTTATATATACAAAGCCTTTCCGTCATTCATTTCATTTAAAAATCCTCCCCAATGATTTTCTGGTCTCCTTAGCACCCAAGAGTCCTCCCTAGGTGCCCTCAATCCTTCAAAGGTCCCATCCTTCAAGCTTTCGATGTTATTCTTCAAGGTAAGGGATCCTCTCACCCTCCTCTTTTAATCCATGACTTCCTTTATGTTGTGTCTTCTAGTTTAAATTTTTTTTTGATGGTATGTTCTTATAAGTTATCATTACTTTTCATTTCATGTCTAATTTTTGAGAGACCCTTTCCTCTCTCACCAATTCTTTTTCAGAATTTTTATGTGACGCAGTTATGCTGCCGAATTTTCGAAAAAGGAATCACGTCTTCTCTTTTATTTCATGATTCCTTTGCATGTGGTATGCCATTGAAATTTACATACCATGTTATTATCTACATATAATACTATATTTATATGTATTATAAGTTATTTATGTGTGTGTTACTCTTGTACCCACTCTTTTCAATGTTTTCTAAAACCATGTAATATAGCCGTTATGCTACAGATATTTCGCCACAAAATTTCTATCTTATACTCTCTAGAAATTATCCTGTTTTATTTATGTGAGTACACAGAACTATTTCATTTATTTGGGTGTTTATAAATATAAACAGATGATTTATTTGATTCTGGAATTTTCATACATATAACCCTCAGTCCCTTTCCATGTGTTATAATTGGCATAATGACGTTACTTTTTTGAGAACTTTTGAAAAGTCATGATCTTGAAATGAAACCCATTTCTTTTATTCTACATGGGTTATTTATGAAATTATTTATTATGATCTATGTGGCTCACCTGAATGTAAATAAATATTAAGGGTGCACCTAGATAGTGCTCCAATGAATTGGGTAAAGATTTAATCTCTAGAGATGACAAGTTTGACGATACCTTGGTGAATAACCTTGATAATTTTTATGACACCTTGGGGATGGAACTCGGTGATATGATTATTAATGACTAAATGAAATGTTGTAGCCACATATTCAAGTTGTTTTTGATGTTATTTTCATTATGATATGCTTATACTTCCATTGCTCATGTCTTTATGTTGTATTCAAGTTCTTTTCATTATGATATTCTTCTACTTCCATTACTCATGTATTTATGTTGTATTGAAGTTATTTTCATTATGATATGCCTATAATTACATTGATCATGTCTTTATGTTGTATTCATGTTCTTATTGATATCACAAGTACATTGATTCCCTTTTTTACCCTTACTAGGCCTTCTACTCACCCTTTCCTTTGATGTATGTCTCTAGGATATGAGATACAGTAGTTGTACGTAGGATGAACCTATGATGATTCCCTAAAAGTGGTTTAAAAGAATGTTTTATGTTGTATCCATGTTTTGTTGTTCCTGATTTTCAAGACACTAGACTTTAAAGATCCTCTATATGTAAAATGTAATGAAAAGTTATGTATTAAAAAGGTGGATTGCCATAGTTGGTATCAAATGATAGTTTAGTTATTTATGGAAATTAGGATATGAAAACTTTAGGAAGAACCCTCTATAAAAGTTTAAATATAGGATATCTTCCTGGTATTTTGGTGATTATTGAGTAAGTGGTTTATCAAGAAAATACATCCCTATTGGAATATGAGCTGGTAGAGGTGGCTCTAGCACAGATGTACATTGGGGTATAACCCAAAAACACCTATTTAAGCCAGAATCGAAGGGGAACTGGTACACGACAATAGGCCTTGCAACAATCATGGTTACAAAACTCATGGGGGATATGTTTGGTTAATTTCAAACTTTTTATGAATCATTATGAAGTAATTATAGAACAATTTAATTGTCTAAGCATGAAGTTTTATGACATAAAATCCTTTGTAGTTAAAAGATTCGTAAATGGAAAAACTTTCTCATGAATGATTTATTCTTTTAGAAAATGTCCCCATCATCTAGGAATATGTTGACGTATTTACTGAGGAGTTACCCAGACCTTCCCTAGAAAGAGAGGTAGAGTTCTCCATTGAACCCATACCTGGATCTCATCTGATGTCAAAGACCCCCTATTGGATGGAAAATGTAGAGCTAGATGAATTAAATAAGCATCTAAAATATCTTTTGGAGAATGGGATTATCCAACCATGTGTGTCTCCTTGGGGAGAACTAGTTCTCTTTGTGAAGAAGAAGTGTGGATCGATGCATCTATGAATTGATTATAGAAAACTGAAGAGGATCACTATAAAAAACAAATACTCTCTTCCAAGAATTGATTACTTATTCGACCAACTTCATGGGACTCAATTCTTCTTTAAGATTGATCTTTATTCTGGTTATCATCAATTGAGGGTGAAGAATGATGATATTCCAAAAACTGCCTTCCAATCAAGATATGGGTAGTATGAGTTATTTGTTATGCCCTTTGGACCAACTAATGTACCTGCTATTTTTATGGATCAAGAATTAGTTGATTTTGGAAACTTATGTTTTATCAAATGGAAATCCTCTGTATAGGAAAATGATTTGGTGATTAAATGATAAAGGTTATTTTAGACGATTTTTTCTCTTTTGGAGTACTATTTTCCTAAGGGAAGTAAAATAATACAGGACTTAAATTGAGGAGGAATGGTTTAATTTTTTTTAGAATTTATGTATTTATTGTGGACATATGGTGATTTGGGTTATTTCTGGAAAATGATGAACCTAGCATAGAGAATATGTGAATAAGATAATTATACTTTAGTATGATACTTTAATAGTATTCGATGTTAATTGGAGATACATGTTAAGATTTATTGGGAAAGACTATGTGATTAAATCCTTCTAAGTTTTGGGTTCCAATCTTAGTTTGGATTATTCTGAATAATTTTAAGGATGGTTATGTATTTAATGGTATTTCTGGAACTTTGGGTACTTTTGTATAATTTTAGAGATTAATAGTCATATTTATTTTTATAAAGGATTATCCTTTTTGGGACCATATGATCTTGTAAAAACCATTTTATTTTTAGTTGATGACTAAAGGGAAGGGAAAAATATAGTTATTCTTCTATGGATTATGTGATTCTCGAGATGATGATTCGTGTGCTCTTGATGAGACTAAGCCTTTATGAATGCTCATTGTTTGGAGAAAAGATTAGTCTTGGTGGAAAAATATTCAAGGAAGAAACTCTACTTGAAGGTAAGTATATTTCCTTATGTTTTTATTCTATGTAGGAAATTAATTCCTAAAAATTATGAAAAGGAATTTAAAACAAAAACGTTGTTGGTTTACTTTTCTTATTTGGCAATCAAAGAACATTTAACACATCAGAATTTTGTGATCTTATTATGGTTAATTTTCGCCAAATCATGTTTTCTACCACTCTCCATCAAAACATGACCCTTTGTTTTCTATTCCATATCCATGTTTTCCTACATGGAATCCTAGTATGGGTTAACTCAGGTGACCTTTGTACTTCCCTTTCTTTTTTTAGAGTAATACTTTTAGTGACTCTTCTTCCGATGTCGGACTTTAAACGAAATTTCCAAGCCCAATTTTATAATTGTGAGGACACAATTTCTTAAGGGGGGAAGATAGTAATGACCCAAGATTTTGAAAACATTTTGTTTCCTAACATTTTGTGTTATTTTATTTTATACTCAAAAAAATAGTTCATTTAATAAAATGAGTATAATTAAAATATGATCATTGGGTTTCGACGGTTATATGACCGTTGGTCAATATGAAATTCGGAAAATAAATGTTGCAATTATTGTGTATAAATGCATGTGATCTTGATTAATTCATATAGAAAGA
The DNA here is from genome assembly GCA_963277665.1 of Viscum album. Taxonomy (NCBI): domain Eukaryota; kingdom Viridiplantae; phylum Streptophyta; class Magnoliopsida; order Santalales; family Viscaceae; genus Viscum; species Viscum album. The sequence goes on along the minus strand of OY728145.1, from coordinate 1,442,723,362 downwards.
AGATTTGATGGTCCCATCTAGTAGTCTCAGGCCGATCGAAGCCCATATGATGGAACTTGGGAACGAGGTAGCACCTTTGGGAATTGCTCTGTACCAAACCCAAGCTGAATGTAATCGTGTGATGCTAGAACAGAATCGCCTTCACCTGAACTTCAAGCTGATAGAAATCACTACTCGGGCAATGTTGGCCGAGCCGCACCATGATTTTATCACCCTAGCACACCTACTCTTAAGTCCTATAATAGTGTTATAAGGGGCTATGTAACGAGACCATAACTTCCTTGTGTAATCCTTTGATTTGAATAAAAAATTGTGATTTCTTCTTATGGTGATGTTTGTGAATTTTCAAATGTCCAGATAAAAATAGTATGCATATTATTGATAAATTTTAGAAAAAGGATATTTTAAAAATATTTATGTAAACCTTATATAATAAATAATGTGTAATGATTTTCAAAAAATGGTCTTCTACAGTTATGTTCAGAAAGAAATTTAGTGTCTAATAAGATCAACATAATTTTAGATGAATAGTAAAATATGAATAGTGATTTTATTCTTATGAATAGTAGTGTGACCAAATGGATTTTGTAACTTCACTTAATAAAGTATTAATATAATTTAGGCACCTTGATTAAGTAATGTGAATTAATAAAATAGGTAAATAACAGTTTCAGAAATTATTGGTTAAGTATTAGTTTTTTCGGTTGAATAGTGTTTTTTATTTTAAAATTAAATTAAAAATATTTAGAAAATTATTTTCGTAAAATGAAGTTCATTTTTGAAATCAGAGCATCGATATTTGGATTAGGTGAAATTTTTGGAATTTTCTGAGCAAGCTGAATTTTCGGTGAATAGTGAAAATACAGTTTTTGAGTTTCAGGTGTTTAATGACATCATTAAGGATGTAATAATCATGAAATTATTCTGGTATACTTATGAATAGTAATATAAGGAATGAGGTGTCCTATGTGGGTAATACCATGGGAAAAAACCATGGGCAGGCCCATGGTTTTTCTAATACCACCGATGAGGTATCCCTTGGTAATTAATGCTTTGTCCCCTCACTTCTCCTATAAATACCAAGCCTTTAACTCATTCATTTCATTTCAAAATCCTCCCCAACGAAATTATGGTCTTTTTACCTCCCAAGGAGTCCTCCCAAGGTTCCATCAAGCCTCCCAAGGTCCCAACCTTTAAGCTTTCGAAGTTACTCTTCAACGTAAGGGATCGTTTCACCCTCCTCTTTTAAGCCATGAATTTTTTTATGTTGCATCTTCTACTTTCCATTTTTTTTGAGGGAATGTTCTTATATGTTTTCATTACTTTCCATTTCATGTCTAATTATTTATATACCCTTTCCTCTCTCAACAATTTGTTTTCTGAATTTTTATGTGACACCGTTAGGCTGCCGAATTTTCGTAAAAGGAATCACGTCTTCTCTTTTCTTTCATGTTATTTTTTCATGTGGTATGTCATTAAAATTTCCATACCATGTTCTTATCTACATATTATTCAATATTTATATTTTAATATATGTTATTTATGACTTGGTTACTCTTGTACCCTCTCTTTTCAATGTTTTCATAAACCATGTAATGTAGCTGTTATGCTGCAAAAATTCCACCTCAAAATTTCTTTCTCTTTCTCTCTAGAAATTCTCTTGTTTTATTTTTGTGAATACTGAGAACTATTTTGTTTCATTGGGTATTCATAAATATATAAATATGATGTATTTTATTCTTGAATTGACATACATATAACCGTCACTCCCTTTCCATGGGTTATAATTGGCATAATGACATTATTTTTTATGAACATTTAAAACGTCATGATCAGGAAATTAAACCCATTTATTTTATTCTCCATGGGTTATTTATGAAATGATTGATTATGATCTATGTGGATCATATGAAACTAAATACATATTAAGGGTGTGCCCTGATAGCGTTCCAATGCATTGGGTAAAGATTTAATATCTAGAGATGACAAGTTTCATGATACCTTGGTGAATAACCTTGGAAATATTTATGACACCTGGTGGTGGACCTTGGTGATATGTTCATGAATGTCTAAATGTAATGTTGTATCCATATATTCATGTTATTTTTGAAGTTATTTTCATTATGATATGCCTATACTTCTATTTCTAATGTCTTTAGGTTGTATTAAAGTTCTTTTCATTATGAAATGCCTATACTTCCATTGCTCATGTCTTTATGTGGTATTCAAGTTCTTATTGATATTGCAAGTACATTGATTCCCTTTTTACCCTTACCAGGCCTTATTCTCAACCTTTACATTGATGTATGTTTCCAGGATATGAGATGTTGTAGTTGTACATAGGATGTACCTTTGATGAAGCCCTACAAGTGGTTTAGAAGAATGTGTTATGCTGTATTGATATTTTTTGTTCCTGATTTCCAGGACACTAGACTTTAATGATCCTCTACATGTAAAATGTAATGCAACGTTATGTATTAAAAAGACATGATGCCACAAATACACCTCCTGAAAACCATACTATCATAAGCGTCGACACACAAATGATCAACATTTGACATGGGTTCCTAGAACCAAAACCACAAATTTTATTTCAAAAAGAAATAAAATATCACATGCGGGTATACTTTCTCTCTCTTGAATAATTTTCAAATTAATGATTATGAAATATTACAAGTGATAATAAGTTATCTCTCTTAGATACTTTTCAAACTATCGACTTAAAATATTTCATGTGATAATATTTTATCACTCTTAGATAATTTTCAAATTATCATTTGATAATTATAATAATTATCCTTTAAAAATATAATTATCATATGATAATTCTATATTATTACATTATAAATATCCATTTAATAAAATGAAAAATTATATTCTTACAAATTATCATTTCACTAACTTCTTGTGATAATTATTTGTAATTATCACTTGATAATTATTTATTATTATTCCTTGATAAATCTTTGTAATTTTCATTGATAATTTCATGAAATTATCTTTTGATATTTTTAATAGATTATTGTTTGAAGAACTATGTATTATTATCATTTGATAATTATTTACAATCATCACTGGTAATTCCCTATGATTTTCATAACAAATTAACTTTGAAAATTATCGTAGATGACTATTTACCTATCTAATAATAAACCACATGACCATCCTTTAATGATTTTTTACAATTATATATTATTTTAGATTAAAAAAACTCTCCTTTGATAAAAATATTTAATAATTATCCCTGATAATTTCATTAAAATCATTATTTGATACGTTTTTGTAATTATAATTATATAATTCTTAATAATTATATCTTGATAAATTAATTTTTTTTAAAAACCATTTAGAATGGGGAAGATAATATTGAATTATACACTGTTATCTTTGAATAAAAAATATGATTTAGGTTCTGCTCATCGGTATGAGTCCAACGAATCAAAAAGTGTGTAAATCCAATGAATAACATATAAGATATTGATTTTGGAAGATTTTTAGAATAATAAAATAATAATTATATTAAAATATATTAAAAAATTATCAGTCTTCAACCTCACGCATCGCCCCATTGTTCTGGTGTCAGACATTTTGTTTGGAGAGGGGATCAAATAGTTGATCAACCGAGGTTCCCCAATCACCCATTGAGTCTCAGATAACTTGACTCAATTGGATCAACCAAATGGTAGGATTCGCTTTGCTAAAATAACCCTCAAAAGCGCATGGGTTTGACTCAAATTAAAAACACATTTTCAAAACTGATTCAACATTAAATTATTGGTGGAGTTATTAATTTCACCCATTTAATGCATTGGTAACTGAACAAATTCAAAATAGTTGAAAAATGAAGGTTTTAGAAAGATTATCGGTCATCAACAGTGGAAAGACAGTTTTGGGGGGGAGGATGAACAATAACATCCATTTTTGTTTAAATTAATAAATATAATTATTTAATCCAAATAATAAAAGTTACCAAATGACCACTTCACATAAAAATTATATGCTACGTAAGGTGAACCCCTCATTCCGAACCAAATGACGGTCTCATATTTCTCAAATGATAAACCATTTCAGAGATATTAATGATTTATTAATTAAAAAATATAATAAATAAATAAATTTAAATAAAAATGTTTTTATCACGAGCTAGCCATCCAAACGTCTGATAATTACAAATGTTATACTCTATTTAGGATAAAACCCCCATTCCGGACCCATCGGTGGTCTCATATTTCTCTTAAAATGCACTGTTTGAGATATATTTAATTATTTTTAATAATAATATAACAAATATTATTTAATAACATTATCTCCAGAGTGAGACATCCGAAATATTTGTGCTTCTAAATGTTATACAACTCCAAGGGTAAAAACCCTATTATAGATATAACAGTATGCTCAGATTTCTTATATAATAGACCATTATAGAGTTATTCAATTATTTAGAATAAATTTCTTGTGCATTAAATAATATAATTAATATTTTTCTTCCGTCCTCCCCAAGGATTTGTGGAAATTTTGAAACTCATTCTTATTCAGTGTTTAGCTAAGAAAATATTTTATTGAATATTCCAAAGTATTAATTCGGCATTTTATCATTACTCAATGTGTTCAAAAAAATGATACTTTTCATTGATAAACCATTTTTTCACATTTAATTTAATAATAATTTAACACAAGATGGGTTAGGAATACGTGAAATAGTAACGGGATGTTTCAGCCTCCCCACCATAGGAACTTTCTATCCCCAGAAAGCCTATGAAGAATCCTCCATGTCAAAATGAAAAGGCCACTATGCTCTAATCAGATCCTCCCTCTCTCACATATCATGAGAATTAGAACCACGCCACCATATCACATAGACTAGAGGTATCATCCTCCCACAAAGTATCTTGATCTCAGAATCAACAACCATGACTGGTCGTTCATTCTAAGATAAAATATGTTCTACTTCAAGATGACGCCAACTCAGATCATTAGATGGGTCAGATAAAGTTTTTCAAATCTATGATACATGAAACAAATTATGTTTGGACATCAGTTGTGATGGTAGTTCTAAATGGTAAAAAACATTCCCCACATAATTAAAAAACTCAAATGATCCCCCAAAACAAGGATCAATCTTCTCTTTCCTCCCATGCAATCTATGACCCAAACATGATGAAACCTTCAAGAATACATGGTCACCGAAACTACTGATTCACGTAATAGAAGATCGTAGTGCATCCTGGGTGCATAAAACATTAGAAATTAGGGAAACCCCCCATTATATCCTTCATTGTCACTAATGGTTCAACATAACAGTGTCGATAATAGAGAACATCCTCTTTGGAGAACAACCTCTGGCATCAGTCTCCCTTCATAAAGAGAATCTTTAATTCTTACAGAATTTGTCAGTAATCATCTATTCCTAAATAATCATCTCGAGAAGATAATATTTCAAAGAACCATCAGCTTTTATGGTGTATAGAACCGGTGTTTCCCACAGTGACACACTTGGGTGAATAAAGGCTTTCTCAAGAAGATTGTCCAACTAGGACATTAGTTATTTCAATTCAGTAGGATCCATTTGGTAGGAGAAAAACTAGTTGAGTACTAGGAATCAAGTCAATGAGTAACTCAACCTCTCCTACAGGTGGTAAACTAGATAAATCAGAAGAAAAAAAGATGGTAAAATATATGGAAAATTGAGGGAGATAAGTTCTCCAAATGAGAAGAAAACGGTAATATTACCTTCCCTAACTCTTGATAAGAAGGTCTGGACCTGCTCGACCTTGGGTCCCATTCTCCATGAAAAATAGGAGACACAAGAATAGGGTGTGGTTTTGTTGACCCATCGTATATAGTAATCAATTAAGGATTTTTTAGTGACAAGCCAATCCATCCAAAATATCAAATCAATAGATTTCATGTCATGTACCAAAAAACTCCAATCAAGTTTGACATCTGATAGAGATAAGACACAAGTAGGACTACGAATACCCTGCTCTCTCATCATACCATGGGGTGTAGTAATATCCATTGAACATGATAAAATCTCCAAAAGAATGTTTAGAAGATTAATGATATTTTATGAAAAAAATGAGTGAGATGCATTGGTATCAAATAGAGTAGTCACTAAAGACAAAGCTACAACAATGATACCTATCACGGTTACTGGACATATATCAGCTTCATCTATAGACTCTTCCACCCTGTGAAGAAGCTTCGTTCCAGATGCATGTGTTTTGAACTCTTTTGTACATGAATCATTTTATTTCCCATAGTTTTTGATGGTTCTAATGATCTCATGTTGTTATGTGAAGTGGAACCATTCTGCCAAAACTCTACAAGTTCCCAAAATATCAATAGTAGACACCATTCTATCAGCCTAAAAAAGCATGAAAAACACTAAAGCCTTGGCCAACACAATTCAATATGGATAGAAGTGTCCAATGAAAAGATCCTTGAAGTCCTTCCACTCAAATCCCCCAATTTTTCATTTCCTTCACTATCTTATCCCTCCATCTACTACTTGGATGCACCAACCTGAAGGTGGAACACTTCACTATGATCTTGTTCGGTGTCTCCAAGAACTCAAACAAATTTTAAATCCTACCCAACAATTCTTCATCATGTTAAGGATTTGTGGAGCCTTTGAAAACTGATTGTTTATAGTGAAAGAACTTTTGAGAACAATTTTGAATAGCACCCCTAGGTTCCAAAGTTAGAGCCTAAATGGGGACTAGAGGTGGCGACTATCCTAGAGCTTGGAAAATGTACACAATCAACTCAACTACGCTTGGGTCCACTGGAGGATTCTTTAATGGAGGTTCAACAGTAGCCCCTTCTTGGATATGATTTTCATGTCTTCTGAGTGGAATGATTTAACAAAAAATTAACAAACAATAAGTAAGACAATAAACAATTCCCATACATAGAAATGAGGGAAACGTGATCCCGACTAGTAGAACATACATGATTTGGATTTCACTCGATCCAAATCGAAATAGGTAAAATACTAGAACAATTCCACATGATTTCTTTCTCTAACCACCCCGTGTGACTTAAGTTTCATTATAGTGAGAGTTGGCTTGGATCTCATTTGCAACTACCTAATATTTCTAAAAAATATTTCAATAATTCATATTGACTTCATGAGAATATCCCAACCTTTATATGATACCATTTTATAATGATCTGTCCCAGTTAACCTAGTAACCCGATAACAGATCCTGACATGTCATAGCCCAAAGGGAATTCCTGATCCCCATCGGTCCACGACTAGAAACTAGAATCACACAATATATAAGTGGGAACGATTTTTCCACCAACAATGTGAAAGAAAAGAAACATAACAATATGCATAAATCAAAGAAACTCAACTAGGAGTAATTTAACAGAAGTAAAAAAAGACATAAAACATCCTAAATCACTATAACCAATGTAATAAAAATAGATAATATCCCCCATGGTCTATAAGGACACAACTCACCAAGACCAAATCTTAACAACTAGATCCACCTCCAATAGATCCCTTCCCTTTGCTCGAACCTGGAAGAAGAAATTCTTCAAACACCCAAAGGAAAAAGTAGGGTGTGAACCTAAGACCAGTAGGATACCCCAAAGATTTTATAACAGATTCCAAAAATAGACTATCCAATGTAATTCTTTCAATTTTTAAAGAAAAAATGGTTTTCCAATTCAAAATCATTTTTAAATAAAACTTTGAATACATTTTCCAAATAATTTAAATTACATTCAAATCACATGATTTACTTTACAAGATATTTAACATTTATAAAAAAATGGATTATGTTTAACATTTAAATAAAATAGGTTATATAAATTTAGGAGGTATGTAAATCAGTTCACATAGACATTTGCATAAATTTATATCTCAAATATAAATTAACAAGTGTGAAACATGATCATCTGAAAAAATGTATGATAGTATTAACTACCTATAGGATTCCACAATATCTATATAAACTCAAAAAATGTGTATACATGCATCCCTATAACACTGGCCAAAGCAGACTCATCACCAATCCATAGGGGATGTGACCCACTCCATGTATGTTTTAAAACATTGTTACAATGTAGAGTGTATGAAAGTAACCCACTAAATACTTAAGGCTTGCATGTGATCTTAAGTGATGGATGAACAATTTTAAGACTGCTTAAAATACAATTGATGCACACCTGTCGTAAGGTGTGATAAAAGTAATTTATTTCCCTAATGCAGCACAGAGGCTGACCAGGGCCTTCTCACTTGAGGAGCTTCCTTAGTTTTTCATTTCCTTAATCTATATCAGCTAAACTAATTATTTTTTACTGTTTTTTAATTAATCTAATAATGAAATTAAATTTAAATGTCAAATTAAATTTTTAATCATATACTAACATGCAATTACAAAATGAAATTATTGAAGAAAGAACTTGGTCCAAGGGTTGGATAACACAGGTTCATTCATTATTTATTTATTGTTTAAATTGAATTTGATAATTCATATATTAAAACATTAATAATTAGTTAATTTCCCTCGATTTATTTAGTGTGTGATTTTAGTATGCTTCTGACACACTAGACCACACCTCCTCCAATAGTCAAATAGGATAACACCTCAATTGAATATGTTATTCCTACAAGAACTGACTCTACCGTTTGTCGTTTTATCCTTTATGGAAACCCCAACTCCACCGTATGAAGGTATTGCCTAAGAGAAGGTAGGTAATATTAATTAATCATGGAAAATAAATGGATTTGGGAATTGTGTCGTGGTGGACGACCGTCACACCTGTGCATTATTCCCACCTCCAACACAAATAGAATAAAAACATTTTGAATTATAACACAATAATAAAGAACACCGTGAATCCTCCCCTAGGGCCAAGCCTCAAGTTAGTCACTTTCAATGGAGATGTTAGTAGAGATAATGATGAAAAGAAGGTAGAGAGAAAGAAATTAGACTATAATTTGTAAAGAATGGCAGAGGGAAAGAATGTGGAATCACTTTAATTAAAATTTGAATGCATTACTTGGGAAAATAAATCTAAAAATAAAAAGAGAAGAACAGAAAACTCCAATGTTAGAAGCATATCCCAGAGCCTCCACTCCAACTTCAGGGTCATACTCTCCCCTTAGCATGGGTGAAATCCTCTTTATATAGGCTAACGGGTTGCCATCCTCCGATCTTCAAATTTAAGATCTTCATAATTCCTCTTTATGATTTCCAGCAGATTTTATCCACCGAACGTTTGACCATGTTCGGCAAATTCAATGACCAAATTGTGCAATGTTGTATTATATAAGGATCTTAGAAAATATGGTTTACATTTCATTACAAAAATTTCAGATTTATTATCTATATGTACTATGAGATATGGACAATTGATGTTGAGATTGTATTCCAGAGAAAGGTTTCCTTTTTCCCTATAATGTCACCATTCATGGACCACTTTAATGGTGTAAAATCTTTAATATCTTAAATGGAAATACTACCCATTAAATATTTCAGAAAATAAAATTAGTATAACCCCAATTTGAGGGGTGTAGACCGAGTTAGGATACATTTAGTGAGGTGTGGTCCACGCTGTCGTGCCGAATAATTGTCCACATGAATTGAATTTTTCGGACCCATGGATGGCCGAATTATATCCTAGTTCAAAAATAAAAGATGAATAAAATACATATATTAAACCAATAATAAAATATTCACATCAATTAGAGTTATATTTTAAAAAACAATCATGAATTACCAAAGTTATTAAAATCTGACAATATTTCAAAATTAAGCAGTTTCCCAATTTTAGCCCAAAACACATCATAAATCCAAAATTGTTGAAATTAACTCAGCTGGTTCAAGTTTTTGGGATTAAATCATTGAATTAAATATAAAAAATGACTAAAATATTATCTCTATCAATTCCCCCATAATTAAAATATGCTTATCCTCAAGCATAAAATCTCAACAAAGAATTCAAAGGGCACCAATGTTACAAATATTCACATTTCAATGAAATAAAATAAAATGATTATCAATGTCTAATAAAATCTTCCAGTTCAAAAAAAAATATCACTTTAATTAACCAATTTTCAGTGAAACAATAAATTCAATCATTTTACTTTTCTCCATTGAAAAATGATGGGGCTTCTCCTTTCATTCATTCAATATTATTAATTTATTATTATTAAACATGAAAAATCATGATCTACCTCTATTTTGAATATTTTATCTCATAACTCATGATAAATTTAATAGTGGAGTTATGCTCATATCATGAGAACATGCTCTTTATCCGTATTCTTGTAATGGAACTACTTTCTCCACTTTGTAAAGACAAAACACACATAAAATCATGAGGACTTCCAATAAATGTTCAAATGACTCTGTGGCTTAGGGTTAGTGGGTAAATGACTGAAATAATTTAAGGCCAAAAGTAGGTGGTTTGCCTCTTAAGTACAATACATGATTAATCAAGTGAAAACACAGGATGAACCTCACTCATATCCCCTTGAAAATGTGAAATACAGCACCACCCCATTTTTACGACATGGGTAATGAGTCAATAAATGATTACAAAGAATGATATCATCCACGTTCTCCCCATAATTTTTTTTTATTTTTTTTTTGTAAAGATACAGAAAGGTATACCTTTATTTTTCACTTTTATTAATGCTCTAGAAAGGCATAGCTTTATTTTGATTTTTTGTCACTTTTTATGGAAAACTGGATGAAATGAATGAAGCATAATGAAATGATAACTCATACCTAATTTTCTAATTATACACTTCCCAAAATGATGAAACACACCTCACACCTCCCACAAATGATACAAATCCCAATGAACGCACACGAAAGGCCCTTCCCCCACACTCAAACATGAAATATTCATGAAAAAATATTAAAAGTGTAGGTATATAAAGAAATGTCAGCTTGTAATGTAGTTTAAACCTATAAGGAAATTCATGGATTCTATGGGATAACAAAGGATAAATTTAAGGGTGGATCTCAGGTAAATATTTGGCTAGCCAATGTAATTCCTCAATCATTTTAAATGTGTTTTTGCACAGTCATAACTTTGAAATGTTTCAATACAAGTTCTAGTAGGTGGCATGTCCCAAGATCACTCAAGAAATATGTTCAAGATAAAATTGTAAATATATGGTATATAAATCCTCCTATGAATAGGAATATTATATTCTAAAATCAGTCATGGAAAGATTAATAATAAAGAAATTAATTCACATGAATTTCATAAATTCAAATAATGAAAAATGGAAGGGAAATTTCATTTACATGAATCAATTAATTCCCACAAATCATGGGTCCTTATTTCAATATCCAGGATTCACTTTAATCATTCAATTATCCATTTTACTCATTCAATCTCATTATCATTGAAATCTAAAACATGGAATCAGTATAATCCTAAGAAAATCATGTCTCATAGATATGTCAAGTAAAACATAATTCAAGTGTGGGAATCCAATTATAGTTTAAATTACCAAAAAATGTAAGGAGTTTCAATGTTAAACATTAAAAGTGAACTCCTTTTTGAAACGAAGCTTCATCCTTTTATTTAGGGCTTCCCTTTTTCCATCATGAACCTACAAAATATAATTACTCAATTAAATGAAAGGATCATGTCATTAAAGATCAATAATATAGGAGTGAGGGGCTGCATGCTAGGATATTTCTATGAAAATAAATTGAAATATAAATTCCTAGAAATAAAGTAAAGATAAGTCTTGGTATGATCCCACTAGTGGGCCCTGGATTCTTATAGTGCCTCTAGAGGGCACTACTAGCTGTTATCCATAATCCGATTGTGGGAGGATCTTCTTGGAAATGAACCACCACATGTTTCTTTTCCCTGCTTATAGTTCCTTGTTATTATTGAAGAGAATTCCATGTATATAGTACACCAGATCTTCCCCCTTCTCAATGTGGTATACCATGCATGGAGGGGGTAGGATGATGTTTGGATCCTCATCCTCTTTAGTTTATAATTATGCAATGTGTTCTTTAAAACCCAGTGGTTTCTCTAGATGTGCTTCATGAAAAAAATAATCTAAGGGATATTCAGAATTTAAATTTAAAAATAAATTTTAAAATCATCCATTTTAAGGTAGGAGGCTTGTAGATTTGGTTCCTCAGGCTGATGCACTTGAATCTATTCATGGGATTCCCCAAGTAGATGATCAATATCCTCAGGGAGCTCCAGGTCTTCCTCAAGAGGTGCAATTTACCCTTATTCATTATCCTCCAAGGTGATACAAGGATTGACTAAATCTAAAAATTCAATGTCGTATGGTGTGATACTCAAATCAGATTGAATGAAATAAGAAAATTAATATTTTAAGAAAGGATCATGTCCCTGAGCTACTTCTGATGCAATCACTTCTTCCTCTTCAATAAGTTCCTCCTGGAGTTGATCTTCACTTGATGAAGGAAGGTAGTCGAGATCCTCTATTTTTCTTCAAATTCTACCATTTGGGTGGCTTCATCATCTTCTGAGGCTCGAGAGAGGTATAAAGGTGGGGTTTCTTCTACTTTGTATGGAATTAGGATATCATGTTGCATTTTAATTTCTGCCCATGCACTCCAAAATTTCTCCAAATTCATAGGTTTCCCCTCTTGTGAATCAGTATAAAATGATATTTCATCTATCTCTCTATAAATGGTTGGGAGAGGTGTAATTGATCTTCATTAACATCCTCTTTTACCCCCTCAAGTTCTTCAACATCAAAAAAGTGGGGCAATTTCTTCCATAGCTTGCTCAGGATCTTGCTCTGGTTCAGGCTCTGGTTGCTCACTTTGTGCTCGAATATATTAAAATTCTATTTGCATTTTTCTCCCCAAGTCATCTAGAGCATTGCTAATCTTGTCCACCTGGGCATTTATATCTCTATAATCCACTTTGGGTTCTTGATATTTCAATTGCGAGTAATCATTCCATGAATAAAAATTTGATTTTGAATACAACATGAAAAAATTTATTTTAGAATTTTATTTAAAATAATAAAAACTATCTAAAATTTTAAAATAGAAAAAGTAAAGTAAACAACTTATTAGCTCCCTGGTAACACTGCCAGTTTTGACACACGCCTGTCATAGGGCATGACAAAAGTAATTTATTTTCCTAATGCAGCACAGAGGCTAACCAGGGTCGCTCACTTGAGGAGCTTCCTCAGTTGTTCATTAACAAAATTTATATCACCTAAAATAATTATTTTTTACTATTTTCTAATTAATCTAATAATGAAATTAAATTTAAATGTCAAATTAAATGTCAGAACTTATACTAACATGCAATTAAAAAATGAAATTATTGATGAAAGAACTTGGTCCTGGGGTTGGATAACACGGGTTCATTAATTAATAATTTATCATTTGAATTTCAATTGATAATTCATATATTGAAACCTCATTAATGAATTAATTTATATTGATTTATTTAGTGTGGGATTTTTTTATGTGTCCGACACACCAAACCACACCTCCTCCAATAGTCAAATATGATAACACCTCAAGAGAATATGTTATTCCTACAAGACCCGACTCCACCGTATGCTGTTTCATCCCTTATGGAAACCCCATCTCCATCATATGAAGGGATTTCCTAAGATAAGGGGGTGAATATTAATTAATCAAGGAAAATAAATGGATTTGGGAATAGTGTCATGGTGGATGACCGCTGCACCCGTGCATTATTCCCGCCTCTACCACAAATAGAATAAAAACATTTTGAATTATAGCACAATAATAAAAAAAACCGTGAATCCTCCCCCAAGGCCAAGCCTTGAGTTAGTCACTTGCCATGGTGAATTTCACAGAGATAATGATGGATAGAAGGTTGAGAGAAATAAATTAGATTAAATTTGGAAAACAAAGATGGAGGGAAAGAAGGTGGAAACACTTTAATTAAAATATGAATGCTTTACATGGGAAAAGAAAAGTAAAAAAAAGTGAGAAGTAAAGAAAACTCCTATGTTAGAAGCATGTCTCGCAGCCTCCACTCCAACGTCAGTTTCAAAATCCCCCCTCATCATGGGTGGAATACTCTTTATATAGACCAAGGGGTTTCCTTCCTCCACTCTTCAAATTTAAGATCTATATAATGCCTCTTTAAGATATCCAGAAGATTCTATCCCCCGATAGTTTGTCCATGTCCAGCCAATTTAATAGCCAAATTGTGCAATGATATCTTATATAACGATCGTAAAAAATATGTTCTACATTTTATCACAAAATGTCTGATTTATTATCCATGTGTATTATGATATATGGGAAATTAATGCTGATATTTTCTTCCATAGGAAAGTTTCCTTTTTTCTGCCCCACAATGTCAACATTCATGGACCACCTTTATGGTGGAAAATCTTTAATATCTTCAATATATGAACTCCAAATTTAATATTCCTACAAATAAAGTTTTAATAAACCCAATTTGAGGTGTGTATACCGAGTTATAATTAATTTAGTGAGGTGGGGTCCACACAATCATCCAGAATAATTATCCACCTTGATTTATTTTTTTGGACCCATGGATGGCTGAATTATATCCTGGTTAAAAAGCAAAATATGAAGAAAATAAATATATTAACCCAATAAAAAATATATCACATAAATTAGAGTTATATTTTAAAAGATATGCATCAATTACCAAAGTGATTAAAATCTGTCAATATTTCCAAATTAAGGAATTTTCCAATTTTTGCCCAAAACACATGACAAATCCAAAATTCATGAAATTAACTCAACTTGTTCAATTTTTAGGGATTAAATCATTGAATTAAATATAAAAAATAATGAAAATATTATCTCTATCAACGATAAATCTAATTATTCAATTTCAAAAATGCCAATTTCATTATATTTTAATCCAAAACATGTTTTATTAAAAAACATGCCTTTTTCACAAGATAAAACAACTTGGTTTCTATCAATTTATTCTAAGACATTTTCATGAGATTTAAATCCCTTCAAAAGCAATTAAATCCTTTTTACAATCCATCTTCATAATTAAATACAACAATTTAACTGAAAAAGTTTCCATAAAAATCCACCATTTAAATTTAACAATTTAAATCAGACAATTTCCATAATCTCACCCTAATTCCATAGGTTTTGGGGTTTTCCTAATTTATATTCCACAACCATTTCAAATATCCTGATTCACTAGAATCATGTTTTTATCAATTTAATTGAATGAATATTTCGAGCAATTGATTTTAAATCAATAATTGAAATAAATCAAGCAATACAATGTTAATAAATTTGGCTAATTTGGACATAACCACCTACCTCGAGGTCATCAATGTTAGAAATAATGATAAACCCACCTGTGTGGTTCAATAAAAGTTCTCACTGTCTTATTATCATATGCATCGACACACCAATTCACAATGTTCATCAAAGGTTCCTAGAAGAAAAACTATAAATTTTATTTTGAAATGAAATAAAATATCACATGGGATGATAGTTTCTCTCTCCTAAATAATTATCAAATTATAGATTAAAAAATATTACATGTGATAATATTTTATAGCTCTTAGATAATTTTAAAACTAAAGATTAAAAATATTATATGTGATAATATTTTATTGCCCTTAGATAATTTCTAAAATATCATTTTATAATTATAATAATTACCCTTTGACAAAAAATGTAATTATCCTGTGAAAATTATATATTATTAGTTTATAATTATCCTTTTATTAAAATGAATAATTATATTCTTATGAATTATAATTAATGGAAATCATTATGATAATTATTAATTATTATTCCTTGATAAATCCTCGTAATTTTCGTCGATAATTTTGAGAAATTATCTTTAGATACTTTTAATATATTAATCATTGAATACACCAGTATCATTATCATTTGATAATTATTCATATTTATCACTGGTAATTCCATGTTATCATCATAAAACATTATCTCAAATAATTATCATAGATGACTATTTACAAATTTCACAATGTTCTACTGAGCCATCCTTTAATTATTTCTTAAAATTATATATATTTTTAAATTAGTGAAATTATCCTTTGATAGAACTATTTAAGAATTATCTTCGATAATGTTATTTAAATTACTATTTGATAATTTTTTTTAATTATAATTAGATAAATTTTAATTATTATCTTTTGATAAATTTATTATAAATAACCATTTAAAATGTTGAAAAGCTGATTGAATAATACATAGATGTCTTTGAATCAAAAATATGGTTTATGTTTTCTCATCAGTATGAGTCCAAAAAAACAAATAGTGCGTAAATATTATCAATAACATAGAATATTTTGAATTTAAAAGATTTGTTGATTAAGAAAAATTAAATATATATATATATATATATATTAAAAACATATCATTATTCATCATCAGGTATCACCCCATTGAACTGGTGTTGCAATTTTTTTTTGAAGAGGGTTTGAATTAGCTGATCAACAAAGTTTCTCCAATCACCCATGGAGTCTCAAATAACATGACTCAATTGGATCAACCCAATGGTAGGAGTCGCTCAGCTAAAAAAACCCCTCATATGCATTTGGTTTCGACTCAAATTTAATCCATATTTTAAACACCGATTCAACATAAAATTAATGGTGGAGTAATTAATTTCATCCATTTAATGCCTTGGTAATTGAAACAATTGAAAAAAGTTAAAAATTAAAGGTTTTAGAAGGTTAATTGGTCATCAATGGTGGAGATGCAGTTTTAGGGAGAGGATGAACAGTAACATCTGTTTCTTGTTAAATTAATAAATTTAATTATTTGACCGAAATATTAAAAGTTACTAGACACCCATTTCAAATAAAAATTATACATTGACTAAGGAAAAACTCTCATTCTGGACCAAAAAACGGTCTCAGACTTCTCAAACGAACAACAAGTTGAGAGATATTAATGATTTATTATTTTAAAAAGTGAATAAAAAATTATTTTTTTTAAAAAAAAAGTTTTTTTATCGTGAGTGAGTCATCCAAATGTATGATTCTTACAAATGCTACACCCCTCAATGATAAACACCTCATATTGGACCCATCAGTGGTCTCATATTTCTCTTACAACGCACAATTTAGGATAAATTTATTTTTTTTGAATAATAATATAATAAATATAATAAATATTATTTGATATTTTTTATATAAAGAGACATGTATCCAAAAATCCAGTTATTTCGAATTTTATACCCCTCCTAGGGTAAACACCACATTTCAGACATTACATTATGATCAGATTTCTCATACGACATTCTATTTCGGAGATATTAAATTTTATTGATGAAATTGTCTATGCTTGAAATAATATATTTAATATTTTTATTTCATCCTCCCTAAGGCTTTGAAGACATTAGAAACTCATACTTACTCAGTTTTTAAGCCATAAAATAATTAATTGAATATTCCAGAGTATTAATTGGGAGTTTTACAATTCCTCGACTTGTTTAACAAAATAAAAAAATTTCAATGACAAACCATTTTTCCCATTTAACGTAATATTAATTTCACACAAGATGGATTATAAATATATAAAATAATAACAACATGTTAAAATATAAATCATTTTCATTTATTAAAAAATTGATATTCTCTTAATGATATGAATGGTTAATGATCATTATAAAATTAATAATCTTAATCATGTGAACTAAGATGAATAAACTTTATTAAAACTATAAAATTGTTTAAAATATTTCTCATATAATCCAAATTATTTATAATTAGTCTAAATAAAACAAAATTATATCATTATTCTTATGTTATAGTTATATTATTATTTATTCTATTCATAATCACTCATTAATCATATTATGTTCTTGTTTTTGTTCGTTTCACCACATATGAGAATAATGCTACAAAATTATATCATGGATGATCATGAAAATTAGTTAATGGTAAAATATGATATGAATTATTAAATATATATTTTATGGTTTTGGAAATTATTCATCAATATTTCACTCAATATTTTATAAAACACCCTTCACTGGAAAAAAATCACTGTAAAATGATCATCCTCAACTTTATATTCCAGGATATAGACTAAATTAATCATGAAATGATATTTAAACATAAAAAATCATTAAAAATCATCTACTACAGTATCTTTAATTATTTTTTAATGATGAATATTTAAGAAGAATGAATATAGACACCAATATTATGAAACGAGTTAAAAATGATCAAGATTAACCACACCTGACCTCAAAAATGGTACTAACTATGTAACATAAATGAAGAGAATAATTATAAATGAATCTAATAAAAGGATATATATATATATTTTTTAAAAAGTTGATTAATATAATTATCTTTATTATACATAACCTTAGTGTGCATTCAACTAAGAATGGAAATAAAGTAAGGTTTTTTCATCTCAAATTCCTCTCTTTGTGATGTGTTTTATATCATGAACCTAATTTATTTTACATACTATATATACTAACTAATTAAAATGTTTTATTATTAAATCAAATCTATCTATTATATTTTAATTTCAATATTCTGCACTCTCCCCTTCATTATTTTGTCTCTGAATTCCACTCAAGAAGTAATAGTTTTAATTCAAACCCCATTTAAAAAGCGAGGCCTTTCAAATATGACAACCCATATGAAGAATTTTTATCAAATTTAAGTCTAATATCTAAATAATTTAAATATCCAATAGTTATCTTTAGTTATATTTTCCTACCGTTTACATTGTTTTAATTGTAAGTATAATAATCATTTAATGTCAAGTGGCTTTTACAAAAAGTTTTTTAAAATTGAAAAATGTAAAATGTATATTTTTAAAAAATAACTAATAGATTTAAATATGGGTTATTTTTTAAAAAATAATAGGTTTGGATGTGTAGTTGTGTGAATGTGTCATTCTATCATATTTTTAATTATTTATGAAATATATTCTCTATTTTAATGATATCTAAAATAAATCATATTTATACTAGTTTTATGAAATATCTTTTTTAACATTATTTAAAAATACCAAGGGTATTTATTTTTTAAAAAGTTTGTTTATGTCTAAAACTCTTAAATATGTTTTTTTATTTGAGTCAACATCCCTTGATAAATACTATAATCGATCAAGGATATTAATAAAATGATACGACCCACCTTATTTCTAATTTTTTTATTGATATCATCTATCTTATGGAATGATCTACCACTTCCATTGTCTTTTATAATCGTTATTAATGTATAAACACAGTTTCCCCTTCAATATACTTCTTTTGTGAATACCATTTTCTTAATTCCTTTGATTTAAGGGTGTTCACCTATATTTTGTACATCAATTTATTAGGAAGAATAATTATCTAAACAATATAACCTTTTCCTATATTTTGTAAATACCATATGATTTTTTATCATTAATGAATAATATTTACCTTGAAAGTTACTTGATGCAATTGGATACAATTTATTTATCGTGGGTTTATTAAATTATTTTTAGTAATGGAAATTTGAATTTTTATAAAAGGGATAAAAATCCCATTTTATTTACATGGTTTATTTAATATGTGTTAAATGATACACATTTCATTGACATGGGTTCCTTATGATGTGATATGTGATTGATTTCATGTAGAAGTGATAAGTATAGATGATCACATGTGGGGTCTTATATCACCCTCCAATGCATGGGATAAATGTTTATATCTATTCAAATAAGTATTCAAGAGTACATTTTAGTTTCTCATAAGCATGGGCATTGATGGCATGTCCCATGAAATTTATGTTCCCTACATTAATTTTCATTGAAATTTTGAAAGATGATTCATTATTTGGTTTTTATTCTCATGTCTTTATATGATCTCAGGGATCATATTTGTTGACTCACTATTTTGACTCATGTATTAATTTACATCAAGATATATTCCATGATTTATGAATTAATATTTTTTTTTATTATTTTATTATGTATGGTGGTTATACCCATATACTCATATTATTCTCACTTATGATCACAGATTTTTGTCTCTTTTATTAACACTTACTCAACATCTGAGAGCACCCTTTTATTTATTTACATTACCCAAAGTTATAAAAATAAAAAATTATATAAATTATATAAGATTTTATTTTGTGGATAACTTTTTCTAGAATTTGAAGACATTATTAATTGACCATATTTTCTCATTGTGGGAATGAATATCCATTAGTTAAAAGGGTATGAGTTGTGTTAGTTAATTAGCTTTCTAAATTCTCTAAAACAGAAACCTAAAAAAGTAATTGTAATGTATTATAATTAAATATATAAATTAATACATTTAATTACTAGAAAACATGTTCTGCGATTCAATAATCTATAAATTTATTAGAATAATGAGATAAAATTTCTTTTTGAAGAAAATTATTTTCATCAATGTGAACTCTTATTTACAACACTTTATCTCTATAGGCTCTCTTGTGTTTTGTTTATTTTCATTTATATATTTATAGATAGAATGAATTTTAATAAACCACAAAATTGGATTATTCTTAGTTTACTAATATTAATAGGGATTCATGAAAAATCCCCCACATTAATCTATTAGAAACGTTATTAACACTTTAATCTCTTCCTCATATTATTTTATCATATAACTAAATCCCTTCTATTTAAAATTAATATTCACCCCATTTGGTTCAATATTATTTATATTTCACTAAAAAATTGGTTCATAGGTAGTATATATATGTTGTGTCATTTATTAGAAACACAAATTTCATAATGTAATTTTTTTTGAAATACATATATAAATTATATTACATGAATATATAAAGTATATATATATATATATATATCCTATTTTTTATAATACATTGCTATATATATACATGTAATGAAACTTCAATATATAAATAAAATTTTATATTATATATATAAATATGTTCATAAGTATATCAATAAATTGTAAATTGGTGTGTAAATATATAATTATGATTGTGGGTGGGTGGGTGTAAATATATAAATTTGTGTGTGCATGTGGATGGATGTGAAATCCCACATATACATAAAAAAAATTAAACACACAATTATATATATATAGAAAGTGGAATAATATATTTTAGAATATAAATTATAAATTTTAAAAAATATGAGATCCCTAGTAAGATTATGCTTATAAACATGAGTAGGTGAATCGAGTGTTTTCATATTTTTAACAAATTCCAAATATTCTTTTAATAAACAACCATCATTTTCTATTTTGAAAGTCTACATCCTATTAAGACTCATCAAGATCATCTTTTTCTCACCAAAACCACATAGATCACATGCACACTCGTAAAGAGAGAATTTATAGAATGTGGAGTATTTGTTAGTTTTAAATGTAATGTGTGAAACCTAATCCTTATTGTAATCATTATTATCTGGGTCTTATATTTACCACTATAATATTTTTATCAATTATAATGGTAGGGGGATATTGTTATCCTCACCCACTCTATCAATATATTTTATAGACGAGGGGTTCGCAATATAGAACATGTGAATTGACTAATATATTAAACAAGTGATCCAACCAATATATTATACAAGTGTATTTACTAATAAAATAACATTATCAGTGCCTGAATTGGCCTTTATCAAACATAAAAAGCAATGAATACTAGAGCATGATTAAAAGCCATTGGATTTTATCAGCTCTTCTAAATGCACTGATAAATTGCTCCATTTATCGGTGCTTTTATTTAACATTGATAAAGATCCAATTTATAATTTCTTATATAAGTACTGATGAAATATTAAATTATCTATACTTATAAAAGAGGGTCCCTTTATCAGTGATGATAAAGGGTCCCTTTATGATTGGTTTTTAGCGTTGATAAAGGACCCCATTTTCATTGCTTCTAAAAGAACTGATAAAGGATGCTTTATCAGCACAATTTGTAGAATTAATAAAGGGTCATACTATAGTTTGATGTAATTGAACACTACAGTACTAGAAACAATTCATACTATAGTGTGCTATTAAAAAACACTATAGAAGAATAAATAGTTCCATACATTAGAAAAATCATATAAAAATATTTAATTTAAATGAAATAAAATTTACAACAAATATACAAGAAACAAATATCTTAGAGAAAACAAATATACCAGTATAAAAGAATATACCACCCCTCATTACAAAAAAGAACACACCTATATAATGAAAAATTCTTATATTATTAATAATATAAAGAAATAAATTATGTAAATGTGTTATCTTCAAAATAACATTATGTTGTACTGGGAATACTATGTATCTGATTGCGTTGTTGGTGAATTATTAGGGTCACACCATTTTATCTACATCTTCCAGCATTATATCAATGAAAATTAAATATATAATTATAAGATAAAAATTATAATGAAATCAATTAAGTAATAGAAAATAAAATGATGAGAAAACAATTTAGGATCATTTTATCGATTTCAGCGATGTGATGCATTCTTCAAACTAAAATGACACTTAAATATTGAAAAGATGCACTTGGAGTCATACCAGACCCATTGTGAATCAGATTGGGGTGGAGATGATTCCTACACTTCCAAAAGATTTATGGATTCTTTTACTAAGGTATCAAAGAAGTCTAAATGTGTTTTATCAGTTCTGTGTACATCACATTGGTTTTTTACTAAAATATCATTTTAAACTAGAAAAATGAACTTTGAGTCATACCTATCACATAAAGTTTTAGTTATATATGAGAGTGATTACTACATTTTCAAAATGAACTATGAATCATTATTCTAAACCATCTATCCAATATGAGTGTGGTTTCTTCATTTTTAGTGAGTGACACTTTTTGAACTTAAATATCAATTCTAAACTGATAAAAGATGTTTTGAGTTGCGTAGGGAACATCGTGTATTTTATTGAGGTAAGACTGATTTCAAAATGTCACAAATGAATTATTGATTTTTTTAATAAAGTATTAAAACAATAAAAATTTGTTTTCTTAGTTTTGAGTATGTTAGTAGTATTTTTTACTATAATTAATGTCAATTTTAAATAAAAATTAACACTTGGAGTCATACAGGTCACATTGTGCATCAGATTTAGGGGAGGATGATTTCTAAACTTCAAAAATGACTTATAGAATCTTTTATAAAGTATAAAAATAATCTAAATGTGTTTTCTTAGTTCTGAGTATGTCAGTTATGTTTCTTACTAATATTTCATTTTAAACTGGAAACACACTCTTGGAGTCATTCAGGTCTCATAGTGTGTCATTTTGATGTGATATTTATTCTTATGCATCAAAAATGACTTATGTATAATTTTTCTATATAATTAATACTATCCAAGTGCCTTTTATCAGTTTTCAGTGAGTGACACTTTTCGAACATAAATTCCAATTTTAAACTAATACATACACATTGAGTCATACTAGGAACATCATGTATCTGATTATGATAAAACTTATTCCTACATGTCAAAAATTATTTTTAGATCATTATAAAAATTATAAAAGTATTAATAATGAATTTTAATGGATTTAAGTATGTGTGTAGTATTTTATTATGTAATTAATATGTTGAGACCTCTGGGAAAATTAGTTGAACTTATATTTTGATAATCCCAACTATGCTCAATAATATTTTAACTATGCTCAATTATATTTTGATAATCTCAATTATGGTTATGTATAGTTTGATAGTTCCTATATTAATTAATGAGAAATTACATATTTCATTATTCATGTACATCATGCACATATTCATTTATTATATTATTTATATTATCTTCATGGAATAAGGTTACTGGATGAATATATATTCTAACTTCACTATTTCTGCCAATAGAATACTTAAACAGGCAAAAGGTCACCGGTATGCAAGTCTACAGATACGCGGAAGGTTACCGATATACTAAGCTTACCGATATAAGAAGGTTACTGTCAGACAAACCTACCGATATGTGAAGGTCACTGTTACGTCGAGTCTACCGATACGAGAAGGTCACCATTACATCGAGTCTACTGATACGTGAAGGTCACCGTAACATCGAGTCTACCAATATGCGAAGGTCGCCGTTACATCGAGTCTACCGATACGTGAAGGTCACTGATACATCACTGATACAAACAGGTCTACCGCTACCGATGCAATAAAGTCTACCAACAGAAAGCTTACCGTTGCAAATAAAGTCTACCGATAGAAGTCTACCGATGGAAGGGCTACCGTTACACAAGAACCTACCGATACTCAGACCTACCAATACATAGGGCTACCGATATCCAAAGCTACCGTTCCAGACACAGAACCCAATGCTGCATTAATTTCTTTATCATTATTTAATCTAACTAACGGTCATATCAGGTATATTTTAGTACACTGAAATTTATTTAATATGTGTTGTTGGATTTCAGGGAACCGTACCTCGTACCTGAAAAAAGGAAATCATGTCTTGCCGGAGCTCGTTCTTTAAAATGAAAGAAGGGGAATGCATACATACAAAGAGACATACATACCACGGAAAGTGCTAAAAGAACAACCGAGTGTGCATGAAAAGAGATGACTGAACTTACACGAAGAACTCATTCATTACTGCATACCACTGAAGAGCTGAGAACGAGAACATAACAAAAGAACTTCATCGACTGCCTTTTTCTCTGTCTCTACACTTGGAAGTCAAGGAAGCATATAACACTCTGTTTTCTAGAAAAAAAACTGAAGAGGACTCAGAAATAATTCTAATCAATTCAAAGGAGTCCAGAGCTGCACTGCAATCACTAGAGCCACTTCTAAACTCTAAATATTTTCCTCTGTGATTTAATTTTTACATTTCGAGTAGTGTGTATTATCTGCAGTATTTTACACACAGATTATCTCCTGTAATTTAACTGGAGGATCTGTAAATCCTCACTCAAACTCTTACATCTTTTATTTCCCACTGGGATAGTGGTAGAGGTCATGCATGACCTGGACAGCTGATGCTGTTGTTTTTGTTCCCACAGATAACAGTGGTAGAGGTCGTGGACCTGGACAGTCGTATACTGTTGTAATCCCCGATCCAGGGTGTGGATCAATTTTATATAAAGTTTTGAGAGGACTAAGTCTCAGCTTGAGACTGAACCTCTTGGTTAAATCTGTTGTGCTTATTTATTTTCAATGTTATTTTTTTTTATTCCGCTGCAAACTACTTTAAAATCAAAACTATTTTAAAGACACATTGATAATTAAACTCTAAAGTGTTTATATTAGTTGTAAATTAGTAAGTTATTTTCAAAAGCTAATCAATTCTTATGATTTGATTAGCTGGGAAATAATCAATCCTTTGAGAACCTAACCGAACCTTTGTTTTGATATAAATTCACTACAGTTTGATTCTGTGTTTTATTTGGGGGATTTTAAGACAAAGTTTTAAACAGAAATTTTAATTAGAACTCAATTCACCCCCCTCTTATGTGTCCACACTGACGAACATTTGGTATCAGAGGATTTAAAATATTTTCTAATGTACTCTATTTTTTAAATGTGATTCTAGTTGTATTTTAAAGTTCTTAAAATGTCTGTTATTTTTAAATTTTTATCTCTTTAAATATTCACTTTACATAAGCTATCATGGATAATAGACTTGAAGGTGTTGCTACCAATAGGCCACCATTTTTCAATGGAACTAACTATGCTCAGTGGAAAATCAAGATGAAAATTCATTTAGAGAGCATGGGTTTTGATATTTGGACTGCTATAGAATCAGAATATAAAATTCCTACTACTGTTATATCTACTTGGAATGAAGCTACTAAGGCTGCCTACAATAATAATTGCAAAGCTATGAATTCCTTGTACTGTGCTTTAGAAGATGATGAATTTAATAGAATATATTCCTGTAAAACTGATCATGAAATTTGGGATACCTTAGCTGTTTCTCATGAAGGAACAACTAATTTTAAGGAAATGAGATTTAATACTTATACTATTATGTATGATAATTTTAAGATGAAGCATGATGAACCCATTTCTGACATGTACCTCAGGTTTAATTAAATTTTCAACATAATGAATTCTCTGGGAAAGGATGTTCCATCAAAGGAACAAATTATGAGAATTCTGAGATGTATACCCGAAAGATGGAGAGGAACTTTTGTCTCAATTAGAGAATCATGTAATATTGGTGAACTACTATTCAAGGAACTAATTGTCAAGTTGATGATGTATGAAGAGGAACTCAAGGTTTACAAATAAGAAGAAGATGAACCTATAAGGAAGTCTGTTGCTTTCAAGACTTCAACTTCAAAGAACACGGATAAGGAGAATCTCCAAGATATAAATGAAAGTTCTAGTTGTGTAGACAGTGAAAGTGCTTCTGATAGTGATGCTGAGATGGATCACATTGCGAGAAGGTTTAAGAAGTTTTATAGGAAGTGGATGTTTTTCAGAACATCAAATTATAATGTTAAGTATGATAACAAGGGACATTGGAAAAAGGATTAGAAGAAATCTGACAAATCAGATGAAGTTGTCTTCTATGAGTGCAAAAGAAAAGGACACATAAAAGCAGACTGTCCAAAGTTGAAATACAAGAAGAAGTATGAATACAAGGACAATAAGTTTAATAAATACATGAAGGATACTTGGACCTCTTTTGAGGCTAGCTCCAGTGAGTCTGAAATTTTTAAGCCTGAATCCAGAAATACGGAAAATATGTGTTTCATGACAAACACATCTGAGGTATCATCTGAAACTCCTGCTTTAAATTCATATTATTCTGGAGATTATTCTGACTCAGAAAACATTTCAAAATCTAAACTGTTTGAATATTGTGATATTTTAGAAGACACCTATAATGAGCTGAAATAAAAATAAAAAGGTTTAGGGAAACAATATGCTTTAATAGTTAAACACAAATCTGATCTTGATATTGAAATAGAAAAGAATGCTCAGTTTCTTAAAAAGAATAATGAACTAAAATTATCTAATGAGAAACTTATGAAAGACTTATAAAGATTTAAAAATGATAAAGATACTCTTTCTCAAATTATAGATAAGAAAATAGCACCTAGATACACTACTGGTATAGGATACCAACAAGGATAGAGAAAATTTACCAAAACTAAATTCATTCCTAAATCTGGACAGAATACTGCTACTTCTAGTTCTGGACATTAATATGCTTTAACTAATTATATTCATAGTTACAGATCTAATAAGGTTTACCTTTCAAAATCTGTTTATTCTACAAATTTTATGAGACCCATAAGACAAATTTGGGTACCTAAAGTTTTGTTGGCTAACCTGTCCGGACCTAAGAAAATATGGGTACCAAAATCATTTCCTGTCTAAATCTGTTTTGTAGGGAATCTGCTTAAAGAGCTCATGTAGAATGACCTGGTACTTGGACAGTGGATGTTCAAGTCATATGTCAGGAGACATCTCATTCTTTAAAATCTTAGTCATAGTTGATGGAGGTTTTGTCACGTTTGGTGATAATTCTCAAGGTAAAATCATCGACTTAGGCCAGATTGGTAACACTGACTCAGTATTAATTTCAAATGTTCAGTGTGTTGATGGACTAAAGTATAATTTACAAAGTATATCTCAGTTATGTGATGATGGTTTTAATTTTAAATTTGAAAATGATTCTTGCAATGTTTTGAATTCTAAAAATGTTCATGTATTTTCTACCTTAAGAAATAAAAATGATTACGCTGTTGATTTAAATTATTTAGCTAAGAAAAATATTACTTGTTTAAATGCTTTTCATAAAGAGTCTTGGCTTTGGCACAGAAGATTAGGACACTGCAATGTGCATTCACTTAGAAAACTTTCTAGGAAGAACTTAGTTAGAGACCTACCCAAACTTGAATTTCCAACAGAAAAAGTTTGTAATCCTGGTCAAAAGGGAAAGCAACATAAAGTTTCTTTTAAATCAAAGAAAGAAGTGACAACTTCGCAACCTCTCGAGTTTGTTCACATGGATTTGTTTGGACCTTCTAGAGTTTCTAGTTTAAATGGGAAGCACTATTTCTATGTTCTAGTAGATGACTATTCTAGGTATACTTGTGTATATTTTCTATCTCACAAGAGTGAAGCTTGTTATTACTTTGTTAAATATTCCAAGTCTATGGAGAACCTTAGTGGACTTAAGATTAAATCCCTGAGAAGTGATCATGGCTGTGAGTTTGAAAATCATGAGTTTGAATCTTACTGCTCACACAGTGGCTATAGTCACAATTTCTCTGCCCCTAGGACACCTCAGCAAAATGGTGTAGTAGAAAGGAGAAATAGAACCCTTCAGGAAATTTCCAGAACCATGCTCAATGAGTATGACCTACCTGTTTATTTTTGGGCTGAATCTGTAAATACAACTTGTTATATTATCAATAGAGTCTTAATCAGACCTATTCTTAGGAAGACCCCTTACGAGTTGTGGAACCATAGGAAACCTATGGTTAACTATTTCAGAGTTTTTGGTTGAAAGGTCTTTATTCTAAATACCAAAGACAATCTTGAAATGTTTTCATCCAAGAGTGATGAAGGAATTTTCATAGGTTACTCTACCTCTAGTAAAGCCTATAGAGTTTTCAATAAGAGAACCAAATGTGTGGAGGAATCTGTTCACATCAAATTTGATGAAATAGATCCACATGATCCTAAGAACTCTCTTGAAAATATTGAAGATGATCTCTCTGTTTTGAACCTTAATGATAAGGACAACCCATAGTTAAAACATCCAGTTCTGGAAATTTCCCAGAACCTGCTTCTATTGAATCTCAACCTTTAGATGAATCTAAAATCTCTAGCCCTATCTTTTATAGAGAAACTAGAATTCTAAAGAACCAGCCTTTAGATGCTGTTTTAGGTAATTTAGATAGAGGAACACAGACTAGAGCTTCTCTAAGAAATCAGGTTGAACATCAATCTTTTTTTCACAGTTAGAACCTAAAAATATCAATGATGCTATCAATGATGAATTTTGGGTAATGGCTATGCAAGAGTAATTAAATCAATTTGAGAGAAACAAAGTCTGGAAATTAGTAGAAAGACCTAAAGACACTTTGACCATAGGCACAAAGTGGGTGCTTAGAAAAAATGTTGATGAATCTAGAAATATCATTAGAAACAAAGCTAGACTAGATTCACAAGGTTACAATCAAGAAGAATTAATTGACTATGAGGAAACCTTTGCACCGGTAGATAGATTAGAGGCAATTAGGATCTTAACTTCTTTTGCATCACATCTAAATTGTCACGACCCGTCCTCGGGGCCCGTGCTATGACTAACCCAAGCCCGCCTTCCATAGGCCAGGGGCTGGCGACTAGCACCAAGGTGTAAAATCCAGGTGAAAGGGAAGGCATTGGCTTTGAAAAGTAAACAAGCAGTACAGAGTAAGCAAGTGGAAAAAGTAAACACTAAGTAAAACCTGGTACAACAGTAAGTGCAGAAAAGTAATGGGGGCCGGAAATACAAGCCCAACTCTAAAGTACAACTGAAAGGGGAAAACAATAACTAAAAAGTAAAGCCGCAACGTCGAGCCGTACTATGGAAGTCCCACCTGAAGGGTTGGTACAGATAGATCCACTGCCCCTCGGGTCCCGCCGTCCGCTCCGAGTACGTCCCGCCCAGTGGTCCACCTCCAGGTACCGTCCTGCTCGGCAAGCCTCAACCACGATCAACGTTGTCTGTCATCTGCAACCAACACAACGTAGTGTGGGCATATCCCGTGCAGGGGTGAGTATAAGCTACTCAGTAGGGACACCGAGACCCCCGAAGGTCTCCCAAAATCCACAAAGGATAAATACAATCACGAAGTAACAACCGACACTGCTTAGGTATATGCCCATACATATAGCTAAGTCATCAATTCCAATACGCTCCAACCTACGAGCCCAAGTACAACCCAGTCCACACAGGAACGTATACGTATTCCACATTGGGGATCAAAATGTAAAATCCACACAGGATAGCTCAACATAATCCACAAAGTAAGGTAAAACGTAAATCCACACAAGATAGCTCAACACAATCCACAAAGGAATGTAAAAAAGAGTTTCAGCTCACACAGGCATACTTCTTCAAATGACGATAGAGATGATCACTGATCCATCTAAGTCGTCGGACCCACAAAGGATCGATAGGTACTAACCCACGCAATGACCCATAAAGGATCTTACCCACAAAGGATCGATAGGTAACTAACCCCCGCA
Organism: Viscum album; assembly: GCA_963277665.1. Taxonomy (NCBI): domain Eukaryota; kingdom Viridiplantae; phylum Streptophyta; class Magnoliopsida; order Santalales; family Viscaceae; genus Viscum; species Viscum album. Next base: position 1,442,693,243 of record OY728145.1, on the reverse strand, counting down.
AAGACCCACACAGGATCGGGTCCACACAGGACCTGTAGGCGCTGGCCCACACAAGACCGCTGAGCGCTGACCCACACAGGATCGGACCCACACAGGATCGGTAGCACTGACCCACAAAGGATCGCTGAGTGTTGTAGTCTTCACCGTCGAATCCACTGAGGATCTCTGCACCGTCGCCGTTGTCACAGTAGCAGTCGCAGCCAGCTCTAGGGTTCCCGCACACAGAAAGCTCGTTCGGGAGGGTCTCCTCCACGAGCCGAGAGGCTGATACATCAACTAACACAAAGTCATGAGTTGATGTATCCAAAAGTTCCGTATCTTCAACAGGAACTCAACGTCGCCGACGACACGTCAATCAGACGCCCGGTCTGAGAGTTATTGGCTTTTTCGTCCCAGGGGCCCTGTTGGTTTTTAAGGCAAAACCAACCCGACCGTACTCCACCTGCGTCCAAACCTCGGGTAGAGTATGCCAAAAGATCTGCCTCACTTAGAGGAATTCAACGAAGTCGACGTCACATCGATCGGACGTCCAAAGCTCAAGATATGAGCATTTCCACTCCTAGGGCCCGGTTGGTTTCGTGTACGAACCAACCCGGACGAACTCAAAGTATTCCGAAACCTTGAGTGCAATATACCGAAATGACCGTCTCGATCCAAGGATCGTATCGCCGCTGAAGACTCGTCGTTCGGAGGCCCGTAGCTCATGATACAGGTAAAAGACCGAAAACGGTCTGAAGACGGGGGGGGGGGGGGGGGGGGTCTGGGCCCGGACCAGGTTCGGCGCGGCGCGGCCCGGACAGAATGCGACCCGGCTCAGCTCGGCCGAACGACCGAGCAAGGGAGCCGCGGGGCGCCGCCCCCGCGGGATGCAAGTGCTGCTGCCCACGTGGGGCCGTGCTGGAATTCAGCGGACGCAGCTTTGCCACGTCCCGTGCGTGCTGGACCCGCGCTGTCGCGGGTCTGCTGGCCGCCGCCGCCTCCTACCGCCGGCGCCGCTCCGCCGGCGACCCGCATCGGTGGTGGCTTCCGCGGGCCACCAGAGTTTCTCCGGTGGTCCGATTTTGCGCCCGTCTTCACTGTAGCTTCTCACTGGTTCCGTACTTCACTGCGGAAACAACGGATCATCCCTGCTGCATGTTTTGTCGTCGCCCGCCAATCCGCGCATCAACGAAGAACTGCAGAGGGTTGTCGGGCCGTGTTCGTTTGGCCCGCACCCTCCGCGTTAGATGATAACAGTCGGGAGAAATAATCAAAACATAGAAACATAACAAATACCAATTTTAATAAATTAAAATTGCTCTTATGAAACCGGGTTCATTGTTTTGAACGGAAACATCCACAGAGTAAAATCATTCCCAACAAAACCCCTACCTCATCATGTCGTCGCACGCGTGTTCTTCGCGGAATTGATCGCCGCGGAAGGAGGCTATCGTCGCGTCGCGGAAGGGTGTCCCGTCGTCGCGGAAGAGCGTCACATCGTCGTGGAAGGGTGTCGTGTCGTCGAGGAATACGGTATCGCGTCGACGAACTATGAGGTTCAAGAACATATAGATTTAATTAATAATAATTAAATCCATATTGTTGTTATAATTCACAAAGAAAAAATAAAGGAGAAACCCGAAATCTCCTACCTCAAGAAGTTTGTGATCAGAGATCGTTGCGGGGAAAAACGTCTTGGAAGAAGCATCGTCGATCTCTGAGGGTGACGGAGTCCTTCGTGTTTTTCACGTTGTTCGCGTTCTTCGCGTTCTTCGCGAAGGAGGTTGAAGGCACAAAATTGTCAAAACCTCTCAACGAGAATTTCTCCAGAAGTCCTGCGTTGGCCTTATTTTATTATTACGCCAACGGATTGTAAACAGGTTAAGAAACGATTAAATTAATTCATAGAATTAATTCAACGAAGTTAACTGCCCAATTAAATGGTGCGTTAAGAATTTAAGAAAACGCGTCATTTGACTTTCATAATGACGGGTTTTCACGGGTGCGTTACTTAGCGGAGAAGAAACGGTGGGGCTCGTGCGGGCCCCACATCACAAATATCCTACCAAGAGGGTAGGATATTTTTGGATAGCACCATATCCGCATCAACTCAGCTTAAGCAGCTTTAAGTGGCTTTCAAGTGGCTTTAAGTAAAATAAAATAAGGTTTGTCGTACCAATTATTTTATTTCTTAACTTTAAGCCCAAAAATTAAAAACCACACCCGAGGAAACGCTACTCTAGAAGAGGAATTTCTAAGAAAGTACCGGCACTGCGATTCCATCTGTGCCCTCAGAATTCGATTCCGAGCACCGGTTAAAAATTTAGAAAAACCCGCTCGTCCGTTCACTGAACGTACCCGTGCCAATCTTCGTAAAATGATTCCGGGAACACCGGGCCTCGGAATCAGGTGCCGTCAGAAACTGTGTTCTTTTAAAAATCCAAAGAAAATTAAGAAAAAATTTCCTTGAATTTTTCAGGTCTTTAAATCACTCCCAACTCAGGGCTTTACGTCCCCATAAAGATACATCATAAACTAGGGAAACAAATGTGGGTACTAAGCACGCATCTGAGCCTCCCGCTCCCAAGTTCTCTCCTGGAGGTTCCCATGCTGCCATCTAATGCGCACAAGAGGAATCGATCGTCCACATAGGACCCGTTCCTGTCGATCCTCGATCTCCACCGGGACCTCCACAAAGGTCTCCCCATCATCCACGTCTAGCTCCCCATGGTCAATGATATGCATCGGGTCGTGCACATATCTCTTCAGCTGGGATACGTGAAAGACGTCGTGCACCCGGTGCAAATGAGGTGGTAGAGCCAGGAGATAAGCCACCTCTCCAATCCTGCTGATGACCTGGAATGGTTCGATGAAGCGTGGAGACAACTTTCCGCCTCGGAAAAATCTCTGTAATCCACATCGAGGTGAGACACGCAAGAAGACGTGGTCTCCGTCCTCGAACTCTAGTGGCCTCCGCCTCCTGTCAGCATAAGACTTCTGTCGGCTCTGAGATGTCCTCATCCGCTCCTGGATGACCTGGACCTTCTCTGTCGTGGCCCAGACCATCTCTGGTCCCACAAGTGCTGAATCCCCAGGGTCTATCCAGCACAAAAGAGATCTGTAAGGTCTGTCGTACAACGCCTCGTATGGTGCCATCCCGTTGGTGGAGTGGTAGCTGTTGTTGTACGCGAACTCCACCAAGGGTAGGTGATCCTCCCAGCTGCGACCAAAGTTGAGGACACATGCGAGGAGCATGTCCTCGAGAGTTTGAATGGTCCTCTCCATCTGACCAACCGTCTGAGGGTGAAAGGCAGTGCTCAGACGTAGCTGCGTCCCAAACGCCTCCTATAGCCCCTTCCATAGCCGGTAAGTAAAGTGATCATCTCGATTGGAGACGATAGATGATGGCACACCGTGAATCCGTACAATCTCCTGAACGTAGAGACGCCCCAAGATCTCCACTGAGCCCTGCTCTATGATGGGTAAGAAGTGAGCCGACTTGGTGAGTCGGTCAACAATCACCCAGATGGAGTCGTGACCTCTGGAAGTGCGTGGAAGTCCAGTCATGAAGTCCATAGATATGCCGTCCCACTTCCACTCCGGGACCTCCAAGGGATGTACCAAGCCTACTGGTACCTGATGCTCTACCTTCACCTACTGGCAGGTGAGGCATCAAAAACGAACTCTGCCGCAACCTTCTTCATGCCTGGCCACCAGTGCTGTCTTCTGAGGTCCTGGTACATCTTCACCACTCTAGGATGTACCGCCAAAGGAGAAGTGTGAAACTATATCAGCACCTCCTATTGTAAAGTGACTGGTACCATGGTACATCCTCTGAAAAGGATGTCGTGCTCTGCTCCAAAGGAGAAGACATCAGGTGCCTGTCCTGAGGATATATGTGCACGCCACGCCTCACAGTCAGCGTCCCCACGCTGTGCCTCTCTGATCTGCTGTAGTAGTGGAGGGGTGATTGTGAGAGACTGGAGGAAGGATGCTCCATCTCTATCCACGAAGGTTATCTGCAAAGCGGCTAGCTGTTCTGTCGCCTCCTCAAGTAGCTGAATGCCCGTCCTCCTGCTGAGAGAATCATCCACCACGTTCCCCTTACCAGGATTATAGACTATATTAATGTCATAGTCCTGGAGGAACTAGAGCCATTGCCACTATCTCAGGTTTAGGTCCTTCTGTGAGAAGATGTACCTGAGACTCTGATGGCCAGAAAAGACTGTAAAGCACTCGCCCATCAGATAGTGTCACCATGTCTTCAGAGCGAAGACCACTGCTGTTAACTCCAGGTCATGGGTAGCATAGTTCTACTCATGCGGCCTCAACTGACGTGTTCCATAGGCGATCACTGCCCGCTCCTACATCAGGACACATCAGAGTCCGGTCCCTGATGCATCGCAGTAGACTATGTACCCTACTCCCTCCTCAGGCAACCTCAAGATAGGTGCGCTGGTCAATCTCTGTCTTAGCTCTTGGAAGCTCTACTGACATCTGTCTGAACACAAAAAGGGTTTCCCCTTCTTCTTCAAAGTTGAGAGTGGTGCTGAAACTCTGGAGAAGTCTGGCACAAACCCTCGATAGTATCCATCTAGTCCCAAGAAACTCCGCACCTCTGTCACGCTCCTAGGTGGCTCCCAAGCTAGCACTGCCTCGATCTTCGTAGGATCCACTGCAACTACCTCCTCAGAGATGACGTGCCCCAATAACTGGACCTCACATATCCAGAACTGAGACTTCGAGAGCTTTCCATCAAGATGGTGCTATTGGAGTGTGTCTAGTAGAACCCGTAAGTGATAGGCGTGCTCCTCTTCAGTCGTAGAGTATATCAAAATGTCGTCGATGAAGACTACGACAAATCGATCGAGGTATGGCTGGAAGATCCTGTTCATGAGGCCCATGAACACTGCTGGAGCATTGGTTACACCGAATGGCATATCCAAGAACTCATAGTGGCCATACCGACATCTGAAGGCCGTCTTCTGCACGTCCTCGTCTCGAGATCTGAGCTGATGATAGCCTGACCTGAGGTCTATCTTCGAGCACCACCGTGCTCCCTTGAGCTGATCAAAGAGGTCATCAATCCTCGGTAGCGGATAATTGTTCCTCACTGTCCCCTGGTTCAGGCGATGATAGTCGACACACAGTCGCAAGCTCCCGTCCGCCTTCTTGGCGAACAAAATCGGGGAAGCCCAGGGTGAAACACTGGGTCAGATGAAACCCTTTCCCTGCAAGTCCTCCAACTGTACCTGTAGATCTCGAAGCTCAGCGGGGGCCATCTGATATGCTGGAGTCGATATCGAGGTTGTCCCGGGGTACATGTAGATATGAAAGTCTACCTCTCTGCGAGGAGGTAGCCCTGGAATGTCATCGGGAAAGACGTCCGCGTACTGATCCACCACTGCAGGAAAACTAGGCCTCCGCACGTCAACATCTCTTAGGATGAGGCTATCCAACTGATGAGTGATGGGTTTTTCTCTCCTCTGCGGAATTCCATCATGTGCTGCGAAGGCTCCCTTCTCGCCGGTGAAGGTGAACCTGCTCCCGTCGGTGCGTACACATCGCACCTTGTGCCTAATACAGTCAATCTGTGCATGGACTGTAGATAACCAATCCATGCCCAAGATGACGTCGTAAGGCCTCGACGTTGCTGCAAGAAGATCCCAGACGAAGCTCTCGCCTCCTAGAGTAAGCTCGCACTACCGGCGCCAGTGCGTAATCATTGATTCTGCTTCCGTAGGAGTCTCTAGCCATAAGGATCGAGCCAACGACTCTGTCGGAATCTCCGAGCTCCAAACAAGGGTAGCAGCTATGAAAGAGTGAATCACTCCTGTGTCTATAAGAACTGCAACAAGGGTTGAATAGACACAGATAGTACCTCGAATCATCTCGGGTGCGCCGTGGTCGTAGGCCTCCACTGCCTGGAGCTGTGCCTGTCTCTGCCCGCCAGCTCCCTGTGGCCGGGGCGGGCCTCCTGGTGGTGGTGGTGGTAGAGCCTCAAATCACCGCCCACCACCCGCTGCTCGGCCAACTCCTCTTCCTCGTCCGCCTCCTCCCTACAGACCGCCACGGTCGACCCTCTACCTCTGCCTGGGTGGCCCCTCAACTGTCTGCTACTCCTCGGCACGGTGGGTCAGGCAGTCACGATCCATGTGACCCTGCCCACCGCAAGTGTAGCACTGCCTGCCTCTCGAAATACTAGCTCCGTGCTGTGTGCCCCGCACTGCTGAGCTAGTGTCCTGAGGCCGTCTGCGTGAGGGTCTGGTCTTCCTGGACCCCTGAGTCATCTGTCGACTACCCGCTGCGAAAGACTGTGCTACGTGTCACCCCGCGGTAGGTCTCGCCGCTGGAGAAGTCTCAATAATAAAGGTCGCGATAAAAAGGGCTCACTCCAGTACTCCTACCTGGGTCGGGATGCTGAGGGAGATCAGCGATGCCCTGATCTCGTGTCTCAATTCCTGCTCAAAGGTCCGAGCCCAGAAGAACGGGTCTCGTACCATGTCAGTCGAGTAGCGCGAGAGATCGATGAATCTCGTTGAGTACTGGGCGACTGTCAAGCTGCCCTGCCACAGCTAAAGAAGCTCTTGGATGCACACCGCATGGAGGGTGGCCGGAACGAACTCTGAACGGAAGAGGCCCTCAAAGTCTGTCCAGATGAGAGAGGCCTCATCGTGCACCTGGAGCATCAAGCTCCACCATCGTCCTGCTTCTTCGTGCAGTAGGCTCGCTGCGAGGATCACCATGAGGTCTGCTGGTGTCCTCACTAGTCTGAAAACTCATACCACTGCCTCCAGCCAGTCCTCGGCTGCCTGGGGATCCGTATCCCTGCGGAACCTGGGCGGTCACTGGCGCTGGAACTCATGCAGTCCACTGAGGCGACGTGCATCGTCAGCGGTTGGTGATGGAAGCATCGGGGGCTCGGTGGGTAGAGGTGCTACCGGTGCCTCTGCTGTCAAAGGGCCCTGTATCGAGGCCTCGTCGCTCGGCAGGCTGTCGTCACGTACGACTCTCGGAACCCTAGCTGGCTGCCGTCGTGGGGCAATCCTGAAAAAGAAACAGGTGCGCCACGGTCAGAATAGTATACCTGGTGAGCTGACATAAGTAATCACAAAGAAAACTTGAAACACACATGCAATCAATGTTTTCGTGCATTAAGTCAGAAATCAGAAGTCACAGTCCTGGTGTACGGATACGTCGGCCGCCGCACCAACACTGGACTCCCTGGACTGATAACCACACCCAATACGCTAAACACTATTGCTTCACATAGAAGAAAGATCAGAGTCTGCGGTAGAACCGAACTCCTCTGATACCAATTTGTCACGACCCGTCCTCGGGGCCCGTGCTGTGACTAACCCAAGCCCGCCTTCCATAGGCCAGGGGCTGGCTACTAGCACCAAGGCGTAAAATCCCAGTAAAAGGGAAGGCATTGCCTTTGAAAAGTAAACAAGCACTATAGAGTAAGAAAGCAGAAAAAGTAAACACTAAGTAAAAGCTGGTACAACAGTAAGTGCAGAAAAGTAAAGGGGGCCTGAAATACAAGCCCAACAGTAAAGTACAACTGAAAGGGGAAAAAAGCAACTGAAAAGTAAAGATGCAATGTCGAGCCGTCCTCTGGAAGTCCCACCTGAAGGGTGGGTACAGATAGCTCCACTGCCCCTCGGGTCCCACCGTCCGCTCCGAGTACGTCCCACCCAGTGGTCCACCTCCAGGTACCGTCTTGCTCTGCAAGCCTCAACAACGATCAACGTTGTCCGTCGGCTGCAACCAACACAACGTAGTGTAGGCATAGCCCGTGCAGGGGTGAGTATAAGATACTCAGTAGGGACCCCGAGACCCCCGAAGGTCTCCCAAAATCCACAAAGGATAAATACAATCACGAAGTAACAACCAACACTACTTAGGTATATGCCCATACATATACCTAAGTCATCAATTCCAATAAGCTCCAACCTTCGAGCCCAAGTACAACCCAGTCTACATAGGAAAGTATACGAATTCCACACAGGAAAGAAAAACTTAAAATCCACATAGGATAGCTCAACACAATCCACAAAGGAAGGTAAAACGTAAATCCACACAGGATAGCTCAACACAATCCACAAAGGAAAGTAAAATAGAGTTTTAGCTCACACAGGTATACTTCTTCAAAAGACGATAGAGATGATCACTGATCCATCTAAGTCGTCGGACCCACAATGGATCGATAGGTACTAACCACCACAATGACCCACAAAGGATCTGACCCACAAAGGATCGATAGGTAACTAACCCCCGCAAAGACCCACACAGGATCGGGCCCACATAGGACCTGTAGGTGCTGGACCACACAGGACCACTAAGCACTGACCCACACAGGATCAGACCCCCACAGGATCGGTAGCACTGACCCACAAAGGATCGCTGAGTGTTGTAGTCGTCTTCGTTGAATCCACTGAGGATCTCTGCACCTTCGTCGTCGTCACAGTAGTAGTCACAACCAGCTCTAGGGTTCCCGCACACAGCAAGCTCGTTCGGGAGGGTCTGCTCCATGATCCGAGAGGCTGATACATCAACTGACACAAATTCCAGAGTTGATGTATCCAAAAGTTCCTTATCGTCGACAGGAACTCAACGTCGCAGACGGCGCGTCAACCGGACGCCCGATCTGAGAGTTATTGGATTTTTCGTCCCAGGGGCCTGGTTGGTTTTTAAGGCAAAACCAACCCGACCGTACTCCACCTGCGTCCAAACCTCGGGCGGAGTATGCCAAAATATCTGTCACACTTAGAGGAATTCAACGAAGTTGACAGCACGTCGATCGGACATCCGAAGCTCAAGATATGAGCGTTTCCGCTCCGAGGGCCCGATTGGTTTCATGTACGAACCAACACAGCCGAACTCAATGTATTCCGAATCCTTGAGTACAATATACCGAAACGACCGTCTCGATCCAAGGATCACATCTCCACTGACGGCGCGTCATTCGGAGGCCCGTAGCTCAAGATACTGGTAAAAGACCGAAAACGGCCTGAAGACGGGGGGTCTAGGCCCGGACCGACCCGGCCCGACCCCCCCTGGGTCGGCCGAACCGGGTCGGACCCGGTTCGGCGGGGCCCGGATCAGCTCGGCTGAACGGCCGAGCGAGGGAGCCGCGGGGCACCGCCCCCGCGGGATGCGAGTGCCGTGGCCCACGTGGGGCCACATTGGAATTCCGCGGACGCGGCTTTGCCGCGTCCCGTGCGTGCCGAACCCCCGTGGCCGCAGGTCCACTGGCCGCCGGCGCTGCGGTTTCAGCCACAGCGTCTCTGTCCGGTGGCGCGCTGGGGCGCCGCCGCCTCCGGCCACCGACACTGCCGCATGGGCTACCCGCGCCGCCGGTGGCTTCCGCGGGTCACCGGAGCTGCTCCAGTGGTCCGATTTCGCTCCCGTCTGCACCGTAGCTTCTCCCGGGTTCAGTACTTCACTGCGGAAACAACAGATCGTCCCTGCAGCATGTTTTGTCACTGCTCGCCAATCCGCACATCAACGAAGAACTGCAGAGGGTTGTCGAGCTGTGTTCGTTTGGCCCACACCCTCCGCGTTAGATGATAACAGTCGGGAGAAATAATAAAAACATATAAAAATTTCAAATAACAATTTTAATAAATTAAAATTGCTATTATGAAACCGGGTTCTTTGTTTTGAACGGAAACATCCACGGAGTAAAATCATTCCCAACAAAACCCCTACCTCGTCAAGTCGTCGCACGCACGTTCTTCGCAGAATTGATCACCGCAGAAGGAGGCGATCGTCGTGTCGCGGAAGCGCGTCGCGTCGTCGCGGAAGAGCGTCTGGTCGTCGCGGAAGGGCGTCGCGTCGTCGCGGAATACAGTATCGCGTCGACGAACTCCGATGTTCAAGAACATATATATTTAATTAATAATAATTAAATCCAAATTGTTGTTATAATTCACAAAGAAAAAATAAAGGAGAAACCGGAAATCTCCTACCTCAAGCAGTTTGTGATCGGAGATCGTTGCGGGGAAGAACATCTCGGAAGAAGCGTCGTCGATCTCCAAGGGTGATGGCGTCCTTCGCGTTCTTCGCGTTCTTCGCATTTTTCGCGAAGGAGGATGAAGGCAAAAAATTGTCAAAACCTCTCAACGAGCATTTCCCCAGAAGTCGTGCGTTGGTCTATTTTATTATTACGCCAACAGATTGTAAACAGGTTATGAAACGACTAAATTAATTCATAGAATTAATTCAACGAAGTTAACTGACCAATTAAATGGTGCGTTAAAAATTTAAGAAAACACGTCAGTTGACTTTCATAATGACGGGTTTTTGCGGGTGCGTTACTTAGCAGAAAAGAAACGGTGGGGCTCGTGCGGACCCCACCTCAAAAATATCCTACCAAGAGGGTAGGATATTTTCGGATAGCACCCTATCTGCATCAAATCAACTTTAGCAACTTTAAGTGGCTTTCCAGTGGCTTTAGGTGAAATAAAATAATGTTTGTCATACCAATTATTTTATTTCTTAACTTTTAGCCAAAAAATTAAAAACCACATCCAAGAAAACACAACTCCAGAAGAGGCATTTCTAAGAAAGTACCGGTGCTGCGATTCCATCGGTGCCCTCAAAATTCGATTTCGAGCACCGGTTCAAAAGTTAGAAAAACCCGCTCGTCCGTTCACTGAACGTACCCGAGCCAAACTTCGGAAAATGATTTCGGGCAGACCGGGCCTCAGAATCAGGTGCTGTCAAAAACTGCGTTCTTGTAAAAATCCAAAGAAAATTATGAAAAAAATTTCCTTGAATTTTTTGGGTCTTTACATAAATTTCAAGTTATATCAAATGGATTTGATAATTTCTTTTCTAAGTGGTTTTATTGTTGAAGATGTTTTTGAAGAACAATCACCTGGTTTTTCAAATCCTCACTTTCAAAATCATGTTTTTAAACATTCGGAAGCTTTATATGGTTTAAAAAAAGCTCCAAGAGTTTGGTATGAAAGACTTAAAAAATTTTTTATTTCAAAAGGATTTTCAAAAGGAATTGCTGATCCCAGTCTTTTTATAAAAAGAATTTCCAAAGTTGTTTTAATAGAATAAATCTATTTTGATGATATTATTTTTTGATCTTCTAAAAATTCCTTATGTACCGATTTTTCTGAGGTTAGGCAAAATGATTTTTAAATGAGCTTAATGGGGGAGCTTAAGTATTTTCCTGGTTTTCAAATTTTTCAAACTAAAGATGGTATTATTATAAATCAGAGTCAATATACTAAGGATTTATTAAAACGTTTTGATTTGGATAGTATTAAGGGAAGTGATAGACCTATGAGTACTACCTGTAAATTGGATATTGTTGAAACTGGGAAACAAGTGGATCAAACTAATTACAAAGGTATGATTGGGATTTTACTTTATTTTACTTATAGTCAACCTGATATTATGTTTAGTGTATGTATGTGTGCTAGATTTCAAGCTAACCCTAAAGGGTCACACTTACTTGCTGTTAAAAATATTTTTAAATATCTTAAAAGTAATTCTAATTTGGAATTGTTTTACCCAAAAGGACAATCATTTGATCTAATAAGTTATTCGGATGATGAATTTTCTGGATGCAAGTTAGATAGAAAGAGCACATCTGGAACATGTCATTTACTTGGAAAATACCTAGTATCATGGTGTAGTAAGAAACAGAACTCAGTTGCATTATCTACTGCTAAAGCAGAGTATATAGATGCTTGTAGTTGTTGCGCACAGATTCTGTGGATGAAACACACTTTATTATACTATGGATTTAATTTTAATCATGTTTCAATTAACTATGACAACACTAGTGCGATCAACATCCCTAAGAACCCTGTGTCTCACTCTAGAACTAAAAACATTGATGTTAGACACCACTCATTAATAGATCATTATCAAATTGGTGATATAACTCTTGAATTTATAGGCACTGAACTCCAATTAGATGATATTTTCACTAAGCCTTTAAGTTTAGAAAGATTAAGTTTCATTAGACACAAATTAGGAATGATAACTTATTCTTAAAACCATTAGGAGACCTCACCGTTAGGAGACCTCGCCATTTGAAACCTCACCGTTAGGAGACCTCACCGTTAAGAGACCTCACCATTAGAAACCTCACCGTTAGGAGACCTCACCTTTAGGAGACCTCACCGTTAGAGACCTCACCATTATAGAAACCTCACCGTTAGAAGACCTCACTGTTAAGAGACTTTACCGGTGCATCTCGCGCTGTTTTAAACTTCTGTTTTTAAGGCCGAGTCTTCGAATGTTTTTTTAGATTTATTTTATTTGTGAATACTAAATGATATTAAAACCTGATATTAGACTTCACTCAATCTCACCGTGAACTCGTATGTTCGAATCCCTCCAACCTAAACCTCTCAAGCCGCAAAACCCGAAACCTCGAATCTGTAATGGCCCGCATCAAGAGACCCCAGGTTACAGATGGGAGTGATGATCCGCAAGCGAAAAGATAGAAAGTAACGAATGCTAGTACCAGTGGAAGCGGAAGTGGAAGTGTAGCTCGAAGGAATCCAGTAAATCCGCATCTCTCAAGGCGAGAGATTGTCGTTGAAAAAGAGGTGTGTGCAGAATGGATCATGGAGAGAAAGTCCTTGGTTCTTAAGGTTTTAGAAGAACAATGCTGGACCGAGTGCTTCGCGAACAACAATGGACCTTATTATCCAGGACTGGTGAAACAGTTCTAAGAATTCATTCATTTTGAAACGCCTGAGGAAGAAAGGATAATGATTTCTTATGTGAATGGACATGAAGATTCTTTTACTTCAGTGGAATGGTCTGGGAACTTAAGTGTTCCGCATGATGGAGATTGTTCCTTCTATTCAAAATCTGTTCCCTCAACCAGTGATGTGTTTAAGTATGAATATGCTTTGTTAGAGCTGACAGGGAATGAGACCCCTAGAAAGGTCATTGCTGTAGAGATGGTAGGGGAGGACAAATTTCTTTTCAAATTCATTCAGCATGTGATTAGTCCAAGAAGAGGAGATTTTGCTACCCTCAAATTTCATGATATTTATCTATTGTATCTATTAAATCATGAAGTTAAGGTAAATCTGTGTAGATTGATTATGATTTAGATTGAGGATATGACTAGACCGAAGTCTTAGTCAAATGCACTGTTCTTCTCAAAGTTGATTTCTGTTATGATGAAAGAAAAGGAAGTGGATGGACCTCAAGATGAAATGATAGTAGTTAAGGATAACTTCTGCATCACCAGGACTGTTTGTAAGTTCATGAAAGTTAGCTGGAATCCTTGGAGAAAATTATGGGTGAATGATGAAGGAAAAATATATGATAAGGTCACACCAAAGGACCATCCCTCTAGACCAAAGAATGTGAGAGATCCTGGTCTTGGACCAGATGAGCCAGAACCGGTCTATAGTGATGATGAAACTGAAGCCGAGGAGGAAGAGACATCAGTAGAGGAAGGAGGAGACCCATACTTACCCCCAAGTCTTGTGCATCACGTTATTTCTTATGGAGCAGATAGCCCTCCAAAAGAACTACCAAAGAGAGAAACTGTCTTGAAGGACAGTGATACAGAGACTACAGAAGAAGGAGAAGAAGCATGCCAGTATGTTATCAAGGACACCTCTAAGGAGAATGAGGCAACCGAATCAGATCATGATGTTAATGGAGAAAAGAGGTTGCTGGTGAAGCAGGTGATGAGAAAAATGAAGAAGAAGAGCTTAGTTTGAGCCCTCTTATAGATAGTACAGTCAGAACAGTGCCTGATCTGGAAGCAGAAGTAACATCTGTGGTTGAGGAAGTTCTTGACCCATCAGAGAAAATGGCTATTGATTCTGCTGCAGTTATATAGGAAATTGCAGAATTACCTCAGGAAGAACAGTTGGAAGAGATACCTCAGGAGAATGTTCCAAGTGAGGGGGAGAATCTTGGCTCAGTATCAGTGCTATATGATATTGAAGGTTGGACATCAGATCCCGGATATATGATTCTTGGACTTTCTTATGGATATTCTGTTGAGGAAGACTAGCCCCAAAAGGAATCAGTTACCCTACCCACTACGGCTGAAATTGTGTAAACCAAGGAGGAACTTGGGTCCTTAAAAGATGAATTGAAAGAAGCAATAAGGGAATCAGTGGCAGATATGAAGAAATGTATGGTTGAAGAGTTGAAAAGCATGTCGAAATCCCTTGAGTTATCCATTGGATATGGTGTATCTAGTATTGTGAAAGAAATTATGGATGAAATTAATGTGTGCCACACTGAGAGTGAGAGTTGGACAGGAGCTGTAGTCGCTATGAGAAAATCAATTTCTTCTTTGACTACCATGCATAGCTCTCAAACTCAAGTAAACTCTGACATTTGATATATCAAAGAAGTGGTCAAGAAATTTGTGGAAGTTTTTGAGGCTTTTAAGAATTCAGTCAAAGAACATCTGAACAGTCAGGGTGAACTTGTTCAGAAGGTAGTTAGTAGTCTGACTCAATCCTTCAAGGAGACAGTGGCCTTATCAATGAAACTGCTTCCCTCATCTAGATCCAGTGTGAACCTTGACCAGATCTGCACTATTATTCAAGAAGAATTGGCTATGGCGAGTCCTAGTGGTGCATCGGATACTCAGATTCTTTCTACCCCTAGGGAAGTTATTAGTTTTGTTTGTGATCACCTGCGGGTAGCTACTACTTCTCAAGAGGCATTCAAAAATATGGTGGATGCTTATTTCGAGAAGGTTTATACCAAGAAACAAATGAAAAACCATTTCAAACTTTTGATTGAGAATATGAAGTTGCCTCCAGTGACTCATGCCTTTAGAGAATAGGTTAGTAAGCTCAGAGAGCTTACTCCTGTTTTGGATAAATTCATTGAAAATAGAGATGATTTTGTGTCTACAATGGAGAGAGGAGGGAGTATTATTATGGATTTTAGGAACTTGATGTTTCCCTTCCTGCATGTGGATGTCAGGACAGTCATTGTACCTCCTACACTTCCTGCCTCTACCTCTGGGAGTACACCTCAAATGACTCCAGTTCAAGCTTTTCGATGCTTGACTCCAATGATCACTCAGAGGAATACAGATTTCAGATCCGGTATAGTTTCTGTAACTGAATCGCCAGTTGTGCCTTCAGCTATTCTAAAACCCTCTATTGAACCTGCACCTGAACCCTCTACTGATCCTAAGGGAAGGACACCTATTCCAGAGGAGGATTGAGTGATTCAAGATCTTTTTTGATAGGATTCACTTGTATCTATGAACTTTTAATTTTCTCAGTGTATCTATTGTACCTTAATGAAAATTCTCTTGTATTCTCTACTTTACTTTGTTCCTGTTCTTTTCTCTGCTACCCTTCTTTTTGTTAATAAAAAAGGGGGAGAAAATACTAGGTGAGAAAAATGATTGTTTTACAGGTTTTAATGAAAGGGGGAGAGAAAATCATATGGGGATAAAAATGAGATGTAAAACAAAGGAGGAGAAAGTACAATATATGCTATGGGGATATAGGAGAAAACTAATAACAACACAAAAATTTATCATGAGAACTTTGTTTTTAAAGATTTTTTCCTATGAATTTTTTTAATTCTTTCCTCTGATACTATTTTACTTTTCTTAGATACTTTGGAATAAGTTGTGCTAGGATGTGATTATCAAAAAGGGGGAGATTGTTGAGCCCTCTGGGAAAATTAGTTGAAGTTATATTTTGATAATCCCAACTATGCTCAATCATATTTTAGTTATGCTCAATTATATTTTGATAATCTCAATTATGTTTAAGTATAGTATGATAGTTCCTATATTAATTAATGAGCAATTACTTATTTCATTATTCATGTATATCATGAACATATTCATTTATTATATTATTTATATTATCTTCAAGGAATATGGTTACTGGATGAATATATATTCTAACTTCACTCATTCTGCCAATAGAATACTTAGATAGGCGAAAGGTAACTGGTATGCAAGTCTACCGATACGCGGAAGGTTACCAATATACTAAGCTTACCGATATAAGAAGGTTACCGTCAAACAAGCCTACCGATACGTGAAGGTCACCGTTACGTCATGTCTACCGAAACGGGAAGGTCACCGTTACATTGAGTCTACCGATACGTGAAGTTCACCGTTACATCGAGTGTACCGATACGTGAAGGTCACCGTTACATCGAGTCTACCGATACGTGAAGGTCACCGATACATTATTGATACATACATGTCAACCACTACCGATGCAGTCAAGTCTACCGATAGAAAGCTCATCGTTGCAAATGAAGTCTACCTATAGAAGTCTACCGATGGAAAAGCTACCGTTACACAAGAATCTACCGATACTCAGACCTACCGATACACAGGGCTACCGATATCCAAAGCTACCGTTCTAGAGACATAACCTGATGCTGCTTTAATTTCTTTATCATTATTTAATCTAACCAGCGGTCATATCAGGTATATTTTAATACACTGACATTTATTTAATATGTGTTGTTGGATGTTAGGGAACCGTACCTCGTACCTGCAAAAAGGAAATCATGTCTTGCAGAAGCTCGTGCTTAAAAATAAATAAAGGGGAATGAATAAATACATAGAGACATACATACCACGGAAAGTGCTAAAAGAACAACTGAGTGTGCATGTATAGAGACGATTGAACTTACAGGAAGAACTCATTCATTACTGCATACCAGTGAAGAGCTGAGAATGAGAACGTAACACAAGAACTTCATCGACTACCTTTTTCTCTGTCTCTACACATGGAAGTCAAGGAAGCAGAGGACACTCTATTTTCCAGACAAAAACCTTAAGAGGACTTAGAACCAATTCTGATCAATTCAATGGAGTCCAGAGCTGCACTACAATCACTAGATCCATTTCTAAACTCTAAATCTTTGCCTCTGTGATTTAATTATTACATTTCGAGTAGTGTGTGTTATCTGCGGTATTTTACACACACATTGTCTCCTGTACTTTAATTGGAGGATCTGTAAATCCTCACTCAAACTCTTAAATATTTTATTTCCCACTGGGATAGTGGTAGAGGTCGCGCGTGACCTTGACAGCTGATGTTGTTGTTTTTGTTCCCACTAATAATAGTGGTAGAGGTCTTGGACCTGGACAGTTGTATACTGTTGTAATCCCCGATCCAGGGTGTGGATCACTTTTATATAAAGTTTTGAGAGGACTAAGTCTCAGCTTGAGACTGAACCTCTTGGTTAAATCTGCTGTGCTTATTTATTTTCAAGGTTATTTTTTTTATTCCGCTGCAAAATACTTTAAAACCAAAACTGTTTTAAAGACACTTTGATAATTAAACTCGCAAGTTTTTATATTAGTTGTAAATAAGTAAGTTAGTTTCAAAAGTTAATCAATTCTTCTGTTTTGATTAACTGGGAAATAATCAATCCTTTGAGAACCTAACCGAACCTTAATTTTGATATAAATTCACTACAGTTTGATTCTATATTTTATTTGGGGGATTTTAAGACAATGTTTTAAACAGAAATTTTAATTGGACCTCAATTCACCCCCCTCTTGAGTGTCCACTCCGACCAACATAATTTCATTTTTAAATGAAACGATACACATGGAGTGATATTGGTGACACTGTGCATCATAGTGTTGTATGAATGATTCCTACAAATTCCAAATGACTTATGGATCATTTTATCAAAATATAAAATACTATCTGAATGCATTTTCTCAATTTTGAGTACAGATGTTTTGTTTTTTTACTAAAATGTCATTTTAAACTGGAAACAAAAACATTGAGTCATACCAGTCACATCAAGTGTCAGTTTGTTGTGAAAATGATTCTTAAATATAAAAAATGGATTGTGAATTATTTTTATAATTTAACCAGATAATATTAGTTATTTTTTTGGTTTTTAGTCAGTAACTCTTTTTAAATGTACATGTAAAATTTTCACTGATAACGGAAAATTTGAGTCATACTGGACACATCTTGTGTCGAATAAAGGTGTTGCTGATTCCTATATTTAAAAATTATTTATGGACCATTTACGTAATGTTTGAAAATATTCCGAATGTTTTTTCTTGGTCTTGAGTATGTCAATTGTATTTTTTTAAAACATTGATGTCAATTTTATATAAAAAGACTCTATTTGGGACACAATGGTCACATTGTGCATCATATTGAGGAGCGGTAGATTACTACATGTTCTACATGACATATAGATTATTTTCATAAATTATCAAAACAAATTGAATGTTTCTACATAGTTTTGAGTATGTCACGTGGGTTTTTTACTAAAAAATCATTTTAAACTAGAAACACACACTTAGAGTCATAATGTTCACATCACACATCATTTTGATATGAGACTAATTAATGCACATAAAAACTACTTTTGAATCCTTTTCATAATTTATCAAAATAATCCCGTATTTTATTTAGTTTTCAGTGAGTAATAATTTTTGAAAATAACTGCTAATTTTAATTTATAAAGGAAACATTGAGTCAAATAGAATCATTGTTTATCAGATTTAGTTGAGGTTGATTACTACAAATCAGAAATGACTTAGGGATAATTTACCTAAAGTATAAAAATAATATTAATGTGTTTTATCAGTTTTTAGTATGTCGGTTGTCTTTTTTGGTAAAATTAATGTCAATTTTAAATAAAAAGATGCACTTGGAGTCATACCTATCACAGCACGCATCATAATGAGGCGAGGGTGACTCATAAGCTTCCCAAATGATATATGAATCATTTTAATAATGTAATAAAATAAAATAAATTCTTTTTATTAGTTTTTAGTATATCACTAGAGTATTTTACTAAAATATCATTTTAAACTGGAAACATGCGCTTTAATTTATACCAACCACATCGTGTGTCTGTTTGAGATGAGATTAATTCACACAAATCATAAATGGATTATAAATTATTTAAATAAATTATCAAGACAATCTCAGTGTGTTTACTTGTTTTTTTTACATTCACTTTTGATGGTAAATGTCAATTTTAAATTGATAACAGACACATTGAGGCATGTTAGACTCATCATGTACCATATTGAGGTACGAATTAGTACTATTTGTAATGAATGATTAAAGATAATTTTCAAAATGTATCAAAATAATATGAATGTGTTTTCTTAGTTTTGAGTATGTCAACTGCGTTTTTGACAAAGGATAATGTCAATTTTAAATAAAAAGATACACTTAGAGGCATATTGGTTATTCTGGGCATCATATTTTGGTTCAATTGATTACTACATGTTCCAAATGAACTATGAATCATTTTATTAATGTATCAAATTAATAAAAAAATGATTATGAGTACATAATGTTTTTTATTGAAATTTCATTTTAAACTGGAATCATGAAATTTGGGTCATTTCGGTCACATCCTATGTCTTTTTGACATTAGACTGATTCATACACCTCAAAAATTAATTATAAATCATTTTCATATATTACCAATACTACATGAGCATATTTTATTGGGTTTTAGTGAGTGAAATGTTTTGAAATAAAATGTCAACTTTACACTGATAACATACTCTCTGATTCATCTCAGGCACATCATGTATTAGACTGATATGAGATTGATTCGTACATGTAAAAAATGACTTATGGATATTTATACTATTGTATCAAAGTTATTCAAATGTGTTCTCTCATGTTTGATTATGTCAGTTATTTTTTTACTAAAATTAATGTTAATTATAAATAAAAAATACACACCTGGATTCATTCCAGTCACACCGTGTGTCTGATTAAGGTGATAATGATTTGTATGCATCCCTAAATGGCATATGGATAATTTTACTAATGTATAAAAAAAATAATTCGTTTTCTTGGTTTTTAGTAGGTCACTTGTGTTTTTATGAAAATTCTATTTTAAATTAGAAACATCTACTTTGATTCATACCTATCACATCATGTGTCAGTTTGATGTGGGATTGATTCCTAAACATCACAAATAACTTATGAATCATTTTACTAGATTATCAAGACAATATAAGATTTTTTACATGATTTTATGTTAGTGAAACTTTTTAAACATAAATATCAATTTTAAACTCATAATGGACACTTTGAGTCATACCAAGAACATTGTGTATTAGATTGAGGTGAGACTAATTCCTACACATAAAAAATGACTTTTGGACTATTTTACTAGAGTTTTAAAATAATCATAACGTGTTTTAATATTTTTGAGTATGTGAAGTATGTTTTGAAATAAATTGTAAATTATAAACTAAAAACGTATTGTTTGAGTCATACTAGTCATATTGTGCATTGGATTGAGGTGTAGTTGATTAAGTATGTGATGTCTGTATTTATTTTAACCATATACACCAAGCCAAAAAACAATTAAACCTTTTATTAGGATGGAAGAAGAGACCCTATACTTCCTAAAACACGTCATCCAAAAACACCATGTTATCTCTTTTTTGGAATGTTGTAGATTATTGAAGAAAAAATATAACATCCCAATAGATATTTAAAAAACAATTATTTGATAAAAATGATATGGAAATAGAAATAAAAATATTAGATAAAATTTCAACAAAATTTTCTAAATAACTAGTATAAATTTTCCATTTCATGATGGTTATATAAAATCTTGATCCACTCCCTTGTTATTTTTATCTCACATAAATCCTCAAAGTACAATATATCACGAGCATGTAAAGCTTAGATAAAACAACCATAACTCAAGAATAAGATTCCACATATATAATAAAATAATTATTATGATAGTAATACTATAAAGAAATAAGTTAAACATAAATATGAAAAAATACTTTAAAAATGTCAATTTTAAACTAAAACCACACAATTTTAGTCATAATAAGTTCAATATGTATTGGTGGATGCATTTTTTATTCCACCATGTTTTTTATCTAAAAGACCTTTCAACACTCTAGGTCAACTAACAATATTGTAGTCTGATAACCCCAAATGATGGAGGCCTTGGAGAATAAATATCAAATCTCATCATCATGAGTGAATTATCCTTATAGAGTAAATTTTCATAACATAGGAGTGAATCATCCTTGTTTAAGAAAATATTTTTTCCCATTACTATAAAAATAATATAATTAACTTATTTTACTATATAAATATTTACATATGAGTTTTTGTGGAACATAATACAATATATATTTTAATTTAACCATCATTGGGAGTAAAAACTCCACAATAATCCATTTACCTTATTTGAGTGAAGAAACATTAATGTGATGCATTATTTATTTTCAGAAGACACTAAAATATATTATAAAATTATAAACCCTTTTTTACAAAATTAAATATCATTATAGAAATTTAAAGCATCCATATGACACTAAAATCTAGTGAATCAATTTAGAATTCTTAGACTATACTATATATCAGTATATCCTTTTCAATTTTTGTAGGTGATGATAAAATATAACATAAAAACATAATTATTTGTTTATCAAAATGGTAATAGCCATATTCTCATGTATTTTATTTAATGATAATGATGATGATATTTTTATTAATAAGCTTGTGAACATTGATTGTTTATATAATGAATATAGACATGCATAATGAATATTACGTATATAGAATTGAAAAAATTGTTATATTATATCATTAATTTAATTGATTATATATTTACCAAAATAGTTATACCACCCACCAAATTGATACCACCATATTATCATTTTCTGAAAATTCATGATTCAATAGAAAATTTTTTTATATATTTTTTGTGGTTTTGGGTCTAGGTACTACAATATTTTTAAAAGGGCCCTATTTTGAATTTCTAGTGGTGGAATATTACATTTGAATCTAGTTTTTAATTTTTGGGTATTTATTTAAAAAGAAATTTATATTCATTTGATTCCTTGTTCCCTTATACTCTGGTTCTTCTCAATGACTACGATCTAAAAATGATGGTTGTCCTCAAATAGTTCTCTCATAAACCTGTTGGATTCAGTGTTTTATTGCAAAACAATTTTTTGAAGCATTAGAGTTGGATTATATATATTTATAATGATTGTATTGGTGTTCTTGAACTCTCAAGTTACTATTGGCTCCTATACGAAGACACTTTTCTTTGTAGTGTAGATAATATATAAGCATGAAACTACAATTGTTTTGTGGTTATTGTTCAGTTTTTTCTTATGAAGGGGTTTCTTTCATAATTCAATTATATTTTATTTTTCATTTATTTTTCTAATAATGTTTTTGGTTTGGATAATTAGTTTGTGAAAATAAATATTCTTTCTTTTGTTTTTTTAAAAAAAATCAACCACATAAATTCTCATATAAAATAACTTCATCAATTGGAAGAAACATTTTTTTATTAGAAAGATCCAACACAAGAAAAATGGCTCTTTTCTTAAGTGAAATGTGTTGTGTGTCCTTTGTAACAATTGTTCTGAAGCATAAAATTTGTATGATACCCATTATACTCAATTATACAATTATTTTATTATTTTTATGCTAGTTTCCCATCTCCTAATCCACCATGGTATCCACCTATAACTCCTCATCCAACTCAATTAATAAATTCTACTACGACTCAACCTCCACCTCTTCTATTTCCAAACAATTTTTTGTTTGTAGGCTAGTTCATCCAAATAAATTGATTTCTTCCATTATACCTTTATTTTAGAAAAAGATCAAAAATAATATATAAGAATTTGGAAAATAATTATTCCCACCACAAATATATATCTATAGTCAGATCCCTTACAAAATCATGAACATAGTATGAAATCACCTAAATTTTGTGAAAAAAACATTTCGGCAACATGTATGTTGTCGATTCATCTCTAAACATATTTACTTCTTATTTTGAGTATAAAGGTTATCATAAATATTGGTAGAACAAATAAAATATAGAAAAAAAATTATTAGGAAATATTTTTAATGAAATTATAATTAAATTTTGAAATTTTTGGGCTAATCATGCTCATATTTAGAGGGATTAAGATATCTCTCCCGAATTTTCAAACAAAATATCCATAATTGTTACCATAACAGTTATTCAGAAAAATCATAAAAATTAATCAATATAAGTAAATTGTTTTGATATATATTTTGATAGTTAAATATTTTTACATATTCATTAATATGTTTCTAATTATTATAATATAAAATATTTTCATGCATATACACATACCTCATGCCACGATTTAGCCTATTTTTAGGGAATTCCCAATTTTAAAAATATTCCTATTAAAAAACACACTGAAACATATATATCAAAATTTATCTATATGTTTTTCATTACAATGTCTTATATATTAAAAATAAAAATTATTTATTGTGGTTTTGTTGGATATTCTTACATTCGATTCAGAAACTAAATATTTGGGTTATCCAGATTGACTGCGATCAACACCCAGTGTTGCGTAAAAAAACAAAATAATTAATTAAAAAAATAAAAGTATAATTTGTGTGATTAGATTGTAGAGTTTTACTTCTACAAGGTAGGAATAAAAAAGAGCCTTACGCCTATTATTTTTTCTCAAATGATTTATGTATATCATTTATTTTCTTCTCATTTTCATTTTATCCAATGTAATTTTTTCCATAGAAACAATACAGGGATTAATGAATCCAAATCATGATGCACACAATTTTCCCTTTATTTGGTAATAATACAAATACATATAGAAAATATGAATAGTTATTAACATCTATAAACATATTATATGAATATTTAAATAGAAGTATTATGGAAATATACCTTATGTATGTATTCTCAACTGAGGCTCCAAACTATTCCTTCTTGATAATCGCATTTAAAATATCAAGAAAAATTATATATATCATTGATGTTCCATATATTTCATTTTCATATAGAATGCAATATATATTTTCATCTTTAAATGTGGACTCTTCATGAATCTATATTGACAATAAATATTTGTCTAGAAGTGGTTGGGAGAATGTACTACTAGAATGTCATTTTTATATCATAGTTAATTCAATAGATTGTCATGATATGGACTTATGTTTCCCTATCAATTTATCCATTTGTTACATCATTCCCCATATTAGACATTTTTTCAATAGCTTTTATTGGTTTTTATTACAAAAAAATATGTTATAGACAGTCCTCATGTATACGAATAAGATTATATGACAATGCTATGGAATTTATAGTAGCATAATAGGACATTGTAATACATGGATCATCAATTGGAACATGGAACATAACATTAGTATCACGTTGTACCTAAATACCCACTCTCAAGTGATCCATTGGGAGTTCTTTCTAGTGTATATTTTCAGCATGGATATTATACACCATACCCATCTCTACAAGGTAGTGTGTGGGTGTTGACAGATAGAAATCACATGCAACAATACCCTACAAAATTTTAGTTATATAATGTTATCAGTAGTTATTTGTTTCCCATTTAGGAGAAAAATTAATGAATAAATTGATTATATCATGTAAGGTATGTGGTTAATTAGAATTAATAGGATCAAATCTAGTTGGTGTATTTGGTTCATGAGGGGATATTTTTTCCTCTATGGGTTCACTTTGATCCTTTTTCATACATTGGTATGCCAAAATAGATCATAAAATATAATCATACAAAGAATCTATATTTTTCTAAAATACAATCACCATATGATATTTGTCTTCATGTTGTTTTATATTCTCAAAATCTGTTCTAGGAGACACATGAAAACCTAATTCTCTATTGGGACTATATTATTCCAGCCGCTTCAAAGCTACTGAAGTTAGTTTTTATTTTGGTATTGTTACTGGTAATTGTTATGTATAAAATATATAATAAATATAAACATAAATTTATATTTTATGCAGTACTATTATAAATCATTTTTAATTATAATGATGTCATAATTACTCATGTTTCCAATACTAATTTTGTGTTTTTATCAACTAGTGTATGTTTCTTATTAACATGAGCTTCCTTTCATAGAACATGATGTGTTATTAAAGTAGATTTGGATTTTGATTCATCATCTGCATTTAAAAAAAGTAACATTTGTTGTTTCATATAACAAAGAATTGTTATTTTGGATTTAAAATATATACCGATTTCTTCTATAGTGAAGTGTTCCCCATCATTACATTATGAAGGAGGTAGAATGGTTTTGATGCAAGTTATTTATTTTCATAACACTTTTTTGGTATCATAAATTAACAATTTTGAATCAAATTGTATAATATAAATACCGTAAAATAATATATTATCGACTTCAATTCCCATAAAATAATTTATCACCATGGTTACTGATGAATGTATTCCATCTTTCCTATATTATAATGTGTTCATAACTAATTGGTGCATGAGGATTTACATTCCCATCTGCATCTTTAAGATGTAATGTGTTTAGAAGAGTTGGGAAGGGTCAATGGGATTTTCTAGCATCTATTAAGACTAATTTATTTTGGAAATATTATAAAATAAATGAACTCTTTGTGTAATAATAAAAATTAAATAAATTATTCATTATATAAATTTTTATTAAAATATAGATAGCATATCGTGACATTGTCGTTAGATATTTCCAATCGATTTCTTTCATTACAAGTGGGATATAGACACATGAATCGATATCAATTGAATCATTCAACATTGTTGTGACCCAAACATAACTAATGATCATTAACATGTTGGTGCCAACTGATTTGTAGCATTGATTCCAACCAACCTCAAATTTTATACCCATACTTATTGATATGATAATATTATTCCACACTATGGTATTGAATCATTGTTGTTTTTTTTCATCAACATGATGTTGATTCCCTAATAATTATGTTGTTTCACCATGAATAATATGTTCTTCCTTAGGATTGGTATCATAAACATGTGCAAAATACATTATCTTCATGTGTAGTAAAAAACAAAATTTTTCTGGAATAACAACAACATAAAAAGATACAAAGGATTTGAGAAAGGTCATATAGATGCTCTTTTGAAAACATGATGATCTATAAAACTCCATTTTCATACTATTTTGTCAAATTATTATCATACATCCATTTTCTAGGAAATATGTATTCGAATTAAGGAAAAGAGTTTCTCCAATATGGAATATTTTATCCTCTAAATTCTACCAAAGGTGAAAGTTATAGAAAAATATCATCATCATTAGCTTCATATCATGAATTTTTTTATCACATTTTGTTTCTTGAGATTCATTCTCTATATATTCTAGACATGAACCTATGTTTCTCGAACCACTCTATGTTGTACTCATCCCATACTAGGTACCGAAGATCATTTTGGATGAAAAGTTCTCAATGGAGTTCAAGCTCCAGAAAAATATGTGGGAT
Organism: Viscum album; assembly: GCA_963277665.1. NCBI lineage: Eukaryota > Viridiplantae > Streptophyta > Magnoliopsida > Santalales > Viscaceae > Viscum > Viscum album. The sequence goes on along the minus strand of OY728145.1, from coordinate 1,442,667,002 downwards.
GAATCTCAAGAAAAAAGTGTAATAACAATTTGGGAGATGAATCTGGTGAGAATAACCATTTTCACCTTTCAAATTTCTAAATTACAAATGTTAATTTAAAATTTTAAATCTCATAACAAAATGATAAAATATCTCTAACACTACCATGAGAACATCAACTCATCCCCCCAAAAGATAACTGAATATAATATATCTTACTAGTCCTTTTCATAAAAAAGTTCTGAAATATGGTAGCTCTATTTCCATTAAGGTTCTTTTATAGTTTGTGAGTATAAAACTTAACATGTAAATACTAACAGGACCCCTAAAATATTCAACAGTGAATATATTTGAGTATATATTCGATTTTAAAACACACAAAATATATATTTCAATCAAGTCATTGTGTACTAACCAGGTTTCCAGGATAATAAAATTTACATACATTATTTTCTACCAATGAATTATAAAAATCATACCATAAGTTTATACCATGGTTGTTCCCTGATATTAAAATTATTTAACTAATAAGAGGTTAAAATTTTAATCATATGAGGAGAATAAATTATTTATCTCCCTCTATAAAATGCTAAATCATATGTGCCATGATATATAACCTTAGACCCCTAGCATACGAGACTATCCCTCAGGGATAACCATCACATGTAATAATTGAAAAAGAATCATGAAATGGGTATAACATATCCATTTTTCTTAGTAATTTCATTAGAAAAATATTTCAAAAATAAATTAAATACAATATATTTTAAAAAAATGTTTCACCTTAGGCATATTTATTTATAATTCATTCTGAAAAAAATACAAAAAAAATCTTGGCATTGAATTTATAATGTTGACCATAAATAAAACTCAAATTTTCTTCATTTTCAATATATAATTTTGTAATTATTATTTTCAAAATATATAAGTAAATATATATTATAAAGTAACCTTAGGAATAATATATTCAATATGTATGAATATCTATATTGATAAGGATCCAAAAAGAGGCATATGATTTCATTCATCATATTGAAAATGAAAATGTCACATTATGTAGTAAATGCGAAGTGATATATAATATGAACATGATTAAAGAGGGAGTTTATTTTTTTATTATTTTTATAATTATATTAAATAAAAATTAAAATCTTCTTTTCCTTATCATATCATTTTAGAAAAATAAATATTTGTTTACTCTATGACTGGAGATGATGTAGAATTTAAAATTAGGGAAGTGATTATGTTTTTTGACGAAATAGTTTTAGTCACTGATGATGGATAAGTTGAAAAACTCACAGATGAATTTTATATAAATATTAAACTATATAATGAAAAATAAATTAGGGTAACTATGAAAAAAATCATATATTATTTTTGTGTTATTAGAATTAAATTATAAATCGTCTTCCATATACTAAAATTACACAATCAACTCAATAAAAAAATTACTAGGATGATCATTTAAATATATATTATGAAGAATCCATATTTAAACTCCATAATCCATCATACCATAAATAAAAACTATTAACAATGTATGGAAACAACATTCATTAATCATCTAAACACTCATTTGGTAAATTAAACATTCCTTAAATGCATTAACAAGATTAATAAATAAATTAAACATACTTCAAATGTTGTCAAAATCATTAACATGTTTACAAGACATGGATTCATAAAAAAATAATTCATCAAATATAACAACAATTAAATAATAATTCAAGAACATCAATTAAATAATAATTCAAGAAAATGAAACATTCCATACTTGTCCTATCACTCATTAAATAATAATTCAATCAAAGATAACACCTACTAAACATACCATAGGCTACCATTTATAAGTAAATAAACATGATTTATAAAACACATTCCTAAAATAATCATATAAGAAAAAAAACCCAAAATAGAAAGTTATCAAATAAAACAGACATTGGATGTGTAAAAAAATTAGTACCATGATTAAAAATCACAGAGAACAATCAAAGAGAATTAGTTGTAGAGGACGATGAAAAATATGAGTTTTATGAGGATGAAGTTCATGTGGATAGTGATAATTATAATAATGGAAAGATCCATGAGTCAAGGTGAAAAAATGGAAACAATTAGGAATAATAAGAGAGACCAAACATGAAAATAGTTACATGATAAAAGATGTAGGGGTCTTCATAGTTGAGAACACCATAATAACATAGACTAAATAACCCACACAAACACTTAATGAGCAAGCAGGAGGATAAAATAACATACCTTAGAATCTGTCCTTGATTATTCTTAGAAAACATAGAGGAGGAGTGCCAATAGGAGGGGGGTTTTGCGAAAGATTGAGAATCACCAATGAATCATTCATTGTAAGGGTTCTTTTAAATAGATCAAGTAGACCTTTATTAGTGTTTTCAAAAATAGTTGATAATGATATCTTTTATCATCACAGAATTAATAAACACTGATAAAAGATCTCTTTATTAGCGATTTTTTGGCACTGATAAAGATAGAGCAATATCGACACTAAAAATCACTGATAAAAGACATAATTATTGGTTCAAAAGGTTTAGTGCAGGTAAATATACGTTTAATCAACGCTTCTTTGGCATTGATAAAGTTATGTCTTTATCGTCTCTAAATAAGCGATGATAAAATGAATCCTTATCTGATCTGAAAATTTAGCGCTGATAATGAATTTATAATTATAATTATAAATAATTTTTTTAAATAAATAAATAAATATATTTATTTATTTATTTTTTATAATTTTATTATTATATAAAAATATAATTATTTATTAATAATTATATGAATACTTTTTTAATGAAATCTAATTTTCATTTATAATTATAAATATTTAATTTTATAACTACCGTGAATATAAATTTATAAATATATTTATCAATAAATAAATTTTTAAAAATATGTATATTTATTTATTTATCATTATAAGTATATTTATATCATTATATATATATATAATTATATATATATATTTAAAAAACATATATAAATATAAATATATTAAATATATTAATTTTTGAAATATATATTTTTTATTTTAAAATTATAAATATATTTATATCATTATGTATATTTACAAACATACATATATATATAAATAATTAACAAATAGAGAAAACATATTCCTTATTTTATTATATTTTTTATTAATTTTATAAATAAATAATTATATACATATATATAAAATAATAATTATATATTTATATCGTTATATATATTTATATAAAAATAAATATATTTATTTAAAAAATATAAATACATGTATAAAGATAAATATAAACACAAATATAGTAAATATATTCATTATTTAAATATTTTTTTATAAATTTCTAATATTTTCAAAATATATAATTATTTATTTATAACTATATAAATAATTTTTTAAAAAATAATATTAATTTACTTAAAATTATAAATATAATTTTTTTTAAATATAGTAAATATATTTTTATTAATATTTATTTAAAAATATATTTTTAACATCGTTAATTAATATATAATCATAAATGCATGCTTCTTGAAAATGAGTGAAATTGTATAATTAAAAATGAGTACACTTTAAAAATATTGAAAAAATGGATAAGTTTTATTAATTAAATATAAATTATTAAAGAAATGTGGATATATATTCATGTAATGATGAATAAATATTGAAAATACTATAAAATAGTAAATAAATATTAATAGATAAATTAAAAAATGAATAAATTAAAAAAATATTGAATATTAAATATTAAAACTGACAAAATAATATTGTACATTAATAATATTAAAAATAAGTAAGTAAAATATATCTATTAAAACATAATATATTAAATTTATCATGTTATAATGAAATTCTGAAATTAATAAAAAAACATGAATAAATTAAATAAATATCTGGTGTATGTGTTTCTTTAGAAGATTTCATTAATTGTGTAAATAATTGTGTGTTTGTGTTGTATATAGAAAACATTAATTACATATATGTATGTGAAATCAATGTAACACACATTTTATATATTTTAAATTGAAAAATAAAAAAACATTCAATTATATCAATTACTCAATGCAATTAGTCATTGTTTGTGATTAATATTAATTTTTAATTTTAAACAATTTTCAATAAACATATGACTAATTTAATGCGTGTATAAATATTTTGTTTTATACAATTCATATTTTTGGAAATAATTTTCACATTGAAATATATATTTATACATATAGAAATATATATATATATAAGTATATTTTTATATTAAATGTATCAGTGAGTAACTTTGTGAAAGATCCATTAAACATGAATAAGAAATTAATATGTTATTAATTATTATTGTTTAATAATTTTAAATATTAATTTTTAATATATTTTACTCATTAATATTTATAAATAATATATATATAATAAACGTATTCATTTTTATTAAAAAATTTCCCATTTGTAATTTTTTTTATAATTTTATAATTTTTACATTCTGAATTTTTTTTGTTTATTTATTACAATATATTATTTTTTTAATTTATTTTCTTAAATATTACAATTTATTCAGTTTTTATATTTGTATATAATATATATTATTTACTAATATTTTTAATTCATATTTATGTATATTGAATTTATCCATTTTTATCAATAATTATTTAATTAATAAAATATATAAATTTTTTATAAATTTACTGATTTTTAATATTTATTTATTTAGTTATTTCATTTTATTCATTTTACATAACTAAATATTAAATAAATACTATTTATTCATATTTATAATTTAAATATATGTATATTAAATCTATACATTTTTATCAATAATTATTTAAATAGAAAAGGAGTTAATATATTTTTTAGTTTAATTAATTTTTATTTTTATTTATTTAAATGTTTTATTTTAGTCGGTACCGTTATCAGTGCTAAAAAATTACGGAAAATGTCAACCCTTTAACAATGCTAAAAATAAGGCACTAATAAATGGTACCGTTTATCACCACTCAAAATAAAGCACTAATAAAGGGTACCTTTAATCATCTATATAGAAAAGTGCTGATAATGGTTACCCTTTATCAGTGCCTTTTTCAGACTATTAAAGGTCTATTTTGTAATCGTGTGGTCACTTCTCTTGCATGTTCTTTATACTATCTCCCATGATTCATCAGAAAAATATCCCCCTCATTATAGTTGATCACCAGGTTTATAATTATATCCTTATAGGCACCACATCTCATAAATTTCTTTAAACACATAATCATCAACTGCCAGAAAATGATATATTGAACCTTCTACAACATTGTATATATGATAACTCATCCCCTAAATGTTATTAAATACTATATGTTTGACTCCCAAAATGGCTTCAACCAAATCATTTTAGTTGGTTTCATCTTCTTATTCTCTTTCTCTTCTTCTTCCTTGAAACCTAGCAGATTGTATCTCTTCAAAACATGCTCAAGAAAATCTACTATTCCTTTATAATTCATAATGAAAATTATTCTTCCTCTTTATTAAATCCTATCATCTCAAAAAACTACAGAAATTTCCTCAAGTGTTCTTTTCCTATCTTGGTCCCTCAGTTTTTCTAAGATACATTTAGTAGTGAACCTTTTTATTAGTTTTTACCTTATTGATCTTCACTGTACAGGTTTTAACTCAACTTTTCATAAGTGTATTTTATTATTATAAAAAATATAAATAACTCATATGATTACACATAATATAAATACAAACACCAACTGATTTTTTTCTTCCCATGGTCTCACATCATTCATTTTCAATGCTACCCATGCGAGGGTTCCCATGATTTATTTTTCTCAACTCGAAGAGTATTACTAAAATACCTATACTTATTTTTCATTTTATTTTTATTTATTTTGGCAAAATATGTTTTATTTTTTATTATTATACAATATTGATCCTTCTTCTTCTCAAAATACTTCACAAAATATACAATTCAATCTCCCAATCCAAATAATAATAATAAAATACGTAATTTCTTATGGTGTGGAACTCTATTATTATGGTCTGATGAAAACCTTTACAAATTCCTTTTTAACTCATACAATGTAAATAATAACTAATCCATTTCCTTATTCAACCATAACATGAATCACAGATGAGTATGTAATATTTAAAAACTTATGTTCTGCTAGTGCTTTGAAAATTTCAATGTCTGCATTATTCTTTATAATAAATTAACATAACATTGAGCATCCCATATTATTGTTGTCATCTCATGGCTTGAATTATATCTTAACAAACCATCATTATATTTGGAATATGATAAAACAATTCCATTATCATGAAAAATGATTTTATGTTCTGATTTCAAATTCATGATACTTCATCTTTCATTCTGGATAAATCCCTTAAATTCTCAAAGTCATCAAATTTATGTAGATAAAGGATCATTTATACACATTTACACTAATATTTAAAAAAAATTAGAATTATTTTTAGATAGAACAAGGATACTTATACATCCGATATCCATGCTTATGCATAATAGGCTTCATTGATATGTAGTGTAGATGTTGTATACAAAACACTAGATGAAGTTTATATACTAAGAGATGATTCTTTTATAGACAATATATTTCCATTTACATATCTCTATGGTGGGAATATTCTTTTTGTAATAGGGGGATCATCTATATGAATTAATAGATATGATCCTTAGATAACATGGGATGAATCTTATATATATCTGTCTTTTGTTAAATCTCAAATACATGTACAACATATAATTCTTATAATGAATTAAATTATGTTCCAATTCAACTACATGATTCTCAAACATTCATATAAGAGTGTTCAACTTAATAAAAAATAACCATAATACTTGGTAATCTAAGGATGGTTTCTCTAATAATCCTCAAATAGGTTTATCTAGTGAATTATTATATATTAATATTACCACTAAACGGTTTCTTCTAAAAACATACCAAACTATTTTAGATAGTACTTTACATCCTTCGTACTTGTCTCAGACATTAGGTTCTGCTATATAATCATAAAATGATATAATATTCTTACCATGAAACCAAATCTATTAACCTTTACCCAAATACATGGGAATACTTCTCACTTCCTTTTCCTACATGAGATATATTATCCTTTGTGTGAATAATGGTATCTAACTCTTCAATATTTAGTTCACATTGGGAAGAAATACAATGATGGGTTCTTTGAATTCAATGGAACTTCAATCAATCCCTCTATATATTTTTTTACAATACCATTTAAATAGAATGTAAATTAAACATATCTCCCCATATATTGATAATAAATGAATTGGAGGGAATATGTTCTCCCCCTTTTGTTGCGAGTCTTGAAATTTTTTATCCCATTTTATTGATATCAAAACTTCCATGGTAAATATTCTTATCATTTTTCTCAATAAAAAAACGTTAATATTTTTTCCATATAATTTATATATTCTACCCTAGTTCTATGAGTAAATTATGGCATAAAATTTTCTTAGAAAAGTTTCATCAACAAACCAACTCTAATTTTATATCGGATAACTAGGTATAAAAAAGAGAGGCCAATTTATATAAAAATGACATCAATTAACAAAACTTAACATGATACTACATATGACATTAATATCATAGGGTTTGGATGCATAGGTTTATAATAAGTTTCAAGAACCTGTACACACTTGAACATGAACACCATAAAAATTATACTATAACATATTTTCTCCATTTTGGTTAGTTAATAACTCATATTTATAAGCATACTCAACATAAACTAAAAAAAATAATAATGTGAAAATAATGTGTAATAATTCAATTTTTAAAGGGGTTACCAATATTTCCAAATTCTAGAATAATTTCACAAATTTATGGAATCCATAACAAATTGGATTAATTGCCCTTATTAGATTATCTATAAACATCTTTACCATCAATTCCCATAATTTTTGAAAAACTATATTGGTATAAGAATTATGTTTATGTCCATTATATATTCAATGTGATCCATAGGTATAATTAATATTTATCAACCCATATCCTCTTGTATTCGTGGTTTAATGTTCCTATACCTCTTCAGTATTACTTCCCTTTTGATTCTCTATATCTGTTCACCTTTAGAAAAAATGGAATTTGTTTTCATTTCAAATTTCATCTAAGATGGATTATAATTTTTCACTTTATATATTATATATACTTCCTTATTTTGGAGTTTATCTATATCCTTGGACCTTTCTAAAAAACCTATCTCTATGATAAGGAATTCATTCTTTACATGATACATAGTTTTGTTATTGAAAATACTTCTTTACAATAGTATTCATGGAACTTATAGTCATTGGTGTTTTCCCTTATTCTCCATTTATACTAGTAAGATAGAATTAAATTTAATGAACACATTTCCAACCTTCTTACACCATACACACACTTCTTTATCAACCATTAGATGAAACATTCTGGGTACCCTTTCAACCTATTCACTAAGAGTGTTAACTACCAAGCCAAGACTATTTTCTATCTCTTGGATTAAATCTTTTGTTATTGTTTCTAGAGTTATCTAATTCAAATTTATGTTCATGTAAATTTTACAACATTCAATGATGCACATTTTACACTATAATAGAATCATTTCTTTCTTCTTGGTTTGACACCCTGTTCATATTTATTTATTAACTTGATGGGAGTGATTTGTTCCATAACCTTATTTACTAATTTATCTCCCAATCCAAACATAATTTTCTTTTGTTTATTTACCTTCCATTTTATACATTTATTTAACTCAACATCAGGGATATGTTAAGAAGTTACATAACAATGATCCTTATATTAGTGTACATATATTTTATAATAAACATTGAATCTCTACCTGATTTAAAATATATTTCTCAAAGATATTTTTTTTTCATAATTGTAATATCAGATTTATCCCTAAAGGTGTTCTCTTTGTTTCAACAATTCTCCCCATGATTTAAAGACTTATAGAAATTCAACATACTAAAATTTTATATCATAGATATATGTGCCAATTCCCAAACCTCCATCAATGAAATCATATACTAATAAACCTCATTCTTTTACATTTAGGTCTATTATATCTAGATTGGAACCCTTACTATTTTTAGGTTAGAACCCTAACTATTTTGTATCTATTTGGTGGGAAATATTTTCCAAAAACTATTAAATATATCCTTTACATATTGGTGATTTTTCTATAATCATTATCCATCCTCATATGTATATATATATATATATATTTTATCATATAAATTGAAAAAATAGATATAGTGTTAAAAGATGTATCTATACAATGTGGTACCTTTTTAAATGAGCATGAGGTGGATGATTATCTCGATGATATCAAGTCATATTTCTATGATATTCTATTTTCATAGATTCAAGATTTATTTTTGATGTTTTTGTGTTAGTACATAATTTATAAATTTTTTTAAAGGTTCTAGATTGAATAAATTATATACCCTTCAACATTGATTTCTTATTCAATAAATTTCACGTATAGAAAATTTTTATTATCTACATCTGATCTCAAATACCATTCCTATTCAATTTTCTAAATATCTAATTTGATACTCATGAATTTTATTTTTATCTAGTAATGAAAAATCCATCTCCTTTATCCACATTCCTTTAATTATGATTAATAATATTTTATATTTATGGACACATTATACAGTTCGCCAAAGCATAGAACCCCCCTTTGAAGGATTTTGGAAATATTTTTTTCTCACACACATCACCTTGAAATTATTTATAATCACAATGGAATATTTCACTATATAGGGTGTAATATTCTTCCTTGTATTTCACTAGATTTATGGGAGTATTATAATAGTTTACCTCCCTTATGAATTCATCATCCAAAGTGTGAAATTATTCTTTCATCAAGGATTTTTCATCATGTAGTCCCTTGATAAATGTGACTATATAAGTCACCAATTTAAAAGGAACATTATTCAAATAATATTTACCCTAAAGGAAGTTTTATTTAGAAGATTAAATATAATCATTATCATAGCCTAAAAATGTATCATTAAAGGAATAATAATCAATAGATTCTATACTGTAGTTACAACTCTCACCAACATTCTATAGTGGTTATTCCTTATTCCTCTTTGAAACATTTCTTTTATTTTTAGATTAATTTTTATTACAATTTCTCAAGATCTATTATAATACTAGTAAATATATATTTATATTTATGGAGATATATTATACCATCGGAGGCACATACATTTCAAAAAATTTCATTGTTTAATATTTAAAAAATGAATGGGAAAGAAATTTTTATATTCCTACATAGAGATGGAACCTTATAATAAAATTCTAGTTGAAATATAAAAAATGACCAATAAAATGGAAAATATAATTTGATACCAATTTATTGTCCCAATAATATTTTACATACACAATGGGTTGTGAATCACATTCTATCCAATTTTTAACAAATTCCAAATATTCTTTTAATACTTAATACCGCATCAGTATTTTGATCGTCTATTATTGTATAATCCTCAACATGACCACATTTGTTTTCACCAAACTCACATACACCACATTTAAACATGTAACGTGGGAAAATAAATATCATAGTAGTATTAAAATTTTCAACCCTGATATAAGAAATCTACTTCTTATTGTGATTAACATTATATAAGTCATATATTTTCCATTATGATTTTTTATCAATTATAATGGTTTTGTTTTATTATTATACAAATCCAATATCTATTGATAATTAAGAAAACATAGAAACATAATGATACCATATTTTAACACACCAATTGTTATTATCCCAAAACCATCACAAGTTTTCTTTCTTTTATACTTCATGTGCTGCAATATGCCACACATCCTTGATTAATAATTCAATGAAACATAGGAAACAAAAATACACTCTAAATTATCATACATAATGTATTTGACACAAAATATACAAGTATCTAGAAAAAAATAACACTTAGTTTTATATGGTTAGTATTTTCAACATATGTCCATTGAAGGAATCAACAAGAATTTCATTACTTCAGAAGTATAAAATTTCAAGTCAATTTGATTTTACAGTAGTGTAAATCAGTAACTCATTCAATGATTTCTTATAACCTCAATATATTTTTCCCAACCTTCGTTTATTGAGGGTCTTACATATTCATCTACTAACATAAACTTTGTATATTTTTTGGAGTCCATCTATTATAGTGTGAAACATCCAATTCAATTTAGAAGTCTTCAATATAAACATTGAATTTTGATATAGTAAAATTATTTCTTATGACCCATATTTAGCCACATTATTTATTAAAGGACTAATTTTAACGTAGACACAAACCCCCTCTTAGAAATTTTGATATCAGACTATTTAGTGATATGACAATCTATTGGGAATCATTCAAAAGTTTTCTAACTTCTGAAAACCTCATAATCATTCTCACAAAGATTATTTTCACTAAAGGATAATTCATTAATTAGAGAAATTATTGTAATTTTCATCATCATTAAATCTTTAATTTAAAAATCATTATTTAAAATATTTTTAATTTTTAAAAATCATCCATTTGAAGTTTATTTTCAAGGAAATTATAAAAACTAGAAGTCAAACAAGTGAAATGGACACACTACTATTCCATTAAATTATATCCACACATATGTTTCCATTAACCCAATCCCCAATTAGGTAATATATATGCTCATATATTATTGGAAAAAATATCTAGTGAATATGTTTCCCAGATTTTATTCTATATCAATATTATATAGCTCAATATCCTCATCTTTCTATAAATATTAGATGCAATATTGATTTAGGTCTAAATTTTTTATGTTTTCAGGGAATACAACATTTTTATCCAATTTAATGACACTTAGTATATATGGGTATAGTGATCCACTTTCTAGTCCACTTCTGAGTACCTCCATAAATCACCTCAACCAAACCATTTCCTTTATTAATTACATTATTGCAACATATTCTACCTTCTCAGATGAAAAATCAATGATTATATAAAATATTGACTTCCAAATTATAGAAATGTATTCATAAGTAAAAATATATTTTTATGTACCCTTTCAAGCATCAAAATATCCCTTAAATTCAGAATTAATATATCATTGCAAAGGCTCATTTAAACTGATACACAAGGATGTTTCTTCAATTCCTCTATGATTTTAGATAATAAACATTAAAAGTTATTAATGTAATTTTTATTTATTTCTATAAATATGTTAATAAATTCCACAAAATAAGAAATATCTATAAAAGTGTAAAATATAGAATATATCAATCAACTGAGAATAGATGTTAATGAAACATAATCTATGTGATTCACCTCATCTTTCATTTGAGGTTCTTATTCAATATATATATTGAATTGTCTATAAATAAGAGTTTCAATGGATTTATAGTTATTTAACTTAAATAATTCAATGAATTTACATATACATTACTTCTAATAAATAACTAATATTTCCATACATCCATCCCTTTCAATCTATATTCAAAATATTTTCTAAGCATTACAAAAATATTTCATTTTAAAACATTCAAACACATATTTCTAGAGATCCTAAATCCATTTTTGGTTAGGGCCAACAAGAAGATTGTCATAAAAGTATAAGATAAATATAATGAAACATAAACCGTAAAAATTCATTGAACATTAACAATGATTTGGTTTTATAAATAAGAATCTATTTTTTATATAAAAGATTCGATTTTTAGTTTCCATTTCCTTGGAACTTATTTAAAACCATAATAATCCATTTGATTTTACACAACATGTAATGATTCTATTTTTTATTGAAGCCAACTACTTTCTTCATGATGATTCCCTCATCAAAATAACCATAATGTAAAGTATTATTAATATATATTTTATTATATGTATATCTTCCGAATTAACCAAAATAAGAATAATCCAGGTAGTATAATGTTTATAGTAGGTGAAAATATTTTTAAAAATTCAATACATTCCTTTCATTGGAAAAATTTCCCAACGAGTGTATCCTTATACCAATTACATCTATTAATTTCATCCTTTAAAAAAAATATTTTTTTAGTTATCTCCTATATTGTGGTTGTTTCATAGGATCCCATGTGTTATTTTCATATAAATAATCCAACTCCTCCTTTAGAGATAACTCCCATTTAGTGTAATCACTATGAATCAATACCTATTATGAACTTTTAGTTTCTTCTATATCCATTATGTGTAATATGATTAGATTGTAACCATACCTGTATCAATTTTTTCTAATTTGGGATGATCTTGAAAATTCTACCCGAGGATTATATCTTCATAGAACTGATACCCTTGGAAAATTTCATTTGGGTGCTATGCCTTGACCATCTCCATTCATCAATATGTTTTGGAATAACTACTACTGGTATACTATCTAATACCAGATTCTAGTTCTTGAACATTCCTATAAAATTTGATAACTTTTAGAATACTTAGTACCATGAAAACTATTTATAATTTAAATTACACTAGAAATTAATCCCATGAAAACTTAGACTCGAGGTGATTCTTTATTCCCTTAAATTATTTCCCCCCATGTTCCAGGCCTTCCCTATTATCATGTCCTTAAAAATAATATTTATACTTATAATTACTTTCCTCTTGTTATCATACCAATGTTTAAATAAAATTTATTCTTTCTCATATTCTATAATTAAATAGGTATGAGACTTCTCTTTAAGCTTGTCTTAGTCCTTCCATCCACTTGAATATGAGATAAATTGTCAAATATGTAGAGATGATGTAGTATTTTTGTTTTACTAGACTATCTTGATTCTAGTAACTCCTCCCCTACTATTTAATATTGGTCTATTTTAATTATTTACATGATTGTGTGTACAACTTGTACATATAATTTTTTATTTATTATAGAGTAAATCCTCATGCTTTGTGTCTACTTGAACAACTTTCGATTTATCCTCTCAATTATTCTATTATGTTCACGTGTTCCGAGAAACAAATTATCATGTTTGATTCCCTCATATCTACAATAGTTTTAGTGACTTTTTCTTCTAAACACACTTATATTATTTGATCTAATACATTTTTTATACATTTATTTTAAATATCCACTAATTATTTCCATTGAATAAATATTCCATGTTCACCCAACTTGTGTTTTAGAAAATAAACCCACAATTTTATCATAGAATCATCAATGAATGTAATACAATATTATGATCGTCATGATGTTTCTAGAGATAGTCCCCAAACATATGTATATATAAAATTTAATATCTGGTTATTAAGAGTTGTTCATGTGAGATTGAGAGAGGCCATTATTTCATTTCCCAGTATATATCTTTTGAAACATACAATGTTTGAGTAATAAATATTCATTATTACATTCTTAAATATAATTTTTATTCTCTTATAACTGAGACGAATTATCCACCAAGGCCATAAATCTATGAATCATAAAGTTGAATCTCTACTAATTATGACTCATTATATTTTCATGGTAGGGTATAGAGTTCAATATTTCATCCCTACAGTAATTTCTGGAGAACACCAAACGATTCACCACACTTCATTATAAATGTTTGTTTAAAAACAAGTGTCATCCAACTATTCAATGAAAATACTATTCTTCTAATTGAATGGGATATATACAAATGTCTTCTTCTCAATTTATAAGAAACGAGTTTTTCCTATCAGGTATGAATCTTTTTATTCTGATTCAAATATCTTGTAATGTTTTTTAGGGAATATAACATGAAACTAGTCCAATGTGCCGGTTTTGTTTTTTTAAGAGGAGGTATTATGAGGATTAAATGAAGGCTATATTGCAATTACACATTGGTAAATTGGATTATACATCATGTAAATGCTCATTCATGTGTTTTTAAATAGGAACATGTCTTTTTTTAGATAGAACCTCTCACATCTCATTTCTTTTAAAGGCCTAAAGTAGGAATTGAGATAATTCCTCCATCCAAACATCGATTAGATCACTGTTAGCTACATTCAATTCTTATTGGTAAGATCCTGATTCCTCTTCAGTCGTTCTTCATGTATCTTCCCCTTGATTAATTTATGAAGGTTTAGGCACTTATGACCCATTTTATCTATTCTTCAAATCTACTCTTATCCAGCATGAATTAGAGGTTGATATTAGACGAGGAGAGTCATAAAAGCTTATGGTGGGTGGTCTATAACTCATACCTCATGTTCATTGATTTTGGAATATATTTGTGGGGCCCACTGATTTCCTTAGGTGATGTTTATGGAATTTGTATTCCATGTTTATAATCATTAAAAATGTAACATTATGCTCTTCCAAAATATGTAATTTCTTGTTATTAGTTAAATACAAAATCCCAACACCACATTTAGGGTGTTATGATGTAATTAAGTTTTTGGTGTTTTGAAATGTTTGAGCTTCCATTCAAGTGTGCCTTTTCTTGACCTTTCTAAGGGTAAGCATTTAATTATTCAATGTTTTATTTTAAAATGTGAATTTAATGATAAAAAGTAAAATGTATTCGCACCAGTTGACCTACCTAAAGTAAGTTCTTCGTTTTTATAAATAAATTTTAATTGGAAATTGAAAAGTATATAGAGTATTGGACTTAGCTTATCAAATGTAAATGAATGTTTGGTTTTATGTTCATAGAACCGCTTACCATGTAGATGGAAGGTTGTGGAGTAAAAATTATTGATTAAATATGCCTTAAATGGATTTAATAATGGTTTCATGCTATATGGACTTCCCACAATAATTAATGTAATTTCTTTAACCAAAATATATATTATATGACTACATTATCAAAATAGGAGCTTCTAGACTCAATCCCTCCTCAGATTCCATAGGGAATGCCTCAAGCATTTAGTAAACCCATTTCAAATTCGAGCATATGGATTTCCATGGATGATAGCCACATGGAACCACATCGTTTTTTAACATTGGATGCCTAATATGACACTATAAGATCACATATGTAGTACTACTGGATGCCTTGGATACACTCCTTGGATCCAGCATTGAAAAGTAGGTTCCATGGTTAAATACCACCAGGACAAATCATTTATTATCCCTATTTTACATTGGATACAATCCTTGTACTTGGTAGGCATCTTATTGTGGAAATTACTTGGACTAAGCTGCTTGGATTACACTCTAACCCCTTAGACAATCTACAATTAATATTGGGTTGGAAATACTTGAGGTTTACGTTGAACTAGATATAACCATGGAATATATATATATATATACTATATATAATTAATTATGAACTATTTACATATTCAGACACCATCCAAAGGTTGATGTAGGAACTTGGTTATTTACATTACTTTGTAGCTTGACTTTATTTATACAAGCTTACACACTGTTTCAATTTATATTAGACATGATAAATGTTGTAGAAACCATTGGTGTTGGCCTCTTAATATTTATCTTACACCCTATCCAAGTGCCTTTGGAACCTAATAAGACTATATGTATGTAGGTGTTGATAAAGGGAAGCAACATTCTTTAGATACTTGATTGTTTTCTATTTACGATAGAGCTTTATAGTAGATGACTAAGTTGGGGATCAAGATGCTTGCGATTGTTTTGGATTTATTTTATTGCTTGTTTGTAACATGTTATTCATGCTTCTTGGTATCCATGTTTTAAAAATAATTAGTGACATGACATACCATCATCAATTGGTCTAGTTGATTCAGTTATTGTTATTATTGTCTCTATTTATCTTGCACCTTATGTTTACATTTTCGTTTTTTCTATTTACCTATTTAGTATTTGTTTCTATCTCACTTATCCTATTATACACTCTTGTAATGAGGGAATATTCTCCTCGGGGACACATCCTAGGCCCTCATTTCTAGTCATAAACCAATTGTTGTCGGGGAGATGTGCTTAAGACCTTGTTTCCCACTAGGCTCAGGGCACCCTCAATGGAATCTGAGTTTGGGACATCACATGGTGGTATCGGAGGATGATACTTTATTTGTTTATTACAATGATATAAAAAATTTAACGTTAAGAAAACTATGGGACTTGGTCATGAGCTATGTGTGGGCATCACAAACCCATGTTCGGGGTAGAGGTTAGGTTTCATGAATAATTATTGTTCTATTTTTCCTATTAATGTTGATATTATTACACCATTGGGTTAAAAAAATGCTATGTTGAGGTTATTATTATTATTCTAATGGATAATTTTATATCATTATTGAACCGATGATATGACGGAAATGATCATTTTAACAATCATCATCATAGGCACCTAGAATACACATGTCATGAATATTTCCATATCATATATGTGAATTTCACTACATGCATTGCATGATATGCCTGTGATGTTTGAGTGATGCTGTGATAGTTACCTTATGATTTTTATACTATATGATTGTTAATGAGATATTTATTATCTCAATTCAAGAGGTGTTTGGGACCTTGTGGGTTAGGATTAATAGTTTTCCGAGTCAATCAATTATAATATAAATAAATTTGTGTCATTTTTAGTGATAAGGCGTATGGGAACTGATTCAATGGGAATGGATTTACATTATAATGTAAAACAAGACATCTAAAAGGAAATTTCTTCATGTTTTATACCACAATGTCATGTTTATGAAAGGTAATGGAGCGATCTTAAAAATTAAATGTAAAATGAATTGAAACTTATAATTTAGCACTTACCAGTACCTGATCGTCCCAGTGGGGAGTAGGGTTAGTATACCTTTGGCAATGAGTTCCTTTTATCTAGATTCATTATGTGATGATATATATATATATATATATATATATATTCTTAAATCTTTTCATAACTATTGTTCTTGGAATCAGTAAATCAATGCTACCATGGCTTCCTTATATCTTATGCGAGGAGGGTGGTGACAACCATTTTCTTAACGTGGTGGGCCCTAAGCCTCCTGTCATATCTCTAGATGTGTCCCTTGAGGCACCACATCTTTAACATGATCTGGGCACCGACACCCAATTTTGTGAATGTTTCCTATATCGGATTAATTCAACGCATTTTTCTCCACAACATGTACCTATGATGGATGATCTGACATGTGAGTTCCAATAGAAACATCCTCTTATATTCTCATGGGATGAAGGTTCGTAGGCTACTGAGTCTTTTCTGGAGGCCACTCTCTCTATATTTTAGCATCTTTAGATTACTCTAGTGTGTAGGTTCATGCTTTCTAAATACATGAATCATGTATCGACCATGTGTTGGTGGTATGTGGTTGTCCAGGCCGATCTTCATCAAGGCATATTGTGGGATTACTTCCAATCTATATTCTGTGATTAGTTATTTCCATAGACACTGAGAGATATTAGATCAAGATATTTTATACATCTCAAATAGGGTTCTATTTTAGTTATTGAATTTTCATCATTATTTACAGAGTTACAATGCTTATCACAACTTCTAGATGGTAATGAGCATTCACATGCTAGATGCTTCGAGGAAGGGCTGATGTACACAACCCATATATAGGTACATGTATTTTTTCATACCTGATTTATTAAAAATAATCAATAATATTCTTATCACAATGCTCAACTTGAGAGATAATAAGAGTACCAGGAATAGAGGACTAGTTCCATAGTAGGCTAGAAGTTCTCCCGATGGAAGGAAACATTCCCTTGAGATTTATCACCAGGGCAGTGATAACCTATGTATCCATATTAATAGTTCCATATTTTTTCAAAAAAATGTTAGAAAAGGTTGCACATGAATCCATAGTGTGATAGAATCCCAATGGTTTATCATGATTGCGGCTATATGGGTCATCTTCAGAGGTTCTTCAGGACCTTTCCACCAGTATTGAGTTGAAGAGAATCCATGGCAGCTCCACCTTCCGGAGTAGGCTCTTCAAACTATTTTATCTATGTATCTATCTGGGAAAATATTAGGATAGAGATATATTATTACTATGGTGTAATGTAATTATATAACCATTTGGATGTATGTTCAGAAAGAATATTCCATTGTATGGACTATGCATGTCATGACCCATCCCATTGGGGCCCATTTTCTGACTCCCCAAGCCTACCTCCAATAGGTCATGGGCGGGTGACTAGCACCGATTTGGCATTCCATGACCCATCCTAGTGGGGCCCAAGCTATGACTCACTAAGTCCTCTTCCAATAGGCTAGGATATGGTGACTAGCATCGATTAAGCATGTCACTAATTTAGGAGGCATTTCTTATGTACATATAATCACACACACATCTCTAATCCCAGAAATTATGAAATGTATAAAACCATTAAGAACCAAATGCAGGCATACAACTATATCCCATCTAGAGTACAACACGAAAGTAAAGTGTAGTAATGTAAATTGGGCCAGAATACAAGTCCTCCATAAAAATCATTAATAAAAAATGATCCCGTATATAATGAATGGAATTAGAATGTTGTTTGTAGTTATAGGAACACCTCAGCCTTCCTGAAATGAAAAAGCTCCATCTACTTCTGGACCGCCTAGGAATCCATCAAAATGTCATTCATTTTGAAAAGACATGACACCTTTGTGAAAATCCTATATAGGGGTGAGTATAAAAATACTCACTAGGACACCCTGTAACCACAAAGAAATACCAAGAAGAAATTACAATTAGATTTATATAGTAAGTTTCTTCATCACATATAACAAGAATATCCAAATATACTCTAACCTATAAGTGCAGTCTATAGGTAAGCCACAACTACCACATAACAACACTAGGGATTGATCTTGAATATTCCACAAATCACTCATCTATAGAACACACTCCTAAGTCTGATATCACTATTGATGTCTATCTGAGAGGTGATGCTCATCAGGAACCATCATGAGGGTGAGAGAGAGATACACTGAAATATTTGAAGAGAATATGATATATTATATGAGGATCATAGCCAAACCCATGGCGTGATACCAGCCACTCCATATGGATTAACCAACTATGTAGATGATCAAAATTTAGTAGGATTGGTTGTTTCAATAAAAAGGACACTACAAAGGGAATGAAGAATGAATATAAGATCCCACACCGAGAATCTCAGGGGATTCCTGTAACTCTATCCAGGAAGTCATACCAAAGGGATCATACTTTTTTGAGTATGAAATGGTCTGAACCAACCTTTAGGGAAAATATTTAGGGAATGGCCCCTAACAAAACTAATTCATGATACAGTGGAACATAGAATCAATTCATGTCAAAAGGAAGTGCAAGGTGAGTGGTGGTCACATCCATAGTGTCCCTTAATCCCGACTATTGCCTGTGTAAATAGCCCATGTCACTAAAAAAATATCCGAGTAAAAACCCACCATACGTCTAAAGAGGACTATACACCTGTTTGGATCCTAATGTTACAAATGACTCATTACACTAATTCACCATTTGAAACTTATGGGGGTTTGAAGTTTCATGAAAAATGGGGGGGCATTGGGATGTGGACCGACCACACGTTCAGTCCACAGACCGTGGTGGTCAACTGACAAAGATTTTTGGTTGAACCGACCACCCCTAGAAACCATGGTTTCATGGTAGCTTGGTCGACAGTGGCTCATAGTCATCTTTCATGGTCGACCATGCACCAATATTACCACCCCATGTCAAATACGACCCAGTGGGTCTGGACCCACCTGGGGGGTCCGACCCAACCCGATCCTTCTCTGCCTAGCCTGACCCATCTATACCTGGGCTAGCCTATCTCCTCCTTGGCCCACCGAGATTGATCTACTCTAGCCCAAATCAATCTGCTCCATCCTAGACCGCTGCATGGCCTGCTTGACTCTAGCCCGGCCCACTGGCCCTCTGTGTTGTACTGCTGACCACGTCCCCAGCTCCTTCGCCCTCCACGACCACTGTCCATCGGTCTGTTCTCGCCTCCAAGTCCCATAGATTCCACAGAGACCCATCGCTCTATCCACATGGATCTGCCTCTTGGAAAACCAGTTGCCGCCTCCAACTAAGCTTCAACCTCTATCCGCCAATGCCGCTACATCCGTTCACCTCCTATTGTTGATGACCGGCTCTAGTGCACACCACTGTATGACCACTTCCTAGCCTTTCCAGACCTCCATGTTACAACCACACTGGTGGCCCCTTCTAGGGACCACCAGGCCACCATTTGATCCCATATTTCAAAATAGTTGATGATCTGGGATCCTTGCGTCTCAATCTTCAAGGATTCGGTATCTGATGTTGATTAACCTTGAATTTAGGGGTCTGATCATGATTTGAACCTCCTGGAAATGATTATTCATGGCCATGGGGGCCCAATGATGATGAAAAAATTAACATAGGGATAAAATCACGCAATTTAGGGTTTTAAAATCATTATCCAAGTAGTAATGACCAATGATCAAGATTGAGGAGTTTAGGTCAGAAAACCAAGACAAAACTCTCGATAACCCACAACATAAATCCCTCCTACAACATATGACCAATATGAAAGATAATATTCTCATGGATTAGCTAGCCATAATTTTTAGAATTCATCAATGGGGAAAAGTAGTAATGATAGAATCACCCTACATAAATTCAAATTAGTCACTGACGATAAACAATCACTCCATCGTCATCATTAGTGAGCTTCCTTTGAATTGGTTTTATGTTGGTCATTGATCCATGATCAATCACCATTTTTTCAAGAGAGTTCTTTAAAGTTTTTCTCCAGTGGATCTCCAATGTTTCTAGGGTTATCCAGCTAACCGTAAAAGTTTCCATAACATTCATTTTAAATATTGTCATCCACTATGTCAACATTATTATTTTTATTTAAATAATTTAATGATGGTTACGTCCTTTTTGGTTTTTTCCATAGAAGACCTTCACCAACCAATGTTATGTCACACCTTGGGAAAAACACATTAAAAAATCAACGGTGGTCTTAGATTTATAGTTGGTGTCCCCATTCATGAGTTATTAGGATTTGAAAATAAAATAATTTTTATTTAATTGTTTTTAGGTACGTCCTCGGTAAATTTTCTACATGTTACCTATTACAACAAATTTTAGGTCATGTATAGGGTAAATATGCTATTATAAACTCAATGGTTCCCTAATAGTTCTAATTCAGGATCCTTTTTAATAGTTATTTTACTTTTTCAGAAAAATCTTACACATGTGCTATAAAAAACAAAACATTTTTCGATGAATTTTTTCAGGCACACCGAAAATCAGAATCACACTCCGTCTCATCACATGGTCTCATAATTTTTCCAAATCATTTTTAAAAATAAATTCTGAAAATTATGATTCATTACATTATCCCCACCATAAGGCTTTATGTTCTAGAAAATCCATAAACAAGGATAATAAAAAAGATATGGGTACTGAACACTAACCTAAGACTCCCACTCCCATATGCTCTTATAGAGATTCCCTTGCTAACATCATACATTCACTAAGGGAATCGCTCACCCATGAGGGATCCTCTCCTACCAATCTTTTAGCTCCACTGGGTACTCATCAAATATCACTCCATTCTTGATGTCTATATCATCTTAGTCGATGGCGTGTGATGGGTCATGAACATACATCTAAAGCCGCGACACTTGGATGAAACCATGTACTTGTTGAAATGGTGGGGGTAGATCTAGGAATCACGCCACCTTTAAAACATTACATAGTATCTAAAATGGTTTGATGAACCCCAATGACAACTTGTCACGATGACCAAATCTCCGCAACCCAAGTTGAGGTGAGACCTGAAAGAACACATGATATCCTTCCTTGAACCCAAATGGACTCCGTATCTAGTCGGTGTAAGGATTTTGATGGATCTATACAGACTTCAATCTACACATGGATGATCTGAACCTTCTCCCTAGTATCTCACACTAACTCTGGGCCCATGAGTGTTAAATCTCGGAAGTCAGTCTACTGAAGTGGAGACCTAAAAGGTCCCCTATACGAGGCCTCCAATGTTGTCATACTAATGGTGGAGTGATTGATGATATATATGAAAACTCCACCAGTGGTAGTAGATCCTCCAAACAACATCCAAAATCCAACATTAATGATCACAACATTTCCTATATGATCTGAATAGTCCACTTAGTCTGGTTATCTGTCTATCGGTGAAACACTGTGCTCAAGTGTAAATGAGTCCCAAATGCCTCTTATAATATCTTCAAAAACTGAGTTGTAAATCTAGTGTCAGAATATGAAACTATAACTAATGGAATTCCATGGAGTCAAACTATCTTCTACATAGAGAGGCATCCCATGTTCTGTATTAAACTATTCTCCCAGATAGCTAGGATGTGGGTTGAGTTGGTGAGTCAAGCAACGATCACCCAGATAAAAACATTCACCCTAGAAGTACGTGTTAAACCCATCACAATGTCCATCTACATCCCATCCCAAATCCATTTAGGCACCTCAAGGGGTTGAGATAAACTCATTGGAACCTGGTGTTTAATCTTCAACTGATGCCAAATAAGGCCTCAAGAGACAAACTCTAAAACTCCATTCTTCATCCCTGTCAACCAAAAATAACATGAGAGGTTCATGTACATCCTCTCTACACCTAAATATACCTCCAGATGGGATGTATGAAACTCTCTTAGAACCCCCTCCTTCAATTCAATTGGTACTACTTCACAACCTCGGAAAAGAATTATATGCTCCCTATCTTTCGAATATCCATTAGGAGCATTCCCTATGAAAAAATGAGCACATGGTGTCTCTTAGATGGTATCCCTAAGTTGTGACTCTCTATCTTGCAGTAATAGTGGAGTGGTGAAAACCATTAACTATAGGTAAGCTACTCCATCTTCATCCACAAAGGATATATTCAATGAGGACAACTTCTCTGAAACCTCATTTTGTAACTACTAACTAGATCTCCTACTAAGAGAATCATACACCATGTAACCCTTCCCAAGAGTATAGAAAATCACCAAATCATAGTATTTGAAGAACACTATCCATATCCTATGCCTTAACTTCAGATAATCCTGATAGAATATATATTTTAAACTCTTGTGATCATAGTATATGATGAACCACTTGTCCATCAGGTAGTGTTACCAAATCATCTATGCGATGACTGGAACTGCTAAATAGATATTATGTTCCATGTAGTTCCACTAGTGTGGTATCAACTGGAACGGACCATAGAGAATCACCAATTCCCTATGCCTCAAGGAACAACTAAGTACAGTTCTTGATGCATCAGAGAACACTACGTACCTAACACCTTTTTTATAGCAATCCATCCAAATGTATTCTTATCTTTAGATGTTCTATGGAAGCCATCCAACATGCTGGTGTAGTTATCAGTGCTATCCTAGGGTATAGATCAATGAATAAGACTATCTCCACGTGCGGAGGTGAACCTAGAACTTCTTTAGCAAAGACTTCCTCATACTCTTTCACCACTATAGGAAAATGAGGACTCATATCATCGAATGTATCGAGGGTGAGACATGCCAATTGATGAGTAATCTGATGTACCTTCCTATGTGCGAGTCCATACTATGCTGAAAGTGTTTCCATTTCACAAAAAATTGAAAACATGGTCCCATAATTGGGGACATACTACACTATATGCCTAAAACAGTCAATATTATCATGACTTGCCGATGGGAAGTACATACCCAAAATGGCATCATAAGGCCTCAACAACGCTACCAAGAGGTCCCAACCAAATCTCTTACATCTAAGAGTCAGGTTATGCTATCAACACTAGTTTTTGATTATCAAATCCCCTCCCTTAGTAGTCTCCATGTGTATAAATCGAGTCAACGGTTCAATGAGTATAACTGAACCCCAAATAAGATCCATGGAAAGAAAGGAATGTATAGATATTGGGTCTATTAAAATTAATTTTATTGGGGGAAATTCACTGATCATACCTCGAATCATTCATGATGCCCCAAGGTCATATTCCTCAACTACATGAAGCCTTCCCCACACCTGTCCTCTAGCTCCCTAAACCTGGTATAGACTAACTAGTGGTGGTTGTGGTAACGTGTTGAAATATAGACCACCTCCTACCATTTCCCAAGCTCCTACGACACATATTCCACCCTATAGATCAATCTACCTCTACCATTGTCTATGAGTTTGTGGTTCTTATATGGTTTCTCTTTCTATAGTACGGTGGGTGGAAAAATCTCATGGAAGATTTACTCATCCATCAAATGAGTAACACTACCTTTCTCAAAGATAACTGGACCAACCATGTGATCCATGAACCAAAGATCATCTCTCACAGGGTCTCCTCTTGAAACATCCCATATGTTCAGGTCCCTAAGATAGATGTCGACTCCCTGTTGTTGAGGTCTCTACTCCTCTTTCCCCATTGCGAATAGTCACCAGATGTATCTACTTATCCAAGGAACTTTCGTCCACCAAATCTTGCTCAAGCACTCTCCCATAGGTACGAATACATAGATTTATAAAATTGGATCAGATGCTTCTATGTAGACCTTGCTCGAATGTCATCAACCTGAAGTTCTGATCATGTATCATATCCATCGAGTACCTAGAATGGTTGAAATTCCTCGAATAATACTTAGATACTAACATGTTTCCCCTTTGGAGCTATAGAAGCTCCTCGATACACATAGTACTCAACTTATAAGGTGATAACTCTTCTATGAAAGGGTTATCATACTCTTTCAATGATGGAGTTTCCTTATCATAATCATGGGTAACTAAACCCTACCATCATCTTATTGGGCCATGTAGAAGACTTGATGATTGGACCAACATCAGATATGCTTTTGTCCCAACTAGACAAAAAACTCAGGTCACCGCCACAACACTGTCCTCAACTACATATGTGTTGAGATCCCCTTTGTTATTGAGGGGTCCCTACTACTAAAACATCTGAAGTGATCTCATTATGAGATCCTCATTAGCTGGTACTTTTGGTACCACATGTAGATCTACTGGTGGTAGTATGGATGGGGCACCACCTGGAGGTAGCATATGGGGAATTGACACATATATAGAAGTCTGGTCACTGAGGGGTTTACCCTCTTGATCAAACTGCTAAATCCTAACAGATATACATCATAGAGGAATCCTATAATTAAAGACGGTGTACCATTTTGAGTGAGTATATATTGAGAGCATACTCAAGTGGGACATGGAGCCAAAACCCATTCTTATATGATGCATGTACCATTATTTTCCCATTAACCAGTGTTCTCATGTATTTTGTCGAAAATTAGGTTATCAGAGTCCTGGTGGATGGATATTTTGGCTCCCAAACCAACACTCAAGTCCTTGGACCGAATGCTGAACTCAAAACAGTTAACACTATTTCCCAAAACATATCTCATAAACTCCAATTCCTAATGTATTACCGACCACTTTGATACCACTCTGTCATGGCCTGTCCTAGTGGGGCCAATGCTATTACTCCCCAATCTCACTTCTAATAGGCCATGGGCTGGTGACTAGCACCAAGTAGGCATATCACTATCATGGGTGGAATTTCCTATATACCTATACACACACAAACGCATATCTAACTCAAGAAATACTAAAATGTAAAAAACTACTAAGAACAAAATGCATGCATACTAAAATATCCAAACCATAGAATGAGAGGAAAGTAAAGTGCAGTAAATTAAACTGGGGTAGAATACATGAACACAAAAAGAGTCTATAAACCCCAAAATCCAAGCAATAAACAAAAGGTTCTGGAATTACTATCTGTACTTATTTTAACACCTCAGCCAACCTGAACTCAAAAAGCTCTGTTTGGTCCCAGTCTGTCTCGGACTCTATCAAAATGGCACTCGTATACATAAGACATGACATGTGTGGGAAAAGATTTTTTAGGGGCGAGTATAATAATAATCATTGGGAAACCCAAAAACCACAAAACAATATATAGAGGAAACTATAGTTATCTCTACATAGTATGTTTGTACAAACACATATAATAAGAATATCCAGATATTATCAAATATAGTTGGGTAGTCATAGGTAAGAAATAATTACCACATACCAAAACAAAGGATTCAGCTTGAAGATTACACAAAGAAATCATACAGGAGACCACACTCATGAGTCTAATACCACTGACGATGTCTGTTCGAGAGGGGGTGCACATTAAGAACTATCATGAAGGAGAGAGAGAGATACACTAAAAGATCTGAAGAGAATATGATACATCAAATGAGGTTCACAACCATGTCCCTTGGGTGATACCAACAACTCCATATGGATTAACCCTATTAGTAGAGGATTGAAATATGATATGATTGGTCATGTTAATACCAAGAAATCTTCATAGGTCACAAAGAATGAATTGTGGATACCACAGCAGGCCTCTCAGGGGATTCCAAAAACTCTGTCTAGGATTCCATTCTAATGCGATCACATAATTGTTAGTAGGAAATGATACCGACCCCAATTCAGGGAAGTGATGAAGGTAATAATCACTAACAAAACTCATCCATGATATTGTTGACGAGTGAATCAATTCACATAAAAGGGAGTGAACAATGGATGGTGGTCACAAAAATTTTGTCCCTGGAACCTAGTTACTGCCCACGTAAATAGATTGTGTTACTAAAACCTGAGCAATCTAAAACCCCCCATAGGTATAATAAGTATTGTCTCAACTGAAAGATCATAATGTCATAGAAGGATCATAAAATGGACATACCATTCGAAAGTTATGTGGGTTTGATGTTTCATAAAAAATTGGGGGTCATTGGGCTCTGGACCGACCACACAGTTAGTCTATAGACCACGACGGTCAACCATAATGATCGGTTGACCAAACCAACTAACACTAGATACTGCATCCATGCAGAAACTTGGTTGACCATGGATCATAGTTTCCGACATGGTCAACTGTGGCCTAGTCCAACCACCCCAGTTTCAACGAAGGTCCAACCCGACATGGTGGGTCTAGCCCAAGATGGTCCATCTCTGCGTGGCCTAGCCCATATACACATGGGCTAGATCATCTCCCCTTAGGCATGCCTGGCCCAATATGCTCTAGTCCAGCACACTGCTCAGCCTGCTCTTCAATAAACTAGACCATTGGCCCTCCGCGTCACACTGTTGACCACATCCTCAGTTCCCAAATGCTCCATGGTTGCTGCCCATAGCTCTGCTCTGGCCTCTGTGTCCCTTATCTCTAATGCAGCCTCATCGTTCCATCCAAGTGGCTCTCCCTCTCCACAGGATAGACACCACCTCAACTTAAGTGACCACCACTATCTGCCACTCCCACCCCATCCAATTTCCTTCTATCACCACTGACAACCTCCTCCATACAACGTCGCACCGCTACTGCCTTGCCACACAATACCGCATCACTAGACCCACATTGATGGTCCCTAATAGAGAACACTATGCCAAATCCATTTTCAAAATTTTGATACAGTTGATGATCTTTGATCCTACGATCCCAATCTTGATAGATTTGTTCTACGATGTCGATTCGCCTCGAATTCGGGGGTCCTATCATGGTTGGAACCTCTTAGAAACATCGAGTCATGGCCATGGGGGACCAACAATGATGAACGCAGAGAACGGGGGGATAAAGGCACACAAGAAATGTTTTATCTTTGTTAGCCAATTTTTTTTCCAACGATCTATATTAAGGAGTTTGGGTTTGAAAACCAAGGAAAAACCCCCGATAACCAGCAATGTAAATCCCTCCCGCAAAATAAGATCGTTCCACTGGACAATTTATTTGTGGATTATCCAATGTTCATCATAGAATTCAAGAACATTGAAAACAAATAATGAATAAACCTCCATACCTCAATTTAGATCTATTACTAATGATGAAGGATTATTGCATCGTCATCGTTGGCGTGATGCCTTCGAATTAGTTGCATGTTGATCCTCGATCCACGATCTCTCACGATTTTTTCAAGAGATTTCTTCAAAAGTATTCTCTAGTGGATCTCTAATGTTTCCAGTGTTTTTTGGATAACAATATAAATTATCTGTAATAATCATTTTAAAAATTTTCAGCTACTGCATCGAAATTTTTTTTTAAATAAAAATACTTAATGAAGATTATATCCCCCTCGAGATTTTTGAAAAATGATCCATGATAAAAAAAAAGTTATTTTCTTCCTAGGGGAAAACCCATATTAAAAACTCAAAAATGGATATCATCTTTACAATCTGATTCATTGTTCATGAGTCAATAGGATTTTAAAATAGAATAATTTTTTATTTAATTATTTTATTTACTGTTACATCCTCTGTGACTTTTTCTACAGGAGACTCATTCCGACCAGTGGTACTTCTTACCTAGGGTAAAGACTCTATTTTGATCACAAAGGTGCCCAAAGATTTTGGATATGTGAATCTATTTATGAGTTGTTCCAAATTTCCTTAAAAAGTAACAAGAACGTTTTATTACAATCCAAACATTTATCGATGAATTGTTCTGGGCACACCAAACGTTGGAATCAAACACCGTATCAGTGCCTTGTCTCAGAATTTTTCAAAATATTTTAAAAAATAAAATCAGTGAAATAATAGTCATTATAATTTCATTGAGTTAGGAAGTTACCCTTTCTTATTGGACCTCTTTATTCTCGATATGATTGGCTTTAATGTCATCCTTTAAATGGATTGGTTGGTTGATTTTTATGATTTTGAATATTACTATCACTAAAGAGTATCACATACATAAATAGAGAGATAAAGTATGTACATAAGGGTGAGTGGTATGTCCAGGCTAGTAGAGCTGGACCCAAGAATCACGGGATAGGTGGAGTGACTATGTAGATTGCAAATCTCATCATAGTAGATCAAGATTTACACTATTATAATTTCCCTCAAGTAATGGATAATTTCAGGGATGTCATTGTTGATGAATTTTTTATTCAACACCTAAAATATAAGTAGAGTTTATGATCAAGTTCATTCTAGGAGTTGCTCTATTTTCCATTCCTCCATACATGATGACACATAAAAAGATTCAAGAGATCAATTGGAGGTTAGAGGTGTAAAAGGCCAATGGTTTTTTATAGCCTAGCATATCCTCTTGGGGTTCTCCCATTATTTTCTCTAAGAAGGAAGATGGAAATTTTTTCTATGTGTATTACACATGGTCGAACCAGCTTACAATAAAGAATAGATATCCAATTCCTCAAATAGATGATCTATTCGACCAGCTACAGAGAGCTAGGGTCTTCTCTATGATCAATCTGATATCATGATATCATCTGGTGCATGTAAGACCATTAGACATACCTCAGACACCATTCTATATATGGTATGGTTTGTATGAGTTCCTTGTTATTCCATTCGATCATACAAACATGTCCACTTTTTTCATGTCTCTAAAGAATAAGGTTTTCTATCCCTATCAATAATCCTTTCACATGGTATTGTTGGACAACATCTGGGTGCATTATCATACATTTAGAGACCATGATAAGAACCTTGAGGATATTTTGAGTACACTAAGAGAGAATAATATTTCTGAAAATCATGCTAAGTGCCACTTATGGATTGTAAATTTTCACTTCATGGGTCATATTATCTCATAATTAGGAATCCCTATTGACGTGGAGAATGTTAGTGATCTAGTTTTCTAGAAGCATCCCAAGAATTTGCTTTATATATGATTTTTCATGGGGATGGTTGGATATTATAGGAATTTCATATAGGATTTATCACGCCTTATTCCACCTTGTACGAACCATAAAAAGAAGGGTTTTATGTTCTTGTTGTTATTAGAGTGTGATAAATCCTTTCAGAAGCTAAAAGAGAGGCTCTTCTACACACCTATAATGATTCTTCTAAATGTTGGAATTGGTTATACTATCTTATATGATGCATTTGGAATCAACCAAGGAGGTGTTCTAATGCATGAGGAAAATGTTGTTGCCTATGGATCTCAATAGTTGAGGTATCATGAGAGAAATTACCCGATGCATGTCATTGAGCTAGAATCAGTTTTCCATGCATTATATTGCTGGAGATATTATCTGTTGGTGGAGACCTTTGTGGATTACTTTGACCAGAAGAGCCTCATTTATATCTTTTCACAACATGACATGAACCTTAGACAATGAAAATGGGCTGATTATCTATAATACTATGATTTTGAGAATTCATTTATGTCTAGAAATGGAAATGTGGTCGAATATGTACGGACTCAATAAAATAAAGCACATTTAATACAAAAAACATGTAATGAATTTAAATTTATGGCCCACTTTTCTGAGCTAAATATGGAGTTTCATGATAGAAATGACCAGTAATATCTCTCTTCCCTGTTAGTTACCTCTTACATCCTTGAGAATGTGAATTGTAGGATACTTCTAGATCCAAAAGGCCTGGTTCTCCATGAGAGTATTTCAGGAGCTGTACCACCTCCAGATTAGTTTGTGTACTGAGATGAAATCCTACATTTCCGGGAAATTTCTATGTTTCTATAGATATGATAGAGGAGTGGATGTGAGAGTCCAACACTTTTTAGTGGGAATTTCATCCAAGCATCTCCAAGATGTATCATGATATGCGACACCAATATTGATGGCTTGGGATGAAATTTATTATATCATGCTTTACCACTACATGTTCCACCAGTTAGTAGGTGAATGAAAATTAACAGAGACCTGAAGTCTTGTTATTCCCACTTCCTATCCTAGAATGGAAATGGAAGATTTTTCTACGGGCTTTGTAGTTTTTTTCCTAGATCTCCTATTGGTAGTGATGGTGTATGGGGTTTCATTGATATACTGACAAAGTTATCCAATTTCATTCATAACAGGAAGACCATCTTTGTTGACGAATTGGGAAGAATATATGTTCATAAGATCATATGACCACATGGTGTCCCTCCAATTATCATTTTAGATAGGGATTCTTGTTTCAGATCATGGTTATAGAAGATATTTTAGAAATCTATGGGAACACAGGTACTTCTAACCACAAATTTTCACCCTCATTCATATAGACAATTTGAAATGACAATATAGGTTTTAGAGGACATGATTTGTTCAATCATCCTTGATTTTAGTGGTTCGTGGGAGAAGTATACTTCTCTTATCTTTTTTACCTATAATAATAGATTTTGGGATATGATTCAAATGGATCCTTTTGAGACCTTGAATGTTAGGCCATGTAATTCCCCCAAGTTTTGGGTAGAGAGAGATGAGGTACCCTACTAGGTCGTCATATCATGTAAGAAAATTGAATGTAGGTTTAGCTGATTAGGATTCATATGACTACTGCTCAATGAAGATAGAAATCTTATGCCAATAACCAGAGATGACCTCTTGAGTTTGAGGTTGGGGATTATGTTATCCAATGGGTTTCACCCAAGCTTGTGAATAATTGAATACAATGGTAAGGGAATTTTTCACCCCATCATGTAGGGTAGTTTGAGATTCTAGAGAGATTCAGGCCGATATCCGATCGGTTTCTATTAACTTACTAGTATAGTTCCATGCATGATGTCTTTCATGTTTCACAGATTCACTAATATCATGCTGACCCATCTCATTACTTTGATGATGAGGAAGTTGATTTAGATTCCAATCCCAAATTTTAAAAGTATCCAATATACATCGTAGATTGGAGCACAAAGGCTCTCTATGGTCGGTCTTTACCTCTAGAATGGGTGTTATGGAAGCACGATTGAGTATATAATGAGTCTTAGGTGTAGGAGGTTGGCGTACGTCCCCGGTGGCTATAATTGTTCTCAAAGATTATTTCAGCTCCTTTAGAAGGTGAACTTGATAATAAGATCCCTTAAAGGGAAATACTATAAGAACCTAGTTTTTCCTATCAAGTATGATTATTTTTCTTCCATTTATATTTTATAGTAGAGTTCCTTTTTTGGAATATACCCCGAAGCTTGTCCTATGGTCCAGTATCATTATTTTTAAAGAGAAGGGAGTAGGAGGGTGGATGGTAGCATGTAGGACAATTACATGGTATGTAATTGTATTACACATCGTGTAATCATTCACGATGAGTAAATAAGTTACACATCATGTACCTTCCAAAGAATGTTTTCTAAAGAGCAAAGAGCCTCGTTTTAGATATAACATCCTCCCCTCTCATTTATTTTGGATACCTAAACTAGGATTTGAGAGAACACTTATGTTCAGACACCAATTATATCATTGTTAGCTATTTTGGGTGCATATAAAAAACATCTCAATCCCTCTTTAGATATTATTTGGGTTTCTTCCTCTCAATTAAGTTATCGAGGATTAGGATTATATTCCCATTTTTATCCATTCTACAGACCTACTCCAATCTAGGATGAATTAGACGCTGATACTATATAAGGAGAGTTGTAAAATCCTATGGTAAATGTTATATAAATCATCCAACATGTACATTTATTTTGGAATTGATATGTGGGGCCCATAAATTTCTCGGTTGTCGTTTATTGAATTTATATTCGATAGTTATAATCATTAGAACAGTATGGTTAAGATCTTTTAAAATATGAAATTAGTTGTTAGTGGTTATGTCAACAACTCCCAACACCCCATGTAGGGTTTTATTCCACAATTGAACTTTTGGTGTTTTGAAACATTTAAGCCACTGTTCAGGACTAGCATGGATTAAAAATTATAAGGGTAATAATTACATTATTAAATGGTCTGTTCAAAATTGTAAATTGATTGATGAAAATTTATATGTGTGCCTACCACTTGACCCACCTATGGCATGGGAATAATTTTGATAAAAAAGATAAATGGAAATTTACATGTATATAGAGTATATGACTTGGATTATCAAATGTAAATGAATGTTGCATTGCATGTTCCTAGTACCACTTACAACGTTTATAGAAGGTAACAGAGTGATCTTTTTTTATATAATATTCATGAAATGGATTGAATAACGGTTGCATTCTACTTAGCCTTGTCACACTATGTAATTTCAAGGCTTGAACCGAACGAAATATTGTATGACTTCATTATGAAAATAAGAGTGGTCTAACTCGATAACACCTTGGATTCCCTTAGTAATTCCTTGACCACTCATGAACACCATTCCAAATTCAAGGATACATCTTGTTGTGGTTGACACACACTTGGAACCCGATTCTTGCCTTATTTTAGGTGCCCAATAGGACATCATAAGATATCTCATGTAGTAATACATGATTCCTTTGATACACTCCATGTATCAAGAATTGAAAATTAGGTTCCATGGATAAATACCATTGGGACCTATCCTTGATTATCCCCATTTTAAATTGGATATAATCCCTAGACTTAGTAGGCATCTAATTGTGGACATGAGTTGGAATAAGATCCTTGGATTACAGACTTACCCCTCATCAAAGCTACAATTACTATTGAGTTAGCGACCCATGAGGTATACATTACCTTGGTTATAACCTTGGAAGACACACACACAAACACACACACACACACATATATATATAATATATATAATTAATTGATGAACTTGTTACAAATTTAGATGTCAGCCAACGAATAAGGTACGTAGTTGGGTATTTATATTACTATAGCGCTTTACATTATATAAGCATGAGTTCACACTGTTTAAATTTACATTACATGGAATAGATGTTATAGACACCTTTGGTGGTGGCCTAGTTAGATTTATCTTACACCCTATTTGGGTGCCTTAGGTACCTGGGAAAACCATGTGTATATAGATGTTGATAAAGGGAAGTTACACCTATAGATAATTGAATTCTTGTTGATTATGAGTAATCATGATAGAAGAAGATCGATATAGATGTTGCGATGAATGGGAAAATTTTGGACTCCTTTATCTGTACTTATGGTATATTTTTTTCTTGTTGTTCTGTATCTATGTTTTCTAGTTTTATAGTGACATGAAATATCATCCTCAATTGTTCCAGTTGATTTTGTTGTTGTTATTTTTGTATCTCTTTCTGATGTTCCTTCTATTTACATTACTACTTCTGCAATATACCTATTTAGATAATGTATCAATATTACTTCTTCTTCGGGAAACTCTCATAATAACGACATAGTCTCCCCATGGGCACACCCTAGGCCCACGCTCCATGTTGGAAACCTCAGGAGTTTGGGGAGACGTGCTTGAGGACAGGGGCTGACTAGGCTCGGGGCACCTTTAGTGGTATTCAGATTCGAAGCATCACACAATTAATAATCCATTCCTCAACTATATTGTGATATATCATTTCCCCAAAATTTTAAGAGCATTACCATCCACAATATAGAAATTTTAAATATTTATGGATATTTTTTTTGACATGTATCCTATTACACATTTGGAATGGGAATATGCTTTGAAATCTCATTGGAACATTAAAATTAAGTGAAATAGTGTTACGTTCTTCCTATATAATATTTCGTTATCATATGAATCTAGAAGATATAATTCTGATATATTTGTGAACCATAAAATCTATCTTGATGTTTCCATTCTTCAAAAAATACCATCATATAGGGATAAGATCATTTGATTTCAAATAACTCCTCCCTATCGATTTAACTATTGAACGTCTTTGATTTCTGAGATGATGCGAACATCCTCTTCCATGTATATTTATCACATTTTTAGAATATCAATGGAATTAAATCCACCTATGTTCTTAATTCAAATATAATTCTGGACATCATCAAATATTATATAATCATTACAACAATAAGTTTCCACTATAATCACTATGGTTTCCCACAATTATAGAAAAGAGGATATTAAAAATGTTACAAACCAACCCAGATACACTAGTTCTCTGATACACGAGCCAGTCCTAACATGCACCAAAGGGTGTTCTCGATCCCCACACGTTGGATACTTTCACCTGGAATTAAACAATATGAATGTGAAAATTACTTTTCAAAAAACACAATGGAAGAAATAATTAAAAATTAGTATAAAGTAAAGAAAAGTCTACATAGATAAAAACACCATAATTAGAACTGATATAACTAACAAATAGTACATCATCAAAGTACTATAAAATAGGATAAAAACCATTCCTTAGTGGGAATAGCTCTCCATGTCCCATGGATTAACTATAATAACAACCTCAAAGTGGCTCTTTACCCTTTCTAGAACATGGTAGAAGATAATCTACAAAAACAAGAAGGAATGGGTAGGGTGTGGGCATAAAACCTAGTTGGGTCTCATCAAGGGATTCATAATAAGATTCCAAATTAAATAAGAAAACAATTATTTTAATTTTCATGATATATGAATGATATTAATAATCGTATTTAGAAGAATCACACTACACATTTCAATAATGGAAGCATTTCTAAAAAATTGATTAATAAACATTTTATATAAGGTAGATTATATAAATTAAAATCTAATGAGTAAAAATGATTATAAAATGTATCATGTACATAAAAATAATAATAGGTGATCAACATGGTTATATACCAAGAGGTTCAATACTTCTAGGTTATGAGATCCACAAAAATTACCCAATGATAATGGAAATGTGCACAGATAGCCCCCCGACACTGACCAATGAGGACTAAACAGAATCAAGTTAGGGATAAGATCTTTCAATATGTTTATGTTAATGTCTTCAAACATTAATCCGTTATAAGGGAAATTCCATCCTAGAATGTTTAACCCAAATTACTAACAAATTACACAGGATTTCATGTTCTCAAACAAAAATATATAATTGGAAAATTATTTCAAAAACAATTCAAAATATGAATTCCCCATTTTCCATATCAAAATGAAAATTTCCCTTTATAAATCAATATATGTTTTCTTAATCAACTCATGAATTTTCATGTATAAAATAAATGGGTTCTTATTAGTAAAAGTTAATCATTTTTTCTCAAAAAATAAATTGGAAAACAATTTGGACTATTTAACTTCGAAATTTTACATCCAATTTCCCAAACACACCCCAATTCATTGGAATTGGGAGCTTTCTCCCAAATTTCATGCAAAATCCTATTCAAAACCAAATTCATTGGAATTTGGGATTTCAAACCAAATTGAATGTAGTTTAATTTAAATTAATAAATTTAGGGCCAAATCAATTCTCTTATCATAAACATAACCACCTACCAAAAAAAAAAGATCACATGTCACAATTCCTACAACGAGAGAATCCAATGAGGAACATTATAAAAGGTGATAAAATAAAGAAACCAAGAATAAAGATCTAATAAAACTAAATTAGATCCTACAATAATGTGGAGATATAAAATACCTTGTGGATGAGAGAGGAATTGAGAGGGATAAAAGGAACATAGATAAAATTATTAAAGGGAATGGATTGAATGATGATCACCTAGACTTGATCTGCCATGGAGAGTATTTTGAGGGGAACAAATTGTTTTTTGGGAGCTAAAAATACATATGAAGACATCCATCCTCGAACTAAAATTGATATGGGGCCTAAGTGGTTATTTTGGAAATTATTAAAAAAATTCAGAATAATTAAATATCTCGTGTACAGTTTACTAGGCAGGGACACACGGTTTGTCTAATAGTTCTCCCTAACCACGAACCCCTCCTAGTTTTGTGAATGATTTATACTATATTGGAAAATTGTTTGTCAAACCATTCTCAGCCATGAAAATCCACAATGTTTGGGTTTTCATGATTTACCCTATGTGGGCACATGGTTTGGGAGAACCATTCACAACCCAAAATGTTCCAAAAATATCTAAATTTTCACATAAATCACCCTTAAATTAAACACATAGATTGATTTATGAAAAAGATGGTATATACGTTCCTGAAAATTGTAAATGTTTGTTATAGCCTCCTGACCATTGAATCTTTCTATCCCCAAAAATTCTATAAAGTATCTTCCATGTCAAAAAGATGAGGCCACTACTCTATCATCAATTCCTTCTTATCCCATATCTCTTGTGAATTATAACCATGATTCCATTGCCCCCCCAAAATGTAATCATTCTCCCATGATTTACCTTGGCTTTAGAATCAACTATCCTGAGTATATTCTCAGTCACAAATAAATCAGGCTCAACATCACGATCACACCGTCTCAGAACATGATATAGACCAAAAATAAACTTTTCTAGATATGATAAATAGAACACATTATGTATCAATTTCAACTATAAAATATGTAAAAGATGGTAAGAAACATTACCCACCTGATCAATGTCCTCCAAATGTCCAAAAAATTGAGGAGCATGCTTCCCATAACTCCCAAGCCGTCAATGAACCAAATGAGGTGAAACAATGAATAAAACATAATTACCAATTGAAAATTCCAATGATCTATGCAAATTATCATCATAAGACTTATATAGGATATGTTCCATCAATATTATTCGATGAATCAACTAAATATTTTCTATTATATCTTGAACCAGGATTATCCTATCTGAGGAACATTCACTAATCATTGACCAACACAATGGTGTTTTATAAATATGGCTATACAAGGCCTTAGAATGATCGATTCTTACCATATACTAGTAACTATTATTGTATGAAAAACCAAACTGCCCAAAATGGTCATCCCATTCCCCCCAAAGGTGAACAAGTGCAGAAACTATATCCTCAAGAATCAGTATAGCTCATTGTGTCTATCAATCGACTATGAATACTGTAATGTACCTGAGATCCAAGTGCCTCTCATTGGCCTCTCCAAAATCATGATTCAAATTGGGGATCTCTATTAGAGACTATAGTAGACGGAACTCCATTCAAATGAAAAATCTCTTTCACATAGATATTTTCCAATTTCTCAACATTGGTTGTATCAAAAAATGGGTATAATGTGGATTTATTTGGTCAACATATTGATCACAACCTACACCAAATTATTCTTTCTTTGGGTAAAAGTAATACCAACCCCATAGTCCATATATATCCAATCCCACATCAAATTAAGAATTGAAAGTGGATGACACAAACCTGAAGGACTCTGGTTCTGAGCCATGACTTATTGATAGTTATTACAGTGAGAGAAAAAATCATCGATGCCCCATATCAGACTTGGCCACTCGAATGAACATTGCATGTCATAGAGCATAGTCATGGATTATGGGTGCACTACACACTATGAAATAGGGAAATATCCATCATAAATTTCTTTATTGCTAACGACACCAAATTGACTCAGAGAAAATATAATTCCCTCTCTAGAGAATGACCAGTCATCAACAATCTCTCCACCATGAAGAGAGTCCCGAATGTGACAAAATTCAATATCAAGATACTATCTCTAATGATCAACTTGAAAAGGGTGGAGGTCAACATAGCACTAGTCACAACAACCTCTTCACCTATTTCCTAGACTCAAATATAAAATTGTTGAAAAATGATCTGTCAATTTCCACTCCTCTGATGATTCATTGATGTCATGGCTAAAATATTTCATTCTCAAAGAATCCATGACGACTTTACATTTCCTCGTGGTATAAGTAATGTTAAATTAAAAATATTATAGGTACCCCACTCAATTCCTCTAGCCAAGATTCAAATCTTTTCAGAAAAGTTATATCTTAATATCTTGAGGATGGAATACATGGTAAACCATTCTTCAAAAACTCAATGTCATAAAATATTAAGTTCATTTATAATAGATAAATTTCCAATGTAATGGGTTATATGACTCATCTTTTGTGGCAAAATCCCCTTCCGTTACAGTTCTCTTGGTGGTTTTTTCTTTTTTTCATATTGACCTGTAACTATTTATTCCATTTTATTTGTGGAAAATTCATTCCCACATTCATATTTTTTGATTCTAAGTTATTGTATCCATCTTATGGGGATCAATAATTTCATTTGGGGCATGTTAGGACCATCTTGATTTTTTGGGTACCAAGGTATCCTTATTGGTTCATCACCAACAAAATTACTCAAACATCATCTGGAAAAGATTCCATTACTACCTAGAGTTTATTCTATATCATGTTAAAGTTATTCACATAATCTATAATTAACGTCCATTATAATAATCAATTATTAAATAACATATACATAATAAAAACATTTTTGAGTGTATTTATCTTCTCATACATATCTTTTAGAACTTCTATAAGTTTTCTTGTTTTGTTTTTTCAACAAGATATTAAAAGTAGCATTTCTTACTACTGTCATTTGAATCAAACCAAGATATTTTCTATCATTTTTTATATTAATAAATGTTCATCTAATATAAATTTATTTTTATCAAAGAAACATTAATAAACCAAAGTCTTCGATACCAATCCACTCACATCCTACCTTGTTTGGATAACATGTATCTAACAATGTAACTACAATTAAATAAAATCATAATGGTAAGATAAAATAATATACCATGGAAGACTAAGATTCATGATGTCTAACCCAGTGTCTACGATACAATATATTGGGAGGATAAATGCATTGAACCGTAAAATCACCAGATTTTAATCCATTGGAATTCCTGATGTCCAAACAATTATAAATTGACTTTCATTTAGACTTCACATATAGTGACCTTCCACACATCCCAAACCAAAAATGATCTATAACATAAGAAGAAATTTTTCACACATAATCAGCATACATAAGGTATCTCACATAAAGGAATACAATAATGAAGAAAAACTATAAATAAAGATTTGTTTTCATTTGGTTATTACTTTCAAACTATATTTATGGGAGAATATTCTACGAATTTTATTAATTTAGAAGTATAATGTTATAATCACAAATATTTTATCATAACATATATCACTAACAAGAATACTGATCACTCAAAACCTCAATAATGTGAATCTACTCTATCTTTATAGAGGGTCACATCTGGTTAACTGTTTGAACCAACCACCTACGTTTTTGAGACTCGATCTATTTTAGTTTGAAACTATCAATTTCCCAAAGCATATCTCACTCCAAACTATGAATAATGAAAGAGAAACATTATTTCCTAAACCTAACAATTTATTGGATCATCCATGAAAAGAGGTAT
This sequence comes from Viscum album, assembly GCA_963277665.1. Taxonomy (NCBI): domain Eukaryota; kingdom Viridiplantae; phylum Streptophyta; class Magnoliopsida; order Santalales; family Viscaceae; genus Viscum; species Viscum album. The sequence goes on along the minus strand of OY728145.1, from coordinate 1,442,626,223 downwards.
CATAATGTAGACACATACCTCTTCTCTTAATCACATTTCATGAAAATCTGGTTATTTGAGTATTTAATGATCATCCATATAAATTTTTACAACTTATGAATACATAAAAAATATATTACCAAATACATATAACCCTAAAGAATTATCTCACTATCATTAAACAACTTGTGACATTAATCATTCGATAAAATTCCATTATGAAAACATTGGAAACACTATTCACATTTCTAACACTATCACCATATTACGCATACTTGGGGGTGAAAATATAGTTCATGTGATCTTGAAAATAAATTAAACTAGTTATTTGACTTCTATATTACAAAAGTGATCAATTCCATATTGGTTCTTTGTAATCACCCATTTATTTTTTCCAACAAAAAATTCTTATTTCATAATGTATATAACTATGTGTTTCCACATTTCAAAACATCCAAAAAGTCCTATCTGCTTCTCCAGAAATAGAGTCTTTGAATAATTGAAACGATATACTTAACAACCTCAAAATAGGAATTTGTTATACATCAACTCCCAGCACATCGTCATTTTTTTACTAACTTCCCAAAATGATTTCAACCGACTTTGTAAAGTCAGATTATTCCTCTTATTCTCTTTATATTTTTGTACTACATGACCTAGTAGATTATATATCCTCCTAAAATTATTAGAAAACTATACTCTCCCTCACAATAGTATGAAATTTGTTCTTCTTCTTTTTTAGGATCATATATTCTCTCTATATGCTTAAAAATATCTCCCAAGAGTGTATATTGTTTATTTGTTACTCAGTATATCTAAGATACAAAAAATATTACACCATCCTATTTTTTTGATCTACTTGATCAACAATATAAAGTTGAAAAATAAACCATTTGTGGGTTAATTTTCTAACTCCAGAAAATAAAAATAACTCAAATGTTTATGTGAAATGTAAAACCCATCCACTCACTTAATATTTTTCTTTCACAACATCATGCCATTTATTTTGAAATCATTACAATGGAGTGTTCCCATGATCTATTTTTATAATCTAAAAGAGCATTTAAAAAGTAGCAATACTTAATTTTATTCTAATTTTTTATTTCTATATAAATAATATGTATTTTACTTTATTATCCTTTACAAATTACATTTTTCCCTTCTAAAAACAATTTACTCAATCAACATGTCTGTGTCCACAATTTTATGAAAGATCATACCACACAGCATTTCTATTGATGTGGAACTATCTTAAAATGATGTGATAACATCCTATAAAACATTAAAATATTCCAATTTAATTTTTATAATTCAAATAATAACTCATATTTTTTATTTCTTTATCCATGGCATGAATCAAGATATGGGTTTTTATATTTGAACATTAAAGTACAACTCAATCTTTGACTCTTTTATTATTTTCATTATTCCAAAAAATAATAAAATAGAATATTGAGCTTATCAAATTATTATTTTAATCCTATATCTTATATCATTGATAAACTAAGTATTATGAGGTTTAAAACATGATGGGACAACTATATCATCATCAACATATATTATTTTCAAATTTAGATTAATTTTTTTGATAGTTATACTTTTATTCTACATAAATACAAGTTTTTTTATAATTATTTAGTTTTATGATGGTAAATAATCATTGGTACATAGCTCAATTTACCCTCATAGTGTATTATAATCCTGAATATGCATTATAATGATACTAACATAAATTAAATCCACGATTAAACAGAGTATACCTCATGCTTACACAAAATATATGATGTATACACAAAAGTGGATAATGTTTATTATTATATTAGAATGATGCTAACACAACAAGTACTTTTCCATTTATCATATCTCTAGGAGGAATTTATTCTTATTGAAATTAGGGGATCATCCATACAAAGCACATGAGATGATTCTTTTGTAGTAGGAGACCATTACTGTGTAGATCTAGGATTTTTAGATCTCCTATACATATAAAATCCAAAAATATATTACTGAAATCAAGGCTATTCCAATCTAATTTTATGCTTCCCAATTGTTAATCCAAAAACATTCCACTAATTTTATAATAATTTTTATACTGGTTAACCCAAGGATGGTATCTCAACAATACTTTATCTATATATCTTCCATGAATGATTACAACTTAATCTTCCCACTAATTAGTTTCTTCCAAACACTTATAAAACTATTATAGACAGTACTCCACTACCTTGGTACCTTTATTTGAAATTAGGATTAGATATATAGTCATCATATGAGTTGGTTTTATTTCCAAGAAACCAATTTCATTAATATTTATAAAGATTCATGGGTACCCTTCTCAATTCTTTTACCAAAATGTTTTATATTATAATTTGTATATATGATGGAAGGTAACTTTTTATTCTTTAGTATGCATTGAGTAACTTCATATTGACAAAAAATAAAATTAAGGCTTCTCCAAATCCATGAGAACTTTTGAACATGTATATAAATTTTAATACATACATATTTAATGTATATAAAATTTACATAAAATTTTTATGAATATATTTACAAATATGTATTTATGTGTACATTTATATAAGAATATATAAATTTCAGTATCAGTATTGAAATTTATTTATATATATATAAATATGCACACACACATAAATAGATACAGACATTCAATCTGTCTTGTTTTAAAGAAAATAACACAGACACAAAAAAATATTTATATACACATTTAAATTCTAACTATATATATATATATTAAATAAGTATTCTTATTTTCTATATACATAAACATACATATGATTGACATCGAAAATAATAAAAAAATAACAATAGAAAATATATGATAGGTTAATAAATTCTTAAAACAATGATATTGATTATATATATTGGGTATTAGAAGTAAATTCCACTAAAATGTTTAATAAAAATACATTAGGGGTCAGATTCCCTGGGATATTGAATAATTTGATCATGAGGTTTTATTAGGGGTTTTTAGCACCAATAAAGCTCAATGTAAAATAAAAACACTTTTCTTGGAAGATCAGATGGGCCCAACCTCATTATTGGATCCAAATATTGGGGTAGGGAAAGAAATCCATCTTGAAAATGTTTTATAGTTTTATAGTTTTTTTATTTATGAAAAAAATTAAAAATGTTTTTTTTTGAAAGAGGTTGGAGGTGATTAGAATCGACATGTTGAATATTTCTTTATTTCTTAGTTTTTTCCGGGTTTTTGGGCTAAATGTTTTCAAGGATCAATGTTTATTTTTGAAAAAATAATGTATTATATGATATACAATACGTGGATCACAAGGTCATGTTTGGGAAATAATGAAGGAAGATCGATGCAGTCAAATCGTGAGGTTGAGTAGGTGGATCACAAGGGTAACAAAGCTATCATAGGATTGAAGGTGTGTCTCTGTTCTTTATATTTAACATAATATATAAAGATGGAGTTGAAGGGAATTTTATGAATATGGAGAAAAATATAGTTTTTCATCATAAAAAATTTCTCTTTGTTCCTATAAATGGGAGAGTAGATGGACCTTGACGAAATTAATTTCACCTTGAGGCATAGTTTACCATATGAGGTGGAGTGTTGAAGAAAATGTATTTCAATTAACGGAGATATAATAATTTAATTTTTTGAATGTGTCCCAATTTTTTCCCAATATATAGCCCCCCTAATAACTTAATTTTGTATAGGTAATTCCTTTATAGATCATCCTCGCTTGAGGAATTTAGCTATGTCTAAAAAGTTTTGCATGAGGTAAATTTGGTGGATAGGATCCCATGGTTAATTGATTAATTTTATGTAGGTGTAAGAGTGGTGTATTTATAGTTCACTAAGGAGAAGTTTTTTAGGATGAAGTCTGTAGTGAATTAATTTCACAGAGGATAGTTTTTTGTGATAATGATCCAAAAGGATATATTTCATGGTTGTAGTGGTCTTTGATGGTAGAGTTCATATTAAACCTTTTATAAAAAGTTAGAGTAAAAGCAGAAGCGTGGGATTTTATTATGATTTTTTTTTTCATTATAGTACATAGAAGGGTCAATTTCAAATTTTAGATGAAAAAAATCATGATGTCACACCTATTCTAGTGTCAACCAAGTATGAATTGATTCTGATCACCAATAAAATCTTATTGAGGAGCGATGGTTTTACATAAATTAAGAGAGAAGAGTGTTCTCAAAGTGTGATTGGTAGTAAACTAGGAGGGACAATGAGTCTAATAAAAAATTATGATAATAGTGTATTTATTGGATTTTGTAAATTGGAACATTGACTTTAAATTCCCCGTGGACTACCATAGTTAATTGTCAACTAATTAAAATTTATGTGTTTCATCCATATTTTCATTTCTAATCATACATTACTTTCAAGAGAGGGATAATATTGTTTTCTTCAATGATGAAACAAGATCCAAATAGGGGAGTTTTACAATCAATCGTACCTAGATTCACCCCACCAAAGGGTATTTAACAAAGTGCTGTAAAAAATTGTTAATAGAGTAAATTGTTAATTTGAGTGAATATGTCTATTTTGAAACCATTGTAGTCCTAAATCACTAAGGTATATAAATATTTTATGGAAACAACTTCCAACTATTGAAGAATCAGATTAAGCAGTACAACTTTTCTATAAGCATGATTTTATAAGATAATTTTATTCATTGTATATCAGTCAATATGAAACAATGAGGAATTTTCATATTCTGAAATAAGATTAATAGGTACTGATTGCATGTGAATCAATGGGTAATCATACCAACACAATCTTCTAAAAAATTATTTTATTTAAATCCTCACATTCCAGGTGGGAAATGCTGCTAGATACCCATGAATATAATTAAAAAGGTTGATAAGTTATGTTTTATTTTATATGCAATAAATATGAGGACTTTAGGAATCACCCTAAAAAATATATTTATGAATGTAGAGGACATGAATGGACTGAAATAAATCATTACTGATATAATGGCTTCAAACACATCTTGATAATATTGAGACATCGATTCAATATAAATTTATTTATTTTTGATAATAATGATATAAATGATATTACATTATGTATTTTTCATAGACTCTTGTTACATATGATATGCAAAACCCAGATAATGATGTTAGATAAAAGATGAATTTTAAAGAGGTTACATTCATGGCCTTAAAAATCACACTATAGAGGATGATTAGGAATAAGATAAAGTGGATGAATTAATTTCACCAATATACTAAAATATGTAAAGAGTAAATTAAATGTTCAAACAAAAAATTCAACTCACATGACATCAATGTGGAAATGTTTGGAACCATCAAGAAAATGTTTCCCAAGAATCATCAAGAAGACAATGATGATTGAATTCCCAAGAATAATTCTTCATCCAATGTGAAATATAAAAAAGGAATGAATCACAATAACGTTAAGAAGAAAAATATTCATTCAGAATAAAATGAATGTTCATAAGTGACTGATTTAGAGAAATTAAATGTAACACCACATGCTTCCACGGTACGCTTCTCTTTGATTAAAATAGTAGAGTGTGTTGTACGCAACTTCAAGTTCTAATACACCTCGACCAATCAAAGTAGCCGTTATGAATAGTAATACCCACTTTTTGAAATTTTATAAATTCTCTATCTCAAAATGGACTTCATTTTTGGATTCAAAATATCAAAATTATCCTAGGGTGAAATTTTGGTGCTTTTCGGATAACTTTTATATTTTGATGAATAGTGAACATTACTAAATTTTAATTAAAAACAACTTTTTAAATCAAAATAAATAATCGTGATAAATTATGAATTTGAGTTATTTTAAAGTATATCTAAAATAGATTTTTACCATTTAATACAATGTTGGTCATTGGACATAATTTCACAACTAAACTATACATAAACAAGTGCCAATCTTTTGATAGTTATTATCTCTTAAAAACACGCTTTTTCTTTTAACAATGGGAATTAATTTTAAATTAATTTCTGCCACTTATGTGTTTTGAATTTGGAAAAATGGATTCCATATTTGGAATTGGGATATCCAAATTGTGTAATTAGGAAACTTTTATTTTTAGTCATTTTGAATAATTACTTCGGTAATATTTTATTTACCATGATTAAAGGGTAAATCCGGTAAATAAGGGTAAACAAATAATATTATAATAATAATAAATTACCCTAAAACGTGTCCTAACCTTATTTTTTGATATATGTACGACCATGGGAATCTTTGGGTCGATTTTGGGACCCCATGGATCCACTTGTAAGTGATAATGACACTTTATATTAATTATGTTAAAATAAATACAAAAATGACCTAGGCATATATCTTTTAGAAAACAAATTTTAAATAGGGTTATATATGTTTGATTTTAGACTATAAATATTCATTAGAAATATAAAATTCTTTCCTACATAATGGTATTTAATTTGTAATTTTTATACATTTAATAATTAATATTATATATGACACAATATTGATGGAGTATTTTCCTTATTAATGAAAGAATCAAATAATTGGTATTATACATGTTAAAATTAATATAATTTTAAAGTTTCAATGACATACATGAATTTCATTGATTAATATGACAATATGGGATTTCTTAAATGAATTTTTTTAGAATTAATAATGTTTTTATGACTTTAACAAAAATCAATTATTGAATAGTGTCAAAATTGAAATAAAAGAGTTTTTAAAAACAAATATTATATTATTAATTGATATTAAATTCCTAAAAATCTAAGGTTTGGCCAAGAGACTTATATCATGATAGGTGTTTCATTAATGGACCACATGGGGGTATCTTGGATGTATATAGTATGTTTATTAACTATATAATATAAAAATACAAAGTGACATGGTAATGTTAAAGTAATTAACTAAGAGTTAAAACTAAAGGATAAGGTTAATTTAGTGATGCAAACCTGTCTAAAACCAATTGGTTGAGTGGTTTTTGACATATCCCCACCTTAACATTTAAATAATCCACTTTTGAGCCATTATAAACCGAATATTAATTTATTATAAAATAACATTTCTAGATTTTCCTAAGGTGCCCCTCCTCCCCCTTATAAAAGGACACCACTTCTAACCAATTCTTCACACTTTCAAAGTGTTTTGTTTCGGCCAAACCCTGCCCAAATAATCTATAAAATTCCGTCAATTCAACCAAGATTCCTTATTTTGATCAGAAAGCCAACCTATGGAGCCATTTTGATCAAATCAAAAGGAAGAACCCGAAGAAGTAGTAATGTTTTCCCCACCCTTTTTCATGTGCCTTTTTTCTTCAACTTCTTCTTTCATTGTTATTTCTATTCTAAAATAATAACTATTGTATTTTCTATATATTTTGATGTTATTATAAATATGGAACAAACAAATTCATTATTCTATCCATCCCTAGAATGACATGTGACCATACGTGCGTACGTACAACCTACCGTCTCCACATTGTGGTGTAATTGTTATTCAATATATTATTATTTAGATGGGTATAATAATGATATATAATTCATGTAAATAAAAAAATATAAGATGATAATGATTCTGTATATGTGATATACCATCCAATTATATATTATTTTAATATCAAATGAATGATATTGTCGCTCGTACGTACATATAGACTACCATCTCCACGAACACGATGAGATTCATTCCCTATCATATCCAATTGAGTCTAATTCTCATTTAATGATTAAAAATAATGTTTAATGAATTTATATAATTCTGTATATGAATAATATACAACCTATCCATAACAAACATGGATTACGTAGCAAATAATATAAAGGAAAATGAGTAAGTTATCACCCAAAACGACCATAATACTAAGATATTATTAACAAAGCAATGTTAAAACATCATATATGATATCATATTAGTGTATATGAATATTTTATAATATAATAAAAATTATTTCACCATTATACAGGAGGTTAACCTACCCCCAACCAAAGAAAAGTACAAGGTAAGGGTTTATTTCGCAATCTCTTCATTATCCGAGGTTGTTTATACATAATAATCTACTGGGATTTCTTTATCATCCACATATATGTTTCTTAAAAATGTATTTCAAAACATTTTTACTATTTACATGAATATGGGTTAAAGTAATTTATACCCTTGTTTGAATTTTTATAAGAGGTTTATAAAGGAATCTTTTCGTCGTTTTCCAAACAAGGTGCTTTTTAACCGTTTCAACAAAATTAAGGCAAGAATGTCTTTTTTTAACTTATAGGGCGGGTGCAGCTATTTTCCACCATTATAAAATTTTATAAGCTTCCCTTACAAGATTATAAGAATATTTAAAACGTAAAAGTTTTATTTTATAATTATGTGACTTTTTAATTATTTCAAAAAAAAAGATATTTCACTCAAATAGTTTTGATTTCATCTATGTCAACATCCTTTGATGGATTTTAATCTTATTTGATGTTTATTTTTTATTATACAAATATTCTATATTGTATTGAAGGTTTTGTTATATGTTTGAATTTGGATGTGTTTTTTTTTTTACCATTCATGGTTTATGGAAAAAGTATTGACATTTCGTATGCTAGTTTTAAGATGAATGTTTATGTTATGTTTAAACCTGGTCATATGAGGAATGAATTGGACTTAATAAGTGATGGGTGGAGCCCGCTACAGCTCCTCGGTGTATCAGTAGTTCCCATGATAAAAACTAGTGTCTGGGCACAAGGCCTTGAGAAAATCTTATTTATAGTCTTGGCGCGAGGCCTTGGCTATGTGGTCATGATAGTTTGGCATTATGCATTCCATCATTAGGAAAGTGGTTATTGATATTGCATGTTATTATTCGACCAGTAGAATATCCATGTGAATAATTAAATGAAATAATTTAATTTTATCATTGCTATATTATGTTTATGTTCAAGTTTAAAATGGTTTTGTTGTAGTTATACATTGCCTTAAATGTTTATGCTTATTTAAAAATGTTTCCGCTATATTGTAAACCTTACTGGGCATTTGAGCTCACCCCTTTCTATGTTTTATTTTTCCCAGCATGTTCAGAAGTATTTTATGAATGACATGGAGGAATAATATAAGGGGTTATGATTGTGGATTCAAGATGTTGTTGTTGTTTTCAATTTATGATGTAATGTAAACTTTATGAATGTATCTTGTGTTTCCAAGACTACTAAACTAATCGGTCTTTCGAGACTTGATCTCTCTTGTGATCATGCCAATGTTATGTAATAATGCACCGAGTCAGGAAAACTGGGGTTGGGGCATTACATTAAAGACTATAAATTTTTTAATAATAGGTTATGGTGGTACTAATTGTAGATTTCCCAAAAAAGGGAGAGAGAAAATATAATGAAGGATAATAGGAATGAATAACTAATCGCCAAGCTGAGCTAATATCCAATCTTTTCGAGACAGATGATTGGAGATCCAAAAATAAAATAACACAATATATTTCAATGATTCCAAACTTTATATGAATTTTTAGGAAGAAGATATTTCCACGTTGGAGGAATAAATAAACGATAAAAAATATGAAAATATAGAAAACTTAGAGAAGGTCATCAAGTACAATATTAATGTCAAAGAATAGATGAAGATTATCATTGGATTGATTGAGACCATGAGAGATAGGGTAAAACATATCAAAAATAATGAGGAAGAATTTGATATCAGATGATGAAATTTTGATAATTATGAGATAATTGTCACCCCTGTTATGACATCAGGAATGCACATCTCATGGGGGGTGTGTAAAAGGTGAAAATGGAGCATTGGGGTCAACGAAGAGTAAATAAGAGTAAAATCTAAAGCATAATGTGGGTATGAGGATTTATGATAAATAGACAAAAGATTTTGTTTATTTATAACACAATCACTAACTATAAAATTGAATTTTTATTTGGGTATAACATAGAGTCATATTTCCTAAGGAAGAACTAGTGCATCAGAAATTAAATACAGGAATTTACATCGTATCATGTGTTATTATTATAGAAAATCAGAAATTCCCAAAATGATTCCCATTTCCAAGATGTATATGATGTCATGGGAGTAATTAATACCACTAAAAAGTGTTCAATATTTCATTAAATCTTTTAGTGGTAAAAATTTCTAATGTAGAGGTTTTAGACATATGAATGGAAACTTATCATCAAAAATATAGAGTGATATTCCAATGAAAACCCAAATTGGTCATTTGGAATAACATAAATAATCATTAGGTGATATGGGAATGTAAAATTGATTTTCAACACTACTAAAGGAAGTTATTACTTCATAAACTAAAGATTATTAGGCTTTTAAATTGACATCAAGTGTGAAACCAAATACATGGATCAAGAAGGTAAGAGATGAACTTGTAGTGGTTGATGATATTTCCTTGAAATAATGAAATTGTAAAAGTTCATGGATCATAGATATTGGATTAACCTACCATAAGATGGTAAATTAGAATCTCTTCACAAGAATTAAGAATGATAATAAATGATTCATCAAATTTAGAAACGATGAAGTCATAATGATGATTGGATCTAGAAATGAAAAATTTATATTCAAAGGTATGAGTTTCATAGATGTATTTGTTGGTGAAGGTCACATTCAAAACCTACATAGTTAAAGTCATCTATGTAGCCTAGATCATGAAATATGATTTACCAAAAATATGTTTATATTAAAGGGAAAATATTGTGGAGTGGTGATGCAGGGGAAGTGTGTGAAGGGGAATCAATACCATGTGAGTGGATACGAATATCTGTGATTTATATCAATGCATATTGAGAAAGGGTGGAGACATAATCATCTTGGTCATTTGATCGAACCGTCCTAGGAAGATCCATTGAATAGGAATTGAGCTCTAGATCTTCATAAGTTATCATGTGGCTATTCAAACATGTGAGACACTTACCAACAAGTGAATATTACTCTAATGAATTACAAGAAAAATAATGAAAGTTGAAGATAGTATTGGAATTTGGGAATATTGATGTGAATTGACTAATATTGACATGATCTATTAATGTAGAGAGATAATATGCCGTGTTCATTGAAAATTATAGAATAATAATATGGATATTCATAATCAAACAAACCTCTCAGGTGTTCAGTTTCATAACACAATATCAGTGGAAGGGTGAAAGGATACATGGATAGAAAATTTAAATGTTCAGAATTGATAATGAGAAGGATTTCAAAAAAACCAATTAGAGGACTATATATATAGGAATTGGAGAAGGAACCAAGTCTCATTAGTGAAAAACCATCCTAAAAATTGGCTTGTTGGGAAAAGAAACAAGTCATAAATAACATTACATAAATATTTAGAATTTGAGGAAGACCTAGAATTGAAGTTTTGGATGGAAATGATATTGACATCAGTCTATATGTATAAAAGATATTTTTTTAATTTGAGGGAAGATAAGACTCCTTTTAGGATGTTTTATATAGGGAATATGCTGTTGATGTACTTTCTGGTTTTTGGATGTAAGTGTTTAATTTTCAACAAAGAGAAACATAGGCAGTTTGAATATTATGGAGATCAATGGCTATTTGTTGGCCACATAGGAACAATTAAACCATATAAATAATTTCATTATATTATATGAAGGATTGTGTATAAGAGTGATGTTATTGCGGTGGACAATGAGAAGAATATTCAAAAAATCAATAAATAATGATTGGATGGTAATGATGAAGAGATAAGCAACTCAAAGGGAAAAAATGTTCCTGATATATACCAAAAATATGGTTTAAAAGATTATTATGAAGAAAATAAACATATATTTGTATATAATCATATGATTCAAGCTAAACATTATAGGAATAACATCATTGGCGATCAGAAAACACATTTGAAGATGAGGATAATGAAGTCCCTACAAAAAATATCATTCCCATCACAAGTAGAGAAAACATATATTGATGAAGGTGGATGAGAATAGAATCAGGATCCTAAATTTAATAAATAGATAGTAAAAATTTAATAGAATTAGACTTGGGAGTTGTTTCTTGGTTGGTATATTATAACATAATTAGGACTAAATAGGTCTTCAAAAACAAACTGGATAATGGAGGAATATTTATTTGAAACTAAGCATGACTTTTGTGTGAGGGATGGTCCCAGATCGATGGAATCAATAGAGATGACAAAATTTCACATGTTTTAGGATTGGGGACTATTCAAATATTCTTAGACTTAATAGTGTAAAAGCAACTCACTATTTTATATATTGATATAAAATCATCATTTCTAAATGTCTTTTAAGAAGAAGATGTATGGATTTATTAATTGGATGGTTGTCTTCTACATGAATATGAGAATAGATTTTTTCAAATGGAGTAGTTATTTTATGGGGTAAAGTTGTCATAAAGAGCATGGAATTAATAACATGATTAGTACTTGATGAATCTCGATTTGTAATGTGGTAGAGTTAATTAAAATCTCTATGTCAAAAATGAGATTAATAAAATTATGATGATTTTGGTGTATACCAATGAAATATTTATTTATGGATGGAATAAATCACAATGAAAATTATTTTTAGAGTACACGAAATGAGAGTAAAAAATATCAACGACTTGTGAGATAAAATTTCCCTTGGTCTTTTTGTGAATCAAAAAAGGGATGAAACTATTATTTCTCAATTTAAATATTCAAAGGAGGTTATGATAATATCTATAATGGTGGGATATAACTATAATATAACTCTAGATTCTACTTAAATAAAATTTCAAAGGTATAATGATGGAAAATATTTCAATTTCCCAGATTACAGAAATATCATTGGGATCATGTTGTACTTAATAGTGAAACAACCTAATAATGATTTTTTCAATGTATCCTGTGAAATGATACCAATGTTATACCAAGGAGAGATAATAAATTGAGGTGAATAGAATTCTTAAATATATTTATGGAATGGTGGATTTCAGTTTTCTATACAACAAAAAATCTCAACTTGAGTTACCTTGATATACTGATACAAATTGGGCTGGTTCAGAGGATAATTGAAATTTATCATTTTGTGGTGAATTATATCTTAATGGACTATTTATTTCCTAGAAAATTATGAAACAATATTAAATTTATTTGGGAAAATTATAAGAAGAATAAATTATGGCTACTCATGATTTCACATAGTTACCATCATTGAAGTTGCAACATAATGATATGTGAGTTGAGGTGAATTCTCTGATCTGAATTCATTATGATAATTCTAGTAATATATTTCATATAAATAGTACACTCCATCGCTCAAGGAAAAATAATATTGAAATTAAAAATCACATTATTAGGGAGGAAGTTGAACATGGTCTAATGAAGTCAGAGTATCTCTTTACTGAACTCTATGTTGTACACATTTTAACAATGGCCTTACCCAATGATGCATTTGAACAATATCAACCGACTCTTGGTGTCCAGTCAGCTTCCCACCCTTAAATAGTGTGGATGTGGGATCCCCCACTCCCTGAAGAATGGTGTGTTGTTTTCTTGGAGGTTGAATGTATTAATTACCATTTTCTATACCGTAATGGAGTTATCTTTGGGATCTGTAACACCTTTACATGAATAATCCATTCAGATACAAGGGAGTATCACATGACCTCATGCATGCCTCCTTCTATGCAAGAGGTTCCAACTAGTAGAGAGGTCCTAAGTGGGATTGTAGGGAGTCTATTCTCTTGGTAATAGATAGTGAAATCATATTATACAATAATGGAACTAGTAATCAGAGTAATTAAAATAAATAAATTTCAAGGAAATAATACTACCAAACCATGCTATAAAACATTCTATATTACACCCAACACATAAGTAAAAGAATACCCCCTTGTGTGTAAAATATAAAAAAAATTAAAAATAAATAAATCCAAGAGGCATATTAACTTATGATCCCAATGTCTATCCAAAAATTAACTCATCCAACATAAACCTGTTATACATCTGATTCAAGGAGAATCCAAACTATCATCTAAAATCTCTGTGCAAAAGAGTTTTCATGTGAACAAAGATTACCATGTATGGTGTGTGTATTATCCCACTAGGACACCACTAATTATTCTTTATTATCTAAGAATATAATCATATAAAATAGTGTGTAATGACAATAAAAGACATAAATACGCATACATATCACTGGGTGACCATGCACTAACCAGAGCACCATGAACCCCACTCTACTTACATTAGCTCATGGGTGGAGGAAACATCATTATAACCCATAAGGAAATATAATCCATGAACCATTCCTATTCATATATCATGAAATAATTATATAACCCAACCCATCCCCACTGACTTTGTAGAGGTTGATCATTTACACCATTCTATCCTCACGTGTTTTGGGGAGGAAAATCAATCATATTATGTCGTCTTGATGGTTCTTAAGAGGCCCGATAATTCCATATACTCATAATGAGGGTTCTTTGGTGGCCCAATATATACACTAACCCATCCCGAGGGTTATTTAAAGGTTAATAATTCACATTAACCAATATGCACATGGTCTGGGAAGCCACATACATGGACTAGCCCAAGCATCAACATGAACAAGTAAGGGGAAAAAACCTATCATAATCCAAAACCAATATAATAAATAAGCACAAACATTTAAGGAAAGGTGTATAAATAAATCATAACACTTTTAAACATAATCATGAATATTATGTGGAAATAATAAATAGAATAATTTCATATAAAAATTTACATGGATTATACTATTCAAATAATCACATGTAACATCAATAACTAATCTCATAACGAGTGAATGAATCATACCGAACATCATAAACATACTATCAATGATACATTAAAGAAACCATACATAAAAGCACAAACTAGTTTATCTCATGAGAACTACTGATGAATTGAGTGGATATAACGGGCCCCACCCATCCCATACGAAGTCAAATTCATTCCGCACATGAAAAGGGTGGAACATATCCAACACAAACACTCATATTAATACTAGCATACGATGTGACATTACATCGACCATAAACAATGAATGGTATCAAAAAATCACATATATAGTCAAACAAATCATAAACCCTTCAATATAATATGGTAGATTGTATCATAATAAATAAACCTCAATTAAGAATACAACATGACAAAATTGTCCTTTAATAGTGATAGAAAATGGCCATTATTGGCTCTATAAATGTTCTTACTTTGGGAGTGAGGTTAAAAGTATAGGCCTATTATCAGTGCTGAAAAAGCACTGATGAAGGGTTCATTTATTGCTGCTAAAAAGTGATGATAAATGGGTCCTTTATTACCGTGTTTAAAAGAAGTGAAAAGGGACCCATTTATCAGCACTTTTATTTATCACTGCTAATGGAACACTTTATTAGAACTGATTGAATCATAGATACAATAAACTTTTATTATTACTATTAAAAGCACTGATAAAGGGTTATACTACAGTGTGCTGTAAAAACATACTGCATCACCACTAGAAGGTGTTGTAACAACACACCATAGCACCCGAAGCACTAAAAACACACCAGGTATCAAAAAAAAACATGTACAAATATATAATTTAAATGAAATTTAATTTACAACACAAATAAGAGAAAGACACCATATTATAAAGAATTCACACATTGGTAAATTCAATTACATAAATACAAATTATTACATTCATTCAAAAACATTATTGATCATTTTCCTTTTAATTCGGACTGGACTAATGCTATTTTTGGACAAAACACACCTTCTCAAGAAAAAGAAACCACCTATATAATAAAACTATTCTTATTTTGGTAGTAATATAAAGAGATAAACTAATAGAAAGTGTTAATTTTACTAAAATTGATGTCAATTTTAAATAAAAAGACACACTTAGAGTCATATTAGTCACCCCATGGATTAGATTGTGGTGTAGACAATTCAAAAATATTTCAAATGAGTTATAGATTATTTTCGTAAAGTATCAAATCAATATGAATACATTTTCTTGGTTTTTAGTGTGACCGATTCCATTTTTTCTAAAATGTTATTTGAAACTAGAAACATACACTTTTGACGCATTCTAAAAACATCATGTTTTATTTTCATGTCAATACAATTCATATATATCCCTAATAATATATGAATCTTTATACTAAATTATGAAGAAAATTTGAGTTTATTTCATTGGTTTTTATTGAGCGACACTTTTTGAAATAAAATGCTAATTATAAAATGATAACAGACACTTTGAGCCATACTAGGCATATTGTGTATCAGATTGTGGTGCATATTGTTCCTAAACATCAAAAATTACTTATGGAACATTCATGTAAATATTTAAATAATCTATATGCGTTTTCTTGATTTTTAGTCGGTCAGGTATTCATTTTACTAAAATTGATGTCAATTTTAAATAAAAAGACATAGTTTTAGTCATACTAGTCAAAAAATGGGTCGGATTAAGGTGCTCCATATTATTACACATATCAAATGACTTATAGATAATTTTACTAATGTATCAAAACAATTCAAACGTGCTTTCTCGGTTTTGTGTACATCTGTTTTTTTTCACTAAAATGTCATTTTAAACTACAAACAAACACATTGACTCATTCTAATAAAATAATGTATCATTTAGATTTTATATCTACTAACACACATCAAAAATGAATTATGTACCAATTTCCTATATTATGAATAAAATTTGATTTAGTCTGCTCAATTTTTACTGTGTGACATTTTTTGAACTAAACTGTCAATTTTAAACTGATAATGCATACATTGAGTCATATCGATAACTCCGTTCCTTTAATTGAGGTAAGTATGATTTATACACATAAAACAACTTTTGGATCATTTCAATAAATTATCAAAACAATAGGAATGAATTTTATGGTTTTGTGTAGGTTAATTGTCCTTTTTATTTAAATTGATGTATTTTTTAAATAAAAAGAAAGACTTGGAGTCATGCCAATCACACGGTGCATCAAATTGAGGTACATATAAATAATAAGGTTCTAAAATGAATTATGGATCATTTTTATAAAGTATGAAAACAATAAAAACCCCTTTTCTCAATTTTGAGTATGTTAATTTTTTTTTGTAAAATGTCATTTTAAACTGGAAACACACACTTTGACCTATAACGATCACATTGTGTATGAGTTTGAAGTGAGACCGATTCCAACATGTAAAAAATGAATTATGAATCTATGTAATAAATTATAACGAAAATATAATTTTGTTATCTCTATTTTCATTGAGATACATTTTTTGAACTGAAGTGTCAATTTTAAACTGATAACAGACACATTGAGTCATTAGGGTCACACTGAGTGTCTAATTGAGGTGGTGCTGATTCCTACATGTATAAAATGACATATGGATAATTTATCTAAATGTTAATGATTTACACACATCCATTGAACTCAATTAACAATAATATAAAATGAAATCAATTTTTTAATATAATAAAACCTATTTAAAAAACTAGGTGATATAATTGTCATCCTCATCCGCTCATCTCACAAACATTTATCATTTCATTTTTTTTATTTGAAATATATAGTCCATTTATTTTGGAAATGAACCTATTTTTCTTTAAATTATCTAAAATGTTGTTACACATGGGTCTACTACTTCTTGGAGTACTAGAAGCAATATAAAAGAGGTGAATTATGCATCTCAAGGTAGAAAAATGATATAATAATTGTTTGGCAGATGAAACTGATGGGGGTGACAATTTTACATCATTGTGTTCTCTAAAAGGGACAATGATTTTACTATGAAAATATCATGATTACCTCTTTTATTGATAATTAGAGAGAACTTATAGGAAAGTGATAAAATTAACCATTACAGGAGTGAATGGTTTTGAGGGAGAAGATGTCTATCGATGTTTTGGAGCAAAAAAGCATGAGAGATGGCCATAACACCCCAACTCGAACAGAAGAATACACCTATATAAGAATAAAATTATTATCTGGCAAATACTGAAAATAAATAAATTAAACATAAACATGAAACAATAAATGAATTCTATAGACAATGATTTTACTATGCAAAAATCAAAATTACTTCAATCATTGAATAGAGACAACATCATTGTACTTATTGTGAAGGTATGAAACATATATTGAAATCTTATAAAAAAAATTAAATCTACAATAAATAATGAAAATTAAATCAACAATTCGTTATAAAATATTTTTGTAAAATAGAGAAATTATTTGGTAACATTACCTTTACATATTTCCAAAGGGTTTCTTTCAAAATAGATTTTTATTCCAAGGGATTTGTATCATCATCCTATGCTGAAAAATATATATTCATGAGTATAAAAATATATAATTTATATTATGTTAATATATTAAATAACATATAATATTATGAGGAGAAACATAACATATTAAAAAACACTTTTTCCTTCTCATTGAACTCTCGTTATATTTTAAATGTTTCATGGATTTGGTTCCTCTATCAAGAATCCAAATAACCTCTTTGTAGACCTCTATAACATACAAGAAGTTGTCTATATTGGGATTAAAATTAATTTATTATGATGTCCAAATAAAAGGGTCATCGCCGTTTTAATTTTCCTCTAACTCAATATTTGTTTTAGTCATTGGTTGGACAATCGATCAATTCTTGTTTGATGGATTAGAGAAATAAAATACATGAACTAATTGTGATTCCATTATAAATGACTCATCCATCCATGCCATCCACACTGAAATTAACCTTCACTAGTAGAAAAATATGATATACCAACATTTTAAAATCATTTGTATAGGCCTCCAAACTGTTGGTATATCCTATACCAACGGTTTGGAGAACCGCGACCAAGTACACCTTGGGGATATGTCTATACCAATAATTTTACAAAAACCATTGGTATAGACCTATACCAATGATTTTAAAAACTTTTGGAATACATAATATGAAAAATATATACAAATGGTTCTATAAAACCATTGGTATATGTATTTCAAAAAAAGAAGAATTCGGTGGGTTTTGATCCCAGTTCCTACAATTTATGATTGAACAACCTAACCACTATGATAACTTGACTTTTTTGAACATAATTTCATAAATATGTATATGTATTATCATAAATATTTTGAATTTTGATTTATTTAATATTATTTGTAAGAAGATTCCATAAAAAATACATGAATCTATACCAACGGTTTTGAGAACAATTGGTATAGATTCATTGATTTTGGGACCTATACCAATGGTTTTGGACAAAGCGTTGGTATAGGGGGGACCTATACCAATAGTTTGGGTAAACCATTGGTATAAGGTCTCTATTATGGGCCTATTTCGATGGATTGGCGAAAACCATTGGCATTGTTCTATATAAGTGACCTACACCAATGGTTTTCCCCAAACTGTTGGTATAGTTACCCCCTATACCAACGGTTTGTCCAAAACCATTGGTATAGGTACAAATTAGTGACCTATACCAACGGTGTTGGCGAAACCGTTGGTATAGGTCCATATAAGTGAACAATACCAACAATTTTCCCAAAACTACTGGTATAGATCTTATTTCGAGTAGTGCTTCACAAATTCAATTTCGTCATTATTAGCTCCATTAATATAGTCAACCCATATCAATGGAAAATAGAGACTTGAAATGTTGTATAATCCCACTCATATATGTTTTTTATAATGCCAAAATATGAAATATTTTCATAAATTTGATTTCTATCATTGGAACAATATATGTTCATCACTTTAGCCCCAAGCATAACACCCCTATTTTTCATTTTACTGAAGTTATCGTGTTCATTTTTATAGAACATATAACCATTGATTACAAAACCCGCATAAGATAAAAAAATTTCATTCAGTCCTCTAGCTATAAATTGAATTCGTTCAACAATTGAATTCAAATTTTCAGATCACTCCTTATAATGTTAATCCTTGAACAATCCTATAGACTATTTATTGTATGTATTTGATATCCATCCTTTATCCATTGATGGATTCAAATTTCTATGAATTGTTTTGTGGGATTAAATGTATGGATCAACATATTTACTATTATGTAAATGTAAATATGTTCTTGCTCTTTATATATAAAGGTTATTGTAACAAAATTTCCTTGGAAAATCCATTCACCCCAATTTCCTTCACTATAATGTGACATTGGGAGACCTCTTATTTCAACATTTGATGGGTAATATGTATATAATTCAATATCTTTTTCAATAATAGATCATTCTACAACACAAACTTTTGTCGAAATTCGAATCTTGACATACCATTTAAAAAATATCATATACCGTTCAATGGAGTACATCCATCTATAATGAGTATAACCACAAATTTGAACCTCTCTGACTAAGTGATCCATCAATTAGATCATTATATCAATGAATGATGGTGGTAATAACATCTATAATCCACATAATATGACTAAAATTTCTTTATTCATGATGGGAAAAATTTTAGGGTCTACAAATTTTCTATATAAGGCATTGAAAAATTTACTGAGTCTGGTAAATGTATGTCATACATTTTGAGGCAGAATGCAATGGAATGAAATAAGAATTATATCTGGTATCAAAACATGACATTCGTGTGATTTTAGTCCCTATAAATTCAAATTATTCATTAACACAATATTCATGATGTTTGATGAATACCCATGTGAAACATTTATACTAGAAAATGGAAGTAAAAATTTAATTTTTTCATACCCAGATAGAGTGTAGGATATAGGAGGAAGAAAATTAATCCTTTTACCCTTCATTGGTTCCAAATCTTCACTTATAACAATTTCAATCAAGTCGAAAATAGCCTTGATGTCATAT
This sequence comes from Viscum album, assembly GCA_963277665.1. Classification (NCBI taxonomy): domain Eukaryota; kingdom Viridiplantae; phylum Streptophyta; class Magnoliopsida; order Santalales; family Viscaceae; genus Viscum; species Viscum album. The sequence goes on along the minus strand of OY728145.1, from coordinate 1,442,605,480 downwards.
TTTATTTTCTTAGGATTATTTTGTAACATTCCAAAAACACTGTGAAATAAATATTTTCTACATGAATGACATCATGAAAATGTATGACATAAAACAATTCCAACATGGTAATTCAAAGAAAATTAATCTTTTTTTTCAACCATATTTTGTTAGGTTTTTTGAAAATGGATTATCGAAAACGGTTACAATATTTTTTACATTATTGTACAGTTGATTGCCCATTAGTAGACATGTTGATGTAACAAGTTCAATATTCCCATTGAATACTATCATCCATGATCATTATTTATGTTATCAAGTTAAACATTTCTGATGTCCTAAAAACACAGTCCTCGGGGAAAGTTTCATCCAAACTGAGTATGTGTGTTTTTCAAAAAATGGGACACCCCAAAATTTATTTATTACAATAGCTTGATAAATATCCATAATCAGGGAAGCAATTTATTATTCCATACTACATGGATCCCAAAGTGAATTCTTTACTTCTATGAGAATCATATATTAAAAAATATATATCCCAGATCAATTTCATATCATCAATCAATGGAGGCAAATAGACATCAATATCATTTCTGGGTTTCTTTGGTCCAATTATAAATAGAGACAATATAATTTATTTTCATTTTATACATAATCATGGTAGAAAGTAATAATTTACCAACATGATGGGCCATGTACTATGAGTACTACTCTATATACCAAAAGGATTTTTTCCATTTTTAGATAACACAAGTCGAAAGTTTCTCTTCTCATCTCGAAATTCAAGAAACTCGTAATCAGTTTTCTTCCACTGAGGGGAATCCAATGGATGACATATGTTCCCATATTTAATTATTGTATCAACATTCCATGTTTATTGTCTCGTAGTTTCCTGACACATGTTTTTTCTTCTGAACCGTGGAATGATTGGAATTCTCCATAATGATTTTGAAGGTCTCGATTAATTATTCTTGTATTGATGTACACCACCTCTTGGGAATTTTACGAGTGATTAATGGTATTTGAGAAACAATATTCAATCACTTCAAAAAAATCTATTTTTTAGAGATCATACCCATTAAATGTAATATTAATTTTTCATCATGTGTTCATCATGGTAGTTCATTTTCATCTGGCAGTATATCATTCATAAGACCTTGTAGTTCTTTATAGATAATGTCACTAAATCTATTACCAGCTTTAAAATTATATAACATCAATATAGTGGGAAATATTGTGTATTTAGTACAACCCATACATAATGGTTTCTTGGAACAACTATTTATCTCCTGAAACAACTTTGGAAAATCATGAATGTCATCTTCATTTTCCATTATCATTTCTTCTATGAGTTATCTATCATCTTTTACAAAATTATTCATATCATATTTATCATAAATCACAGTATCATCCCAATCGATGTCCACATTCAATGTTTCCCCTTATTTAGTCCAAAATTTATAGCTTTGATCTATTTTGTGAAAAATCAAATGTCCTCCCAACTAATATAAACTAATTGTCCTTGAATAAAAATAATGTAATCATAGATAGAATATTTTAGATGTGTTTTCTACATTCTCTCTTGAAAACATGATGTACTCTTTAACTCTATATTTACATTAATTTGTCAAAAGATAAGTGTGTAAATATTCTTAGTTCATATCCATCTTATTGGGTTCAAAAAAGATTAATTTAATACATTATATAAAAAAATACACACAAGATATTCAATATAAATAGTTAATGATATATAAAATTCTATTAAGGGTGACTCAATGTTATATTATTCCAAATAATTTAAATCTATTGAAAAAATGGGTAAATCAATTTATGAAAATAAATAATCCCCATAAAATATTTCCTAAATCCACTAATAATTTAAAATGTAATATATCTAATTAAGGATTAATGGGAAAATAAAATATGATAAACAAGAATAATAAAATCTCATTCAATCAACTAGAATATATAAAAATGTATTGATAATTTTCTTACAAATAAATTTCATATACATGGATAGTTATCAGAGATTCCTTGGGGTGAAACCAATACATGTTGACATAAAATGGTGTATACCTAAAAATAATTTCTAATATAATGAATTTGATAACTTCCACTCTGTCATTTGGAACATGGTATGTAGCAACCTATGGAATTATTATATTTAAAATTAATGGTATATCAATATTTTAAAACATCTCAAGACTCTAGGGAAGTCATATCACCACATCGAACCACCCCAATGATAATAGGGAGGTTGTCACATATGATCAACCCATCTGAAGGATTATAGGCCGGATATCTAATATACAATGACCCATCCTTGATAAATATTAATCTTGTTAGCTCTTTGTTTAGCGTTGATAAAGCTTTATCTTTATCATCACAAAAAACCCGATAAAGAATCTTTTATCAGCACTTCTTACATAAGCAATGATAATGGATTTATAATTATAATTATTTATAAAATGTTGTAAATATTTATATATACTTAATAGAAATATATATAAATATAATAAATATATTATTTTTAATTTTTTTTATAATTTTATACCTAATTATTTATTATTACATAAATATTTTAAAAATATAATATTTATATCAATATATATATATTTAAATAATTGTACATATATATATATTACAAATAAATATAAATATAATTATATTAATTATATTAATTATTTATAAAAATTTATTATAAATCTAATAATTATTTAAACACTTTTAAAGGAAATATTTTTTATTTATAATTATGAACATATAATTTTATAAATATTGTAAATATACATTTATAAATATATTTATTTATAAATAGTTTTTTTAGAAATAAATTTTTAATATTATAAATGAATATCTAATTTTGTGCACATGAATATGTGTAAAAAAGGACTGGATTTGAATAAATTATGAATAAGTACACTTTGAAAATATTTAAAAAATGAATAAGTTTTGTGTGTGTGTATTACATATAAAAATACAATAATTAAGTATATTCGATATCAATATAACTCAAATTTCATCTATGTTAAATTGAAGAATCTAACGACATTCAATTATATGTCGATTAATATGAAATTATTTAATATTTTAAATTCATAGTAATTTTTAATTACAAACCCATATACAATAAATATATTACTATATAATTTGAAGTGCATAAATGTTTTGTAACATGTAAATCATATTTATATATTTAATATATTTAACTTAAAATAAATAATTATTATAATTATCAAACTAATAAAATGTTTAATATTCAATAATGTATAATCAATTTATTCATTTTTATCAATAATTATTTAATTAATTATATTTAGAATAGCTTTTTATAAACCAAATTTTATTTTCCATTTATTTAACTATTTCATTTTTTATTCTAAATTTATCAACACAAAAAAATTCTTTTGAAATAAATATTTATCAGCACTACAAATAAAGCGTTGATAATGTGCACCCTTTATCACAGCTAGAAAAAGAGCTGATGAAGGTTAATCGTTATCAGTGCTAAAAATAATGAAGTGATAAAGGATACCCATTATTAGCCTTGAAAATATAGTTCTGATAAATGTCCCTTTTATCAGTGCAACAAAAAAGCACCAATAAAGGTTAAATTTATGTGTACTTTCTTTAGTGCTGGTAAATATACCATTTATTATGGATTTTTTTATAGCCCTAATAAATACCAACACTATTAAAGGCTTGTTTTGTAGTAGTGATAAAATCTATCAATTGATGTTAACAAAGATGAAAATTATCTAATAAAACTGTTAAAAATTATTTAGAGAAATACCTCTATTTATTTTGAAGTTATTTTAGAAAGGTTATCATAATGATAAAATAAAACAATTTTGTTAAAATAATCAAGTATACTTGTACAAGAAGCTTATATCATGTCTTATAAGTTAAAAAACATTCCTTTTGTATTTTGCTGAAAGGTCATAATGTACCTTATAGGGAAAAAAATACCTTTCTAAATGTCAAGCATGGATAAAAACGACATTAAATATTTATAGGAATAATAATAATAATTTGAAATAATGTTTTGATAGATATGTACATGGATGATAAATATTTCCCAACAAATACTTATGTATAAACAATCTTGGATAACAATGAGTTTGCAAAATTGTCCCTTACCTCATACTTTCCATTAATAGTGGGTGTCTTAAAGTATTATATAATGGTTAAATCATATTACTAAATTATACTAGAACTATATACATATTATTGATATTATATATGATATTCTAATACCATTTTGTTAATAATATTACCTTATTAACATTGTTTTAGGTGTTCACTGCTTTATTTTCTTTTACATGTTTTTTCATGTATGTCCAATTTATTCTAAATAGGGTATATTTTATTAATATCAAAAATGATATTAATATCATAAATAATATATTTATTATTCATATACATTTTTATAATCATTCATAACTAGTTATCATAGAGGATGAATCTTAACACATCCTGGAGACTGTAAGCTGTATGTACGCACGAGTGACGATATCATCAGTTAATGGTACATGGTTAAAAAATTGGATGATATATTAATCATATATAATAAATATCAGATACTATTTATTATTTTTATCCATTATATTTATAATTATACCCATCAATAAAAAATAGTGCGGAAAAAAAATTACACCTTAGTGTGGAGATGGATATTCGTACGCACACACACATAATGATATTGTTCTTCATAGGATATATAAAATGAGAAATATGGTTATACCACAATCATAATAACATATCATCATATAGAATATACTGGAATTATTACATTATTATGCAAAAAAATAGGAAGAGTAATTTGAATAAAAAAACAATTTGAATGATTTGGAAAAATAATTACCTGTTATTCGATGGACATCATTTGGATCTCCTCATTTTGAGAGAAGGATTGGTATTTTTAGAATACTAAGACCTAAAGATCATAGATAATAATGTTTTGAGGAGAAATTTTTGTGTTTTTTCAAGCTTGAAGGATCAGTGTGGTGTTGGTAAGTGAGGGAGGAGGTTCCCTTTTATAGGAGAGGGGATGGGAACTTTAGGGAGATCTCAAATTATTAAATTAATATAAATTTATTTTCATTTTGAAATAGCTCAAAAGTGATTTATTTCATAGATAAGATTGGTATGTGTCTCAAGCCTCTCAAAAAATGTTTTGAGAGATTGTTAGGTTATAATATAAACCTTATCTTTTATCTTTAACCCTTAGTTAAATCATTTATTATAGACAATGACAACTTGTCTTTTTTTACTCTTTCGGGTTAATATAGTTACTATAAAACTATATAAATAACCCCAAACAGATAATTGAAGAAATATTTATCATTAATATATTAGTTTGGATTAATTGTAATTTATTTTTTAAAATTTTATATCATTTTATAAAATATTATTTATTTTAAAGTATCATTTATGTATATTTTGATATAATTAATTATTTATCTTTTTTAAAAATAGAACAAAAAATAGAAAACTTCGTAACAACACTGCAAACATATTAATAACGTTTCCACATTATCTATGAGTATATTATATGTCATTATTTATGTCAAATTTTCTTTATCTTCATATTTTTATTATGATTTAGTTGATATTTCCATTAATTAATCCATTACTTCATCATTATTATGCAAGCCTTTAATTAAATTATTTCTTATGTAAAAATAGAAAATAAATTATCAAAATGGATATAAATTAATTTTATTTAAAATGAATACATTTATTATAATTTATCTTTTATATGATCATTTATTAAAAAATTATTTAGTTATTAATAATATGTTTATGACATCTATTACTTATCATTAAATAAAATATAATAAATATCATACTCTTAACCAAGTAGCTTGAAATAGTTATAATTTTCATCCTAGGGATAAATTTAATAAAAAATAAAATCTTCAATTTAATTTAGGAAATGTGTTAGGATAATTTTATAATATTATAATATTATTTATTACCGTTAATTACATAAATTACCTTTAACCGTACTACTAAAAATATTACAAAAATAACTATTCATAATTCCAAAAATTAATAGAAACATATTTAAATTATTTGTACCCACTGATTCCAAATAATAAATACTTTTTTCATGATTCAAAACATATAAATTACAGTAATTAATTTAAAAGTATTCCCATTGATGGAATGAGAAAATGAGTGTATAAAGTGAAAATTTTCAAAGGATTGGAGTGTTTTTATTTCTAAATTCAGTTAAAAATTAATTCCAATGAATAAAATTAGATTAAATGTTAAAAAAATAATCATGTTATAATTTAAAACATTTCAATATTATAATTTAACACTATTATTTATTTCAATGGTGAATATTGATTTCAATTAAATTTTATTATTTTTTACTATTAATCAAAACATGAAATTTATCAAGAAAATACCAAATAATGATCCAAAGTAGTTTTATAATTTTATGATTTAAAATATAGAGTTTATTTTTAAAAATATAATTTATACAATTATCAAGAACTATATTTAAAACAAATTCCCCATCTAAACGTGGTAATCCAACCATTAAAAAATATAGATTTTGAATGCATAAAATTGGATTCATTGTTATTTTGTGCCTATATATTCTTTTTGATGAATGTCAAAACATTAAATATATGAATTTTACACTATGTTTAATACTATTCATTACCACAGTTTTAACATATAAGTTATAACAATCACCTATTTGAAGATCATGATGTGTTTGAACTCGATGTTGCGTGAAACATAAGATATTAATTTACTTTAAAAGAAAATGTTCTATAAAATCACAGAGTGTTATATATTTCCTATTATACAAAATATTTTTTCCTCAAAATTTCTAGAATATCACCTCACAAAAATATTTGGGCAGTTCTTCATAATAAAATCCTCATGTTCCCACACCGTCATATCCATTTTATGGTTTATCCACAGTACCATTAATAGATGAGCAGTTTGATTCCTCAATGCTTATTCTCTATTATCTAGAAAGAGGACAGGCTCTTCATAGTAAGAAATATTTGGTTCTAGTTCTATTTCATCATAGGTGAGTTTATGAGTTGGGTATGCCCTGTATTTCCTCAATAATGAAACATGAAACACATCATGAACTATGAAGAGACATAGAATCATAACTAAATGGTAATATATAGCTTTGATTCATTATAGAATTTCAAAACATCTGATGTACTTTGGAATTAAATTTTCATTCTTACCAAATCTTGTAGCACGCTTCATGGATGTACCTTAAAGAAAACATGATCTTCCACTTGAAATTCCAAATCCATCCTTTAACAATATTAATAGTTATTTTCCCTACATATTGGTACTTTGATATATGTTTAAATAGTCTTTACCTTTTCCATTTTTACCTTAATAGTTTTTGGGCCTACATGTTTCCTTTCACTAGCATCTTCCAAAAAATTTTGAGTTGGAAATCTCATTTCATATAACACCTTATAAATTTACATTTATGTACGTAGATAGAAACTATTGTTATAAGGAAATTATAAAAAATGTAAATAATGATCCAAGAAACCATGAAAGTTTTGTGAGCAGGATATCAACATGTATTCTAAAGTTTGAATATACCTTTCTGATTGTCCATCAGTTTGAGGTCGGTGTGTCGTGCTGAAATAAATTTCTGTATCTATGGCCTTATGAATACTTTTCCATAATGATAATGAAAAATGGGGATCATGATCAGAAAAAATTGATAGAGGTAAAATGTAAAGCATCAAAACATCATTAATATAACATTTTTCTCAATGTTTAAGAGTTAATATTCTCTAATAGCAAGAGAATGTGCTGATTAGGTATGGTGAATAAAAATAACCTATATAGTATAATTCCTATAGTTAATCTTTATTTTTCCCATGAATAATTCCATTGAATATCATCCCATTTACACATATGTTTTAGAATAGGTCACATGACTCCCCTAGGATGTTGTATCTCAACATTCACTTGTTGAAAACCCAGAAATATTAACAGATATTTAGCAGTTTCCTGCTTCATGTGACCCCAAAAAAATTTTTCCATCAAATATATATACATATTAGTGGTATCATGGTGTATAGAGACATTTTAGCTATGATCATCAGCCAATAATTACATTTTTAGCTCAGGTATAGAGGGAACACAAATCTTCTTCCAAAATATCAAAATACCATTTTCATATATGAACTCTATCAATATCCAATCATTAACTTCTCTAATTTTCATTTCAAAATCCTCATCATTAGACATGGAATGTTTTATTATTTACAAAAAATATGGTTTGGAAACCAATTGAAAAATTTCCGATGTTTCAACTTCTTTGATAATTACCATGTCCATGTTTAGCAGATCCATGAACAAAGGATACATTTCAATTCATATATTTTTTCAGAACTCCATGGTCTTTCCTACACATATAATCTTCCACCTTATTTTCCTTCATTGGGTGGTAATGCATTGAGAAATCATAATCCTTGAGTATCTTAAGTGATCTCTTTTTCGTCATGTTGATTTCTTTTAGTAGGAAAATATGTTTCATACTCGTTTTATCTCTATTTATGTCACATCTTTCACCATAGATACAATGTCTTCCTATGTTCAGTGTAAATCTTACCATTGAAGACTCAATATCATGAGTTGTATAGTTTGGTTCAAGAGTTTTTAATTTCCATGATTCATATGACATAACTCTACCACTATGAAATTGGACACAATGAAGTCCATCCCCTGATGCATTACTATAAATCAAAAATCTATCATTTCTAGATAGTAAAGTCAATATAAAAGAATTGACTAATATTTTCATATATTCTATAAAAAATTCCTCAAATTATTTTTTACTTATGAATTTAACCCCTTTATATGTGATCTTGGATAGAAATTTATCCAATTTAAAACAATTCTGAATGAAATGTCATTAGAATCCAGGTAAAGCAATAAAATGGCGTACATTGGTAATGCTCGTGGGTGAAGTAAATTCATGTATTTCCTTTGTATTTACATGACCAACATAAATTCTATTATTGGAGACATTATGTCTATAAAATGAAATCTCCAAAATACAAAATTCACACATGATAACATTACCATATAACTCATCCCGTATAAGAGTATCAAGAATGATATGAAATTGATTCTTTGGATCGTCATAGATTTTTTAATGAACTAGAATAAAATCAATGAATACCACATTAATGTTATAAAAATATTACTTGAATACTATATTAATTACATACCTAAAAACATAGGGTATATTAGTCAATCCAAATGTTACTACTATAAATTAGAAATATCTATACCTCATCTAAAAATATGTCTTCAGAATGTATTCATTTTTCACTCACAACTGATGATATCCAGAACGAGTGACAATATTTTAAAAGAATTGAGATCCATGAAGTTCAAGAAATAAATCATTTATATGAGGTATTAGATAGCTTTTCATTATTATAATATCATTTATTTTCCTATAATCAATAAGCAACCTCATAGATCCATATTCATTCTTCACATAGAGAATAGGGGCTCCCCATGGAGAAAAACATGGATGAATAAATCCATTTTTATAAAACTATTAAAGTGTTTTCTTAAACTCCTCTTATTCCACAATATCCATTCCATTGGTAGTTTTTGGAATTGGTCTTGGATCAATTATTAAATCAATAAAGAAATAAACTTCATTCTCTGTGGGGTTTCCTAGTAATTTCTTAGGAAATACATCAAAGTATTCTTTTACAATATGTACATTACCAATTTGAGGATTAATTTATTCACCCCTTGATTCTATTTTTTCTCCCACCCCAATAATTTATATTAGTAAATCTATTAAGGATAAATCTTGATAAAAACCAGATTATGATGTTTTATCTCTAATGATATGGGATTATACAACTTCCTCACAAACCTTAATATCATTCTTCTTGGAATAAATATTGTCATCATATTTTTAGGCCAATATATACAGAGGATTATATAAAATTTAGTAATAAGTATGATGCCATGGTCAACAACTAAATGATGTTTATGTGTCATAAATGGGAGTGACCAACACATTTTTGTTGCAATAATACTACCCTTAGGAGTTTTGAATGACAATTCCCATTATAAATTGAATGGAAAATGTATAATTTTTTTTTTCTAAATAGGAATATGTAATAGAATGAAATGATATAGAATAAAATAAATAATTTTATAATTTTTAGGAGATAATTAATATACCAGCCACCACATCATTAGAAAATTCAACCTCACTACTTGTGATCACATAAGCTTGGACTTTCTCCCTTGGAATTTACTGTTGAAAATTACCCTGAATCTTCACACAATCATTAGAATAATGACCCATCTCAATACAATTTTATTATTGAACATTGGTTTCTTAATTCATTCCCATTAAATAACAGTCTTGGTGTAATTTTTCTCCATACCTATAAAAATCTCACATTCCATTCAGGAATGTACAAGGATGCATATTCCCATAATTATTATATGGTAGAATGTCAACTATTCTCATTTTCCACTTTTAATTATTTCGTTTTTTTAATATTTAATAGCCTTATTTTTCTATTAATTTCATTAAGTATATAATATTTAAAGAACTTCTTATCAATATTGAAGGCACATTATAATATATGTTCGTGTGACGAGAAGTTTTGGAGACCAGTTCCTGTCAGAGGAATGATTTTAACCCGTCAACGAATTGATCAATATTTCTATTAGAATTATGTATGTAATCCACAAAATGAACTTATATCCTTTTGATGTTATTGTAGAGACCCGAAGACTGACGTACATGGACATTACATTACTTTTTCGGAATACTTAGTATATAACAAAAACGCACACACAAGGATCGTAATAGTTTAGTGTCTTTGGAAACTCAGAATATAATCTTCTAATCGTGGTGAATGATCTTTAACATCTCCCATAAAGATCTCCTTTTTTTAAACCTAATTCCTTTTTTTATGTCCTGAAAAAAAAACATAAAAGGGTGAGCTCAAATGCTCAGTAAGGGTAAACAAAATAAATATCAATCACGTCATATTCATAAGAACATATCTTTTGGAAATCTTAACCTGCAAAAGAGATCATAATTTCATAACATGGGATAAATATTAGTAGTGAAATGTAATCCCAATAATCATAAATTAAAACATGAAACTTTGTGGCATACACACATAATCATATAGAATCATTTCTTGTTAGTCAAGACTCATTTCCAAGATTATCTTAGTGGAAAATGTCCATTTCTGAACCGAGTTACCCTCGTTTCAGTCCTGCTTCACTGAACCGGTATAACCTACCGTTCCAGCCATGTCTATCTCATTAGATATAAAATCTTTACCCAATGCATTAGAGGGAGATATAGGTCCCACCCATCTCATAATGATACCATTCTTATGTGTGCCACAAAATCATAAGTCATACATCATTGCATAACCCATGTAGTAAAAATGGGATTTTTAAACAACATGACATCATAAAAAAATTCATATAAGATAAAGGAATTCATAAAAATATTTCCATCAAAACATAATCAAATCAATGTAATAATAGGAATAGAAACAGAACCCTATATTATCTTAGATGGAAAATAATTTTGATAAAACGCTTGAACTCCATTCTTGAGGAAAATATCCTTTCTTCTTCAAAAACACTTTTCCTTTCATAACATGTCATAGAATTATAAACTAAAAGAAGTTGATTAAAAATAAACTTGAAAAAGTGTAAAGGAATCTTCTTGGAAATAATGTTTTAAAAATCCATTCATGTCGTATAAGTTAAAAAACATTCTTCTCGTACTTTTGTCGGAAAAGTCAAAAAAGTACCTCGTATGAAAAACGACAAAAGATTCCTTTCATATCTTTTAATAAAAACTCACTGAAGGGTAAAATTGGATTTGAAAAATTGTAGGTGTATGGAAAAAATATTAAATATTGAGGAAACATGGATGTGGACGATAAAATACAGCCCAGTAAATAACAAAGTATAAACAATCTCGGATAAAAAAATGAGATTGTGATATTTCCCTTACCTTAGGTCTGATTTGCTTCGTAAGTGTCCGAACCTCCTGTATAATGATTTAAATAATGTCATTGACTTATTAAAGAATCATACTCATTGTTATGATATCATAAATTGTTCACTTATGACTTTATATTATTCGTTCTTTTGTAAATTCCATGTTAAAGAGCGTTTTGGGTAAAATTGTTTCATTTGTCGTCCGTGTTTTGACTTGTAATTATTCATATGTTTAAATAGATCATAATTAATTAATTACAGAATATAAAAAATGATTTATATATAATATCTATTCTGAATATACATATATATAATAAATCAGTAAATGGAATGAAATACATCGTTCATGGAGACGGTAGGCCGTATGTACGCATGAACGCTGTTTTCGTTTCCTTATTGAGTTGAATGGAATTAAGTAGATGAAATACATATATATACAAATAAATCCAGTATCATTATTATGTCATATATTTCATGATTACTTATTATATATACTGTATAATCATTCATGAATGGTTAAAGTGGAGAATGAATCTCATCGCGTCGTGGAGACGGTAGTCTGTACGTACACACGAGCGATGATATCGTTCTCATGATCGTGGGACTGTTTTTAAGTGTATGTATACTATTTCATAATCAATATCACTTTACAATAATCATATATAGTTATTATGTACACCATTATATCCATCCAAGTAAGGTGGTGGTGGAAAATAGATTACACCACGACGTGGAGACGATATTCCGTCCGTACGCACGCGCGGTGATTTCCTTTTCCGTAGGATGGATAGATGGTGAAATAGGTTTGTTTCATAATTATAAATACATATCAGTATTTTAGTGATACTGATTTTATTACTTCATAATGAAACAACCTAAGAAGAATAAGTGGAAGAAGAAATAAAGTTGAAAGAATCGGTAACAGACATTACCTCTTCTTTGAAGCACCTCTTTGAGATCTCCTTTTAGGGCACTAACATTGGTCTTTGAGGAATAAAAGAACCTCTAGGATATTTCTATGGAAGTGGATAAGATAATTTGGCAGGGGTTGGCCGAGCATGAAGGCTCAAAGTAGTGTGAGGAAGAGGGGGAGGAGGTGCCCTTTTATAAGGGAGGAGAGGGGTACCTTTGGAATAACTAAAACTATTATTTTATTATAAAGTCAAATTCGGTTTTCAATAGATCCAAATTGATTTATTTCGAAGATAAGGTGGGGATGGGTCGAAATCCTCTCATACAATAGAATTTAGACAAGTTTAGGTTCCTATTTTAACCTTATCATTTATATTTAACTTTAAGTTAGATAATTTTACTTTTACCGTGTCTTCTTGTTTTCTTACACTATATGGTTAATAAACTTACCATAACAAGACAACCGAACCCCAAGTTGTTTATTATTAATATATCTATCCTTATCTAAGTCATTTGGCCGTGCCATAGATTTTTAGGAATTAAATAACCATTAATAATATAATATTTGTTTTAAAAACTAATTTATGTCAATTTTGACACTATTTGGTACATGATTTTTATGAAATTCATAACAGAATGATAAGTTCAAACCATGTTACTTATATCAATAATATAATGTCATATTAACCTAGAAAATTAATTTAAGTCATAAAAAGTCTCAAATTACATTTGTTTGGGAATTTATAACATCAATTAAGTCAATATTTCATTAATAAGACAATTACTGCATCATCTTTGTGCCATAATAAATGATAATTACTTAATCCCTAAAAATTCTAACTAAATTCCTATAATATAGATAATTTTATTATATTTCTGGAGACTATTCATGTTCGAAGTTTCATGAAGTTTATCACTGAATTAAAATTATTATACTTATAAGATTTAAGAAAGTGACATGTTGTCACATTCTTTGGTTTTAATAATAATTAAATTATTTTAATGGAAAAAAGTCCATAAAATGAATCTAATCCGACCCTTAGGTTATATGGGTCTACTTTTAGCCATCAATAGGATTTTTCCAAGTGTTAGGGTAATTTTATAATCTCATATTTACCCTTAATTACCCGATTTACCTTTAACTATAGTAAATAAAATTTACCGCAGTTACTATTCACAATGCCCAAAAATAAAAAGTAGCTTATTAACATAATTTGGACCCACTGATTCCAAATATGGAATCCATTTTTCCAAATTAAATACACAAAAGATGCAGAAATTAAATTAAAATTAATCCCATTGTCGAAGGAAAATTGGTTTTCTTTAAAACATTGCAAAAGAATGAATTGATTTAACCTACGAATCCAAGGTAAACTCAATGCTAATGACATACATTATATTAAATGGAAAAAATATATTCTATTTATACTTTAAAACCATTAAATATTATAATATAACAACATAAGATATTACGATGAAAAAATTTGTTTTTAATTAAAATATAGCGTGTTTTTACTATTCATTAAAATATGAAAGTTATCGGAAAAATATAAAATTTTTATCTAATGTAAATTTTCATATCCTGATTCAAAAGAAGAATTTTATTTTGTCAAATTGATCATATAAACATGTCAAAAACTAGATTTAAAGTGGGTGCACCATCAAAAGGCGGCAAAACTGCATTTTTTTTAAAATACTTATTTTACCCGAAAAATTTATTTTTTTCTTATACCATGTTCTAAAAAATGTGTAAGATGAATAATAATGTTATAATATTAAAAATTTAGTTAATACTATTCATAACGGCTAGTTCATGACAATATTATAATAATATATCGTTGTTTATTAAAACCCGGTATTGCGTACAACACACGCTATCGAGGAAGGTCACGATTGCGTGTAATGCAAGCCAAGTTAGGGTTGCGTGTTGTGAAAGAATCCTTCGTTGTTTCGTTTAACAGAATCCAACCATATTTCATTTATACATTGAATATATATATATATATATACTCAATGTTGCGTAGAATAACTATTATCAAAATTGTGTGTAACACGATCCGAGAATAGTGTTGAGTATACTGCAAGCTAATACGGTGTTGCGTAAAGTGCAAGGTAATATTGGTGTAGAATACAACACAAGACATTAATGAAATTAAAAGAATATTTTTCATAAAATCTCGGGGTGTTACATTCTACCCCCTTAAAATTAATTTCGCCCTCGAAATTCGTCGGGGCTATAAATGGTTTACTATTCGAAAGTTTGTTTAATAGAAACCCACATCTTAAAAAGGAATACCAAAACATGGCTTTAAAAACTAAAGTATGAAATGTAAAGGTTACCCAAATTTACTCATCACTGGGTTTCCACGTAGGAGAACATAGGTGAAAATATGGATATGGAAGAGAAATCTAACCATCATGTTCTGATGGAGAGTGGTAGAGAACATGGATATGGAAAATCCAGCAATCACAAAGCCATAAATTTGTGATGATCTAAGGTACCATCTGATTCATCAGATATAAGAGCACTAGGACAACATTTTTGGTTTTCAAGATCGTTTCCCTAAAGTTGATGAAATTGGAATTAGAAGAAATACTTTCATGTTTTTGTTATAGTCTCACCGTTGGTCGTTCTTTGGAAAATTTCCACTTCATCTCTTAAAGAAATGAAGTGAATTTGTCATTGTTGATGTGTTAGCAGATCATGTGATAGAATGATGGGTCATTCCATCTGTCTCAAACAAAAAGTTAGAAAAGTTTTAAAAAAATACATAAGTCCATATATAGTGAGATTAATCATATATGGTTCCTAAAATGGACTTATACTCCATATATCATACTACTTAATATAATAAAACTAATATCTACTAAACAGGGACTTCCTGTAGGCCAGTGGTGGGTGATAAAGGCCAGTCGCACTTCGGTTGTGGGTTCGATTCCCTCAGCCTTGTCTGACGCGATGGGATGTCTCCCGTCCTGCAGGTTTTCCTTTTTCTAAAACTACATTACATAAATAATATCAAAAAAAGTTCTATCCTTAAAAAATACTAACTTATGGTTAACATAATCCATTCCAATGTTTAGGCTTATCTAAAATACTTCGGTCCAAGCTTATAGTATAAAGAAAACGATTACTTGAAATATTGTTAACCAAGCATGTGAATACCATCATTTATCACCCATATATCTTGTTGGTCACATTCCAATCATGTGAATACCTTAATCAAGTATTCTCTTGAAAAATGAATACCCATTAAACCTTAGTGAAAACATGAATGCTGTCAAAAGAGAACTCTTTCCACATACCAAAATCCAAATATTCTATATACTCAAACCATGATATAACCTTCTCCTTATATCAGTCATGAGCTCATGAATACTATCAAACATTTAATTTTCTCCTTATCCCTTCATTATGTGCATATCATCTACATTCCAAAAATATCGGAATAACCTTTCATGGATACTGGTACCATTAATCATACACTTTCAAAACTCAAGGAAAGTCAACAGTGTAACAATCCTTATTTGTCTCTTTATTCCATAGTACCATGAGATTACTTATATAACATTACACATGATAAACATGTAATCATTCCACTACATTCTTAAACCATTGACCGAGCATAAACAATTATTTCATCTCACAAATCATTTGTAGTCTCTTCATCATCATCAACATAAATACAACCCATACGACCATACTGATTCTCTTCATGAGACTTTACATTAGTGCATTGGTTTGCATAATGCCCGTACCTTCCACATTTAAAACATTTAACCATTGTTGATGTCGTAGCAATACCATTATCCTCATCCCTGGTGTTAACTGATCCTTTTCCTTTGCACTTACTGGCTTTGTGTCCTTCTTTTCCACACCCAAATCATCTTCCAGTTCCTTTGAAACATTCTCCTTGATTCCTCTTCCCACATGATTTACATAGGGGAAATTGAACTTTCATTCCTCTATGATCATCATGAAACTCCATCTTTCTCTTATTATCCTAGCCAGGAAACTTACCTAATTTTACATTATTGATCATATAATGAGATTGCTGATTCTGCATAATAATGATGTTTGGACTTCCAAATCCCATTTCATTTGGTTTCTCATGAAGAATATCATTCCATTGTCCATCATATCCTCCATTATCGTGAATCATCTTGTTTCCAGCCATTTTCTAAAACCCAAAAAGAATAGTGTGAGAGGAAAAAATCATAATAAAGGGGGAGTAACTTCAATATCTAATATCTTTGGTTTAATCTAATATCATTACCATAGTTCTAGGACTATATCCTATACGTATACTTATCCTTAGTGACATCCCTAGACATACCTTAGCAATATCTAACGTTTTCACATCCTAGTTTCCAAAGGTTGACTAAACCTTTCCTCTGATACCAACTGTAGAGACCCGGAGCCTGACATACATGGACATTACATTACTTTTGTGGAATACTTATTATATAACAAAAACACACACACAAGGACCGTAATAGTTTAGTGTCTTTGGAAAATCGGAATATAATCTTCTAATCGTGGTGAAAGATCTTCAACATCTCCCATAAAGATCTCCTTTTTTTAACCTAATTCCTTTCATTATGTCCTGGAAAAAAACATAAAAGGGTGAGCTCAAATGCTCAGAAAGGGTAAACAAAATAAATATCAATCACGTCATATTCATAAGAACATATCTTTTGGAAATCTTAACCTGCAAAAGATATCATAATTTCATAACATGGGATAAATCTTAGTAATGAAATGTAATCCCAATAATCATACCTTAAAACCTGAAACTTTGTGGCATACACATATTATCATAGAAAATCATTTCTTGTTAGTCAAGACTCATTGCCAAGACTATCTTAGTGGAAAAAGTCCATTTCTAAACCAAGTTACCCTCGTTTCAGTCCTGCTTCACTGAACTGGTATAACCTACCGTTCCAGCCATGTCTATCTCATGAGATATAAAATCTTTACCCAATGCATTTGAGGGAGATATAGGTCCCACCCATCTCATAATTATACCATTCTTATGTGTGCCACAAAATCATAAATCATACATCATTGCATAACCCATGTAGTAAAAATGGGATTTTTAAACAACATGACATCATAAAACAATTTATATAAGATAAAGGAATTCATAAAAATATTTCCATCAAAACATAATCAAATCAATGTAATAATAAGGATATAAACAGAACCCTATATTATCTTAGATGGAAAATAATTTTGATAAAACACTTGAACTCCATTCTTGAGGAAAATATCCTTTCTTCTTCAAAAACACTTTTCCTTTCATAACATGTCATACAATTCTAAAATAAAAGAAGTTGATTAAAAATAAACTTGAAAACTTGTAAAGGAAGATTATTGGAAATAATGTTTTAAAAATCCATTCATGTCGTATAAGTTTAAAAAACATTCTTCTCGTACTTTTGTCGGAAAAGTCAAAAAAGTACCTCATACGAAAAACGACAAAAGATTCCTTTCATATCTTTTACTAAAAACTCACCAAAGGGTAAAATTGGATTTGAAAAATTGTAGTTGTATGGAAATAATATTACATATTGAGGAAACATGGATGTGGATGATGAAATACACCCCAGTAAATACCAAAGTATAAACAATCTCGGATAAAAAAAATGAGATTGTGATATTTCCCTTACCTTAGGTCTGATTTGCTTCGTAAGTGACCGAACCTCCTGTATAATGATTTAAATAATGTCATTTACTTATTAAAGAATCATATTAATTGTTATTATATCATAAATGGTTCACTTATGACTTTATATTACCCGTTCTTTTGTAAATTCCATGTTAAAGAGCGTTTTGGGTAAAATTGTTTCATTTGTCGTCTGTGTTTTGACTTGTAATTATTCATATGATTACTTAGATCATAATTACTTAATTCAAGAATATAAAACATTATTTATATATAATATATATTCAGAATATACATATATATAATAAATCAGGAAATGGAAAGAAATACACCGTTCATGGAGACGGTAGGCCGTACGTACGCATTAACGCTGTTTTCGTTTCCTTATTGAGTTGAATGGAATTAAGTAGATTACATACATATATATACACATAAATCAAGTATCATTATTATGTCATATATTTCATTATTACTTATTATATATACATTATAATCATTCATGAATGGTTAAAGTGGAGAATGAATCTCATCGCGTTGTGGGGACGGTAGTCCGTACGTACACATGAGCGATGATATTGTTCTCATGATCGTGGGACTGTTTTTAAGTGTATGTATACAATTTCAGAATCAATATCAATTTACAATAATCATATATAGTTATTATTTACACCATTATACCCATCCAAGTAAGGTGGTGGTGGAAAATAGATTACACCACGGCGTGGAGACGGTATTCCGTACGTACGCACGCCCGGTGATTTCGTTTTCCGTAGGATGGATAGATGGTGAAATATAGTTGTTTCATACTTATAATAACATATAAGTATATGAGTGATACTGATGTTATTACTTAATAATGAAACAACCTAAGAAGAAGAAGTGGAAGAATAAATAATGTTGAAAGAATCGGTAACAGACATTACCTCTTATTTGAAGCACCTCTTTGAGATCTCTTTTTAGGTCACTAAAATTGGTATTTGAGGAACACTAGAACCTCTAAGATATTTCTATGGAAGTTTAGAAGATAATTTGGTAGGGTTTGGCCAAGATTGAAGGCTCAAATTGGTGCGAGGAAGAGGGGGAGGAGGTGCCCTTTTATAAGGGAGGAGAGGGGTACCTTTGGAATAACTAAAACTATTATTTTATTATAAAGTCAAATTCGGTTTCAAATAGCTCCAAATTGATTTATTTCAAAGCTAAGGTGGGGATGGGTTGAAATACTCTCATCCAATAGAATTTAGACAAGTTTAGGTTCCTATTTTAACCTTATCATTTATATTTTACTTTAAGTTATATAATTTTACTTTTACCGTGTCTTCTTGTTTTCTTACACTATATGGCTAATAAACTTACAATAACAAGCCAAAAGAACCCCAAGTTGTTTTTTATTAATATATCTATCCTTATCTAAGTCATTTGGCCGAACCAAATTTTTTTAGAAATTAAATAACAATTAATAATATAATATTTGTTTTAAAAACTAATTTATGTCAATTTTGACACTATTTGGTACATGATTTTTATGAAATTCATAATAGAATGATAAGTTCGAACCAAGTTACCTATATAAACAATAACATGTCATTGTAACCTATAAAATAAATTTAAGTCATAAAAAGTCTAAAATTACATTTATTTGGGCATTTATAACATCAATTATGTCAATATTTCATTAATAAGACAATTACTGCATCATCTTTGTGTCATAATAAATGATAATTATTTAATCCCTAAAAATTCTAACTAAATTCCTATGATATCTATAATTGTATTAGATTTCTAGAGACTATTAATGTTTGAAGTTTCATGAATTTTATCACTGAATTAAAGTTATTATATTTATAAGATTTAAGAAAGTGACATGTTGTCGCATTCTTTGGTTTTAATAATAATTAAATTATTTTCATTGAAAAAAGTGCATAAAATGAATCTAATCATAGCCTTAGGTTATATGGGTCTACCGTTATCCATCAATATGATTTTCCAAGTGTTAGGGTAATTTTATAATCTTATATTAACCCTTAATTGCCCGATTTACCTTTAACTATAGTAAATAAAATTTACCGTAGTTGTTATTCACAATGCCCAAAAATAAAAAGTAGCTTATTAACATAATTTGGACCCACTGATTCCAAATATGGAATCCATTTTTCCAAATTCAAAACAAAAAAGATGCATAAATGAAATTAAAATTAATCCCGTTGTCGAAATAAAACGGGTTTTTCTTTAAAACATTGCAAAAGATTGAATTGATTTAACCTACGAATCCATGGTAAAATCAATGCTAATGACATACATTATATTAAATGGTAAAAATATATTCTATTTATACTTTAAAACCATTCAATAATATAATTTAAGCACATAAGATATTACGATGAAAAAAGTTGTTTTTAATTAAAATATAGCGTGTTTTTACTATTCATTAAAATATGAAAGTTATCGGAAAAATATCAAAACTTTATCTAATGTAAATTTTTATACCCTGATTCAAAAGAAGAATTTAATTTTGTCAAATTTAACATATAAACATGTCAAAAATTAGATTTAAAGTGGGTGCGCCATCAAAAGGTAGCAAAACTGTATTTTTTGAAGAATACTTATTTTACTCGAAAAATTTATTTTGTTCTTATACCATGTTCTAGAAAATGTGTTAGATGAATAATAATGTTATAAAATTCAAATTTTAGTTAATACTATTCATAACGGCTAGTTCATGACAATATTATAATAATATATCGTTGTTTATTAAAACCCGGTATTTCCTACAACACACGCTATCGAGGAAGGTCGCGATTGCGTGTAATGCAAGCCAAGTCAGGGTTGTGTGTTGTGAAAGAATCGTTCATTGTTTCATATAACAGAATCCAACCATATTTCATTTATACATTGAATATTTATATATATATACTCAATGTTGCGTAGAATAAGTATTATCAAAATTGTGTGTAACACGATCCAAGAATAGTGTTGCGTATACTACAAGCTAATACGGTGTTGTGTATAGCGCATGGTAATCTTGGTGTAGAATACAACACAAGACATTAATGAAATTAAAAGAATATTTTTTATAAAATCTTGGGGTGTTACAGTTATCATCATATATTGCAATATTCTAATCTTTCTTTTACCTCAGACTTAGAAATTGAGTCTCTATATCTTTTTTTGTTCATGAGAAAATTATTTTTTCCAAGAATATTTCTTTATATTTTCTCTATTCCGTGTTTTATATTTGTTCATCCTCATTAATGTTTTTAATCAATGTCCACCATTTATTTGTATCTCCTTATAGATGATAAATTTCCATCGAAACATTTTACCTTTCATTACTTCCCAAAGAAAGGCATATATTCTCTATGGAACTTATCCAATGCTCAATGAAAAATGGATTTGTTGTCTCATTTAATGATGAATGTTGTTGTATAATAAAGTATTCTAAAATTTCTCCTCTTTGTTGTGGATGGGGATTCTATATATGGTTAAGGTTATTATTCATAAGAGGAGTTAGTTTTCCGTATATAGTTATAATTTTCTCAACACCACTTGTAACTCCATATCCAATATCATTATCTATCATATGAGGGAAATCCCTACATGAATTATGTGTGTTGATATAGTATCCATTCCTTCAAATAAGTTCAATTAACTAGTAAAAAACGTTTTCTAAATTGATATCTTTATGAATATCTAATCTCATAATCAAAAACATGGTTTATTTGGGATCATATTTACTTTTAAATCATTCATAATGGATCGAAAATAAAATATAAAGTACTTTATGAATATCAAACAGGAGATAAAAACCAAGTTCACGGTAACATCCATTGTTATGTACCCGGTTACACCGAGTCAGGCCCAACACACCATGTCAGACTTGTTAGTTCTAGGTACATCTGTTACAACACCACATCAACTCGTAATATCTAGACATGGTTGTATTACATGGAGTACCCAAATAATCTACAGCTTACAAAAATCTAGGATTATTCATTATACATGTCCTCAAAGACTATATTATCGTTATGTTAACAAATCTATATATTTTAAATATAGTTTCCTTGATTTCTAATAAAATTATTTTTATACCAATTGTATTGAACTAGAGCCATGTTTCGATGAGATTAGTCTTCACATTTTTACATTTGTGTAGATATATGATTAGAATACCAAAGGGATGATTAGTTTAGTATTTTTCAAAAATAGAAAACATACATGATCATTACCTTAAAATTCAAAAATCTAATCTATAATATAGGGAATATATTGAAAACCATGATTATCCTAGATTATCCACTCATATGTGTCATAATATACATCATTGAATCTTAGGGAAAATGAAAGATAATAAATGGTTGATCTTTGATGCTCAGTAAGGGTAAATTGTAGTGATCTGGACCTAGAAAGCTCATAGACAATGTTTTTTACCATTACATTTTCATAATTACAAGGAATAAAATCCCAAAGGACCAAATAGGTTAGTAGTTTTTGTAAAATAGATATATACATGAGTATTGTATTAAAAATTTAGAAACTAATTTCAAAATAAATTCAAGGATAACATCTTTATTCCATCTAGAGTATCCTTTAAAATTTTAATCTGTACAATTCAGGGATCCCCAGGGAAAGGAATAAAAATACGGTAAAGCTATAATTGTCAATAAGTGTAATGTATAGTGGATGAAATATTACATCAATGATAGTAATCAAAATTAATGGTAAATAATAGAACACACATGACATGATTAAAAAATGAGAAGGAAGTGTATAAAAAATATATCAAGGTAAATAATTGAAAACAAATTCCATTCAAATAACTAGATAAGGAAAAATAAATATGGAAAGGTACGAAACTAAAAAACTTTCAATTTAATCAATGAACTATAAATGAAATGTTTACATAGATATATCAACAAAAATTACCATTAATGAATAATAATTAAAACTAAATGAGGAAGTTCGTAATTATTGAATTCTATGATTCCTAGGCACATAGAACTAGTACCATCAAGACCTTTGACAAGACCTTTTATCTATTGGGTAAAAACCCATCTATGGTGGCTAGCCAACTAACTCATCACATGATATGATCAATGCATCAAGCAGCTATCTATAATTATGTCCCAACCGTGCCTTACATGTCCAATCTATTCCTCATATTCATAATAATAAAGTAATCTATGCACCTTATTAAATATCTATATGGAATAAAAAATATGGAATTGTAAATATTTCCATAGATAATAAAATATCTGTCAAAGTAAATACCATATTTAACATGGTATGCGGTTTAGGAATTAGTAATATATATGATTAATGATATAGATAATTAGGTGTATTCAATATCTAATGGTCATAAGAAATTTAATATTTCAAATGGATGAAC
Source organism: Viscum album (assembly GCA_963277665.1). Classification (NCBI taxonomy): domain Eukaryota; kingdom Viridiplantae; phylum Streptophyta; class Magnoliopsida; order Santalales; family Viscaceae; genus Viscum; species Viscum album. The sequence goes on along the minus strand of OY728145.1, from coordinate 1,442,581,507 downwards.
AAAGGAATCCAGGAGGTGAATTCGTATACTATCCATGCCCATAAAAATAAAAAACCATATAAGGATAAAATAAATATAGTATCAATTCAACATATTAATAGTGAAGTAAAAATATAGGGGTTCTTGTAATTGATGAAAAAAAATCACATCCAAAATATTATTAAGGAAAATGTCATTTTATTTTAAGAAATCATTTAAAAAATAATTTTATTTTTAAAATCCCTTTTAAAAAAATTCATAAAAAATAATCCTTTTAAACATTTAATGGAGGATTCAAAGAAATGATGGTTGATAAATCCATAATGTCATATGAGGTAAAACGAAAAATACTGTTTGCATGGTTAAAAAGGTTATAAAAATTATTTTTTTGGAAAGAAAGAATAAAATTACTTTGAAAACAATGGTAAAAGAAAAAGGGGTAAAAATGTCTTCAAAATAATTTAAAAAATTTGTTTATTAATTTAACAAAACACATTTTTTAGAATAAAATAGGTTCTCCGACTAAAGATAGAAATGAATATGTTCTTTTATAAAATAATTTTTAAAACAATATTGAGTACTAAAGAGTAGAAAAATATTACAAATACATGAAAATTATCATGAATTACCGAATAAGAAGAAAATTATTTTTTAAATGTTCAATTAATTTACTCTAATGGAAATATCAATGTAATATCCTTATTATGATTTTCGAGAAAAATAATCTTTAAACGTTCTAATGTGTACCATTCCACTTTGAATCATTTTAAATCATAAGTTTCATAAACAAATAAAATTAAATAAATGTTATAAAATAATGATATTAAGGATATTCATTATATATCATGTAAAAGGGTAGTATATAAAACATTTAAAATAATGTAGACGCATGAAAATTAATTATTCTAAATGGAATATAAATAGAGATGAAATCTCATACCTTGCATTTATTTTTAGCCTAACATCCTTTAACTTCTAATATAATAAAAATATGTTCACTATTAATTTCTTGAGAAACTTTTTTTGGTATTTCATTAATCTTTATTCACTTATTTCCTGGTTTTCTATAATTACTTAAAAAATTAATTTTACATCAGGTGTTGTCAACAAATTAGATTTATGTGTCCAAAACAACATTCAGAGGTAAACTATGGTCAAAGGGAAAATTATATAAAACTTATAGAATATTAATAATGAAATAATTATCATATTAATACATAAATTATATTTTTTAAACTAATCACCAAATATGGATATAAAAAATGAATCAATGTTACAATCATGGCGATCGTATGCCTTACTTACACATGAGAAACATTCTCATTTATCAATGATCGTAATGGAAATAAGGTTATTAGCATTATATCATAAATAATATATTATTTAATAATATAAATAAATATATATATATTGTGATTGAAATGAATCACATCGTGTTGAAGATGTGGTAGTCAACACATCTCTAAATGACGACATCACTATTTAAGTGTGTGTGAAATGGTTATAAAGACAATGCTATGTATTACATTTCTTGAAAGGTAATTCTTCCATTAATATAATATATAGGTTTTTTATGTCACATATTTCTAATTAAAAACATCCTTTATAAATTCCTAGTGTTGTGTGAAGAAATCACATCACATTGTGGGGCGGTAGTCCACACCTCCACAAATGATGTTATCATATTTACAAAAAATTGAATGTATAATGGTGTGTGTTATAAAATATATAAAAAATAATAATGAAATTATAAATATTATATATAACATATGAAAACAGATTTTCCAACACAATTGCCTCAATAAGAGGTGGTAATGGATGAACTAACAATATTCATTTTGTGAGTCAGTAGTTCACTGTACACATAAACAATGTGTTCATTCCCTATTAGATGGAGATGTGTTTAGGTGTATAAATAACCATTATTTTAAAAAATATAATTATATTTAGGATACTGGTGTTTTTATAAAATAATGAAATAATTATATTTGAGGATTAGAGATTATTAATAAAACTAAAAACCTGAGGAGGATTTTTATCTCTTATTTGGGTAACTCCATTTGGTTTTCACCTAAGGGATTTCTTGGATTTCTTTATTCCAAAGGGGAGGATTCTAGGATGGGGTGATAAATTTTGAGGTGAATTTTGGTTAGATATAGGTTGATCCATAGTGTCTTGAGTACTGAGAGTAAGTTATAGGTGAGGAAGCCATTTATAGTGAAGGAGGAGTGGAACCATTGTAATATTCTGATAATGAAATTCCACCAATGTTTTTCACATTTCATGTGGATCAAATAATAGAAACCAATTTATAAAATGGAGGATAGGGTCGAAATATTTCCAGGCAAAAACTTTTTTATAAGTGTATTGGTCATTTTGGGCCTTATGGTTATGTTTTAGTCCCTTATTAATTTTTTTTAAAATTTACGATTTTAATTAATTTTAATTAATTCCACTAATATTTTTGTTCCATAAATAAGTAGTACTTAATATAAATTATAAATTTCTATGAATCCAAATATATAATATATTTTTCCAAATTCCTTCAATGAACCACCCCATGAATGAACCACCATCACACACATACTCTTAGGTAGTGCACTAATATAATAATGGGTTATGTGCCTAGAACCTAGTAATATGAATTTTTATATTTTATATTGTAAAAAAATATTTATTTTATTTTTACCTTTTTATTATTAATTTATTATATAATGAGGTTTATAGAAACTGGATTTTTATATGAGGAAGTCAGAAATTGTATATGTTGTCTAAATTTAGATACTTGTTTATTGAAAATTTCAATAATTTTTTAAATAAATTTAATTTTAATAAAATATTACTATTGAATAATATTTATTTAAATATAAATTATAATATAATTTATTTATGGTCAATGTAATTCTTATAATTGTGTGAAATTTTTTAGTATCATAAAAACATGTTTTTAGTAAATATTTCTTTATAATTAAAAATTAAAATAAAAAAATTAGTAATTTATCTTGATAAAATAAATATTATTTATGATCTCATAATTTATAAATTTGAAAATAGATATTTTTTTATAATTGTCAGAGATATGAAAATTTTTTTGTAAATCATTTATATAGTATAAATATAAATTATTTATTATGACATCATTATTGCAAAAAATAGACATAATAAATAATATAAAGAGTATCCAAGACCATAATGATGTTTCAAATTTAAAATATGTTTTTATGTAATTTGGTAAATTTTATAATTTTTTAAGGAATCCTTTAATACCAATATTATACTTTAAGGATTTAAAATCAATTTGTTAGGGATATGACTCACTTCCTCATCACCAATGACATTATTATAATAATTAATATTCTTTTCGTTCTAAAATATAGAAAAAAAATCACATTTGTAGGAAACCATTAGAGAAAACCATTTTATGGTTTTTGGTTTTAATTATTTTTTCATATACACTAAAACACCGATGCATAGAAATTAATAAGTAATTACCTTATCTTTTTCTATAAATACCCACAAATACTCCCACTCTTATTCTCAAAAAAGAGGTTTATTGTGAATATACTATCCTTTCCCATCTCTAATTCCCTCCCAAGGTTTATCCAAGAGCTTCATAATCTATTATAATGATTTTATAATCTCCCTCTCAAGGTAAGGGATTTCTCCCTATTCTTATATTTATGAACTCTATTTGTTTTTTCCCCTTAGAATCTCAATTGATTATGTTTTCATGCATTTATAAATAACCATTTACTGTTCAATTTATATTCTAATATTGATAGATCATTATCACCTCTTTTTATAACCCTACTTAGGTTGTTACTATGTAAAAGTAAGGGTTCCCCTCCTCATCCGTTTACATTAAGTACTCGATAATACTAGGAATTTTGATTTATTAATTTTCATGTTGTAATGTGTTTTTCAAAAATAACTTTACAATTATTATTATGGATATGTAAGGATATACCACCTTACACCCTCATTAAACACTTCCACAAATCATTATGTACATCGGTTATGTTTTTGAAATTTCCTATTATTTTGTCAATAAAAAATATTTGTATAGTGAATACCAATCAAAATTTCCACAATATGGTAATTAATTAGATGTACCTATCTATATTGAATTGGATAATTACATGAATTTAACACCACACTCATTAATAGTGGGATTAAAATAGTTGAAATACAATCTTATTTTTTATGATAAATGTGTTTTAATAATGTATGTAAATGATATAAATGTGAGGGGTGGGTCAAAAATTATATTACCCCTAATTCATGGGTTAATGTTTTTATCTCATGAGTTACCTTGTATAGTTTATATGATCTTATTTAATGCACACTATGTTGTTATATCTTGGTGTATATCCTTGAATTATTATTACAATGTCATGTTATATGTTGTTTCCACATTACATATGATCCCTTGATGTCATCATCTTATTTCTAGATTCAATGTTCATGATTATGATTTTCACCCCTTTTATGTCTCCTTGATATGCATATTTATTATTATTTTTTACATTACTCATTTTATTCTCTAATTATTCCCTTACTATGATTAATATCTCACCCCTTTCTTACGTATGCCCCTTTGTTATCCCATTATGTTTTAGAATAGTGATGGAATTTTAAGAGAATGTCAAAGAGTTTTAATAAATTGTTTATCCATAGTTCACGTAATTATGTTATGTGTAAAATTAAATAAAGTAACTAGGACTCACATTCTCTTAGGTTTTTAATTATGGATATCTTTATGTTATAAATCATGAATTAAGGTTTATTAAGGATATCTATTGTCAAAAAATCCCTCATGAAATCTATCTCTTCCATTCCAAAAACCATTTTCCATTTCCTAAACCAAAGTCCCCAAGGGATAAAAACATAATACACCAGCTTAATTCTAAAATTAAACCATATTAATCTAAACCCAAAGAAAAATAACCTAAGAAAACTCCCTTATCACATAACACACCAATGAAAAATTATATTCGAATCAATCTAAAGAGTGGGAGAGGAAAAACCAAAAATCCAGATTTGAGACAAGACTACGTATAGTTTGGCCACATGACTTGTAAATATTGTGCTAACCATGCAATAGAAATTCTCATGATTAATGATCCACTCTTCAAGGGAACTACATGGTTTAAAATACTATGCATTCTTTACTTATAGCCGTAGTCCGTTCCCCACATCCATCCAAAAAACTCAAACTGACCCCCAAAATCAATGATACACACAACAATGATCAAAAAACCATTTCAAATTATCAAAATATATCACAGAAATCTATATCCAAGCTAAAAAAATACTCAAACCTAATACACCAACAGAAACATTAGATTTTTTGAGTCAAAGTGTTGGCCAATCACATTACCCTTGACTCCACTCGAGTCCCAATATAGATCATAGTATCTAAAATACCCTTTAAAACCCCAAATAACAAAATGTAATAATTTGATACAATTATTTCACAAACCAACCTCATACATCCACCTATCAGACTCATGATATGAACTTGAACATAGCTAATTTTCATTCCCAATTTACCTGATCTGTAAACTAGTTCTGGGGTCTCAAAAACATTATTAATGATAGTAATTTTAACCTTTAATAAACAAAAAATCAATAAATAAAAATTTACAATATATTAATAATAATAAATAAATAAAGAAACAAGAGACTGAATAAAAAAGAATGCATCATCATTCAAAACACACAAGGTACATAAATTAATAAACATCAACTCCTCATAAAAATAAAGAAAATAATAAAATCAATACATACGAAATCCATGAAGTTAAAAAACAAAACCAATACCTAAAACATCAATGTGTACAGTGGCCACCATCTATATATCATGCTGAATATTTTTCCGAACCTTCATCCCATCCTAAGGAAAACTAAAGATGAGGCACCTAAACCGAATCCATAAGAACTGAATATACCAAGTGACATATATTGGATGTCTATGAAACTGATACCAATTTATAAACACTTCATATTTTGTATTAGTATTACCAAAGACAACCCATTTTAATCTAGTACAAAAACAAATTTTAAAAAGGGGTTTTAGATCACAACTAGATAAAATCCATGTAATAGACACATTTCCTAAAAAATTATTTTATTTGTTTTAAATAGAAACAATATATTGAAAACTACAATTCCCAACCATCATCCCGTTTTTATAAAACACTTACCTTTATTCAAAATGAAATAAGGGAATAGTCAAAACATTTTTTTGAAATAATTTAAAACACTAAAAGGGGATCATTTATTATAAAATTTTTTACAATCTAGAATCAAATTTTCCACTTGCAAAACGTTTTCCAAAATACCATTTCAAAATCACTCCACTATTCTATCCAAAACCACTTTCAAAACTATTTTCACTAATAAATTTTTAAGTGAACAAGAATCACCACTCAAATAAGAATAATAATGAATGGAACAAAAAAACATTAACACCCCAAATGGACAAGAAGACCAATAATTATATAAATAATAACCACAAGGTGAAATAAAGAATGATAAATACTAAAATACTCTTAGTCATCTAGATGACCAATTGTCATGGAAATCCTCATAGGTTTCAAGTACAATGGACAGAAATAAAAACATGGAACCTTGTTCATAACTTCTGATCATATCTCATCCCCAATATTCTCATTATAAAAATAAAAAATTAATTTCTCTAGAAAACCTTCATCCATAGGTTCAAAGAATTAATCTACCTCACAAGGCATACTACCCCTTTTGGGAAAACGATATGGGAGTATCTGGGAAGTACTCCCTTGTCAATGCACTACAATTACAAGGGGTTTCACTTATCTTGACATCTAATTATCCCCATATGACTCCCATGATCTACATAAAATGAAGGTGAGTAATCAAATTCATCAATATACCATGGAAATAATCACACCTCACCTCTACACCCTCACAATAAACAACACCCCTTCACATTTAATTTAAATCACATGAAATTTATAACATAATCCATAATCCATATTACACATTAAGAAAAAAAACACCTAGGTAACAATTTTGTAAGATATATATGAGTGTTTCACATGCACTAACAACATTTGGAAAAAAAAAAGTGGAAAGTGTTCCTTTATCAAATACATGGAGTATAAAGTCACTTTTAAATGGTATAATTTCCCCCTCCAAAACATTATTTAAAAAACCATAATCATATAACTCGTTTATAAAATACCATTAGAGGTAACTCACTCAAAACCATATTTAATTGACTTTTCATGAATTGAAAAATTTCTTTTTAAAATTCACAATGAGCATAAATTACTCATCCATAATATATATCATGACACTAGTAAGGTCAAATCATTTGAAAATAATAATCACACCATTTTAAAATGCATATATTAATAATTTTCAAACATTTATCAGTTAAAAATCTAATTAAATCAAATTTATAAATATTAGGAGGTCTAAAAGTACACTTCCCATTTTACATCATGACACACATGAGGTAAAAAACCCATTTAAAGTCCTAATTCATCTCAAACCCCTAAATTAACAATTATCACTACATGATATTTTAAGTCCCACATGAAATGAAAAGTGAAAACAACTTTACAAAGAGTACAACCAATTTAATAACATTTAAAATCCAAAAATTTCATTACACATAGATTAATTTTAACAAAAGACTATTTAATATTAGGAAAAAAATTATGGAATGTCAATTTAAGAAAATTAAAAGAACAACCTACCTTTGTTCCATGCAAACCATGATATAGGTGATCATATATAATGGAATTTAATTAGAAATGATACAAGGGACCTCGAGTAGAACCTAACAAAAAAACCCTTGAATAAATCACTTAAAACATGAAAATAAAAACTGGGATCACCTAGATCTTGTGAGAGAGTATAAAAAACGTTGAAAGGGGGGGGGAAGGTAGTGTGACAAAGGGATTGACTTGAAAAAATAAAATAGAAAAAAGGCTTGAGATACTAGAAATAAAATTGAATGGAGTTTTGAATCTCCATGGGTGTGCCTTGGCTTGAAAAAATTATAGAGAGAAGAATGTATCCCCTTTACGCTCACACAATTGGAGGGGGAAATAAAATTTCACTTTTATTTAAATTGGGTAAACTCGAATGTTTTCCCTGTTTAATTTAGCAATCCATTCATAGACTATGTAATTGAAGCTACCTAAGAAAAACTCATCCACATGATTTTCCCCATGGACATGAATAATCCATATACCCATGCACCAAACGATCTTACTGGAACTTACCAAACATAGATCAATATCACAATCATGATGCACAGTTTTCATAATCATGAAAAATCCATGATCTAGGAAACTCAAAGAAAGGACGAGTCACATAAATAATACTATGATCCACCCCAATCGGGGGATTCCTATGAATGTCAGACCATTAAGGTTATTAATAAACTGCAAACAAACAACCTATAAGGTTACCCCTATCATAACATCTAACCCATGCACCACAAACCTTATATAGAATAAAAATTTCAAAAAAATAAGACTCAAAGGTAGAACATTTAAAAATCTAAAATTCATAAAAAATAAATGAAAATAAGTAATTGGAAACCATAATATATTAACATGGCGTGTCACATGAAACCAACTCTCTATCGTCCCTCCCTAAACCCTATAACATTTAAGGGGGAATGTCACCCAAACCCTTAAGTCAATTTCCCAGGATATTTTATCCATTCCTGATACCAAACAACACCATCAAATCCCATTTACCTAAGTAAAAAATTTTTCCATTATACCATAGTACATGCCTCTTGATCACCATTTCTTGGCACCCAACCAATAGAATTCAAAACCTAAACCCTTATTCCAATTATCCAAGCCATTATATCACTTTCCAAACAAAAAATGACACCTTCTAGGTCTATTTACCAATTTGGACATCTCAACCATTATAAACATAACATGAATCTCATCAAGCATTTCCAAATAAAATGGTCAAGGTGATTCACTAAATAAACCCCTATATTATCTATCATGGTCAACCTTGACTCAACTAAGACCAAATAGCTCATTCTAATCCCTAAATCCTATATAGAAAAGTTAGGTCAATTATTTGTTCAGGGATAGTTTCCACCATTTTCAGGGAACACAACTTTTATTCCCAATTTAAAGAACCCCCTACATCAAAAAAACCTCACCCTCTCACAATAACATAAAAATCCGAGGTCTCATAATGATACACACATAAAAGCTTGTAATTAATAGAATATCACATTATATAAATGTCATGAAATTGAAAATAATTTCTACCTTGGGTATATAAAATATTATTCATCAATATTTTTCCCCTAAAATAACCATGACACAACATTTTCATAAAACAAGACCTGAATTTATTGGATTTGGGCTGCAATGATAAGAAAAAATACAATTGAACAAACTCGGGAAGTGATTATCTTAATGTTTTAGAGATGGATCAAACACAACCAAAAATGATTTAAATGGTAATGATATGAGGTTGAAGGAGTAAAATATCAATGTATACCTCCCCTTAATAAATTTTTTTGAGAGTGGATGTGGAATAATAGTCATAATCATAATTGGGGCATCTAGGAAAGTTATATGACAACTGTTCATCAAAACCATTCCCAAAAGTCTCACTAGATTGTCATTGGACACCACAAGATCACCGGTGGGTCTAGGTATAATGATTATGCACCTAGACAGGACATCAAATAGCAGGTGGTCCTTACCATTTGGAATTTGGGCCTGATGTAATAGTGAACTATAATTTCAAATCTACTTATCCAATTTCAATGGAATTTATTTCATACAAAATACCCCAGATAACCAAAAACTGGTATCATCCATGTTCTTAGTTTGGGAAATATAACTTATAATTTGACACAAAATTCTTGGAGTTTTACTGTTTAATCAATAATGTTAGGGAAGTCCGGATCATGAAAGAGGGAGAAGCTGATGGGGAAGTAGCGAGATGAGGGGAATTTCATATACCATGGTGATTCTCAATAATCTTTTCATTGAAGAAATATAATTAAAGGTTTTTTTTGTTCTTTATGTAAGTATTTTATGATTTGGGGGGGGGGGGGGGTCTTTCCCATAAGTCATGTTCATGAAATTGTTGGTAGTTATTTTCATCATCAATTGGAATAAGGTTTCGAAGAAAAGATCATTTCTAGAAATATTAATCCTCTGGTTTCAAGAATGAAGTGATTAGTTAATGATCATTCCATGATACTCTTCTTTATAATATTGATATTGACTTCTTTACCAATGTTGTTCAGAAATTTGTTGGAGGCTCTCAGAATTAGTGCATTATAGGTGGTGTCATTTCATAGTGTATGTCATATTTTTGGGCTAAAAAATGAAGAGGGTAAAAGTGGTTTTTTAAAAAATTAATTATTTCCTTGATGTATAGTATACATACCACGATGTCATGATTTAATAGTAAGGGATGAAACTGACATTTTTTGGACCACAAGGCCATGTATAAAGACCTAAAGGGCAGGTATACGGTCGTATGGTGGAATCCAATTTTGCGATTGTATGGAAGAATAGTGTACATAGAGACAAACTATAAGGTAATTATATAAAGATGTAGAAAAAGATTGTTCATGGCCATTTTACCATTCTCCTTGGGCCTCCATGAAGGATTGTATATTGATTGTAAAGGTAGTCCATGCTAATGTGGGAGAGTTTGCTTTATGAGGTGCAACGATGAAGTGGGCGAGATTAACTAAAGATTTGAAAAGTAATTGAATATTTAGATGGATTTTCAGAAGTGTTTTCTTATATAATGGACACCCAATATCTTCAGTACTTAATGAAAAGTCCATTATATATCATTATCAATAGAGGTATTCGAATATGTCTTATACGGTGTCCATGAAGTAAAATTGGCTGAAGGAGTATCATGGTAAATTGAATCTTGTGAAGTAAGAGTACATCATGAAACTTGTGATTTAATAAGGATAAGATTTCTCGTCTTAAGTTTGTAGTGATACTTTTTCAAAGGTTGGAGTTCATAGAGACAACTGTTCATGAGTTTGGAGTTTCTAGTTGCAATGGTCTGTGAGGTTAGAGTTTATGGTGAACATTTTTCCCAAGGTTAGAGTATGAACGGTAGTAGAGGATTTCATGGTGAATTGTTTTATTTGAGGTCATGTATTTAGAAGGGTGTATCTAATCACTGAGATGAGAAAAAATATCTATATCATTGTTATTTAGTGTGAACCAAATTAGAATTATGTTGACCTCACCTATTTTGATAATCTCAATTATGTTTCAATATTCTTTGATAATCTCATTTAATGTTTATCCTTATATTAATTATTCTTTCGATCTATGACATCATATTATTAAGTTTATAAACTATCAAAATGATCATTGGATTTTTTAATAAATGGTTATTTATGTTTATACTTGATTAGAAATGTCACTAACTCAATCTGGATATGATTTTCGTAGAACCGATAAGTATCAAGTGTTGAGTCACTGATACCAACCTACTAGAACATAGTCTACTGCTATGTAAAGGTAACTGATAGACCAAGCTTCCTATGACACAAGGTCACTGGTACATAGTTACTGATACAAGCTATAGATAAAAACAAACAGATAGACAACTACCAATAAGAAGAGCCACCAATACAGGCGGCTACCGATATAGGTGAGTTACCGATAGAAAAGAGCCACTGATACAAGTCTGCTGATACAGACAAACGGCTACCGCTACAAAGTCTACCAATACAAGAATTCCACCAATGCAAAAGAGCTACTAATAAAAGGAGCTACTGATGGAAAGAGATACTGATACATAGAACTAAAATTATTAGGATTTATAGCTACTAATAGAAGCTCACAGGTACAATGAGCCACCAACTGATAGGAGGAGTTGTCGACCGAAGGAGCTATAGATAGAAGGAGCGACTGATTCAAGAAAGCTACCGTTACAAGGATTAACAACTACAAATGAAACCAAGTCACTATTTCTCTAAAAAATGTTTCTATTTGTTTTTTAGCAACAGTCATATTTTATGTTTTTAATGAAACTACTATTAATTAATAAGGGTTGATGGAATGTCCGGGAACCATACCTCGTACCTGTAAAAATGTAATTATTCAGTTTACCAGAGCTGAAGGTGTATAAAACGCTCCTCAAACTACTAGAGAAATGTTCAATTAGTAGATCAGTCCTTCCATGAATATATGAAACAACCTTATTAAGGTACACAAAGACTTACATGCATAGAAGAAGAAGGAAGAATACATTCTGAGTCTGTAGAACCTGATCATTCAAGGAGTGAAGATCTTCAACGATTTCACTCATACTCATGCTGATCAGAATAATCAACATGGACCTGGAAGTCATATATAATAACGACACTCTGATTTACTTGACAAAAACTAGAGAAGGACTCAAATCGCCATCTAAATCAATTTGAGGAGTCTAGAGATTCACTCACAACACATAGAACATTCTAAACTCATCTCTATTTGTTTATCTCTACTGTGTTTTATTTATTTACAAATTGTGCAGTGTGTGTTCTATATTTTAAGCACACCCTATATCCTGTGCTGAACTAGAGGATTTATAAATCCTCACTAAATATTTCCATATACTCTTATATCCCACTGTGGATAGTGGTAGAGGTTACGTGTGACCTGGATAGCCTGTGTACTATTGTTTTTGTGTTCCCATGTAGAACATTGGTAGAGGTCTTAGTACATGGATAGTCTTTGTACTGTTCTTTACCCCGATCCAAGGTGCAGATCAAAGATTTATATTAACTATTTGAGAGGACTATGTATCGACTTGAGACTGAACCTCTTGGTTATATCTATTGTGCATCTTATTTTTAGTTTTGTGTTATTTTCTATTCCACTGGTAAGTGAATTAAATATAAATCTGTTTTAATGTTACTCTAATAGTGAAACAAGCAAGTGTTTATAACATTTGTTATCCAGTAAGTTAGTTTCAAAAGTTATTTAATATTCCGATTGAGTTAACTGAGTAATAATCAATATCATTAGAAACTAATTAAAAACTTATAATCTTTATAAATTCACTACTGTTTAATTTTTATTTAATTTGGGGGATTTTAATCAAAAATTTTTTAACAGAAATTTTAATTGGAACTCAATTCACCCCACTCTTGAGTGTCCACTCCGACCAACATTTGGTATCAGAGGATTGTTTGTTCATAATGGATTTCCAAATACACTATTTTTCAAATGTTCTTTTAGTTGTATCTTAATGATATTAAATTTATTTTAGTTCAAAATTTTATCTCATTAAATATATTTAGAAAAATCTAATTATGGATAATATAAAAGAATGTTCTTCTACCAACATTCCGCATTTCATTAATGGTGTTAATTATTTCCAATGGAAAATGAAAATGAATATTCATTTAGAAAGTATGGGATTTGATATCTGGACTGCTATAGAGATTCAGTACAGGATTCTAGAAACTAATAGAACTACTTGAGATGAACCTAAAAAAATCATACAATAATAATTGTAAAGCAATGAATGCTTTGTACATTTCATTAAGAGAAGATGAATTTAATCGAATATAAGCTTGTAAAATAGCTTATGAAATCTAATATACTTTGGCTATTTCCCATGAGTGAACACCCAATTTTATGTAAATGAGATCGAATTCCTACACTATTATGTATGATAATTTTAAAATGAAGCCAGATGAACCTATTTATAACATGTATCTCAGGTTCAATGAAATTTTAAATTCAATGATCTCACTTGGAAAAGTTGTTCCTGCAAAAGAGAAAATCACAAGGATACTTTGATGTCTTCTAACGGGATGGAGGGGCACATCAGTCTCAATAAGAGAATCGTGTGATATATGTTCACTACCTGTTAAGGATATAATTGGTATGGTGATTATGTATGAAGAAGAGCTATAGGTAATCAAGGAAGAATATGATGAACCAAAGAAGAAGTAGTGGCATTTAAGTCTACTGCCTCCAAGAGCAAGGACAAGGAGAACGTTGACATACCTACTAAAATCCTAACAAGTGGAGGTTTAGATTCTAAGAGTGATGAAGAGGTGGCTCAAATATCCAGGAGATTCAAGAAATTATATAGTGAGAAGAAATTTTTCATAAAACCTAATTAAATGGTATGTATGACCAATGAGGTGATTGGAAGAAAGATGGGATGAATGTTGACAAGGATGATGAGATAGTGCGTTATGAATGCAGAAGGAAAGGACACATTAAGGCTGACTGTCCAAAATTGATGATCAAGAAGAAATATTATTATAAGGACAAAAAATTTAAGATTGCAAAGAAATCAACCTGGAGTGCTTCAGAACACAGTTCAAGTGACTCTGATTCCTCTCACGATGAAGAATATCAAAAAGCTAATATGTGTTTCATGACAAACACATATGAGGTAACATTGGATACTCTTGTTTTAAATTCTAATTCTTCTGGAGATGATTTTAATTCTGAAAACATGTCTAATGAATAATTATTGAACACTATATAATTCTAGAGGATACCTACAATGAGCTGAAAGATAAGTACATGTCATTAAAGAAACATTATGCCTTGACTGGTATTGTTAAATCTGAGCTTAGTATAGAAAAGGAAAAGAATTATCAAATGTTAAAGGAGAATACTCAACTTAAATTTTCCAGTGAGAACATAGAAAAGATTAAGAGAAGTTAACAAATTTAATGAATACTCTAACTCATATTCTTGGAAAAAAAGTTTAACCAAAGTACAGTACTGTTTTAGGATACCAACCTGGATAGAGAGAGCTTTTTAAGAATAAATGTATTCAAAAAACTGGACAGTTTGGTGCTAGTTCTAGTTCTAGAAATTCTGTTGCTTCATCTAGATTTTCATATTATACTAGATTAAATAGAATAAATTATTCAACATCATTTGAACCTAATAATTATGGGAAACATATTAGACAAATATGGGTACCAAAAGTTTTTCTTGCTAACCTGTCTAGACCCAAGAAAATCTAGGTACCAAAATCATTTTCTGTTCAAACATATTTTGTAGGAAACCTACTTGAAGAGTTTCTATATGAATATATGGTTCATGGACAGTGGATTTTCAAGGAATATGACTGAATATAATGCATGTTTCAAAAGATTAATCAAGGTTGATGGTGGGCATGTCAACTTTGGAGATTATTATAATAGAAAAATCATCGGCTTAGTCCAAATTGGTAACACTGACTCAATTTTAATTTCTAATTTATTATTGGTTTATGGATTAAAATACAACCTGTTAAGAAATTCTCAGTTGTGTGATGATGGTTTCAATGTTAAAATTGAAAATGATTCTTTCAATGTATTTGATTCTAATAATGATTTGGTATTTACTACCTTGTGAAATGAAAATGTATATGCTATAGATTTAAATTATTTGGTCAAACAAAATGTTACTTGTTTAAATGATTTTAATAAGAAGTCTTGGATATGTAATAGATGATTAAGACACTAAAATGTTCACTCACATAGAAAAATTACTAAGGAAAATTTAGTTAGAGACCCACCTCAACTAAAATTTCTATCAGACAATGTTTGTACACCCTGTGAAAAGGGAAAGAAACATAAAGATCCATTCAAATTAAAGAAAGAAGTTTCAACTTCTCAAACTCTCATGTTGGTTCACAAGGACCTGTTAAGACCTTCTTGTGTTTCTAGTTTGAATGGGATGCACTATGTTTATGTCTTAGAAGATTAATTTTCTAGATATACTGGGGTATATTATCTTTCTCACAAAAGTGATGCATGCTATTATTTTATTAAATAATCCAAGTCTGTAAATAACCTTAGTGGACATAAGATTAAGACATTGAGAAGTGATCATGGACATGAGTTTGAAAATCATGAGTTTGAATCATACTGTGCACACAATGGCTACAATCATAATTTCTCTGCCCCTAGGACACCTCAACATAATAGTGTAGTAGAAAGAATAAATAGAAGCCTACAAGAAATTGCAAGAACTATAATTAATGAGTATGTCCTACATTTTTACTTCTAGGCAGAAGCTGTAAATATATCTTCTTATATTATAGAGTCTTCATTAGACCTGTTTTTAAAAAGAGATCTTATGAATTGTGGAATAATAGGAATCCTAAAGTGAGTTACTTTAGAGTTTTTAGTTGCAAAGTATATATTCTTAATAGTATGGATAAACTTGACAAGATTGCATCTAAAATTGATGTGGGAATCTTTTTAAGTTTCCCTATAACCATTGGGTATTATAGAGTCTTTAAAAAAAGAACCAAATGTGTGGAGGAATCAGTACATATCAAATTTCATGAAACTGATCGGCATGAATCCAAGTCTTCTCTTGAAAATATTTAAGAAGATCTATATATTCTGGAACATAATCATAAAATCAGTGAACATGCTATAAAGACAACCAGTTCTGAAAATATTTCAAAATATACTTCAGGTGATCCCAAACCTACATAAGAACCTAAAATTTCTAGTCCTACCTTTACCAGATCTACTAGGATTCAAAAGAATCATCCTTTAGATGACGTTGTTGGTAATCTTGATATAGGGACACAGACTAGAGCTTCACTAAGAAATCAGGTTGAGCATCAAGCCCTTCTTTCATAAACAAAACCTAAAAATATCAATGATGCAATCAATGATGAATTTTGTGTTATGGATATGTAAGAAGAATTAAATCAATTTGAATGAAACAATGTATAGGAGTTACTTGATAGACCTAAGGAGACTTTGACCATAAGGACTAAATGGGATTTTAGAAACAAAGGTGATGAATCAAGAAATATCATTATAAACAAAGAAAGGATAGTTGCACAAGGGTATTGTCTAGAGGAAGGAATAGACTATGAGGAAACATTTTCACCTTTACCTAGATTAGAAGCTATTCGGATTCTACATTCCTATGTTGCTCATCTGAATTTCAAGTTATATCAAATGGATATTAAAAGTGATTTTTTAAATGGTTTTATAAATGAATATGTATTTGTTGAACAGCCACCTGAATTTACTAATCCTCATTTTCCAAATCGAGTTTTTGAGATATCTAAATCTTTATATGGTTTATAAAAAACTTCAAGAGCTTGGTATGATAGGCTTAGTAAGTTTCATATTTCAAAAGGTTTTTCCAATGGGATTGTTGATCCAAATCTCTTAATCAAAATAATTTCTAATGATGTTTTAATAGTGCAACTCTACGTTGATGATATTATTTTTGGATCTTATAAAAATGCTTTGTGTATTGATTTTTGAAAGATTATGCAAAATGAATTTGAAATAAGTTTAATGGGAGAACTCAAATATTTTCCTAGATTTAAATTTTTTTAAAATAAAAATTGCATTATTTTAAAAAAATGTAAATATACGATGAATATGTTAAAAAGATTTGGTTTGGACAGAAGTAAGGGTAATGACACACCCATGAGTACTGTTTGTAAATTAGATGCAGATGAATCTAGGAAACCCTTGGATCAAACCAATTATAGGGGTATGATTGGGAGTTTACTTAATATCAATGCCATTCGACCAGATATTATGTTTAGTGTGTGTATGTGTGTAGGATTTCAAGATAATCCAAAAGAGTCACACTTTCTTGATGTTAAAAAGATTTTCAAATATCTTAAACTTACTACTATCTTAGGACTATTTTTATCCCAAAGGACAATCATTTAATTTAATTAGTTATTCAGATGCTGACTTTTCTAGTTGTATGTTAGATAGAAAGAGAACATCTAGATCATGTCATATTCTAGGTAAGTCCCTGATATATTGGTGTTGTAAAAAGTAGAACTCTATTGCATTGTCTACTATTGAAGCATAATATATTGTTGTTGGTAGTTTTAGTGCACAAATTTTGTGGATGAAACATACATTATTGGACTACCGATATCAGTTTATACATGTATCTATAAACTATGATTACACTAGTACAATCAATATTTCAAAGAATCCTATTTCTCACTCTAGGACCAAACACATTGTCATTAGGCACTACTTTTTGAGAGATCATTTCCAAAAGGGTGATATTACTCTTGAATTTATAGTTATTGAACATCAATTAGCTGACATTTTCACCAAGTCCTTATGTTCAGACCGGATATGTTACATTACACAAGAGTTAGGAATGATAGACATTGTAGAGTAAAAACCTCACTATTAGAAACCTCACTATTAGAAACCTCACTGTTAGAAACCTCACCATTCGAAACCTCACTGACAGAAACCTCACCGTTAGAAACCTCACTGTTAGAAGCCTCACTGTTAGAAACCTATTCATTAGAAAGCTCACCGTTAGAAAGCTCACTTTTAGAAAACTCTCCATTATAAACCTCACACTTAGAAACCTCACTGTTAGAAATATCACCGTTAGAAACCTCACCATTAGAAACCTCACTTTTAGAATCCTCACTGTTAGAAACCTCACCGTTAGAAACCTCACCATTAGAAACCTCACCGTTAGAAACCTCACCGTTAGAAATCTAACCGTTAGAAACCTCACCGTTAGAAACCTCACCATTAGAGTTCTCACTGCTAGAGACACCTCACCGATAGAAAAACCTCACCGTCAGGGCTCTCACCATTAATTGTCACTGATATGTCATGCACTGTATGATTTACGAATCTATTATTGTTTTCAGTATATTATCCTTATTAGATTTTGATTCCTAAATGATAAAAACTAAGTCTTAGTCACATTTCAATCCAACGGAAACTCTCCTCTCTTCAAATCGCTTTCTCGAATCACCACATTTCGTGAGAACCCTATGTTCTTCAATTGGATATGGTAAGAAAAAATATCCCGATAGTCAAGGATGAGAGTGATGAGAAAAATGAAAAGAGATAGAAAATAGGATCGGAAGCTAGTGGTAGTTGCAGTAGAATAAGGTTAGGAAGGAATTTAGTGAACATGCATTTACAAAATAGAAAAATTGTAATTGAGAATGAACTTTTTGCAGAATGGCTTATATCCAGTAAGTCATTGATTCTTTGGATATTGGGGGAGCAGGGATGGATCAAATGTTTCACAAACAAAAATGGCCTCTATTATCCCAAGCTGGTAAATGAATTCTATGCGTCTATGCACTTTGAAAAATCTTAGGAGGAGAATAGAATGGTTTCAGTTGTGAATGGAAAGGAGGTATCATTTTCCTCTGTTGAATGGGATGAATGTTCGAAAGTCCCACATGAAGTAATTTTTGGATATTGTTCAACAAAAATTTCTACTACCGGTGACATTTTTCATTATGATATTTCCTTGGAAGAGCTCACTGGTAGTGGAAAACAAAGGAAAGTAGTGGCTGTAGTGATGGATGGAGAAAATAGATTGCTTTTCAAGTTAATCCAACAAGTTCTATGTCCAAGAAGAGGGGACATTGAAAATCTGAGATATCAAGATATATATTTTCTACATCTGTTAAGAAATGGTGTTAAGGTGAATCTTTGTATATTGTTAATGATTCAGATTGAGGATATTGCCAGGCCCAAATCAAAGTCCAATGCTTTATTCTTTTCCAAGTTAATTTCAGTTATGATCAAAGTGAAGGAAGTAGCTGAGTCTCAGGATGAGATAGTGGTAGTAAGGAACATTTTTTGCATCACAAGCACAGTTTGTAAATATAGGAATATTGGCTAGAAACCCTGGAGAATGAAATGGGTAATTGATGATGAGAGGGTTTATGATAAGTTTAATCCTATGGATCATCATTCTAGGCCTAAGGATGTGAGGGATCCAGGTCTAGGACATGATGAAGATAAAATTGCATATAAAAATGGAGATGATAATGAAGAGGACATTTCTGTGGATGATTTATGTGATCCTAACATGCCACCTAGCCCTGTTTATCACACCATATCATATGGGGAATCCAGTCCTCCAGCTTCTTTACCAATGAGAAAAGAACTATTAAGAGACAGTGGACCTGATGAATCTAGTACATTGGAGGAAGACCTACCTAACTCAGACCATGAGGAGGCCACTCCAGATTCATGTATTAGTGATTATGATAATAAGAAGTCCATGAAGGTGAAGATCATGTTTTTTATTTCTCAGATGAGAGCACCTTGAGTTTGAGTCTATTGATTGGAAGATATGTTGTGCTTATAGAGGCTATTCTGGTTGAGATGGAAGAATATGAACATATTCTTGATGAGCTTCCTTTTGTTGAATTGGAGATGGTTGTGGAAGATTCTTCTGAGTAATACCTACCTGCTAAGGCTACTATTAATGTACATATACTGGAGAATGCACAGATTTAGTGGGAGCATCCTACCAGACATGGTAATGTTTCAGTTGCTCATGGGATTGAAGACTGGGCAGAAGACCCAGGTTTTGTAGTGTTTGGATTGGAATATCCTGATTCAGAAGATGAGACACCCATCAATAGACCACATGTCACATATAATCTCCTTTATGAAACATTACCTGAATCCATAGTAAGGAAATCTGATTTTTACCAATTGAAGTCAGATCTCTAGGCCAGTTTTGTGTATGAAATGAAAAGAATGGAAGCCTCTTTAATATCTTCTATTCAGTCTGTGATTACAGAATTTTTATCTTGTGTTTTGGATGAAGTCAAGACCTTCCAGAATCAAATTTCAAGCTTGTAAGAGGATGTTGAATCATTATAGAAATCAATTGTCTATATGTAGTATTATATGAGCTCTAAATCTCAAGTAGACAAAGACTTGGCTTTTGTGGAATGTGTAGTTGGATAGATGGTATCAGTTATTGAGGAATTTAAGACTTCAATGGAACAACATGTGAGCACCCAGGAGTCTCTTGTAAAAAATCTCATAAATGGGATGACTAAATCCTTTAAAGAAAATAGTTACCTTTACTATTTCACCTCTGACTACTACCCAACCTTCTTTGGATATTGATTCAATTCGAGCTGTGATGGGAGATGAGATTACACAGTCTTCTACCAGTGGTTCTGTAGACTCTGCTAATTTGACCCAAGTGGTGACTACCACTAGGGATATAGGGAAAATTGTTCAGAATTTTATGAGAGAGGACACCGCTTCTCAAAAGGAGGTCAAAGACAAATCATAATTCTATTTCTGAAGGATCTACACTATGCATCAATTGATCAATCATTTCAAGATTTTGTTAGAAAATTAGAAGCTACCTCCAGTCAATCAGGCATTCAAAGAACAAGTAAGAAAGCTAAGGGAGTTGACTCCTGCTCTAGATAAATTTATGGAGAACAAGGATGACTTCATTTCTTCTATGAAAAGAGGAGGAGGGATCATAATGGATTCTAGGAATCTGTTGATGCCATTTTTGCATGTAGAATGTACCCCTATCATTATACCTCCAGCTCTTCCTGCCTCTACTCGGTCTGCCTCCATTACTCAGATGACTCCAACCCAAGAAATACGGCGCCTCACTCCTATGATCACCCAGAGATCTACATAGTATAGGCCATGCAATATATCAGTATCTCATAAGGTGGATTGATTAGTGGATAGAAAATTTGATAGGAATCACTTGAATTCTTTATGCTTCATTTCTTAATTTCTCTATATTTTTTCCTCAAATGATATGTACTTGGTTTTATTATCTCTTACTTTCTATTACTTTTCTCATCTCTCTTTCCTCATTTTTTATAATTACAATGGGGGAGAAATGATATGGAAATTATATGGAGAAATATGGTTAAAGGATAAAGGGGGAGAACTCTGATATGAAGAACCATTATATTTTTCCTCTAATACATTTGTCTTGTAATTATAGTAAATTTGTTACCTCTGGTACATTTGTTTTACAGTTTTACATCTGATACATTTAAAATATCACTTTTGAAAATGTCATTACTCACACTGAGAAATAAAAACCACTATATTTTATACTGATACATTACTGATTATTTTGTATTATAATATCATAACTTTTGATTATAAAAAAGGGGGAGATTGTTGACTTCACCTATTTTGATAATCTCTATTATGTTTCAATATGATTTGATAATCCAAAATAATGTTTATCCTTATATTAATTAATCTTTCAATCCATGCCATCATATTTTTAAGTTGGTAAACTATCAAAATGATTATTTGAATTTTTTAATCAATGGTTATCTATGTTTATAATTATTTAGAAATGTTACTAACTCAATCTGGATATGATTTTCATAGAACAGATAAGTATCATGTGTTGATTCACTGATATAGACCTACCGATACATAGTCTTCTGATAAGTAAAGGTCACTGATAGACCAAGCTTCCAGTTACACAAGGTCACCGGTACATAGTTACCGATACAAGATATCGATACAAATCGACAGACATATAACTACTGATAAGAAGAGCCACCGATATAGGCAGCTACCGATATAGGTGAGTATCCAATAAAAAATAGCCACCGATACTAGTCGGCTAATATAGACAAACAGAAACCGCTACAAAGTTTACCGATAAAAGAATGCCACCAGTACAAAAGAGCTACTGATAAAAGGTGCTACTGATGGAAAGAGCTATCGATAAATAGAGCTACTTTTATAATGATTTACAGCTAACAATATATGTTCAC
Source organism: Viscum album (assembly GCA_963277665.1). Taxonomy (NCBI): domain Eukaryota; kingdom Viridiplantae; phylum Streptophyta; class Magnoliopsida; order Santalales; family Viscaceae; genus Viscum; species Viscum album. The sequence goes on along the minus strand of OY728145.1, from coordinate 1,442,558,974 downwards.
AAGAACAATGAGACAACGACTGATAGGAGGAGATATAGATAGACATGGCTACCGATAGGAGGAGCGACCGATTGAAGCAAGCTACTGTTACAAGGAGTAACATCTACCGATGAAAACCATTCACTGTTTCTCTAAATTCTCATTCAATTTGTTTATTTAGAAAGGGTCATATTTGATGTTTTTAATGAAACTATGATTAATTAATGAGGTTTATTGTCATGTTAGGGAATCTTACCTCATACCTATAAAAAGGTAATCATTCCCGTTGCAGGAGCTGGAGGTGTATAAAGGGGAACCTCGAAGTACTAGAGAAATTTTCAATTAGTCGATCATTCCTTCCATGAATATACCATACAACCATATTTAAGATACACCAAGACTTACACGCATAGAAGATGAAAGAATAATACATTCTGAGTCTGTAGAACCTGATAATTCAAGGAGTGACGATCTTCAACGATTTCACTCACACTCATGCTGATCAGACTAATCAACCTGGACATGGAAGTCAGATACAAAAATGACACTCTATTTTACTTGACAAAAAATAGAGAATGTCCCAAAGCTTCATCTACATCAATCTGAGGAGTCCATAGATTCACTAACAAAAAATAGAGAATTATAAACTCATCCATATTTGTTTAACTCTATTTTGTTTCATTTATCTACATATTGAGCAGTGTGTGTTTCGTATTTTAAGCGCCCCCTGTCACCTGTGCTAAACTGGAGGATTTATAAATCCTCACTAAATCTATCTTTATACTCTTATATCCCACTGTGGATAGTGGTAGAGGTGAAGTGTGTCCTGGAAAGCCTGTGTTCAATTTTTTTTTGTTTTCCCATGTTGAACTGTGGTAGAGGTCTTAGTACCTGGACAGTCTTTGTACTGTTGTTTACCCCGATCCAGGGCATGAATCAACATTTTATATTAACTGTTTGAGAGGACTAAGTCTCGGCTTGAGACTTAACCTCTGGGTTATATCTATTGGGCATCTTATTTTTAGTTTAAGTCAGTTTATATTCCACTGCTAAGTATTTTAAATATAAATCCATTTTAATGTTACTCTGATAGTTAAACTAGAAAGTGTTTATAACTTTTTTTAGCCAGTAAGTAAGTTTCAAAAGTTAAATAATCTTCAGATTGAGTTAACTGATAAATAATCAATCTCTTGAGAAACTAATTGAAAACTTACAATCATTATAAATTCACTACAGTTTAATTTTTATTTAATTTGGGGGATTTTAATCTTAATGTCTTTAACATAAATTTTAATTGGAACTAAATTCACCCCCTCTTGAGTGTCCAATCCGACCAACAAATTGATTCAAATAATTAATTCTATCTTATGGAGGAACAATACCTTTACTTAAATTGAGAGAGAATTTTGTTCTCAAAGTGTGAATGGTTGTAAAATAAGAGGGGCAGTGAGTCTTCTCCGAACATTTTAACAGTGGTGCACTATTGTGGACATAGTACCTTGACACATTTCCATTTTATATTTCTTGGACTAGCCCAGTTAAGGGAGAACCAAGTAAAATTGTTGTATCACATGCATTTTCCATTTCTTCTCATATATTATTATGGGAAGGATAGAGAAGTTTTCTATTTCTTTTAAAAAAATAATATATAAATATGTGAGTTTTTTAATCTATGATATCTTAATTCACCACCTCTTAGAGTATTTTACATAGTTGGGCCAAAAATTGGATTGTTTATCTAAACTCATCTAATAATTTTAGGAGTTTTTTATCTATTAAAATATATTTTAAAAAATATGTTATTATTTAATTATTTAGTAATTTATAAATATTAATATATTTTTATTAAAATATATTTTTATATGATTGATTAAATTAAATACTTTAAAATAAAATTATATATTATAACTAATTAATATTATAAAATACATGGAAAATATGTTTATAGTATTAATTATATATAAAAAAATATTAATAATTAACAATTATATTTAAATGGGATTAATTATATTTTAAAAAATATCATTAATTACAAAATGTAATAATTATTTTTTATAACATCTTATTGATTATAAAATTATGAAATGAAATATAAAAATATTAAAAATTATATTTAAATATAAAAAGTTATATAATAAATTTATCATTATTTATAATTATATGATATTAATTATATATAAAAATAAAAATAATTATTAATTATATTTTAGTATTATTAATTGTATAAAATTTTGTTATTATATATATAAATGAATAAGTATTATTTTTCAATATTTATTTAAAAATGTATAATTATATTCAAAAATATTGGTAACAATATTTAAATACATGGTATTTTCAAAATTTTAATAATTATTACATTATTATTAATTTTTCGATACTTTTTTTTCATTATTTGTATACATTATTATTTATATAAAATTATTATTATTTTTAAAAAATTATATATTTCGTATGCAAAATATTATCAATAATAATTATATGATAAATATTATTATTCATATTTTATGTATTCAAAATGAATACATTTTTTTATTATAATAGGAATGGTGAGATCCAAGGATTATAGAATCCATGGTACCAAATAATTTGTTAAAAATAAAGAGTGCATTCAAATAACATAATGGAGGGGAAAACTGATAGTGAGACACATGTCACCACCATAGAATAAAGAACCTACATAATCATTTTTAGATCCACCACCCCTTCTGCGTGAACTACTATGGCCCTTTGTATGTTTGCATCTCCACCATTTTATTGGAGATTACTAAGAATTACCTCTAGCATTATCATCCAATGGGTCATCCCTCTCACTTTGAGAGTCAACACCATGATCTTTATCTGTGACATTCAATATTGTTGGGAATTCATTAGCTACATAAACAAAGGATGTGATCTCATTAAGAGACATATCCATAGGCATTCCTTGATTAATTGTAATGTCCCTAATAAAAGTGTCCACATTCTTATATGTTGATTCCAATTTAAATTATATATTATCATCTATATATTCAATAGAGATTGTGAATAAATAGGTTCCCCACATGAAGACTGTGGAAATCCTTTCATAAACCTCCTTTTGTTCTTGACTTGTTTATTATCAATACTAACAAGTTAGAATGGATCTAATTCTATAATATTTTTAGACTCAAGAATTGTTAAAAAATTATGTGCAGTTTCCTCCTACCCTCTTCCTCCATGAGTAAAATTTACACACACTAGTACATGGATCACTTTATCTCATAAATATTTTCAAATAAACCCCTCATCACCAGTAGAATCCATGACAACATATAAGGCTTCATGTTTCCCATAATCATCATTCAACTCACCTACAACCATCTTTCTCATGATAATAGACCTCCCATTGGATGCCTTATTAATTTTTTTCTACAGCTTTACCTGGGAGGGATTCAAACTCCTTCCATTGGTATTACATTTCACCAAAGAATCACCAACCACCATCTCATACATCGTTGAACCATTATGGGTTCCCTCTTTTGTTGCATACTCCACATATTGGTGGGCCTGCTCTAAACTATTAACCATCCACAGGTTTCCCACTTTATAACACCACTAAGGGATCCCTACAGATAAATTCTTACAAGCGGTTCTTTAGCCTAATCATCCAGGTAGGAGTTAGGCTCCAGCCTAGCACCACTGATAATAGATGGTAGCCCATCCCTCTTATTCACATCATCAAAATTCAGCAGAGATGAGGCCTGGTGTGGCCTTCCGATACACGAGTAAAAAAATCACCCATCCTATCAGCACAAATGAAATGTACAAGAAATATCTTCTCATGGTCTGCAGGTTCAAAGTCAATATGAGTGAAAGCATAGACATCAAAATTTTTAGAAGCAAAAAAAATCCGACAATAGTGTTGGAAACCACATCGAAAAAGGGAAGAGTTTCCTAAAAATAGATGTTTCCATCATCCCTCTTTCCATGAAATTTATCCCGAACAAGTTAATTCCCTTTAGTACTATTATCATTGTGTAACTTCATCTTACAAGTTTCAAAAAGGTTCATTTACCTTCTTCATATTTAGGTATGTCATGCCTTTACAATAGTTGTCTCTAGCATGTCCAATGCACAAATATTTAGAGAAAAAACTAGGGATTAACACATACTCAATACCTAGATTAAATTTAAATTCACTAGTAATAAGATACACCATGTCAACTAGTGAATCACTGAAATCAAATTAAACTAAAATGAAAGAATATTTTCCATACCTATCCATTTTAGTCTCTTTATCATGAATTATTGGAGGAACAACCACTAAATAGTTATCCTAAAGGATGTTTGGATGCCAAAAAAATCAATTCATTCCCATATCATGGATCTAAGATTGTGAAATCATATTATTGTCCTTATATGGATCAAAATAGGGGTCCCAATATAGACAATGAAGGATGACCAACTTCAAATTAATAGTCACTACTTCACTCCATATGTTCTAGCTCATGAGAAGGAAAATCAAAATGATAATATCTCAGTAAAATCTAATGCAATTGTCAATTTCCAAATCCCCATACCTAGATCAACCATTTCATTAGGTCATCAATATTTAATCCATCATTCTTCAATTGAGAGGTTATCTTTTAAATGATGGAGTTAATGAAATCCTAAATTATCTCATAAAAATATAGGGCTTATTTCAAGAATCATCAGTGATCCATTTCTAGAAATACTATTGTCAGCCACTACAATGTCATTTCAAGAAATAGGGAAATGTTTATCCCTAGATGATAAATTTACTTGTGTTCAGTTTGAAACCATTATAATTTCAATAATTGAAATATCCATAGGATTTATAGAGCATGAAAAATGATCATTAACTAAATCAAGATCAGAAAATGATGGAACCAGATATGAACTATCCAATCTAGAAGTGGCTTTAATCTTATTTGAAGGACCAATAATAATTTAATTAGCAATATAATTTTTTAATCAGTTATAAATATTTCAAAAAAATTATCTTCAATTTATTAATTCACTGAAGGATTAATTTTATTTATTTATCACTACAATCAAAATATTTAAATTCCAAATAATTATATTTTGAAATCTATATTAGGTAGGTGACATCCAAAACTTCAAACAATATACAAAGTTAGACCACCAATGGATCAAGCCTCTCAACTCCCTATATAGATAGACAATATACCATTAGTCTTGATGCTCTAAATACTTGGTTGAAGTTTCCCCAAACGCCCCATAAGAAGATCATCTGAAGACCCCAAATGAGATGTTAAAATCATGTCATGACACTATTCTAATGTTGTTATTCTACATGTTAGGATTTATCTCATCATGTTTCCCATTTGAATACCGTGTCACACCGACCATCAATAAAATAATTGTGATTCCCTTCAATTCACCTAGGTTGGACATACCTATATCCCACATCATAAATTTGAATGAGAAGTGGGTCAGATGATAGGTTACAACAAACCTATCTATATTCCACGATGCCCATATATAGATTGTTTTATGATAACCCACTACATTTTTTGTATATCAATACCTCATAATTGTGCTTATTCAGTGTTGTCTATTATTAGAGGTAAAAATTGAATTGATGAGGAGTGTACTTTAACTCCACAGAGAGTCTCTTTCAATAGAGAGCGTGTATCTCTTGAATTCAATGGGTATTGATTCTGTAACTCAATCAAAATAATCTCATATGAGGTTTTTAGTCATTTTGAGATGTTTTATTCTTTTTCTGTTAAGTGAAATCAAGCTAAATCTATTAAATCTTATAGAGGATATGGAAGATAAGGTGTTGTGGAATCAAGAACACTTTTTGAGGACCAGCGAGGCTAGATCAGTTAGTCGTGATGGAGACAATAAGGATCCAATAAATCTAGAGGAACTTAGTAACATCTTATTATGTGGACGGTGAGGCATTGGTCTATGGCTGCTGCATCATCATTGACTAAGGGATGGAGGTCAGGTGCTACTAATACAAATGCATACAATACACATGTTGTGAGATGATATGCAGAGATAATAATAACTATATTTTTATGATTTTTAATTGGTAAAATGTGATAATTTTGGTTTGGGACCCTGGAGTTAGTCGATGAAATCATGGTGTAATTGATATGACCCATGGTAGTTAGGATCCCTGCATACGGCGGGTTGGAGTTCATGTGTCAGATATGGTTTTCATGATAGATTCATGATATGGGATCTTGTAGGTGGTGATGGGTGTGAGACCATGGATCCGATGAATATCAAAGGGTTCCATATGGAGGTGATACTGAATCTGATATCCACAATGGCCTTGGTGATAATGCATCAGATATGAAGGAAAGGTTATTTCGATTGGTGTGGGAGGTTGGTAAGGTACTTCAGCTAATGGGAGGTGATAGCTGGAGACCATTTGAGGAGAAACATTGGAGATGGTATCTCTGTTGATGTCCTCAAGTGATGGTTACCATCCATTGTTCTGGAATGTAGATTGATGATGGAAACAAGATACGAGGTGGGCCTCAGCACAACAACCTAGTGATCCGGACATACTGTGGGATGTGTCAGATATTTAGGGGTTCTATGGTGAGGTGGTGGTGAAATTCATTTGATAGAACATATCTATGGTATTGATGACAGAATGTGTTGTGGGACACCTTGGGAGTGGTAATGGGCATAGTCTTGCTACATACATTGGTGATTGTGTTGTCGGATGGTGGGAGGGGTGTTGGGGCCATCATTCTTTGGGGTTTTTGTTTTTATCTATGATGAACCATTGGTGTGTTGATATTGATGATGGTAGCTGCATGAATTTTTTTTGTGGGTCTTCGGGCCAATCTGTTTAACTTTTCAGTGGCACAATTTTCAATATTTCTGGGTTTGTGGAACTTGTTCTACCACATGTGTTCCTGATTCTCTTCCTACAAATTTATTTATAACAAAAATTTTTATGGATGAGTATACTCGATAGATGAATTTTTTTAGTAAATATGTTAATTTTATCAGCTCTAGAGAAACATTATTGATAAAAGATCCATTTATCAGTGCAAAAAAAGAAATAATAAATGTTGATCTTTATCATTAATTTTTTTGGCGTTGATTAAGAAGGACATTAATTTGTGCTCTTTTAGCATTGATAATGGTTCTATTTATCATCACATGTTTTTCAATGATAAAAGGTGAACCTCATAAAAAATTATAAACTTTTAAATATAAAATTTTAATATATATATATATATCATGATATAGATAGAATATATTTGATTAAAAATGATTTATATAACACTAAAATCATATTTACACTTAATATATTATATATTTAGTGAAAAAATGACTTATAAAATAATATAAAATTAATATTAATTATGAAGTGACTAATTATTATTTTGTAATAGACATTAATAAATAATTTAAAGGTTTAAAAACATCAATAAATCAATTTACATCATATGAAAAATCTAAAACATGACTTGAAATTCAAATTCCTATAAAATTTGATGAGAGTGTTTTTTGAGCTCTAATACATATCAAATAAAATTATGTGGAGGGATTTACACCATTTTGATCAAGGGGGTTCACACCATTCTTAGGTAAAAATGGATATGAAGGCCTCCAAAACTGAGTTTTTTTTGGGATACCCTCATTTTTAAATATTCGATGAAATTTCATCTTCATTTATGAATGAATTCTTGTATTTTTTAAATGGAGACTAAATTTATTAATAAGAATTATATTCATAGATATATTATAGTTTTTAAATTATTTCAATTTTCATGTTGTAGTGTTATTGTTAATTAAATATATACAAATATATAAATATCCATTTATATTTACATATAAAAAAATAATTTAGGGAATAAATATTTAATCATATTTACATGTGAAATACTTTTGGAACATATAAACCATGAGAAAAAATTATTATCCATTTTTTAAAATAATAACTATATTAATATGTAAAAAGAAATGTTTTTATATAAATAAATATGTGTGTATTAATAAACAGATATATATTTATCTATATAATCTAGTATATTTAAATAAATATTAATATAAAATATATTTAAATAAATAATAATATATAATACATCGAATTAAATATACTTATAAATAATATATGTATATATACGTATCTAGACACACACAAATATATATATATATATACATAAACACACACAAACATATATATATATTGAATATATATATATATATGTATTGAATATATATATATGTAATTTGATATAACATAAAATATAAAGGAAATCAATTGGTATTAGTGGTAATGTAACTAACATTGTAGTGTTAGAGGTCTGAATCCTAACAAAGGAACAGTTAAGAGGCCGAGCAGGGGTGGGATGAGTAATGATGAAGGGTGGATGGGTGGGTGGGTGGATGAGGGCTGATAAAGGCTGGGGTGTGGGGTGAAAGAAATCCAAAAGAGGGGTGTAATAGGGCATGTTTTGTTGAAATTATTTTTTAAGCATTGATAATAAAACATTGTTAATACTTGTATGGTAATTTGTGATCTTATTAGTTATTTTTAGCACTGCTAAAAGATCCAGGCTTTCAGAGGATCTTACAATATCAATGATTTTTTTAATAATGATAAAAATTAAATTTAGTGATGATAAAGATTTTATCTATAGTAGTTTTCACCCCCAATTATTATACTGTCCCATTTTGTGGATAGTGGATTATAGGCACTTGCATGCTCATCCATCTTTCAAGAACTTCCACCTAGTTGAACTTGAATGTCACCATGTTGAACCACATTCTAGTTGCATCAATATTGTTATTATGACCCTACTATGTCACATACTGATGAATGATGATGACCCATAATTTCAATGATTATTTATGGCATAAATATATTGGGGAAATAAGTTCCAAATATGAGACCTTAAAATCCTAATTCGGTGAATTGGACCATTGATAATGTATCTACAAGGAAATAATAAATAACATGTACAAAAATAAATAAAGGTTTTTTAATACCAAAAGTGGTTTCTAAGGACCTATACCAACTTCTTATCATATTCCAAATGATGAAAACATTAGGCTGGGTCTCTAAAACATTTATCATCTACTATATGTATGAAATTAATGGTCATCAAACAAAACTATAGTCAGACAGACTAGAACATGTAAGAGGAATATAAGGACATCATGGGGAGGGTGAGTTGCTAGTCATTCTTGCAACGATTGACCATGTAATTCCCATGATGGCTAGTGAAGTGTCTGAGGAGGGGTGTCACTTTCAGGATGGAATTGGGAAGAAATGATGGCAGAGTAGAGGAGGTTATAGATAAAAGGAAGGGTATTGGGGGAACTAGGGGGAAGTAGTGATTAATAATGTGTTGTTGATTATATATAGAGGAGTGGATGGTGTTGGTTTTAGATGCCGAGGATTGAGGTATAATAAGATCAATTTTATTTTGGTTTATATTTACCGACCTCTAATTAGATGTCATCAGCTTCTATTTCTGTAAAAACTCAGACTTATTGTAGTTTATGGAAAATCATTCATCCATCAGGATTTAAACCTTTGTTTGTCATTCCAGATGACATTATGCTTACCACTATGATAAACCCTCAATGTAATTAATTTGATATAGCAATATATATAGACATAAAAACAATTAACATATAGTTAACCAGTGTGTGTGTTTGTGTGTGCATATATATATATATTATGAGATATGTGACTGTCAAACTAATGTTTTTATCAATATATCTTTGTGTATTGACACACTTATAAAATATATATATATTATTTATTTATTTTATAAGATAAATATTTTTATACAGATAAACCTACGATAAATGATTTTTTACAACTATCACTGCTAAAAAATTATAGATAAATGCTGATTTTTAACATCATTTGTAAATAGAAGATATTTTTCTTCCCATTTTGGATTAGGGGTATTGTTTTTTGTACAACATGATCCTTTAGTTCATAATAACATCATCCTATGAAGATTAATTGATCCAACAGTCATTTGACCATTTTTAGATGGGTCACTAATAATTAATCATCGTACATGCATAGTATATGGGACAAGTAGTGAAGAGAATGGGAATACAATATAAATTAAGAAATAAAATGTCCCACAACTTTTATTCAGTAAAAATATAATAAATGTTATAAAAAATTCACTCTTAGTACAACATCATGTTACTTTTAATTAATATCATAAATGAAAAACCAGACAAAATGTGATCTGAAATAAAAACTATTGCATGTTAATGATAAAAAATCAGATTCATAATAGTAAATTATTTATTTTTTCATTTTATTCTATAAATGCATTTTATATATGTTAATGTAACAAAATGAATCATAAATAAAATTATTGTTGCAAATCAGTGATTAATTATTTAATAATCTAGTTAGTTAATTAAAAAAATTTATAAAACAATATTTCATTGCAACTAATATTAGTCTTTTAGCTATTTCTGATAAAAATAATATTAATTTTTTTTTTGTTTTGAGTGACTTAATGTATCTCACAAGTCATCTACAATGAAATCCAATTACATCTGAAACTAAATATATATTTACACTAAGAGTTTATTTATGGTAATTAATAAAATTAAAGTTTTACATTGGAATTAATATCAAAAGTATGACATTTACTATTACTTTTTAAATTCATTTCAGGATGAGAAATAATTTTATATTCAATTCCTCTGTTTATATTTTTAAAATTTAAAATTTTATGCTGATTTTTTGGTTATTTTGTTATCATTTTCAATTGAAATATGTTTTCATGTTTTTCTTTTATAAAAAATTTGTTTTATTTTTAGTTATAAGTGGAAGGAAATTGGAGAGGAAATAATATTATATTAAATTATTAAAAAATATTAAAAAATAACTCCAATGATTATATAAATATAACCATGAAAAAATATTTATACATTTTTTGAATTAACTATTTTCAAGTCTGTATTTTCCCATATCAAATATTTTAGGTTTACTTTCATTACATGACATTGATGGTGAAAACTAATTGTATTAAAAAGAATATTGAAATTGTTTTTTAATGTTTGAAATAAGAATCACTAGCACCACTTTTGTATTAGTAGATTTATAATAATTCATACTTTCAATGCTAGTACAATAAAAACAAGAAAAAGTATTATTATGGGAAAAAACATACTGAATATTGAATCAATTTTTTCATAAAATAATTTACGAAAAATAAATTGTGAGACAATAAAATAACAAAAAAGACAATGACTATAATGAAGACATTGTACACATCATAAGTTAATTTATTAAAATCCCAAGGACAATAAAATATTTATTTATTGTTTATCAGGGATTATCATATAAAATATGTCCATTTGAGCTTAAAACCGGCCATTGTGAAAAGGATAACACTAAATACCTGATATTGTGAGATAGTGAACATGTTCCTTCTTAAATTAATTGGAATCTACATTCAAATTTCACTACATAGGGTAGGCACATTATCATCAATGTCACCAAACATCTTGATCATATTATAAAAAATAACACTACATATATTCAATCAATGAATTCTGAATTTTTCTTGTTATGTTTTTTAATAAAAACATAAAATCCTACATTACAGGAAATTTATTTTTTAATGAAATAAACTATTCAGTGAACATGTTAGAAACATAATATAATATATTTACAACTATAATAAACTATTAATATTGAAAAATGCCGGAAACATTTATTATTTTCTTATATCCAAAAATATTTCATATAATAAAAAAACTCCAAAACATAAATTACTCAGAATAATAAAATTTCAACAACATAAAAATATCCATATAATTTGAAAAAGGGGTATAGAAAATAAATTTAGAATTTTTTTTAATGTTTAAATTTTAATAACGTAACCAATTAATATTTTCCTTTTCCATATTTTTTATATAAATCCATTGGAAGACAAAATAAAATGTACTGTTGATATATAAATTAATGTTCCTTGGTTTAATAGCTACCTCGTCTAGAGAATAATGAATTTTTAATGACAAGTTGGAGGTTCCTCTCACATTGAGAGAAGGTAATAACGTGGTGTATTTTCCTTCCTCTATTTCCTCTCATACATATCACATCAATTTATTTCTGACCTGAGATCCATTTTGACTGATTGTCCAGCTGTGATGATGGAAGATGTGTTGGTGTTACATTATTTCAATCCCCAATGATATGTCTTTATGGTGTAATTTTTTTTCACTTACAGTGTCTATAATAAATTAAATTATTTTTGATGATTTATCTTTTTTACCAATTTATGATCATTGAAAAATTTATAATAAAGATAAAGGAAAATCCCCAAAAAAAATATTCATGAAAAATATGAATAACCAAGTAGACAAGATAGTCGTTGGCCATATCTGAAGTGGATAAGGTTTTCAAATTAGAAATTCACCACATGAAAAATCCATAAATATTTTGGATATATTAACTTGAGTTTCATAAAAAACTAGTTAATTAGGTTCTTCACTTCCCATGTTATAGACTTTCAAATCGACAATGTTTTGATAAATTTCTTATTGAGTTATTTGTTTGATATTTGGTATCATTCATTTATTGGAAAATATATGTCTTTAATACAAATTATCACACTTTTTTGGTTTACATGAACCATGTGATGATTAATTGATGAAAAAAATTTCATTTAAGAGTTAACTTATAAATAACATCAAGTATTATAAGATTTATATCATAAGAAAGTTTAGTATTGGATAAAATTGTATAATTATTTAGATGACGATTCATTTTATAAAGAAGCACTATAAAAGTAATTGTTATATTCACCATTTTAAATAAGTAATGTCGGACTAAATCAATCAAAATATCTACTCTTTATAATTAATTTATTAACACAAGGTTTGGGCTATAATTCAATTAAAGATTTATAGAAGTTATACTAAAATCTTTTTTGGTGATTTGATTGGATGGTGTGTAACAGAAAAGGTATAATATGCTAATTACTATTGAGATATTTCTATCAAGATCATTGGTTAATTTAAATAGTGATGAATAGTGTGGTATGTATTTTGGTAGTTCTAAATTTTTTATATATCATTTCAAACCGATAGATCTAGGAAATATTGTGTTTCCATTCTATATATTTTGTCTATGAATATTTCTTATAAAACATATTATTGGAATGAAATCTACCTCGATAAAGAAATTTTGTATTTTAAAAAATTTAATCTTTCAAAAAAATAAAGAATAAATTTATAGAGGGAATTATATGGGGATATCATAGTCTAAATCCAGTATGGTGTAAAATTTTAATGGAATATAATTTTATACATTAAAATATGTGAACTATGTTTTGGAAATGAATTTTTCATGAAAACAACTTTATTAGGGTTTGTTTTAGGAGTTGGAAAATGTTATGAGATAACATTTCCCACCTTATTAATTATGAAATAGTGATTTTTTTTATCAAAATAATGAATCATAATATGAATTCATTAGCCAATTTTCATTGTCCACAATAGGTGGGACCACATTATAAGATGAAATTATTCGTTGATAGGACATTGTTTGTGTATTATGCAATTGTTCTATAGGACAATCAGATTCATTGGGATACTATTTTTCAAATCACCAAATTAATTTTTTTCTAAAAATCACCAAGGTGGGTATAAGTGGACTGTGAGAATCCATGTGACTTTAGACCATATCAAAATTTACATTAATAGTAATTAACATTGTTTTAATTTTTCATATCTTATAATAATATTTGGATTATTATTACTATTATTAAGTTTTGTCTATAATTTTTTTTAATCATTAAAATTGAATGATAAATGTTTTTTGATGAATTTTTTATGTTTTTATGGATATATGTTCTATAAGTCTAGAACTCAGTTGACCATCCTAGATGTTTTGAACATTATTTTTCAGGGATTTTATCACTGATATTTATTAAATTTTTGAAGGTTTTGTCAGAATTTGATATTTTTATGATATAATTATAAATTTTATTAGCTGATTTGACCAAGAAAATAGAAATTTACTAGAACCGCTCTATGTATTTCAAGGGTAAGGGAAGTCATATCTTAGAAGATTGGGAAATTCATGGGAGTCTCCATGTATAATTAAGGATTCTTTTTTAATCTGTAGTGGTACACAAAAATAAATGAAAATAAGAATGGATATGTCCCTCTAATCATAATGTTAAATAGAATACTTCCATTTATATATAAAAGTTATTTCTTTTGTGAATATCATAACATGCAAAAGGAAAACACAATTCATTGAGTATAGAAGACTAACCAAGGAAGAATAATAGGTGAAAATGATATTCTTAGAGAATATATACCTTCATATATAAGATTAGTGGATCTGTTGATGATGATACATAAAATAAATATCATGAATACATTAAGAAAATAGAGAATATATGTCAGATAATTAGAAAAAGGGCCAAAAAAAGAGGAGAAAAACTAAGGGTTTATCAATTATAAAATATGATAGACATTTTAGACCTAAAATCATTGAAAAAAATGAGATATTGAATGGACATAAAATATATTTCGTTGTCCTCATAAGGAGTTTTTTCGTTTGTAAAATGAGGATAATTTTCATGTTATTCCATGGAATATTTCATTTTTTGGATACATAATCTCTATATGAAATGGGGTATAATATCATGAATAATTTAAGATGTTGATTTGAATTTAATATGAGAGTAACTATTCTACATGGATATGTCCTTTAAATAGGAAACTAAATTATCACCATGTCTTGGATGAAAATGTTTGAGTATCAGGTTTTTGATGCATATATGAAAATGGGAAGGTGAGAAAGGAGCCAGTAATTTACAAGGGTGTTTTTCCTAGAAAAGATACATTCCCTGATATTTGGAGTAATATGACATGGCTAGCCTAATTCCATGACCTACATTGGGGTTTGAAATATAAGATACAATATAAATATTTGAAAACTAGATATCTTTTCTAGTTTTGATGGATTGGAACATATTAAACCAGGTAACACTTTTAGAATTAACATCAATATACATAAATAAGTTCAATGGTAGAGATTTTGGAATATGTTCCTAGATATCAGTTTGAAAAAGAGGATGTTGAAGGTAGTTAAGTTTTTGAAATTTAATTTGATATGAAATTATACTAATTGTAAATAGAGTAAGATTTTTGGAATATATAGAGAATAAATTTTCTAAACATTAAGAAGAGATTACACAACATATACTTAAACGAACTTTTTGTTTCAAAAATGAATAATAAAACGGTCTAAGAACATGAACATTATTCTACATATTAATAATATAAAATGAGTTTTTTCAATATAGAATTTTATTGAAGATCTGTGTTATGAATTATCTGGGATAATTATATATTTTATATGTAATGGAGGAATAATACATTGAAGATAAATCCAATATTGGAATTTTTAAAAATAGAGTTTATTGTTTTCTTTCATGTGTAGTAGAATTAAGGATTAATGTTTCAACTATTCTAACAATGAGTATATTAAATCTGGATAACTATTTAAGAGGAAATTTTTTATATATTCAATTATCACATCATTAATTATGATGCATTGTATATATTATGAACTCTGTGTGAAATTCATGTCAAAAAACATAGAAGATACCTATAAGTCTATAAAATTATATCTTCTGTAGAATTTTTCAAATTATGTGAAGGAAGTGAAAATTGGGAGGTAGTGAGATATTTCATACACCAGCCAATAGGTAGTGATCCTTGGTAAGGAGTAACTTCATCGAATCATTTATCTACAAAGACATTTAATTTTTGTGAATTCTAGATGTAAAAATAATATTTTGAGGGTATGAACCTTCAATGTATCCTACTACAAGTAAATTAAGAAAAATACATCACTCCCTATATTTTTGAATTGCTGCACATGTAAATGATGTTTTATATAGATTCATATGATAAATAAAAGACACTAAATTGTTTATCAAGTGTTCATCTTAGTAGGAGAATATTAATGGAATTGGATATGGTTTTTAATTAATTAAAAGTCTAGATTATGAAAAAACCCTAATTTACTACTGATCAGAGTGTTTTAGGTTACAATAAGTAGAAATAGAGCCAATATGTTCTATTGTTAATTCAACATTAAATATATAGCTTATGAAAACTTTAATATTATACATTATAAGGATTTGACAGAGAAAATTACATTATTAATTAGAAAATAATTTTTCAATTTTATTAAATGGATTAAAATAATATTTTGATATAATTGCTATAATTCATCATGATATATTTTTAGTTGTATTTTTTTGAGTTGTCCAAATGGAATTTGTATGAAACATATCAAATAATTATAGATATATAAATTTTTGTTGAGAAATTCATAGAGGATTACTTGAAGGATTATATATGAAATATTATTATTCATTATATTTTTCTAAGGATATGTGGATGAATTTGGAATATTTTATACTGTAAAGAATCTATAATGAAATAAAGGAACTAGGTTTCTTCTACAAGTTTTGAATATGTACCAATTAAAGATAAAAGTATTTATTCTATTAAAGAAGAGATTCATATATCTTAAATAATTAGAAAGAAGAACAAGAAGAAGGGGACCAAGAAATTGTGTATTCCCATTTAGGTTAACAAAATAGATTCATTTTGTATATCTTAATGTAATAATATTGTGATTTTTTCTACTAAATCTGATGATATAGAATATATTAACCTTATTATCTAAGGGATGATAATATAAAAGAGTCAACCACATCGTGTGGTAAATATATAGTATTTTATTAAACAAAAGAGAATATTATTTATACATTTTATAGATAAGTAAAATTGATGAAGGAATATGATGAAAAGAATTGTGATTACATAACATATTTATTGGAATAAAACATCAGTTCGATGAAGGAAGGAATGGATTCAAAGGAATCCATTTCAAGAGAAAATAAGAAAATGTTTGAGAAAAGTGATATTCTAGAATAACTTATTCAAGAGTTGATGTTAATTATGTAGAATAAAACATTGTAAAGTATATATATATACCATAAGAGTGATGTATAAATATCATGTGATGATTAAACGCGATGAAAATAATTCTAACATTGAGAATTTAGAAGGCCTATTGAAGGAGAATGCATTGAGGATTAAGAAGTTTGAGGGAGTGTTTTACATAATTAATAAGAAGTCATGCACTAAATATTATTACATATAGAGTTAATTTATAATAGGAAGAATAAAAATATAGAATCACAATGGAATGTTAGTATAAATATAAGATTTAGAAAAAAATATTTCAATCGACAATGTTGAGTAAGTGCTTTTTATGGAATAATTAGACACATAATGTATTTTCTCAAGAACAAATTTAAGATTTTCAATCAAACGAGACACACTATTGTATCTCATATATATAATTTTATATAATAATATTAATAAATCATTGATAAATTTTATATCTGTACTAACTTTGGTCATATATTTAGATTCTACAACAATAAAAGAAAGTAAGTTGACAAGATGAGACCCCCCACTCTAATGACCATAAGGAGACATGAGTTGAAGAAAGAAAAATATGTAACAATAAAAAATAGATTTTTGGTTTAAGATAATTATAAAGTGTGATTGTAAATGAGGGTTACTCTTATACCATTGATTTATTGTTTATAGTATACACTATAGAGAGAAAAGATGAGATTTCATCAAGCACCAAAGGTAGTATATACACACCAATAAAAATTGAATGAGAATAAGTAGTTATGAAGGAAAAAAAAGAAAAATAATAGGTCTATATCTTCGTGAACTAGGATGATGTAAATGAAATACTCTTTATTACAAATATGAAGAAGGGAATTCTCATCAAATAGAAAGTTGATGGATATTCAGAGAAAAGTAATTCAATGACTGAATAGATAATGTAGGTTTAATGGAAATCATATAAGACATCCATGAGTTATGTCTAATTGGTATCACAAGGGACCCTACATGGAATGAATACATGTCTAGTGGAATATAATCCTCATGAAAAAAATGCATGGAGACGGAGGAAACACTAGTGGAATATAAAAGAATGAACAATACAAAAGTAGGATTATTCAAACTTTAAAAACAGCGACTTAGGTGAGAAATGTGGATGATTAGAAATCAAATACATAGAAGGGTGTTTATAAAATGTGTTAAAGCCACATAACAATAACCATGAATCCTTGAATTAAAAATGGAAGAGAAGGCTTAGTTTATAATAATTAACAACACTCACTTATTTAAAAATATAAGAGTTACCCCTATCCCCAGGACCTTAATTTTTATCCCTGATGATTAAGGTGATGAGGGATTAAGGTAGAAGAATGTTCAATGGGATGTGTAAGGATTGAGTGAATTATAATTCATTGATACTGTCTAATTGTACAGATAATTGATAAAATGAATCACATGATGTTGAATACCACCATAATGTTTATCAAAGAAAAATTTATGGAATCATGTGGGTTGATATATTTTGAAAGAAACATTTTTCTAATTCATATATATATATGAATAAATTCAAATTGTGTCAAACCATAGATGATAAAAAGGTGATATCAGGAAATCCTCATTAAAAAAATTCAAATGAATGTTACACATATATGGTGATGATGTACTAATGGTGCAATCCTATAATTGGAGTGAAACTCGTCCAAAATCCGTATATAATATTGTTAAATGATATCAAACCAGTTTTAGAACATAAAATGTGGTAGAAATCATTTACCAAGTGGTGGGATACCCTAATGAAGAATATGGATAGATTAATGAATTATAATCCACATTTCTAGAGGAATACTTGTTCTAAAAGTTTATGAACTAACAAAATGGTTTCATATAATTGTATCTTAGGATACTAAAATCTTCCGAGAAGATAGAATTTAATAAAAAATTGGTTTCTTTATGTTTCATCTTATCGTAATATTTTCTGATCATAATTGAAGAAATAAATGGGAACTGGTTGTAATAATTAAAAGGATGATTATCGTCATTTATGAATGGAGAAGTCTTGTGAAGAAATGAAGTTCATGAATTTCATTTGGTATCAATAGTTTATCATGAAAAAAGTTTTTTCAATTGTTTAGGAATTTAGGTTTATAGAATTTTTTGAGTATCATAGAAAACATTAATGTTATTAACATAGGATCTTGTTTACCACACCATGTTTATAATCAATTTTCATAGTAAATTTATTGATGAATCATTAAAAAAATAGTAAATTTAATCTCTATAAATCCTTACTAAAAGTAGAATTGAAATTAGAATTCATTTAAAATTGAATTTATAATGAGGGATGATTGAAAAAATCTCATAGGTTCTGATGATATTCAACAAGTGGATGAAACAGAGGCTAAATATTTTGAAGGTGAAAAATGCGCTTGGAATTTATAAAGGAATGGATTAAAAAAGAGGAGTATGATATATTTTTATATGGATATTCTTGAAATAACAACATGATGAAGATATTTTTGAAAATACCAGTGCTAGAAGATTATTAACAAAAGGGGAGTGATGATGATGAAGATGAAGAAATGATATATATAGTTAGATAAAACCACAAATACTTATTAATAAATGGGAAGTAAAGATATGTTTAGAAAATCCATATGATTTGTGGGTCTTCTATTTAATGTGATATGCATTGATATTATCTCAATCCATATATCAACATGAATTATGTATTTCATGGAATCATTTTTAACAATATACAATGTAGGAAAATTTTGAAACTAGGGGGTGTATAATGGATTTACTGAAAATAATTAATGTTTAATGGAAAAGGATGTTTGATAAATATTTTTGTTCATGAAGTTTTATATTCTAAAAGCAATTAATATAGTTAAATATTATGGATGCTTTTATAATTTTTTTATAGAAGTTATCACATAATGTTTTGAATTTTGTGAAGGTTTCATTAGATGTTTGAAATTGTATGATGTTATGGAAGAGTTATAGAATTGGACAACATATTTAATAGGGAAAATTTAAATGTTCAGGAAACTAATCCAGGATACATTAGGAAAAGAGAAACCATATCTATGAATATGGGAAGAGGCATGTCAGTATACTTGTATATTTAACGATAACGATTCTAGTATTTTAAGGAAATCTAAAATTTCATCAATGATAAATTTAAATTTCCATGTGTTCATAAGGAAAAAAAACTACAACCCAATATATATAAAATTATATATTTGTATGAAGAGTGAAATGTGATGATGGTAGAAACAATACCAAGAGTATGTAAGAATATCTTGAGAAAAAGAAGATGAAAAAATAATGATCATCGAGAATATATTCTTGTATATGTAATTTTTTTTGACCCAAGATGGATGTTACATAAAAGTAATATCTTGTAGACATTTATAAAATTTCAAATATAGGTCACACCATAGGAATATTGTACACATAATGAAGAGAAAACAAAATTGTTTATCAAATATAAAACAAGATTAATATTTCAGTCATTAAATAACTGATGACCTTTAGATGTTGAAATGACATAACAAGCATTTAATTGGCCATATAAGAATCCATTGTGGTCATAAAACATAGATAGTATTCATTACATACCATATATGTGAGTTTATTGGGATTACATAATACCTATGTAAAATGGGGTACACCATAAAATGTATATTGGAAGACATTTTGGATCACATGTGAGAGTGACTGGTCTATACATAAGAGTCGTAGTAAAAATATATTTAAGAATCACCATGCTATATAGGAACATAGGCAGAATATTGGTTTTTTAAAGATCAATAGGAAGAAAGATTGTGAGTGTAGAGTTTGATATTTTTAAGAGAAATTTTTCATATATAAGATCTAAATTATGATATTTTGAGTAACACCCAGTGTTTTCCTAATGAAGTGAAATAATTGGGTATATTAATGAGAGGACATAGTATGATGTTAGGGAAATAGAAGGAAAAATATAGTTTTGATGATTTATAACTAATTAAATCTTTATGAAGTTATAAATCAATCTTAAATGTCGTTAAATATGTTTAATGGACGTGTTTTGATAGGAAATGACCCAAGCAATCAGTTTAAATAAGAGAATATTCAAGGTATTATTTTTTTTTGATTTTTATTTTTAAATTAAGATATTATAATGGAAAATAAATGGAGATATATGGAATCATGGAAGAATGAATATTTTGGAAAAGAATTCTAGAATATTGAATTGGTTGGAAAAGAACTATTTGTTTTGTGAAGAAATAAGAAGGTAGGTTCAACAACAAAGACTCTATAGCATATTTGAATTAGAGAGTACGAGTTGTTACTAAATCCATTTTATTGTAGATTAGAGTTTCAATAATCCTATATACATATGATTATCATAAGTAAGGAAGGTAGAGTATATTAAGGATAATTATTACACTATAAATATTTAATATGAAGACTATTGTTTGACTTAATTTGATGTATAATTAGAAATTAAAGATTCAACAAATCTAAACAGAAGTTTATTATTCCTATCCAAGGATTTAGAATAACAATATATGGTATAAATTGAATATTCACATATCTAATTATTATCTTGTTTATAAATTATTAACAGGGAGTGGACTTCATATAATTAAATTAACAAAAGACCCATAAGTCTATAAACTAATATCTTCTATAGAAATATGAAAATGATGATATGTAATTAGACCTTAATAGGTATTGATACATTCCCTAAATTTTTATAAATGTCGATATACATCATGAGGAGTAAATTTATATACAATTTCATCAGCCAAAATATTGAGTTCTAAGGTATTATTGATACACCAGCACAAAATTGGGTTTATGATCCTTTGCTATAGACTAGTGTGGGTGTACCATGTAAAATATAGATGTCTATGAATTTTTAACTTACTGAAAATGTGTAATATGTTTAATGTGGATGAAAATGATAAAGGTAATCGAATAAATTTTTTTATAAGGGTTCCTTCTAACAAGGAAAAATTTATGAATGGAAAAAAATTTGTAATCAGGAAATTCATTAAATTGGGAAACACATTGATTCCCCCGCTAAGGGAGTCTTGGGTTACAAAAATTACCTATTGATTTATCTGAATTTATAATTAATTGTAATATATATATTCAATATATTATCAATTTTGGAATTATTTTATTTAACATATTTACATTGACTCTTATAATAATCAAAATGTGTATCTAAGGAGTTATAGTTAGGTACAACATAAGATTTAGTTTCATTTGAAAAAATCAATTGTTTATTTTTAACGATGATATCAATAATGATGGTTTTCTATTATATATATATATATTAGTATTTATAATTATGTTGAAATAAAATATCTCTTGATTAATCATCAAGGGATAGTTGGAATTTTGGTTACGCTACACTACCACAAGGAATACCGTTTTATCTAAAAGCTAACTATTTATTTCACTAAAATTTCTTTTGAGAAACATATTTGGTATCACATGAATATATACCATTTCATAAATTTATTTCATTGAAATAATGCATTTATTTAATTTGGATATGTGTGAATGTAATTGTATTTCAATTTAGGTAAGTAACATAAATCCTTTGATGTATAAGATAAGGTTGTAAATGAGACACATCTATTTTTAAGATACTAATGATTGACGCAAAGTATACATAGATTTAGATTTGGTTCTTAGAACCAACATGAACTCGATCTACTTATGTATTAACTTAATTTAAGCTTAAATATTAGAACACCGTAATCAATACACACACAATCTAAGGATAGAATTTCATATTTTAATATATTAAAATATTTTAATATATTTTCTTCAGTTTCTAGATCAAGATTTAATATTTATTATAAATTAAAGCATGACCATTCATGCATAGTTATATATTAGAATTGAATATTTTTTTTATTTAATTAAATGAAATTGAAATTAACTAAGCAACTTGATTAATCCTGATCTAATCATGAGATCAAACATGATCCCTAAAAAACATTTTCAATCAAGAATGAGATGATCTCTATTATTGATATACTTGGATCAAAATATATTGATTAAAACCCTAGTATAAGTTTATATACATCAACATGTTTGGAACATACTAATTTCCTAGAATTTATAACATAAATAATATAATATCTATTTGAATTAAGAGGAATAGAGATTGAATTAGATGATAATTATACATTATATGCATGATTCCCATGGGAATGTGTTTGATTGTGGAATTAAATGGTACACTGAGGACTAGGAAGACCATCCTTTTAATCTTTTGAATGATATACTATTATTATGTCAATCACATTGGGTTTGGATTTTTTTCTAACAGAAAACTGGTGGCTTGACGTTTGACTAAAGGGCGTTGAGTTTTGTACAATCATTTAAATTGGACTCAATAATTTTGAGAAGTATCCAATGGGTTTGTTCAGGGAACAAAAAACAAAAAATGGTTTTATGTCCATGGGGAACTTCTTTCCAAAGTATGGTTCTCATTGGAGATTTTGTCAAACCATTCTTAATAACACTTATTGGTTGATAGGATTGGAAGTTTGAATCATCAAACCATTTTTAGAGGGCTGTATTTCCCACTTCAAGACTCTCCTATAGATTTATGATATATTCATGAATCCTTCATTAATTTCCATGTATGACATGAACAACTTTTGAATTGAGAATTAATTATTATCATCTATGGATCATATAATCATTTGTATGAATCTAATTTTCTTTATCAGTGGAGACATATGTATGTATCAGAGGTTCTAAATCGATGGTATCCTCTTCTGTATAGATTAGTGATTCTTTAGACATTATTACAATGATTTTGGATATCTATCCATTCATTCAGGTTCCATAGAGTGCATCATCATTCATCAAAATGACAGTTGATTTGTTTTCAGGATCGAACCCATGAATTTTCCTCTAAAATATACATGTGAAATGAATAGAAACACAGGTAGTGTGGTTATTATTAATGGGGAGCATCATACCTTTTATGGTCATGTGATAAAGACATAACCATACAGTTTAATGTCATGTTTCAAGGAAGTCTATTTGAAAGGTTCCTGGTAAATATTGGAGTGTGATTTATATCGAAGCATATCAAGGATCCCTAAAGGGATGTGGGTTCCTAGGATAAGGGATACTATACTAAGAATATGGCCCAAATAGAGTACTATAATTTCTAAAGTGTTGGGTTTGGACCTTATGGAGGCTTCCTACATATCCAAACTAGATGGGAATTAAATACCTCATAGTTCAGTTATAGGGACCCTCACTTTTGGAGGTACTGTTTTGGTTTATCTCACAGGGGAGTATTGCACATTGAGCGGACTAAGTTGGGGATTATTCCTGAAAATAATTTCCTATGAAAGAGGACACAAGGGATGATTAGAATCCAGGTGATTAGGTGGTTTTTTCTGGGATTACCCCTAAAAAGGATTCCATTTGACATATATTTGGGTCTTATTTTCGAGGTGGATTCCCATAATGTTTTTTGGGATTTTATTGGGGATTACTTCTGAGAAGGACACCCATGGGTAGGATTCTAAGTATTATTCCTGAGGAGTATTCCATTTTATAATATGTTGGGGGTTATACAATGTAGGAGGCCCATTAATCTCATGCCTTCAGTAGGCATCGTACATATCATGGTTATAGAGTGAAATAGTGTTCTCATAATTTAATGTGGATGGACTGAAAACCCTAAAGATGAATTTGACGGTGGATCTGGTGGATGTCATGATTACTTCAAACCTCTAGGATATTATGAGTCATGCTCAGGGTGAGAAAAAAGTGGAAGTGGAAGATATGAGAAACCAAACAATTATCTTTGCCTACTCAGGTTTGATATATTGACTTGATGACCCACACCTATCGAGAAACTCTGAAGGGAGGTTAGAGGAATATCTGAAAGAATATTACCTTGTAGAACAAGCATCTGACTATGTGGATGTGGTGATTATGGATATCCTCTAATCCCACATTAGTCATGATGAGTCAATATTGAATGTGATAAAGATGAATAATAACATCAAGAAGACAACACAATCCCACTTCTATTGGTGGATGTGGGTGGGGTGATGAGAGATTGGAAGGACTCTGGTGCACATGCCCACTCTGGTCTTCATATTCAAGATAGTAATATCATAATAACCATCTGATTTTGAACTAGGATAAATGGGGATAAAGAATGCATCATTCCAAAAGTAATACTAGGGGATTACTCAAGGGGGATACCATAAAATTGGTTTAATGGTAGGAGTGTAGGATGACATTCCAAGATGAATTGAAAAGAATGATTTACCCTTACCATCCCTTCTTGTAACCGGAGTCTCAGGGTCATAGGGATGAAAAAGGAAGAAGATGGTTCATTCCCTTGTTCCCTAGAATCCGAGTCCCATAACCAAACTCCTGAAAATGAGGTCCTCATGACCATAAGAATGAAAATCCATAATTCCCTCGACGACCCTAAATGTTCAACATCACATTTAGGGGAATTCTATGATATTTTGAATTCTCAATCAAATAGGTGACATGATGGTATTTATTTTACAATTTTTTAATGCCCATAAGCTTCTGTGGAGGTTTCAATTTGGTTTCCCTCAGATGAGGGATCCAAAGGAAGATGAGCCTTTCTGTTAGTGAATTATAAGAGGGATCAAAGGATAACTTGCACATCTCCTGGGTGCAGGTTTCCCACATTAGGTCTTCATGGAAATGGATGTGGTTAATGTTGTGGGTAGTCCTACAAAAGATAAATATTCCATGGAAAGTGGACCACCTAGGAAATAAGAATTGGGTGAGGCTTTATCCTAGGAACCATGGGTCCTCTTAGGTGTCAAGTCATGGGTCTCTTTTAGGACCCTGATTAGGGTGGGGCAACACTAAGGTGGAAGTCCAATATGGGAGAAGGGGTCCTCTATTAGGTGTCTTGAATTTTATACCCTTAAGAGAATTTTATCTCACTAATACCCTTTAATTATCTATTCTATCGTGTTCTCGAGAGGTACCTTGTAGGTTTTGGTGGACCTGGGAGATGGGGATTCATGACCCGAGCACAAAGGCATCTATTTAATTTTTAGTTGTCAAAATGAAGACCCAAAGGGTCATACTTATTGGAAAATAGGGTACCCTAGTTGAAGGAAATTTTCTGCATAGTTCCATGGCATAGGTGTTTATAAAAGGTGTCTCACACATGGGGCTTTCAAATTCTAAGCCACATAGGTGGTGTGAAAAGGTTTCTGACATAGGTTTTCTATCTAGGAAGCTACACCTTCTGTGCCATGTAGGTGGTGTTCATAGGTTGTGTGCTCAAAAGGGCACCTCATCAAACAACTTTGGAGAACATTTTTCTTCATGCATTAGGGGGATTCACCCACACACCCCTTCTTGGAATTAGCCCTAGGTTTTTTTCCCAACCATTTTGGTTGGTCCCATTACAACCACCACTAACCACGATGTAAAAAAACTAGAACATCACACAACAAACATTTTAGCCCGGATAGAAGATGTTTTTGGTCCAGAACCATGGAAATCCAATAATATATTTTGTCATTTATAAAAATTAATTTATACACAAACTCAACATGTGGTGTCAATGTGATGTTAACATCATTAGGTTTTTTTTTTGGAAAAGTGAATGGATCACATTTAATAGTGTCAAAAAAGTACACCCTTATAATTAGATTCATTGAGAAATATATGAACTTATTTCTAAGGTAACATTATGGAACATTGAAGCATTCCATCACCATTTGGTGGGACATGTATCTCTCTCAACTATGGAAATATACAATAATATTTCCCTAATCAATGTGGTGTAGAGAGTGCAGTTAAACTATTTCAACGGTTATATGAACAACCTTATAAAAATTGTGTCTTTTGTGTCATCACCCTATTTTTTCCTAATTCTTATATGAAGGAGACTTTGGTGGAGATACATGGATTCTACTTACACCACCTTTTTCAGGTTTTTAACCTAACAAGTGTTGTGATTTAAATATTTTAATTACTCAGTTTTTTCCTAGACCATATGGGGTGAATTCCTACCAAGCTGTGCATAATTTTTTACAGTGTTCCCTTTGTGGGTTTTCAATCTTCTGAGTAATGTGTCTCTTTTTTTTTGGGTTGTTTAATGTCATAAAATCCTTACTACTATGACTAGTGTTTTATGCTGAACATCTTTAACCATAAATTTTGAAATGATGACCCTTGAAAGGATTGCTGGTCAAGAATGTTTCCCATTTATTAGATTCCCAAAGTGGAATTTGGGTACATGTATTTTTGGATTCCAAATATTATACTTGATATTATAAAATAAATAAGGTCTCTATTGAAGATGATGTTACCCCTGGTTAACAAATATGGTTTATGGGTTGTTTTATGCATGAACTATTGGGGAAAGTTGTTGCATCATCAGTTGTGTCATCCTATGGCTAAGAAACCAGTTTTGTGGGATACATTAGGCAAATCCGATAGAGGCATGATACAAAATAGACAGGCAAAGAAGTTCCAATGAATTCTAACATTCTATTACTGATGGAAGAATAGAGATTATAGAGATTCCAATTTCTCAAGACCACAAAAGGTGGTTTTACCAAGGAAAAATGTATAATAATGAGGAGAGAATCTTTATTAGAAAAACCTATGAGTATTTAACAAATCTTACATGAATTTGGGGTTTTTATGGATGGAACATTTTGTTAAATGACTGATTTTAGGGGGATTCCCTTTTCATACTATTGTTAAAGCATCATGATGTTTAATTTCATGAAAATAGGACATTGAATGTGTAGTTTAACATCTTATAGTGAGAATGTTTTTCTTATTAGTTTAAAGTTGTACAACAAGAACATTACTCTTTGATGTATAATGTTCCACCCCATGGACATTATGTTGTGATGTTTAAAGTTATACAATAATGACATCATGGAGACTATAAATGAAGGACATTGTCTTGGGAAGAAATGGATTAAGATTCTCTCATTCATGGTAATATATCCGAGAGTGAGATAAAACTTGAGGATCTCTGGATCTGAAGATTGGTATGGTGAAAATTGATTATAGAATTAGACGATGTCTCATCTAATAATGAAGTTATTACTGATTGAGAATCCTCTTTGGGGATTGTTTTATGAAAAGATAATAGGGTTGTGTTATAGTGTATACAATAGTGGCATCCTTTTTATGAAAAACACATTTTTTGGTATATTTTATAAAAATATGACTAGGATGTGTTACATTATATTTAGGAAAAGTAGTTATAGAGAGATTTAAAATTTTATAGCTAAATGATGATGAATATTTATTATGATCCAAAATTTTTCAAGCACATAGTTTCTCTCATGGAGAAAATTACCTAAATATAGAAGGATCATTTAAAATGAAACATTCCAAATAATCATTGGAATATTTTCTCTACATAGGTCTGACCCATGTTCTCTAAATACGGTGCATGTAGTCTTTGTTTACATGACTAGGGCCATAATATCATGGGAAAAAAATTTATATGGGGATTTATCAGACAAATAATGTTATGATATATTTTAGACATAATGGAGGAAATCATAAACCAGAATCTAAGGGGTTATCAGATTAGGAGTAAAGATATATGGAATAAATGGGTGAGATTATTGGAGATTATTTCAAATCATGTGTTCTAATATATCGTTGTCAAGAAATATAATAATAGAAGATTATTCTTCTAAGGGAAAAGTTACCAACGGTTAACAAACATTTTTATGTGATTTTTTATTGCAAATCCAACTGGGTCATATTACAACATAATCAAATAGTGGTATCCAATGGCTTCAAAAACCATTTTTTAACTACTTAATGCAAAGACAATTGGAACGTGTTAAAACATACATAGGGAAAGGACTCCTTAGGTATCAAATATTCTATCATCAGAAGTTGGATAACGATTTTCAATATATAGATATTTCCATGGTTAGGGTTTTAATGTGAAAAAGGGATATTGTGCGAGCATAAATGAAATGATATATT
The DNA here is from genome assembly GCA_963277665.1 of Viscum album. Lineage (NCBI taxonomy): Eukaryota > Viridiplantae > Streptophyta > Magnoliopsida > Santalales > Viscaceae > Viscum > Viscum album. The sequence goes on along the minus strand of OY728145.1, from coordinate 1,442,530,039 downwards.
AAATATTGGACATGGATTGTAGAATCCATTACATATATATGATTCAAATGTAGGAGGGGGAATATCTATTTCCTTGGTGGACCCCCAAATAATGGGACCCAAATTGTAATCTATTGTGTAATTTTTTGTTTGTATGTGAGAGAGGGGGAACTTTTCCGGACCCTATGGCTAGGAATGGGATAAAAGGATTAGGTGTCACTATATATGTCAATTGAATGAGAATAGAAAACACATTGTTATTGTGGTACCATGAAGTTTTAAGTCATGTAGAAAGAACATTTCCCATACAGCTAAACATCATGCGGCGAGGACATAGATAAATCGAAAGGATAAACAAGGGAATATTATGGATGTATATGTTTAGAATATAGAAGTTTCACTACGTATCTTGTTGAAAGAATAATCAATACATATGTAGTTCTAAAAGGATTCCATGTACTGATGGAATTCATGTGTTCAGAAAATGGGGGTTTTTGAAATATAGTCTCATGTATAAGGCATGGCACCATATTGAATCCACTCCTGTATATCTGGATTGTACATAAGAGAGTAGGGGTATTTACCATATTATGATGTATATTGGTCTTATATTGAAGATATAAATGTAACTATGAATCTATTTATAATGATAATCAAGCCACACGTAGGAATTTAATAAAGGTCCTCTATAAGGATTGAAATCAGGTGTGAAGGGAAGGTGGGTTTTTTGTATAGGATCATGAATAGGCTGAGAACCCATATTGAATATTCCTATCGAGATCTAACTCATACATAATATAATAGGGGAATTTTACATATGATGTTGTGGCTGATATCATAAATGAATATCTAGATTTCAGTACGTATCTCATTGGAAAGAGAATCAAACCATAGATTGTTCTTGAGGAAATCATATAGTTTATTGTCATGAGATACGAATGTATGATGTGAATATTATAGTCTTGTGTCTAGGACCATGAGAATCCCAATAAAAATTACAATTACTTTATCGTGAGGGGATATCCATTACCAAAACTTCTAATCCTATGAGAGTTATGCTCGGTGTGAGAAACAAGGAGTGGTAAAAGATTTTTTTCATGACACAAAGGCTCCAAAAAGTGAAAGATATGAGCATTTACATTTTTATAGTGGCTAGGATAGAAGTTTTTATTCATTAATCACTATGTATCTCATTTGGATGAGAATCAAGACAAATGTAGTACTTGAATTCCATGATGTTTAATGACAATTGTTAAAGATTATGTCCATTCAGTTTAACTTGTTTCAGTAAAGACATGGGTGATTCTAATGTGGAAATGAATATTATGGATGGAACAATGTATAAGAACTAGGAGTCACTATGCATCTTGTTGGAGAAATAATCAAGACACACATATTTTTTAAAAATATTTCCCACCTTAATTGGGTATTGAGGTGGGAGAAAAGAGAACGTTGATATTTTCTTGAATAATGGTTAGGCCTTAGACATGAGTTTTAGGAATCACTACTTATCTCATTAGTGTGTGAATCAATGAAATTGTAGTTCCTAAAAGGTTCCCTACATAGATCTGATTCATATATGGGGAAAATGAGATATATTTTCTTCTATTGTGACTGGACCCAGTATTGGAGATATGGGCATCACTATGTATCTCATTAGAATGATAATCAAGAAACACATAGTTTTGGAATGATTATATATATGGGTATGAACCATTTACTCAATGAGTGAATGTGGGTTTTACTTTACACAGTTAGGCCTAGGATTGGAGATCAAGGCATTACTACTTATCTCATTGGAATGAGAGTCAAGATACATGTAGGTCTAGAAGATATTTCTTGTGCATTTTTTAATTTTTACATAGTATATAAGGGTTATTTTTTGTTTAATTATGACTTTATTAGATATTGGAGATCTATGGGTCCCTACATATCTCATTATAATGAGAATAAATCCACACATAGTTCCTAAAATGATTGTGCGATTTATCATAATGAAACAAGGAAATTGACCCTGAAGTTAGAAATATTACTATAAGGGAATGAAAATGTAATGAATTGTGCCTATATGGGGGTCCTAAGTTATTATATGGAGTTAAAAGTTTATGGGTGGGGCTTATTCGTGGGAGATTCCAACCCTTTTGTCCTCATGTATGGCCATGAATTCATCTGAAACCGTTGAGTGGTTAGATTGATGTGATTGGGACACACACATGAAATGGAGGCCCATATTTAAGGGACCTAAAGGAGTATCAACTAATGGTGTTTTGGGGGTTTATTACCATCAAATGATAAAGACATTAACCATGAAGTATAATGTCTTGCTGGAAGGATGAACTGTGTCTTACAATTTTGGGTCTATGTTAAAGACCATACATTGTGAATTCTATCAACATGTGATAAAGAAAATGATATCACTTAATTTAATATCATTTGGAATGAACATTATGTGATGAACTTTAATGCCATGTGACAAAGACCAACTACATAGTTTAATATATTCTATCTGGGGCATATATGATACTATGCAATTTAACATCCTACCACTTGAAGTATTTTCGAATGATTACATGAAATATTTATTTAAGATCCTTGAGTTGGTTGGGGTAATAATGATTTCCCCATCCATTGAGATCAAGGATAATATCCATTAGAGTGGACCTTATTTCTGGAGTAAGGTCCCTCCCACATTGGCTCATGTTTTGTAGACGTCTTCCCTACTATCATTGGAGTCATAAGGACCACTAAAAATTCTTCTTAGAGAATTTAACATAGGTGAAAATTCTTGTTATGTTCTCATTCTATCCATATTTTATATATTTCTAATAGTTGAAAGGTGGGAATGATTTTTTTCATTGAGCCTCTCTAATTTATCTAGTCATTTCTAGGATTTCATATCTATAGATACATAGTCACAAATATTAATATGAAGTGATGAAAACTAAAACTCGTTAGGTATATCTACTTCTATTATGTATACCATTGTTAATGGGGTTTCCCATGTGTAAATATGGGTTGTAGTTCTTTAAGACTATAAGGAATGAAATAGATTGTCTGGCCATGACATTTTATCTTTGTCTAACATCTTCTATGGTTTGTTCGATAGGGTCTTGTGGAAGGTCTCTATCTATTCATTAAATGATACATTATTGCGGGATGAATGGTTGGATTTGATATTGTATTCATGAAATAGGTTTTCGATGTTATTGGAATAGAAATTAGTGTCTTGGTTTATTAATAATGAATAAGGGGCTCAAAATCTGGTAATGATGTTAGATATTGAAAATCTAACAATGCCTCTAGCCCGAAATTCATTGAGTTGTATTGCCTCATCCCATTGGGTTTAAAATATACAACAGTCAAGATGTATTTGAACAACTTGGTCATAGCTGGAAGGTATTCCCCCACAACATCCATTCCCAATAAGGAAAATGGATATAAGAATTTGGTTGTATGTAGAATATCTGTTGGTTGATAGATTACGTTTCCATGGACATGGTAGGAATTCCACTTCTTAGTGAATTATATGAAATCCCATACCATAATAGGCCATTAATTCCCAATCCTTTAGATTTGGTTGGAAATTATGATTCTTTATTGTTGTGAATCATGGTCTCCTAATTTTACTTCCCTCATTATGGTGTTGTTCTCTTCTCCATTAATACATCAAAGAATGACTCCATCAAATCCTAGTTTTTAGAGTAATTTTTGGTGAATTGGGCCATCATAAAGAGTGATGTTTACTTCTCGCAGTTGGAGTTTCTATTTCATAGATCTATATAGTTTGTGAACTCCATCCTGAAGGGAGTCCAAGATTATTATAATCTAACGTGTGGTAGTCCATTATGGATTAGGGATGGGATAGAATTCATCAATCACTTCGACTCTAATTTGAACAAAAGGTGGGACCATTTTTCCGTGAGAAATACTGATGACAATTTCATCGTAGTTTGGATATTCCAAAGTCAAATATGAATTTTTTAAGAAATATTCATTTAAATTATATGATCATGGGATGTGTATCAAGGTTGGATATGGTGGGAGCTCTATCACCAACCCTCAAACATAGTAAAATAGGGGAATTGGACCAGGTTTCTATAAATAATAATCCTCATAGATATGTTTGATTACCATCTCTGAGTCTCATTTAACCTCCATGTGGTATACTAGAATTTTTAGTGCCTATTCCAAGCCTATATTAAGGGCATGATATTCTCCCTCATTGTTTGTACAACCTTCTTTTAATAGGTTGGAATAAGGTAAAACTGCCCTTGCTGAGGAAATAAGTACAATCCCTCAACCAACTGTTTTTATATTTTATTATTCCATTCTCTTCCCTCTTGTAATTTTGGACGCTCCACCATAATACATTTCCAATTATCAGGGGAAATCTTTAATAGTGAAGATTTCTTTTCAAAAGATTCTGTATTTAGTAATGTCACTTCATCAGATGGGTGCTCCCCAAGGAATTCTACAAAGGCCTAACCTTTCACTGCTTTCTATGGAAGAAATTGTATATTGAATTACAACAAAACAACTACCCACTATTCCAGAAGCCTTTCCAACATATGATGGATTAGGATATATTTGAGATGGTTATTACAAGAGACAAGTTTGACCTGATGTTGTTGTAGGCAGTTCCTCAACCAATGAACTAATAAGATTAATTATAGGAATTATTTCTTGATGTCTAATTAATGATTCTCAGAATATATGATGGTTCAAATAAGAAAATAAGGTATTTTTTCATTACCAGCAATGTTCTTTTGGACAAGGAATATTCCCAATGATCACTATTGGCTTGTCAAATATAGAATTAGTGGATTTCTCTCAATAAGTGGTATTAATACTAGTAAATTAAAGAGGTATTTACTTGGGTTAACAAATTATTCCTGACAGTCCCTGGTCCACAAATATATAAACCCCTTCTTCATCAGTTTTGTGAATAAAAAAACACTTGCCTTCAAGGTTATCTATGAAGCTCCAAAGATATTCCAAGCGTCCTAGAAGTCCTATAAAATATTTTTGGATTCTATGAGGTGACATGTTAAGGATTGATTTTGTTTTATCAGGATCATCATCAATTCCATGTTGTCATATGATGATGTCATGAGATTTTCTAGAGGTTACCCCAAAAGCTCATTTTAATGGGTTCATCCTTAGGATATTTTGTTGAATCTTGATGAAGTTGGTCTCTAGGTCAACCAAGTGGTCAGAACATTTCCAAGACTTAACCACTATATTTTCAAAGTATAATTCAACAAACTAACACAAAACTTTTAGAATATAAAATTCATAATGCATTCATATGCGGTGTCGACATTCTTCAAGATAAATGGAATTTTTATATAGAAAAAATACTCCCTAAGGGTCTCTGAACGTGGTGTATTCTTCATCTTATAGGGCCATATAAATTTTTTACTACCCAAAATAAAAATACATGAAGGAGAGAGCATGATAACTAGATGATGCATCAATTTAGAGTTCTATTATAAGAACTGGAAAGTTGTCTATGGAATAGTGCTTGTTGAGATCATTGAAGTCAATGAAATATCTGATTGTGCCACTCTTTTTCTTCACTGGGATGATATTGGTTATCTATTCAATATATTTTACCACTTAGTTTATGTCAACATTAATTAGTTTATCTAATTTGTCTTCAATTTTGGAGACATGAGTCAAGTGCATCAGTTAGTCCACCAATTTTCATCCTCAGTGGTTGTCTGGAAAACCCAGGTGGTGTATGGAATAATGGAATCATGACCAAATATATATGTGTAATTACTAGAAAACACATTTTAGTGTTAATTTATGAAGGTAGTGTATAACACTTTTTATTTGGCAGTCATGGCTACATTGATTAGTATAGGTCGTGAATATTTATCAGCACCTAGGATTATTTCCTTGAGTTCATCCTCAATGGAGGAGTTTCCTTCCTCAAATAAGGGTGGAGAATATATGGGGTATTTATCCTCATCTAATTTCTCATTCATAACCCCTTATACATCTTTTCGTGAAGTAGGTAATGAAACATTTTTCTCAGAGCTAGTGGAATATTTGTTATCTGTACATTCAGAGGAAGAAGCAACGGTTTCTTGCTCAAGTGATGGTGCAAAATCTTTTTGATCTCTAAAGGGGGAATAAGGGATTGTGAATGAGCATCCCCATTTTATACCGTTGACATGAAAAACTAATCTATATTGACTAATGGAGTATGAAATTTTTGAAGATCTAGGGAATGAATGAAGAAATTTTCATCGAGGCATTCATTATGGATCAATTAGTTGACAAATTCTGTAGTGCTGCAGGGTAATGTTTCCATATTTAAGATAACAAAATTCACTAGATGTGTTTTTGAACATAGTCCTACACTTTTTATTTGATTTATGGGAAAAACATACTCTTCACCAAGATGGGTAAAAGGGTTTTTTGGAATCATGACCAAACCATTCTAGGAATTGATGCGAGTGACATGAGTAGCCAGGGAATATTACCCTTCTGTATGGTATAATTTTACAATATTTTAAAATGACTCACAAGATTTGAAGGGGACTTATCAACATAAAATTACAAATTTTTTCATGACCGGTCCTAGTGGGGTCGCACCATGATTTCCTAAGCCTACCTTTAATAGGCCAGGGGCTAGTGACTAGAACTGAGTAGGCTTATCACTAACATGGGAGTAATTGCCTAAGTACCTTCACACCTGCACAGACAAACATCTCCAATCTCACAAATGCGAAAATGAAAAAAAAACACTAAGTAATTAAATGATTGCATACAACTAAACCAAACCAACAATGTAAAACTGAATTCATGTGCGTAAAGTAAACTGTGCCAGAATAGAAGCCCACAAAAAAAGTCTAAAAACTAAAAAGTCCAACCAGTAGCAAGAAATAAGTACTAGGACTGATACTCATAACCGTAGAAGCACCTCAGCCTGCAAGGAACTCATAAGGCTCAGTCTGGTCCTAGTCTTCCCTGGACTCTGTTAAAAGGCCACTTGACTGTACAAGACATCAGACTTGCGAGAGAAATCTGTGCAGAGGTTAGTGTAACAATACACAGTAGAGGACCCCAAAACCAAAAACCAATACACAAAGTAAATGTACATTCAGATGTACACAATATATGTCTACTGAACATATAACAAGAGAAAGACATCCAGATATACTTGAAACCAAGACTCGTAGTCTTCAATGACCACATACCCCCACTAGGGATTCAGTTCAAAGATTCCACAATGCACTCATCTAGGAGAACTCACTTAACAAGTCTTATAGATATGATAACATCTATTCAAGAAGTAATTTTCATCAAGAAAATCCGTGAGGGTGATAGATTATTTGATAGATCTGAAGAGAGAACAAATACACTCATTTTGGGAGAACACACTCCTGACATGGAAAATATCATGACACACATTTGAGGATCACTCCTAGGGATATCGTGGATACTAAGAGTCATCCTAATTCACCTACAAAGTATAGTATTAGTGTGCTATATGATTTTTTAAATTGATACCTAACTCTACCAAGTGTCAATAATGGATAAAGTACCTCACTCTGTGTCTCTCAGAGGGATACCTAACTCAATCTCAGAAACTGTGGCTGAAGGGATCATACTCTTGTGGATAAAAACAACACATGTCCCTGAGGAGAACAAGAAAGGGTCACTAACCAAAATGGAACCCGTCTAAGGAATGGTGGAAAATAATATCAAGCATTGTATAAGGGAGTACAAAACATGTAGACTTGGTCACGCGCTGTATCCCTTGACTCCAGTACTTCCCACGTACAAAGTCCCGAGTCTTGAGAGTATTCCGTGTAAAAACATATATACACATCGTGTAATAAGGATAACATGCCATGTCAAGGTATCCATGGCCCACTCCGTGTACGCTGGCCGTGTTTCCATACACGGCCTCAACCCATGTATGCCAACCCATGTCACCTATACACAGGGTGACCCATGTTACTAGACTTGTCTATCCATGTGGTAGACTACATGGCATGTAATCCACCATGTGTCCATGTATAGTACGACATAAACACTGAGTCCCGTGTAATGAATGACACGCCATGTGACAATGGTCACATGCGGTGTCTATGCTTCCCATCACTTGGAACTACATTCACCACTTGGTGGGGTATACACTCCTTGTCCTCCCATGAGCATGGCGTGTCCTTCACCATGTGTAGCACACAAGACCTAGCTGCCGCCGTGATGACCCCACATGGCATGTTCTTCAGTATACAGACTGTGTTTATCATGATTTTCCATAATTACTATTCTTCATCGTTGTTCATCAGGTGATCCTTTTATATTCGATACAACCATTTGATTACTTAGAAAATCAAGTTTCAAGCTCACGACAACACTGCATGGATATTTCAATTGTCTTTGGTCCTTCTATTTGACCTAATTATATGTCTCAATCCACACAAATGAATAACCCTTGAATTTAGATTTCTACCGAACCATGTCGATTCATCTACTTATGTCTCCACTACATATCAACTAGGTTACCACAACACCATATCTTCAATTTGGAATCGTTATGTTGTAAAACAAGTGAGAAACGATCTGTTGTATATAACACCATGAATAATTCAATGAACTCAGGAAAAAAGGGAGAATAAATCCAATAAACCAAATTGAGGAACAAACTGTCACCATCGTTTATCAGAGAGTTGATCCGCTCCCATTAGAAGGATTAAATAAGGAGAATCAAAAACAATTAAACTATTATCATAAGTCAATTCCCAGATCAAAAACCCCAATGAAATAGAAATAATAACCCTTCCGCATGAACGCACGATCTACAGATCAAGCAGTGCAATGGTTAATCTGAGTTCATCAACTAATATAAAAATCTAGAAAAAAAATCAAAACATCAACCCCTACATTGATCATCGATGAAGAGGTTGATCAATTGTTGGTCGGGATCTGATCACTCTACACATGATCCACCCTTCGTCATTCATTAGAATTTGTCAATAATTATCCAAGGGCGGGTCGTCTCCAATGCTATAGAAGATTATAGGGTGTCTTCCAAGGTTAATATCTTTACCTTGGTCTCCTTCTTATTTTAAACAAAAAATAATCATTTCTGTGTTATGGAAACATTTAAAATAAAAAAAAGTATTAATTTATATTATTTTAAATAAAATGTCCAAAAACTAGCTTTTTCAGTCAATCCATTGCTGAACAATGTTATGTCACACATAATCGAAATTCACTGATCTAAACAAAATGGTGCACATATAATTCTGATTTGGGAACCCATTTAAAGGTTGTTATACATTTTCAGGAAAAATGCTCACTCATGATATTTACAAGTATAATTTATTTAAAACTTTTATTCTGGGCACATTGGGCCTCAGAATCTCACATCATTGCAATTCCTGTTCTTGTAACAATTAAATATAATATTTAAATATAATACATAGAAAATCCTAGAAATTACATTCTCCCCACCTTAGGGCTTTATGTCCTGGACAAACAAAACAAAAGGTTACTCAAACAGATGTGCATACTGCACACAAATCAGAACCTCCCACTCCCACATGCTCTCCTGATGATTATTATGTTGGAACCAGACACATACATGGGGATTCTCTCACCCATGATGGATCCTCTTTTCTCTATCCTCAATATCCACTGGGTACTCGGTGAAGGTCTCTCCATCCTCTATGTACAACTCACCCCCATTGATGACGTGCGACATGTCATGCACATTCCCCCTCAACTGTGACATGTGGAGGGAATCATATACCATGTGCAACTACGACAGTAGAGCTAGGCACTATGCCACCTCGACAACTCTACACAGTATCTGAAAAGGGCCTATGAACCTCGGAGACAACATAATACCTCAGCCAAATCTCGACAACCCACATCGAGGTGAGACCTGAAGGAAGACATGGAATCCTTCCTAGAATTACAATGTTATACTTTTTTGGTAAGAATATAACTTTTCACAGCCTTTTGATGTCTTCATATGATCTTGGATGACCAGAACCTTCTCAGTGGTAGCTCGCACCAACATTGGCCCCATGAGTGATCACTCTCAGGGGTCAGTCTAGAAAAGTGGTGACCAAAAGGGTAGCCCGTATAAGGCCTCAAATGGTTCTATTACAATGGAGGAGTGGTAAATATTATTGTATACAAACTCCTACGGTTGTAGGTGGTCTTCACAACTTTAAAAAAGTCCATGATATAGGCCTCTAACATATCCTCTAGAACCATAATGGTTCTATCCATATGATCATCTATCTAAGGATGGAATGTTATGCTCAAGTGTATCTGTGTCCCAAAATCCTCTTTAAATACCTTTGACAACTGATATAGGAAACAAGTATCATGATCTATAACTATCATTGAATGGATGCCTTGAATCTGTTCTATCTTCTGATCGTTGAGGCGTCCCAATCTCTCTACGGAAAACTACTCCCTGATAGCTAGGAAGTGGGCCAACTTGCTTAGTTGGTCGATAATAACCATGATGGAATCATGTCCCCTAGACATCGTTGGATGTCCTGTCATGAATTCCATTGATATTCCATCCCACTTCCACTTTGAAACTTCCAGGGGGTGAGAAAACCCTATTGTAACCTTCTTCTCAGCCTTAACATGTCGGCATATAAGACATTGAGAAAGGAACTCTAGTAATGCCATATTTATACTCGTCCACTAGAATTTATGCTAGAGGTCAGGGTACATTTTCACCACTCTAGGATGTACTTCCAAAGGGGATTTATGAAACTCCCTCATATCCTCCTCCAAAAATTCCACCTAAAAAACGGTGCGTCCACTAAAATGTACTACATGATTCCCACCATGAGAATATCTATCAAGAGCATGTCCCATGGATAACTAAGCACATAAAGTCTTGAAGTTGGAATCCCCTAGATGTGACTCCATTACATTATGTAAGAGAGGAGGGGTGACAACCATTGACTGGAGATAGCCTTCATCACCGCCATCCATGAAGGTTAACTATAGAGAGGACAACTGCTTTTCCACCTCACTCATCAACTGCGATGTCGATCTCTTGTTGAGAGAATCTACCAAAATATTCCCCACCCTAGGAGTATAGATGATCTCAAAGTCATAAACCTAGAGGAACTCTATCCATCATCTCTACCTCCATTTAGATCATTCTATGAGAATACATACTCGATGATTTTGTGGTTAGAGTAGACGATAATCAGTTCACCCATCTGGTAGTGTCACCACATCTTAAACGTGAAGACTATCGCTACCAACTCAAGATCATGGGTTGCGTAGTTCTTCTCGTGCAACCCTAGCAGGAGTGAACCATATAAAATCACCATATGTCTCTACATCAAAACATATCCAAGCCTGGTTCCTGATTCATCGAATAAAAATACATATTCAACACCCTCTTCTAGAAACCTCAAGATCAAGGTTCTCATCAAACTCTTCCTCAACTTATTGAACGCCTGCTGGAACTTCTCAATCCGTTCAAAAGGTTTCCCCTTTTAGGTCCTGGCCATCATCAGTACTGATATATAGTATAAATCAGGGATAAATATCTGTCAGTATCCTGCCAGCCCAATGATTTTCCTCACCTCTATCACACTCAGGGGTGGATCCCATGCTATCACAACCTCGACCTTGGCTGAGTCACTACTACTCTATCTTCTTAGATAACATGTCCCAGAAAGTAGACCTCCTATATCTAGAACTTTATATTTTAGTGCTTCCCATAAATATTGTGCTCTTATAGTAAGTTAAGAACCATCAATAGGAGTCTCGTGTGCTTGTCCTCTGATACTGAGTACACAGGGATGTTGTTGATGAAGACCAATAAGAACTGGTCTAGGTATGATAGGAATATCTGGTTCATAATTCCCATGAATACTATGGGGTAGTTTTTCACACCAAAGGACATCACCAAGTACTCTTACTGGTAGTAGTGTCATTTTAAATCCGTCTTCAGTATATCCTCATATCGTACTTGTAACTTATGGTAAGATAATAGAAGGTCAACCTTTGAGAACCACTTTTCCCCTCTCAGCTGATCGAAGAGTTCATTAATCCATGGAAACAGATACTTGTTCTTCACTGTCACTAGGTTCTGGTACTGATAATCATTGCACAAATTCAAACTACATTCTATCTTCTAGTAAAATTGAAATGGGGCTACATAGGATAAAATAGTGAGTCTTTTGAAGCCTTTACTCTGTAAATCCACCAACTGCACCCTCAAATTGCGAAGCTCTGTGGAACCATCTGATATGTTGGTGAAGATATCAGTGTCATCTCATGATTCAATTAAATGCAGAAGAGGATCTATTGGTGGGGGAGGGAATCTTCGAATATCTTCTGGGAAGACATACTCGTACTTCGCCACTGCTGCTACGAACTGGAAGCTCACCACAGCTACTGATATCGGGGTAAGGCTAGCCAACTCATGAGTGATCGACTATGCCCTCATATGAATCATCCCATTATATATTTCCTGAGCCTCCCTTTCACCAAAAAAGGAAAACCTCATTCCATCACAGGGAAAAAACCACAATCTTCAAGCCCGCAAATTATGAAATGTAAAAAACCACTAAGGAAAAAAATGAAAGAATACAACTAAACCCTACCAATTGAGTACAATAGATTTAATGTGAGGAATGTAAACTGGAAAAGAATAAAAATTGAAAAAAACAAGAGTTTACAAACTAGAAACTCCAACCTGTAACAAGAAAGTGGTATTCGGACTATTACTCATAGTTGTAGGAACACCTTATCTTTCAAGGAACTCAGAAGTCTCAGTCCAGTCCTGGTCCACCCTAGAATCCATCAAAAGACATCTCATATTCACAAAACATGATATATATAGGCAAATGTCGTGACGAGGTGAGTATAAAAATACTTCGTAGAGGACACTGAAAACCTCAAATAAATACACAATGTAAATGTATAGTTATCTCTACACAGTATATGTCTACTGAACTTAAATTAATAGAAAAAAATGTAGATATACTTGAAACCCATACTCATAGTCTACAATGACTACATACCCCCAGTACAGATTCTGTTTAACGATTCCACAAAGAAATCATCTGGTATAACTCACTCCATAAGTTTGATAACTCTAATGACGCCCTTCAGAGAAGTACTAGTTTTCAGGAAAATCCATGACAGATAGATGATCTGATAAATCTGAAGAGGGAAAATATACACTCATTCCTGGAGAACACAATTATGAGTGGAAAAAGATCATAGTATACATATTATGATGAATACCAGGGAATTAGAGGAAACTATGACTCGTCCATATTCACCTGAAAAGTAGAAGATCGACATCCTGTAGGATTTTTCACACCGATACCTGACTCTATATTGGGTCACGAATGGATAGAGGATCTCAATCTGGGCCTCTTAGAAGGATACATGACTCTATAATAGAATCCCTTGCTAGAGAGATAATAACATTGTGGATGGAAATGAAACCTGACCATCAGGGGAACTATCAAGGGGAACTAACCCAAATAGTACCTATCCAAGTAATTGTGGAGAAGAAGGTCAATTCATTTAGAAGTGAGTACACAATGTGTAGACATGGTCACACACCCTGTCCCTTGACTTAGGGTACTGCTCGTGTACAACAACCCATGTCTAGAGAACATCCCATGTAAAAACGTATATACATGGAATGTAGGAAGGATAACACGCTATTTCAAGGTATCTGGGGTCTACTCCGTGTACACTGGCCATGTTCTCGTACATGACCACAACCTGTGTATGACAACCAGTGTAACCTATACACAAGGTGACTTATGAAATCAGCATTCTATGGTTGTGTGGTGGAGTATATTCCATGTACCCCTCCCGGTGTTCGTGTGTCTTCCATGATACATTACGCATCCCGTGTAATGACCCACATGCCATGTGACAATGGTCACATGCCCGTTATATGCTTCCCATCACCCATTACTCCAGTCACCACTAGGTGGAGTCCACATGTCATTTCTTCCAGTGAGCATGCTGTTTACTTCACCATGTGCAGTGCTCAAGACCTAGCCACTACCATGCTGACCCCACACAACGTGTTCTTTGGGATACACATTGTGTTTACCGAGATTTCCCAGAATCACCATTATTCATCACCATACATTGGGTGATCCTCCAATCTTCGATCTGGCCATCTGATCACTTTAGAACTATAGGTTCAGGGTTTCCCCAAATCTACAAGGCCATTTTGGTAGGTTTTGTGTAACACCCCGAGCTTCCACGATACGCTTCTCATTCAATAATGCAATAGCTTGCATTGTACGCAACTTCGAGTTCTAAAACATCGCGACAAATCAAAGTAGCCGTTATGAATAGTAATAACCACTTTTTAAAATTATAGAAATTTTATATTTCAAAATGGACTTCATTTTTGTATTCCTAATATTGAAATTAGCCTATGTTGAATTTTTTGTAATTTTCTGAGAACTTCAAAATTTTTATGAATAGTGAAAAATACTTAAAACAACTTTTTTAATAAAAATAATTCATAGTGATAAATTATACTATTTAGTGGTTTTAGAGTATAATTAGAATATATTTTTACCATTTTATCCGATGGTGGTCATTAGAATTAATTTAACAATGAAATTGGACATAAACAATTGCCAATCTTTTGATATAAATTGTTTCTTAAAAACACGCTATTTGTTGTGACAGCGGGAATTAATTATAAAATTAATTAATGCAACTAATATGTTTGGAATTTTGTAAAATATACATCATTTTTGAATTCGTAATATCAATTATAGCTTAGGGTGAAATTTTGGCCTTATTCTGAAAAACTTCAATTTTTGATGAATAGTGAAACCACTAAGTGGTTGTTAAATAACTGATTTTTCGTTTAAATGAAATATTACCACTTCTGTGATTTGATTTTCAAAAATCCGACATACATGGTTGTCATTAAGAAGTAAAATGTGGTTCAATGAGATTAAAATAATTTTTTGGTGAATAGTAACTTATTAAGTTCTTAATCGCGATTAGTGGTAATTAGGGTAGTTTAAGGTATAAATAATACTTTAATAATATTAAATGACCTAGACACATGTCCCAAACTCATTGGTTGTGTCATGGCCGACCAAGACAAGCCATGGCCTAACTTGGGGACCCCATGGATCCACTTTTGTAGGGAAATAACATAAATTACTTTTTATTTAATGTTAAAGTGAAAATGACACTAACATAAATTGTTTTACTAAATCAATTTTTAAGTAGGGTTACACAAGTCCAAATTTTGACTATAAATATTCATTGGAAAGCTAAAAAGATTTCCTACATCATAGTATTTTTTTTATAATTTTTAGACATTAAATAAATTAAATTATTTATGACATCATTATGATGCAGCGATGACCTCATTATTTAACGATTTTAATAAAATGAATAGATAATGTAAAATCCAAGGCTTACACTTGTCCAAAGCCAATTGGATGAGGAGATTTCGAAACCTTATCACCTTAGCCTCGAATTATATAAGTGTGGGACCTTTAGAATCCGAAAAGCATTTTGAAATAATGTAACATTTCAATCTTTCCAAAAGTGCCCCTCCTCTCCACTTATAAAAGGCCCCCACCTCTCCCACTTCATTTACACTTTCAAGCCATTTGGCTCGGCCAACCTCTGCCCAAATACTCTCCCAACATTCCTCCCTTACTCCTAGAAACCTCACTTTGGGCAGAACTCTTCCCAAGGAAGCCTTTAGCTCAAATCAAAAAGAGTTACCCGATTTTGAGGTAATGTCTTTTCTAATGTTGTTTTGTTTTATTTTTCTTCTCCAACCCCCTAAACTCTTTTTATTCATTTCTTTTGTAACAACACCAGTATCCTCAATATACTAGGATGTTGTTATAAGAAGGATTCGAGCTACACTTACACACACCTACATCTAATGGTTAAAGAACATATGGTTTCTGTGGATGGCGAATTTCTGCCTCACGAAACGATGATTGTTCAACACTCATATAACACCTCCAAAGGTGGCCATTAAGATGTCACTATTTTTATATATGATATATAATATGTTTTTGTTTTACTTATGCTTCTGTATTTCTCATTTATGGCATACTTTATGATTTCCATTATGGGTAAAACGCGATAATTTCATTTTAGGAAGTGCGGACTACCGCCCCCTCAAAGTGATTTGAATCGTTAATGCCATGTGTGGGATGTATAAAGGATGGAGTAAATGGTATTATACACTATATTATACTGGAATTATATTATACATTTATATCATTATGATTTCATTCCATTAAATATGAAATTGAAATGAAAGTAGCGTTCATGCGTACGTACGGCTTACCGTCTCCATGAACGGTGCATTTCATTTCTTACCTCTAAATGTTACGTAATATTATAAATGAATGTATATACTGTATATATATGATATATATGATATCTACATCATTAATATAATTCTGGATATAATGGATATTTCACCACATGAACAACTTATAATTATAAGAAGTTTATTGTTGACTCATGTACCAAAGATCGACAAAACGACCGTTATTAACTTAAATAATTACATAATGTTCATAACATTGTAATAAGTGATATAAAAAGGATAATGAAATTTAAAATGGTTCTTAATAAGGTAGATATTAACTCTAGTTTATTATTCAGGAGGTTAAAGAACGGTTGAGTCAAGTCGGACACAAGGTAAGGGAACTTCTTAACCCAATTTCCATTCTTTGGGTTAATCTTCTACTTTCAAATTACGTCATGATATTATTATGTCCTATCTTGTATATGTAATTTATTTATGTGTACTTATAGTGAATACAAATAATAGATCTACTTTATTTAAAAAAATGATCTTTGTAAGGGAATTTCATAACCCTACTTCCATTCTTTGGGTTAATCTCCTACTTTCAAATTATGTCATGATATTATTATGTCGTATATTGTATTTATACTTTCTTTATGTGTACATATAGTGAATACACATAATAGATATATTTTATTTAAAAATGATCTTTTTAAGTGACTTTGTCTCAATCTCCATTCATTGAGGCATATTTGGTTTTATACACAACTTTCTTTTATACGGTGTATAAACCCCTTTGACTTTTATATTTATTCAAAAGGAATCTTTTTTATACGAAGCGTTTTGCTAAACGACAAAAGGGAATGTTTTTCTTTCTGTACTTATGCGGCGACAACGACTTCTCCACCGCCGTGACCACTATTTGAGTTTCGGCTTCCTCTAAAAGCCATCTTTTTTTTTAATGAAAAATAAATACAAAGTTTTAACTTTCTTATATTTTGGTATTGAAAATGGTTTTGAAAGAGTTTTTATCAATGTGTTGTATTGATATCTTGTGATTGAAATGTGGAAATGTTATGTTTCCTTTATGCATGTTTTATGTGATACGATTATGTTATGGTTTATGATATGTTTAAACCTATTCATATGAGGAATGTATTGGACTTAATAAGTGACGGGTGGAGCCCGCTATAGCTCCTCGATGCATCGGCAGGTCTCATGAGACAACTAGACGTGGAATTGGCCGAGGCCCTTTCCCAATTTGATTTATGGTTTCGGCCGAGGCCTTAATCATTTTAGATGTCTTGGCCGAGGCCTTGACAAAATGTTTCAGAATGTCCGGCATTATACATTCCCTCATTATGAAAGTGGTTATTGATATTGCATGTGATTATTCGACCAGTAGAATATCCATGTGAAGAAGAGAATGGCATTATCTCATTTTACTTTTGCCATATTATGTTGAAGTTCATGTTTAAAAGGCTTTTGTTTTATTTATACATTGCCTTAATTGTTAATGATTATTTATGAAAGCTTCCGCATTATTGTTATCCTTACTGAGCATCTGAGCTCACCCCTTTCAATGTTTTAATATTTTCCAGGATGTGAAGAAGTATTTTATGAATGACCTGCAGGGATAGTCAGAAGAGGATATGAGTGTGGACTATGGAGACTTTGTTATTGTAGTTTTTCACTCTATGATGTAATGTAACATTTACGAATGTATCTAGTGTTTCCAAGGCTACTAAACTAATCGGTCTTTCGAGACTTGATCTTTTCTGATCATGCCAATGTTACGAAGCAATGCACCGACTCTGGGTAGCTGGGGTCGGGGCGTTACAGTTGGTATCAAAGGCAGTTTAGTACTAACCTTGGAAGCTAGATTTAGATAAACTCTGATTAGAGCACATAGCCCAAAGATAGACTTTGAGGATTAGTATAGAAGAACTTCCTAGAATTTTAGTATTGTAGAGATGTTGTGAGTTTTCCGAGCAATACATCCCTGTCTGGATACGAGCAGGTAGAGGTGGCTCTGGCACAGATGTACCTAGGGGTAAAACCCGAAAACACCGCTTTGAGCTAGACTCAAACGGGAACTGGTGCACGACAACGGGCCTTGCTGCACTCTTGGTTATGACACTCCCGGGGGATATGCTTAGGATAATTCTCATTTTCTTTACAAACCATTATGTAAGGTTTATGAGTACATACTTCCTCAAAGGAAACATTTCTTTTTATGATTATGGATTATATCCATAAATAGTTCAATTTATGTTAAGTATTATACAAGTATGGAATTATGTATTTTGATTCATAAACTAATCTGGATTATGCCATTGTTTAGAAATGGCGCCTAGTAGAAGGAATGGAAACTGTATCAATGCACGAACTCCGTGTAGGGATTGCCCTCCTGCTCAAGATAATTATTGTGGACCTGGAGATACAACTGGTGCTGATCAACTTATTACCATACTGGGACAACTCACGCAGGTTATGAATAACAACCTTACTCGTATGGAGCACCCTGATTCGCAACGTGGAGGATCAATGCTAGACCGTTTCATGAGGCAACAACCGCCAACCTTCAATGGGAGTACAAATCCTACAGTAGCTGAGCAATGGATAAATTCCTTAGAGAAAATATTCCATGCCTTGGGGAGTAGTGAAAGGGAGAAGGTTGTCATGGCAGTTTACCGCCTCACTGGAGATGCCGATCAGTGGTGGTCACTGATTCAAAACACAAAGGAAGATGATGACGTATCGAATATGGAATGGAGGGAGTTCAAAGAGCTTTTCTTAGAAAAATACTTTCCTCGTGACCATCGAGCAGATATGGAAAGGCAATTTCTGAGTCTGAGGCAGAAGGAGGATGAGAATGTCGCAAAGTATGAGGCTAACTTTACAAGGTTAGCGAGGCATGCTGCCGATTATATACGTAACCCAAGGAGTAAGATTGATCGTTTCTTTGATGGGTTAAAACCATTTCTCCGACGAGCTTTAGTATCACAATCCTTCTCATCATACGAAGATATAGTCTCATGTGCTATCAAGACAGAAAAGGAATTCTCTAAGTCTTATGACAACAAAGTAAAGCAAGAGAAGAAGAGAACGGTGGAACAAGAGACAGATAAAGGGAAAAAGGGAAAGAAGGATTTTCCATTATGTGATAATTGTGGGAAGAATCACCCTGGTACTTGCCTAAAAGGAATGGGAGTCTGTTATAAATGTGGAGAAAAAGGTCACCAGGCACGTGATTGCAAGGGAAAGAAAGAGGCTGTCAAAGTTGAATGCTACAATTGTAGAGAAATGGGTCATTACGCAAATGAATGTCCTAAGCGTCAAGGAATCTTACCTCAGAAAAGGCCAAGGGATCAAGGACAATCTTATGCTATTACTACAGTTGAAGCAGAATAACTAATGTATTGATGCTTTCGGACTCATGGATTATATTCTGGTTATTAGAATAATGTGATCTATATAAGGATTGTACTGCAGTACTTGTTGGTTTCAGTAAGGTTTTAATATGATTAAGGTAATCATATTTTTAGTATGTGACAATAAGAGAAACTTTTCTTTGTTTGGGGAATCTGATGTTACAATTGATTTTGGAATTAAGAGACCTTTTAGAGAAAGTTTGGACAGAGGTATTTTGGATAACTATAAATGTTGGGATGGATTAAGTTGAACTTTGAATAGTATTGTTTAAGGTTAAAACTTTTCTGAAGATTATTTCTGGAATACTATAATACTATATTTTTAGAAAAAGGACAACCTGCAGGGTGGGGAATAACCCGTCGCGTCGGACACAGCTGCAGGAATCGAACCCACAATCATAGTGCGACAGGCCTTTATTTCCTACCACTAGCCTACAGGAAGTCCCCGGTTATTACAAAATAATTTTACTAATCTAAATGGTATGTGTTAACATTTGGAACCTTATACAATTAGGATAAGTATAATATTTTTGAGTTCTATTATCTTTTGAGTGAAAGATGAGTTGAAGGTTGAAACTCTAATGTCAAACACATATATATATATATATACCTATCTCTTATTCAATGAATAAATTAATTCTTAAACTTTAGTAAAGGGATATTAAAACAAAAAAAAATGTGTTATCCTAATAACTTATGTTTTGTTGAACTGATGATATTTTAAATCAACATAGATTGAAGGCTTTGAGGCCCTCAATTTGACAGTTGATTGTGATTGATGACCTCAATCAATCCCTACAAATATTTACGTTTTTCCTCAAATTATATGTCTCTAATTTCCACCAATGTTCTCCTTATCGAGATCATGATTTGGTGGTGACTTTCTTATTTCCATTTCCCTCTTATTAAGACTAAATTCTATTAACCTTATTTCCGATGTGGGTTTTCCACAAAGGTATTTTCTATTTTCAACCTTTTATTTTCCAAGAAAAATTACAAATTGCGAGGACGCAATTTATTGAAGGAGGGGAGAATGTAACACCCCGAGCTTCCACGATACGCTTCTCATTCAATAATGCAATAGCTTGCATTGTACGCAACTTCGAGTTCTAAAACATCGCGACAAATCAAAGTAGCCGTTATGAATAGTAATAACCACTTTTTAAAATTATAGAAATTTTATATTTCAAAATGGACTTCATTTTTGTATTCCTAATATTGAAATTAGCCTATGTTGAATTTTTTGTAATTTTCTGAGAACTTCAAAATTTTTATGAATAGTGAAAAATACTTAAAACAACTTTTTTAATAAAAATAATTCATAGTGATAAATTATACTATTTAGTGGTTTTAGAGTATAATTAGAATATATTTTTACCATTTTATCCGATGGTGGTCATTAGAATTAATTTAACAATGAAATTGGACATAAACAATTGCCAATCTTTTGATATAAATTGTTTCTTAAAAACACGCTATTTGTTGTGACAGCGGGAATTAATTATAAAATTAATTAATGCAACTAATATGTTTGGAATTTTGTAAAATAGACATCATTTTTGAATTCGTAATATCAATTATAGCTTAGGGTGAAATTTTGGCCTTATTCTGAAAAACTTCAATTTTTGATGAATAGTGAAACCACTAAGTGGTTGTTAAATAACTGATTTTTCGTTTAAATGAAATATTACCACTTCTGTGATTTGATTTTCAAAAATCCGACATACATGGTTGTCATTAAGAAGTAAAATGTGGTTCAATGAGATTAAAATAATTTTTTGGTGAATAGTAACTTATTAAGTTCTTAATCGCGATTAGTGGTAATTAGGGTAGTTTAAGGTATAAATAATACTTTAATAATATTAAATGACCTAGACACATGTCCCAACCTCATTGGTTGTGTCATGGCCGACCAAGACAAGCCATGGCCTAACTTGGGGACCCCATGGATCCACTTTTGTAGGGAAATAACATAAATTACTTTTTATTTAATGTTAAAGTGAAAATGACACTAACATAAATTGTTTTACTAAATCAATTTTTAAGTAGGGTTACACAAGTCCAAATTTTGACTATAAATATTCATTGGAAAGCTAAAAAGATTTCCTACATCATAGTATTTTTTTTATAATTTTAGACATTAAATAAATTAAATTATTTATGACATCATTATGATGCAGCGATGACCTCATTATTTAACGATTTTAATAAAATGAATAGATAATGTAAAATCCAAGGCTTACACTTGTCCAAAGCCAATTGGATGAGGAGATTTCGAAACCTTATCACCTTAGCCTCGAATTATATAAGTGTGGGACCTTTAGAATCCGAAAAGCATTTTGAAATAATGTAACATTTCAATCTTTCCAAAAGTGCCCCTCCTCTCCACTTATAAAAGGCCCCCACCTCTCCCACTTCATTTACACTTTCAAGCCATTTGGCTCGGCCAACCTCTGCCCAAATACTCTCCCAACATTCCTCCCTTACTCCTAGAAACCTCACTTTGGGCAGAACTCTTCCCAAGGAAGCCTTTAGCTCAAATCAAAAAGAGTTACCCGATTTTGAGGTAATGTCTTTTCTAATGTTGTTTTGTTTTATTTTTCTTCTCCAACCCCCTAAACTCTTTTTATTCATTTCTTTTGTAACAACACCAGTATCCTCAATATACTAGGATGTTGTTATAAGAAGGATTCGAGCTACACTTACACACACCTACATCTAATGGTTAAAGAACATATGGTTTCTGTGGATGGCGAATTTCTGCCTCACGAAACGATGATTGTTCAACACTCATATAACACCTCCAAAGGTGGCCATTAAGATGTCACTATTTTTATATATGATATATAATATGTTTTTGTTTTACTTATGCTTCTGTATTTCTCATTTATGGCATACTTTATGATTTCCATTATGGGTAAAACGCGATAATTTCATTTTAGGAAGTGCGGACTACCGCCCCCTCAAAGTGATTTGAATCGTTAATGCCATGTGTGGGATGTATAAAGGATGGAGTAAATGGTATTATACACTATATTATACTGGAATTATATTATACATTTATATCATTATGATTTCATTCCATTAAATATGAAATTGAAATGAAAGTAGCGTTCATGCGTACGTACGGCTTACCGTCTCCATGAACGGTGCATTTCATTTCTTACCTCTAAATGTTACGTAATATTATAAATGAATGTATATACTGTATATATATGATATATATGATATCTACATCATTAATATAATTCTGGATATAATGGATATTTCACCACATGAACAACTTATAATTATAAGAAGTTTATTGTTGACTCATGTACCAAAGATCGACAAAACGACCGTTATTAACTTAAATAATTACATAATGTTCATAACATTGTAATAAGTGATATAAAAAGGATAATGAAATTTAAAATGGTTCTTAATAAGGTAGATATTAACTCTAGTTTATTATTCAGGAGGTTAAAGAACGGTTGAGTCAAGTCGGACACAAGGTAAGGGAACTTCTTAACCCAATTTCCATTCTTTGGGTTAATCTTCTACTTTCAAATTACGTCATGATATTATTATGTCCTATCTTGTATATGTAATTTATTTATGTGTACTTATAGTGAATACAAATAATAGATCTACTTTATTTAAAAAAATGATCTTTGTAAGGGAATTTCATAACCCTACTTCCATTCTTTGGGTTAATCTCCTACTTTCAAATTATGTCATGATATTATTATGTCGTATATTGTATTTATACTTTCTTTATGTGTACATATAGTGAATACACATAATAGATATATTTTATTTAAAAATGATCTTTTTAAGTGACTTTGTCTCAATCTCCATTCATTGAGGCATATTTGGTTTTATACACAACTTTCTTTTATACGGTGTATAAACCCCTTTGACTTTTATATTTATTCAAAAGGAATCTTTTTTATACGAAGCGTTTTGCTAAACGACAAAAGGGAATGTTTTTCTTTCTGTACTTATGCGGCGACAACGACTTCTCCACCGCCGTGACCACTATTTGAGTTTCGGCTTCCTCTAAAAGCCATCTTTTTTTTAATGAAAAATAAATACAAAGTTTTAACTTTCTTATATTTTGGTATTGAAAATGGTTTTGAAAGAGTTTTTATCAATGTGTTGTATTGATATCTTGTGATTGAAATGTGGAAATGTTATGTTTCCTTTATGCATGTTTTATGTGATACGATTATGTTATGGTTTATGATATGTTTAAACCTATTCATATGAGGAATGTATTGGACTTAATAAGTGACGGGTGGAGCCCGCTATAGCTCCTCGATGCATCGGCAGGTCTCATGAGACAACTAGACGTGGAATTGGCCGAGGCCCTTTCCCAATTTGATTTATGGTTTCGGCCGAGGCCTTAATCATTTTAGATGTCTTGGCCGAGGCCTTGACAAAATGTTTCAGAATGTCCGGCATTATACATTCCCTCATTATGAAAGTGGTTATTGATATTGCATGTGATTATTCGACCAGTAGAATATCCATGTGAAGAAGAGAATGGCATTATCTCATTTTACTTTTGCCATATTATGTTGAAGTTCATGTTTAAAAGGCTTTTGTTTTATTTATACATTGCCTTAATTGTTAATGATTATTTATGAAAGCTTCCGCATTATTGTTATCCTTACTGAGCATCTGAGCTCACCCCTTTCAATGTTTTAATATTTTCCAGGATGTGAAGAAGTATTTTATGAATGACCTGCAGGGATAGTCAGAAGAGGATATGAGTGTGGACTATGGAGACTTTGTTATTGTAGTTTTTCACTCTATGATGTAATGTAACGTTTACGAATGTATCTAGTGTTTCCAAGGCTACTAAACTAATCGGTCTTTCGAGACTTGATCTTTTGTGATCATGCCAATGTTACGAAGCAATGCACCGACTCTGGGTAGCTGGGGTCGGGGCGTTACATTTTGGGCCTCCAATCGACTCCAAAAACAAGTCTCAATCCCCCCATACAAAGAATTCTCAAATGTATATTTCTCCAAAACCATGTTTATTTGTCCTCTACAGTTGTCATCAAACCTTATTCAAACCTCCTCTAGGACGTCACAATGAAATATCTACTCTTTGGGATAGCTGTGCTGTGAAACGTGTGTGCAATGATCCATTGTTCATCATCCCATGAAGAATTCAAAAAAAAATTGAAAGTGCGGAACGAAATCCAATAATCCAAATTAAGGAACAAACCTCCACTATAATTCATAACAACATTGATCCAATACCATTAAAAGGATAAAGTAGGGAGAATAAAAAATAATTCAAAAATTATCATATGTCAATTCCTTGATCAAAACCCCCAAAAAAATGAAAATAATAACCCTCCTGAAAGAACACATGATCTGTGGATAAAAATGTTTGTGGGCTGATCTGTGTTCACCATTTAATTAATGAACATGGGAAAAAATCAAAACAACAACCCCTAACTCGATCATTGATGAATAGGGAGAGCACTCATCAGTCGGGATCCTACTCACTACACACGATCCACACATTGTATTCTATCAGCATTTGATAAGTATTCTTCTAGGGTGGAACCTCTCCAAATCTCTAGAGGATTCTAAGAAGTTTTCCAAGATTATGAGCCTTACCCTAGGCTCATAGTTATTTAAATAAAAAATTATAATCACTACATTATATAAACATTTAAAATAAAATAAAATATTAATTTATTATATTTATTTAAAATGTCCAAAATCTAAATTTTGTAGTCGATCTGCGCCGAGAAATGTTATACCCCGGCTAAGCCAAAGTCGCTTCTCGAAACACAAAGTTTCCCCTAGATTTCTGATCCAGGCACCCTTTTAAATGTTTTTCCACTTTTTTAGGAAAACAACTTGTGCACTCTATTTAATGGTATAATTTATTTCAAACATTTATTCCAGGCACACCATGCCTTGGAACCACACACCATAAAAAAATCTTGGTCTTGTAATAATTCAAAATAATATTTAGAAATCATACATGAAAATTATCAGACATTAAAAATTTGACCATCAACACAATAATTGAGGCATTTGAAGTATGATGAAGGAATATCAACATAATGATGCAGCCTAGGCATTCATATAAGAACCTAAAAAGACAAGTCTTACTAAACAACATTGAATTATGAGTTAGAATAGAGATCATTTACCTGAGTTATCAGTTATATGTAACCAATATTATTTTTCTCATTCTTGTCATAATGCTACAAAAATGGAGTTCAGGGAGACAAATTAGTTTCATTTAACCCCAATTTCCAAAGGGTACAGAATAGAGTGAGGATAACTGCTGATCTATTTTCAAAAATGTTTATGAGGATATTAATGTCATTTATCCTTCCAAATATATAAAAGCGTATGATATGTCCTTTTATACTGGTATCCTCATCTTTTTTGGTGAAATACATGACAGTGTGGAATTCTGTAAGAAGATTCCCTAGACAGTATACTTCGTAGCAGAAAACTCAACCCCAAACTCTTGGGGACTTGAAAAATCCTAAATAAGTGATTCCAAGAGGTGTTTTTATAGGATCTTGGATTCCATAGTTGATAGATTAGATAAAACCGTTTATAGTTTCATCAAAACATCAAACATATTGTCTAGAGGTAAGTTCTTCTAAATGTGGGGATGCTATTTTTCAGGTACCATAGGAAAATATGTTTGTTTTGTGGACATGACATCCCCAGAAATAAGAGATGAAGGTGCCTCTAATCTCTATGGATTTGGATAACTAGGTCTGCATGCACGTCAAGGATTATTTGGAAATGTTATATCCTCTAAATGATGTTCTAGGATGATTATGTTAGGACACACCCTTTCATGTGTGGGGTACGTTCTTGGTTCATTTTGAGCTCAATTGATAGCTTTCCCATGAGTTTTTGCCGCTTATACGATTCATGCTGGGACATGTATGAGTACTGACCTCTGTAAGGACCACATCTTTCCCATTATCATCGACCCGGATGGACTCTTCCCCCATATCCCTAATCAATTTTAAATAATTTGGGTTCATTATCATACTCATCATATGAGAAAGAAACCCTTACGTGGATGAAATTAATGGTGCCAAAAATCAACTCCTCTTCAGATGAATATTTCATACAGAAGATTGAATCTTACTGTACTACTTAGTGGGGGTGGTTTCCATGTTTCTTAGAACATTGGAATGCAGTCCACTAAAGATAAAGACAACTTCGATTTTGGAACATGATCTTTTATATGAATTTTATTCTTACTCTTCTGTCCTTATTGATTATTATAGCACAGTCCCTTAGAGGATTATGACACCGATAATGTGTTTTGTGTTGCAGTTGTAGTAGTGAAGGAAAAATTGAATGTTACAACTATTTTCGGAGGATAGAATAAGTCTAGTTGCCCATTGTTCTGAACATCAAGTCAAAAACACACTATTTAATATTTTTTTTGAGTTCTTGTTATTCATTTTCCTCCTCCGAATTGGTGGGAAAATCAAACGCAACCATAGAAGGTGATTTTTTCACTATCACAAGCATGGGGTCCAACAAATTTTATATGATGTATTTGAAAATAAAAAAATCCATGATGAAGTTTCCTAGTATTTAATAAAATTTTAATATTTTGTTACATTTTAATCACCATCATTTCTAGGCTTCCAGGAATTTGGAAACTTCAAAATGTTATTTTCCAACATTGGGATGAAGTAACAAGGGTATTGTTTATTTCAAAAAGATTATACCTTATTTTTTATATCATAAAACAAATTTTTCCTCATATCTATCTAATCATTAGGATGATGTGGGAATTTTTGCTAATGATCAGGAGGCGGGGCATATGATATGATGCATGCTTTGGAGTAGGAGCATGTACATGTTCTTTATTAAGTGTAACAATAATTGCCTCCCCTTTTTTTTCTGTCTTTCGTTGAGCTGATGGAATTACATAGAACATAGATTTGGTCTCCTCAATGGAGTCTTCTACCAATTGAATGATTATAAAATGGTGCTGAAACCCTCTTATGTATTTCATAGGGATAAGTGGCATGAACCACTCATCACAAAGATGCTCTATATATATGGAAAACAAATATTAATGAGGGATTGGTAGGTTTAATGATTATTCCAACAACATACATTGAAAAATGAAATATGGGACCCTTTCATTATCCCACTTCTTGCAGTAGGAGAGTTCAAGGACTGTTGGTTTCTGGGGCTTTCAGTTGAACTAGAAGATAAATTTTTTTGGAGATCTTCCCATGCTATAATTGAATAATAATGTAAGCTATTGTACTATAAAAAGACTGGTCCCTATAAAAAATTCCTAAAGCACCCGTGTTTCACCATCTCATGCTATTCAGGGGTTCCCATCATGGTATCCTAGTGAGAGGAAAAATGTATTAAATGATGCTCTAAGATTCCCAGGCCATTAAAAACTGGAATTGTGGGATTCCCAAAGCTATGTGGGGGATGATTCAGATCTACACATTGGGGGTACAACTTATTTTATAGATGTATCAGTCCATTTAATTCCTACCTGGATTTCAATCATTCATTTAGTAGATCAATAATCTTTATTAGCATTGGAGGAAGGTTATGTTGATCCATTCCATGAACAGGAGTGACAACCAGTGCATGAACTGGTGCAGATTCTTATTGGTCCATCAATAATGAAATTGATGGTACAAACCATGGGTAAACTATATGTACAGACCTATAAGGATGTTCGAGAACCTATTCTAGTTGTTTACTCAATGGTTGTAACTCTCAATATGCTTCTTCGACATAAAAATATAATGTTGATTGCTATCCTAATTTGAGCAGTTATTTTAGATCTTGTTTAGCTAATATTGAAATCCTCTTTGTAGAGGTAAACCAACTTGAAGTGTGAGTAATGGATCTTACTGTTGAACATATCTAGTAGGAAGGCTTCATATGAGTAATTCTGCTTTGAGTATTCTCAATTCCTTAATCTATTATGCTTTTTCATAAACTCATTACTCAAGTGAAAGGGGATTATGATCTCTAGAAGGTGGATGGGGTACAATTTTACCCTCATCATTTCTATTATTGGATGAATTTCAAGGAGGTAATGATGGTATGTTTGTGGAAATGCCCAAAATTATGGAAATTGTTTTATTCCAGTTATGTATACTTCCTTCAATCATTCTAGTGTGTATCATATTTTGAAACGAAATTTCCTCCTCCAACTCATCTGAAATGGGCTCATGTATTTTAGGATCTTTAAGTGATGTTTTCAATAAATTTAGAAATGAATAATGAATTGAAAACATTTTATCATTGTATCTGAAATAATCCTTTATTATACACCCTCCAAGAGGCCATATCGTACCATCATTGATTCTCTGGGAACTATTGGGAGAGAAGTAATCTAAAGGAAATATTCTTATAATTAGGTCAAGTGAGTCCCTAAAGAGGGTTTCATATGGAAGGATTTAATGATTGAGGAGGATACACACATCATCATTTTTACTAATGAGGAGAAGGCTGAAATCCACTGAGTAGGATATAGTTGAGGTGAAAAATCCCCCAGCCCTATGGGTTAATTCTATTATTGTTCTTCCTCTAAAACTCTTCTGGCTTGGTTTACTGAACTCAAAGGTTATCTTGGAAAATCCCCCATCCCTACAGGTTGTGTCAATGTATTTTGCCTACTAATATCGTAGCCACATTTCTAATTTTAATATGTTTTTCTGATCATAGGCTAGGCGCATCATTCAGTATGCACTTAAATAACCCACCTCAGAATATCATTGAACTACTTCTGAAAATTTCACTATTTTATGAATAACTTCCCCTATGATGGATGATTTATTGTTATTTTCAGATGCATTATGAAAAATATTCCCAATATCCAACTCTCTTTGGGCCAGATGTAGAAGATAGTCGATTATGGCATTTTTTTTGATAATTTCTTTAGTTTTAAACAATTCTTATTTGTTTAAGCTAGCCTAAAAATATGAAATTTCATTGTAAAAACATCATCATGATTTAATGGTTAATGATTTTGGTGAAATATTACTCTCCATATCAACCCCATCCTATGATATGAACACTAGGAAGGGTATTGATGATCAACAATCACAATTTCATTAATGCCCTGAGGCATTCATGTTGAAGGGATCCTTACCATTACTTGATCTTTGTATGACATGAATTCTGGAGATATTCCAATTAAATTGGTCAAGGTAACCATTCTATTACATTTACATTAGTTCAATACTAATTATAGTGTAATACCATTGCTTTCATGTGATGAAGAGTTTTTTCATATATTGAGTGGGATGTCAAGCACAAAATCTTCTATAAAAATTTCTAGAATGTCATACTTAGTGGTGGATAAAGGCCATAACATGACTCTTATATTTCCTTTATCCAGATGTTTCCTCTTGCTTTTCATGTCTTCTTCAACTTTCACTAGATCATCCTTTACATGGTCTAACCGTAATGGATAGTTTTCTTACATTTTATTGTTAATAGTGAGATTGTTAGGGATTTCATCTATCATTTTGGAAGGTAGATGGACCAAGGTCAGTTCAAAGAAATTCCATCACCTTGGGTTGTCTTCCGGTTGATAAATAATTTCAATTTTCAATGATAAGTCATAATATTTGACAGGACTTGTTTTCTCAAGTGCCATGTGATAGTAGGACTTTCTCATCAATACATCACCAAAGGAAGGTCCCTTTTGATGATGTGAAACACTAATGTAGAAAACAAATTTACAGCTAACACCATCATGGTGGATTACATCATATGGAAGATCCTATTTCTCATTGATCATCTATCAATATGGAGGGATATCATGTCTCTTATTAAGATATTCTTGCTTGAGATCAATTGCATTGTTGTCATGATGCATTACTTCATGATGATGTCCTTGAGAAGGACCTCTATAATTACTACTAATAGACTTATAATTTGGTGATGTTAGAGTATGATTCATATCTACCATAGGTAAATATATTAGGTCTTCAATAAGTTATGTATTATATAGAGCACGATCATATATCATATTTTTTTCAGTTTCCTCTAGTGAGGTTTTCTTTTGGATTCCTTCTTATGAGCGACTGGGGAAACTTATTGGGGAAAGGGGTTTTCTAGTATAGGTGTTTGGTCCAAACTTATTTTGGCCATTAGAATAATATGATGATCTCATATTGAAAAATGTGTTTTTTCCTGATATGGTTATCCATATATCTAGGGGGAGTTTTCCCCAAGACCCTCATGGATAATAGAATAGGTGTGTTTCTTATTCAGGGTGACATGTTGACAGGACACCCAATTTTTGGGGACAAATCTATGATTATGTCCGTCAAGAAATACTATAATCGATGTTATGATGTCCAGGATGGTCTGTAGGATGTGGGTAGGGATTTTCATCTGCCCTTTCTCCATTTTGCGGAAATTATTGGTGACTCTAGTGAAAGAAGGAAGGATATATTACCATTTTATATTTGGGGAAGGGTATGGCTATGCTCCTTCTCTCCCTTTAGGTCAATGGATATTGAATGTAGTCATGTGATGGGATATAGAGTTGGGTCATCTCCCAAATTTTCATTGAGACATTCTGACCAACTTTTCTAGGTGCTGCTAGGAAAAAGAACTACCAGGCTTGATGAATGAAGGAATGTGGGTGCACTTACCTATAATTATTTACCAAATATGTCTAGTAGGATTATTCGAGTATTGTTAGACAAGTATGATGATAGGATTGATTAGTGTGGGAATTTTTATGTTATTTCCTACAATTTTTCACTAGATTTGATTGTTGGTAATCCTTGTATGCTACAAGGTGATTCTACTGGAAAGCTATATTAATGTTGGATGTTGTATTTTCCCACTCACAGTTGAACAAAAAAATTTATTGTAGGCATTCTCCATAAGAGAGATGGATGTTTCCCTACTTTACCTTGACCAAAAACTACCCCAATGGTCTGTCTTGTGTGATTGAGACTAGATGACAGGGACCAGGCCACATAAAATGGAACTCCCATTGGTTTGTAGATTACTACCACACAACATTGATGGTGGAGAATATTAGTAGGATCTCTTTAAAAGGACCCATATGTCTTATGGATGAGGCATTATATAACCTCTTTTTTCACCTCCCTAATGTATGGGAGGGACAATATATTGTGTTCTGGGTATTGGATCCAATAATGGTTGAAGATTATGGTTGGTTTTGTCTTCATATGGCCCACTGGGTGCCAATAGTTAGAAAATAAGTGGGGCTTCATGAGCTAGAAGGAATTTTGGGCAGCCACCAAGGTTGGGATGGTACCATTCTAATGGTATATTTGAGACAATGCGTCTGAGACCCATAAATAATGATTTTGAGTCATTGAAAGCATTCTTTGTGTGAATGAATACTCATCCTGAATAGTTACTGGTCACACACTGGTGAAAGATAGAACTATTCCATTATATTGACGGGAGTTTTGAGAGAATGTGTTTGAGAGTTGAAAAACAAAAATATGAAAACCCCATCGAAGCAGTATCTTCATAAACAAACAGATGTATAATTGGTTATATGATATAGCTCTCTTCTATCTTGAAAGTAATAGGGGCATGATAAGTAGTTGACACTATCATCTTGGTTCAAGATTCTTGTCATTTTCAATATTTTTATTTCCTAATGAAATGTGTCTGATAATGGAATAGAATGATCCAACAAAGACTATATATAATTATTTTTATCTTTGTAATGAGATAATTTTATTAATTCATTCACACTGGCTTCACCATTTTTTTATTTTGATAGAAAATTAGTGACCCGATGGTTGATTACAAGGGGTTGAGTTCTGAGAAATCTGTCATGTTTGGATCACTATTTTCTAATGATTTCAATTAGGTTTGTTCATGGAACTTAAATCACTCAATGGTACTATAACCATTTTGACCTTCCTTACAAAGGTAGGTGATCATAGGGGTGTTTGGCCGATGATTATTAAGAACTCACTTTGGTCTAGAGGAAAGGTTGTCGAACTCATCACACATATTTTGGAGGGAATGATTGCATACACCAGGACTCTCTTGTTTATTTAATACCAGTTCATAGATCCTTCATTAATTACCAAGTATGACATGTAAACTATAGAATTAAAAATCAATTATTAGCATGTATTGTGGATAGAATAATATGTTTGTATTCAGGGCACATAATCGATGGATACATCATGATGTATCTTAGGTTCTCTATTAATGGTATCATATTTTTTTATTATTAGATATTATTTAGTCATTATTATATCGATGCATGTTTTCTAGACACATGGGGGATGGGTGATCTAGAGTGCATCATCATATATGAATAGGAGAGTTGGTTTGATGTCTATATTGGACCCATGAATGATCTTTATATGTATCCTTCTGAATGGAATCTGAACCCATGTAGTTTAGTGGATCTTAATGGCGAATATCATACCATGTAAGGTTATCTGATAAGGACCTAACTGTACATTTTATCATCATGTGGTAAGGAAATCTTGGTGAATAGTTCCTAGTCAATGTTTTCTATGGGGCTTATGCTAGAGCAGCCCAGGGAACATTGAAGGGATGTGCATTCCCAGGTTAAAATATACCATACTAGGAATGTGGATCAGAGATAATAGGTTTATTATGGGGTTTTGGGTTTGGAACTCATGAACTCTTCATGTGTATACCATTTGTGTGGGAATCAAAGGTTGTGTTTTTCTATTATGAGGACCCTCACCAATGGTTTCTCTCTATAGGTTTATAGCACTAGGGAGTATGTCCCTTCGAGAGTATTAATTTGGGGATTTCTCCTGAAATGGATACATTATAAAATGGCCAATGAAGGATATATCGACTCATGGTGATTTGGAGGTTTTTTTTGGAATTACACCTAAAAAGGATGCCCTTGTTTTGAATCTTCGGAATTATTCTGGAAGAGGATGACCATGATGGTTTGGGGGATTTGGTTTGGGATTACACATAAGCAGGATACCCATGGGTTGGATTTTGTGGAATATTTCTGAGTTGTATGACCTTTTGTAAGATGTTGGGGCATATAGAAAGTACGAGGCCCATTGATCTAGGGACTCTGGTAGGTTTCCTATATACTCTAGTTATAGCAGGAATCAGAGTTCCCCTAGTTCACTATGGTTGGACTAACACCCTATGGATTCCTTCGATGGGGGATCATGTAGAATTCATGATTACCACCAACCTCTAATCCCACGTGAGTCGTGGTTAGTGTGAGAAATTAGAGGAAGTGGAAGATCCACAGAACCACACAATATTCATTTCCCCTAGTAGTTGGATACATGAACTTTAGGACACATGCCTATGGATGGGATTTTAAGGAAGGTGAGAGGAATATCTGAAAGAAGATTCTCTGCTAAAAAAATTATCTAATTGAGTTGATTATATGATAAAGTCTTCATTATATTCCAACAATATCCATTACGAGTCATGCTTTAATGTGATAAATATAATAAAGATGATCTAAAAAACCTCAAAATACATCTACGGCTAGTGGAATAAGGCAGGACGATGAGACATAGGAATGGAATCAATGTCCATCCCCTCTATGGCCATATCTAGGATAGTCACATTGGACTAACCACTCAGATATAGACCAGGGGAAAAGGGGATTAAGAGTGCAACCACCTGCTAGATAGACTAGACGATTTCTCCAAGGGTAACCTAAAATTGGTTCAGTAGTAGGTGTGGAGGATCTCATTCCATGTTGAAGGGGAACATAAGCATAATCATTAGCCACCATTCTTGGAATTGGAGAATCTATGTCTGAGGGATGACAAGGGAAGAACAGGGTTCAAGCACTTGTCCGCAAGACGTGGAGTTAGATGAAATTTGTCCCAATTTCGGGGTCTTTATGACTATATGAATTCTTATCCACATGCACCTTGATGACTCTAAATATCATGTAAGACTAGTGAGCGAAATCTCTCACCATTGGAATGCATATATAAATGAAAAATATGGAGTGTAGATGCTTTGGTGGAGGATTTAATAGGGTATGCCTAAGATAAAGGATCCAAAGGAAGAGGATCCGTGTCATTGGTGTATTTGAATAGGGATCAAAGGGTGACTCATTTAGGTTATGGGTGCAGGTTTCCTATATAGGGAATGGGAAGAAATGAATGTGTTTTGTTCTAGGGGGATATGAATACATATGCTGAGTATTTCTCAATAAATGGAACACCAAGGAATCCATATTTGGGTGAGACTTTATCCAATGAACCACGTGTCTCCTCCATTGTCCCTGGATGGGTTACTTGCAGCTACCTGATCAGAGAGGGGGTCTCATACAGGTGTTTTTCCTCTAGAGGATAAGGGTTACTTGGGTAGTTGTCTTGTATTTCAGACATTTATGAGAATATGATCTCATAGAGAATCATTAGAGGTTGTGGAGGACCATGGAAAAGGGGCTACAAAACTAGAGCTTAATGGCCTCTTTTAAATATTCATTTGTTCAAACAAAGACTACATGGGTAATACTTATATGAAAATAGGGTACCCTAGCCGAAGGTGCTTGTCTGTATAGGCCCATTTAAATTTTTTTCAGCATAGGTGTCCCACATAGGGGGATTCGCCTTGTGGGCCACACATGTGGCGTATGCCAGTGCCCGACATAGTTGTCCCACGTAGGGGGCCACACCTTCTAGTCTGCCTAGGTGGTGTGTGCAGGCTATGTTTTCACAAGTACACCTCATCAAACAACTTTGGAGAACCTTATTCTCTAAATTTTTGAGGTTATGCCCTAGAAACCTTATTCAGGATTAGTTCCATGATTTAGTTCATTCCTTTATCGTTTATCCCTTTGCTATGGTCAATATCCGCCACTAAAAAATGGAGAGTCACAACGTGAAAATTTCAAGCCAGGTTGATGATGTTTTGGGTCGCGACATAATTTTTAAGGGAGGTTCACATCATAATTTTTTTAGTAAAGTGTATGGAACCCATTTCACAGTGACAATAATTCATATTGAAATGGCGAGAATTTGAAAAACGCTTAAATAATTTGTTTTACATTCCATAAAATAAAAATTCATGTCAAGACCACAAATATTCAGTTTAGTTAATCCAAAATTTTTAGCATTGATATATTATTTTGTGTAAATAACTAAGTATTTGTATAACATTAAAAAATAATAACTCGTGACTTATAGTGAGATTTGGGTTATAGTTATCAATAATTATAGGAATGGATCTTGGAGAAATGTATATAATCAATTTTCAACAATTAATTATCTAAAAAAATATAAAAGGGTCATATTTGATGTGATTAACAGGATTATAAACCTAAAAAGATATATAGTGGGATAAATTAAAATGTGAAACAAATCATAGTGATATATGACTCTTGAACATCTAATAATTATGATATATGAACTCATCATTTTATTGGTAGTATGCTTGATAAATGTCCATATTCAATTTATATAAAACACAATACCAACCCAAGAGTATAAATTACCTGAGGATCAAGAGTTTTATATTTTGAATCAACCGAGATATGTATTTTATGTTTAATATATTTCAAAGGATATAAATAACATAGAATATATAAATCAATATAATAAAAGAGTAATATAGAAAATTTAAATTTAAAATAATATACAATATCACACACACACAATTATATATATATATGAAAAAACAAATCCTCAAATTTTCAATGTAATCTAGAAAAAATATACATACTGAAGGAGAATAAAATAACACCTACATAAAACAACACATATAGTAGTCTTTCAAAAATAATTTCAGTATTACACAACATTTTATGAATTTAAGTCCATTCTTATATAAATGAAGAAATATCAATTGTGAATGGAGTTATTTGATATCAATTTTTTTTTTCTAAAGGGTACATAAGAATCAAAATAAAATTATGTAAGGTTGAAAAAAACAATCCACTCTTGTAACTTAAAACTAAAATAAAAAGAACTATATAAGTCAATAAATATAACCCAAAAAACATAGAATTTTTTAAAATTTATTAAACATGATACAAATATAATAAATTCACCTAAAATAAAATAATCCCAGTTTACAATTAATATCTAAAAAATTAAAATGAATCATTTTTAAATATATCATTTAGTTGATGTTTAGTATCAAAAAACTTAATAGAAATATCATAATTTTCAAAGGGTATTTAACAATCAAAATATAATTATGTACGGTTGAAAAAAACAATCCACTCCTGTAATTTAGAACTAAAATAAAAATAACTATATAAGTCAATAAATATAACCCAAAAAACATAGAATTATTTTAAATTTATTAAACATGATACAAATATAATAAACTCACCCAAAATCAAATAATCCTAGTTCACAATTAATATCTAAAAATTTAAAAAGACTAATTTTTAGTTTTTTAAATGTTGATAGCTCTAGTGTGAACATTTTTTATTTTCTATTGATGGAAATTAAAACAATAATATTTTATATTATCTTTCATTCAAAACAATTGACCATAATAACTCCCTTATACAATATAATATGCTTAAAATATTAAAATGATAATCAAATATTATTTCATAGTATTCGTGGAATCTAATGATATTTTTTAAAAATGATGTATCCCATACATACACTTTATTTGAATACTAGAAGTTCCAAAATCATATTATCAAAATATATATGAATAAGAAGACTATGAAATCAAAAAAAATGTTAAAATATTTTCTTATATTTCCCATTATAAAATCATGTTATAAAAGAAAAGTACACATGATCAATTCCTATACTCCATGTACATTATTATACCAATAAAAATAAGTAGTATGTCTACAAATAGAATTTAGATAAAGAACATTTTCGAAACTAAGAGGTTGTTAAAAATAAAAATACATAATGATAAAACCATTTTGTAAAGTTGACTTACTTCAAGATAGAATAGTATAAAATTTAAATAAGAATAATAATTTTAGAGGATACTAATGGATATTAACATGATAATAGAAAAAAAATTATAATATATTACATAAATAAATTGAAACCTTTGACCACAAACAATGATTTATTCCTAGTTTTAACACCATTATCATATTAATTATTTTAAGAACAAACTTGAAACCAATAAGAAGTTACTCTAAGGGTTTCCCTACTAATACCCACAGTTTATTCCTTCCCAACTGATTCTTATTTTACTACATAGCAATAAAGAAACTGTGAGCATATAATACTTATTTTAGGGTTTAAGATTCTAACTATGAAATAGATAATAATAAATTTGAGATATTTTGGGAACCAATTCTATTTCTAACACCTTCATCTATGTCTCATATCACTTAGTATAAAAGATTTCATGTTAATGTTATAAATTATTTAGGCTATAAACTATTTGGTTTTTCTAGTTTCTATCTCTTCTAGATTTTATTTTATAAGAAACTTTTCTAACCATGATACATTTTTATTATTTATACATGACTTGAGTATCAATTAATCAAAATATTCATAATGATCATCAATATAATATTTGTTGTAATCAAAAGGATAAACTTAGTCAAATTTCATATGAATTAATTATTCACCTTTATTTGAAATTTTATTAAATACTCCATCAAATTTTGATGCAATTTAATTTCTATAGAAGACTATATCACCAAATTTGGGAACAAATTTACCATGATTATCCTTGGTATTTTTAATATAATTGTTTTATCCAAAAAAATATTAAATTATTCAACAATTAGTTACCCTATATTCAAGTTCCCGTATCATATTTTGACAGATATATTTATTATTATAACACTATTTTTTATATAGTTTTCTGTATCTATAAATTCATCCCAAAAATTAGTAGGTATGTTACATTAATATTAAATTATTTTATAAATTTCTTAAAATTATACATTTATCTTTTCAATAACACCATTCAGTTGAGGTTTCATGGGTGTATATAATTTAGTCTTAATATAATGTTTAATGAAAAAAAGTGTTAAACTCAGGAAATAAAAATTCTCTTCTATATTCATTTATGAAATATTTTTATTTAATATTGTTGATTTTGTCTTTTTAATGAAATTCATGAAGATAACATTGTTGAGTCAGAGACTCACTTTATCCTTGGTTTTGAAAATCATAACACACAATTGTTTAAATTATATCTATCTTAATGTTAGGGTATTTTTCTTATGCTGTGAAGCTTAAATTCCTGGATTACTATGTTCGGATGAACATAGTACTATGAATATGTATGTTTTAAATTTATCATCTTTTATAATTGAGTGATGTAACTGATCATAAGATAGATTTTTTTTTCATTATATCATGTGAATATTTTTATGATACTATTGGAACTGAATATCAAGGACTGAAAAGTCAACCATGGTAGGGTGTTTCATATATTCCTATAAATATAACTCTAAGTTTTCTTTAATTTTTTTACCTTTTTTATAATATAGTTCAAGTGTTTTCAATTTTTTTATGTTTTTAATAACTTGTTTCCTAGAGTGCTTGTAATTGTATTTTTTAGAGAGATTCTACATAGAGTGTCTAATTGTGAGGTTTCATTTTAAAAACTCTAAGACTTTTTTTTATATCTATGAGTTACTTCATGATTGAGGGGTTTTACGGCTGAAAGAAATAAGTTGTGTTCGATCCTCTATGATCAAGGGATTCCATTGTTTGGTAGAAAAGGATCTGTATGATCGGGATGATCAAGGTATTTTATGGCTAGGAAGATATTAGTTCTCACTGTTTAAAAAATGATATTGTATGATGGGTTTAAATCAAGGAAATTCTAGTGTTTGAATTGGGATACCTTGGTTTTGGTAACAAACCACCTAAAATTTAAGTCAAAAAATCAAAGGGTTCCATCATTATAATTTATTTAAGTAATTGATGACATTTTTTTATTCACATTTTAAGGCAATTAACATTTTATTGATTATTTTCCACTATACTAACATGTGAAATATTTTGATTTTGGTTTAATGTACCTATCTATATACTAGGTAATATCTATTATGAATATATCATTTATTATATAGATTTGGAATTTTGGATAATATTATTTTATTATAAAAATTCCTTGTGAAATCTGATTTATAGAAATTTGATCATAAGATAATATCATCCAATCAACTTACACATTATTAGGATTTGAAATTGAACTTTTCCATTAAAATAAAATACAACTCTATTTTAGTGTTCCATTCCATCCTTTATGGGACAAGTAATTAGTACCAATTCTTGTCTTTCAATATTTAAGATTAAAATATTTACTTAGTATTATTTGTTATTATAAATATTTTTATCATAATTTATAATAATTTTCCATAAAATAACATTGTACAAGATAAAATATCTATTTTTTTAGATATGACAGAAATATGTGTGTTTTTATTGATACCTTGAATCTAAATAGTCTTCTTATTTTTATGGGAATGATTATGAATAATGGAGAAATCAAATGTGAATGTTTTTCATCAATATTATCATCAAAAACTTTTCTTATAATTTTTGGAATCGAGAAGATATTGGAGAAATAAGTCATCAATTAAAACAGAGAATAATTGGATGATTTTAAGGTGAATGTCAATTATAGGATTAATCATCTCTAAGAGATTCAAAGAAATGTATTTATTAATATTTCATCTTGTAAAATAAAAAATGAGATGTGTAAAAATCTTAATGTTACACACATTGGGACATGAAAAACTCATGAATTCAAGAGATCTACAGATAGTGATGATTATGAAGAATTTTATTTTCTTCTTAGAGAATCAATCAATATAATGCATAAAATACATATGAAAATATTGAAGAATATATAATAACTTAGAGATAAAAAGTTATCAGTTAGACATTTAATTGGGAAACTCATTGTTATTTTATCTATGTAGTTAGAAATTAAAAACTAGAAATCAAACTTAAAAACATATTTTTAAGTTAGATTTGGATGATCATATTAGAACTTTTATGAAAAAACGTTTTTTTAAACGGGGATACCAAAAAAGAAAATAAAAAAATATTATTTCATTTACATTAATTCATATTGAATTAAATCATAAATGAAATACGTCAAATAAAATACTAGAATTTTGTTTTTGATGATAGTGCTATAAAACCTAGTGGAGGAGGACTTACCAATATTGAAAAGAGGATGTCTAAAAATTGAATCTTATGGAGGGATTACTTGAAGGATAGAAAAGAG
Source organism: Viscum album (assembly GCA_963277665.1). Lineage (NCBI taxonomy): Eukaryota > Viridiplantae > Streptophyta > Magnoliopsida > Santalales > Viscaceae > Viscum > Viscum album. Next base: position 1,442,489,152 of record OY728145.1, on the reverse strand, counting down.
AATGTTGATAATAAAGCATCTTCTATCGATATTTTCAATGAGTTCTCAAAACTCATACATATTATACTAGACTAACATGAAAAAATTCAATGGGTGAAAGTTTTTAAGAGGGTATATTGATTAAAACAAAAGATTTCTATACTGAATTTGATACAAGGAGTGTTATTGAGTAATATACTTCTTTTGAATGTTCATATGATGGTACTCATAAAAGTGAATGTATCAATAAATTTTATGAAAATGTTCTTAACTATACTTTGTTAAATAAAAAATTTATTATAAGGACGATATCAACAAATATTCTATGTTAACTATCCTTGAATCTAGAGTTTTCTTATTCATTAGACATTTAATTCTAGCTTGTTTATGAGGAAAAATTTCCAAAAAAAACATTTGGATATGAAATACTATGTCTTGGAATGTGGAAATAGGTATCACAATCATTACAATAAATACTCATGACATAAGAAATATTTTTTAGATAATAATGATAAATTTGGTAAATTATATAGTCAGTTATTAAATATAACAAATGTGAATGTAAAGCTCATATCAGATTTATACAAGTCAGAAAATAATCTTTCAAGATTAACTTTCGAGAAAAAAGGATGTACATAGTTTTTACTAAAGATAACCATTTTGTTATTAAACTAAAATTTTAAGTAGAAATGTTGAAGAATTTATTAATAGTCTTTACTACAGAAAGAAGATATTTTTAGATGGTATAAAAATAATTGAGACTTAATATAATAAATTCAAAAAAAATGTTACAAAAATCCATTACAGGTTTTCATCATTACTTCAACTAGTTTGTTTTATTTTTCCCCCTGTTTTATAAGTATTTAAGATGAAGACACTAGAAGAAAAAGTGTACTTAAAATAGAACAAAATATCTCATACATCAATGAGAAAATATTTAATGAATCTTGATGCTCTTGAATATAAAGGAACTGGATAGATCTAGGTTCCAATGGTTCCTTTTACTAATACATTTAGACCTATGTAGGTTAATATTTCTTATACATACTTTCAACTCAAGTAAAGACTATGCGTAATAGAAGTTGAAATATAATATCTGGTACATTGTAATTTATGATTTGTTTTTTAAAATTCATTTGTTTTTTATTAATGTTTATATTTAAATATTTATTTTTAACTCCTATTGTAGTGTGGTAGTTTCTTTTATTTTGTTAAATATTTGGTGTGTTGCGTACCTTTAATTTTTATATATTTAACAAATGATAAAAACCTGTTTAAATTGATTTTATAATGCCATATTTTAAAGATTAATATTAATCAATCTTTATGGTCGAAAAAATCTTCAATATTTATTTTTATTTATTACATTTAATTAATAATTAAGTGTAAACCAATTCTCTATTTTACTCACACTACTTACCTATTATCTAATATATTTATTTCCTTTATGTTTTTATTCTCATTGTATATAATGTCTATAAAATTGATATTTTTTAGAAAAAACATAATTTTAAGTATTATTGAGACACCTGATTAGACACAGTCAGGACTCTATGATATGAGCTAAAAAAATCTCCCAAAATATTATATTTCAAAATATTCTATTCACTATAATGTTTTCATTTCATGTATGTTTACTTTGATATTTATAATTTCCATTCACATGGAAATTTCCTTGAATGTTTTAATTTATTATATATTGAATGTTTTATTCTTAAATTGATTTTAATGTTTGAAATTACCTAAAATTATTATGATACTATGATTCTTATCATGAAAAATATAAAATATTATATCTAATAGATATTATAGGGGGATCATTATAATTTATAAAATATTTATCTCAATCAAATATATTTTATACCTTTACTTGTTTTTCAATTTGAAAATCACTATGGGGGGAAAATTGTGTAGATTTTGTTTGTTTACAAATTATTGAATGTTTATTTATTTTTTAACAAAGGGAATAAGTTCATTTATTGTATAGGGTGATTGGAAGAGTTGATAGAAGCATGAATCTTCCTAACATTATGAAATCCATACAATGTTACATGATGTTTTTTGAAATTTATATCAAACACAAAAATTTTCAATCTTGTTTGTGATTTATAAAAGGGGGGTTATTATTGATTCAATGAATCACATTATTATTAATTTTTAAAATTTATATATACCTACATGTGGAAATTGATTTTGATTATATTTAATATTACGTTCTCATCTTGTGGGGATTTAATTTCTATTCAACTATATTTTGATGAACTTGCCATTCTGATCTAATTTATGGTAAATTATTTAAACATGGTAATGGTGGGTTGTAGTTGATCATAATGTATAATTATTTTTAATTGATCATGTGAATATTCTTCCACTTCGGTTTCAACTAAACCCAATGAACTAAAAATAGGACCATTGGAGCCAGTTTTAAGAATGTCTATAAAAAATACCAATGGAATCATATAATGGTAGGACATTATACCAAATAATGGTGGTTTATTGTTTATTATTTTTATTTTTTCAATGGAATGTTTCCTTCTGCTCTTCCAATTTTATTTTTCGTTATATATATTTTTGATAGAGAAATTTTCTATGAATTTTAATAATACATTTTCTAAGTATTTATTATTTTTTATTCCAAGCTTTCAAGAATAATGGATTCTGAAGATTGAAGATATAAGGTGTGTAAAATAATTCCTGAAAAAGTATTTAATGGTTTATAAGAAATAATTATGTCTTATTAGGATAATTTATGGATCTTATGTATAGTAAGATATAAGTTTTTATAGTTTGGACCCTAATACTATTTGATGGGATTCAATTAGGGGTTTTACTATATTAGAATAGAGAAACCATGTTTTTTCATCATGAAACACCTTATGTAACATCTCATTATCTTATTTAATGTATTCCATGGCCCTTGTTTTGATCCTCTTTAATTCATGACTTTTTTGGGGTCATTTCTAGAAAGTATTGGAATTTTTGAGGATTTTTTGGATAGTAGAGTATTAACACATTGTTTTCGCAAAATGTACACCCCTAGTAAAATTCAAACACCCCCTCGATAGTGGGGAAATCACTATTAGAGTACATTTCCAAAACTATTCACCCATCCAGGGGAAACCATACACCTCAAACCATAGTGACACACAAATGGTCCACAATTTCCCCTAAAAGTGGCCCCTCATGTAAACCATTCTCATGGATTTTAATTAATCTATATTTTAGGTTTCAATTAAATTATTTTTATTTTTACCAATCCTTAATATTTTTCTTAATATGGTATTACATTCCTTGGAGACTAGGAATAAGTGATTTTGGCTCATCCAACCTCCTTCATTGGAGAATTAATGTTTTGTTGGAAGATTTTATCCCCCATCGGTAAGTGGATATCCATACGAGTGTTCTATCCGGGTCATCCTTATTATCCTCTACAAAGAGTATTAGGTATTCATTTATTGATGGATCTAGACATATTTTCAATTGATCCAATTCTTGTCTTATTAGATCTTGATTCAGGAAATTATTCATTGGTATTATTAACCTTTGGTCCCGATTGGTGGTCTCGTTATTGGTGTTGATCATTTATATTTATGAATAAATATAGTTGGTTCCATTTGATATTTTACAATTAATCAAAACCTTTCATTTCTTGAATTTTCTAAATATATTTCAATTGATTTATAAAATCCAATTTGAAGGTATTTTAATTGGAAATTCGAATGCCATGAATTATGAGTAAACCCCAAATTATAATGGAATTACAGTTTTGTGGAAAATTTAGAAAATAACAGGATTGAAGAAATGATTTGAGATATTTTTTTGAGAAAAATGTATAAAATTTAAATTATGAAAACCGTTTTTTGGTTTTGGATTGAAAAAGCATGAAATGATGAAAAAACCCATGTTCTAATTTTTATATTTAATTGGAATATTGAAACATAAAATGGTTAAATTGAATTGTTTAAGACTATTTATTTGAAATCATTTTATTTTCCTATTATTATTTTATTGATTAAGCATATGTGACTGTGGTAAGATAGTAGGCAGTTTGGGATCAGAAGGCTTGGATGTTGATCCCCTATAAGTGGACTAATGTTCAGATCTCTAAAAAACCTTTTTTGGAATGATTATCCCATATTGGATGTCGATGAGTCATATTCAACCTGATTCATAAATATTTAGGCACAAAAGGTTATCAATGATCACTAATTTGACGAGTTTTAGGATAATATAGCTAGAATCCAACGTACCTATGGAAAGATGTCCGTAGTGCTTTTTGTACATGATTTGATTATATTTTATACTGATTATAGATCTATTTTACACATGAAAATTTATTTATATAATTTTTTTATAAAATTTTTACTTAATACATGTTTTTATTGTTTCCCATCACGTTGAATTGAAATAATGTTTAGTTATATATTTGATAATTTGTTGAAATGAAATTTTTAATTATATTGAATGAATTATTGGTTTATTGTTATGGATTCTATTTATATAAAACATAGTGAGACTGTAATGGCCATTATAGTTCACATACCACCATTCCATTTTGGTGTTTTTGTATTTTCATATTCAAGGTATGTGAAAAAAAAATCTCTAATTGGAGGTGGGGACTATTTTCCTACCTTGGGACTATGGATTGATGATGGACAATAGTGGAGATAAGTTCCACTTTGTTACTTTTGTTATTTATACTTTTTTATAGTTAACATGGAGGTTTTCATTGATTTACCTATCAACACGGGTATTGTTTTACCTATTTTACATGTTGTACTTTCTCTTTGAGGAGTCTCGATATATTGACCTGTATATATTTTTTATTCCAATGTTTTATGGGAAAAATAGCTGCATATTTATTATTGTATAATTATATTTTATAGACCCCAACCTGTGGGGATTAAGAATTCTGTTAGGGCCATGTTAGTTGTTCCTTAGATTTAGGGTACATGGGTATTTATGGTGGTTCATACTAAAGTGGCATTAGGTGTATATTTCAAGCATCCTTCTTTGAATTCAGTATGTGTTCTGGGTTGTCTTGGTATATAGGAGGTAGGATTTATGGTACTTGGGAGGTAGTTATGAGTTACTCCCTAGACACATCATTTCATAAAGAGACGTAAGTCCCCATGGGTTATGGTGGTGTTGGGGGGGGGGGGTAGTTTCTTTGATGAGTATTCTGAACCTTTTATATTATTTTTCTTATAAAATTAATTTATTTTAAGAATCCATGACTCTTTACTCTCTTTTTCATTTGTTGCTCTAAGTACCATCGTTAATTTATTATTTTTGTCTATTGATGTTGCGTAACATCATACCTCATAGAATATATTTGATCCAACATGAGGAGGGATCTACCGATGAACCATCAAAGTATAACCCTCCATTTGAGCAAAAATCTCATTGATTTAGTGGTGTATATTGTCCATACTATGATATAGGTAGCCAAGCCCATTCCCTTTTAGGATACCGTCATTGTAACTTCGAGGGATGACTCTAGAGATTGTGTGCATGTGTTTATTTTCAAGAATCCACATAAATTATTTGACTCTAACTATTCTAAAGAGTTTTAGAATTGGTTTAAAATAATTGATGGGTTTTCTTAGTTCATTGAAATGTCTAACTCAATTGAAGTGAATTGTTCTACATTCAAGCTTGAGAGGCCAAGAATAAGGTGGTGGGATTAAATGGTGATGGTTAAAAAGCATGAATTATTGGAGTTAAAAGACATTATTTTCATTTTAATAATCTATTATATATAGAGACTTTCTCATTAGTAACATATAACTGAATTCTCAGTCTCTAGATAGTTGACAAGACTTTGACATTGTATGAAAACTACATTGTTGATATAGTATATAATCATCCTCATATTTTGTCCAATGATAAAGAGAACTAAAAAATATTTTATATGGGACTTCATGATGATAATTTATTTTAGGATTTCATGAAAAATAAGAATTATTATGATGACATACTAGATATAACTTTTATGGATGAGTTAGGGCTAGTTGGTTTGTTAGGGTTAAGGGGAGTTTTTTTTCAAATTGTTGTATTTAAGTAAGTTACTTTAAAGAAAAGAGGATGTATGATGATTGTCATTATGTATATTGATAATAGGGATACTATAAACCTCTTTAATCTCCTAGTAGAGTCCCATTTAACTTTCATAAAACATGTAAAGGATGGGCATTAGAAATGTGTTTTCAAGGATGGACCACAAATATGTAGTTCATGCAGATGATGGAGTCACTTTCAGAAATTCTGTTATATCTTTTCTTCTCCACGTAGAAGAATGGGATCCTGAACACTAGAAATTTCTATAGTGAATTCCAATTCTTAAAGAATAAGTGGGTTCCAGCCATAAGAATCTGGAAAAAATATTATTTATATAATAGAGGAGTCTCTAAAGAAAGTTAACATGGATCCAGTGACAGTAATAGAATCCATCACAATAGCTTTATCCTTAGAGATTGCTTTAATTGATAATGGCCCATCTAAATTATTCATACAAACTAATGTTGATTATATTTTAACTATTCATATAGAGATTCTTATTTCAATGATGAATATTAATATGACCCACAAAAATAAGTGAGTGAAGTTTTTTTGGTGTTATTATTCTATTTACACTTTATCTGAGATTGAGCATACCAGAGATTTTCTAGTTCTTGATATAATATCTCTAGAATTCATTATCATAATGGATTGGTTGGTCCCTCATCAAGAATGGATTAACTATTATCTTCAATAGGTCTCTTTTACCATGTTTGGTGGGGTGTACCATGTCTTTTGGGGATGATGACTACCTAGACCGAATAATTATAGACATTTATTTCTTTAGTTACGAGGGGTATTATTAGTGTTTCTTGTTTACTTGGATAAATGTTTTGAGAAATTATCTCACCCTAGTTATCATTATGTTTCCTAATTTTTTCATTCTGATTCATCTATATTTCCACTAGTATTATTGGTTTATATTTCTATTGATTTAATACCTAGTACAGAAATAATATCTATCCCTTATTACCATATATTACCATATTAACTGAAATGGATAAAGGTTTGCTTGGATGATTTTATTGAGAATAGATTTGTACGTTTGAGTGTTTCACCTTGGGAAATGAGTCTTCTCTTTGTTAAGAAGGCTAATAGAACACTTTTCCTTTGTGTTGATTATTAAAAACTCAACAAAGTTGTAGTAATGAAAATGTATCTATTTCCCCATAAAGATGATATGTTTGAACAATTAATTGGTAAGAAGTTATTATCAAAGATTGATATTTGATCTGTATACCTCCAATTGTGAATTAAAGAATATAACATTTTAAAAATATCATTTCAAAAATGTTAGATTCATTATGAGTTCCTTTTCATTTCATTTGGTCTAATAAATAATTTTATAGACATTATGGATTTGATTAATTGAATCTTCCATAAATATATTGATATGTTTGTGGTTATCTTTTTGGATGTCATCCTAGTATACTCAATGTATGTGGTGGATCATTTGTGTCAGCTTACAGATGTTCTAGAAATGTTTAGAAATCAATGTTTTTTTACAAGATATCAAAATATGATTTATCGATTTAGAAAGTGATGTTCTTCAGAAACATAGAATTTTAACATCATATTTGAGTTTATCACATGTTGGTGAAATGTTTTATGAATGAGAACAACCATGGAATGTTTTTGAGGTTGAGAGATTCTTTGGATTATTAACCTACTGTCACTGGTTTTTAAAATATTTTTTGATGATGAATTCTCCAATGACATATATAATATTGATGGGATTTTATTTATATGGAATGATAATTTTTAGTTTTATTTTGTTTATATGAAATGTATTTTTTTACTTCTATGTCAGTACTGACCCTTCCAATGGTCAGGAATGGCTACATGGTTTACAGTGACACATCACGTGTAGGTTTTGGGATATGTTCTAATACAGTTTGATAATTTTTTTTACTTTCAATCAATAAATATTAGTGAAAATTAGAATAATTATCTTACCCAAGGTTTTGAACTCACAGCTATGACACATTCCATTCTAGGATGGCAACATTACCTCTTTGGATAAAGGATTTATTTCTATTCTGATCACAAATTCCTGAGTTATAACTTCTCTAAAAAATAATTAAATAATAGGAAAATGAATGAACAATAGTCATTTCATTTTGACATTTCCTACACCTTGGTAATGGGGAATATCATTATCGATGCTTTTGGTAGAAAAAATTCCAGCCAAGCCACGAAAAAATTATTAGATGAGGGGAATTTGATTGATACATTTTCAAATTTGTATCTTGGTGTCTAGGATATTGAGTTTAAGGTTATTTTGAGTAGTTTTTATTTAAATTTTTCTCTTCTCCGGATAATTCTTTTGGATTAGTAGTGGGATGAATCCTTTTGTGGTATTATATACTCTACATAGTTTAGAGAATGATGTTGAGTGCTCTTTCTCCATAGGGGCATCTTATGTTTTCATAATCGGTATGTTGTTCCTTTTTTTATAAGGAATTTTGTGATGGGAGACTATTGTAGTTATCATTTGGGTGTGTAATTGGGGTACCATGATGATGTTCTAGGATAATCAGTGATGATTCTTGGTGACCAAGTATGATACATGACGTTGATGAATTTGATTCACATTATTATACATTATAATAGGTCAACTCTTAGAACCATATACCTATGGGATTTCTCAAGCCCCTTCTAGTGATGACATGGATAAGGGATGATATTTATATGGACTTCATTGTTGTTTTACATCATATTCATAGGATGAATAAAAAGTTTTGGGTTGGGGTTCATAGGATAAAAAAATACGCTCACATTATACCCATACAAGATTAATAAAATTAAAGGACCTGGGAAGCTTATATATAGAAGTGATTTTCATTATAAAAGGGGTTTTACATGTTATGTAATATTAAAAAGATCCTCGTTTTACCTCTCATTTTTTGTGACGAATTCTTCTGTTAAAGGGATCTCAGGTTCTCTTAAGTACGATATACCATCTGAAAGAGAATGGTCAGACAAAGTGGGTTATCCAGATTTTCAAGGACATTCCTTCTACCTAAATCATTGATTTAAGTGGATCTAAGTAAGTCAATTTCGGTCCAGTAGAATTTTCATACAACAAATGTTAGAAATTTGTAATTTTAATGGATCCATTTGAGACCATGTATGGCCATCCTTGTACATCTCTATTGTGTTGGTCAGAGATTGGGGAATGCTTTTTAGTTGAAGCAATCTTGGTGGAAGAGGAAAAAATAAATATTCAGTTGGTTAATCAATGAATATTGATAGAACCAATTTAATATAAATCTTCTACTAACCCTTATAGGGGACCGTTGTAGTTCTCAATTGGTTACCTGTTGTTCTTGATTGTTTCACAGTATTCGGGTCAACGACGTATTGGGAGGAAAGATAAGTATTATCATCAATTTTTCGGTCATTTTTAAATTTTTGAGCGTGTGGGGAAAGAGGTTTACCATTTAGAAATTCCCCCACAATTGAGTACAACCCACAATAGGTTTCTTGATTATCAACTTTTAAAATACTGTTATGATCTATCTAATGTTTTTAGATTGAGTGATCTTGATGCTAAAATAATATATCTGTGGTTGGGCATCACATTAGTATTTTTGATCAGGAGTTAATATTACCTTGTGGGAGAATGATACCTTCGGTATATGTTCTCTGGATCCATGGTTCTTATTTTCATGAGTCTTAGGAGCGTGAGGAACCGGTGAGAGTGTAGTGGTGTTATCTATTTGATATAGAAAATTCATGAAAGAATTTATGGGAAAAATAGTTTTATAGAGGGGAGTTTGTATCACCTCATTTCGTTATTTTAGGTATTTTTTGACAATTTTTTGATCCCCTATATAGAAAGTCATCTTTTGTGATTTTTTCCTGGTAATTTTATGAATTTTAGTAGGATTTTTGGGTAGTTCATGGTTGGCACGCTATTTTCCCTAATTGTTCCACCCACTGAGTGAAAAACTCATAGCCTTACAATGTGCGGAATATATGGATTGCAAAAAATTTCAGAAAATTGAGTGACCAACTTGAGGAAACCACGTGCCCCAAATATTATGAGCACACGATGAGAGAATACATTCCCTTAAACGTGCACCCCTACAACAAACTGTGCACAAAATTTAATTAATTTTAAATATATTTTAAATTATGATGCCCCCCATTTATGTTTAATAGTCCTTAACCTCATCTATAATATGATATTCATATCTATAGAGGCTCATAATAATTGTTTGTTTATTGTCAAAACTCATCCTTTGGTGAATCAATCTTTATGTGGGAGATATCATCTCTCTTTAATAAGTGGATGTCATCTTGAGTATTCTACTATGATATTCCTTCTTATCATACTTAAAGAGTATTATATATTTTTTTTTGAAAGATAAAAACTATATTTAATTAAATGTAATCCTTTTCTTTTTAGATATTGATTTAGTTCTAATTCTATGATATTACTCAGCTCCAATCATCGTGGGTATTCCCATTGCGGGCATTGATTGTTTTTTTCATTTCAAGGGTAGGTGGTTCCATATTAGATTTTCCCTGAAATTGAATATTTTAATTGCATGATTTTTTTTAAATATTTGAATTTATTTATATATCTTGATTTGACATTATTTGAGTTGTAATTTTAAATGGCATGGATTTTGAAAAAAACCCAATTGTAATAGAATTGAAATTGTGGGGAAAATTTGTAAAATGATGGAATTAATGAAATGATTTTTTTTGTTGAAAAAATGGATTAAACTGAAATTATGAAAACCAATGTCTGGATTGTGATTTAAATGTCATGAAATTAATAAAGAAACATGTTTTTTTATGAAATTCAATTGTCTTGTTAAAACTGAAAATTATGCATCTGAATTGTGAATGACGATTGATTTGAAATGACATGATTTCCCCATTATTTATTTATTGACTAAGTACACGAGAACATGTGTAGTTAGTGGGTCATTTGGGATAAGAACACTTGGATCTTGATCCCGTAGGAATGGATTAATGATGAAAAGTATAAAAAACCTTGTTTGGAATGATTATCCCTGATGGGATGTTGATGAGTCCTATTTTTCCTGAGCCTGAGGGACGTGTGAACAATGTTTTAGCCATTATCACTAATTTGTGAAGTTTTATGATCCTTTAGATAGAAACTAATTAATTTCTCATTGTATTACCCTGGTACTTCTTGTTCATGATTTTACTATATGTTCCATTGATTATAGAACTACTTTAGTCCTTCCAATTGATTTATATAAATCATTTTATAAAAAAGTTATTTAATACATTTTTTGTAATTTTTTCCATCACATTGAAATAAAAGAATGTTTTTTAAATATGAAATTTTATTTCCTTGACCTATTTTATTCAAATTGAATCCATGATTGTTTTATAATTATGGAATCTATTATGTAACAATTGATGAGATCCTACTATGATTTATAGATAACACCCTACCTTTGGATTCATACAATTTTATATTTTCATATGATAAGTCAATGAAAATGGAAAGTACCACTTGGAGGTTTTGGTTGTTCTTGAACATTTGGAATGTGTTCTGATGATGGTGTCTGGTAGAGATAGGTCCAATTTTTATACAAGATTTTGGTATTTGTTTCTAGTTAACATGGTGATTTCTATTGATTTTACATTTCATCTTGGGAACTAATTTTCATATTTTGATTCCGGTACATTCTTTTTGAGGAGTGTGGATATACCCACTTGCCATTAAGTTTACATCCACTATTTAGTCACAATGATCATCACCCATTTATTATTATAAGATTTCAGGTGCTAGAACCTAGCCCATTGGTTCCGAGAACACCCTTTCATCCATGCCATAACTAGATAGGTATCATGGTATTCATGTTTCTAGGATGGTTCATGACACCTTTCTCTATGATCTATGATTAATTCTGTTTTTTAATTTTAGTTTTTGGAATTCAACATCCTTTGGGGTACACTACTTCAAAACTAGCATTTAATAGCACTGGAAATAGCCATTATCAACACTAAAAAAGTGTGAACAACATGACTGACATTAAAAACACTTGACTTTTATCATCACTGAAAATTTTCTAATAAAGGGTTCATTTATAAGTGCTTTGAATAGAATTGATAAATAAAATTTTTATTAACAGTTTTAAAAAGCACTGATAAAAGATCCATTTCTTTGCTTTTTAATTTAGCATCACTAAATGAACAGATAATCAATACATTTAAAAGTGATGATAAAGGAACATACTACAATATGTTGTTATAACAAACTACATAACCACATTAATGTTCTGTAATAGCACAATACAACACCATAAACCCACCAGAAGAACATCATATGTCAACAAAAACAAGTCCCAAGATACATTTTAAATGAAATTAACTTTACAACAAAAAAATATGAAAAAAACTATATTATAGACATTTGAAACATTAGTTTATACAATTACATAAATTAAAATTATTACATATATTCAGAAAAATCATTACTATCAATGTTACCATAATTTTCATTAGCATTCCTTGTTGAACTACAAATAGTGCATGACTAGTTTTTAAAAAACCACCTCACTATGAAAAAATGATCCACCTATATAGGAAACTATTTATTATTAGTAATACTAAATAAATAAATAAATTAAACATAATTATGAAATATTACATTAATTCTATGTAAAATTATTTTATTGTAAAAATATCAAGATTACCTTTTTGATTGAGTATTAGAGAGAACATGAAATAAAGTGATAAATATCAACACTATAGGAGTGAATGGTTTTTTGATGGAAGAAGTATGTGTATTTTTTAGGGTGAAAAGGGATGAAAGATGGGAAGAGAACCCATTCTCAAAAAATAAAATCCACCTATATATGAAAACAATTATTATGTGAGTAATACTAAAAACAAATAAATTAAACATACATATGAACAAATAAATTAACAATTTGGAAAATGATTTTACTATAAAAACATTAAGACTACCATGGTATCAAAGTAGAGACAACATCATTTCTCTTCTTGAAAATGCGATGGGTTTACCATGAAAGAATATGATAAATTCAGCACTATAGGGGATAATTGTTTTAATGGGAGAAGAAGAATGAAAGTTGGAGAGAGCACCCAATATTTAACAAAACAATCCCCATGTATAAGAAAATAATTATTATTCGAGAAAAACTAAAAATAATTAAATTAAAAATCCATATAAAATAATATATTAATTATATGAAAAAGTATTTTATAGTGAATACATCAAGATTATTTGTGTGTTTCCATATAGGCATCGTTGTTTCTCTTCTAGCAAAGGTAGGGGATATAACATGAAATATAGTGACAAATTTATTACTTCAGGGGTAAAAATGTTTTATAGTGGTAGCATAAAAGTTTGATAGAGAATCGAAAATCGAACAAAATAATCCATCAGTATAAGAAAAAAATTATTAGGTGAGTAATAAAAAAATTAAATAAATTAAACATACATATAAAACAATAAATAAATTATATGAACAATTATTTTACTGTGAAAATATAATGATTACCTCTGTGATTAAGAAAAGACAACATCGTTGGTCTTCTAGAAAAGGGAATGAATGTAACATTAAAGAAAGTGATAAATGAATCCTTCTTGAGGTGAAATGGTTTTAAGGGATAAGGAGCATGAAATTTGGGTAGAGCACTTCAAATTGAACAAAAGAACCTACCTTTATAAGAAATCAATTATTATTTGAGTAATACTAAAAATAAATAAATTAATCATAAATAAGAAACAATAAATTCATTTTATGGACAATGATTTTACTTTGAAAACATCATGATTTACTATATGGTTGAGAAGATATAACATCGGTGCTCTTCTTTCAAAGGCATGACACTTAAATATATATATTCTCAAATAAATTAACTCTAAACGGAATAACGAAAATTAAATCAAAATTAGAATATATAATTTTTTAGTAAGATAGAGAATATTTATTATAATATTACATTTGAATATATCCAAATGGTTTCCTTTATTATAGTTTGTTATTATGAGGGATTGATAACATCATAATGTGATGAATACATTTTCTATATGATTTTACAAACACATAATTTAGATTATGTTAATATAGTAGAGAATATATAATATAATGAGGAAAAACATAATATATTAAAAAATACATTTGCATTCACATTGAACTATCTTTATTTTTTTAAAGGGTCCTATGATTTGGTTCCTAATTCAAGAATACAAATCTACTCTTTACGGACCACTCTAACATACAATAAATTTTATATAATATGAATTAGATGAAATGATTGTTACTTACCAATGAAAGGGTCATATTCAATTAAATTTTCATCTAACTCAAAATTTGTTTTGTTCATCATCATGAAAATCAACAAATTCTCGTGTGATACATGAGAGACATAAAATACTTTAACTTCATATGATGTGGTTATAAATAGATCATCTTTAACCCTTCTATAAAGCAATTCTCCATCAGAAAGCAAATTTCATCAACTTTCTCCCCATTGATATTGTGACCCCATTTAAAATAGAAAAGTGAAACTTGAAATGTTTTATAATCAAACTCATATATTTATTTGATAATACAACAATTTTACATATTTTCATAATTTGTATTTATATACTTATTTCCAGTAATGTGCATCACTTTAGGCCCAAGCGTAACACTACTGTTTTGCATAGTTCTGAAGTCATCATGTTATTTTGTATAGAACATATAACCATTGATTACAAACCCAATGTATAATATAAAATTTTCATTCAGTCATCTACATAGCCACTAATGACATTAGGCAACTAAATTAGGATTTTTAGATAACACGTTGTAAAATTGAAATTTGAACCATCCTATAAACTATTAATTATGTGTATATGATATCCATCTTTCATCCCATGATGGATTCATATCTCTAAAAATTTATTTGGGGGATTCTATGTATAGATCAACATCTTCACTATTATGCAATATGTACTTATGTGTTTGCTCCTCATATGTCGAGGTAATTGTAACAAAATATATTTAATAAATCCCTTCACACCTAAAGCATTCACTATGAAGATACATTGGGAAACCGATACTTTCAACATTTGATAAGTAATCGGTATAAAATTCAATAACTTATTCCATAATATATCATTCTGCATACAAA
Source organism: Viscum album (assembly GCA_963277665.1). Classification (NCBI taxonomy): domain Eukaryota; kingdom Viridiplantae; phylum Streptophyta; class Magnoliopsida; order Santalales; family Viscaceae; genus Viscum; species Viscum album. Next base: position 1,442,473,972 of record OY728145.1, on the reverse strand, counting down.
CTTCTAGCCTAATTTGATTCTTCACATACCCTTTCAAAATCATTATATACTGTTCAATGGTGTATATCCATCTTTAATAGATACGACCACATAGTTGAACCTCGATGACCATGTGAACCATTATGTGTACCGTTACATCAAAGAATGATGGTGGAGAGAAAATCTCTAATTTATATAATGTTATTGATATATACATAATCATGATGTGAATCTTCATTGTGTACACACCTGTAATGCATATGGATTTGAAAAAGAAGCTGAATATGGTGAATGTATGTCATACATTTTGAGGAAGAACGAAATGAAAATCCACATATTGTAAAAGCTGCATAAAAAACATGGAAGTCGTGTGATTTTAGTGCTTGTATGTTTAAATTATTCATTTTCAAGACATTACTGATATTTTATAAATACCCTTGTTGAATGTTTATACTCATAAGGAAAATGAAAATTTTATATTTTTTCTATCTGGATATATTTTAGTCTACTAGAGAAATAAAAGTTCACCATTTACCCTTCAATTGTTCCAAATCTTCCCTTATCCCCATTTCCATCAAGTCTAAACAAGACTTGATGCCATATTTCATTTTATATGTACATTATGTAATGTGAAAATAACACTATAAAATATATATTTTTAAAAAATGAATTAAATAAATAAAGTGTATGACCTAAAAAAAATTCCAATATATTAATTTAAAAAAAAAAATGATCTCTTCTTCCAACCTTATTTTGTATTGATTTCGAAAAATGTCTTACCTAAATAGTTTCAATATTTTATACTTTTTTTACAGTTGATCACCCATTTCTGGAGATGGTGTTTTACCTTGTTTGATATTTCCATCAAATTATAGCATCCAAAACCCTTATTTTTTCTTTGAGGTACGAATTTTAGAAGTCCTAAAAATAGTCTATGAGTAATGTTTCAACTGAACTGAGTATATGTTCATTTCACAAATGGGACTCCCCAACATGCCTTTAATGGAAGAGCTTGATAAATTTCCATAAGTGGGAATGTCATTTATCATTCCATACATTATGGTATTCAATGTAAATTCATAACTTCTTTTAGAATCATACATTGTAACACATGTATCCCACATCAATTTGAGATCTTAAATCAATGGAGCCAAATTGGCATCAATATCATTATTAGGTTGCTATGGTCTAGATATAAGATGAGACACCATACTGTAAATGAACTTATTGAATAACCATGGTGGAAAGTTATAATTTAACCACATGATGGACCATGTATTATGAGTACTACTGTGTACACTAAAAGGATTTATTTCATCTATAGATAACACAAGGTGAATGTTTCACGGCTTATCTCCAAATTCAGGAAACTCATAATTAACATTCTTCAACTAAGGAGAATCTGCTGGATGAAATAGGTTACCATTTTTAATTATTATATAGACATGGCATGTTATCTTTCTTTCAGTTTTATATAGCCATGTAGTCTTTTAAATTATGGAATTATTGGAAATTACGATACAGATTTCGAAGGACTTGATTCATTTTTCTTGTATCGATCTGCGCCATAGTTGGGAAATTTGACGAGAGATTCATCTTCCATGAGAAAAAATAATAGATTATTTGGAAAAAAAGATTTTTTTAGAGATCATGAACTTTTAACATAACATTCATTTAGAATCATATATTCAACATTATAGTTCATTTTCTTTTAGTAGCATATATTTCAAAATACCATGTAGTTTTGTAAATATTGTGTCACTCCATTTTTTTCTAGATTTTAAATTGTATATCTTCAATATAGGTGAAAATATTGTGTATTTAGCACACCCGATAGATAAGGGTTTCTTATAAATTCTATTTAACTCATCAAACAACTTTGGACAATCATGAATTTTATATTCAATTTCCATTTTCATTTCATCAACATGATCTCCATCAACTTTTACAAAGGAATGCATATCAAATGATTCATAAAATGTCATGCCATCCCAATCAATGTACACATTCAAATTTTCCCCATGTTTAGTCAAAAATTTATATCATTGATCTAAAAACATGAAAAATAAAATGATCTTCTAACTCTTCCTTAATAACTGGTCTTGAATAACAACAATGTAAACATGGACATATGATTTTTTATGGGACTTCTACTTTCCCTCTAACAAAAATGATTAACTCTTTAACTCCACCTTCTTATTCATTGTCAAACGTTTATTGTGCATTCCTTTTCAGTTCATATCCATTCTATTGGGTTCATAAAAAAATAATTTTAAAAAATATATAAATAAATACAAATATGATTTTCATTATCGAAATTGAATGTTATAAACAATTCTAATACGGGAAATATGGATCAATTCAACTAGAATATCGAAGCACCCAGATATTCCAAATCCAATAATAAGTTTTGTTGGAATATGAAAACATATGGGGAGATAAATATAAATAATAAATTATATTATCACTAAACATTATAGGTGTAAACTAGAAGATGGATAATGTAATGAACCTATCCAAAATTACAAAAACAACACTAGGTCAGATCATCTTTTGATGTCTAACACACCTCAATGTCACTAAAGGATGGTTTAAAATTTCATTGTAAAAAACCATAAATTGGTGTTTCTCCCCCCCCCCAAATAGAAATAACCAGTTCTAGAGGTTGAACAAAACACTAGGATGACCCTTGGGGTCAATGGACATAAAGACCCAAAATCATCATTTTCCGATATGGGAATAACTGTTAGAGAAACAACGATGGAAATAAATGATTCAATTGATATATAGACCCTCATATATGTCACTATAGTATAAAACTCACTCACTTATATTTTATAAGAAATATAAAATATATAAAACCCTTTTATTTAATCATAATGTGATCTAAAGGCACCATACAGATTCAGAAGTGAAGCCTTAATGGGATAAAACCTCATGTGCATTATTGGGGATGGCCCCTTTGAATATGTTCCATAAGAAAAATAAGGACCATATTGAACTATAATAGAAACTATATACTATTATACATATAACATATATAGGAATATACATCACTCCATTAACTTGGTTCCTGAAAAATAGAATATGAAGCTGCATGTCCACTGAGGTGTCCATGAATGTAATCATCATATATATAATCATTATTGAACCACCAATTTTCCTCAAATAAGTAGTCAATAAACAAGACTATACATCAAAATTTCTACACTTATATATATATATAAATTATTCAATAATAAGATATAAAACATACCAGCAAAAACAATAATAAAAAAACCCAAGGTTCAACGTTAGATAAAAAAACAGATCAGACAACTATAGTCAATAGAAACAATGGACCAAAAATCATTCCCTAAACAACGAATCACAAAAAATTCATAAAAAAAGATTATAAAAAATTGGTCATAAACCAATTATAGAAGAATAAATAAAAAATGTACCAAAAAATACAGAAATAAAATTAGAAGGCATACCTCGCAAGGTTCAAGAAAATATGAGACCATCATCATATGTTAGAATAGATGTTCAAGGGTTGTCAAGTGGTGGGATTGAACCTTCGATTAATCGAGGAAGATCGCATGTACTAGGTGGCATCTGTGGAATTCTTCTTTATCATGATGGGATCACAAATGAGTAGTGTTTTTAAAATAGAGTCGGAAACATTTGTAAACACTTACCAATAAGCGCTGATAATGAGCACTTTTATCGTGGCTTATTTAGCACTGATAAAACCAATATATATCAGTGCTAAACTTATAGCACTAAAAAATGTTATTTTTATCAGCGCTCTATTTAGCACTTATAAATGCTCATATTTACAAGCATGCAAAAAGTGTTGACAATGATTCTTTTATCAGTGCTTATTACTAAAGTGCTATTAATGGATTTATAACTGAATATATCAATAATAAATTTTAAATATTGTAAAACACATAATAAATAAATAAATAAATTTAAAAATGGTAAATATATTCCTTTTTAAATATATTTATTATAAATTTATAAATATTTATTTATAATTATTTAAATATTTTTTTTAAAATATTATTTATGTCATTATATATATTTATATAATTATACATATATATTATATATATATATATATAATCTACAAATATACTCATTATTTAAGTAAATCAATTATTAATTTAGTAATTATTTAAATATACACACTTATTTATTTATAATTATATAAATACTTTAAAAAAATAGGTATTTATATATTTTTACAAATATATATTTTAATAAATATTGTGAATGTATACTTATAAAAAAAATTTAAAAATATATTTGTAAAATTATAAATTAACATCTAATTTTGAGTGTCAGTATATGTGTACAAAATGAATGAAATTGAATAAAATTTTAATATATGTGCACCTTAACCAAATTAAAAAAATTAATATATCCACTATTTGTGCATATTGTATATAGAAATGATTTAATGGCATATATATAAAATCAATATAACACACATTTGATCTACATTCAAATAAAAATTCAAATCACTTTCAATTATATGTAGAGTACCGTTTGATTTGTCAATGGTTTTAATTCATATTAATTTTTATTTACATACCATTATTCAATAAATATATGAAAATTTATTTTAATGCACATAAATATTGTTTAATATATAAACCATATTTATATGGATATATATATAGATATAAATATATTTAATATATATAATTTAATAACATTAATTATCATAATTATCTAATTAATACAATGATTGATAATTAATAATTTATAACCAATCAATAAATTTTTATAAATAATTATATAATTACGAAAAATGTTATCATTTTTTTTAATAAATACATTAATATGTATTTAATTATTTCATTTTATCAGTTCTAAAAATTCGTTTATAAATAAAATATATAATGTTTCTAAACATAAAGCTCTGATAAAGCTTACTATTTATATGTGCTAAAAAATTCACTTATAATGGAAAACCATTATTAGTGCTAAAAATAAGGCGCTAATAATGGTTTCCTTTATCAACGATAAAATAAAAGCCTATATAAAAGGTTAAATTTATCAGTGCTGAATAAAGTGCTGATAAATATGTCATTTACTAGCATTTTCTTTTAGGAGAGATAAATATCGGTGTTATTAAAGGCCTTTTTTGTATTAGTGGTATTTTTAAATTATTTTAGTACTTGTGCTGTTGTTTATTATTTACTTTTCTTAAATTTACAATTTTTATATTTCCTAGTCTATTGAACTAATGGATATTTTTTTATTTTATGAATTTATCATTTATAATTTCTTTATAATTGTTGATAATCCTATTTTCTATTATTTTTATTTCTTGAACTATGATATAGATTAATTTGATTAGATGATAGTACTGTTTTCCAATATACACTTGATTGAGATAGAAAATTAACGTTTACCTTTAATAAAAAATTAACCAAAACTCTTTTATTGTTCTATACCTACCCTTGTTGGACCAAAAAACACATGCTACACTCTAATGTTTAAAAAATTAAACACAAGAAATCATGAAAAAGAATAAACAGGGTCAAAAACAAAAAGAATTTCCCAAAATGATTACAGTAATAGATGGTCTTAAAAAATCAAAAGAATGGGTCTCTAAGTGTGAGAAATATAAACATAATTATCTAATTTAAAATATGATCAAAGTTTCGTTCCCTTTTTATTTTTATCACATTTTATCTTTTCATCAATCTTACTCAAAATAGAATTAGAAATCAAATTATTTTTTAAACAATTCCTCAAGTAATAAATTTTATAATGTCTACATATACTATAATGAATCCAAGATTCATTAATTTTATAGTTAAAATAATATCCATTATATCTATTCAAATAATGATGATCTAATGTATATGAATATTTAGTTTTAGGTGCTCTAAATATGTTAAATTCATCTCTAAAAGAATAAATATAATTATTTACAAGGTTAACAATATAACAATCATCAAAATATTTTTTTAATAATTATCATATAATACTTCTACACCTCAATATAAAGTACATTACTAATGAATAATATTTAATTATTAACATTAGAACTGACTCCAACTGTATTTATTTTATCATTATTTATGAATGTCATAATAAAACTATTAATTATTGAGGGATAATTGAAAATAAAAAATATCTACTCAAATGCATATACTATATACTATCAACATATCATTCTATATTTCCATTCCAATGGATCCATTCGAGTATTTTAAATTAGTAGTACTTGGTAATTTTTATGTGATGTGTTAACAACTAAATGTTGTGTAATCCAAATATTCTTCCTTTTAACATAACAAATAACATCTATAATGAACACTAATCTATTTGTAATGTAGGAATGTTTTGTTGGACTATATTGAGTCAAAATCAAACTGCAACCACTAACATAATGATGAGAAAAACAATAATGATTTAAATAAACTATATATTTAGTTTCTCTGATAGATTTGAGATTAAAATACATTCTATACAACAATTTATTTTTATTAGTGTATTCAATCCCTTATAAGTCCCCAAAACACATCTGACTACTAAGAATCTTTTTGAGTCATTCATCCCCTATGGTGAAATAAACATTAACTAGATTTAAAAATGAAATAATACATTAATTATCATTTATTCTATCCTCACAATGAGTAGTAAAAGTCTATATATATATTTACACTTAATATGAAAAATATGTTTATGAAATGGGAGTTTTTATACAAAAATATAATTAATATAAATTCTTATTAATTCCTTATCTTTATTCAAGGAATAATATTTAATTTCAATCATATAATTGTGATCATTTAGTTCATCAAAATAATATTCATCAGTATTATGAATAAATGAACAGAAATATTGTACCACTATAATTTGACACACAAGACACATTTTTTCTTATAGATATGAACGATCATTTTCAAAATCATAATTTAAAAATCACTAGAATCTTTAGAATAAATCAACGTAGATTACATGTCAATCAAAAATTTTATTTTATAGTAATATATTTTATGAAATTTTCATTTATATTTTTATTTTATCTTACAATAAAGTAAAATAGTGAAACATATTCCTTACTTTTATGACATTTAAAGAAACTTACATTCTTATCAGTTTCATGATTATTCTTTGAATATTTTTAAAACCATTTTATTCTCTTCCAAATATAATTGAACCTTTTTTGCATATAAGTTAGATCATGATTTATTTAGTTCCATTAAGTTCATCATATAAATAATAAATAAATACATACTTATAATTATTCTCAACATTTATAATCATAAATTTTAGATAAATACTTTCTATATTGACTATATTTTGATCGTCTTATAGAATTTACATTTAAACTTCATACATTATTAAATCACTAATCACATTATTTATTTTTATTTCATTTATAGGTTCAAACTATCAAACAATAAATTATACCCAACTCGATATCATTTTTAATACTCTTAAACAATTTATGTATATATTTGGATAGGGAATTTCAGGACCTAGATCTGAAAAATTATATATAATCTCAATAGTTTTTTTATTTATCTGTGTAATTATTCTTCTATCAATGATTTCAAATGAATCAGTACTAATATTACTAGTATTTTATCTCAAATTACTAGATTTATATATACATTCATAATAATGAAAAATAATCACCGGCATTATAAAAATAATACATTGGTAAAATATATTAAATTCACTAAGATTAAGACCATAGATAATAACATTCATATTTGTTGAATTTAAATCATCTTCTACCTCTCGATCTATAATCCATAATACAGGTTCACCATATGAAATATTAAAAGGATTAATATCTTTCACATAACCTTTTAATCCCAAATTATTGATATAAATAGTCAACTTAGTCTTCTAACAACAAAAAATTTATCCATTTATGTGTGGAGCTCCAACCATAGACATTCCTTCCTTTATATTAACCTTTTTAGATAAGAAATATTTTCCCCAAAACTTATCTGGATTGATCACATAAAATTTGATATTTGATACCAAATACTATCATAATATAATCATATGTATTAGTATAGGGTCACATAGTAATAATATTTCACCATATGAAAATTAATAAATCACTCTTTAATTTTATCTACTATCTATATTTTAACTTTTATGCATTGTGTAAAGGGAAATACAATAATGAATAAGACAGAATGTAACTTTATTACAGATTGAGATCAATAATAAAATTACTTCACTCCACACCACAAACAAAAACTATATGTTTGTAGATTTTATTCAAGATCTATTTATTAGGAGATTTATATAGTTAAGAACGAGAATATAGTGTTTAGGTTTTGAAAATATAATATATTTCAATTTTGAAATTTTATAATAAAATATACGTAGTTTATAACATTATATCTAGTATAATAATTATTCAAATAAAAAAAAAGAATATAGGTATAGTTTTATGAAATTGAGATACACTAGAAAATTGTGATCGAATATAATTTACTAAAGATAAATTAATAATAGAAATATTTAAAAAAACTTATAAAAACCATTGATTCTTATTAGTACCATATAGTTTGACTTATAATATTATTTTAATCACATGATAACTATATATCAATTGAAAAAAATCCGAAAATAACATCTTCCTTTTAAAATAATGGCTATTGTATATATTTTTTGAAATGAAAGGTTGGGGACGAAGCCCCATAAAAACATCATTAGAAATGTTTCTTATACATTATACTAAATTATACTTTCAAAAGATAATTTAATATCTCTCATTTATATTTGAAAATATAAAATAATATATCAAATCATATTAATAATATTTGATAATATCTAGCTGTAATATTTCCAAAAAGAACTTGGAAAACATAGTCCAATATCTCTTTTAAAATAAATTTTACATTAAATAATATCTTTAGTTTAAACCAAATAAATATCCCTATAGTATAAAATGACATCATATAAGTGTAAAATACCAAAAAATATTTTATTGAATTGTAAATAATGTATTAATCTTTACATAGTATTAAATATGATAAATAATGTCTTTCATAAATATTAATATGGGAATATCTACTCTATATAAGAATGAACATAAAATTATAGAGGTTGTGTAAGTTTCAACATGAATAATTGTTTCATGTAGCTGAGGTACAACCTTTTATAACTCAGATCAATTCTGATATAATAGTAAAAAAGAAATCTATATCTAACATAACCATCCTCTAAAAATGAATTTCTACAATGAAGACTTAAAAAAATATTATTCTTATAAGGACGACTTCTAAATTTTACTATTTAAGTAATATTTACAAACACTTTCATAAATGAAATTTCAAAATCAAATGTTATTTTAACACTATTTTGATACATATTGTATAAATATTATGAATTATTATATAAGTATTCAAAAAAACTTATAAAATTAATTAAAAACATTGTAAAACTTTTCATTATTATTATAATAATATTTCAAATATAAATCTTATAAATTAATGCATTTTATACATTGGGGAATTATTTAGAATAATGATATGTATCCAATCAAACATAAATGTAAAACATTAGTAATAAATGAATTGAGAACTTTTGAGTATTAAAACTAATATATATTGAGATTAAATGTAACAATAAACTATACCATTGGAATTTTAAACATAAATAATTTTATTAATTGAGAATTTCATGTCTATAAAAATTCAATCCCCTTGAATGTTACTTAATTTTAGTAAAGAAAATCATTTGGTACATGAGATGAATTAATGTTGAATTATTAGTATTTAGAGGAGGGGAATATCTCATTATAAGTGTTTAAAAAAATTCAAAACTACTAACTACGATTTAATATATCAAAATGGTTTTATATTATTCGTAAATAGTGGAGATATTAGTTTTAAGAGTTATTAGCCCCCCCCACATAGCGGACTCAAAAATAGAAGAAAACACAATTATTGCATCAGATGTTGTTAAATAAGATATTTGGATCTTAAAGTTCATCACTATAGTTCGGATGGTTCCTATAATATTAGAATTCATTGATCATTATGATGATAAAAATATATTGATTTCTCAATCCATGAATCCTCAATCTCATCAAAAGTCCATACAAATCCATCTAAAATTCTATCTCATTCGAAAAGTCATTATGAGGAGTGATCTAAGGAAATATTGGGAGGCTATATATGATAATGTAAAGGAGCCATTAACAAGTAAATTAACATATAAAATATTAAAAATTTTGTTATGTATCAATGAATTAGATTCAAGGGGTACTTGGTGAAATGAATTTTTTCAATATATATATATCCTGATTTTATAGTAAAATTAATCTCTATTTTTAATTTATTAATGTTTGATGTGTACATTACATGAGAAATTAATTATAACAACCCCTCTAGGTAAGACTCTAAAATGTCCCTAATTAGTGTGAATAATAAATTCTTATGGGTTGTAATGATATGTTAAAATTATTGTGATTTTGGGGTTGTATCGAAATGCAATTTTTACTCATGAGATAGAAAGAGTCAGTTGTTTTCTAGACTGATGTATGAAAGTATATAACATGGATTTAAATACATATATTAATTATTATAATTATGAATGTCAGCTTTATATTAATCAATATCATCTTTGTTTATAATGTTATGAAACATATTGACCTAAAAAATTTGTTTACTTTCTTATGCCAGTACTGATTCTAAGATAATCAGAGTGTTGGTAGGGAATGCTGGAAACAATTATGCAGGTATTTGTTAAATAATATTTTATTTTTCCAATTTATGATAAGTATGATAATTCATTCTGTGGTTGAATTACACGTGATTAAAATCATTGAAATTATTGTAAATGTGAAATGAGATGTTATTATCCATTTTTATGATATACGTGTTGTGCATTTGTCTAGATTTTCTAATATACATTTAGAATAAATATTATATGATTATTTTGTATAATATATTAACATATTTCATTTCTAGTGTATGAAATTCATTCCTGAAAATATATATTAAATGAGTATGGATATGATATATAGAGAAACGAATTTTGTAAATATCTATATGAATATATGAGTGTATTTGATAGAGATCACTCTAGATCCCCTTGTATCATGAGTAGAATCATTTCCTTACATGAAGATTGTATTTAAATAAATATAGATGAGAAAATACTAATTACATTTATAGTTTCTAAAAAATAGAAGGTCTCACATAAATTATATGGAACAATAATTTATTTTTTTATAAGGTGTGTGTTTGGAATTAGAAATTTTTTTGATTACAGTATCTAATGGATTTGGGATGAATTTAGAAGTGTTGTAGTCATTCACAAAGTCAACATGGATTTAGAACACGTAGGAAATTTTTAGATATATTTATTAATGAATATTAACAAGAACATTGAAGTGAGTAATCTATTAATTATGTTATGTGTAAAATACAAAAAAAATAAGGTTACTTTATTTCACATGTTTTTTATAGCAGGAATCATTCATATTTTGGAAATTTTTTTACTTCATAAAATTTATCATATTTTTTATCTTGAAACACATCGTGTGATGGAATATTAAATATTAAGTGTTAAATTAAGAATTAATTGATTACTTATAAACAAGTTTTATTTCTATATGACTTATAAAGTTTATAATTTTAATGTTGAATAAAATACTATAACTGTTTTGGAGAGTATATACTTAATGATGAATCACTACAAAAAGAACTTTTCATTACCACATATTAAATTAGTTCAATTATAATAAACTAATTTAAATATCACTTCATTATATTTCCCCTCATAGAATTAGTGTGGTTGTAGTAGGTCATTGTATAACACCCCTAGAATTTGTGAATTTCTCTCAAATTAATTTAATCGTTTTAATGTATTTTATTAAAAAAGCAGTGAATATATCTTATATTATGTGAATGCACAATGTCAATAATTCATTTCAATATAAAACGACATGTCTTTTACTATATTAAACACCAAATTGGACTGGGCTTCACGAAACACCAACTTCGCTTGCACTACAAACAATACTGACTTGGCGTACATTACATGAAACACCGAGTTTCTATGAAACATCATTTGGTTGTTTTAATTTTTTTAAAATGAGATAATTATAACCTAACAGTTAAACATAGTAAAAAAATATTAACAAATACTTTTAAACTATTTGTTATATTGATTGTAAATAAATAAAATGTAATCATATTATATTATATAATTTTTTGTAAAGTGTTAATATGTTTTAAAATAACACTTTCATAAGGAAACTACATGTCAAGTCCTTCGATGAAAAAAAATTATGGACACATTTAGAATATTAATATGGAAAAATAAACTTCATTTTTGAATTCAGAACATTTAAACTAACTTAGGGTGAATTTTTGGTATTTTTATAAGAAACATCATTTTTTATGAATAGTAAAAATACAACTTTTTAGTTTAAAATTATTTTTAGTTTAATTAATTAATAATGTTAAATATTATTATTTTTTATAAGGTTAATTTAGATCAATATTAAATCAATTTATAGAATTTACTTCATTAGAATAAATTTCACTTTGAAATTGAATATAAAATCTTAAGAAACATATGAACATTTTTTGGCTTTAAAATCCCGCTCTCTCACAACATCTATGGGATTTAATTAATATTAATATTCATAATTATTTGTTTTTAATTTCAAAAATCCAACATAAATGGTTTTAATAAATTTGAAATTTTTGTTATAATATGGACATTTAAATGTTTTAGGAAAAATATTAGTAATATTCATTTAAAATTAATCACATCAGTTATGGCCAAATTAACCATATTTAGAGACTAATCCTTATATTTATGGAACATAATGATTTTGAAAATTATCTAAAACAAATTTTATATTAATATTTATTAAATAAACCATTGATTATTTAGATATTTTGTGATTTTATGAACGTTTTACTTAAGAAAATGTGTACACATAACTTGTTTCTAAAAATATCAAGAATATACTTTCCATTCCCTATAGAAGGACACCATGCCTACCTATTCATAAAACCTCTAAAAACTATTATTTTCGGCCATGATATGTCATATAAACATCCAAAAATTCCCTATTATGCTTGGAATCCTCCATTTAATGAATGTCTTCAAGGGAAGCATTTTGGAACAAACCAAAATGAGTTTCCTGATTAAGAGGTAACACCTTCTCTCAATATCCTTTCTTTTATTTTCTTTCTCCACCACATCCACTCTCATTATAAAATTAGTATATAAAAACATCCTTATATTCAATATAATTTGAATTTTTATACAAGGTGTTTTACAGACACTTACACACAACTCCATCAAATGGGTAACAAACATACTATTTACGTGTACGACAAACTACTACCTCACTAAAAAATGATTGTTCATATTTCTCTCATAGTGGAAATTATTACTAAAACTCTATTTATATATTTAATATTTTTTATATATTTTTTATTTATTCTTTTTATTCTATTTATAGCACAAAAAATTTTACTATCTATTTGGTGTTAATATGATGATTTCGTTTGAGGATGTGTGTCTACCACCCCCTCATAGTAACATGATTAGTTCAAACACTACATGGAATGTATTAAGAGTGGTTTTAGTGAAATTTTTTGGAATATTTGACATTGTAATGATACTTTAATGATATTATATACATATATACATTTATATAATATTCATTCATTCTTTCAATACGATAATAAAAATGAAAATAGCGTTTATGAATACATAAAACATATTATATCCATGAATGGTGTATTTTATTTAATACTTCTATATTATATATATATTATTATAATACACATATATGTTATTTGAAGCATATTTATTTCAGGATATACATTCTGAAAATCATGATATATGTATAAGGACAATTGATATATCTAATTATGAAACATGCGAGGAAGAATGAAAATATTACCCGAAGTGAAACCTTAACATAGAATTGTTAAAAAGTGGGTTGTGTGAGGAAATAATAAAATAATATATGGTATTACATATAAGTATATTATTATATAAAATTGGTATAATAAACTTATATTTATTAAATAGGATTATTGAACATGTATGAAGAGTGTCAAGACATAAGGTTAGGGAAATTCACTATTATTATAATTGTTGGAATTTACATATTGATTATATGATATTTCATTCATGGGGTTTATGTTTCAAAAGTTACCAAATAAGAAATAAAATTTTCTATCATTTTACCTTCTTTGATACACATGCAATTTAATGCACCAATATTTTTTTAAAAGGTGTACATAGTGACTTTGATATGTTATATCATGAATCTCCATCATTTCATGATATTTTAATTTTAATTTAATTTAACATTGTCACAATGGGTGTATAGTTCACTGTTACCATGTGATAAACGTTTATTGAAACAATCCCATCAATTTTAAAGATTTCTCATAATTGTGCTTCCTTTACTGAAATATTATGATCCATATCACAAGAAAATTAATTAATTTTATTCTTATATGGTTTTCATTGATTTATTCATGTATTGTTACCATTTTTATAATATTTGGAACCTAATATAGTTAAGAATGTGCTTCTAGGAAAGCACATATTTACCCTCTCATCAGTCATAAATCTTGCTTCCTTTATAACCATGTTATACAAAAAGGGTTTACAAGAATATACAACTATTCTCCTATAATCATTCAAAATTTATTTACATTTTCTTTTTAAGAAATGTTTTCAATGTAAATTAATTTTTTAATTATGGACCAAGAATTTTTCAAACCTTTTACCATGAAAAATGAATGTTATTCATAAATTGTATTAGGTATATGGATTTACCCACCGTACTTTTTTTCAAAGAATCCATTACCTGTATAAAAGGTTGATTTCTTAGAAATTGTTTTTGAAATTAATTTTTTAGGAAAAGAGTTTCCGAATATTTTTCAAGCATCCATTATATGTTTTCAAGGATTTTTTTAAAAATGTTTTGAATAAATTTTTATAATTATTAAAGGAATATGGTTTTTAAAAATACGTTAAACGTATTTTATATATTTTCAATGATAAATATTTTTAAATGATTTTCTATCCTTATTTATAAGTTTTCTATGTATTTTAAATGAAATGTTATTTAAAATATTTTCAATATCTCTTTAAATTTTTTCAATGGAAAAAGGATTCAATAAGTTTTTAGGGCTCTCCTTATAATTTTTCATGTTTATTTACAAGAATATAGTTGTTTAAATTTTTTTATCAAAGTATAAAAGATATTTTCATTATGAAATTATTTCAAAAAAAATTTCCAGGTTATTTTGCATATAATATTATATCAGTTGATGTTACTCATGTCCTTGTATGGGATGATACAAATAAAACATTCCTATTACTTCTAGAATAGTTTTTGTTGTGATGAAATTATTCTTGTGAAACCTATTACTCTTTTATAGGTTATATGATGTTGAAACCAAATAGTTTTATGGGTTATTCTAATGATGAAATGATTATGAAACATATATCTTATTCAACATGTTATCATATGATTTAATCATTATGATACCAATTTCTTTTCCTGGCCTATGATATGATTGTTTAATATTTTGTGGCACATGTCTATATGATTTAATTATGAGATGGGTGGGAACAATATATCCATATAATTAATTGGGTAATGATTTATATACCATGAGATAGAATAAGATGGTCTTGGGAGTGAACCTTGACTACTAAGATGACCATGACAGTGAACTATTAATACCAAGATGATAAGAGGAGTGAAATCATTCTACCAAGTTGGTATGGGGAGAGACGTTATACCTCCAATATGGTCTTCGAATAAATTCCTTGTGTACTGTGAAAATCATTTTATATATTCTAATGTGTTTTACAAAATTCCATGATTTATTCTTATGTGATTAGTTCTTGGATTATTTTTATTATATCATTATGATTCAAATATCATGAACCACCATTTTTTAGCCCATGATTCTTGTTTATGATCTTATGATATGTGGGGTATGATATTACAATGTTATGAAATCATTATCATACCTTAATTTTTATTCTCATTATCATATGTTTATTATATTTATCCTTATTAAGAATTTGTGCTCTCCCATTTCTTAGGGTTCCTTTCCCTTGGTTATGAAGAATGGTTTTATGTATGTTTTAAAAAATAAAAATATCATTAATGATGATGTATAAGATCTTACACCACATTAGAATAATGTGTTTCTTATATTCAAAGACACTAAAAAATTAAATTAATCAATCATTTATTCTTGTAATGTGTTTAATATTTATGTAAATGATTTCATATACATGTATGCTACACCTCAGTTGAAATAGTTGGTATAAAATTAAATATTTAGTCAAAATATAGAAATTAAGGTGAGAAAATTTTAGTGAGATACCTAGTCATATTTCTAGGGATATTTCTATTGATGTATATAAGGATATGTATAAGTATAAGTTAATGTTTATGAAAATGTCTCAGAATTTTGGTGATGGATATTGTGACTGGATTCTACAAAAAACATCCTTTTTTAGATACTTCATGTAAATGTGGTTCTAACACAGATGTTCCTAGATATAGCAACTATGACAAGAGGTTACCAACATGACTCAAGGAAATCTACTACATGAAAGAGTGCCTTGCTATACACCTATTTTGATACTCTTGGGGGATATGCTTTGGAATTTCACAAACTCATCTTGAACTATCATGAAGGATTTAAATGTAAATGGGTTATGAATAACCTATGATGAACCAAGGGTGTCATAGATTAATGAAGGTGTCATGACTTAAACATCTTTTAAGTAATTATTTTCATCAATATGTGGTTTTATGATATTGTATGTAATTCTCACAGTATTCTTCTGGTTAGTTAATGGGGGGAACTGGATGGAACTATATTAACATTTACTATGATGTACAATATATTAATGAGTATTCATGTGGGATTATCACTGGAGAAAAAGATGTTATGATCATTCCAAATAATTGTTCCAGAGGAAATGATTAAAAATTGGTACCTTAAACTACTCTCAGACTCACCATGGAAGATAAGGAAGGATTTCACCAAGTGTTTGGGTGATGGAGGTCATGGAGGAAAAAATATTTAGTATTCTTTCTACAAAGAATGTGGAAATAGTCACATAAGTGAATGTCTTAAAGGAATAAAAATATGATTTGATTGTGGAAAAGAAAGAAAAAATAAAACAGACTACAAAGAAAAAATGAAGAGTTTGATTAAGGAAATGGATGTGAATATTGGCCTCCCAAATGAATCAATTAGGGTTTTGTGTTTTATGTATGGATTGGATGGTCATTATTTAAATTAATGACCCAAGGGTAATGATCCTAAAGATAACCAGTAAGGTGGTGTGAGTAATGGTTACATTGCTAATTATAACGAGACTATAGATGTAATAGAAATGTCAGAGGTATTTCGTAATAATATGAGATAACATTATTAATGAATTAAGTATTATGGGGAAGAAATAATATTTTTATGTATTTGTATTCTATAATTTTTAATGGTGAAATATATAAATATTGTTCAGTTTATTTTTTTCACTAATGATTTACTAGAATATGATGATTGGTTCTGATAAAATATAAATGTGATTTAATGGAAAGGTTATGTCAATGGAAAACACATGGTTAAGTGGAAGATAAACCTTAATATGTTTCTTATGTTACAATAATGTTTTTTGGATAACGATATGGAAAATAAAAGTAAATTGGATGGTACTGTTTACATTTGAACTAATTAAAATCATGATGAAAATTAGTTTAGGTTATCTTGGATCAAGTTTAAAATTTCATTGATATGTGGAAATATCCATTAATCTCTAGAATAAGGAATAATGCATGATTTACAAATTATAATTGGTAATTTAGGTAATTATAATTTTTTAAGAGAATTTATAAGGAGGGTATTCACATGATGGTAATGTGACAACCAATAGATACATTTTGGTACATAGGGGACCGATGTTAGGATAATTTTGTGACTTTTTTTCAAATGTTTTGTATATTCATCTTTCAGAATGGTTATAAGGTTAACCATTCAAGATTATTCTATGTTAAACTTAGGATGAAGTTTTAATGAATCTAGGTTGTATTGAAAACCATTATTAAAAGGCTATTTAGTGATTTTATTTCTTTCCAAGATGTATAACATATTTAATTGGAAAATCATATTACTGTGGTTCATGAAAAGGACATCAGTTATTTCAAGTGGAAACCAACCAATTCTGAAAAAGTTGTGGGTCTTGAACACATTACTAAAGGATGATAACTGTTTCACGGTTACCACTAGCCTATGCTATGCCCCAGTTAATGTGTATGTATTTTTATGAATAGCAATTTATAAGTAAAAAACGGTGTTAATTTTATTTTTAGACATTAATGAATTTATAGTATTTATTTTTATGAATAGTTATTGAAAAATTGTTATATTTTTCTTTCTTTTATGGGACTTTATATCTTTTAAAACTATATTTTAGTGCCATGGGAATCAATGTTAACTTCTAGATGTCCATTTATTAATGTAATGGATGAATTAGAAATATTTAAATTCACATCCAACAAATGAAATTTTGTTTATATAAATATATTAAGTAATTATATTTCCTTATATTCTTGGTGAATAAAAGAATTAATCAATATTAGAATAATGATAATTAAATGTGTTGTCCTAATAAATGAATTTTTGATTAATAGATGGACTTATAAATCATAATATATTTATGTTTTTGAGGTACTCAAATTGTATTTTATCATTCACATGTTTATGAATAATGAACTCAAATAATCCCTATAAATATTTAAAATTTCTTCTATGTCCAGTCATTACTCCCAACCTATATTACTTCAACTATCTGTGATGGTTCAAACATTCCCTTCTTAAAGAATGTATTTTTATTCATTTTTACAATGTGGGTTTCTTTTAATGAAACTATAAATAATTAAAACATTGATAAACTTGATGAATTTCTAGGGATAAATTCATTTTACAGGGTTAGAATGTAACACCTTGAGATTTTATGATTTTTCCAATTAATCTAATCTGTTTTTATATTTTTCATTTAAGGAAATACAAAATATATGTTATATTATGAGAATTCACTTAGTCAAATATTCCTTTCCCATGGAATTGACCTGGATTATACTATATGCAACACCAAATTGACTTGCGCGACATGTAACACCGACTTGTCTTATGCATTATGTAATACCATTAAATTGACCTGTATTATACTATATGAATATTAATTGATAATTTTAAATATATTTTTTACAATGGTTCTATATAAATAAAATGTATTCATAATAGAATATATAGTTTTTGGTAAAGTCTTCATATGTTTAAAAATATTATTTTTTAATGAAAGAACATGACACGTCCTTTTGTGGAAAATAATAAAATTAATATTAAAAACATTTAGAAATTAAATTTTATAAAATAAACTTCATTTTTGAAATCATAATGTATAAATTATAATATTGTTAATTTTTTGGATTTTTCTAAGCAACTTTTTTTCTGATGAATAGTGAAAAATACTACTTTTTAGTTAAAAACAATCTTTTTATTTAAATCATTATTAATGATAAATGATTATATAAATTTTTTATAAAGTCACATTATATCAATATTACATATAATGACATAATTCACTTCATTATAAAAAATTTCACTATGAAATTGAATATAAAACCATAGCAATCTTTTGGACATTTTCCTTCTTTAAAAACCAGATCTCTCACCATTTTTTGTATGATTAGCATTAAGATTAATTTTCAAAAATATGTTATTTTAATTTTGAAAATAAATAATTTGTGGTTATTATCAATATTTAGTGTTTGAAAAAACATGATCATGTAAATTTTTGACCAGAAATATTTGTAATGTGATCAAAATTAATCATAGTGATTAAGGTCAAATTAAGCATAATTAGAGTCCAAACCTTAAATTTATGGACTCAGATGACCTATATAGTTATCAAAAACTGATGTTATGTCGATACATAATTTCTAAACCTTTAATTATTTTTTTGGTTTATTATTTATTATTATTTTTTGGTGATAACATGTATACAACTAACTTGTTTCTAAAAATTCAATGTGAGTCTTTTCCCTCCCTAGAAAAGGCCACCACATCTTCTTATTCATCACTCCTCTATATACCATTTGTTTCAGAAAATATCTATCGAATAAACTTTCAATAATCCCTCCATTCCACCTTGAGTCCTCCCTTTTATAATATTGTATTTTTTTAAATCCTTTTTGAAAAAACCAAAAGGAGTTTCCTAATTAAGAGGTAACATCTTCTCTCAAACTCATTTATTATTATATTTCTCTAGGCCCTTCACTCTCATTATACCATTATTATATAAAAAAAATTATCCTGAATATACTATTATTAGTTTATACAAATATTTCAACCTACACTTATTGAAACTTTCATCTAATGGGTAACAAACATGCTGTTTACGCGTACAGCTAACAACCATCTCACTAATCGACGATTGTTCATTTTTCATTTTACCACCTCTATTGATGGATATTATAAAAGAAAATATTTTTATATATTACACATATGAAATTTATTATATATTTAATCTTATTTATTCCTTTTACAATACATATGTTTTTTTTAATTTCAATTTGGGATAAATGTAATACATTTTTTTTGAGGAGGTGTGAACTACCACCACCTCAAAGTGATGTGATAAATTCACACACTACATGGAATTTCATAATGATGGTTCTTGTGAAATTACATGATATATATAACTTTATAATTATAATATAACTATATTATATACAAATATTCAAATATATCATTTTTTTCTTTTCGTTCAATAAGATAATAGAAACCGAAATAGCATTCATGCATACATACGACTTACCGTCTCCATGAATGGTGTATTCCATTTAATACTTCAATATTATAAATCGATTATTATAATAAAAATATAATTTATATAAAATAATTTTTTTCTAGATATACATTCTGAAAAACATGACATAAGTATACAGACGAAATATATATCAAATTGAGGCACACGTGAAGAAGAAATCTAATGTTATCTGATGTGATACACTAACATGGAATTGTTAAAAAAATATTAATATAAGGTCATAATAAAAATATATGGTATTATATATAATAATATTATTATGTAAAATATGTATAATAAAATTATATTTTTTATATAGGAATCTTGAACGATTATGAAGAGATTGAAGACAAAAGGAAAGGGAAATTCATCTCACATTTTATATCTATGAGATAAATCACATATTCACCACTCTTTTCTTTTATGTGTTTTATAAAATGATCATGAAATTATTATATGATTCATATTCTTATATTTATTTTGGGATTGAAATATACATTATTTTATCTTTCATTCATGTGGTTCATGTTTCAAAAGTTACCAATTCAGTAATATAATTATGACTCAAATTACCTTCTTTGATACACATTCAATGTTATAAAAATATATTTTTATATTAGGTGTACATAATGACTTTGAAATGTTATATATTAAATCTTATTACATGAATTATTTTTTTATATTCATTTAATTTCACTTTCTTACAAGGGGAGTGTGATTCCATGTTACCAAGTGATACAAGATTTTTGAAACAATATGATCATTTTTTGAGATTGTTTATGATTATGAATCCTTTATTTAAATAGTATGATCTATATCTTAAGGGAATTAATGAATTTTATTCTCCACTATTTATAAATAGAATATTCATGTATTATTACAATATTTCCAGTCTTTTGTACAAAATATTGTTATGAATGTGTTTTTATGAAAGCCCGACTTTACCCTCTCTTCGGTCAGAAATCTATATTCCTTCAAAATAGTTTTTTATAAAAATGGATTCCAAGAATAGTCCACTATTATACAATAATATTTAAAGTAAATATTTTATAATATTTTCTTTTATAAATGTGTTCAAAGTAAATTTTTTTTATCTTTTTGAAAGATGCATTTTTCTATCATTTTAACATCAAGAAGGAATATTATTCCCACCTCATATGACTTGTATAGATTTACCTATTATAATTTCTGTGAATATTACTTCTCATGCTTAAAAGGTAAATTATTAAATTTATGAATTTAAAAATAATTTTTAAGGAATATGGTTTTAAAAAATATTTTCAAGCAGCCTTTATATGTTTTCAAGTAAAATTTTTATCAAAATTTTTTGTAGAAATTTTTATATATTGAGGAAAATAATTTTCAAAAATTTTCCAAGAATATTTTATATTATTTCAATGAAATAGATTCGAAATAAATTTCAGGCCATATTTATATTTTTTCATTGGTTAAATGGTTTTCAAAATGATTTCAATATCACTATATATATTTTCAATGAAAATATGTTTCAAAATGGTTTACAATGGTTTAAATTTTATTTTCAATAAAATTGTATTTGAAATGTTTTTATCATAGAAGAAAAGATAATTTCCTCAAAAAATATTTTCAAAATATCATTCCAAATAATTTTCCATATAATATGACATTTATTGATGTTTCGCATTCCCTTATAGGAAGGTATACAATGGTTCCATTCATATTACATATTTAATGGTTTAAATTTATATGAAATAATTATTATGAAACCTGTTCCTATTCCATGGGTTATATGATTTTGAAACCTACTTTTTTAACAGGTTATGCCTTGGATGAAATGATTATGAAACTAGCATATTTTTTTATAGTTTATGATATAATAGAATTTTTATGATAACCATTTTATTTCAGGGGTTTGGATATGATTGTTTATGATTTTGGGGCACATGTTTTCATTATTTCATTATTAGATGCGTGAGACCTATATCACCCACTAATGTATCTGGTAAAAATTTATATCTCATGAGATAGACAATGATGGTCTTGAGAGTGATCCTTGACTACTATTATGGCCGGGGGAGTGGACCACGACTACCAATATGGTATGAAGAGTAAACACATGTTACCTATATTTTATGGGGAATGAACCTATAATAAAAATATGGTCTTTTAAGTGAAGGCTAGGATATTATAGAAATCTTATTATATATTCTTCTTTGCCTTCCATAATTCCACTATTTATTCTTATGTTATTCTTTTATGTCTTATGTTCTACATTTTATTATGACTCGTATCTCATGAACCACCATGATTTATTAAATGATTCATTTCTATGATATTATGAAATGAGGGGTATGATCTTACAATGTTATGATCACTTTATCATACCCCTTAGCATATGATTATTCTTAAATGTTTCCTTTAATTACCCTTATTGTGAATTAGAACTCACACCTTTCTTGTATTTACTTTCCCCATGTTATGAAGAATAGTTTTATGTATGAGTAATAAATGGGAATATCATTAAAGATGATGTTGACGATATTTCACCGTACAAGAAGAATGTGTTCCATGTTTCTAAAGACACTAAACTATTATGGTCCTTGGGTATCTATTTTTTATAATGTGGTGAATATTAATAAAAAATTATGTAATATCCATGTACATTAATCAAAGGTCTCTATATATTTAATAAGAGAGGGGTGCAACCAAAATGGGTTTTGATGATTTAATTAGTCGGTATACTCCTAAAAAGGAAAGTGTATATTGATTTACGCAGAATTAGTTCTGTAAATGTTTTTATCAAATAAAATTAACATGAATAATGAGGTATGTATTTCGTCTTTTCTTCATTTATCTTATTATCATTTCACATGAAGTGATCCATGTAATTTTATGGTTTTCTTCTAATAAAATTTTGTTTTGAATATTTCCAATAAAACTCATATAAAACTTATAAATAAATTTCACATAATTTAAAAATTCTCCCCCATAAAATTAATTGGTTCATAGAAATTAGAGAAATAATCTCATGAACGAGAATAGGTATGAAAATAAAAAAGGTGAAAAATTACACATAATGATAAGGGTGATAATTATGATATATGTGATATAGATACTAATGGAAGAATCATGATTAGGTACACACATTATCTATTAAGCTCCTCCAGTGAGTAAAGTTCTCCTCAATTGGTTGTAATTTTTTTATATTTAAAAAAAAACTAAAAAAATAAATCTAGTGTCTTGAAAGAAACTATATGAAGAGTTGAAGAGTTTTTAAAAAGATATAGAAAATCAAAAAATTGTTTAACATACTCAATATAATGCCCTGCCTGATTTAGATTATGCGTAGATATGTCTAATGACCTCTTAATAAGAATCCTCCCTAGATATTACTACCATATATCTAACAATCTGAAAAATGTAAGGTCATATACCAACCATGATATTTGGCCACTATACCCAAATTAGCATACCAAAAACCCTAATAAACAATATCAATTTACATGCTTTTGAATACAGTTCCATGTGTATCATATAAAAAATGTGGGGTAGTTTATCATTTTAAAGATATACAAATTTACCTCACTAAAAAATATCCATAATAAATTTAACATAAATAACACCATCCATGAAAAAAATATGAACAATAAATTGATATATAAAATAATAATTGAGTACTAAAAATGATAAACACATGGAAATAAGACATCTAAACAACTCAATATAATAAAAAAACCTTTATCATATTACTACCTTGGTAGATATATTTATGATCCCTGGACTATTTAGAAACTTTTAGCATCAAACATACCATCATGAAAAGAAACAAAAATTGTAGGCATACGTACAATGGAAGGGGTGTATATTTTTTGAGCTAAATTATAATAGGATAACCCCCTAAATCCATACATTGCATTTTATTTTTAAATTCTCAATGTCCGGTTTAAAGCTAAACATATAAAAGTACTCTTTTAAAATTTAAAGAATCTTTCATTATTAACTACATTAAATTAATAAATCATTTAGGAACATTTTTAACAAAACCACATAACCATTAAAGTGATGAGGCAACAAACTAAGAGAATGTGAAATCCATATGGAATTATGTTTGAGGAAAACTAGGTTCTTTTTAATTTCTCATGTCCAAATCCAAGAATATATAATTGTACATAAGATGCTAACTATAGTGGAATCCTTGAAATATATCTATATCCAATATCCAAAGGGTAAATATTTAATATTTGTGAATCCATAGGCACACTAATTAGAGTTTTATTAAAAATAGTCATTTAATCTAATATTGGATAATAATAGTAATATAAATACCATATAATGTACTTGTCTTAAATCACCGCCTAAGTACATGAATCGTACCATGATAACTTTAATAAATTCAGGTTTTTAATTTAACTCACTCTTTAATTATAAAACCATCCTTTTAAATATGTATAGAAAAATTTATCATTTTTTAAAAATTCTGTGAATGTCTCTAATAGAGGGGTATAAGTTTAAAAAAAGTTTTTCTTGAAATAATAACATTGATTAGACAAAACACTCCTTTTTAATAAAATTACCTGCTAATAATATACATTTAAATTTTTTATAAGAATTTATATTCCTTTGTATGGAAAGAAATATTTAATTTACATTAAACATCCTTTATACATTCACATAACAATTTGAGTGAAATCATTTACCTTAAACCATGTAATACTTTATAATTAATTAATTTCTATCTAAAAATTTTAAATAAATATTAAGACATAATAAAAATCCATTTCTATTTATAGAAATTTATTTTATATAAAGCTTTATGTGTAAAAGTTATTGAATATGGTTGAGAGGGGGTAAATAAAAGTGAATAATTTTTAATATAAATATATTAACTATATAAATAAATTATCAATGATAATTAATAGATATAATTAGATAAAAAAAGTATAATACTGAATACAAATATTCTTATTGTGGTTCAGTATGAATTGGACATAGTCTACTATTATACTTCTCTATTTGGAGAGAGATATGTTGTGAGAAACCATATTTTTAAAGGGTAATCACAACCAAATTACAATCCTAACATTAGATACTAGGAGGCATGACCAAAATTTTACTAACATAAAAACCAAGAGTCACAGCCTATGAATTAAATTTATCTGTATAAGAATAATGAGAATGTAAAAGCACATTATAGACAAAATTTAGTGTAAAAAACTCATGAAATTAAAAAAAATAGATAGAAGTAGAATAAAACATAGACTTTGGTTTTTGATTTAGATCAGCTCGATTGTCTTGTAAAAGTTGAAAAATACGTCTTAGAAGATTTTTTCCATCCATTTAGAGATATTCAGTGGAAAAAATTGATCAAAATGGACTTCGTTTCTATAGGACTTCAATGATCATAGTAATTATTTGGTTCTTAAATTGTTCATGTTATCATAATGAAAATGTTTTTTCCCTTGGATTCATAATTAATCCTTTAAATGATATCTATTATAGATAAAAATTCAATCTTTAATCAAAAAATCAATTCAAATTCGAAATATATAATTATCCAAGTGGAGAAAATTATCATTCTAGCGTAATCATAAAAGAATTCATCTGAATTTAAAACTTAAATAATAATTCAAACCAATTTGAATTAATAATTAAATAATTAAAATATCATCCATAATACTAGTTCGTATAAATTCAATAAGAAGCATAAGATAATTTGACAATTTAAAATAATTTTTTTTTTATTTTTTTAATTCAATGCATAATGTAATTAATCCAAAAAATTATAATACATTAAATACTACGAAATAAATTTAAATATTCTAAATATCACTATTTCATTGGGAAATATATGACTGAGAGAACTTGTTTTGGAAATTGAAGTGGTTTGATGAGAAATGGGAAGCCTATCCTTTCTATGTCATAAAAAAGATGACATGATTAAAGAAGTTCATATTAGGTACACCATTGTCCTTCTTGATGGACACTACCAGTAGTTTCCATATTCAAAAATATATACAATCTACTTTCCAAATGCAGGTGTTCAGGTTGGGTATCATAACCAATGACACTGAGGAACTCACATTGGACAAGAGTATGGGAGGTTGTCCTACTCACACCCTTTTGTGGGAGAATATTTTCCTAGAGTGGGACTCTATTATAGATTTCAGATATGTTCAAGAATATATTCCTAATCCTGATATAGAACTAGCTACCATAACAGAATGATCATAGGTTAACCCAATTTATGAGACAAATATGTTGGATCGCATTAGTGAATCTGTCCGTATGCATCTAAGGTTTTTCTTCATTTTCCCAGAAATTGGTTGTTACTTATATGTTGAAGCCTCATAATCAAAAACTTCATAATATGATACCACATTGGGAGGTAGCTAGTTTTCGTAGGAGGGTATTGATCAATTATGATAAACCCTTCATATCCTAATTATTATAGGAATCACAACCCATGTAGTTCATTAACAAGAACAATTTAACATTAAACAGAAAGGAAGTATGTGTGGGATCTTGGGAACTGGAAATTTTAGGTCAAATATCAAGGATACATCCTCCATATTCTAGTTGTAGTAGGAATCAGAGTTATCATAGTATGATCATTACCTTGGCACTATACCAAGGTATATTCCCTTATACAGTTTTCTCTTGGTCTTACCACCCATTAGGGATTACACACTAATTTTTCCTAGCCAATGGATAGACATGATAAAAATTCTCGGACAATTACACCTAATTAATCCCATGTGAGGTATTCTAGGAGTAAGAACAAAGGTATATAATTCATAAAGCCTAACTTCATGTGGATGTAGGGATTATGTACTCAGACATGCCTTGGGAAGTTACAATATGAAGCTCGAGTCATAGGGAGACATACTACATATTGGTATTGTGATAATAATGAAGGATGCTATATTTCAGTAGATTTCATTGTCTATTGGTGGATGAATTAGAATGGTTAAGGGATAGGAATGATTGGGTCCTCATGGTCAGAATGAGATTGGAACGAGAGGACTTAGCTCGAAGTGGGTGCCTACTTGAGCTTAGGCCTTAGGAAGTGTCCACCTAGAAAAGAATGATTCTCTCTATGGTGAGGATGATGATGAAAATTCCCCTAGACCTATCAGTTGGGTGTTATTTGGGGTCACAAGTGGAATTGTATACTCTTATTTTTGATGATCTAATGGTTCCAGTAGAATATTTGAAGACTCCCAAGACAAACTATGGGAAATAAATTCCCCAAACCAAGATGGTTGTGTTTAATATGGAATAACCATTGAAGTCCCCATGACCCACTCAGGGGTTAATGAACCAATTGATTTTGATTGATATATAAATTCAATCAATCTAGTATGATGGGGTGGATTTTTAGCTTCTTATGATATATTCTAGATCCTCTCAATAATTAATGATATAATGGATCGTGGTAGTGGTAGATATTCCTCCATCCTTAGAGGATGTGTTCATTCCTAGATGACTTATATGTTAGTTGAAATTATGACCGATTTAATCTGGTATAGTTGTGCTCTTGTAGGATCAGGGAGTGATAGAATCCCTTGATGTGAATCATTATTTATGAGACCTTTTCTATTTGATTATAAATTATTCTTATGTGTCTGAAATGAAATTCCATTTCTTTGATGGGTCTCGTTATATGTAAAGTTGGCTATCCACTCCCCCCTTTAATGAAGTCGGGTACCTAATGATGTTGTAGAATTCTATTGTAGTGACCAAATAGTTCATGTGTTTACTTCTCCCATTATTTCACTAGAGGCTATGAAATTACAATATTCTATATCTGAAGGTTTTTGTTATTCTATGGACAATGTGAAGTGAAATGGACTATCTTTTTTCAATTATTTTAGATGCACATTTGGTGATGCTCTAGAAATCAATCTGTGGAGGGTCTTAGTGACATGAAGACAAACACTACAGTGTTTGTTATCATTATCATCCACTCCTTGGTTCTGATCCTTTGAAATGGTATTCATATCAAAATGATAATATATTGTATTGATGAGATGAAGGTGACTCTCATATAGAACATATGAGATAACTATAGACTTCATTTTCTGATTACTAGCCCACATATTTTAGCATAGATAATATCTAACTCATCTAGGACCTCATAGTCAGAAGTGCAGAGGGTCTAGAACATGGTGGGGTGAATGTTTATGGATAACTCTCTAAATATATAAACTCTAGACTCATATTCCTTAGACACACATGGTTCTATATTTTTAGATCATAATAGATGTTTTTCTGGGTGGTCTACATCCATAATGGAGTGATGATAACTATATGTGGTTTGACACAATTCTTTGAGATCTTCTCTATATAAAGTAATGTTAGTTTTGGTCACCACTATATTTAAATTAATTTAATAAATGAGATTCATCCCTTGTCTTTACGACATATTTCCATGGGAGGTTGACCATGATAAATTGCTAGAGTATAGTCCATATTATCCATCTCCACACTACTATGAGGAAGACTATCTTGGTTATGATCATCTTCCTCTTCAGTTGAAGGGTTGATGGACACTTGGAGTGTTGCGAATGTCTCTAAAATGACCTCAAGGACACTTTCACTAAGTAGATTGGGAATATGGGTCTTTTCATACATCATGTATGGAATATATTGACTTTCCTTTTGGGGGTTTTGTAAGTATATAAGCCTACTTCATGATGAATTCCAGAGCATATTAATAACCATATTTTGTTTCCTTAGAATTATCTTTAAAACTGAGAAAAATCTGGAATATTACATTGATATTTCTCATCATTAATAGGAATGTGAGTTAATCCCAAGGCATCTTCTATCCTCATATAGTGAGACATAGTCAGAGAAAGAATTTGTGCTCGATCCCGAGCATTTTGGAATATGTTACTGGTCTACATTGGAGGAAATAAAAAAATGAACTGAGACATATTCCTCTCTCACATGGTGTTCTCACATAGGATTTAGATATGATCCTAGTACTTTGGTGCATTCCCTTCAAAAATATGCCAATATGCCTCCCAAATGAGAGATGAGAAATGATCCATCTCCTATATTTCCATGGAAGGATGGTGGAGTAGTTATTTTTTAGAAGAAGTATGAATCTATCAACCCAATACATTTCCATATTTTTAAATTATATTAAATTTAATTTTTTTGATGTCATAAAAACCACACAATACTAGGTTAGTTATATATGCACACAACACCGAGTTTAAACAAAACACTATTTAGACATGTTTTTGCACAATTGTTTAAATTATAACAATAATATAAAATTTATATAGTTAACTTATATGTTATATATCCAATCAAATATTTTTTATATTCATAAAATATATTTGATATTTATAGGATACTAACAATACAAATATTATGCCTAAAAAACTATATTTTTTTAATAAAGGTGGTCTTATATCTCTTTAATGGAACCCCAATTTTAAATTTTTATTATGAAATGCTTTTAAAATTTAAATAAAAAAATAGACATAATTTTTTAAATAGAATCATCGAAATTATTTTAGGTTGAATTGTTGGTATTTTTCAGAAATATTTCATTTTTAACCAATAGTAAAAATATTGAATTTTAATAAAAAAAAGGATATTACTTCAAATTTATTTATAACTATTATTTACAAATATAATATATTTTAAAGTTAAATTATATTAATTTTACATAAATAAATCCAATTTAAGTCATTGAAACCAACTTCTCATTGGAGTAGGATATAAAAACTTAACAAACATTGGAACATTTTTACTTTAATAACACTCTTGGTCATCCCGTCTACAATATTAAATTTAAATTAATATCTACCATGTATGTGATTGGAATTTGGAAAAAAAATAAAATTTCTTTTTAATTATCATAATTTAAAATATCAAAAAATTCACTATGTTTTGGTCATAAAATATTAGTGAAAGTGATAAAAATTAAATACAACGATTAAGAGAATAATAACATATCAAAGAACTAAAATTTAAACCTAAGGCCTAAAATGACCTATAAAGATGTCCAAAATAACATATATGGACATATATAAAACCTATATTCCATTGGATAAATTTTCTACCATTTATGGAGCCACTTGTTAAGGGAAATATGTGGGTGGAATTCTCATTCCAAAAATTTACAAGAAAACCACTCCTCCACCACTATAAAAAGGCACTCACCTATCCCACATCATCACACCTATAAATATAATTTTTATCACCCAAAAATATTCCAAAATAAGATCAATAAATCCCTCAAATCAACATATAATCCCCCCATTGGGTACAAATCCATCTATTGAATTCATTTTGTGCAAACCAAAACAAGTTACCCAGAGAAGAGGTAACATTATTTATCAATCTATTGTATTTTATTTTCATTATCTAATCCTACAATTGTTCTAATATAATTAGAATATAATAGAATAAATATTATAAATATAAATTCATTTTTATGGTTATATTTTTACCTCCACATAATGTCGGTCGAGGACGTGTGCATTACCGCAACCTCAAGAAGGTATGATTCCTTTCATATCATAAGAATTATATATATAAGTATATATGATTAAATAATATGGTATTTCTGATATAATGATAATTTTATAAATATATAATGTTACTCTCCTTCTTCTAATAATGATCATTGAAAAATAGAATCATTACTAATGCGTACGTACGACCAACCGTCTCCATGATTGTAACGTTGGTTTATTTCTCATAACCATCAATCATGATTGGTTATATATGTATACATGACTTATAAATATGATAAATATTTCTTTATTATTAGTTTTTATATTTTTATATAATTACCCCTTCGACCGTAGTTTACCTTCCAAGATTATTTTTGATAAATAAACTAAATATGATTAAAACACCCAAGATAAATGTAATTGTCTAATAAGTTGTTTACAAAAAAATAATGAGTGAAATAAAAGTAATGATAAACATGAAAAATTTTATAATGAATGTAAAAAAACTAATATGAGTTATTAATCAAGAAATATAGAGACACATGTGACATGCGAGACTCAAGGAATGAGATTATTGTCAAACATTTGTTTCTATGAGGGATACTCTATTATTTGAAATTATTTTTACTTTATGGCGTACATAATACCTATATTGAAAAAATATATCATGAATTATATTAACTTTATATTATTTAAAGTTTTATTTTATATCATTTCATTCATATGTTTTATGATTAAAATGTATGAAAGTGGTATGAGACACATTAGAACGTTTGAAGTTTATTTTCCACAGGAATGTTTTAATGATATTTCAAGGTTATTTCTATGGCATCACACCTTTTTATTACCTAAATATTCATTACATTTTACAAATAGAGGTTTTTTAAAGTCCATTGTCTTCGAAATCATGAACATAAAACATGAAAAACAACATAAAACATTATTCTAATCCACTTTTAAGGCTTCATAATAAGTTCATCCTAATTAAAATTACTACATATCCTATGCTGGAGACATACATCAATGAAAAGGGTGTCCAGAAGGCCCAATATGGGTAATCAAAGGGAACCAGTTTACTTGTGACATAAATAAGAACATAAATAAAAACATAAGGACATGAGGAATGGAAATATAGGGATATCATAAGGAAAAGAACATGAATCATAACTTTAATATGTGGAAACAACATTTCATTTAGACATTCATGAACATATCACCAAGGTTAATCCCTGAGGTGTCATAAACATTACCAATGTTATTCACCCAAGTATCTTGAAGCTTTTCATCTCAAGAGATTAATTCTTTACCAATTTAATTGGAGAACTATCAATGCGCACTCTTAATATGTCATTACATTCATGTGATTCACATATGTCATAATAAGAAATTTCATAAATAACCATAGAGAATAAAATAAATGGGTTTCATTTCAAAATCGTGATGTTTTAAATGTTCATAAAAATAAGATCATTATATCATTTATAACCCATGGAAAGATAGTTAGGGTTATATTTATGTCAATTTTAGAATAAAATATATCATCATTATATATTTATTAACACCCATAGAAACGAAATAGGTCTGGGTATTCACATAAATAAACAACAGAATTTCTTGAGGGAAAGATATAGAAATTTTGAGACGAAATATTTGCAGCATAACGGCTATATAGAATGGTTTTAGAAAACTTTGAAAAGATAGTGGACAAGTGTCACCCACTCATAAATAATTCATAATACAGTTTGGGTACTGAATAATATCATGTTATGGATATTTTAATGACACACCACATGAAAATAAAACATGAATGAAAAGATAAGATGCAATTTCTTTTATGAGAAATTCGGTAGCCTAACGACGTCACTTAAAAATTCAGAAACCAAATTGATGAGAGAAGAAAGGTTCACTAATCATTTGGACGTAAAATGGAATGTAGTAAGAACATATATGAACATATCCTCAACATAAATAGATGGAAAATATAAGACACAACATAAAGGAAGTCAAGACATAAAAAGAGGAGGGTGAAAGGATCCCTTACCTTGAAGAGTAACATTAAAAGCTTGACGGTCGAGACCTAATGAGGCTTGAGGGAACATTGGGAAGACTCCTTGGGAGGTTAAGGAGACCAGAACTTCGTTGAGGATGATTTTTTAATGAAATGAATGAGAGAAATGAATTGTTATTTATAAAAAAAGTGAGTGAATAAATTATTAATTTCCCAGGGACACCTTATTGGTTGTATTTGAAAAACCATGGGCTTGCCCATGGTATTTGCACAAGGTATTGGACACATGGGACACCTCACATAATATGTCACCATTCATAAGTTGACTCAAAAGAATACATAATTATTACATCATTAATGATGTCATTAAGCACCCGAAACACAAATCTGCATTTTTACTATTCACTGAAAATTCAACTGTTTCAGAAAAAAACCCAAAAATTCCCCCTAAACTAATATTAATGCTCTGAAATAAAAAATGAAGTTCATTTCATGTCAATAAATTTCTAAATATGTTTATTTTATGTTTTAAATAAAATAATTATTTATTCCAAAAACACAACTTTAAAACTATAACTCATTTTGTAACACCTTAAAAAGTAATCAAGGTCCCATAAAATTATCGTATAACCATAAGAAAATAATGTAACAATTTATGATTATATTTTATGGAGGTAAATTTTAATTTAAAAATATATAATTAATTATAAAATTTTAAATAAAATATTTAAGGAATACCAAAATACCAAAACTTAAACTATGATCGTTTTTCAACTTTTAAGATGTCTAAAATGTATTTATACATTCATGGGTAAAATTTCTATTTTTTTGGTAAAATTACAATTCATTACTATTCATATGGGCATGTTACTATTTCTACTTTACTATTCACTAAAAACCAAGTTGATCTTATTAGACTCTAAATTTTTCACTGCTCACAACTGTAGAAAACATTTTTTGAAAATATTTTCACTTTATTAATTATTTAATGAATAAAAAAATATTTTAAAATAAACTTTTTCCTAAATTCATAAAAAATAAACATCTTATATTTATCTGGAAATTCGAAATTCACAAACTTTTCCATAAGAAGAAATAACAATTTTATTTATATAAAAGGATTACACAAAGCATCTAAGGTATTGTTACATATCCCCTTATTACACCAGCATATGACCTAAGTGTTAGGTGTGCTATGGAGATAGAATATTGTGGTGGCTCGGATAACATTGCCCGAGTGGTGATTTCTATCATCTTGAACTTCTCCCTTAGGCGATTCCTTTCAAGCTTCATACGTTGAAGTTCAGCTTGGGCTTGGTCTAGAGTAGAGACCAGTGATGCTACCTCATTCCCAAGCTCTGAAAGATGGGATTTATATGGCTCGAGTCTATTGGTTGAGGCCATTCAATTTTTATTCTGTATTAATTAACCAAGGTAACCGTATTTATAAAAACACAATGTTATGATTATTGTTTCCAACGGCCATATTGACCAACAGTCATATAACACTCGAAATCGAATGATCTCATTTTAATTATACCACATCATTAATTAATGGAAATAGTTTTGTTCAATATAAAATAAAATAACACAGAAAATAAGTAACCAAATATAATTAAAAATTCAGGTCGTTACATTCTTCCCCCCTTAAAAAATTTCACCCCTGAAATTTTATCTAGTACCCTCTAATGGGAAAAGGTGTGGGTTCTTATGTCTCATGGACTCCTCTAGTTCCCACATGGATTCTTCACGTTTGTTATTCCTTCACAACACCTTAACATGGTTGGTAGTCTTGTTGCGTAGAACCTTGTCTCTACGATCCAATATCTCCACCGACTGCTCCTCATAAGAGAGGTCATGTTCCAGTTATACCACCTCTAAATTTATTACAAGTGAAGGGTCAGGTATGTAATTCCTCAAGAGGGATACATGGAAGAAATCATGAAGATGGGATATATTTGGAGGAAGTGCAAGCTGATATTCCACTTATCTAACACAATCAATGATTTCATAGGGGCCAATGTACCTAGGGCTGAGCTTCCCTTTCTTCCCAAACCTCATGACTCTATTCTAAAGTGAAATCCTAAGAAAGCCTTTGTAACCAACATCAAACTCATTATCCTTAAGATAGTTGTCCACATATCTCATTTTCCAACTCTGAGCATATTTAAAGTGTTGTTGGATGGAAAGGACCTTTTCTGTCATCTCTTGCACTAGATTCGGCCAAAGAATATTTCTCTCACCAGCTTCATCCCAAAAAGTGGGAGTTCTTCATATCTCCCCATATAGAGATTCATAATGTTCCATTTAAATGCTCTAGTGGAAGCTATTGTTGTAAGATAACTCAACTAAAGAGTGATTTTGATCACATCCACCTTTAAAATCCATTTAGCATGTTCTCAGAATTTCCTCGATTTCTTGAATAGTCCATTCAGATTGGCCATC
Source organism: Viscum album (assembly GCA_963277665.1). Lineage (NCBI taxonomy): Eukaryota > Viridiplantae > Streptophyta > Magnoliopsida > Santalales > Viscaceae > Viscum > Viscum album. Next base: position 1,442,438,209 of record OY728145.1, on the reverse strand, counting down.
ATTTGGGGTGTGATAAGACATTCTAAAATTCAATTCAGTGCTCAGAGCTTATTGAAGAATTCTCCAGAATATTGATGTGAACCATGAATTATGATCATATGTGATAGAAAGTGGAACTCCATGCAACCTTACCACATCCTTCACTTAAATCATTGCAAGTTGATCAAGAGAGAAATCTTCCCGAATAGAGATAAAATGGGCAGTCTTGGGGAGACGGTCCACAATAACCCATATCATATTATTTTCTTTTGATGTTCTCGTGAGACCTGTGACGAAGTCCATAGTGATGTTGTCCCAATTCCATGATGGTATGGGTAGTGGTATCAAAACCCCTTTAGGAAGTTGTCGCTCTGCCTTCACTTGCTGACATACCAGGCACCTTGATGTTTATCCAACAATCTCCCATTTCATATTATCCCACAAATAATGATCACGAAGGTCCCTATACATTTTTGTGCTACTATGTGGTATAGAGAAAGTAGAGCTATGAGCATCATCCATCATCTCCTTTGTTATTTTCGGAATATATGGAACACATAGTCTTGTATGAAATTTCAGTTCACCTTGTTGATTAGTATTGAACTCAGGAAACATCCAATCCTTTATAGCCTCAAACATCTTCTGTAACAAATGATCTTCTTTCTGAGATTTGTTGATCTTATCTAGTAATGGAGCTTGAGAAATCATTTGGGTTAGGGTTGATGATGTCTCTTCCCTTATAATTCCCATGTCCAGATTTACCAGGTCATTGATCAAAGGATCTTTTTAAACCCTCATCATGGAAAGAACAACTGGGAATTTCCTGCTTAATGAATCTGCAACTTTGTTTACTCTTTCGGGATGATAATGAATTGAACAATCATAGTATTTAAGAAGGTCCAACCATCTACATTGTCTCATGTTCAAATCCTTTTGTGTGAAAATATACTTCAAACTATGATGGTATGTGTATATATCACAATTCTCCCCATAAAGATAGTGACTATATGTCTTCATCGAAAAAACAACCGCAGCAAGCTCCATATCATTCTTAGGATAATTGTTTTCATGAGTATTCAACTGTCGAGATGCATAAGAAATAACCATGTCATTTCGCATTAGGACGCACCCAAGCCCTTTCAGAGATGCATCACTAAAAATAACGAATCCTCCTCCACTTGAGGGAATAATTAACACAGGTGCTGTAACCAATCTCTTATTAAGCTATTGGAAACTTTCCTCACACTCCATTGTCCAGATTAACTTGACCCCTTTTCGAGTTAACATGGTTAATGGATTAGAAAGTCATGAAATGTTTTTCACAAAACACCTATAATATCCCGCTAATCCAAGGAAACTATGAATCTCAGTTATTTTTGTAGGTTGAGGCCACTCCTCTAAAACTTTTTTATTTTCAGGGTCAAATTTTATTCCTTCATTGGTAACAATGTGCCCCAGGAAAGAAACAGTGGTAACTAGAATTCACATTTACTGAACATTCCTAAAATTCTCTCCTTCCATAGAGTTTGCAGAATAACCCTTAGATGATCCTTATGATCCTCACGACTTTTGGAATATATCATAATATCATCAATAAAAACTACAAAAATGTTATCAAGGTAGTGTTTGAATACTCCATTCATTAAATCCATAAAAATAGAAGGTGCATCAGTCAGTCCAAAAGGCATAACAACAAACTCATAATTCCCATATCGTGACCGGAATATAGTTTTTGGAATATCTTCTTTCTTCACACTCAATCGATGATAACCAGATTGAAGATCAATCTTAGATAATAATTGAGCCCCACGAAATTGGTCAAATAAGTCATCAATTCTCAGAAGTGGGTATTTTTTCTTTACTATTATTCCATTCAGTTCTCAATAATCAATGAATATCCTCATCGATCCATCCTTCTTTTTCACAAAGTGAATAGGTTCTCCCCAAGGAGACGGACTCAGTCAGATAAACTCCTCCAAAAGTTCATGGAGTTATTTCTATAATTCATCCATCTCCACATTTTTCATCCTATACGATGTCTTTGATATTGGATGAGATCCATGTATGAGTTCAATGGAGAACTCAACATCTATTTTTGGGGGACGTCCAGGCAACTCCTCAAGAAATACGTCAATGTATTCCTAATTGATGGGTACATTTACTATCCTCATACTCTCATTTCCATATTCTTCTTCACTGATAAATTCCATAAAGAAGGATATAAAAGGTTCTTCTAGACAAAGATCTAGTTGAGATATCTCTCCGTGGAAGAAAACTGCAGGTTGTCCATTCAAGACTACTACGATTTCCTTACATCTTCATTTGATCATAGCATTATACTTTAAGAGCCAGTCCATCCCTAGTATAATGTCTAATTCCATCATGGGAATGAAGACTAGATATGCGATAAGATTTTTCTCACCAAAGTAAATACTAGAGTTTCTAAACACTAATGATGCTTGGATAATCCCACTAGTAGTCTTGACTAATAACTCTACATTTAGCAAGTCGAGGGTTGATTATAAATTCTTTGAAATCTTGGTGGAAATAAAGGAATGTGTAAACCTAGAATCAAACAATGTACTTTACAGCTTTGAGAGAACAACAAGAGTACCTACTACCACATCATTTAGAGCATCAACTTCAGCTCTCGTGATATCAAAAGTATGACCTTGCTCCCTTGGCCTTTGTTGAGGCTGATGGTGGTTCCCCTACACTACCCTTGGATTTGGATAGTGATTGGAAACATGCCCAAGTTGTCTTCACTTAAAGCACTGGACATCAGGTTGGGCCTGCACCATCGTCCCCTTGTCATTAGTGTTTGGAATTTGAGGTTTCACCTCACTACAACAATTCCTCGCAATATGGCCATCTCTTCAACACTTGTAGCATTTACCGCTCCCGAGCAGGTAGTTCCCCGATTTCTTCTTCCAACATTTATTACATGTGGGACATTTCACTTTCTTTCTTCCTATTCCCTGATCAAAGGTCCTCCCTATGATGGGATCTATCGATCTCTTTTTGTTTCTTGATTTATGATACAATTTCATCTCAGCAAACTGCAGTTCAACCTTTATCGCACTTCGCACAATCTCCTCATATTTGTCATAGTCTTAGTTGGCTAGATTCTACCACAGATGAGGTCTCAGTCCATTGAAGAATCTAACAACCTTACCATTTGGATCCATAACAAAGATAGTGTTATATCGTGAATATCGGATTATGTTCATCTCATAGCTTTTGATAGATTCATTCCCCTTCTACTTCAGCTCAAGAAACTCTTTCTCCATTATTTTTCTCATGGAACCCGGAAAATACTTACTGAAAAATATCCATCTGAACACTTCCCACTCCAAAGATTAATTTTCCACTCTTATCCATGTGTTTTTATTCAGTTCCCACCACTGATCAGATTCCTCTTCTAAGCGATTGATATCCAGGGTGACCTTCACTTGCTCTGAACAACAGAGCACAAAAAAGATCTTCTCGATAGAGAAGATCCACTACTGATCAATCAATGGGTCAATCGATCCACAAAAGGATGGTGGTCCATGATTAATAAATGATTCAATAGAATGTTTTTCCCTTCACGGTGAGATAAGTCTCTCAACCTGATTCATGTCATTTCCCATAAATTTATTCAGTTGGTTCTTCATTCGCATGAATGTTTCCATTCCAACTTCCATCGGAGGGCCGTTAGTTCATGGTCCATTGTGGTCCCCATTTGCACAGTTTCTCCTATTGCCTGACAATTCTAAAAAAATAAAACCTTAATGAGAAACTTATTTCATTTACGAATCATTTAACTATAAATGATCTATGTTATAAAAATTCTTTAAACAAAGATATTTCTCTATAAATCATTCATAATGATTCATAAAAAACATATGATTAACCAAACATATCCCCCGGGAGTGTCATAACCATGAGTGCAGCAAGGCCCGTTGTCATGCACCAGTTCCCATTCAAGTCTAGCTCAAAGAGGTGTTTTTGGGTTTTACCCTTATGTACATTTGTGCTAGAGCCTCATGTACTTGTTCATATCCAGACAAGGATGTATTTGTTTGGTAAACCACTTACTCTATATTCACAAAAATACTTGGAAAATTTCTTATATTTAATCTTTTATATAGGATTATTCCTAAATATTTCATAGCCTAATTTCCATAAATAACTTAAATATCCTTTGATACCAACTATGGCACCCCTCCTTTTTATTACATAACTTTTCATTAAAATTTACAAATAAGGTATCTTTAAAGTCTTGTGTCATGGAAATTAAGAACATAAAACTTGAAAAAAATAAAACATTATTTTAATCCACATTAAAGGCTTTATAATATGTTCATCTTAAGTACAATTACTACATGTCACATCCAGGAGACATACATCAAAGAAAATGGTAAGCAGAAGGCCCAGTAAGGGTAAACAAGGGAATCAGTTTACTTGTGACATCAATAAGAACTTAAATAAAAACATAAGGAAATGAGAAATGGAAGTATAAGCATATCATAATGGAATGAACTTGAATCATAACATGAATATGTGGATAAAACATTTCATTTAGACACTCATGAACATAAAACCAAGGTTTATCCCTGAGTTGTCATAAAAATTACCAAGGTTATTCACTATGGTATCGTGAAACATGTCATCTCTAAAGATTAATTCCTTACCCAATACATTGGAGAGATATCAGGGAGCACCCATAATATGTCATTAATTTCATGTGATCCAAATAGATCACAATCAAAAATTTCCTAAATAATCCATAGATAATAAACAAAATGGGGTTCATTTCTAAATCCCGACGTTTTAAAAGTTCTTAAAAATAAGATTATTATATCATTTATAACCCATGGAACGAGAGTGATGGTTATATGTATGTAAATTCACGAATAAAATATATCATCTTTATATATTTATGAACACCCATTGAAACAAAATAGGTCTGGGTATTCACATAAATAAAGAAGATAATTTCTTGAGAGAAAGAGATATAAATTTTGAGACGAAATTTCTGCAGTATAATGGTAATATAACATGGTTTTAGAAAATATTGAAAATAATGGGGACTATGGTAACCCACTCATAAATAATTTATAATAATGTATGGGTACATAATAAGATAATGGTATGGATATTTTAATGACACACCATATGAAAAGGGAACATGAAAGAAAAGAGAAGATGTAATTTCTTTTTTGAGAAATTCGGCAGCATAAAGGCGTCACTTAAAAATTCAAAAAACAAATTGATGAGAGAAGAAAGGGTATATCATCATATTGACATAAACTGGATAGTAATAAGAACATATAAGAACATACCCTCAATACAAGGATATGGAAAATATAAGACACAACATGAAGGAAGTCATGACTTAAAAAGAAGAGGGTGAAAGGATGCCTTACCTTGAAGAGTAACATCAAAAGCATGAAGTTTGGGACCTTGGGAGGCTTGGGGCCCCCTTGGGAGGGATCCTTGGGAGGTAAGGAGACCATAACATAGTTAGGATGATTTTTGAATGAAATGAATATGTGAAATGGCATGGTATTTTATAGGAAAAGTGAGTGAATAAATTATTAACTTTCAAGGGACACCTCATCGGTGGTATTTGCAAAACCATGGGCTTGCCCCTGGTATTTTCCCAAGGTATTAGCCTCTTGAGATGCCTCATATAATATCTCACTATTAATAATTCTACCAGAAATCTTACATCATTATTACATCATTAATGATGTCATTAAACACCCGAAACTCAAAACTGCATTTTTACTATTCACCGAAAATTCACATGTTTCTGAAAAAACCCAAAAATTCACCCTTAGCTACTATCGATGATCTGAAATCAAAAAATTAAGTCCATTTCATGAAAGTAATTTTCTATATATTTTTAAACTAATTTTTATATAAAATCATTATATATTCCAAAAATACAACCTTAAAACTATAACTCATTTTGTAACACCTTAAAAAGTAATCAAGGTCCCATAAAATTATCATATAACCATAAGAAAACAAAGTAACAATTTATGATTAAATTTCATGAGGATACATTTTAAATTGAAATTATTAAATTAACTATAAAATTATAAATAAAATATTTATGGAATACAAAAATACCAAAACTTATACTATGATCATTTTTTCACTTTTAAGATGTATAAAATTTCTTTATACATTCATGTGTGATGTTTCTATTTTTTGGTAAATATCCATTACTATTCATCACTATTCATATTTGTATGTTATTATTCCTACAATACTATTCACTAAAAACCATGTTGATCTTATTAGACTCTAAATTTCTCACTGCTCACAACTGTAGAAGACAATTTTTTTAAAATCATTTCACATTATTAATTATATAATGAATACAAAAATATTTTAAATTACCATTTTTTCCAAAATTCATAAATAATACACATCCAATATTTATCCAGATATTTGAAATTCACAAACTTTTCCATAATAAGAAATAACAATTTTATTTTTATAAAAGTATTACACAAAGCAGCTAATGTCTCATTACATATCCCCTTATTACACCATCATAAAACCGAAGTGTTAGGTGTGATATGGTTATAGAATCTTGTGGTGGCTCAGACAACATTTCCCAAGTGGTGATTTCTATCAGCTTGAACTTCTTCATCAGCCGATTCTGTTCAAGCTTCATATGTTGATGTTCGGCTTGGGCTTGGTCCAGAGCAAAGCCCAGAGATGCTACCACTTTCCCAAGCTTTGACATATGGGCTTCTTGTGGCTCGAGTCTACGGGATGAGGCCATTCAATCTTCTTTATGTATTAATTAACCCTGATAACCGTATTTATTAAAAAAAAACATTAAGATTATAGTTTCCAATGGTCATATTGACCAACGATCATATAATAGTTTAAACCCAACAGTCTCATTTTAATTATACCCACTTCGATAATTAATGGAAATAGTTTTGTTCATTATAAAATAAAATAACACACACAATTAGGAAACAAATATAATTAAAATGTTCAGGTCATTTTAATGTATATATGTCAAAAACACTTGTTTTTACTAATCATATAGTAAGAAATTATTAATAATTATATATACTAATTAAATATGTATATTTAATGAAAAGGAATACTGTTTATTAATTAAATCCATTACTAAATTTGAGGAATTATTTTGACACACATTGTATAGTGGGGCCCAACCATTTTACATCTCATTGTTTCATTGATAGGTTCTCATGAGAAAAGTAATTTTGGAAAAACAGAATAGTTCAAATTATCTAGGGGATATATCTGGATAATATAGTTTTTCATGATCATATGACATGAAATCTCATATGTATAATTTTTATTAATTAGCATTTATTGTTCTATACATGATATTTTTTATACGAGAAGATATATAGATGCATTTAATTCCCAAATTATTGATTTAATGGAATTGTTTTCAATTATTTAACATTCCATATTTATTATGCCATATCATGTTATTTGAATGTATTGTGTTATTAGTTACTTACCTTTCCATGTTTATTTTTTTCGTTGATTTATTATTGCTTCAATTGTACTTACCCTTATTAAGAACCTGATCTCCCATTATTATGTTTCCTATATCTGGTATATGAAGAATAAATATTTCAATTATCATTAAAGGATAGGGATGTTTTACTTATGTTATGATATAGTTTCCTCTCTTAATGCATTATGGTCATTAGGTATGTAATATGGGCTTCCAAAATTTCTAAATTGTTTTGTAGCTTGTGATTTGATGCATGTATTTGTGCTATTGTAATAAACATTGGCTCATGCTCCTTAATTTTAGTGACAATGCATTATTGTTGGAATCAGATATCTACTAGTATAATCCCTAGAAATTGGTTTGATAAAAACATAAATTGGGGAATACATCCCTATGATATACTTCTAAGACACATATAGAAGAACATACATGAATTTTAGTAACGTTGAGATTATATAGTCCTTCAAAGAAATACATCTTTATCTAGATAATACAAGTGGATGTGGCTATGAACCATATATAACTTGATGTGAAAACTCTAACATGGTGTGTCAGGCTTAACTCTGAAAAACTTTGTACACGACAACGGGCCTTACTGCACACCTAGTTTGGGACTCATGGGGGATATGCTTTGGTTAATTCAAATTTTCATTACAATAAATTATAATGAATTTAAAAGTATAGATGTACCCAATGTAATAAAAGATTATGATTATAAAACTTATAATGTATAAATTTTTGATATGTGAGATGCAATACTTAGAACTATACATTATGATTGTATGAGCTAATCTAGTATATTAAATTGTCATAAACGGATCTTACCCAGAAGATTGGTATCAATACTCATTGATCATTTCGGTACTTCCCTACTAAAGAAACCAATACAAATGGTATTGTAACAGAGAAAATTTTGGACATATTAGGGAAATTTATTCAGGATATGAAAAATAACATTATTCAAATAGAGAATTCTTTTCCACAAAGGGAATCTACTATGCTAGATCACTTTATACTACATAATCCCCCATAGTTTAGTTGCAATACATATAAAATTGTATTTAAGAGGTGGATTAAGTTTCTAAAGAATATATTTATGGCTTTGTAATGCGGTGAAATGGAAAAAGGTTAGAAATGTAGTGTATTATTTGTAAGATGATGTTGACCAACAATGGTCCTTGGAGAAGAATACTAGAGAGGAAAAAGAATTAGATGTCATAGAATAGAGATATTTTATGGGGACATTATTCTATAACTACGAACATTATGATCAAAAAATTGAGATGAATATAATATTCCATAACATTAATCAAATGGAAAAAAGAGAGATTTTGTAATGACCCTAAATTTTTGAATGATAATTGTTTTTATATAATGCATGTTACATTATTTTCTACCCTACAAAACTATATCACATTAATAATATTGTGTGTGTATTTTAAATGTTACCATAATGGTTCAACCATTATTATGACCGTTGGTTAATTAGGACCATTGGTAAATTAAAAAATTGTTTAAAACACTATAATAATTATTATAATGTTATTATTTGTGATATAAGTAGAAATGGTGATGGAAAAATAATGAAAAAAGTGGAAATGATGGAGTCATCTCGTAGATTCATGTTTTATGAATCCCATTTTTCATAACTGTGGATGGAGGTAGGGTCATTTAGATTTTATTTGGCCCATGCTCAAGCTGTGCTTCAACATGTAATGTTTGAATGAAATTCCTTATGGGAGAAGTTCAAGTTAGTAGAAATTACCACTCAAGTAATGTTATCAGAACCACAATAAGAAACTATTACCACCAGAAAACTTACCCTTAAATCATATGAAGGTTTTATAAGAGTTTATTTTTAAATGCCTTAGTTTTTTTAATTTTAATTCCTTTTTATAAATAATGTTTTTATTCCATCAGTTCTGTTTGAAGAATAGTTTTTCTTAATAAAATCGAGTTAAAATTTGATAAATTGATATTTCAAAGAGAAATTGTATTTCCAAGAAAGATATAAATTTTTACTATACACTAAGATATTATTAAAATATTTATTTTAATTACATTTAATTATATAAAGTATCTACATTAAATGTAAATGAAAAAATAATTTTGTTCAAGTGCAAGAAAATTAACTATACATTTTATATCCGTAATTTTTTTATTAATAAAGATTATTATATTTAAAACAAAAAAATATCATATTTAGAGAATTAATATGATAACATAAATATCATTTTTTAAATAATCTTGTCAAAATTAGAATAGGGTGAGTTTATTATAATTTTGAAAAACATTTTTTTCTCGTGAATAGTAAAAATACAGTTTCTATTTTCTTGTATGTTTAACGAAACATAATTGTGTAATAATGGTGTAATAATTTGTTAAGAAAAATCCAAAAAATAAATTATGTTATTTTATTGATATCCAGTTTTTTAATATATTTTAATCGAAATCTAAAACAATATTTTACTATGAAAATTTTAAAAAGAAAATATTACAATTAAAAATGTTATTTTGTAATAACAATATTTTTCCTTTCCAAAATAAGTAAATTAAAATCATGGTCAATTGTAATAAATTAAAATAAGCTAAATGGTTTCCTAATTATATAATATTTTTGGAAATAACATGAAAAAAAATGTTTTTATCATTTATAACTAACTAGGTGTCTAATGCCTTTATTTAGAAACAAATAATGAATCCCACCATTTTTTCTATAAATTCCCACCCATTTATGAATTTCCTTTTACTCCTAATTTTAATTCAAAGAAGATCTGATATTTATACCTCACTATGTGTCCTCCCATGGTTTTCACAGGCCCCCAAGGTTTTTATCTTCATGTTCTAGGAGAAACAATTCAAGGTATGTGAGATATTAACTTTCCTTTTCCCTTAATGTTCCCTGTTTTATGTTATATGTCTTTCATGTTTCCAAAATTCTTTCCTTTGTACATTTTGTTGCATACCTTTACTATATTAAGAATTTTATATGAGCGGGAGACCCTTTTCACCCCACTTTTTACCATTTTCCTAAACCATGTTTTAAACCCATTGTCTTTCTTTATTTTCTTCTAAAAGTCTATCTATATTGTCAAAAAAATATCTATTTTTATTTTTTGAATACACTAACCTCTTTCATTTATATCGGTATTAATATACATGTGAAAATTATCTAATTTTTTATTGTATTAACATACATGAAACCCGACCTCCTTTTCGTTGGTTAATATTGCATAAACATATTATCTTTATGAAGTTTTCTTAAAACAATATTGTGTTTATATGAATGCCATTTATTTTTTTGTCCCCATGTTATTTATAAAATGTTTTATTATGATCTCCGTGGATCACAAGAAAATTATGACATATAAAGGGTGATCCTTGATATTTATCTAATGTATTGGGTTATGAATTTAATCTTTAGATATGACATGTTTTACAATACCATGATAAATAACCTTGGTAATTTTTATGACACCATGATGACAAAACGTGGTGATAAGATTGTGAATGCATCACTCAAATGTTTTAGACACATTTCAGTGTTATTATTCATGTTATTATTATTATTATTATATTTTAGTTTCATAATTTTTAAATGCCTTTATGATATTACAATTGTTCTTATTGATAATTCTAATGATTACATGTAAAATGTTTCTGTTTTTTTCCTTTATTGGGCCTTATTATCACCTTTTCAATTGATGTATCTCCACATGTCATGAGTTGTAGTAAATGTAAATACTATGATCCTATGATGAATCCAATGAATTATATTGAAATAATTTTTTTATGTTTTTATGCTTTATGTAACTTCTTCCTAAGAGACTAAATATTAAAAGATCCTCTATTTTTTACAATGTAATGAAACGATATGTAGTCAAAAGGAGAGATACCACAGTTGGTATCAATGAATGGTTTAGTTATTTCTGAAAATTAAAATTGAAAAACATTAGGAATTACCATATAGAATGTTTCAATATATACAAAGAGCCTGATATTTTGGTGAAGTATTTAGAAAGAGGGATCTATGAAAAATACCATGTTTGGATATGAATAGGTGGACATGGTTCTAGAATAGATGCACATGGGGTTAAAAACTCTGAAAAGGTGTATATGGACTGACTCGATGTAACCTAGTACATGACAACATTCCCTACTTCACACCTTGTTTGATACTCCTGGGTGATAAATTTGGTTAATCTCAAGAATTTTATGAATCATTATTAATAATATTTAGAAAATGTAAATATTTTTGACGAATAATGTATTTAAGAAAGATGTTTTAAGAAATAAAAATACTTTATAATTAACATATTGTTGAATAAAATACATTATTGACTAACATTTTTTTTGAAAATGGAGGAAAATAGGTTGAACTGTGTAAATAGTGAGTGTCACAGACCATACACTGACAACCCAACAATAGATCATGGATTGGAGAACTTCTTGAGAATGATATATCAAATGAATTGCGGGATGAGAAATAACTTGAATCAATCCAAAATAGTAGACTCAATTTGAAGGTAATAACATTATATTGAGTCTTTTAGGCATCAACACCCACATTTTTTAGTGGATCTACCGAAATAAGGATTATAGATTAATGGTTAAGATCTATAGAAAATATCATTTCTGTAATTTATTGTTTGAAATAAGTGAAAGTCACCTTGGATGTGTACCACTTGGGGATAGAAGCTGAATAGTGGAGGGAACTGATTAAAATCATGAATTCAAGAGGAGATATTGATTATATGTAATGGAAAGAATTCAAGAGAATATTTTTTAATAAGTATTTCCCCAATTCAATTAGAAAAAATATATAGAAGGAATTCCTTGAGATAAAGCAGAAGGAAAATGAATACATTGGAATCTATGAGATTAAATTATCAAGACTTTACTATTACAGATATAGAATTTTCATGGATCATAATTGAAAGGTTGATAGATTTTTGGGTAGACTATGACCGCATCTATGGAAGAGTCTTTCCAATTGAGAATATGAATTCTATGAGGATGTTTTTAAATGTTCTATGAAGGCCAAAATGGAGTTTGGTGAGCCATTGTGGTATGATAAATCAAATGAGAAGATAATATAATTGGACCCTAAATTGGGGAGGAACATTGATAATGGAAGAGGATGAAAGAAGGTACGACTTCCCAAATGCTACAAAATACTGGAATAAGTAGTTAAGGAACACATTTCTTGGTATTGGGAAATTTGAAAAGTGTAGAAGTGTTGTAAAAGTTGATTAGAACTATCATTGTGAGGTGAAGCCTCATCCTTTCAACCATAATGACAAATGGAAGATGGGGAAATCCCAGATTGAAGTCCAATGATATAAATATGGCTATCTTCTGAACTTTGTGAATCAATGACCAATTACGAAGTTAGTGGAAGGGAATCACCATTAACGTCAACATATAACAAGGTATAAAGGTTATGTTTTTTTATCCTGATAAATGAAGTTGAAGTTTCAAATGATGTGCTGGTATGTACTCCTATTGGTCTCACATAGCTAGAAAATACATTGTTTGATTATTGTTATACACATTCCATAATCTACTAGAGTTTTTCAAAGAATATAGAAGTCATCCCTAAACAGATAGATGTAGGGTTCTTAGTCAAGACTCTTCTAGGGATTTCCATAAATCAAATGTTTATAGAAACTCTAGTATTAACTTTGGAGAGCATAATTTCAAAAAAAAAACATTTAGTCATTATCATACTTGCATTAGACACTATATTAGGTAAGGATCAACACTCACAGTATAATACAATGATAAACTATAAATGTAACGAAATATTAGTAGTCTTGAATAGACAACCAATAGTTTTTTTTTTCAAAGATTAGATCACCCGACCAGAGATATATCAAGAAGAACCTCCCAAAGCAATTTTTGTGAAAATGATGAGCGATGACGATGAAGGAAATTCTAGTATACCAATAGAAAATTTTCCCATAATTTGAAAATGATTGGGTGGTTCCTCATGAAAAATTACAATATGATTTCTTAGGAATCGTGATAGTTAAAGGCTCATGAGAAGAATTTTCCCAAGAATGACCTGAAGCTAGCTATAGTTGTTTTTCCTCTAAAGACATTGAGGAACTATCTATAATGGTAAGAACATGATCTAAAAATAGACTACCAATGTTTGAAGTATATATTTCATGAAAAATTAAATTAAACATGAGACAATGGAGATTGTTGGAACCATATAAATACTTTAACTATTCAATTCATTATCCCCACAAAAGAGAAAACAATGTTGTTGATGCATTAAGAGGTAAAGACCCTATTTTTCTAGAAATTATTATGATTCAAGAAGACCATTCAATCAATGTTATAGTAAAACTAGACTAGGGTATTATAAGGGAAAGGACACCATTAAACCTATCACTACTTATGTATCACCAGTCATTACTAGATAATACAATGAAATCTCAAAGTGATGATCTTTTTTGCATGAGAATATAGAGGCCATGGGGAAAGGGATGTTTCTTGAGTTCAATATTGAACAATAAGGTGTATAAAAATTTCATACAAGACTATGTGTTCCATCTATAATATATATAAATACTGAATAGACAGATGATGCTCATATATCTACAATCTCTAAACATCATTCATGAAATCAAATGCATAGAGAACTTCATGATAATTATTAGTGGGACAACAAGAAAAATTGATATTACTGACTATAATACAAGGTTCCTAGTTTGTCAAAAATTTAACTCGGAGAGACAACATCCTAAAGGGGAACTAAAATGACTACACATATAAGCATTGAAGTGCGATAATATCACTCTAGAAGTTTTCACTATTCTCCTATATACATCCAATGGAAAAAAATTTATATGGGTAATAGTAGACTATATGAGGAAGACTGCAAATTTAATTTACATTTTTGAAGACTTATCTCATGGAATACATTCCAAGACATAAGTGAATGATGTAGGGAGCCTGTATGGGGTACCAAGTTTTATCATTTATTATCATGATCCAAGAATCACATAAAAATTCTGGAGAATCCTTCAACATGCTCTGAGTATTGAATGTAATTTCAGTGCAACCTATCACCATCAAACTAATGAACAATCTAAAAGGACTATTTAGACACTCAAGGACATGCTGTGATTATTGTCAATGTAATTTAAAGGTGTATGGTATCAACACCTACAATTGGAATTGTTCTAAAAATATTAAATCTTATATTTGAGTATTAAAATGGAACCCTATACAGAAATATAAGGGAATAAAGGTTGAACTCTAACTTGATGGGATGAAGATATTGAGAGAAGTATTTAGCGACCTGATTTTGTGGAAGTAATGACATAAATGGTTCTTTCCATCTAAAAAAACATAAGGGTTCTCAAAGACACTAAAAGTGAAATTCTAACAACCTTTAAAGGGACATATATTTTGATGTTTGTGAGGAAGCCATCCTTAAAATTTCACCATGGAATAGATTCAATGTAGATTGGGAAGCAATCGAAGCTCATCCTTAGGTAAATTGGGTGATATAAAATATTTGATCACCTAATAGAAGTGGCCTATTAGCATTCAAGTATTCTAAATAAATCTCATGTTCATGATGTATTCCAAGCATTCCTCTTGATTAAATACGTATTTGACCCTTCACATGTACTGAGTCCTAAAGAGGTACAATAGGAACATGGAATCTCTTCTGAGGAGGAGGAAATTGATAATGAAGACCATAAAGATAAGCTTCTACACAACAAGACTACCCAAATCGTCAATTTTTTATTGAGGAACCAAATATTTGACGAAGGGACTAGGGATCTAGAGGAAATAATGTCTATACCTTACACTATTAGGGAAGCTGTGTAGACTGCATCTCAGGGTTTTCACTAACTGTTTGACTTTTCTCCACCAGTCGGGGTTCAGAGCTATGAACAAGCCTTGGACAGCCAAAATGACCTTAAACTCCTTCTACATAAATATTAGGTCAAAATTAAATAATATGACTAAAATTTAATTTATCCATGCCTAATAGAATAATTTGGTTCTTATAGTATTCCCCTTTAAAGGAACACATACCCAAGTCAACCATCCATGGACTGTGAAGAACTATTTGAGAATAACCTTATCAAATGGGCTTGTAAGAAGGCCTCCCACAGCTATGTATCATCATGTACATGTTTTTATAGTTATAACACTCATACTAAATGGACATATCATCCTTAAAGAGAATTCATACTCCAATCAATAATGCATAAATGATACTCCTCAAAATAATAATAATCATCTAACTCAAAATTGTCATGAGAAAAGTATGAATAAGTTGACATAATAATGGAGAGGCTATGAAAACTGAAAGACATTGTGCATGGAACAGTACCTATGAGGTATTGAAAACTAATAGGATTCTAGAATGACTCTATCCAATATCACAAACAACCAGACAATGTGCAGTGGCAGTTTCCCTACCTCTATGTCCATCTATTCCAAATAATAGGTGACACCCATAGGAAAACGTAGTCCCCAACCTCAAACTATAGTGTTCATCAATATAAATTGACACATTATTTCTATCTACACTAAACAGTATACATATTACTACTAATTAGTTTTACCTACTCTGATGTCTGCTGTACAAGATTATGACCGAGTAGTTTTTTCACAAATGCCTCTAACCAACATAGGGGTGAATGACATGGAAGACCATACATGTCCTCATAACGAGACTTATAAGTCATCACCAATAATCTATTGTTATAATAAAACATAATAATAGGGATATTGTTCCCTAATGAACTAATGAAATCAAGGAAACATCCATGAAGCATGTCCTTTAAAACCAGTATCATTTGTTCTAACTGACTAATAATTTTTGTGGGTGAAAATATGTTCTAAGAAGAACCTGTGTACCCATAACACTTTGTAGATACTACCAAAACCTCAAGGTGAAACAAAAATCCTTATCTAAAAAAATTGTACAAGGGAACCCATTAAACCATATAATCTTACAGACAAAAAGTATTCCTAGATCCTCAATTGAGAAAGTATATCAGAAAAGAACGAAGGGGATACCTTTTTTAGAAGATCCATGACTACCCAAACTGTGTCTATGCCTTGTGATAACTTTGATAATTCAATTAAAAATGCATAGAAAGAACCTCGCTTTTCTATTTTTGTATTATTTATGGTTGTAACAAGCCAGTGTGTCACTATTAAT
The DNA here is from genome assembly GCA_963277665.1 of Viscum album. NCBI lineage: Eukaryota > Viridiplantae > Streptophyta > Magnoliopsida > Santalales > Viscaceae > Viscum > Viscum album. Next base: position 1,442,421,518 of record OY728145.1, on the reverse strand, counting down.
CCCCCTTTATATGTTGTTAGGTGGAACCCCAAGTGATAATGCTTGAAATATGACATTTCATTTGAGGCCACCAATATTAGTGTCACATATATTAGTACATATTAGAGATTCCAAAATGAAATCTCCATTGATAAGTATGCGACCCTCACATAAGTTCATCTATCATACCAGTAGAAACCCAAACACATCCATGTATATGTATACCATTTTCTTTATATACATACCAATCCAGTGGTGGGTCATCACCATCAATACAATATTGGAGAACCAGGAATTTGAGATCTGAAAACTTCTTTCCAACTACCATATCAAATAGGGAAGAGGTAAATTGAATGGCTATAATACAACAATAATCGTGACTATCATGCAACTATAGATGCAATATAGAGAATATGGTCATCAAATTCCATTTCTCACTTTCTAGACATATCACATGTGCCTGAGCTTTTCGTCTCCGTGCATCAGCTACCACACATCCCTTTATATGCATAATGGTAAGTTCAAAGCTAATGGAATAATGGTATTTGTCCAATCTATGATGTCTAATATTCGATTCGAACTTTATAATGTTATATTTGTGGCTCTTGTGGAATGTATACAACACAAAGTGACCACTTTTCAGATAATGTCTCCAACAACGTAAGGCATGAATAATAACTGCTAGCTCACGGTCATGCATCAGGTAATTTTTTGTATTATCCCTCAATTACAGAGTTAATTTTGAAATTACCCTATCTTTCCATAATCACACTACACCCTGGATAATTCCTAATGCAACACAGAACACCATATTTCCTCCACCATGATCTAGAATAATCAAAATCAGTACTGAGACAAGTCTTCCATTATATTCCTAGAATGTTTTTTTCATGATTTTAAACAATGGGACTTCAAAATAACCTTTTTAAGACTCATAATAGGTGAAAAAATCATGATAAGTCCTAAATAAATATATTATAATATCTTGAAATCCCCAAGAAACTTTGTATAGGAAACATGTTATTGGTCTAGTCCTAGGAAACTACAACACTCACCTTATTTTGGTTAACTCTACTCTTTATTCCTAGATAATGTGACCCATGATGTGAAACATTGTCAATACAGAAGTGGAACTAGTCATTTTTATCATAAATATGATTCTATCTCAGTGAATTAAAACATTCTCAATATTTCTCGTATAATCGATATTAGTATGTGAATACACTAAGATGTCATAAACAAAGACCACAAAAGGAAAAATTCAAGATAGAAATTGAAACCCTTATTCATCAATTCCATGAAAATAGAGGGTGTATTCATATGAATGAATACCATGATTTTGATACTCATAAAGACCATACCTACTTTAAATTTTTTAGGAGTTATGTTTGAATGAATGAATCACACATGATGCGAATCTGATCTCATATAGATCATTGATAATACCATATCACCTCAGATCTAGTCAGAGAGACTATATATATGAGGAATTTTATACTATTTCTTAATTGTAAGATGGTTCAAACATCTCTATTCCTTTCATAAATAAATGATTGAATAGTCCTTATTGGAGAAAATTATTTGAGAACCAAAATATGTCATGATGGTTCTAAAAAATCCCGAATACATTAAATCTTATAATTTTCACTAATGATTTAGAAATCAGTATGTTCCATCTTATCTAGGGTAATGTATGCTAGAGATACTCCATGAATAAGATAAATTGAAACCCAATCCTCTCTCTTAGGAATTAAGATAGAAAATATTCAGAAAAGATATCCCTAAAATGTTTTACAATGGGAGGAAAAACTTTCATATATATTCCTTTCAATTATTCAAAAAGACTTGAAATCTGGGTGGTCACTCCACCTAGCCCAAGATAATCTGGTCCAAATATTCTGGCCTAAACATTTCACTCACCCTTTTTCAGAAAATTACTTCCCTTGAGTGATGTAAATGACTCCCTATAACGATAATAGTCCACATATGCTTGATATATAACCATACAATTCATTATGGTAATGATATAAAAACCTATCATCTCATATATGAAGAGGCTCCATATGAAGGGATAACTTATTACCTCAAGGGGTTAGTCCCTACATTGGTGTATTCCATCTGACTTTACTCCCAACTATGTATCCATGGTCATCACACCACAGAAGTACTGAATCTCAAACATAAGTCATTCCAAGCTCGATACAAAGATTAAAGAGTGTCAATCATCTATTTATAAATAAGATACAATAGTATATGCAACTAGAATAGTACCTTATATAATAGATGGTCATCCACGCTGATCCTTAGGTATCACCTATAAAGAATGCAACTGGCTTGATCCACATCCCTTTTCTATAGTTAGACTACACTAAGGATTGTATGATCTAATAGAACTAAAAATCAAAATTATGGATACTAAAACCACAAATTCCTCAATAGAAAATCCTTCCTTTACTAATCTAACTCCCCACAGGACAAGATCTAACAAAACATTCTCCAAAACATAGATCTAGTGTGAAGCCTATTCAAATGGAAGTATATGGAAATGTCCTAAAAAATCCCAAAATATTCCCCATACATATGCAAGCACAAAAATCCCAAGGATATATATCACAATAAGGAAACAAATTCCCCTAATGTCCACACTAATGGAATATAACAGATCAGACAGTGTGGTTACTCTAACGTCCTCTACTATGATATGAAATATCAAGGATACACTTCCTACAATGGGAAGAAATAATATCCATCATTGACACTAAATATCTATTCCTTGAACTATCACCATCACTCAAGTTATGCTCAGAAATATAGTCATGTTTAATGATCCTATAATACTTAGTCAGGCGAAATACATTCACTTGAGTACGGATGGAATACCAAATCCCATCTTTTAAACCTCTAACACAAAATATCTCATCATGGGATAGTATAAGTTCAAAGCTCTATTAAATAGAAAAATTAAAAGAATAATTATTAAAAAAAATTACACCCTACTATGGGTGAATGAACTATCTGGCTCAATTAGATCATAATGACTGAGGAAGGAAGTAATCATAGATGGTAGTTTGAAAATCATCCATGGTGATGTCTTCATGATGGCCAGTCTTGGAAATCACATCCCTCAATGGCTTCGTAGAATCATGTTGCATGTAGGTGGAAAGCTCAAACCGCCACTCTATAGGAATCTCTATATGCTCGAATATTGATAATAAGGCCTCTAGAAAAGACTCAGTAGCCTTTGGACAACCATCCCCAAAAAGATGGTAGGATTCTGCTGCTGGAAATCATGAGTCATACTATCCATATTAGGTGTAGGAAATGAATAACTATACATGGACTATATTGGACATATAAAACCCTAAAAATGATAAGTGTCAGTGCCCGGATCAGGTATTGTAGGTGGTGCGTCATTTTTCACTCCTAGTGGTATGATTGGAATCTCAGGACCCACCATCTACGAAGCATGGTTCTCCCGACCCTCCTGGCACATGGCACAATGAATTCATGGTGGTATATCTCTACAAATGATAATAATTTGCTTCAGAACACAATTTAGAAGTATGTTGATGATATAACAATAGAAGAACTTAAGAATAATAGATCCATACACTAGATACATTCCAACAACCTACTTATAAGGCAATGTTATTTGGTTACTGTTCATGTTTATTTACATATGTACTGATAGTTGAAATGTAAATTACATGTTTCCTATTCATTTTCTCACAACCAAATCATTTGATAAGTCAATATCCACCTTTAAATCTTGTATTATCTCATTCAAATATATTATGTTTTGATTAAATGAATCACCATTCCTAGTTAATAAGGGCCTATACAACTTATCATTGAAATCGATACCCATTTAATTCCAATTTTTTTCCATCTATATGTAGTCTCATATTATAATGGGAAATATATAATGGATTAACTTAGTAATGTACCCATTCCAATCCATGAGGGTCCATACACGTCATTAATTTAAATTGAAAATCACTAATCAATAGCCAAAGGGATGGTCATGTAACTAAAGGTACACATGTGGCATGAGTAGAAACACACTGTTTAATATTCCACCAATAAACTATACATGAAAACACTATTTAGATTTATTTTCGAAGTTTAATTAACCAACTTCAAACTCGATGGTAAAATTTTATGAAAATAGAAAATTATAAAAAACATGGATCACTCAACAATAATTGCAAGTACAAGAATATACAAGTTGAAAAATACACCTATATGGAATAGAATATGTGTGGAATGTGAACTTAAGGATTCTATAATGTTGTATGATTGATCGTTCATTTCCATAATCTCATTGGTCACTTGATAAAGTGAAATACATGACCATAATAATAATAATAATCATTACATAGTATATGCATAACCCAATGGTGAAAAGAGATCCAATTATAATAAGAAGAATACAAAACAAGAATTCTTATTTTAGGCAACAAAGAATTTACCCCAAATATGGGTTAGCTACATGAAATCATTGATTATAACCTAGTTACTAATAATTAAAAATATCCTATATATTGTCTCAAAATAGTAAAACAAGATAAATAATCATCGATACCACTTTGGGATATCCAAAACATGGTTCGACTATAAGCTATATCAAAGATAATTGACCACATGGCCTCAAGGATTCCTCCCCATATACCAGAGGAACTATAATAGTAGATATGGACTATTGTTTATATGGGGGAGACTATTACATCATTTTATAGTAGAGAACAATACATAATTAATAATAGATAAATTGAATAATCATGTGTAAAAAGATAGAACAACAGAAATAAACACTACAACAACTGGATCGATAACTCACTCTGTCATAAGCAGACATAGACACCCATGTAATAAATAATAATAAAAATATGGAAACTAAATCATATATAAAAGTTGATGAAAATGTATTTTTGGTCTCTATAAAAATAGAGATTATGGATACATTGAAGTAGGATAAACATGTTATATAATAGAATAAAAAATAATCCAAAACTATCCAGAATCTGAGGCAGGGGCCTGGTTATCTGCTACTAAGTGTCATCCTAAGAAAAAAATCAGGGTCACATGTCCAAAGGGGGATGATTCTACATTATAATACCTTCACAAAAATAATATTCATAGGTTCCAATGAAAATCTATATATAATGTTAGATAAATCTAACTAGGGATCCATCAATGACATGTATAACATCATGTTTGTGAATATGAACTGTTACAGTGTGCATGTCCATATGATTGTAAAGATCATATAATAATTTAAATACCTTGATTCCATTTTTAGGCTCAATTGGTGTTTGAACAAGTAATCAGTTAATAAGTTATTTTCCAGTGTATAATAAGTGATGTTAGAGGATACAAAATTTTATTAAGGAATCATATAATTATAATAATAATAGTTTATCCAAAGTAATGACAATGGAATCATTTATGATGATGATAATTAAAGAATATTTTAGGTAAAAAGAAATGAATCCCCCACTTTAACGGTCATGCCAACTTAATAATATTCTATATTCTGGGTAGAGGGATCTAGGTCTTATCAATGGGGGATATCCCTTGGAATTCAAATATAAATAGTTTTATCTGAGTATAGGGGTCCCATCCCTGGTAATAATAAATAAGCATGACTGGGCCCATTAAGGTGAATCTATGTCTCCAAGTGTACGAAGACATAAAGAAAGATCCATAGATTCTATTCAAGGCATCCTAATATCTAAAATATAGTAAAGGGATCCTGTAATATTATGTCTGGCTTACTCTAGTGGACATTACAATGTCCCATGTTTGGTATCTCTCTTGGAAACCGATTCCATGAATCTGAATGACATCCTCTTAGTGCTTATGAAATCCCATCAAGAATCGATGTCTGGCACAAGTATGACCTCACCAATAAAATTGAAAATATCCATATGAAATATGAACCTTGTAGATATATATTGTTCATTTATCTCCATGTAATACACATTCCTTTTAATACTTTAATATATTTATTCAATTATAAATCATACAAGGTGAAATAGAAAATTTGGACATGAAACCAATTGCCAATTTAGTTATAAACTTTTAGTGGGTTCATTAAATTGGGGAAATGTTAAGATTAAATACATAAATTCCATAGTATGTTATTAGGTTCATTTATTTACCATTCTTAACCATGAGAAGGTAGTCTAAGGACATGAAACAATATTTAGTTCATTTATAATTAACTATGACAAGTGATATCTATATACATACCATTTAAAAACTTAATGATTCATTTGTTAATTGGAAAAACTTCTTTAGTAGTGACAATTTTCATATATATATATATATATATATATATATGAAATCCATAAATAATTCATTATTTTAACTGAAACAGTTACCATTATCATGGAAAAGTCATAGGACACCCAAACATTGGCCCAAATAGTCCTGAAAACCCACTAAAGGAATAATAAATATCATACCATAAATAAAGTGAATGGGGTTGATGATACATCCTCTAATAACATGAAAAACTATAATGAACAAGGCTCTATAATAAGAGTATGCTAATTATATTAATGGAATACAAATTTAATAGGAAACAACTCATGAAACTAGTCTTCACAAAATGATTATGGTTTATAAAATGATTATAACTATGATATGAGTCATAGACCACCTACATAGAGCCTATAAAGCACTCCTCATCTAGTATTGTCTCATTATTTGGAACAAATAGTGAGAAAAAAGAATAATGGATCAATACCCTAAAAATAGGTCATATTATCTCACACCAAAATAAAATTTCTGATATAATGAGTAAAAAATGACTATAAGGATTGAATATCATATTTGTCGAAATCTAATGAGACAATGAAATAATGATTATAAGTCTATGTGGAAAAGTGTTTGATGAACCTATATTAGATCCATGGTAGGAACTCTCCATAGTGGGAGGAATCACATTCTATCCCCTGGATAACATAAGTAGAGGAGGGGTGAGGTTTAGTTTTAATTATATGGGGAAAGGGTTATTTTTTCCAAAAAAAATACAATTCCTCATAGTTAGTACACATAGTTGGCCAAACCGTGTGCTAACTATGAACATGTAACTTCCTCAAGGGGGTCTCGGCATAGTTAGGTGACACTATCAAAGAAACTGAGTGATAACCTTACATGGTTGATTTGTTAAAAAAATATATACCAACCACATAGTCATGCACCCATGGAGGCTAGAATTTTTCAAACCATGAATCCTCCTTTAGCCTATTATCCATTCCACTCAGAGTTTTGGAATCCATGTAGACTAGCTCGCATGGTTTCTACTAACCGTCTGACCTGGTCATTTTCTCTACATGCCAAGGTTCCATGCTTTGGAAAAGCTATGAAACCTCTAAAATGTCGTTAAACATATTTCCCATCCATATTATATGAAATGAAAATAATTTAACTAAAAATAAATTTATCCATATATCATATAAAAACTAGGTTCCTACATCTTGGGATGTCTTACAAGGTTATTATACTCACCCCTTTATAGTTACTGGTTTGGTAACATGCCTATTCATATTCATGAGATATAAATTTTTAAGGAGATAATATTTTCATAACCCCTATATATTAGTCTGTATTATTTTTTTAAAAACACTATATTTGGTAGTGTACATGATATGCAACCCCGATCTTAAACAAACAATGAAATAATATTATTTATATATGATTATACAACATTGTTCATATATTTGTGCGTATGAACAAAAATAATTATATTAGGAAATATATCTAGAAATTTTTTTCTTAAGAAAATTAATAATAAATCATACATTGATTATTAAGTGGTTGGAAATGAGGATAAAATCATTTGATAGAAAAAGAGATATTTTTCATGAAACAGTTTTTATTTGGGAAATTTAATTTTATCTTAATAGATTAAATTAATTATAATTAGTTAACAATTATAAGTAAAAGGTTATAATATATATAAAATATAAATAAATAATATTTATTTTTTAATTTTCATTTGTATATTAATGAGAATAATTTCATTTGGTCTATAGAAGTGCATTTTCATCAAAAATAATTATTCCATTTTTGTGTGGATATTTTAATTAAATTTTATCAATTTTTTAAATTTTATTTGAAAATACAGATATCACTTTTTAAATCAAAATTTCATTTTACTATTATCATGAAATTTTAATATTTTTCTGAAAAGAATGATTTTTGAGTGAATAGTGAAAATTTCATTTTTGTAAAAATATTATTTACCTACTCAAAATCAAAAAATTTAAGAGTCCCATGATATTTTGGATTTGGTTTTAAATAAAAATAAAATCCATTTCAGAAAAAAAAATTAATTAAATTGGAATTTGTATGATTTTTTTGTTATAAGTTCAGGTTTATCCTTAAAAACATTTTTTACAAAATGTTTTTGATGTGTCTTTCATACATATATAAATATAAATTTCCAAAAAATATAGTAATTTAATGTATAAAAACTATTTTATATTTATAATTATGAGGTTTAAATTTTTATTGAGGTCAATTACATTTTTAGCTATAATAAACAGTAACCATGGGAAAATTATATCAATATGGTAATGGTAAAAACATGTTAATTAAGCATAAAAATCTAGGATAGGTTATCAAAATAAACTTAATACTTAAATTTATTTCATTTTATGATATATATTAAAAGATATCTATCCCAAATTCAAATATATGTAAATTTGACTCTATTTTCTATTAATCATGAAATTTAAATAACATTATGTGAAGAATAGATAAATTTTTCTGTCTCATTGTTTTAATATCTCTAATATGTATTCATAGGAATAAAGAGATGTTATAAATATAAATAAATGGTTATTTTTAATATGAATAAGTTATTTTTTGATATTAATTTATTTTTTCATATTTGAAAATGGTATAATTACCTAAAACGCTTTCACATAATCAATGTAACACCTGTTTAAAAAAGTGAAAAATAAAAGTAAATATTTTGATAATATTTATTTTTATGTGTTTTTGGATACATTAAATTCATTCTTAATTATTATGGATCAAATTTAAATTTAATGCAGCACCCCAAAATTTTAATGTAAGAACCATGTACTTGATAACATGTATGACACATGACACCAAGTCTGTAAGGAAATTTAATATATATAGAATTACTAATTTATTTGCTATTTTAAAAAGACTAAATATATTATATATATTTAAATTCCATGAAAACTGTGTTATCACGAGTTACACACATGATATACAATCTTTGATGGCATGTGTTACATGCTAGACTGAGTATTACTGATCAATAATATATAATTAAAATATTATTTGATATAATATGATCTATACTTTTGGTTATGAAAAGTATAATATTAATTATGAAGGTACATGTTTTAATCACATATAAAATTATCTCCGTGGTTTAATATTTATTATTAATTAATATAATAACTAATTGAAAATAGAATGTGCATTTTTATTGAAAACTATTTGTATGCTCATAAAGATGTTTTACCAAAATAATTTAAACCGACAAAAAATAGAGATTCATTTTAATGTGATATATATATATATATATTATAAATATAAATTTTTTTATATTCATCAAATTAATTTGATAATCATATGATAATAACAAACCCATAATACACATAAAATACTATATTTTTATACAAGTTATTTTTCTGCATTTTCACGGAGAAGCCATTTGAATAAAATTTTTGATCCCTTTATTAATATAAGTTGTAAGAATTAACAGTATATTTTATATAGAAACAAAAAAAAATCTTATAGATTAATTTTTAAATATTTATGTGAAATTTCATTTTTTAAATAACACTGAAACATCCGAATTTTTTATAAAAAATAGTTTTTCATCTATTTTATTTATAATGATAAATTTTATTTTATATTAGTTAAAATGATTAATTACATCATATTTTAATTATTTAATACATTAAAGGTCATTCGGATCAATTTCACATTAAATTATACTATGAAAACATAGAAAACCATTGAAGGATTCTACATCGAAAACCTGCATTGTTGCCTCATCTGTGAGATAAAATTTAAAATAAATTTTTCTACATCTATGATTGGAATTTTGAAAAATGGATTTCATATTTTTAATAATAATTATTTATAAATTATATTATATTCAAAAAAAAAATTCACCTAAAATATTAGCGAATGTAATTGAAATTAATTACAGCGAATAGGGTAAAATTTACATAATAAAGGACTAATCGTTAATCTTAATGTCCCAAATGACCTATAGAATTTTCCAGAACCAATTTTATGGAATTATTTCTACAATATAATAACATTTATAGACTTTTTTTCCATTATGGAATCCATATTAATAATGAAAAAATGTGGCTGTAATTTCTTTGTCAAAATACTACAAGAGTGGCACTCCTCCTCCACTATAAAAGACCTCATATCATCCCACTTTCTCACACCTCTCAAGACACTTTGAATCATCCAATATGTAACCAAATAACTCCTACAAATATCTCCACTCATCTAATAATAATCTTTATGGGAAAAATAAAATCCAAGGAATCCCATTTGGTTAATCCAAAAAGAGTTACTTGAATAAGAGGTAACAAACCTCCTCAGACTTATTATATATCATTCCATTACCGAGTCCCTAGAAAATTATTATTTAGTGATTGAATAAAACAATATTATCCTAAATACACATATATATTTATATTATAATGTTTACCTAAAATTACATTCACCTCCAACTTATGGGTGATGGACATACTGTTTTTGTGTACGGTCAACTCCTGCCGCATGAAACAATGTTTGTTCATTCATTCCTTACTGACTCTCATGGTTTTCATTATAATTGAAAAATATGATTATATATGTTATATATTATATTTATTATGTATTTATTATTTTTTAATATTTTTATAAAATATTCCATTATATAGTTTATTTTTTCTAAATAAAATAACATCGTTTTTCGAACTGTGGACAATCACCCACACAAAGCGATGTGAATTGTTCACACTACACATAGACCACCAATAGGATTGTTTTAAACAATAAAATATAACAAAAATTAAATTTATATAATATTGATGGCATAATTAACATTCAATAAATATTACATATTATTTTCTTTATTACCATTTCCACACACTAATAAATGATAATGTCGGTCATGGATGTGTAGAGTACTACCTCCTCAAAACGATGTTATTATTATTACATCACGTGTATCCTATTTATAAATATATTTTATTAAATAATATGGTTTTTATGATATAATTATCATTATATATGTATATTGTGTTACTTACCTTCTTACCATAATGGTCAATGAAAAATGTGAATGTTACTCCCGGGTACGTACAACCTACGGTCTCCATGATTGTAACATTAGTTCAATTTTCATAAACATCATTCTTGATTGGTTTTAAATGTATAATTTATCTATAAATATTATAATTATGTAATTATTATTATTATTTTGGATATTTTTATATAATGATCTCTTTAACTATAGTTGATTTACCAATGTTATTTTCAACACATAAACAGAATGTGGCCAAAACACCTGATGTAAACTTAGTCATTTTTAGTTGTTCAAAACATTTTAATAAGTGAAAAAAATGAATAATAATATTTACATGGGTTACAATTAATTTTAATAATAAACATAAGTTCATTATTTAGTAATATAAAGACAAACATGAAAAAATAGACTCAATATAAGGGATTTTCATCTATCTATTTACATCTATCAAATAAATGTAATATTCACAACTTTATAATTTAATGTTATGCACCTACTTCCACATTTTATATATTATATATTGAATTATTTTATATTAATGGTATTTAAAATTTTCATTTTTTGATTGTTACTTTTACATCTTCCTATTAAAAAGTTATCTCACCTTGTAAGTGGTTTTATCTCAAATTATATTCCATTAAGACTTATTTATTTTTATGTACCAATTAACATTTGTATGGTTTATATATTTCACTTCAACAAGTAATATAATTAATATACTTATTCTAATTATATTATAAGTTTAATTTAATGTTATTACTTCATGGTGATTATGATTTAAAAATTTTAATGTGGTATGGGACACCTTGGAAAGTTTTAATATTATTGTTCTGAAGAATATTATTAATAATTATCAAAGCAATATCAGTTTCTTTTGGTGATTATAATCATTTTATTAAAAAATACGTTTTTTGTAATACTTTTTTTGTTAGTAATTTTCTTGAATATCTATATTCTATTACAATTTCTATTAGTATTTCCTAAACTTTATAACATTTTATATATAGGGTCCACATTCATAGTTATTTTATTATTTGGGGAGTTTTTGATAAATCCATATTCTTTATTCAATAAAAATATTTAATATGGAATATTAGTTTTTTATATTATTCAGTATGAGGAATTATTTGGGATAGATATGAGGGGTGGGTATCTGACATTATATAGCACCTTGATTCATTGACGGGTTGTCATGAGATGAATTAGTTGGCCAAATTAAACATGTTTATATTTGAAGTTTGAAACCATATTGTGATAGGTCATGATGGTATATGTTTTCATGTGACTTAGACCTAAAATCCATTACGAAATAATTTCAGTCATTTATTTTAAGTTATTATTCATCCATGATATTTTTAATTAACATATATAGGGATACATTTCATTTTCAGTTTTTTGATTAAACGTCATGTGTTTTTGTTTCTTAAAATTCTATATTTATTTTTTCTTTATCTAGTTATATGAGATTCTTGTGTTATATTTTATTTTCCTACCCTTGTTTATTAATATCATTAATTAATTATTTATTCCATTTTATAAATCTTCAATATGCATTTGAGCTCCCCTTATTATGTTTAATTTCCACCGATTTTGAAGAATAAATATTTGAATAAGCATTCAAGGATGTAATTTATTTCATTATATTATATAACATGTCTATATTTTCTATTTCCAAACGAATTATGGGTATCTTGTTTTTAATAAGGATTTTTAATATTTCTAAACTAATTAATCTCTCTGGATTTGATTCATTGTAGTCATTCTAATGTAATAAAATAATCCACCGATTCTAGGGTTCTCGTGTTAGGGAGTTACATTTGTTGTTAAAGGATGTTTACAATAATCCATAGAAATTATATTTTTAAAATATATATTAAGAAACATAACCCTATAATAGAAGTTGAATATATTTATAGAAAAAAATCCTATAATTTTGGTAAGGGATGGATTATGTGGGTATTCCAAGAAATACATTACTGTCTGGATACCACATGTGGACAAGGATCTAGAATAGATGTATATATGAGTAACAACATTGATAATGTGTGATAGGAATAATTAATTTTGACCTGGTACATGACAACATGCCTTACTACTCACCTGATTTGACACTCCTAAGGGATACACTGAGTATAATTCATGTCTTCTTGACCAACCATTATGAATGATTTTAAAGTAACGATATACCCAATAAAACCTTGTATATTATTATGAGATTATATAGGCATAAGTTTTTTAAATTATGTTAAATGTTTTAATAGTTTGGAATTATATATTATTTTATGACTTAATACATTATATTCCATTGTATATAAATGGTCCCTAGCAGAAGGAATGAGAACTCTGCAAATTCACTTAATTTGAAGAGAATGAATGATCAAATATTTTATGTTATTTATCCAAAATATAAAAGGGAAAAAATGTCTCATATATTCTATTCATATGAGGAAACACCGTCATTTTTTAATGGGATAGAAAAATAATTCAGTAATTTCTATGGATTTGATGGGATGAAAGAGGAGGAGGGAATGAAAGAGAAAAATATTGATGAATGGAAGAATGGAAATAATTACTTTCCCCATTATGATATTGGATAATTATCAAGTTCTAATAATACCGTAGATGAAGAGGAATGATTAATATTTGTATTATAGAATTTTTATGAATTTATTATCAGTGATATACTGGTTATATGAATTATGGAATATATTAGGACTATGATGAAGTACATTTTCCTAATGGATTTGAGATCATATATTGAATGGTAAAAAAGAGAGGTTATTTAGTAGAAATTAAATTTTCTAGAATACACATGATTGAGGGAAATTAATCCCTTAATAATTTCATAATGTTATGATAAATATGAATAAATGATTGGTTGGATAAGTGATAACTTCCTAGGAACTGACTAATGACTTGTTGAAAAGTGATTAATACTATTATTCAAATAGTTTTCAACACATCAAATTTATAAAATATATCTAATAACATGTATTTTAAAAATGAATAAGGAATAAATCTAGTTTACAATATGTTATTATGGTGATTTGAGTTATTACAATATTTCAACAAGTAACAATTATATGTTATTCACATGCTTGGAATGTGAAAATTTAGAGATAATTCTATTTATTAAAGGATAATGATAAGTTAAATTTTGAAATTCAGTAACCATTCTAATGTGTTGTATCATATTATTTTGGAATGTTTTACCATTTATGAAATGATTTAAGTTGATCCTTGGATCTAGTTTTTGAAATTGATATATTACGTGACTACACAATAAATATTGTTCAAAGATATTAAGTATAAATAGTACAAGGAATAATAAATGGAAAAGAGTAGGTTTTTGAAAATTTATATTTACTTATATTATTAATGAGTGAATAAATTCCTCAAAAGGGGATTGAAAAAAAAAATTCCTAATAGCATAATTTTTGTTGAACTAATAATCTTCTAAATCATGGTAGATTTATGTAATTGTAACCATAAAACTTCCATTTATAAAAAAATTGTTTGTGATTGATGACCTCAATCAATCCCTATAAATATTTATTTTATCCTCCAAGTAAATATCTCTACATTCCACTAATGTTCTTCTACATATATACCTTGTTATATGTGAGTCCATGTGACCTTTGTACGCATCATTCTATCTTATCTATAAGAAGTTTTATGAAAACTTATCAAAATGTGAGATTTCAGTATAGGAAATATTATACAATTTATTACAAATATAATGATTAAATTTTAAGGATAAAAAGTAATTATGGTCAGGAGAATATAACACCCTGAAATTCTAAAGATAGAACCTTCTACTCTATAGTGTGTATGACATGAGGTACGAAGTGCCAAAGGGAATATAATATCAAAAAAATTTATAATATATTTAGTATTTTATACAGAATATATATTATATACATATATATATTAAAATGTAGGGAACACCATGTTTGTGTGAGTTACACATAAGAGAGACATTCTTCGATGGCTTGCATTACACACAATATTGAGTTTTACCAAACAGTAATTTATTATTAAAATGTTATTTAATATAATAGGATATAAACATGATATTGTGAATAATATTTTCTAAATTATTAAAATCCATGATTTACACAAATATAAAATGAATAATTTTTTTTTCAAATTTATTAGTAATTCAAATAAGAACCAATTGAAAATATAATGAGTATTATTGTAGAAAGCTATTTTTATTCTCACAAAGATGATTTATCGTAAAAAATTAAATTAATAAAATTTAGTTAGTGATATTAATGTAATATATATATATATTATATTATATGAAATATAATATTTTTTATATTCATTCATTATATTTGATAATCACAAGATAAGAATAATCCTAATATTATATTTAAAATACTATATTTTGATAAGGGTAATTTAAATGTCTTTTAATGGAGAACACATATGAAAGCAATTTTTTGACCCTTTTATAAATTCAATACTTCAAAATACATTTATATTTTAAATATAGTCATAAAATATTGTTACAGGTAAAATTTGGGTAGGTTTTTGTATAGATTCAATTTTTAGGGAATAACAATTAAATTCTAAATTTTAGTTAAAAATGATATTTTTATATAAAATATTTATTGGGATAGATTATATTTTAGAATTTGTTTTAAATTATAATTATATAATATTTTTATGAATTAATAAAATTTAAGTAATAAGATTTAATTTTAATTTTAAATTGGTAATGAAAACATAGCAATATTTTGAATGTTTTTAGTCTGAAAACATCCATTGCCATCCTATCTACGGGATTAAATTTAAATTAATTTATTACAAATATAGGATTTTAATTTAGAAAAATATAATCCATATATGGTAATATAATATTTTTTAATTTATAGTAAGGAAATCATATTTTTGGACCAAAATTTTTAATGAATGTAATTAAAATTAATTACAACAATTAGGGTAAAATAAGGATTCGTAAGGGAAAAACATTAATCTTAAGGGGAAAATAACCTATAAAATTGTAAATAATCCATTGGATGGAAATATTAAGACCATATACTCACATGTTTCTTTTTTCCATTATGGGAGCCACTTTAAAAATGAAAAATGTTGGATTAACTCTTTTGTCAAAATATTTCTAGAGTGCCACTACTCCTCCACTATAAAATGGCCTCCTATACTCAAATATCATCACACCTATCCAGCCACATTTACTCAACCATGATCTTCCAAAATATCTCCAATAAATCCCTCCCCTCATCCTAGAATGCTGCCCTTGTGAAGAAACAAATCCAAGGAATCCCTTTGGAGAAAAACAATTTGGTGCAAACCAAAGAGTTACCTGAATAAGAGGTAAAAAACATCTTCAAGATTTTTAGATTTATTTTTATTATAAAATCCATTATATTATATGATTTCAAAATTTTATAACAATAACATTGTAATTAGTATACATAGATGTTTTAATTCTATGTTTTAGACCTAGAATTACATTCACCTTCATCTAATGGGTGATGAACATACTATTTATGTTTACAATGAACTACAACCTCATTAAATGATGATTGTTCATTCTTCCTTTATCACCTATCTTGGTGGCCATTATGGTAGAAACTATATTTATATAATTTATATATGAAATTTATTTTATCATCATTATCCTATAATTATTTTACAACACATAACCTTATACCTTCAATATTATTATAAACATGATACCATCATTTGTGTAAGTATGGACTACTGCCCCATTAAACCAATATCATTCATTAACACTATACATGGAACATATAATGGGTGGTTTTAATTAATCATATGTAACATAAGAGAAAATTTAAATAATATTTATGGAATAAATACTATTATGGAAATATTATATATCATTTTAATTTTTACACTTTTCAGAAAATAACAAATTATAACTTCGATAGTAGACGTGCGGAATACCACCTCCTCAACATGATGTGTTTTATATTTAATAAAAAACATATTTATACGTATATATTATTAAATAAAATGTTATTTATTATATAATGATAATTATGGAAATATTTAGTGTACTTACCCTCTTTCTATAATGGTTACTGAAAAATGGGAACGCTTCTCACGCATACGTAGGACCTATGATCTCCATGATTGTGAAGTTGGATAATATTTCATAACCATCATGGATTATTGGTTTTAAAATAATAATTGATATATAAATATGTTAATTATTTCATTATTATTATTTTTTTGATATTTATATAATTAACCCTTTTCCCATAGTTAATCTGCCAAAGTCGTTTTAGACACATAATCTAAAAATGGTAAGAACACCCGATGTAAACATCCTTGTCTATGTGGTTGTCCACAAAATTGTAATAAGTGAAAAAAATTTAAAATAAACCAGAAAAAGGTTCAAAATAAAGTAAATAATTATGATATGTTTATTATTTAGGAATTTAAAGACATGCATGAAAAAACAGACTCATGGTAAAGGATTTTCATATCGATATTCACATATTTAAGATAAATTTCATATTCACCACATACTTATTTTATATGGTGTACCTACTCTCCCTTAATATATAATATATCTTGAATTCATTTATCTTATTGGTATTTAAAATATTTATTGTTTGAATATTAATTTTGTTTCTTCAAATTTAAAAGTTACATCAGTGGTAATGAATTTTTTTGTGTTTTTTCATTCCATTAAGTATTATTTGTTGTTATGATCCAATTTTCTTTTATATGGTGTATATACTGCACTATGAAATTTAATATCATGAATATACTAATTCTAAATATATTATATGTTTCATATGAAGTTATGACTTCTTGGGGATTATGATTTAGATGTTTGAAAATGGTATGTGTCACTTTGGAATGATTAAATATCATTCACATCTAGAATGTTCTTAATAACTATCTTGTAAATATTAATTCCTTCTGTGATTTTCTTATTTCTCATGAAATAGACACATTATTTAATGAGTTATTTGTTTGAAATTTTCTTTAATGTTAATATTATCATTCAATGTTTATTATTATTTCCTAAACCGTATAACATTTTATATATGGTGTATACTTTGATAGTTATTTGATTATTTAGGGAGTTATTGATCCTTATGTATTCATTATTAAATATGTATATTTGATGAGGAATACTAGTTATTTTGATTATTCGATATAAATATTTCTTTGGGTTTCAATGATGTGTTGGTCCTAAAATTTATATTTCCCCTCGACGCGTCGATAGGTTCTAATGAGAAAAATAAGTTGGAAAAATTAAAGGGTTTTCTATTTGTAGTTTTATACTAATTTATAATGGGTTATAACGGTATCTGTTTTCATGTGCATCAGACACGACATCCATTAAGAAATCATTACCCTCATTTGAGGCTCAAACTTTTAATAAGTGTTCAAGGATGAAATTTATTTTATTTTACTATGTATCCTGTTTGTATTTTCTATATCAAAATGTATTATGGGTATCATGTATGCAATCATTATTTCCAAGCCTCCTAAATAGATCAGTCCTTATGTATTTTACTCCTCATAATCAGCCCAATATAATAAAATAATTCATTATATCCACGCTTTTAGGGTAGGCAGTTAAATTTAAATAATGTTCTAAATATTCAAAATAAATCTCCATTGCAATATTTATGTGATTAAGTCAAATTATGTGAATAGTCTAAGAAATGGTTTTAAGGCAGTTTCATTTTATTGAATATTTTCATAGTTATTTTAATAATATAGTTTCTTTTTCGGGGTAAAAGGAAATAACATAGAATATCAAAATATTACCACTTATGAGCCACATATCCTTTTTATTAACATTATTGACCCTTAAATACAATGTATCATGTTATAAAGTTAAGTGTTAAATATAAAAAATGAGGGGTATAACTAATGAAATTATTGTTAAAATGACCATAAATTTGCATAAATTCTATTTTTTAAAATTAAGTCAGATCACATATAATCCAAAATTCAAAAATGAAGCTAATTTTCTATAAAAATAAATTTATATTATTTAAATGTTTAAAATAATTACTAATGTTATTCAAACTCACACATAAATGGGAACCACCTCTTCTCTCTTTATCTCGCATCACGTGACATTTAGTTCATCCAATCTATGCCAAAATACATTCCTATAATCCTTATCAAATTCCCAGAGCTTCAAATATTTCCCTAATACTATCATAATAAAAATTAAGTTATTATACAAATTAGAATTATTAAAGAAGTGTAAAAACACTTAACCATATACTTTTATTTTATTTCTTCTTTTAATTCATTCAATTAAATCTTAACCATTATGATATAGTAACAGAATTATTTCCCATATACATAAAATGTTATTATTTTTATGGAAAAAATCTATTCATCTCATTTACCATCTTTTTAGAGATGAAATCTTAACTCATGCGTATGTCTATACTACCACATCAAAGAATCAATGTGTTTTTTTCATCACTTCCACACAAAGCATTTAATTATGATCAATTTTAACAATACATATGACATTTATGAAATAATTATAATTATAATGATATAATATATTACTTCTCTTCTTACCATTAAATCAGTTGGAAAATGATGGTATTTCTAATGGACACATTTGGACTACAACCACAATGAAGTGATGTTATTCCACAAGTAAAAAATGAGGATTTAACATCAGGGATCAATAACGGGTTTTTATATACAAACACTATAATAGTTGTGGGAAATTTGTAAAATTAGATATTTATAAAATCGTAATTAATGTTTCTTTATATTTACTTTTAATAATAGTTTTATTGAAAACTAATGTTAAATGTTTTTTTAATAAATAATGACCACATAATTCCCTCATTGGGATTTCACATGAAACCATATTCTATCAACCGATAGTGGAACCCAATGACACAAAAAGATCCTAAATATCCCTTGATTTTCCCTTGCTGTTTATTTTCCATACATGTTCAAATTTTTTTGCTCTTCAATATTCTATGCTCCATATCTCATTCATGATGCTAGTGCTATTCTAATTGAATGAAAACTATGGTTCATGTTTTTGGTTTGATCTTTTTCTACATCATTTGTACACTAATTACTCATCAATTCTACATTGTTCTCATTGTTTCCATGAATATTGAGTGATTTCATTAAATTATTTCTATATTTTTCATTTTTGAACTCCAAATATTTTATGTAATTTTATAAATTTTATAGTTAAATTAATTATTTGATATTTATAAATTTCTTTCATCCATTCATTTGTTTTTATGCATTTTATTATAAATTATATATTATTTCCATTAAATTTTATTTGATATTATATATTTTCTAGGATTTTAGTTTCTTTTTTTAATTTTTTTTGTGTTCAAATTTTATTTATTTATTATTGTTTTTAATTATAAATATTTTATCATTATATTTCTTCGTGTTTAAAATATTTTTTGTTCAAATGTTTTTATCTAGAAATTTACTTTCATGATATAATGACTTTTATTTTATATTTTTATTTTAACTTGTTTTTAATTTTTAAATATTTTTTAACATTTCAATTATTTTTTTGAAAATATATGAAGATTTAAATTATTTGTCTCCTTATGTACCTAACCACTTGGATTTAAATTTTTCAATGATATATTTGGATCATTGTGTATTATTTTTTATTATGAGAAAATAATTACAAATAATTGATCGATTTTTTAAATGTTTTTATTATTCAGTTTATAGGATTATATATTTTTTTAAATGATTATAGATTTTAATATATTCAAATTTTTAATTGTGATCATAAGTAATTAATGGATTGTAAATAAGTAAATTTACATAGATCTACTGAAAAATATGGAAAAGGAGTTGATGATTTCGTGGAATTTTATAATCAAAATCATCAAAAATTGATTTGACTTTCTGTCCTTGTGTGATGTATTTGATAATGAGGATGTTAAATTCTATATAAATAAAACACCACCACATTTTCAATGCTTTTATAAATAATTATACACTTTGTATTTTTCATGGTAAAATAAAATAAAATTATACCCATAATGTTGATGAAAATATTCAGCATGAGATACTGAATTTTATTAAATAATTAATTTAGGATGTAGTAATTTAAACAATCAAAAAACTTAAATTGTTTAATTTTATTATAGATATTATGAGAAACCACTATTCACATGTTAAACTAAATTTAAAGTGTTTTCAATGGTTTTGAGATTAGATAAATTGAATCACAGAGTGGGTTGAGTGATAAATGTTTCTATGAATTACCACTACTTTTAAATGAGTTAATTCCTATTGAAATCAAGGTTCCATATTCCAATTATGATGTAAGTAAAAAATTATGAATAATGAGGCTAAGGTTTAAAAAACATTTTCCCCGGAATGATTTTGTGTTTTATTGGATGAAATATGATTGTTTATCAAAATTACTTGAGTGTGGGACATCATGTTATAGTACGGATAAAATGTTCACTCTAATTAATTCTCAAGTACCTACATCCAAAAAATTACTATATAAATTTAGTAATATCTAATAATTTCTCATTTTAAGAATCTATTAAAATAATTCAATGATGGTATAAGGTTTTGATGGAAAAAAATGAGTAAATATGTAATGGAAACGTATGTCAGCATAATGATTCACAAGAGTGGAAGAGATGTGATACAAATTTTCATGATTTCCTATGTGAAATTTGGAATCTCATATTAGGACTATTAATATAAGGAATAAATCAATATTAATTCCTTAGTAGTCAAAAAATTTCATGGAAAGTAATTTTGATTGTTTAAAACATATCCCCATTAATTTGTATGAAGAAATAATATGTTATAATGATCTTAATGATTTTTTCGGAAAAATAGCTAGGAAATGATATTAATATGTATCTTTCTCCATTGATTAGTCATTTTAATATTTTCTAGGAGGAACATGTTATAAATCTTTATGTATACAAGAAAGAGTTATTCATTTTGTATATTATGATAATGTTCACAACAAATGACATTCGCACATGTGACAACATATTTGGATACAATCCTAAGGGACATAAATGATGGATTTTTTTTGAAAAAGAGATTTTATACTATAAATTATAGGATTTAATGAATAAAATTTACATGGTACGTCAAATATTGTTTTTGAAATTATCATCGTTAAAACATATTGAAAAAATAATTTAATGACCTATAGATATATAATCTACCCCATAACCATTTTCAATTGAATAATAGTACAACAAGGTAAAAAATATAGACTTCACATTTTCATATAAAGGATGTTCTTTTCATAAAAAATATAGAATAAACATGATATCATATTAAAACTACCTTATTGTATATTTTTAGACATAAAACCTAACCTTGATGTAATTAATGTTGACAAAAACATATGTGGTTGTTTGATTAGAACATTTTTAGACATACATGGAAATAATAAAGTTGGATTTCTATCTAGATTGAATTCCATATCAATGGGAATTAGTTTGGTGTCAACTCTCACTATGAAAGGAAAAAATCATATATAACTATTTGTTAGAAGAAAATAAGAAATACTAAGATGATGAATTTTTTGTGTATTTATTGTATTAAACTACCTAGTGGATATTTATCAAATGTGATGAATTTTGTGTCATTAAATGATAAAAAATTCAAAGGTATTAAATCACATTACTATCATGTATTGATACATCTACTACAACCGGTTTGATTTCATATTATATTGCCAACAGCTGTGATAGAATCTATCATTATATTATATTATTTTTATCAAATCCATTTTTAGGAAAAAAATTAATCCAAATTTTTATGATGTGATAGAGAAAAGAGTATCTATCATATATTTTCCACTCAAAATGTATTTAAAACAAATTTTTTTTTGATATAGTAGTGAAATTAGAAATTCATTTCGTGTGTGAGATATGAATATTTGGTCTTATTTATGTACTTTGGATTTATCCTTTTGAAATATATATTTGAAAATTTTTATGGGATATGTTGTAAACCATGAATAATAGGAGGCCTATATTGATAAGAAAATATGTATTAGGAGAGGAGATAATGTTCTGCACTATATTTTATATGAATTATAGTATATTGGTATCACATTGTCTCGATATTTTATTGATGATATCGAAGGTAGTGGAATTCAAGTATTAAGGTTAATTTTGGTTCCACGTGATGACGCCATGAAAGAAATTTTTTACAATTTGATTTAAAAAATATGAGGTTTAACCATATGTATAACAAAAAAATGATGTATTTGAGGTATTATATCTGATATGAAATGAACATTAGATGATTATTAAGAATAAAATGTTTTTTTCACAGTTTAATGTGAACATCAACATTGAATAGTCTACATCAGATGGGTTTCAACAATATCTTGATGTGATCCCATGGGTTGGTTTTGATAATAATGGCTACATATTTAATAGGAAAAACTAGGATGAGAAGAGTAGGGTTCAAAATAGTGAGGTAATATTCATCACTAAAGCACTTTATATTTTAAGTGTAAAAACTAAAATACAAATTTTTACATAAATGTTATATTTTAGTGTTCCCGTGTTAATATGTGAAATCTACTATACTATATTTTGAGAAATGTTTATTAATTGTGACTAGGATGATATTAAATTTAGTGTTAAACTTGATGATTAAAGATTTGCAATAATTGATTTGAATATATTTAGTGGCAAAGAGAAACCATTTATCACATTTACACATGTAAAGTAAATATTTTTCTTGTTACTGATGCATCTAATGATTTGTGGATCATTATTTTTCATTGGAAAATAATACATTTTTGTGATGAGGATACTGATAATATTATGGACTCATGTGTGTTTCTTCCTCGTATAACATGATTTTGGAAAGATAACAATGACTATCATGTAGATATAGTCTATGTTGATTGAAATAATCATGATGAAGGGATATCGAGAAACACTAAATTAATCTCCTAATTAGTTAGGAAAAATATTTATAAAATACTTTTTCAATATCGTCCACCAATTTTTAAGGTTAATTTTATTCAATTTTTATCAATTTAATAATTATTTTAATATTATAATGATTTTTGATTATTTTTAGTCTTAATATTTTTTACATTTTATAATCATTTCAAAGTTATTAATTATTTTTTAAAAATGTGTTCCCTCTTAAAATCTGTGTTTTTATATGTTCTAATGTGTTTCTCATCAATCTTGTTCCATTGACCCAATTTCTAATACCTTTCACTCACATCAATGGGATTTAGTATCTATTTATTTTCAACTTCTCTAAGTTATTTTTTATTTATTAATATATGCTGATTTTCTATTTGTTATATATTACATCCACCCAATCATTTGTTTTTATACATTTTATTATCTATTATAATTTATTTTTTAAAAATTAGTTGAATATTATAATTTTTTTATGTGTTTAAATGACTTATTTTTTTCGAATCTAACATTATTTTTTAGTAATTTTATGTATTAATACCTTTTTATCAATATAATATATTTGTTGTTGAAATTGTATTTTTTCTTCAATTTTTTTTATTTATAGTAATTTTATTATATATTATGAAAAATAAATTTTTTTATTATATAACTTTTTTAGTCAAATATAGGTACACATAGTTTTTTTTGAGGTGATATTCATCTTTAAAAATTAAATGCATTGAGATAGGGGAGATAAGGTATGTAAATTGTTTCATTTGAATATATAAATATATAGTAACTAAATTATTTATTAGAATTAAACATATATATCATAAAATTATTTTTATCTATTCTTCTTATCTAGATATTATGATACTGAAATATGGTAGGCATTGGATTACATATTTAACAAAACATTCACTCAAACATAGAGGGAAAAGGGTGATAATTAACATTGATGAGAATGACTTCCCAACTGGACTAGATTCCAAGAAATATGAGGACATAACTATCTATATAGAGTTGTTGTAAGATAAACATTAACACCGTAATTGGAGGAATTTTGACTAGTTAATGAAAGATCATTTATTGGATTACATAAACGTAAATTTTAAAACTTATTTACTTTGTTTTCAAAAGGTTGAATTCTATATATTTATTAATATTTTTTATTCAATTAATTTTTTTTTATTTGTGGTAGAAAAAAAGATTTAATAACACCTTATTCCTTTGAAAAAAAATATTTATATATTTTAAGACCAATTTTTCTTCAACATATATGTTGGGTGTAAAAATAATAAATATCCACAGCTTAAATCTTAATTTATATAGATAGAGACATGCATGGGTTTGTTTCTAGTTAGAAGGATAATGATTTTATCATATGGTTTTATTATACATAAAATTTATTTATTTAATTAATTTTTATAAAATTATAACCTGTTAATTTTGTCTTAGGTAATAGGCTTAAAGGAAAAGTCACCCAAAGATATAGTCCCACAGTTTGTACCCTCATAAATTGTTAAGAGGAGGGTATCATTTATTTGATGAATAAATGATATATTAAAAACATATTATATTATGATCCTTATCATGTAAGGATTCATATGAGGTTCTAATCAACCAACTATATCCTCCAAAGAATTATATCAATGGAAATGGTCGAGAATTTCAAAAAATGGAATTATAACACACTGAGTTTTTATGAAATAAAATTTTAGAATCAATTTAAATTCACTGATTTCTGGCATTGAACTCTACAGCATGTTATTATTTCATTATATGAAACACCAATATATGATTCTGATACATTGAAAATGTTTTTAGGTTGTGATACATGAAATACTACATTTTTTTGTTACACACAATAACATGTTTCCTCAACAGTTTGTGTTACACAAAATACTAAGATTTACTAATCAACAATATATTATTAATAATATTATTAAAATATTATTATAAGTTATCACTAAGTCATTGAAATAATAGATATGAATAATATTAATTAAATTATTAAAATATGGTTTACATATGTATATAAGTTGAATTATTTGTTTACTAATTGACTAGAAATGAAAATAAAAACTATTTGAAAATATAGGAAATCGATTGCAGAAAAAATATTTTAATAAGTCAATTAAACCAATTTCGATGAGTTATTTTAATAATCACATATATATATATATATATTATTCAATCTAATATTTAATTTTTATCCAATATTTTTTCGATACAATATATCATAATAAATCCAATTTTACGCATAATGAGATGAATTTTTCTTAAAGTTAATTATAAAAAAATTTAATGGTGCACCAATTTTAAATATAATTTTTTATATTTTTAAATATTTTCATAGAAACCAATTATTATTTTGAAATTATATTGTCAAAACTATCTTAGGGTACACTATTTTTATTTTTCTGAGAAGTTGTATTTTTCGAATAATATGGAAAAACAATAAATTTTAATTGTAAACTGCATTTTCATCTAATTTATTTACATAATTTATTAACATTGTATTTTTCTTATAAGTATAATTAGTTCAATTATACAAAATTTAATCCAATTTAGATTATTTTAATATATTTCTCATTAACATTTGAAATATAAACATTACAATCTGTCAAAAAAAATTACATTAAAAAACCATTGTTTCATCCTATCTACAGGAATAATTTTAAATTAAATTATTCCACTTATGTGATTTGGATTGGTAATAAAGGATTAAATATTTGGAATCCTAATAATTTATAGTAACTGTTAATTTTAAATTATGAATTGTTTGAACCATGGTTTATGAACCCATGATTCCAAAATTTATTGAAAATAAAAGATAAAAAGTACAATTTGAAAAGGGATGAGGATTATAAACATATTAAAAACACCTGAAATCAAATTTGGAATCATCTATTGGATCAGCCACCACACCCCCCACTCGGATGATGGCCCTCCTCCAGGTTTTGGGTTGCTTCTAGTCAGTATCATTCTACATAGATGGGATTGGAACTCTTATCACACCTTATCCCTCCGAGACTGATTTAACAAACTCAACACCTGAAGATCTTCCACCAATTGGGAGAGAACCATGCACACTTCAGAATTCCTCACTAAAGAATTACATACCTTGAGATATGTCTAAAATATTAGACAAGGTAATATTGTTCTTACCAATGTTTGAATCCTCTTGCACCACATTGACCACAAAAGTGTAACCCCTCCCATTTCCATCCATGAAATCTTCAACAAGCGTATCCCACATCATTTTTCTATCGACTTTAACATTTTAACTGGCACAAAATCCTCAAATTTTTTCTTCCCCTTTCCAAAACATAAGTGATCAATCTATGCTAATCCAATTCATATTGGTTGTAATCAGAGTGTCACATTCCTGATAAAAAACCAGATGCTCATCATCATGTTCGTGTTGCACCAAATTAGCATTTCCTTCAAGAGAAACCTGTATTAAATATTTTTTAACTATCTTGATAGAAAATTCATCGAGACCTGAACTCTAACGAAATGGTGTATGATATGAATAAACGTGCAATGAAGAAAAAAGCTGGGAAACAATGTTACTCAATATATTCACCTCATATGGTGAATCAACACTACCACTCACACAAGAATCCTCATTCAAGGTAGAAACACATCACTTCTTCATGCCCAATGTGATTCAATGGTCAGGTGAGGGTGAATATTTATTATCCCTAGCATTAGACTTGGACGATCCTTCGACTCACGTAAATGCTCACACTTATCCTTTTGGTATAAATGACATGATTTTTAGAACTTGTCTGCATTGAGTAATATCTTACCTATAGTATCTCACATTTTTATCACATAAACATTCATTACATTTTACAAAACTGAGGATCTTTAAGGTTTAGTGTCTTGGAAACCAGGAACACAAAACTTGAAAACATAAAACATTATTATTAAAAACTTGAATGGATTCTACTTAAGTTCATCCTAGGTTCATTACTGCATCTCATAACCTGGGGACATACATCAAAAGAAAGGGTGAGCAGAAGGCCCAGTAAGGGAAACAAGAGAAACAATTTACATGTGAACTAGAGATACTTCATTAAGGTTGTGAAAAGAACTTTAAGGCATGAAAATTAAACCATGAAGCATATCATAATAAAAATAACATTTTTCATAACTTGAAGATGTGGCTACAATATTTAATATTGACAATCGTTTCGTTCCACCAAGGTCCATCCCCAAGGTGTCATTAAAAATTACCAAGGTTATTCACCAAGGCATCGTTAAAAATGGTCATCTCTAGAGATTAAATATTTACCCAATGCATTGGAGCACTATCTGGGCACACCCTTGACATTTATTTATTATCATGTGAGCCACATATATCATCATCAATCATTTCATAAACAACCCATATAGCATAAAACAAATGGGATTCATTTCATAATCATAACGTTTTAAAAACTGCTTTAAAGACATGATCTTTATGTCACTTTAAACCCACGAAAAAAGGGAAAGCGGGTTTCATGTATGTAAATACCAGAATTTATAATAGAAAATTTTGAGATATATTTGAATACCCCTGTAGAAATAAGAGATTTTATTATTCACTTAATAACATAAAATAATTTTGAGATAAAGAGGGAGGCATTTTGAGACGAAAATTATGCATCATAACATCTATGATACATGGTTTTAGAAAAAGTTGGAAAGAGAGGGGACACGGGTCACCCACTCAAAAAAGATACATAAACCAGTAGGGGAAAAAAATATAACGTATTTAAGAACATGGTAATGAAATTTTAATGATATACCATTTGAAACGAAGAACTTGAAAGGAAGACAAAAAAATAAGATTTCTCTTATGAGAATTCGGCAGCCTAACAACGTCACTTAAAACTTCCAAAAAATGGATTGATGAGATCAAATAGGGTCTCTAATCATATAAAAATAAATGATATGTATGATAGATATAGAGATCATACCCCAACATAATAAAAAGTAACTTGAAATACTTGAGATGAAAATAGATCTTGAAAATGGTAAGGGTGAAAGAACCCCTTAGAAATTCGACAGCCTAACGACGTCACTTAAACTTCAACAAAAACAAATTGATGAGATCAAATAGGGTCTCTCATCATATGAACATAAATGATCATTATGATAGATTTAGATATCATACCCCAACATAATAAAAAGGAACTTGAAATACTTGACATGAAAATTGATCTTGAAAATGAGAAGGGTGAAAGAACCCCATAGAAATTCGACAGCCTAACGGCGTCACTTAAATTTCAACAAAAATGTATTGATGAGATCAAATAGGGTCTCTCATCATATTAACATAAATGATCAGTTTGATAGATTTAGAGATCATACCCCAACAAAATAAAAAGGAACTTGAAATACTTGACATGAAAATAGATCTTGAAAATGAGAAGGGTGAAAGACCCCCTTAGAAATTCGACTGCCTAACAACGTCACTTAAATTTAAACAAAAATGAATTGATGGGATAAAAAAGGGTATCTCATCATATGAACATAAATTATCAGTATTATTGATTTAGAGATCATACCCCAACATAATAAAAAAGAACTTGCAAGACTTGACATGGAATTAGAACATTGAAAAAGAAGAAAGGTGAAAGAACCACTTAAAATTTCGGCAGCCTATCGGCGCCACTTAAAACATCAAAATACTGAATTGAAGAGATCAAATGGGGTCTCTTATCATATGATCATAAAATATCAGTATGATAAATTTAGAGATCACACCCCAACATAATAAAAAGGAACTTGAAATACTTTACATGAAAATATATCTTGAAAAATGAGAAGGGAGAAAGAATCAGTTACAAAAATTTCAGCAGCCTAACAGTGCCATTTAAAACTTCATAAAACGAAATAATGAGACTATGAGGGGATATCTCATTATATGAACATGAAAATGGCAGTAAGAGGATTATAAAAGAACATCCTCCAACATAAGAACATGGAGCATAAAAGGAATGACATAAAAGAGATTACTTGAAAAGAAAGAGAGAGGTCAGATCCCTTACCTTAAAACGTAACTCTTAAAACTCAAAAGTTGGGACCTTGAGGGATTGAGGGAACCTTGGGAGGACCTCTTGGAAGGTAATGATACCAGAACATCATTGGGGGAGAGTGGGGAGTCGAAATGGATGAGAGGATGGCTTGGTATTTATAGGGAAGGCGAGGGGACAAGGCTTTAATGGCCAAGGGACACCTCACATGTGCTTTTCTCAAAACCATGTGCTCTCCCTTGGCATTTACCATGGAGTTAGGACACATGGGGCCCCCAAAACAATAATTCGTCACCCTTGGCCGGCCAACCCTTAAAATATCTCATGACATCATCATGACACGGTTATGATGTCATTAAACATATCGAAACCCTAAAACTGTATTTTTACTATTCACTGAAAATTCAACTTTCTCAGAAAAATCCCATAATTTCACATTAACCAAATATCAACGCTCTGATTTCAAAAATGAACTCCATTTTATAAAAAAAAATCTAAATATTTTTATTTTTTATTTTTAAATAAATACACTATTCACCGAAAATTCATTGTTTTCCGAAAAAACCCCAAAAATTACCTTAACATAATATCGATGATCTGAGTTCAAAAATGAAATCCATTTTATAAAAATAATTTTCTAAATATTTTTAATTTAATTTTTAATTAAAAAACACTATTCACCCGAAAAAACTAATACTTTAATAATAATTTATGAAACCGTTATTTAACCATTTTATTGAATCACATTACTTAATCAAGGTGCCTAGATTATTTTAAAACTTTCTTTAAGTGAGATTACTAATCCATTTGGTCATATTACTAATCCTAATCATAAAATCACTATTCATAATTTACTATTCATCAAAAATCAAGTTGATCTTATTAGACTCTAAATTTCGTAGTGAACATAATTGTAGAAGACCATTTTTTGAAAATCATTACACATTTTTAATTATTTAAGGTTTACATAAACATTTTTTTGAAAATATCCTTTCTCTAAAATTCACCAAAAATATGCATACTATATTAATCCGGACATTTGAAAATTCATAAACATCATCATAAGAAGAAATCCCCATTCTTATTAAAACAAAGGATTCACAAGGCAGTTACGGTCTCCTTACATAGCCCCTTATCACACAAGCATAAGACCTAAGTGTAAGGTGTGCTAAGGTAAGGGAATCTGAGGGAGGATCGGCCAACATTGCACGAGTAGTAATTTCTTTTAGTTTGAACTTCTTGCAAAGGAGATTCCGTTCTAGCTACACACGATGAATTTCAGCTTGGGTTTGGTCCAGATAAAAGCCCAGTGGTGCTACCTCCTTCCCATGTTCTGTTAGATGGGTTTCGATTAGTCCAAGACTACTGGGTGAGGCCATCGAATCTTCATTCTATAATAATTAACCAAGATTACTAAATTTAGAGACAATAATCAAAACGTTTAGTTTCCACCGGTCATATTGACCAATGGCCAAATAACCGTCTAAACCCAACTGTCTCATTTTAATTATACTCATGTTATCAAATAAAACATTTTTGTTGCGTATAAAAAATAAAATAACACATGAAATTAGGAAAAAAGATTTATTCAAAATTTCTGGTCGTTACAATCTTCCCCCCTTATGAAATTGCGTCCTCGCAATTTTTAAATTTGGGTTTTGAAATTTCATTGAAAGTCCCACATCAGAAAAAGTGTCAGTAACACTATTACTTTAAAAGAAAGAAATGGAAGTACAAAGGCCACCCGAGTTTACTCATACTAGGATTCCATGTAGGAAACATGGACACAGAGGAGAAAACCAAGGGTCACGTTCTAATGGAGAGTGATATAAAACATGATTAGGAGAAATTTAACCATAAGAAAATCCCAAAATTATGATGTTTGTAAACGATCTTTGATTACCTAGTAGGAAACGTAAACCAACAACATTTTTGGTTTACGTTCCTTTTCATAATTTTAAGGAATTCATTTACAACATAGAACAAAAACATAAGGAAATATATATACATTCATGTAGAGTTTCACCATTTAATAAGTTTCTACCAAAACTAATATTTTCTCCCAAACGATGACCATTCAAAACTACTTGGTCTCATCAAAACACAAGAATCATATTCTAGAGAATCTCATAATCCACAAAAGATTAACTATCTATTTCTTATATCATTAAACATTATCACAAAAACAGAAAGGGTAAGGTTAAAAAACTCTTTAAAAAAGAAGAATCCCATAGGAATGGAAACTAGTTTTAAATCTTCAATGTTCCATGGTAATACCTAAAGTTAATCATAGACCATTCCATAAATAATGGTCCTTAAAATTCCTGAAAATAAACCAAACTAATATTGAAACCGAAATACAAGAAGGATTTGATAACATAGTCTTCCAAAATAAACTTCATTGTTCATCTCCAAACAAGAGCAACCACTCCTAACATCTTATAACAAAATCATCTAAACTAAACATATTTTACCCAAGGTAGGTTAATCATTCCCATAAGCAACCTAAATTACTATATGTCCACCATAAATTCATTGATTCTTCAAAATATAAGTCAACATTACTCCTCAATGAAAATACCGTAGTAATCTATTTAGATCGATCTTATAGGGTCCCCAAAATAGTGAACATCTTCCAAAATAATAATCATTTTTTAATCCCCTAATCATCTCTGTCATATTAATACGACAATCGTCGCATTTCCTATCACATTGGTTTTTGGGACATGTTCTTCCATTCCCCGCCATTAACTAAGAAAAGAAACTATAATTAGTGGCTTAAATACTTAGCTAATAATCATGAAATGGAAACATTAATCATAAAAGGATAAACATGTTGAATAAAAGTATATCATAACTTGTGATCCCATAGGCTCCAATCTAGGTTATCCATGATCATATATTCCTATGTGAATCTTTATTTTGTTTTATCCTTGTTCCTTTAATAATGGTTCATACTGAGCTTATGAATTTACCAAAGAATATCCCCTAGGAGTGTCGTAACCAATAGTGTAGCAAGACCCGTTGTCGTGTACCAGTTCCCGTTCGAGTCTAGCTGAAAGCAGTGTTTTCAGGTTTTATCCCTATGTACATCTGTGCCAGAGCCACCTCTACCTGCTCGTATCCAGACAGGGATGTATTTGCTTGGAAACCCCTTACTCAATACTCACCAAAATACCAGGAAGCTTTCTTATATTTAAACTTTTCTATAGGGTTATTCCTAGATTTATCATATCCTAATTTCCACAAATAACTAAACCATCATTTGATACCAACTATAGCATCCCGCATTTTTATCACATAAACATTCATTACTTTTTACAAAACCGAGGATCTTTATGGTTTAGTGTCTTGGAATCCCGGAACTTAAAACTTGAAAACATAAAACATTCTTATTAAACACTTGAAAGGATTCTCCTTAAGTTCATCCTAGGTTCATTACTTCATCTCATAACCTGGGGACATACATCGAAAGAAAGGGTGAGCAGAAGGCCCAGTAAAGGAAACAAGAGAAACATTTTACATGTGAACTAGAGATACTTCAATAAGGTTGTGAAAATAACTTTAAGGCATGAAAATGAAACCATAAAGCATATCATAATAAAAATATCATTTTTCATAACTTGAAGATGTGTCTAAAACATTTAATATTGAAAATCGTTTCGTTTCACCAAGGTCTATCCCCAAGGTGTCGTTAAAAATTACCAAGGTTATTCACCAAGGCGTCGTTAAAAATGGTCATCTCTAGAGATTAAGTCTTTACCCAATGCATTGGAGCGCTATCTGGGCGCACCCTTGACATGTCTTTATTATCATGTGAGCCACATATATCATCATCAATCATTTCATAAACAACCAATATAGAATAAAACAAATGGGTTTCATTTCATAATCATAATGTTTTAAAAACTTCTTTAAAGACATGATCTTTATGTCACTTTAAACCCACGGAAAAATGGAAAGCGGGTTTCATGTATGTAAATCCCAGAATTTATAATAGAAAATTTTGATATATATGGGAATACCCCTATAGAAATAAGAGATTTGAGTACTCACTTAATAACATAAAATAATTTTGAGATAAAGAGGGAGGCATTTTGAGACGAAAATTATGCATCATAACGTCTATGATACATGGTTTTAGAAAAAGTTGGAAAGAGAGGGGACAAGGGTCACCCTCTCAAAAACGATACATAAAACAGTAGGGGAACAAAATATAATGTATTTAAGAACATGGTAATGAAATTTGAATGATATACCATTTGAGACGAAGAACTTGAAAGGAAGACAAAAAATATGATTTCTCTTATGAGAATTCAGCAGCCTAACGGCGTCATTTAAAACTTCCAAAAATTGATTGATGAGATCAAAAAGGGTCTCTCATCATATGAACATAAATTATATGTATTATAGAAATAGATATCAAACCCCAACATAATAAAAAGGAACTTGAAAGGCTTGACATGAAAATAGATCTTGATAATGGGAAGGGTGAAAGAACCCCATAGAAATTCGACAGCCTAACGGCGTCACTTAAACTTCAAAAAAAATGAATTGATGAGATCAAATAGGGTCTCTCATCATATGAACATAAATGATCAGTCTGATAGATTTACAGATCATACCCCAACATAATAAAAAGGAACTTGAAATACATTACATGAAAATAGATCTTGAAAATGAGAAGGGTGAAAGAACCCCTTAGAAATTCAACAGCCTAACGACGTCACTTAAATTTCAAAAAAAAAAGTATTGATGAGATCAAATAGGGTCTCTCATAATATGAACATAAATGATCAGTATGATAGATTTAGAGATAATACCCCAACATAATAAAAAGGAACTTGAAATACTTGACATGAAAATAGATCTTGAAAATGAGAAGGGTGAAAGAACCCCTTAGAAATTCGACAGCCTAACAACGTCACTTAAATCTCAACAAAAATGAATTGATGAGATCAAATAGGGTCTCTTATCATATGAAAATAAATGATCAGTATGATAGATTTAGATATCATACCCCAACATAATAAAAAAGAACTTTCATGTCTTGACATGGAATTAGAACATTGAAATAGGAGAAAGGTGAAAGAACCACTTAAAATTTCGGCAGCCTAACGGCGCCACTTAAAAAATCAAAATACTGAATTGAAGAGATCAAATGGGGTCTCACATCATAATATAATAAAATATTAGTATGATAAATTTAGAGATCATAACCCAACATAATAAAAATGAACTTGAAATACTTTACATGAAAATATATCTTGAAAAATGAGAAGGGAGAAAGAATCCGTTACAAAAATTTCGGCAGCCTAACGGCGCCACTTAAAACATCATAAAATGAAATAATGAGACTAAGAGGGGATATCTCATTATATGAACATGAAAAGGTCAGCAAGAGGAGTATAAAAAAACATCCTCCAACATAAGAACATGGATCATAAAAGGAATGACATAAAAGAGATTACTTGAAAAGAAAGAGAGAGGTCGGATCCCTTACCTTAAAACGTAACTCTTAAAACTCAAAGGTTGGGACCTTGAGGGCTTGAGGGCACCTTGGGAGGACTAATTGGGAGTTAATGAGACCAGAACTTCATTGGGGGAGAGTGGGGAGTCGAAATGGATGAGAGGATGGCTTGTTATTTATAGGGAATGTGAGGGGACAAGGCATTAATGGCCAAGGGACACCTCACATGTTCTTTTCTCAAAACCATGTGCTCTCCCTTGGCATTTACCATGGAGTTAGGCCACATGGGGCCCCCAAAACAATAATTCATCACCGTTGGCCGGCCAACCCTTAAAATATCTCATGACATCATCATGACACAGTTATGATGTCATTAAACATACCGAAACCCTAAAACTGTATTTTTACTATTCACTGAAAATTCAACTTTCTCAGAAAAATCCCAAAATTTCACATTAACCAAATATCAAGGCTCTGATTTCAAAAATGAACTCCATTTTATAAAAATAATTTTTTAAATATTTCTAATTTTTATTTTTAAAAAAATTCACTATTCACCGAAAATTCCTTTTTTTCAGAAAAAACCCCAAAAATTACCTTAACATAATATCGATGCTCTGAGTTCAAAAATGAAATCCATTTTATAAAAATAATTTTCTAAATATTTTTAATTTAATTTTTAATTAAAAAACACTATTCACCCGAAAAAACTAATACTTTAATAATAATTTATGAAACTGTTATTTAACCATTTTATTGAATCACATTACTTAATCAAGGTGCCTAGATTATTTTAAAACTTTCTTTAAGTGAGATTACTAATTCATTTGGTCATATTACTAATCCTAATCATAAAATCACTATTCATAATTTATTATTCATCAAAAATCATGTTGATCTTATTAGACTCTAAATTTCGTAGTGAACATAATTGTAGAAGACCATTTTTTGAAAATCATTACACAATTTTAATTATTTAAGGTTTACATAATCATTTTTTTAAAATATCCATTCTCTAAAATTCACCAAAAATATGCATACTATATTAATCCAGACATTTACAAATTCATAAACATCATCATAAGAAGAAATCCCAATTCTTATTAAAACAAAGGATTGCACAAGGCAGTTACAGTCTCCTTACAAAGCCCCTTATCACACCAGCATAGGACCTAAGTGTAAGGTGTGCTAAGGTGAGGGAATCCGAGGGAGGCTCGACTGACATCGCACGAGTAGTAATTTCTATTAGTTTGAACTTCTCGCAAAGGAGATTCTATTCTAGCTTCACACGATGAAGTTTAGCTTGGGTTTGGTCCAGAGAAAAGCCCAGTGGTGCTACCTTCTTCCCACTATCTGTTAGATGGGCTTCGATTGGTCCAAGACTACTGGTTGAGGCCATCGAATCTTCTTTCTATAATAATTAACCAAGATTACTAAATTTAGAGAGAATAATCAAAATGTTTAGTTTCCACTGGTCATATTGACCAATGGTCATATAACCGTCTAAACCCAACTGTCTCGTTTTATTTATACTCATGTTATCAAATAAAACATTTTTGTTGAGTATAAAAAATAAAATAACACATGAAATTAGGAAACAAGATTTATTCAAAATTTCGGGTCGTTACATTACCAAAAAAACTACAAATTTTACTGAAGTCTGGGAAGAATTCACAATCAATATCAATCTTAATTTTTTCACCATTGTAATTGAAATACATACAATCCATTATGGGAGTCGATAAGTCAAAAATTAAACCATGTATGTCCTTTGCTGCAAACCAAAACAAGATACCCAATGAAGAGGTAACATTTTTCAATGATCCATTTTGTTTTATTACCGTCTCAACACCTTAAATTATTTTTATATAATTATTTTATAAAAATAAAAAATTATTAAATTCACTAATATCTCATTATTTTATGGTTATGGCCAATAAATTCACCCATTTCCATCAAATAGAATACACAATCATAATTTTTGAGTATGGAAGACTATGACCACACAAACTGATGTCATTTGTTCATACATTACCACTTCTCATGGTTGGGAATAATGATTAAAATACTATTTAATATGAGATATATGATATGAATGTTGTCTTTATTCCTATTTAATTATTTTATAACTCAATCATTCTTGATTTATATTTTCTGGGAATATGAAAACATCATCTGTCGACTTGTGGACTATGACCTCCTCCAAGTGATGTGATTTGTTCAAGCTTTACATGGAATGTATTCAGGACTGGCTTATTAAGCATATTTTATATTTGTTACAAAATAATTATATATTTATTATAAATAATATATATCATTTAAGTTTCATTCACTCAATATGACAAGAGAATCGAAATAGTGTTAATGCGTACCTATGACATATCGTCTCCATAGACTGTGTGTTTCATTTCCAATATATATGTGTTATAAATTTTTATAAATAAATTTAATCATAGTATATATATTATATTTAAATCAAGATTTAGATTCTTCAAATAAGGAAATCATGATTTATGTAAAAGGAAAAAATAACTTATAAGAAAATAATATATACCAAGTGGTTATTACATAAAACACAAAATTTTCAAGGAATTGTTAATTAAAATGTAATATAATGTCCTAAGAAAATAATATATGGTATTATTTATTTTAATATGGTTCTATTATATATTTATAATAATCTTATATTTATTGTACATGAGGGTTTAACAATTATGAATGGAGTCAAAACATAAAGTAAGGGGATTTCTAGTCTCACTTCAATTTCTATGAGACATATCCATTATTAACCACCTGTTTCATTTGTGGTGTATATAATACCCTATGATATTTTATATCATGAATTTACTTTATTTAATAATATTTAATGATTCAATATATGTTATTCTTTCATGAGGATCATGATTCAATAGATACCCATGTAGCAATGGATTTCCGTCCCACCTTTGTTTTCTATGAAACAAATTCCATGTTCAGCACCTATGTTTTTTGTGTTGGTTGTATACTAACTAGAGATGTATTTTATGACTCTTCTATATAAAATTAATATTATTTACCTATCAATTTTAAGATATCCATTTCATGGGGT
Source organism: Viscum album (assembly GCA_963277665.1). Classification (NCBI taxonomy): domain Eukaryota; kingdom Viridiplantae; phylum Streptophyta; class Magnoliopsida; order Santalales; family Viscaceae; genus Viscum; species Viscum album. The sequence goes on along the minus strand of OY728145.1, from coordinate 1,442,382,730 downwards.
TTAAATTTAAAAATTTACCAAATCGTTATAGTATTATGGTCACAATTTTCCTTATTTGAAAGTATGTTATGATATGAACCTATATTAATTATTGAGGTGTATATACAACCCCTTTGAAAGGGATTATCATTAATTTTTCCACACTCATGATACTTTTATGTTTAATTTTATTTTATTCCTTCACACGGTTTATGATTCAAATTTACCAAAGCGGTATGTGTTTATTACTAAAATCTCATATTTTATAATGATTTTTTTTATTATACATCCATTGACAAAACATTATGATAAATAACTAATAGATTTTGGTAAATTTAATTGTAATATGTTACTTTAAGATTATGTTCATGTAAATATACCATTTCTCCACTCTTTGTTGATTAATTTAATTAAGAACTTGTTTTCAGGAAAATTTAAATGTATTTATTTCCATAGTTAGAAATAAATTTTATTCACAAATCTTTTTTTTTAAAAAAAAGAACATAAAAAAATATATAAATGAACATTTTTTTATGATTTGTAATGAATATAATTTTTAAATTACATATGATTAGAAAATGTTTCTCAAATGGTTTACAAATTTTTATTTAAAATTTTACAATGTCACCTAGAATGAAATATGATTTCCAAATGTTTTATGATTTAAATTATTTTTCAAATAAGAAAAAATATTTTCCTATTAAATGTTTAAAATGAATATTAAATTTGACCTCCAAAATTTTCAAAGTGATTTTCTAAATAAAATTTTATTGAAAATAATTTATATCTTAAAAATTATTTTCAAATAAAGGATATTTTTTTTTAGGAAATGCTCTAGGTGATCTATCAAAAACCTTCTCCATCTAAGATGAGATATTTTTGAATGTTTTTATAAATTACTGGGGATATTATCCTAGTAAACCATTATTATTCTTTAATTGGGTGGTTTCTTTTTAATACGACATGTTTTTTATATAACATGTTTCACTTCTCTCGGTTATATGATGATAAAAGTATTATTAAGACAAATTACCTTAAAATTTTATTATATTATTAAATAGTTATTAAACCTGTTACTTTTCCATAGGTTATGATATGATGAAATTATTATGGTATATATTTTATTTCATGAGCTAGAATATGATGTTTTTGAAACCCTTCTATAGTAACCATCTATTTTCATACCCTGCTATTAAAACATTTTAAAGATAAAAAATATAATAGCATTACACAACTAGGATCCAAAGGATTAATGTCCCGGAAAACTAGGGTCATACATAAATTTGACAACATAAAACAAAAACATTGATTTATTTTCTTCCTCTCTAGCTTCTTATTGGCCCTTTAATACTCCGTAGTACATATAGTCACCAGAGGATATTCCTAAAAAATTGGTGAGCTAAAATCCCAGAAAGAAGTGAGATATGAATAATATAGAAATTTGTGAGAAAATTCATAACATAAGCATAAGATCATGAACAAGAGAGTAAGTATTAATAAAAGACATGTTATTTAGAAATCCATAAAAAAGAAACATCATTTATTAGTGGTCAACTACCACACATAGTTGTGAAAAAATATAGCATCATGTTCACATATAACTTCACTTTAACTAATGATATTTATCACTTTACCCTATTAATTTCATCACTGTATAATTCTGATCACACCCTCCATATTCAAACATTCATATTACGCTATATAATTCCAGGAACATCTATCACAATATTACATTTTATTTATGATGCATGCCACATAGAAAATATATCAATAATGAACATAAATTACCTATTCTAAGGATTTGGATTCATCTCATAATATCACATTCCTAAACAGTGGGATCCCAAAAGAAATAGGGAATGTCATACATGATATAAGAACCATCAACCTTGGGTAATAAGTAAAAGGTGTGTTTTGGAATGAAGGGATATTTTGGAAGAAATTATATTTGACATAAACCCCAGTAAAAAACTAGTATATCCAGGAAAATGTAAGATAATGATGAACAAATTATTTTAATGGAGTAACCATACTAAAAAATGGATTGAAATAGGGAGAACCCAAAGAAAGAAAGTTGGTATTGAGAATTTCCTCTAACCTTGTATCTAAAGGATTTATTCACTATAACGTCTGGTATAAAAACATTATATTCATTAATTAACCATTAAAAAAACATTTTTATACAATTAAAATATTAATTATGGTTTTATAATGTTCATTTCTATGGTTTTTGTGAGTTTTATAGTTTAAATTCATTATTGAGGAACGTCTGTTTTCATAGTTTTCATGAACATTTCACTTGTATTTGTAAATGGAAGATTTTATAAAGAGTGGATAACAAACATAATTTTTAAATCACAATATTATTGAAATTAAATAGGTATAAATAATCTCATAATTTATTTTATTATGTACCATTAGGATGAATCATTAGATAAAAATTTTATAGTAAGTTCTTGGATTAAATTTGGCAGGTTTTCAACCACAACGTACTTGTTCCATTGAATAATTTAGACATAATATAGTTCTAGAACATTAAAAGGGATATAATACATTTAATATAATCCATTTCAACCATAATAATTATTTCTTGAGAAGATCTGATGGTGGAATAATTAAATTAATTCATGTCATTCTAGAAGGTGATAATTTAACACCAGACAAACAACATTCTACTTTCTAAAATAGAAAGAATACGAGATAGGGGATTGATTATATATTATAAAATTATCATCATAACATTATATTATATGTAATATAATGTATTTGACATACCAATTGGGAGAGTATAGGTGGGAAGATATTAATAAAAGTACTTAACATTGATTAGAAATTAATGGAAAAAGAGGGGTGAATTACCTATTGAATATTTTTTATTTGAGTGACTCTCTATGGGAGAGGGTTTGGTATTTTGAGAATAAAAATGTTTTTTGGAAGTGGGGGATGATCTAGGTAGTGTTTTGGGCATAATTTGGACAAGTCATAAAGCCTGATAGGTGTGAGGAAATGAGGGTGTGAGAGGTGGTAGTTATAGTGGAGGGGATGGGTGTTTTCCAATTATTTAAATTATTTGTCTATTAATTTCCCTTATGAAATAAATTATTGAGTGTTCATGGACTAAATATAGTATTTAGATTATGTTAATATGAAGAAAATGTTCGTTTATTATAAAAACAACCACCATGACTCTATAATTCATGAATTTAACTTATTTTGTAAATTTTTTTATATTAGCATTCATAATAAATCAAGTCTTTTTAAAAAATCCCCAAAATTCACCCAAACAATTTATTGACCTGTAGAATCATAAAATGAACAAAAATTTTCAAAAATAATTTTATATATTTGAGTAATATAATATTTAATTGAAATCTTCATTTTCTATGAAAATTCTGATTTTGAAAAGAAAACTGGTTTTCTAACACATTGAAAAATTCAATAAGGTATCATAAAATTATCTTATAATCATAAGAAATAAAAATAATTTGTGAATTACTTTTATAGAAATAATTTTTTCAGTTAAATTATTAAATTAATAATTGTCAGACCTTCTTATAGTAACATTTTCCAAGGCGAACGAAGAGAACTGGAAACTAGGAAGCTGTTCTGATAGTGGAAATGAAAATAATAGAATCATCAGACCTTTTTATAGTGACATTGTTCAAGGCGGACGATGAAGGGCATCTAAAAGTGATGGAATTATGTCTTTTCCACCAAGGAGTAATGCAATGAAAGATTACTCTTACCTTCCAAAGCCGGTGAACACTAGGTCTTCATCTATGAAGGAAAGCAGAGCTATACCTGTGTATAAGAATGGTCGTGCACATTCCACTAATGGGGATTTATCATTGGAACAGTTGAAGATTAGAGTGAAGTATGTCAATCTCTTGAAGAAATATGAAACAAATTCATAATGGGAATCAGCTAATAGAGAGGAAATACCTGCCTATGTAGGTGGTGAAGGATATGATTACTATTATATTTAAGTGTCTTGTTTATGTTGGAACTGATGTCTGGATGTGGGCAAAATGATTGTCTCTGTACTTTTTATTGAATTTATTTACTTTTTTCATTCATTTAATAAATGGTCAGGGGACATCATCATAAATATTATTGACATATAAAAATACCAACACTTATTTAATAATTTTTAAAAAAATAATTACTTACATATTATATGATATAATTATGTCATATTTTCATTTATATGATGTATAAATTTTATTTATACTAAAAGGGTGAGGTCAATATTCAATTCTCCAGTTTACTATCAATAAGGTTCATATTACTACTCTCATGTTCAAGTAAAAATTAAATCAGTTTAGGTCCCTTAACTTCTAGAAACACTTCCTGTCTCTGAAATTCCTCAATTATAAATATTTTATTATGGTATCTTTGTTATTTTATGTGAATTAAACAATATAATATTTCTTAAAAGAAGGGAGAAACTTCATGGATAGAAGTTTGGGTGTTTACATTCATCCCCCTTTTGAAATTTCACCATCAAAATTTTGTATTACAAAAACCGGTGAGGGTACTTCTCCTTCATTTCATCCTTTAGCTCAAAATATGCATAATCATAAGTATGGTTCATCCACAATATGTTAACAAGGTGGGTTATCTTGTTGTGTATAACCTTATATCTCCTATCTATAATCTTTAATGGCTACTTCTCATAATAGAGATCATCTTCCGATTGTACCACCTCTTAGTAATGTAATTGTAAGGGATCAGGTATATACTTTATCAGAAGTTATACATGATACCCATAATGAACTTGAGTCATATTCAGTGGATGTTCAAGAGAATATTTCACAAATCCTATTTTTTCAAGGATCTCAAAGGAGGCAATGTACCTTGGGATTAGTTTCCCTTTCTTACCAAATCACATGACTCTATTCCATTGTGATATTCGAAGGAAGACCTTATCACAAATGTCGAACTCCATGTCCATTCGATGCTAGTTAGTATATCACTTTTTTCAAATCTAAGATGCTTTGATATGTTTCTCGATGGATTGAACCTACTCTATAATCTCATATTCATGATTTGGTAAAAGTATCATTCTTCCCCCAACATCATCCAAACCGGTCAGTGATCTACGTTTCATTCTATATATGGATACATATGGAGCCATTTGAATACTCAAGTGGATGCTTTGTTATAAGAGAACTCAACCAATGGGATATGTTGATCCCATCCATCATTAAATTAGAAAGATAAGGATCATACAATATATTCAAGCATCTAAATAGTCCTTTTAGATTCTCCGTCAATTTGTGGGTGATATGCTGTGCTAAAATATAATTTAGTACTCAAAGCATGTTGACGACTGCTCCGGAATTTAGATGTAAACCTTAGATCATGATCACAGACAATTGAGAGTGGGAATCCATGTAGTATCAATACATCATGCACATATATCATTGAATGTTGTTAATGTGAGAGATCATACCAGATAGCAATAAAATGTCTAGTCTGGGTGAGTCTGTGAACCATAGCACATATCACATTATTTCCCTTCGAAGTCCTCGGGAGACCCGTGATAATGTTCATAGAGATATTCATCTATTACCACATGGGTATAGGAAATTATTTCATCATACATTTTTATTTTTTTCTCTACTTTAACTCACTGACATACCAAGCATCTTGAGATATATTCCACAATATATTTCTTCATGTTATTCCTCTAGATGTGATCTGCGAGATCTCAACATATCTAGGTGCTACCTAGATGGATTGATAATGCTGAGCTATGTGAATTTCCCAATATCTCCTTCTTTATTCTGGGTTGTTAAGGCACAAAAGGTTCGTTCCAAATCAAATGGCACCATCATCCCAAATATATAACTATTGCAGCATACCTTTATTTACTATATTCACATTTTTTGTAACTGTAGATCTTCCCCTTGATCCTCGTTAATGATCCCTTGGATTGGTGGCTGCACAATCTTTGGGAAAGGTAAGATGTTTCCACTGACCTCTTTATTTCCAATTCCATCCATTTCATATCCAAGAAGATATGATCATTCTCAATCCATAACATGGATAAGGTATCAGGTTATATTCTTCATAGAGTATCATCTACCTTGTTTGCCTCTCTAGGATGACTGTGAATAGAGAAATCATAGTCTTTGATTAGCTCTAACCATCCCATTTGACGCATATTGATATCCTTTTGTGGGAATATTTACTTTGTGCTATTGTTGTTGGTGTATATGTCACACTTCTCACATTAAAGGTAGTTATGCTAGATTTGGAAAGAACAAATCATAGTTGCCCACTCTGGATCATCTGTTGAGTAGTTATGCTCATGGATATTCAACCTCAATGAGATTTAGGTTATCACATTATCATTTTTCATTAGTACACAATCCAATCCTTTATTTGATTAATCACAGTATATCACAAAATTTTATCCACTTCTCTGTAATGTGACTATAAGTGAAGTGATTAATCTTCCCTTTCGCTCTGTGAAGCAGTCCTGACATTCATACACCTTAGCATAGTTCACCCCCTTCATTGTTAACTTAGTTAGTCGTTGGGAAAATCATGATAAATTTCTCACAAAATGTATTTATTAACAAACTACTCCAAGAAAACTACTGATTTTCATGACAATAGATGGTATGGTCCATTCATCAATCATGTTTTTAATGGGTCTACAGACATTCCCTCTCTTGTGATCCCATGTCCCAATAATGTGACATGATGCATCTAGAAATCACACATTCTGAACATGGCGTACAACGTATCCTTACTTAATATCACAAAAAAGGCTTAGATGTTCTTTATGTTACTCCCTGATCTTGGACTATATGAGAATATCATAGAAAAACACTACTGTTTTTTTGAGGTAATGTATAAATACTCCATTCATCAATTCCAAGAATATTTCCGTGGAATTTTTAATTCTGAAGGCAATCACTAGAAACTCGTAGTGCCCATACCTTCTACAGAAGTTATCCTTCTGAATATCCTTCTTATTCAACTTTAGTTGATTACATCCAGAATGAATTTCCACTTTTGAGATGTATTGAGATCCTCTTAACTGATCAAACATGTATTCAATCTTTATAAGAGGATACTTTTTCTTTATGGTGCACTTGTGGAGTTCCCGATAATTGATACACAACCACATTGTCAATCCTTCTAATTCACAAAGGGAACAGGTGCACCCCATCGTGATTCACTAGAGCATATGAAACCTTTGTCAAAAGTATCTTACAGCTGCATCTTTACCTCCACCAACTTAATAGGAGCTATCCTATAGGGACACTTTGAGATAGGAGTAGCTCCGGGATTTAGTTCTATGGTGAACTCTACCTCACAATCTAGGGGAAGTCTGTGTAACTCTTTCGGAAATACATCATCGTATTCCTTCATGACAGAAATTTCCTCTAGGTCAAAAGTTTCTTTTAACTCAACCATTTTAGCAAGGTATGATTCCTCACAGGGAATCAACACCCACACTTTTGAAGGATTTTTCAATGTAGATTCATGATACTCCTTGAATTTCTAGAGAAGAATGGGATGGTTTAAAATATGAATAGATAATTTACTTTCATAAAAGTTAATATCTGATCTGTATAAAAAGAGAGAATTCAATCACATAATAGCATTGAATTACACAAAGTGATGTATTACAGGATTTTCTAGAAGAATCCTCCCACATACACCAACTACAAAAGAGACAAAAATTCTGGTAGCAATGATTTAACTACATAGTTTTTTTATAGATATCACTACATCATGGTTTATGGGATTCAATTCTACAGTTCACAAAAACATGCAGAATATAGAGGAATGTGTTGAACCACAATCAAAAAATATGTTTTCCATTCTTGAGTGAAGAGGAATTGTACATTGTCCAATATCATTTTTGTGATCAACTTCCATGGTAGTGATGGCATAATCCATCCCTTTTTTTAAATTTGGTGGTTTTTGATGCTAATTTCCCTCGAGGACACGTGGTTTACTGCACTGGCGTGAATTGTTCACTTGATCCCTACAGTTGTTGCATTGGACCATGGGTGGTCCTCTAATTTCCTCCACCACATTATCCATCCTTCCCATGTATTTTCGATATTCATGAGCTTTATGTCATTCTATACCACATTTATAGAATTTCCCCATACCTTTGATGGAATTACGATGATGTTTCTTCCCACATTAGGCTTGGGGGTGGTTGAGTTTTCATTCCACATTTTTCAATAGACCCTCTAGCCTAAATCTCAACCTTTAATTTCTTATCACCATATATATGGGACCATTCTCTAAACTCCATATCTACATTGAGATCACTTCTAACAACTTCTTCATAACTCCCAATTTCTCTAATTTAATTATTATTATAAAAGGAGTGGATTTAATCCACTAAATAATCTATTAATTTTTTTTATCATTGTTGATAACAAAACCTAAATGATACCATAAAAGACGTGTGAAAATAATTTTGTATGTCATGATAGATTCTACTTAATTTTTATTGAGATAAATGAATTCTCTCTAAATATTGGTATGAAGAGGTCATGGTAAACAGTTGTTAAGAAACCTGATCTTAAATTCATCCCATTATGTCTCTCCTGTTTCATCTCTTGGCTTTGTGTACTTAATCAATTCCAACTATTGATCAATCTCTCTATATAGACAATAAATTACTAGTGTCACCATCTCCATCTTGGAGAAATGTATCATAGAAAACATCTTCTCCATAGATTCGACCCTTTTTTCCACAACTAGTGGATCAGAAGATCATCCAATCTTCAGTTGTTGTTGCATTATAAAACACTTGATATCTAGTTTCTCCCTCTTTGGTGAAGGTGTAATATCCTAATTATTTAAATTATTATTCATAACCTGACTTAACTAGTTAAGCATCCCCACGAAATCCACCTCCAAAATCATTGGGGATGTCATTTGGGAAATTGTTTCATTGGCCCGTGCATGGGTTGTTGGCCTAGTTTCTCTTAGTTTACACCATTTCTTAAAATTGAATATGTTAAAACATAACATAAGTAAATGATTCATGAATAAATAACATACTAATTTGTGAAATTCACACTAAAAGAATATCTTATGGGATCACTATATTTAAAAAAGATTCTTGGGTGCACATTTTTATTTAGTCCTATACTAGTGGTTTTCCCTTGTCTTCACTAATCCTAATTCCCAAATTAACTAAACCTGCCCTCATATGAAATATTGTCTCCCAAAATTACAATAAATCAATATTTAATAATATTAAAGAAAAAAACACAATCGCAAAAAACAACCAAGATCCAAATATTTAGTATCTTGGAATACTAGGATCGTACCTATCTTTTACAATATAAAAAATAAACATTTATATAATTCCTTATTGTCAAATTTCATATTGGCCCTGGAATACTCCATAAAAAAGTATTGATCCGAGTATATAAATCAAAAAATGGGTGAGCTAAAATCCCAATAATAGGATAGATATGAACAATATAACAATGTATGAGCATAATCATAACAGAGGTAGAGGATCATAAACATGATAGTAACCATTAATAAATTATTTGAAATTTGGTAATGCGTAAAAATGAAACACCATGTCTTAGCGGTAAACTACCCAACATAGTTGTGAAAAAATACAGCATTATGTTATAACATAATTTCACGTTAACTCACGAGATTCATCACTTTATCTAATGCATTGTTTCACTATATAATTCTGGGCAAACCTGTCACATTCAACATTCATATTTCACTATATAATTCCGGGTGCACCCATCACATCATAAAAATTTCATTATCATGCATGCCAAATAAGAAATATATCAATAATTAACATAAATAACACATGTAAAAGAGTGGTTTCTATCTCACATGTACACATTCATAAACATTAGGTTCCCAAAATAAAGATGTAATTTCATACTTGATACAAAAACCATCAACCTTGAGGGAGAAATAAAATGAGTGTTTTTGAATGAAGATTTATTTTGGAAAAAATATTCATTGTCAGAAAATCTAGTGGAAAAAATTTATATCCTAGAAAAGGTAATATAGTGATTCTAAAATTATTTTTAATGAGTTTCTATATCGAAAATAGAGTTAAAGAGGGATAACCCAATAAAAGAAAAAGTTGGTTTTGAGAATTTCCCCATACCTTGTATCTGAGTACTTTCTTCAATTTAATGTCACGTATAACCCCATTAAATTAATTAATTAAAAATTAAAGAAACAATTATACATTAATAAAATTCATTATGGTTTTATTAAATTCATCAATGAGATTTTGGATGAGTTATAGAGTTTAAATTCATTGTTCGGGAGCGTTCTTTTTCATAGTTTTCATAAACGGTTCACTTTTATTCATGAATGGATGTTTGTATAAATGGTGGATAAAAATCAGAATTATTAATACATAATATTATTGATATTAATTTGGTATAAATTATATCACAATGGATTTTATTATGCACCATGAGTATGAAACATTATATAAAATTTTTATGATAAGTTCTTGGATTAATTTCGGCTGTTTTTCAATCACAATGTACTTATTTCATTTAATAATTTAATATTTTGTACAATTGTTTTTTGAGAAACTTAAATAGTATATAATAGATATAATATAATATGTTTCATTAAAAAAATGGTATCATGACCATATATTAAGGTATTAATGTAAAATTAAAACAACTTGTTCTTGAATGTGACAAATTAACACCTCACGAACAATGTTTTCCATTCTAAAATGAGAAGAAGAGGATAATGGGGTTTGATGATATATTTCCCCATTAGCATCAAAAAATTATATTATATGTAATATAATATAGTTACCATACCATTTGTCTATGGATAAGTGGGAAGAGATTATAGAAGGAACTTAAAATTGAAAGGAAATTAAAGGAAAAGAGAGAGAGGTGAATTGCCTCTTGATTTTATCTCCTTTGAGAGACTCTTTATTAGAGAGGGTTTATTATTTTGATTTTAAAAGGGTTATTATATGTGGGGGAGGATATTGGTAGGAGGATTGGAATAATTTGGATAGGTATTGAAGCTATACAGGTGCGAGGAAATGAGGGTGTGAGGGTTGGTATTTATAGTGGAGGGGAAGGGTGTATTCCAAATATTTTAATCATTAGTTTAATAATTTCCCTCAAGGTAATAAATAGTGATTTTTTCATGAATAAATTCAGTAATATGATCATGGGAATCCAAAAAAAAATTTCATACATTAGATAAACAATACCAATGACTCAATAATTCACGAATTTATATAATTTTTTAAATTATCGTATTTCACTATTCATAAAAATTCAACTATTTTAGAAAAATACAAAAAATTCACCATACTAATTTATTGATAGGTACAATCAAAAAATTAACTCCATTTTTCCATAATAATTCTCTAAATACGAGTAAAATATTTTTTATTTAAAATCATCAATTTCATGGAAAATATAGATTTTAAATATAAAACTGCTTTTATAACACTTTGTAAAATTATTTATGGTCTCATAAAATTTTCCAATAATCATAAGAAATAAAAATAATTTATGACTTCATTTTATGTAAATAAATTATTTGTTAAATTATTATATTAATCATTAAATTCTAATTAAATATTTATTCTTTATAAAAATACCAACAACTTTCTAATAGATTTTTAAAATATTTACTTCCATATTAGATAATATAATTATGTCATATTTTCATTAATTTGAGGTATTATATTTATTTATACTAAAATGGGAGAAGTCACTATTCATTTGGTCAGTTTACTATTAATAAGGGTCATATTATTATTCTTAATGTCAAGTTACTAATTCACTAGTTTAGGTTTTTTATCTTCTAGAAACACTTCTTATCTCATTATTTCCTCATTTATAAATATTTTGTTATGGTCCCTATGTTAATTATGTCAATTAAAATATATAAAATTTTTTATAATAAGGATTAAATTCCATTGATAAAAGTTTGGGTCATTACCCCTTCTCTTGTTATCATTTATGAAATGATGAATGTTTTCTTATCTTATCGAATATATGTATATGATTTCATGATTTGATGGGTGGTAGAAATATCTCCCTCAAATTATTTTGTTAAGGATAAATGATATATGATCATAGAGGTTATATTGTTGTTCATTCCAAGCCTATAAATGAGCCTACATAGGTGGCCATCCCAAGCCAATAATAGAGGGAAAATGGGTTGTCAGTCAAAGCCTATGGAGAAGGGTACATTGGTATTCATCCCATACCTATGATTGAAGGTACGTGGGTGGTCAGACCAAGCCTATAAAGGATGTTACAGAAGTGGTCAGCCTAATCCTAACATGTTACGCATGTCTTGGTGGATATCCTTGACATTATATTTATTATACTTATGAGTATACTCCAAATATATGTCTTATGCATATGTTATACATTCATGGAACATGTACTTTTTTTACCTTATGATTCATGTATTATGATCTACAAAACACTCTTCCATGAGTGATGTATATGATCTTTGAAATTATAGGTATGAAATTCAAATGTTATTATCATGTTATTATACCATTATGTTCATTATTTTGTTTTTTATCCCCTTTATTTACTACTACTATGCATCTGATATCACTCTTTATTATTTTTCCATACCCTAGGTAATGAAATAATTGGTTTTAATTGGAGTGATAAATGGGGATAAATGTTTGGGAAACATTGAATATCATTCACAATGTTAAAAGATAGTGTTCTATGGTTCTAGAGATGATAAAATATTATGTTCATGGTAATAAAATTTTATAATATGATGAATATCCATATAAAATGATGTAATATAAATGTATGTTAATCATGGGTCACTATAGAGTATATCAAAAGAAACATTTGATTATGTAACACCCCAAGATTTTATGAAAAATATATTTTTTAATTTCATTAATGTCTTGTGTTGTATGTTACACAAAGAGGAGCTTTCACAACACACATCCTTGACTTGCCCTACATTTCACGCAATCGCGACCTTCCTCAATGGCGTGTGTATTATGGAATTTCGAGTTTCGCTAAACAACAATATGCTATTAAAACTACTCGTTATTAATAGTAATAACCACCTTTTAAATTTTAGAAATTTTATCTCACAAAATGGAATTAATTTTCGGATTCGGAATATCGAAATTAGCTTAGGGTGAAATTTTGGTACGTTTCGGATAACTTTCATATTCTGATGAATAGTGAAAATTACTAAATTTTAATTAAAAACAACTTTTTTTAATCAAAATAATTAATAGTCATAAATTATTAATTTGAGTGGTTTTAACGTATATTTATAATATATTTTTACAATTTAATACAGTGTTGGTCATTGGATGTAATTTCAAATTTAAACCAGATATAAACAAGTGTCAATCTTTTGATAGTTATTATCTCTCAAAAACACGCTATTTGTTTGGACAACGGGAATTAATTTTTAAATTAGTTAATGTAACTGATATGTTTTGAATTTGATAAAATAGAAATCATTTTTGAATTCATAATATCAAATTTATCTTAGGCCTAATTTTTGGTATTTTTCTGGAAACTTTCATTTTTTGATGAATAGTGAAACCACTAAGTGGTAGTTAAAAAAACTGAATTTTTCATAAAACTTAAATTTACCGCTTCTGTGAGTGGAATTTCGAAAATCCGAGAGACACGGTTAATATCAAGGACTAAAATGTGGTTCAATGAGATGAAAATAATTTTTTGTGAATAGAAACTTTTTACTTTTTTTACCACGGTTAAAAGTAAATAGGGTAATTAAGGGTAAAAATGATATTATTATTACCCTAACACATGTCCTAATTATATTGGATAAGTGTAATTCGACCAAAAACAACCTTAGGAATAAAATATGACAATTTAAGCCCACTTGGATTAGATTAGGACATTTATTATTAATTTATTTAAAGAAGAGTTAAAAGAGTTAAAATCAAAGTTTATTTACTAAAACATTTTTAATATAGGGTTATACATAAGATAAATTCGATTGTAAATATTCATTAGAAAGATAATAAGATTTATTACATAATGAGATTTTATTTATAATTTTTGGAGATTAAATAAGTTAATTTATTTATGACACAATGATGATGCAGTAATTACCATAATAGTGACAAATTAGAATAATTGATATTATAAATACCGAAATAAATAAAATTTGAGATTTTTTATAAATTAAACTAATTTTCTAGGTTAATATGACATGTTAGTATTGGTTTTATTAACTTTTGTAGAACTAATAATTCTGTTATGATTTTTACAAAAATCAATTACTAAATTGTGTCAAAATTGACATAAAATAGATTTTAAAACACATATTATACTATTAATTGTTATTTTATTCCTAAAAATATAAGGTTCGGAAACATTACATAGATAAGGTTATATTTATTAATAATAAACAACTTGGGGTTTTTTTGGCTTGATATAGTAAGTTTATTAACCTTATATTGTAAGAAAACAGGAAGACACGGTAAAAGTAAAATTATCTAACTTAAAGTTAAATCTAAATGATAAGGTTAAAATTGATACCTAAACTTGTCTAAATTATATTGGATGAGAGTTGTTCGACCCATCCCCACCTTAGCTTCAAAATAAATCAATTTGGAGCTATTTAAAACCGTAATTGACTTTATAATAAAATAATATTTTTAGTTTTTCCACAGGAGCCCCTCTCCTCCCTTATAAAAGGGCACCTCCTCCCTCTATTCCTCACACCACATTGAGCTTTCAATCTCGGCCAACACCTGAAACATTCTCCTATCCACTTCCCTAGAGACTTCCTAGAGGTCCTGGTCTTCTTCAAAGGCCAATTTTAGTGCCCTAAAAGAAGGTCTCAAAGAGGCGCTTCAAAGATGAGGTAATGTCCGTTACAAATTCTTTCATCATTATTTCTTTTCCACTTATTCTTATTTAGTTGTTTCATTATGAATTAATAACATAAGTACCACTCATATACTGATATGTTATTATAAGTATTAAACAACCCTATTTCACCATCTATACATCCTACGGAAAAAGAAATCACCGCGCGTGCGTACGTACGGAATACCGTCTCCACACCGCGGTGTAATCTATTTTCCACCACCACCTTACTTGGATGGGTATAATGGTGTAAATAATGACTATATATGACTATTATAAAGTGATATTGATTCTGAAATAGTATACATACACTCCAATACAATTCCACGATCATAGGAACGATATCATCACTCGTGCGTACGTACGGAATACCGTCTCCACGATGTGATGTGACTCGTTCTACATGATCTTCATTGCATAATGATTATATAAATGAATTTAATGAATTAATATGATATATATTACACTAATACCATTCTGTAAATGAGGTATTTATAACCTAAAGAGAAGAATACGAATTTATTCGACAAAACACGCTTAAGAACAAAAAGTAATAAACACCCGAATAACAATTAGTAATGAAATATTACTAATAAGAAGCTAAGAATATGACCATATATGATATCATAACAATAATTATGATTCTGGAATAAGTAAATAACATTATTTAAATCATTATACAGGAGGTTTAGACACTTACGAAGCAAATCGGACCTAAGGTAAGAGAAATATCACAATCTCATTTTTATCCGAGATTGTTTAAACTTTGAAATTTACTGGGGTGTATTTTATCATCCACATCCATGTTTCCTCAATATGTAATATTATTTCCATCCACCTACAATTGTTTAAATCCAATTTTACCTTTCGGTGAGTTTTTAGTAAATGATATGAAATGAATCTTTTTCGTTTTTCGTACGAGGTACTTTTTGACTTTTCTTATAAAAGTACGAAGAATGTTTTTTTAACTTATACGAAATGAATGGATTTTTAAAACAATATTTCCAAGAATCTTCCTTTACATGTTTTCAATTTTATTTTTAATCAACTTCTTTTAGTATTAAAATTGTATGACATGTTAAGAAAGGAAAATGTTTTTGAATTTGAAAGGATATTTTCCTCAAGAATGGAGTTCAAGTGTTTTATAAATATTATTTTCCATATAAGATAATATTGGGTTCTGTTTATATCCCTATTTTTACAATGATTTGATTATGTTGTGATAGAATTATTTTTATGAATTCCTTTATCTTATATGAATTGTTTGATAATGTCACGATGTTTAAGATTCCCATTTTTATTGCATGGGTTATGCAATGATGTATGATATTTGATTTTGTGGCACACATAAGAATGGTATCATTATGAGATGGGTGGGAACAATATCTCCCTCCAATGCATTGGGTAATGTTTTTATATATCATGAGATAGACATGGCTGGAACTGTAGGTTATACCGGTTCAGTGAAACAGGACTGAAACGAGGAATGAACTCGGTTCGGAAAGGGACTTTGTCCACTAAGATAGTCTTGGAAATGAGTCTTGACTAATAAGAAATGATTATCTATGATTATGTGTGTATGCCACAAAGTTTCATGTTTTATGTTATGATTATTGGGATTTCATTTCACTACTATGATTTATCCCATGTTATGAAATTATGATCTCTTTTGAAGGTTAAGATTTCCAAAAGATAAGTTCTTATGAATATGATGTGATTGATATTTCTTTTGTTTACCCATACTGAGCATTTGAGCTCACCGTTTTATGTTTTCTTTTCCCCGTTATATAAAAAAAGGTTTTAGGTAAGAAAAAAAAAGGAAGATCTTTATGGGAGATGTTGAACATCTTTCACCATGATTAGAAGATTACGTTCCGAGTTTCCAAAGACACTAAACTATTACGGTCCTCATGTGTGTGTTTTTATTATATACTAAGTATTCCGCAAAAGTTATGTAATGTCCATGTACGTTAAGCTTCGGGTCTCTATAGTTGGTATCAGAGGAAAGGTTTAGTCAACCTTTGGAAACTAGGATGCGAAAACGTTAGTGAGATCCCTAAAGATATTTCTAAGTTATGTATAGGGATGCCCCTAAGGAAAAGTATACGTATAGGATATAGTCCTAGAAATATGGTAACGATCTTAGAATTTAACCTAAGATGTTAGATATTGACATTACTCTCCCTTTATTATGATTTTTGCCTCTCACACTATTCTTTTTGGGTTTTAGAAAATGGCTGGAAATAAGATGATTCACGATAATGGTGGATATGATGGACAATGGAATGATATTCTTCATGAGAAACCAAATGAAACGGGATTTGGAAGTCCAAAAATCATTATTATGCCGAATAAGCAATCTCATAATATGATCAATAATGTAAAATTTGTTATGTTTCCTCACTCGGCTAATAAGAGAAAGATGGAGTTTCATGATGACCATAGAGGAAAGAAAGTTCAATTTCCCCTATATAAATCATGTGGGAAGAGGCATCAAGGAGAATGTTTCAAAGGAACTGGAAGATACTTTGGGTGTGGAAAAGAAGGATAAAAAGCTAGTAAGTGCAAAGGAAAAGGTTCAGTTAACACCAGGGATGAGGATAATGGTATTGCTACGACATCAACAATGGTTAAATGTTTTAAATGTGGAATGTACGGGCATTATGCAAACCAATGCCCTAAGGGAAAGTCTCATGAAGAGAATCAGTATGGTCGTATGGGTAGTATTTATGTTGATGATGATGAAGAGACTACAAATGATATGTGAGACGAAAGAATTGTTCAATGGTTTAAGAATGTAGTGGAAAGATTACATGTTTATCATGTGTAATGTTGTATAAGTAATCTCATGGTACTATGGAATAAAGAGACATCTAAGTATTGTTAAACTGTTGTCTTTCCTTGAGTTTTGAAAGTGTATGATTAATGGTACCAGTATCCATGAAAGGTTATTCAGATATTTTGGGAATGTAGATGATATGCGCATAATGATGGGATAAGGAGAAAATTAAATGTTTGATAGTATTCATGAGCTCATGACTGATATAAGGAGAAGGTTATATCATGGTTTGAGTATATAGAATTTTTGGATTTTGGTATGTGGAATGTGTTACCTTTTAACTGCATTCTTGTTTTCACTAAGGTTCAATGGGTATTCAAGAGAATACATGATTAAGGCCTTTGAATGTTTGGAATGTGACCAACAAGACATATCTTATGATATATGGGGATCAACGATGGTATTAAATCTCTGGTAATCGTTTTCACTATATTATGAGAGTGGACTGCAGTATTATGTATAAGCCTAAATATTGGAATAGATTATGTTAGACATAAGTTAGTATTGTTTAAGGATAGGAGTTTTTCGATATTATTGATGGGATATTATAGTAATATAGTTTTAGAAAAAAGGACAACCTGTAGGACGAGCGACAACCCATCGCGTCGGACAAGGCCGTGGGAATCGAACCCACAACCGAAGTGCGACTGGCCTTTATCGCCTACCACTGGCCTACAGGAAGTCCCTATTTAGTAGAAACTAGTTTTATTATATTAAGTGTATGATATATTAAGTATAAGTCCATTTTAGGAACCATATATGATTATTCTCATTATAGATGGACTTATGTATTTTTTGATAACTTTTCTAACCTTTTGATTGAGAAAGATGGAATGACCCATAATTCTATCACATGATCTGCTATCACATCATGAATGACAAATTCAACTTCATTTATTTAAGAGATTAGTGGAAATTTTCCAAAGAACGACCAACGGTGAGACTATACCGAAATCACGAAAGTATTTCTTCTTATTCCAATTTCATCAACTTTAGGGAAATGATCTTGAAAACCAAAAATGTTGTCCTAGTGCTCTTATATATGATGAATCAGATGGTACCTTAGATCGTCACAAATTTATGGCTTTGTGATTGCTGGATTTTCCATAGCCATGTTCTCTACCACTCTACATCAGAACATGATGGTTAGATTACTCTTCCATATCCATATTTTCACCTATGTGGAAACCCAGTGATTAGTTTATTTGGGTAACCGTTACGTTTCATAATTTTGTTTTTAACGATTGGTTTTGTTATTCCTTTTTACGATGTGGGTTTCTATCAAATAAACTTTCGAATAGTAAACCATTTATAACCCTGATGAATTCCGAGGGAGAAATTCATTTTAAGGGGGGTAGAATGTAACACCCCGAGATTTTATGAAAAATATTCTTTTTAATTTAATTAATGTCTTGTGTTGTAAGTTACACAAAGAGGATCTTTCACAACATGCATCCTTGACTTGCCTTACATTTCATGCAATCGCGACCTTCCTCGATAGTGTGTGTAGTACGCAATTCCGAGTTTCACTAAACAACGATATGCTATTAAAACTAGCCGTTATGAATAGTAATAACCACCTTTTAAATTTTATAAATTTTATCTCTCAAAATGGAATTCATTTTCGGATTCAGAATATCGAAATTAGCTTAGGGTGAAATTTTGGTACGTTTCGGATAACTTTCATATTTTTATAAATAGTGAAAATTACTAAATTTTAATTGAAAATAATTTTTTTTAATCAAAATAATTAATAGTGATAAATTATTAATTTGAGTGGTTTTAAAGTATATTTAGTATATATTTTTACAATTTAATACATTGTTGGTCATTGGATGTAATTTCAAATTTAAACCAGATATAAACAAGTGTCAATCTTTTGATAGTTATTATCTCTTAAAAACACGCTATTTGTTTTGACAACGGGAATTAATTTTTAAATTAGTTAATGTAACTGATATGTTTTGAATCTGATAAAATAGACATCATATTTGAATTCATAATATCAAATATAGCTTAGGCCTAATTTTTTGTATTTTTCTGGAAACTTTCATTTTTTTGATGAATAGTGAAACCACTAAGTGGTACTTAAAAAAACTGAATTTTTCATAAAACATAATTTTACCGCTTCTGTGAGTGGAATTTAAAAAATCAAAGAGACACGATTAAAATCAAGGACTAAAATGTGGTTCAATGAGATGAAAATAATTTTTTGTGAATAGTAACTTTTTACTTTTTTTTACCACGGTTAAAATTAAATAGAGTAATTAAGGGTACAAATGATATTATTATTACCCTAACACATGTAATAATTCTATTGGATAAGTGTAATTCGACCAAAAACAACCTTAGGACTAAAATATGACCATTTAAGCCCACTTGGATTAGATTAGGACATTTATTATTAATTTATTTAAAGAAGAGTTAAAAGAGTTAAAATCAAAGTTTATTTACTAAAACATTTTTAATATAGGGTTATACATAAGATAAATTCGATTTAAAATATTAATTATAAAGCTAATAAGATTTCCTACATAATGAGATTTTATTTATAATTTTTAGACATTTAATAATTTAATTTATTTATTACACAATGATGATGCAGTAATTACCATAATAGTGACAAATTAGAATAATTGATATTATAAATACCCAAATAAATATAATTTGAGACTTTTTATAAATTAAACTAATTTTATAGGTTAATATGAAATGTCAGTATTGATATTTGTAACTTTTTGCGAACTAATAATTCTGTTATGAGTTTTAAAAAAATCAATTACTAAATAGTGTCAAAATTGACATAAAATAGTTTTTAAAACAAATATTATATTATTAATTGTTATTTTATTCCTAAAAATCTAATGTTGGGCCAAATGACTTATATAGGGTTATATAGATTAATAATAAACAACTTGGGGTTCGTTTGGCTTGATATAGTAAGTGTATTAGCATTATAGTGTAAGAAAACAAGAAGACACGGTAAAAGTTAAATTATATAACTTTAAGTTAAATCTAAATGATAAGGTTAATATTGATACATAAACCTGTCTAAATTCTATTGCATGAGAATATTTAGACACATCACCACCTTAGCTTCGAAATAAATCAATTTGGAGCTATTTAAAACCGAACATGACTTTATTATAAAATAATATTTTTAGTTTTTCCAAAAGAGCCCCTCTCCTCCCTTATAAAAGGGAACCTCCTCCCCCTATTCCTCACACCACTTTGAGCCTTCATGCTCAGAAAAACCCTAACAATTTCTCCTCTCCACTTCCCTAGAGACATCCTAGAGGTCCTGGTCTTCTTCAAAGACCAATTTTAGTTCCCTAAAAGAAGGTCTCAAAGAGTCGCTTCAAAGAAGAGGTAATGTCCGTTACTGATTCTTTCATCTTTATTTCTTTTCCACATCTTATTCTTTAGTTTTTTCATTATGAATTAATAACATGAGTATCAATAATATACTGATATGTTATTATAAGTATGAAACAACCCTATTTCACCATCTATCCATCCTACGGAAAAAGAAATCACCGCGCGTGCGTACGTACGGAATACCGTCTCCACGCCGTGGTGTAATCTATTTTCCACCACCACCATACTTGGATGGGTATAATGGTGTAAATAATGACTATATATGACTATTATAAACTGATATTGATTCTTAAATACTATACATACACTCCAATACAATTCCATGATCATAGGAACGATATCATCACTCGTGCGTACGTACGGAATACCGTCTCCACGATGTGATGCGACTCGTTCTACATGATCTTCATTGCATAATGATTATATAAATGAATTGAATGAATTAATATGATATATATTACACTAATACCATTCTGGAAATGAGGTGTCTATAACCTAAAGATAAGAATAATAATTTATTCGACAAAACACACCTAAGAACAAAAAGTAATAAACACCCGAATAACAAGTAGTAATGAAATATTACTAATAAGAAGCTAAGAATATGACCATATATGATATCATAACAATAATTATGATTCTGGAATAAGTCAATAAAATTATTTACATCATTATACAGGAGGTTCAGACACTTACGAATCAAATCGGGTCTAAGGTAAAGGAAATATCACAATCTCATTTTTATCCGAGATTGTTTATACTTTGAAATTTACTGGGGTGTATTTTATCATCCACATCCATGTTTCCTCAATATGTAATATTATTTCCATCAACCTACAATTGTTTAAATCCAATTTTACCTTTTGGTGTGTTTTTAGTAAATGATATTAATGGAATCTTTTGTCGTTTTTTGTACGAGGTACTTTTTGACTTTTCCGACAAAAGTACGAAGAATGTTTTTTTCACTTATACGACATGAATGGATTTTTAAAACATTATTTCCAAGAATATTCCTTTAAAAGTTTTAAAGTTTATTTTTAATCAAATTATTTTACTATTAAAATTGTATGACATGTTAAGAAAGGAAAATGTTTTTGAATTTGAAAGGATATTTTCCTCAAGAATGGAGTTCAAGTGTTTTATAAAAATTATTTTCCATCTAAGATAATATAGGTTTCTGTTTATATCCCTATTATTAAAATGATTTGATTATGTTGTGATAGAATTATTTTTATGAATTCCTTTATCTTATATGAATTGTTTGATGACGTCACGATGTTTAAGATTCCCATTTTTATTACATGGGTTATGCAATGATGTATGCTTTATGATTGTGTGGAACACATAAGAATGGTATAATTATGAGATGGGTGGGACCTATATCTCCCTCCTATGCATTGGGTAAATATTATATATATCATGAGATAGACATGGCTGGAACGGTAGGTTATACCGGTTCAGTGAAACATGACTGAAACGAGGAATGAACTCGGTTCAGAAAGGGACTTTGTCCACTAAGATAGTCTTGGCAATGAGTCTTGACTAATAAGAAATGATTCTCTATGATTATGTGTGTATGCCACAACGTTTCATGTTTTATGTTATGATTATTGGGATTAAATTTCACTACTATGATTTATCCCATGTTATGAAATTATGATCTCTTTTGCAGGTTAACATTTCCAAAAGATATGTTCGAATGAATATGATGTGATTGATATTTTTTTTGTTTACCCTTACTGAGCATTTGAGCTCACCCTTTTATGTTTTCTTTTCCCCAGGATATAAAGAAAGGTTTTAGGTAAGAAAAAAGGAAGATCTTTATGGGAGATGGTGAATATCTTTCACCATGATTAGAATATTACGTTCAATGTTTACAAAGAAACTAAACTATTACGGTCCTTGTGTGTGTGTTTTTATTATGTACTAAGTATTCTGCAAAAGTAATGTAATGTCCATGTACGTCAAGCTTCTGGTCTCTACAGATTATCCTTTGGAAACTAGGATGGTAAATTTTTAGTGAGATCCAAGATGATATTTCTAAGCATTTGTCTAATTATGTCTCTAAGGATAAGTTTTTGGATTATCAAATGTATAATAAAATGTACTCAAATTTCGGTAAAGGATAAAGTGATTGATTTCCTAGAAATACATCTAAATCTGGATACTACAAGAGGGTGTGGCTCTAGCATATATTAATATTTGGGAAATAACCCTAAAAAATCCATATTGAGTTAGACTCGAATGAGAAATGGTTCTTTACAACTTTCCTTTATATAGGCCAAGTTTGATACTACTAGGGGATATTTATTGAAAATTCAAAAACTCGTTTAAACCATTCTGTAGGATTTAATTTGATAATGATCATAGAGTAACTGGTTTTAGTCTAATATGGCATACATTTCAAATAATGTTTAATGATTTATACATGCTATAGGTGAATTAACATGATCATGTATTTTTATACTATGAATATTGTTCGTATGTTATTTTTTTAGTTTAAATAATTTGTGTGAAGTAGAAGGAATTGGGTTAGCATTGAATGTGATGGAAAATAATCTAATGATATTTATAATTGTAAGATGACTAGACTAAATGATTTTTTGATTATTCTTATTCAGTTTTTACATAACATGACTTATACTGTGTAACATAAAAAACTCTCTGACACACCAAAATAGATATGGACTGAGTTAAATAAGATATTGGGTGACGGTAATCACATATGAATAATGATTCAGTTTCATATAAGTTGAAAACGTGTCAATAATCACTTAAGGGTATGTATCAAAGGAATGAATATATGTCTTATACGCCGGGGATAAGGAAAGTATTAGGTAATTTCTAGTGATAAATAAAGAGTTTAGTTAGATTAATGAATGCGAAAAATGGTCTCCCTTACATATAATCAATAGTTAAATGTTTTTTGTATGTAAATTCTGGGAGTTATTCAAATCAATGTCATAGGTGAAAATATCATGAATTAATTATCACGGTTGTAAGAGTAATGGGTTTTTATGATGAGGAATAGACTAAAAATAGAATATTAAATGTATCTATATGTATTTTATAAGCATGATCAAATTGATTTTGATGGATGTTGTTATATGATTTATATATCATACATTAGAAAAATGGTATTAAGAAATTAGATGATGATTCCTAGTTAATGTTTTGAGAAAAAAGTGTGATAAATTATGTGTTTATATTTTATAATTCAAGAATTATATTAAATGAATCATGATGTGTATTTTTTAATTAATTATGAGTACAAACGTATTTACTGGTGTTGATGATTTTGAAATATAATTTAATGTAAAAGTTATATTTTGTTTAGGGGAAGAAAACCTGCAATGTGTTATTAATGATTACAAATCATTGTTTAGAATAGATAAAAAGAGTTTTCATATGGAGAATTTAAATTTTACAGTATTTATGACCTCAAAAAACTAAAGGCTTTGATGAAACAGTGGTCTATATTATCATTGATAAATTTTAATGCATTTTTTGGAATTAAGAAACAGAACAAAAAATTATTATAATATGGAAGAATACATGTTTTCAATA
This sequence comes from Viscum album, assembly GCA_963277665.1. NCBI lineage: Eukaryota > Viridiplantae > Streptophyta > Magnoliopsida > Santalales > Viscaceae > Viscum > Viscum album. Next base: position 1,442,358,094 of record OY728145.1, on the reverse strand, counting down.
TGTAATTATTGTAAATAATGTTATTACCATGTTTCAACAGAATACATGTTGAAGGTACAAACATGATTAGTATGTGATAACTAATATACACTTTACAATATATGGGAGATGAATATAAATCTGATTTTGATAAAGTTGGTGATATTATTTTAGATGATTTGGATTTTTAGTTTTCCGAAGGGTCAAAAAGATTAACCATTTAGTAAATGTCATATGATGAACATTGAATATGGTTCTAGAAGTTAATGTATTATTTCACCATATAATGATTTATAAATATTGGATAACATGTGTTAACCATAATGATTTTATGATAATTATGATAAAAAAATGAATTACTAGTTTTTCTATGGGTCTTATGATCCATTAGTTATTCAAGGATAATTGATTCACATTAATTTATTAGATTATATGATCGGGTGGATACAAATCAAAGCATAACCAAAGTGTAATACTATGAATATGAAATGGAATAAAATCAAGTAATTATATCATCATTTGAAAAAAAATTCATCCTTATGAAAAAGGTGTTGAAATAAAATGTTTTCTAGTTATCATAAGTTTTAATGCAATATTTGACCATCTTCAAGATGATTAGATTTATTCATTTGTGATCATTATAATTCTCCTAATAATGTTTTCTTGGATTGTCCTATATTATTTGATTGTATTTTTTCACTTCATTTTCCTTGTTTTCTCATTCCACCTATATTATCATATTTGAAAACCTAAAAATGATTTAATATGTGTAACCATTATGTTTTATTCATTAATTTTTAAACAAATTTTTTGTATTAATATTATAAAATTTTGTATTCTATTAATGAATCTTTATAAATTAATATATTCATAAACCTGATAAATTTCTATGGATAAATTCATTTTATGTTGGTAGAATGTAACACCTTATGTTTTAATGAATATTATTTTAGAATAAATAAATTTCCTTTGATAGATTTCATTACATGATACAACAAGTTAATATCTCTTTTTATAAAACACCAAGAAAATATATCACTAAAATTAGAAATTATTTTATATTGTGATCCTGGCAACACTAATTTTGGAATGTGTTACACATAATAACAAGTTCATTCGGTAGCTTGTGTTACACACATGACTTATTTTTACCAACAAAAAATATTTTATTAACATTATTATTAAAATATTATTATAGTTATAACCTATTATGTTTACTAGAATTTATGAATAATATTATTTAAATTATTAAAATATTGTTTACACATGTATATAATATGAATTATTTAGAGGCTAATTAATTAGAAATTCGAATAAAAAGATTTTGAAAATACTGGAAATGATTTCCTTGAGAAATATTTTCAGAAATTAATTTAACCACTTATTATGATTTATTTTAAATAAATGTAAATATATTATACTCAATCAACTATTAAGAGTTCAAATTACTTGTTTTTTATAAATTAAATAATAATAGATCATATTTTTTGCATAAAGATATGTATTTTCTTCTAAGGTAATTTTACTGCCATTTTATGTCATAACAATTTTAAATATAATTTTCAAAAAAATTATAAATTATATTTTCCAAATTAAACTTCATTTTTTTAATTGGAATTTCAAAATTTCTTAGTGTGATTTTTTTATATTATTTAGAACTATACTTTTATGTTGAATATTGAAAAACATCTAATTTTAATTGGAAAATGCTTGTTCTTCTAATTAATATATATAGTCAAATCATATTTTAAATTTGATTTAAATTATAATTATATAAATTATGAAATAATAAAACAAATATATGTTTTTGTAATCAATTTCACTTATAAAATGGATATAAAAACATTCAAATATTTGCAACTTTTTTACTTCAAAGACTCACTTTTACATCCTGCATGCATGATTAATTTTAATGAAATTTCTGTCACTTTCAGGACTGGAATTTTAAAAAAAGTTTTCCAATTTTTCAATAAGAATAATTTATAATTTATAGTAATATGATATTAGTTTTTTCCAAAAATACTAGTGAAATAAATTAAAATTAATTACAAAAATTAGGGTAAAAATGTGATTACTTAGTGCTTAAACATTGAACCTAAGAAGAAAAATGAACAATAATGTTGTACCCAACCCAATTTACTAACATATTTCAACCATATCTCCTTATTTATAAAACTTGGATCATTATATTAGGGAAATTATATAATAGAGTCCTCCAAATAGTGTTTACCTTTTTGGTATTTAAATGTTTTCCACTCACCTCCCGTATAAAAGGCCAACATACCTCCCACACTTTTTTCACATCTAAATTCATTCAGATAATCCAAAACCTAAAACAATAAACTCCGAATTTCTCCCATATCAACCTTTTATCCTCAATTTAGTTATAGTGGAAACCTAGGAAGTCCTTTGGTGTAAGCCAAACGATTTTACTTAAAAGAGAGTTAACATTATATAATTGGAACATTTTATTTAATTTAATTCTCAACCCCATAAAATATTTATATCATTACTATTGTTTTCGATGCTTTTTCCAGGGCACACATCCATCGGTCGAAGACACACTATTTGATGCCCCGTATTCCTTCTTTCCAATGGTGAGAGACATCCAATGCTTATTCAAGGACAATTTCTCAATGATCAAAACATGATAATGGGTGTCAATTCCTCCTTCTGTGGAATACTCTTCGAAGCTCATCACCTAGTTTGGGTCTCTTACATAGATTAAGAAATTGTTCGTGAATCGTGTTCCCGATGCCATATATTTGTGGATGTCTATTAATTACCCTACTTCTGTTAGGACATTCCATGATGTATTGACATGGTAGCAACCTTCAGTTAGAGTCGATGACAACATCAGGCGTGTTCGGGCATCCCTATATGTGTGGACATTGGTCAACAATGTTCATCCACATAAGAGGGCATCTATAAGGCATAGAACCAGAGGGATACCAAACCAGTCATGGGGTATCTTATGCTTGAGACATGTCCTTGAGGTTTTCTTCAGATTCCCATGTTTAACATGGGGCATGCCATGACTTTAACATCTTGTAGAGACAGTTACACCAAAGGCGTGTCATTAGAGGGTTTCCTTAGGCATCTCATAATTAACACAATTTAGGATTGAGTTTAACAACATGAGGAGACAGATAGCGATCAAAACCCATGTAGTTCGGACGAGTGATGAATTGGGGTGCACACAAAGGAAAACATCCCAAAGACATGATGGGGCGTATGCATGGATAGAGGCCCAGTTTCTATTAAGAGAAGTGAGAAAGTGGGTGACATGATCGGATCGGGATGTGGTAGAGAGTAGAATAATGTAGTGGGGGAATGATATGGAATCTTTATGAATGTTATGGTAGCGTTTGGTTGGATCCTCTCAGTGAGTTCCTACGTATCCCTATAGTAAGTAATCAATGTCCGCGTAGTTCGGTGAGGCGACGGGACACATGTGTAGGAAACACATGAGAATGGATGCATGGAAGGGATCCGGAGGAAGTGAAACCTCCAGGTTGAGGGCATGAACTTATGAAACACATAGGCTCGAGGGAGAGAGGCCACGAGGAGACATGAGTGATGGGATTGAACATTAGGGAGGCTTCCTATGTATCATCATGGTAGGCAATCAAATTACATGCAGTACAGGAATGGAGGTATGGAATCGGTGTGTTCTCGTAGGAAAACCACCTGACAATATACTGGGGCTTATGCGTGGTTAACAGCTGAGGTTGGCCTGACGCCCAAGGTTGGAACAAAGATGTGGGTCCCAAAAAGTGGGACTACAACGTCTTACCTCTCTTTAGGGTTGGCAACGACTTACCACATGATGGGGTTAACAATGGCCTATCACTGGATAGGGATGGACCTCAGTGAGGCTTCATACATACCATACATAGATGATTAGTATCAAAGACTAGGTAGTTCGAGTGGGTATCGTTTAACTTCATGAGGGACAAAAAGGGCTCATGCAGATTAACATCATGTGGGACAAAGGGGAACCGACATGAAGGGGGTCAGAACAACTGGGTGTTGGTCTTGAACCCCAGAAAGGCATCCTACATAGCATTCCTTGGCAAGGATGAAAGTCCACGTAGTTCAAAAGTGATGTTGGTGAACCAACATGAAGGGGTCAGGAGCAATTTTTGTTTTGATTGAACCTCCAGGAGGCTTCCTACATACCATACATTAACAAGGATCAATGTTTGCATTGTTCGGGATAGTTTTGGTGAACCAATGTGAAGGGGGTTCAGAACCAGTGGTTGTTGGGATTTAAACTAGGATATGCTTCCTACATATACCACCTTGACAAGGATCAATGTTTGTGTTGTTCAGGATGGTGATGGTAAACCAATGTGAATGTGGTTTGGACCAATGGTTTTTGGTCTTGAACCTCTGAGAGGCATCCTACATACCCTGCCATGGCTAGGATCAAACTCCATGTAGCACGAATGGTGAGTTGGTGAAATGGTATAAAGGGGTTAGGACCAATAGGTGTTGGTCTTGAGCCATGGGGAGGATTCTTATATACCTTTCCATGGCAAGGATAAAAGTCCACGTAATTCGTAATGGTTTTCATATTAGAGTCTATAGTGGACCAGAGAGGTTGTCATGGTTGGAGCTTACTCTAAGATCGCGTGAGTCATTCGTGGTGTGAGAAAAAAGAGGCGACAATGGACCTGAAAATCATGGTGAAGTGGTGTGGCCAGGATGGGTGGTGAATGGGTCGTACGCATGGAAGCTTCTCGGGTGCTACTATGGAGCAACAATGATGAATGAAGCTTATGTATAGAATCTTCCCAGGTGGAACTATGTTTTGGTAATAGTTAATGGGGCTTATGCATGGAATATTCCCAAGTACCGCCAAGGAGTAGAAATGGTGAATGGGGATTATGCATTGAATCATTATGAGTGCCGCTAAGGAGCGAAAATGGTGAATGGGGCTTACACATAAAAGCTTCCCAAGTATTGCTAAGGAGCAGCGATGATGGATAGAGGATTATACATGAAATATTCATGGGTGCCACAATGAAGCGGAAATGGGGAGTGGGGCTTACACATAGAAGCTACCCAAGTGGCAATATGGAAAAGAAATGGTGAATGGGGCTTACGCATGGAAGCTGCCCGAAATTTCTTCCTCATGTTTGGACATGAGGCCATTCCAAATCACTGGTGGGTTGAGGCATAAAATTATGGTGTGCATCTGTGTCCTAGTGCATAAGTGGGATAACACTACGGGTATTGGGATCATTCTGAACAATGGGTGATGAAAAGTGTGAATCACATGGTGGATATTTGGAACCCCATGGGGGTGGCAAGACCATGGAGGATAACCATTGACCATGTTTGAATCATAGCATCCATATCACATTAGCCTGAAATGGGTAAAAACAAATGAGGGTTAACTATTGACTATGATAGGAGAATAGGACTTGACTCGATGTTTTGTCCAATATATTTCGAGGGATTCGCCTAGGATGGTAAGTGAGCCTAGGTGGAATGAGACCAGGACATTCCGGGGTTCCTACAAACCTGAAAGAGGATGAACATCTGTATGAAGGAAACACAAATCATGAGGTGGAGTGATGGAATGCTAGAATGGATTCCAGCGCTCATGAAATTATTCCACTGTAATCTAGGCATGAGTTTTATTATTCATTTCCAATAATCCATATCTTATTTGGAACAAGAGGCATCATATGTTTTGATCATAGATTGTACTAAAGTTTAATGTCATATAGAGTGGACTGTTGGAATCTTACACTTGGCATATAAGGCATCTGTTGTTTAGAGGAAGATTCATTCTATGTTTGGAACATAGGGTGTTATACAATTTATAGAGATATAGAGAGGTCTATTGGCATCTTATACATGGCGCATAAGGTGTCTCTTTTTTGGATAAAGAGGAATCATGGGTTTTTCATATAGGGAATACTACAATTAATTATCAAGTAGAGAGGACTAAGGGCATCTTATTCTTGGCACGTAAAGCATATCCTGTTTGGAGTAAGAGGCATTCTATATTTGTTATATAGGGTGTACTAAAATTTGTAGTTATGTAGGGAGGAATATTAGGAATAAGACTCCTAGAAACAGATAGTTGTGAGACCTACACAAGGGCATCACTTTCGGGTTCAGCCAGGTATAGAAGTTATGTGATGGGGTTTGGATGACATTCTTGAAAAATGGTTCATGTCAAGGTACTCAGGGAATGGATGATGAGAGTCTCAAGTCACGACATGGAAAATGAACTAAGAGGAATAGGTTGACTCAAGGTGTTTCATGGAGTGCGGAGGAGTATATCAAATGATGGTATTCCATAGGAAGATGGTGGGTGCGAACAAGGTCGTAATGTAAAATGGGGAGATCCCGACCCAAAAAGTTCATGGTGCGACTCTCCATTTTTTCATGGGGCCCAGTGAAGGTATTAAATGGATAAGCCTAGAGGACTGGGACCAAAGGCCAACAATGAGCCTGAGCGGGGGTGCGTGGCACACCCCCGCACCCCACGGTATAGACTAGTGGGGAATAAGGTAGGAGCTTCACAAAGGATAGGTCTTCACGAAGTAGCTTCATGGAGGAAAGGTCCTCGCGAATCATGGTGTCTCATGAAGCAGCTTCGCGATGGAAAGCCGCTCGCGGAGCATGGGGTCTCGCAACGAAAAGGGACTTATAGAGAAAAGGGCCTTGTGGATCAAAGGGCCTCATAGAGGAAAGCGGCTCGTGGAGCAAAGCCTCTTGCAGAGAAAAGCGGCTCACGAAGCAAAGTGCCTCGCAGGGCAAAGGGCCTCACGATGCAAAAAGGATCATCGAGCAAATGCTCTATTGAAATAAAGTGGCTCCCTTAAATCCATTTTTTAAAAAACTATCATTGGAATCCAGCATTCTATAAAATATTTTTCAACAATATTTTATTAAAACAAACCTTGAAATTTCCACATTCAATGTCTCATAGATTAATTTTAGTTACAAACTGATGTTTAATGGTAAATTCAGATGTTAATGGTGTTTTTTCACTACAAGTTATTTATCATGTATTACATTATTTAATGATTCTAAAATTGAATTTAATTTTTTTAAATTATAATTATATCATCATTCATTTTATAGAGATGATAAAACTATTACCCTGATTCAAGTATCAAAACTACCGAACTAAAACTTATATAAAAAAACAGTTAACACCCATGATGATGATGTTAAAAAAGAATTACTGAGAATGATTGATATATTGTTTTTACGGGAATCATATATAGAATAGTAATATTTAATATAGTTTTTTATTGACACATTATAAATTTAAATATATTATATAATAGGTTAAGAGGGTATAGAAAACATGTTGGACCTATGGTAAGGGTAATTTCGTAATATTTCCAGTGAAATGGGATAGAGTTTTCATTATGAACCTAATTTGTTTTATATGGTGGAAATACAACCCATTGGAAATATTATATTATGAACTAATCTTTTTTTCTTAATAATCAATTTTTTTATTTCATGTTTTTTCTTTTAATGGGGTTTTATCAACTATTATTAATATAGTAAGGATTTATTTTACAGACACATTTTAAATCTAGATTATTTTTGTTAAAAGTTTTATTGAATGATTTTTATGATATATTTTTCATCAAACCCATAAATTTTCATATATTATATTTATTTTAAGGTTTTTTTTTGTTTTCATCTAGTTTATCCAATATTTAGTACCTATAATAGTAAAAAAATGTATTGAAGAAAATTTGACCTTAAATCCACTTTGGCCGATAATCATTTTCTTCCATGTCTATTTTGTCAAATTATTTCCATGAATTTTATTTTATATGATAAAATGATTATTTAAAGTCAATTGGAAAAAAAAATTATTTATTTTCATAGTTTTAAAATGACACTTAATTTCAATTTCTGAATGGGGTAGTTAGGGAATTTTTTTCCAAAAGTCTTAAAGGAATCATTATTTTAAACATTTTTAGTATTAACAGATTTTTCTCATCATCATGAATAATCATTAGTTATAATATTCATTTAAATTTTTGTAACATTTATTTGAAATAATAATTATTATAAAAATTTTGGAATGTTTTTCTTTTTAATGATATTGAATGAAAAGATTATTATCTTTCTTAAAGAGGTAAAAATAATTTTGAATGCGGTTTATAACATTATTATTAAACAAAGATACTAGGGAGTGAATTTTTTTTATTTTTGGTTTCCATAATTTTTTTTAATACTAAAATTGTTGATTTCACTAAATTAACAATATTCATTTTTCCTGAATTCATGGTGTTATTTCATCCTTTATTGATTTGTGAATTTAAACATATTTTGTGATCCTTAACTATTTTGTAGTGATCTTCTCTATCACTCTTCATTATTCCCTGGACATTATTTTTCACTATCATGTCCATATTTTCAGTATAGGGGTTGTATTTAGTTTCCAATGTTCCATATTGATATCATCTTAACTATAAACAATTTCAATGTATGGTTTTAGGTGAACGAATCTAATTAAAAAGGTTATTTCATTTAATGTGAAAGTAATTTGGTTTTATATTCTTGATTCAATACATTTATTTGATGATTTATAATACATTTTGAGAATGATTTTTTTTGATAATTAAATATATGAGGAATTAATAGAAATTGAATGTGATGGGTTGGTCTTGGTTATAGATGCCCCCTCATAACATCTACAGGTATTATGAGACAAAACATGTCGCTACATTAGTTGGGTAATTAGTATAAGACTACCCATATAATAAAATTACCTTTTCCAATGTCTTTATGGTGAGAGTCATCCTAATTTGGTTGTGAACTTGATAAAAATTACAGGAATATATGTATATATAAATTTCATTTTTTGAGATGTATTTTTGATATCAAAGTGATTACTACATTGTTATTGTCTATGGAAGTTCATTGAAATCCAGTTGTAAATTAAAATCTAATGTATTTTAATTATCCACTAAACCATATTGAATATTAACTCATGATAGATTCTATTGAAAAATACCCTTACTAGGTATTTGAGCACACACATTATTTTTCATTCCTATCCACATGATATGAAGATGAAATGTCTGAATGATATTCAAGGGTAATTTATTTTCATTATATGTTTTATTTTTCCATTTTAATATCAAAATAATGCATGTATCTAGTTCACCAATATTGATAAATTTATTTATCCATGATGGTGTGGCCCCATGTATCTTATACCAATATAACATGTAAGCATCGACTATGGGTTACTAATATAAATTATTTATGGCTAGTTTCAAATTAATTATAGAAGGACACATTGGAAAAATATTTTATATTAAAATAGATAACATGAGAATTATAATAACCACTTAGAGTATTTGGGTACAATTTTGTAATTTCTTTTCCTTGGATCAATATTCATGATGAATTTGGTATAACAAAGTGAGTGTCATTGTGTAGGGATGATGTCTATAGTAATGAAGGGAATCAATACATTTAGTCAATGTTGGGACTAAAATGATAATTTTAAATGGGGTATTAATTTATAATATAATAAGATATACTATATATTTTGAAGATCATGTGAATAACATGAGAATAATTCTTGAATTGTTTAGAAGAAAATTTGTTTTTTAGGAAATTTATAAAGTCTGAATGTTTACTTCAAGGAATTTTTTTTACTTAGTAATACTATCATTATAAATTCAACATCTATTGATGTTTCTATGAAAAAAGGAAATCAAATAGAAGTCGTCATGGTTGCATGTAACTTTTATGGATTTTCATTTGGGGTAATTATGGTTAAATTAGTGAATAAATGATTATGATGCGGTGGTATATATCATTGATAGTTTAGTGTGGGGATTTAGAGAAACATCCAATTATAATTTTAAGGATATTTTATTATACATTAACATTAGGAAAGTTGAATTTTGGAAACATATGTTGAACGATATGAGTCACCAAAAATGTTATTTTTATGAAAATGTGATAATTTTTACATTATTTATTAAATTATTTCAAGATTTAATTTAATGTTAGTATGTGACAATGCAAGTTCTTCCTTGGTTTTGTATAAAAAAATTATTTAGACTATTGATTAAATTTTATATTTTGGAATATTTATTTTTGGAATATAAATTTTTCTATGTTAATTATTTTTTGGTGATAAAAGATAAGATGATTTTATATGAAAAAGTGATCAAAAAAATTTATATTTGGTTATATTTAATCCAAAATATTTTAGGAATTTTATATTGATATTTTGTTACAATTAATTTTTTGGATATTAATGTTTATGAATGCTTATTCTTATTGGTCATTATTTTAGCATGTGCTAACCAATTTGGTTTTAGACGAGCGGAATAAATTGTCATCATTTTTAGGATCTTATATTAGATTATAATTTATTTTAGTGATTTAGGAATGAAAAATTCAACATTATCATAATGATACACATCCAATAATTAATTCATAATGATAATGTGGCAAGAAATCAAGTAATTAAATTTTATCATATTTTTCTATTCCAATGTCAATGTAGTTTTTTTTACACAGGAAAAATGAATATAGATTTATAAATTCTTAAGTGGAATGTAATACCAAACTTCCAAGGTGTGTTTTCAGAATATAATTTTCATGTATAAATCTTCTAAAGGTACATTCATAAAAAGATTCTTGGTCATAACCATGAAATTATTGTTTATGAAAAATTTATATCTGATTTCATTAATATATTATGATATTCAGTATAGATAAATAAGAATTAAAATATAGAGGATGGAATATTTATAAACTGGGTATAATGTAATACCATGATACTTTAGTTTATATTTTCTTTTTAAATAACACTATGTTTGGTAGAATACACTACACTTAATCATTACCTTAAATGAACCATGATATAATAATATTAAAATATGACTATTATAATATATTAATTAGGTTAGTGGGTTTGAATAGGAATAATAATATTATGAAATATATGTAGAAATAGTTCCCATAATAAAATTTACCATTAATCAATCATTGGTTATTAATTGGTTGAAAATGAAGATAATATTTTCTAAAGTAAAAAAGAGTTATTTTTCATAAAAATGATATTCAGTGTGCAATGTATTTTAATTGTAATAGATTAAAATAAATTATATTGATAAATTGATGAAATAAATATATTATATATCCAATTTTATGAATTAAAAATAATATAGTTTTGGTTATTATGAATATAATGAGAATAAAGTCATTTTATGCCTCAAGAATAAATTTTCATCAAATATTTTATTTATCGCATTTTTTACAAAAAATTATAATTATTTTATATAAAATTTATAAATTTAATTTGAAAAAATGGATAAATTTATTAAATCAAAATTTAATAAAATCTTTAGGGTGAATTTTTGATATTTTTTATAAAATGATTTATTTTTTTTATAGAATAGTGAAAATCAAAATTTTTTCAAAACATTCAACTCCTAACATAGAATAATGTAATTTAAATGTAACATGATGTTTTTAAATTTTATTCTATTGTAAAATAATTACAATTTCATAAAACATAACATAATTATTTATATTTTAATCATCATTATATTTTATTTTGTTATTTGTTTATTCTTTTAATTAAAAACAATTTTTTTTAAAATGTTTTCAATGTTTATATTTTATTTATATTAAAATAGATTTATAATAATATTAGGAATTGATTATTTTAAAAAATAATTCATATTTATTATCATTATTCAGACAACCCACACTATTGTCAAGAAAATTCACAATCTTTTGATTTAATTAAATTTCTTCGTGGTATATAAAACACATGCTCTTATTTTGGGTTATAATATCCAATTTTATTTAAATGAACATTAAGTATATCTACCATTTATAACATATCCATTTAAGAGTGATCACATGTCTAGTAAAAATATTGGGTTTTAACAAATAAAATTTGAATCAGATAAAGAAGTGATGGCCTCAACTTGTAGGATCTTAACCAATTAATGCCATTAATTAGAAATTTGGAGGGTGATAGAATTTATGAGATTTTACCTAGACCTATCACAATACAATATCCAACACCATAAGAATAATAAAAACTGTATATGGTAGATGTTCAATCTCATCGAGATTATACACAATACCAAGTTCACTAAAGAGCCCCATAAAATTACCTCCATCCCGTGCCTGACTCATAGGGTTTATGGTGGTGTAATAAAGGGATATGTATCTAGAAAAAATCATTAGGAATATGTACATTATTTTTCATATAATAGTGAATACAATTTCGTCCAATTATTATTACTTTGTGAATGATTTCTAAAACACAAATATTATTTTTCGTTAATATTCAAATTCAATTTAGAAATCTATTTTGATGAATCGTTATTTTTTTATGTAACTAATATTTTAATAAGAACATTTATTAGATTATTTTTTAAAAATATAAATGATCATATTATTTTTATGAAGTTAAATGTATTTTAAATTAGTGTTTCAAAAGTGTTACTGTCAAAAACCCATCATTTTCAATAAATTTAGGTTTATATTTTTAAAATTATAAAATAAAATATTTAGAAAATTATTTAAATAAAATGAATAATTTTTTTGGAATAGGGGCATCAAAGTTATCCAATGGAGAATTTTTTATAATTTTATGAGACATCTGTATTTTTTTGGAAAATGTAAACACTGTATAAATATATCGTTGGTTTTAGGACATCATAATGTCCAAATAGTGATGAAATAAATACTATAAAAGTATAATCATCCAAATATATGTTTTCCTCGAAAAAATTGTGATTTTAGGTTTTTTTATTTTTCATATAAATCCATAATGAATACTCCAAGACTAATAATACATTTTATGATTTTACAATCATTTCATTAAGAATGTGACTCGCCTCCACATAAAAAATGGAATATTTTGATATTTAAGGACTTTGTCCATATAAAATAATTTAACCCAGTACCCTTTGGTAGAAACCATTGATAATACCATGGGATAGTTTCTAGTTTTGAATATTTTATTAAGTAGTGTCCAAAACCTAAATAATATAGAAATCCTACTCCTTTCCTATATGAACCCTCTCAATATCATATTTAATTTAACTAAAACTCAATAAAGCATGACCAAACTCTTGCCTCTACTACATAGAGTCCTCCCAAGGCACCCCAACATCCCAATAAGCATATCCTAATCCTGTTGAGTAAAACATACAATTAAAATATTATCTCTCTCTTATTTTTATGATGCACTAAATTTATGATATGCCTTTTAATTTCAATTTTATTATATTGGGATACATTATTACCTACCCTATATTTTAAACCTGATTTATAAATAATTATACCCCATTTTACACTCATTTAATACTCCAAAGAAATGTTATGTACACCCACTTCTCTCCTAAAATTTGGTTACAGTTCTTTTTCTTTATCCCCTTTCATCATGTTTCCTTATCATGTTACTCATTCCATTTACAATTCCAAATGTTGGGGAATGAAATTAAATATATATAATAATATCCATTTCATTTATAAATTATGGGATACACCTTTATCTCTAATCATTTCATTTGTATGAATTTATTTACGTTATGCTGCCGAAAATGGTGTATTATTTTCCATGCCAAAATAATTGTGTAGTGAATACCATACACATCCCTCTATCAAGGGTATTGACCTTTATAGACTTCGACATATATATTTAGTGGAATTACATTTATGTATTCCAAATTACATAATATTTTAATATATTATGATGTTGAAAGAATCCATGTTATATGATCAAGGTGGCACACATAAGCATGAGAATGAAAAGATTACGAATAGTGTTCCCTGATAGCGATCCAATGCATTGGATAATGGGTAGTATTGTGACAAATTATGATGGGGTAGTGGGTTGAACATATTATTTTATGGGACATTGTCCACAATGGGGTGTCTGTAGATTTAGCCTTGATCTATTTATGATGTAGTGTTTTATGTTGTTTCCTCATTTCCCATGTTATGTTTATGATCCCATATCATGCCTTATTATTCATGCGCCTTTTCTGTTCCATTGATATTCCTATTTTCTAACATATATTTCTTAATACAAGGTATTAATTTCTTATCCCTTTAAAGGTCCTTACAGCACACCCATTTCAATTATTATTCCCTACTATATACTATTTAGTATTGAGATTCCGTTTGTTACAAAAGTTTTTTATAAAGGTGATGTATTACACATTATATGTTGTAATGTTGTGTACCTAATTCCAAAATACCTAAGATGTACCAATATTTCATTTTTAATAAGTGGAATTTTATGTAATAAATAAAGTATCAATTTGTAATAAATTGCAGGTTTGTTATAAAGAGGTTCACATTTGGTAAACAACTCATTGTTATTTTTATCTATCATGAATAGTAACCATGGAAAAAGTTTTTCACCACAGTATTTGGTAAAACATGTTAATTACATTTAAATCTATGGGATAGTCTCAAAATAATCATGATACATGAATTAATTTATTTATATGATGATAATAATACTATATCTATCCTATATTTTAATATATGTAATTTTGGTTCCATTTTCCATTGATAATGGAATTTATATTGGTTAAAGTTAAGATTAAATACAAAATGAAATCTATTTATTTTAATATACCTAATTTTTTTTAATAGGAATAAAAATATGTTTATAATAGATCAAAATTATTATTATTAATATAATTGAATTAATTTTATGGTAGTAATTTATTTTTAAAAAAATTATTGGAATAATTACCTAAAACACATTCTCATTGTTAATGCTTAACTTGTGTTAGTAGGAGAAAAGCCATTGAATTTTTTTTTTCAAATATTAAATGTTACATTTTTTTGATAAGTTAAATCCATTAATAATTTTTTTGGATGAAAATTATATTTAATATATCTTTTAAATTTTCAAATTTCAAATATATGGTAATATTGATGTTTCGAAACTAAATTTGGTGAATAATATTTAAAATGACATTAAAAACATTTTATATTAACTAATATTTAAATAATTTTATAAAAAATAATAATAAAAGATTATTTTTTGTCAGGTGAATGAAAAACTGTCAATAGTAGAAATCATAATCCACTTATGGTCCACATTAAATTTTTGAATGAAATAATTTACCCATAGAGACTGAGTATTGTGTTACCATAGTAAGGGTTAAAATGGGCTAAGAGATGTTAAATAATGTGATGTGAGTTTAAATAATATAAAACATCTATAAATCACATAATATTTATGTATTTAAACCCTATATTATAAAAAATGATAAATAGAACAAATTTGGATCAAAATTTCCGTGACAATATCTTTTTATTATTTTATTATTTTGAGTAATTACAAGTGTGCCACACGCCTCACATATAAAAGCGATCCACTTATCAATACTTCCTCACACATCAGGAGCCATTTATTTAATCCAATATGTTCCCAAATATCTTAATATATTTCTGCTAAACATCATAGATATTATTTTATTCCCCTATGTCCATCCTAGTAGTGATTTAGGTGTAAGACAAAGTAGAATATCCAAAAAAAGAGGTATAACACTAAACAATGTTATTTTATTTTATTTATTCTTCAACCTACTTAAATTATACCTCAAACATAATTATATAGTACCATAAGTTTATGTTATATACTAAAATTTTATTATTTTTATTTCATAACCATTCTTTATCCCGTTTTCCAACTGATGGGAAATGAAAACAATGCTTGTGCGTACCTGGGGACTACCACCTCCATGAAGCAATGTGCATCGCTTTTGATCACCACCCCAAAAGTTTAATTATAATTATTTATTTAAGGAATATATATATTATTTATTAAATAGTTATGTTTCTTAAAATATAATATATTACTCACCTTCTTACTCATCCATCTATTGGGAAATGATAACATCGTTCGTGCATATGTGTGGATAACCACCTCCATGAAGTGATGGGATTAATTTTCCATACATGCCCTAGGTGAATGATTCTAAATTTATTTTCAAGTCTAGAAATTATATTTTCTCTAGGTATAAAAATTATTTAGATTATGAAACCATTACAATGATAAAATGACTTGAACTACCAAATAGAAACATGTATGAAAAACAGATCAATTAACACCTAGGAAGATAATGATAAAAAATATTAATAAACAAGTGATAAACTGTTTTATGAGAATCATATATAGTTTGATAAATATTATATTGGTTCAATTATAGTATCATAATAAATATAAATTTTATATAAATTATTATAAGAGCACACATGAGGCAAGTTATACTTGTGGTAATGTTAATTTCATCTCGTTTATACTTTAATGAGACATGTTTTACATTATACACCTAATTTATATTATCTGGTGAATATACTAAATCAGTGACATATTTTACCTTTATTTCCTATTAATTCATGGTTATCAATCTTTTTATTCAATTTTCATATTTTAATGGGTTTAATTAAAAATTCATCAAATCCATATTGATATTTTTTTTCACGGTCAAATTTCCAATTGAAATGATTTATGATTAATATTGTTTAAACATAATTTAAGTTATATTCTCATTAAAACATATAATGTTTCAAATTATTTGATTATTTATGAGGTTTAAAATTTTTTAATATAATTTATCATACCTTGGTAACTTAAAGAAATAATTATTTTCTTTCAAAAAATGACCTTTTTTCCTCTTTGGTAAATGAATATTTTTCTTCCATGCACATGTTCTTTAAAATATATTCCAAATTGTAGTTTTTTTTGTGATGAGAAAATTGTTCAATGTAATTTTAAAAAATATTTTAATTTATTTTTTTATCTTTTAAAAGGAATATTATCATTTTTTTTTAACGAGGATCTTTTGAAATTTTTACCAAATGTAACTCCCTGACCCTAAAAGCCCAGATTCAGTGCATTATAACATATCATTGGCATGATAAAAAAATATAAAGTCTCAAATGAACAATTATTTTAGTAGCCTTTGAAGTGCTAGACACATTCATAAGGTTTACATTACATCATTAAATGGAAAACTACAACGACATTGTTTACATAGACAACATAGAGATATCATAGACTATCCCCGCAGGCTAATCTTAATATACTTTGTTACATCCTATGAAAAATAAAACATAGAATGGGGTGAGCTCAGACTCTCAGTAAGGGTAAGAAATACAGTAGAAACATTCATAAACAAGCATAAACATTTAAGTCATTGTATAAAACTAAAACAAAAGCCTTTTCAATCTAAAATTCATCATAATATGGAAAATATAAATAAAAATAATGACATTTACTTACTCACATTGATATTATACTATTATAATAATCACATGCAATATCAATAGCCACTTTCATAATGATGGAATGCATAATGACAGACTTTCATAAACACATATTCAAGGCCTTGTTCGAAGACTACAAATAAGATTATGTCTGGACCTTGTGCCAAGACACTAGTTTGTCTCATGAGACCTACTGATGTATCGAGGAGCTATAGTGGGCTCCACCTATCACATTCTAAGTCCAATGCATTCCCCATATGAAAATTTTTAAACATAACATAAACATTCGTATTAAAACTAGTATACGAAATGTCAATACTTTATCCATGAACCATGAATGGTGTAAAAATAACACATCCATAGTCGAACATATCACAAAACCTTCTATTCAATGTGGATGTTTTTTTTATCATAATTAATCAACTTAAATAAGTTTAAAATCCATCAAAGGATGTTCAAATAGACAAAATGAAAAACTTTTTTAGAGAAATATCTCTTTCTATTTTGAAATCATTTATGAAAACATTTACTTTGAAAATACTCTTATAATCTTGTAAGGGAAGCTTCGACGATGTTATAATGGAAGAAAATAGCTGCACCCACCATATAAGTTAAAAAAGGAAATCTTACATTAATTTTGGAAAAAATGTAAAAATGTACCTTTTTTGGGAAACGAGGAAAATATTCCTTTCAAAACATTTTATAAAAATTAAAATAATGGGATAAATGACATTAAACCATATTATAGAAAATATAAAATAATTTTTGGAATAAAATTTTAAGAAACATGGATGTCGATGATAAAGAGGTCCCAGTAGACACATACATAAAAACAACCACAGATAATAAAGAGATTGTGAAATTAACCCTTACAATGTTTTAATCAATCGATTCAATTGAAAAAAAAGTTAATAACCACCAAATTATTCATATAATACCATGTATATAAATATAATCATTATAATATATATGAAATGGTAGTACACAATACACCACATGCAATAAATAATTGGCGAACAATGACAATTTGACAAAATTAATTGTGAGATAAGAAACCCCTTACCTTGTACTATTCCTTGGTCAAGTGTAGGTTTACCTCTTTAATAATGGTTAAATAGTTGTTATTAAATTATAGATTAAGTATATACTTTATTATCATATCATATATGATCTTTTAACATTGCTTTGTTAATAATATCTTAGTATTATCTTCTTTTCAGGTGTTAGCTGATTCATTTTCATTTGAATGATTTGTTATGTAAGTAATGTTTGTTAAGGAAAGGATTTATCCTATTCAAATTCATAATGATATTAAGTCTTTAAAAATTAATTTTAATCACCTAATGAAAACAAATCTTGAATGGATACAATGGGGAATGAATCTCATCGCGTTCGTGGAGACGGTAATCTATACATACGCACGAGCG
The DNA here is from genome assembly GCA_963277665.1 of Viscum album. Classification (NCBI taxonomy): domain Eukaryota; kingdom Viridiplantae; phylum Streptophyta; class Magnoliopsida; order Santalales; family Viscaceae; genus Viscum; species Viscum album. Next base: position 1,442,339,405 of record OY728145.1, on the reverse strand, counting down.
AAAATATCAATATTTTGATATAAAAATAATATATAATTGGATGGTATGTCATATATACAGAATCATTATCATGTTATATTTTTTTTACATCAATTACACATCATTATTATACCCATCCAAATAATAATGTATTTAATAACAATTACAACATGACGTGGAGACTGTAAGTCGTTGGTACACACATATGGTGACATGTCATTAAAAGGATGGTTAGATTAATGAATATGGTTGTACCACATTTATAATAAAATCATGGTATATATAAGATTCTGGATTTATTCTTTTATAATGGAAATTACAATGAAAGGGGAAGTGGATGAAGAAAAAAACATGAAAGAGGTGATGAAATATTTACCTCTTCTTCGAGTTCATCATTTTTATTTGATCAATAGGGCTCATTAGGTCGGATTTATGACTAAATTAAGGCATATAAATTTAAGGGAGGATAGTTGAAAGGGTATTTGGGCATGTTTTGGATGATCCAAATTATATTGAAGGTGCGAATTAGAGAGAAGGTGGAGTGCCCTTTTATAAGATGGGTGAGGGGTGCCTTAGGAAAAGAAAGAAATATTATTTTATAATAAAATAATTTTAGGTTTCTAATTGCTCAAAAATAAATTATTCAATACCTTAGGTGGGTATGGATCTAAAAACACTCAAAAAAGTTGATTTAAACTGTTTTGGGTCACTATATTAACTACATAGTTTAGATTTAACTCTTTGATAAATAGTTTGACATTTAACATGTTTTTCTGCATTTTTATATTATATGGTCAATAAACATACAATAAACATCCTAGAGAATCCCATGTGGTTAATTAATGATATAAATATCATTATATAATTCATTTGGTCAATCCTTAAATTTTTAGGAATACGATATAAATTAATAATATAATATATGTTTTGAAAACTCCTTTATGTCAATTTTGACACTAATTAATAATTGATTTTTTTTAAAGTCATAAAAATTTTATTAATTCTAATTAAATTATTTTAATCAATAAAAACATGTCATATTGACCTATAAAATTATTTTATCGAAACAAAACATTCGAATTAGTTTTATTTTAACATTTATAATACCATTTATTCTATTCTTTCATTAATAAGGTAAATACTACATCATCATTGTGTCATAAATAAATTTAATTATTCAGTGTATAAAAATCAGAAACAAAAATACCATTATGTTGGAAAATTTTTTATATTTCTAATGAATATTTATAGTAGAAGAGATAACATGTATATCCCTATGTAAAAATTCTTTTACTAAAACATATATTCTTATGTCATTTTTGTATTTACATTAACTTAATTAATATAAAGTGTCATTATAACTTACAAATGGCTCCATGGGGTCCTAAAATCAACCCAAAGATTCCCATGGTCTGAAATGTATCATAAAATAGGGTTAGGACATCTGTTAGGGTAATTTAATATTATTATAATATTATATTTTAACCTTATTTACCAGATTTACCTTTTTACCATGGTAAATAAAATATTTACCAAATTAATTATTCAAAATATCTAAAAATAAAAGTTACCCATTTACAAAATTTAGACCTATTGATTCTAAATATGGAATCCATTTTTCTAATTTCAAAACATATAAGTGGCAGCAATTAATTAAAAAATAATTCTCGTTGTCAATACAGAAAGCATGTTTTTAAGAAATAACAACTATCAAATGATTGACACTTGCTTATATCCAGTTTAAATGTGAAATTACATATAATGACCAAAATTAGATTAAATATTAAAAATATAATCTAATTAAACTGTAAAACCACTCAATATTATAATTTAGCACTATAAAATATTTTCATTAAAAAAAATTCAATTAAATTTTTTTATTTTTAACTATTCATAAAAAAACTAAATGTTTTCAGAAAAATACCAAAAATTCACCCTAAGATAATTTCAATACTCCGAATCCAAAAATTAAGTCCATTTTGAAAGATAAAATTTATAAAATTTCAAAAAGTGGGTATTACAATTCATAACGACTAGTTCGATTGGTAGTAGTGTGTTAGAACTGGAAATTACGTACAACACACGCTATTATATTATTCAAAGAGAGGCGTACCGTGGAAGCATGGGTGTTACATTATCCCCTCCTTTAAATAATTTCGTCCTCTAAATTTCTAGAATATTATTTTATAAAAATACACTGGTGGTTCTTCATAAAATGTTCCTTGGGTTCCCACGTTGCCTCTTCCAACTTATGGTACCTCCATAGAACTTTTACCAGACGAGTCTTCCAGTTTCTCAAAACTTGTTATATTTTATCAAGATTCATCAAAGGCTCATCGCAATAAGAAAGATAAGGTTACACTTATAATTAATCACAGGTCAGTACTTGTGTTGGGTCAAGCATGTATTTTCTCAACAGTGATACATGGAATACATATTGAACTTTGGAGAGATTTGGTAGCATTGCCAAATTGTAAGCTACAGGACCAATTCGTTCTATAATTTCAAAAGGGATGATGTACCTGGGACTCAATTTAAACTTCTTACCAAAACGTATAACACCCTTCCATGGAGATACCTTGAAGAAAACATGATCTTCTACCTGAAATTCCAAATCCTTCCTTCGGTTATCGACATAGCTCTTCTGCCTACTTTGAGCTGCTTTGATGTTGGTTTGGATTACCATCACCTTTTCTATCATTTCCACCACAAGTTTTGGGCCAATGAGTTTTCTTTCACTGACATCATCCCAACAAGTTGCTTTGCAACATCTCTTTCTATATAATTCTTTATATGGTGTCATCTGAATACTTGAATAGACACTATTATTATATGAAAATTATACCATAGGTAAATATTTATTCCACAAACATTGAATGTCATTTGAGCATGATCTCAACATGTCTTCTATGGTTTGAATTTTCCATTCTGATTGTTCATCAGTTTTGGGGTGGTAGGCAGTGCTGAAACAAAGTTCAGTATCAAGGGATTTTTGAAGGCTTTTCCAAAATCTTAATGTAAATCATGGATCACGATCAGAAACAATCGATTGGGGTACTCCATGAAGTCTCACAACTTCAATAATATATAGTATTCCTAGACATTCAAGTGGTAAATCTTCTCTTATAGCAAGAAAATGTGCTGAATTGGTAAGGCGATCAACAATGACCCGTATTGCATCGTTCCTTCTAAGAGTCTTTGGTAGTCCCATGAAAAAGTCCATCGTGATATTATCCCATTTCTAGTCAGGTATGGGAAGAGGTTGCAAGACTCTTCCAGGCTATTTCCATATATCTTTCACTTGTTGAAAAACTTAAATCCTGACAAAAAATCAGCAATCGCCCTCTTCATGTGGTCCCACAAAAAATATTCCTTCAAATATCTATACATTTTGGTTCTACTAGGGGTATAGAGAAATTAGAGCTATGAGCATCATCTGATAATTACTTTTTCAGATTTGGTATATTAGGAACAGAAAGTCTCTACCAAAATTTCTAAATTCCATCTTCATATACAGAGATGATAAATCTCCCATCGTTCATATATTTAATCTTCTTCTGAAATTTCATATCTTTAGCCTGAGAACATTTTATCCTTTATTGTAAATATGGTTTGGAAACCATTTGAAAAGGCATTAATGATTCACCTTCCATGGTTATTCCATTATCCATATTTACTAGATCCAAAAAATAGGATCCCTTTCAACTCTCATCTGGTTCAAAACTCCATTATCTGTTCTACTCAAAGAATCTGCCACCTTATTTTCCTTCCTCGTGTGGTAGTGTTTCGTGAAATCATAATCCTTGAGTAGTTCAAGCCGTCTCTTTTGCCTCATGTTGAGTAAATTCTATGAGAAAATATTCTTTAAACTCTTGTGATCGGTATATATCTCAAATTTTTCCCCAAAGTGATAATGTCTCTGTATCTTCAATTCAAAGATCACAACTTCTAAATCAATATCATGTTTAGGATGGTTTTTCTCATGAATTTTTAGTTGTCGTGATGCGTAGGCAGAACCCCTATCATTCTGAATAACGACACAACCAAGTCCTTTATTTGATGCATCACTATAAATAAATAACCCACCATTCCCCAATGGTAGAGTAAATATAGGATCATTGACTAATCTCCTCTTCAGTTCTTCAAAACATTCATCACACTCTTATGTCCAAACAAATGTAACCCCGTTTCGTGTGAGCTTTATTAATGGGTTATCCATTCAAGAAAAATTCTGGACAAAAATTCGATAATAACCTCATAAACCAATAAAACTGAATACCTCATTTATACTCATCAGTGCTTGCCATTCTTGGATTTCTCTTGTCTTAGAAGGATAAATAGAGATTCAATCCTTATAGAAAATATGGCCAAGAAAATAAATCTCCTGAAGCCAAAATTCACACATGCTAAACTTCCAATATAACTCATGTCTCCTAAGAGTCTTCAGGATAATGCACAAGATATTTTCATGATCTTCATATTTTTTGGAGTATACCATGATATCAAAAAGATATACCACAAAAAGTCATCATGATATTCCTTGAAAACTCCATTCATTATATCCATGAAGACAAAGGGTGTATTATTCAATCCAAAAGGCATTACTGTAAACTCACAATGCCCGTACCTATTTTGAAATGTTGTTTTAGGAATGTATTGCTTCTTCACACACAACTGAAGATATCCAGATCGAAGGTCAATCTTTGAAAAGAATTGAGATCTATGAAGTTGGGCAAATAAATCATCAATGTGAGGTAGGGGATACCTGTTCTTAATTGTAATAGCATTGATGTCCCTGTAGTCAATGCACAACCTCATAGATCCATCTTTCTTCTTATCAAAAACAACAGGGGATCTCCATGGAGAAAAACTAGGGTGAATAAATCCTTTATGACTACAATACTCTAGTTCTATCTTTTGTTCCACAAATTCCACAGTGGCCATTCTATAAGAGTTCTTTGATATATTCCTGGAACTAGGAATTAAATCAATGGAAAAATCAATTTATCGTTCTGGAGGATGTCTATGTAAATCCTCTAGAAACACATCAACATATTCTTGCACAATAGGTACATTACCTATTTGAACATTATTTTCCTCACCAATAATTATTTCAATCTCGTCCACCCCAATAATTGAATTTTGTTGAGCTACTAGATGTGGATCTAGATAAGAATTAGGTGGTGATGTTTCTGCTCTAATGATAAGGTACTCCTTATCATTATCAAAAAGTGTAACCTCATTCTTATTAAAATAAATTTTTTCCCTCATATTCTGAAATCCAATCCATACCGAGGATTATATAAAATTCAATCATGTGTATGATGATGAGATCAGTAGATAAATAATGTTTATATACCTTAATGGGAACTGATTTATAAAACATTTTTGCAATGATACTTCCCTTAAGAGTTTTGACTGACAACTCCCTTATTAAATCGAATTAGAAATATATAATTTTATTAGCAAACTATGATGATATAGAATCAAATAAAGTATTTTCTAAACTTGAGGAAACCATTAAATTACCTGCAACTATGTCTTTCAGAGCTTCAACCTCATTAGTATTGATAACATAAGCATTTCCTTGATCCCTTGGCCTTTTCTTATGTAAGATCCCCAAAAGCATAGAACATTCATTTACATAATTCCCCATTTCTCTAAAATTGTACAATTTAAAATCGACATCATCTTTCTTCACCTTACAATCACGAACATGGTGGCCTTTTTCACCACACTTGTAACAGACTCTAGTTACCTTTAGGCAAGTACCAGGGTGTTTCTTCCCACCTTTAATGTATGATGGATATTAAACTTTTCCCTTCTTCCCCTTACTTCCATTTCGAGAGTGTTCATCAGATCTATTCTTCTCATTCTTTTCATGAAAGTCGTAAGACTTCGAGAATTATTTTTCTGTCATGGTAGCACATGAGATAATTTCTGTGTACGAAGAGAAGGATTGTGAGACTGATGCTCCATAGAGAAATGGTTTTAACCCATTAATGAAGTGATCAATATTATTTCTGGGGTAATGTATATAATCTACCGCATGCCTTTCTAACCTTCTAATGTTAGCTTCATACTTTGAGACATTCTCATCCTCTTATTGCCTCAGACTCATAAATTCTCTTTCCATATCCTCTTGATGGTCACGAGGAAAGTATTTTTCTATGAACATTTATTTAAACACCCTCAATTTCAAATTTGATACTTCATCATCTTCCTTTGGGTTTGGAATCAAGGTACACCAATTATCATCATCTCTAGGGAGGCGGTAAACTGCCATGAATACTTTTTCCCTTTCACTACTCTCCAAGGCATGGAATATTTTTTCAAAGTAGTTTTTCCATTTCTCAGCTACTAGTGGAGTTTTACCCCCATTGAATGTTTGTGGGTGTTTCTTCATGAAGCGATCTAACAGTGATCCTCCACACTGTGGATAAGGGTGCTCCATATGGGTATGGTTATTATTCATAACCTAATTGAGTTATCCCAATACAGTGATAAGCTGATCAGCACCAGTGGTATCACCTGCTCCACTATAATTGTCTTGATAAGGAGGGAAATCCCTACATAGAGTTCATGCATTGATATGATTTCCATTTCTTCCACTATTCACCATTTCTAAACAATGGCATAAACTATATTAGTTTATGAATCGAAATACATAAATCCAAACATGTAAAACACATAATATAAATTGAACAGTTTATGGATATAATCGAGAATCATAAATAATGTTTTCTTTGAGAATTTATATACGCATAAACCCTTCATAATGGTTTGTAATGAAAATGATAATTATCCTAAACATATCCCCTGGGAGTGTCATAACCAAGAGTGCAGAAAGGCACATTGTTGACCACTAGTTCCTGTTTGAGTCTAGATCAAAGTAGTGTTTTTGGCTTTTACCTCTAGGTACATCTGTGCTAGAGCTACCTCAAACCACTCGTATCCATACATGGATGTATTGCTTGGAAAACTCAAAAAATCTCTACAATACCAAAATTCTAGGAAGTTTTCAATACTAATCCTCAAATTATATCTTAGGGCTATGTTCTCTAATCAGATTTTTCCTAAATGTAGATTCCAAGGATTGTAATAAACTTCCTCAGATACCAACTATAATGCCCCAACCCCAGAATCCCAGAGTCGGTGCATTATTATGCATCATTGGCATGATCACAAAAGATCACGTCTCGAAAGACTGATTAGTTTAGAAGTCTTGGAAGTACCTGGAACATTCTTAAGGTATACATTAAAACATAAAATGGGAAACTAAAACAACGTTGTTTTCATAGAAAACACTGAGATCCCATAGACTAACACAACAGGTCAGTCTTAATATACTTCTTCACATACTGGTGAAAATAAAACATAGAAATGGGTGGGCTCATACACTCATTAAGGGTAAGCAATAAAGTGAAACCATTCATAAATAAGAATTAACATTTAAGGAAATGTATAAAACAAAAAAAAACCTTTTCAAAATAAACATCATCATAATATGGGTAATATAAATCGAACTAATTCCATTTAGTTACTCACATGGATATTATAATAGTTGAATTATCAAATGCAAAATCAATAGCCACTTTCATAATGATGGAATGTATAATTCTGAACATTCATAAACACATGGTCCTGGCCTTGTGACATGACTAAAAATAAGAGTTTTTCAAAGACTTGTGCAAAGACACTAGTTTATCTCATGAGTCGTACCGATGCATCTAGGAGCTATAGTGGGCTCCACCCATCCCTTACTAAGTCCAATTCATTCCTCATATGAAAAGGATTAAACATAAAATATAAATTCGTATTAAAACTAGCCTATGAGATGTCAATACATCATCCATAAATAATGAATTTTGTAAAAATAACACATCCATTGTCAAAAATATCACAAATCATATAATATAATATAGATGTTTTGTATCATAATAAATCAAATTCAATAAGCTTAAAATCCATCAAAGGATGTTGACATAGATTAAATAAAAACATTTTTTAGAGAAATATCTCATTCTATTTTGAAACAATTTAAGAAAGCATTTTTATGAAAATATTCTTATAAGCTTGTAAGGGAATCTTAAATGATGTTATAACGGTGGAAAATAACCACACCCGTTGTAGAAGTTAAAAAAAATTCTTACCTTTATTTTCTCGAAAAGGTTAAAAAGTACCTTGTTTAGAAAACGACGGAAGGATTACTTTTTATCAATTTTATAAACAATATAACAAGTGTATAAATGACTTTAACCCATATTCTAGTAAATAGTAAAAATGTTTTGGAATACATTTTTATGAAGCATGGATGTGCATGATAAATATGTCCAAGTAGATACTTACATAAAAACAACCTCAGATAATAAAGAGATTGTAAAATTAACCCTTATGATGTTTTAATCAATCAAGTCATATGAAAAAACGTTTAAAACGACAAAATCATTCAAAGAATATCATGAATATAAATAGAATCATTATAATATAAAATAAATGGTTGTACATAATACACCACATACAATAAAGAAGTAGTGAATACAGAAAATCTCACGGAATAAAATGTGAAACCAGAAACCCCTTACCATATAATTTTCCTTGGTAGAGGGTAGGTTAACCTCCTATATAATGGTGTAATATTTGTTATTAAATTATAAAATAATTATATAAATTAGTATGATATCATATATGATCTTTTAACATTGCTTTGTTAATAATATCTTAGTATTATCGTCTTTTCTGGTGTTTGCTAATTCGTTTTCCTTTGTATTCTTTGTTACGTATGTAATGTTTGTTATGGATATGATGTATCTGATTCATATTAATAATTATATTAATCTTTAAACATTATTTTTAATCATGTAATAAAAATTAATCTTGAATGGTTATGATGTGGAATGAATCTCATCGTGTTTGGGGAGACGGTAATCTGTACGTACGCACGAGCGACAATATATATTTTTTAATATTAAAATAATATATAACTCGATGGTATAGAAAATATAAAGAATAATTATCATGTTATATTTATTATTTACATCAATTAAACATCATTATTACACCCATCCAAATAATAATGTATTGAATAACAAATACACCATGACGTGGAGACGGTAAGTCATACGTACACATGTATGGTGACATGTCATTCAAAGGATGGATAGAATAATAAATATTGTTGTATAATATTTATAATAACATCAAAATATATAGAAGATACTGTAGTTATAATTTTATAATTGATATAACAAAGAAATATGAAGTGGAAGAAGAAAAAAACTTGAAAGAGGTGATGAAATATTTACCTCTTCTTCGGTTTCTTCCTTTTAATTTGATAAAAAGGGATTCATAGGTTTTCTCTATGACTAATGAAAGGACAAAATATTTAAGGGAGGATAGTTGAGAGGGTATTTGGGAAAGATTTAGCCAAACCAAATGGATTTGAACTTAAAAATTAGATAGGAGGAGGAGTTCCCTTTTAAAAGAGGGGTGAGGGGCACCTTAGGAAAAGCTAGAAATAATATTTTATAATAAAATATTTTTCGATTTATAATGGATCCTAAATGAATTCTTTAAAGGCTAAGGTGGGTATGTGTTGAAAAACTCAAAAACTAGAGTTTATATAGGTTTGGGTCACTATATTAACATTATATTTTAGATTTAACACTTAATTTAATAGTTTTACATTAACCATGTCTCTTTGTATTTTTATATTATATGGTTAATAATCATACTATAAACATCAAAAGAATCCCAAGTGGTTCATTAATGATAAAAATATAATTATATAAGTCATTTGGATGAACCATGGATTTTTTTAAATATTATATCAATTAATAATATAATATTTGTTGTAAAAACGTTTTTTTGTCAATTTAGACACTATTTAATAATTGTTTTTCGTTAAAGTCATAAAAACATTATTAATTCGAACTAAATTAATTTAATCAATATTAGCATGTCATAGTAACCAATAAAATTCTTGGATGGCTTCAAAACATTCAAATTATATTTATTTTATCATTTATTATACCATTTATTTGATTCTTTCAAAATAAGGAAAATACAACATCATTATTGTGTCATAAATAAATTTAATTATTAAATGTCTAAAAATAAGAAAATAAAATTCCATTATGTAGAAAATCGTTTTATCTTTCTAATTAAGATTTATAGTTGAAGAGATAATATGAATGTCCTTTTTGTAAAAATTGTTTTATGAAATGATATATGCTTATGTCATTTTTGTATTTGCTTTAACTTAATTAATATGAAGTGTCATTATCACTTACATGTGGCTCAACAGGGTCCCAAAATCGACCCAAAGATTCCCATGGTCGGAAATGTATCATCCAATAGCTTTAGGAAATGTGTTATGGTAATTGAATATTATTATAATATTAGTTTTACCATTATTTACCTGTTTTACCCTTTAACCATGGTAAATAAAAATATTTACCTAAGTAATTATTTAAAATGACTAAATATAAAAGTTACCTATTTACCCAATTTGTAACTCCTAATTCTAAGTATTTAAACCATTTTTCTAAATTCAAAACATATAAGTGGTAGAAATTAATTTAAATTTAATTACGTATTGTCAAAACAAAATGCATGTTTTTATGAAATAATAAATATCAAAAGATTGACACTTGCTTATGTCCAGTTTAAATTTGAAATGACGTCCAAAGACCAACATTGGATTAAATGTAAAAAATATAATATAATTATACTTTAAAACCACTCAATAGTATAATTTAGCACTATGAATTATTTTTATTAAAAAATTTGTTATTAATTAATGTTTAGTATTTTTAACTATTCATCAAAAACTAAATGTTTTCAGAAAAATAGAAAAAATCACCCTAAGCTAATTTCAATACTCCAAATCCAAAAATGATGTCCAGTTTGAAAGATAAAATTTATAAAATTTTAAAATGTTTGCGTTACAATTCATAAAAACTAGTTTGATTTGTTGTGGAGTGGTAGAAGTCAAAGTTGCATACAACACACGATATTGTATTATTCAAAGAGAAGCATACCGTGGAAGATTCGGGTGTTACACCCAAAGGGTGAAAGAAATATTTATTTTTAATATTTATTGTATGAATAGATATTAATACTATCATTACTATTCATTACCTAGTAGATTCCTTTTACAATTTTCCATGGTTATATTCAAAGAATATTTTTTAAATATTCTAGAATTTTCATTAAATTGTACCAAAAGAAATGTGAATTATTATATTAAAAAAATTAAAAAAATCAATGTTATTTATAACACTACTCGTACAAATAGATACAAAATTTTATTTTTAATTTTTTGTTTTCATTTTATTCTATTTTAAATGTATTTTGTTAAGAAAACATCATTTATGATTAACTTGTGGTCTTATTTCACCCTTTACTAATTTATGATTTAAACCTTTTTTTTGGATCAATGAATTTGATGTGATCGTGTTCCCTATCACCCTACTTTATTCATTAGAAATAATTTGTTTTCTTTATGTATATAGTTTTAGTATCATGGATCTATTCAATATCATTTATACTAATTTGATATTTTTTAAACCTATACCAAATCAATATATAGTATAGGTTTAATTATGATTATTGAAAAATTTATTTCATTTAATTGGTAAAAATCGATGTTCTGTTTTCTCAATTCAATATAGATAGTTATTGATTTATTACTTATTTTTAAAAATAATTTTTAGCATTCAAATATATGAGGAAATCATTGGATATGGAAGTGATGTGTATGGGCCATTAATATATTTCCCCTTGATGCATTAACATGTCTCAAGAGGGAAAACTGAGATCCACATTAGTTAGGTAACTAGTGTACACCTACCAATTCAATTATTGTGACTTATCTAAGGCCATGATGGAGATATTCAATAAAACATAGAAGATGCCTTATTGTTAATATAAAGATGTAATGGATTTATGCATTTAATTTATTGAGACCTTATTTTTTATTATCTAAGTCATTTCACTATTGATATTAGCTATGGATGTACTTTGAACTCTTTCTGTTGATTACATGGGATGTGTTTTTATTATCCACTCTTAAATATTGACTAATCATTATTTAGAAATGATATATATTTTTTATACTAGAATAATACTTGACATTTTACCACACCCTAAATTTTTCATTATTTTTCCCAATCTATGAAGAAGGAATCATTTAATGATCATGAAGGATGTAATACTTTTTTCATGCTTTGTTTTATTTTTCTAGTGAAATATGGAAATCATATATGTATCTAGATTTCCAATACTTATAATCTAATATATCCTTCATGTTTTAGTCCCTTGTATCATATACGAATATAATAATTAAGCATTGACTCAATATTATTGAGTTCAGGGTGTTAGAATAGTATTTGATGAGTTTTTAGAGTTGATCCACCAAGAATTCAATAGGTGATGAAACAAGGGACCAGTTTAAGGATTTATTATATATTTACTACTATTTAATTTTTTTTGTGAGAAAATCATATTTTTATATCATAGAGAATGTTTTCTTATTGTTTAGTTGATATTATCTCACATGTTCGGTTTTTATCATTTTTTCATATTTGACTATTTAATATTATGTATATTTAATTGTTTAAAGATGAATATTTATACCTATTTTGGGTGAATTCATAAAACATGTATTTGTGCATCCTATAGGTTTTAGTCACCAATCCCTAATTTATCAAGGTCGGCCAAGGGAGGAACTCTAATATTTGTCACTAACCCAATTTCGGTCACTGGGGAGTCAGGTCGGCCTACTTTTTACATTAAAGATCGAAAAACTACTTTATAATGTTCAATAGGATAAGGAAATTACATGTTTTCTTAATAAAATGTGGGATTGATGAAAAATATTTTCTACTACATTAGATAAATTCTCTAGTAATTATTAAAAGTAAAACATTATAACAGAATTATTTTTTCCCAAAATAGTTAGGATGTTGATGGGTAATATTCCTTCATGGGAGGTCTTATGAAAATATCACAAATATAATTATTAAAGATCTCTTGAATAAAAGAACATTTATTTTAAAATGATTAAATATCACATAATAATATAAGATTTATCAGCATGAAAATCAACTTTTATAATAACTTTTAACGACATAATGATTCAACCTCTATTAGAATCCTTCCAATGTTATTCGAAATGGAAATGAAATTTTTTTCATATTTAATCGTAGAACAAATAAAATATATTCTTTTATCAGCAAAAAATTCTTAACTAATAAAAAATATTTTATATTTTATTTTTAGTATTGATATATCATCACTTCTATTAGCAGTAAATCATAAATTCATAAAACTCATGACTTCTTTTTCAATATTCCTTCCAATAAACAAAACATTGCAACCTTTTCTAGCAGTACGAATAGTTTCATTATAGAAATTCAAATATTTTCATATAATGTATGATATATTTAAATTGAACCAATTAGACCTAACTTCAATTTTTAGTGCTAATGAATTTCCATGGTATTATAATAGTACAATAATATTGTAGTGATGTGGGAGCTATAATAGGTACATTAGTGGGGTACTATATTGGTGGTATTATTCATAAAAATTGGGTATTTGGTCCATTAATTAGGGCCTCTAAGACTATGGACTATGTGAAATAAAAAACCCAAGACATTGGGATAGAACTAGATTAAATATTTACACTAGGATTGCAATATAGTGTAAGGGAAGTGAATTATGAAGCAGCTAGACATATGTTGACCACATACTAATAAGTATGTTATAGATGAATCACCAGGGTAGGATATGGTAGGAGGATATTGTAGGATTGTTGTAAGTGTTTTTCTATAATATTTGTCCAATTGGGCTATAAAATGTGCTTTCATTCAATTGGGACATTGATCCTTACAATGGTAATAGGTCTTCATGCAATAAGATCTTTTGGCCACAAAAAGTTCCCTCTTAACACATAATAGAGGGTATATCATCAAATAGAATAAAAATAAAAATGTTGGTGTACAATTCATTTCAAGTAATTAATTTTTTTTAAAAATTCAAAATAGATCAATCACACAAAATAATATCTGCATGGATCAACCAATACCTATAAAAAAGGAGAGTATACTTGTAATTAAAAAATTATTTTATTATTATTAAATACTAAATTAAATAAAACCTAAAATGTATACAATAATAGATAAATAAAAAATATAAAATTATGATGACAAAGAAGAAAAAAAATAGTAAATAAATAAAAATAATGTCAAAAAAACCATTAATAAAATTTTTTATAAATTATGTGATGAATATTTTGAAAAAAATGGCTCTTTTAAAATAAAAGCACACATTTTCAATAAATCCAATCACACTATATAACGATTTTACATGAAGTTTATTTATGGAAACAAAAAATAAATTATAGATCATTTTATTAATGTATTATAAAAATATTAGAACATGTTCTAATGTTATTTACTATGTGCCTCATGTTTTTTACTAAAATGAATTTTTTAAGTTAAAACTTGAACTTGTAGTCAAACTTGTCAATACAAACATTGAATTATTTTTAGAATAATTCCTATATAATAAAAATTAATAATCAATTATTTTGAATAATTATAATGGAAATTCAAGCATATTTTATTTGTTTTGATCATGTGATGTGAATTCCGATCTAAATTTCTACAATAAATAGAAAACATGTACTTTTAGAAATACTTTCCACACATGTGTTTCAAAATAATATTTGGTAAAATTATAAATGTAAAAAATGAATTACAGATCATTTTCCTAATGTACTAAGAGAACCGTTTTGTTTTTTTAGTTTGTGAAATGTGTTCTGAAATAAAATGGAACTTCTAAACTAAATAAAAACTTTCAGTCATATCGACTACATCATGTTTCAGATCAATGTACAGTGAATTCATAGAAATAAAAAATGATTTTATAATTATTTATTAAATTTTATCAAGATAATATAATCCTTTTTTCATGTTTTTTAGTATATGATATTATTTTTTAACTATGATGCTTCCTTAAAACTGAAAACATTTATTTTGAGACATTTCAACCACATCATGTTTCATATTTACATGTGACTAATTTTTATATTTCAAAAATTAATTAGGGATCATTTTACTTAATTATCTTCCCAATTTGTGTTTATTTTCTTATTTTTAGTAGGTTACATTCATTTTGAAATAAATATCACTTTTTAACTAAAAACAATATATTTTGGTCATATTAGAAATACCATGTTGGATTAATTTGAAGTTAATTCCTAGAAATCAAAAATTAATTATTTAAAATTTTCTATATTATCATGATAAACTGAGTGTGTTTTCACAAATTTTAGTGTCTAACGCGCTTTCTGAAATAAATTGTCACTTTTAAAATAAAAACCCACACATTCACTCATACCAACTACAACATGTGTCTAATTTCTGTGTTTTTTATTAATACATGAAAAATATCAATTAGTGATATTTTTTTCCAAATAATAAAAATATTTTGATAATGTTTTCTCAGTTTTTCAAATGTGATCTGTTTTTTGAACTAAAATATAAATTATAAATGAAAACATATACTTTCAGTCCCATTGAGCACTCCATACATAAAGGATTTTTTTCACTTAATTCCTAAACTCAGAAAACTAATTGTCAATCCCTTCCCAAAAGTATAAAAAAAGAGTAAATTTCATATCATTGGATAAATGATGCATGTATTGAACTATAATTTCAATTGTGGTCTAAAATCCAGATAGTCCAATCATACTGACCACACATTGTGTTTGATTGATGTCTGATTAATTTATAACCATCAATATATATATATATATATATATATCCTAAAGTATATGGACAATCTAGACATATTTTTTCATTTTTGATATTTGATATTGGGTTTGAACAAAATTTATACTTTTAAAATAAAAAGACAAACATCCAATATACTATACACATCGTGTGTTACATTGATATGATGTGCATTTCTACATTTCAAAAATGTATTATGGATCATTATCTGAAATTTTCATGGAAATTTTACTATTTTTTCTTGTATATTATATGTTTCATCTATTAAATTGTTTCTTTAAAATTAAAATAACCTCTTTTAGTAAAATGGGCCACACCATGTATTCAATTTATTTTATGTTAATTCTTACAAATCCAAAATTAATTATTAATCATTTTTATAATGATTCAAGATAATATGAGAAAATTTTCTTTTTTATTATGTGATGTGATTTTTGAACTAAAATGATAATTTTAAACTAAAAAACATAGTATCAATGATAAAAATACTCAATATCTGTAACATTTATATAAAGATGAATCTTACGTGGAAAAAATTAATTATATATTATTTTCCTAACTCATGATGTTAATTGGAGCATATTTTATTAGTTTTTTATACAAATATTATTTAGAACTAAAATTTATCATTTAAATTGAAAATATAGAATTGTTGTATAATTTTTTTTATCAAAAACTACATATGTGTGTTATAGTAATTCAAACATTTTGGATACTTGGTGCACTCTACAAAAAATATCATCTTCATCCATTTATTTTTATTTAGTTGAAGTGACACGAGGACTTAAAATTTTAATTTTTTCATTGCATGGTCTTCCATTTATAATTGTCTGATATATACACTCATAGAAAATATGAAAATTATAAAATTATAATAAGTTGATTATTTATTTACTTTATAAAAAATTTATTGAAATGTACCTCATGTATAAATTAAAAATCGAGTCTCTTAACCATTTATTCTGGAAAATATAATCTAAATTCACAATAAAAATAACGCCATTAAAAACATATATACATTTTTAATTCTTATTCAAAGATGATCATATTTATATTTTTGAATATTTTATCTGTATGAACTTATAACATTAATAAATGAATCAGTGCATTTGTTTAGGTAAAGGTATCCTATGGAGGTTCTATTGATATATTTGTTGATCCCTTAGATTATATTGGATCTAAATTTTGTTTACCCTTATATTTTTTCTTATATAGTAACTTATGATACTTCTAAACATTTTTCATCATTTATAAAATGTTTTTAGAAAATATAAATTATAAATAGAATATCCCATTATCATCATGTATCTTTATAAGAATAAACAACTTTGCTACAGAAGTTCCAAAATAATTTTCAATCATGTGAACATAAAGATCATCAAGGTTAACATGAAGATCAACACTCAGATCGCGAGCTATGTGAATCCCTCCCCGTATAGTAACTTTAGGAAGTTGTTTATTGTATAAATTA
The DNA here is from genome assembly GCA_963277665.1 of Viscum album. NCBI lineage: Eukaryota > Viridiplantae > Streptophyta > Magnoliopsida > Santalales > Viscaceae > Viscum > Viscum album. The sequence goes on along the minus strand of OY728145.1, from coordinate 1,442,322,152 downwards.
TTATACAAACCTTTTATTTTCATACTTATATATTATATCATAAAAGATAATTATTTAGGAAATAAAATTTAAATCCATAATATTATCATTTAAGTCTATTATCATTGGAAGCATGAAGACATAAAAAAAATGTACACAACATATCTCCATCAAATCAAAGTAATTTCTTCATAACTATCACCCTTCATAGAAATATCATACTAATTACATTAATTCATAACCTAGAGAGAAGAGATATAATAAACTGGCGAACTCAGATTGTTACACACTGATATTTATAAAATTATTTTTCAAATACATTAAATCTTTTATATATTTTTTATTACACAAAAAACTAATATTATCATTCATTACATGAAACAATTAGTTTATCTTGTGTTAAACAAAATTCTGTGTTTAAATTAAAAGTGGAAAATTATTTATGTATTATTATTGAAAATGAGAGACATCACCTTGCTGTTGGAAGACTTGGTTTATATATGATTTACTAAATAATGTAAATATAAAGTGTGTACATGTATATAAAATCAATTATATTCTAACCAATTAACGAAAAATGAAAATAAAAACTATTTGAAAATAAAGGAAATCCTTTGCGGAAAAACATTAATTAATTAAAGCAAACTAGTTTTTCCTCATTAAATTAAGTAAAACATATTCAGTGAATGATTTTAGTGAAATTTATATATTATATATTCAATCAACTGAATGAAATTCATCTTATGTGTTTTTAAGAAAAGATATAAAAATAAATCCAATTTTCACTTAAAAATTTTATTTTTGTAAAAAGACTTTTTATAACCATCTTTTCACACTAATTTGAAATATTTTTTTTGAAATTGTTGATTTTTTTGAAAATTTTTTATTAATTTTTAAATTACAATATCAAAAATATCTTAGGTTTCATTTTTATGAATTTCTTGAAAAGATTAATTTTTAGACGAATAGTTAAAAGTATTGAATTTTAATTGAAAACAACCATTTAATTTAAACTATTTAGAAAGTTAAATTAAATTTTATATTGGTTATGAATTAAAATTAAATAAATAATACATTTATTAATCAAATTTATTTCATTTTAAATGATTTCAATTTCAAATTAGATACATAATCATTGTAAACATTACATTATTTTTTCCATGAAAACTCGTTTTCTCATAATGTCTGGGAGATTAATTTTAAATATTATTTTTCATTTTCATTTAATTAAACCAAGAAAAAAAAGATTAAATTTTAGTAATCATCATATTTTATATTATCTATTATTTCCAAATTGATTTTTTCCTAAAAGGAATGTAGGAAAATGTAAAGATTTATTACCGTGATTATGGTTAAAATGGGTTTATCAAGGGTGAATCTAAAAAATAAGTACTAAAATGTCATAAAAACTAATATAAAATTAATTTATGGCAAATATTTCTACCATAAAATGTATAAGACTCTTTAACACTTTATTTGTATCATGTTTCTATTAGAAATAAGGTGGGTATTCTATTTTCATTTAAAAACATTACAAGTGTACTAATTTCCTTAGTTTTAAAAGGTCCCCCCCTCTAATCAATTATTCAAAAACCAAACCCCATTTTTTCATCCAATAAAAAACCCAATAACATCTTTATTTCGCTAAAATTATACTATAATCCACATGTTAAGTATATATCTATCATTGGAAGGCTTTCGATGCAAAACTACAGAGGTTACAAGAAAAAGAGGTAACATTCTTCAAAGAGAATTTTAATTTTCTTTCATCCTTCACATAAATATATTAAAATAAATGTAATAAAATAATATAACAAATATTGTTAAAATATTTATATGTTGTTTTTTTAATGTAATATCCTAAAACTATATCCAGTTAAATCAAATGGGTTATGAAACCATCACCCGTGTACATCTGATTACCAAATCTCATGGTTGGGAATAATGAAATATATAATTAATATATATTATATTTATAAAATAATTATACCTATAGAGTTTTCTTATCATATATAAATTTTTAATTTCCATTCCGTAGGGGATACAATAACATCCCTTGGGTGTATGATGGATTACCACCCTGAGAAGCGATGTGATTCATTTTTCTTTAATGCTTTACCAGGACTATAATAAGGATAAATATATATGGTCTAAAAGAAATAATAATGATATTATTGAAATATTGTTTGATCTGAAATGATAATATATTATATCTTTTTTTGAACTTTTCACTCAATGAAATATGATAACATCATTTGTGTATGTGACAACTACAACCTTCTCAAAACAATGTGACTCTCTTTTCATAACATCACTACAAGGATGATATGTATTAGTATATTTAAAGAAATAATATATTATTTATGATATTATTATAATTATGGAAATATAAAATATTATTACCTTTTTTCCATTATGATCATTGAAGAAGTAAAATTTTAACTATGCGTACAAACAATGTACCATCTCCCTGTTCATAACATTCTCCGTTTCTCATAAAACTCTATCATGAATAGTATTAAAATTATTATTTATGTATAAATATGATAATTATTTCATTATTATTATTCTTTAGATTAAGGAAACATAATCAAAGTGAGAGGAACTAAAATAGTAAATCAAAGAATATTTTAAAAACAAAGCGGTTATTACCTTAAAAATGAATTTAACAATGAATTGGTAATGAACAGGTAATGAAAGGTCATAATTAAATAATATATGGAATTATATATATACTTATGTCTATATTATATATTTATTATAAAAATAAATTTCTAATATAAAATGGTAAAATGTGAATAAAGGAATTTGAGTCTTATGGTATGAGATTTATAGTCTCTCATTTATTTTGAGGAGATATTTACAAATTCAATAGTCACCTATTTTGTGTACTGTATATATAGAATCCTTGAAAATAAATTTCAGGAATATCCTACTTTTCATTATATTAAAAGTTTAATTTTATGTTATTGTTTTTTGGGTCTTATGATTAAAATTATTACAAAAGTGGTAATGGATTTTCATCTCACTTTAATTTTCTATGATAGAAATCCCATATTCACCACAAGTTTTATTTTTTAGGTGTACACACAACCCATGAATGTATTTTATGACTATTATAATACTAATTAATTGAATCCATTTTAGTACCCCTACTTCATGGTTTTAATGGTATAAAATTAAACAAATCGATAAGGGATTTTTGTCTCAATTTGTCTTCATTGAGACATATGATTATGTTATAAATATATATTCTTTTACATGTTTTATATACCGACCATTTGACATGTAATATAATAAATACATTTATCATGATTATATTTTATTTTTCATTTAATTATTTTCATTCATAGGTCTTATGTTTTAAAATTACCAAAGTGGTAAAGATATTATTTTTCATTCTCATAGTGTAAGCAGGAATATTTATTGTTATGCCTTCAATGATAAAATATTATGATACAAATCTTAAGAAACACTTGAATTTTAATCAAACCTGGTTATTTCAGGTAGATTCATATTTTCCATTCATTTTATTCTCTTTAAGTACTCAATATTACAAAAATAATTTTTTTATGAAAAAATTTCATTTCAATTGAAAAACATATTTATTATAATGCCATATTTTCATAAATTTTTTTTTGGAATACTACAAATTATTTATTAGAAAAAATTACTGGAGTTTTAAAATTTACAATTTTTTTTAAATTATTCTTTATGTTTTTCTCTATAAAATTAATATTTTTTTCTTTTAACAAAATTATTAATTTAATATTTGATTTAAGTTGTATGGAATGAATGTAATTTCCTACAATCCAGAATATTATTTTCCTTAAATATTCTTCTAAATTTTTTTAATTATATTTTCAAACAAAATGATTTTCAAAATGTATTGTGTTTTAATATGATTTTTTAAAAGTAAAATGGTTATTTCCTTAATAAATTATTAAATTTATTTTTAAATATTCCTTTAATTGTTATCAAATTTATATTCCAAGAAAATTATTTAGATTTTTTTTAGTTTCAAAAAGTGATTTTCAATGAAATCATATCTTCGTCAAGAAATGATCCAAGTGATTTATCATTCAAATTTATTTTCTATCTTCTGTGACATCCATTTAATTAACTTATTCTATACAAGGGATATGAACTAAGGTTACCATTATTATTCTTTATATAAATGATTTATGTTGACAATATGTTTATGAAAACTAATTCCCATCAATGTGTTATACCACTAGAAAATATACATGAGACTCATTTCACTTTCATTGGATATACCAAGATATAATAATCCCGAAAGTAACATATTTTCATGTTTAATTCATTGATTAGACGATTTAATGATTATAAAACATGTCTATTTTCCACTGGTTATGATATTATGAAATGGTTTTGAAACTAATTTTATTTTATGGGTAATAATACGATTAATATTTTGTAATATTTTTCTTTCACAGAAAAAAATGATCTCCATTATGATTTGTGTGGACCTATATCTCTCTCTAATGCAATGGTTAATTATTTATGTCTCATGAGATAGAGTGGACTGGAATGGTTAGTTAACCTAGTTTGGTAAGGGACTATGTCTGATATGATGCTTTTTAGAGTGAACCATGACTAATATATTAGTTTGGGGAGTGAACCCATTCCACTATGATAGTAATGGTAGTGATCCTTAACTAATATGGAAATTATTTTATATTCTTATGTATATTCACAAATTCCACGTATTACTCTAATTATGTGGTCCCTTTACTAATGTAATTTGATTTTTTTAATAATTTTTTATAAACTACCAATATTTATTCCATCAATAATGATTATGACCATTGATATTTAGGGAATGTTTTTCATATGTTATGATCAGGTTCTTATATACTTTTTTCTTGTTACGTTAATCTATCTCTATTATGTACCATTACTGAGCATATGAACACACACTGTATTATATTTTCCTTCCAAAGGTTATTAAAAAAGGTTTTATGTAGGGTTTGTTTTTGTAGAGTACTAAAGTAGTAGAAATTTATAAGATATATTGATGATCTTTCACAAAATTAGAATATTGGGTACCTAGTCTCAAAAGGCAATAAACTTTTACTGTATATATTCATATGTTTCTGTAATGTATTGAAAATTTATCTAAAAATATTTAATATCCATGTATGAAAAATCTAGTTCACTCTATTTTTGTTTTAGAGGAATTTTTTAGTTAACCATTGGAAACTAGGATGAGAAATCATTTGTGAGATCCCAAAGGATATTTCTTCAGATATTTATATGGATACATATAGGGATAATTATAAGGATGAATCAAAGTAAAATAAAATATCCTATAATTTTGGTAATGGATTCCATGAAATTACATCCTTATATATACACTACAAGTGTATTTGTCTCTAGAACAAAGGTATATATGGGTAATAACTAAAAAAAATTCATGGAACCAGAGTCAATCATCGACTAGTTTATGAAAGCATGTCTTGTTTTACACATAGTTCGAAAATCCTATGAGATAATATTTATAAATTCCCAAAATCTTTATGAACCATCATGAAATTTTTAAGTAGATAATGACTATGAATGGACTGAATTTATCAATATGTTTTATAGATTTAAAATATGCTGTTGTGATTTAGGGGAACTATAATTTTTTTCATGATCTTTTGGATCCCCAATATGATTAGTGTTTCATACACTAGGATTTCTCTTTTATTCTATGGATAGAACCCGAATAGAGCATTAATATTATGAGTGTGATGAAACATTCAAGCATTTTCCTCATGAGACACCAAAATTAGTGGGATATGGAATAAAAAATCATATTCCTAGGATAAAACAATAGTATTACTGTATAAATCCTTCTAGACTTTCATATCATTCAAGGACGCACCAATATTATATTGAGTCCTTCATAAGGAAATATTCAACATATTTTAGTACATCTTTCGATAAAATATTTATTGAGTTATGGATAAAAAAACTAGAAATAAATTATCTATCCTATAGTATTTGATGCATGAGAAATTCATTTTGGTAGTTTACCTTTGGAAGATGAATAAAAACTATGGTTCACTCTTATAAAAAATACAATGTAATTGGATGAAATTGACTCCATTGATTGGGAAAAACTCTGGAATATTTTAAATATGTATATTCCTCGTATTATTCCTGAGAATGTTTTGATTTATTTCCTTGAGTTAAATCAAATATATATTGAATTATTAGAACCTATGTGGAAACATTTACTAGAGATGTGAGGTATGCTTCTGGTGTTATCATCCAACCAGAAACTAGGTTTGATCAATTCATCTATGAAATAAACCATTTCAACAAAGGATGATATACATAAGAATACTGACCAAATATGAAGATATTATTTTATTTCATATTATGGTGGAAATTGAGGGTTGAATTTTTTATCAATCTCATGGTTTTGGTAAGGACAAAAAAATTTAATTCAAAGGAAATACTAAAACCAAGGGATAGAAGAAGATGATCTTTCCATTATGGTCATTTTTTGGGAAGAAACACGGAGTAAATATTCCCTAGGGAACTATTAAATTTTTGACATGTGAACGGTAGGGTCATCATGAAATTGATATCAAATTTTATGGAATAAATTTAGATAATGATGACAATAGAGAGAAATATATGAAAAATACACCATCCACACTCTAGTGTTTCAAATTAAAGGGTAACTGTAATAATTAAAATAAATTATCCAATATAATGGATAATGAGGTTTTTAAGAAGAATGTATCTAAAGAAAAAGGATAAAGGAATGTATTATGCAATCAGAATAGTTTTAGTGTATCATAATAAATGGGTCACACTAATCCACCCTCCTTAGTTTGGACATTCATGTTAAATTTTGTATGAATGAGACCTATAAAAATATTATTGTTTATCCTTTAGAGGGATTCCCTGTGATTAACTGCCTCTACATGAATTAAAGAATAATTTAATCACATTTGATATTCTATCAAAATAGTGTTAAACCCGATGTTCTAATGGAAATGATTTTGTATAAGATAAGATCTTATTAAGGAATAACGGTGTACGTATCATTTAGAATCATATATGTCTCCTAGTAAGAATAATATAGGTGTTAATGATTCCATAATGGTTTTATTATTTTTGGGATGATCATAAGTTCAACATATTTGAAACCCATTTGGAGGTTTTTGGTAATGAGATTCTATCAAGATTAAGGATATTGTATGAGAAATTTACGGAAATGATACCTGTTGGTTTTTTATATAGTTACAATGTTTTTTAGGGGTAATTATTTTACACTTTTAGGACATATAACTAATGGTAATGGTAACTTTTAGGGTATAACTTATCTTTGATGTTCAGGTAATTATGGGTTGTACATGATCACATTATGACGTCTTCACATTTCATTTCCATTATAGATGACTTCTCTATGGTACCACATTCCAGAATCCTCATTTAGAAAATTTAAAGGTTTCATGGGTTACTGTATTCAAATTTATCAGATTGGGAATGATTTTAACCTCAATGTTTTAGTTAGGTCTTTAGAAATATCTTGATATAGAGTTGAGTTTCATCATTGATGATGTTTTGTCTGAGATAATAATTTAAACCATTCATGATATGCTCAAATTTTGTTCAATGGATTTCCAGGTAGTTGGTATCAATACCTTCCTCAAGATGATTTTCCATCCAAAATAGCTTTCTATCATGAATTTATATGAATTATTTTGAATCCATATATACATATATATATATATATATTAGAATATAGTTGTTGAATGAAATTTATTAGTATCTTTGCTAGCATATGAGAAGGAAGTGAAGGTTAGATTCAGTCAACAATATGTACTTACTAAAATCATTTGACAGAAATTATATCATAAGAATCATCGTTGTGATCTAAAATTTGGAGTTGCTGAGAATGTCTTTCTACGAATTTATATGAGGAATAAATAATTCCAAACTATGACCTAGATATAATATTTATTTTGAAATACATGATTATGTAGTGATAGAAGAATATCATTTCTTCACTTCTACTAATACTCTCTATGGTTCATTACGTCTTCCATGTATCACTCCTGAGGAATTACATACTTGATCTATCACATGTACTAAACATATATGTTAAAAATCCAGAGTATGATATTTCATATGGGGAATAACCATCAGAAATTCTAGATTGGATAAAGAATGTTCTATGGAATATGACCTCTAACCATGTTCATGTTTTGTAAAAACTCACCACTGTAAAGACCCAGAAATTTTAAGGAATTTTTTTTCTTAAATACTAATGAATTTTACGAGTCTACTATTTCTGACGACACTTGATTCCGAGGACCGGTGTGCCTAGAATCAATTTATGAAGTTTTTTGGGTACGGTTAGTAAACATACATGCATGTTTTTTTTATCTTTTCAACCAATGCTTGGAATTGAAACATGATAACATCGATGAATTGACAGAGCCTATATTCACTTAAGGGGACCTTTACCAGAGTTGCGTTTTACACAGGTAGAGAATTAATATTTGTGGATTTAGAATAAAATAAATAAAATTTGTAGTACAGAAATTGTATTTATGGATATAAGTTATTTCCTCCCAAGGGGAGTTAGAGGTGGGTCCCACACCCACATAACCTCCCATGAGAGGATATTTGTGAGTTGGGGCCCACACGTGCCCTAAACCATTCATCTCCCCATAAATCCCCTTTACCCCATTAACATACACTTTAATTAATTTGTTAACTCCTCTCTTTTAAATTTGAACTCTCCACCTCCCTCTCATTAAATTTTCCAACTCAATTAATTAATATCCTTATTAATTAATTTGCACATCTCTTCTTTTTATTTATTTTGAATTCGTCGGAATTTCTTTTAAAGATGGAGAAGTCTAATTAAATATTTTCAAGGAAAATATATTTGGTGGGGGAACCTCTAGAGAATTAGAAGAGCTTCATTCATCAATGAGGAACACCGTGCTTCCAACGAAGAACCACCAAAGAACAATGATCGTCTATTTCGATATTCTGCCAAGACAAAGGTGAAGGAGCCACCCGCATGGAACGCCGACGATGTGCCATCCTTGGCTTCTTCTTTCCCCGATGACAACGAGTTGATGCCGTGTCCCCGAGACGTCGTCTACCTCGATGCCCGACTACAACGAACCTTATTTCGGGGTAGGGGTTCATACAATTTGAAGTGAATATTTTGTAACCCATTCTTTGTTGAGAATCATAGTTTTTCATTGCCTTTATGATACTGCCTAATTCGGAGGGTGTGGACCGAATGAACATGGCCCGACGACCCTCCGATGTTTCCTGTTTTAGTTTGTAATAAATGCTTGTTGGAAGAGGTGGAAATGGGAGATGGTGGAAGCCACGCGCCGACCACATGTGGAAGAACCGTAGCCGGCTATCGCGGGGTGCTCAGACAAGGAAGAACCAGCTGACCATAGCTGGATGGACTAAAGAGACCACGATGCCACGAGGGCACCGTGCTGCGGAGGACCACGGTACGCATTCCGCGGGCCGCTCGACAGACAAACCTGCCGGCTGCCGGCTGGCTGGGGTGGGAAGACCCGCTGCGCCAGGATGGCACCACGGTGGAGGAATCGCGGCCTGCCCATGCGGGCCCCTCACGCCAGGAAGACCATCTGGCTTCGGTCGGCCAGACAAGAGGGTGCTTCCACCTGGCCCTTTCGGTTCAGGATACTGCCTCCCCCCCCCCCTCAGTGCTCGTCTAGTAGGGCCGAGTTGCGGCAAGCTAGGTCGGGCTGGGCCGGGCTGTGCCCCTCGAGACAAGCCATGTGCTTCACTGGGCCGGTCTGACTCTATGCCGGGTCGGACCCGCCGAACCGGGTTGGGCCGACCCACCATCCCACTGGGCTTAACATGCTGGGCCCGCTTTCACTTAAACGTGAATAACATAAACTCCACACATCTGATCGACGTGCCATCTACGGTACTGGGACCCTCATGATGAAGCGATCCTTTACCGATACACAAAGTGGGTTTTGGACGACATTGGAAAATGGACGGGTTTGGAACAAGCGTATTTCCAACCGGGCCCCTAGAACGGGAAAGCCAATATCTCTCAGACCGGGCATCCGAATGACACGCCATCTGTCGCGTTTGGTTCCATTTGAAGATACAGAACATTTTTATACATCAACTCTAGGATTTGTGATAGTAGATCTATCAAACCCTTGGCTTGAGGAGCGGACCCTCCCAGAATCAAGTGTGATGTGTGCGAGAACCCTAGTGCTGGCTGCGACTACGACGATTACCGTACTAGGATCCTTCATGGGTTCGACGATGATGAATACTGTACTTGGATCCTCTGTGGGTTTGGCAGTGATGACTACTGTACATGGATACTCCATGGGTTCAGTAGTGATGAATGTTTTACTTGGATCCCCCATGGGTTCGGTAGCGACGAATTCCATACTAGGATTCTACATGGGTTCGGCAGAGGAGATGATTCAAAGGCTACATCTAGTCATTTCCAACCCACATTGTGGGTTTCAAACCTATGTGAGCAGAGTCTTGACATTCAATCATTATGATCTGTTTGATTGACTTCTATCCTGAGTAGAAAATGTTGTGCTTGGGCTCGAGAGTTGGAGGCGAACTAGAATTGATGACATAGTTATATCTATGGGCATATACCTAAGCAGAGTTTTTGATACTCCGTGATTGTATCATTCCTTTATGGTTAATACTTCATGGATTCTGGGATACCATTGGGGGTCTCCGGTTCCTTACTGAGTATTGGTATAATCACCCCTACACGGGCTATGCCCGCACTACGTTGTGTTGGATGCAGACGATGGACAACACTGATCGTGGTTGAGACTTGTGGAGCTGGATGGTACCTGGTGGTGGACCACTCGGCGGGATGTACACGGAGCAGACGGACGAAACCGAGGTGCTGTGGAGACCATATGTACCCACCCTTCATGTGGTATTCCCGAATGATGACTCGGTGGTAGCTTATTTACTTTAATATTGTTGTACTAGTCTATCAGTTGCATTGTACTCTCTGTTGTGCTTGTATTTCCGGCCCATTTCTTTTCAGCACTTAATTTTGTATACCGTTTTTCTTATTCTTACGTCAGTTGCATACTCTTCCTTGTTTGTTAACTTATATAATGGAAATTCCTTCTAACTATATGGATTTACGCCTTAGGTGTTAGTTTCCAGCCCATGGCCTATGGAAGGAGGGTTTGGGGTAGTCACGACACAGGCCCTGAGGAAGGGTCATGACAAATTTGTATCAGAGGAGTTGGTTCTACCCCAGAAACCAGGACCTTGATTATTTATTCTCTATGAAGCAATATTTTTTTGAGTATTTAGTTTGGTTTTTAGTCAAGGGAGTCCAGTGTTGGTGTGGCAACTGACGTATCCATACTCCAGGACCCTATGCTTTGAATTTCGACTCAATGCATGAAAACACTGATTGCATGTGTGTTTCCTTTGAAATTCATTCATTGTGATTTCTTTGTGTTAGCTCACGTGGAATACTGTTTTGAACGTGGTTCACCTGTTTCTTTTCAGGATGTCCCCATGAAGTCATCCGGCTAGGGAGACGAGTTACATGTGAGATATTATCCCACCGAGCGACAAGGCCTCATTGTAGGGCCCCATCACTACAGAGGCACCAGCGGTACCACTACCTACTGAGCCACCGATAATACCAGACGTAGCATTAGAGAGTGCACGCCGCCTGAGTGCGTTTCATGAGTTCCAATGATAGAGGGCTCCCAGGTTTCACAGAGAGACGAACCATTGGAAACTAAGGACTGTCTGGAGGCCGTCGTCAGAGTTTTCATATTGGTAGGGACACCAGCCGACCTTATGGTGATCCTTGCTACGAGTCTCCAGTAAGAGGCAGTAGGTAGAAGGTATATCTTGATGCTCCAAGTGCATGACATGGCATCTTTACATTGTAATGACTTTGAAAGTCTCTTACGCTCATTTATTTTCACGCCACCTTTCATGCGGTGCAGATCGAGGAGTTACTTCATCTGCAGTAGGGCAACATGACAGTAGCTCCGTACATAGCGAGGTTTACTGACCTCTCATGCTACTCCACGGATATGGTACGAGACCTTCTCTTTAGGGCCCAGACCTTCGAGTAGGGACTCAGGCACGAGAGCAGAGCTTCGACGATTCCCATCAGCATCCCAACACATGCGGGGGTGTTGTAGGGATCTCTTCTAGTGGAGAGTTTTCTCATTGAGAAGACACCATCGGCGAGACCCACCATAGGGTGACACGAAGTGGAGTCTTCTGTAGATGGTAGTAGATAAATGTCACAGAGGTACAAGCGGACCAGACCATCATGTGGGAAACCTCAGTATACTGGTTCAGATGTGTGGGGAACGCGAAACAGAGCCATCCATACGAGGGGCAGGCCATGCTATGCTTGCGACGGGCATGGCCACATGGCTCAGGACTGCCCGACCCGCTGTGCAGATGAGCAGTAGACAGTGGAGGGACCTTCCAGGCAGAGGCATAGGTTTGACAACCATGGTCCACCGGGCGTAGGAAGACGAGGTAGAGGAGCTAGCCGAGTAGCAGGTGGTGGACGGCATTTCGAGGCTCTACCACCACCACCACTAGGAGGTCCACCCCGACCCCAGGAAGCTAGCAGACAGAGGCAGGCTCAGCTTCAGGAAGTCGAGGCCCATGACCATGGTGGACCAGATATGATTCAAGGTACTATTTGTGTTTACTCCACCCCTGTTGTTGTACATATAGACATAGGAGTGAGTCATTCTTCTACTGTCGCTGCCCTTTTTCGGAGCTCGGAGATTCCGACGGAGTCGTTGGCTTGATCTTTACGGCTATAGACTCTTACGAGAACAGCCTCAACGATTACAAACTTGTGCCAGTAGTGTGAGCTTACTCTAGGAGGTGAGAGATTAGGCTAGGATATTTTTGTAGTGGTGTCGAGGCATTACTACATCATCATTGTTATGGACTAGTTATCTACAATCCTTGCTCTGACCGATTATATTAGGCGCAAAGTGTGGTGTGTCCGCACGGATGGGAGCAAGTTCACCTTCACCGGAGAGAATGGATCCTTTACAGTATAGGATGGACTTACACAGAGGAGAGGGCAACCGATCACTAATCAGTTTTCTAGTCTCATCCTTGGAGCGGTTGATGTGTGGAGTCAGAGTTTTCCTAGTTTGGTTGATCAGTATGCAGATGTTTTTCCGGACGACGTTCTGGGACTACATCCTAGCAGAGAGGTAGACTTATACATTGACCTATACCCCAGGACATCACCAATATCTACTCCAGTATATCAGATGGCACCCCCTGAGCTTCGTGAATTACTGGTATAGCTGGAGGACTTGCAGGGGAAGGGATTCATCCAACCCAGTGTTTCACCCTGGGCTTCTCCGATTTTGTTCTCCAAGAATGCAGATGGGAGCTTGCGATTATGTGTCAACTATCCTCGCCGGAATCAGGTGACTGTAAAGAACATGTACCCACTTCCGAGGATTGAATACATCTTTGATCAGATCAAGGGAGCACAATGGATCTTGGAGGCAGACCAGTGGTCAGGCTATCACCAGCTCAGAGTTTGAGATGAGGATGTGCAGAAGACAGCCTTCAGGTGTCGGTATGGCCACTACGAGTTCTTGGCTTTGCCCTTCAACGTAACCAACACTCTAGCAGTACTAATGAGTCTCATGAACAAGTTCTTACAGCCTTACCTTGATCGATTATTCATAGTTTTCATCGACGGCATACTGATTTACTCGACCACTAAGGAGGATCATGCCTTCCATTTGTGGGTTGCACTGGATACACTATGAGGGCACCAACTTTATAGTAAGCTCTCGATGTGCCAGTTCTGGATTCTAGATGTTCAATTTCTAGGACATATCATCTCAGAGGCAATAGTTGCAGTGGATACAGAAAAGATCAAGGAAAATATTTCTTGGGAGCCACCCAGGAGCGTAACTGAGGCAACGAGTTTCCTGGGTCTAGCTGGGTACTATCGAAGATTTGTGCCAGATTTCCCAAAAGTTGCAGCGCCACTTTCAGCCTTGACGAAGAAGGTGAAACCATTCATATGGTCAAATATATGTTAGCACAGATTTCAGGAGCTGAGGTAGAGGTTGACCAGTGCGCCCATCTTGAGGCTACTAGAGGAGGGCATTGGGTACGTAGTGTACTGCGACGCTTCAGGGACCAGACTCGAGAGTGTTCCGATGCAGGAGTGTCCGGTGATCATTTAGTGTTTGTGGCAGTTGAGACAGCACGATAGGAACTATTCTACCCATGAAATGAAGTTAGCATCCTTGGTCTTTACCTTGATGATGTGGAGGTACTATATTATGGGCGAGCGCTTTACAGTCTACTCTAACCACCAGAGACTCAGTAACATCTTCTTGCAGAAGGCCCTGAACCTGAGACAGAAATAATTGCTCGATTTCCTCTCAGACTATGACATTGATATAGTCAATACTCCTGGGAAGGAGAATGTGGTTGCTGATGCTCTTAGCAGGATATCTGGTATTCAGCGACAAGGATAGGTGACAGAGCAGCTAGCCGCATTGCAGATATCCTTTGCGGATTGAGATGTGGCATCCATTCTATAGTCAATAAAATTCACTCCTACAATCCTTCAGAGAGTTAGAGAGGCACGACTTGGGGACATTGACTGTGAGACATGATGTCCTCAGATATCCGTAGGGCAGGGACCTGATGGATTTTCTGATGGAGGGGAGCATGTCATCCTCATCAGGGGATGTAATATGGTTCCATTTTCCCTGCAGGAGGAAGTGATGAGGGAGTTTCACACTTCCCCTCTAGCGGTACATATAGAAGTGGCGTAGATGTACCAGGACCACAGACAACAGCACTGGTGGCTAGGTTTGAAGAAGGTTGTTGCAGAGTTCGTTTAATGATGCCTCACTTGTCAGCAAGTGAAGGCGGTACACCAGGTGCCAGAAGGCTTGGTTCAGCCCTTAGAGGTCCTTGAGTGGAAGTGAGATGGGATATCTATGGAATTCATGACGGGGATTCCATGTATATCAAGAGTAAATGACTCTATTTGGTTGATTGTAGACCGACTCACCAAGTCATCCCACTTCCTACCGATCATGGAGTAGGGCACAGTAGAGAGCATGAGATGCCTCTACGTTCGGGAGATCGTACGACTTCATGGTGTTCCATCATCTATAATTTCCGATCAAGATTCTCATTTCACTTCTCGGCTATGGTAGGGGTTAAAGTAGGTTTTTGGGATGCAGCTACATCTGAGCACAGCCTTCCATCCTCAGACAGACGACTAGACTAAGAGGACCATTCGGACTCTCGAGGACATGCTCCGTGCATGTGTCCTTGACATCGGTAGCAACTGGTAGGATCGACTGCCCATGGTGGAGTTTGTGTACAACCACAGATATCACTCCACCATCGGGATGGAACCTTACGATGCACTGTACAACCGACCTTGAAAATCAACTCTGAGATGGACTGGCCCTGAGGAGTCCGCACTTGTAGGACCAGAGATGGTTCAGACTATGATAGAGAAGGTACAGATCATCTAGGAGTGGATGAAGATTGCACAGAGCAGACAGAAGTCCTATGCTGAAAGGAGATGGAGACCACTAGAGTTCGAGAATGGCGACAACGTCTTCCTACGGGTCTCACCTCGACGAGGTCTACAGAGATTTGGCCGGGGAGGAATGTTATCTTCGCGTTTCCTCGGACCTTTCCCAGTCCGTAGCAGAGTAGGCGGGATGGCTTACTGCCTGGCCCTTCCACCTCAATTGCATCGAGTGCATGACGTCTTCCACATATCTCAGCTGAGTAGATACATACACAACCCATCCCACATCATCGATCACAGAGAGCTGGACATCAATGATGGGGCGACATTCTCGGAGGTCCTAGTGGAGATCGAGGATCAACAGGAGTGGGTCCTACGTAGATGGTCTATTCCTCTAGTGCACATTCTTTGGCAGCACGGGAACTTCTAAGAGAACACATGGGAGTGGGAGGCTCAGATGCGAGTACAGTACCCTCATTTGTTTCTCTATTGTGTGTTGTAGCTTTACGGGGACGTAAATCCCTCAGGTGGGAGTAATTTAAAGACCTGGAAATTTCATGGAATTTTTTTTAAATACTTCAGAATTTTATGAGTCTGTGGTTTCTGACGGCACATGATTTTGAGGCCTGTTGTGCCCAGAATCAATTTATGAAGTTTTTTAGGGTACGTTTAGTAAACATACTGGAAGGTTTATCTATATTTTGAACCAATGCTCGGAATTGAAATTTGAGGACACCAATGAACTCGCAGCGCTGATATACACATAGGGGGACCTTTACTGTAGTTGCATTTTCTGCGGGTTGAGAATTAATATTTGGGGATTTAGAATAAAATCAATAAAATTTTTTGTACAAAAAGATTATTTATGGATGTTAGTAATTTCCTCCCATGGGGAGTTAGAGGTGGGGCCCACACCCACATAACCTCCCATGAGAGGATATTTTGATGTGGGGCCCTCACGTTCCCTAAACCTTTCATCTCTGCATAACTCCCCTTAACCCAAATAACACCCCCTTTAATTAATTTGTTAACTCCTCTCTTTTAAATTTAAACTCTCCAACTCCCTCTCATTATGTTTGCAAACTCAATTAATTAATATCTTATTAATTAATTGGCACATCACTTCTTTTTGAATTATTTTAAATTGGTTTCAATTTATTTTAAAGTTGGAGAAGTCTAATTTAATATTTTCATAGAAAATATTTTTTTATGGGGGAACCTCGGGAGAATTATAAGAGCTTTTTTCTTCAATGAGGAACAATGTCCTTACAACGAAGAACCACCAATGAACGAAGATCATCTCTTTCGATCTTCGGCCAAGCCAAAGGAGAAGGAGCCACCCACAATGAACGCCGAAAACATGCCAACCTAGGCTCCTTCTTTCCTGACGTCAATGAGTTAACACCGTATCCTCATGATGTCGTCTTCCGCGACACCTGACGACCGCGAACCTTATTTTGAGGTAGGGGTTTTTACAATTTGATGTGAATATTTTGTACCATAATCTTCATTGAGAATTAAAGTTTTTCTTTTCCTATATGGTGCCGCCTAACAAGGGGGGAGTGGGCCGAACGAACACGGCTGACGACCCTCAGATGATTCCAGTTTTGGTTCATAATAAATGTGTGTTGGAAGAGGCGGTGATCGGAGAAGTCGGCGACCACACACCGACAGCATGCGGAAGAACCGCGTCCTACAACCACGGGCCACTCGGACAAGGAAGAACTAGCCAGCTATAGCCGGATGGACCGAGGAGACCACGGTACCATGAGTTCACCAAGTAGAAGAGGACCATTGCCCGCGTTCCATGGGCTTCCAGGTGGAAAAATTAGCCAGCAGCAAGCTGGAAGGGCTGGGAAGACCCACTGTGCCCAGAGAGCACTATGCTAGAGGAACCGTGTCCGGCCCGTGCGGGCCGCTCGTGCCAGGAAGACCAGCCGGCTTTGGCGGGCCAAACAGGAGGGTGACGCCACCGTTTCGAGAGCACCCCACCCCCACAGTGCATGGTCACTCGGGCCGCGCGCTTCACCGGGCCGGTCCGACCCTCTGCCAGGTCAGACCCACCGAACCGAGTCGCGCTGACCCGCTAGCCAACTAGGGTTAACGGTCCGGGACCGCTTTCACATAAACATGAATAACATAAACACCATGCGTTTGATCAACGTGCCATCTACGGAACTGGGACCCTCGCGACAAAGCGGCCCATTTTCGATACTCTATGTGATTTTTGGATGCCTTTGGAAAATGGCCAGGTTTGGAACGTGCATATTTCAAACCTGGACCCTAGAACAAAAAAGCCAATATCTCTTAGACCGGGCATCCGATTAAAGAGATATCTATCGAATTTAGTTCCTTTTAACAAGATGGAACTTTGGGATACATCAAATATGGGATTTGAGATAGTTGATGTATCGAAACCTTGGCTCGAGGAGCAGACCCTCCCACAATCTAGCATGCTGTGTGTGGAAACCCTAGAGATGGATGCGACTGCGACGACTACCATACTGGGATCCTCCGTGGGTTTGATGATGATGAATAATGTACTTGGATCCTCCGTGGGTTTGGTAGCGATGACTATTGTACTTGTATCCTCCATGGGTTCGGCAGCGATGAATACTGTACTTGGATCCTCCGTGAGTTCGGCAGTGGTAAATTATGTACTAGGATCCTAGATGGGTTCGGTAGAGAAGATGATTCAGAGGCTACATCTAATAATCTCCACCCTCTTTGTGATTTTTATACCTATGTGAGCTGAGTCTTTACTTTCAATCATTACCATCGTTGTGATTGACTTCTATCATATGTGGATTGGTTTGTGCATGGGCTCAAGAGTTAGAGCCGAACTGGAATTGATGACTTAGGTTTATGTATGGGCATATACATAAGCAGGGTTTGTTGATACTTCGTGATTGTATTGTTGTACTCACACATACATGGGCTATGCCCGCACTATGTTGTGTTGGATGCAGACGACAGACACCACTGATCGTGGTAGAGACTTATGGAGCTGGACGGTACCCTGAGGTAGACCACTCAATGGGATGTACATGGAGCGGACGGATGGACTCGAGGTACTGTGGAGACCATCTGTACCCACCCATCAGGTGGGATTCTGGGAGTATGACTTAGTGGTTGCTGCTTTGATTTACTGTTGTTGTACTAGTCTTTCAGTTGTATTGTACTCACTGTTGGGCTTGTATTTCCAGCCCCTTTTTTTAGAACATACTTTTGTATACAGTTTTACTTGTTCTTACATTAGTTGCATACTCTGTCGTGTTTGTTTACTTCAATAAAGAAAATGCCTTCCTAGTATAAGCATTTATACCTTTGGTTCTAGTCACCAGCCCTTGGCCTATGGAATGCAGGATTGGGGTAGTCACGACACGGGCCCCTATGACGGGTCGTTACAACCATATCATGGAATCTATGTGGGAATATAATGATGTAATGATATAGAAGTGTGCCCTATTGTTTGTACAAAAGTGATGAATTTTGATGGAGAAATTAATTTTATGGGGGATAGAATGTTTCATGCTAGGATTTGAGGAATTTTTCAATAAAATTAAGATAATATTTTCTATATTTTTTCAGTACACACAACACTAATATTATCTTTATTAACCCATAATAATGATTTTATCATTCATTACAAGCATAACTAAGTTTAACTAAAATGTTTCATATTATTAAAATATTTTTTCTCAAAATGATTGTCATTATTGAAAAATTATAATAAACGCTATGAAAAAGATTAAGGAAATTATGAAAATACATGGTTTAAAATCTTTTATAGAATTAATTCTTTGGTGACCAATTAATTTAACATAAAAATCAGAATTGTATGAAAATAAAAGATTTTTTTTTCAAAAATACTATTTTTATTATTATTTTTTTAGATCTATAATTTAAACAAACCACGTTTGGTGAATTATTTTAAGGATATTTATAGAGTATATAATAAATAAACTTATTAATATTCATATTCTATATTTTCTATTCAATAGATAAGATAAAATTGAACCTTACACCTAAGAACTGTATTTTTTTTAAAATATATTTTCATACTTTTTTATACAGAAATTTTAATACAATTATTTTTACACTTTTAGAAAATTTTTTCAAAAAAAATTCATTTTTATACAAGAATATTAATATAATATTGTGTTGAATTTTTGAGAATTTTTTGAAAAACCTAATTTTTTTTAATATTTTTAAATACTAAATATTTATTTAAACTGCATTTACATTCAAATTATTTATAAAGATAAATTAAATTTTAAAACAGTTTTATATAAAAATCATTTTAATTATACATATAGATCCAATTAAGGCCATCATAATCAATTTAAAATTGAAATTGTATTTAAAGTTTTTTTAAACATATCATCATTTTCTCTTTGAAAACCATTTATCTCGTCACATTGGTGAGATTAATTCTAAATATTATTTTTCAAATTATTTGAATTGAATTTTAAAAAATAGATTCCATATTTTGAATCAAAATAATTGTATCAACTAATTATTTCTCCATAATTTTTTACCAAAATGGGTAGTGAATATTGTAAAAAATAAATGTTATAGTTAAGGTAAAAAGGATTTACAAAGGGTTAAACTAACATAATAATGTTAAAAATGACATAAAAACTTGTCTAAATTATATTTTATGAACATATTTAGACTATATAATTTTTTTATTCATATTAATTCTTCTTTTTTTATCATTATTGAATGATAATGATGTCGGAACAATTTAATCTATTCAAAAAATTCAAGAGTGTCACTCACCTCACTTATAAAAGGCCACCCCCTCTCTTCTCTTTTCCACACATTTAAAATCTTCTAGTTCAGCCAAAACATAACCACGTAAATCTAAAAATTTAACAATCTCTTCATTGAAGCCTTATTTTTTTTCATTAATCTAACCTAAGAATTCCTTTAGTTAACTCATTAGGTGGTTACACATACAAGATGTAACGTTTTTATATGAGCATTTATTATTTTACATAATCCTCCACCTCAAAAATTAAAATTAAACCAACATTATATAATTAATAAAATATCATAAATATACATATATATTTTTATATTTTATGTTAATTACCTAAAACTGTATCCACTTCCATTAAATGGGTTATGAAATCATTGTTCATGTGCACGACAGTCTACCGCCTCATGAGTTGAGGTCATTATTTTTTCTATTACCTCCTTTCACTATCTGGTATGATGATGGATATAAACTATATATATGATTTTTATAAAATTATTATTATTATTGAGTCATAAAACCATATATTCTATTTAAAAATATTTTTCTATAAGAGATACTGTAACGTCACTCATGTTTATAGAAAACTACCGCCTTATGAAACGATGTGATATGTTTCTCATTAATGATTTATATAGAAGAATATGTGGAAAAATATATATATGATACATGAAATAATTATGAAGTTATATATATATATATGATTATTAGAATTTAATATATCATTTTTTATTCTTAACTCTTCCCCCACTAAATGATGATATTATCGTTCTTGTACGTGTGGACTATTTCCTTCACGAAACGTTGTGACTCTCTTTTCATAATGACACAAGATTTATGATATATAAAATTATATTAATAGAATTAATATTTTTTAATTATATTATTATAATTCTATATTTATATTTTTTTACTTACTTCATTTGCATAATTATCATTAAGAAATGAAAACTTTAGTCATGCATATGTACAACCTACCGTCTCCAGGATCATAACATAATTCACATATCAAAACTATATTTCATTATTTTCCTAAAAAATAAGTTTTTTTATAATTATAATAATTTTTCCATGATTATTATTCACTTGATGCGAGATCCATAATAAATTTAATATGACCAAAAATGACAGATTAAAACATATACTAAAAACAAAATAGTTTTATCTGGAATGTGATTTTTATAAGCAATAGGTAACTAATGGGTAATAAATGTTCATAATTAAATAATATATCCTATAATATATATAATTATGTATCTATAATATATTTAAATAAAACATATATTTTTTATATAGTTAATTCTAATCTGTACGATAGAATTTAAGATTTAAGGTAAGGGATTTCGAGTATCTCCATTATTTCAGGAAGACATAATAAAATTCCGCACTTGTTTATTTTTTGTGTTGTATATACGAACCATTTCACATGTATAATAAATAATCTCATACTTTTATCTATATTAAAATTTTCATATAATTTTATTATTTTTGGGGTCTTATCATTTCAAATATTACAAAAGCGATAAGGTATTTTCATATCAATTTTATTTTTTATGAGAAAAATTACATATTTACTACATGATTCTTTTATCTTGTGTATATGTTACCCCTGAATGTATTTTATAATTATTATGCTGATAATTGTTTCTATCAATTTTATAATCAATATTTATTGGGATTTATATTTTAAAAGTTAATAAATCGTTAAAGGATTTTTGTCTTAATTTGTTTTCATTGGGACATATGATTATGTTATGCACCAATCCTCTTTTACAAGTGGTACATAATTCCATATGACATTTAATATAATTAATTTATTTATCCCCATTATATTTTAATTATTATATAATTATTTTCCTCTAGGGGCCTTATATTTCAAATTACCAAATTGGTATTTATTTAATGTTACAATCTCACCCTCTAATGAGGATTGTTTATATTTATGTTTCAATGATAAAATATTCTGAAAAATCTCTCCAGAAACTCATTAATTTTCTTCTGCTATGTTTAATTCATATTGGTACATTTTCCCTTATTTTTTAATCTATTTATTTATACAAAATTCTAGAAAAAAAAATTTAGGGAAAAATTGGTTGTTCAATTAAAAACCATTTTTCTTCAAAATTCATATTTTCAAAAACTGTTTTTTAAAATGTTATTATAATAATAAAAATGATTGATTAAATAATTATTTACACATTTTTTTATGAATTTTTTTTAATGAATAATCATGTCATTTTTTAAAAAACTTCACAATTTTAAAAAGAATGTTAAAATAATCTTAATCATAACATGTGTAACATTAATTGAATTTCCTACAGTCATTCCCTTTTTTTTATTCAAAGTTTAAATAATGGTTATTCAAGTATATTTTCAACGTAAATAATTTTCAAAAAACAAATTATGTTTTTTTAAAATTTGAAATGATATTTTTCATAAGGAATGTTTTAATGATTTTAAAAGATTCATTTGTATGTTTTCAATGTCATTATCAAAGAAAATTATTTTGAATATTTTTTTTGTTTTTAAAATTGATTTTAAAAGAAAACATATATTCCCCAAGAAACATTCCATGTGATTTTTCTTCCAAAATTATTTTCTATCTAAGGTGACATCCTTTGAAGTAAATTATTCTTTACTGAGGATATTAACCAAGAGTAAAATTATTATTCTTTTTATGAAATCTTTATAAGGAAAAGATGTTTATCAAACCCATTTATCTTCTATAGGTTATACCATTATTTTTATTTGAAATCCATTTTTATTTAATGAATATACCATGATGGAATTCTAATGAAAGATGATTCATTTCAAATTTCATTATATGATGATATTATGAAATTTTTATGAAACCTTTCTCTTTTATATAGGTCATAATATAATGAAATTTTAATGAAACCCATTTTATTTCATGGGTTATGATATGATGAATATTTTATGCTCTTATGGAAGACAAAAATATGATTTCCATTATGATACACATGTGAACTATATATTCATTCATTGAAATTGGTAAGGATTTATATCTCATGATATAGATATGACTGGACTAGGGAGTGAAGCCTATTCAGTAAGGGACTTTGGTCGTTACGATGGTCCTGGAATTGAACCCTTTTCACAATGATAGCCCTGGCAGAGAGCCATGAATAATATGATAATGATTTTTTATTCTTATGTGTTTTCCAAAATTCCATGTCTTATTGTAATGTTTTGATCTCATGGTTCAATTTAATTTATTCCCTCATGATTCATGTGATATGAACAGTTAATCTTTATTCCATGACTTGAGATTTAGATATTAGATATGGAGGGTATGGTTTTCATATGTTATTATCATTTTTTCATACCCTTAAGTTCATGTTATGCTTATATATCTCCATTGTATACCCTTATTGAGAATATAACTTCACCATTTATTATGTTTCCTTTACCCATGTTTTGAAGAAATGTTTTATGTCAGGTATGTTGGTGATTTTTACTAAAGGAGAAGATCTTTATTCGAGACATTAAAGATATATCTCCAAATTAGATTATTCTATACCTTGTCTCTAGAGGAACAAAATAATTACAATCGTTGGGTATTTTTTGTGTGTAATACATTGAATATTAATCTAAAAATATGTAATATCCTTGTATAAAAATCTAGGGTCACTATATAGATTCTTGGTAAGGTTAAATGATGAATCTATCAGATTTAAAATATGAATATCCTATGCATAAGGGTATCAAAAATGATATTAACCATTAAAAACCATTCACTTCATATAAAATATTATAATATTATGCCATGGAATAAATCTAGGTAGTTTATAAGACATGAACCATAATGTAATCAATTAATAATAACCATGAGAGTATAACATTGACATAATACATGGAATTTTGCATAAACATATAAATAAAAAGGATTTCCTTATTAATAAAGGATATTTTGAAAAACTATTATAGTAGAATGAGTGTATTCCCAAAATAAAAAATACTTTTAATGAAATATTTAATGTATAAATTTTTTCAGGTTTGTGGGGAAGGTTGATCATTCCATTTGTTAAAAGAACTTTCCTTCAATACATTATTTTGAAAAACCAACAAAGTACCTCATTTAGAAGTAAAAATAGATCCATTTCAAATCCTTTCTAAAATAATAAAAAAATGGGAAAAAGGAAATTAAACAATCATATGATTATATTAGAAACATTATTTACAACATTTTAAGAAAACATGGACATGGAATAAATTTTTTTCTGAGTGAAAAGAGAAATGAAGTCAATTTTCCTTAAAAACATAATTTTTTTGTCTGTTGAGTACATAAGGTGAGTAAAAATAATGTTGATTTTTTTCAATAAATAACCATTTTATAAAAATATTTATGAGTATATTTAAGGGTTGATTATAATTTTTTATCATTATAACTAAATAAAAAACTATCCAGATAAATAATTAGATTATAACATAAAACCCCTTTCCTTGAGTTCACCTTAAATTGAAAGAATGCTAACCTCCTGTATAAATAATTTGAATATATAATAATTTAATAATATATTCATTTTAAGACATTTAATATAATATATTCTCTATTTATAACATTTCATCACCCCCTTTGACCAATCAATACTTACTAAAATCATCATTTCTGGGTGTTAACTATTTCATTAATCAATAGTATTTCAGGTCATTAGTTTCAATACATGAACATTTAACATTGTTACATCATATCTATAATATTAACAATTGTAATATTATAATATATATTCATTATATACATATTTCTAGTCATCCATAATGTATAGATAATGAAAAATGAATTAATCTGTTCATGGAGATGAATGGTTATGCATACATAACAGATGTTTTCATTTATCAAAAGATGGAATGAAAGAAAAATAAATATTAATTTACCATTACAGAATAATTATTATATCATATATATCATATATATCATATATATTATATATATTCATAAAAATCTTTCTAAATACCATCCATGTAAAATATAATTGTGAAATGAATCAAATCGCTTTGTAGAGGATGTAATCCACACATACGCACGAATGATGTTATCGTTTCCCAAAGTATTGGATGGTAAGTATGTAGATGTGATATTATAATCCCAAAAGTATTATTATTTCATAAATATGTAATATAAACATTTAAACCATCATAATACCCAACCATAAAAATGGTGACGAAAAATGATTTGTATTGTTATGGGTAGAGGGTAAGTTGTACGTACGTCAGAGCAACACATTCAATTTTCGTTTGATGGAAAAGAGCATGTATAATGATTTTTTTCTAATAAAAATAACACATAATAATATTTACTATACATAATTAAATTTTTATTATAAATAAAATACATTTAGAAGATACAAATAATATTAAGAATGAAATTGATTGGTTACTATGATTGCCTCTACTTTGAAATAACGCTTTCAGATCTCCTCTAAAGTGCAATAGGGATGGTATTTATGGACTTCCAGAACCAATATAATATGTATATATAAGTTTAAAACATAAATACAGTTATTATTTCAATATACAAGGATAAAATATGTGTAAATAGGTGATGTAAGAGGTTCCGTTTTAGAATTGTGGGGAGGGTCATTTTTTGAATATCCTAAAATATTAAATTATATTAGATTAATTTTCAAGGAAAATGTATGAAAATGGAAAGGTATTAGAATAAATGTTTGTACAAGGTTTTAATACCATTATAACTTTGAATTTAGACATGTTTTGGGGTCATTTTAGACCTTATAATTTTGACTAATCTTAAGTTATCTAGTTTTAATTTTAACTCTAGAAACACAATTATCATTATTAAAGGGTTGTGATTCTAACATAAAAGGTGATACTTGGGCCATAAAAGGATGATTTATGACATTCTATACCCTAAAATATACAAATTATGACAATTAAATATTTTATTATTTTTAAATAATGTAATAGTATAACTTTTTGATAAAATATCAACATTATCAATTTTTTAAAATAATAGTTTTAATTAATTTGAAAGAATTATAGAATAATTTTGAACTAAAATGTAGTCATTTAAAATAACAAAAATATATCATATTCACCTACAAGTTTTTTGAAAACTATAAATTAATCAAATTATATCAGTTTTAATATTTTTAATATCATTTATTTTATTTTATTCATTAATAGAAAAAGTATGGGTTTAGCGTTGTGTATGAATTTAAGGTAATTATATAATTTTAAAAAATTATATATAAATTAAAATAAGGAATATAATTTGATATTTAACAAAATAGACATTTTTATTCATTCATAACATTATTTTGTATATATGAGTACACATAAGAGATATTAAAAAGAGAGAGTGAAGTTTTTTTACCATTCTTTGATTTAAATATTGTTAAATAATATTCTTGTAAAAAAGTTGATTAAATTAATAAATTTATATAATAAGGTGATAAGGGTCAAATAAACTTCATTAATTAAGAATAATAATTGAACAATATGCACTTTTCACAAATATTTAATCAGGATTAACCCGATTTACCCAATAACGAGGTGATAAATGTTTTCCACATTCACTATTCATATTGACCAAAAAATAAAAGGTGGTTATTTAACAATTTTAATCCTTATAATTATAAATATTAAATAAATATTATATAATTCAATTCTTTTAAGTGGATGACAAAAATTATAATGTTAGAATAGAAAATATGAAAAAATAATATGTAGAGAAAATAATTTGT
Organism: Viscum album; assembly: GCA_963277665.1. NCBI lineage: Eukaryota > Viridiplantae > Streptophyta > Magnoliopsida > Santalales > Viscaceae > Viscum > Viscum album. Next base: position 1,442,295,106 of record OY728145.1, on the reverse strand, counting down.
AATGCATAAAAATTGATTTATTATTATCCTAAAAATGGAAAAATATTTTTTGAATGTTTAAAAATTTTGATTTAGTAAAAAATATATAATATTTTAAATTAAATAACCGATATAGATTAATTTAATTTATTAATAAAAAATTATGTGCATAATAAAATTTTAGAAAATAGTATCTCATTTACTTACAAATAATTTTTTAAAAATATGTTCATTTGAAAATTATTGAATTAATTTTAAAAATTTATAGAACTATTATTTTTATTAATTTAGTTATTACCAATTATAAATTAAAATAAAATTTATAGGTGATAAAAATAAATACCCAAGCCATTTACTCATATTATTACCTGATTATATTCCCAATTAACCATCAAATACAAATAAAGGATCATAAAGTATAGTGTCATTGGGAAACTACATACCCAAAATTGAGAACATGTAAATGAAATAAAATATATTTATATAAATCTTCCATAATGATATTTTAACATCATTTTCGCTCCCACATCTACATACGATAACCAGGGGAATATATAGACCAAAGAGATGAGCAAAAATCGTAGTAAGGGATTAAACATAGTCATAAAGTTGAGAACATGGGTTAGAAGGCATACCATATTGAAATACAAATGTGTGGTACACAAATACACAAATTCAAAAATAAAATATAGAACATGTGATCATATGATCATGGAAATATATAATTTGGAATCATGATACAACATGACATATACATGTGTTAAGGCTAACTACCAAGACTACTTCACATGGTTGAAAAGGTCCCATAATGGATATGGTTTACACTATAATCCCATACATGACACCTCATCGGAAAAAAATATCCAATTCATTGGATCACTATCATGGTTCTCTCATCATGACATGTTCATCAATATTTTTTCCACATAATGAATTATACAGGAGCAATAAACATAAAGGTTACCCATGGAATAATAGGGTCTCATAATCATGTTATAAGGCTTAACCAAAGGGTGTATCGTATTAGGAAAGAACAGAGGGACTAGATCGACCACCATGATTTTATTTTGGCATAGGGTTTCAATTCATGATAGATCAGTGTGGAGGAATATATTCAGACATGGAACAAGCTAGCTACCCGCATTGAGGACATAATCTGGGATTATTCGAGCATAATGGTTGAAGCACTTCAATGGGGATTATACCGGGTATGTAGTTATAACAATATTATCCATGTATTCAATGATTTTGTGATATCCTTTAGTGTGGGATAATCTTTGGATCTGATTGTACCTGTGTGGTTTCTCACATTTCTGAAAACAAAATTCAATAAAATTTTAATTGTACAAAAAAAGGGATACACAAAAAGAAATTTCGACGCTTCAAACAGACAACGCGCCCCACACACACGCAGAAACTCAATTTTCCGATGTTAATCTTGATGAGGGTTCCGTTTTAGCTAGGTTTTCGGCTGTGAAGACCTTCAATCCTAGTCTCGCACGGTCATATGGTTCTCATGCTATGTATGGCTGTAAATCTTTCAAATATTCCCTATGTGGTGCGTCCCAGGGTTCGAGGTTTTTTAGATTTCCGGAAATCCATCAGATTAGCTCATCAGTTTTAAGCGATGATTCTAGACTGTTAGTAGAGATTTCAATGGAGTCTTATGATTAGGCACTTGGCTGTCTAAAAAGGACTCTTGTCACCCTTTTTGGTGTGGCAAAACATCCTTTATAAATTTTCAAGAAGTTCGTTGATTCTTGGGGTCTTTCTTCATTGGTGTATGTATCTTCGTTCCACTGGTTTTCCTTCTACCTTTTTATTGGCTTCTGAGTTGGATTATATTAGCTCATGGTGTTTTTCTCCATGAATCATGGGTCAATGGATATTTAATCTAGCTCGTTGGTTGATTGATGTGCACAGGGGGAGGGAAATTTCTTTTGTCGCTATTTGGATTTCCCTTCCAGGATTTCCCTTCCATTACATAATGGTTATATTCTAAAAGTCATTGATGACTCTCTTAGGGGGTTTCATTTTTTAGTTGACAGTAATCGATATGGTGCGGATGTCTCTTCTGCTCGCATCTGGGTTGAACTAGACCTTTTGATGCCCATCTTGAATAGGATATCTTTGAAAGTGAAGGGAGTGTTTTCATGAAATCAAGAGACTGTTTATCCGGTATTTCCCAGGTACTACTCCCACTTTTGTCTCCAAGGTCATTCAGTGTAGGTATATAGGAAAAAATGATTGGGAAAAATCGTGTTCTGATCAAACAGGGTGTTCAGTCTGATGCTTCCGCGGTCTACAAGGATGTTTTTCCTGTTTCTGATTGTAGTGTGGCTGTAATGGTACCATTATCTAGAGATGAATATGCTATTATTAATCCAGATTATTCTTCAAATTATGGGTCTTTAACTATTGAACATTCATCTAGAGATTTTTTTCATGAGTTTAATGATTTTGTGATGTTTCAGAATAATTATTTTCAATCTGAGGAGGTATCTGTATGTGCTGTCTTTGTTAGAGAGATGTTCATGGGTCTTTCGTTAAATTTCCAAAGCATCGGGATTTTTTGGGAAGGTTAGTTCAGTCTATTGGTCCCCTGGCATGGTTCTATGAGGGCTCTTTCTTTGTTTTCTGAGCCCTTATCATCTTAATTATTTTCCATGATTGAGTTTGGTGATAAGGTTGCTTCCACATGTGTTTTTAATGACTCACACAGGGGAGTAATGTTAGATGATGACAAGTTAAGGAATATGTTTTATCCTCTTGAGTGATTCATTCCTCAAGATGTTTCGATTACTCCAATATGAAATAATTTTGATGACCATTTATCATTGAGAATGATGAGGAAGGATTCTAGGATATTCTGATCTATATCGACCTCTCATGTTAAGTCTATATCTTCTTCAGACAATAGAGTTTACACTAGAGCAAGGATTCTCTATATAAAAGAGTATATAGCCTCTAGTTCTAGTCTGTCCAAGATTCCTGGGACCAAAACTTGCCATAAATTACTCTAATGATTCCAATTATTATTTGGAACACCCATGGAATTGGTGCTCTGGTGAAATCGGATTTCCTGTAAAGATAAATCAAGAAGTATAAAGTGTGTGTTACTGTTATTCTTGAGCTTAAACAAAATCCGAGTATGATTAATGTGTTTTCTCATAAACATAGAATGCATGCAACCATGCATGCTGAACCGGATAATCATCAAATTAGGGTTTTCTGGAATAAAGATGTGTTTGTGGTTCTGGTTAAGGTTGGCGATCAATATATTATAGTAAAAGTCATCACCGATGTGGAGTAGGTTTTTGTGTCCTTTATATATGGTAGCTGTGACATTCAAGAGAGAGAGAGATTATGACGGGATCTGAATAGTTTTGATCTGGAGGAACATTCGTGGATTGTAGGTGGGGATTTTAACATAATTGCTAATCCTATTGAAAAGAAAGGGAGGGGAGTGTTTCCTCTTGTGGCTAGCATGAATTTTGTACAATTTATGGCTGTGAAAGGGATTCTTGATATGGGTTATTCTGAAGATGATTTCACATGGTGTAACAACAGAAAATGCAGTCAACGTTACTGGAGCCATCTTTATTGATGTTTATCTAATGTTCATGTTGTTTCTAGGTTCTCTAATGCTTTGTTGTACCATCTGGTCCTTGTAATCTTATATCATTCAACTTTTCTTGTGTCTTAATCCTACAGGCAGGCTGGTAATTAACCTTTTCATTTTTATGATTACTGGAATGGAATGGAAGGTTATCATCAGATTGTCAGGTAAGGCTGGAAGGAACCATTCTAAGGTCATTCATGGGTGGCAATTCATAATATGTTGAAATAACTTAAACATAAGATTCATTCCTGGGAAAAAGATCTCACGCCTATTGACCAAGACCTGGAATATCATAAACATGAGGTTGAGCATTTGTAAAAAAATCTATAAGATAGATGGGATGACATGATTTTTAAGGTTATTTCTTGTAAGAAAAAAGGTTTGGAAAACCTTATTCTTAACCATGAACGTATTGATCATGAAAGATATAGGGTGAAATGGCTTCCTGAAGGAGATATAAAATCGGCATATTTTCATCAGTGTATTAAGGAATGATGAAGGGTTGTGAAGCCAAATATACATCTTAATGATACATCATTCTCGGATTACAGAAATGTGGTTGGTAATTTGGATTTCTCTTTCTTCAAAAATTTACATTCTAACACAAACCTGAATATGGTAGATGAATATTCTATTGGGAATGCAGAGTTGTTTGAGGAAATACCTAATATAATGTCTCTTCCAGACAATATTCTGCTGGAAGCTATCCCTTATGAGAGAGAAATCTATATTGCTATGATGAAACATAATTCGTAGAGTGATCTAGGGCCTGACGGTTTTCTATGAAATTTATATAGAGGATCTTGGGATGTGGTTAAGGTTTATCTTATTTTGTCCATCCATGATTTCTTTCATGGTGGGTTTATCCCCAGGGTCGTGGGTGCTACTAATTTGGTAATGCTTCCTAAGATTGTAAATCCTTCTTCTATTTTGGATTATTGACCAGCGTGTATGTGTAATTTTACTTAAAAAATTTTTTCAGGCATTATCAACTCATGATTGGTGCTGCATGTTCCGTAGTGGGTTTCCTTTGAACAACATTGCTTTGTTTGAGGTCTCTCTATTCAGGGAGTGGTTTCCTTGGCATATGAAATGATCCATGATATTAACTTTAAATGTTATGGCTCAAACATGGCTTTATAACATGATATGAATAAATCTTATGACATAATTGAGTGGGGTTTTATAATCAGAGTGCTTAAGTGTTTGGGTTTCTCTACATGGTCCATAGATATTCTGTTTCGTTGCTTCAGCTCATCCTGGATGGTGGTTTCTTTTATGGAAAAAACTTATGGTTTTTTCAAGGCTACTCGTGGGCTCAGACAAGGGGATCCCATTTACCCTACACTTTTTATTCTCTTGTAAGATACTCTTAGTCACCTTATTAATAAGAATATATCTAGAGTTATTCTTCCCCCTTATAGAAAGAAAATGAATTTACCTACAATCTCTCACTTGATGTTTTCGGATGATACCTTAATATTTATCAATGCTAGTGGTAGATTAGTTTGGGGACTTATTAAAATTCTGAACTAAAATAGTTATTAGAGATGAATAATTATCAACCGAGACAAAATTAATCTGTATATTTCTGACAAATGTGGTGATAGGTAAGTTTATTCTTTATCTATAATTCTGAATATACAGAGGGGTTCATTCCCCTTGAGTTATCTTGGGTCTCCTATTTCTCCTAACCGTATTAGAATCAGAGATTTTGATGGCATTTTTAACAAAATCATGAACCATGTTCTTAATTGGAAAAGTCGTTATCTTAATTATGGTGGCATGATTTCCTAATCAATAGTGTTTTACTGGCTATGCCTATTCATGTTCTTTCCTCCACCAAAGTGCCTAAGGGGTTTCTAAAAAATATTGACCAAATTTTGATTGATTTCATATGGGATGATCTTTAGGAGGGGAAACATCACTGGACCTCATGGGAGATTTTGGAAAGACCTGTTCCGGAATGTGGAATTAATGTCATGAATATAATAGATTTTGTTCAATTCATGCATGAAAAACTTGCATCGGAGGTAGTGGATGAACAGACTCTTTGGGGAAAAAATTATGCCTTTTCAAAGAAGGGGTTATTTTGAAGATATTAGTGATTTTTCTCCTTTTTGGTCATTGATACATAATATTATACCTTCCATTCAGTAGCACTCTAGGTGGATTATTGGGAAAGGAAATATTTCTTTTTGGTATCACAATTGGGCAGGTTCTAGTAATGGTTTTCTGAACTGTCCAGGGCCTTCTATTTCCTTCAGAGAGGCTAGTATGCATCCGAGTTTCACTAATAATGTTTCAAATAAAGATCAAAGTGAGGTGTTTGATAGTATTGACTTGAATTTGGATCTGAACATATGTGGTTTCACAACCTCTAATTCAGGTATGTTTTCTGCAAAAGACTTTCATAGTATCATGCATTCACAGGAGAAAAATGACACATGGAATAATTTGTTATGGTGCAACAAAATTCCTTCTACATTCAGTTTTCTAATATGGAGGATTAGAAATTAAGACATACCTACATATGATAATGTGAGAATTATGGGTATTAATATTGTCTCTAAATTTCATTACTGCATAAATCATAAAGAGGAGGATGCTAACCATCTCTTTTTTAAAGGTGAATGGGCTACGGATGATTGGTCTTGTTTTGGAGAATTTACTGGTCTTTTTTCTACAATCTTCTCAGTGGTACTTTCCTGGAAATATGGTTCTATGGCCTGAATGATGGAAGTCCTGAAAAAATTTCTAGGGCACTGATTCTGAATACAGGATGCTAGTGTATCTGGCAAACTAGAAATAATGCCAGATTTGAGGGTCTTGTTTTTACAGGAAGATATGTTGTCAGAAGAACAAACTGCCTCTTGTCTGAATTGTTCAGTGGTTACAAGGAATGGATTCAGGCCCCCTCTCTCCGAAACATACAGGTTAGTGTCCCTTTAATACAACATACTAGTTGTGTTTTAAGAGGAAATTAGGTATGTTGTTCTCCTCTGAAAGTGGGTTACAATCTTAATTTTTATGGTTCATGTATTTTGGGGATTATGCGTGGTAGTGGGGTAGTTAGGGATTTTAAAGGGAGTGTTCTTCTTTAATTCACTGCTTATTATGGTATGGGGAACTCAATTCAGGTAGAGGCCAATGCGATGTTCATATGACTTAAATTGTGTGGCTAGGAAATCATGAATCTAGAGAAAATTGAAACTGTCTCTAGAATTATTCATGATGCTATGTATGGTTTTATACCCACTCCTTGGTCAAATGCATATATTTTTAGGATATGTAAGGGCGGAATCAACAAAAAAAATCAGGTGTTTCATACGTGGCATGAGGGCAATAAAGTAGTTAATCATCTTGCTTCCATGGCAGTGGCAGACCAAGGGAGCAATGTTATCTGTTTGTCTAGCATTATTCAACTGAAACTGGAGGGGATTGCACTGATTAGAGGAGATCAACTCGGTATCCATTATTTTCAGCCTCCATAGGTTTGTATTTTGTTTTGGAACATTCGCATGGTCCTATCTTATTTTGGGTTTTTTCCAGATAATAAATAAAAAATGCAGATTGTATAGTGTAGTGTAAGGAAAATATTAAAGAGTGTTTAAAGAGAATAAAGGCATAAATGTCTATTTTGAACCAGAAATAAACTAAGATAGTTTTTAATTATTATTCTAATTATTTTATAAAAATAATGTTGTATTAATTCATATTATGATGTGTATTAGAATATGGGTAACAAATACAGAGGTTTCCATGAATAAGGCTTACTTACTAAGAGAAATAGAGAAAGAAACATGTTAAAACACGAATTTACCCATAAAATAAGTATGAATTGATCTAGATATATAATTTCTGGAACATATACCCAGAATTTATAATAATTAATAAATATTTTGTAATACATTTGGGGTAAAGATAGATAAACCACAACCCAAATATAATTTAGATGTTTTGGGAGATCCGATACCTTATGTCTTAATGTGTTCTTCACATGCACATAATTTATTGGATAATAAAATTTGATTCATTAATTGAATAATTAATAAACGTTTACATAAATATATTATTATTTTTTATTATTTTATTATGTTAATTTAGGGTTATTTTGATGAGTTATAAAATTTTATTTTTTCAATCTGGGAATATTTATTTCATGGTTTTCTGGCCGGTTCCCTTTAGTATAATTATTGGAGTTCTTGTGAAATGGAAGAAAAACTCCAAAATCTAGAATGAGAAGGTGTTAATATAATTCCATAATTTTTAATGGTCCCATATATCATTTTTTTGAAAAACAAGGATGATTCATTTGAAAAAATGTTTTTGATAAATGTTTAGTTTAATTAAGAAATTTTTATCACCGTGAATTAGTTTTGTTTTATCTTCTAAAATTATGTATACATATTAGTTTAATAACATGAAAAAAGTTATAATATGAGTTTTATAACCATTTTTAATAATTAAAATGGTTTTATGAGTATCCTTTAAGGTGGTAATAGAGAACGGAAAATAATTTTCCAAGAAGGTGGTGTATTGACATATCATGGGCTATGTTTTTTATTTTAGGATAAAAAATGAAGAGATAATTCTTGATCATTGATATTCAATTAACACAATATATATAAATTATATGGATTATTATGGAGTTATCATGTCCCTTTTGATATAGTAGGTGGGGGGGGGGATAATAAAAGAAAAGAAATTAAAATAGGATGGTGGAGGATTTCACCTCTCGAATATCATCTACTTTAGAACCTCATTAAATAACATGAGTTTTTTATTTTGTTTAGACTAGTAGATTTTTTTGTAGGTAAGAGTCATTAAAATGGAATTGGGATGAATTTATAAAATATACAAGGATTGGGAGGTTTGACGAGAAAGCGTGATGGGGTGTGGTGTTTATAAGGGGAGGAGAGGGGTGTTTTAGATTATTATATTCATTAGTTTATTATTTTTGCTCAAGACAATCAATACTATTTATTATTGTTATATTAATAGTATATATTTAATTTTCATCTAAAATTAAGGGTTTCTAACATCATTTATTACTAAAAAATACATTCATTTTTCTTATAATATTAAAAACCTTAAAATAAAGTATTTCACTATTCACCAAAAAATCTATTATTTTACAAAAATAAAAAAAAATTCACCCAAAACATTTTTTAAAATGTATATTTAAATTTCAGACTACATTTTATAAAAATAATTTTCTAAATATGATCAACATCATTTTTATCTAAATTAATAATTTGTTTGAATAATTTAGATTTTAATATTGTACCCTATTTAATGACAACTCAAAAAATTAGGTAAGGTCACATAAAAATATATTATAATTATAATAAAATGAAATATTAAATTATGAATCGTGTTAATGAATGTAAATTATATTTTAAATCATTTTATTAAATTTAAAATTTTAAATCATTTTATTAATTATAAAATTTTAAAAACAGTTTTAAATTTCACAAAAAAAGAAACTCATTCCTTATGATTATAAGACAATATATTTACATATTCCATGACATAAATATATAAATTTTTCAATTTATAAGATACATTAATATTATTTATATTTTAATATGTGAGGTTACTATTCAGATGTGTAGATTAATATTCCTAATGGTTACATTACTGTTCTAATGGGTAGGTTATTATTCTAACTATCACATTTATAATGGTAATCATGTTTTACCACTTCCTCTAAATACCTTTTATTACATTAATCAATCAATTATATTTTCTAAAATGGTTATATATAGCTTTATATTTTAAATTAATACATTATTATTAATATTGTGTTTTATTTTTATAACTGTGTTCGTGTGTGCAGTCATTATAGTAAATCCAATAGATTAAAATATTCCTATTCATATTATCATATTTTTTATTCATTTCACATCTTTAATTTTTGGAATTATAATTGGTTTGTTTGTCATGAAAAGTATCATAGTACATTAATAGAAATAATGTTTTTATTAGGATCTACATGTTATGTTTTTGATATATACTATATGAAATAATTATAATAAGGAACAGTTTATTGATTGAATTATTGGTTGTTAAATTATTCCCCAATTATGAAAATTAATTCTTGAAATCTCATTTTACATACTAATGTGAAAACATGTGAGGGTATTTCTCCATTATTACCTACTCCAGTTCTCATTTTTCGTCTTCATTTTTATGGTTCCTCTACAGTACTCTGACTTAGCCTATACACTTTGGTGCATAGAACATTATCTATACGGTCTGTGATCTTTAGCATATGATCCTCATAAGATATATCATCTTCGTGGTGTACCACATATTATATTAGTATATTTGAGAGATATAGTTTTTACTTAATTATGAGGGATACATGGAATACATCATCTACAGGAGACATGGTTGGTGGGTGGTTTAGTCATTGGGCCAAAACATCTTCATGATAAAGAATATTGAAGGGGTTGATGTACATATGACTTATCTTTACATTATTTTTAAATCACTTGTCTTCATTCCATGGACATAATATAATTATTACCTTATCACCTAACTCAATCTCTTAGTCCTTTCAATGATTAACATAATAGCTCTCCTATTGGTTTTGATATGCTTTGATGTTCTGCAGAATAGTTTTCACATTTTCTATCATTTCTTTAACCATTTCATATACCAACATATTATTTTCACAAACTTCACCCAATCATGTTGATGTTCATCATATTTTTTCATAATGGGGTTTCTGTGGATCCATCTAGATAATTCAGTGGAATGTATTATTGTAAGAGAATTCATCCTAAGGTTGTTGTTGGTCTCATCCTCCTTTGAAGTCCATGAAGAATTATCAAAAAATGTATTGTAATGTTTGAATAGTCTTCGCATATTTTCCCCTACTTTTAAGATGACAATCCATAGTAAAGTACCACTCAATGTTTATAATATTTTGGGGGAATTTTACAAAATAAGTTGGTAACTTCCATATCTCAGTTTGATATAATCAAGAATGGTTCTCCATAATGCTTCACCAATTAATTGATTTTTTATGTGCATGTTGATAGAGTGGAGAGACTTCTCAAAATGTGATAATGTGGTCTATCATTTTAAGATGATACACAATAGCCCATATATTGTTATTTTCTATAGATGTATTTGTAAGTACATTGACAATGTCCATGCTAATGTTGTCTTATTTCCATGTTGGTATGGGTAATGGTTGGATTTTCCCCGTATACTTTTTTCTTTTATCTATCACTTACTTACATACTAGACACTTTTATGTATAATCAGTGTTGTATTTCTTCATTTTTTTCCACTAATAGTAATCTTAGTGTTCTCAATACATCTTTTTGTTCCCTAGGTGTACGTAGAAGGTCGAGATATGTCTATAATTCCTAATGTATTTATCTATATCATGATTTGATGACAAAAATAGTTGTTACCCAAATCATATGAATCCTTCCTCATCAATTTTTAACTCTGAGGATTTCTCTATTCTTATAGATTTATACTACTTCTAAATTTCCACATCATCTCATTAATCATCCGTTATCATTTCTAAATAGTATGGTCATGAAATTATTTGTTAACAGAGTGATAATGTGCCTTATTTTATGATTCACACACACATATTTTTAAAACCTATGAATATTTTATCATTCATAGTTATCATAATTGAGAAATTCAGAGTATATTTTTTTACATAGAGCATATACCCCTTCATTTTCTATATTAGGGAAACAGTAGATTGAGTTTTCATAATCCTTGAAAATATCTAACCATATTCACTGGTGAAAATTATTGTCCTTCTATGTAATTCTATATATAACTCTCTTATGATTAGAATATATCTCACTCTAATCCCCATAGATATTAGTACACTATATTTTCTACATGAAGATCAAAGCTACCAACTCCATAACAAATGTGGGATAGATTTTCTTACTAAATTTCATTGGCTTGATGTGTATGTTATCACTTTATCATTTTTCATCAGTACACAACCCAATAACATTTTAATGCATCAATGTATACAAAAAATAGATCCCAACATGTTGGCAGTGTAACTACTGGTGCAGTGAAAATCCTCTATTCACCTCATTGAATAAGTATTGACATTCACCGGTATATAAAAAATTACCCCCTTCTCAACCATTATGGGAAGTGGTTTTGAAAATCATGATCATTTCTATACAAATAATCAATAATATCTTGCTGGACCATGAATAATATGCATCCCCATTACAGATGTTCATATAGGACACTCATCCATTACCATTGTTTAAAATGTCTCCACAAATATTCCTCTCATGGTGATAACATTCCCTTCGAATGGTACTTCCTCCATCCATAAATCACATTTACTGTACTTTTCATACAATTTCACACTTTTCCATGTATTTAGAATTGTATTCTAATGCTCTTTATGGGCCTCGTTTATTTTATAGTATGTTATAATATCATCTACAAAGACTACCATGAATTTTCATGGTAATATCTTAAGACTCTATTCATTATGTACATGAATATTGAAAGAGAATTAGTGATTATTAAGAGAATAATTATGAAATCATAGGGTCTATAAATTTTTCGGAAGTGAGTCTTCGGAATTTCATCATTCATCACCTTTGATTGAGGATATCTCAATCGAAGGTCCACATTAGAGAAATAATTTTCACCACATATTTTCTATAACAGATTATCTATACATGGAATGGGATTCATGTTCTATATCATAATTTTTTTATCCGGATAATCAATGGAGAGGTGCATTGATCCATACTTATTCATCATGAAGAAGACTGGCTCACCCCATAGTGATGCACTCAGGCATATAAAACCCTTGTCTAGATTCTCTTGTAACTACCTCTTAGTTAATTTAAATCAATGGTTTCTATTCTTCATGTATTATTTGATATAAATAGAGATACATGTATAAGAGCAATTGAGAACTCAAACTCATGGTCAAGAAATACTAAACAATTCACTAAGGAATATATCATTCTAGTTTGTTGAAATGGACAAGTATTTGAGAATGATTCTCTCATTTTTAGGAGTAATTTGGGAAAGATATGATTTCTCCTATAGAAATAACATCAATAATTGAGATAATATGGATTCATCGTTCTCAATAAAAATTCAAGGAATTAAAGGATTCATTGGGAAGTAAAGAGTGATCTCAGTTTCATAATAATTGATGTTGAATTTATATAAATATATCCAATGCATTCCCAATATAGAATAAATATCCACCAAATGATATAAGAAGAGATTTTATAGGAGGGTCATTCCAAAAAAAAATTACTATGGAGGATTTATATACTTTATATGAAACAATATACCCATTAGTTATTCACATAAATGAAATAACCAATATATTTTGAGGTGGTATTTAAATAGTTATATAAAACATACAGGACATGAAAGAATTCATAGAACCAAAATTGAATAATGTATTTTCTATTATGGAATGAATAAGTAGTGTACCTATCACCAAATCATTGTCGAACTCCACCATAGTAGTTCTGATAATATATCCCATCCATTTTTTCTTATAGATGTTTTTATGAGTATTACCTCTAACAACACTTGTCTAAGGGAATATGCTCACATAATTCCCATGTTCATTACAGTTGAAACACTACACTAAATCATGAGTGTTGAAATGAATCATCATTTATTAATCCACATTTTTGGGTTTCTTTATATACCTTCTGTAAAAATTATACTAATTCCACTCTCTTCAGCATTTAAAGTGTCTCATAGTTCTCTTAAGATGGTTCTTAGGATGCTTCTTCCCACAAATTTTACATAGAAATATATTGAATTTTCTTTAAATCATGATATCTATCATTCAATCCACATTTATTAAACATAATTTCCATATATTTATCTTTTAAATAATGTGACCACTAATAATAGATGATCACTATTTCAACCTCAAGGGAATAATGGACAATCTCCTCCCAACTATTAATGTTTATTATTTCCAATGATTTTTTTGAGAATCAAATTTAATCCCATAAATAAGTCATCCTCCATTATTTAAGTGTTCATAATAATTCCAGAAGAATTGAGTGTAGCCCTTATAGTTTTTTCCTTAGACTCCCCCATAGTAATATCTTTCTTTTTCATATGTTTTAGGAACTCTATTTTCATATTAAGATGGGGATTTTATGGAAATTATTTGTTGAAAAATATTTTCATCGTTGATTCTTATTCCATGGAATTAATTTCCTTCATAAAAATCTTGTTTTTTTGATTAGTATCCACCACTGATCATCTTCCCCATCAAAAAAATATACCACCCACAGAACATTATCATTTTATGTGTATTGGAGAAGAGATAATATCTTATCAATGAAGTTAATCCATTTTTCAATAATGAGGGGATTAGAAGGTCCAAAAAATATAGGATTTTCCCCCATAATGGATTATACTATAACATGAAATTTAACATTAGAAGGCATATGTTCCGCATGATTCATGTTATTATTCATATGTTGAGCCAGTTGATCCTATACAATGATGATGGGTTTTCCCCAATTCCCATCAGTTTTGGCATTTCATTAGAGAAATCATCACACTTACTATAATATTGATTAATTTAATGGGTCCTCTATTTTACAACCATTAAATCTAGAGACCACATCCTTTTATACATAACATAAATTGATTTTATGTAAAATATACATCATAGTACAAGCTAAGGATCATGAATTCTAGTGTCTTTGAATACATGGTACATAAAATTAAAAACATGGGAAAAAAGAGCTTTATTTATTTAATCATAAAAAATACCCATATCTTCTATTATTCTCATACATATTTATAGGATAAACTAGGGATAATACAAACAATTTAATGAGCTAAAAATTCCCACAAGGGAATGTAAATAATAATAACACTTTAACACATCGGTTAGAAGGCATAACATGATGGCATAAAAAAGAATGTAACATATAGAATAAAAACATATACAAATGGAGTCATATAAAAATGGAGTCATAGTAATGTGTAATAAATATAAAACATAAAATTGGAATGATTCAATGTTAACTACGATGACTGTTTCGCATGGTAACTCATTTGAAGGATAACCTCCAAGACCATCGCTCATGGTAGCACAAGCCAAAGCTAACTACCATGACCGTCACACATAACGTCTAAAGAGATTCAACAATATTCATTGAATTAGAGATCTATTTGGGTGAGCCTGTATTAACATTTCATGAATTGGTTTTCTAAATAAATAATCATACATAATCTATATCTCATAAACATTAGGGATACCCATATAAAGAATCAAGTAACATAATCATGTCGTAATGCATAACAAATGGGTGTATTGTAAAAGTGTCCATGAAACAATGTAGTTAAATATAAATTGAAATTCATAAGGGAAAATAATAATATATCTTGGTAAGTGATTTCATGTAAATGTGACAACATTAAAGAAAATTATTTCAGAAATTTCATCAATAAAACATTTTTGTGATGTTTTTAAGGAAAATACTATAAGATCCTTTAAAATAGAAAAGGAAACAATCCTTTATATAAAACCAGAATATACCCAATATTATTTTAGTAATAGAAATACTAATTTTATAAAGATAATAGTAGCCTAAAATAGAAGATATATTGCACATGAAATCAGGTAAGAATTTGGGAAGTTCCCTAAAAACAGGTTTTCTTATCGGGATGTATTGTGGACGGAATCACTTAAAAACTTATATATACCTGAAATATAATTAGGTATGGATTTTAATACATTAAATTGGTGAATATACACAGTATGTAGAAGTTTTATATTAAAATAGAGTACAAATTCATTTGTGTAAAATAATGATAGAGGAACCTGAAAAAATATATCAGGTTTAGGTAGAATCCCTTACAAAATATCGGCATGGTATGGCGTGTACATAGGAGATATTAATGAGATATATAGAGAATTATTATGTTTTATAAATAATTAGTGAATTATGGGGATGGTGTGGAATCATACCCCGTTATTAGCAATTATACATAAAATGTAATAACATAGAGGAGATTCTTTAATAAATGTGAAACAGATAGTATCCCATACCTTAAGTACGATGGTGTTCTCCCCTTGATAATAATGACATGAATTATAAAATTAGGTTAATAAATTTATAATTACATAACCTATTTTATGGATAAATGATTTAGTATAACCATTTTGATTTCATTAATATCCATTTCGATTGGTAATGAGGTTCAATTTCATTGTTCAGGTCCGTTTGTTTCTTGTACGGTTTACATATATACATGGATAGATAAATAAGTATGGTGGGAGTGGTTGTCCATAATTGAAGTTATATAAAAATAGAGAACACCCATATTATTAACCAATTGTAAATTTAATTTTATTACTTGTATTGAAGGTGAATCATTTTATAAAACAATAATGATAAACTCTTGGATTGATGTGGTGATTTTTCTCACAATTAACTTATTTTTTATTATTATTTTACATCATTAATTAATAAGGATTAAACAATAATAAACAATAAAAAACAATTATATTAAGTTTTTTTCAACAATTAACATGTTTTAATGACTAGTCTAGAAGATGTTAAAGAAAATTGGAAACTCGTCCTCCTTGATAGTGATAAATAAACACATCTCGAATGGTATATACATTTATAGAATAAAAATAGGAGGATGAAGACATTATGATAATATATCCCATTAGAATAATAAAATTGTAGTAAATTTATGTTAATGGAGTTATCATACAATTTTGATGAAGGGAGGTTAGGAATGAAATATCAATAGAAAATAACTTGAAAGAAAAAAAATAACTAGAAATTGGGGTTTACATATTGAGTTTATCTCATTTGAGAGTCTCTTAAAGGGAGATAATTTGGTATTTTGAGGAGACCAATGGATGATGGACGTCGGGTAGGATATTTGGGAGAAATTTGGGCATAATTTAGGGAAGTAACAAGGCTTGAGATGAGTGAATAGTAGAGGGGAGTGTGTGTGGGTTTTATAGTGGAGGAGAGGAGTGAATTTTGAGTAATTAATTAATTATTTTATTATTTTTCTCAAGACAAAAAACAATGTTTGATGATTTTGACCAAAAATAGTAATATGTGCATTTGAGTTCGAACAAATGGAAATTTACATTATCCATGACCCCAACATGAAGCAAGAATTTAGGTCTTAGCATATATTGTGAATTATCATATTTTATTATTCATAAAATATCACTTATTTTAAAATATCCCAAAAATTCACCATAACCATTTTCCAATTTTTACAATCAAAAATTGTCCCCCATTTTTTGAAAATAATTTTTTATATATAATTTATTTAATTTTTAATTTAAATCATAATTTACATGAAAAATACAGATTTTAAAACTATAACTGATTTTATAATGCATTCAAAAATTACATAAGGTCTTTTAAAATTTTCTTCATACCAGAAGAAATAAAAATTTTAATTTATGAAAACCATTTAGGAAATTACATTTTCAATTAAATTAATTAATTAATTTTAATTAATTATTTATGAATTACAAAAATACAAATACCTTTACTATGATCATATTATCACATATAAGATGCCTAAATTTTAATTATACATTAATGGGAGATGATACTATTATTTTGGATGATTTAATATTCATACGGTTCATATTTTTATTTATAAGGGTGGATTAATATTCATAAGGGTTGGATAATATTCACTAAAAATTAATATTATTCGATCAGACCCCAAACAACTTATTTGTTGGAACTCTGTATATCCAGTTTTCCAAATTCAAATAACAGAAGTGAAAATATAATGTATAATGGTCACATTGAACTTATTATTTCATTATGTTGTAATTACACATGATTATATGGAATAAATATAAGAAGAGGATTTCCATTGAAAAAAACACCGTTACATTATGCCCCCTTAGGAAATTTCTCCCTCAAATGTTTTATCATTCTAAGTCATAATCAGGGGCATGTAATTATCTTTAATTGCCTCATAAAGTTCCTATGTTTCATCTTCATAATTATGGTTCTTCCACTGTAATTTGACCAGGTGAGTAGTCTAGTATCTTTGAATTTTATCTATATGATCCAAGATCTTCATTGGTTGGTACTCATAAGAAATATCATTCTCCAAGTATACCAAATTTAAAGATAGTACATGTGAAGGGTTTTGTTTTTACTTCATTAAGATGGATACATGTAATATATCATGTACATTGGACATGGAAGGTGGAAGTTCTAGTCGATAGGCCACAACCCTGAAATGATCAAGAATCTCGAAGGGGCCAATGTACCTATGACATAGTTTTCCTTTCTTCCCAAACCTCATGACCATATTCTATAGAGATTTTCTTAGAAATTTCATGTCTCTAACATTAAACTCAAGGTTTCATCGATGATTGTCTTCATAACCCTTTTTTCAACTTTGGTGAGCCTTGATGTGATGTTGAATGGTTTTCACCACCTCCCCCATTTCATTGACCATTTCATATACTAGCATCTTAGGCTCACAGAATTCATACCAGCACACCAACGTTCTTCACCTTTTCCCATAAAGGGCTTCACATGGTTCCATTCCGAAGCTCAAGTGGAAATGATTTTTTAGGAGAATTAAATAATGGGATGAAGTTTTTCTAATCCTCTATGGAAGTCCATATAACAAGCACTCAACATATCATCCAGTGTTTGAATAGTTCACTCAGATTGGACATCAGTTTGAGGATAAAAAGTCATATAGAAGTTTTGTTTAGTGATTAGAGCATGTTGAAAAAATTTCATGAACATCAAGGTGAATCTAAGATCTTGATTGGATAGAATAGAGAGTGGTACTACATAAATTCTTACCACTACTTTGATATATATTTTGGCAAGTTGATCAAATGAGAAGTCATCTTGAATTCTAATAAAGTGATCTATCACTGTAAAATCATCCACAATGACTCATATTACATTGTTTCCTATGGATTTCCATAGATGTCTAGTAAAAAATTCCACAGGGATGTTCCCCACTTCCATGTTGGTATAGGGTAGTGTTTTCATCATCACCTTAAACCTTTGTATTTCAACATTCACTTGTTGGAATACCAGACAGTTTTATGTAAACTTATCAATCTTCTACTTTATATTATCCCACCAAAATATCTGTCAATGATCTCAAAACATCATTGTGATCCCTGGGTGGATTTAGAAGGATGGTCTATGTGCACTATTCAAAAGCTCCTTATTTATCTCTTGATCGGATGGTACACAAAATCGTGATCCAAATCATAAAAATCCATCCCAATCAATCATGAACTCTAAGGATTTCCCATTTCTTATAGCTTCCCCCCTTTTCATAATTTACACATATTTTATTTGATCATAATTTATTTTCTACATGAGAAATGTAGGATAAATCATTTGTGAAAGGATTGATGATGTTACCCCTTTATGATTCCCATGTCCATCTTCGTAATATGTAAGAAGATATGATCCTTTTCAATTCTCAACATTGATAAAGACGCATGATTCTTTCAACATAGAGCATCTTCCCCCATGTTCGCCATACCAGGATGGTAGTGGACTGAGTCGTCATAATCATTGAGGAGATATATCGATCATTACTGGCACAAAATAAGAACTTTCGATGTGAATATATATATTTAAGAATCATGTGATCAATATATATATCACACATCTCCCCATAGAGATAATTTAGGTATATTTTTAAGGTAAAGATCAGAGCCACCAACTATAGATCATGTGTAAGATAGTTTTTATCAGGGATTTTTAGATTCTTTCAAGCATAGGCTATCACTTTATCATTTTTCATCATCAAATAGCCTAAGAACATCTCTGAAGAATCATTGTACCCCACCAAGAGTTCTCCACTTGTTCGGTGTGTGAGTACAGGTGTAGTGGTTATCATCTTCTTCAACTCCCTAGAATTGTCTTCACATCCCTGAGTCCAGAAAAGCCATACTTTCTCTTGTGTCAGCTTGGTCACTTGGTTTGAAAATTGTGAAAAGTTCTTCAAAAATGAATGATAATACTTAACTAGATCAAGGAAGCTGAGGATCTATGTTATAGATGTTTTCATGAGACACTCTTTAATCGCCTTTATCTTAGAAGGGTCCACATATATCCCTTTTTGTGGATAAGATACCTCCAAAATGATACTTCCTCCATCCAGAACTCACATTTACCATAAATTTTATATATCTTCTACCTTTTTAATGTCTTCGACATAGTATTCAAATGATCTTCATGTTCCTTCTTTCCCTTAGAGTATAATATAATATCATTAATAAAGTCAACCAAATTTTTTTGTGGTAATCTTTAAAGAAACTATTCATTAAATCCATGAAAATATCTGGAGCATTAGGGAGTTATAAGGGAATAGATATGAACTCATGGTGTACATATCTCATTCAAAAGGTTGTCTTTGGAATATCTTCCCTTATTTCCATTAATTGGTGATATCCCAACCGAAGGTCCGCATTAGTGAAATAACAATCCCCATGAAGCTGATCAAACAAGTAATCTATCTGTGTTAGGGGATACATGTACATTATCATAATTTTATTGAGCTCATGATAATCGATGCAGAGGATCATTGATACATAATTATTATCAACAACGAGGACTACCACACCCCTTGGTGAAGTACTCAGGTGTATAAAACCCTTCTGTACATTCTCCTGTAAATTCATCTTTAGCTCCTCTAAAACTATGACCATCATTCTATAAGGTGTCTTTAATATATGAAAATATCCTGGAATATGTTCAACATAGAACACAACCTATTGATTAGGAGTAATACCATGCAAAACTTCGGGGAATAAATTAGTGTAATCCCTCATGAGGGTAATGTCTTCAAGAATAATTATTTACATTTTATCAATAATTTCTTCTAGACATGAGTTCTCAAAATGAATTAATATCCAAACATGAGATAATGATTCTAAAGAATATTCATCTTACTCCTTACACATGTAATGAAGTGGGGGTGCTTTAGGACGTGAAGATTGATCTCCCTTTCCTGATAGTTGATTTTGGATTTGAATAAAGATAGCCATTCCATTACCTTGATAGAATCAAACTCAACTAAAGGAAATATGATTAGATTTTTTAGGAGGTTCAGTCCCCAAAATTGTTGAACAGGGAGGAGTTATAAACATTTTGTGAAATAATTTCCCTATTCTATATTCTAAAAGATAATTAATCCTCCAAATTTTGAGGTGGTGCTTGAATAGTTCTACTAAACATTCATGATTTGAAAGAATGTGTTGAAGATGAGTCAAATATTACGTTCTGCATTCTTGAATAACTAGATTACTTGTCCCCACATCATTACCTAGAACAACCATAGTTGTAGTGATAGAATAATCCCTTCTGTGTTGACTTGGAGGTTTTTTTGATTTCCTCTAACAACCCTCATATTAGGGAATATTTTTGCATAATTCCCTTGCTCCATATAGTGGAAACACTACACTATAGGGTTAATGTTGACCTTAACCTTCCTTTATTGTGCCATAATAGTGGGATTCAATATATCTCATTTGCAATTTTTAGCTAGATGTCTCAAAATTCAATATTTTAATAAATTCCTAGTTCTCCTTAGATAGTTCCCGGGAAGCATCTTCCAACAATTCAGACATGTGGGATGATTGAGATTCTTCCCATCAAGGCATATATTTGAAAAACCTCCTACATTAGATTCCAATTTCCAATTCTTTTTACTGAGCTTATGATGCCACTGAGAGTCTCTGATCACTATTTCAACCATGAGGGCACGCCATACAATCACCACATTAATTTCAATGTCTTTAATCGCTAGCGCTTTTTGTAGACTCAAAATTAGTCTTCTAAATAATTGACCCACATTGCTTCTGGTGTTTGAGACAAAGCTAGAGGCATAACATGAATTCCTTAAGATGTTTATTTCATACACACTAATGAACTCACTGTATCGGCCCGGAATTTTGAATAAATATTGTTTCCTAATTTCATGTGTTATTTTATTTTATGTTTATACTCAAAAAAAATGTTTTATTTGATAAACATGATATTAATTAAAATGAGACCATAGGGTTTTGACTGTTATATGACCATCGGTCAATATGACCGTTGTGAACAAAATGTTTTGATTATTGTCTCTAAAAATAAGTAATCTTGGTTGATTATTATAGAAAGAAAGATTCGATGGCCTCGCCTAGTAGTCTTGGACCGATCGAAGCCCATCTAACAGAACTTGGAAAGGAGGTTGCACCATTAGGCTTTTCTCTGGACCAAACCCAAGACGAACTTCATCATGTGAAACTAGAACGGAATCGCCTTCGCGAGAAGTTCAAACTGATAGAAATTACTACTCGGGCAATGTTGGCCGAGCCTCCCTCGGACTCTCTCACCTTAGCACACCTTACACTTAGGTCCTATGCTGGTGTGATAAGGGGCTATGAAAGAAGACCGTAACTGCATTGTGTAATCCTTTGTTTTAAATAAAAATTGGGATTTCTTCTTATGATGATGTTTATTAATTTTCAAATGACCGGATAAATATAGTATGCATATTTTGATGAATTTTAGAAAAAGGATATTTTAAAAATGTTTATGTAACCCTTAAATAATTAAAAATGTGTAATGATTTTTAAAAAATGGTCTTCTACAATTATGTTGAGTACGAAATTTGGATTCTAATAAGATCAACTTGATTTTTGATGAATAGTAAATTATGAATAGTGATTTTATGATTAGGATTAGTAATATGACCAAATGGAATAGTAATATCACTTAAAGAAAGTTTTAAAATAATCTAGGCACCTTGATTAAGTAATGTGATTCAATAAAATGGTTAAATAACGGTTTCATAAATTATTATTCAAGTATTAGTTTTTTCGGGTGAATATTTTTTTTAATTAAAAAATTAAATTAAAAATATTTAGAAAATTATTTTTATAAAATGGATTTAATTTTTGAACTCAGAGCACTGATATTATGTTATGGTAATTTTTGCGGTTTTTTCTGAAAAAATAAATTTTCGGTGAATAGTGTATTTATTTAAAAATAAAATTAAAAATATACAGAAAATTATTTTAATAAAATGGAGTTCATTTTTGAAATTAGAGCATTGATATTTGGATAGTGTGAAATTTTGGGATTTTTCTGAGAATGTGGAATTTTCAGTGAATAGTAAAAATGCAGTTTTAGGGTTTCGGTATGTTTAATGACATCATAGTTGTGTCATGATGATGTCATGAGATATTTTAAGGGTTGTCCGGCCAAGGGTGATGAATTATTGTTTTGGGGGCCCTATGTGGCCTAACTCCATGGTGAATGCCAAGGGAGAGCACATGGGTTTGAGAAAAGCACATGTGAGGTGTCCCTTGGCCATTAGTGCCTTGTCCCCTCACTTTCCATATAAATACCAAGCCCTCCTCTCATCCATTCGACTCCCCACTCTTCCCCAACGACGTTATTGTCTCATTACCTCCCAAGGAGTCCTCCCAAGGTTCCCCCAAGCCCTCAAGGTCCCAACCATTGAGGTTTAAGAGTTACATTTTAAGGTTAGGGATCCGACCTCTCTCTTTCTTTTCAGGTAATATCTTTTATGTCATTCCTTTTAGGCTACATGTTCTTATGTGAGAGGATGTTCTTTTATATTCCTCTTACTTCCCTTTTCATGTTTATATGATGAGATATCCACTCTTACTCTCATCATTTAAATTTATGAAAGATTAAGTGACGCCGTTAGGCTTCCGAATTTTTAAGGGATCCTTTCACCCTTCTCATTTTTCAAGTTCGATTTTCATATCAAGTATTTCAAGTTCATTTTTTATTATGTTGGGGTATGATCTCTATATATATCATACTGATCTCTTATTATCATATGATGAGAGACCCTATTTGATCTTTTCAATTCATTTTTATTGAAGTTTAAGTGACGCCGTTAGGCTGCCGAATTTTCATAATAGAAATCTAATTTTTGTCTTCCTTCCATGTTTTTCATTTCAAATGGTATGTCCTCCAAATTTCATTACCATGTCCAGATATCCTTCTTATTCCGTTACCCTACTGTTTTATGGATCATTTATTAGTGGGTGACCCATGTCCCCTCTCTTTTCAATGTTTTCTAAAACCCCGAAACATAGTCGTTATGCTGCAGAATTTTTGGTCTCAAAATGCCTCTCTCTTTTCTCAAAATTATTTTATGTTATAAAGTGAATACTCAAATCTCTTATTTCTACAAGGGTATTCATATATATACCAAAATGTTCTATTTTAAATTCTGGGATTTACATACATGAGACCCACCTTCCTTTTCTGCGGGTTTTAAAGTGACGTAAAGATCATGTCTTTAAAGTAGTTTTTAAAACGTTATGATTATGAAATGATACCCATTTATTTTATTCTATATGGGTTATTTATAAAATGTTTGATGATGATATATGTGGCTCACATGATAATAAATACAAATTTAAGGGTGCGCCCTGATAGCGCTCCAATACATTGGGTAATGATGTAACCACTAGAGATTACAATTTTCACGATACCTTGGTGAATAACCTTAGTAATTTTCAAATGACACCTTGGGGATGGACCTTGGTGATATGTTCATTATTTTCTATGTTAAATGATATAGCCACATCTTCAAGTTATGAAAAATGTTATTTTTATTATGAAATGCATCATGATTTCTTTATCATGCCTTAAAGTTCTTTTCATGACCTTATTGAAGTATCTCAAGTTCACATGTAAAATGTTTCTCTTGTTTCCTTTACTGGGCCTTCTGCTCACCCTTTCTTTTGATGTATGTCCCCAGGTTATGAGATGCAGTAATGAACCTAGGATGAACTTAAGGAGAAGCCTTTCAAGTGTTTAAGAAGAATGCTTTATGTTGTTTTCATGTATTTTGTTCCTGGTTTCCAAGTCACTAGACCTTAAAGATCCTCAGTTTTGTGCAATGTAATGGAAGTTTATGTTATAAAAAAGGCGGGATGCTATAGTTGGTATCAAAGGATGGTTTAGTTATTTGTGGAAATTAGGATATTAAAACTTTAGGAAGAATCCTATAGAAACGTTTATATGTAGGAATTCGTCCTGGTATTTTGGTGAGTATTGAGTAATGGGTTTCCAAACAAATACATCCCTGTCTGGATACGAGCAGGTAGAGGTGGCTCTGGTACAGATGTACATAGGGGTAAAACCCGAAAACACCACTTTGAGCTAGACTCAAACGGGAACTGGTACACGACAACAGACCTTGCTGCACTCTTGGTTACGACACTCTTGGGGGATATGATTTGGTAAATTCATAAGCTTAGTATGAACCATTGTTAAAGGAACAAAGATAAAATAAAATAAATATTAACATAAGAATATATGATCATTGATAACCTAGATGAGAACCTAGGGGATCACAAGTTAGGGTATACTTTTCTTCTGCAAGTTATCCTTATATGCTTTAAGTTCCTTTTCATGATTATTAGCTAAGTATTTAAGCCCCTAATTATAATTTCTATTCTTAGTTAATGGTGGGAAATGGAAGAACATGTCCCAACAACCAATGTGATAGGAAATGCGACAATTGTCGTATTAATATGAAAGAGATGATTAGGGGATTAAAAGATGATTATTATTTTGGAAAACGTTCACTATTTTGGGGACCCTATACGATTGAGGAAAATAGATTACTACCGTATTTTCATTGAGGAGTAAGGTTGACTAATATTTTGAAGAATCGATGAATTTATAGTGGACTTATAGTAATTTAGGTTACTTACGGGAATGATTAACCTATCTTGGGTAAAATATGTTTAGGTTAGCTACTTTTGTTATAAGATGTTAGGAGTGGTTGATGTTGTTTGGAGATGAACAATGAAGTTTATTTTGGAAGACTATGTTATCAAATCATTCATGTATTTGGGTTTCAATCTTAGTTTGGTTTATTTTGAGGAATCTTAAGGACCATTATTTATGGAATGGTCTATGATGTACATTGGGTAGTACCATGGATCTTTGAAGATTTAAAAGTAGTTTCCATTCTAATGGGATTATTTTTGAAGAGTTGTTTTACCTTACCCATTCTATTTTTGGGATAATGTTTAAAGATAGAAGAAATAGATAGTTGATCATTTGTGGATTATGTGATTCCCTAGAAGATGATTCTTGTGTTTTGATAAGACCAAGTAGTTTTGAATGCTCATCGTTTGGAGAAAAGATTATTTTTGGTAAAAACATATTAATGTATGAAACTCTACATTAAGGTAGATATATTTCCTTATGTTTTTGTTCTATGTTGTAAATGAATTCCTCAAAGTTATTAAAAGGGACATAAAAAAAATGTTGTTGGTTTACGTTTCCTACTAGGTAATCAATGACCGCTTACACACATCATAATTTTTGGATTTTCTGGTGGTTAACTTCTTCCTAATAATGTTTTCTATCACTCTCCTTTAGAACATGACCCTTTGTTTTCTCCTCCATGTGCATGTTTCCTACATGGAATCCTAGTATGAGTAAACTCGGGTGACCTTTGTACTTCATTTTCCTTCTTTTAAAGTAATGGTGTTACTGACTCTTTTTCCGATGTGGGACATTCAATGAAATTTCAAAACCCAATTTTAAAAATTACGAGGACGCAATTTCTTAAGGGGGGAAGATTGTAACGGCCTGAAATTTTGAATAAATATTGTTTCCTAATTTCATGTGTTATTTTATTTTATTTTTATACTCAACAAAAGTGTTTTATTTGATAAACATGATTATAATTAAAATGAGACCATTGGGTTTTGACTGTTATATGACCATCGGTCAATATGACCGTTGTGAACAATTTTTTTTGATTATTGTCTCTAAAAATAAGTAATCTTGGTTGATTATTATAGAAAGAAGATTCGATGGCCTCACCTAGTTGTCTTGGACCGATCGAAGCCCATCTAACAGAACATGGGAAAGAGGTAGCACCATTAGGCTTTGCTCTGGACGAAACCCAATCCGAACTTCATCATGTGAAGCTAGAACGGAATCTCCTTCGCGAGAAGTTCAAACTGATAGAAATTACTACTTGGGCAATGTTGGCCGAGCCTCCCTCAGACTCACTCACCTTAGAACACCCTACACTTAGGTCCTATGCTGGTGTGATAAGGGGCTATGTAAGAAGATTGTAACTGCCTTGTGTAATCCTTTGTTTTAAATAAAAATTGGGATTTCTTCTTATGATGATGTTTATGAATTTTCAAATGACCAGATAAATATAGTATGCATATTTTGATGAATTTTAGAAAAAGGATATTTTAAAAATGTTTATGTAAACCTCAAATAATTAAAAATGTGTAATGATTTTCAAAAAATGGTCTTCTACAATTATGTTGAGTACGAAATTTGGAGTCTAATAAGATCAACATGATTTTTGATGAATAGTAAATTATGAATAGTGATTTTATGATTAGGATTAGTAATATGACCAAATGGATTAGTAATCTCACTTAAAGAAAGTTTTAAAATAATCTAGGCACCTTGATTAAGTAATGTGATTCAATAAAATGGTTAAATAACGGTTTCATAAATTATTATTCAAGTATTAGTTTTTTCAGTTGAATAGTGTTTTTTAATTAAAAAATTAAATTAAAAATATTTAGAAAATTATTTTTATAAAATGGATATCATTTTTGAACTCAGAGCACTGATATTATGTTATGGTAATTTTTGGGGTTTTTTCTGAAAAAATGAATTTTCATTGAATAGTGTATTTATTTAAAAATAAAATTAAAAATATATAGAAAATTATTTTTATAAAATGGAGTTCATTTTTGAAATCAGAGCATTGATATTTGGTTAGTGTGAAATTTTGGGATTTTTCTGAGGAAGTTGAATTTTCAATGAATAGTAAAAATGAAGTTTTAGGGTTTCGGTATGTTTAATGACATCATAGCTGTGTCATTATGATTTCATGAGATATTTTAAGGGTTGGCCGGCCAAGGGTGATGAATTATTTTTTTGGGGGCCCCATGTGGCCTAACTCCATGGTAAATGCCAAGGGAGAGCACATGGGTTTGAGAAAAGCACATGTGAGGTGTCCCTTGGCCATTAATGCCTTGTCCTCTCACTTTCCCTATAAATACCAAGACCTCATCTCATCCATTCGACTCCCCACTCTTCCCCAACGAAGTTATAGTCTCATTATCTCCCATGGAGTCCTCCCAAGGTGCCCCAAAGCCCTCAAGGTCCCAACCTTTGAAGTTTAAGAGTTACATTTTAAGGTTAGGGATCCGACCTCTCTCTTTCTTTTCATGTAATCTCTTTTATGTCATTCCTTTTAGGCTACATGTTCTTATGTCAGAGGATGTTATTTTATATTCCTCTTACTGCCCTTTTCATGTTTATATGATGAGATATCCACTCTTACTCTCATCATTTAATTTTATGAAAGATTAAGTGATGTCGTTAGGCTGCCGAATTTTTAAGGGATCCTTTCACCCTTCTCATTTTTCAAGTTCGATTTTCATATCATGTCTTTCAAGTTCCTTTTTTATTATGTTGGGGTATGATCTTTATATCTATCATTCTGATCTCTTATGATCATATGATTAGAGACCCTATTTGATCTTGTCAATTCATTTTTATTGAAGTTTAAGTGACGCCGTTAGGCTACCGAATTTTCATAAGAGAAATCTAATTTTTGTCTTCCTTCCATGTTTTTCATTTCAAATGTTATGTCCTCCAAATTTCATTACCATGTCCATATATCCTTCTTATTCCGTTCCCCTACTGTTTTATGGATCATTTATGAGTGGGTGACCCATTTCCCCTCTCTTTTCAATGTTTTCTAAAACCCCGAAACATAGCCGTTATGCTGCAGAATTTTTGGTCTCAAAATGCCTCTCTCTTTTCTCATAATTATTTTATGTTATAAAGTGAATACTCAAAGCTCTGATTTCTACAAGTGTATTATCATATATACCAAAATTTTCTATTATAAATTCTGGGATTTACATACATGAGACCCACCTTCCTTTTCTGTGGGTTTTAAAGTGACGTAAAGATCATGTCTTTAAAGCAGTTTTTAAAAACGTTATGATTATGAAATGAAACCCATTTATTTTATGCTATATGGGTTATTTATGAAATGTTTGATGATGATATATGTGGATCACATGATAATAAACACAAATTTAAGGGTGCACCCTGATAGCGCTCCAATGCATTGGGTAATGATGTAACCACTAGAGATTACAATTTTCACGATACCTTGGTGAATAACCTTGGTAATTTTCAAATGACACCTTGGGGATGGACCTTGGTGATATGTTCATGATTGTCTATGTTAAATGATATAGACACATCTTCAAGTTATGAAAAATGTTATTTTTATTATGAAATGCATCATTATTTCTTTATCATGCCTTAAAGTTCTTTTCATGACCTTATTGAAGTATCTCAAGTTCACATGTAAAATGTTTCTCTTGTTTCCTTTACTGGGCCTTCTGCTCACCCTTTCTTTTTATGTATGTCCCCAGGTTATGAGATGCAGTAATGAACCTAGGATGAACTTAAGGAGAAGCCTTTCAAGTGTTTAAGAAAATGCTTTATATTGTTTTCATGTATTTTGTTCCTGGTTTCCAAGACACTAGACCTTAAAGATCCTCAGTTTTGTGTAATGTAATGAAATTTTATGTTATAAAAAAGGCAGGATGCTATACTCATCTTCCTTTTTTTGAGTCTAAGGAAATCAGTTTCCATATTGAGATGTCGAGTCGGGAAAATATTTATTTAAAATCGTTCTTTTGAATTCGTCCCAATCCATTGAATCAATTTACTCATGGGGAATCATATTCTTTATCAGTGTCCACCACTAATCAACATCCCCATAAAATAGATAGACCACTAGTAGGAAATTATTTTTTTCTGAGCACTAGAGGAAAAATTATATTCTTCAATGGATTTAATCCACTCTTTCTTAAGGAGGGGATCAGAAGATCAACTAATCATGGAGTTCATTTCGTCATGATGGATTCCATGGAAACATGATCTTTACATGGGGGAGGAGGTTTTTGCACATGATTCTAGTTATAATTCATAACCTGAGTATCTAGCTAAGTACTATCCTGATGTTTTGAGCACCCATTCCCATCATATTAGTTATATCATTAGGGAAACCCTCATATTCCCTATCAGATTGACTGTTGGAACATGTTCTTCTATTTCTCCCCAATAACAAAGCATATCCTATAAAAGTGTCCAACCTATAGTGCAACAAGGCTCGTTGTTGTGTACCGATTCCTATTTGAGTCTAGCTCAATATATTTTTATTGGGGATTTACCATTAAATAAAACTGTTGGAGAGAAACCTCTACCGGTATGTGTCCAGAATTTAATGTATTTTCTTGATAAACAACATACTCTATAGGTAATGGCCCAAGTATTTATAGAATAATAAAATTTCATATTTATTAGTATTTATGAATAAGATAATAATTTTATGATAAAGAGAACACTTTGTTCGATAACGTACTAAACTTGCAACAACAGGTTTGTTCGAAATCTTATATTTGCACACAACTTTTTCTTAAAACAATAATTTATATAATGATTTTATTATCTTAAATGATAGTTAATGAATTTACATTTTATTAATGGGAATCAACATTACTCACTACATTATGATTACACATGTTTTTAAAATGTCTTTACATTTATCCAATAAATTATTGAGGCTTAAAATGAGAATGAATACTATATTAAGCCTAAATATTATTATATTTTTAAAATGTAGTTTTAATGCATTATGATGGATAACTATTTCTAAATCTAGTTTTTTTTCACTTCTATATATTCCATTTGAAAAACATATACATCTTGTTTAGAAGTGGGACATCAAAAATTACATTGGGTAAATATTTTTTATTTTTCTAATAATGTTCATTTATTTATGATTAATGAAGAATAGTACATTTTAATTCAAATATATCTTTTAATTAGATTAATTTATATGGTTAAATTATATTGATAATTGATTTTAATGTGTAATTAGATTATTTTTTTACCATTTAATCCAATTCTGATCATTGGATGTAATTTCACTTTTTAATTAGACAAAAACACATGTCAATATTTGGATAGTTATTATTTCTAAAAAACATGGTTTTTTGGTTTTGACCATGGGAATTAATTTTAAATTAATTTTTGCCACTTCTATGTTTTGAATTAGAAAAAATGGATTCCATATTTGGAGTCAGAAGGTCAATTTTTTTTAAATAGGCAACATTTATTTTTAGACATTATGGATAGTAAATTTAGTAAATATTTTATTTAATGTGGTTAAAGGGCAAATAATGGTAAAAAATAACATTACGATAATATTAAATTATCCTAACACATATCATAACCCTATTGGTTGATATATGTCTAGAAATTTCTATCCTCGGGTTGATTATAATTTTAGGACCCCATGGAGCTACTTTCCTATCATAATAATTTTTAATTACTTTTAATTTAAAGTTATGGAAAATATAACCTAAACATGTATCTTTTACTAAAAATATTTTTATATAGGGTTAGAAAAATTATATTTTAAACTATTTATATTCATTATAATGATAAAATATTTCATACATTATTGTATTTTTATTATAATTTTTATAGATCAAATTAATACTTTTATTTATGACATAATGGGGATGTAGTGATTACCTAATAAATGAAAAATTTAAACAAGTGGGATTATAAATATTAAAAAAAATTATCATTAAACTCATTCTATTATACAAGAAATTAATGAATGATTATTACTTGTTATATTTAGATTAATTAATGTTTTTCTAAATTATAATGTTGTTCTAATTTTTATTAAAATCAAGATATGAATAGTATATAAATTCACATAAATGAGTCCTTAAAAGCATATTTTATTAAAAAATATTATTGTCCTAAAATTACAATATTCAGAAAATTGAAATATATGATGTTAAATATGAAATTAATGATTCATTTTGGGTCACTTTCATTTTTATTGTAACTATAGTAACCATATATTTTTGAAATACAAGAGGATATGGTAAGAGTTAATTTATTCAACTAAGTATTAAATATAAAAGCTACTACAAATTTATTGACCTAGACATGTCTAAACCAATTAGATGAGAGTATTTTGACCCATAATCATCTGATATTCTAGGAATATCACTACTGTTTTATTATAATACAAAAATCAATTAACAATTAAATAATATTTCAAAACATTTCTAAAGTGACCCTCCCCTCATATAAAATAACACCACCTCTAAACCATTCTCACACCTCTCATTCCACCTTGTATCATCCATCCTCTATGAAAATAAGATCCAAATCTCCTAATCCTCCTCATATATTCTATAAATTGGGTATATAGCAATTAAGGAAAGCCTTTTAGCATAAATCAAAAGAAGATACCCGATTTGAGGTAATGTATTATCTCAAGATTATTTCATTTATTTTCCGTCTCCATCCCCCTAAACTAACTTTATTAAATTCTATTATAAAAAAAACTATATCTCCAATAAACATGGTTGTTTTCATTAGAATTATTAGAACAAAACTTTCACATGACTCCCTATAATTAATATAGAACATAATGTTTCTGTGGACGACGAACTACCACCTCACAGAGCAATGATTGTTAAATCCTCTCCTACCACCTCTAATTGTGGATATTATGATAGAACTATAATTATATATGATATTTATGATATTTATTTTATCTATATACTTCTGTAATTGACATTTAGAACATACATTTTTTCTTTTCATGTTTTAAAAATACTATAATTTAATTTGAGGAAGTGCGGACTACCGCCCCTCAAATTAATAAGACTCATTCATGGTATAAATAGAACATATAAAATTTGGAATAAATGAACTTATGTAACATATATATCATAGATATTATAATGGATTAATTATATACCTATTTATAATTTAGTTTTTATTCCTTTGAATATGAAAAATATATGACAGTTGCGTTCATGCTTACGTACGACTTACCGTCTCAATGAATGATGAATTTAATTTACTATATCAATATGATTTGGACTATTATAAATACATTTATACTAAATATATATGATATATATGATATATATGATATATAAATCCTAAATATCATTCTGGAGATTATTTGATTTTGATCACATGGACAAGTTTTAATTACAATAGGTTCATTTTTTACGTAAGTACAGAACATCGAAAAAATTGATCGATTAGAACATGAATAATTATATGACTGTAATAGCAAGTTAATAAGTGATATAAATGTAATAATAAACATTAAAATGTTTCGTACACAACTATACGTTAGCATAATTTCCTTATTCTATAAGAACAAGGAACATACGACACGATTCTATCTCAAGGTAAGGGAATCTTTCACACTCATCTTTTAGTCAAAGAATTAATTTATATTATATATTTTAATTTTAATTTTAATTTGTTGGGTTATTTTCTTATATATCCTTGTTGATGTATATTTCATATACACATGATTATATACCCTTTTCTTTATCATCAACCCATTTTCTGAATTTTTATGTGATGTCGTTAGGTTGGTGATTTTTTTGTAAGGGACTTTTTCTCAATATCTTTTCTTTGAGGAATATTTTGATTTATACACTACATGATTTTATAAAGAGTATAAAAACCATTAAATTTTAATTTCATTAAAAGGAAATATTTTTCTATATACTGACTTACTAAAAGAAAAATGGAATGTTTCTCTTTAACGTACCCATTGAAAATGACATTTCTACTGCCATATGAATTATTTGGTATTTGGGTTCCATAACAAGCCATGATTTTTTTAATTATAAAATAAATACCATATACCATTTTTACATATTTTTGTATTGAAAAAGTTTTTGAATGTGGTTTTAATATTTCAATATCTTGAAATCATTTCCTGTGACTTCAAAAAAAAATATATTTGAAATGTTGATATTTCCAATATATTATGTGTGATGATTATATAATAGTACTTAGAAATTTTATAACTGGTTACGTGATAAACCAAATAATTGGTGGTTTCGTGGTAAACCAATGAAGGTTGGGTGCATTATAACCTCTAATTCAATGTCAATAGAAGTTGTCCATATAGTGATTCTATTTGTAAGAATGATTTGTGGAAGTCGACAATATAGTTATACCATTTGAGTATGATTATGTCCCATGTTTACCTTTTATATGTTATGTGCAATTTCTATGGGATTTATGGTAATTTTTTGGTTAGAAAAGGGTAATAAACGACCTTATATTAAGTAATGTTTTTTCCTAAATTTTAATGGTGAAAGTCATTACATTATGATAAATTATTGATGGTTTACTTGTTTCTTTAAATAACTAACAGTTATCCTTATTTATATATCCCTTACAATGATTTTTGATGATCATTCATGTTTTTGAAGTGTTTTTCACCATAATTAATGAGGAATATAGTCACTTATGGTATCAAGGAAAATAAATGCTATTTAAAAAAAATTACTAAACATATTTCATTTTTATAAGAGTTTTGGTTTTATGAAAAAATGGAAAGTGAGTAGAAGTGTCTACTTGAAATATTCAAGTTCTTATGTACATGTTATGGCCTAATTATATAAATATCTATATGTGAATAGATATGCAATGTGAATTATAAATTAAATTCAAGATTATGTAATGATTTAGGATGGGTCCTTATAGTTGATATCAATAGTCAATGTGGATAACTTAAGAGGTTAGGGTGTTATTTAATCATAAGTGACACAACCATAATGAATAGCATATTATAAAAAAGGAATTGTCATTTTAGATACATTGAATCTTTTTAATATAACATGAATATTTATATCTTAGTGTTTAACCTCCCATAAGATTTTATATGATGAGTTTACGATTATACTCGCCCTGAAAGGTTTTGTTTTTGTAAATAGATAGATCTAGATGGAACCAAAGTAACAATGGATGTGCTTAAAATTGTAACAGTATTCAAAATAATAAACCAAATGAAATAGGAGATACATTGATAAATCTTGTGGTTATTCTCAACCAACTATCTGGAGTCATGATTGACCACTCTAACGATGGGGATTTTTATAAGGAATCATATATGCAAGAAAAAAACCCTAATGATGTTCAAGTAATAATTATAAAGGTAACTATATTCAAAAACATATGTGTTAATGAAATAGAATAAAACTCCAAGGAAAATGATTCAAATGGACAAGAATATGCAACTGATGTGTAAATGAAGGCCACAAAACAAGAACCTACCAATGAAACGGGAAGCATCCAGTTCAATCTATGAAAGGGAAAAAGTTCTTTCTGAAAGACCAATTGAATGTTTTAAATGTGGCATGCATGGTCATTACACAAATATATGTTTTATGGAGATGGTTTGGTAATGGTATTAGTATGAGCATACAAATATTTTTTTACCAATTCTTAATTCCATTAAAATTGAAGATGGAGAAACTGAAAATGACCAATGAAAGGTATGTATTATTTCTTAGCTGATGTTTTGACATTACTCTAATCTTAGGAAATTATGCATAACGTTATTGTAGGAACTATGTATAAAGTAATAAGATATAAAAACATGGATAATGGATCATAAATTATGTTTGATGATTAAGTTATTTAATAATTGAAGAGTTATGTTGGATATATTGATAATGATATGTTTAAATGTTTTATGATAGGATAAATTTGAAATAATTTTTCTAGTATATGTAACCCTGAAGTTTGATATGTAATAATTTTATTTATGGTATAATTATATTTTCTTTTGTAGACATTATCGTTATCCTTAGGGGTTCATGTGATTGATTGTTTTTAGGAAATTATGGGATATTAGTTTTTGTGATGGAAAATGTAAGGTATGAAATAACCATAGAGGTTAAAATATGTTATGTATTTTTTTAATGATTTTTCTCATTTTTCTAATTGTATTATAATTATATTATTTTTCAAAATAGATAACAGACAGATAGTGTGACAACCCATTATGTCGGACAAAGTAGTAGGAATCAAACCCATAACCAAAGTGCGACTAGGACTTATCTCCTACCACTAGACTACGTGAAGCCCCTGGTAAGAATGACTAATTATTTTTAGATAAATTATTTAATGGATCAAGAATTAGTTGGTTTTGGGAACTTATGTTTTATCAAATCGATATCCTATGTATAGGAAAATGATTTGGGGGTTTAGTGTTAAAGGTTATTTTAGAAGATGTTCAGTTTTTTGGGGAACCTTATATGCCTAAGGAAAATAGAATACTATGGGATTTCATTTGTTATGTTACAGATGAAATTTTATTTTGGAAGAATATATTTTTTATTGTAGAAATATAGAGATTGGGGTTATTTAAGTAAATATTTAACTTGTCATAGATAATATGTTAATAGGTTAACAACATTTTCTTATGAGAGTTTATGTGTTTTCAATGTCATTTGGATATAAATTTCAAGATTTATTGTGGATATTTATGTGCTAAAAATATTCTGAGTTTTGGGTTTCCATCTTAGTTTGGATTATATTGAATTATTTTAAGTAAAATTGTGCATTGAATGGTCATTGTTCAACATTGTGTACTATCTGTTGATTTTATTGAGATCAAGAGTAATTTATCTTTTTGTAAAAGATTATCGTTTTTCGGGATTATCTGATCTTGTACTAGCAATTTTGGTTTTGGTTAATATATATTTCAACTTTTTTGGATAATTTGATTCTCTATAAGATTATTCTATCACTTTTGATGTGACCAAGTCATCTTGAATACTAATCCTTTGCAGAAATTTTGAGCTTGTAGTAGAACATTTTGTAAAGGATGGATTTCTACATGACAAGTAAGTATATATTCATATGTTCTTATTCATGTTATAAATAAATTAATTATTTTTATGAAAAAAAACATAAAATAAAATTTGTGTCAATTTACTTTTCATACTAGGGAATCAAATACTGTTTAACCCATCGCTAGTTTGTGATTTTTGGGATTTTAACTATCTCCTAATAATGTTTTCTATCACTTTCCATTAGAACATAACACTTAGTCTCTCCTCCATATTCAGAATTTCATACATGGAATCCTTGTTTGTGTTATCTGAGGTGTCCTTTATTTATTCCCTTTTTTTCTTTTAAAGTGATTGGTTTATTGACTCTTTTTTTAATTTGGGACATTTGATAATGTTTTGAAAGTCAATTTTAAAATTGCAAGGAAAAAATTTTCTAAAGGGGGAAGGATGTAATGACCCAGGTATTTATTGAATAATAACTTTTCATATCTATTTTTATTTTTGAATAAAATAATAATTTTATGTTAAAGATGGAACATTTTTTGATAGCGTACTCAAAACTCAACAATGGGTTTCATTGAATTATTTTGTTTCAAACAAAATTGAGTTATACAGAAAATATAATATTATAATATTGTTATTTTAAATAGTAGTTAACGCATATCCATTGTATGGATGTGAATGATAATATCTAAATAAATTATGATTACACATGTAAGTAAAATTTCATTATATTTATCTAATAAATTTTAGAGGCTTAAAATGATAATGAATCCAATTTTAAGTATAAATAAACTAATATTTTTAAAAGTTAGTTTTTCCAACTTTTAAAAGGGAACCGTTTATAAATATTGTTTTTGAAAGTTTAATCTGTTCCATTTTAAAAAATAAACCTTTTATTTTGAAGAGGGAAATCAAAATTTACTTTTTTAAATTTGTTTCTGATAAAGTTCATTTTATATTGAATAGTGAAAAATAATGCATTTTCATTCAAAACGGTATTTTCATAGGATTTATTAATATTTTTATATTATCTTTGTTTTTGGTTTTAATATTTAATTTGATTATTTTTTTACCATATAATCCAATGTTGGTCATTCGAAGTAATTTGGGTTTTTAATTAGACATAAACTCATGTCCATCTTCATATAGTTTTTATATCATTAAAACATGCTTTTTTGGTTTTGTCAATAGGAATTAATTTTAAATTAATTTATATCGCTTATTTGTTTTAAATTTTGAAAAATGGATTCTATATTGGTAATGAGGAGGTCTAAATAGTTTTAATAGTTATCTTTTATTTTTAGACATTATGAATTATAACTTTAGTAAATATTTTATTTATCGTGGTTAACTGGTAAATCTGGTAAAAAAGGGTAATCAAATAATATTATAATAATATTAAATTACCCTAACACATTTCCTAACACTATATTATTATATTTTTCCGGCAATGATCATCCTTGGGTCGATTTTAGGACCCCATGTAGCAACATGATTGTGAAAATGGCATTAATTACTTTTAATTTAAAGTTAAGAAAAATTTTACCTAAACATGTATCTTTTACTAAACCAATTCTTATATGGGGTTATATAAGTGATCGATTTGAATATAAATACTAATTATAAATATTAAAATATTTCCCACATCATTTTATTTTATTTATAATTTTTATACATCAAATAAATAAATTTATTTATGACAGAATGGTGATGTAGAGATTACCTTATTAATAAAATATTTAAATAAATGAGATTATAAATACTAAAATATATTTATTTTGAATCTTTTTTTGTCATACATGAATTTAATGGATGATTATTACTTGTTATATTTAAATTAATGTAGTTTTTTTTGAAAGAACCAGGTTTTTATGGATTTTTTTAAAGTTATGATATGAATAGTGTATAAGAATATATTATTAGGAAAAATGACATATATGATGTTAAAAATGTAATTAATGATCTGTTTTGGGTCACTTGGAAACTTATAGTAACTATAATAACTATATATTTTGAAAATAAAAGAAGACATGATAAGAGATAATTTATTTATCTAAGGGTTGAAGATAAAAGATATGGTTATTTTTATGAACTAAACTTGTATAAAATCCATTAGATGAGATTATTTAGAACCATAATAATATGATAATTGAAATATATTACATTTGTGTTATTATAATTATAAAATCAATTAATAAAAAAATTCAAAACATTCCTAAACATCCCCTCCTCCCTCTTAAAAATTGACACCACCTTTATACCATAGTCACACCTCTCGATCACACATGGCTCATAAAAACACTCACCAAATAAGATACCAAGATAACTCACAAACTCCTATAAGCCATAAATTTGGAATAAGGTAATTAATGAAGGATTTTAAAATTATATCCAAAGGAGTTACCCGATTTGAGGTAATGTCTTCTCTCAAGATTCTTTAATTTTATTCCTTCTCAAACCCCCTATGCTCACTTTAATCAATTATTTTACAAAAAACCATAATATTCACAATTTTTTGTTTTTTAGGAGAATTATTATAACAAAACATACACACCCCTCCATCTAATGGGTATAGAACATACTATTTTGTGGACGACGAACTATCGCCTCATGAAACAATGATTGTTCAATCCTTTACTACCACCTCTCATGGCGGCCATTATGATAGAACTGTAATTATATATGACATATATGACATTTCTTTTATCTCTATGCTATTTAAATTCCCACTTATAACATACCTTTAATATTTTCATGTTGTAAAAATACAAGTATTTCATTTGAGGAAGTGCAAACTACCACACCCACAATGTGACATGACTCATTCATGATATACATGGTACATATAAATGATGGAATTAAAGGTATTATGTAACATATATAACATATATATAATACATTAGTAAAAATATATCTATGTATCAATTAGTTTTCATTCCTTTAAATATGAAATCAAAATGAATTTAGTGATCATGCGCATGCACGACATACCGTCTCCATGAACGATGCATTTCATTTCTTATATCCAAATGACATGGACTATTATAGATACATATATACTCAATATATATGATATATATGATATATAAATCATGTGTATCATTCTAGATATAATTAAATTTTGGCCAGATAGAAAATTTTAATTATATCATGTTCATTTTTGACACAATTATCGAACATCAACAAAACGACCGATATAAAAATGAATAATTATATGATTGTTATATCAAGGAGATAAGTGGTATAATTTGAATAATTAAATTTAAACAGGTTCTAAAGTAAGTATAAATTTACTTATGTTTATCATTCCGGAAGAATGATGAACATATGTGACGATTCAGACTCACGATAAGGGAAAATTTCCCCATTACAATTTTGTCGAATTATTCTTTTATTTTATGCCTTTTAATATAAATTTTTATATGTAGGTATATGATATTCTATATCATTAAATCTTTACATCTAATTTCAAAGTGATGAGACACCCTTTTCACTCTCATCAACTCATTTTCAGAATTTTTATGTGTCGTCGTTAGGGTGCTAAATTTTTGT
Organism: Viscum album; assembly: GCA_963277665.1. Classification (NCBI taxonomy): domain Eukaryota; kingdom Viridiplantae; phylum Streptophyta; class Magnoliopsida; order Santalales; family Viscaceae; genus Viscum; species Viscum album. The sequence goes on along the minus strand of OY728145.1, from coordinate 1,442,255,165 downwards.
AAGGGACATTGTTCCAATATCCTTTCTTTTGACAAATATTTTGATTTATACACGGATTGATTTTATACTATGTATAAACCCCTTTTAAATTTAATTTCACTAAAAAGGAAATATTTTTCTATGTATCAATTGACTAAATGACAAATGGAATGTTTCTTTTTAACGTAACCGGTGAAAAAGACCTTTCCGCCGCCGTGAGCATTATTTGATATTTGTCTTCCTTAATAAGAAATGATGTTTTTAATTGGAAAATAAATACAATATAAAATTTTTACATATTTTCCTATTGAAAATTGTTTTTAATGTGGTTTTACTATTTCAATATCAAGAAATAAAATCTTGTGATTTCAAATGAAATTAATGTTTGAAATGATGAAATTTTCAATCTTTTATGTGTGGTGATTATATTATTCTACATAGAAATTTTACAGGTGTTTATGTGATAAACCAAATTATGGGTGGTTCCATGATAAACCAAGGATGGGTGGTCACATTATATCCTCAAAATCATTAGATATAGATGTCTGTCATTTGGTTATTCCATTTGTAAGAATTATTTGTCGAAGTCGACCGCATGGTTATTCTATTGAATTATGATTTTGTCCCATGTTTACATTTTATATGTTAAGTGTGATTTCTATGGGATTTGTTGTAATATTTTAATTAAAAAAAGTGAATGAAATGATATTATATTTTTTGAAGTGTTTTTGAAACTTATTAAAGGTGAAAGGTATCACAATATGAAAGAGTATTCATGGTTTACTTGTTGTTTTGAAAAACTTAGTGTTTTCCTTCTTTATGTATCCTGTATTGTAATTTTTTATTTTCATACCATGTTTTTGAAATTTTTTCATATAACTTAATGTTTAATATTGTCATGGATGGTATCAAGTAAAATTCCTGATATTTGAAACATGGAACTAACCATGTTTATATTTATTTGGGTTTTTTATTTATGAAAAAATAGATTGTGAGTAGAAGTGTCTACTTGTAATATTCAAGTTGTTATATATAATTTATATACAAATAATCTATATATATAAATCATAAAATATCATCAACGTGAATTACTAACTTAATTCAAAATTATGTAATGTTCAAGGCTAGGTCCTTACACTATACCTACCAAAATATAGGGATGTTTTCTTATACTTAGTCTCATCCTTAAGGTTCTTACTGAAGTGATCCATTCCAAATCTCCAAAATAACAAGACCATCCTATGATACCAACTATATAGACCCTATACATTTACCGATAACATTACCTGATTTTAAGAATAATATACATCAGAGAATATGCCAAGAATCATGGTGTCTAATGTCTTTGAATACTAGGTAGATAAAAATAAAATTATGGGACTAAAAAGAATTCTTTATTTAATCATAAAATGGTCCGAAAACATCCATTGTATTCATACATCTTAATATGATGTCCTTGGGATAACATGAACATAGGGTTAAGATAAAAAGACCATCAAGGGAATAATCATAACAATAAAGAGTTAGCACATGGGTTATATTGCATTACATGATGACATAAAAAGGCATGTAACATATGAAATCATCACATATAAACATGGAATCATATAAACATGGAGTCTTAGTAATGTGGAAGAATCATAAAACATGACATTATCCTAATTCAATGCTAACTGCCATAACTGTTGCACATGGTTGCACAAGCCAAAGCTAAAAGCATGATTGTCGCACATTGTATCACAAGCCAAGGCTAACCTCCAAGACTGCCAAAAATTACATCTCATGAGACTCATCATTACCCAATGAATTGGAGAACTATATGAGTTCACCCATTTTAACTTTTCATGAATATATTTACACATAAAGAATCACTCATAATCAATCTCACATAAACAAAAGGGTTACCCATAGAAAGAACTGGGTACCATAATCCAGTCATAAAGCATATCAAATGGGTGTATCATAAAAGCTTCCAAGAATGAGAAGAACTAAAATATACATGGAAATTCATAAGGTAAAATAGTTTTGTATCATTGTAGTTGATATCATGTATAAGTGACAACATGTAAGAAATGTATTTATGATATTTTTGCATTAAAACATTTTTTTGCAGTTTTTAAACAAAATACTATATTTCCTTTAAAAAAAGAAAATGGAACGATCCTACATATAATACAGGAAGTGGAAAGGAATATTTTCATAATAAAAACATATTTTTATGTAAAAATTGTTACTTCAAACACAAGATATAGTTCACATTAAATCATGTAATAATTCGATAAGTTCCCGCAAAATAGGTTTGTTTATTGGGAAGTATTGAGGATGGAATTACTTAAAAACATGTATATCCTCAAAATAGAATGGGGTATGAATATTGAAACATGATTTGGTGAATATAAATAGTATGTAGAATTTTTTACATAAAAATAAAGGACAACTTCATTTGGGTAAGATAAATGATATAGATACCTAGAAGAATATATAAGGTTTGGGTAGAATACCTTACGAAATATCATCATTGCATCATGTGAACATCAGAGGTCTTAGTGAGAGAGAAAGGGATTTATCATAATTTTTAAATAATTGGGGAATTATGGTTAATTTGATAAATAATACACCATTATTAGTAATTATACGTAAAATGGAATAACATAGAAAAATTGTTGAATAAATGTGATACAGAGTGGATCCCTTACCTTATGTCTGATGGTGTTCTCCCCATGATATTAATGACTTGAATAATCAAATTAGGTTAATTAATAAATAATTAAATATCCTTTTTATATGTATATGATTTAATATATCCTTTTTAGTTCATTTATAAACTTTTCAATCAGTTAGGAGGTTCAATTTCATTGTTCAATGTTGTTTGTTTCATGTTAAGTTTACTAATATACATTTATAGGTAAACATGTATGGTGTCTGTGGTTGTCCAGAATTGAATCTATATAAAACTATTGAACATCCTGAATAATAAATTGTTTTAAATTTAATTTTCATACTTTTAGTGAATGTGAATCATTATATAAAACATAATGAAAAACACTTGTATTAATGTGGCGATTTGGGAACAATTAACTTGTTCTATATTTCTATTTTATATCATAAATTTATCATGATTTTAGGACCCTAAATAAAATAAAAACATATATTATGACCTATTTCAACCATTAAAGTTGTTTTGTGACAATTCAAGATGATGTTAATGAATTTTGAAAATATGTTGTCCTTGAATGTAATAAATCTACACATCTTGGATGATATTTTAATTTATTAAATAAAAGGAGGGGTGTGAGATATTATGAAAAACTATTACATTAGCATAACAGAATTATAGAAAACTTATCTTACTAGAGTTATCATTCCATTTTCATGAAGGCATGTGAGGGATGAAACAATAATAGAAAAGAACATAATATAAAATAAAAGAATCAGAAAAAGGAATTTACCTCTTCAAATTATCTCCTTTGTGGGATTCTTAAAGGGATAAGATTTAGACTTTTGAAGAATCTAAGGGATTCTAGATGTAGGGGAGGATCATGGGGAGTGATTTGGACTAAATTTATTGATGTCACAAGGATTTAGAGGAGAAAAGAGAATAGGGTAATGTTGGTGTTTTTTAGAGTGGTGGAGATGAGTGAATTTTGAATTTTTTAATCAATATCTAATTATTCTGCTGAATACATGCAATAGTGTATGATTTTTGTGACCACAAATAGTAATAAGTTCACTTGAGTTTTATCCAATGGAAATTTAAATCATAAATGACCCATGCATGATGTATAAATTTAGGTTTTACCATATATTTTGAATTATCATATTTTACTATTCATAAAAAATCAAGTGTTTTAGAAAAATACATAAAATTCACCCTAATCATGTTTTCAACATGAAGAATAAAAAATTTAAATCCATTTTTCTAAAATAATTTTCTCAATATAATTTATATAATTTTTAATTAATATATTAATTTACTTGAAAAAAAACTAATTTTAAAACTATAAATAATTTTATAATGCTTTAAAAATTTACACAAGGTTATAAAAAATTCTCTTAAATACAGAAGAAATAAAATTGTTAATTTAAATACAACAATTAAGATGATAAATTTTTTTTAAATAAATTAATTAATTTTAATTATTTATTTATGACATATAAAAAACCTATACATTTAATATCGTCAAATTATCACTTATTAGAGGCCTAAATTTTATTTATAAATTCATGGATGAGGACACTATTCTATTAGAAGATTTACTATTCATAAGGGTCATATTACTTTTCATATGGGTGGGTTACTATTCATAAGGGTAGGTTACTATTCAAAAACAATTTTTTTTATTCTATGAGACCCTAAATAGCTTAATGGTCACTACCGTGTATGTCAAATTTTTGTTATTCAAATCATGGAAGTGACAAACTTATTTTTAAAAGCCAAATTACAATTAATAAATCATTGTGTTCTAATTTCACGTGTTATATGACATAATTATAAGAATAAAATTTCTTTTGATAAAACATTGAGTTGTTATATGAACCCAGAAAAATAAAATACAATTAGGTGTCTTGAATAAATATCTAATAAGAGTATAAAAAGAAATCTTTGAACATAGAAGTATAGAAATGTAAATGAAAGGTACATCCTAACCCGGTAATTCCCATAGTTTCAATATAGTTTATCCAGGGTAATAAAATTTTCCCCAGGGTTCATTGTAATTTTTTATATTCCTAATATCCAAAAATTACTAGACTTTTTTCTGATACAAACAATAGAAAACCTAACATTTTAGTCATATTATTACATTACTTTATTCATAATTATCCATAAAATAAAAACCAAGGATCGTAAATTCTACTGTCCTTAGAAGACTAGGTACAGAAAAATGGAAACATCTAAATATTATTAAATAGATTTATATTAATATTCTATAATGATATCCAATCATCCTACGAGCCCCAACATCAACCTAGGATAACCTATGTAAGACATTAAAAAAAGGGATGATATAAAAAACCAAGTAAGGGAATAGTCATAGAAATAATATATATAACATGGGTTAGAAGGTATAGAAAGATGACATAAAAAGAAATGGTACATGAATAAAAATATAAATGCTTAAAATATAGGACATGTTATCATGTGATGATGGATACATAGAATTTTGGAAACATCAAACAACTTGACATTTACATTATTCAATGATAACTAACAAGACTATATCATATGGTGGAAAAAGTCCCATAATGGATTTGGTTTACTCTCCAATCCCATATATGAAATCTCAAGAGACTATAAATTACCCAATACATTGTAGCACCATATGTTTTCACCCATCATAACATGTTCATGAATATGTATTTGTTATAAATAATCATACATATGTAATAAATATATGTGTTACCCGGGGAAGGAATGAGTATCATAAGCATCTCATAAGGAATAACCAAAAGTTGTATCATAATGGTGTAAAAGAATGAATTGATATAAATAATAATTGTACATATATTGGAGAATATAGGAATAGATCATGATGAATATTTTCCAACAAGATATAAAACATACAAATTAGAGTGTTTAAGAAACATTTGAAAAAGTCCACTTTAGTGCGGTGTAATGAAAAATATTAAATACTATATAAAGAGTAAAAAACAATTATTACTATCAAAATATAAATAAAATATGATAGTTTTTCATGATTAATGTTTTGATTTTAGAAAAATTAATTGTTTCTTAAATTATTTTATGGAATGTACATAAAAGTATGTATGAGGTAGAGAAGTTCCATTTAAACATACTTTCTTATTAGGAGGAATTAAGAAATAAACACCATAAAAAATGTATTTGCACATAAAATAAGGTTTAATTGATCAAGATACATAATTTTGGAACATATAAAAAATTTTAATTATTAATAAGAATGATGTAATACAATGGGGGAATGAGACATAAATCACAAATCAATGATAATTTAAAGGTATAAAGAGATCCCTTACCTTATATCTGAATGTGTTATTCATCTGCACTTAATCTCATGGATAATAAATTTAGATGTATTAAATAAATAATTTAAAAATTATATATATATATTTTTAATTTATTATAATTTTATTTAGTATATTTATTTCAATTTTTCTGAGTTATAAAGCATAATTTCATTATCATGGGAGCATTTAGATATTTGTTTTCTTGTTGATTCCCTAGAGTATAATTATTAGAGTTCATGAAAATTTGAATAAAAAAATAGATGTGGAATGAAATGGAATTTATGTAAAAAAATATAAATTTAACTGATCCAAGATATCATTTTTTCTTGATATTACGATGATTCATTTGAAAAAATGTTAAAGATAATTGTTTCGTTTAGTTTTGTAGTTTTTTATTCCTCATGAACACATTTTGATTTATTGTTTAATATTATGTATATATATATTAGTTCAGGAACATGAAAAATGTTATAATAGGAATTTAAAAATATATATTAACCATTTTAAGGATTTTATAAACAACCTTTTGAGGAATTAAAGAAAAATGAAAAACAATAATCCACAAAGGCGGTGAATCAATAAATCACAGAGGATGTTTTTGTTATTATGATAAAAAGAGATTATAATAGGTATGAGGGTGGATATTGAATTAAAAATATAAAATAAAATTATATTTAATAATTTTTAGTTATCATTTAAATTTTTTTAGGGGACGTGAGGATATAATAAGAAAATAAATAAAATTAAAAGAGAAAGAAGCTGGATTTTACCGCTTGAATATTGTCTTCTTGAAAACCTTCTTATGTAACATGGGATTGGTATTTTATTGATTAAATAAGCTTTTTTATATGGGGAAGAGTCTTGGGAATTTAATTTTGTAGAATTTAGGAATGTTACCATGCCTATTAGGTGTATGGATAATGTGTGGTATTTATATGGGGAGAAGAGATGTGTTTTTGATTATTATATTCTTTAGTTAATTATTTTGGATCATGACTATCAATAGTTTTTATTAATGTTACTAAGTATTGTAAAAGGTTCATTTAATTTCGAAATAATGGTTTCTTATATATTAGAGGACTCCGAAAATCATTTAACTATATTATATTGTTAAATACTATAAATTTCTGTATTTCACTATTTAAAAACAATTCAATTATTTTAGAAAAGACACACCATTAACATTTTTTGACATGTAGATTTTAAAAATGGACTCCATTTTAAGAAAATAATTTTATATATATGAAAATTTGAATTTTTAATTTGAATCATCATTTATTTGAAAATTATTGATTGTAATATTATAACAAGATTTAGGATAGTTTTATAATTTAATTTAGGTATCATAAAATTATCTTATAATTATACTATAAATAATTATTATTTATGAATATATATAATGAATTTTTTTGAAACCATTATAATAAATATAGAACTGTATTTGAACATTTACATTTTAAAAAAATTCCAACACTTAATTTATCATTATTAAAAAATTTATTTACTTATTACATGACATAAATATGTCATATTTTTATTTATAAATGTCATAAATTTTATTTTTTACATTCATAGGTGAGGTTACTATTATAATGGTCAGATTACTAATCCAAATGATTTTATCACTATTCCAATGGTTGGGATACTATTTCAATTGTCATATTTCAAATAATCATAAGGGTTTAATACTTCTATAAGAGGGGATGCACTAGGTATAAACTAATTTAGGTATCCATAACTTCCCCTTCCCCATGTGTCCTCTCCTTATTTTATTTAGAAATATTATTATGTACTCACCTCTTTTTTTGAATAAATAAACGGATGGGGGGAATAAGGGTTTACTCCATCCGATAAATTCCCTTTTTTCCATTCATTTAACACTTCTATTTTATTCCATGGTTTAATATAAATTAATATTTAAAATAAATAATTTTTTATTAACCTTATGTAATATTTCCACAGCATTTCATGTTAGTGTGGTCATTATTGTTGATCTAGAAGATCCAAATATTCCAATTAATATTTTGGTAATTTTTATATATTATCACACCATATATTTTTTAATTATTATTGGTTTGTTCATTGAAAAAATCATCATTAATAATTTAAATGAATAATCTTTTTTTGGGTTCTCTATGTGATATATGTGATTTATACTTCATGACATAATTATAATAAAAAATATTTAGTGGATAAAATTACAATTTTTTACAATAACCAATACATAATATTTTAATAAGGTTACATGATTCATATGAAGTCCTTTTAGCATGTAACAGAAGCTATCAATAAAATAAAATTATTTAATGTAAAGTATTTCAAAAAAAATTATTGGGTGTTACATTATAACCCCATTAAAATGATTTTATCCCAGGAAATTTATCACATTGATTAAAATAGTTGACATCAAATATACCTCATCACATCTCCAGGTTCGCACATAGCTTTATTAAGCTTGTGGTTTCACTAAAAAACTTTTACCGGGTGATTGGTCTTGTTTCATAGAACCTTCTCTCTACAATCTATAATCTCCACCAATTTAAATTTATAAATAATTCCTTTATCCATAAGTATAACCTCTGAGTACAGTACATGTTAAGGATAAGGTATTTCCATCATCAGTAGATATATGTGAAACACATCGTGAACATGAGATGGATTCAATGGTATAACTAATTGATAAGCTAACTCAATGATATGATTAAGAATCTAAAAATGGACTTATATGAGTAAAGCATAACTTTCCCTTGTTTCCAAATCTCATCACCCTCTTCTAGGGATATATTCATAGAAATACAATTTCAAAACCATAAATAGATAGATATTTCTAATGATTTTCCGCATAAAGTTTTTATCAACTCTCATTAGCCTGTATATATGGTTTAATGGATCTATCATTCTCTACTATTTCCTATACAAGATCAAATCCCAATAATTTTTTTTCCAACTTCATTCTCAAATACTGATGTTATGAAATTCTAGTCAAAGAGGGCTTTTTAAGGATCCACCTAAATGATATAGTCTCCACTATTGTTGTAATAAAATTCCAAAAAAGGAATGTATTGATCCCAACCAAATTTGAAATCCATATAGAAATATATCAACATGTATTTAATAGTTTGAATGGTCCCCTAAAACATACCATCTATATGAGGATGATAAGAACTGATGATACATAACTCAATATCCTAATCTAGTTGGAGACTTCTCCAAAACCATATCCTAATCCTAACATCTATATCAGATTACAATTGATAGTGTTTCACCATGAAATCATACCAATTCTATAATTTATAATAGAGTATTTTTATCAAGAGAGGAATATTATCTATTTTCAATGATATGGACTGGCTTTATAATTCAATTGAATACAATCCAAATAGCCTTATTCACATTATATTTTTTGGTGAGTGCAATGAAAAAAAACAATGTATTGTTTTCCCGTGTCCATTCTGGTATGAGTACTAGTCATAACATCCTCTCAGACTTTTATCTATCATCCTTCAAATGATGAGATACTATGAATGATTTAACAGACTGTACAAATCTCTCTTCATGTCATCCAACTATAAATACACGTTCAAATATCTATACATATTTATACTTTAAGGATGAAAAGATAATTCATATCTATGAGAGTCATCAAATATCTCCCTCAAAACTAGTACCGATGGGACACATACATAGTTCATGATCCTTATTATTCCATCACATTCATGGACTAACTCATAAAATTTCATCACATTCTTTTTTATATCTATATCTTCCTTTTTCAAATAATTAATCTTCATATGGATATTGGGTTAAAGTCTCACTTGAAAAAGTTAACATTTCCTCTTTTCTATAATGAATTCAAGATCCATATTTTTCACTTCATTTAATATTGGAACTTTTTTATCATAATCATAGAAGAGATATCATGATCCTTTTTTACTTAGAGCATCTTCCACATTGTTTTTTTCATGGATTAGTTATGTATAGAGAAGTCATAATCATTAATCAGCTCTGACTATCCTCTTTGATGCATTCACATATTTTTTGTTGGGAAATTTTTCTCATGGACATTTAATTAATATTAAGCATAAGATATAATCATATCATTTTCTTGATAATATATGATAGACATTTCATTAATTCATCTCTATTGATTACATACCATTCCACACTACATGGTAGTGTAATTATAGGTCCACTCACTAGGACTATATTCAGTTCCTTAAAAAATTCCTCACATTCATATATAAAAAGGAACATGGATCCCTTCTTGGTTAAATTTATGAGTTGATTCGATATCTATAAAAAATTATCCAAAAATCACATAAAATATTTAAAAATCCAATAAAACAATGGATCTCAATCACAGTGGTTGGTCTGGGCTAATGTTAAATAAATTTTATCCTTGAAGAGTCCACTATTATACCCTCACTCGAGATTAAATTGACGAAGAATAAAAATTACAAAATCCAAAATTCATACTTCATAAATTTTTAATAATACTCCAACTTGCATGTTTTCTTCTGCACAATTCTAAAACTATCTACATGATCATCATTTATATATGCATAAAAAATAAAAAAAACCATAAATACTACCAAATATGAATCTAGAAATCTCTAAAGACACAATTAATTGAATCCATAAATATTGCGGAGGAAATAATAAGACCAAAATTAATCACTATAAATTTGTAGTATTCACAACTTTTATAGAATTTTATCATGGGTATATCCTCTTTTTTAACCATCAATTGACGATATATAGAATGAATATCAATCTTGGAAATCTATTAACCTCCACAATAGGTGGGTTCCTATCCTTATAATTAATGTTTCCCCATAATATTGCACCAACCATGGTTCAATTCCATGAATCCTCAAATTTAAGGATTTATGGGGGGGTTTATAGTAATGGGATCATATTGGAAGCCTCCATGGTGGGGATGGAAGGCTTCGACGAGCTAGTTCGTCTAGAGTGGTCTTGCTGGGAGATGCAGGATGTGGTAGGGGATTTAGCCAAAATAAAAAGGTGTTGTTTTGAGGATATCACTGACCTCCAATTGGGCTGTGGGTGGTCGGGTTTGATGGATGGACAAGTAGCAGCGATGCAGTGGTGTTACGGTGGGAAATGGAAATGTTCTATTGGATTGTTGAAGGAAGAAATCAGCATGCTTTGTAGATTATTAGTATAATGTGGTTGTGTCACAAAGCATCGACATAAGTACAGTGGATGGATGACTGAAAGAAGTGTTGATTCCTTCACAGTTGTAGATATAAATAGAGATCATGAAAGAACTTCCATCATTACAAGGATACCAGAATGGATGTTTGAGAGGGAATGACATATACCATTAGAACTATCCATAGTACTGGGAAATCATGTACAAATTCTATCTATGTAGATTTACTTGGTTGAGAGTTTGTTCAATATATATATATAAATGTTGGGATAGTCTGTTCATGGTGTCAGTTCTCCTGGGTCTTCATGCCAAATATAGGGCATTGTGTCTATGGAACTATGGTGAATGTATGGCTTCCCTCTTAATCATGTTTAAAATGTGGATAATATAATATTAAATAAAAATATATGGCCTTCACGTCATTCAGTGTATTGAGATCCACAGAGTTGAATGAACCGATCATAAATTTGAGGTAGAGAATAATTTTTATCAATAGTGATCTTATTATGATCATAATAATTAATGTGGATTCTCATCGATCAATATTTATTCTAAATATTATAATAGTTTCATCCCAAGGTGAGGACCTAGATGAATTAATCCCTTTTTATGATTCTTATGGAGATTTCACTTTGATTTTTATAACTCAATTAGGTCGGTTCTACATGGAATCATGGAAATAGGTGTTGCACCAAGTATGCCTTTTATTGAAAATTTAAATTCACTATATATTGGAAGACCATTAAATTAATTTATAAGGACTTAAATAAAAACCCGCAGAATAGTAATATCATTGAAGTTGTGTTTCTCCACAACCAAATAAGATAAAAATCCAATCTGAGGAAGAATGAGGACCTAAATGATGGATGTAATTTCCTTCATAAGGTTAATTTTTTCAACACACTAGTAGGATATTATATGTTGGTTTAGGATATCAAACATAACATCCATTCGTTGCAAATTTATATGGGATTTGTATAATTAAATCTAATACATTCCCAAAAATAAATTAAATTTAACTATAGGAAAAATTACATGATTTACCAAAAAAAAGTTTTCACAAACTCTAATTGGAGATGATTTATAAACCAACGATTTGGTTATCAAACCATTAAGGATTTATTATTCTAGATAAACATATAAATTTTGTGGTGGTACCATGATACACAAAGAAGATTATTTAGATATTAAAGAGTGGGTTAATCTAGAATCAAATAAAACATTTTCAGTTCTACAGTGGATGGTTTTTTTTCCTTTCACCATGTGTTATCATACACCACATTAGAAATAGTTATCAAGTGGGATTTACCTTGTATATGAGCATAAGATTTTGTAAATATTAATAATCAAAATTAAATTTTATATCAAGGAACTGGTTATCACCATTACTCTTCTCGTTTTTTCTAAAACACATGAAAATTAATAATGATGATATCCTTGGATAATATCCCTAATTAAGAAAAATTCATATCAAGGGTTTTTTATATGATGATTAAAAATACCAATAAAATAACATTAAAAAATTAATGAGGAAAATACCATTTCCAATTTGTAAAAATTATTGAAAAAAAAAATTAAAATTATTTTTTTAGGAAAATAACCACATATATATATAGATTATGCTTCAATGAAAAAATCATCTATGAAGGAATGAAAATCCATTCTTGTCGTATATGATAAAAATGGTCTTCAATTGTTTTTATTAAAAGATACAAAGTAACATGTTTAGAAAATTAAATAATATTCCTTTAATTAATTTATAAACATTCAAAATGGTGAAAAATTACTTTAAAATATTATTGTATAATAGTAAAAACCATCATAGAAATCTTTAAGCAATTTCATCTCAAATGAAGAGTGAACTGAATTGGACTTTCCTTAAAAACATATATTTTGTTGATTGAGTTTATAAGGTGACAAAGTGATAGGAAAACTTGTATTTTCAATAATGAAAACATAGGAGAATAAAATTCAACAGTATCAAGATATTTTTATAATAATATTTCATAATCACGACTTAATTATAAATAATCCAAATAAAAAATGAGATTGTAATATAAAACACCTTACCTTGAGTTCATCTTAACTCGAATGAACTCTAAACTATTATATAATAAAATTAAATATATTTTATTTAAAAAAATTGAAATTATAATAATTATAATATCATATTGTATCCCTATAAAATATTTCAACACCCCTTTTATAAAAAATTCTTTACTAAAGTAATCATTTCTCAGTGTTAATTATTTTATTTATCAATAGTATTTCACTTAATTAGTTCTAATACTTATAAATAATTATTTTATAATAATATATAAAATATTAATAATGATATAAACATCTTATATACTCATTATATTCATACATATAGTCATCTATAAAAGATTGATATTGAAAAATGAATTGCATCATTTATTGAGATGGTAGGTCGAACATACACACGAAGGTTGTTTTAATTTGATTTGATGGATGGGATAAAAGAAAGGTAAATATTAATTTACATTTATAGGATAATTATTATATGATAAATATCATATATATTCATAAAATTATTCCACATACCATCTATAAAATGAATAAGTAAAAAAATTAGAAAAATTTTTGGAGGTGGTTATCCACACATACGTACTGATGATGTTTTCACTTCCTTGACGATTGGATGGTACATATGTAGATGTGATATTATATAAATAGAAGTATAATTATGTCCTAAATGTCATATATAATCATTAAAACCATTATAATACTCATCCATAAAATATGGTGGGGGAAAATGAATTTTATCGCTACGTTGAGATGGTATGTAGTACGTATGCATGAGTGATACATTAACTTCCTTATCAATATTAAAAAGGGTATATAATGGTGTTTTCATATTCCTAAAAAATATATATTAATTTGGATTTTTATTTTTCTTTGAAAATTTCAATAAAATTATAGGAGGTAAATAATAGTAGTAACGAAAGTTATATGTTAAGGGGATTAACTGTTATTTAAAATGACACTTTCAGATCTCCTCTAGAGGGATCTAGGGATGGACTTATGGGAATAATATAACCTATAAAATGGGTATATATATGTAGAGAATAAAATTTTATAGTTGTATTAAACATTTTAGTCTTAAATTGGTGTAAGTAAGTGAGATTGGTGGTGACCTTTTATAATTGAGGAGAGATGAACGTTTGGAATTTCTCAAAATATTAAATTATAACAAATTCATTATCAATAAACATTCTTCAAAATGGATTCGTATTTTAAGATATGTAAGTATAGGGTTGTAATCCCTTCAAAAAATTATATTTTATACATTTTTTGGTGTTATTTTAATCCTTATTATGTTTGATTAACTATTAGTTTACCAATATTAATTTTAACTATAAGTAAGACTTTTTTCAATATTAAAGGTATTTAATTTTTATTTTTAAAGATAAAATTTTACAATTAATGGAAACAATGGTAAAAATTAGTACATATAATATCCAGCTTCTCTTATTCCAATATTGTTTTGAATTGTAAATTATTTAGTAAAATATTATTTAGATAGAAAATCATTATTTTGAATATTGAAACTATTCATTTAATTTGACATAAAAGACAAAAATACAAAGTTGGAATTAGAAAATAATATTTCATAATAAATCAAATATTTAATAATCACCTATAAAATTCATGTAACAATATAAATAACTCAAATTGTGTTACTTTTAATATTTTTAATATCAATTATTTTCCTTTTCCGATAACAGAATAAATATTTTTTGCATTGTGTTATAAATGAAGGTAATTATATAATTTATAAAAAATATAAATAAATTACCTTCATTAATATAATTTCATTATTAAACAAATATACATTTATATTCATTATAACATTTTTACACTATGTGGACAGATAAGATATATTAAAATCAAAGTGAATGACATTTTGCAACATTTATTGATTTAAATATATATAAATCATTTTCAGGGAAACAATTCAATTAAAATAATGATTTTACATACTAAAGAGATAATAATAAAATTAATTTAGTCCAAAAATAAGTAGGATGAAAAATAATATCCATTTCACTTATTTTTAATCTTGATTATCGTTATTTACCCTTTATCAAGGTGATACATTTTACCATATTTACAATTTATATTGACTGAAAAAAATGCACTATTGATAAAATTTTAACAAAATAATTTTATAAATTTAATTTATATTATCTAATTTTTCAACTATAAATGGTAGAAATAAATTTTAAAATATGTTTAAAAATGTGAAAAAATAATTTGAAAAATATATATAGTAATGAAGATGGATTTATTCTTATAATATTATTAGAAAAATAGGGGTTAAATATTTTCAATTTTTGATCATGTAAATATTATATAAATTTCATTAATATCAATCACCAAAAGAAATTAATTTTTCTAACAGTAAAAATATAATTTTTTCATAACTCAAATTTAGAAATAACATTAGTTTTGTTTCTAATAATTTTTTAATTATAGTCACTTGAGTACAAATGAAATAATTTTATAAATGTGCTGAAATTGTATTTTAAATTTTTTAGTTATTTCTATTCATACCCTCCATTCCAATGGCAATGTGATAACATACACATAATATTTTGACAATTTTATGTGGTTCATCTAAAAACAATACTCGGTGTGATGAAAACTATTAATGAAATATAATTATTAGAAGAGAAATGTTTCAAAAATACCTTAGTGTGTTAAAAATATTGTATTAGATATTATAAATTATTCCTCACACAATAAGGTAATTAATGTTATATAATATATTAGTAGTTTCTTGATTCATAATTAACAAAAAATATTACGATAAACTTTATTACCACATGTAAGGTAGGACATGTAGGGATTAGATAGACTAAAAACTAGAGGTGTGTATCACATTATGTTAAAGTTTTCTCTATGTTTATTCTTATCATTTATCCATTTGATGGACTTTTTTTCACATTAGTCTTCCAACTAACATTTTCTAATTTATTATTTAATTGTTCTTATATATATTTTATTTTATCATTTTTACCAACATGTTCATTTTCTTTCCAAATGTATTATCATTGTGACACTCAAAAACATTCACCTATAATGAAACCATAATATCTTGGATTCATTAATGCTACTAAATGTAGTTTGTATTTTGCTATAGTAGATGAAAATTTTTATGTCTAGACTGGCTAAACAAATATTAAAAAATAATTTGTCATTGTTATGTGTTATTTTATTAATCTGTAATAGATTTATATTATGTCATACATATACATGATTACAGTAAATTTGTTTTTTTTCAACTACTATTTGAAACGTTTTGTTAGCATGATCCATCATTGATAGAAAATGATGTTGGATTTACGTGCCTAGAAATTTTGATTCATTAATATCCATATAAATAAATGAGTATAATTATAACTTTGTTTAATATCACATAAAAGTTGTAACTTATATTTATAAATAATTCAATTTTACCAAGTGAATTTTATCCCATCGTTGAATTACATAATAGGCATGATTGTTTCATTTCTTGTTATTTATTTTTTATATAATTCTATTTAAATTCATAGATTAAAATTTCTGAATAAAAATGATTTATACACTAAATTACAGATAATAAAATTTAAATTATAATGTACCAAATATTCCTCCTCCTCTTAATGGCCTAGGAAAGCAACCCAAATTTCATGGATTATGATGTATGTGTATACGAATTGTGGGGGGGGGGGGGGGGGTTTATTACCCTCACCATCCTTAAAATGTTGTTTTGTAATACATTTCTAAAATTCTATATGAGCCTTTACAATTACCATTTTTTTAAATTTCATCCTACAATATATTAATATAAATGTATTCTATAAGGGATAATGAAGGGAAGATCTGCATTTCAATATATTTTTTGGAGTAAAATATAGTAACTACATCATAATATTACATTAATATATTCCAAAATTATTAAATTCACTACAGGAGAAACATTTTTCTTGCATCTATATCAGTAAATAAATGTATTTGAGTACTATATTCAATGTATCTAATGAAAAGATGATTTTAAGGGTAAATATATTTTTTATAAGAATTCCATCCAAACATGAATATCTTACCTCTACTCCCCGCCTTAATAATTTAAAATAAACTGATCATGCTACAACTCTCTTATATTTTTTCAATCTTAAATTTTTTCCTACTTTCTCAACTTTATGTTTTTTCATACTTATAAAATATTTTTCACATTCTAATGTTTCCATAATTTCAAATTAAATATTATTTCTTCCATAATATTGAAATAATTAGTAGGTATATATTCCATTATCTATATAACTAGTTAAATATTTAGTTTATATTATTTAAATATATTACTAAACATTTAGTATTATGAAGTAACACATTTTATAAATAAAAAACATATCATACACATTTTTCATATTCATTGAACTCATTTATATTATTTAATGTTTTATGGGATTTAGTGATAATATAGTGTATCCAGATCCCCTAATCCTTGTCTCCTTTGAAATAGAAGATATCTTCTATATTATGGCCATTATGATATGATTTTTAAATCCCTATTAAAGGGCCATACTCAATTATATTTTTCTTTGATCATTTTATTTTATTGGTCCTAACAAAACAAATGATCAACTATCATTAGAAATATTGAAGACCAAATTATATTAACTACTTATGATTCGATTATGAACATTCCATTTTTATACCATTCATGAATAAAATTCACTTTCACAAATACTAATTTATTTACTTTGACTACAATCCAATTATATTCCCATTTTCATAAAAACATTTCCACATGAAATATTTTATACACTATGATATTATTTATAATAAAACTTTTTTCATGAGAGTATAGAAGTGTTATTTGTTATACCCCTATCACATGTCATCTTCACTATATGGTTATACTCCCAAGTAGTTTATAATCTAGTTGTGTCTGGTTCTATACCCCAGCCACTAACTCTTTTATAAATATTATTTATAAACCTGAAACATCATTCCTCTTTGACTAGTTACATACCACATCTAGTATTCTCTTCAATATTTGATCCATGGATAGAAAAAATCACATATTTTTCAGATAATATCTTCTTCCAATTATGAGGAATCTTCTGCTGTGAGAGTACAAGATCCAAATCACTCATATATAGTTATTGAAGATCAATAATAGCTACTTGGAACAGGTTTTCAGGACTTGAAAATCCTTCCAGATCTTATACAACTGGGATCCTTCTAAGTCTTCAAGTATATAAGTGTGTATTCTAAAGGGACATGTTGTAACATCCTACCCATACTCATTTGATTTGGATGGAATAATGATATAACATGGCCTTAGGAAGAATCCCCAAGACATCAAAATAATAATATAATTTCCAAGGGCTTCATAAGTAATTGGGGGATGATTTTTTCTTTGAAAGTATAAAATTAGAACCAAACATACCACTACTAAACAACCCCTAAATTGGTCATGATCATAAATTAAGAAAAATCAGTATGTAATAAATCAATTAAGCTATATCTGAGTACTATGTATAAACCATGATCTACAAGATATTAAATGAAGAAGATAAAACTGACGATGCTCAAAGACTCTAAAGACCCCAACTCAACAATTATAAAAAAGATCCATTATCTAACTCAAAAATACATGCCCTTATTTAATGAATAAACAATAATTAAATTTGATACATTCAAATTACCATTTTCCTGATAAATGATATCTTCAATCACACTAAAGTGATGTAGGGGTGAGTAATGAAAATCAATAGGTTTTCCCCAAATGAAGACCCTAATCACACAACTAAGATATAACATGATAGAGCATTTATATTTAAAAAAATTATATGAAAACAATTAAAATTAGATTATATCAAAGCTATAACATCCAACAGAAAGCAGTTTTCATACTAATACAGTTTTCCAAACAAAAGCCATTTCCATGGAAGGATACTTATAATTAAATTAACCATTTCAAAAATTCATTAGGCATGACACCTTTCATTTAACAGAACCAAAAAAACCCTTATTGAAACAATACTTTTGTTTACCATTGATTGTGTAACATGACATCGATAACACATCCCTTTGATTGCGGTACTTCATTACCATTTTCCATTCCATTAAACTCATGATTAACCATCTAATCCAACATCCATGACAACACAATACATTATAATTCATTCCAATAAAACTATAATATTATTGAAAACAACGTTTCAAAAATAAAAACCCATTTTAATAAAATTAACATTTTAATGTCATGTTAACATTATTACTTTACACAAAACACCCTATTTTCCCAATTCCATAAACCATCATAAAATAGAGCTTCCATCAAGAATTGCAGAAAAATTTCACAATTAATTTCTAGAAAAACAATTAATCTTAAATAAATCTTTAATTGTATAATAATATGATTGAGTGTGAATCCCATACCATAGATACGATGGAGAAAATGACGAATGACACAAATTCTTCATCCAAACAGGGTTGAATCTCTAAAAACCAACCATAGTTCATGTTTTATAACATCAACACTACCAAATATCATCATCATTGGGATAATTAATCATAGATATATTCATAATTTATCAAATATATTAATCCAATAGAGGGAAGAAGAACATGACTATGAAAAATCACCATGAATGGTGACTTACCAAGGAATGCAGCCTTCAACCCACTAATACTTTCCAACAGATCGCTCCCATATCAAGGGGGAATATCTCCAAAACCATTGGTTGGATAAAATTCCATATAAGGGTCACAAATGAGGAAAAAGTGTGTTTTAGAGGTAATATCATATAATATACACAATATAAGGATATAATTTTTAACCGTTCATGGTTTAGTTGCATGGTTAAGAAAACTGTGTGAAACTGTGCGCCAACCACTCTCTATGAAACACAATTCACACAGTTGGATCACACTACTAGAAAAATCATGTTCCAATATTGTTTTTACCTCTATTAAAAATTGAATTGTTACTCTTGGGTGTCCACATGGTTTGTCCAAACTATGCGACTAGACGTGCACCTACCCAGTAGCATCTATATCACATTGCAGGGTTTACTATAAGATATTCATGGTTTTTTTTAACCATGAATAAACCATGAACCTCATTAAAATCCAAAAACACATTTCAAAATATCTCTAAACACTCCAAAAAGTCACCCAAACACTTTAAAATAATTACAATACATAAATAAAGTGTTACATACTTGAAATAAAGGGCAATACATTCTCCCATACACTGGCCTTTCTATTCCCAAAAAGTAGAACACCCCCATTTCTATGAAGGAGTTGAGGACTCTAATCCACCATGTACTTCTCCCATTCCCATGTCTCTTTCTAAATCTTACTATGTTTCCACAAAACCCACACTGGACTAATGTTTTTTCCAGAAAATACTTTTCTATTACATATACATAATATGTATCATCATATTTCCCAATAAAACATCTAGATCGATGAAAATGTTATCCTAAAAAATAAAATGGTTAGGATCATGCTGATACTTTTTAAAATAATATATATGAAACACATTATGAATTTTATGTATTCTGGGTGGAAAAGAAAATCAATATATCACCACAAAAACCCTATTCATGTATCTCAAAATGGCCTATGTATCAAGGAGTTTACGTCCCTTCTTCTCTAGATGATGAAATCCAAGCGTTGGAATGAACATTAAGAACCCATGATCACTGACCTAGAATGAAAAAATAGTCAATGACGATACTCATATGATAACTGATGACTTTGATCCATATTCATTGTATTCATGATCAAATGAATATTCTCCGTTGTATCATGGAAAATGCATGGGCCAACCAAGGATTTCTAACAAACATCCATGAAAAATTATGGAGAATGACAACAACACACATACAATGCTTTAAAGAGAGCCACATGTATTGAGGATATAAATTTTTTATTATACAATAACACTAGTTTCAAAATGTGTTCCTCTTATGAGACAACAAAATCCATTACACAAGCTCTCAACATGTCTTAAAACATTTGTATCGTCCTTTCAGATTATCAATATAATTAAAGGTGATAAAGAGTAATGAAGGATTGCTGAGTCCCAAGGGCATGTTTTATGGAGTTCCTAAAATGACACTTAAACCTCATATCTCTGTCAGATACTATCCAAACTGATATTCCATGCCTCTCTACCACTTATCTTTTATTGATCTTTGGAGAAATCTTCCACCATATGAGATTCAAAAATAGGGAGTAAATGGAAGAAATTTATGAGGTGATCCACCATCACCAATATATAATCATTTTTCAGAACCATCCAAGGGATACATGTCACAAAATCCAAATTTATTCAATCCTATTTTTAAATAATAATGTGTAAAGGCTTCAACATACCCACTACTCACTAATTCTATACCTAAAACTGAGGAAAAGTTAAGCATCTTGAGGCAATCTCAGCCACCTTTTTATCGTGGACCCCTACAAAAATGGTGTGTTCAATGACTTATACGTATTTTATGTTCCAGTATGAAATTCTTTTCTCTAATGGTGTAAGTATGTGGAACTTATTCCTGAAAATCCATAGGTATGGTCATCAGAATTTTGAAATCACAAAAATGAACTCACATCTAGTTTCCATCCCCCAAAAGTACCATAACATTGATTTACAAATCTGTTTGAACATATTCTCAATCAAATGTGTATCCCTATTAGACCATATCTTCCAAATTAGGAAGAAATGAACCTCAAATGAAAACACTAAAATACATCAGTCTTTAAAATTTATGTGCAAGTCAGCTAACACCAATATCAACTACCAATGATCAAAAGAATCTTTTCTAACTGATAATAAAAATTTCTACTTAATTTATATTCCGTTGAATTTTCATTACCTGGTGCATACATTAATTCAAAGTCAAACATTTGTAGATTTTCTATTCATCTTATTTGTCTCAATATTAATTATCCTTGTTGGATAATATTCTTTACGATCTTGTGATCTATAAACATAGTAAATATCTCCCCAAAGAGGTAATTATGCAATGTAATCAATGAATTAACTACAATAGGTAACATAATGTTATGTATAGGGTTGATCTTCTATCGGAACTATAACATCCATAGCTATAAGAAACAATGTGATCTCCCTACTAAGAAAGAATCACAAAAACAATCTTGAAGAATCAAAATATACTATGTACCTTTTCCTTTATTCTACAAATATGAAGATATGTGCTGATGAAAGGAGATCATTAATCTCTTGAAAATATTTTTTACATTCACAATTCCACTAAAATGATGTTTTATTCCTTGTCAATGATGTCATCATGAATATTTTCATGAAAATTAATGAAATAAACATCAATAATAACCCTCTAAACCAAGTAAATAGTGTATCTCAAATGAATTATTTGGTGCTCAACATGAGATAACACCCTCAATATGTTTTGGATCCATATAAACACCTCTTTCATTGAAAACATGGCTAAAGAAACATACCACTTGTGTCTAAAAATCACACATTGAAATATTTTTATAGAAATGATATCTATTAATATTCCCAACACTGTATCTTGCTATAAATCATACTTAGATATTGTAGTTGAATACACTATTATTTCAACCACAAACACAAGAAAAAAAATCCAGGTATCTTTGAAAAATATGATTCATCAATCCCGTAAGAATTATTGTTGAATTAATTTGACTGAAAGACGTCACCACATACTGATAGGGGACAAATCTATTTTTGAAATCTATCTTTAGAATATTCTCATTTCGATCTTGCAATTAGTGTTATCCTGATATCAAGTCAATTTTAGAGAACCACTAATATACCTTAATTTGATCGAAAGGATCTTCTATGCATGGATGTGGATAATAATTCTTTATTGTATCTTGGTTATTTTTTCGATAATACACACACAAGTGAAGAGTTTCATTTTCCTCTTTGACAAACTATATTGGTTCTTTCCATATAAACGTGATACCTAGAATTAACCATTTTATTTCTAGCTTATCCAACTGTAATTTAAATTCCCTTCACTATATTGGAGAAATTCGATAAGGCAGAAGTGAGATAGGACTGGTCCCCAAGAGTTGATCATTGGTAAAATCCACTCCTCTTATAGATGGAAATCCTGAGAAATCATCCAGAAAAAAAAAGAACATTGAAGAACAACAATTGGAAAAATTCTATTCTTGATTTCTTACATCGATGCAATGCTCAAAGCTACCAACTGGTATGAGATCGTTCCAACTGCACATCCCCAAATTCCAATTTCACATTCCATTACATTTTGGTCTTCTCTAAAGAGATTCATGATGGGATCCTAAATTGTAAATCAAGTTGTTCACATATAACAATCGATGTGAAACTTTAATAATGTCATCTAATCCACACATAGAATTCTGTTATAGTCATCCATCTCTTGAACTGAGAAATCTCATATCAACATAGGTCCATCAACAGTTATAGAACATACTACACACATAATGTCTCAACATTCTCTTTGACCACGAAGAGTTTTATGTTTCAAAAAAAAGGTGTCATATCAACACGTAAACCCAAAATATCAATAACATGATAAGAAATAAAAGAATGGGATTAACATGTATCCTATAATAATTTCATAAGGGTATAATTTAAAATAACCATACATATAATAGTTGATGTTCCATGTCGATCATCCACAGTCACTTACATAGCTCTATGTAGTTTCTTACTTGATACATTTTATTCTTTATTTCCATATTGAGACTGCCCTTACCGAGGAGTTATGGTATTCTCAGAATCACCATGTATGACTCATTTCTGCTGATAAATGGTATTCTACTAACCCCAATCCATCAAAGCATACGACATCTATGAAACATGATATGTGTCCCAAACCCCTGGCATTTGAGCACTAATATAATAGCACTGAAGATGCCCTATCTTGTTGTAGTTGTGGAATTTTCTCTTCAGTTTTAAATAACCCTGCTACATGTGATCCAAATGACAACATTAGATGAATATTGGGTTTCTCTTAAGTCAAGGAGGAATATTCATTGATCCAACAATCCAATTCTTGTTCAATACACTACCTTGGAAATAAGTGTCTCTCTTCCTCTTTCTCCCAGTATTAGAGTTCCTAGTATTTTCAATAGGTATCCACAAGATTCATCCACCCATATCATTATAGATTCACCTTTTTTTATCATCTCCCAATTAATTGTCTCCCTCAAATCTGTTACAAAAATAATGATAATTTTTAAGCGAATCTCCTGCCACATACGTAATTGAAATTATCATGCCTTCAATGACATGCTTTCAGTATCTTCAGGTGAAATGCATAATAAATTCATAAATTTAACTAAATAATCAATCACCATCAGGTTCTCCAACATAAATATGAAAAAATATATCATTCATTCAATCCAAAATGTATGAGGATAAATTTTTTTATTGATAAATTCATTGAAATACTCCCATGCAATGCCTTTGTAAAATTTAGCCTGAACAGCTAAATTCTATAACCATCATGTAATATCCTCTGGCATGTATGTTTCTAACATGACATTCATCACTTCTATTGTTGTAATAAAATCAAATATTTAATTCATCCTATTTAGGATAACCTCTTCTTTCTATGGGTTTGAATTAAACTAAAAGATGGATGGATACTAATTCTAGAACTAAATAGAATGATCCACTTGACATGGTTCATTCTTCATTTTCCCTCTATCCACAGCCTAAAAGGCATGCACACTACTCTAAACTAGCTGTTTCATCACATGTGGATCAGGTGTAACCACATTCTTAGTATCCTTTTACAATATTTTCCACGGTGCCTATTAAGTACCCTTTTCATTAACCATAAACCAAAATCCATATTTCTAACTCTCTAGAAACTGAAGACTTAGAAATTTCAAAATAACAACATCTTAACATATCATAATAAGGATTTCCCAAAATTTCACATTTTCATTTTCTACCCATTTTTGAAAAGTCTGCCATGATTATAAAAATAAAAGCATTTTAAAAATAAAATGCTCATTTCATTTTCAAAATCACGCTATTGAATACCTTTTTCAAAACGTTTAAATGTAAATATATTTCGAAAAAATAATAAATCATTACTCAAATGACATATGAAATACTAGTGGGATGTAATTTTATCAATGCCTTTCAGGATCATCACATTGGATAAACCCATGAAAATGAGATTACAACTCATATAAGTGTCTCCAAAACACTTTTGTACAGAAATCCCTAGTACCATGAATTTCATGATAAATAGGTTAGCTATCCCATTTTTGGGCATCACATTTCAAGTCTTGATAATCATACTCCTTGTTACCATCCAAAATCATGGACTAAACCATAATAATTTTCATCACTATGACTGACACAACCGATAACCAAGGATCAAACAAACTAATCCCACTTGCAAGTCAAGGACATAACAAGACGAAACTGATCACCTCTTATACCAGTTATAACATCCCTCTCCTCCACATTGTCCTTAGAGGGAATAAGGATTTACTTGTCCTTAGGCTACATCTCCATGAATTGAACAAATTGATCTCACATATAATACAATGAATGATAAACTGAAATTTTTCACCTCTAATACCACTTGTAAAATCTTCCCCTCCAAATTTTCATGAAAATTTTTAAGGATATTACATGGTCTTAAGTGGCATATCCAATAAACTGAAGGCCGAAAATAAATTCCAAGGGTTTTATAAGTAATTAGGGGATTATTTTACCTTTAAAAGTAATAAAACAAACAAAAGATACCATAAAAATCACAAAATGATGACTGAACATAATGTTAGGAAAGAAAATATAAAAAAACAATCCTTATATATCATAGGACCAAGAGGAAATAATGTTCATCATCAACTACAAAGAAGAAATAAAACTAAAAAGGGTTAAATACTCCAAAACACTAACTCAAAACATTCTCGACTAGATCCAAGATCCAACTCCACTATCCAAGCCCATTTATCATGTAGCACCACTAATGAAATATGATATATTCCCTTTACCTATTTTCCAATATACGATATCTACAAACACAACAACATTTTTAAGGAAGGGGTGAGTAATGAAATATAATAGACTTTTTTCCCAAATTAATTTCATACTAATTACTGAAGAATATAACATGTTAGAAAATTTATATAAAACAATTTCATATAGAGTAGTTATTTATAGTTTATATCAATGCTAAATCATCTCTATAAAAAATTGTTTTCATAATAAAAATATTTTTTTGGTCCGAAGTCATTTTCAAGGAACGACACCAAAAAATTAATAAAAAATTTCCCAAATTCATTTGGCATTACCAAATTAATTTCAATTAACCACAAACAATATCTTCCACATAATATTTTTTTCTTCTATTAATAGTTTAACTTCACATCTATAACCCATCCCTTTTATGGTGGGATTTCATAACCATTATATATCCCCTATAAATCAAGAATAACATTTTAATCCAATAAGAATGACAACAAAATATTTTCTAAACCATTCAATAAAAACAATCCATTTAATTAAAACACATTTACACACATTAAAACCAAACAACCAATTAAAAATCATAATTATGAATTCTTGTTATAAATTTCAATTTTCACTAAAACTCCAAATTTTCAAATCCGTAAAAAAAATAATTCTTCCATTAATAATTTACAAAAATTATCCAAATCAATTTCAATAAAAATAATGAATTTTATAAACTTCCTTCATGTTCTAATAATTGGTGTCAAGAGTCAAGCCACCTACCTTGAAAACATTATAGGAAACAAAGAATAGAGCAGATTCAATAACAAAACCAGGTTGAATATCAAAAATCCAACCTCAGATATTGTTCCCTACCATAACTATTTCCAAATATACTTATAATTGGAATAAAAATACATATATATCTCCCTAATGGATCTTATATATGATGTCAAGTTATGGAAGAAGAAAATATCTATGAAAAACCTCAATGACCCATGACTTACCAAGGAATATGGAATTCAAGGCACCATAATTTATCAATAAGTCGATCTAGGATCAATGTGGAAGTTCTTAATATGATTTTGGAGGAGAAAAATCAAAATTTTCAACATAAAATTTAAAAAAATATGTTTGGAGGTAATCTTTAATGAGATACACAATTTAAAGATCTAATTTTTTTTTACAATGCATGGTTTAGGAACCCAATTAAAAAAATCATACAAAAATCATGTTGAAGACACTATCACCAAAACACCATTAACATGGTTATATGAAACTAATAGGAAAACAATGATCTAATTATTTATCCCTATATTTTAAATTTCCTGGTTACTCCTGGGTGGACATAACGGTTGGCCCAACCATGTGCAAAACTGTGTGCCTACACAACAGTTTCTAGCTCATTATTCATGGTTTCTTGTATGAGTTTCATGGTTTACAATAACTATATTTTAACTTTTTTACCTCAATTAAATCCATAAAATAATTTTAAAAGTCATCTAATCCCATTAAAACATCATGAAAAGCCTTTACGTACTTAAAATACATAATAAATGGGATAATTGCATTAAACTGAGTGTGATACACTTATAGTTTTGGCTCTACTTCTCTAATAAATACATGATGTATCAAACTATAATAATGATATTACAAATATACATATATGTTCTATGATAATGATAAATTTCTTGGATGCCTATATTTATCTTGAATATAAGAATAATAAAATCCAAAATTATTTTCCATTCTCAATTTTTTTATTTACCTAGGTTTTTCTAATTCAAAATCTATCATTATTGTCATCATTCAAATAATACTAAATCCTCTTCCAAAACTAGTAAAATATTCAAAATTAAAACATCATTCGGCTCGGGTTTTTAATTCATTCTACAATATTTTTATGTCGAAGTCAACACCCCTTAAAAACTCACTACATTTAAATATTTTATGAAATCAGGCTCTCATTCATTCTATCTTATTACATTAATAACACAGATTGAATATTTAGTAATTTGTGGAATATTTTCTTATGTTAATTCATTATATATTATATAAATATCTCATAGAAAATATTTACTAAACTAATATCATACTCTTTATAGTTCCTCTTTAATATTTTTCACTCCTATAAATAGTATACTCATTTTCATATGCATGGAAAATGATGTGGAATATCCAACAACAATATTGGACACATAAATATTTATCATGAATCTCTTATTACAAATATTAACTATGTGTTCACAATGTATCATAATATGGAAATATTATCACCATAATGTTTAGTAATTATCATCATTTTTGTTGTAGTGACCAAAACATATATTGTATTGTGATATTTCCTTGTTCATTGAATTATTAGTCATTAAATTCATAGGAGGTTCATGTAACTCATGTGGTATCTCCATCTACAATGAATATTCCATAGAGTATATTCATCTCATGGTACGTCAATCTACCATGATGCCTCTCAAATAGTTGATCATGAAATTGTCATGTGTTGGTTTCCTTTACTAACAGTAGGGTTAACTATATTGGGGTTGGTTAAACATTACTCATATATTCAATTGATCTTAGGAATTATGGTAGGTCAAATGGTTATTCATACAAGGTCTTTTAATTTTTGGAAGACAAATCTAAACTCCCACAACAACTTTATTTTTTTCATGTGGTAGGTACATTGATCACAGTCGATCATATTCTATTCTTACATAGGCTCAAAAGATCCCAATGTAGTCTTTTTGTAACATTATATTAATGAATCTATCAATATTTGTGTTTGTGGTCATCTACTCATAGAATTAATATTATATTGTAATCTGAGTAAAGGTGAGTGCATTAGTTTTCAAGATGTTGAAGTTGAAGACAAGGCATCATTTTATTTTTCATAGAATCAATTATATATTTTTAATGATGATATAATAGTGTATATATAAGTGACTACCCCAAATCAAATTAGCACATGCCCCGCATCCTCTTAGTAAGTATGGACCTAGTATTCCACTTATTTTGACCTGAGATTTTAGACCCTTTAAATAAATACTATTTTTAATAGATTCTGCCACATAGAATACCTAACTAATTCAATAGCCATCTGTGATAAATTAGGTCTTATTATAATTATAGGAATAATTTTATCATTAATATAAAAATGGATAATAATCAATTAAAATAATAATATATTATTATTCTCACAGATTTATATTTTTTAAAAATTCCTTTCGATGATCCATTTGAAAAAGGGATATAGTTTTTTAACTTAATACAAAAAATTATAATAGATATATGTTTATTATGATAGTTTATATTTATCCTTATAAAGTAATATATGAATATTTAAATATTTATAAATATATATGAAATAATATTTTAAAAAAATTATGTATAAAAAGGTATTTTGAATAAATTTATAAATTTATTTCATATTTATTTATAAGATTATTTAAACATTATTTAAATTTAATTTTACAAAAAACAAATTTTTTCATTAGATAAGTCAATATTATCATAGGAATAATATTTTGGATTATTCATAAGACATTGTTATTTTGGTCAATAGATAAAAATAAAAATTTTAATAATAACATGACTTTTATGACATTATTAGTATATAATATTTAATGGTAAATCATTGATTTTTTTTTCAAAAACCAGATATATTTCTTATAATTAAATTAATAATTTTAAAAAAATATCTAAACAACCATATATTATATTTTAAATAAAATTTATATATTTTAAAATTAAATTTGTTTCAAATAAATTACACCTTCATTATTTTAACAAAACAATTTATCAGTTTAAAAAATACAAAAAAAATAAAATGTACTTCTAATTTTAAATAATTAGTCCTAAATTATTTAATAAGTAGATATATTTTTTAAATAATAAATTAATAAATTACCTAGTTAAAAACTATTTTCCATTATAAGATCTAGAATGGAAAAAATGAGTAATCTAAGAGGCAAAAGACTAAGCATGTGAGAAAACATGGTTTAATTGAATTATTTAGGTGTTTATTGAAATTATCTCTTCCCAAATCCATTATTTCACAATTATGGTTCGAGATTAATTGGGAGTGAATTCCCATTATTTAAATGTTTGGGGTATTTACAAAAAATGGCTTCCCTTTTCAGTTATAAAATGGGAAATCCTCTCCTCACTTCATCTCAAATCAAAACCAAATTTTAATGGAATAGAGACAACCCAATCCACTATTGAAAATTCATAGAAACCTTCAAAAGGTACTTTTTTTCTAAAAATACCTTCAATCAATGTCATAACCCACTTTTTAATTAAGATAATCTAAGATGTGGGATATACATTTCTAATATCTCCATTATCATTTTTATTTCATTATGTATACTTAATCTTATAATAATTCTATAAAACTATTTTAAAATACTAAAATCATTATAATTAGTTTATCCTTATGTTATTATTATTATTATAATTATTTTATAATCATTAACCAGCTTTCACTTTTCAATTATGAAAAATGAGAATGTGGATTATGTGTGTGTCCAGTATACCACCTCTATGAATAAATGTCTTTCGTTTTCCTTCACTAAATAGAATGTATGGTCTAAAATTATAATTTAATAAATTATTTTTAGATATATAAAATTTTTATGATTATTAAATAAATAACTATATTTTCCCTATTTTATTAAAATTAAATGAAAATCATCACCCTTGCGTACATAATGACTACCCCCTCCATGGATATTTGTATTTTTTTTTCATTTCCACAATTTATGGATGGTTATAAGAATGGATTTAAAGGATAAATTTTATATTTATGAAAATAATATGGTTATGTGAATTAAAATTTAATATCCTCTTAATTATATGAATGATCAAAAATTTATAAAATTTACTAGCTAAAATAAGTGAAGTATGATGAAAAAAGAAATTTATTCAAATCATATAATATTTCACACACGATTCTTATTAATATAATTCATTAAAATTATTTTATATCATACTAATAAAAAACAATATATAATAATAATTACTTTTTTATAATGATATTACATCCAAACCACCACATAATTATCCATTAATCCTAGTTTGTTCTTGTTTGGTTTAGTTTTACCACCTACTTGAATAATGTTATGAATTTATATCATGGATTTACATGAGAACATAATTAAAACTTTTATATGATATAAATAATAAAATACATAACTTTTGTTATTTAATGGGATTAATATTATTAAACTCATTAATTAATAAAAAAACCTTGGGTTTGTTAAGAATCACAAAAATATTCTTATTATCGAATTAATATTACAAGAGAAATACTCAAATACTCATGAAATAAACTGAAAAAATTATAAGTTATTATAAATAATACACAAATATAACATTAATTACAATTAAAAAATGAATTTTAGCAGAATAATTAATGAACATTTTTTATTTCATTTTTTTTAAAACAACCAAGGCTACTGACACACATTATTGAAAAAATATAACAAACTAACTAATATACATGATAAGAATAAGTATAAATTAATTTTATGAAAGGATATGTAAATAAAAAAGGTTATTGAATTGGTGATTAATAAATTTGTGTTTTTCATACATGATATTAGAGTTCATTTGATTTAACAAGTAAACAAGGTATGGATTTTTTAGGTCTCAATTCTAATGATCTGAGACATGTTAAATGTTAGGAACCATTTTTCATTTGTATGATTCCATACTGATTTACTATACCATTTATCTATTTCATTTATTTACTTATAATTATTGGTATATACTTCTCTAAAAGAATTTAAATTAGGTAAATTTCTTTTTGACACACTATTACCCAAGTCGTAAATGCTTTTTGTAAATCAACTTTCATTCACTAGGTTCATAACATTCTATAGATATTATTTCATATATATTGTTAAAATTTTTACATTTTATTATATTATATTATATTCATCAAATTTTATTACATTTTTACCACATAACACCCTTTTTAAATATTTCCTGTTCTATGCACTTTGTATCTTGTAAGGGATATTGAGATATTAAATATTCATTCTTTGAGTTATGTTGTTTTATCTTAAACCCTATTCTTATATTCATGGGTTCTCCCACAATAACATGTTATGCAATTTTATTTTACATTTATATTTGATAAAAAGTAAATTTTAATAAAAAATATCTTTTTATTACTATTTTTATAATGTTTTTTTTGCAAAAGTAATGCCAAAGTATTAAAAAGTTTCCTTTTCAAATTGAATATATTATCATTTGATCTACATTTCCAATTTAATTTTTTTTTTAATTTTCACGGCTCTATTATTGAAAACTCATTTTAAAAGTCATAGTGTTCAAAAAATTTCACATAAAATTTTTATAATTATATTATAGAATTGACCTGTATGTTTTTATTTTGCTCAATGTTTTTAAAAAATATCCATAATTATTTTACAATGCGGGTTTTTTGACAAATATATATCCGAATATTTAAAAATAAATTCTTTTATATCCATTATAAATAATTTTTTTCCCCACTCCATATTTTTTGATAATTATAACTATTTTCAAGGATCTATTTTTGGAGATTTTCCTCACTGCTAAATTATTTTAATGTGATTACATTATATTTAAAAAAATATATTTTGAAAGTGACATGTAACTTCCACATACAATAATATGAAAAAATTCTAAATAATCATTTTTCTTCTATGTGAGAACATATTTTGACCCACTATGTCATTTTTTTAACTCCCCAACTAAATTCGCAAGGGTTCTAGAAGAAATTATTTTTTCCAAGTGAAATAAAATTCTTTTCGAATTCTTTCAAAAGGAAATTTCTTATTTCCATAGTAGCTTTTATAAAACCACTAAAATGTTTTTTCAACTAAATCATATACCTTTATTATATATCATACTTGATCTGAGGATATTATTAAAATATTATAATCCATGTCCACTATCCGAATGAGTTATGGTATATCCTTCTCTTTTGGATGAATGATTTATCAGTACCTTTGTCTTGCCTAATGGTCTTTAGTATAAAACAATAATTTTTATTCTTATGATAAAATTCTAATTTGAAGAAACTATTTTTCAATCCTTTAATCGACAGGTTTAAACAAATATTTTATAAACCAATTGATTATGGAAATTATTTTCTTAACCGTATGCCCTTTACGTATGTATTTTATATACCATATCCTCTATTATCTTGATTGAATGGTATTTACCTATTAATTTACTAAATATAGTTGGATACCTATTTTTTCAGGTGTATATCATGTTATTAACATTTATATAATAATGAATGTTTTCCCTACATGATTCCATTAAAATAGAATATGAAACCCATTTTAGTTTTTGGGATTATTTTTGATATTTGGATGATATATTTTTATGTGGAACACATGTGATTAATTAATCTATTAGTAATGAGTGGGACTTATGTTTCCCTCCAATGAATTCACTAATTCTTTTCATATCATAATATAAAAATGAAATTATTAGTGATTATCGATCCAAAATAAGAAACATGTGGGGGATTCCTAATCAATTAAAAGAAATATGTGGCATAATCCTGGCCCACTAAGTGAAATATGTTATGATAATTGATCCATTATTTTATGATTTATATTCTTATTGATGTGCCAAAATTATCAATTATTTTTTTGTTTTTGTAATATATATAATTTTCTGATGTATTCTTATGTCATTTAATGGTTTATTATATATGATTTGTTCGGTATAATTTTATTTTTTATATTGATTATTCTCACATGTTCATATTAGAATCACTAATGATATTAAATTGTTTTCTTATTTTTTTAACACTAATGCGAATTTGATATCAATCCTTACTTATTTTTACATTTCCCTTTGATATTAAAATATAAATATGTAGTTTTTGTCTTGAAGATTATATCTTGTGGATGATTTTTGATTTGTTTGTTGACTTTTTTATGGATTAAGTAAGGGGAAATTCCCAATTTATATAAAGAACATGGGTTCTATTAGTTTAATATTTTCCCTAAATATCCAATGATTTAAATATAAAATTTTTCTCAGAATGTAATTATTATATTATTTGTGAAAATACTATAAATAAAGATTTTTATGAAATATAATTCTTACATTATGTTATTTTTATCACCAGAACCAAGATTTCGGGTCTAGGGAATCATTTTAGGTATCACTGAAATGTTTAGATTATAATGGAGATTATGATATTATCAACTGATGATAATTTAGAAGTTCAAACTCATATCAATGATTTAGATGTTACGTTCGATATTATTTTCAATGTTATAGATTAACCTTGTGGTTAATTAAGTTAATTATGAGTTTTTTGGGATTTGGATAAGATGGAATTACTTAAAAATGAAGGAATATTCTATGTATCAGTTGACATCCCAATTCTTTAGAAATGTAAATACTATGGAGTCCCCCTAGAAACTAAACCACAATTTTTTTTACTAGAAAGTGGATGTGGGTGTGGCATAGATTAACCAATGGGTAATCTCCTTAAAATGGTTGTTCACACATTCAATCAATATTCACGTGACTGTATGACGAGAGGGACTAATAATTCACACCTAGATAGACACACCTAGTGAATATAACAAGATCAGTCAAATTAGATTTAAAAACTATTATAATGAGTTTATTTATTAATTATATTGTGGGATTATGTTAAAAAGTATGATAGAAAAGAAATTAAAGTATCCTTGGTAAAACAAAGATATTTTTTGAATGAATCAATGATGAAATAGTTGAAATTAATGTATCACAGGTTTAAATGTTTATTTTATTTAATAAAAAATAATATTTTTAAGATGAAATATTCATGTTACCATTTACTCTATTTTTATATATGTCCATTTGTTGTTTTAGTAATTTAAATAGGATAATTAAAATGAATTTGAGAAATGTATATATCTTGAGTCCACTAAATCATAAAACAGAATAAGGGATAAAATTTAAATTGTTGGGAATTTTAGTATATTCTTTTTATCATAAAAAATGTTATTTTGTTTTTTATTCCTATGGTTTGGAATTTTTTATCCTAAAATAATTTAAACCATATTATTCTTATATGTTTTCATTAATGATTGATATTTATTGTTGATATTCAGGTATATTATATAATTTATAAGGATTATTTGAAAAGAATAAAAAATTTATTCAGTAGCTTTCCTTTAAAGCTATGGAAAAATAATTTAAATGTTATTAATATACATGAAAAACAATTGTATGTAAAGGTTATATTTTTGGGTTAAATAATTGAGAACACGTGATTGGTGTGTGGGTAACTGTAGGGTTTAATATATGCTTGATGATGAGGTAATAAAGGGTTTATTTTTTTGGTAAAATTAATTTAGATAGAATTGATATCTGTTAAATTGATTATTGATTTAATTAAAAACTGATCAATGATATATTTTAGTGATTTTTATCTCATTTTTGGGGTTTTTATATATTAGTTTTCTAGTGTGTGACTTTATATACTACTGGTCGAATATAAGATTTAATTTTGAAATTAGTATATGATTTCAATATGGATAATTGACATGGAGATTAAAATGGTCTTGGGAAACGTATGTAATAGATAATATATTATTAAACTATATACATATTGGATTATATAATTATATTAATGATTTTTATTGTTTTTATGGATTACAAGTAACTTGATATTGCCTAAGAAAACAAGTTAGATTTCATATTAGAAGTTATACCCTGAACGATGAACGTGTTAAGAATATCCTCACCAAAATCCATCAATGAGTAATAATTAAAATTTAATGAATGCAATTTATTTAAGGTATTTTAATGTAAAGACTCTATATTTTGGGCCTTCTAAATTAATATTATCATAAATAACTTACATCACATACAACACTGAACTAATGAAACAACCAATTGAAATGAACCATGAAAAATTAAAAGTACATGAATAAGATAATAATTAGTATATAAAATGAAAATAAACAATTTAAATAATAATATATAATTATTATCTTTGATTAATATTTTAAAATCAATGACTTTCAAATAACTATTTAAAAAAGGGGTATTGTATTTTATATTAATAAATTAATTTTTTCATAGAAAAAAGTTTATCAGTAAATTTAATATTTATATTAATAATCTAATATATTAATATTCAATAATTTATAAATGTATATGTAATAATTTAACATTTACATGATGTTTAAAATGGGTTTTTATAAGAAGATTTTATTTAGATATTAAATTTTTATTTAAAAACAAATTTATAAATTTAGGAAATTTAATTATAAAGAAAGTAAATTCATTTTATTATCAAATATTATGAAATTAAATTACGATTAATTTTGGTATAATTCAAAAAATATTTATTTTCAGCTAAATATTGTAAAATAATATTCTTAAAAATAACATGGATTTTATGACATTATTATTATATAAGTATGAATTTGGTATTTGTGAAGCCTTTTTATAATTCTAAATATATATTTTATTGGTGAATTTGTAGTTTTAAAATTATTGGATTTAATTTAAAAACATATATTTAACATTTTAGAATATAAATTATATTTTTAATGGGATTTTTATTTATACATTATAATTTTTGTATTTTAAAATTAATGATTTTAAATTTTAAAATTTTTATAAAAAATAAATTTAAATTATTTAATAATTGGTTCCAATTTATATAGAATGTATCATTTTATTTATGATTATAAAAGATAAATTACATATGTATAAATTATTGACCATGGTAAAAAGAAAAATCGTAAAAATTAGTATTTGAAGAGGAAAAGGGCCTAACATATGAAAAGCATGTTTTTAATTGACAGTTTTTGGTCTCTATCTTTCCTAATATTCCCCAAAATAATATTTTAAATTTTTGGAACAAAATTCCTTGAGATTTAATTCACATTAATGAAATGTTTTGAGTATTTACAAAAAATTTCATCCATTTTGTCTTATAAAAGGTGTACTCCACTCCTCACTTCACATCACACCATCACACAATTAGTTCTTTAAAAACTCTACCGAAAACACTCATTAAAATTAGTATAAACCTTATATAGGTTATTTAATTCTAAAATTAATTTTCCTTATTCGAATAACTTCATTTGAAAAGAAGATAATCCAAAAATTGATGTATAAATTTGTTACCTATCCTTTCCCATTATTAATTGTTTAAGTGAAATTATTCTTATACAGATTCCATTACACCATCTAAAACATATATTATAAGTAACACTAGTAATATTGTATTTCATTATCATTAGGGTTCAATTATTAAAGTCATTTCCCTTTTCCATTATGAAAAATGAAAACATAAATCATGCATTAGTGTGAACTATCAGTACTATGAATAAACTTCATCTATTTTCTAGAATCACCAAACATTAATAGTCTAAATTTTTAATTTAATAAAAAATTATGAAATATATCATATGAAATATAGTTATATTTGAATTACTATATTTCTATTTTCTCCTCTTCTATGAATATGAAATCATTACTCCTAAGTAAGTGCAAACAACCAACCCCATGGATCTGTGTATCCCATTTTTTATTTAAAAAATTAATGGTAGGTTATAAAAATGATAAAAAGAATAAATGTCTTTTTTAATGATATGGATAATTTTATAGAAATAAAATTTAAATAACCAACTGATTATACTAATGATATAAAATAATTATAAAATTAATCATTTGAAAAAACTGACCAAGAGGCGGAAATAAATCTATTCATATTATTTAATATTTTCATAACCATTTATTATTATAAAAATCCCTATAAAGTATGATCTATCACACTAATAAAAACTAAACAAGATAATTATGATTATAGTATTACTATATCACAACAAAACTAAATCTTATTCTACTATTAATCAGGGCATGTTCATGTATGAATTAGTTTAACCAAATACCTAAAAATGTTATGAATTTATTTCATGGATGACTATAAGAACGTAAATAATAGAATAAAATGAAATAAATATTTAAATAATAATTTTTTTGATTTTTATCTTTATTATAAAACACATTAATTAAGAAGACACATTTTTTTCATCATGAATTAGCAAAACATGATTGTTATTATTTTCATATTCAAGGATAAAAACTAAAAAACCAATGAAATTAATTTCAATCATCATAAATTACTATAAAAAAATTTGAAAACAAATTATATTTATAGGTAAAATATGTAATTGTTTATAATAATTAATAAAAATATCATTATTATAAAACCAGTTTCAAACTACGAAGTTTACTCACACATAATATTGATTGTAGATAATAAACTAACTAAAATAAATGGAGAGAATTATTATAAATGAAATTTTTAATTGGTTATTGAAAAGTAAATTGTTTATAAAAAGGTTTTTAAGATATATATGTTTTATATTCATGATCATATAGTGCACTCAACTAATTATGTGAAAATCATACGGGTTTATTTTTCTCATTTAATCCCCATTAGACATGTTTGATATTGTACATAATAATTTATTTTTATCATGTATTAACAGACCAATTTATTCAACATATTAAAATATATTTGATTTTATTATAATTAAATATCCATTTCATGATCTTACTCTCAATATCATTTGATTCTCATATTACTAATTCCATAAGAGTTTTATAGAGAAAATTTCATATTCATTGGGAATATTCTTTTCTAGAATCCATTGATCCCTTCATTCCCCTATTTTATATGACATTTCCTTTTTTTCTCAATGGAATATTACTTCTCGTTATCAATAACCAATTCATTGATAAAATGGTTTATGAAATAAATGTGTATTATTGGTAAAAATAACACCCATTCATACCTATAATCCTTTTACACTTAGTCAATAACTTTATTCTCACCAATTTTCTCCTCAATTTATTTTGAAAGATAATAGTTATTATTTTCTATGAATAACCAAATACACTTTTACCTTTTTTAATAAAAAAATTAAATAATATTTTTATGATGTTGGTTTTAAAACCAAGTTATTTTAAAGTATTAAAAACATATTTTTCCATCCATTAAAAATAAAATGTTATATCTTCCACTACACATTTCATAAAAACTTTTTATTTTTTCAAGAATATGTTTCTTCAAAGATATGTTTTTTCCACATTTTCATTTCTTCTTTATAAAAATTTTTTTTAATGTGGCTCAATTATTAGTATATTTAATATAATATTAAATATGTTTTCTAAAGACTCTTTACAAGTTTTTCTTTCATGTGAACACATTTGTTTCTATCTATGTCATGTATATGAATCAATCCCCAAATATTCTCATTGTTTCTAAAAGAAATATTTTTTTTTCTAGTTTAAATAAAAAAAATTTCTTTTCAAATTTTTTCCAAATATCGATGAAATTTCTTTTTTATAAAGAGGATTTTATTAAAATATAAAAATTATTGTTCATATATGTCATTTTACTTTTATACATATTATAATTAATTCAATTATATTCTTAAAATATTACTATAAAAATTCTCCCAATGGATCTGTCATGTTATAGTAATATATTTTTTAGGAATGATACCTCATTTCCTTTTTATTTCTTAAACATTTTCTACGTATAAGTATAATTTTTTCTTCCATGACATATCCTCTATGAATACCCTATAATATATTCATTTTATTGAATGGTGTTCTCTTAGATTCTATATATAAATTTATTTGAGATATAATTTAATTAATTGAATATCCTTATATAATTTTGTTTAAATACGATAATATTTATTATCATGATTACATATTATTTACCAATACTTTTATTGAAAATATTTGGATGACTATTAAATTTCTAGGGGTATGTCTTGTTATGATTATTGATATAATTATGAATATTTTTCTTACGATATTCTCATTGAAAAGGATGAGAAACAAATTTTCTGTCCATGGTTTTTTTGATATGTGTATAATATATTTTATATGAAAAACATTTGAATGGTTATTCATTAAGTGATGGTTGGTCCCTTTATATCCTTCCAATAAATTGGGTAAAGCCTTATATATCTTGAGGTAATGGTGAAAGGAGTAGAGATACTTGATCCAAATTTTAAAATGGGTGAGTGAAGCCTAATCCACTAATAGAAATATGTTAATAAAACCCTGTCCATTATGGAAAATAGGTTGTAAGGAATTATCCACTATATTATGATTTATATACTTATGGACGTGCCATAATTCTCATGTATGGATTGCTTCAATCATATGTGGAATTTTTCTGATGTATTCTTATTTTATGAAATGATTTATGTTCTATGATTTTTTAGGAATAATTATTTCATATAACGTTTATGTACAAAAATTATTTTCTTATACTCACTAATAATACTAAATTTTAATTTCTTATGTTTACCTTTATAGAGCATCTGATCACACCCCATTCTTATTTTTCCATTTCCCCAGGTTTGGAATAAAATTAATACCTAATATGTGTTTAGAAGAGTACCACTTTTGGAAAATTAAAAGGATATATTGATGACTTATGATCAATTAAGTGGTGGTAAAAATTTTCATTTGAATGATAGAACACATGTTCAATTAGTTAAAAATTTTCTTAAATATATAAAACTCTAAACCAAAAATGGTCCAAAAATGAAAAAGTGACATTAATTATGAACGATCATTTAATTAAGGACGTATATCAAAGCTAATGTATAAATTATAATGTTTTTTTTGCAAAAAAACATAAGAGTGCATTTATGGGGTGCTATACCAGTATCGAAAATGGAACTAATGTTTTATTCATTATAAACTCACACAATCCCCCAAGATTCACACCGCAACAGATTCAACCAGATCCTCATATTTCCTTCTATGTGTGTTCCCTTTCACTATGTATACACACCCATTCACTCTTGTTCTTATCAAGTACTCTTTGATGGAGAAAAATAAATATACTCCTAAATATACATATATAGAGATTTCACCTACATAATAGAAAAATAAATGTAATATATAGGTATGGAATTTGATGAAGAATCCAAAATTAAATTAATAAACACCAATAACAAGAATTACTCAATGTGGTACATGTATAAATAATTATTTGTATTATAATTAAAACAATGAAATTTGTTCAATAGGTGATGATTATGTATCACTTAACGATCATTATTTCAATATTGAACATCCTTTAAACGTTCCTAGATAAGTGGTGAATTGTGAAATTAGTTATATGATAGGACTTATTATTGACAAAGAATAGATTTAAAAATGAGTTGAATAATTAGAGATCATGCAATGTAAGAAGTTCAAAGAGTGAATTTTCCTCAAACATTTATTAGAATTGGTGAATAAACTAGTGTCACTAGATAATGAAATATGTATCCTTGTTAAAGGGGAATTAAAAAGGTATTCATATAAGAAATGTGCTTCTAGGATTATTGTTTTAGAAATTTTCCACGTAATCGAAATAATGATATAAAATCACTACGAATATCAAAAATTCTATATTATAGGTTAAGAAAAAGATTAATACAGGATATTAATGATTATATTAAAGAAACAATTTCATGATTAAAAATCCATGAATATAAAATTGGATCATGAATACCACCTATGATTGGTTTAGGATAAGAAAAAGAACCTCAATGTGATGTGCATTAAGCATGAAGTGAGGCTGAGAAGTCCAGAATCCACACAACCTAGGACCTCCCTGGATATTGATAATAAAGATACCACCACAAGTATTCCATTTAAAACCCCTTGATCCATGAGAACTAATACTAGTATCTATAATATCATGATATCATACTTTAATCTTGTGTAATCATACTACAAGAAGGAAATATCCAAAATACCAAAAACATTCTTATGTAATAACTTCGTTTCACTTTCTAGTACAGGTTTATGAACACATTCTGGGAATATATGGATGGAAAATATTTCTAAATACCCACAAAATCATCAATAATGTGTGTGAGAAGATATATAAAGATTGGTCCCCCAAAGATGTTTTTAAATGGGTGGAAAATCAATTCAAAAATATTAATGAACAGACGTAGGATCAGAAGATATTGTTGGTGTTGGTGGATTTTTAGGTAAAATTCATTGTAATATTTTCATAACATATAAATTCATGAAAATTATATAAAGACACAATAAAGGGCGAGAAAACGTAAATAGAGGAGAAAATATTCTGATAAAATAAAAATGAATAAGGAAAATTAATATGAGTACGTCATAGGAAGGAAACCAAATCTAAGTAATATAAAAACTACTCATAATAAATCAAAAATAAAATAATATGGTTATACTATCATCTGGAATTAAAAAGTGATGCTGATTCTTATAAATGAAATCCTAAAGGTTGTTTAGTGATTTTTTTTTGAGGTTTAGTATATTTATACACACAACCAATAACATCTTTCCATGATTTCTTTGGAAGTTAAATCTTGTTATGAGAAAAATAATATCACATGAGAAATCATGTTTTCAAATGAATATGATATAAAAAGATTATTCTCACAAACTAAATGTTTGAGATAAAAAGGAAACCATTTGTTAGGATAAGATAAAATTTTCATCCTTAGTGTATCTTTTTAGAAACTACAAGGTCCCTCTTTATTCTATTATTATTATTCTTTAACTAATATAGATGGAATTGAAGGAGTATGTTTGGTCTATCACATCAGTACACTAAAAAATATTAACATTCGCGAGTTCACAAAATATCATGAAAAGGATTGTATAAGTGAATCCCTTGAGAGGGATCTAACATGATGAGTGGTTCAAATATTTTAAACATCTAGTGAATGTTT
This sequence comes from Viscum album, assembly GCA_963277665.1. Classification (NCBI taxonomy): domain Eukaryota; kingdom Viridiplantae; phylum Streptophyta; class Magnoliopsida; order Santalales; family Viscaceae; genus Viscum; species Viscum album. The sequence continues at coordinate 1,442,212,255 of OY728145.1, read as the reverse complement.
AATTACAATAATGATTTTAAAAAATAAATTTTGGGTGTGAAAGTAACACATTAAACACTTATTGTTATTATATTAACATCACTTACTAAGGGGGTTGTTGGATAGAGAAAATATGAGATAAGGGGGTTCTTTGTCTAACACATGAATTTTTTTATTGGATTGTTGAGTTTTATAGATTTTCAAGGATTCCCATGAATAATTTTTTTATACAAACCCTATAAGAGAAATGAGAAATATTTTAGCATGATATCTCATTCATGGTAGTGTATGGAAAACATAGACAATATTGGTTTTATCATTATTGTTTAGTACACTAGATTAGATCACAACGACTTAGTATTGAAAAACAAAGGGCTCTTTGTAATATCTCAAAATCTAGAATCCTAGAACCTATATTTATATTACATTATCAGAACAGAATACAAGGGTTCTCATAAAATAGAATAATTTTTTAGACATGTAAGACTAGATACATACATAAATTCAATATGGAAACATAATATATAAAATGAACTTTTTGTGAGAACATAATTAGACCTTCCATCAATTCCCAAAAAATTTCACAAAGTCCACCTCTAGGTTTACTATGGAAATTAAATCAAATATCGGTGACATATGGTGATTAGTAATGAATATAATAAAGTATAATCTATCATAACATGAATAAGGAATCCATGATATGATAAGAATATGATATTAGTATGGATCCAATACTTAATAAATTATATGACATGTTATATCCATGATAGTAAATGTGAACATAGACCAAAATAATAATTTATATAATAAATATAGAATAAAAAATGAGAGATACAAAAAAATTCTGTCAAGGAATTTTTCTGAGATAGTATAACTTTATGGGAAGAGGTAGATACCAAAACACATCATATTTATTCTCTGGAGGCATATTGATGCATCTAGGGGAAATATAATTCTGAACACCACCAGTCAACTGATTAAGAATAACGCATTCACTAGTAGAGTCAACAATACTTTTCTTACCATTCCCTAAAGGAACCAATTTGGAAAAAAAATAGATGTTTATATGATGAAAAATATAAAAATCAAATTATACCCCAATCAATAGAAAAATGTAGATTAATAGGAGAGGATTCTTTAATCAATATAAATGTCATGGGGTGTCATCAAATTATCATAAAATACACTTATGATGGAAATATAGTAGCGAGGGTAATTTTAATGTGTTAGGTTATCCACAGAATATAGTAATTGGGTTCAAAAATATTAATTTGTAGATTCAAAGGTAATTTTGTGAAAAAACATTGATCAGGGTTCTTAAATAGTATGTTTATATTCCAAAGTATATCCCATATTAGGGTCTGTCCATGTGAGTAATCTTAGGCATCCTTATTATTAATCAATGTGACGATTTATTCAATGCTCAATCAATAATTATAGATTTGATTTCCCATAGGTGAATGTATGGAATAGTTGTATCCACATTCCTATATCTATATAGAAATTTATTTTCTAGGAATCTTCAAAAACTTTTACTATACTGAAACATAATTTGAGTTTTCCACAAGGGGAATGATTGAGTTTTACGACAGTTTTGGTAAATATTGAGTCAAAATAATATAAAAAATGGATGATAACATAAACATTTAAATCCACTAAATTTCATGATAAATATGGTAAAATAATTTACTAGTGTATGAATCATGTAATATAAAATACCTGATGAATATAACATGTGTCCTAGAAAATGAAAATTGAGATGGAAAAAACCATCATATTGATTAGGTATAATTTTAATAAAATACCATTAAAAATATATCTTAAAATATATCTTTAAATACATTGAATATACATATTTAATTATATAAAATCTCAAATAATCAGAATATACACCATATAATGAAAATTAGATGAATAATAAAAAAGTTCCTCTATTAGAGGACTTTTAGATGGAAAAAACATACCTCTTGTCATGAATACCAAAAACATACTATAAATACATGTAATATAAACATACCTGTATTTATAACATAATTATAAAACATCATATTATCCATCTTTTTTTATAATCTTCATAAAAATTCATTCCTTATAATAATTCTATATATGTTTCACATCTGGTTCATAGAGTTTTGATTGTTTTTACTAGATTTATAACAGTAAAGTCTATATTGATTATTCTTACTATGATAATTAATATAAGGTTATTAAATTTTCTTTATGGGATGATTTATAATTATTTAATTTGTTTTCTCTTCAATTAATTAGTGTTTTAGTCTTTATCATTGAATTTGAAATCGATAACAAGAATGTTTTTGTGATTCTAATTGATCAAAGGTAGATTTATTAATTGAGGAGTTATATATCTATTTAAAATCTCAAAAATAAAAATAATTTTTTTTACACATTTATATTATGTTATACCATTAACTATGTTTCCACATTAATTCAAAAAAAATTCCTAATATTGTTCAAGTAGGTGATTAAACCGACCAAAACATGAAAATAACCAAATTTAATTATTAATTATGATGTCTTATTCTTAGAATGACAATATACCATATGTATAATGGTATTATTTAGTTTTTATTATTGTTATATATCAGATTTATAAAATTATTTTAAGAAGAAGTAATGGATATGAAAATATTACATAATTTGTATAAAAGATTTTCCTGTTATCAAACATGTTTAAAAGGGTTGAATTTGTGATGATATTTTATTAATAATGTAATTAATTGGGTATCCAATTATTCTTACCAGAAAAAATTATTATATCATATTTATATTTCCTCATTAAATCATTATATGAACCATAAATTATGAGTGGTGGTGAAAAATTATTTATGATGTGCATGGTGCCGGTAGTCTTCCCATACACATGAATGATGATTTTTTCCTAATGGAGGGGATTGATAAATTGAAAAAGACAACAAACATAATATTGTAACATTACTATACATACATGAAACTAATATCATTATATTATTGTATTGTGAAAAAATTTGAAATAAGATAATTAAGAAGAAATGAAAAGTAGTTGATAATATGCATTCCATGGGCTTTATTTTCCAAGTAAGTCAATAGGGAAATAAAGGCCTTATAATAAATAATGGGGAAATGAACCTTTTAATCATGGGATATTGTTATATGATTATAAAAATGAAATAATTTCAATGAGAAATTATAAGTCTTTGTGAGTATATGATGGGAGTGTCACCTATTTATAAGTACATCGAAGGGTATATTTGGAAGTAACCGTTACATTTTTAATAATATAATGATACTATTCTTGTGTCAATATAAAAAAAGTGAGGAAATTATATGAGATATTGAGTGTGGTTTTGAAAATCACATCATCCACTTGTATTTAGAATTTTTTTTTATTTTATGAATTTTTCATTAAACATTTCACGATTTTCCATAATTTACAATTACAATTTTTTTAATTTTTAAAAATAGCAATAAATTTTAATGGAAAAAATTAACATTTACCCATTTTGCATAAATTTGTGCTTATGATTTATAATGTTTATATCCTTTTAAAAAATAAAATTTATAAATGTGTTAAATGTTAATTTAATAAAACACTTTAACATATAAAAACTAATTTTTGGAAAATAAAATTTCAATGAATTAAATATATAAATATTTTAAAATTATCTCATATATTGATTTTAATTTCATAAATTGATTTATTATAAAAAATAGGTGGTTTTGGGATTTCAAGGTAAGTCAAAACCAAATCTCCATTCAAAATAATTCATTCTAATATATGAATGAATTAATTTTATTAAAGTAACATTTTGATTTGTACTAGGAATGTTAGATATAAAATTTATATGTTTAAAAAAAATTTAAAATAAATATTTTTATTCATCATATTCATATTTTATTACTTAAATGTTTCTGTTAAATATTTGGTCATTCTTATAAATAATATTAAATCCAAAAAATTACTAGTTTCATGAAAACCTTATATTTTGACTCAAAACCATCATTTTTAAAGAATGATAAAAAACGAATTCTATAAAAAAATTTGATTTGATTAATTAAAAAAATTTAATTAATATTTTTTCAAATGGAAAATTTTATCTTTAAATTTTTTTATTGAGTAACTGATCTTCAATGTATTCATTGTGTGATAAAAATGTATATGATGCTTACCTACTATAGTGTGGTATCAGGTATTAAATTCCACATATATTAAATAATTTTGTATTCAATGTTGGATTATGTATTATAAGATAAACATATTTTTATATTTATTTCGCATAGAGAAATTGGCATCCCATGTTTCCTATTCTAGTTTATTATTTCACCAAATGACTTTCACCGATCAAATTTTTTGATTCTACACCACTTCCTATCTAGAGGCAATAAAATGGATATGTTATAAATTATAATATAATTTAGGATCTAATTTTATTGCCTCATATATGAGAACATTTTTGGGATATGGAATGAATTTACCTAGTAATGAATCATGGAAGACACTTTTTTCTTTATAAATGCAAGGAATCATAACCAATCAGTAATATTTATCTCTAATTATTTATAGTATTCCAAAATCCCTAATTTAACTTTATCTTAAAAAACTATATACCAAAAATTTCAACTCCCTTCCACAGAGATGCATTCTATAATACATGATCCTAAATTGAAATCCCACATGTTTCCATTGATTGATAATGTAGTTATTTTCTCCTTTCTAAGACACTTTAATATGATCTTGAATAGTTTGTATTTTAATGGTTATATCATATAAAATATTAGGATCACGTAGAATTAATTCACTAAATTCTTTCCAAAAGATTTCAGAACAAAAAATCTTCACATACAATGATACATATGGTGACATATGGATTCTTTAATCGAAGCTATTATTTTATGCAATTATACAAATGGTTAATAATGATTCCATGTACATTAGAACTCAAGATAAGATGATCAAATAATGTATTCTAATATCTGTATAGTTCTTTCAGACATCCAAAATTTTTTGGGTTGATAAGTGGTTCTTAAATGTGTCTCCGAAATGATATCCCTTTAAAAATTCTTCTAAAATTTATATGGGAATCGAGGGTCATGATAAGATACAATTTATAAAGTTTTCACATGAAGCATTAAAATTTCATTGATATAATTTTCAGAGAGGAAATCAAGGGGAAGATATTCTCTTATTACAAATAACTGATAAGTCTTTTTGAGATGATCAATAATGACCTATATTGTATCATTCCTCCTTGGAGTCATTGGGAGTCTATTGAAGATGTTTATTGTAATATCATCCATCATTAATATATTTATATAATGAGGTTTCATAACTCCATTATGATATTTTCATTAATACAATATATGTTTTCATACTAAAATATTATAATCGTAGTTTAGAATTCAATGATTCATAACATATAACCAAAAATGTTCTCTTAAATCCTTATACATCTTTGTGTTACCAGGTTTTACAGAGAAATTTTAACTTTGTTCTTTATCTTGTAGTTCAATTTTAAACTCTAGTATTTATATGTCATGTAACCTCTTCCAAAAAATCATCACATCATATCTATTGATTAATATGTTCAATTTACCATCAATTATTAAATTTTTATTCCTTTTTAAGTTTCCATTATCCTTTTAATATTTCTCTATACTTCAATATAATAATGATTTAGAGATTTCATGAAAAGGAATGATGGATCCCTTTGCAGAAATTTCATCATATCCATATTTACTATATATTTGTATGTAGGATACTTGTTTATCATTATCATGGTATGGACTCCATGATCCCTCATACTCAATGAATCAAAAACCCTGTTTTTTTATCAAGGTGGCAGTGTATCATGAAATCATAGTCATTTAGTAGTTCCAAATATTTTCACATCCACAGGTTGAGTTTTTTCTAAGAGAATATAGACTTTGAACTCGTACAGTCCATATATATATTTTATCATTCACCATAGAGGAATTGTATGATTAATATAAATGAAAATATTGTTTCTTACATTTTAAATTCCTGAGTTGGATAGTTTTATTCATTTTTTATATCCTTGATTCGTAGAAAATCACTCTATCATTATACAAAATTACACAACCAACTCCATTATTATATTCATCACTATATATTAAAAATACTTCCGTACCAAATGGTTGAGTTAATACCTTTGAATTTATCATCACCCTCTTCAAGTAATCAAATACTTAGTCACATTACATTTACCATGTGAATTTAACCCCTTTACATGTTAACATGGTCAATAGGTTGGCCAATTAGTAATTTTATTCAATAAGTTTTCAATAAGAACCAGATTAACCTATGAAAAATTAAATAAATGATATATTCATTTGATTTGGACATTCATTAACTACCGTGGTCTCCAAATTATCAATATATATACATTATTGGAGTTAATATGGACATGAAAAGGAACATTGTTGATCAAAAATTCACAATTATTATATTTCCCGAATAATTTTGTTTTTTTGATGATCATTGGAATTCATTGAAAATGATTACAGTTCTATTCATAGATCATAAATTATATAAATATATTGCTAATAATTGAAACCAAAAAGTTATCAGGATAATCCTTGATTACAATATTCTTTATATCTATAAGGATATAGTGTTTATTTATCAATCCAAAAGGAATTAATGTAAACTCGAAATGTCCATGCCATATTCAAATTTTTTGTTCTTCAGTATGTCATCATTATTCATCCATTCATAATGATAACTAAAGGTAAGATCAATCATTTTAAAATATTAACAAACATAAATTCAATCAAATATGTCATCAATTTTTGGTAAAGGATTAATATTCTTTTTTTAATGGAATTTATCTCCCTATAATCAAAGAATAGCCTCAAAGACCCATCTTTTTTTTAGAGAATAATATAAGGGCTCCCCATAGTAAAACACAAGGGTGTATAAATCCCTTATAGCTCAATTCCGGTACAAATTTGTTCATCTCTAACAACAGTACTAGTGCCATTCTATATAGTGTATTTGATAGAGTCCTTGCATGATAAATGAATTCAATGGAGAATAGAACATCACACTCTAGTGAATGACAATGCAATTCTTCTGAAAAAACATCATTTAAAATCTCTATCATGCATAAATCCTCTATTCGTAGGATATATTACATATTCATATAACAGAATTTATCTACATTTTTTTCTAGAATCTATTTAAGGAGAGATACAAGATGAGTGTCCAAACATGATATATATTCCAAATTCCCCCCCCCCCTAAAGACATGATATCCACCTCACATTCATGAGTAATAATATCCTTCTCATAGAATTAAAATATACATTTTAATTTGAAACCCAATCCATATGAAGGATCATTAGAAATTAAACCATATTTATAGTATCCAGGTTTTCAAATAGGGTACACCCATGAATCATAATTAGAATTATCTTACAGGTCTTTGTTTTAGTATGTTTTTTCTCACTATCATAATTAACTCCCATAATACGATGATAGGGAGATATAAAATTGTTTTTAAAAATATTGTAGATATAAAATAGTGAAAATATCTAGAGTAAAAGAAGACATTAGATAATATTGAGGCTATAATCAGAGTTCCTTTAACCATTTCATTAATAATATAAACTTCAATTTTGGTAAACACAATATTATGGCCTTGCCTCCTTGACTATTTCAGAGGAAAATTCAATTTTATATTGGGAAATTATTTCACATAATGTCTCCTATACATATAGATAAGTATTTTTCTATAAGTTATATCTTCCCTAAATTTCAATTTGTGATATTGATAGCCTTTTTTTCCATCCTTGTAACAAACTCACATTCCCTTATAATAATCCATAGGTCAATTCTTACCATTGTTATCTAAGGTTGGAAATCTCATCATTCTTTTTTTACCCTTATCCCCATTATTCTTCTCATGATTCTTAGTCAACCGATTCTAATCATGATTTCCATTGAATACATATGTACTGGAGAACCCCTATTTATTCTTAATGGCACTTGAAACTATATCTTCATATGATGAAAAGATCTATGAGATTACTTCCCTTCTAAGGATCATCTTTAAACCCAATAAAAAAATATTAATCTAGATTTCTAGTCTACGTACATAGTTTTTATCATGCCTATATAAAAATGTATTGTTATTGTTATACTCAAAAATATTTTCATCCAATAATTTTTTATGGTTTAGAGGCTACCATTCCATTTGAAATATTTTATCACAAGAATTTTTTTTTCATAGCATACCACCTTGAAATGTCTTTATTCTATGTTATTTATCACATTTTATTATTTAGTGTTCTGAATTAGTTTCCATAATTGTTAGTATATTCCTTTAAATAATATTCCATAACAATGAATTTTTTATTTTCACTTCTTCACATTAAAAAAATATCACCTCTAAGGACTTGAACTATTGTTTAGATACAAATTTATTAATCGTTCTACTGACGGATGGTGGTTGTATTCATATTAAGAAGTCCAACACTATTACATCATGTTATATATCAGTAGTAATCTCCATATAGGAATTATTAATTCACATACCCTATGATAACATTCCTAATATAGATACAAATTTATTAGCCTCAAATCCAACATCATTAACATATTTATGTGGAATATCACTACATTTACTACATCTGTTTATATGGTTCCCAATTCTCTTTTCATTCACTAACAATCTACAATTGAATACACATAATTATCACATGATATTTATTTCTAAAAAAATTGAAATTATGTTATCTGTATTGTTCCTTATAAATCACCTCGGTTTTCATATTACATGTGATATCTAACTAAGACCCTCTAAATATTGTCCCAAATGTTCCTGCTAAACTTCCTCTGATACCAGATATAACATCCTACACTATAGAAACCTAGATTAGGTAGTTATATTAAATTTCTGTTTTAGAACCCAATAATACCCACAGGATCAAACATATTAGTATCCATTGGAGACTATATACATACTTCCATTCATTTCAAAAACTATTATACTAACTAAAAGGAACACGAGAACATAATAATTTCTTCCACAATATCATTGAAAATTATACATTTCCCCCCTAGGATTCCTAATGAATTGAAAACAAATAAGGGTGAGATTAACTGATCTTTAAGGAGTAGCATACAGAAGAATCTATCATGACATAAATGTGTTTTATGTGGTATTGAGGGAATAAATGAATAAAATGAATCAACCATCATATGAAACTGAGGTAATTATAAATCCATGATAATATATTGAAATATATAAAATAATCATGGATCTTATAATTATATAATGAATAATTTTAGACACCAAAATAAGTTATCGATGACTTTTTCCAAGGAACAATCTGATTATGGGAAGAGGTATACACCAAAACCTAACCCGTTTTTTATCATCAGACTTTTTGATACATTGATTGGAAATACAATTATACACCCAACCTAACACCTGATTAAGTCAAATTAATTCACTATAATGTTAAAGAAGACATTTCATACCATTCCCTAAGGAACCTATTACTGAATAAAAAATTAAAATTTGAATAATGAGAAATATGAAATTTAAATACTTCTATATTCAAAAAAATAATATTTATTTCTATGAAAATAACCATTAATCGCCATACAAATAATAGGAATCATCAATGAAACATGCAGTACCCTTACCAAGGAAATATAGCAGTGATGGTACTTTTAATGTGATGTGTTATCAATGGAAGATAGTAGTTAGGTACAATAATATGAATTAGTAGGATGTCAAGGAAATGGTTGGGAAAATCCTTCATCATTATTCACAAATAATATCTTCATATTCCATATCAAATTCCATGTGGGTGTTTGGCTAGTTTTATAGTATTAGTCCCACTCATCATGCATCAGAGTGATTATTGTTGCAATTATAAAACAAACCTTTTTATGGAAATTACTATTAGGTTCATCTATTCCAAAACTGCATCTACATAATAGTATCCATAAAATTTAGTTTTTTATAGGAAACTACAGACACTTTTAATTTACCATAACATATGACTATTTTTTCAGTTGGGATAATATTTTGTTTTACATTGATTTTAGAAACTCATGAAAAAAATACATCGGAGGGATACAAATATAGAATTATAATTCCGTTAAATTTTATGAGTAATATGATAAAACTATTCCATGAAAATGTATTGACCATAAAAAAGAAAATTGGTGGTGAGTATGTCATGAGTCTAAAAGAATGAAAATTGAGACGGAAAACCCCCACTTTTGAATTGGGTAAAATTTCAAACAATGCCCACTCTATGATATGGATTAAAATTTATCTTCAAAAAGAATAATTGTAGCCATTTCATGATACCAAATCTCAACTAGGTAGTATATTCACAACATAAATAAATTTATTTACATATTATAAAATTATCACAAAGAGATGATTTTGAGATTGAAATCCTTTACTTATTATCCTAAATTAATATAATATACTTTAAACATAGGTATTATGACAACCCTGCTTTTTATTACAACTTAAACATGCTTTATTACATAAAACTTCACTTGATACAACAAAGAAGATCGAGAGGTTTAGTGTCTTTGGGGCTTAGGATCATTACATAAAAACTTTAAACTTGAAATACAACATCCTTATTGAAAACTTCCTTTACATGACCACTACATTCCATCGTACTTAGCATTGCATGGGATAACCTGAGGACATGCATAAGAAAAGGGTAAGCTATAAAGCCCAGTAAGGGAGTACACAATGAATAACATGAGGAGTACAATACATGTTAGGCAATAGGCATATCAGTAGAGCATAAGAGAGAGATGAACATAAAGGCATGATAAAGCATGATAATTATAACATGTAAATGTGGCAACAACACTTAACATTGAATTAGCATGAGCCAAGGCTCATTGCACATGGAGCATGAGTAAACCCTCATTGCACTTGAAGCACGAGTAAACCCTCGTTGCACTTGAATTAGAATGATTCAACACTCATTGCACATGACGTATCATGATACTATACTTTACCTAATGCATTTGAGCGCTATCAGGGCGCACCCTTCTTCAACATTTTATTTCATGCATAAGTATGCCACATGGATCATAAAACATGAATTCATAAAACATAATCATTTATTCGACGATAAAGGAATGTGGAATTCATACATGAAACTTTACAATCAATAAGTAAATGTTCATAAAGGTGAATACCCTTGATGGAGAAATGGGCATGGTATTCACTACACAATGATATTGGCTTAGAAAATCGGTGTGATTTCGGCAGCGTAACAGCGTGACATAAGAATTCATAAAAAGTATGATGAGAGAGAAAGGGGTTCCTCGTCATATTTACATGTAATGGACAGTAAGAAGGTCATATAGATACATGTCCCAAAAATTGAAAAGGAATTTAGTTTCATGATACAAAAGTATTGCTTTAATATAAAAGAGGAGAAAAAGGTTCCTTTCGGAATTTCGGTATAGAAACGGGTGTACATTGGAAGCATTTAATGAGAGAGAAAGGGGTCTCCCATCATTCAATCAGTAAGAGGGCAGTATGGGAGAGGTGAGAAACTATACCCCAACATTCATAATTGAAATTAAAAGGGCAATACAACTTAAAGAAAAATTGACAAAAATGAGAAAGGAAGAAAAACCCTTACTTGGAAGTGTGCTTCCAAAGGCTAGAGAGAGGCTTGTGAGAGCCTTCTTGGGAGCTTGGGGCACCTTGAGAGGATTCTAGAGAGAGTAGGGAAGAGGTTGGACGAACTTCAAGGGCTTTGGGTGAGGAGGAAGTGGGAGCTTGGGTGGGTTTATATAAGAAAGGTGAGAGAATTCTTTATTATTTAGGTTTGGGACCCCTTATATTAAAATAATCCAAACCACAAACCATCCCATGGTATTTCCCATGGTTTCTGGAAAAGGAAAGAGGAAAACAATATTTTACAAGTCCAAGGTCTGAACGTATTAAAAAATTAGGGTTGCTTATGTGGAGGTGAGTCACACTCCCATGGAAATTAATTTAAAAAGGCAAAGTGTTGAATAAGTTTTGAGGGCTCCATTAATGCTTTGAAAAGTGAGTCAAACAAACCCAAAACCTCATTATTTTAATGATAAAACACATATTGTCCGAACATAAGGATTATGGTATTTTATTACATCACCATTGGGTCATTATGATGTCATAAAACACATTATATATTTAAATGGTATTTAATTTTTACCCAAAAATTTGACTGCCTCAGAAAATTATGAAACATTCACCATTGGATAATTTCGACATCCTGATTCCAAAAATAATATTTATTTTATCTAAATAATTTTCTAAATATGTGAATTTTTACTTTTAAAATAAAAACCGACATTTATAAAAAATTCACGGGTTTTGACAGAAATGGCTTTCAAACCATAATAAAAATTTTAATTGCATTCATAAAATTATAAGATCATTTATATTTAATAAAAATTAATTTAATATTAATAATAATATTTTATTAAAATATTATTTAATTCAAAAATCCTTTAATTTAATAAAATATAATTCTTAATTAAATAATAACTAAAAACACCGTTTGTACTTTAAAAACTAATTACAATGTATCAAAAATGACTAGAAATTATATTCATTATTATATACAAAGATAATGTACATGAACATGGTGCTAATTATTTGTTACATAACCCCTTAAAATAGCCGCATAAGACCTAAGGGTAAGGTGTGCGATGGTGACAGACTCTTGGGGTTGCTCGGATAACATCGCTCGAGTGGTAATCTCTATCAACTTCCATTTTTCCCGTAGACGATCACGTTCGAGCTTGACTTGATGAAGCTCAGCTTGGGCTTGGTTAAGGGCAAAGCCCAAAGACGCCACCTCCTTTCCGAGCTCCGACAAATGGGCTTCGTAAGGGGCAATTCTACTAGATGAGGCCATCGCTTCCTTTGTCTGAGTAGAAAATGTAGGATCCAAATATAATATGAGATGCTAAATATACAAGAGGGGGGGTGAATTGTATACTTTCAAAATTCCTTGAAACCTTTAAAGTTAGTTATGAATAACTAAAGTTTTCTTAAGAAAAGGAAAGGGATAAGTTTAACAAAGTTATACTAGGCAAATTCACAACTCCTCTAACACCGAACTAAACTTGGAAAGTGATTCCAATAGTAGGTTCCGGAAATATGGTTCCGGAATTTGAAACTTAACAAAAGTTACAACATGAGATTCTACCTTAAAGCGTATAGAATCTAAATGAATCAGAGTAAGTAAGGAAGTATAAGAAAGTTATACTTTCCTTAAGATACAAATTGCAGCGGAATAAAAACAAGTAGTAAAACTACTAGTAACAAGATAATAGTCTTTTAACCCAAAGAGAAGGGTATACAAAAACCTTGGATAAAGGTCCATTGATTTATACTTTCAAGAAAGTCTGTCTTACCCACACCAGGATAAGCCCTCGATATGAAGATCGGTGTCTCTGTCTTGCTATCCCAGCAAGCCCTCAACTTCAAGGTAGTTGGCAACCTCTGTCTTCCTCAGCAAGGAAGCCCTCGAACATTAGGGTAGTCGGAACCACTGTCTTCGTATCCCCGGAAGCCATCGAATGTAATCACCAACATTCGGAGTCGCACGAAGCTTTGAGAGTTAATAAGAGCCTCTCTCTCTAGAATTCACTTCAACAGCATGTAGGCACAAAACTCAGTCGTTTTTCCAACAGCTACGAGCTCTTTCAAATGAGATCCTATTTATAGGTAAGGTCAGCTCCTTCTCCAACGGTAATATTTTCCTTAAAGATCGGAGGGACCTGTACACGTGTCACTTAGACAACGGTTAGTTTATAACAAAACAGACGACATCGTTTTATAACAAAATAAGTGTAACAGAAAGTACGACATCGTTTTAATTCTAACATAATGGTTCGGAATGAAAACTTCGGAGTGAAGGTTCAGAGTGAATAAATTCAGAGTGTATAAAACAAAGATAATCAGATTCTGTTTAATGGGTGAATTCGGAATGAGAATTTCGGAATAGGAATTTGTCATCAGAAATCGTAATGAGAATTTATCATCAGAATTCGTAATGAGAATTCGTCATCAGAATTCGTAATGAGAATTCTTCATCAGAATTCATAATGGGAATTCGGAATGAGATTTCTTCATTAGAATTCGTAATGAGAATTCTTCTTCAGAATTCATAATGAGAATTCGGAATGGGATTTCTTCATTAGAATTCGTAATGAGAATTATTCTTCAGAATTCGTATCCTGAATCTGGTATAGAACTTAGTCAAAGTTCATATCCGGAATTCGGAATGAAACTTCCTTATAGTTCTTGTCCAGAATCCGAATCCTAAAAAAGAATGCTTAAAATCAATGTTTCAATGATTCCGAGAAAATGAATCCGAATCTTATACTTAAGAAAAAATATGAATGAAAATATGATAAGGATAATTTTTCTTATAAAAGCGATTTTCCTTAAGAAAGAAATTTTCCTTATAAAAGAAATTTTCTTAAAGATAAGGTGTTTGTGATTTTCAAAACAAGAAGGAATGGAAAAGTCATAAGGAAAACCTTATAGACTCAACAATCTCCCCCTTTTTGGAAAGCACAAACATCCTTACAAAAAACAAAAGTTCTAAGAAGAAAGAAACATTTTAATGCTTATCTCCCTTGTTTTAGGGACATAGATGAATACGACTAACTCCCCCTTAGGCTTTGAAACTCTAAGGATCGTATTCAGATTTCCGGAGTGATAGAAAAGAATGTCTTCTTTAAGAAAAACTCCCCCTTAAACAAACTCTTATTAGAGTTCTTTTTTCCTTGGGAATTTTTTCTTTCTCCCCCTTTGATAAACTCTTATTAGAGTTATTCTTTTTCTTAAGAATCTTTTCCTTCTCCCCCTTTGTGATTTTTAAAAAGAATTGGAAGGAATAGAAAAAACTTAACAATGTACCTGAGATATTAGTAATAATAACAAAAGAAACAACAAGCACAATTCTCATTAGATTTGAAATGTCAGCAACAAAATAATTACAACAAAATGATCAGATTGGATTATTTCGGATCTTTTTCCTTAGACATGAGGCACTTTAGAATAGTCTTGATTTTCTTGAGGTCTTTATGATCTTCTTCGGCTTTCTTCTCTAAGACCACTATTCTTGCGGATTGAGCTTCAATTATTTCTTATTGAGCCTTCAACTTTTCTTCCTGAGCTTTCATCTTCTCTTCCTGAGCCTTCATCCATTCTTCAAAATCTATCCGATGATCTCTTTCAAATTTTCAATTTTGAGAAACGGAATTGAGCTTCCCATTCAGATCTCTCACTTCCTGAATCCGAAAGTTCTTTTCCTCTATCAACTTTTCTTCAAAGAATGCAGTCAGATCATTAATCTTCTTGTCCTCGGTTTCAAAGGCATCCTTAACATTGTCTTGAAACTCATAAAGCAACCTCATCTCTTCCACAGTCTTCTAAGACCAGCTTTTCAACCTTTTTCAAGATCTTTTATGAGCTTCGTAACCAACAAATAAGGTTTTGAACTGGGCTTCAATCTCAACACACTTATCCATAACCATGGATACAGAGTCTGTTTTCTGATTCAACGCATGTTGGAGCATCTGGAATCGTGAATCAATATTTGAGAAGGTCGGAATGGTTCCCACCAACTTCTTCAAAGACTGACCAACAAAGCCATGCCCCAACGAAGATGACTCCGAATCTGAAATCTTGCTCGGAGAGTTTTCTTCCTCAATAAGCTGCAACTTTCTCTTAGAAGAACTACCAGCTTCCTTTATCATCCTCTTTTCTGAACTCGGAGTATCAGCAAGAATTTGTTTCCCCTTATTTTGTTTCGGAACTGAAACCTGTTCTGGAGTTCTCTTCTCACTATCAGAAACATGGACAATAAAATCTTCCTCATCAGCAACTTCTTGAATAGTATCCTCTACATTTTTCATCTGAGAAATATCATGTAAAAGTTGTTCTTCTTCTCCATGATAGGAAACTTCTTCTTCTCCTTTCTCTTCTTCCATTGCAGGAGTAACTAGCTTCGAAGATTCAGCTTCTGAAGTCCGGAGTGATAAGTGTTCCAAAGGAGTTCCCTTGTACTCATCTACTTGTTTTAGCACATCTCCTGTCTCACCACTTCCTTCAGCAGCTTCTTCAACTTGTTCCACTTGCTCTACTTCCTCGGTATTAGTAGCAACAGCTTCTTCCGGAGCAACAAGATTTCTTCCTAGAGTCTCAGGTAGAGATTCCAGAGATAAAGATCTCAGAACTGGAATTGTTGCTGAAACCATGTCATTGAATTTCAACAACGCTTGAACTGCCTCAGCGTCTGACATTTTCTTCTTAAGCTTCTTTTCCTTAGCTTGTTTCTCAAGCTCATCAGCAGTTTTCTCCTTCAAAGCTTTAGCCTCTGCAGGGTCCAGTCCGAACTGCGGATCCCCTTCTTTCCTCTTCTCTTTGTCAGCTCTCCACATTGTAACAACCTCATCAGGATAGGATTTCTTCTTCTTTGACTTTGGTGGTGCGGAGTGGACTTCCTTAGACATGGGTTCCTCGGCTTCGACTACCACTTCTTTCAGCTTTCTCTTCCTTACCGTCTTAGATGATTCCGGATCAGAAACTTTCGGAGCCACTTCTTCTTGAGGAGGTAGATCAATAAACTTTCCAGACTTCTTGTCAAAAGCAACATTCATTCTTTTAAGAGTGCCATCGCTGAGCAGCATGATCTTGAAAACTCTCGACATAGATTTGCAAGACTCCTTGAAAGACTCAAAGAATCGAACAATCAACTTGGATAGGATTGCTGGATACATAATAATCTGAGCTCTCAGATTCCCCTTCTTCAAATTTTCAATATTAAGAAGAATATGCTTCATCAAGTTAAACATCCTTAGATTTATCAGGAAATCTAAGATATAGATCTCACTTTTCTTCAAGCTGTCCTTATCACCTTTTCTCGGTACGATAAGTCCTTGCACCCATAATTACAGAATCCGGAAGTTTGTTGATAGAGTTGCAATCTTCGGAGCCTTGTCATCAGCCAATCCGATAGTTTCTAAGGCCTTTTCCTTGTTGACACTACCCATAGAGTCTGGCAACACATGCGAAATGAACTGAGCTTCTCCTTCATAAGATAATCCTACCAAGATTGCAGCATTGGTGTAAGAAAGTTTATATGTCTTGCCATACGATTTGAAGGAAAACTTCTCTCTGTCATATTCCTTAAAGAAAGAAACTGATTCATAAAATTCGATAAGTAAATCAGAATATACTTCATCTTGGTTCCCGGTTTTAGATACCGCAATATCCTCCCATCCATTCAACTTGATGTTATTTGAGATGATAGAATCGTAGTTGTTGAAGAAAACCGGGTGAACTAACCTTTCTCTGTAAACTAACCACTAAGAAATAGGCTTGGTTGAAGACATTTCTTGAGATGATAACTCTGCAGAAATTCGGATTAAAAGTTCTCTGGGAAGTTCGGAACGGAGAAGACTGAAGTTTGGAACAGTCTTAAAACAGAGGGGCAGAGCATCAGCACACGAAATCTTGAAACCGATGTGGGACTAGAATTTAGGTCCCCTTTATATAGGCAACGGGATGACGGTTCGCCTTCCACGGTTGATCTAACAGTTAGAATGAGATGAGATCAGATCTGACGGTTGGAAGCTTGAATCCGATCTTTTTGAGGATTTTTATTAAAACAAAGAGTTAAGAAAACCGAAATCCGAAAACATAATACAAGAAACTACCAGTAAGTAAAATATGAATACAAAAACTTGAGTAAGGAAATCATACCTTTCGGATTGGCTTAGGGGATTATTCGTAATGGCAGATTTCGCAAAAAAAATTAAAAAAAAACATAGTACAAAAAACTCAATACGAAAACCACATTAAGAAACATTCATTAAGGAAAACTCAGAACGAAAAAATAAACTTAGAAAATCAATACGAAAAACTTATTATGGAAGACTTAGTGTGAAAGTTCCCTTATGAAAATACCAGTACGAAAGTTTTCCATCCCAGAAATTTTCAATACGAATAATTACATTCCAAAAGTATTCTGTATGAAAATATCCATTTTGGAAATTTTTCATTCCGGAAGTTCCATTCCAGAAATTTTCGTTACGAAAAATTTGAAAACAAAATTTTAAGAAACACTTTGTTAATCAATCAATCAAATGTACTCCCCCTATAAAAAAGAGTTTATTACTGTAAGGATACTTTTTCAACAGAAAGTTAATTAAGGAGGATTACCTTACGGTTATCATTACTAGCTTCTGTTTAATATATTCAAATCTATCAGAAGGAAAAGATTTTGTGAAAATATCAGCAAGTTGATCTTGCGCTCCGATAAACTGAAGAATAATATCTCCTTTAAGTGTGTGATCCCTAAGAAAGTGATGCCTAATATCTATGTGTTTTGCACGGGAGTGATGTGTAGGGTTCTTACTGAGGGGCAATGGCACTTGTGTTATCACACAAAATTTGAGTTTTGGTAAAACTCAAGCCATAGTCTGTGAGTGTGTGTTGCATCCACAACACTTGTGCACAACAACTTCCAGCTGCTACATATTCAGCTTCAGCAGTGGAGAGTGCAACTGAATGTTGCTTCTTTCAGGACCAAGAAACTAATGAATCTCCTAATAGATGACAAGTTCCGGATGTACTTTTTCTATCCATTCTACATCCACCAAAGTCAGCATCAGAAAATCTCATTAGAAAAAAATCAATTCCAGAAGTATAAAATAATCCTAGATCCATGGTTCCCTTAAGGTAGCGAAAAATTCTTTTTACTGCCTTTAAGTGATATTCCTTAGGATTGGATTGATATCTTGCACATAAGCATACTGAAAACATTAAGTCCGGTCGACTAGATGATAAGTAATGTAGACTTCCTATCATACCTCTAAAAGATGTTTGATCTACTGGTTTCCCAGCTTTGTCAAGATCTAAAGAGTTTGAGGTACCAATGGGAGTACTTATACTTTTAGTGTTGTCATAACCATACTTTTTTAGAAGATCTTTAATATACTTATGTTGAGATAAGTAGGTTCCTTCTGGTTTTTGAGAGATTTTAAAACCAAGGAAAAATGTTAAATCACCCATCATACTCATTTCAAACTCAGATTTCATTAGACTTGCAAAAGAGTCAGTCAAAGATTGCTGAGTTGATCCAAATATAATGTCATCAACATAAATTTGAACAATTAAAACATTTTTCTTATCTTTCTTTATAAAAAGGGTTGGATCTGCATTTCCCTTAACATAGTTATTTTGATGTAAAAATCCAGTAAGTCTATCATACCATGCTCGTGGGGCTTGTTTAAGGCCATACAAAGCTTTGGTAAGTCTAAAAACATGATCTGGATGTTTTGTATCTTCAAAGCCAAGAGTTTGTTCAACAAAAACATCCTCTTGAACATAACCGTTAAGAAAAGCACATTTTGCATCCATTTGGAATAGTTTGAAATTAAAGAATGCTGCAAAGGCAAGTAGAATACGGATAGATTCAAGTCTAGCTACTGGAGCATAGGTTTCTTCATAGTCTATTCCTTCTTGCTGATTATAGCCTTTAGCAACGAGTCTAGCTTTATTTCTAACAATGACTCCATTTTCATCACATTTATTTTTGAAAACACATTTTACTCCAATAACAGAAGTTTCCTTAGGTCTTTCAACTAAGGTCCAGACTTTATTCCTTTCGAATTCATTTAGTTCATCTTGCATTGCTTTGATCCAATCATCATCACCTAAAGCTTCATCTGTGCTTTTAGGTTCTAATTGGGAAAGAAATGCTAGATGTTCTACTTCATTTCTTAAAGAACTTCTAGTTCTTATAGGTTGATTTACATCACCAATGATACTATCACTCGGATGATTCTTAAGAAACACCTGATTTGGGTTTTGTAAAACCTATTCATCAACATAGGGTAGAATGTCTTCTGGGGTAAATGTTTCAGAAGTATGTTCTAGAACAATTTCCTTATCAGAAGGTTCTTCTATCAAAGGTTGACAATCAGTTTTTCAAAACACATCCGAATATGTAAGTTGGGATGGTTTAAAAACAAAAGGATCAGACTCATCAAATTTCACATGCACTGTTTCCTCAACAGTACAAGTATTTTTATTAAAAACTCTATAAGCCTTAGAGGTTGTGGAATAACCTAAGAAAAATCCCTTCATCTAATTTTGGTGCGAATTTATGTAAGTTATCTTTAGTATTCAAAATAAATACTTTGGAACCAAAAACCTTGAAGTAGGAAAGTCTTGGTTTTCTTCCATTCCATAACTCATAAGGAGTTTTATTAAGAAAAGGTCTAATCAAAACTCGATTTATAGTATAACAAGCAGTACTTACAGCTTCAGCCCAGAAATTTCTAGCAATATAATATTCACTCAACATGGTTCTAGTTATCTCTTGAAGAATTCTATTTCTTCTTTCAACTACACCATTCTGTTGAGGAGTTCTAGGTGCTGAAAAATTGTGAGTAATACCTTTCTTACTACAAAAAGTTTCAAAATCAGAATTTTGAAATTCTCCTCCATGATCACTATGAATAGTTTTCAATGGAAGGTTTTTCTCATTTTTAACTTGAGCTCTAAAACTTTTGAAATAAGAAAAAGCTTCAGATTTATTTACTATAAAATAGAACCAAGTAAATCTAGTGTAATCATCAACTAAAACAAACACATAGTATTTTCCTCCAATACTTCCAGTTTGTGTTGGACCAAAAAGATCCATGTGCACCAACTGTAATGCATCTGTTGTTGAGACTTCACCGATTGACTTAAAACTAGATTTATGTTGCTTTCCATATTGACAAGGATCACAAACTTTAGAAGAATGAAATCTAAGTTTAGGTAGATCCTTAACAAGTTTCTTCTTAGAGAGTTTACATAGGTTTCTAAGGTTACAGTGTCCTAGTCTTCTATGCCATAACCAAGAATGATCTTCTATTGCACTTAGGCAAGGTAGATCTTGGCTTCTTAGGTCTTCTAAGTTTAAGGTGTAAACATTCTCTTGCCTGTTGGCTGAGAGAATAAATTCTTCCTTGGAATTGTGAACTAAGCACGTATCATTTCTAAAATTCACAAGGTAACCTTCATCACATAACTGACTTATGCTAATGAGGTTGTGCTTAAGACCTTTAACAAAAAGAACATTTGAAATCAAAGTTTTACCTAAAAGAACTATATTACCAATACCAACAATCTCTCCCTTAGCATTGTCTCCGAATGTTATCTTTCCTCCTTTCGTTTTGATAATCTTTTCGAAAAAACTTTTGTTACCAGTGATGTGTCGGGAACATCCACTATCCATGTACCATATATTATTGCTGGAACTTTCTTTATTTTCTTGAAATTAAGAACAAAGTTAGATTTTCGGAATCCAAACTTGCTTGGATCCGAGATTTCCAGACAATAAAATTTTAGGTACCCACATCTTCTTGGAAAAGTAAGCTTTGTGAAATCCTAGAGATTGGGTTTTGTTTAAGGAACAATTCTTTGCCCAGTGACCACCACATTGACACTTAGTGCAAAATGGGGCACTTTGAGGAATAAAATAATTATTACTGAAAACTGGTTTTTCATGGGTATAACCAAATCCGGATTTATTCCTTAATAGTCGTATTTGGGAATACATCTTGTCAAAATTTTCTTTACCATTGGTAAAGTTTGATAAACACTTCTTTAAGGAAAAAATTTCAGACTTGAGTTTTACAACCAAGTTTTTGTCCTCAAAATCATTAGTTTTAGAACTAGAGTTAGGATCGAAAACATTTTTATTAGAAATTACTTTTTCTAATTCTTTAGAAAGTTTGTTCTTCTCAGAACTTACTTCCTCAAGATTTTTTGAAATATTTTCAAAATCAGCATTTTTCTTATCAAGATCTTTAGAAAGATCTGATATCTCTTTAGTAAGAATAGAATTCCTAGAATTTCCCTTATCATGTTTCTTACTGAGTTTGGAATTCTCAATCTCAATAAGTTCAGCAAACCTAGAGACTTCTTCAAAAGTAGGTGAAGTATTTTCCTCATCGGAAGATGATTCTTCATCAGAAGAGTTATAATACTTACTATCATTAGAATTTAAAGAAACATTGGTCAATGATTCAGCATTTCGTAACTTAGCCATAAGGCAATGATTATCAAAAGGTAATCTGGCTATAAGACCAAGATTCTTCTGTCCTAAAGATTCATAATCAGAAGATTCATCTGAAGAGTCACCACCACTGGCACTCCAGGTGTCATTAGCTTTCAGAACATTCTTAGCTTTGGCTTTATAAAACTTCTTTCTGTTCCTTTCTGAATGTCTTTCCTTTCTTTCTTTTTTTTGAGCATAGGGCAATCTGGTCTAATATGTCCAGCTCTTTTACATTCATAACAAGTAACTTCTCCATATTTATTATCTTTCCTATCCTTCTTCTTATACTTGGATTGAAAGTTTCTCTGTCCAGCTATCTTGTTCATCCTTCGAGCAAGATTGGCTAATTCATTTTCTGAGACTTCACTCTCACTGGATTCGGATTAGAAAATTACTTTCTTAGACTTGGATCTGGTTACTCTCTCAGGAGTCTTAGCTTTCATCTGATTTGAAGTTGAAGTAAAAGCAACAGTACCATTTCCATTATTCTTCTTGATGTTGTCAGCATCTCTTTTCATTCTTGTTTCATGTTTTAGAAGAGTTCCAAATAATTCATCAAGAGTAATTTGAGTACCTTTTCTTATCTATTACTGTTCTCTTGGATTCCCACTCATTGGGCATAATGTCAATTATCTTTTCCACAAGAGCTTTATCATCTAATCCTTTTTCTCCCATAGATTGTAGACTGTTGACAATAGTCATAAATATTTGTTGAACTTTACAGATAGGTTCTCCATAAGGAAAATTGAAGCCATGATATTCAGCTCTAAGCATAGCTCTTCTAGTCACGATCACCATAGAAGTCCCAAAGTGTGTAACCTCTAACTTCTTCCATATACAGTTAGCTACTTCACAAGAAGAAATTTGGCTATATATGTTTCTGGTCATTGAACATAGTATAGTATTGCGTACCTTATAGTTGAGTTGATATTCTTGCTTTTCCTGGTTAGTAAAGGTTCTGACTTCCTTGTCAAGAATTTTATAATCACCAGTAAGCATGACAAAGTTGTCTACTCCAGTATTGATACCAAATGTCTTCATACGATCTCTCCAGTATTCATAATCATTACCATCAAATATAGGTGGTCTTGTAGGATTTAGATTGTCAATTGATCCAACATTAATTCCTGCCATACTAGAAATAACATTGCACACAAACTTGATAGTAGCTCAGAATCGTAATTAAAAAGTTCGGAATGAGAAAAGTTCGGAATGGATAAATTGAGCAAGAAAAACTTGTATGTGAGTACAAGTATTTCAGTAACCTGATCTGATACCAAATGTAAGAATGGTATAGAGTAAGAGGTTTCCAACCTATGATACCAATTGTAGGATCGAAACATAATATGAGATGCTCAATATACAAGAGGGGGGGGGGTGAATTGTATACTTTAAAAATTCCTTGAAACCTTTAAAGTTAGTTATGAATAACTAAAGTTTTCTTAAGAAAAGGAAAGGGATAAGTTTAACAAAGTTAAACTAGGAAAATTCACAACACCTCTAACACTGAACTAAACTTGGAAAGTGATTCCAATAGTAGGTTCCGGAAATATGGTTCCGGAATTTGAAACTTAACAAAAGTTACAATATGAGATTCTACCTTAAAGCGTATAGAATCTAAATGAATCAGAGTAAGTAAGGAAGTATAAGAAAGTTATACTTTCCTTAAGATACAAATTGCAGCGGAATAAAAACAAGTAGTAAAACTACTAGTAACAAGATAATAGTCTTTTAACCTAAAGAGAAGGGTATCCAACAACCTTGGATAAAGGTCCCTTGATTTATACTTTCAAGCAAGTCTGTCTTACCCACACCAGGGTAAGCCCTCGATTCGAAGATCGGTGTCTCTGTCTTGCTATCCCAGCAAGCCCTCAACTTCAAGGTAGTTGGCAACCTCTGTCTTCCTCAGCAAGGAAGCCCTCGAACTTTAAGGTAGTCGGCACCTCTGTCTTCCTATCCCCGGAAGCCTTCGAATGTAATCACCAACATTCGGAGTCGCACGAAGCTTTGAGAGTTAATAAGAGCCTCTCTTTCTAGAATTCACTTCAACAGCATGTAGGCACAAAACATAGTCGTTTTTCCAACAGCTACGAGCTCTTTCAAATGAGCTCCTATTTATAGGTAAGGTCGGCTCCTTCTCCAATGGTCATATTTTCCTTAAAGATCGGAGGGACCTGTACACGTGTCACTTAGACAATGGTTAGTTTATAACAAAACAGACGACATCGTTTTATAACATAATAAGTGTAACAGAAAGTACGACATCGTTTTAATTCTAACATAAAGGTTCGGAATAAAAACATCCGAGTGAAGGTTCGGAGTGAATAAATTCAGAGTGTATAAAACAAAGATAATCAGATTCTGTTTAATGGGTGAATTCGGAATGAGAATTTCAGAATAGGAATTCGTCATCAGAAATCGTAATGAGAATTTATCATCAGAATTCGTAATGACAATTCGTCATCAGAATTCGTAATGAGAATTCTTCATCAGAATTCATAATGGGAATTCAGAATGAGATTTCTTCATTACAATTCGTAATGAGAATTATTCTTCAGAATTCGTAATGAGAATTCGGAATGGGATTTCTTCATTAGAATTCGTAATGAGAATTCTTCTTCAGAATTCGTATCCTGAATCTGGTATAGAACTTAGTCAGAGTTCATATCCGGAATTCGGAATGAAACTTCCTTATATTTTTTGTCCAGAATCTGAATCCTAAAACAGAATGCTTAAAATCAAAGTTTCAACGATTCCGAGAAAATGAATCCGAATCTTATACTTAAGAAAAAATATGAATGAAAATATGATAAGGATAATTTTTCTTATAAAAGCAATTTTCCTTAAGAAAGCAATTTTCTTATAAAAGCAATTTTCTTAAAGATAAGGTGTTTGTGATTTTCAAAACAAGAAGGAATGGAAAAGTCATAAGGAAAACCTTATTGACTCAACAGAAAATTCGTTCGTTAAAGCCTTATATTTAAACAACCCAGATGATCACTGTTCAACGGCTATAAAAGTAACGGTCACAAATATTAACGTTAAACAAAAGAATTTGACATCATATAAAAACATTTTTTTTCCTAAAGAAACATTTAACTAGATCAAGAGGGATTTTCCATTAATGAAATTTTGGGTCATTACAACATTCCCCCCTTAAGAAATTTCGCCCTCGAAATTTTCCTTTTCCCACACTAAAACAAATGTGGGTAACTTAGCTTCATCATATCCTCCAACTCCAAAGATGCTTATTCAAACTTGTGGTTTCTCCACAACACCTTGACGAGGGGCATTGTCTTATTTCGTAGAACTTTTTCTCTATGATCCAAGATCTTCACTGGTTGCTCCTCATAAGAAAGATCGTCTTCTAATAGTACCACCTCAGAAGAGAGTACATGTGAAGGGTCTGGTATGTACTTCATTAAGAGGGATACATGGAAGACATCATGCACCTTGGCCATAGTAGGTGGAAGTGCTAGTCGATAGGCCACAGCCCCAACACGATCAAGAATCTCGATGGGGCCGATGTACCTTGGACTTAACTTCCCTTTCTTTCCAAACCTCATGACCTTCTTCCACGGAGATATGCGTAAAAACACCATGTCTCCGACTTTAAACTCAAGGTCTTGTCGACGATTATCTACATAACTCTTCTGTCGACTTTGGGCTTCCTTGATATGCTGCTAAATGGTTTTCACCTTCTCCACCATTTCTTCGACCATTTCTGGTCCAAGCATCTTACGTTCACCGACCTCATCCCAACATGCCGGTGTTCTACACCTTTTCCCATACAGGGCTTCATATGGTGCCATTTGGATGCTCGAGTGGAAACTATTATTATAAGAGAACTCAACTAGAGGAAGATGTTGATCCCATCCTCCTTTAAAGTCCATTGAGCACGCTCTCAACATATCCTCAAGTGTTTGGATAGTCCGCTCGGATTGGCCATCAGTTTGAGGATGATAGGCCTTACTGAATTTCAGTTCAGTATTCAGAGCATGTTGAAGACTCTTCCAAAACATAGAGGTAAATCTTGGATCTCGGTCAGACACAATAGATAGTGGTACTCCATGCAACCGTACCACTTCCCTGATATATATCTGTGCCAGTTGATCCAAAGAGAAATCCTCTCGAATAGCAATGAAGTGTGCAGTCTTTGTAAGACGATCCACAATAACCCAGATTGCATTGTTGCTTTTGGATGTCCTTGGAAGTCCAGTGACGAAGTCCATGGTGATGTTCTCCCATTTCCATTCTGGTATGGGAAATGGTTGCATCATCCCCTTAGACTTCTACCACTCTGCCTTCACTTGCTGACACACCAGGCACTTTGATGTATATTCGGCGATCTCCTTCTTCATATTATCCCACCAAAAGATTTCTCGGAGATCTCGATACATCTTTGTTCTCCCTGGGTGAATAGAGAAATTTGAACTATGTTAATCATCCAAAAGTTTCTTCTTCAGCTCCGAACTTGATGGGACACATAGTCTTTTCCCAAACCGCACAATTCATTCTTCATTAACATTAAACTCTGAGGATTTTCCCTTTTTGATAGCTTCCACTTTTTCTTGGATTCTCGCATCATCCTTTTGAGCATCCTTTAACCTTTCCAAAAGATATGGTTGAGCAATAATTTGTGAAAGGATTGATGATGTTCCCTTCTTTATGATTCCCACGTCCATCTTCATCAAGTCTGAGAAGATTGGATCCTTCTCAATTATCATCATTGATAGAATTGCTGGATCCTTTCTACTTAGGGCATCCGCCACCTTGTTCGCCTTCCCAGGGTGGTAATGTATTGAACAGTCATAATCCTTTATGAGCTCTATCCATCATCTCTGGCGCATATTAAGCTCTTTCTGTTTGAATATATATTTAGGACTCTTGTGGTCAGTATATATCTCACATTTCTCTCCATAGAGATAATGCCGCCAAATTTTCAAGGAAAAGATCACCGCCGCCAACTCCAGATCATGCGTTGGATAGTTCCGCTCATGGATTTTCAACTGTCTTGAGGCATAGGATATCACTTTATCATTCTGCATCAGCACACATCCTAATCCCTTCTTCGAAGCATCACTGAATACCACAAAAAGCTCCCCACTTGTGGGTAAAGTGAGCACAGGTGCAGTGATAAGCCTCCTTTTCAACTCCTTGAAGCTTTCTTCGCATTCATCACTCCAAGAAAACTTTACTCCCTTTCGAGTTAGCTTGGTAAGAGGGTTGGACAATCGTGAGAAGATTCTCACAAATTGTCGGTAATATCTAGCTAACCCCAATAAGCTACGGATATCAGTTACCGATGTTGGCCTCGACCCTCCCTCAATTGCATCTGTTTTGGAGGGGTCCACAGATATCCCATTGCTTCTGATGATATGGCCCAAGAATGAGACCTCCTTCAACCAGAACTCACACTTGTTGTACCTGGCATATAGCTTCTCCTTGCGCAAAGTCTCCAGTACAGTTCTTAAATGCTCCTCATGGTCCTCCATGGTTTTGGAGTATATTAGAATATCATCTATAAAGACTACCACAAATTTATCTAGGTAATCTCTAAAGACTCTATTCATCAAGTCCATGAATATTTCTGGAGCATTGGTGAGTCCAAAAGGCATTACTATGAATTCATAGTGCCCGTACCTTGTACGAAAAGCAGTCTTGGGGATATCTTCCTTCTTCACCCTTACTTGATAATATCCCGACCGCAAGTTGACCTTGGAGAAGTATGGTGCTCCACGCAGCTGATCAAACAAGTCATCGATTCTTGGGAAAGGATACTTGTTCTTTATCGTGATTTTGTTATGTTCACGATAATCGATGCAAAGCCGCATTGACCAATCCTTCTTCTTGACGAAGAGGACTGGTGCACCCCATGGTGATGCACTTGGGCGTATAAACCCTTTATCCAGATTCTCCTGTAATTGTTTCTTCATTTCTTCAAGCTCAACCACAACCATTCTATATGGAGTCTTGGATATTGGTAGCGCCCCAGTTATAAGTTCAATAGAGAACTCAACATCGCTTCTTGGAGGAAGACCAGGAAGTTCCTCGGGAAATACTTCAGCGAATTCCCTCACAATAGGCATTTCTTCAAGGGTAGTTTCATCCTTGGACTCAATCATCTGAGCCAGATATGCGTGCTCATAAGGCAGTAATATTCATGCTTGAGATGATGGAGCTAAAAGAGATTCATCTTCCTCCTGAAACTTGTAAAGAATCGGGGGTCGATTCTCCATATGGAGTGTGATTTCCCTCTCCCGACAATTTATGTTGGCTCTATATAAGGAAAGCCAATCCATGCCAAGAATTACATCAAATTCCACCAAAGGGAGTATGACGAGGTTCGCCGGGAAATTCAATCCACAGATTATAAAAGGGGAGGACTTATACTCATGGGATGCAATGATTGCCCCATTTTCCGTACTCACCGACATCTTTACTTCCATGATTTGTGGTGGTCCAGGGATTGTTCTACTAAACTTTTGAGATATAAAAGAATGCGTAGAACTTGAATCAAAAAGTACGTTCGCTATTCTTGAAAGAATAACTAGCGTACCTGTCACCACTTCGTTGTCGGGGTTCAATTCGGCAGAAGTGATGGCAAAAGCTCTTCCTTGCTGTCTTGGAGGTTGTTGATTGCCTCTGATAACCCTTGGATTAGGGCACTGATTCGCAAAATGACCCGGTTCTTTTCATTTGAAGCATTGAACAACGCGTTGAGGTTCGAACGGAGCGTTCCTCCCCTCCGTCGCAGCCGCGTGTCCTTCTTGCTGACAGTTAACAGCTAGGTTCCCTTCTCTTCCACACTTAAAGCATTTTCTTGTTCCCCTAAGGCAATTTACAGGCTGCTTTTTTCCACACATTTGGCAAGTGGGGTGCTGGAATTTCTTAGCGCCGTTGGATTTATCCATCGGACCACCAGCATTGAAGTCCTCCTTCCGCTTCTTGTCCCCATGATACCCCTGTGATTCTCCGATCTCCATTTCAACCTTGAGGGCACATCGGAGAATTTCCTCATAGCTGTCGAAGTCACGGATAGCTAATGCTTTCCGCAAGCTAGGCTTCAGCCCACCAAAGAAGTGGTCAACCTTGCATTCGGGGGTAACGACAAAGCCGGAAGCGTATCGTGCAAGCCTTGTGCAGTTTTCCTCGTACGCTCCCACAGATTCCTCATCTTTCTCCTTGAGGGAAAGGAAGTCCCTTTCCATATTAAGACGGAGGGTGCGTGGAAAATATTTATCGAAAAACATCTTCTGGAATACCTTCCATTCCAAAGCCTCGATCTCCTCCTCAGGCTTCGTATTTTTGATCAACGTCCACCATTGATCAGCTTCACCCTCCATACGATAAGCCGCCAGGAGAACCTTCTCTTTTTCAGAGCTTTGGAGGATGGAGAATATCTTTTCAATGGAGTTGATCCATTGTTCAGCAATCGTGGGATCAGATGATCCACTAAAAGTAGGAGGCCTTTGTCTCATGAAGCTTTCAATAGCGACTTGTTCTTTCTTAGGGGGGGTTGAACGTTCCTCTTGACCAGTGTTTCTATTCAAAACTTGAGTTAGCTGAGAGAGAAGCGTGACAAAGTTCGCTATTCCCGCTCCCATTGGATTGGGAATCTCATAAGTACAATCATCACACTGATCTTCACAACGGTTGTTAGCCCGAGTTCTCCTATTACCGTCCATTGGCTGGAATAAAAGGAAAGTTAGGGGTAACACATAAAGGGTAATCTAAAGACAAAAGTTTATGACTTATAAATAAACTTTAATCTCTTTAACTCATGAGTCTATAGGATTCAATCCAGGCTTTTCATGATCTTCCTTCTAACATATATCCTTAGGGGCCTTTTTCCCTAAATAAGGGTTCATACTAAGATTGTGAATTTATCAAAACATATCCCCCGGGAGTGTTGTAACCAAGAGTGCAGCAAGGCCCGTTGTCATGCACCAGTTCCCGTTCGAGTCTAGCTCAAAGCGGTGTTTTCGGGTTTTACCCCTAGGATACATCTGTGCCAGAGCCGCCTCTACCTGCTCGTATCCAGATAGGGATGTATTTGTTTGATAAACCACTTACTTAGTATTTACCAAAACTTAGGGATGTTTTTATTATGATTAGTCTTGTATCTAAGGCTTTACTAGGGTTTCCTAATCCCAAAAATAACTAAACCTATCCTTTGATACCAACTATGACAACCCTGCTTTTTATTACAACTTAAACATGCTTTATTACATAAAACTTCACATGATACAACAAATAAGATCGAGAGGTTTAGTGTCTTTGGGGCTTAGGATCATTACATAAAAACTTTAAACTTGAAATACAACATCCTTATTGAAAACTTCCTTTACATGACCACTACATTCCTTCGTACTTAGCATTGAATGGGATAACATGAGGACATGCATAAGAAAAGGGTGAGCTATAAAGCCCAGTAAGGGAGTACACAATGAATAACATGAGGAGTACAATACATGTTAGGCAATAGGCATATCAATAGAGCATAATAGAGAGATGAACATAAAGGCATGATAAATCATGATAATCATAACATGGAAATGTGGCAACAACACTTAACATTGAATTAGCATGAGCCAAGGCTCATTGCACATGGAGCATGAGTAAACCCTCATTGCACTTGAAGCATGAGTAAACCCTCGTTGCACTTGAATTAGCATGAGTAAACACTCATTACACATGACGTATCATGATACTATACTTTACCCAATGCATTGGAGCGCTATCAGGGCGCACCCTTCTTAAACATTTTATTTCATGCATAAGTGTGCCACATGGATCATAAAACATGAATTCATAAAACATAATCATTTATTCCACGTTAAAGGAATGTGGAATTCATACATGAAACTTTACAATCAATAAGTAAATGTGCATAAAGGTGAATACCCTTGATGGATAAATGTGCATGGTATTCACTACACAATGATATTGGCTTAGAAAATCGGTGTGATTTCGGCAGCGTAACGGCGTGACATAAGAATTCATAAAAGGTCTGATGAGAGAGAGAGGGGTTCCTCATCATATTTACATGTAATGGACAGTAATAAGGTCATATAGATACCTTTCCCAACAATTGAAAAGGAATTTAGATTCATGATACAAAAGTATTGCTTGAATATAAAAGAGGACAAAAAGGTTCCTTTCGGAATTTCGGCATAGTAACAGGTGTACATGGGAGGCATTTAATGAGAGAGAAAGGGGTCTC
Organism: Viscum album; assembly: GCA_963277665.1. Taxonomy (NCBI): domain Eukaryota; kingdom Viridiplantae; phylum Streptophyta; class Magnoliopsida; order Santalales; family Viscaceae; genus Viscum; species Viscum album. The sequence goes on along the minus strand of OY728145.1, from coordinate 1,442,180,907 downwards.
CCATCATTCAAACAATAAGAGGGCAGTATGGGTGAGGTGCGAAACCATACCCCAACATTCATAAATGAAATTAAAAGGGCAATACAACTTAAAGAAAAATTGAAAAAAATGAGAAAGGAAGAAAAACCCTTACTTGGAAGTGTGCTTCCAAAGGCTAGAGAGAGGCTTGTGAGAGGCTTCTTGGGAGCTTGGGGCACGTTGAGAGGATTATAGAGAGAGTAGGGCAGAGGTTGGACGAACTTAAAGGGCTTTGGGTGAGGAGGAAGTGGGGGCTTGGGTGGGATTATATAGGAAAGGTGAGAGAATTCTTTATTATTTAGGATTGCGACCCCTTATATTAAAATAATCCAAACCACAAACCATCCCATGGTATTTTCCCATGGTTTATGGAAAAGGAAAGAGGAAAACAATATTTTACAAGGCCAAGGTCAGAACTTATTAAAAAAATTAGGGTTGCTTATGTGGAGGTGAGTCACACTCCCATGGAAATTAATTTAAAAAGGCAAAGTGTTGAATAAGTCTTGAGGGCTCCATTAATGCTTTGAAAAGTGAGTCAAACAAACCCAAAACCACATTATTTTAATGATAAAACAAATATTGGCCGAACATAAGGATTATGGTATTTTATTACATCACCATTGGGTCATTATGATGTCATAAAACACATTATATATTTAAATGGTATTTAATTTTTACCCAAAAATTTGACTGTCTCAGAAAATTATGAAAAATTCACCATTGGATAATATTGACGTCCTGATTCCAAGAATAATATTTATTTTATCTAAATAATTTTCTAAATATGTGAATTTTTACTTTTAAAATAAAAACCGACATTTATAAAAAATTCACGGGTTTTGACAGAAATGGCTTTCAAACCTTAATAAAAATTTTAATTGCATTCATAAAATAATAAGATCATTTATATTTAATAAAAATTAATTTAATATTAATAATAATATTTTATTAAAATATTATTTAATTCAAAAATCCTTTAATTTAATAAAATATAATTCTTAATAAAATAATAACTAAAAACACCGTTTGTACTTTAAAAACTAATTACAATGTATCAAAAATGACTAGAAATTATATTCATTATTATATACAAAGATAATGTACATGAACATGGTGCTACTTATTTGTTACATAACCCCTTAAAATAGACGCATAAGACCTAAGGGTAAGGTGTGCGATGGTGACAGACTCTTGGGGTTGCTCGGATAACATCGCTCGAGTGGTAATCTCTATCAACTTCCATTTTTCCCGTAGACGATCATGTTCGAGCTTGACTTGATGAAGCTCAGCTTGGGCTTGGTCAAGGGCAAAGCCCAAAGACGCCACCTCCTTTCAGAGCTCCGACAAATGGGCTTCGTAAGGGGCAATTCTACTAGATGAGGCCATCGCTTCCTTTGTCTGAGTAGAAAATTGGTTCGTTAAAGCCTTATATTTAAACTACCCAGATGATCACTGTTCAACGGCTATAAAAGTAACGGTCACAAATCATAACGTTAAACTAAAGAAGTTGACATCTTATAAAAACATTTTTTTTCCTAAAGAAACATTTAACTGGATCAAGAGGGATTTTCCATTAATGAAATTTTGGGTCGTTACAGGTATCATAAAAATAGATATCAAAATAAATTATTTCAATAAATCACTTGTATATATTTTCAATTTTAATCATTATAAATAGTCATTCAAAATTATAATTCTACTTAGTTTTCACATCCGGGGTTTGTAGTTTTAATTATATGCACTAGTTTATTAATATTGGTATTTGTATTCATTATTAATAAAAACATAATTAAAAATTTGACATTGAATTTAAAATTAAATATTATTTTTAATTATTTATAATTTTTTAAATTCCCTTTATTAGGGTTTTAGTATTTATCCTTAATGATGAAATCGATAACAATCATGTTTCGATGATTGTTGTCGATCGAAGGGTGTTTTCAAAATTAATGATTTAAATATTGATATAAAATTTAAAAAATAAAAAACACATAATTATTTAATAATTTATATTATATGATACTTGTAATTATATCCCCATAGTCAATCCTAATATAAATTCATGGTATTGTTCTTGTTGGTGGCTAAACGGACCTAAATATTACCATACACTAATTTAATGAATGATTTTAGGTAGTTTATTATATTATATTTATAATAAATTAATAATAATATTATGTATTGTGTACTACTGTTATATATCATAATTATAAATGAATTATAAGATTTAGAAGACGTAATGGGTATAAAAATATTATATATTTTTAATAAAAGATATTCCTCCAAACACGATTATTTTAAGGGATTGAATTAATTGTGCCAATTTATTGATAATGTCATAAATATGTTATAAATGTTTTCAAAAAATATCATCAATGATATCACAAAAATAATATTTTATCATTTAATCATTTTAGTAACCATCAATTATGTGTGGTGATGAAAACTGAATTTCTTTTCTTGTGGTGCGAGTAATCTGCACGTACACACGAACATCGATTTTGTTTTTATTAATAGTGGTATTGATTTATATAAAATGATAATACCATTAATATAATAACAATATATTATATAAATAATAATTATACCATTATATTTGTTGGGATATAATAAATTTTAATGGAGATAATTAAGAAGGAATGATAAGTAGTTGATAATACTCATGTAAGAGACTTGAATTTTCCATGGACCTCTCCTTAGAAATAAAGGTATTATGATAAAAAAATGTTATATTGGTGATTTTGAACATGGTATTAGATTATATAAGAATTAAAATTTCATATTTTCAAGGAGAAATTATACGGGAAGGCGGGTCTGCAAATTGTGGGACTATTACAATTTTATATGTGTTGGGAAGTGAGTGTTTTGTAGTCACCCATTGGATTTTCAACAATGTCAAGTTATTATTCATTGGTCAATGGAAACATAATGGAATAAGAGGATTCTATAGTGATTTTGGATTTAAAAATACATCAACCAGTTCTTTTTTAGAAACCTTTAAGTGTTTTAAGGATTTTTATTTTAACTTTTTAGCTTTTTCCATATTAACTTTTACTTGGGTAATTACTTTTTACCCATAGTAATCAATTTCAATGAAAAAATTATCATTTTACCATTTAACAAAATTATATCATTTTTTTTATCATTTTAGATAATTTTTTCTAATAATATTTATAAATGTGTGCAAACATAATTTTAAAATAAACTTTCATAATCACATAAAAAATATTTTAGGAAATTGAAATCATTTTTCTTTAGTTTTATTTAGATGATAAAATTTTCTAGGGTACTGCATTTATTGTAATAACTTTATTTATTATTAAAAAACTATTTGGTATGAGGAATTCATGGAAATCCAAAACCGAATCCTGTTGAAAATACTAGATTGAAGTAAAATAACAAAAACGTTTTTTAGAAAACTATAATTTAAATTATTTTTTTAAAAAATAGACATGGTATTTATAAGATAAAATAATATTTTAAATGTATAATGTTTTTACAAAAAATCATATTTGATTACCTATATGTATTTTTAAAATTTATGTTCATTAATATATAATTTTAACATCATATAAATTACATGATTTTTGAAAACCATACTAAAACTCAAACTTTTCTAGAAAACCCACAAAAATCCATAATATGATAATTTTGATATGATAAATTCATAAAATTTAATTTGGTCATTTTAATGTTCTAAAATTTATCTTTTTATTAATGTATTAACAAATGGTTATTTACTATTTTCATTATGTTATAGTTCCATATGTGGTTCTTTTCTACTGTAGTATGGATACGAGTATTACACACTTTGCTAAGGGGATCATGTGGTATCATCCTTCTCTCAAATCTCAAAAAGAAAGAAGAGATTGCGAGTTCCTTGAACGGTATAAGAATATTTGAGAATACCCTTATATTAACCTTGTATTTATTTTCAATAAGGCGATGAAGAAAGAATCTAATTGATCACAAATATTTGAAATGTTGATTTACTATATAGGGAACAAATAAAAATAAATTTATTGGAGTTTCCAAGGAAAAACATAATTTGGTCCAAAAGTCTCAATATGTGTTTTTGGGAGCTGATTATGAGGTATTGATAATAGTAATGAACAACATCCTTAATAAAATATCTAATTATTGGAGAAATATTATAAAAGTCTAGATAATATTTTTTAATGGAGTTTAGAAATGTCACATTATTTTACACTTAAATAAATATCTTTATATCTGAGGAATGGTGATTTCCCAATTGTTTCATTTTTTTTAATTATTCAATATGCTAATGAAGAATAAGAGGTGATTCCAGGATAATTTTTATGCATTAATTTTATGGAATTGGATTTTAAGCCTGGAAAACACTCTACGTTAACACTGGTAAATTTTGTCTAATATTAAATGATTGAGAAAATCTTCTATGGATTTTCCATGTTAGTTAAATCTAATGAAGTCCATGAGAATGTAATACAATAAAAAGTCTTGAAGAATTGATAAGAATATGTCACTAAAGATAAGAGGTATTTTCATGATGTTTGATTTAATTTAGAATATAATTTTAATTAATGTTTCATGAGGATTTAAGATGGTGTTTGAGATGATTTTTTGTCCATTTATGTTTTACATGAAGACATGTATGTTTTACATGAATAATGATTGAAGAGAGGCCTGATAATTTACTTCAAAATCTATTTATTACTTGGGACATTTCTAAGTAGTAATGGTGGACTGATAATGAATTATGGTTATCCAAAATAGCAGCCAAGGAATACTCGACCAAGGGTTCAAGCGGGACCTAGAGGTTAACTGTGAACAGGTTTACCATATTAATGAAGACCGCCAGTGGAAGAGAATGGTGTTAATATGTATAAGGACCATGAAGTGTTCATGGGAGTAGCGGTAGTTTCACCATATAGGTAAGCACACTGGTAGGCTAAGCTTGAATGGGGAAGTGCAGCTTGGGGTTCATGATTTCTAAGGAGTAAGTGAAAGCATGTTATTGTTATATTGAATCTCTGACCAGTGGTGAAACTAACGTTGGACAAATGAATTGTGTTCACTGTTCATCCATCGAAAAAAATATAGATATTTCCATACGCACCTGATGTAGATGATCAAAGATGTTCGATCAAGTAAGTTCCGTTATCTACCTAAAGCCATATTTAAATCCCTTTGTAGTTGATTATCCACCATTGTTGAGCCATAAAGATCATTGTCATGTCTTTGAACTCAGTTGATATTTTTCTGATTATCTCTCGATATCTAGGTGCATCCAATGAATTTAATTGGAAACGATGTTCATGAATGGACATGTATGAATAGAAGGTACCGGAATAGTGATTTCTACCATTGATGAATTTGACTACTATGATGTGATAAAAGAATAGATTAAGGCATAAGTATGATAAAAATGAGGTATGCAAGAAACTCTGTATTGCATGTACAAAAATAAAATGAAGGAAAATGAATGGAAAAGCATGACCATTCACATACCTAAAACTGAGTTCAGGTGATATTTTTTAGTAATAAGGAAATAGATTATGAGGCGTGACATTATTTATAATATATAATATAAAAGGAATTCTAAAATTAATTTAGTTATTTTGAAAGTTATTTGTGGTTTCTATAACACCACTATGAATTGGGAGATATCCTGAGACTTTGTGACTTTAAATGAGATGACATATTTATTTACATCATGAAGAAATAGAGACCCATATCCTTTAGATGTTTGAGGTGACTGAATTTACGTTCATGTAGGGTGGAATGTAATTTTTCACATTGTTTCATGAGAAGTGAAAGTTATTACTCTAATATTGTGGGTTAATGGGAAACTAGAATGACGTGGATCTATGGATAATCATATATTCTAATGAGAAAAATGAATACCATTGGGTATTTATTAGTTTTAGATGCAATGAATGTCATGATTATTTGATATTAAATTTCATCATGACTGAAATACCCATATCATCAATGGAATATTCAAATATTTGAACATAAATATAATACTCCTGGTTATTTATGTATTACCATTAAAAGAAGTAATGTAAATATTTTTAATTATTAACATATTTAAATGAGTATTTAAATGATAATTTAAATCATGTAATTTTTTGAGATGTCCATGTGCCACATTTTCAGGATAAATATATGAATGAAGGTGATGATAAAAAATAATTATATTTCAATATCCACTAAGATTCCTTGCAAAAATTTTTCAAGAATAACGTTTATAAGGGATCCAAAATCAGATAATTCCTAATGATGTTAATTTCATGCTCTCGAGAATATGAAAATTTGAATTATGATCATTCAAGATCTGATATCAGTTTTGAGGAAAATGATATTTTTTTAAACAGTTTTTTGACATCTTGATGAAATTTATATTGGTAAGGGAATATCATATTTATTCTTGAGAAATAATATCAATGAATAATATCTTTGTAAAGACCCTAAAACCTGACGTATATGGACATTACATTAGTTTTGCGGAATTATTAGTACATAACAACAACACAGACAAGGATCGTTATAGGTTAGTGTGTTTGGAAACTCGGAATATAATCTTCTAATCATGGTGAAAGATCTTCAACATCTCCTATAAAGATCTTCCCTTTTTTTAACCTAAAACCTTTCTTTATATCCTGGGGAAAAGAAAACATAAAAGGGTGAGCTCAAATGCTCAGTAAGGGAAAACAAAAGAAATATCAATCACATCATATTCATAAGAACATAACATTTTGGAAATCTTAACCTGCAAAAGAGAGTATAATTTCATAACATGGGATAAATCATAGTAGTGAAATGAAATCCCAATAAACATAACTTAAAACATTAAACTTTGTGGCATAAACACATAATAATATAAAATCATTAGTCAAGACTCATTGTCAAGACTATCTTATTGGACAAAGTCCATTTCTGAACCGAGTCACCCTCGTTTCAGTCCTGTTTAAGTGAACTGGTATAACCTACCATTCCAGCCATGTCTATCTCATGAGATATAAAATCTTTACCCAATGAATTGGAGGGTGATATATGTCCCACCCATCTCATAACGATACCACTCTTATGTGTGCCACAAAATCATAAACCATACATCATAGCATAACCCATGTAATAAAAATGGGATTCTTAAAACATCGTGACATCATAAAACATTTCATATATGATAAAGGAATTCATAAAAATATTTCCATTACAACATAATAAAATCCATTCAATAATAGAGATAGAAACAGAACCCTTTATTATCTTATATGGAAAATAATTTTGATAAAACACTTTCACTCCATTCTTGAGGAAAATATCCTTTCAAATTCAAAAACATTTTCCTTTCTTAAGATGTCATAAAATTTTAAACTAAAAGAAGTTGATTGAAAATAAAATTTTAAACTTGTAAAGGAAGCTTCTTGGAAATAATTTTTTAAAAATCCATTCATGCCGTATAAGTTAAAAAAACATTCTTCTCGTACTTTTGTCGGAAAAGTCAAAAAGTACCTCGTACGAAAAACAACAAAAGATTCCTTTCATATCTTTTACGAAAAACTCATCAAAGGGTAAAATAGGTTTTAAAAAATTGTAGGTGGATGGAAATAGTATTACATATTGAGTAATCATGGATGTGGATGATAAAATACACCCCAGTAAATACCAAAGTATAAACAATCTCGGATAAAATGAGATTGTGATATTTTCCCTTACCTTAGGTCTGATTTGCTTCGTAAGTGTCCGAACCTCTTGTATAATGATTTAAATAATGTCATTGACTTATTCCAGAATCATATTAATTGTTATTATATCATATATGGTTCACTTATGACTTTATTTTACCCGTTCTTTTGTAAATTCCATGTTAAATAGTGTTTTGGGTAAAATCGATTCATTTGTCGTAGGTGCTTGGACTTGTTGTTCTTGACATTATTATTACTTATATCATGATTTACTTATTTCCAGAATATAAAACATGATTTATATATCATATATATTCAGTATATATATATATATATAATATAGATAAATTAAATTCAACACACCGTTCATGGAGACGGTAGTCCGTACGTACGCATGAACGCTGTTTTCCTTTCCTTATTGTCTTGAATGGAAGTAAGTAGATGACATAAATATATATATATATATATATACATAAATCCAGTAAATTTAACATGTCATATATTTCATTATTATTCATTATATATACTTTATAATCATTCATGAATGGTTAATGTGGAGAATGAATCTCATCGCGTCGTGGAGACGGTATTTCGTACGTATGCACGAGCGATGATATCATTCTCATGATCATGAATTTGTGTTGAAGTGTATGTATACTATTCCAGTATCAATATCACTTTATAATAATCATATATAGTTACTCATTACACCATTATACCCATCCAATTAAGGTGGTGGCGGAAAATAGATTACACCACGACGTGGAGACGGTATTATGTACGTACGCACGCACGGTGATTTCATTTTCCGTACGATGGATAGATGGTGAAATAGAATTTTTTCATACTTATAATAACATATCAGTATTTGAGTGATACTGATGTTATTACTTCATAATGAAACAACCTAATAAGAATAAGTGGAAGAAGAAAAAAAGGTGAAAGAATCGGTAACGGAAATTACCTCTTCTTTGAAGCGCCTCTTTGAGACCTCATCTTAGGGCACCAAAATTGGTCTTTGAGGAAGACCAGAACCTCTAGGATGTTTCTAGGGAAGTGTAGAAGAGAATTTTTCCGGGGATGGCCGAGCTTGAAGGATCAATGTTGTGTGAGGAAGAGAGGGAGGATGTGTCCTTTTATAAGGGAGGAGAGGGGCACCTTTGGAATAGCTAAAAATATTATTTTATTATAAAGTCAAATTAGGTTTTTAATAGCTCCAAATTGTTATATTTCGAAGATAAGGTGGGTAGGGGTCGAAAGCCTCTCATACAATAGAATTTAGACAAGTTTAGGTATCAATTTTAACCTTATCATTTAGATTTAACTTTAAGTTAGATAATTTAACTTTTACCGTGTCTTCTTGTTTTTGTATACTATAAGGTTAATAAACATACTATATCAAGGAAAAAGAACCCCAAGTTGTTTATTATTAATATATATAACCTTATTTAAGTCATTTGGCCGAAACATTGATTTTTAGGAATAAAATAACAATTAATAATATAATATTTGTTTTAAAAACTATTTTATGTCAATTTTGACACTATTTAGTAATTGATTTTTGTGAAAATCATAACAGAATGATTAGTTCGAACCAAGTTTATTAAATCAATACTAACATGGCATATTAACCTATAAAATTAGTTTAATTCATTACAAGTTTCAAATTACATTTATTTGGGTATTTATAACATCAATTATGTCAATATTTCATTAATAAGATAATTACTGCATCATCGTTGTGTCACAAATAAATTAAATTATTTAATGTCTAAAAATTAAAAATAAAATATCATTATGTAGGAAACCTATTTATCTTTCTAATTAATATTTATAGTCGAATTTATCTTATGTATAACCCTATATTGAAAATTATTTACTTATTAAACATTGATTTTAACTATTTTAACCCTTCTTTAAATAAATTAATAATAAATTTCCTAATCTAATCCAAGTGTGCTTAAATGGTCATATTTTATTCCTAAGGTTGTTTTTGGTCGAATTACACTTGTCCAATAGAATTAGGAAATGTGTTAGGGTAATAATAATATCATTTTTACCCTTAATTACCCTATTTACTTTTAACCGTGGTAAATAAAAGTAAAACGTTACTATTCACCAAAAATTATTTTGATCTCTTTGAACCACATTTTAGTCCTTGATATTAACCATGTCTCTCGGATATTTGAAATTCCACTCACAGAAGCGGTAATATTATGATTTATGAAAAATTCAGTTTTTTTAACTACCACTTAGTGGTTTCACTATTCATCAAAAAATTGAAAGTTTTCAGAAAAATACAAAAAATTAGGCCTAAGATATATTTGACATATGAACTCAAAAATGATGTCTATTTTACCAAATTCAAAACATATCAGTTGCATTAATTAATTTGAAAATTAATTCTCGTCGTCAAAACAAATAGCGTGTTTTTAAGAGATAATAACTACCAAAAGATTGACACTTGTTTATGTCTGGTTTAAATGTGAAATTACATCCAATGACCAACATTGTATTAAATTGTAAAAAATATATTCTAAATATACTTTAAAACCACTCAAATTAATAATTTATCACTATTAATTATTTCTATTAATAAATTTGTTTTTAATTAAAATTTAGTAATTTTCACTATTCATCAGAATATGAAAGTTATCTGAAAAGTACCAAAATTTTACCCTATGCTAATTTTAATATTCCGAATCCAAAAATGAAGTCCATTTTGAAAAATAAAATTTACAAAATTTTAAAAAGTGGTTATTACTATTCATAATGGCTAGTTTTAATAATATTTTTATAGCATATCGTTGTTTAGTGAAACTCGGTATTCCGTACTACACACGCTATCGAGGAAGGTCATGATTTCGTGTAATGAAGGGCAAGTCAAGGATGCGTGTTGTGCAAGCTCCTTTTGGTGTAGCGTACAACACAAGACATTAATGAAATTAAAAAGAATATTTTTCATAATATCTCGGGGTGTTACATTCTACCCCCCTTAAAATGAATTTCACCCTCGAAATTCGTCGGGGTTATAAATGGTTTACTACTCGAAAGTTTCTTTAATAGAAACCCAAATCGTAAAAAGTAATACCAAAACCAATCTTTATAAACAAAATTATGAAATGTATCGGTTACCCAAATAAACTAATCACTGGGTTTCCACATAGGTGAAGATATGGATATGGACGAAAAATCTAACCATCATGTTCGGATGGAGAGTGGTAGAGAACATGGCTATGGAAAAGCCAACAATCACAAATCCATAAATTTGTGATGATCTATGGTACCATCTGATTAATCAGATATGAGAGCACTAGGACAACATTTTTTGTTTTCAAGATCGTTTCCCTAAAGTTGAAGAATTTGAATTAGAATAAATACTTACTTTATTTTGGTACAATCTCACTGTTGTTCGTGAATTGAACAATTTCCACTTCATCTCTTAAATAAATGAAGTTGAATTTGTTATTCGTGAAGTGTTAGTAGATCATGTGATAGAATGACGGGTCATTCCATCTGTCTCAAACAAAAGGTTAGCAAAAGTTATTAAATATACATAAGTCATTCTATAGTGAGATTAATCATATATGGTTCCTAAAATGGACTTATAATTCATATATCATACTTCTTAATATAATAAAACTAGTTTCTACTAAACAGGGACTTCCTGTAGTCCAATGGTAGGCGATAAAGGCCAGTCGCATTTCGGTTGTGGGTTTGATTCCCATAGCCTTGTCCAAAGCGATGGGCTGTCGCTTGTCCTGTAGGTTGTCCTTTTTCTAAAACTATACTACTATAATATCCCATAAATAATATCGAAAAAAATTATATCCTTAAACAATACTAACTTATGTCCAACATAATCCATTCCAATCTTTAGGATTATCCATAATACTGCAGTCCACTCTCATAATATAGTGAAAACGATTACCAGAGATTTAATACCATCGTTGATCCCCATATATCATAAGATATGTCTTGATGGTCACATTCCAAACATTCAAAGGCCTTAATCATGTACTCTCTTGAATACCCATTGAACCTTAGTGAAAACATGAATGCAGTTAAATGTTAACACCTTCCACATACCAAAATCCTCAAAATTCTATATACTCAATCCATGATATAACTTAGTCCCTTTATCAATCATGAGCTCATGAATACTGTTAAACATTTCATTTTCTCGTTTTCCCTTCATTATGTGCATATCATCTTATTTCCAAAAATATCTCAATCACTTTGAATACCACATTAGACCAATACATAAATATTCCAATACTCCATGATACAACATTATTTTGGAATCCCATTACATAAACACTTAATCATTCGACCACATCGTTTTCATATTCAACATTGCCAATAGTGATCGCATGTGACTTCCCTTTTTCCTTTGCCTTAAGCAGTTGCTCATGTTGATCATCACTAACCCTTGGATTAGAGCATTTATTAGCATAATTCCCCATTTCCTTGCACTTGAAGCATTGAAGTGTTGGTGGTGCGTTCTCTGCAGTGTTTGCTTTATTCACCTCATTAGAACCCCTTTTTCCATTAATTCGACACTCAGCTGCTCGATGACCTTCTTTTCCACACTAAAAAAATTTTCTAGTCCCTTTAAGACAATCTCCACCATGCTTATTTCCACACTTTGGGCATAAGAAAACATTCATCTTCTTTTCACCATTATTCTGAGATTTCTCCTTGAACTCCATCTTTCGTTTCCTATCAAAACCATGAGATGGATATGTAACACCAACTTCCATTTCTACCTTGATAGCACAACGCAAAATTTCTTCATAGCTAATGAAGTCTCTTATAGCTAATTCCCTTCGAAGACTTGGTTTTAAGCCACTGAAAAATCGATCAACTTTACTTTCAGGTTGGATGATAATGCCAGATGCATACCTTGAAAGTCTTGTAAAATCCGCTTCGTATATACCAACAGATTCATCATCCTTCTGCTTCAGCTCATGAAACTCCTTTTCGATCTTTGTTTGAAGAATACGAGGGAAGTACTTACTGAAAAACAAGTTCTTGAACTCGTCCAATTCCATGGACTCAATTTCATCTATTGTCCTTGTATTCTTGATAAGATTCCACCGTTGATCAGCTTCACCTTCTAAACGATATACTGCTAAGATGACTTTATCATGTACAGAACATTGAAGAACTGAAAATATCTTTTCAGTGGTACTGATCCATTGTTTAGCAACAAGTGGATCGGAATTCCCACTGAAAGAAGGTGGATGTTGCCTCATGAAGGACTCAATAGAATATTGTTCCCTTCTCTGCTCATTTGGAAGTCCAGAATGATTCATAGCTTGTGTAAGTATAGCAATAAGATTTTGCACTCCATCTCCCATAAAATTTGTTTGTTCAGGAGGGAAATCATTGCATTGTCCATTGCATTGACAAACACGGTTCCTTCGGGTTCTAGCCATCATCTAAAACCCAAAAAGAATAGTCTGAGAGGCAAAAATCATGCTAGGGAAAACAAAATAATAAAAGGGAGAGTAACCTTAATATCTAACATAGTATGTTAAATTCTAAGATCGTTAGCGCAATTCTAAGGCTATAACCTATATTGATACTTAACCTTAGAGACATCCCTAGACATACCTTAGAAATATCTCTAGGGATCTGACTAACGTTTTCGCATCCTAGTTTCCAAAGGTTGACTGAACCTTTCCTCTGATACCAACTGTAATGACCCGAAAACCTGACGTACATGGACATTACATTACATTTGCGGAATACTTAGTACATAACAATAACACACACAAGGATCGTAATAGTTTAGTGTCTTTGGAAACCTAGAATATAATCTTCTAATCGTGGTGAAAGATCTTCAACATCTCCCATAAAGATCTTCCCTTTTTTTAACCTAAAACCTTTCTTTATATCCTGGGGAAAAGAAAACATAAAAGGGTGAGCTCAAATGCTCAGTAAGGGAAAACAAAAGAAATATCAATCACATCATATTCATAAGAACATAACATTTTGGAAATCTTAACCTGCAAAAGAGAGCATAATATCATAACATGGGATAAATCATAGTAGTGAAATTAAATCCCAATAATCATAACTTAAAACATGAAACTTTGTGGCATAAACTCATAATCATAGAGAATAATTAGTCAAGACTCATTGCCAAGACTATCTTAGTGGACAAAGTCCATTTCTGAACCGAGTCACCCTCATTTCAGTCCTGTTTCACTGAACTGGTATAACCTACCATTCCAGCCATGTCTATCTCATGAGATATAAAATCTTTACCCAGTGCATTGGAGGGAGATATAGGTCCCACCCATCTCATAACTATACCATTCTTATGTGTGCCACAAAATCATAAACCATACATCACAGCATAACCCATGAAATAAAAATGGGATTCTTAAAACATCGTGACATCATAAAACATTTCATATAAGATAAAAGAAATCATAAAAATATTTCCATTACAACATAATCAAATCCATGAAATAATAGGGATAGAAACATAACCCTTTATTATCTTATATGGAAAATAATTTTGATAAAACACTTGAACTCCATTCTTGAGGAAAATATCCTTTCAAATTCAAAAACATTTTCCTTTCTTAACATGTCAAACAATTTTAAACTAAAAGAATTTGATTGAAAATAAACTTGAAAACCTGTAAAGGATGCTTCTTGGAAATAATGTTTTAAAAATCCATTCATTCCGTATAAGTAAAAAAAAACATTCTTCTCGTACTTTTGTCGGAAAAGTCAAAAAGTACCTCGTACGAAAAACGACAAAAGATTCCTTTCATATCTTTTACTAAAAACTCACCAAAGGGTAAAATAGGATTTAAACAATTTTAGGTGGATGGAAACAATATTACATATTGAGGAATCATGGATGTGGATGATAAAATACACCCCAGTAAATACCAAAGTATAAAAAATCTCGGATAAAATGAGATTGTGATATTTTCCCTTACCTTAGGTCTGATTTGCTTCGTAAGTGTCCGAACCTCCTGTATAATGATTTAAATAATGTCATTGACTTATTCTATAATCATATTCATTGTTGTTATATCATATATGGTTCACTTATGACTTTATTTTACCCGTTATTTTGTAACTTCCATGATAAAGAGGGTTTTGGGTAAAATCGATTCATTTGTCGTAGGTGTTTGGACTTGTTGTTCTTGACATTATTATTACTTATATCATGATTTACTTACTTCCAAAATATAAAACATTATTTATATATCATATATATTCAGTATATATATATATATAATAGATAGATAAATGAAATGAAACACACCGTTCATGGAGACGGTAGTCCGTACGTACGCATGAACACTGTTTTCCTTTCCTTATTGTCTTGAATGGAAGTAAGTAGATGACATACATATATATATATATGTATACATAAATCCAGTAGATTTAACATGTCATATATTTCATTATTATTCATTATATATATACTTTATAATCATTCATGAATGGTTAATGTGGAGAATGAATCTCATCGCGTCGTGGAGACGGTATTCCGTACGTACGCACGAGCGATGATATCGTTCTCATGATCGTGAATTTGTGTTGAAGTGTATGTATACTATTCCAGTATCAATATCACGTTATCCTAATCATATATAGTTACTCATTACACCATTATACCCATCCAATTAAGGTGGTGGCGGAAAATAGATTACACAACGGCGTGGAGACGGTATTCCGTACGTACGCACGCGCGGTGATTTCATTTTCTGTAGGATGGATAGATGGTGAAATAGGATTGTTTCATACTTATAATAACATATCATTATATTTGTGATACTGATGTTATTACTTCATAATGAAACAATTTAATAAGAAGAAGTGGAAGAAGAAATAAAGGTGAAAGAATCGGTAACGGAAATTACCTCTTCTTTGAAGCGCCTCTTTGAGACCTCCTCTTAGGGCACTAAAATTGGTCTTTGAGGAAGACCAGAACCTCTAGGATGTTTCTAGGGAAGTGGAGAAGATAATTTTTCAGGTTTTGGACGATCTTGAAGGCTCAAAGTTGTGTTAGGAAGAGAGGGAGGAGGTGTCCTTTTATAAGGGAGGAGAGGGGCACCTTTGGAATAACAAAAAATATTATTTTATTATAAAGTGAAATTCGGTTTTTAATAGCTCCAAATTGATATCTTTTGAAGCTAAGGTGGGTAGGGGTCGAAATCCTCTCATAAAATAGAATTTATACAGGTTTAGGTATCAATTTTAACCTTATCATTTAGATTTAACTTTAAGTTAGATAATTTAACTTTTACCGTGTCTTCTTGTTTTCTTATATTATAAGGTTAATAAACTTAATATATCAAACCAAAAGAACCACAAGTTTTTTATTATTAATATATATAACCTTATTTATGTTATTTGGCCGAATATTATATTTTTAGGAATAAAATAACAATTAATAATATAATATTTGTTTTAAAAACTATTTTATGTCAATATTGACACTATTTAGTAATTGATTTTTGTGAAAATCATAACGGAATGATTAGTTCGAACCAAGTTAATTAAATCAATAATAACATTTAATATTAACCTAGAAAATTAGTTTAATTCATAAAGAGTTTCAAATTACATTTATTTGGGTATTTATAACATCAATTATGTCAATATTTTATTAATAAGATAATTACTGCATCATCGTTGTGTCACTAATAAATTAAATTATTTAATGTCTAAAAATTACAAATAAAATATCATTATGTAGGAAATCTTTTTAGATTTCTAATTAATATTTATAGTCGAATTTATTTTATGTATATCCCTATATTAAAAATGATTTACTTATTAAACGTTGATTTTAACTATTTTAACCCTTCTTTAAATAAATTAATAATAAATGTCTTAATCTAATCCAAGTGGGCTTAAATGGTCATATGTTATTCCTAAGGTTGTTTTTGGTCGAATTACACTTTTCCAATAGAATTAGGACATGTTTTAGGGTAATAATAATATCATTTTTACCCTTAATTACCCTATTTACTTTTAACCGTGGTAAATAAAAGTAAAACGTTACTATTCACCAAAAAATATTTTCAGCTCATTGAACCAAATTTTAGTCCTTGATATTAACCATGTCTCTCGGATTTTTGAAATTCCACTCACAGAAGCGGTAAAATTATGTTTTATGAAAAATTCAGTTTTTTTAACTACCACTTAGTGGTTTCACTATTCATCAGAAATTGAAAGTTTTCAGAAAAATACCAAAAATTAGGCCTAATCTATATTTTATATTATGAACTCAAAAATGATGTCTATTTTACCAAATTCAAAACATATCAGTTGCATTAATTAATTTAAAAATTAATTCCCGTCGTCAAAACAAATAGCGTGTTTTTAAGAGATAATAACTACCAAAAGATTGACACTTGTTTATGTCTGGTTTAAATGTGAAATTACATCCAATGACCAACATTGAATTAAATTGTAAAAATATATTCTAAATATACGTTAAAACCACTAAAATTAATAATTTATCACTATAAATTATTTCTATTAAAAAAGTTTTTTTTAATTAAAATTTAGTAATTTTCATTATTCATCAGAATATGAAAGTTATCCGAAAAGTACCAAAATTTTACCCTAAGCTAATTTTAATATTCCGAATCCAAAAATGAATTCCATTTTGAAAAATAATATTTACAAAATTTCAAAAAGTGGTTGTTACTATTCATTATGGCTAGTTTTAATAATATTTTAATAGCATATCGTTGTTTAGTGAAACTCGATATTGCGTACTACACACGCTATCGAGGAAGGTCGTGATTGCGTGTAATGCAAGGCAAGTCAAGGATTCATGTTGTGCAAGCTCTTATTGGTGTAGCGTACAACACAAGACATTAATGAAATTAAAAATAATATTTTTCATAAAATCATGGGGTGTTACAATCTTTCTAAAATTATATCGAATGAAGTAGAGGATGGTAGTTGGGATGTCTAGCCAGCTACTTTAGGATAGTGATTGGGGTGTCCTGGCCAATATATGTAATAGTGTACTTGGGTTCTCTAACCAAATTTGGAGAGGTAAATTGGGTTGTATAACCAAATTTTGAAATGGGGTTTCTAAGCACTTGTATTCACTTTTGGATATAGTGAAGATAATAAATGTTTCTTTACTTATTTTAATACTGTACAAGAGATAATATTGTAAGAAACTATTCAGTGCATCGATAACTTTAAATAGTCACGAGGATGAATTTAAAAGAAAAAATGTTCATAAAATGAGGGTAACACAGATTCCCCCCAACCCCCTCTTAGTGAAACCTAACTGGTCATTGGGGTCTACAAGTGGTTTCAAATCGTCGGTCATCTATAATGATTCAAGAATTTTTTAAAATGGGATTTATTAAGATTATAATTAAATTATTAAGACTTTTCACTAAATTTCTAAAGGGATAAATTGAAGAAGGAATGAAAACATATTCTTAATAAGAATATGATGAGTGGAGGTGAAATCAATATCCTTTCAATTAATGATGTAAAAAAAAGAACCCATCATAGATGTTATGTTCTCTAATTCAGGTAAAATATTAACCTTATGTTATTTATAATTATATCAATTGTATGGATAAATTATGTAAAATTTCATACTCATACATAGAGCTCAAAAAAATGAGATTTTGGAGATGAGAATGTAACAACATCAAATTTATCTTCCAAAGAATGTTATTGAAATTAAAATGAATATCAATGGATAATCATACATGTTGCTTACTTTTAAATGGTTTAATATTTACCTTTTGAATAAAATTTTGAGGATAGAAAAAGTCATCTTTAATCTCAACTAAAATAAAATCAAAACAAATCTGAAAGGGAAATGTTATATAATAGAAAATTATTCACAAAGGATTTTAATGAAAATAGATGTGGAGAAGGAATTGAATATTTGAATTATATATATCCATGAGAAACATGATGAAATAAGACAATTAGGTTTGTATGTTTCTTGAAATATGAATGTAATGGTTATTAAGATAAACAAGAACAACCTAAAACAATTGAAATTACGGAGAATTTGAAAAAAATGTTAAAGAAAATAGATTTCCTTCAAAAAGATATCTTAACATTTTTAGAAAAAAATTGGAATGTTTTCCCTTGAAAATTATGCAATAGTGTTCTGGAAAAAGATGATAGCGCCAATGTATTTTTTTTGTGAGTCATTTGGGAATATGATGAGTAGTTGTTTTAAATAAAACAAACCCAGTGTTGTTGTAAGAACCTTGTCAGTTCCAAAATCTCAATTAAAGAGAGACGTCATGAGGTATAACATTTTTGGAAAATGATTTATTTGTTTTTTCATTAGTCATATTGAATAGTTTTTCACATATAAAAATGAATATAAGGGAAAATAAACCATATGAAGACACTACACTCGGATGAGATACCATAAGATTTAGTATTTGGGAAAAATCATATCAGTATGGAAAATTTGATTATTTTTTTTATAGTTAAAATGATACTTGGAAAAGGGTGTATTAAGAACAAAAATCAAAATACTAATAGGAAATTACATTAAAGTATAGATGTAAAATTTGGAATAAAAAACAAGAGGTTATTCTAGTTTGATTATTGGAGGAAAAAGTTATTCCATAGAAAGAAGAAATTTACAACTGAAATATTTATGAACTATCCCTAATGTATTTTATAATTAATGAAATCACATTACATTTGATATTAGAAATTAAAGGAAAGAAAGGGATTTTTAGAAACCTAAGGGCCGATAATTTATCATCATCAATTCATGTTCAAATTCAAGAGAGGTGTTGTATATTTCATGTCATCAAGGATGATAAAAAAATATTCACTATATAATGAGAATGTTTCTGGATACTATCTCTTCATTTGTGAGGATCTATAAAATATTTAACATATCCTTGATTCAGCATTCATTTGTACCACATGGTAGTTCTTTATATGCTAATTCTTCTTGGTAGATGTCTCTTGGAGTTTGGATGAGATTGCCACCTCTTACTAATGGTATTAAATTAAATGTCGCGGGTTTTTATTGGAAAGGGATCATGCACTGATGCGGTGGTGTTCATTAAGGTATAGGATCAATTATTATTTCTTTTTTATGGGTAGAATACATCATTGGAATTAGAGTATTTGATGATGCTTCAAGGACTCAATTTATATAAATAATGATATATTTTGTTTACTATCAATGAATTAGATTCTATCATTTTTCAATGCCTCAAAAGGTTAGAGAGACTGACCAAGGAATATTATTTTCCTCTTGGATGCATGTAGGGATATTATTGTTCATGTTATATTGTTTATACATTAATGGCATGAGGCTAACATGTTGGTGGATCTTCATGCATCCAATGGAATCTCATATAACAGGATAATATAATTTTCTACAACTAATGATCTTCCAATTGATAGTTCTATGATTGTTTGAGGGGATTCCCTCGACATACATATATTCCACCCCCATGAAACCTCTGATTTATATTGTGTTTTACATTCCATTTCTAAAATGGTTACAATTGTCAGTCAAGAAGAATATAAAGATGAGAGAAAACATTAACCAGGAATTTTTTCACTAATGAAATAAGAAGTTCCTACATATTCATTTTTTTATGTGTTATGAGATAAATTACATTTAATTTAAAGAGAAGTGTTATTCATCACGGAGTTCATTAGTTTCCTTGATGATAATGATATGTGTCTCCACTTGAGGGGGAGATTTTAAGTGACACAAGGTATTATAATCACAATTTAATCCCTTTTTCAATGATTCTATTCATTAAGGAGGAGTACTTGGTAGATTGTAATATCACATAAGGGGAATTTTTTATGGTTCATATGAAATATTTAATGTTTTTGTTGACGTGTTCTAGATATTCCATTTCATTAAAAATTGTGGAATGAGAAATTTCTGTAATGAGAATTGAGAAACTATGAGCATGATATCACATGTGTGTATATTTTAAGAATACCATAGACATGTTTTGTAATTTATTTCCTATGTTATACACTGATTTATCCCACAAAGACCTAAATTTTATTCTGCTAAAGTATCTTTTATATGTATCATGTTATATCACCCCTTTCAATCAAAACATACATAGATATTATTGAGATTCATGGTGAGATGACATGATCACCCACTTATCCTTAAGATATTATTTTCAATAAGAGGGATAATAATTGATGTTTACACATATTTATTTTTGTGATGTGATAAGATATTGAATATTAAATAAAATTCAGAATATTTATTTCCCATGTGTAGTACTTATGGTAAAGGTGTTAATATCTGAGTGAAGATGAAGTGGTGATTCCTATATAACTGTTATGGATTAATTTTATGCAATTAGAAATTACTCTCTGACAATTTTCCATGTCATATCAATTTTTTTTATCTAATTATAAATGATTATACACATGTTCTTGGGAGTTTTAACATTGATTACATTATGTTAATTCCATACTAAATGAAATTACATGAAGAAGTATTGAATAATTAAGAATAATATTCCAATAAAATATTAGAAGAATTTCCATGATGCTAATTTGAGTTTTTGTAGGAGTTTTAGGAATTATTACATGAGGTTTTCAAGATGGCGTGGAAGAATATTTGAAGACTTTGTACATTTTTCATGATGAGTGGTTAAATAATGGTTTATTATTTTCATCGAAAACTATTTATTAATTAAGAATTTTCAAAATAAAAATGTTGGCATTATTAAAAAAAATAAGGGCAACCCACATGGAAGCCAATTCCATATCACCCAAGGGCCCACGTGGGACTAAATGGTTAACATAACATAAGGGAACCAAGATGAGTGAGACCACATGAGGTTGTAATTGGTGGGACCCAATATGCAGCATGAAGAGTGTGTTTGGGAGAATAGGTAGTGCCACCGTGTGGGGCGACATGTGGTAATGTGAGCTAGAATGGGATTGTGCCATCAATGGCTCTAGAATTATGAGGAGTTGGAAGAAATTAATGATTATAATACTAGATCTTCGACTGGTGTTGAAATCGATGATGGAAAAGTGAAGCAGAAAAACAATTCATTCATCATAAAAAATTTCGATATTTCTATAGCCATCCTATCTAGAAGATCTGAGATTTTCGATGAAGCATACGCCTTTCTCTTTCTCATATCTTTTTTAAATCCATCTCTAGTGGTTTTATCCGCTATTTTCTAGAAACAATGCTCATCTTCAAGGCCCATATATTGGTTGAGATGGTCTCAATTATCAACAAATATCCCAAAAAATATGGGGAATTTAATTTGAAATAATATTCATGAATGGTTATACATGAACAAAATGTACCCAAACAATGATATCTTTTATTGATGAGTCTAACTTCTAGGATGAGATAAATGCATGGATTGATTCATATGTTTGATTGAAATTTTCTATGAATCAAACTCAACATTTCATGTATGAAAATCTAATGAAGGAAAATGAATTGTCAAATTTGATCATTCATGTGTTTAAAACTAAGGTCATGTGATATTCATTTACATGTAAGGAAATGGGGAATAAGGTGTAGATCATTTTATGATGCATGTTAAATATGGAAGCCTAATATTTATATTTGTATTTCGATAGTTAGTTGTGATTTTTATCACACTGCTGTAATTGGGAGAGAGCCTGAGTCTTTAGAACAAGAAATGTGATGATGTATTTGTTTACATCATGAAGATATTGTGGCCTGAAGTCTTTGGAAGTTTTAGGTGTATAAATATAAATTCATATAGGGTTGTAAGGGGGTGTTCACATTTTCCCATAAGAAGAGAATGTTATTTCCTTAATCTATGGGGTAAATGGGATTCATTCACGATTTGGATCCACATATGATCACCTTGAAACCTGAGAAGAATGAATACCACAAGGTATTCGTTTTTCTGAGATATAGTGCACACATCATGTATTTTATATACAATGAATGCATGAACTAAATACCCACACAATCAATGGGGTATTCACAGATGAGTATGAAAATATAATCCCCTTGTTTCCTCAAGTATTATTATTCTATGAATAAAATTAAATTTGTTTATTTATTCATATAATTAATTATGGATATAATTGATAATTTAAAATCATGAAATTTATTGAACTTTACATGAAATTATTTTTTTATACATGTTTTCTTGTAGGTTATGAGAAGAATTAACAATATTTTAGTATATATTGATACTCCTTACAACCGTTGAGAAATCATAATTTCATGAATTATTCCAAATCTGTGTAATTCATGAACAAGGTGATTGCATGTGCTAGAGAATTTAAAGAATAAAATTCAAATAAGTCATGACATGATAAAAGATTTGAGACTAAAAATATTGTTCAATATATCGATTTAAGGACTTGTATAATTGTACACATTGAAGGGACCTCCAACTTTTTTATGGAGTAATACCATCTATGAATAATATCTTTATGGAACTGAATCAATTGAAGAGGAAGCTTGTAAATGAGTGTATTACCAGTTAATGGAGGCTAGTTAATGGGGAGTCTAACCAATCAGATAAAAAGAGACATTGTAATGTCTATCAAAATTTGGATAAAACAATTAGGGTTTCTAAGAAAATTTGGATATGGTGTGTCTTACAATTTCTATTAATGATTAATGATATTGATTAGAATCCATGTTGGGGTGTCTAGAAAACATGGTATGGAGTATGCCTTTCACTACCTTGTAAATATTATCAGATTTACTCTCTTTTATTATTACTGCAAGGATATGAAATTGGGATTAAAAATTTAGTATATTGATAACATTAAAGAGTTAATGTGGTTGAATTTAAGTGGAAGAAATCATAAAGTTATGGTACCACTAATTCACCCACCCTCTATAGAAACCAACCAGTTCAATAGATATACAGGTGGTATCAAAGGGTTTGTCACATAAAAAGACAACTGGTCTTTTAAATTTGAAATCAAATTAATATTTCAATGATATCATTACCCATATTTCAATAAATTTCAAAAGGGGTAAAATGATGAAGGAAGGAAAAAAAATTATAAGAAGAACTTGATGAGTCGAGATAAAATCAATCTCCATTTCTTTCAATAAAATAATATGAAGTTGAATCCATCCACCAGTAAAGGTAAAATTAAACCCTTCTTTTAATCCTAATTCTAAAAATTTTGGGGAAAAATGAAAAAAAATTTATACTCTCTTGGAGTTAAAAAATAAATGTTATTCTGGTGACGATCTGGTAACAACATGAAGTTGATTTCCATGGAATTCATCTATCATGAAGAAGAAGATTAATGGAGAATCATTCATGTTGTTTATAATTCAATAGTTAAATATATGAATTTGGAAAATATAATTTGGAGGACAATATAAGTATCGTTGAATCTCAAATCAATTGAAATGGGAACTAAGATGAAAGTGAAAAGTGATATGACAAGAATTCCTCCAAAATATATTTTCATTAAAATTTCCATGCATATGGAATTAAAGTTTATAAAAGTATCTGTCAAAACTCAACATAAATAATAGAGACAACTATGTATAGATTTTTCTTCCAATTCAAATGTAACAATTTGTTAGTTAAATGATAATTGCATGAAATTAATAGACCTTGAAGATAATTAGAACACATATAATGAGAAAATAAGTATCCTTCCAAAACATTTCTTAAAATGTGCAGCAACAAAGAGGAACCTATATCTAAAAGAATTATGTAATGTATTTTCCCATGCACAATTTGAAACCTTGGTCCCATAAAAGATGAGGGGTAAAATTTATTTTTATAATATATGTCTTGGGAATTTCATAATTAAATATTTTAAAGCCCACAATCCTAGTAATGTTAGAAGAACACCTTCTATGGTAACATCTCAATTAAGGTGAGTACAAATGCAGTATGAATTTTTTAGAAAATGCTTCATTTGTTCTAACCTCAAAAATATGAAAAAGATTTACACTTGGAAGTATTCATTGAAGGGTGAATAACCATATTAAATAACCTGACTCCATTGAATTGACAAAATATTACAGATCCTAGTAAAAAGACAACTAACCTTGATAATAAGCATAATTTTTTGGACAATTAAAATTATCCTTAACAAAGAATATACCATGAAAAAAATCGAAGCATTCCCAAAAACCATATTTTAAAAAAATATGGAAAATTTGGAAGAAAAAATTGGAGTTTGTTACAACTATAATGGATGTGGAAAATTTAATTCAACGAAAAGAGGAAATTCATCGTAGAAAAGTATGTTCACAAATTAGAAATCATGTCAACAAGTAAGAAATAACATTCCATAATGATCATATAATAAAGAATAAATAAATGATGAGAGAAAACTATAACCATGACTGTTTTATGTAAATAAAAATAGATATTCATATTTATTCCCTATTTTTTTATTTGCAATTATATAAGATGTTGAGAATTTAATGAGAATTGTTGTTCATAACTGTGTTCATTAATTTACATGATTACAATGATAATTTCATCCCTTTTGGAGGTTCATTTAAGAGACATGAGGTATTCCAATCACATAGTAATCTTTTTTTTAATTTAATTATATTCATTAAGGAGGAGTTCTTAGTTGATTGGAAAATGATACCAAGGGGGAGTTATTTTTTTGAACCTGAACTTTTTAATGTGTTTTTTGTAGTATGTATTATTTTTCCTTTCATTGAAAATTCTAGATTTATAAACTCTAAATTGAGAATTGAGAGACTCTAAGATTTATATTATTTGTCAATATGTGTTATCAAAAGGTTAGACAACCATAGTTTTTCCACTCTTGTTTTACACACCAGTTTATCCCATAGAGAGTTTGAGTTGATTATATAATGAATCTTTTCTATGTATCATGTGATATCCCCCCTTTCCTTTAAAATTTGAGAAGATATTTTTTAGAAGATAACAGTGATAAGAATACCCCCCACAACTTATCATTTTAATTTTATTTTCAATAAAGGTGAGAAGAATTGAAGTTTCCACATATTTACTTTTATTATATAATATTATATTTATCGTAAAAGAAAAACGATGAAATTAGTGAGCACATGTATTTCATATTATTTTAGGGATTAAATATGTTAATGAAGAAGATGTTATGATTCCAGGAGAATTACTGTGGATCCATTTTTTTGGAATCATATATCATACTTGGAAAATTATCCTTGATAAATATGATAATTTTTTAATATATATTCAATGACTCGACATGTTTTCTATGATTTTTTAACATTGGATACATAAATTGAAGTCCATAAAAAACTAATTTCATGAATAAGACTTGAAGAGTTGAGAAGAATATATCATTCAATGTGAAGATGTATTTTCATAATGTTTATTTTATATTTTTCTTGTAATTTTGACTAATATTGAATAAGTATTTGATGGTGGTTTTTACGAATATTTTAAGGCCATATACATTATACATGATAAATCATTAAAGGGAGTTCTAAGAAATGGTTTGTAAATATATTTATTACATAATAATTTTCAATGAAATAATTTATTCCTTGACAAAAAAAATCTTGTCCAAACCACATAGAAGAAAAGGGGGATCGACAAAGGTATCATGCACGAACCCTAGGTCAACCATTCCCAAGGGAACCAGATTTTGGAAGACCATGGGAAGCATCCAATGGTGGAACAGTGTAAAAGACTCATACACTGTTCTAGGGAGAAAAGGCAACACCACTATCTAGAGTATCAAGGTTCATGGTAAGATTCCTTGGGGTGGTGCTAAACGGGGTTTAGTATTTATGGGGAGGTAGAGGAAGTTTTCTTTGTAATAAAGAACCCCAAACAATAGAATATTCATTGTAGGAAATATAAAGTGTTTCCACTACTCATCCTTTTTAAAAATATAAATTTTGACATAGCCATTAAATCTGGCTGATCTAAGTCTTTTGATTGAGCCAAAACATTTTTATTCCTTCTTATATATTCAAATCCATCCATATTAGCTTTATTCACTGTTTTAGCCACAAATATCGTGGATGAGGACCAAAAATTGGTTTATATAGCCCAAACTCTCTATCGATATCTAGGTGAACCTGATAAATTTAATTCGAAAAGATATTCTTTAATGCCCATGCATGACCATAAGGTACTTGAATATGGATGTACAATATTAATGATTCTATCTACATGGATTAGATAAATTATTAGATTAATGCATAGGAATGTTCAAAATAATCCATGAACACTGATTATCATTATATGATTGAAAATTGAATGACGAAAAACGAATAAGGAAGCCTAATCATTTGGGTGTTTAAAATTGTGGTTGTGTTATATTCAATTATGATTAATGAAATAGATATTGTGGTTCATCATTTTTTATTCCTTATGATGAAGAATAAATACTGATATTCTTTCTTGTATTTTGATAGTATACTATCGTTTTTATCACACCATTGTGAATAGGGAGAGACCCTGAGTCATTAGTCCATTAGATGAGATAATTTATTTATTTACAGCACTAATAAATAGATGTGATGATCGTTCAGGTCATTAAGGTTCATGAATTTACATGTGTGATGTGTGTAATGAATGTGTTAACTTTTTTTCAAGAGAACAACAATATATAACCTGAATATCTTGGGTAAATGGGATTATTTTATGATAGGTCACCACATCTAATCACTTATCCTTGTGAGAAGAGAGAATACCACCGTGTATACATTTGTTTGAGATATTATGCATCCTTCGAGTATTTGAAATAAAGTGTATTCATGAATGATATATAGAACCCATCTATGTGGTATTAAAATATTATGAAATAACTATAATACCTATGATCATTTGGGAATTATTATATGAGGAAGGAAATTAAATGTTTTTAACTATTAACATATTTAATTTATGATTTAGAGGAGAATTTAACAAAAGGAATTTAGTGATATTTCCATGAACCACATTTTTTTGTTTATATATTTTCATGTAAGAGATTAATAGTATTAAAAATATTGCAATATATATTAGGACACCTTACAACAATTTTTAAAGAATAAATTTGAGAATTGAGACCAAGGTAGGTGTTTCTTATAGAAGGTGATTTCATGTTTTTGACTATTTAAGAAAATAATTTTGATCATTCAAAATCTGATAGGAGTTTCAAGGCCAACAAGATAGGTCAAGATATCTATTTAAGGATTTGATGAATTTTAAAAAGGAAGGTCCATCAAATATTCTTATAGAGAATACCATCATTTAGAAGATCATTCTATTATTGGAGCATATGAAGAAGAAGTTGGTAGGTGTGGTGTCTAACCAGCTATAAGAGTCTGCTGATTGGTCTGTCTAACCAATCCTAGGAGAAGTGTAGTGGGGTTGTATAAAAAACTATGAAGAGACATATTATGGTGTCTTTAAAATTTTGGAATTGGTTTGTATAACAATTTGTATAACATGTGGAGATACTAAAGAGAATCCATGTTGGGGTGTGTAACCAACATATCAAGGAGTAGACCTTTCATTTTTGTAACTTGAAAATATTTGGTGATGCCCACTCTTATTTTACTATTGGATACGACAAGATATTGAAAAAATAGTTTTGTGGATAAATAAATTTGAAAATTTTCAATATGATGGATTTAAAAGGGGAAAATTCAAAAAAACATAGTACAATGGATTCACCCCTAGTAGAACCTAACTGGTCCTTAGCCTTTACAAATAGAGTTTATTATATGTCTATAAAAATTAATATATATTTATATGAATATTATTTTATAATAATTATGATTTAAAAATTTATGTTGATATGACCATGAAATATTTATGTTCATGATGATACTTTAGAACAAGACTTGTTATCTTTATATTTATTAGCAACTGAATTTTTATAACTCTTTTTATTAGAGTTTATCAAAAATGTGGTCGAAACATTCCCTCAAATCCAACCAATCCAAGAAGCCTACAAAATTTCATGTTCCAAGATTAAGGGTAGCCTATCCAATTCCTAAATAACATTCTGTAGTTTTCGTACACATGAAATGAATTGGATCCCAAGGTTGCGAATTATATTTGAATGGTATCAGGCATACATGGGTTGTATGAAGAGAAAAGTGCATGCATGTTTCCCCACACAGTGGGGGTTTGAATGCATCCAACATTCAACCCATATGTCATGCTTTAAGATGGAATGATCATTCCAAAATTATTATGTAGAGTCTAGACATGTGAAATTTTGATGTGGGATAGCTGCATATTTGGAAAATGTTCCCCTATGATTAAAAAGGAGTCCTTGAAGTTGTGTCAAATAAAGCGACATCAATTCTTCATCTTCTAACTCATACCAACCCGTTCACTCATTACTATTGGTTTTACTATAGAATATATAACGCTATAATGGTTTACCAAGATCAAAAAATCACAATAGATATAACAACCACAATAATACAATTAAAATCTTAGAGGGATTTTTATCTATTGTAAGAATCGAATGTGATCGAATAAGAGCTGTGTACCTAGCACAAAAACAAAATGATGATGTCACATGAGTTGATATTTTTATATAAAAAAACAAAACCCCACCACATGAAGATGTATACTACATTATTTCATAATTTATAATGCTTTTACAGGTTACATTTGACCTACCACAAGATATATAGACATATCGTGAGTGATGGAAGCTACTTCATGACACTTTCACAGTCAACCACAAGCTATGATTCATGGTAGGTTGAATGACCACGACATGAATATACTTTATAATCCAAGAATGGTAGATTTATCAATTTTTCAAGAAAAATGAACATCTCATTAATGTGATGACTCACCATGGGATGAAGAAGTTATGATCACAATGAAGTGTGAGTTATGGTTATTTTGAATTTGAATATCTTAAGTGAAAATCATCGTGTGAATGTTATTTCAATACAGGGATGAACAATAAACTCATAGTTTATATTGCAATGAGGGGATTAATTATTCTTATGTATGTTTCACATATTATATTGTATGTTTTAAACCATGTATATTAATATGAATGCAGAGTCTGGTCCTACAAAAAAATATTTAAAAGGTCACATAATAATTTCAAGCAGCATTTAAAAATATATTACATGTCATAGTCATGAAATATATAATGCATTAAGACAAGGAAATAGACCATTCATGCTTATATTTTGAAACCACATAGTTGACCTGATGGTATACAAATAAGAAAATCTAGAGTTTTTAAGGTATTAAAATGTTTTGAGACAAGAGGAATTATTGAGTTAATGAGATTTAATATCTTGAAATTAATTACAATATTAATTCTCTGGGAGTTGAAATGTTTAATAATTTATTCAGGTTATTATGTAGATTTAAGTAACTTAAATTTCAAGAATAATAATTTATTTTTAATTTAAAAAAAATCACAGTACAAGATCTAAAAGGAACAAAAAATAATTTTCGATTTCTTAATTCCTTTATTTACGTTAAAGGAATGTATCTAAGATTTTTTTGAGATTTGATGACTATTGAGCATATTTGGAATATCATTTTGAGAGTCATATACATTAATTATCGAGGAATGAAGTTGATCCAAATCCTATAGTAACAAAAATAGACACATATGGGTTTTTTAAGAATGAGGAGAACCAATATCTCACCAGATCTTGAAGCAGTTTCAAGAACAATAAAATTGGTCCCTGTGACTATTGAAGATCTTGATGAACTATAAATGAGTTCACCAGATCATGTAAACTAATGGATAAAGTTAATTCAAATGATTTATAGATTAAACCAAGAGACTTAAATAGATAATTCTACCTACGGATAAAATAATAATGAAAATATTGGATGGGAAGTATAACCTATCATGGAATGTTGGTAAGGGTTTATAACTAGACAGAACTATAGGATTTGCTATTGGGGAGTATAACCATTTATTTCATAAGATAGGTGACTATGGGGTATAACCAATTACACTATTGTGGACATAAGAGACCTTTGATGTTGACACTAAGATTATAGAAGAAAATTCATGTTGGGGTATATAACCAACATTATAAGGAGTATAATTTTATATATAACCATATAAATATAGTTTTATACTCTATTTCATATTATTACTGCACATTGGGTGAGGCTAAATATTTTATTGAGTATATCGTGAATCAAAACAAGTTCAAGACATTTGATTAAAAGGTATAGAATTAACAAAAATAGTGAACCCCTTATTCAATCATGTACAATCTAGCCTTAATTCCAAATTTTATTTTGTTAGTTTTATTTAGTAACAATCCTATACAACTATAACATACACTTTTTTATATATTCATGAAATCATGAAAATTATTGACACACAAAAAATTACAATACAGTACATAAAAAACTAATATCCTTTCCCCACCTATTTTCCTATAGGGTTTCATAAAAGGTTTACAAAAACAGTACAAATATAATTTCCCTTCTCAAACTATATATCACCTATTAATAGAGATGATATTTCACCATATTCAAAATTATCTTTAACTGATTTTATCAGAGATCAGTATTTATTTCATTGGGGAAAAAATTAATTCAATACATTAAAAGTTATCTTCGATGAATGTATCATCCTAACTTTGTTCATACCTTCTATGAAAGTGTGGCACTCTAACATTCCTTTAATTTTATATCATGAAAAATTTCTCAATGTTTATAAATTCATTTATCATCCTAGTCAATATATATCACAATGTGAACTCATTATTTCTATGAGTATCATAAATTGTAAAACAAAAACACAACATCTACAATAGATCAATGATTAATGGATCAAAATAAACATAAATATCATCATCAGGTTGTGTTGATACTAATATAATCATCGAAAACAAAATCTAGTTTATATTCATGCATATCCATGGTTGTAAGTTGTATTTTACCAACATTATTGGCCATGTACTATGATGGATACCTTTACCCCAAAAGGATTCTTTCCATCTGTTGATAGTACAAGATGGATGTTTCATAGCTCATTTCCAAATTTATTTTAGTAATGAAAAATTTTCATTCACTGAAGAGAGTCTGCTATGTGAAAATGCTTCCCAACATGAATTCTATTATATGCATGACACATAAATTTTCTTTATGGACTCCTCACTTATATATACTTGTTTAAACATTGGAATGATTATAATGTACCATACAAAATTTTAAGGACTAGATTCTTCTTTCTTGTTTCAATATGAACCACACTTATGGAATTTGTTAACTGATTCTTGTTTCTTTCAAAATATCATACAATCATTTTGTTAGGCATGTATCATTTTAGAGGTCATACCGATTAACCAAAAAATAATTTTAGATTCATATGTTCAACAAGAAAGAATATTATCTAAATGTAATATATCATTAAATTAAAAATGGTTCCTTAAAAATCATCCTTTTAAATTTTTTTTATCAGATATCTAATTTCATTGATTCATTAAGACAACAATGTTTTATATTAAGTATAACTAGAATACAGTGGAATATTTTCATAGCTATTTATCTTCTCAAACATCATTGTAAAATTTTGTAGGTCCTCTTTAACTATAATTACCATTTACTCATTATGATATCTATCATCATATACAATTGTAGTTGTATAATATGTTCTATAAAAATTGTCTTTTCTTTTCCACTAGATAATTTTAGATATTACTTATGATTAGTCCAACATTTATAATTTTAATCCACTCCATGAAAAATAAATAATTCATTCAGATCATCATGAAATATTCAAAATAAATAATAATAATGCAAACATCTAAAATTATTTTAAAAATGTAGTTTCCACGATCTGTAGAAAATTGAATGATATATTTAACCCCATGCTCATTCTCTTTTATTATAAATTGGAATACATCTGAATTCGATCCATATTCATCTTATTTGGTTCTAATTTATTCAAATTAATAAAAATTATAATCAATATAGTATTCACCATTTATTCATATTCATCCTAGTTGATTCAAAAGTAATTATATTCCATCCCACATATATAAAATCTTTAATATTTATGTAATTAATAATTTTTTCACAAAAAATCATAAAAATTGAATTTATTCTCAGTTTATATTTACTCAAAACAAGATAGGGTTAATTTATTTTTGTTTCATATGTTAAAATAATGAAATCATTTTTTTAAATAATGGTGAATTAGTTTGAGGAATTTCATTTTGAACTAGTCAATTCATAATTATACATATTTTATACGTGAATATATTTAAATGAATCAGTGATAATTTTATTCAATTTTATAGACAATGACTTAAGTTGATTCGTTTTAGAAAATTATTTTATATTCCATTTATTTGATTCATATTCATTACGTTCTGTTTATTGGTTATTTTTAATAATTTATATTTTCATTCTTTTATGGATTTAATGAGTAGAAAATATTTATAATAAATTAAAATAAATTTTTTACTTTTCAATTGGTAGTGATTATAACTAATTATCATTATCAAAAAATGAATAAATAATAATTTATTTATCCTAAAATTAATATATTAATTGAGTATATGACCTACCTAAAATAAAATGAGATTTTATACATTAAAATTAATTTTCAAAAAAAAGAAAATGTTTAATTTCAAATTTTTTTCCAATAACATGTATTTTTGTCATCTCTACAAAAAAAATTTAAAACCATTGAAACTAAAAATAATTAGATACAATATCAAATGAAAATATTATCTCTAAACCTATATCTAAAATCACTATTCTAATATTAAGATATAAAAATATTAAAAAAAAGTAATGGAAAAATTTTATGAACAATTAAGGATTATTCATGATGGAATTTTTATTAAACATAAAGATATTGTAAATAATTATAGTATAAATGATAATAAAAAATTGAACCATTTGTTATTGATATACAAAATATAATTCCAAATACGATGAAATTTTTAGAATCTAAACCAATAAAAAATCATTTAAGTTATTCCAAAAGAAATCAACGTTCTAATATCCCCCAAATTATTATAATATATATATATATATAATTTGTATACATTTAATCAATCATTTTATACAATCTATTTATATATATAATCATTATTATGAATATCAAAAATAAAACAACCAATGGAGAGGGTATTTGAGAAAATTCATTACAAAAAGGACCAATGTGGAGAGAATGTGCAAAAAATATCTAAAATAAAACAACCAGTACACAATCAGTTAATAATTCATTAAAAGAAAGTTCAAATTGACATGTCATGCCTTTTTAAATTAAAAAAAATCTAAAATATTTATTAGATTGACCGACATGTATTAGTTTTTATGATTTCCTAATTAACTAGGTCGAGTGGTAGAACAACTATGGTTCTTTTAAAAAGAATATGAGACACTTATTAATAAATACTAAAATGAAACATAAAATATCCATTTATTAGAGTTAAAAAGATAAGTGCTAATAAAGTTAAATTTGAAGTGCAGTAATTTTAGCATTGATAAGTCTATGGTGTAGTCTAACAAAACCTTCAAAAATATTGGTTTTCATTTATGTAGCCATAATAAATTAGAGTTAATGTTACATTGTGTTGACCATTTTTTGCGTTAATGTTTGAAATGATAAAACTAAGAGAAGAAATAAAAATTAAATTATTAATTAAATAAATTATATTCCAATATGATAAATTTCAAATAGGAATTATTTTAAATTATATAAATGTATGAATATTTTTTATAATTTATTATTAAATATATTAATTGATATTTAAACATAAAAATAATAAATATTACATTAAAAAATGATTACAATAAATTACTAATTTTATAAATATGTATAGTTGTAGTTATATATATTAATAATTATTATATATATATTGAAATTTCAAATAATTTTTAAAAATGATTTTTAATTATTGAAATGAATAAATATTTTATAATATATAATTTTATAAATATATTTAACATTATTTGAATCTATATTTAAATTTACAAAGGGTAATTTTTAAAATATTACTAATTAATATTTAATTTAGTTTCAACAACATTAAAAATAATATAAAATTAATTATATTATAAGAATAAATATATAAATTATATATTTGAAAATATAATATTCTTTGATCAACTACATAAAAAAATTAAATGTTTTTCATAAAGTATTATTAATTATAAAATTGTAAAATTAGAAGGAGAAGTTTAACTAATTCTATTTAAATTGATTTTTAATTTCTACCATTAATATATATTATATTTAGTTTTTTGCGGATATATATATAAATTAATCAACAAAAGGTATGGGGTTAATCGTATATATTAATGAATGGAAAACACTTGATAACTAGGTTGAGAGGGAGCTCGTACATGACATAAATTCGTAGAGTCCAAAGGCCTTCAAATTCATACTTAAAGCCATAGAAACCATGCTCCAACCCCATGGCCTACTTTCCATACATCATAGTTCCCTACACATCATGCCTTGAACCGTGGCCCACCCTCCTGCATTGGAGAGCCATACAATTCGTGTATCTTCCATCATGGGCTACCCTCCTACATTGTAACATACACCCTGTACCATGGTCTCTATCCCTGCATCGTGGTGTCATTCTGAAGTACACCTAAATTAGGGACTTCCATGGATTTAACCTTGGCTGAAATAATATTATACATGAGAAATTATGTATATATATATATATTATTGATTATATATAGAATCATTATTTAATATTTAGAACTAATATTTTTTAATAAAAATGTTATCATTTTTATAAATTAATGAAAATTTTGTAAAATATATCATTAATTTTATAATATTATATTTATATTCACAAACTTTTATGTACCAGTTGTGTACGTGGGAATGGTTTTTGATGGAAATTGAAAAGTAAATGGAAGTGGAAAACCCAACAGAACTAAAATTCTATAGTTCTGTTGGATGTGTTAAGATATTGACTAGTAATTTGGATTAACAAAATATTCAAAAACAATCTTTACAAAATAAATTTATAACCAACATAAGGGATTAAAAGTTATTAACCTCAATATCTTTTCACATTTATTTAGAAGGGATTATAGATAATCTCTTCATTGAACATGGACCAAATACATCCTTTCATTTTATTATGGTTTTTGATTATTATCTCCATCAATAATTTTTTTAATGAATGTTTTTTATATCTCAAATTGGTGAATTTTAGAATCTGTTATTTTCTAATTCTATGTCGTCATTAGAGGAGTTTTTATCACGTTTGTCCATAGATGAATATTGTGATGAGATTTTATTTTCATTTTTCATTAGAGGGATAGATTATTATTTTAAATTGACTTGAAAAATTTAGGTTTTTTCTAAGAATCAAATCATCATTTCTTTTATTTTTGATGTCTATATGTTCATTTTAGACATTTTAAACAACTAATAAATAATTTATTGAACACGAAAAATTTATGATATTGTGCTTCTATATTGGGTGTGTTAAAATTTTTGGTTTACTAATTCGTCTATGTTTTCATATTTTCTTAGATTTAATATTTAATTCATTTTATATCTATGTTTTTCATTTCCTTTATATTTTTTTTATACTAAATTTTAAATTGTAATTTTTTTATTGAATTTATTATTCTTTTGTTAAATTTTATTGAATATAATTTTCTATATTACAATTGTAATACTAAAATACTCTCAATTGAAATTTCATTTTAGTTATATTTGACATGAATATAGTTAAAAATCATAAAATTACTTGATGTATTGTTGTTTGGAGTTCAAAATTTAGTGGGATTAGAGTAGATAAACACAACTTCACATGTGGATATTTGACAAGTGTTAAAAATTATTGGGATATAAAAAAAACAAAACCAATTATTTGCGACATGTGTGGAATTAAATTTCAAAATATTCAAGTGGTTTGAGACATTGGATAATGTTTTTTACATATATTGAACATATTATAGAAGTGATAAAATATTTAGAGATAAATGTAGCTGGTATGATATCATTGTTGGAGAGGTTGATGAATGAAAAATAAAATATACTATATAATGTTATTGAATTGATGTTTAAAGTATATGGGAAAAGATTAAATTTCATATTTTTTAATCTATATTTTAACATTATTTAGTTTATTGTGTGTGTTATTTGTGAAAAAAATTATTTTATGACTCAATGAACTCATAAAGATTGGATACTATTGGAGTTATTTCCATTGAAACATATAATTTATACACTAAATTAAATTAAAATTTAAATATATGAAAATTGAAAACATTCTTATCGCATATTGAGATTTCCTCAACATAACATGTATGTACAAATTTCCATAGATTAATTTGCACATCGAATATCCATAAGATTTCCCCACAATCAAAAGAGCATTGAGGAGAAATGATAAAATTATAGGATGTATATGTCATTCAATCAACTAAAATCATATAACGGTACACAACTGATGTAGAATATAATGTGATATATTTTCATAATAAGATCTGTATTTATTTCATGAGGTTATCAATTGATAATCTCTAATATGAGAGATTATATGGATACTCCCACCAATAAAAGTTTAACATGAATACATGTCATTGAATATTACAATATTTCAACATGTGTATTAGAAAATTCTCATGAGATTTCTATTAATACATATCTAATAGGTTATAGGGATTGTAACACCCCAAGATTTCATAGTATGGTATCTCATTAAAGTAATTCAATTGCATGCACTATAAGAAACACTAAATTCGAGTGCACCACAGCATACCAAACTAGCCGTTCTAAAAGAGGTTTTGAATAGTATTATCTGCATTTTTAATGTTATATACTCTATATAATTTTAACATCTATATTATGTGTTTCTTAGACATAATATGAGAACAAAGACATTTTTTCAGGTAAAGGAAATTGTTTAAAAAAATTCAATTTCACAACCTTTTAATGGAGATCCATTTTTTAGACCAATTTTTTACACTTTTATCTATTTAATTTGACAAAATAAACATTTCATTTAGAATCAGGACATAAAAATTTAGTTTTGATAATGTTTTGGTGTTTTTCTGGTAACATTCATATTTGGGTGAATAGTGAAAAATACTCAATTTTAATTGAAAACAACTTTTTTATTAAAAATATAATATAGTGTTAAATTATAAATTATAATGGTTTATAAGTATAAATATATTATATTTTTATCTTTTAATAAAATGTAGGTCATTAAATGTAATTTCACATTTAAATTCGACATAAACACATGTCGATTTTTTGATAGTTTTAAATTTTTAAAAACCCCCCTTTTGGTTTTGAAAACAGAAATTAATTTTAAATTAATAAATTAAAATTCAATGTTTTTAATTTGGTAAAATAGACTTAATTTTTGAATTCAAATTATCAAAAATAGAATAGGGTTAATTTTTTTTATTTTTTCGAAAACTTTTTATTTTTGATGAATAATGACAAACACAACACTATTATTTAAAATTGACTTTTTATTTAAATAATTATTTAGTTTATTTAAATTTATTTTAAGAAAAATTAGATAGATAATACATATATACATTCTATTTAATTCACTAAATTCATTCTATAATAAAATTAGTTGCATAATATTTTATTTAACTTTTTAACCTGTTTTACCCACCTTCTAGGAACGATAGAAAATTTGCATAAAACATAATTTTACCACTTCTGTGAGTTGAATTTCGAACATCCAAGAGACCTGGCTTACATAACTAAGTAAAATGTTAATCAATAAGAAGAAAATAATTTTTGGTGAATAGAAACTTTTGACTTTTATTTACCATGGTTAAATGTTAATTGGGTAATTAAAGGTAAAAATGATATTATAATTACCCTAACACATGTCTTAATTATATTGGATAAGTGTAATTCAACCAAAAAAACCATATTAATAAAATATGACCAATTAGGTCCAGTTGGATTAGATTGGGACATTTATTATTATTTAATTTAATGAAGAGTTATTAATTTTAAACTCAAGTTCTCATAACTAAAACCTTTTTTATATAGGGTTACACATAAGACCAATTCGACTATAAATATTAATTAGAAAGCTACAAAAATTTACTAGATAATGGAATTTTATTTATTATTTTTTGACATTAAATAATTAAATTTATTTATGACAAAATGATGATGCAGTAATTATCTTATTAATGAAATATTAAAATAATTAATTATATAAAAATCCAAATAAATGTAAATTTATAATTATGATGAATTCCACTAATTTTATACGTAAATATGACATGTTAGGGATGATTAGATAATTTGTTTTCGAAAGTGATAATGTTGTTTGGACATTCACTAAAACA
The DNA here is from genome assembly GCA_963277665.1 of Viscum album. NCBI lineage: Eukaryota > Viridiplantae > Streptophyta > Magnoliopsida > Santalales > Viscaceae > Viscum > Viscum album. The sequence goes on along the minus strand of OY728145.1, from coordinate 1,442,141,987 downwards.
AAATACCAAATTATGTCAAAATTGATATAAATTAATATTTAAAAAAAATACTATATTATTGGTTGATAACATTTTTGTAAAAATATGAGTGTTTCGGGTCGGTCTCGAAATGCCCAATGGTTCCGTATCCAAGGACGCGTGGACCTGCTATCCAATGGCAGGTGTTCGTCGGATGATCTGACCAGTGACACTTAAGAACTCACATTGGTCAAGAAGAATGGGAAGTCGGGCTCATCGCACCCTTTTGGGGGGAAAAATTTCCAGTTCTAGGACTCTCTTATAAATTTAATACGTATTCATATGTTCGCGAATATTTGTTTTATACCCAAGCATAGTATCCACAGATTTCTCATGGTTGGAAATGGTTAGCTGAATGTAGGGGTGTAGAATCATTTATACCCGAGGTTTACCATCCCTCGTTGGATTAATGACCCCGAGGAGTCAGAACTCATTGAGGTGTCCTTAGGAGTGCCGCGGTGAACCGATGTGAAGATAGTTGGATCAGTCGGTTGTTGGGATTGAACCTCATGGAGGCTTCCTACGTACCCTGCCTAGGTGACAGAGATCAAAGTCCATGTAGTTCAAATGGGAGAGCCGGAACCGGGGGTCCGTTGGTGATTGCGCTTGAACGTTATGGATGCTTCCTAAGTATCCCTATAGTAGGGAATGAAAGTCCTCGTAGTTCGCATTGGCTTGAGGATTACGCTCTGAGGCATCCCAGAATGTTGGGTTGGGGCTTACACTCTAAGGAGGCCCAGGGCGATGGATTGGGGCTTACACTCTGAGGAGGCCCATAAAATGATTTCATTGTCCATGCTTACTCTAAGACCATGTCAGTCATGCTCGGTATGAGAAACAAGAGGCAGCAGTGACCAGGGGATCACGTTGAGAAAGGTGTGTCCGTGAGAAGTAGAGTGGGGTTTATGCATGAGGGCGGCCCATAATGTCGGGGCTTACTCCGAGATGGACGCCCATGGCAACAAAGCGCAGAGGGAGAGGGAAAGGGGTGCTCTATTTGCCCGTCACCACTTTTGTTCCTCAGAGAAGTACCCTAGTAAGTAACGAGGTGCATGGGGATGGATGCCTTCGGATGGTTATGTTGCCCCCTCTCAGGAGAGGGGAGAAGTGCCCGACCGCCGAAGCGTTCCATCCCCCATCCTGGTGAGTAGAGGGAGAAAGGGGGATCTCGAGCTCAGACCCCACATTACCATAGGAATGTGAACCTAGAAATTCTATGGGAATCTTCCCAAGGATCAGGGCAACCCCTTTTCCCTTGTTTACCGTGGGTATGAGAACTCAAAACGGCGCACTGATGCACCTGAGGGTTACACCACACAGATCTGGTGGCTCTGGTGGAGGCCTCGGCTTGGGGTCGATGAGTAGGCCAATGAGGAAGTTGCAAAGGATCAGGCCGGATTGAAATTGGAAGGATTTTATTTGGCTTGGGGAATGGGAACTCCAATGTTTTTGGCAGGCCACACAGGGGTATAAGTGGTGGTTCCCTTCACGTAGGGAAGTGCTAGGCGGCTGGAGTGGCCGTCCACGAACTAGTGTGGTCCGCAAACTGATGGGCATCCTACAGACCAAGGTGGTTCGTGGCTCTGGGTTCGATCTGCGAACCAGGGTCCTCCACAGAGGGTTCCATGCAGGCAGTAATGGCCAAGGGTGGTGTCGGCCAAAGGCTCGTCTGTCGGGGCTTCTCCCACATAAGAGGGTGTTGTGTACGTGGTGCGGCGGATGAGAAAGAGGCATAAACTCCTTGGTCCGCGGGGAGTACATCTGCAGAGGGACCCTGGTTTGCAGTTTTCTCTTCTTTTTTATTTTATGTTCATGGTTCACCAAGTTATTATGAATTTTTTTATCCTTATTAGTTCCTTCCCAGGTTTATACATTCTCTGGTTCATGAATTGGAACTTCTGAAATCCTAAGCCTTCCTTCTAAATCCTTCAACCTGAATCTGACCGATCTCCTCTCTGACCTCCTATTCATTCTTCTTAAATATCCTTTTAAATAGTATGGAAAAGGATGTATCTATTGTCATGCGGCACAATTTGCGGAGGTCCATGACTGAATACCTGGTTCACGGATGACATGGTCAATCCGTAATTTGTGGGGTATTAAACACTCCTCCGTGAACAAAACTTGGGGAGTGCTTTATGGCCGTGGAGGGTTCCGCCTCCATTTTGAGAATGACAGCGGAGGCGGTTTGGGCCGGCTGATGCAGCTCATGGCTGGGGTGGTCTAGAAAGGTGAACCGGGTTGGCGCCTGTCCCACCTCGCGACCGCAGAGATTCTCCGCCTCCATCTCGCGAACGATGATAGTCTGCAGAGGAGGGACACTTCATAGAACTGGTTGTGCATCGTTAACATTAGACCGGTCCGCGGACCGGTTCCTCCTTCGCCATCCTTGAGTATTTTCCACATTTTCCTAATCCATTTGAGGCGAAATTGTGTAGAATATCACTTGAGTTAAAGGGTATCATCATTATCCTTTACTGATTTTTTTTTATTTTTTTCAGGACCCTGCAAATACCCCCCATCGGAATGGAGTCCGACCAGAATGAAGAGGAGGCTATTCTGATGAAGAGTTGTCCTGTAACTTAGGTAGTTCACAAGAGAGAGGTGGACCCGGTAGGGTACCATGCCTATAAATACAGGGGGGCCTTTGATTTTCCTTTATCGAATTATTCACGAAACCAGAGCTTTTTTGCGTGTGCATGCTGGTTTCTTCGTGAAATGCTTCGTCGGAGAACCGAGTGCTATTTCCACAAACCATTTCTCTTTCGTGCCATTCATCATCCACAGATCAACGTCCCATCTGTGAACTAACACTTTTAATTAATTGAAAAGTAAGTCACGATGGGCTGTGTAGGAACTCGCTTCGCGGTTTTGGTGCTCCACAGTTTCGATGCTCCGTGGACTAAAATATTCTAAACTCTAAAAGTTTCTATGTCTTCTGAAATTAACCACTTAAATTTGAGATTGAAATTCCATGGAGCAACCGGGTACACGGTTTCCTGGCCAATGCTCTGCGGGCCAGGGTTTCGCGGACTACTTTCGTGAAGGGCTGGTTCGTGGGATGCTGTCATCGTGAACCATCCTTCAAGGCCTCATCGCAGACTATGCTATGATGGCCCCTCAACTGATCCTCAACCATATATTTGGTATTTTTGTCAGCAATTTTTTTATTCCGGACTAACCGCTTCTTGGCTTTCGTTGTGCATTGAGAAAATATGGTTCCCCCTTGTTCTGCACTGAGGCCTGCTGCAGAGCTTGTCCCAATTGGTTCAGGGAGACGTTTAGCTATGATTCGCAGAGTGGAGAACTTATAAGAGGACCCTAGTTGGTCCATCATCCCTGACGATTGTGTAATGCAAGACTTTCTCCCTCCTGAGCTCCTGGATTATCCACTATCAAATCAACTTCTGCATCATGGATTTGGTCTTCAAGAGGATGTACCTATTCCCCGCCACTTTCTCAGGTATTCCTTCTCCTTTCTTGGAAGCGTCGTCCAAGTGTATTCAGGGGAACCTTACCCAATCGGGGGAGATGGTTTCTGACTCTGACCAGAAAAAAGCCTTTATTTTGAGAGGCTCTATTTGGACCCAAAGTGATCAGCACACTTGAAACTTTTCTTAGGAATTTGTCTTTAAGAGTTACCCTTATATTATCAACCTTTCAAGAGTAGATCCCAATGCGGGGTGGATTCCTAGGTTGGATCTTCGGTCTGACGGGCACTTCTCAAATGACGGTGCTTGGGATTTCATGGTCCATCATCACTACCGGGAGTCTCCTGAATCACGAGAAGTAGTCAATTTATACTCTGCAGTGTGGGATTCCCAATTTTCTTTTTACCCACCATCCTTGGTCCTTCTAGACCTACTCAGTCCCTGGCATTCAAGCACTAATACTTTCCACCTTTCCCATGGTTAATTTGGAATTAGTATGTGGGATATCAATCGATTGGTGGGGGGTCTCCTGGTTATTGGTGAAATGTATAACGAATTTCTGCCTGCCCCTGACGCATGGGACGATGTCGAACACATGCCTTTATTGGCAAGGGATCTGCTGGTTATGGAGGAGAAACCACTGGGTTAGGCCTTGCATTCGCACTATCTTATTCCCTATAGTACCTGGAGAGGGTTATTTCTGAACACCACTGGTCATGTGCTGAAGATCAAGCACATTGGGACTCATCCTTCTCAACAGTCATGAACCTCCCCAAGTTCCTACTAGGCGGTTCTGGAGGCTGGTGGCTACCTTTCATGGGGTTATGATGTGTGCCCCGGTGTGCCGCATATGCTTCGGCCGACAGGTTTGTTTGCTATGTTCCTAAACAGGTGGTTATTCCCTTCTTGGGATATTAATCTGGGCATCAGGGCTTGCACCCTGATGATGGAAATTGAGCTGGTAGAGGGCCGCCTTGTGAATTTTTCTGTGCCCACATTGGCTTATATTTATGAATTTTTGGGTCACATGTAGAAGGGAGGGTCACCCTTCCGTATGAGTGGGCCATTTCAATTTTTGTATGGCTGGGTAGCGGATCATTGTTGTTGTTATGAGTATCGTCACAACACGGTCATCCCACATCCTACTTTTAGGCCTACACTGCTTGATATAGCTGGAGTTCGCATGATATCCCTCAGCTCTGGTGAAGTCCTCAATATTCTAATTGACTTATCCCAGTTTTCATTCACTTCCTACCCCACCCCTTCTAGCTTCTTAGTTTACAACCGCTAGGGAATCCTGGAAGAGAGTTCTTACATGATCTCTCTACGGGACAGATTTCTGTATGCGCGGATCGAAGGGGTTTCTCTGTGTGAGTTGTATTTCCCGTGTCATTATTCTCACAATTTTGGGTGAATTCAATTCCAATTTTCCCTTCCCCCTCCTCAGGCTCGAGGACTACACCCGTCCAAACTTTTTCAATGGTGGCTAATGCTGACGTGGGAGGGATCTGACATGAGCATTCACCTACTTGTCGTATGGCGGCTGCCAGCCTTTCCATGGAGTATGGAAAAGCTTGGGAAAAACAACATCCCGATGGGATCCTAGGGAAGTTCGTGTGGTATATTCCCAAATCAATAGTTACTACGTCTATTGCGTCCACTGTACCTTTTTCATCAGCTCTAAGGGAGGATCGACTGATGGCTCTTCGATCAAAGCAACTCATGGTATTTTCTTCTCCCAGCCCTACGGTGGCCGAAGTTCAAACAGGTTCATATTTATTAGACGTGGATGAGGAAGACCATGTGTTTCTGGGTCCCAGCAAGACAATCCCGGAAGTTTTTCCAGTTGATACCAGGCTTAGGAACTTCATCCCCAAGCCTAAACTGGGGTTAGAGGCTCCAGACATTCCAACTTTGGAACCAACTTCTAGAGATCACATGCCTGCACTAGTTTCAATCCCAAATTTCATTCCCATGCTATCCGAAAAGGATACCAAAGATCCTCATGTCATGGTGGACCACCGGGCAGTGCGTAGGTGGGCCTGGCCTCAGATTTGCATGATCGTTGCTGAAACTACTCTAGTTGAGATGGAAACTAAGACCGAAGCTCTTCGACATCTCTTCCTGGGTTTGGGGTCGGGTGGCTTTGACTATCAGAAGTTACATTCTCTTTCATTCCAAGTTGTCATGGCCCGTGTGGAAGCTTCCACTACTGAATGAAAACTTGATCACTTTTCTACAGCTCATTGTGGGACCGAAGCCCTGGAGAAATCCATGATACAACTCCATCAGCTGATAGCAGAGGAAGTGATCTCTCAAGATCAGGCGGTCGTCCTATCCTCCGAGTTGCATGAATGTGAAGAATGTGAAGTGATGCTGAGGAATCAGTTTTTAGCTGTGACTGGTCATCTTGAAGCCACCAGAAAAGGGATCAAGGATATCCAAACAACAGTGGAGTGTACTCATCCGGTGGCTGAGATTGAAGCCAGGGAGAAGGCCGTGTTGGAACAGTCTTGCAACGACCTCCGCCGCACGGTTGCAGCTCTGGTGGAGAGAGCGAGTCAGGCTCCTTTATGACTATCAGAGCCACTCTTGTACTCTCTATTTTACTTACCCCTCACCATTGTTTTTGTGAGGGAGATACCCCAGCTTGTGGACGTCCTACCTTTTTGTTCGAACGAAATAAAATCTCTGTCAATCACTTGTCGTTGTAAAATTTGATTGTTACTAGAACAATTTTTATGTAAATAACAAATCCCTGAATCAGAATTATTCATATCTCAGAAAAATAAACTCTAACTTTTTCCTAGACCATGGGGTCCAGTGAGTATAGTTCGACTATTTCTAGGGTTTTGTAGACAAAACCAACAAATTTTTTGTCTTTTCTTTTAATACCATAATTTTCCTTGGCTCATCTAGTGTGAACCTAGCGGGTATGGCCTGACTTTTGCTTAGGTCTCCCTTTTAGAGTTTTCGGCCTAATAGGCTCTGAGCCTCTTTTCATGGGCGGTTTAATGTCTCACTGTCAAGACTATCATTACTGATGTTTTAGGTCGAACAACATTGACCAAATATGGGGGGGCAAGGTCCCCAATGGGGTTTGGTTGATTAAAATATGTCTTGGTGTCCTTAAGACGCATTTGGGAGGGAGTGTGTTTAAATTTTAACAACATGTAGGGCATGTCTCAATGCATGGGAGTCGCGTCGGCATGCAGAGGTGAGAGGAGCATTTCCTAAGGAAATATTGCCTTTGGTAGACAGGCCAGGGGTGATCAATATGTAGAGCCACTGAGGGCATGGTATGCATAGCTAACAAAAGGCACCCTTAATTAAATGACTCCCCATTTCTAATGGCCATAGGACTTCATGAAATTCTAGATTATGGAAACCACCATGGGTGGCTTGGAGAATTATGAAAACCACCAAGGGTGGCTCAAAAAGGGTATGTGATGTCTGAATGGTTTTGAGAACATCTGTATCAATTAGGAGTGTGGAAGAAAGGATCTTATCCTATGCATTTATCTAGCATAAAGGACGGTTGGGGCTTGGCACAATTTAAAGTCATGTAGTTGGGACATCATCTAGAATGGAACGGCTTCTCCCGGTCCTCGGTATTCTTGTCCGAGACGTTCCACCATATTCAGGCAGGGTTGTGAAAGAGGTTTGTAAACTGTAACTCTGAGGGTTTCCAAATCCTGGGATAGACATGGGGGCTCGGAGGTCAAGAGGCTTGTAGAGAGAATAATTTCCTATGGAAATCCTGCCTTTGGTATACAGGCCAATGGCTATCAATATGTAGAGATGCTGAGGGAATGGTATGCATAGTCATGCAAATGTTTCCTTAGTTAAATGATTGTATTCCCCTGATAGCCAAGAATCATCAGGAATGTTGAGATTTGGGACCACCTGGGGTGGCTTATGAGACTCCGGCTTTTTCTGAGTACAGATAATGGTTAATGACGAACGGGTGCCTGGATACGGGGGAAACATCTAGACTGAACTTCTCGGGAATGGGTGAAGTAATCCCTTATCACGCAGGTGTGAGATGGTGGCTTGTGCCGGTCTGACCCATGCACTGAAGGACAGATAAGAGCCTCCATTCATTACTGAACCCATAACGGGTTTGACCATGTAGTTTATCCTCAACCGGTAAAGACGAAGAGCATTATTAAATGATGTTGTGTAGTTTAACGTCATGCAGCGAGGACGAGGGGAATTGTTCTTTCCATTTCCAATGCTGGGCAATTTAATGTTGTGCAGAAAGAATGATTTACAATGCAGTTTAACGTTGTGTGGTAAGGAAGAGGTGCATTATTAAACCAGTGAAAATGCTTTTTGTTGGGGGGGCATTCCCATGGATGTTTGATTCTTGGTCTTTGAAACCTTACTCCACGTGGCCAAGATGTGCTCTGTGCCATTTGACGTCATGCGGCAAGGATGTAGTTAAAAAAGCCTCTCTTGGTTAGAATGTAACTGGGCCCAGGTATCCTCGCATGTCCAAGATGAGGTGGGGGTTGATGGTGTAAATCACGGTTCTGAGACTTCTTGGATTAGGAGAGATGACAGGGAAGCTATGGGGCTGGTAAGCGTACGGAGATAGGAAGAGTATCACCCGAGGAAATCTTTCATTTGGTACACGGGCCAGGGGATATCAATATGAAGAGCCACTGAGGGCATGGTATGTATAGTAATGCAAAGGTATATCTGGTTCGATGACTTTCCACTTCTGATGGCCATGAATGGTTATGAAGATCCACAATTATCCAGGCCACGAAGTCTGTAATCGATTAAGGAAATGTCTGGTCATGTCAGGGATATTCGTCCCTCTTTGTTGTTAAAGCATAGAGAGCTCCCTGTGCTGATTTATTATGCACGTGGGGTTGTACCTTCACTCCATGACATTTAACATCATGCGGTAAAGACGAGGTAATCCTAGTTTAGCGGTCACAGAGCTCAGACCATTGGGTGACTATTACTGCAATCACTCGAAGGATAACTAGGTCAACATGTTCTGATATACATGGAACAAGGTGGGGGATGAAGGTTGTAAAGTGCAACATTGAGTTTTCCCGGATCAGGGGGTGTGGCATGGGGGCGCTGAGGCCGGTAAGAGTAAAGAGCTTGGAAGAGTACCGCCCAAGGAAATATTTTCTTTGATGGACGAGCCAGGGGCTTTCATTATGTAGAGCTGCTGAGGGCATGATATGCCTAGTCGTACAAGGTGTCCCCGGGTCGATAACATTCCACTTCCGATGGACATGAATGATTACGAGAATCCGAGATTTCTCACAGTGTAGAGTTCGGCATGTGGGGATAATGTTGTCCGAGTATACAAGAAACATATTCACTACAATTGTCCATTGAGTCAAAGTAGCCTAGTCCCAACTTGATGTTCATTGATGCAGGTTGCTATGTGAACCACCGGCAGACACATAGGCTAGCCAGGTAGGGGTACCCTGGAAACATTTGGATGTGAAAAGGGGAATGAACTTGTAAACCACTGCTCTATATATTTTTGGATCTGGAGATTTGATACGGGGGCTCTGAGGATGGTAGGCATACGCGACTAGGAAGAGTGTCGCCTGAGGAAATCTAGCCTTTGGTAGATGGTCCAGGGGCTATCAATATGTAGAGACGTTGAGGTTATGGTATGAATAGTCATTCAAAGGTGTCTACGGGTCGATGACATTCCACTTCTGATATCCATGAGTGGTTATGAAGATCCATAATTATCGGGGTCGTGGAGTTTGATGTATGGAGAGGATGCATCCAAATGTGCAAGGAGTATCTCCATCTCGTATAGCCATGTGTCTTGGGTGGGTCGTGACGAAGTCCATGCAGTTTAACGTCATGTAGTGATGACGAAGTCCGTGCAGTTTAACATCATGCGGTAATGATGAGGTACACACCCCGTGCAGGTCAAGTCCATACACTGGGGATGGGGGCATTTTTAACATTATTTTCCATTAAGTTTAACGTCGTGCAACAAGGACGCAAAAATAAACCTCGTGCAGGTCTAGCCCATACATGGGGAAAAGGGAGCATTTTTAAATCTTTCTATATTTGCAGTTTTACATTGTGCGTTAAGGATGAGGATTACACCCCGTGTCGGTCTGGTCCGTAAAGGGGGGAAATGACATTTTTATCTTTTATTAAGGGAGATAGGCCAGGATGGGGAACCTTGGCATCACTACATATCCTGCGAGGGTAGGAATTATGCTGAACATAGTTCTCTGGAAGAAGTACACCCTGTGCTGGGCTGGTCTGTACACGGGGTAAGGGGACATTGTCTATATTTTGTTTTATTTCATTTAGAGGTGACTGGGCTAGGACGGGGAACCCTGGCGCCACTACGTATACTATGAGGGTAGGAATCAAGCAATACGTAGTTCTCTAAAATAAGTGCACCCCGTGCAGGTCTGGTCCATACATGGGGGGAGAGGGGCATTGTTAAAACTTCTTGTCTGCGCAGTTTAACTTCATGTGGTGAGGATGAGGGATATACCCTGTGCAGTTCTGGTTCGTACATGGGGGGAATAAGTCATTATTAACATTTATTTCGGAGTGGCTGGGATAGGATAGGGTATCGAGGCATCACTACGTATCCTGTGAGTGCAGGAATCAAGCTGTACGTAGTTCTCTGAAATTTGTGCAGTTTAATGTCATGCGGTGAGGATGAGGAATTCACCCCACGTAGTTCTAGTCCATACACAGAGGGATGGAGAATTATTAACATTTATTTGGGAGTGGCTAGGCTAGGATAGGGGATCCTAGCGTCACTACATATCCTACGATGGCAGGATTCAAGCCGTACGTAGTTCTCTGAAATCCGTACAGTTTAACGTCATGCGGTGAGGATGATGAATACACCCCATGTAGGTATGGTCCATAAACGGGGGGGGGGGGGAGCATTCTAATATTTTATTAGGGAGTGGCTAGGCTAGGATAGGGGATCCCGACATAAATACATATCCTACTAGGGGAGGAATCAAGCTGTACGTAGTTCACTGAAATCTGTGCAATTTAACGTCATGCAGTGATGACGAGGAATGCACCTCGTGTAGGACTGGTCCATACACTGGGCAGAAGTCATTTTTAAATCTTATTATCCATGCAGTTTAACGTCGTGCAGTAAGGAAGAAATCCATACAGTTTAACATCATGTGGTTAGGACAAGGGTTATTATTAGATTTTGTGCTATTTAACGTCGTGCTGTAAGTAAGAACTCCATCCGGTTTAATGTCATGCGGTGAGGCCATTATCCACTTTAGATTTCTATTTGAAATACTTCATTAGGAATCTATCATTAGTAGGAGTCACGGTGACTTTCCCGTTCATGGAGATCAGGGTATATGCTCCATTGGAGTAGACCTTGTGTAAAACATATGGTACCTCCCATTTGGGATCTAGCTTTGGAGGTCTCTTTCTAGGTATCATTGGGGTCCATAGGACCAACACTTATTCTCCTTCCATGAAAGACCTAAGACAAACGTTTTTGTTTAAGGCTCGTGAAATCCGGTTCTGGTATACCTCCAGATGATGCAATGTGTGCAACCGCTTCTCGTCTAGCTGTTCCAATTCACCTGCTTCTTTTCTGACTACTTATCATTAGATAATTGATCACATATGGAAACACAAAGTGAGGGAAGTTGGAGTTCAATGGGAAGGTCCGCCTCTGTGCCATACACCAATGAGTGTGGGGTGGCCCGAGTAGTGGTGCATATTCTGGTTCGATAAGCCCACAATGAATGCAGAAGTTTATCCGGACAAGACTTGTTGTATTTTTCCACCATTTTCTGGAGAATGTTGGACTGGGTCTTGTTGAAATCCTCTATCTGTCTGTTGGCAACTTCATGGTAGTGGGATGAGTGTTTTTACTTGATACCATACTCGTGGTATATTTTATCCAATTCAGCAGAGCAGAAGTTCATGCTGTTGTCCGTCAGTATGGTATGAGGGACACCAAATCTGGTGATGATATTGGTCTTCACAAAGCTGAAAATATTTCTTGCCCCAACTTCCTTGAGGGGTATGGATTTTTCCCATTTGGAAAATATGTTTCTTGTCGTGAGGATATACTTCAGCTGTTTGGTCGTGGTCGGAGGATATGGTCCCACGACGACCATCCCCCAGACGGAAATTGGCCTGGAGTACTTGGCTTTATGAAGTAACTCTGGGGGTTGGTGTATGAAGTTGGCAGGATTCTGGCATGAGTGGCATTTTGCAGTAAAACGCTCGTAGTCTCATGCCAATGTGGGCCAGTAGTACCCAAGCCTTCGAACCTAATGGGAAAGCTTGGTCCCTGGTTGTTGTGCTCCACATGCTCTGGCATGTACTTCATTCATTACGGCAACAGTTTCTTCTCCATCAATGCATATGAGGAGCACTCCATCGAGGCCCCATTTTTAGAGGACCTCTTGCTGACCTGCGCCGCTATATAGGACAAAGTGGATTTCCCTTCTCCGTATTTTCTCTCGTTCAGTCCTGTCTGATGGAAGTTCTCCCCATTGAAGGTAGTTTGCAATGGGGGCCATCCAGCTGGTGGCAGGAGAATATGGCTCAGGGACAGAACTGTCCTCGTGGATTTCTTCCATCTTGTTCTGAACAAATGGTAATACCATTCGACGGTGAGCAATACTGATAATCATTTCATCCCGGCCTGGGTCAGCTAGGGTTGTGGCCGTGTTGTCTAATGTATTATCCTGAGCATTCTGAGAACTGGGAATATAGGTCAATGTTTGTTCTGTGGAGAAATCCGCCATTAACCCTTAGACATGTTCAAACCGGGGGATCAACTCCTCCTTTGTAATAGCATACTCACCATTGACTTTCTTGATGAGCAGTTCTGAGTCACCTTTTACCTTAAGGTGTTGTACTTGTGCTAGGAGTGCGAGTTCCATTCCTACAATGAGAGATTGATATTCCGCTTCATTGTTTGTACATACTTCTTATAGCAGGAAGGAATATGGAAAGACTGCCTTTTGGGGACATGAGTATTATTCCCAAACACACTTTGTTGAATCTTGGATCCTCCATCCTCTTCTCGGTTTGGCTTCAGGATGCACCGTCGAAGTACATTTCCCATACTGGGAACTCCTCTTGAACTGAGAAGATGTATTAATCAGGTAGCATGGTGTCCAATGCAGTGGTCCCTGTCAAAGGTTGCTATGCCAAAAATTCTGCTAATTCCTAACCCTTGATGGATTTCTGAGGCACAAACCAGATGTCAAACTGTTGCAGGATGATCGCCCATCGGGATAGGCGTCCGGTTAGCATCGGGCGGATGCAGATGTACTTGATCAGGTTACTCCATGAGATCAAATGGACTACATGATGCTACAGATAATGTCACAAATATTGAGCCACAAAGACCAAGTCTAAAAAGCTATTCTCAATGTTTGAGTATCAAGTCTCATCATCAATCATTGTTTGGCTGAGGTAATATAGAATATTTTCACTTCCCGTGTCATTCTTTTGTGCGAGGAAGGATCCATGTGATCACTATAATGCTTCCACGTATAATATGAGAGGTAATCCTTCAACCAAGGTCATGATCACCGGTGGGCATAAGAGTTACTTCTTCAAGTTGTCGAATGCCTCTTGGTTGTCATCCGTCCATTGGTACGTGACCCCCTTCTTCATTAACCCGGTGAAAGGAAATCATTTTCCTGCTAGGTTGGCTATGAACCACCTAATATAGGCTAGGTGTCCTTGAAATCCCCTCAACTCGGTGAGATTTTGGGGAGGTGGTAATCCATGGAGAGCCTTTGTCTTCTCATGGTCGACTTCGATGCCACTATGGCGTACGGCGAAGCCATGGAATTTCCCTGAGGTAAACCCAATGGCGCATTTCTAGGGGTTCATCTTCAAGCTATGCTATCTATGATTGTTGAAGATGGTCTCAAGGTCTGACAGGTGATCCGAGCGCTGTCTGGACTTGACCACAATGTCATCCACGTAACAGTCAACGAATTTCCCCAGGAATGGTTTAATGATCTGATGCATGGAATGCTTATATATGGCGCCAACGTTCTAGAGACCAAAGGGAATGACCCTGTAACAGAATACCCCTTGAGGGTTCCAGAAGGCAGTGGCTTCTTAGTCTTCTTAGGCCATCCTGGATTGATTATATCCAAATAGCCATCCATGAATGATAGATCCTCGTTCCCGATCGCCGCATCGATTAATAATTCGGTGTTCGGGACCGAGAAATAATCTTTCAGGAAAATGCCGATTGAGATCTATGAAGTCAATTCAGACGTGGATTTGTCCATTATTTTTATTGACAGGGATGATGCCGACCAACCAAATGGGGTACTGGACCTCCCAAATGAAGCCTACATTAACGAGATTATCGACTTCAGCCTCTATTTTGGCGGCATGTCAGGGATATGTCCTTCTGGCAGCCTGTTTATAGCCCTGGTGGTCTTATGGAAGTCCCAGGAGATGTGTCTCCACTTCGGGAATGTGTCCCAGAATATTTGTGTAATTACAGGTAAAAACATCCCGATGTTGCCTCAGGAAAGAGGTATATACCTCGTGCTCCTCGGGGGACATGGTTGAACCAATGAAAGTAGGGCTCAGATATTCCTCGGTACCCAGGTTTATTTCCTTGAGCTCATCCATCATGGTGGAGATAACCTCCTCAAATGCGGGAGGTGCATCTCAGAGATCTTTCTCCACTTCTTCTCCCAAGTCCTCATCTTCTTGGTCTGACGGGGGGGGGGGGATTTTCTGGTCTGAGCCTTCAAGGGGTTGAGGGAGAGGCATCATGGGCATCCCCTCTTGAGTATTCATCCCCAGATCGAGGGTTGGAGGACGTTCCCACATTTTCGTGCTCGACCATCATGGCTGAAGTCATGAGTACATCCAAGTGTGTGTCCGTACTTGAACTCCTACTCTCAACATGGTTGATGGGATGGACATAATCTCCGCCAAGCTGCCTGTGGGGGTCATCAGGAAAAATTTCCAGGCCTTTTGGATGGGGGATCCAGTCGACACCATCGACCAAAGGATTCTTTTTATTTTTCTCATAGAACCTGGTTTCAATATAATGTGACTCGGAGAGCTCAAAAGGGGCCTTGTTGGTGTGGAATGTTACACCTTGTCCATTGACGTAGTACTTGATACCATGGTGGTAGGATTAAGGGGCGACCATGTGCTTATGGAGCCATGACCTTCCCAGCAAGGAATTGAATGTTGTGCTCTGCTGGACCACAAGGAATTTTGTGTAGGCTACCGGGTCACCAAAATGGTCTTTAGCTTAATTTTTTCCATTGTCTTCTGCTCACTCTTGTCGTAAGCCAACAGAGTTGTGGCCGAGGGAATTAGTTCGTCCTCACTATAGCCTAACTTAAAGAGTGTTCGTAGGGGAAAGAGGTTAACTCTAGAGCCATTTTCTGTATAGACTTTCTGGATCTCAATACCATTTAGTGTTCTAGAAACATATAGTGGTCTGATGTGTCCTTCCATAATGGCATCTTTATCCTGATCGGTGAAGGAAATCACAGCATTGCATTCAGTCGGGTTAGTCTCCATCCGGTAAATTTCGATCGCAACTACCTTAGCTTGAAACTCCTGGGCGCTGATCAAAGCTTTTATAAGCGCCTCCCTGAGGTCTGCTGACAGACGTAGGGTATCGAGGATTGACAGCTTAGCTGGTACCAATGCCAGCTACTTAAGGATATCGTATTTCTTCTCCAGCGGCTGACACTTCTCCATTGACGGGAGAGTGTTAGCGGGTGCTTTAAGGGATGGTGCATTTGACAAGGAGGGACCTGTTGTGGGGTCGGATATCGATGGCATTCCCACGTTTTGAGGACATGGCCCGGCTGGTCTGTTTGTGCGCATTAGGCAGCCAGACACTTGTTCCTCCTCTTGTGGGTATCGCAGAACAACAGGGCTAGAGTGGCTGCTTGTGGAGGTGGAGGGTCATTCTTTCTCCTGCTGAGTCTATTGAAGGGCTCTCCCACAGGATTCCGCGGTACTCACGGTTTGGGCTGGGGTCCAACCGTAGGGTTGGTTTCGGCCATGGTTGCGCCTCTCCTAGTATCCCCTACCTCTGTGATTCCTCCTCCCTTCTCCTTATGTATGGAAATTGAGTTCGTACCCATACCCTTATATAGAGAATGATTCCATAATATGAATGACATTAATAGAACCAAATATTGGCTCTTCATCCTCTTAATGGTCAACCAGGTCGGTTGTCCTTGATGGTGTCGATTGGTGGGTCGGTGCCCGTGGCGCCAAGTTCGATGGAATATAATCTGCCAGGGTCGGGACTAACTTTGGCCCCGTCACGGACTGCTCCCCTTGAGATTGTTTCCTCCTTCGATTACGCCCGGATGACCGACTCATGGAGGGTTGTGAGGTCGATACTTTTGGCTCTGCGGCTTCAGGGTCTATTGGTGGCAACACCGGCTGCTGTAGTTGGGCTTGGAGTATACCCTGGGCTCGGTTGATAGTCTTCTGAGCCATCTAGTTGTCAAATTTCTACCCCTGCTTGCTTTGGAATTTCTGGAAACCCTCCTCTTTTTCGGATTCAGTGGTAGAGATACATGCCACATGTGTTGGGGGTGGTCCCAGCTCGACCTATCTATATTCTACCATCATCTACAGGAGTTCATCGAAGAAGAAGCGTTCTCGGATGTTGTACCCCAAAATCTGATGGTAGGGGCATTAATATGTCCTACCATCGCGGCCGACCTCTTCAGGTTTCCTTGGCTCTGGGAGGTGGAGAAAGTTGCAGTTCATGGCAGAAATGAAGTAGCAGCGGACTTGATCGTCTCGAAACGAGTATTATTTTTGTCTTTGTTCCCCAAACTAGTTCTGCTTCGGTTTTCGCTGATCGACCCATTTAGGCAGAGGCGGGTGCTGATATGTAGGAGGACCTTGATGATTTGGTGGAGGCCTGAGTGGTGGAGTGGGTATAGGGGTCGTCTTGAGTGTGATAGTGGACGCTTCGGCTCTAGGGTCTCTTTTCACAGGAGCTTGCGAGGCTATTCGAGACTTCGAATTATTCTGCTGTAGGGAGTCCTCAATTATCTGGGCAATGGCCGAGAGACAGCGAAGCCAGTGGTGCACTCCACTGGTATAAGCGGTGTTCTTAGCTCATCTAGAAGATTATCTATGCATATAGATAGCATCTCATCTTGAGGCATTGGCACGTTTAGGGAATTGGTTAGACCATTCCATCTGGCAATGAAATATGAGACCCTCTCATTCTCCCTCTGCTTGCAGTTCATGAGATCGATGACCATTGTTTTAGGCAATGTTGAGCTGATGTGGAATAGGAAGTACTACCAAAGGTCTTCCCAGCTCGTTATTGACTGGGCTGGAAGTCTCGTATACTAGACGAAGGCAGATCCTAGTATGGTCTGTACGAAGCATCTGAGTTTTACTGCTTACTGTTACTCTGGAGTTCCCATCATAGGGTCGCAATATGATGCGTAGTACATCATATGCTTTTTTGGATTTCCTGATCCATTGAAGATAGGGAATACATGGCTCCTAATATTGGGTGGAGGCAATGTATTGCTCACCCAATCCGGGTAGGGTTTCGGTTGTGGTTGTATCGGAGTGTGTCGACCTTCCATCGCTTCCAATTATGTTTTTAGTGCCTCGATGGTGTTGGTGAGACCCTAGTTTTTATCCTGTTGGGAACGTTCCTGGGCAGGCGTAGCCCAAGGCATTTCCTGAGGATCTGGATTGGATGGCACCAGGGGTGTGTGTGCCTTTTGTGGCACCTTCGGAGGGTTCAGTTATAGTCGCCATGGTTGCTTCCTGAGTGGAGGGAAGTCTTGGTATTCATCTGAATCTATTTTTAGGTAGTTGGACGGGCCGGGCTCCTCGTTGGACGGGAGCTCTGACTGTGTTTCATTTGTTGGGGAAAAACATAGTCTTTGAGGTGCACTTGTTGGGAGTGCATGATGTGGCTCCTCCTAGGATGAAATTTCAATAAGGTGGTTCATCTGGAGTAGCTCGACGTTAAGCCGCCTCAATTCTTTTAGCTCCTCTTCCTGTCGAGTGAATCCCTCTTTGAGCGTGAGTGGCACATCATTGTCGAGAGAAGGAGGTGGGTTAAGGATAACCAGTCCATTGTTATTATCTTTGTTGGAAGATCACAAGGTAGGTGGAGGAGGGTTGGATGGAAGGACGACCATATTTAGGGCGGCCCTCTGGTTCCGGGTGTGCACACCAGGTGGTATGTTGTGAGTCACAGCCTGACCAGAACTATCATCTCTTGATCCCTCCATATTTGCAGTATCTCTGGTGTCACCCGTGGGGTTAACCTCTATGAAGTTGATAGATGCATATCGCGAGGCAGAGAAGATGTCATCTTCCAAATGGTAAGAGGATCTCCCGCCTCTTCTGCTGGCCTTCCCTTTTGGGACATAGGATTGCCTTCAGCTTCTTGATAAAGGGTGATGCATGGGGTTCTTTGGTCCGACCTTACGGTGTGCCTTCCTCTCGGAGGGTATGATGATTCAAATGATAGGATAGGATGAGAACAACTTCTTCTGATTGTCCTCCCTAGACGAGAAAAGATAGACTCTCGCAGGGGAGGTTGTTGTTGAGGGGGTAATAATGCCCCTAGCCCCGAGGGATGGGGTTAGATCCTTTCCTTGGACACCGAGTCTCTTCCAGGTTTTATTGGTCTTACAGGGGAATTTGTTGTTAAAATGCCCCCAGCCCTGTAGGCTGCGGTTGACCCTGGATTACGGTAGTGGTTGTGGCTATCGTTACCTGCATGATCTTAAGTTCCCCCATTCGGGGGTGAACTGGGTTTGATGTCGAGTTCTTCTGTTAATCAATCCCTTCTGGGGAGGAAGGAAAATATTGCTGATTCGACTCTCTTAGGCGAGAGGCATGTTGTATGCTCTCGGTGGCCTGATTCAGGAGTTCTTGAATGGCTTGTTCCCATCGGGCCTGATGCTTCTGGAACTTACTCAAGGCCCGACTCTACTGGGTGTGTTGCCTTTCCTGAATATAGAGACCACTCGATTGCCATCTTGACGTGATGATGTTGCAAGACACCATGCGGAACAGGTTCTTCTAGGTAGGGAGCAGAGTGAAATGCAGAGCTCCATGTTCTCCCCATCCTGTGATATGGACTCCCGTTGAAGCGTCACCGATGAGGCAGCACAGCTGGTGCAGCGCACGGAGGCAGGCTATCTCCATGTTTCTTTTAAGCCTCTTGGGTCGTTGTTGTCGTGCTGGAGGAAGAGAGTCCAGGTCGATGAGACACAAGAGGTCCCCTATTGTCTTGACGTGGTCTACATACCCATTGCAGGGCAGGAAGCTTGATTTCAGTCGGCAGAGTTTTGTCCATATATTTTGGTGGATGTCGTGCACGCATTCTTCTGACAACTCTCTCGGTATGTCGAACTGAGAGGTGGCCGTAGGCCAAAACATAACTTGTATATCATCCCTGGACAGTCGTTTCCTCAGGTGCAACATATCAGCATATTCCTCCTCTAGTGACTCCTCTACTTGGTCGGCCCAACTAAGATGCTCGCTGCCAATATGGTCAGAGGTAGTTAGACCGGTAGGTGATGAATCATTATGTGGGCAATTTCGAGGTGGTTTAGAGGATGAATGTGTCCCTGGACCATCTCTTGATTGCAGAAGTATGTCGTCGGGGACTAACTGGGAATCTGAAATGCTTGATCCTGTCCTTCTGAGTGCCTCAGCATACGAGGGATTTTTTGTGCTCAATTCGGCAGGAAGAGGACCTTCCTGTCGATATGATATGTCACCATGGGGAGGACCTCTACAATGGTGGCTGTAATGGTGAGGACTACCATTACTGCTTGACGCTTCACTGCATAGAGGAATTTTGCAGTGCACACCCTAGGAAGGACCTCCAAGGAATGAGAAGCAAGGGGATGACCTTCTGGATGCTTAACATCGTTACGGGGAGGACCTATGAAACAACTTCCATCATGGTGACGATGACCATCATGGATTGATGTTCGATGTGCATCCTGGGGAGGAACTTCAGGACACATTGCGACAAGGGTAGGACCTTCTTGTTTCTTGGGTAAAATGCGAGGAGGACCTTCACAATGTCGATTGTTGTGATGAGGACTACCATCATAGATGCGGCAATGGTGAGGACTACCAGTACTGTGGCCACAGGGAGAATATCCATGGGATACATCCTAGGGAGGGCCTCCAGAATGTACCACAATGAGGGGAGTTCCTTCTTGTAGCTTGACTTCTCTATGGGGAGGACCTCTGTTATTCGGTTGGAGAGGACTACCACCGTGATCTGATTCCTGTCTACGTGGATTACCATTGTAGCGTAACCCCTGGGGAGGAACTTCAGGGCAAGCTACGACAATGGGAGTACCTTCCTGTCATGATGAGATGTCACTGTGGGATGGGCCTCCGCAGTTTTGACTATGATAGAGAGGAATACTATCATAATCTGTGGTCGCACTACATGGAGAGTGTTTGCAGAGTATACCCCGGGGAGGTCCTTCAAGGTGTCCCACATCAAGTGGAGGACCTTCTTTCTACTCGATCTTCTAGACATGTGGAGGGTTTCCGTGACTCATATCAAAAGAGGAGCTCTCGAGAACAATCATTATATACCCACAGGGGAGGCCCCCATGGGTGCTCTGGGGAGGACCTTCACAGCTGCCGGTAGCATCATTGTGGGGAGGAACTTCGCAACTGCTACTGCAACTCCCATAATATGGTAATATATGGGTAGGGTTCTGAGCCTTTGATGTTTGTTTAGAGGCGTTGGGAACCCCATCTTCAAGCAGAGAGGAGTCATGAACCCCCTCTTTATGTTTTGGCTGCCTTTGGCACGTTTGGGGCGCTCCATTGCGGGCAGCAGGGACCGTCTGCTGTTGACAACGACCTTCACCTTTGGGTCCCTATCTAATTAGGTACTGTAATGCTTCCGGGATACGCCGATGAACATCTTGACTTTTAGAAGGGATATATGCCTGCTCTGGAGCATCCAATGTGATGGAAGGGTGTCCCCTAGTTGGAATGAGTGAAGCTACTCGATCAGGTTTCCCTTGCATCGCGGAATATGGCCAACGACCCTCCTGGGAAGTAATAGGGATACAGATCTGCTCCGAGGAAGCTATCTCATCTCTCAGATGAGTTTCCTCAATTTGGGAGACGGGATCACATGCCTGAGTCCTTGCTGTTTCCACTGATGCAATTACATGCTAGCAAGTCTGCAAGATATGATCTGGGATCGATACCTGCCTCTGCATCATTGCCAGGATATGTAGCGAGACATCTTTGGATGGAATGGGTATGAAGTCCCATTCTGGTATCGGATTAGGAATATCCTCCTCCGATCCTTTGGTGGTCAGTGGGTACTGACAATTATCCTGTGTCGGGGAAGTTGATCAAATTTTCCCCTGTACTAGGATACGCTGGTTTTTCTCTCTATTGGCTGCCACATCGGGATTGTAGACTTTACTTGTATCCGCAGGGAGATGGCCTTGCATATATTGGTTTCCCTCCATATCTAGTCTATTGCCTTTGCTGGCGTGGAGACGTGCTCGCCTAAGATTTTCCGCCACATCTGGGTGGTGGGATTTGTTGATCGCCACCATATCAGGATGGCAAGCCTCAGAAGCAACTGCTAAGAGCTGGTCCAACAGGTGTCGGGTCGCCACCACGTTAGTTTGGTGGGCTTCACGACCCTGGGCAGGGAGAGGTGCCTACCTGGTAAGTGTCATCCTATGTGAGAGACAGGCTTGATAGAGCTCGGTGGGGATGCGTTCCGGCTTGTATGATGCCGCTACATCTGGATGGCAGTCTCGGGAGGAGAGAACATGTGTAGGTACCTGTTTGTGGTACGTCTCTGTGGCTGGGCAGCGGAGCACCTCCTCAGGGACCAGGGTGATGACCGGTCCCTGATTGTACCTCTTCCGCCCACATCGGGCGGTCTGAGGGGCCAGAGCTCTGGGATCGTGGGGCTGAATCCTTGGGGAGATGTCCTTCTCGGTGCGAGGATGTTGAATCGCGGCATGACCACGATGACATTTTCCGGTGGGGGACTTGGACCGGAACCCCCATTTGGCAGGGATGAAGTCCTCAGTGTCGACCTCATCTGCCTCCCTATGATAAGGGAGGTACGTGTTGTCCCGTTCCGAGGACAGACTCTTGAAACGGTTGGAGACAGCAACATGGGCTGTCTGGATCTGGCTTTGCGGCTGCTGCTGGTCTTGTGACTGGAATGTTTTGGAGGATTGGAGGGTGTGCATGACCGCCTCCACCATTGGGAGAGTACCATTCACGTGGTACTCCCGGATCAGCGCATCCGAGACCCAGCATTGAAGATACTGGGTGGGTGATGGGGTCCTCCATAGGTGAGGACGTCTAGTCATTGTGTTGTTAGAAGAAAACACTTGTGAGTTCCTTCGGGACTCCATTGGATCGAAGGGAGTTCTGTATAGTACCTGTAAAACATTTTAACAAATACAGATAGCAAACCCATCAAAGCATCATCTCACGATCCCATGCGTAATTAATGACCTTGCTTGGCCCTCCATGTATGTAAAATGGGGCACATGGTGGGATTATGTTATATCCATCCTTCTTGGTTAATGATTCATGTCGGGATCACCATTTTTGTTTTAGGACGGTCTCAAAACGCCCAATGGTTCCGTATCCGATGACGCGTGGACCTGCTTTCCAAAGATATGCATTTGTCGGATGGTCTAACCAGCGATGCTTAAGAACACACATTGGTCGAGAGGATGGGAAGTCGGGCTCATCGCACCCTTTTGGGGGGAATTATTTCATGTTCTAGGACTCTCTTATTGATTTAAGATGTATTCATATGTTCACGAATCTTTGGTTTATACCCAAGCATAGTATCCACAAATTTTTCCTGGTTGGAAATGGTCAGCTGAACGCAGGGGTTCAGAATCATTTATGCCCGAGGATTACCATCCCTCATTGGACTAATGACCCTGAGGAGTCAGTACTCATTGAGTCGGCACTAGGAGTGGCGCCGTGAACTGATGTGAAGATAGTCGGATCGACTGGTTGTTGGGCTTGAACCTGAGGAAGGTTTCCTACGTACCCTGCCTAGGGGACAGGGATCAAAGTCCACATATATCGAATGGGAGCACTAGAACCCGGGGGGGTCCTTTCTTTATTGGGCTTGAACCTCATGGAGGCTTTCTATGTATCCCTGTAGTAGGGAATCAAAGTCCTCGTAGTTAGTGTTGGCTTGGGGCATACGCTCTGACGCAGCCCAGAATGATTGGTTGGGGATTACACTCTTATGAGGCCCAGGGGGTGGATTGGGGCTTACACTCTGAGGAGGCCCACAAGAGGATGTCATGGTCGATGCTTACTCTAAGACCACGGGAGTCATGATCGGTGTGAGAAACAAGAGGCAGAAGGGACCAGAGGATCACATCGTGAAAGGTGCGTCCGTGAGAAGTAGAGTGGGGCTTATTCATGAGGGTGGCCCATAAGGTCGGGGCATACGCCATGATGGATGCCCATGGTGACAAAGCGCAGCGGGAGAGGGAAAGGGGTGAGCCTATTCCCGTCACCTCTCTTGTTCCCCGGGGAGGTACTCGTGGAAGTACTGAGGTGCATGGGGACTGCTGCCTTCGTATGGGTATGTCACCCCCTCTCGGGGGAGGGGAGAAGTGCCTGGCCACCGAAGCGTGCAATCCCCCATCCTGGCGTGTAGTGGGAGAAAGGGGACTCTCTGGCTCAGAATCCGCATTACCGTGGGAATGTGAACCCAAGCATTCTTCGTGAATCCGCCCAAGGGTCGGGGAAACCCCTTTTCACCTGTTTAGTGTGGGTATGTGAACTCAAAAAGGTGCGCTGATGCACCTGAGGGTTACACCACATGGATCTGATGGCTCTGTTGGAGGCCTCAGCTCGGGGCTGATGAGTAGGCCAATGAAGAGGTTGTGAAGGATCAGGACAGATTGAAATTGGAAGGATTTTAACTGGCTCGAGGAATGGGTACTCCGACGGTTTTTGAAGGCCACACTAGGTTATGGGTGGTGGCTCCCTTTGCGTACGGAAGTGCTACGTAGCTGGAGAGGTCGTCCACGAACAAGGGTGATCTACATACTGATTTTCATCCTGTGAACCAAGGTGGTTCATGAATCTCGGTTTGACCGGCGAACAAGGGTGGTCCATGGAGAGTTCCATGCAGGTAGCAGCGGCCAAGCTCGGCGCCGGTTGGAGGCTCGTTGGTCAGGGCTTCGTCCATGTATGAGGGTGTTACGTGGTGCGGTGGATCGGAAAAGAGGAATAAACTCCCTAGTCCACAGGGAATACATCAGAGGAGGGACCATGGTTCATGGTTTTCTCTTCTTTGTTATTTTATGTTTGCGGTTCACCATGTTATTATGCGTTTTTTGGTTCCTTATTAGTTCGTTCCGTGGTTTATTCCTGCTCTGGTTCTCGAACTGGAACTTCCGAAATCCTAAGCCTTCCTTCTAAATCCTTACACCTGAATCTAATTGATCTCCTCTCTGTTCTCCATTTCTTTCTTCTTCAATCTCCTTTTATTGAGCGGGGAAAAGGATGTATCTATGGTCATGTGGCACCTTTTCCGGAATCCCATGACCGAAAACCCAGTTCACGGATGACTTGGTCAATCCGTAATTCACAGGGTATTAAACACTCCTCCACGAACCAAACTTGGGGAGTGCTTCACGGCCACAGAGGGTTCCGCCTCCGTTTCATGAACGACAGCAGAGAAGGTTTGGTCTGGCTGATGCAGCTCGTGGTTGGGGCGGTCTGGAATGGTGAACCGGGTTGGCTCCTGTCCCACTTCGCAACTACTGAGGATCTCTACCTCCATCTCATGAACGACAACGGTCTGTAGAGGAGGGAAGCTTCGTGGAACTGTCTGTGTGTCATTAACATTAGACCGGTTCGTGGACTGGTTCCTCCTTCGCCATCCTTGAGTATTGTCCATATTTCCCTAGTCCTTTTGAGGGGTAATTGGGCCGAATCTCCCTTGAGTTAAAGGGGATCATCATTCTCCTTAGTGGATTTTCTTCCATTTTTTCAGGACCATATAATGAAGTTTGGAAAAATGGGTTAATTAATATTATATATGTCGTTAGTGATCCACTTTAGGTTATCTTTGAAGTTTGGAGTATGTTTATTAACTATATAGTGTAAGAATACAAGAAGACCCAATTAATGTTTAACTAATTACCTAATAGTTAAATCTAAAAGATAAGGTTAACATGTTACCTTAATGTTGTCTAAAACCTATTGAATGAGAGGTTTTATACCCATAACCACCTGAGGCTAGAAATAATTTAATTTTACCCTATATAAACCTAATATTATTGCATAAAAAATTAATATTTTAATCTTTTCCTAATGTGACCGTCAACCTTCTTTTAAAAAGGAACCTCCCATTGCCTCAAAATCACACCTCCCAAGCAAATTGGCTAGGCCAAAACCTACCCAAATATACTCTAAAATTTCCTCATGTCATCCTATATTACATACTATAATCAGAAAGCTAACCTAAGGAGCCCTTTTTAACCACTCAAAAGGAAGCACCCAAAGAAGAGGTAATAATTTCACCACCCTCATTCAAGTTGTTTTCTTCTTCCACTTCCACATTCTATGTTTTTTCCATATGAAAATATTAAGTCCAGTACCTTATAAATAATTTGATGTATTATAAATATGGTTAAAAAAATATTTCTTATTCTACCCATCCTATTTATGACAATTTCACCATACGTACGTACGTATGGATTAACATCTTCATGTCGTGGTGTTGTTTGTTATTCCAAAACTTAATTATTTGGATGGGTATAATAATTAATATAACTAATGAATTAAATGTTCAGGATTATGTATATATGATATAAAATTCAATTAAATATGATTTCACCATTAATATAATGATATTTTCTGTCATGCATACATATGGATTACCGTCTCCACGACGCGATGAGATTAAATTCCACATTCACCATTCACCGATGATTATAAATAAATATATTATTTATAAGTATGTAATATAAGTAATAGTAATGCTACATGATATATATATATATATACTTGCATATATCTTAATCACTTACTTTTGTTGAATACGATATGAAAACGGAAACAACATTTATGTGTATGTACAGCCTACCGTCTACATAAATGGTGTTTTCCATTTCATATTTAGATCTATTATACATATTTATATTCTATATATAAATATATATATGATATATAAATCATGTTTTATATTCTAGAAGTATTTAAATCATTGTCTATGCGATACGATCAAGAATAACAAGTTAAAACATGTACAATAAAGAATGCGATTATTACCCAAAATAATAATTTAACATGGAAAACATTATTAAATGGATAAAATAAAGTTATAAATGAATCATGTATGATATATTAAATATGAATATGGTTCTGGTATAATTTAACAACATACATTGGTCAATATACAAGTTGTTAAACGTACCCTCGACCAAAGGAAAATTCAAGGTAAGCGGTAATTCAAAAATCACTATATTATCTGAGGTTGTTTTTACATAAGTATCTACTATGACATATTTATTATCCATTTCCTTGTTTCATAAAAGTGTTTTAAAAGGTATTTTCTTTAAGGTACTTGTTAATAAAACAACATTTTAAATGTTTTAACGATTTATTCTTCTAAACCATTTTCATTAATGTCCATGTTTTCAAAATGGTTTTAAGGATTTATTTATATGGACATAAATGTTTTAAAATGATAATTCCTTTAAAAGGTTTCAAAGTATAATGGTAAACTATGATTCAAAACATTTGTTAATTGACTTACTTTATAAATTATGTGACATTTAAATGATTTCATGAAAATGCTTATTTCACTCAAATATTTTTACTGATCATTTTCAACTATATCAATATCCTTTACAGGAAATTATTTCTGATCAATGTTGATTTTTTATATAAATATTCCATATTTTATCGATGGTTTTGTGATATGTTTGACTATAAATGTGTTATTTTTATACCATTCATGGTTTATGGAGAAACTATTGACATTTCGTATGGTATATTTAATAAAAACGGTTATGTTATGATTCAACATTTTCATATGAGGAATGTGTTAGACTTATTATGTGACAGGTGTAGCCTGCTATATCTCCCTGATGCATCTGTTGGTCTCATGAGACAACTAGAAGTGGAATTGTCCAAGGTCATTCCCAATTTGATATATGGTTTTGGATGAGGCCTAAATTATTTTTCGACGTCTTAGACGAGGCCTTGACAAGATTTTTTAGAATGTCCAACATTATATATTCCCTCATTATGAAAATATTAATGATGGTTCATGTGGTTATTCAACTAGTAGAATACCCATGACTATGTTCCTTTTATGGAATTATTTACTCAGCTCATATTCCTTCCATAAAGAGTTAATGTTTATTATTTTTAAAGGAAAGTGATTTTAATTATTCATCATGCATTATGTTTATGTTATCTTATACTAGATTGCTTACCCTAACTGAGCATTTGAGCTCAGCCCTTTCTTATGTTTTATTTTCCCAGGATATAAAGAAGTTATTTATGAGTGACTTGCATGCATAATCATGGAGGCTTGGATGATTCTAATGGGATAAATTAGTGTTGCAATTCTTTTCAAGTTGTAATGTTGAACTTATTTATGTATCTTGTTTCCAAGACTACTAAACTGATCGGTCCTTAGGGACTATATTCCTTCTAATCCTTCCAATATATTAAAATAATGCACTGGATCCAGGAATCTAGGGTTGGGGTGTTATTGTTGGTATCAGAGGAAGTTTAGCGATGACCTTGGAAACTATATTAAAATAAAATTTTCATAGAGCACATTAACCTAAGATAAATGATAATGATTACCATATAAGAACATCTTATAATTTTGGTAATGTAGAGATTTTTTGTATTTTCAAAGCAATACATCCATGTCTGGATATGAGCAGGTAGAGGCGACTCTTGTACAGATTTACCTTGTAGTGAAAACTCCAACAAGTTGTACCTTGCATGACCCGGGGTATCCTGGAACATGACAATATGACTTGCTACACTCTTGAATACGACACTCCCAAGGGATATTCTTAGGATAATTTTCATTACAAGACATTATGAAGAATTAGTGAGTAAATACTTCCTCAAAAAAATCATTTTACTGTTATAGATTAAATACATAATATTTTCAATTTACGTTCGATATTTTTTCAAGTTTGGAAATATGCATTGCGATTGATAAACTAACTTGGTGTATGCCATTGTTTATAAATGGCATACAAAAGTTGGAATGATATCACCAACAATATAAATTATCCAAAGAGTAAGAAGGATTATATCTTTCATGGTATTATGCCAAAACATGAAAATGAAATAATATCCCATGAATTATCATCATATTAAAAATATTATCATGTGATAATTAGACAAGTAAATATTTTTCTAAGTCATATGGAAATGAAGGGAATCCATATAAGAAAAATAAGGTAGATAGAAATATGTATAACAGGAATAAGGGAAAGAAGGATTTTTCCATATGTGATAACTGTAGAAAAAATCTCTTTGATAAATGCTTTAAGAGAATGAGAGTTTGTTAAAAGTGTGGTGAAAAGGGAAACTGAGTACATGAATAAATGAGTAAGAAAAAGGTTTCAAATGTACACTATTTAATCTGCAAGGAGTTGGGACACTACATGAATCAATGTCCAAATCATCAGAATATACCACAAATGATGTTGTTGGATAATAATCAAGTTATGATATTACCATAGAGGAAGAGTAATGACTAGTGTTATTGTGCTGATATTAATGAATTTTGTCATCTGAGTATTGTATCAATGATGTACTTGTTATAATAATTATTGAGTATATAAGGATTGTACAGTAGTACTATTTCATTAAGGATAAGATATTGTGTGGTACCAAGAAAAGTGACTCAATAATAAGTTAATCTTTTTGGAAAATACATGGATGAAGGAAAATTAAAACATTAAAATGGTCCTGATACTATGGCATTGATTTTAGAATATGAGATTATTTATTTGGAGAAATTATTTTGGATATTATTGACATTCTTGGAACTAATTAATGGTTTGTATATTCCATCAATGTTGGAGTTTAAAACATTTTTGGATATAAGGAGTATATTCAGTATTCTATAAGGAATAAGGGAGCATGAATGTAATTAATATGGTTTTTTGGAAATTCAGGGTGTTACCATTTTTAAAAAGAATACATGATGAAGGTATTCACATGTTATTATGTGGAAAACGATATCTTCATTGTGTTTACCATCCTTATAAATTTTGGACTATGAGGTTGGACATAAGTATTTTGGATAAGATTAAAGGTTGGAATGGATCATGTTAAATAATGGATAATATTGTTTACTTTAAAACACTTCTTAAGATTATTGTTGGATTTTAATAAAAAGGACAACCCGGAGGTCGGGCGACAACCCAATGCGTCGGGCAAGGCCGTGAGACATGAACCTGCAACCAAAGGGCGATAAGGTCGGATCACCTACCACTGGCATACGCAATGTCCTGGTATGTATAATGTAGTTTTCTTAAATAGTTTGAAAAATGAATTATAAATTTATTATGTTTGGAACCCTATACGATTTGGATAAAGAGATTTTTTTTGAATTCTATTATATTTTGGAGTGAAAGATGTGTTTATGGTAGGAATTAGTTGAATGATGAAACTCTACTTGTCAAGTATATTTTTTCTTCTTATTCTATGAATATATTAATTCTTATACTTTGGGGAATGGATCTTAAAGCCAAATGTGTTTTATCCTAATACCTATTGTATTTTTGAAGTAACAATCATCATAGATTGATGGCTTTGAGGCCCTCAATTTTAAACATGTTTGAGATTGATGACCTCAATCACTCCCTAAAAATATTTACGTTCTTCCACAAATTATGTGCCTCTAATTTCCACCAATGTTCTCATAATCGAGATCATAATTTGGTGGTGACTTTTTCAATTCCCTT
This sequence comes from Viscum album, assembly GCA_963277665.1. NCBI lineage: Eukaryota > Viridiplantae > Streptophyta > Magnoliopsida > Santalales > Viscaceae > Viscum > Viscum album. The sequence continues at coordinate 1,442,112,541 of OY728145.1, read as the reverse complement.
TCCCTCTTATTAAGAAAAATTTATTAACCCAATTCCCTGATGTGGGTTTTCCAAAAGGTATTTTTCTATTTTTAACCTTTTATTTTTGAAGAACAATTTCAAATTGCGAGTATGCCATTTATTGAAGGTGGGGTGAATGTTACACCACAATATTTAAAAGAACATTATCTCATTAATGTAATTCAATAGAAAGCGCTATACACAACATCGAGTTCGAGCGCACCACAACATACCAAACTATCAGTTAAAAAAGAAATTATGAATAGTGTTAACTTTATTTTGAATCTTAAATACTATATATATTTTTAACACCCATATTATGTGTTTCTTAGACATAATATGAGAACACATTCAATTTTTCAGATAAAGGAAGTATTTTTCAAAAATTCAAATTTAGAGCCTTTTAATGGGGAACCTTTTTTAAATCCAATATTTGACACTTTAATATATTCAATTTGACATGAATAAATATCTTATTAATAATAAAGACATAAAAATTTAGTTTCGATAAATTTTTGGTGTTTTTCTGATAACATTTTTATTTGAGTAAATAGTGAAAATTACTATATTTTAATTGAAAACTAATTTTTAAATCAAAATATTTTATAGTGTTTACTTATAAATTTGAATGGTTTATAAGTATAATTAGATTATATTGTTATCATTTAATATAATTTAGGTCATTATAAGGAGTTTCACATTTAAATTTGACATAAACACATGTTAATCTTTGAATAGTTTTTTATTTTGAAAAACATGCTTTTCAGTTTTGACAATGGGAAATAAGATTAAATTAATAAATGAAAATTATATGTTTTTAATTTGGTAATATATTCTTTATTTTGGAATTAATAATATCAAAATTAGCTTAGGGTTATTTTTTGGTATTATTCGGAAAACATTCAATTTTTGATGAATAGTGAAAACACCGCATTATTATTTAAAAGGATATTTGTATTTAAATAAATATTTATTTTATTTAATCTTATTTTATTTCAAAATTTATATATAATACCTATATAAGTTAAATGTAATTCATTGGATTCATTTTATAATAAAATTAGATGTATAAAATTTTATTCAGCTTTTTAACATCTTTTATCTATCTTCTAGGCATGTTAGCAAATTTGCATAAAATTTAATATTACCAATTATGTGAGTTGAATTTCAAAATTTCAAGAGACATGGTTGAGATCACTATGTAAAATGTGAATCAATATGATGAAAATAATATTTGGTGAATACGTACTTTTGACTTTTATTTACCACGGTTAAAAGTATATATGCTAATTAAAAGTAAAAAAACATATTATAATTAACCTAAAACATGTCTTAATTCTATTTTATAAGTGTAATTAGACCCAAAAAAAATATAAATAAAATATTATCTTTTAGTTCCACATGAATTAGATTAGGACATTTTTTATTATTTAATTTAATGAAGAGTTAAAAGTGTTAAACTAAGGTTTTCATAAATAAATAAATTTTAATATAGGTATATATAGGAGATAAAGTTGACAAAAAAAATTCATTATAAATCTAAAAAAATTCATTCATAATGGTAATTTAGTTATAATATTTAGAAATTACATAATTTAATTTATATAAGATCCAATGTTGATGCAGTATAACCTAAATATTGAAATATTAAAATAATTTATACTATAAATATCCAAATAATTGTAAACTAAGACTTCTTCTGAATTCCACTTATTTTATATGTTAATATAACATTTTAGGGTCTATTGGATAATTAGTTTTCAAAGTGATAAGGTTTTTATGACTTTTTAAAATACAAAATACCAAATAGTTTCAAAATTGGAATAAATTTATTTTTAAAACCAATACTATATTATCGGTTGATATAATTTTCCTAAAAGATAAGATTCTGCAAAAGGGAATAAATAATATTATATATGTCATTAATGTGAAACACGAGGTTCTCTTTGATGTTTCAAATAAGTTTAATAACTATATAGTGTAAGAACACAAGAAGACATCAAAAAAGTTAAATTATATAACAGAGTTAAATCTTAAAGATAATGTTACAATTGTACCCTAAACATTTCTAAAACCTATTGGATGAACGAATTTCGACCCACAACCACCTAAGGATTTGAATAATTTATTTTAGAAATTATAAATAGAATATTATTGTATAATAAATTAATATTTTAATCTTTTCCTAAAGTGACCCTCACCCCTCTTATAAAAGGGCACTTGCCTTTCTCTCAAAATCACACCTCCAAAGCCATTTGGCTCGGCCAAACCATACCAAAATATCCTCCCATCTTCCCTAAAATCCACCTATAGTCCTTAATTTTATCATAAAGACAACCTAAGGAGACCTTTTGAAAAACTCAAAAGTAAACACCAGAAGAAGAGGTAATAATTTCACCATCCTCTTTCAAGTTCTTTTCTTCTTCCACTTCCTCTTTCTTTTTTGTTTTCATACCAAAATAATAAATCCAGTACCTTATAAATACTTCGATTTATTATAAATTTGGTACAACCATATTTTTTAATATATCCATCCTATAAATTACAATGTCTCCAGATATACATACGTACGACTTACCGTCTCCAATTCGTCATGCAATTTATTATTCAAACACTTAATTATTTGGATGGGTATAATTATTTTTATAACTAATTTATATCATGTTAATGATTCTGTATTTATGAAATAAAATTCAATTACATATGATTTCACCATCAATATAATGATATTATCACTCGTGGGTACGCACGGATTACAGTCTCCATGATGCGATGAGATTCATTCCCATGTTTACCATTCATCAATGATTATAAAAATATTTATTATTAATAAGTATGTAATATATGACATAATAAGGATGATGGAGACATATATATATATATACTTACATATATTTTATTCACTTACTTCCGTTCAATACGATATTAAATGGAAACAACGTTTTTGAGTATGTACGGCCTACCGTCTCCATAAACAGTGTTTCTACATCAAATATATATCTATTATAAATATTTATTTTCTCTATATATATATGTTATATAAATAATGTGTTTTATTCTTGAAGTATTTAAATTAGTATCTAAGCGATACGATCAAGATTAACAAGTTATAACTTGCCCGGAAAATACAGTGATTATTACCCGAAATGTTAATTTAACATGGAAATCATTATTAAATGGCATGTATAGAGACATAAATTAATCATGTATGATATAATAAATATTATTATGGTTCTATTATAATTTAATAACATACTATGGTCATTATACAACAAGTTAAATGTATCCTCAACCAAAGGAATGTTCAGGGTAAGGGTTAATTCAACAATCACTTTATTATCCAAGGTTGTTTTTATGTAATTATCTACTATGACATATTTATTATCCATGTCCATGTTTCATAAAATTTTTTAAAAATGTATTATTTTTAAGGGACTATTTACTAAAAAAACCTTTTAAATGTTTTAAATATTTATTCTTCTAAACCATTCTCATTAATGTCCATGTTTTCAAAACGTTTTAAAGTATTTATTTATATGGATATGAATGTTTTAAAATGATAATTCCTATAAAAAGTTTTAAAGTTGTATGGGAAACTTTTATGTAAAGATATCTTTTAAAAGTCATCCTTTATAAATTAAGTTACTTTTAGCTGATTTCATGAAAAAGTGATATTTCTCTCAATTATTTTTTACTTGTCATTTTCAACTATGTAAACATCCTTTATGGGATATTATTATTCATCAGGGTTGACTTATTATAAAAATCATCCATATTTTATTTATATATTTGCAATATGATTGACTATGGATGTGTTATTTTTATACCATTAATAGTTTATGTATAAAGTATTGACATTTAGTATGTTATTTTTAATATGATTTTTTATGTTATGCTTCAACCATTTCATATCAGTAATGTATTTGACTTTGTAAGTGACGAGTGGAGCCTACTATAGCTCCTCGATGCATAGGTAGGTCTAATGAAAAAATAGTACAATTAATTGGCCGACACCTATCCCAATTTGATATATGGTTTTTGCCAAGGCCTACATCTTTTTTAGATGTCTTGGTAGAGTCCTTGACAAGATGATTCAGAATGTCTGACATTTTACATTCCCTCATTATGAAAATATTAATGATGGTTCATGTGGTTATTCACCCAGTATAATACCCATGACTATGTTTCCTTTATAGAATTATTTACTCTACTCATATTCCAACCATAAAGTGTTAATGTTTATTATTCTTTAAGTCAAGTGTTTTCAATTATTCACCATGCCTAATTTTTATGTTATCTTCGACCGTATTTCTTATCCTTACTGAGTGTTTGACCTCACCCCTTTCTTATGTTTCATTATCCCAGGTTATGAAGAAGTTATTCATGAGGGAATTGCAGGCATAATCTATGAGGCTTGTATTTTTATAATGGAATAAATTAGTTTTGTATTTTTTTTCTTGTTGTCATTTTGAACATATGTATTTATCTTCTTTCCAAGACTGCTAAACTGATCTGTAATTCAGGACTTGATTCTATGTAATCTTTCCAATGTATTAAAATAATGCACCGGATCTAGGTATCTGGGGTTAGGGAATTACAGTTGGTTTCAGATTAAATTCAGAAATTGCATTGGAAATTGGATCTAGATAAACTCTGATTAGAGCACATTTCCCTAAGATAAACTTTGAGGATATGTATAGAAATACAACCTAGAATTTTGGTTATGTATAGATTTTTTGTATTTTCCATGAAAGGATGCCATGTCTGGATATGTGTAGGTAGAGGTAGCTGTAGCATATATATACCTAGGAGTGAAAACGCCGACAAAGAGTTTTGGGCTTCATCCGGGGTATCCGGGTACACAACAACGAGCCTTGCTACACTCTACGTTACAACACTCTTGGGGGATATGCATTGGATAATTCACATTTTCATTACAAGCCATTATGATGGATTTAGGAGTAAATACATCCACAAAGAAAACATTTTATGATTAACGATTATATGCATAATATTTTGAATTTACAAAAGATATATAAAAAGTTTGGAATTATGCATTGCGATTCATAAACTAACCCGGTGTATGTCAATGTTTATAAATGGAGCCAAATAGATGGAATTAGAGAACCAGTAATACACAGTATCTAAAGAGTAAGAAGGATCATATATTTCATGGAATTAAGCCAGAATTTTGAAAGGAAATATTCTCCCACATATTATCATCATATGAAAATTATTATCATGTTTTAATAAAATAAGTAATGCAAATTATAAGTCATATGGCTTTTAAGTGAATCCATAGAAGAAAAGGATGGTAGATATAAAGACAGATAAAGGGAATAAGGGGATGAAATTTTTTTCAATATTTGATAACTGTAGAAATAATCACCTTAGAAAATGTATGAAGGGAAGGGGAATTTGTTGTAAGTGTTGAGAAAAAGGACACTGAGTACGTGATTGTAAGGGTGAGAAAAAGGTTTCAAATGTACAATTCTTCATCTGCAAGGAGTTGAGACACTATGAGAATCAATGTACTATGATCAAAGTGTTCCACAAATGATGATGTTGGATAATAATCATGTTATTGTATTACCACAAATGAATAGTAATGACTTGTGTTATTATGTTGATATTTATGAATTATGTCATTTGAGTATTGTATGAATGATATACTAGTTATAATAATTATGGAGTATGTAAGGATTTTATAACAGTGCTATTTCATTAAGGATATGAGATTGCGTGGTACCAAGAAAAGTGACTAAATAACAAGTTAATCTTTTTGGAAAATAAATGGTAGAAGGAATGATAAAACATTAATTTGGTCTGGATACTGAGGTATTGATTTAGGAATAGGAGATGATTTATTTGGAAAAATTATTTTGGATATTATTGACATCCTTGGGATAGATTAATGGTTTTTATATTCTATTTTTGTTGGAGTTTACAACATTTTTGGATATAAGGAGAATATACAGTATTCAATAATGAATAAGGTAGAATTAATGAAATCAATATGGTTTTATGGTAATTTATGGTGTTTCCATGTTTTAAAAGAATACATGATGAAGGTATTCACATGTTATTATGTGGAAAAATGAGATCTTCATTCTGTTTACCTTCCTTTTAAATTTTGGACTGTGATTTTGGACATAATTATTTTGGATAAGTCTAATGGTTGGAATTGATTATGTTAAAAAATGGATACTTTTTTTACATTAAAACACTTCTTAAGATTATTTTTGGATTGTAATAAAAAGGACATCCCAGAGGTCAGGCTGCAAACCATCTCGTTGGGCAAGGCCGCGAGACATGAACCCGCAACTAAAGGGCGATAAGGGTGGATCACCTACCACTGGCATACGCAATGTACTAGTTTGTATAATGTAGTTTTTTAAAATAGTAATTCAAATGAATTATAAATTTATAATTTTTGGAACGCAATATGATTTGGATAAATAGAATATTTTTTACATCTATTGACTTTTGGAGTGAAGGATGTGTTTGTGGTAGGAATTAGTTGAAGGATGAAACTATACTTGTCAAGTATATTTTTTTATTCTTATTCTATTAATAAAATAATTCGTATAATTTATGGAAGTGATCTTAAAACCAAATGTGTCTTATCCTAATACCTAATGTTTTGTTGAACTAACGATATTTTAAATCATCATAGATTGATGGCTTTGAGGCCCTCAATTTGACACTTGTTTGTGATTGATGACATCAATCACTCCCTATAAATATTTACATTTTCCCTCAATTATGTTCCCCTAATTTCCACCAATGTTCCCCTAATCGAGTTCATAATTTTGTGGCAACATTTTCAATTTCCTATCCCTATTATTAAGTCTAAATTATTTTATCCAAATTCCCAATGTGGATTTTCCAGAAATGTAATTTTCTATTTTTTATATATTCTTTCTGAAGAATAATTTCAAATTGCAAGTATGAAATTTATTTAAGGAGGGAAGAATGTAACACCCCATAATTTCCATGTACGTTATCTCATTAAAGTAATTCAATATCAAGCATTATACGCAACACCGAGTTCGGGCGCACCACAACATACCTCACTAGCCATTCAAAAAGAAATTATGAATAGTATTAACTGAATTTTGAATAATATATACACTATATAATTTTAACACCCAAATTATGTGTTTCATAGATATAATATGAGAAAAAAATCAATTTTCATATAAAGGAAGTATTTTTAAACTATGCAATTTTTTCGCCTTTTAAGGGAGAAACTTTTTTAAATCCAGTATTTGGAACTATTATATATTCTATTTGACAAAATATAAATCCTATTTGGAATCAGGACAAAAAATTGAGTTTTGATTTTTTTATGATAACATTCATATTTGGGTGAATAGTGAATAATAATAAGTTTTATTTGAAAAAAAACTTTTTTTAATCATAATATTTTATAGTGATTAATTATAGATTTGAATTGTTTGGAAGAATAATTAGATTATTTTTTTATCATTTAATCCAATTTAGGTTCTTATAAGTAGTTTCACATTTAAATTTGATATAAACACGCGTTAATCTCTGGATAATGTTTTTTTATTTTTAAAAACCTGCATTCATTTTTGACAACAAGAATTAATTTTAAATTAAAAAATTAAAATTATATGTTTTGAATTTGTTAAAATAGACTTTATTTTGGAATTCAGAATATCAAAATTATCTTAAGGTGAATTTTTGGTATTTTTTTGAAAACATTCAATTTTTGATGAATAGTGGAAACACAGCGTTATTATTTAAAAATAAATTTTTATTTTATTTAAATTTATTTTAAGTCAATGTAGATATATAATACCTATATATGTTCAATGTAATTCATTGGATACATTTTGTAACAAAATTAGATGTATACAATTTTATTTAACATTTAATGTCTTTTATCAATCTTCTAGGAACGTTTGCAAATATTCTTAAAATTTAATATTACCTCTTCTCTGAGTTAAATTTCAAAATTCTGAGGGAAAGGTTTGACATAACTATGTAAAATGTGATTCAATACGATGAAAATAATTTTCGGTGAAAAGTAATTTTTGGCTTTTATTTACCACGGTTAAAAGTAAATAGGGTAATAAAAGTAAAAATGATATTATAATTACTATAAAACATGTCCTAATTTTATTGGATAAGGGTAATTCGACCAAAAAAACCATAGAAATAAAATATGATATTTTAGGTCAATTGGATTAGATTAGGACATTTATTATTATTTAATTTAAAAAAGAGTTAAGACTGTTAAACTCAAGTTTTTTTTTAACAAAATCATTTTAAAAATATAGTTATACATATGATAAATTCGACTATAAATATTCAGTAGAAATCTATAAAAATTTACTAAATATTGGTTGTTTATTTATAATATTTAAAAATTACATAATTTAATTTATTTATGATCCAATGATGATTTAGTAATAACCTAATTATTGAAATATTAAAGTCATTTATATTATAAATATCCAATTAATTGTAAATTGAGACTTCTGATGAATTACACTTATTTTATGTGTTTGTATGACATGTTAGGATTTATTAGATAAAATATGTACTATGTGATATGGTTTTTATGACTTGCAAAAAATACAAAATACCAAATAGTGTCAAAATTGGCATAAATTGATTTTTAAAACAAATACTATATTATTGGTTGATATAATTTTCCTAAAAATCAAATATTTGGACAAAGGTAATATATAATATTATGTATGTCATTTTTGAACCACTATAGGTTCTCTTGGATGTTTATAATATGTTTAATAACAATATAGTGTCAGAACACAAGAAGATATAGTAAAAGTTAAATTATATAACTATTAGTTAAATCTAAAAGAAAATGTTAAAATAGTACGCTAAACATTTTTAATACCTATTCTTTGTGATAATTTTGACCCGTAACCACCTTAGGCTCTAAATAATTTCATGTTTAGAAATTTTAAACTGAGTATTTTTGTATATGAAATTAATATTTTAATCTTTTCATAAAGTGACCCTCACCCCTCTTACAAAATGGAACTTCCCCTTCTCTCAAAATCACACCTCCAAATCCATTTGGCTCAGACAAACCCTGCCCAAATATCCTCCCAAATTCTGTAAAATCAACATAGAGTGATTAAATTGATCAGAAAGTCAACCTAAGGAGCCCTTATTATAAACTCAAAAGGAAACACCAGAAGAAGATGTAATAATTTCACCAACCTTTTTCAAGTTCTTTTCTTCTTCCACTTCATCTTTTATTGTTGTTTGCATACCAAAATAATAAATCCAGTACCTTCTACATACTTTGATGTATTATAAATATGGAAAAAACATATTTTTATTCCATCCATCCTAGAAATGACAAAGTCTCCATATATGTTCACGCATGACTTACCGTCACCATGCCGTCATGTAGTTTGTTATTCAAACAATTAATTATTTGGATGGGTATAATAATTTCTATAAATAATTTATATCATGTAAATTTTTCTGTATATACAATATACAATTCAATTACATATGATTTCACCATCAATATAATGATATTGTCGCTCGTCCGTATGCACAGATTACCATCTCCACGACGCGATGAAATTCATTTTCATGTTTACCATTCATTGATGATTATAAAAATATATATTATTAATAAGTATATAATATATGACATAGTAATTCTACTAGATATATATAAATATATATATACTTACATATTTCTTATTCACTTACTTCCGTTCAATGCGATATGAAATGGAAACAACGTTTATGCGTACGTACGACCTACCATCTCCATAAAAGTGGTTTATTCATTTCATATATCTATTTGTTATAAATATTTATACTATATAATAATTATATATAAATTATTTTTTTATATTCTTGATTTATTTAAATTATGATCTAAGTGATACGATCAAGAATAACATGTTGAAACATGTGTGATAAAGAAAGCGATTATTACCCGAAATGTTAATTTTTCATGGAAGTCTTTATTAAATGGATAGTATAATGTAATAAATTAATAATGTATGATATACTAAATATGATTATGGTTCTATTATAATTTAATAACATACTATGGTTATCATAAAAGAGGTTAAATGTACCCTCGACCAAAGGGACGTTCGAGGTAAGGTTTAATTCCATAATAACTTTATTATTTGAGGTTGTTTTTATGTAAGTATCTATTATGAAATATTTATTATCCCTGTATGTGTTTCATAAATGTTATTTCAAATGGATTATTTTTAAGGGACTTTTTACTAAAACACCATTTTAACTTCTTAAAAATATTTATTCTTCTAAACCTTTCTCATTAATGTCCATGTTTTCGAAACGTTTTTAAGGATTTATTTATATGGACAAGAATGTTTTTAAATGATAATTACTATATAATGTTTCAAATTGGTATGTGTCACTTTGATTGAAAACTATCTTTTAAATGGAATATTATAAAAATTATGTCACTTTTAAATAATTTCAAGATAGAGGGATATTTCTCTCAAATATTATTACTGATCATTATCAACTATGTCAACATCCTTTACGAGATATTATTCTTGACAAAAGTTGATTTATTATACGAATGTTCCATATTGTATTGAAGGTTTTGTGATATTTTTTACTATGGATGTGTTAGTTTTATACCATTAATGGTTTATGGATAAAGTATTGACATTTCTTATTAATTTTTTAATACGAATGTTTATGTTATGCCTCAAACTTTTAATATGAGGAATGTATAGGACTTAGAAAGTGATGGGTGGAGCCTGCTATAGCTCCTCAATGCATAGGTATGTCTAATGAGACAAATAGGAATGGAATTTTCTAAGGCCTATCCCAATTTGATATATGGTTTTCGGTGAGTCCTAAATAATATATATGCATCTTAGGAAAGGCCTTGCCAAGATGTTTCAGAATTTATGACATTATACATTCCCAGATTATGAAAATATTAATGATGGTTAATGTGTTTATTCTACTAGTAGAATACCCATGAGTATGTTTCCTTTATGGGATTATTTACTTTACTCATATTCCTTATATAAAGTGTTAATGTTTATTATTTGTTAAGGCAAGTGTTTTCAATTATTCACCATGCCTAATGTTTCTGCTATCTGACACTGTATTGCTTATCGTTACTGAGCGTTTGACCTCACCCGTTTCTAATGTTTCATTATCCCGGGATATGATGAAGTCATTTATGAGGGACATGTAGGAATAATCTATTAGGCATGTATGTTTCTAATGAAATAAATTCGTGTTGTATTTTTTTCTTGTTGTAATGTTGAACATAGGTATGTATCTAGTTTCCATTACTGCTAAACTGATCAGTCCTTTGGGACTTGATTCCTTGTAATCATTCCAATGCATTAAAATAATGCACTGGCTCTAGTCATCCGAGTTCAGGTAATTACAGTTGGTATCAGAGGAAGTTTAGTAATAACATTAGAAACTAGATTCAGATAAACTCTTATTAGAGCATAGTGCCCTAAGATAAACATTGAGGATTTGTAAAGAAAAGAATCCTAGAGTTCTGGTAGTGTAATATTTTGTGTAATTTCCAAGAAAATAATCCATGTCTGGATATGAGCTGGTAGAGGTGGCTATAGCACAAATGTACCTAATAGTGAAAACGCTAACAAGGAGTTTCAGGCATCACCTGGGGTATCCTGGAACACAACAATGGGTCTTACTACACTCTACGTTACGACACTCTCTGGGGATATGCTTTGGATAATTCTTATTTTCCATTCGAGACATTATGAAGGATTTTTGAGTAAATAAATCCTCAATGATAACATTTTATGATTATATATTATATACATAACATTTTAAATTTACGTTAGATATTTTACAAGTTTGGAATTTTTCAATGTAATTCATAAAATAACATGGTGTATCCCATTGATTATAAATGGCGCCCAATAGGTGGAAAGAGAACTCTTACAATACGAATTATACAAAGAGTAAGAAGGATCATATATTTCATGGTACTAATATATAATGTTGAAAGGAAATAGTCACCCACATATTATCATCATATTAAAAATAGTATCATGTGTTAATAAAATAAGTAAAGAATTTTATGATTCCTATGGCGTTGAAGGGAATCCATAGATGAAAAGGATGGTAGAGAGAAAGATAGATAAAGGGAATAAGGGAATGAAGTATTTTACCATATGTGATAACTGTAGAAAAAATCACCAACGAAAATGTTTGAAGGGAATGGGTGTTTTTTATTAGTTTAGAGAAAAGGACACCGAGTACGTGATTGAAAGGGTGAGAAAAATGTTTCAAATGAATAGTGCCTCATCTTGAAGGAGTTGAGACACTATGTGAATCGATGACCAAATCATCAGTGTATACCAAAAATGATGATGTGGGATAATAATAAAGATATGGTATTACCACAGATGAAGAGTAATAACTAGTGTTCTTTTGTTGATATTAAAGAATTAGGTCATTTGAGTATTGTAGCAATGATGTACTAGTTATAATAATTGTTGATTATATAAGGATTGTACTATAGTACTATTTCATTAAGGATGTGAGATTGTGTGGTACCATTAAAAGTGACTCAATAACAAGATAAAAGTTTTGGAAAATAGATAGTCGAAGGAAAGACAAAACTTTAACATGGTCCTTATATAGAGTTATTTATTTTGGAATAAGAGATGATTGATTTGGATAAATAGTTTTTGATATTATTTACATCCTTGTAAATAATGAATGGTTTGTTTATTCCATCATTGTTGGAGTTTACAACATTTTTGTTTATAAGGAGTATATCTAGTATTCTTTAATGAATATTGTAGAATGAATGTTATCAATAATGTTTAATCGTAATTTAGGGTGTTATCACGTTTTAAAAGGATGCATGATGAATGTATTCACATGTTATTACATGGAAAACAGGATCTTCATTGTGTTTACCTTCAACATAAATTTAGTACTATGAGTTTGGACATAAGTATTTTGGTTAAGTATAAAGCTTGGAATGGATCATGTTAAACAATGGATACTATTATTTATGGTTAAAACACAAATTAAGATTGTTATTGGATTATTATAAAAACAAAAACCCGGAGGTCGGGCGTTAACCCATCGCGTCCAGCAAGGCCGCGAGAGTTGAACCCGCAACCAAAGGGCAACAAGGTTGGATCACGTACTGCTGGCATACATGATGCCCGAGTTTTTATAATATAGTTTTTTAAAATAGGCCAAAAAATGATTTATAAATTCATTATTTTTGAAACCCTATACGACTAGGATAAATAGAATATTTTTTAATTATGTTATATTTTGGAGTGAAAGATGATTTTGAGGTACGAATTAGTCGAAGGATGAAACTCTACATACCAAGTATATTTTTTTCTTCTTATAATGTGAATAAATTTATTCTTAAACAATAGTGAAGGGATCTGAAAACCAAAACTGTGTTATCCTGATAGCTTATGTTTTGTTTAACAAAAAATATTTTAAATCATCATAGATTGATGGCTTTGAGGCCCTAAATTTGACACTTTTTTTGTGATTTATGACCTCAATCAATCACTATATATATTTACGTTTTCCCTCCAATTATGTGTCCAATAATTTCCACCAATGTTCTCCAAATAGATATCGTAATATGGTGGGGACCTTTTCATTTCCCTATCCCTCACATTTAGACTAAATTTTATTAACCTAATTACCGATGTGGGTTTTCGAAAAATGTATTTTTCTATTTACACCATTTATTTTCAAAGAACAATTTTAAATTGCTAGGATGCAATTTATTGAAGGAGGGGAAAATGTTACACCCCAATATTTCATAGTCTGTTATCTTATTTAAGTAATTCTATAGCTCGTGCTATAAGAAACACTGAGTTCAAGCACACCATAACATACCAAATTAGCCATTCAAAAAGTAGTTATGAATAGTATTTACGGTATTTTGAATCTTATATACTTTATATAATTTTAACTGCCATATTATGTGTTTCTTAGACATAATATGAGAACTAATTCATTTTTTAGATAATGGACTTATTTAAAAAAATGAAATTATACCACCTTTTAATGGAGAACCCTTTTTAAATCAAATATTTGACACTTTTATATATTCAATTTTAGAAAATAAACTTCTTCTTTAGAATCAGGACATAAAAAATTAGTTTCGATAAATTTTCGGTGTTTTTCTGATAACGTTAATATTTGAGTGAATAGTGAAAATACTAAATTTTAATTGAAAGCACATTTTTTTAATCAAAATAGTTTATAGTGTTCAATTATACATTTTAATTTTTTGAAATTATAATTAGATTATATTTTGATCATTTAATATAATGTAGGTCATTATATGTAATTTCACATTTATGTTTGACATAAACACATATCAATCTTCTGATTATTTTTAATTTTTAAAAAACTTCTTTTTGTTTTTGACAACAGAATTTTATTTTAAATTAATAAATGAAAATTCTATGTTTTTAATTTGGTAAAATATACTTTAGTTTTGAATTTATAATATCAAAATTATCTTTTAGTGAATTTTTGGAATTTTTCTGAAAACATTCAATTTTTTTATGAATAGTGATAAACACCACTTTAATATTTAAAACCAAATTCTTATCTAAATAATTATTTTTTTATAGAAATTTATTTTAAGTCAAAATAGATATATGATACCTATATAAGTATAATTTAATTCATTGATCTCATTTAAGAATAAAATTAGATGTATAAAATTTTATTTAACTGTTTCACCTTTTTTACCCACCTTCAATGCATGTTAGAAAATTTGTAAAAAACAAAATTTTACCACTTATGTGAGTTTAATTTCAAAAATCCAAGAGACACGGGTGAAATAAGTATGAAAAATTACCTTCAATAAGATGAAAATAATTTTGGGTGAATAGTAACTTTTGACTCTTATTTACCATGATTAAAAGTTAATAGGGTTATTAAAGGTAAAAATTATATTATAATTGCCATAAAACATGTTATAATTCTATATGATAAGTGTAATTCGACCAAATAAAACCTTAGGATTAAAATATGATGCTTTAGGTCCACTTGGATTAGATTAGGACATTTATTATTATTTAACTTTAAGAAGAGTTAAAAGTTTAAAACTGAAGTTTTCATAACTAAATTTTTTTTAATATAGGGTTATACATGAGATATATTATACTATAAATATTCATTATAAATAAATCAAAGTTTCCTACATTATGGCATTTTATTAATTATTTTAAGAAATTAAATTTTTTAATTTATTTATGACACGATGATGATGTAGTAATTACAATATTAATGATATATTAAAATAATTTATATTATAAATTTCCAAATAAATGTAAATTGATACATCTGATGAATCCCAATATTTTAATAGGTTAATATGCCATGTTATGGTGTATTTGATAAATATTTTCTAAGTGAAAATGTTGTTATGTCATTTACAAAAATAAAATACCCAATTGTGTTCAAATAGACATTAATTAATTTTTAAAACAAATACTATATTATTGTTTGATATAATTTTCCTAAAAAATTAATTTTCATCCAAATGGCATAAATAATATTATATATGTCATTAATGAACCACTCTAGGTTCTATTGGATGTTTAGAGTAAGTTTATTAACCATATAGTTTAAGAAAATAAGAAGACACATTAAAAGATAAACTCTTTAACTAAGAGTTAAATCAAGAAGATCAGGTTAAAATGGTATCCTAAACTCGTATAAAACCCATTGGTTTATAGGATTTGGACCCATAACCACCTAAATCTAGAAATAAATTCATTTTTTCCAATATAAATAGAATATAATAATATAATAAATTAATTTTTTAATCTTTTTCGAAAGTGACCCTCACCGCTCTTATAAAATAGAACATACCCTTCTCTCAAAATCACACATGAAAAGCCATTTGTGTAACACCCCAATCTTTCATGGTATGCTTCTCATTGAATAATACAATAGCGTGTGTTATATGCAACTTCAAGTTCTAACACACCACAACCAATTATACTAGCCGGTAAGAATAGTAATACCTACTTTTTAAAATTTTATACATTTTATCTTTCAAAATGAACTTCATTTTTGGATTCAGAATATTGAAATTAGCTTAGGGTGAAATTTTGGAAGTTTTCGGATAACTTTTATATTTTGATGAATAGTGAAAATTACTAAATATTAATTAAAAAAACATTATTAATAAAAATAATTAATAGTGATAAATTATGAAATTGAGTGGTTTTAAAGTATATTTCGAATGTATTTTTACTATTTTACACAATTTTGGTCATTGGAGATAATTTCATATTTAAACTGGACAGAAACTAGTGTCAATCTTTTGATAGTTATTGTTTATTGAAAACAAGGTTTTTGTTTTGAAAGAAGGAATTAATTTCAAATTAATAAATTCAACTTCTATGTTTTCAATTTGGTAAAATAGACTTCATTATTGAATTAGGAATAATTGAATCATCTTAGGGTGAATTTTTTGTATTTTTCTAAAAACTTTTAATTTTTGATGAATAGTAAAAAAACACCGAGTTATTGTTTAAAACCGAATTTTTATTTAAATATTTATTTATTTTATTTTAATTACTTAATGTCAAGATAGATAAATAATATCTATATAACTTCAATGTAATTCATAGGAGTTTGTTTATAATAATTTAAGATATATATAAATTTTATTGAACTTTTCACCGTCTTTTACCCACCTCCTAGTAGCTTTTACAAATTCAAATAAAACATAATTTTACCACTTCTGTGAGATGAATTTTGATAATCCGAGAGACACGGTTAATATCAAGGTGTAAAATGTGGTTCAACGAGATGTAAATAATTTTTGGTGAATAGTAAATTTTTACTTTTATTTACCACGGTAAAAAGTAAATAGGGTAGTTAAGGGTAAAAATGATATTAGTATTACCCTCACACATGTCCTAATTATTTTGAACAAGTTTATATCGACCAAAAACAACCCTAGGAATAAAATATTATCATTTAGGTCCACTTGTATTAGATTAGGAAATTTATTCTTATTTAATTCAAAGAAGAGTTAAAAGAGTTAAAATCAAAGTTTAATAACTAAAACATTTTTAATGTGGGGTTTTACATAAGATAAATTCGATTATAAATATTAATTACAAAGCTAGAAAGATTTCTTACATCATGGTATTTTATTTATAATTTTTAGACATTAAATAAATAAATCTATTTATGACACAATGATGATGCAATAATTACCTTATTCATGAAAGAATCAAATAAATGGTACTATAAATATTAAAGTTAATATAATTTCAAAGTTTTTATAACATCCACGAATTTTATAGGTTAATATGACATGTTAGGATAGATTCATTGTATTTTTTTGGAAGTAATAATGTATTTATTAATTTAACAAAAAACTAATACCAAATAGTGTCAAAATTGACATAAAATAGTTTTAAAAAAACATATTATATTATTAAATGATATAATGATCATAAAAATATAAGGATCGGCCAAAAAACTTTTATAAAAATATATATGGAATTAATGAACCATTTGGGGTTCGATTGGAAGTATATAGTAATTTTATTAACCATATAGTGTAAGAATACAAGAAGACACGGTAAAAGTTAAATTATTTAACTTAGAGTTAAATCTAAATGATAAGGTTAAAATGGTAACCTAAATATGTCTAAAACCTATTGGTTGAGTTGTGTTAGACCTATATCCACCTTAGAATTTAAATAATCATCATTGGAGCTAATATAAACCGAATATGAATTTAATATAAAATAATATTTTATGTTTTTCCTAAGGTTCCCCTCACCCCTCTTATAAAAGAGAACTCCCCCTTCTCTCTAATTCACACCTTCTAAGACATTTGGATTAGCCAACCCCTGCCCCAATACCCTCTCAACTATCCTCCCTTCAACCTAGAGGCCTTATTTTGATCAGAAATCCAACTTAAGGAGCCCTTTTTATCAAATAAAAAGGAAGAACTCGAAGAAGAGGTAATGATTTCACCACCATCTTTCAAGTTCCTTTCTTCTTTCACTTCCTTTTTCTTTGTTGTTTACATTATAAGATAATAAATACAGTATATTATATATAATGTGATGTCATTATAATTATGGTACAACCAAATTCATTATTTTATCCACCCATTGAATGACATGTCACCATACGTGCGTACGTACGGCTTTTCGTCTCCACGTCATGGTGTAATTGTTATTCAATCCATTATTATTTGGATGGGTATAATAATAATATTTATTAGATTTAAATAATAAATATAACATGATAAGTATTATATATATATTATATAACATCCAATTATATATTATATTATTATCAAAATAATGATATTCTTGCTTGTGCGTACGTACGGATTACAGTCTCCACGACGTAATGAGATTCATTTCCAAGTTCACCATTCATCGATGATTATAAAAATATATATTAATAATTTGTATGTAATATATAACATAATAATTCTACTGGAGAAACAAATATTTATATATATAAGTATTTATGTACTTATATATATCTTATTCACTTACTTCCGTTCAATACTATATGAAAACGGAAACAGCTTTTATGCGTACGTACGGACTACCGTCTCCATAAACGGTGTTTTCCATTTCATATATATGTTTATTGTAAATTTTTATATTTTAAATATATATGATAAATGAATCATTTTTTATATTCTGAATGTATTTAAATCATGATCTATGTGATACAATCAAGAGTAACAAGTTAAAACACGTATGATAAAGAAAGAGATTATTACCCGATATATTAATATAACATGTAAATTATTATTAAATGGGTAGTATAATGTCATTAATGAATAATTTATGATATCATAAATATTAATATGGTTCTGTTATAATTTAATAACATACTATAGTCTTCATGCAGAAGGATTACCCTCAAATAAAGGAAAGTGCAAGGTAATGGGTTTTCATCTCACTCCTTATTCCCGTGAGATTCATGCCATATTTTCACTATTAACTTTTGTGTGGTGTATGTAGTGCCCATAATTGTATTATTTGTGTAATGCACTATAATCTATGTGTATTTACATATTAATTGTATGATACCTCTTTCATGGGTTATATGATTCGTAAGTTACCAAATTGGTAAGTTTTAATTTCATAATATCTTTATTATTCGAGGTTGTTTTTACGTAAGTATCTAATGGGTCATATTTATTATCCATGTCCATGTTTTATGGAAGTGTTTTAGAATGGATTATTTTAAGGGACTTTTTTACTAAAACATCATTTCAAATGTTTTAAATATTTAACCTTCAAAATCTTCCTCATTAATGTCCATGTATTCATAATTGTTTTTAAGGATTTATCTATATCGAATTGAATGTTTTTAAAATCATAATTCCTTCAAAATGTTTCAAAGTGTTATGGGACACTTTGATTCAAAAATGTCATTAAATGACTTCTTTTCTAAATTGTGTGTCTTTTAAAGAATTTCAGGAAAAAGTTGTATTTCTGTCAAAGAGTTTTAAAAATCATTTTCATCCATTTAAAGATCCTTTAATAGATTTTAAACTTGTTTTGATGTTGATTTATCATTATAAAAATCTTCCATATTGTGTTGAATGTTTTGTGACTTGTTTGACTGTGGATGTATTATTCTTATACCATTCATGGTTTATGGGTAATGTATTGACATTTCGTATTCTTGTTTTAATACGAATGATTATGTTATATTTCATCCTCTTCTTAAGATGAATGTGTAGGACTAGTAAGTTCTGGGTTGGGGTCCAGTTATAATAGACCCTCTGGGTTGGTGTCCAGTTATTAGAGGCACTCCAGGTTGGTGTCCGGTTATTAGAGGCACTCTGGGTTGGTGTCCGGTTATTAGAGGCACACTGGGTTGGTGTCCCATTATTAGAGGCACTCCGGTTTGGTTTCCGGTTATTAGAGGCACACCGGGTAGGTGTCCGCTTATTAGAGGCACTCTGAGTTTGTGTCCGGTTATTAGAGGCACTCCGGGTTGGAGTCTGGTTACAGAGGCTCTCCAAGTTGGGTTCCATATTATGCAGAAGTTCATGTTTAAAGGGATTTTTTTAGTTATACATTGCCTTAAATTTTTATGCTTATTTATGAAAGTTTTCTCTGTATTGTTATCCTTACTGAGCATCTGAGATCACCCCTTTCTATGTTTTTTTCCCAGGATTCCAAGAAGTGTATTGTGATTGATATACAAAGTTAAGCCAAGGGATTAATGGCTTTCGTGAAGTATTATTTATGTTTTTTTTGTATGTTATGAAGTGTAATGTAACATTCATGTATATAATCTATTTTCAAAGACTGCTAAACAGATCAGTCCTTTAGGACTTGATTCCTTGTAATCATGCCAATGTATTAAAATAATGCACCGACTCTGGGAAACTGGGGTAGGGGTGTTACAGTTGGTATCATAGGATGTTTATCAAAAACCTTGGAAATGAGATTTAGAAAAACTCTGATTAGAGCAATTAACCAATGAGAGACTTTGAAGATTAGTATAGAATAACTTCCTAGAATTTTGGTATTTTAGAGACTTTGTATGTTTTCCAAACCAATACATCCCTATCTGGATACGAGCAGGTAGATGCGGCTCTGGCACAGATGTACCTTGGGGTAAAACTCGAAAACACCGCTTTGAGCTAGACTCGTACTGGAACTGGTGCACGACAACGGGCCTTGCTGCATTCTTGGTTACGAAACTCCTGGGGGATATTCTTAGGATAATTCTCATTTTAATTACAAACCATTATGAAGGGATTAGGAGTATATATTTACTCAAAGAATTTTTTTTTATGATTGTGTATTATATCCATAAACTTCTTAATTTATGTTAAGTGTTTTAAAAGTTTAGGATAATGTATTGCTATTCATAAACTAATCTAGTGTATGCCATTGTTTAGAAATGGATCCTAGTAGAAGGAATGAGAACTCCAGCAATACACATGATCCAAAGAGTAAGAAGGAGCATATAATTCATGGTCCTAAGCTATAATTTATAAAGTAAATAGTTTCCCACATATTATCATCATATGATGAAATAGTATCATGTGTTGATAAGATAAGTAAAGAATTTTCGGAGTCCTATGGCTTTGAAGGGATGCCAGACAAGAAAAGGATGGTATAGAGAAGTACAGATTAAGGGAAGAAGGTAAAGAAGTATTTTTCCATATGTGATAACTGTGGAATGAATCACCTTGGAAAATGCTTAAAGGGAATTAGAGTATGTTATAAGTGTGTAGAAAAAGGACACCGAGTCCATGACTGCAAGTGTCAGAAAAAGGTTTCAACTGTACAATGCTTCATCTGCATGGAGTTTGGACCCTACACAATCCAATGTCCCAGTCCATAGACTATGCCCCAAATGATTCTATTGGATAATAATCAAGTTATGATACTACCACAGATGAAGGTGAATGACTAGTGATCTTATGTTGTTTTGGAATTATTTAATTTAAGTGTTGTATCAATGATGTACTAGAAATAAATAAGGATTGTAATGTAGTACTATTTCAATGAGGATTTGAGATTTTATGCTACTAAGAAAATTGACTCTACAACGAGTCAAACATTTTTTGAAATTACATGGTTAAAGGAAAGATAAACCTTAATATGGTCCTAATAATGAGGTACCAATTTTGTAATAAGATATGGTTGATTTGGGTAAATAATATTGGATATTATTGAATACCTTGAAACTGATTAATGATTTTTCATCGTTGGAGTTTTCAACATTTTTGATAGAAAGAATATATCCATTATTCTATAAATAATAAAGGAGAATTAATGAAATCAATAAGGTTTTATGGTAATTTATTATGTTACCAAGTTTTCAAATAATACATGGTGAAGTTGTTCACATGTTATTACATGGAAAAAAGGATCTTCATTGTGTTTAACTTCCTTATAAATTTTGGACTGTGATATTGGATAGTAGTATTTTGGATAAGTCTAATGGTTGGAATAGATTATGTTTGAAAGGTTATTTTTGGATTTTTATAAAAGCACAACATGCAGACCATTTGACAACCCGTCACGTCGGACAAAGCTGCAGGAATCGAACCCACAACCATATTACGATTGGGACTTATCTCCTACCACTGGACTACGTGAAGTCCCTGGATTGTATAATGTATTCTTTTTTTAAACGGTCTGATATGTGAATTATAAATTCATTATATTTGGAACCCTATATGATTAGGATAAATAGAGTAATTTTTAGTTTTATTATGTTTTGTAGTGAAAGATGAGTTTGTGGTAGAAATTTATTACTGGATAAAACACTAATTATAAATTAAGTATATCTCCTTATAATCTTAGCCAATATCATAAATAAATTCCTCAACACTGAGAAATGGAACTTAGAACAAAAATGTTGTCCTAGATGGTACCTTAGATCATCAAAACTTTATGGCTTTGGGATTATTGGCCATTTCATATCCATGATCTCGTCCACTCTCCATCAGATATTGATGGTTAGATTTATCTTCCATATCCTTATTCTCCTACATCGAACCCTAATATGTGTTATTTTCAGTAACCTTCATATTTACCACTCTATATTTTAAATAGAGGCCTCATTAATCCAATTTTCGATGTGGGATTTCAACTATGATATTTTCAAATGTCAACCCCAAGTTTCCAATACCAAGCATAAATTGTGAGGACACAATTTATTGAAAGTGGGTATAATGTAACACCTCACGCTTTCACAGTACGCTTCTCTTTGAATAATACAATAGCGTGTGTTATATGCATCTTCGAGTTCTAACACACCAAAACCAATTATATTAGCCGGTAAGAATAGTAATAACCACTTTTTAAAATTTTATACTTTTTATCATTCTAAATGAACTTCATTTTTGGATTCGTAATATTGAAATTTGCTTAGGGTGAAATTTTGGTACTTTTCGGATAACTTTCATATTTTGATAAATAGTGAAAATTACTAAATTTTAATTAAAAACAACTTTTTTAATAGAAATAATTAATAGTGATAAATTATGAATTTGAGTGGTTTAAAAGTATATTTAGAATTTATTTTTACTATTTAACACAATTTTGGTCATTGGACATAATTTCACATTTAAACTGGACACAAACAAGTGCCAATCTTTTGATAGTTATTATTTCTTGAAAACATGCTTTTTGTTTTGACAGCAGGAATTAATTTCAAATTAATAAATGAAACTTCTATGTTTTGAGTTTGGTAAAATTGACTTCATTATTGAATTCTGAATATCAAAATTAGCTTAGGGTCAATTTTTGGTATTTTTCTGAAAACTTTTTATTTTTGATGAATAGTGAAAAACACTTCGTTATAGTTTAAAACCGAATTTTTATTTAAATAATTATTTATTTTATTTAAATTATTTAATGTCAATATAGATACATAATACCTATATAAGTTCAATTTAATTCATTGGAGTTGGTTTATAATAATTGTAGATATATAAAAATTTTAGTGAACTTTTAACCGTCTTTTACCCACCTCCTAGGAGCTTTTGAAAATTCATATAAACAATAATTTTACCACTTCTGTGAGATGAATTTAGAAAATCTGAGAGGAATGTTTAATATGAAGGAGTAAAATTTGGTTCAATGTGATGAAAATAATTTTTGGTAAATAGCAACTTTTTTCTTTTATTTACTATGGTTAAAAGTAAATAGGGTAGTTAAGGGTAAAAGTGATATTAATATTACCCTCACACATGTCATAAATCTATTTGAAACGTTTTACTCAACCAAAATCAACCTTATGAATAAAATATTATCATTTAGGTCCACTTGGATTAGATTAGGACATTTATTATTGTTGAATTCAAAGAAGAGTTAAAAGAGTTAAAATCAATGATTAATAACTAAAACATTTTTAATATGGGGTTTTACATAATATAAATTCGATTATAAATATTCATTAGAAATATAAAATTATTTCATAAATCATGCTATTTTTTTTATAATTTTTAGAGATTAAATAAATAAATCTATTTATGACACAATGATGATGCAGTAATTACCTTATTCATGAAAGAATCAAATAAATGCTATTATAAATATAAAAATAAATTTAATTTCAAAGTTTTTATGACATAAACTAATTTTATATGTGAATATGAAATGTTAGAATAGATTCAATGTATTTGTTTTGAAGTAATCATGTTGTTATTATTTTAACAAAAAACAAATACCAAATAGTGTCAAAATTGACAAAAAATAGTTTTCAAAAACTATATTATATTATTAATTTATATAATGATCCTAAAATTATAAGGTTCAGCCAAAAGACATATATTACAGTACATATGACATTAGTGAACCAATTGGGATTATATTGGCAGTATATTGTATGTTTATTAACCATGTAGTGTAAGAATACAAGACGGCAAGGTAAAAGTTAAATTATTTAACTTAGAGTTAAATCTAAATGATAAGGTTAAAATGGTAACCTAAACATGTCTAAAATCTATTTTTTGAGTTTATTTCGACCTATACCAACCTTATAATTTAAATAATAAACTTTGGTGGTATTATAAACCGAATATGAATTTATTATAAAATAATATTTTATGTTTTTCCTAAGGTGCCCCTCACCCCTCTTATAAAAGGGCACTCCCCCTTCTCTCTAATTCACACCTTCTAAGCTATTTGGATCGGCCAAACCCTGCCCAAATACCATATACACTATCCTACCTTAAACCTATAGGCCTTAGTTTGATCCGAAAGAAAACTTAAGGATCCCTTTTGATCAAATCAATAGGAAGAACCCGAAGAAGAGGTAATGATTTCACCACCATCTTTCAAGTTCCTTTCTTCTTCCACTTCCCTTTTCTTTGTTGTTTACATTCTAAAATTATAAATCCAGTATATTATATATAATTTGAGGTTATAATAATTATGATACAACCAAATTCATTATTTTATCCACCCACGCAAGGAAAAGTCACCATACGTGAGTACGTACGACTTACCGTCTCCATGTCGTGGTGTAATTGTTATTCAATACATTATAATTTGGATGGGTATAATATCATATGTATTAGATGTAAATAATAAATATAACATGATAAAGATTCTGTATATATTATATACCATCCAATTATATATTATATTAATATCATAAGAATGATATTTTTTTCTCGTGCGTACGTACGGATTACCGTCTCCACGATGCAATGAGATTCATTTCCAAGTTCACCATTCATCTACGATTATAAAAATATATATTACTAATAAGTATGTAATATATGAAACAATAATGCTACTGGAGATATATATAATTATATATATTTATTTATTTATTTACTTACATATATCTTATTCACTTACTTCCATTCAATACTATATGAAAACGGAAACAACGTTTATGCGTACGTACAGACTACCATCTCCATAAACGGTGTTTTCCATTTCATATATATCTTTATTATAATTTTTTTTATTCTAAATATATATGATAAATGAATCATGTTTTATATTCTGGATGTATTTAAGTCATGATCTATGTGATACAATCAAGAGTAACAAGTTAAAACACGTACGATAAAGAAAGCGATTATTACCCGAAATATTAATATAACATGTAAATTGTTATTAAATGGGTAGTATAAAGTCATAAATGAATAATGTATGAAATCATAAATATTAATATGGTTCTGGTATAAATTAATAACATACTATAGTCTTCATACAGGAGCCTAAATGTACCCTCGACTAAAGGAAAGTTCAAGGTAAGGGGTTTTCATCTCACTCCTTATTCCCATGAGATTCATGCCATATTTCCACTATTACCTTTTGTGTGGTGTATGTACTGTCCACAATTGTATTCTTTGTGTAATACACTTTAATTTATGTGTATTTACATATTCATTGTATGATACCTCTTTCATGGGTTGTATGTTTCGTATGTTACAAAATTGGTAAGGGTTAATTTCACAATCTCTTTATTATTCGAGGTTGTTTTTACATAAGTATCTAATGGAAATTTTTATTATCCATGTCCATGTTTTATGGAAGTGTTTTCAAAGGGATAATTTTTAGGGAATTTTTTTACTAAAAAATCATTTCAAATGTTTTAAATAATTATTCTTCTAAATCTTCCTCATTAATGTC
This sequence comes from Viscum album, assembly GCA_963277665.1. Lineage (NCBI taxonomy): Eukaryota > Viridiplantae > Streptophyta > Magnoliopsida > Santalales > Viscaceae > Viscum > Viscum album. The sequence continues at coordinate 1,442,086,397 of OY728145.1, read as the reverse complement.
CATATATTCATAATGGTTTTTAAGGATTTATTTATATAAAATTGAATGTTTTTAAAATTTTAATTCCTTTAAAAAGTTTCAAAGTGGTATGGGACACATTGATTCAAAAATTTCATTAAATTACTTATTTTTTAAATTTTTTGACTTTGAAATGTTTTCATGAAAATGGTATATTTCTCTCAAAGAGTTTTACAAATCATTTTCTTCCATGTAATGATCCTTTAATATATTTTAAACTTTTTTTGAATTTGATTTATCATGATACCAATCTTCCATATTGTGTTGATGGTATTGTGATATTTTTGATTGTGGATGTGTTATTCTTATAACATTCATGGTTTATGGGTAAAGTATTGACATTTCGTATACTTTTTTTTAAAACAAATGGTTATGTTATATTTCATCCTCTTCTTATGATGAATGTGTTGGACTAGTATTTTCCGGATTGGGGACTGGTTACAGCAGACCCTCCGGGTTGGTGTCTGGTTATTAGAGGCACTCTAGGTTGGTGTCCGGTTATTAGAGGCACTGCGGGTTGGTGTCCGGTTTTTAGAGGGACTCCGGGATGGTGTACGGTTATTAGAGGCACTTCGGGTTGGTGTCGGGTTATTAGAGGCACTCCGGGTTGGTGTGCAGTTATTAGAGGCACTCTGGGTTGGAGTTCGGTTAGTAGAGGCCCTCCGGGTTGGTTTCCGGTTATTAGAGGAACTTCGGGTTGGAGTCCGGTTACAGAGGCTCTCTAGGTTGGGTTTCAGTTACAGTTATCCCTTAGGTCTTGTCACGAGTCTTTGACACCGAAATTAATGTTTGGAATTATGCATTCCATAATTATGAAAGCGGTTACTGATATTGCATGTGATTATTCGACTATTAGAATATTAATGTGAATAAGTAAATGGAATTACTTCATTTTATTTTTGCCATATTATGCTGAAGTTCATGTTTAAAAGGCTTTTGTTTTAGATATAAATTTCCTTAAATGTTTATGCTTATTTATGAATGTTTCCGTTGTATTGTTATCCTTACGGAGCATCTGAGCTCACCCCTTTCAATGTTTTATTTTTACAAGGATTCCAAGAAGTGTATTGTGATTGATATACAGGGTTAAGCCAAGGGTATAATGGCTTTCGGGAAGGATTATTTATGTTGTTTGTTATGTTATTAAGTGCAATGTAACATTCATGTATGTAATCTATTGTCAAAGACTGCTAAACTGATCGATCCTTCAGGACATGATTCCTTTTAATCATGCCAATGTATTAAAATAATACACCACCTCTGGGTAACTGTGGTCGGGGCGTTACAGTTGGTATCAGAGGAGGTTTAGTAATAACCTTGGAAACTAGATTTATTTAAACTCTGATTACAGCACATTACCCTAAGATAGACTTTGAATATTAGTATAGAATAACTTCCTAGAATTTCAATATTGTAGATATTTTGTGTGTTTTCCAAACAAATACATCCATGTCTAGATACGAGCCGGTAGAGGCGGCTCTGGCACAAATGTACCTTGGGGTAAAACCCAAAAACACCGCATTGAGCTATACTCGAACGGGAACTGGTGCATGACAATGGTCCATCCTGCACTCTTGGTTATGACACTCCCAATGGATATGCTTTGGATTATTCTCATTTTCATTACAAACTCTTATGAAGGGATTATGAGTATATACTTACTCAAAGAAAAAAAATTTATGAATATGGATTATATCCATAAACTGTTTAATTTATGTTAAGTGTTTTAAAAGTTCAGGATTAGGTATTTCTATTCATAAGCTAATCTAGTGTATGTCATTTTTTAGAAATGGAACTTAGTAGAATGAATGAGAACTCTAATAATACACATGATCCAAAGAGTAAGAAGGATCATATAATTCATGGTCCTAAGCTAGAATTTACAAGGGAAATAGTATCCCACATATTATCATCATATATAGAAATAGTATCATGTGTTGATAAGATATGTAAAGAATTTTCGGAGTCCTATGGCTTTGAAGGGAAGCCATAGAAGAAAATGATGGTATAGAGACCAATAGATAAAGGGAAGAAGGTAAAGAAGGATTTTTCTATATGTGATAACTGTGGGAAGAATCACCTTATAAATGCTTGAAGGGAATGTGAGTATGATATAAGTGTGGAGAAAAAGGACACCAATTACATGACTGCAAGTGTAAGAAAAAGGTTTCAGATGTACAATGCTTCATCTGCAAGGTGTTTGGACACAACGCGAACTAATGTCCCAGTCCTCATACAATGCCACAAATGATGATGTTGGATAATAATCAAGTTATTATACTACCACAGATGAAGAGGAATGACTAGTGATCTTATGTTGTTTTGGAATTATTCCATTGAAGTGTTTTATCAATGACATACTGGAAATAAATTGAGATTGTACTGCAGTACTATTTCATAGAGGAATTTATATTTTATGGTACTAAGAATTGTGACTCTCCAGCGAGTCAAACTTTTTGGAAATTACATGGTTGAAGGAAAGATAAACCTTAATATGGTCCTAATATTGAGGTTCTGATTTTGGAATAATATATGGTCGATTTGGGTAAATTATATTGGATATTCATGAATACATTGAAACTGATTAATGATTTTTTATCATTGGAGTTTATAGAATTTCTGATAGAAAGAGTATATCCAGTATTTTATAAATAATAAGGGATAATGAATGGAATCAATAATGTTTTATTGTAATTTAGGATGTTACCATGTTTTAAAAGAATACATGGGGAAGGTGTTCACATGTTATTACATGGTAAAAAAGGATCTTCATTGTGTTTAACTTATTTATAAATTTTGGATTGTGAGTTTGGATAATAGTATTTTGGATATGTCTAATGGTTGGAATGGATTAAGTTTGAAAGGTTATTTTTGGATTTTTATAAAAGGACAACACGCAGACCGTGTGACAACCCATTGTGTCAGACAAAGCTATGGGAATCAAACCCACAACCATAGTGTGATTGGGATTTATTTCCCACCATCGTACTACGTGAAGTCCCTGGATTGTATAATGTAGCTTCTTTTTTTAAATGGTCTGATATGTGAATTATAAATTCATTATATTTTAAACCCTATACGATTAGGATAAATAGAGTAATTTTGAGTTGTATTATGTTTTTTAGTGAAAGATGGGTTTGTGGTATAAATTTATTAATGGATAAAACTATAATTATAAATTATGTATATCTCCTTAAGATTTTATCCAATCTCATAAATAAATTCCTCAACATTAATAAAAGGATCATATAACAAAAATGTTGTCCTAGATGGTACCTTAGATCATCACAAATTTATGGATTTGAGATTAATGGCCTTCTCATAACCATGTTCAATACCAATCTCCATCAGATATTGATGGTTTTTTTTCTCTTCCATATCCATATTTTCCAACATCGAACCCTAATATGTGTTTTTTTCAGTAACTGTCATACTTACCACCATTTATTTTATATAGAGGCCTCATTTATCCATTTTTTGATGTGGGGTTTCAACTATGATATTCTAAAATGTCAACCCCATGTTTCCAATACTGAGCATAAATTGGGAGGACACAATTTATTGACGGAGGGGAGAATATAACACCCCAAGATTTGACGGTACGCATCTCTTTGAATAATACAATAGCGTGTGTTATACGCAACTTTGAGTTCTAACACACCAGAACCAATCATACTAGCCGGTAAGAATAGTTATACCCACTTTTTGAAATTTAATAAATTTTATCATTCAAAATGAACTTCATTTTTTGATTCGGAATATCTAAATTATCTTAGGGTGAAAGTTTGGTACTTTTCAGATAACTTTCATATTTTGATGAATAATGAAAATTACTATATTTTAATTAAAAACAAATTTTTTAATTGAAATAATTAATAGTGATAAATAATAAATTTTAGTGGTTTTAAAGTATATTTAGAATATATTTTTACTATTTAACAAAATTTTGGTCGTTGTAAATAATTTCACATTTAAACCGGACATTAACAAGTGTCAATCTTTTGATAGTTATTGTTTCATAAAAACACGCTTTTTGTTTTGACAGTGGGAATAAATTTTAAATTAATAAATGAAACTTATATGTTTTGAATTTGGTAAAAGAAACTTCATTATTGAATTCTGAATATCAAAATTAGCTTAGGGTGAATTTTTGGTATTTTTCTGAAAACTTTTAATTTATGATGAATAGTGAAAAACAATGAGTTATAGTTTAAAACCAAATTTATATTTAAATAATTATTTATTTTATTTAAATTATTTAATGTCAAAATAGATACATAATACCTATATAAGTTCAATTAAATTAATTGGAGTTAGTTTATAACAATTTTAGATATATAAAAATTTTATTGAACTTTTCATCTTCTTTTACCCACCTCCTAGGAGCTTTTGCAAATTCACATGAAACATAATTTCACTACATTTGTGATCTGAATTTCAAAAATACAAGATACACGGTTAATATAAATGTGTAAAATTTGGTTCAATGAGATGAAAATAATTATTGTTGAATAGTAACTTTTTACTTTTATTTACCACGGTTAAAAGTGAATAGGGTAGTTAAGGGTAAAAATGATATTAATATTACCCTCACACATGACCTAATCCTATTGGACAATTTTATCTCGACCAAGAACAACCTTAGGAATAGAATATTATCATTTAGGTCCATTGGGATTAGATTAGGACATTTATTATTATTTAATTCAAAGAAGAGTTAAAAGTGTTAAAATCAATGTTTAATAACTAAAACATTTTTAATATGGGATTTTTCATATGATAAATTAGATTATAAATATTCATTACAAATATAAAACGATTTCCTACATCATGGTATTTTATTTATCATTTTTAGACATTAAATAAATAAATCTATTCATCACACAATGATGATGTAGTAATTACATTATTCATGAAAGAATCAAATAAAAGGTATTATAAATATTAAAATAAATACAATTTCAAAGCTTTTATGAAATACACGAATTTTATATCTGAATATGACATGTTAGGATATATTAAATGTATTTTGTTTTGAATTAACCATGTTTTTTTTATTTTAACAAAAAACAAATACCAAATAGGGTCAAAATTGACATAAAAGAGTTTTTAAAACAAATATTATATTATTAATTGATATAATGATCCTAAAAATCTAAGGGTCGTCCAAAAGAATTATATAATAATATATATGACATTAATGAACCAATTGGTGTTCTATTGACAGTATATAGTATGTTTATTAACCATATCGTGTAATAATACAAGAAGACTCAGTAAAAGATAAATTATTTAACTTAGAGTTAAATCTAAATGATAAGGTTAAAATGGTAACGTAAACTTCTCTAAAACCTATGGGATGAGTTTTTTTCAACATATCCCCACCTTAGAATTTAAATATTCAACTTTGGAGCTATTTGAAACCGAATATGAATTTATTATAAAATAATATTTTGTGTTTTTCCTAAGGTGCCCCTCACCCCTTTTATAAAAGGGCTCTCCCCCATCCCTCTAATTCATGCCTTATAAGTGATTTTCCTCGGACAACACCTACCCAAATACCCTCTAAAATATCCTCCCTTAATCCTAGTGGCCTTAGTTTTATCAAAAATCTATCTTAAGGAGCTCTTTTGAGCAAATCAAAAGGAAGAACTCGAAAAAGAGGTAATGATTTCACCACCATCTTTCAAGTTCCTTTCATCTTCCACTACCTTTTCCATTGTTTTTTACATTCTAAAATAATAAATCCCATATATTCTATATAATTTTATGTTATTATAATTATGGTAAAACCAAATTCATTATTCTATCCACCCTTTGAATGACATGTCACCATACGTGTGTATGTACGACTTACCGTCTCCGCGTCCTGGTGTAATTGTTATTCAATAAATTATTATTTGATGGGTATAATAATCATGTGTATTATATATTGATAATAAATATAACATGATAATTATTATTTATATATTATATTCCATCCAATTATATATTATATTAATCTCAAAAGAATGATATTTTCGCTCGTGCGTACGTACGGATTAATGTCTCCACGACGCGAAGAGATTCATTTCCAAGTTCACCATTCATCGATGATTATAAAAAAATATATTACTAATAATTATGTAATATATGACATAATAATGATACTTTAGAAATATATATTTATATGTATAAGTATTTATGTACTTACATATATCTTATTCACTTACTTCTGTTCAATACTATATGAAAGTGAAAACATCGTTTATGCGTACGTACGGACTACCATCTCCATAAACGGTATTTTCCATTTCATATTTATGTCTATTATAAATTTCTATATTCTAAATATATTTGATAAATGAATCCTGTTTTATATTCTCTAAGTATTTAAATCATGATCTAAGTGATAAAATCGAGAGTAACAAGTTAAAACACGTACAATAAAGAAGGCGAGTATTACCCGAGATAGTAATATAACATGTAAATTATTATTAAATGGGTAGTCTAAAGTCATAAATGAATAATTTATGATATCATAAATATTAATATGGTTCTAGTATAATTTAATAACAAACTATAGTCTTCATACAAGAGGCTAAACGTACTCTCAACTAATAGAAAGTGCAAGGTAAGGAGTTTTCATCTCACTCCTTCTTCCCATGAGATTCATGCCATATTGCCACTATAAACTTTTGTGTGATGTATGTACTTCTAATAATTGTATTCATTGTGTAATACAATTTAATTTATGTGTATTTACATATTCATTGTATGATACCTCTTTCATGGGTTGTATGTTTCGTAAGGTACCAAATTGGTAAGGGTTAATTTCACAATCTCTTTATTATCTGAGGTTGTTTTTACGTAAGTATCTACTAGGACATATTTATTATCCATGTCCATGATTTTTGGAAGTGTTTTCAAAGGGATTATTTTAAGGAACTTTTTTTTACTAAAACATCATTTAAAATGTTTTAAGTATTTAATTTTCTAAATCTTCTTCATTAATGTCCATGTATTCATAATGGTTTTTAAGGATTTATTTATATGGAATTGAATGTTTTTAAAATGATAATTCCTTTCAAAAGTTTCAAAGTGGTATGGGAAACTTTGATTAAAAAATTTCTTTAAATGACTCGTATTCTAAATTTTGTGAATTTTAAATTTTTTCATGAAAAGGGAGTATTTCTCTCAAAGAGTTTTAAAAATAATTTTCATCCATGTAATGATACTTTAATAGATTTTAAACATGTTTTGATGTTGATTTGTCATGATACAAATCATCCATATTGTGTTGAATGTTTTGTGATATGTTTGAATATGGATGTGTTATTCTTATTCCATCCATGGTTTATGGGTAATGTAGTGACATTTCGTATGCTTATTTGAATACGAATGTTTATGCTATATTTAATCCTCTTCTTAAGATGAATGTGTTGGACTAGTATATTTCGGGTTGGGGTCCGGTTACAGCAGACCCTCCGCGTTGGTGTCTGATTATTAGAGGCATCCCGGTTTGGTGTTTAGTTGTTAGAGGCACTCGGGGTTGGTGTCCGGTTATTAGAGGCACTCGGGGTTGATGTCCGGTTATTAGAGGCACTCCGGTTTGTTGTCTGGTTATTATAGGCACTTCGGGTTTGTGTCTGTTTATTAGAGGCACTCGGGTTTGGTGTCTGGTTATTAGAGGCACTCCGGGTAGGTGTCCGATTATTAGAGGCACTCCAGGTTGGAGTCCAGTTAAAAAGGCTCTCCGGGCAGGGTTCCGGTTATAGTTATCACTTAGGTCTTGGCAGGAGGCCTTGACACAGAAATTAATGTTCGGTATTATGAATTTCATCATTATGAAAGTGGTTAGTGATATTGCATGTGATTATTCGACTAGTAGAATATCCAGGTGAATAAGTAAATGGAATTACTTCATTTTATTTTTTCCATATTATGCTGAAGTTCATATTTAAAAGGGTTTTGTTTTACTTATACATTGCCTTAAATGTTTATGCTTATTTATGAATGTTTCCGCTGTCTTTTTATCCTTACCGAGCATCTGAGCTCACTCCTTTCTATGTTTTATTTTTCCCAGGATTCGAAGAAGTGTATTGTGATTGATATACAGGGTTAATCCAAGGGAATAAATCTTTCATGAAGTATTATTTATGTTGTTTTTTATGTTATGAAGTGTAATGTAACATTCATGTATGTAATCTATTTTCCAAGACTGCTAAACTGATCGGTCCTTCGGGACTTGATTCCTAGTAATCATTCCAATGTATTAAAATAATGCACCGACTCTGGGTAACTGGGGTCTAGGTGTTACAGTTGGTATCAGAGTATGTTTATCAATGACCTTGGAAACTAGATTTAGATAAGAATTGATTAGAGCACATTACCCTAAGATAGACATTGAAGATTAGTATAGAATTACTTCCTAGAATTTTGGTATTGTAGAGATTTTGTGAGTTTTCTAATCATATACATCCATGTTTGGATACGAGCAGGTAGAGGTGGCTCTGTCCCAGACGTACCTTGGGGTAAAACTCGAAAACACCACTTTGAGCTAGACTCGAACAGGAACTGGTGCACGACAACTTTCCTTGCTACACTCTAGGTTACGACACTCCCGGGGGATATGCTTAAGTTAATTCTCATTTTCATTAAAAACCATTATGAAGGGCTTATTAGTATATAATTGCTCAATGAAAACATTTTTATGATTATGGATTATATCAATAAACATTTTAATTTATGTTAAGTTTTTTAAAAGTTTGGGATTAGGTATTTCTATTCATAAATTAATATTGTGTATAACATTATTTAGAAATGGCACCTAGTAGAAGGAATGATAACTCCAGCAATACACATGATCCAAAGAGTAATAAGGATCATATCATTAATGGTCCTAAGCAAGAATTTTGAAGGGAAATAGTCTCCCACATATTATCATCATATGATGAAATATTATCATGTGATGATAAGATAAGTAACGAATTTTCAGAGTCATATGGATTTGAATGGATGACAGAGAAGAAAAGGATGGTATAGAGAAGGGAAGATTATTGGAAGAAGGTAAAGAAGGATTTTTCCATATGTGATAACTATTGAAAGAAGCACCATAGAAAATGCTTGAAGGTAATGGGAGTATGTTATAAGTGTGGAGAAACGGGACACCAAGTACGTGACAATAGGTGTAAGAAAAAGGTTTCAAATGTACAATGCTTCATCTGCAACGAGTTTGGACACTACACGAACCAATGTCCCAATCCTCAGAATATGCCGCAAATGATGCTGTTGGATAATAATCATGTTATGATACTACTAAAGATAAAGTGGAATGACTAGTGATCTTATGTTGTTTTGGAATTATTTCATTGAAGTGTTGTATCAATGATGTACTGGAAATAAATAAGGATTGTACTGCAGTACTATTTCATTGAGGATTTGAGATTTTATGGTACTAAGAATAGTGACTCTACAACGAGTCAAACTTTTTTGGAAATTACATGGTTGTTGGAAAGATAAACCTTCATATGGTCCTAATATTGAGGTACTTATTTTGGAATAAGATATAGTTGATTTTTGTAAATTATATCGAATATTATTGAATACCTTGATACTGAATAATGATTTTTCAATGTTGGAGTTTACAACATTTTTTATAGCAAGAGTATATCCAGTATTCTATAACGAATAAGAGAGAATGAATGGAATAAATAAGGTTTTATGGTAATTTAGGATGTTACCATGTTTTAAAATAATTCACGGAGAAGGTGTTCACGTGTTATTACATGGAAGAAAAGTATCTTCATTGTGTTTAACATCCTTATAAATTTTGGACTGTGAGTTTGGATTTTAGTATTTTGGATAAGTCTAATGGTTTGAATGGATTAAGTTTGAAAGGTTATTTTTGGATTTTTATAAAAGGACAACACACAAACTGTGTGACAACTTGTCGTGTCAGACAAAGCTGTGGGAATCGAACCAACAACCATAGTGTGATTGGGATTTATCCCCTACCACCGGAATACGTGAACTCCCTGGATTGTATAATGTAGTTTCTTTTTTTTAAACGGTCAGATATGTGAATTATAAATTCATTATATTTTGAACCTTATACGATTAGGATAAGTAGAGTATTTTTAAGTTGCATTATGTTTTGTAGTGAAAGATGAGTTTGTGGTAGAAATTTATTAATGGATAAAAATATAGTTATAAAGTAAGTATATCTCCTTATGATCTTAGCCAATATCATAAATGAATTACTCAGCATTAAGAAAAGGAACATAGAAAAAAAAATTTCCTTGATGGTACCATAGATCATCACAAATTTATGGCTTTTGGATTATTAGTCTTTTAAGAGTCATGTTCTCTACCACTCTCCATCAGATATTTATGGTTATATTTCTCTTCCATATCAATATTTTCCTACACCAAACCCTAATATGTGTTATTTTTTTCACCCTTTATACTTACCACTCATTATTTTAAATAGAAGCATCATTAATCCATTTTTTGATGTGGGATTTCTTCTATGATATTTTCAAATGTCAAAACCATGTTTCCAATACTGAGCATAAATTGCGAGGAAGAAATTTATTGAAGGAGGGGAGAATTTAACACCCAAATCATTCATGGTACGCTTCTCTTTGAATAATACAATAGCATGTGTTATATGCAACTTTGAGTTCTAACTCACCACAACCAATCATACTAGTCGGTAGGAACAGTAATACCCACTATTTGAAATTTTAAACATTTTTTCTTTCAAAATGAACTTTTTTTTGTATTCGGAATATCAAAATTATCTAAGGGTGAAATTTTGGTACTTTTCGGATAACTTTCATATTTTGATGAATAGTGAAAATTACTAAATTTTAATTAAAAAAAACTTTTTTAATCGAAATAAATAATAGTGATAAATTATAAATTTGAGTCGTTTTAAATTATATTTAGAATATATTTTTATCATTTAACACAATTTTCGTCATTGGACATAATTTCACATTTAAACGAGACATAAACAAGTGTCAATCTTTTGATAGTTATTGTTTCTTAAAAAAATGCTTTTTGTTTTGAAGAAGGGAATTAATTTTAAATTAATAAATGAAACTTATATGTTTTTAATTTGGAAAAATATACTTCATTATTGAATTCGTAATATCTAAATTAGCTTAGGGTGTATTTTTTGTATTTTTCTAAAAACTTTTAATTTTTGATGAATAGTGAAAAACACTGAGTTATAGTTTAAAACCGAATTTTTTTTAAATAATTTTTTATTTTATTTAAATTATTTAATGTCAAAATATATACATAATACATATATAAGTTCAATGTAATTCATTGGAGTCAGTTTATAATAATTTTATATATATAAAAATTTTATTGAACTTTTCACCGTCTTTTACCCACCTCCTAGGAGCTTTTGCAAATTCATATAAAACATAATTTTACCACTTCTATGAGCTGAATTTCAAAAATATGAGAGACATGGTTAATATCAAGGAGTAAAATGTGATTCAATGAGATGAAAATAAGTTTTTGCGAATTGTATCTTTTTACTTTTTTTTACCACGGTTAAAAGTAAAAAGCGTAGTTAAGGGAAAACATGATATTAATATTACCGTCACAAATTTCCTAGTTCTATTGGACTGGTTTATCATGACAAAAAACAACCTTAGGAATAAAATATTATCTTTTAGGTCCACTTTTATTAGATTAGGACATTTATTATTATTTAATTCGAAGAAGAGTTAAAAGAGTTAAAATCAAAGTTTAATAACTAAAACATTTTTAATATGGTGTTTTACATAAGATAAATTAGATTATAAAAATTAATTATAAAGATAAAAATATTTCCTACATCATGGTATTTTATTTATAATTTTTAGACATTATATAAATAAATTAATTAATTACACACTGATGATACAGAATATACCTTATTCATGAAAGAATCAAATAAATGGTATTAAAAATATTAAAATAAATATAATTTCAATGTTTTTAGGACATAGACGAATTTTATATGTGAATATTACATGTTAGTATATATTAAATGTATTTTTTTGTAGTAATCATGTTTTTATTATTTGAACAAAAAAAATACCAAATAGTGTCAAAATTGACATAATAGAGTTTTTAAAAAAATTATTATATTATTAATTGATATAATGATCCTAAAAATCTAAGGTTCGGCAAAAAGACTTATATAATAATATATATGACATTAATGAACTAATTTAGGTTCCATTGGCTGTATATATAATGTTTATTAACTAAATAATTTAATAATACAAGAAGACACGGTAAAAGATAAATTAGTTAACTTACAGTTAAATCTAAATGATAATGTTAAAATGATAACCTAAACATGTCTAAAAACTATTGGTTGAGTTGTTTTCGACCTATCCCAACCTTATAATTTAAATAATCAACTTTTGAGCTATTAGAAAATGAAAATGAAATTATTATAAATAATATGTTATGTTTCTCCTAAGGTTCCCCTCACCCCTCTTATAAAAGGGCACTCCCCCTTATCTCTACTTCACGCCTTCTAAGCCATTTTGCTCGGCCAACCCCTGACCAAATACCTTCAAAACTATTTTCACTTCAACCTTCGGGCCTTAGTTTGATCAGAAATCCAACTTAAGGAGGCCTTTTGATCAAATCAAAAGGAAGAACCCGAAGAAGAGGTAATGATTTCACCACAATCTTTCAAGTTCCTTTCTTCTTCCACTTCTTTTTTCTTTGATGTTTACATTAAAAAATAATAAATATAGAATATTATATATAATTTTATGTTATTATAATTATGGTACTACAAAATTCATTATTCTATCCACCCATTGAATGACATGTCTCCATACGTGCGTACGTACGGCATACCGTCTCCACGTCGTGATGTAATTGTTATTCAATACATTATTATTTGGATGGGTATAATAATCATGTGTATTATATGTAAATAATAAATATATCATGATAATTATTCTGTATATATTATGTACCATCAAAATATTTATTATATTAATATCAAAAGAATGATCTATTCACGCGTGCGTACGTACGGATTACCGTCTTGACGACGTGATGAGATTCATTTCCAAATTCACCATTCATCGATGATTATAAAAATATATATTACTAATAAGCATGTAATATATGAAATAATAATGCTACTGAAGATATATATCAATATATATAAGAATTTATGTACTTACATATATCATATTCACTTCCGTTCAATACTATATGAAAACGGAAACAGCGTTTATGCGTACATACGGACTACCATCTCCTTAAATGGTGTTTTCCATTTCATATATACGTCTATTATAAATTTTTATATTATAAATATACATGATAAATGAATCATGTTTTATATTCTGGATTTATTTAAATAATTATCTATGTGATACAATCAAGAGTAACAAGTTAAAACATGTACGATAAAGAAAGCGTTTATTACCCAAAATATTAATATAACATGTAAATTATTGTTAAATGGGTAGTATAAAGTCATAAATGAATAATGTATGATATCATAAATATTAATATGGTTCTGGTATAATTTAATAACATACTATAGTCTTCAAACATGAGGCTAAACATACCCTTTACAAAAGGAAAGTGCAAGGTAAGGGGTTTTCATCTCACTCCTTATTCCCGTGAGATTCAAGCCATATTGCCACTATTACCTTTTCTGTGGTGTATGTACTGCCCATAATTGTATTCTTTGTGTAAAACACTTTAATTTATGTGTTTTTACATATTCATTTTATGATACCTCATTCATGTGTTGTATGTTTCGTAAGTTACCAAATTGGTAAGGGTTAATTTCACAATCTCTTTATTATCCGAGGTGGTTTTTACGTAAGTATCTACTGGGACATATTTATTATCCATGTCCATGTTTTATGGAAGAGTTTCCAAAGGGATTCTGTTAAAGGACAATTTATACTAAAACATAATTTCAAATGAATTAAATATTTATTCTTCTAAATCTTCCTCATTAATGTCCATATATTCGTAATGGTTTTTAAGGATTTATTTATATGGAATTGAATGTTTTTAAAATGATAATTCCTTTCAAAAGTTTCAATGTGGTAAGGGACACTTTGATTAAAAAGTTTCTTTAAATGAATTCTTTTCTAAATAGTGCGACTTTTAATTGTTTTCATGAAAATGGTGTATTTCTCTCAAAGAGTTATACAAATCATTTTCATCCATGTAAAGATCCTTTAAAGGATTTTAAAAATATTTTGAAGTTGATTTATCATGATAAAAATATTCCATACTGTCTTGAAGGTTTTGTGATATGTTTGACTGTGGATGTGTAATTCTTATACCATTCATGGTTTATGGGTAATGTATTGAAATTTGATATGCTTGTTTTAATACGAATGTTTATGTTATATTTCATCCTCTTCTTAAGATGAATGTGTTGGACTAGTATGTTCCGGGTTGGGGTCTGGTTACAGCAGACCCTCCGAGTTGGTGTACGGTTATTAGAGGTACTCCAGGTTGGTTTCTGGTAATTATAGGCACTCAGTGTTGGTGTCCGGTTATTAGAGGCACTCCGGGTTAGTGTCCGGTTATTAGAGGCACTCCGGGTTGGTGTCCTGTTATTAGAGGAACTCTGGGTTGGTGTACGGTTATTAGAGGCACTCCGGGTTGGTGTCTGGTTATTATAGTAACTCCGGGTTGGTGTCCAGTTATTATAGGCACTCCGTGTTAGAGTCCGGTTACAGAGGCTCTCCGAGTTGGGTTTCGGTTACAGTTATCCCTTAGGTCTTGGCACGAGGCCTTGACACAGAAAATAAAGTTTGGCATTATTAATTCCATCGTTATGAAAGTGGTTAGTGATATTGCATGTGATTATTCGACTATTAGAATATCAATGTGAGTAAGTAAATGGAATTACGTCATTTTATTTTTTTCCATATTATGTTGATTTTCAAGTTTAAAAGTCTCTTGTTTTAGTTATACATTTCCTTAAATGTTTATGCTTATTTATGAAAATTTCCGTTGTATTGTTATCTTTACTGAGCATCTGAGCTCACCCCTTTCTATATTTTATGTTTCCCAGGATTCCATGAAGTGTATTGTGATTTATATACAGGGTCAAGCCAAAGAAATAATGGATTTCATGAAGGATTATTTATGTTGTTTTGTATGTTATGAAGTTTAATGTAACATTCATCTATGTAATATATTTTCCAAGACTGCTAAACTGATCGGTCCTTCTGGACATTATTCCTTGTAATAATTCCAATGTCTTAAAATAATGCACTGACTCTGGGTAACTGGGGTCGGGGCATTATAGTTTGTATCAGAGGATGTTTACAAATAATCTTGGAAACTAGATTTAGGTACACTCTGATTAGAGCACATTACCCTTTGAGATACTTTTATGATTAGTATAGAATAACTTCCTAGAATTTTGGTATTGTAGAGATTATGTGAGTTTTCCAAACAAATACATCCATGTATAGATACAAGCAGGTAGAGACAGCTCTGGCATAGATGTACAATGAGGTAAAACCCAAAAACACCACTTTGAGCTAGACTCGAACGGGAATTGGTGCACGATAATGGCCCTTGCTGCACTCTTGTTTACGACACTCCTGGGGGTATGCTTAGGATAATTCTCATTTTCATTACAAACCATTGGGAAGGGATTATGAGTATATACTTACTCAAATAAATTTTTTTATGACTATAGATTATATCCATAAACATTTTAATTTATGGTAAGTGTTTTAAAAGTTCATGATTAGGTATTTCTATTCATAAACAAATCTAGTGTATGCCATTATATAGAAATGGCACCTAGTAGAAGGAATGAGAACTCCAGCAATACACATGATCCAAAGAGTAAGAAGGACCATATCATTCATGGTCCTGAGCCAAAATTTAGAAGGGAAATAGTCTCCCACATATTATCATCACATTATGAAATAGTATCTTGTGTTGATAAGATAAGTAACGAATTTTAGGAGTCCTATGGATTTGAAGGGATGCCAGAGAAGAAAAGGATGGTATAGAGAAGGAAAAATAAAGGGAAGAAGGTAAAAAAGTATTATTCCATATGTGATAACAGTGGAAAGAATCACCATGGAAAATGCTTGAAGGGAATGGGAGTATGCTATAAGTTTGGAAAAAAAGGACACCAGTTACGTGACTGCAAGTGTAAGAAAAATGTTTCAAATGTACAATGCTTCAACTTCAAGGTGTTTGGACACTATGCAAACCAATGGCCAAGTCCTCAGAATATGTCGCAAATGATGTTGTTGGATAATAATAAAGTTATGATACTACCACAGATGAAGTTGAATGACTCGTGATCTTATGTTGTTTTGAAATTATTTCATTGAAGTGTTGTATCAATGATGTGCTGGAAATAAATAGGGATTATACTGCAGTATTATTTCATTGAGGATTTGAGATTTTATGGTACTATGAAAAGTGAATCTATAGTGAGTCAAACATTTTGGAAATTACATGGTTTAAGGAAAGATAAACCTTAATATGGTCCTAATATTAATGTACTAATTTTGGAATAAGATATGGTTGATTTTGGTAAATTATATTGGATATTATTGAATACCTTGAAACTAATTAATGATTTTTCATCGTTGGATTTTACAACATATTTTATAGAAATATTATATCCAGTATTCTATAAATAATAAGGGAGAATTAATGGAATCAATAAGGTTTTATAGTAATTTAGGATGTTACCATGTTTTAAAATAATACATGGGGAAGGTGTTCACAAGTTATTACATGGAAAAAAGGAACTTCCTTGTGTTTAACTTCCTTATAAATTTTGGACTGTGAGTTTGGATAGTAGGATTTTGGATAAGTCTAAAGGTTGGAATGGATTATATTTGAAAGGTTATTTTTGGATTTTTATAAAAGGACAACACGTAGACTGTGTGATAACCCATCGCGTCAGACAAAGCTATAGGAATCTAACCCAGGATTCCAAGAAGTGTATTGTGAATGATATACAGGGTTAATCCAAGGGAATAACATCTATTGTGAAAGATTATTTATGTTGTTTTTTATGTTATGAAGTCTAATTTAACATTCATGTATGTAATCTATTTTTCAAGACTGCTAAACTGATCGGTCCTTCGGGACTTGATTCCTTGTAATCATGCCAGTGTATTAAAATAATTCACCGACTCTGGGAAACTCCAGTCGGGGTGTTACAATTTGGCATAGCAAAAACCTGACCAGATAAAATCATAAATTTCCTCGCATCCACCTATTTTCCTAACATTGATCAGAAATCCAACCTAAGGAGCCCTTTTCATCAACTCAAAAGAAAACACCCGAAAAAGAGGAAATAATTTCACTATCCTCTTTCAAGTTCATTTTTTTCTTCCACATGAACTTTATTTGTGGTTTAAATATGAAAATAATAAATACAGTACCTTATAAATACTTTTATTTATTATAAATATGGTACAACCATACTTTTTATTCTATCCATCCAATAAATGACAAAGTCACCATACGTGCATATGTACGACTTACCATCTCCATGTCGTGGTGTAGTTTGTTATTCAAAAACATAATTATTTGGATTGGTATAATAATGAGTATAATTAATGTATAAAATTTTAATGATTCTTTATATATTATATAACATCCAATTACATATTATTTCACTATTAATATAAGGATATTTTCACTCGTGCGTACGTACGGTTATCATCTACACGATACAATGTGATTCATTTCCAAGTTAACAATTCAACGATGATTATAAAAATATATGATTAATATGTATGTAATATATGAGATAATAATTCTCTGATATATATATATATATATATATATACTTACATACATATTATTCACTTACATCTGATCAATACGATATGAAAATTGAAACAACGTTTATGCGTACATATGGCATACCGTCTCTATAAATAGTGTTTTTCATTTCATATATCTATATACTATAAATAATTATATTCTATATATTTATATGATATATAAACAATGTTTTATATTCTGGATGTATTTAAATCATGATCTATGTGATACGATCAAGAATATCAAGTTAAAACATGTACGATAAAGAAAGCGATTATTACCCGAAATGTTAATTTTACATGGAATTCATTATTAAATTGCTAGTATAAATTCATAAATGAATCATGTATGATATAATAAATATGAATTTGTCTCTGGTATAATTTAACAACATACTATGGTCATTATACATGAGGTTAAATGCACCCTTGACGGAAGGAATGTTCAAGGTAAGGGGTAATTCCACAATCTCTTTATTATCCAATGTTGTTTTTACGTATGTATGTATAGGGAAATATTTACCATCCATGACCATGTTTCATAAAATAGTTATCAAAGGTATTTTTTTAAATTATTTTTTAGAAAAACACCATTTTAAATGTTTTAAAGATTTATTCTTCTAAACTATTCTCATTAATTCCCATGTTTCCAAAATGATTTTAAAGATTAATTTATATATACATGAATGTTTTAAAAAGATAATTCCATTCAAAAGACTCAAAGTGGTATGGGACACATTGATTCCAATCTATCTTTGAAATGACTTTCATTATAAATTATGTGACTTTTCAATGATTTTATGAAAAAGGGGTATTTCTCTCAATGATTTTTACTGATCATTTTCAACTATGACAATATCCTTTACGAGATATTATTCTTGATCAAGGTTGGTTTATTATAAAAATATTCTATTTTCTATTGATGGTTTTCTGTTATGTTTGACTATGGATGTGTTATTTTTATACCATTCATGGTTTATGGATAATGTATTGACATTTCAAATGCTAGTATTAATACAAAAGTTTATGTTATGTTTAAACCATTTCATATGAGGAATGTATTAGACTTAGTAAGTTATGGGTGGAGTTCACTATAGCTCCTAGATGCATCTGTAGGTCTCATGAGGCAATTAGATGTGGAATTGGCTGAGGCCTTACCCAATTTGATATATGGTTTTTGCCAAGTCCTAAATAATTTTAAAAATATTGGCAGAGGACTTGACAAGATGTTTCAGAATGTCTTGCATTATACATTCCCTCATCTAGAAAATATTATTGATGTTTCATGTGGTTATTCAACTAGTATAATTCCCATGACTATGTTTCTTTTATGACATTATTTACTCAGCTCATATTCCAGGACTAAAGAGTTAATGTTTATTATATGTAAAGGCAACTATTTTCAATTATTCACCATTCCTAATATTTAGGTTATCTTTTGCTGTATTTCTTACCCTTAATGAGCATTAGAGCTCACCCGTTTCTTATGTTTCATTTTACTAGGATATGAATAATTTAGTTATGAGTGACTTGATGGCATAATCATAGAGGCTTGGATGATTATAACAGAATAAATTCATGTTGTATTTATTTTCATGTTGTTTTGTTGAACTTATTTATGTATCGTGTTTCCAAGACTAATAAACTAATAGATCCTTCGGGATGTGATTCCTTGTAATCATGCTAATGTATTAAAATAATTCACCAGCTCTGGGCATCTGGGGTTAGTTCATTACATATATGTTCTTTATTATCATTAGATCGTGTTCTCTAGATGGATCTCAATGGAAATACAATCAGATTCAGGTCATTAGTCAGCGACTAACCATATAGTTTTTCCATGTTTTGTTTGTTTTAAAGAATTTACGTACATAGTTTATTGAAAAAACAAGAATCAGGATGAGGCATTGGACATAGATGCCTAGTAATAGGTTTCACACGATGTGACTTCAGTATCATGGAATAATAATGATTATACGTATATCATCAGATTATGTCTCACATTCTATTGAAAAATAGGAAATGAGTCTCAATTAATAGGTCTTTCCATGGGGACCAGTTGATTTTTATTTCCTCTAGTGCTGTGATAGTGTATCCTTAGAATCTTAGATCAACGAGAGGTTGGCCATGAATATCCTGGGATAGTGTAATCAGTTTCATGGGATTGAGACCCATATAAAGAGGTGAAGTGTACAATATCATTATGCTAATGATAAATGTATATATATTTGTGTGAAATACTATTTTTTCATATATTATGCTCAATAATTATTATTTTTCTAAATTGTTTTTATGGGACCCAAAAGTGGGGAGGATTTGATGGAGTGATTTTTAATCACTTTTGTCTCCTTAAATAATGTTTTTGCGATGTTCTCCCATTGATACTGGACTTCTCTCTAACAATAAAAATAATTTTGCCCATATTTTAATTTTTTTTCGTTTAATGTGTGATCATAGAGTTTATTTTGGTGATTTGGTACATTCATATACATGTTCTATTGAAAATTACATGGAAGAGGGGGTTATTAGTAAAATTATCCATCTAATAAAATTCAAGATCATTTACACTATGCATATATGATTGATCAGAAAAACATATCCATTTAGTTTACATGAAGATTAATAAGTCAATCCATTGGATGGAATGGATGAAGTTTCATTTATCAGTATTTCTACACAAAATAAGGGGAATCAAATTTTTATCTATTGCATCTACTTCATTCAAAGTATTTAGGTAAATTTAACCCCTTGGATTAAATGTTTTTTAATTTTTATTGGAATACTATTATTGGAAGAATGAAATTAGAGGTAAGAAAATCTGTATCATTATGTTTTATTGAATGTAAATTTCCTTTTAATGATTCAATTCAGCAGAATATTTGTTAAAAAAATCCCATAATGTACTTTTTTCCAGTAAATGTAATGAAAAACCATGAAAAAAAGAATGGAAGTAGTTTAATAGGAAGGAATTTTATTTGGTTTGGATGTTACTTGAATGATATATTTTGATCAAATTTATATGGAATAAAACTACTAATTAGGTAATGAAATATTTTTTTGAAATATATGGGAATAAAATTCCTCTTATGAATGTTTTCATGATTTTAAAACATTTAAACTTAATATTATCATATATAAAGCCTATAATTTATCATGTTAATAACTTCAATATGATCTATGAGAAGCTCGAATCATTGAAGGTATCATTTGGAGATGATTTTTGGGATTTTCTTATTCCATCCTCACTTAGAGAGTGTTGGGATACCATAATGATAGTCACAAGAAACTCTAGTGAGAATACATATCTTGTGTTTGATGACATTAAAAATTGGATCCTGAATATGTATTTAAGGAATAAGGAAGTTAAATCTCTATCCGTAACGGCTAAAGTACTGCCAGAAGAGGATGTTCAGTTCAACGGCTATAATGGAAGAAGAGTGAATATTTATAGGAAAATACATAGATAATGTCACGACCCGACCCAACGGGGCTCGAGTCGCGACTCCCCAATCCCGCCTCCAATAGGCCAGGGGCTGGTGACTAGCACCGAGTAGGTTATCACACACATGGGAGGCATTAGCCCAGGGTATCTATACACATGCACCAACATACACCTCCATGCAACAATGCAGAGATATATAAAACTGAAAAGAAAATGCATACATACACTATCCCACAACTAGAGTACAATAGAAGTTCAAAGGGAAAAATAGGGCCCACCAAAAGAAAACTACAAAGCGCGTCAAACCTATTCTGAAGTAGGGGGACACTGCCACAAACACCACTGGAAAGCTCCCTCGGCACTTCACTGGAAAACACACCGGTCAGTCTCGCTCACTCAGATCCACCTGCTTTGGGTCCTCCTGGGACTCCGTCGAAAGGCTTGTGGTCTACACAAGACACAAACATGTGCGGGAAAAGCCCGAGCAGGGGTGAGTATAAACATACTCAGTAGGAACCCTAAAAACCCAAAACCAATGAGAGCAACTGAAAGACAAAAGTCTGCTCATCCCAGCCAGAGGGAAACCAGATGCGAGAGAAACTCCATCTGTTGACCATCCTCGGCTAAACACAACTCGTTAACTCAGCTCAGGTGTATTCCCCTACATACACATTGAACAATCCAGATATAATCAGCTCACACAACAAGCCACACGAGGTACCGACCTCATCTCCAACAATTGTCCACAACCAGGGGATTACACCAAACGAAAACTATCATCCAAGATGACACTCATCCGAGAGATAAACTCCATCGGGTTTCTCTAAATCCTCTCAGATGCTCACCCAAGAGATCACGCTCATCGAATAGCATCACTGCGGAAACCTCGCTGAAACAACTAACCACCAAACTCCTCGGATAGGAGATCGCTCCTAGGGGCTGCTAGGGGATACCAGAACCCACTCCGGAATACGAAGTTCACAGATAGGGGATCACTCCCAGGGGCCTTAGGGGGATACCACGACCCAATTTGGTATACATAGTTCTCACAGATAGGGGATTACACCTAGGATCCACTGGGGGATACCACAACCCGATCTGGCACTCGACAGAAGCACATCACTCAGATAGAGGATCATCTCCCATATAAACGTGTTCATGATGATACCGGAACCCTATCTGGTTTAACTCACGATGTAGGGGATCGAACCGATGATGCCGCAACCCTACCGTAACCATGCGCTGAGTAGGGGATCACATAACCAATTATAGCACAACCATACTATACACCTCATGCTAAGTAGGGGATCTTATAACCCATGATGCTACAACCCTACTGAGCACGACCCACCAAATAGGGGATCATAATCCTGATGATGCCACAAACCCTACGAGGTTAACCTTCTAGGTAGGGGATCGTTGCCCGTGAATAAGTGGTCACAGCGATACCATGAACCTGATCCAGGGAAACGATGCTAGGGGATCCCACTCCAGGCCCACCAGAGGGATTCCACAACTCTAACAGTTTAAACATCGCATCGAGAGGATCACAAACCTATACTAAGGTTGTGATGCCACACGAACCCTCATGGGAACAAACCAAGGGAGTACCTTCAACCACCGTTGGTCCAAAATGTCGCTAACCCGAGTGACCCACAACAACACCACACTGCGCACCTCCAAGGCCAATACCGAGGCCACCATCGCGTTCTACGCGGAAAAACACGCAGGATAGGCTATTTACTCACCCGAAAAGGATCACCGGTGAAAAAGGCACTATTCAGCTTAGCTAGCTCATGCGGGGCCCACACAACGATCCCAAAACCCATCGAGCTGGTCATACCACGACGATCCCCGGGAAAAAACAAGCGGAATCGACTACTCGTTCGTCCTAAACAGACACCCGATGAAAAAGGTAATATTCACCGACGCGAGCTAGGGTGGGGCCCACGCCTCAATCCCGAAACACATCGAACGGATTGAACCATTTCGATCCTCTCAGAAAAACACACATGATCGACTATTCATCCGCCAAAATTGGACTCCTGGTGCGAAAGCTGCATTTCTCCACAAACGCCAAATCCCGGCCTCGTGGGGCCTGCACCCTGTTCTCAATCCCAACACACGGAAACCATCTAAAAAAGTCTGTCATACCCTCAGGGTCACAACAACACTGACGGCATGTCAAACATACACTCCAGGCGAATGTTCTAACAGCCTGATGTCGTAAAATAATAAAATAATAATATTTTAAATGATGTTTCTAACTCCCGGGCGATAATCCCAAACCCTTAAACTCTCAAACCCAAACCAAAGGGTTCGCCTCGTCGTCAGGGTCGCGTCGCCGCAATTGATATGCGAATCCGACTCCCAGATTGCATGATACGGGGGTTTAAAGACCCCCGTATGACAAAAGTGGTCGGACCGGCCCCCGCCACCGGCCTGCCCTGGCCGGTGGCCCTCCGCCGCACGACGTACAGCGCCGCCGTGCCAGTGGACCTTTCGCGGACCGCCGGGGGCACCCCGGTTGTCCGTTTTGCGATCCGAAAGAACCGGTGTGACCCCTGAGATGAGATCTTCCCTGAAACGACCTCAAAACGAAGCAATTCACATCATAAACGGGATCCGGGGATTAAAACGAAAACCACCTACCTCGTGGGCGAAATGTCGACGCTTCGGGTGCAGATCGATGCTGGTGACGCCCTGAATCTAGATCCGCTGATGAACGACGTAGAAAACAGATGATTCTGGCTCGATCTTGCGAAGAAACGAAGGAGGGAGGAGGGGTTCCGTCTGCTGCGCGTTGGAGGTGAGTGGGGAGAAGAGATATGTTTTTCTTCTTATTTTTTATTTAAAAACCTTCATTTAAATCTACGCACCCGACTCCGTGCCCGATGCGGACAAAGGTATGGTCTTCTTTAGGGTAAACGCGCCATTTTGAATGCAACTACAGACTCGAATTTGCGATCCGACTCTCCTTGCAGAAGTTATTTGAGATGACGCTCGTAAATGGACTTTTGAACTTATTTATGAAAACGCACCTGGTGGATTTTTCCAACGCAGGCCCGTGCCCGCAATGTTTACACCTTACCTAGGGTGAACAACACATTCCTGAATCAACTGTGTCCTCGGATTCCCGATCTGAGATACAGTTTAGGAGATAACACACCCCCACCACGTGCATAGTATAAAAATACCTAATATTTTTATAAAATTTATTCCGGGCACATCGGGCATTAGAATCGCATGTCGTCTTCGTCCCTAGATCTGGAATTATTCGTAGAAATATTCCAATGTATAATAGGGCCAAAACCAAATTCGCTACATCCTCCCCCCCATAGAACTTTTCGTCCTTGAAAATCCATAAGCACAAGGAAAGAGACTGGACTCACAACTGGGTCTCCCACACCAGCGAGTTCACCAACAAACACCCATGCCTGAAAACATAAGTCGGAGGGAATCATCCACCACACCTCAACACTATCTGCTTTGGGCGGCCCTGACTCACCCGTACGGTTTTAATCACGTCGCAAAAACGCATCTCGGTGGGGGAAGGATCCCTCCTACTTACGCATTCAAATCACGCCAAACAACACCCACTTAGGGTCTTACAAACGCCCTTCACAAAACTCGAGAAAGAAACTGAAAGGAAAGGTACTGCTAAACAGTGTCTATCAAACTACTGTAGAAAATAGAAAGGACACAAGGCATACCTATATCCATCCGCGGAGCCTCTAGGTCAAAAGCCCCTAGAGAATGCAGCTGTCCTCACCCTCGACCACCAGTTCCTCGAGCTTGGCGTGGACCACCAGGGGTGGGGGTGGTGGAAAATGATATCGCCTACCACCGCCTCCTGCTGAACTAGCTTCGTTTCCATGTCCACCACCCTGTGGACCTCCTTGCTCGAGATACTACCTTTTCCAAGGTGGTACATCGACCGGCTACCTCTCAGCAGCACGACGGGTCAGACAATCCCTAGCAAGATGTCCATGTCCGTCGCAAGCATAACACCGCCTCTCCTACGGCTGACCAAAACTGGCCTGCGAGCCCTGGGCATCAGATCCTCCATCCTGGGGTCGCCTCCTGAAACGAAGACCATGTCCAGACCCATGAGTCTGTCGTCAGCTACCAGATGCCGACGTCTCATCCCTCATGTGCCCAGCACAATCAGGGGAAATTTTCTCACCCAAAAAGCTCCCCACCACCAACGCTCGCTCCAGCACTCCAGCATAGGTGGGCAGGCACAAGGAAACCACACCTGCTCGGATTTCCTTGTGTATGCCCTGCTCGAAGGTCCGAGCCCTAATGAATGGGTCTCGAACCATATCCATGGAGTAGCCCGACAGGTCTGTAAAACTCGTCGAGTACTCCAACACCGTCAAACCCTCCTGCCGAAGCTGTAGAAGCTCCTGGATCTGCACTGATCTCAGCATCATTTGATAAAACTCCTCTCTAAAGAGCCGCTCAAAATCTGCCCACCTGAGCGTCTCCCCATCATGGGACTACGTCACCAAACTCCACCACCACCCGGTGTAACCATGAAGAAGGCTCGCCGCTAGGACCACCATCTGATCTGGAGGTGTCCTCACTAGGTGGAAAACTTGTGTGACTGCCTCAAGCCAATCATCAGCTGCCTGGGGGTCTGGATCACCCCTAAACCTCATAGTTCTCTACCTCTGGAACTCGTGCAGTGCACTCAGCCTGCGCACAACCTCATCCTACACTCCCGGCACAACCAGCTACTCGACAGGTGGTGGCTCAACTGGTGGACCACCTGGAGGTCCAGCCTCAGAACCTGCGCCATGTTCCACAGCCTCTACACGGGGCGGATCGTCACTACAATCCGGGTGCGGAACCCTCGCTGGCTGTCGTCGTAGAGGAATCTAGGAATACATTCATGACGCACCACAGTCAAAGAGTATATATGGAGAGCTGACTCAAGAAGGACAAAAAAACCCAAAAAACCCGTCCTATTTGATGTATGTATTTTTATGTCCCTGCGACCAGTGTACGAATGTCCCCAGTCGAAAGGCAGTTTATCAGAGTCCTGGTGTGTGGCTACGTCGGCCGCCGCACCAACACTGGTGTCCCTGGCCTGAAAACTGAACTCAAAACATCCTAACACTTCCGCTATGCAACCCAAACAAAATTCACAGCTAGACCAGCTACGCTCTGAGATCCCAAAGGTGGAAACTCCTTTGATACCACACTGTCACGGCCCTACCTAATGTCCCTCGAGCCGCGACTCCCCAATCCCTCCTCCAATAGGCCAGGGGCTGGAGACTAGCGCCGACTAAGCTATCACACACATGGGAGGCATTAGCCTAAGGTACCTGTACACAGGCACCCACATACACCTACATGGAACAGTGCAGAGATATATAAAACTAAAAAGAAAATGAATGCATACACTATCCCACAACCAGAGTACAGGAGAAGTACAAAGGAAAAAACAGGGCCCACCAAAAGAAAACTACAAAGCATGTCCAACCTGCTCCGAAGTAGGGGGACACTGCCACAAACACCACCTGAAAGCTCCATTGGCACCGCACCGACAAACACCCCGGTCAGTCTCGCTCACTCAGCTCTGCCTGCTCCGGGTCCTCCTGGCACTATGTCGAAAGGCCGGTGGTCTGCACAAGACACAAACATGTTTGGGAAAAGCCCGTGCAGGGGTGAGAATAAACATACTCAGTAGGCACCCCAAAAACCCAAAACTAAAGAGAGCAACTAAAAGGCAAAAGTACTCTCATCCCAGCCAGAGGGAAACTAGACGAGAGAGAAACTCCATCCTGTGACCATCCTCAGCTAAACACAACTTGTCACCTCAGCTCAGGTGTATGCCCATACATATACCTTGAACAAACCCAGATATAATCAGCTCATGAAACAAGCCACATGAGGTATCGACCTCATCACCAGCAACTGTCCACAACCAGGAGAGTACACCACAGGAACACTGTCATCCCAGATGACACTCATCCTAGAGATACACTCCATCGGGTTTCTCTCAAACCTCTTAGACGCTCACCCGAGAGATCACAATCAGCTGATATCATCACTGAGGAAACCTCACTGAAACAAAATAACCACCAAACTCCTCGGATAGGGGATCGCTCCTAGGGTCCGCTAGGGGATACCAGAACCCACTCCGATATACAAAGTTCACAGATAGGGGATCACTCCCAGGGTCTGTTGTGGGATACCACGACCCAATCTGGCATATGTAGTTCTCACAGATAGGGGATCACACCCAAGATCCACTGGGGGATACCACAACCCGATCCGGTGGTTGACAGAAGCGCATCACACAGATAGAGAATCATCGGCCATATAAAGGTGTTCACGATGATACCAGAACCCTATCTGGTATAACTCGCGATATAGGGGATCGAACCGACGATGCCACAACCCTTTCGAAACCACACGCTGAGTAGGGGATCATATAACCAATGATACCAAAACCCTAATATACATCACATGCCGAGTAGGGGATCGTATACCCGACGATGCCACAACCCAACTGAGCATGGCCCACCGCGTTGGGGATCATAATCCTGATGATGTCACAAACCCTACGGGGTTAACCAGCTAGATAAGGGATCACCGCCGGTGAATAATCGGTCACATCGATACCAAGAACCCGATCTAAGGAAAATATGCTAGAGGGTCCCGTTCTGGGCCCACCAGAGGGATGCCACTACTCTAACAGTTTAAACATCCCATAGAGAGGATCACAATACTATACGAAGGTTGTGATGCCACACGAACACTCGTGGGAACAAACCAAGGGAGTAACCTCAACCACTACTGGTCTAAAACGTCGCTAACCAGAGCGACCCACAACAACACCACACTGCGCACCTCCAAGGCCAATACCGAGGCCACCATCGTGTTCTACGTGGAAAAACATGCAGGATAGGATGTTTCCTTGCCAGAAACAGAGCAACGGTGAAAAAGGCACTATTCACCATAGTTGGCTCATACGGGGCCCACACAACGATCCTGAAACCCATCAAGCGGATCATACCACGATGATCCCCACGAAAAAACAAACGGAATTGACTACTCGTTCGTCCGAAACGGACACCCGGTAAAAAGGTACTATTCACCGAAGCCAGGTCGGGTGGGGCGCACGCCTCAATCCCGAAACACATCAAACAGATCACACCATTGAGATCCTCTTCGAAAAACACACAGGATCGACTATTCATCCACCAATATCGGACTCCTGGTGCGAAAGCTGCATTTCTCCACAAACATAAAAACCCGGCCATGTGGGGCACACACCCTGTTCTCACTCCCAACACCCGGAAACCATCTCACAAAGTTCGTCATACCCTAAGGGTCACAACACCACTGACGGCACGTCAAATGGACACTCCAGGCAAAAGTTCCAATGACCTAAAGTCGTAAAATAATAAAATAAAATTATTTTAAATGATGTGTCTAACTCCTGGGCCACAATCCTGAACCCTTAAACACTCGAACCAACACCAGAGAGTTTACCTCATCGTTAGGGTCATTTCTCCGCAAACGGTATGTTAATCCGACTCCCAGATTGCAGGATACGGGGGTTTAAAGACCCCCATCTGACAAAAGTGGCTGGATCGGTTGAGACCGGCCGGTTCAACTGGCCTGGAACGGCCGCCACTGCGGGTGGCCCTCCGTCACACGCCGCCCAGAGCTTCCACGCGCTGCTGTGCCGGAGGACATTCTTCGGACAGCCGGGGGCCCCCCCGGTGGTCCGTTTTGCGATCCGAAAGAACTTGTGCTACCATTGGGATGCGATCTTCCCTACAAAAAACTTAAAACGAAGCAATTCACAGCAAAAATGGGTTCCGGGGATTAAAACGCAAACCGCCTGCCTCGTAGGTGAAACACCAAATCTTTAGGTGCAGATCGACGCCGGCGATGCCTTGAAGCTAGATCTGCCGACGAACGGCTCAGAAAACGGACAATTCTGGCTCGATCGGGCGAATAAATGAAGGAGGGGGAGGGGTTCTGTCTGCTGCGTGTTGGAGGTGAGTGGGAAGAAGAGATAGGTTTTTCTTCATTTTTATTTATTTAAAAACCTTTATTTAAAACAACACTCTCAACTCCTCCCCTGATGAGGACAGAGGTAAGGTCTCCCTTAGGGTAAACGCGCTGTTCTGAAAGCAACGACAGACTCATATTTGCGATCCGACAATTCGTTCAGAAGTTATCTAGGCTGACACACGTAAATGGACATTTCCACTTATTTATGAAAATTCCCCTGGTGCCATTTTCCACCGCAGGCCCGCGCCCGCAATGTTTACACCTCGACTTGGGTAAACGGCACGTTCTAGATGCAACCGTGCCCTCAGATTCTCGATCTAAGCTACCGTTTAGGATATTTCACACCTTCTCCATGTGCACAGTATAAAAATACATAATATTTTTATAAACTTTATTCTAGGAATACCGGGTCTCGGAATTGCACGCCTTTTTCGCGCCTAGCTCTGGAATTATTCTTAGAAATATTCCAAAGTCTTACAGTGCCAAAATCCCGAGTCTCTACATATAATAAGTTGAAAAATTAACATCTCTATGTCCAACATGTTGGATTTGTGAAAAAATGGTCCATATAAAGAAATATCATAACAATAAGTCATATACTTACACTAATGAAATAACAAACATAGTTAGTACAATGGATAGAGGATCATGTCTGTTACTAAGTATGGTCATTCAACAGAGGTCTTGGGTGATTGTCTCAAGGACATATTTTCATTCAATTGGTTAGTAAGGGTGAATAGATTTTTATTTACTAAGATTAATGGGAAGATTATATATAATGGACGATGAATATTAGGGTATATTTGAGAAAGGAGATGTGAACATTAAAATATAAAATCGATTGTCATTCAAATAAAATGTTGTTAGACATTTTCTTTGGATCCAAAGGAACCTCATACTAATGGGATGACTTGATGTAGTACATTTTGGGAAAACATTTTTTAATTGATTTTAGAATATAAGTAGAGGTTTCATGATAAATTTTCCTAGTGTTAAGAGTGTTATCTTATATCTTATCGGATGGTGTGATGAACTTACAACTGTTAGAATGAATTAAGAATGCATTATAGAAAAGAGTAACTATAGGTTTTCAACCCTCTGTGAGAGGAATATTAATGTTTTAGTGGGAAAAGGAATACACTCATTCAAAATGACTTTCAAATATGTGATAATTTTATGTTAGAAAAATATAAGATAAATTCCCCTAACATGGATGTTATAAAACCATTTAATTGAAGTATAGAATTTTTTTGTAGCATTTTTGTTAGGTTCTAGACTATATTTACATGAATAGAAAATAATTGTACTGTATTACCTTCATTGATGATTATACTAGTATGGCCTATGTTTACTTCCTAAATAATTAATATGATTTGTTAAAGGATTTTATTAGTATATAGTTCTGGATGAGAGTGAGTGTGAAATAATGTTGAAATATTTGTAGAAAAAAATGGTGGTGAATAGACCAAACAAAACTTTTTAACATCTGTATGTATAAGGACATAAAACATGGGAAGACTGTTCTTGGTATTCTCTAATTAAAGGGAATAGTTGAAAGGATGAATCATATATTGATTGAGAAATTTCATAGTATGAGGCTTCTCTAGGGAATACCAAATGGAGTTTGGAAAATTATTTGAATAAATTAGTTTACTTTGTGAATAGAAGCCCAACTTTAGATCTTTGAAATCAACTTCTTGAGGAATAGTTGTCTAGTAAGAGATGAGAGGTTAATCATCTCAAAATCATTAGACATATTTCTTATCTTATTATTAAGGATAAATATATCGTCAAGTTAGAGGATAAACCCAAATTGTGTTTTCTTATTAGATATGTTGATGTGATAATAAGTTATCTATAATGGGATGATGAAAAGAAACATGTCATTCAATTAGAAAATATTGTTAAAAAATTAAATGTTAGAACTTTTATAAAAATGATAATGGATAAAGGCTGATCGAAAAAACTATTTCTAGATGGTAAAATTTCAGATATAATGTTACTAGATAGAAAATAATAGGAAAATCCTTCATAAGAAAAAATAAAACCAGAAAGAGATGTTCCAAGGGTCAAACCGAATGTTGTGATATAAAGATCCACACATATTAGTGAATGTTTAATTATTTTTTAGATGATATAAATTTATTACTTCTAATCGGAACTAGAGAAACTAATAACTGGTAAAAAGTAGCTACTCCATATAACTCAAAATAGTAGGGGCATCCATGAAGGATAAAACTAGTTTCTTAAATCTCACCAAAATGTGGTAGTTGGATGATATACTATAAGGAAAGAGACATATTGAATGAATTTGTAAATTTGGATTGAAATGAGAATCTAATGGAATGAAGTGATAATAATATAGTTTTCCAATAATGGGATTTCAGTTAAAGGAGGGAATTGTTTTTCTAAAATTTCCAGCTATTTGTAAATAACAAAACTATTCAGACTGTTCTTAGAATTGTTGAAATTGATGATCTATAAATGTAGAATATATATGTAATAATTATATTATTCATGTATATTTATAGTTTTAAATTTATAAGATTCATCACAAGGGTTATAAAGATATTCAAAAAGAGTAACTGGTTTGTAATTTGAAACACATACATTATAGGTTCAAGCGATCTCCAATACAGCAAAATCAGATGATTGATACCTTTATATATAAATATTGTTTTAGTAAATGTTATTAAAATAACTTTTTCATAAAATACATCATAATTATGTAAATTAACTCAATCTATTATTTTATGGGAATGATATTTTGATTGATGGGATAATGTTCCATTAGATTAAGGAGCATAAAAAGAATCTGTTATGAAAGCGTGAGATGAAGAACCTTGGACAAGCTAAGAGGATCATGGGGATGAGAATCTAGAGAGATAATAATGTTACTTATTTGGTGTTATCCTGGAGGGAATATAATATGAAATTCATTGAAATATTTTGAATGACTAATTTTAAACCTGTCTCAACCCCCCCCCCCCTTTTATGGACACTTAAAACAATAAAAGGAACATGTAAAATTAGTGGATTGAGAAGTTCATGAAATTTGTAAGGTTCCTTATGATTAATTTACAAGAAATTTTATGTATTAATTTTTTTTCTATGGACCATATATTAATTTTTCAATCATTCGTTACATTATCCACAATGGAAACAGAGTATGTTGCTACTATGATGTAGTGAAAGAATTGATATGGTTGACATTCTTAATAAAGGGTCTCAATAAGGGATTAGATAAATCAAGGTTATTCCTTGATAGTTTGAGTGATATTTATCTTTCTCAAATCCTAGTTTTCCATTAAATAATTAAACACGTTTACCTAATTTATAATTTCATTCAATGTTTACTGAAATATATTGTGTTGGATCCTTAGAGGGTTATTGGGAAGCATAATATTATGGGTAGGTTTACAAAGGTGATGGAACAAAAATGCATGAGGAATAATTATTACAATGTTTTACATCGATGATTAGATAGTGAATTGAATAAAACATTCATTAAATAGAGGATGTGTTTATGTGGATGAAATAATAAGGCATAAATTAAAATGTAATTTCCAAGTTGAGGACTATTGGGTTTATGAAACATCTTTAGGATTATAGGAATGGATATTCTAGATAGAGTACAATAGATATACATGATCATATTAATGTCCTTAGTCGGAGACCAGCCAAATATATTTTTTCCATATTGTGTATTTTAAGATCAATTGTGTTCAAAGGTCATCAAATAGACATGCATCAGATGGATTCACGAGATAGAGATGATCAATCAGAGGATTCTCATCATGAAACTTGAATATCATCAAATAGAGATGATCCAAAGAAGATCATAAGATAGATTACATAATAGTTTTTTCTACAGGAAAGGAAAATAAAGGAATATGATATTGAATAGTTACCAACTATTGGAGGTTTAATCAGGTGTTTAAATAATGTATCTGTAGTCTCTCAGGTCAATGAATGGTAGGACATGAATCATAGTTTATGGTGAAATGGTTTTGACATAATTGAGTCATATAGGGAGAGGTTGGTTGGACCATGTCTGTATGGTAATGATGAATGTATTTACATGTGTGTAAAACAATATTTTTGTAAATCGTATGCTAGCTATGTATGAGTTTGTACATAATTTTATGAGAATAAAATTTTTTATAGGAAATGAAAGAGTGTTTTGTAATCGATTATATCTCTTGAAATAAATGATGTTTTTAGTATTTAACCATTGATATATAAATTTGTTCAAACTTGGATGCATCTAGAAGATGTCGTTAAATACTATGGGAATGAAAGATTTATAAATTTTTATTAACTTGAACAATAGTATCTACAATGCATAGCATATTAGATGTAGGGTGTCAAAACTATGTGGAGTGGGGAATGAAATGATGAATATTCTCAACTAAAGTTCAGAACATCCCAATTTAAATTTTATTGAATTAAAATAGTGATGAAAATTAAATAAATGAACAAAAATAGAAATGTATAAGTGAGATGAGTTTTTTTACAGTTGTGGGTTTTCTTAATTATTTAACTCAACATCATTTGAAAATTAATTATATTGAACTGATCTACATCCATATAAATTTATCAACTAAATAAATGCTCATTATGTATCAAAATACCCTCTAATCCCACTTCATCATGGTCATATGAATCTAAATAGACAAATATCATTATGTTTATAATTATGTAATACAAAGAATAATTCCATTTAATAATCATGAATAATTCATCTTAATCATGTTAATGTTCATTCATTATTGAAAGAATATGATCACGAAATCAATGATGAATAAAATGGACATGGAAATGTAACATGATATGATTCAATAAGATGAGATTATTATTGAATTATTATTGATAATGATGGTAAATACACCTTTTAAACTGATTCCACCCTCCCCTATGGGTTTTAGTCAACCATCATCTGGTGATCTCCAATGACAATTAAACCCAAATCCATAGGAGGGAGATTATTAAAGACAGAATGATATAAGAATAACTAATATTAGTCATTGTAAATAAAATAAAAAAAAATTTATGTAACATGAATGCACATGAAATAAATGAAATGAAAAATATAATGAAAATATCTCCATGGTAGGATGGAACCCTAAGGCAACGTCTCAGTGGTCATGCTACAATCATAGAATTGAATAGAATTACCCATGGCTGGAACCCACATTTATATTACCCTTAGTAATCCTTAAACTCTTCTAAGTCCAATATTATGTCTAATTACTAATACAACCAAAGGATAAACGTCAACCATCAAAGATACCCTAAAAATCAATGGTTTATGTGGTGTCCCAAACTTACACATCTTGTAATGATTGAACAAAGTGTAATATTTAGGCCTCAAAAGTTATTTTCAATGATGGTTTAATATTATTCACATCATATAACTAGTTCATGGATTGTATTTTTACACATAATATACTATGTATATGATGTGTATCTTTAAATTCTAGTGTTCGAACCACCATTTTATCTATCATCTTCAGTTTTATGCCTCTAGAACCACTATTGTTTAATTTTTCACCCATCAATGACCTTATAATTTTCAAAACATTCTATTTTGATCCCCACTACAATCAATCATGACCTAAAGTTCTTTTTTTCTATATAATTTACTTTTTTTCTATCATACCCTTGAAATGTGGGTCATACATTAGAAAACACAATAAATAAATATTTTCACTAAAACTAAACTTTATTCCCTTAATATTAAATTAATTCACATATAAAATACAATATATATATATAATAGAGATATAAAACCCCGTAAATCCTATTTCTCTCTTTCAGCAATTTTATTTTCATGGAGAGAGATCATGGAGTTCTGTACGGTGATAACGTTTCTTCTCATCATAGTCCTAGTTAACAATACATGGAGTAGGTGGTTAATCAATAAATTCTCTATGAAATATAATTGGGTATAATTTCTTATATGCATAATGGAGTTACTGAATAGATGTATCTATCTGGTGTACGTGGTAATGAATGGTGTTTTTGTTGGAAGAAATAGATAGAGTCTCAATTCTTAGTGGTTCTCCTCCCAACATATAATAGGTCTCATACTTTATTATATTTTCCCAAACCTTGAATCAATATGTTTCTGCCAATAAGAATAAATTGGGTGTATCATCAGTGATATGAAATTAACAAAATAATTCAACAACAAATTTGTACCTTCCATGATCATACAATGATATCTCCAACCCTTTGATTGAAATGATACTATCTAACTAAAATACATATCCATTGAAAATGATGAGTACTATTCAAGAATTCAAACAATGATATATAAATATTATTAGGTGATGACATGATTATACCACCTATTTTTTTAAACATAGAAAAAAATACATTTTATTACCAGGTGAGAATACATATATGGTTGTTGTTGTTGTGATATCAACTTCTTCATCTATGGGTTAATAGACATGTTGTTAGATGTCGATCTTGTACTTCAAAAATGAATATTTAATTCCCCCGATAAGGAAGCCTATATTATCAAACACTAATTATATAAATTGATGTTAGAATAGTTATATTTGAATTTAATAGTTTCAATAAATATTACTTAAAATACCAAGGAATAATATTTAAACAAATTATTGTGATTGTAAATATTCAACCACCAGTTATATTCGAATTGGAATATATTTATGAGTTTAATACTAAACGGACATTTAATAACAATATTAGATAATATAATATTTATCTCACTCTTGTTTAGTTCAAAAAATAATAAATAATTTTTTTCGATAAATATTTTTTCAGTTCCTTGAATACTAAAACAATCATTTATTCAAAAGACTATGGATGTAATATTTGTTTATTTATCAAATAAATAATATTTATTTATTATTTTTTTTGATAAAATATGAGGAATATGAATGAGATTAGTTAAGTTCCTAATATTAAAATTACACAATAATAACTCTCATTTATATAAATAAGATATTTATTTAACAAAATGAGGTTTAGTTGCACTTGTCGGTGCATTCCATGATATTACATTGTTGTTATTATTATTACTCTTACTATTTGGAATGGGTAATAAATTGGATTTATTATTTTGTGAAGGGACTTTGTGAAATTTTCTATAATCAATCCTAGGTATATATTCTCTTATTATATGATTTTTATAGAATAGAGAAATCACTGGTGTTTTTCATAATGAATTTTCTCCCAAGGGAGTTCTCTAAAGAATGAAGAACACCACAAAGGGTTCTATTAAGACTTCCAAAATATTCCACATAATCCATCCATATCATGATTGAGTGAATAAGAGATACAATCTATTGATCCTAAATTATTGTGTTGAGATCAATTGAAAACAGTAGAAGGTGATTGGATAATCTGTTCTAGAAAGTTGGTTTTTATCGACATTGTTTAGATATATTGTATCATGTATGGATACTTTTAGAAGGGTTTCAATTTAGATCCTATTTTTCTAATGATAGTAAAAATTAAATGGGATTCATTCAGTCAATATCCACATCAATGAAAGATATGAAGACTATGTTATTTTCTTATTGTTAAATTAATTATAAATGTACATAAAAGATTCTATATCCTTGAGTAAAAGATAATTGTTCATGTTTCTTTTGGTAAATTCATTAGAATGGTAGTTTCATCATATTGTTCATTCATATTATTTATAGAAACTAAAATAATAGATTTTGTGTTTAGGCCTAAATGGGACTTCCACTAAGCCTACGATCTTTAGGTTTTATTAGAGTAGTCATATAGAAATTTTTTGTTATTTAATTTTATTCATAATTAATGCGATTCTTTAGATAGATTTGTTTAGATTTTTCATTAATAATACATAAAATGAAGATTAAGAGTTTGTTCACTATCGTATAACTATGAAATAGATAATAATAAGTGATGAATTCATGGAGATCAGATCCATAAATGCAATATATTTGAATATTAAATCCCTATTAAGTAGTGTGTAATAGAATTACACACCATGTACTCTTGTTTAACAACATGTGTTAATAGTTTCAACAATCATGCTAGGTTGTATATGAGGGGGATCCTTACATATTTTGTAATTACACTGTTTATTGACCACCTATGAGGTTTGTGGTTTCTAGGGTTATAAATCATGTAGCTGGCATACAAGTTGTGTTACCACACATGATGTGATGATTGTGTGGTCAATGTTCATATTTTGTGATTAAAATTAATTTCACATATTGAATGTCAATAAATAATCACAAGCCAATAGTGTTATAGGTATTTCATATGGAATGAATCCCTTGTAACATGGTTTTATCCCCCACTGATTACAAATAGATCCCATAAGTGAGTAATGTGATATTTCTAGAAAGAATTACATATTATTTACTTGATGTAAATACCATGAAATTTTTCTAGCTAACATATTGAAAAGAAATTATTTAAAAAAACACGCATTACGGTTAACTGAGAACTTACACTACCACAAAAACTGTTTTACCCAGTACCACCCTTTTATCAGCACAAATGAAAAAGTGCTGATAAAGTGGGGTATCTTTGTCAGCACATTTTTTTAGCAATGAAAAAGGTACCCCCTTTAACAGTGCATTTTTAGCGCTGTTAAAGGTACCCCCCCTTTATCAGCGCTTTTTCGTTAGAATTGATAAAGGTGGGTCTTTATCAGCGCACTTTTTAAAAGCACTGATAAATTCTCTACTTACAAAAATTTATTAAAAATATATATTAATATTTAAATATATAGATATTGTTATATTAATATAAATATAATATATATTTTTTAAATAAAATTTTAAATATATTTTAGATAAGTATAAATATACAGTAACACTTAATATATAAGATATTTAGTGAAATTATGTTATAAAAATATTTTAAAAAATATTTTTAATTAATAATTTGGTAAATAAAATGGAGTAATTTCCATTTAATACCAATTTGAAGACAATTTTTTTTAAAAAAAATCCCAAATATGTTAAAAATGAAACACGAACTTCAAACGACCATAACTTTTGATCCGGGTTTCCAATTGAGCTATACCACATCTAAAATTGAAGCCTCTGATGAGCTCTACGTCTTTATAATCTCGGGGGACATTGGTCAAGGTTTTTTAGGGGCCAAAAAGGCCCTGAAAGAATCCATAACTGAGTTTTTAGTTAGAGTACCCCAATTTTTTAACATTTTGTGGATTTTCAGCCTTGTTTAATGGGGTATTATTGGCTTTTTAGTTGTGGACTGAATTTATTCAAATGTATTACAATCATATTGATATTATTTCTTTGAAATTTTATCGATTTTTATAATTCATTTCTATTTATAATCAAATATATAACAATATATAAATATTTTTTATATATTCACACACAAAAAATTAATTGTAAATATGAATAATAAAATATATTTACATAATAACTAATATCCATATATAGTGATATTTTTATTACCTTTATATAAATAATAACTAATATCCATTTTAATTAAAATACAAATATATGAATATTTATATACCTATATATTATTCTAACTATATATATCTATAAATATATTAATATATCTACATATATATATTAATATTACTATAAATATATATTAATATCACTATAAATATGTATATTAATATCACTATAATTATATATTAATATAACTATATAAATATATATTAATATAAATATATATTACTATACAAATAAATATAACTAAATATATATATAAATAGAGATATATATTAATATAACTATATGTATATTAATATAACAATATATATATATTAATATAAATATATATTACTATAAAAAAAATATATATATATATATATATAGATATCATGAAATGTAAAAAAAATAAAAATAGAGTGGTAAGGGCTTAGGCGTGTAGGGGGGAGGTCTCGAGTTCAAAACCTGGTGGAGGCAGGGAAGCGCACTCATGTGGGAATATGGGAGAAAGAACTGATAATGGGTGGAGGGGGTGGGAAAGCGCTGTAAAAGGGGGATCATGTGCTATAAAATCCCCTCTAATTGGTAGGATTTTTTTTAATATGTTTTAATATTTTTAATTTTTTTAATTTTTTAATTTTTTAATATTTTTTAAAAATTTATCATTGCTTTTAGAAAAGTGCTGATAAAAGGGGTCATTTATCATTTCTAAAAAGAAAGCGCTTCTAAAGTATACCTTGATAAAGGACACTTTTATCAGTGTTAAAACAAAGCGCTGATAAAGGACCCTTTTATTAGCACTTTGTTTTAGTGCTGATAAATGACCCCTTTTATCAATGCTTTTTTAGCACAGATAAAAGGTTCCTTTATCAACAATTTTGGGAGAGTTTATAAAGGGCACGCCCTATCTTTTTAAGATTTAACAGCACTTTTCCAGCACTGATAAAAGTGGGGTTTTAGCACTGATAAAAGGGGTATTTGTAGTAGTGTTAATCAGAGCAGTAGAAACAAAAAAGGGGGTAAAGGAGGGATGAAAAACATGTCAATAGTAAGACCAAACCTTCCAAAATAACATCAAATGGACCACATTGGGCCACACTCACCCATCATATTTCAACACTTCAGACTCCCAGAAAACACAAAACATCA
Organism: Viscum album; assembly: GCA_963277665.1. Lineage (NCBI taxonomy): Eukaryota > Viridiplantae > Streptophyta > Magnoliopsida > Santalales > Viscaceae > Viscum > Viscum album. The sequence continues at coordinate 1,442,046,498 of OY728145.1, read as the reverse complement.
CCACACCTTAATATTTCACACTGACATCCTCTAAGGATGATGCAGCGAATGTTGGGGGACGGATAATTAGAGAAGGTAACCATGACATATGTCGATGAAATGAACCAAAATGTTAAAATATCAAAAATTTATAGGAGAACCTAAAAAAATTTGACCCACAAGAAATATGTCAATGAAGGAGGATGAGAAACATAATAAGCTTCTCTAACATAGATCTCTAGATATGACACAAATACTTAGGGTACAAATTTTTAATGGTGAGTGCACTCTCACTAGGGAGAACAAATTATAAGAGAAATCTAGAAGACCTGCCTTCCCCAAATCCTTCAACATGTTCCCAAATTCCTGACAATACATCAAACTCAACCAAAATGGGGTCTTTCATAGAAGGGCATTTTGAAATGGATGAATAAATAAAATATATATAGAGCCACCTAGGCATAGAAAAACTAAAAAAATGGCGTAACATACTGAAGAGGAATCAATAGGTGAACTACTGAGGATAGACAACCAATGGAACTATGTGTTCCTATATCTAAAATCCATTTACATGTACTATCCAGGTTTTTGTCTACATCAACCCTGCCTATTTTGACTACAAAAAGTCTAGCCTACCATAGATTGAGGATGACAAGAACCAAGAAATCGTCCATCTATGATAACTGTCACAAATATATACCCATTGAAATTAGACTGGACATTGTGTAGTCTGATTCCAAAATTTCGAAACATTTAGGAAGATATTTAATTCATGTAAAACCAAAATAAGTGGAATTTAGATGGTTGTACATGTTGTGTTCAAGGTTTCTCCACAGGCTATGTAATTTTTTGATTCTAGTGTGGATGAATTTCATTAATTAATATTTTATTACGATTTTTATAGTTACACATAGTGTATAGTTGTCATACACACCTAGTAATTTTTATTGGAAAATATATCTATTCATATAGACCATATTAAGGTGTGTTGTGTGGAAAAACATACCATGTTGACTACCTGGAATAAACCACAGAGCTGCAATCCATTTAATATTGTGACACACCATGAATACTGACATGTAATTTAAGTGTACAATAAATGAACAAATTTATACTTTGTATAAGTTAATAAGAATAGAATAAATATTGTTGCATCTAGTACAAAATGTAAAATTAATTACTTTTTAATAATATTGATTTGATTAATTTGATTAACACTATAGTGGATAAGAATATTATGAATCACAAGTAATCTTTAGATTAATAATTAATATAATGAATTAATTAATTAATAAGACAGTTATTCATTTATTTAAGAGAAATTTTCATTAATTAATTGAGATATCTGACATGAATCCTAGAATGTATGAATGTGACATTGTTTTGACTGTGAGATTGATAATTATTTTTATCCACGTATGTATTTTTCAAGATTATGTTTAATTTAATATTATTTCATGGGTTTTATATGTGATAATTTTTTATTAAATTAAATATGAATGATTTTGATTAATCCCCCCCAGCATTATTGTGTAAGACTTATGTGCCCATGGTGTTTTTATAATATATATCTTGGAATCTTGTCACTAATGAGTGTGAAAAACATGTAATGGATGGTGGTATAATGATATGAAGCATCTCATAATACATGATGAAGAGAAACCAACCAAGAAGATACAATTTCTGATATTGGAATGTTGATATCAACCCAAGACTATTTTAAAGAGTTTTTTTTCTATATATTTAGGTTGATTTATCATCCTCTTAATAAATTAGACATTAGAAATCACATGGTCATGTCAATTTATATATTTTATTTTTTCAAAGTTAAAGATTAATTATTTATTTATGTTAATGGATATTTATGTTATGATTAAATATGATTACATAAATTAGATATCATAACTAGTATGTGATATAATGTTAATAAATGTATTATGCATAAATTATTTATTTATGATATTGTAAATTAATTATGAAAAATTCACATAATGTTAACAAGGAATGTAATGTATAAAATAACAAAATTTGTACATAATAAAAAAATACCACAAGGAAATATTAAATTATAAAATCCTTCCATTATGTATGTTAATATGGAAACATAGTAAATGTTTTGATAGAAACATAGTTAGACTTAATTTAATTATATGGTTCTATAAAATGTTTTGAGGGGTAATCATAACCAAAAAGATATTGAATTTAATAGCTATAGTATATTAAATAAATTTTTTTAGGAAAGTGTTATGGACCTCAGAGTCATGATTTTAGGATTTTGGACTCTAATCAATTGATCAAGGAGCTATATGATATTATGTAATGACCTAACCCACCAGAACCTAGATGAATAATGGAAGGATCTATCGCCAAAACCCCTTGAATGTCTCTAATAATATTATTGCAGGAAACAAGAACCAATAATAAAAATCTACAATGGGATATCTTTTCCTTTTAAATCTATATGCATACACCCAACCATATCCATGAAATAGAGTAGAGGACTATTAAGTAAGTAATATAACATATAGAGTGATACCATGCATGAAATGAACTATAGGGAATACATTAGAATACAAGAGAATAAACCGATGGGTAATGGGAAAAAATATATTAACAACCAAAAAAAAGTTCCAACCTATCAATATCTTGAAGATAATGAAATAAGAGAGAATCCTATGCTTGATCACTATGACTGACCATCGTACAATGTCAATGCACTCATGTATCACTATGATCTACCATAATAACAATTTTTTTGTACATCATCTACCAAATAAATGATTCATGTGAGCCAGATCCCTTAATGTGTGAGTTTATACATACCTAGTAGGATGCCACAATACTGAAAGGTAGTAATAAAGAGATAAAAAATAGTCAACTCAATGAAAATAAATATGTTTAACAAAACCTTGTAGATACACATATATATTATCATAATGAAAACAAAATGAGAGAAAAATGTGATCCCCATCTCACTTCCTCGATGAAGTTGACGAGTAAGACTACTGCATAATATGTCCAACACAGATCCCCATCATCAAACAAAACCTCAGTATAATTGGAATGGAGGGGGATACATCTCCAAACTACACTCTATATAAGTGGGATAACCCATCTACAATAGAGGAATCATACCCCTTTATATCATGAAGATGATGGAGTAATGCTCCAATGGTAGAGGAATCAAGCCCTGTAAAAGTAAGGGGACTAATAACCCTACAAATCAATGGGAATGGGGAACCAATACCCCAGTGTTATAGGGGATTACTATCCTTGATATATCACTCATAGCCAAAGGAACCCACACCCCATTGTGAAAGGGTAGTACTAACCCTGACATCACCATAGTTGCTTGTGGAAATCACACAATGGTGGGATAAGGGATTGCTAGACCCAAAATTTCATATATATAATGAAAAATGTGTTTCCTTGTCTCACTAGTGAGTACTGACCACCAATATCTATATGACGATCCTTCTTAATCACATCCATCATCATGTATGGCCTTAATAAGTTACAGTATAATAATATCAGACATCGTGTCTAAGAATCCATAATAAAGTACAATATCTCATTCTAGGTGTATAAATGCTTATAATAGGGTGCTCATCGGCTAAAATAGATGGAAAAAAGAAGAAGGTATAATAGATAAAAGATTCATATAAAAGTACATGATGCGTATTGGTTCCCCAAAACATGTGGCCTTTCTCCACTACCTAGCTGTTATTTCCCTAGACACTACTCTAGAATCCATGTTTTTATACATGATGTTACCTCTGGGATATAAGGTGTGTATGACTTCATGGATTTTTTTTGGGAATCTCAGGGCAGTCCCATGTATTAATACTTTTTCATCTGTACTCTATCACTTGATGTGTCCATCTAAATAAGGACGTGGGAATTTGTAGATGGAACATGACATGACCACCTGGGATAGTTCATACGGAGTGTATTCCCGAAATATGTCGTCCAATATCTAACTTCACCAAAACCCCTATTGTTGCATCCAAGGGAAGCTAAAATCTATGTGTTATGTCATGAAATACAGTGTGTTGTTGGTATTTCTGTTGAAAGCTTCATTCTCCTATATAGTTTTTAGATATTTTCTCCCTCACCATGAAATGTGTTTATTAGCCACCTAAAATCAATGTGATTCACCTTTGACCTCTTTTTCCATAATCTGATGGTTGTAAAATAGAATTCAATGATATGATCAATGTCTGTGTCATCTCCTACTCCCCATATAACCTCCCATCACCACTGATCGCTACTGAAAATCCATGATCCATTGATATTCACCTGGAATTCATATTAATCTTCTGAAAAAAATCATTTACATTCATCATTCTCCAAATCACTATGAATTCAGGGGTTTAATCATGCATTAACCCAGCCTGAAAATGTCAGACTATGACCCCATGGGCCACAAATTATAGAACATTAATAACAGATTGGGGAAAGGAATAAGAAAGAAGGTGAAACCATTGTTGGATAAGTGTTATTGGATAAATATTATAGATTAGAAAAAATGGGATTAGAATATAAAATTATTAGATAAATGATGAATTAAATAATTTATCTCATCAATGGGGTTGATGAAAAGAATGTGAGGACATAGAATAAAAATAGATAATAAATCAATTGTCAAAATTTTAATAAATTTATCAAAAACCAAAAATATTAAAACCAACCTTAAAAATGTATTTATCACCAGTGAATAACATTTTCTCAATGAAAGACAAGACAAAATGAATCTTATACTTTTTGATTCACCACTATTCAAATTCATTCATCAATTAATTTTGATTCACTAATGAGGGATGCTTTGAACATCTTCTCACATCTCATATGGATTATTGGGATATCCCTTGTAAAATATCCATATGAGGGTATTCATAGAGTAATATAAATTAGTATATTAAGTTAAATAAATAAATTAATAAATAAATTATATGTTTTAAGTAAATTCACCCACCAATGGTTTTCACAACTTGACATCCAGTGTTAACCAACCATAGGTCATGCCTATCATAAACCCTATATCTCAGAATCTTCCATGGTCTCATATTTCTGATCTGAGGCTCAGTTCATGAATTATTAAATTAATCCAAAAAAACTACAAATGTTTTCAATGAATATATTTTTTAATTTTATAATATCAATTTTGGGAACATTAGACCTTATAATCTGAATTTATCTCAGTGTCTGACTCTAAAAATATTCCATAAAATATTTCATTGGAAAAATACGGTCATTACATTATTACCCCCTTCAGGATTTTCATCCCCAAAAGTACTAGCTTAATAAATTTTTGGGAATATTGTGCAATCATCTGGTTCTGCTACTCATAATAGGTCTCATTAATGCTCCCATAATAACAATACTCATGATCCAAGGGAATGGATCGAACTTGTAGGATACTCTATTACTAATCTAAAATAGCCACTAGGTTTTCCATGAAGGTGGATCCATCATCATTGCGAATAAAAACCTATTCAATGAAATTCATATGATCATTAATGTATATCCACAATTACAACACGTGAACTATTTCATATACCAAATAAAAATATGGGGTACTTCTTTGTGGTAAGAAACCTCAGAAACCCTATGTAGGATCTCAAACATATCGATGAACCTCTAGGACAGTGTTCCCCAAGTCAATTCTCTATAATATTATTCAGGCAGATACCCTAAAAAAATGGCCTCCCCCCTCAAACTCCAAGAGACGAATATTCTGATCTATGTGATATTTCTTTTGTAAATAGGATGTCCTCATACACCCTCAGATCACTTGATCACTCTATTTTAGTTCCTTCACTATATCTATCCCAACATGTGATTTCTATCCAATCCCATTTCAGCAGAAGGGGGACCTATAGGGTCTCCCATATAAGGCCTAAATTTTTTTCATGCAGATCGTAGATTTATATATGTTATAACAAGAAAAATATAATAATGGAAGGTCACCCTAATAGCTAGGTTTGATTTCCAAAATACAAGATCTTAGTAAATCCTCAAACACATGGATTGTGCACTCGATATTAACATCCACCTAGGGGTGACATACCTGACTCATGTACAACTAGGTCTTGAATTCCATCAGCAGGCCTCTCCAGAAATGTGATGATGAATTTGTATGAAACCAGATAATAAACATAGATGGACCCAATGGAGGTAGGAAATCTCTCCCACATACAACTATCCCAAAATATTCACCAGACTCTACTCACTAATGGAAGGAAGTGAGATAAATTCATAAGTCTGCAAACTATCACCCATATGAAACTGTGGCCTCATTCTATGTGCATAATATCTATCATAAATTCAATGGATTTTTCATCACATTAAAACTATGTGACCTCATGATGAAATTTCAATCCTAATGGATCCTTATTTCCATCCTTCTCCGGATGAAATGTGATATACCAAGAAGCAAACTCATCAACATTCAACCTCTTTCTAGACCACCAAAACAAAAAATGATGGAATCTAAAAAAACTCTCTAAAGCAGGATGCACAACCAAAGGATATGTCTGAAACTACCATATCCCCTCATTTTACATGTTAACTAGAACCATATTTCATCCTTTAGAAATGATTAAATGTTTAAATTCTTCACAAAACCATCTTGTAAGTCTCCAGATGATACTTGTAGCAGAAAATACTAACTATCAATTTCCCAAAACTGAGCCTCCCTTACAAACTAGAGAAGTGTAGTTGTCAACACCATCAAATAAAAATATGTTTCAATTTTCACCTCCACCAGGGTCATCTGCAATGAATAAAAATTCCAAGATGCTTCCTCTGTAAAATAATAGTGAGAGTTCCTACTATTGGAATACTCCAACACATAGCCCATCACATAAGTGTAGATCACCTCAAAGTCATATTTCTATAGAAACATTAACTAAGACATATATATTTGGATCATATATTTCTGCATTAAGATACACTTGAGACTCTAATAGTCATACTAAATAAAAAAGTAGTCTCTTAGAATATTGTTCATCCTCATATTTAGGGCAAAGAAAACTGCTGATTACTACATGTCGTGATTCACATAGTTCTACTCATGGGGTATCAATTTCATCGACCCATATGTGATCACATCCTACCTCTACAAAAACACATATTTGTTCCAAATTCTGAATGAATTGAAATAAACTACATACTGTACACCCTGCTTAGGTAGTCTCAAAATATGATCAGTAGTTAGCCTCAACAAAAATTCTTCAAAGGATCTAAAAAAAAATTCATTCAAGGTAAAAATAATCCTTTTTCACATTAGGTTAGTCAAAGGACCTAATATCATAGATAATTCTTCAATTAACCTCCTATTGTTCACAAACAAGACATGAAAATTATGCATATCTGACATCCTCTTAGGTTTTTCTGAAGAAATAACATTTTAAATCTTAATTTGGTCCCCAAATAATCTATTTTTAGAAATGAAATTCCCGTGGAAATTAAACTTGTAGTTTTGAAACTTCCACTTCGAGAGTATATAATAAATCTGGTTCCCTCCAAGAATGTCTAGAACAATCCTCTACCTCTCTACATGCTCCTCTTCTAATGCAGAGTAGTTGAGTATGCCATCGATGATGGAAAACATAGGTAAAAAATAGATGGAATATCCAATTCATCAAATCCATTAACATAGAAAGAGAATCCATCACATCGAAAGGCATCACCATGAACTCATAGTGTCTATAATAACATAAGAATTCCAGATTTAGAATATTAGCCTTGAAAAACTCAAATAATGGTATCCAAACCTGATATATATCATTGTGAACCAAACTGGACTTTGAAACTGATCAAAGAGGTCATCATTCCTCGACAATGGGTACTTATTCTTTATAACATCTTGGTTAATGTGATTATAATAAATAAAATGACAGAAGATCCCATCCTCCTTTTTCACAAACAAAATCCATGCTTCCGTAGGGGGCACACTGTGTCTGATAAATCTATTATCTCAAAGTTCCTACAACAGTACCGTAGCTCTCAAGCATGGTAGGGGCCATATGATATTCCATAGATGATATCAATTTATTCCATATGTTATATTCAACACCTATGTATATCTCCTGATTCAGAGGTAGTATATAAACATCCATAAGGAGGAAATCCATAAAGTTGTCCAATACCAAAGGAATCTAGATTCCTAAATATACTGCATCCCCACTGACTAAACTCTAAAAACTATTAGGTTATTTGTTTCAACCTCATGCATGAAAGGACCACTCATCCAATTATGAGTCCCTCTCACACACAATTGATAATCTCATCCCATCTATTTGAAAGAATCTGACCAATCGACGATGATATTGAATCTGACTCTAAATATGGATAGTCAATCCATACCCAATATGATATCATAAGGATTCGTCATGATTACCAATAAGTTAAATGTGAATCTCTATCCTCCATGTGATAACTCACACTTTTGGATGAATAATGTAAACGAATCTCCCATTGTATAGACATTTAGCTGTAGCTATTTGGAAAAGTTATCAACTAGAAGTTATAGATCTCACACCAAGAATAATGAGATGAAATAATGACTTTCACATGAGTCTAATTGTACTGAGTGATAAGTAAAATAAACATTGAATGTACCTATTACCATATCATATACAGTCTGGCCATATACCTCTATAGAAGATAACTTCCAATGGACCTAAATTTTAGCTCCCCAAACCAAATGTGTTCCACATAGTTGTGGTAGTAGTACGAGCTCATAAAATCTCCCTCAACTAACTGCCAATCCCTCTAGAGTATCCTGAATTTCTATTTTGGCACAACCACCTATAGGGACTCCCTAGCAACATCTTGAGGATCCCTAATCCCTATGACACTATAGTCGTTGAGGTCCTTGCACTATATATCGGTCCTTAGTGTGATCAGTCTAACAATACTGAGCCAAGTGACCAAAAACATTGAATGAATAACATCACCACTCTTCAGGATGAGTGGATCTTATAAATTATCAATGAGCAACAAAAATCATGTTTTAAAGTCATAACATAACTACTATTATCATATATCAATGATTCAAACCTTCTACAAACTGTAGAAGACATAACCACATACCACCTACTACCGTCTCCATCCTCCCGGTGGCCCTATCCTAGGAATCTCCCAATCACTATAGAATCTTATTTCACTTTAGTATATGTGGATAGGAATAAGGATACCAAAATATCTTTATTGTCTCAGGGGGTACAATTCTCAAACATCCTCAATCGAAAGAATTTTTCTCATACCTTATCAAGGGAGTACTATATATGTTTAGAGAACAATGTGCAGTAATATGTTAATTTCCGACTATACTGTTATACCTGAAAGAAGATCCTATGTCTAAATAGAGTGGTTAAATAATGGGTAATACTGCATTAGAAGAATCTTTTGTAAGTTATACCATCAGGTCACCATCTCATCATGGGTATGCAAAACCAGATTCAACCAGTGCATAGCTACTGCATGGAAAAAACTGGTCCCCATTATAAACATCTATTTTTTAGTGTCAGAACTATCCTGGATATTCAGACCACCTAATCAATAAAATCTCATATTTTCTAATGATCTAGTTCAGTGCAAAACATCAACAGTCACTAATGATGGAAATCACAGAGTGCACTAATCCTACAAGAATCCTTTGAATGAACTACTAATAATAAGTACTACATGATGGGATGAGATGTGGTCACCTTCCCATCTAGTGGAAACAAGTTGTGGGATTACCCATGAACTGAGGTCTCATCACTCATCATGTCATCATCATGGTCCTGATTCAATAACATAGATGGCTATCTTCTGGAGGGAATCCAAGAAGTTGTAAATACTTAAAACATTTATATGATAATATATATATATATATATGGGGATATAACACATGAATGATTTCTAATGGACTCATTTCTATATAATGCATGTACCAATGTTCCCTAAAATAAATTCCTAGTTATAATGAGTCAAAAAGTATATGACTGGAGACAAGGTGTATACTTATATTTGTCCCATCACCAAAACTAATTTCATGGGCCTAATATCTAGACTCAAGATACACTAACATTATTTCCACAATTTACAAAACATTAAAGCTCTAAGAATTATCCTAAGGATGAACCAGATGTGATACCACCCTATAACAACATGACCCACTATGGCCCACAAGGATAGTGAATGGTTGGACTTCCACAACCCCAATCCAACCTCATGTAGACCAATGGCTAGAAAAAAGAGATGAGAAGAAATTATTATAATGTGGTGGGGGGTCTAATTAACCTATATGCACATACTCAAGCATCTCCGACAAACAGTATAGATAAATATAATGAAAAAATATAACATATTAATCTAAACCATTCATGAAATAATTTTTAGGGAATACATTAGAGTATAAAAAAGTACAACCAAAGTGTAATGGGGAAAATACATGGCCAAATAGAAATGAGGCTCTAACATGAATATAATATGAAAATAATGAATTTTAAGAGATCCCTACTTCTTATCTCCATGATTGACTATGACATTAATTCAGTTCACCTAGGTATCACTACGATCCAATGTAATAATTGTTAATCATTCTGTTATCTGTATAAATCATGACACATGCAGGAAAATCACATAAAGGGGTGAGTATATATATACCCTGTAGGATTCCCCAAAAGTAAAAGGGAGAGATATAGAGATGAAATAATATACAAGTCAACCCAAATAAAGAAGGAAGTAAGACCCAATATAAATATATTATAATAAAAACCAAAACAAGAGAGTAAGGGGATCTTCCTATTATATCATAGATGAATTCAATGAGTAATCCTGTAGCTCTAGAACTCCAAAACTGATTCCCAATATAAAACAAAACCTCACTAGAATATGAATGGAAGGACTCATACCTCAAAACATCACTCCACAGTTTAGGTAGAACCCAACATATGGAGGACCCGCACCCCTCAATATATAAAAGATGATGGAGTACATCTCTTTAGGTTGAGAAACCATGCCCAATATAATTATTTTATGTACTGATCCTATATATATTGTGATATAGGGATCTCCCACCCACGTTTTATTGGAGAGTACTGAACATGTTATCTCTTTGTTGCCCTGAGTTTCTCACAAACTATGGATATAGGGTGTGACCAGGTGAAATATGAGAGTACTAACCCCATAATTTCTATGATATAATAGAGAACATGTTCCCCAGAGTAACATAAAAGTACTAACCCCATCATCTATATGATGACCCCACCCGATCACTTCCATAGTCAAGCATCATCTGAATTGGAATCCTACCCAGAACATCACGCCACATGTCTCAAAATATTTTATAAAGGATAAAATTGCCTTTTGTGTCAAAATACATGTGACATGCTACTCGTAGACAGTAATCTAATCAAAATGATGGAGATATGAGACATATAAGATTCATATAGAATTATGGAACATGTATGAGGTCCACAGGGCGTGTGACCCCAATAGGATGTCTAGTTGTGTTGTACTAGGACAGGGCTAGTGAATCCATGTCTATTTACAAGGATTTCTCTATAGGATAAGAAACATGTATGACCACCCAGAGACCTGGATTTTCATCAAAACTTGTTCTCGTGTATTTCTACCCATTCCCATGTACTACAGTACATGACATTCTTGTTCACCTGGGACCTTAGGTGTGTGTATCTAGTATGAGTCTTGGCCACCTGGGTTGGTTCACATAGTGTATTATCCAACCTAAAAGGTGTGTCATATTTAACATCACTTGAAACCCATGCACCACAGCCAAGGGATTATACATGGCATGTTCTCATCCATGAAACATAATGTGTTGGTAGGATTTTTGTAGAAAATTATGTTCATCCGTGTGATTTATATATCTATTTAGGTCACTATGAGTCATTCTTATTTAAAGCCCAAAATTGGAGGGATTCACATTCGACCATCATTTGTCAACCTATGATGGTTGAAAAATGGAATTAAATGATCATATTGAAACCTAAATCACCTCTAGTAGCCTGTAGCACATTGTGTCACCAACCACACTGATTTTGATCCATGGTGCACAAATAATCACTCATAATTCATATCGATCATATTGTAAAACACCAAACGCTTCATAATTATTCAATCCTCCATGAATTTTGTGGTCCAATCACACTTGAACCCACCCTAGAAATGTTGAACCATGACCATGTGGGCCAATGTTGATGAACGTGAAGAACAGAGAGGGATAAGGCCCAATAAGAATGTGAACCAACAATTTTCCAAACACTCTTTATCAATTATCATAAATCAGGTAATATAGGGAGAGAACATGGAATAATTAAATAAATAAGCATATTAAATAATTTAACTCATAAACAATGATTAGGTGAAGAATATAAGTTCAAAGAATCAATGTAGAGAAAAAATATATGCTTAAATGATTAATCAATGGTGTGAAAACCAAAATTAATGTGTTCTTCTAGGAAAAGGTTTGATTATTAAAGAATATCATATTTTCCAATGAAGGAGAAGGCCCGCTAAATACACTACCTCTCGTTCCACCATGGTCTAATTGCCATTCAAAATCTGATTCAGATTCACCAATGAGGAACACTCTCAACTTCCTACCAGTTATCACTTGTTTTATGAAAATAAATGTTATAAAATCATCATAAGAGTGTACCTATTTCTGAATTTTATTTCTTCATTTTCTTAATTAAGAATTAAATTATTTATTTATTTTAATTTAACACACTGTCCAATGAATTTATTATTCGGGCGTCCGACACAAGCAACCAATAAGTCATGCCTAGGGTAAAACCTGGGTCCTTGAATCAACCATGTTCATAAATTTTTGATCTGTGTTTTTGTTCAAGAGTTATTCCATTAATCTAAAAAACTATTTTGTGCATGATATTAATTTTTTTAACCTATTTATAATATTTAATTTGTGTTCACCGGGCCTCAAAATATCATGTCATCTCAGCAGCTGCCTTGAAAAACATTCATTAATATATTTCAATGTCTTAAAAAATGGCCATTGGGTAGTATTTTGAACTATTTCTTACATAAATACCTTATGAGGATTTACATCGACTTATTATTGGTTTTGGGAAGGGAATATGGATCTTGTCCACAAGAATTTCCTTGTAATAGGAATTTTCTTGTCTAATGGTGATAGTTATTGTGACATGAGAAAATAATCAGAGAATAATAAGAAAATAATAATTTTTAAAACCCATATTGTTGGAAATCCTGATAAATTAATAAATATTATTTTATATGTATGATAAAAAATAAACTTTATATGACCTTGATATCCTTATGATCTATATTGGAGAAAGATAACCTCATGACTCTTAGTAACATCCAAGAGTGATATAGATTCTTGTTCATTGTACAACACTATGATTGAATGATTTACAGTTAGAGTCCTTTATTCCTAATCCCCCCACTAAAGAGCCCATTTAGGAAGAGCTAATTTCAACATAAAATAAATAGATAATAAATAGATATCCATTGTTTTATATTAACATTTGTATATAGATAACATTATAAGATTCATATGATATTCTCACCCATATCTATGATATTTATTATGAGAGAGAAAGAATAGAGTAGTATGGTGTTATCAATGAACTATTTTGGGGAAAACTTAGAGATGGTGTGCCTATGGGGCCCCATGCAGTCAATATGATTGGTTATATTCATCATCTATATGCCTTATGTTTTAATCATTATAATGAATTTCACTCATATCTTACACTTTCTTATCTCCAAAAAATATGTTATTGTTTTTTTTCACTTTAAATCTGAATAAATATTTATAATTCTCTCCCAAATCACCTCACTCTAATCCCTATGATGTGGGATAATCCTTCTATACATATAGTGGACAAGTGGAAGTGAATTGTGAAATACCCCAATACTCGATCCATGTCTATAAAATATTCATAATTCCTAATTTTTATAAGGTAGATCAAGGGTAATGTAAGAGAATAGTATGCCATATATTTTTCATTGGTTAGAAGGGCCACTCAAAGACTAAAAAAACAATAAGAAAAAACAAAGAGAATCCTTAAGTGAGTTTTTTATCCAGTGAAATATTTTTGTTTTTTTAAAGTGGATAATAGATATCGATTTTGTTGATAACAATTGTATCTAGATATAGGAACCATCTATATTGATGAGAGTCTCTTGATTGGAGTTAGATCTAAAAGATGCCAATAGAGTATGACTCCTTAAACTGGATATCAGAGACTTACATCTCACGTCATTGATTATGTGTATTTTAGTTATAAGTAATTATAATTATGTGACGAGTTTAACAAAAAAAGTTATATCTATGTATAACCTAGACATAAACGTTTTTTTCAATATTTTAAATATAAAATAGAATATGTTACTGTGTGTCACATTTAAATAGTAGTCTTTAGGTTTCCAAATATTATAATTAGTTGTTTGAGATCAATACTAGATCTAGTTCACATGGATCATATCACACCCAACATTAAAATAACTACCATAATTATGTAAATGAGATTCACTTGAAAAAATTATTTTAAGATTGGTATTTAGATTATTTTGAACTAAACCCACAAGGTACGTTTCATGCTTTGAATATGTTAAAATTTCTAAATATCTATTTAGTAAAGAGTGAATGGAAATTGGGATTCTTCAATTATTTCATTTAGATATGTATAAATATTTTTGAGTTGAACATAGGGGTGGATTCTCATACTTCCTAAATTTTACTCATGAATTTTGTAGATATGGATATGTATAGATAATAAGTTAAAAATTTGATACCATTTTGAAATTCTAGGAGTACAATAATTAAGTTGATTACATTATTGGTAAAAAAATTTAAAAAAACTACACATAGTTCATGATTGGGTGTGTCTTGAACAAGAGTTAATGAATTATATAATGGATTTTGGGATCTTATATCAACTCACACCTCCTTTGACACTAAAACGTAATGTTCTATGTGAAAATTGAATGCAAACCTCAAAAAAACATGTTGATATTGATGATGATTCATGTAAGCCTTCTATTATCATCTTTGGGATATGAATGATCGAAATCAATAGACATATTAAAATAGGTTCCAAATAATGTATAATATTGGTATTATATATGATTATTGGTATGGAATAAAACTTGTGTTGTCACATATATGAGTTTGGTATTGAAAATTGTTTTAGAAGGCTATATAGAAAAACAATATTTCACCTTGGGGAACTGAGTGTATCTTAACAGGATATCATAAGTAAACTAAATGATATAACATGTATGACATCTAAATAAAACAATATTCATTAACCAATATCATATATTTCTTTATTAAGGGAGGATTTCCATAATTTATTATGGGAGCATGATATAATTTGATGATGTAGGGTATTAAGAATGATCTGAGTTATTAGGGGATCATATTCTACAAATACCCAATGAAAATGACATTCAAGAGACACAAGTACTGTTTATAGTCGCTATAAAGGTTATATAACCAGATATATATGGTTATCTAGTAACCAAGGGTGGTGACTCATTATTATTTTATAATTATTGACTTATATCCTATATAGAAGTAGTCAGTTGATCAGAAGATTCAAATTTTAAAGAAGACAATAATTCTTAGATGGATTCCTCGTACCAAGCCACATAAATATTTTGGTATATCATCTAGTGTATGTAAATCCCATTATTTGGAAATGGGTATTTAGTTAGAAAATATTCATCGAAAGTAGTTTTAGTTTCTATAAATCAAGTATGGTTGAAAAAGGGTTTAAATAGTTTCATGTCTTTTACTATGATGAAATATTTTCACTTGTATATATTCTAAAATTCATCAGAATTATATGTGAGATAACAACATACCATGATTATGATATTAGGAAAATGGATATCAAAATAGTCTTCCTTAATGAGTACCTTATTTAATACATCTATATGGAACAAAAAATGGTTTATGATTCCCAACTATGTCAATAGAGAATAAATTTTGCAAAAGTCCATTTATGGGTTAATGATTTTAACCATATCATGGAACATTCACTTTGATGAATCTATCAGAGAATTTAGAATCATATATAACAAATATGGGTCTTATGTCTACAAATAGCTTAGTGTGTGTTCTGTTTATTCCTTAATAGTATATGACTAAAAAATATTAATAATGTTAAATGAGATACCAATCTTATAGTCTATTAGGACATGGTTAAACACATCATTCTATGTGATGGATTTATTTGAAGGAACAAAAATATTGTGGTCAATATCCATCTTCATAGATCCCAGAGGCTTCTTAGGATAATTCATGTTACCTATATTGGTAAGTTAATGAAGATATTCAATATAAAAATATAAGAGTGGATTATTTATAATGACAAATTGAATAAATCTATCTTATAAAATATGTCCTCAAATATAAGAAGAGAGGTAATGGATCAATATTATCCTATACACATTAATGATAGTTCATTCATGAATGAATTAATGTTTTCAATGTTTAATGTTACCTACACCTATACCATGGAAGCATGATGTCAATAATATGTAAGTGAATACCATTGTATTTGATTCACGACTATCCAAAAGTATCTAGGGTGTACTAATGATATTTTCCTAGTTTATAAAGGGGATAAAGAATTAGAAAATTGGGGATATACATACACTGGTTTATAGATAGATCAATATGATTTTGAATATTAATCAAGATATATTGTCTACCACAATAGAGATGTTTTGAGCTGAATGATCTCAAATAATTTAGTATTTGTTTATTATATAGTAGATTATAAATATATTTTACATCTGATTTAGCTAGGGAATAAATGTGGATATGTAAATTCATCTAGGAGCTAGATATTGTGCATTTATGTAAATATAATATCATAGTATGTTGTGATAAGAACAGAGGGATGGATATAGAAAATGAGCCAGGAATCATTGACGAATAAATTTTATACTATATGAAGTATCATCTCTTCTAGGATTTGTCTCCTAGAGGTGATTTCATAATAAGAAAATATTTCATGGAGGATAACATGGTGGACTCCTTGAATAAATATTTATCTCATTAGAAGCATGAATATAATTAAGAGACAGTGAACAAAAATTCTTTAAAAGTTGACATTGGTGAAGGTGGGCATGTGTTGGAGTTGGTTACCTAGAACCAACTACATTATACTTTAGATTACCTATATAATCACAGAAATTAATATTAATAAATTTATTTTCCTATATTGATTATTATAATATGTAACATTATTATGATAATTTCCTAGGAGAATTTTTTACAAGGAATTGTTCATGAATTTTTCCTCTATGATTAGAACCATTAATTTCAATGACAATAGTATAGAACATATATTCCATATAACTGGTTAAAATAACGTAATTGGAAATAGATGATGAAAAATATAATGTTTTATATTCTCATATATCATATGAGGAATCATTTAATGAAGTTAAGACTTGGTAATCTCAATGGTGGGAGATTACTTAGATACACCCACTAATAATATTTCCACATGTGTGTGTGTAATTTAATATTCTTATATGAAAAAATGTGTACTTTTTATTTGACATGAGATTACTATTAATGCATATCATGAGTTATATAATTTTATGTATTTTCTAAAATCGTGACTACATATGGTCATTGAGAATTAGAATATGTTTGGTGTGCCACAAGTAAAATTGGATTAATGAATAATTCAACATAGGATTTTTCCTTCAAAGAATAGAAGCTGATAACCCATGACCTTATATTAGAATGAGATTTATGAACAAAAATCTAGTGACATGGGGATTGAAAAATTCATTGATGTTTATCAAATAATCATATATCACCCATATAGGTAAATGATTTGACTACAAAACCTAGTTGTTTAGATATTTAGAAAAAGGGATTTTATCACATTGTGATCATTGGTATGTTGTAATTTTCATTATGATATATACTACATCCATTTTTATTAACATTAATGTATTCGTAGATGTTGATCATCTAAATTACCTAGGAATTTTCAATGTCGCTAAGGAAGATTCCTTGACGGTCACACACTTAGTTTATCCATTGATCTGAGTTAAATTCTTTATTATTGTAATAGTTTGAATAAAGTCTTTTTTCAAGATCGATTAATAATATTTACTCTGGATTTGATAATAAAAAATATTCAATCACTAGTTATTTTTTAGCTTGAATATATATGAATTTAATATTAAAAAAATATTTATTCTTAAATATTATCATATATTAATATTTTAACTATTGTTTTATTGACAAGTTATTTAATAATATGTTATATTGTCACAGGAAAATGAAAATGATGTTTTTATTCAAAAGAAACATCATATAATATATATTTATTTATGTAATGAATTATATTTATTTATTATTCATGGTTTGTAAAATCTCAAAGAAGGTTGATGGGTTGTGTTAAGTACCAATTAATCAAAAAGATATTTTCATAAATATAATTTAAATGAATAAGAGATTATTTATTTAGAAAATGATATTTTGTTTGTGCAAGGAGGTGCATGCCATGATATAATAATATTATTATTATTCAAAATATGGAATATATTGGATTTATTGTATGGATATGTGGATTTGTTTAATTTTCAATAATCATCCCATGGTAAATATTACCATGTTATAATATTATTATATGGTCGAGACATATTTCATGTTGTGAACAATTCATTTCCTCCTGGGTGAGTTCCCTCAAGAATGAATAATGTTGCTAGGATTTATCTTATGGCCAACAGAATAGGCTTGAACCTTCCCCCATATAAATATTTATAGATCAAGAGAGACAATTCTCTATGATCAAATACTTAGTTTTCAATCTATGGTGAACTGTATAGGGTGATTTCATAATTTAGTATAGAACCTATATTTCCAATGATATCATTTGGAGATCAAGGAGAATGTGTGGATAACACTAGAAGAATAATACTATGGATCATATTTGTTGAAAAATGATAAATTTCGAATTGTTTTGGATCAATAAACATATATATTAAATAAATATCACAAGACTAAGGAATTTTCATGTTATTAAAATAATTATAAATTCAACCTGAAATATTCTTTCTTCATTGTTTTTGGGATTATTTTATATGTATCATTGATTCTATTCAGTATACAAGGAAATTATTCTTTAGTAATTCAATTATTATTTGAGTAATACATCAAAATAAAAGTTGTCTAAGTTATTGAAAATGCTTCCACTATGTTTGGAACGTTCATTGTTATTTTGGGTTTGGTGGATTAAATATTAAATATTTTATTTATTTTTTGTTATTTCAATTCATGAATTTTTTTATGTTTTTATTTGTGAATAAATTATAGATTCTAGGTTAGTGAAATTATAGAGGGTAGATGTTGGATGGACATAATTCTTAATTTTACTTTTCATATTGAATTTGGTGCCATTTAATTGACATTTTGATACTCTGTTTCTCCCTATTTTGATATTAATATTTGCTACAATGCATTAGGGTTTATTGACTATGGTTTAGCTATTAAATATTTTTATTTATATTCTTATTATGCTATATACATTAGTTTGAAGGTATTTGATAGAGGATTGAATGATATTCCAGTTGTGAAATTTTTATTCCATATGATGATATTATAATTCCATATTTATGAGATTCAATATGTGACCCGGAAACACGCATGTGAAAAAACATTGTTCATGAAATTAAAAATTTATATATTAAATTTTCAAAAATAATAAGAAAAAAATATATAATATAAAAAAATAATTAAAATGGAATATTATTATGAAAACACACCAATCAATGGAAAATATTTAGTCAAAAAAATATCATTTACAAATATAATAATTTATAATATTACCTATAACATAACATTGGTTATCATCCATAGAAAACCTATAAAATTCATAGCATCAACAACAAAAATACATATTAAAAAAATAGATTCTGATGGTTCTTTAATGGAATGGGTAAGGATTTTTTTATATTATGTGCACAGTTTTTTTTGTAAAAGTTTCTTAAGGATTTTTCTTGAGAGACTTGTTTTTGATATATAGAATACCGAATGAGGATTATGATATTGGGATATATGAAGCAAAAACATTTGAAATAAAAACCATGTTATACTAAATATAATTTATGAAATTAAGATATTGTAGCCTCTGAACTGTACTATATGTTTTTTGTGATAAAAGAACTAAAAATATTTCCCACACTAAAATTAATATAGAATTCATTTTATTATTCATCCTCTACAAGCCACCACTAAAAAACACTCTATCAAGTTAGAACTGAAGTTTATGATGCTTCAAATGATATCTAGATGATTAATGTGATCCTATGATGTTGGTGTAATGATTTGGAGTTATGATACTATATTTATACATAATTATGATATTTTCATCTATTGGAATACATTATGGTTAATACATAATGGTTTATCTATAAAATATTCATCATTATATTCTAATGATTCTATCTAATGGGGGTTGAAGGTATTTGATATAGGATTGAATGATATCTATGTTAATATGATTTATAGAATATTTTGATATCTAAATAAAATATTTAATAGATGAAATGAAAGAGTTGGAACAACCCACATGAAAAAAACATATGTATTAAGTAAAGAAATATTACGAATAAAATAGAAAAACCCATTTGTATAATTACTTCTAGTCCTTCATAATTTTTTTTTATGAATTGATGAATGTTATGAATGTGAACCCTTAGTTTTGTATAAAATATTATTCACATGAAAGATAATTATATTATTAATTACACCAATATCATATAAATAATAAACTAATATTATTTGGGAAATTTTAAATACCCAAAAAATATACAAAGATAATGAGCCACTCAATGAAAAAAATCATTTATATAAAAAAACATTCATAACATCACCAATAATATTAATTTTGTTTACCTTAATAACAAACATACGAAGATCATAGTATTAAAAAACAAAAAAAATTAACATCATGGATTTTTTTGTGGCATATTAACCCAAAACCTTTCTTATTATGATTAATTTGGCTTCAACTAGTTTCTTTTCAAAATTGATTAGTAGTATTTCCTTTGACATGAACATCAAAGATGTTGTTACTTGTTTATTGTCAGTAAAATCCACTAAACTCTATATGACAGAGTATACATATTCCTTCAAAATCTGCATATCCCATTTTAATTTTTAAACATGGCTTCCTAAACATTCAACATATTATTTCAATTATCTATAAAGAGTCTATATATTTTTGACTAAGCGCTTTATATTTGTTCAACCTGATCTATATACTCCTATTTCTTCATGTGTGTCTCGATCTTTCATCTATGTTAATGTTGAATTTTAGGGATGGAACATTCAAATTTATGTACACTTTTTTCAACCCATTTTCAGTATTGGGAGAATCATATACCTCATTTCTTCCTTCTTAATGATTCTTAAAGTATGATTTTGGATGTATTCTTATTGGAAAATCCATGAAAAATGATTACACCTAATAGCTAAAAATTATGAACCAACATGTTTCTAAATGAGGCATATTTTGTATTCTCCTATGTAAAAACGGATATACAACAAAATTGTCAGTAATTATTATCACCAATTATTGAAAAATTCTAAAATCAACCATCGCATTTTTATTCCATGTTTTATTTTTTTCTATAATACACTGCAATTTGTTATCCCAACAAAATATAGAGGAATTAAACATGTCCCAAATTATACTATATATAATCCTCAACTTTTTTAAAACTTGTTAGATATAATGAATAACCTTGATTCCACAACTAAAAATTCATTTTTCAAGTTTATTTTCAAAATATCCAATATTTACCAGATAATATCTAGTTTCTACAACATATTTTCCTTTTTACCTCATGACCCACAAGCATTGAATTATAATTCCATCTTCTTCAAGAGTCTATATGTGTAAATTCATCTTGGTATATTTTTTTTCTATATTTATAAAAATAAAAATCTTGTTAATATAAAAAATATGTTGGTGAAATTGTATTTTATGAACAAGCCACACATGAAAACATTATTATTAAATTCATAGCGAATTTGGTGCTGAAAATTTTCAATTACAATGAAATTAGAAACCACACAAATATAATACCTAAATAAAAACCCATCAAAAAACTTATTTAAGTCAATTATATAATCATTATAGTTTTGTGTTATAACTAAACTCTAAAAGGTAATCATTGCTTTCAATATCTCCATATTGTATATTTGTTGGGTATTGACATCATCCATTTGGTGATCTAAAATTTATATCTCTATATTTATTTATTCCAATGAATTTTATAGAATTAAATTATGTTATATAAAAATTGATTACAACTTTATTTTGTGTTCTTAATAGGTTAAATTATTGATTTAAATAGTTCACTTATATTTCATCATTCCAAAATTTATCTCAATATTTTTACAAGAGGAATAATTACATAGGTTAAAACACCCTTATGGATGTATGGGTTTTCAACCATTCATCCATTCAAAAAAACTCTAATGTTATCCATGATATGGTAAATGAAATCCTTCAAATTTTTTACCCCACTTAATCCAAATAATAATGTCCCTTTGGAATAGGGATCCCATTTCTTTTGGTTTTCAAATCATATAAAACCATACAATTTTCTATAGATCCTACCCAAATTGTATGTACATAACTAAAGTAATCATTGTTTGTACAAACCACCAAAACATTAATTGTAACCTCACAACTTCTATATCGATATTTTTAATTGGAAACCGTTGAAACTATCACCTTCATATGTGTACTAAACAATAAACCTAGGAAATTATTTGAAGAAAAATTATATATTATTAAAATAAACATTTTTATCACCCATATGGAATGAGATTTTTTCAAATAATATCAAAACAGTTTCTACCATGATACATTTCTGATTTATATTGGTTAATTCATTTGGGATATGATTATGGGACATAAATAGAATTCCTATGACAAGCATCAAGCTTATAAAACAGTATGATAATGTATTATTGTGTCACCCATTCTACAAAATTTTAATTTTATTACTTGGTACATCACATTATGTGAAATCATTTGTAAAAGGGCCACTTGTTCATTGAAAAGCATTCATTTTGAACTTTAATCCTTCCAATTAATCAATAGTGTCAAAAAACCTCTCAAATGTTTTCCAATTCATTTTGAGTATGTTAAAATTTAAAATAACTTGGTATATATATACATATATATGGAATTATAATTTTAAATAATCTACTGTGTGTAATATTCTGGAATATATTGTATTATAAAACACCTGCTCCACATAATAAAAAACAATAACACGTTATTATATTAATTTCATAATATAAATTTAGATAATAATTATTCCTAATAAAATTAAAAAAAATTAGAATGGGACAGTAAACATAAAAGAAAAAAATAAAAATACTATAAAATTTCGATCATTTTGATCTCCTAAAGTCATCCCACCCATGACTAACAGATTTAAAATTAAACAAAACATTAATAATGTAATCAATATTTTGAAAATAAAGTCTATATAACTATAAGAGTAATTGAATTGAATGATGAAAAAATTAAATTAGAGGTATTTATAAAAATTTTAAAACCAATACAACCATTAGAATAGTGACATTACCATTTATAATAGAAACATGATAATTAAGAATAATGAAATGGTTATTAGAAAAATCATATGACTATTATAATTTTAACATAACCAATAAAACAGTAAAATTAAATTTAAATAATATTTATCATGAATAAATTATATAACTATAAATATTATTATTCAATAAAAAAACTATTCAAACTCAGGGAATGTTTAAGGAAATTTCTGATATCTTTTAACTAAATTTACGAAAAAACATAATATTTATGATAATAACTAAAAATAGTTATTTTAAAAAATAATTATGAAAAAAATAATTCCATTTTTGGGATAAGTAATGAAAACATTCCTAAAGGGTACTTTATTCTAATTTTCTAAATTACATCTATTTTTTTGTTATTAGTAAAAATATAGTTTTCAAAATCCGCTTATTTTTAGACATAACTATGATGTAATAATGACATTATATATCCTAAAAAGGAAATATTTCCATGAAATTGACTTAACAAGATAAATGAAAAAATATAAATAGAATAACCCCGATATCTAAACCAAAAAGGTATCTACAAAATTCTTGAAATTTGAATTATTCCATTAAAAAAATTTATTTTTCTTATTTATTTTTATATAATATAAAAATTCAATTCCTAAATGTTTTTAAAGTCCAATAATTTTATATTTTTAATAAAATATCGTTTATAATATAAAAATTACCACTATTGAATGTTTTACTATAGAAATATTATTTTATTCAATAATGAATAATTAGAATGTTTGAAAGAAAAAATTAAGATGAATCATTAGACGAAACCCTCACTGCATAGCCACTGGGTAGATCTATCTCAAATAAGAGGTTGGAACCACTTCTCCTATTATTTTTGATATCTCTGTGCTCCCCAGATATTGATGGATATGAAAAAAGGTTAGATGCATGAATAAAGTTCAACATTCTCTCATCCTCGGGATTTCCTACTAGCTCTTTCATCTTCCTGGAAAATCACAATGCACAACATATTACTAGAAGGGGTACCATGACTCATGTCTATACTTCATATGAGATGATATCGAAAAGGTTATAAAAATTCAAGAACTCTTTCATCACTCGAATCTCTCTATCCAATGGTATTTTACCATGAAAAAATTCTAAACATATATCTTGTTTGTCTATGATATGGTGTTTTGGTGATTTTAAATGAATCTCATTATGGAGGGGATTCTTCCATTTTCTATTACATTCCATTTAACAGAATGGTCAAACATGGGGTTTTGGGACGGTACAACTCAAATAAGTAAATCTTACGATTTATGAATGAAACCCAATGTTTAGCATTTATATTTTAAGGACACTTTTTCTCTAGTATAGATCATGATTTATGCATAAAATTGGGTTTTATGGAACATTGAAATTAAAATTTATAATCTGAATGGATTGATCCATTGAGAATGCTAGATTTGGAAATTTTTCCTGAATATTAGTTGAAATTGATTTATGATATACATTGATTAATAATGTTATTCTCTCAAATTGTCAATATGAAATCAGCATAGGAAATTTCCAAAAAAAAACTATCTCATTTTTGTGAAGTGTGATGTATGTTAGGACACTCTAGTGCCAACTGTCACTCAAGCATGAATTGTTACAAATGAATGCTGAAAGGGAACGATGAGGCTCACTGTAAAAGAAAATTTATCCCCAAATCCATCCAAGGGAATACTTCACCTTTGAAAAAAATACCCTGGTGATCCTCATGTTCTTACTGGACAAATTTCCCCTTATGAAAATTCCCAATATGTGATTACTAAATATGAGTTAGAGACTCCTGGACATACTGCACCATAGATTTTTCTACAGGATGAAGGATTTTATTTCACCCCTCAATTGGAAGGACCATTCAAGGTTAGTTAGGATGATATTGATGAAGGTAATAATAAATCTGAAAGAATCATTTCATTCAAGGATGCTCAATTGAAATGCATGGAAGGTTGAAGGAAAATAATTAGACTCAGAGGATAGCCAAATGGAGAGGGATCACTTAGAACATGTTGTGGCTGATGATAGAGTTAGGTTGGAGATGAATGCTCTAAAATAGAGAAAGGGTAAGATGGTGGTAGATTCTCCGACCATAGAGAAGGTCATGTTCATAGATTACTACCATTCCAAATAATAGGAATCAGTTGATTCTAAGGACCCTATTTTTGTTACTAAGGAAACATGTTGTAACGTTAATCCTGAGCTAGGACAACACCCCCCCCCCCCCCTTCACTGTCGATTGGACCTCTTTTGGCCAGAACCCTTATGGAATTACCTAATAAATACAGTATTAGTCAGAATAAGGACGACACCATGTTGATGACCTCAAGAAACATCAACCTAGAGGAGGTGGAACAGAAGATGTTGGAAAAGCCAAAAGCCTCCCCACCAAAGGAAGTACAAATATCATTGCATAACATATCATCTCCTCTTGAGAAGTTATGTTGTAATGTAATCATTTCTAACCCATTTTATCTGCTCACTACTAATTGTATTGATGTTGGATCAACAACTGATGATCCTTCTATATCTATAATGACTCCCATTTCAGTAGAATAAACTTTGGATGATGAAGGTGGTATGAGGACGCAAGGAAGGACTGGGAGAATGGGTCAACACCCCTGTGGAAATGGTTGGTGCTTTCCTTACCACTTCATAAGAACCCACTCTTGAACATGGTAATATTTCTTGTTCCTTCTTTTCAATGTACCACATTGTTCTTCATTGCACTCTTCACCAGATTCTTTTCTTCTTCAATAAAGAGGTCATTGGATGTTAAACTTTAAAAAAATTAATTTATTCAATATTTTGACATAGAAAATTGTTCCCCTAAAAAATAATTACATCCTCTCCCTTCCCATGGAATACCACTTCCAATGTACTTAATAAATAAAAATATATACCCAAATCACATCTAATATGTTTAATTATAATTTTATTGAAATTATAGAGTATTCAAACCCCAATCCCTTAGGGTTTTAGTTCCATATTAAAAGAGTAATATTTAATAAAGATGTAACGGTAAAATTGTCTATATAATCATTTTTCCATATTATTATTTATTATAATCACATTATATATTCATTTTGTACGTTAAAAGAATATTTAATTTATTTTTATATAATATATTACATTTAATATTATATGGTGTAAATGTATAAATCCATTTAATGTATATATTTACTCCTGCACACTTTTGACATGACCCATTAATGGTCAATTTCATCCACCTACGAGGATGTCATCAATACAATCCTTATAATCGCCCTCATAGCTAATTAGTGTGTATTATATCTTATATTTTTAAATTAATTTTAATTTATTCTATATTACTAGATATAATTTTTAAATATGATAAACTTGAAATAGTCAAAACAAAGATATCAAAACTCAAAAAAGAAAATTCAAATAAACTAATCTTCAATTCATTCCCTATTAAAACAATATAGTAGTAAATAAATTCCAATGATTTCAATTAATAATTAATAAAAAGGAAAACTATATATTTGATTTTTTTTGATTTAATAAAAATAAATTTATTCAATAAGAGATATTATCTTGATGAAATAAAATGTGTCCTAAGGTTAGCGGACTCTCAAACCTAACTCTTATGTTGTGTTTAACTTCACTTCATCTTTCTATACACTATAATAATTCTAAAATTTTACTATAAATGTATTTTAATTTTATTTAATTTTTTTATTTTATGGATATATATGTTTCTACATTGTTTAAATTTATTATTATTTGCCTCCATGGTTTTGGATAAATTTATTTTTAAATCCCTCATTGGCTATTCTTATGATTATTTTTTTTATTTTCGATAAATATGATCCTTTATTTTATAATTTTCCATTTTTGGGCCAAATTTATTTTCCACAATCATATTTTGGGAACCTCCAAGTAAATTATTTTACATATTATTTATTGCATCAGTTTATAACCCATTATTTTCACATGGGTTCATATCATATGTAAGACTGATGTGCATTTTCCTTTCCATGTGGAATTATTTATTAATAGAATTCTATGGTGTGAAGGGTAGGACTAGAATTATATAACATATTTATTCATTGGTTAATGTGATATTTCTCAAGAAAGTATTTTTATAATGAATGTAATTTATTCTATATTTGTTTACATTTATTTATGTGATGGTTTGTTAATAATAATAGGTTTATTAATAATTTATATGTTGGATTTGGCCAAAATTTTATGATTTTTCATTATTATTATTCTATATTCCTAGTCTCATTTAAGTTAATCCAACCTAATTTTAATTATAATGCATTCCTCATTTAAGGATTATTATTAATATTATCAAACATGTACTTTAATGATTATTGTCTAATGTTCCGTTTATAATATTCTTACCCTTATAAGTATTTTATCTCATCATTACATTGATATATGTACTTAGGTGAATACATATATTTAGAGGAATATGAGTATTTAAGGAGTTCCATGCTGAAAGATTAAAATAATGTTTAAAATTTCATTTTTTATCATGTGGTATGTACCTAATTTTTCCATGACACTGAGCCATTTTATTCTATATAGTATTTATACTATGTTTTTCATATTTAAAATGATGCAATAGTCATGTAAAATATATATGTGTTACTACTTCTTTTATAAAATAATGATTTAGTTAGTTTTGGAATTATGGAAGGAAAATAAAACATAGGCTAAACTTTGGGATCCCATATTTAATGAAATTATAAATTGGTTTATATATGTGAATATGTTATTTATATATGTTTTATTGAAATAAGAATTGTTTTCAACTTTTCAATATTAGAAAATATTGGGAACAAGAACATAAAAAAATAACATGTGGTAGATAATGAAACAATTTTTGGAATGTTATATCGAATGAAATGTGATGTATAATATAAAAAATCATGGAGATACATGACCACTTAACTCAGATTATAAATAATAAATTAAACTATGTAGTACACCTGAGTTCACCTATGAATGATAAATTCTAAAATGATTTCTTAATTAACAAATTACCATAAAATTTAATAGGTTATGAAATCCATTTTTTAAAATAAATCAATCAGGTGCATGGAAAAAAATGTTACATGCTTTAATGTTCATAAAAGGATAATGTTACTCTATTCATAAAAAATTAAAAAAGGGAATAATATTAATGGTGTAAATTAATAAAAAATATGATTCAAAATAATAAATTGGAAGTAACTGAGTTTGAGTAATTTTAAAATATGTTGGTCAACATGTATTTCACATAAAATCATCATATTGTTATAAAGAGACGATTTTTAGTGATTATGTAGATTGTGATTCAATCAGTTCCAACATGAAAGGAATATTTATAAGCCATGATATGTATTCCACTTTTTATATAAATAATTATTGTTAAATATATAGATTTTTTATTGGTTTAAAAGAACACCACTAAATATTGCATTATATCAGTTAGTTTAGTAGTTGTGAGGAAGTTTTTTAGTGTTTTATCAAATAATAGGTAGAATTATTACAATTGTAGAATTTACATAGAGACAATTAATGAGGGGTTTAATTTTATGTTGGAGGATAGAATGATAATAGAGGAATGAAGATTCAACCACCCAAATTTTAATGATATGGTAATAAGTACCATGAAAATTTCTTTAATAGAATGAGTAAATAAATCAAGTTTTAAATATGAGGTCACTAAGTTCATGAATATTGAAGTGACATCAAGAAGTTGATCAATATAATGGATGAAAGGAAAGAACTACACTATGCACTATACATGGTTTAATGCTTTAACTATAAAGAACATATGAACTATGAAAGTTAGTGAACCAAACCAAGGTTATTAAAATGTGATAAACATCCAAAAATACCTAGTATGATAAAGTAAGGGAATGATTATGTAATCTCCACTATTTTTTGTATTTTAAGAAAATAAAATAATACGATGTAAACATACTCTTCTCCTAATAATGGAAAATTTTTTATTTTATTTTTTCAATTAAGAATTCCTTTTAATCTAGAATATTTTACAAAAATATTTAATCACATCCCTTGTAAATTTATAAATATATATATATATATATAGAAATACCTAGTTGTGTCAACATTTAAACCCAAGAGTTGGGATCTACCCTAGTTAGCATTTGTAGTAATATTCATCTTATGAATCTCATAACCTTCCATTGGTAGAAATTGATGTTGTACATAGTATAGTCTAGAACTTTTTTTATATATAAATATATATTACATCAACTATCATGAAAATAAAAAATCATTCCATTTCATAATCAACATCATTTTTCAATATAATTACAAGCGAGATTGTGAATTAACTTTTGAAAATACTTTAATGGTGTGGGTGTTGATACCCAATGAATAATCATATATTTCATAAATGATTATGAAAAAGGAAACAAGAAACATGAGTACATATCCATTATAATGTAATATAATGATTTATTTCCCTAATGAATTATCTAGATTTCCTAAAAATCATGTGCTAGAGTTCTTAATAAAACTCATATATAGAGCTGAATCTATGTGCAAGATACCCTATAGGATGTCCCTGATATAACTAGAGGGAATAAAGAATCAATTACAAGATAATTTTTATTAATGGTTCATATTCCGTAGTCCATCCCCTTGAAGGGAAATAATTATCTTTATAAAAAAAGGATGATTCAATGCATATTTGATCCAACAACCTCGATCTCATCTAGATCACTATAAATAATAAGTATCCACAACAATTTTTTAATGAATTATTTGAGAAATTTTGAGGAGGTCAATACTTCTAAAAATATAAATCTTGATTCGAGATATCTTCAGCTGAAGTTACAAGGGTATTATATTTAAAATATATCATTTCATATAATATATGGACACTATACATTCATAGTGATTCCATTTGGACTTATAAATTCCCATAAAGTATTTATAGACTTGATAAATATATTATTTAGAGACTATATTTATAATTTTTTATAGTATTTATTGATTATATTATCATATAATCTAAAATTAAAGTGGAACATAAGTATAATATAATTATTTTTTTGATTAATTTATTTAATGATATGTTTTATATTATTTTTAGAATTTATGGATTTTAAATAGTGTAAATTGCATTATTTGAAGATATTATAGAGAGTGATGGGATTTCTATAGATCCTTCCAAGAAAAAGGTGATTGTAGAAGGTCCCAGAACTATATGCGTCCTGAATATTGATAATTTTCTAGGATTATTTGGGTACTACCAATCCTTTATGATAGATTTTTCATGATTTTATAGAAAAATAACTATGATACAATGGAAGGGGAAATGTATGTCTGGAAAAAATAATATGATAAAATATTTATGGAGCTTAATAGGATGATAATAAATACAAATTTACTCACACTCTCCTCATGAGGAAAAAGGTTTGTAGTATAAGGTAATTAATACGGATAATCTTAGGTTGTGTACTCATGAAATTTTATAGTGTGATTGTATATAACTTATGATAATTGATGATCCATGATCAGTACTACGAAATGCATGATTTGGAGTTATCATTTATGGTCCTTATATTGAATATATCAAGATACTGTATCTATTGATATAAGAGTTTCATATAAATTAGAAAAATGTATATAATGTATATATTCACACATAAGGAGTTGAAAATTCATAAATAATGATTGTTGGAGTTAATTAAGGATTTTAATTTCTCAATTAAAACCCATCTTGAAATGGTAAATATGGTTTCCAATTCTCTTAAGAGGATGGAACATACAACTTTATCCACAATGTGTACTGATAAAGACCCTATATTCATGGATTTATAAATTATTGTTCCAAAATTCATAAATTTTGTGAAGAATTCCAACTTTTATTATATGATTTCCCAAAAATCTATTTTTGAAAAAATCAATGAGGCACAATGGAATGATTATGAATATAAAGATAAATAGAATGGAAAAAATGTAATTTTTCATTCATAAAATTAAACATTAAAAAATATGGAGTCCTTTTATTTATAATTAGACTATACATATCATTGTCACCAAATAAAAGGAATGTTATACATGATGATTCACATAAATAATCTTTCTCCATCCACCCTAGAAGTACTCAGATATTCAGTGATCTTAGAGATCACTTTTAGTGGGATAACATGAAGATGGATATTAATGAATAAACATAAATGTGTCTGGAATTTCATAAATTCAAAAAATAGTTTCAAAAAAGGAGACCCAATCATTTGATACATATATATTAAATATGTTTTTGATAAACTTTTAGTCATTTCATAATAATAGATACTAAAGGTCCATTACGGTTTATTGTGTTTTAAGACTAGATATATAATCAATATATTTCATAAATTATAATTAACATCTCCCGTAGGGATATTCTATCATACTACCCATCATGGAAATTTCTTACATAATACCATTATATATTTCATAGGGTTATAAGGAATCTTATGAAAGGGTGATATCAAATTCTAAATATGGGTAAAAATACGATATGTCCACCAAAGAACATAAGTGAGAATATGAAAATGGGTATCAGAAAAATTTCATAAATTAATACAATCATAACTAATAAATCAAATATAATTGATCAAGAATCATGGAATGTGGTATTTTTAATAAAAATACATTCTTCATAAGAGTATAGAATCAGTAATAATCAATCATTAACTATGTGAACATACCATAAGAATAATACCTAAAATTTTGGCATATGAATAAGAATAAAAAATCATTTAAATATTAAAATACCAATGAAAAGGATATCATAGTGGATTTCCTTCACTAAAAATTCATTAATTTATTTAGTCAAAGTTCACTCCAATGACTATCATAGTGGAAACAATTCTTTACTAAATTTAGTACAGTTCCTATTTCATTCAATATTATCTCATGAGATATCTATATTTACCTAATAAATTATAGAAATATATAATTCCAATTCCCACCATCACATAATGAAAATAATACATATGTGATCCACAAGATCATATAATAATCTTCATAGCATCAAATCATTACCCATATTAATGAAATTAGTTTCATAAAAATTTCATCATATTAATATATTATAACTCTTGGATAATAAACATATTTCATAAATGTTTCATAATAACATAATTAAACCATGTGAGAGAAATGGGTTTCCAAAATTCTTAAATAAATTATCATCATTATAATACATAATGAAAAATAAATTGGATGGTATCGAAAGGTCATATCTACAATGATGTATACCAATAAAAAATGGATTTTTTCAAAGGTGAAAAATACCTTTAAAATAAAATCTTAACCATTCTTAGAAAATATGTGGAAAATATCCTTATATTTTGATTACATTTTAAATTAAAATTCACAGAATATTGATAATTTAATTTTATTGGTAAATAAAAAGAAAATTATGAATCTCAAAATAAATAATCATCATTATTTAATTAAAATATTTTCATAGTATATAAATTAAAATAAAACATTCTTTACCCATTTTTTCAAAAAGTTAAAATAAATTTTCATTGAAAATGTATCATTAAAAATATCACTTCTAAAACATTGTAAATAATCAAAAAGGTAATGAAAATGAAATTTTTAATGAATACCAATTATACATAAAAACATTTATAAAATAATTTTCGAAATCAAGGATATGGATGAAAACGTTTAACGACCCGAGAAGATATAAGGTCATATTCCCTTTAAATGAACTTTCATGATCATTTAATGTACCCAAGATAAGAAATTGGTACTAAAAAAATTTATTTGAATAACCATTTGAGAAAAAATATATGATTTTTAATTTATAATATCTATATATTTTCCTTCAAAAAAAATTAACATAGGTAATACCAAAAATAAATTGGAATATAACATAATACCATAACTCAAGTCATGTAATGATTTTCACAAGTTCAAAAATAATATATAATACATATATATTTATTATATATTTATTATAGATCCATATTATTACATAATACACTATGTATCATTCCATTATAATTTCTGATTATTCTTCTATTTACAATTTCTTCATTTAAATGACCATTCTGGTAAAAACTGGTCTGTTATCCTTACATGTTTCTGTTTCATGGTACTGGTAGTTATATAATGGTCATGTTTTTATAATCTATAGAATATTAATCATGACATAAACATAATTATTTTTCATATTATATGCTTTTATAACCATTCATGTAAAATCTATGTTGAAAAATGAATTACATCACTATGTGGAGAGAGTAGATCATACACACTAATAAGTAATGTTTCCACTTTATGATCGATGGAACAAGAGAAAGGTAAATAATACATCCAATTATAAGAATTATTATTACATAGAAAATATCATATATATATATATATACATATATTTATTTAATATAACATTATTTCATTCTATTTAAATTTTATATGAAAATCAAATCACATAGCTTCCTAGAGGTTTTGGTCTTTATGTACGCACAAGCGACACTATCATTTTCTAATGAATTGTACTGTAAAAACATAGATAATATATTATAATTAAAGAAGAATAATTATTTCCTAAAAAATGAATATAATAATTAAATACATCATAATATCCATCCATGAAATATGGTGATGGAAAAAAATCATACCACTATTTGGAGGTGATGGTATACACGTAAACACCAGTGATAAATTCAATTCCCATTTGATGGGTATGGGGTAGAAAATGGTTTTGAAATAATCATAATTAAATAATAGTATATTTTTTATATTGGATTCATCATGTTAGGTTGGATAAAACATATTTTTATGATGAACAAGCATAGATAAAAATATAACGAGTCGAGAAAAGGGATTGCATATTCTTTGAGATACCTCCTTTGGAAAAAACCTTCATATAACGTCAATTTATTATCAAATATGTTTAAAATGGAAAATAATGAAATATTAGGATAATATAATGTTGATTTATGTTAAAAAAAATAATGTCTAGACATGTTTGATAAGATTTTTTACCCTTATCTCTTAGTTTAACCCAACGGTAAACCCGTCTTAATCCTAACTATGGTATGAAAATTGTATGGATTTTAATATTCATTAGGATAAAAAATTAATTTGAAAAAATTAAATTATATTAAATATGATAATTTAAAATATGTAATATATTTTAGAAGATTAAATTTATATATGTGGGATAATTTAATTTTAAAAAATGTGGACAAAATTCAATGAAAACATTTTTTTAGAAAAATGAATTTATAAGTATAAAAATGAGATTACCTTCCTTATATTCCATGTAAAAATTATTAAATGAATGTTTAAATTTCGTATTTAATATAAATTATATAAATATTATTAACAAAATTAATCAATAAATATATATTTAAATTGTAAATATAAAAACACATTGTGGACCCTTAAGAAATTGTTTTGATGAAAATAAATCATTTTACATTCAAATGAATTTTTATTTATAACTAATTGATAACAAATAAATTAAATTTATACAATAGTATAAAATATTTTTATATTTATAATACTTAATTCATAAAATTTAAAATGTAACCATTTAATAAAATATACCTGATAATAACAATGTTAATAAAAATATATTTTGAAATAATTCTTTAGGATCAAGAGTATGTCCTAAATGAATTTGAAATCATTTTTTATTTATATTGAAATTAAATACCATTTAATGTGACTTATTTTATAATGTACAAACATTATTCATATAATTTCTGTGTTGCATGTAAATTAATCAATCAAATTCATCAAATTTATTCAATAGACATATATCGTAAAATCACTAAGTGTTACTTCAAAAACACAAAGGGATGTTGAAAATTTTACCCATGCCAATATATATATTTTGTAAAAACACTATATAATAATTCAAGGATATTTCCATGAAGTATAAATAAAATAATTCTATTTCGGTTTTTATGGATTTAATAGCAAAGACATCCAACTTTGTCAATTGATAAGATGTTTTCTTACTCATTAAACTTGCCAAGATGCATGTCAAGGAAGTTGAGAGGCCACATGGGGAATCTCATTTGGTTTTTTAAAATCATTATACATGGTTTATCTCTTTGTTTTATATGATTATTCATTACAAATTTAATAATGAGATGAACATCATTAAATTATGTCATCCTCAATTTGATGGCCAATCTAAAAGGATCATCCATAAAATTGATGTCATGTTGAGAGATTACTTGTATAAAATAAAAGTATGTTGGGATAAAAATATTCCATTGATATATTTATAAATAAAAAAATATTCCAATGAACTATCTTGATATCCAAATTTGAATATCTACATGGGAAGAGGTGTAAAACTCTTATATGTTGTGATGATGTTGGATAACTGAAACTTCATAAAACAAAATTTGTTAAAATGAATATAAACAATTTTTGGTACATTTATTTACATATTTGTGTTCCACATAGTCAATAGAAGATCCGCACTAAGAATAATTGAGTATACCTATATTATGAAGTTGAATAGAAAATTTTACTTTAATATTACCCTGTAATAATCACATGGTAATACATTTACTCTTGACATGTTTCAGAATTTAGAATAAATTCAAATATTCTTATTATTGTGGAAGGTTTTTTTAAGAATGGGGACATGAGATGCAATTTTTAGTGTTTGAACATCCTTAAATGGTGTTTTTGATGAATTTTATGGATGGGGGTCTTAAATTTTCTTGAGGTGGATTGAGAAAGGATGGATGGTCGATCATCTAAGTAATAGCAGCATCAACTCATTCACTGTGTGACATAGTATAAAATCCAAGAAATTATATAGGGTATAGGGATCCTCCCTCCTCTTAGATGATTTATAGTGTAAAAATCTATTCATTCCATGAATGGTTGCTATGGAGTTATCTTAATAAAATAGTTGTTATCCTTCCTTTTTTCTTACTTGATTAGTAGTGAAAATAGAGTATATTTAAAATTAATACTCCCCTCTCATACTCCCCATTAGTCCTTCCTTGATAGGGGTTGATTTTTGGTATAGATTTTAGGTAAATTACTTTCAGGTTTCATAATTTCATTTGTAGAAAAAAATTTGGATCAATTTTTTAGGGTTCATGATGATTTTAACCAGAGTGTATTAGATGTTTTCCACTGAATGAATGGGATATTTATAAGCTCTCATAAAGGTGGACATATTGTGATGACTGTATGTAGTTGTCTTCCATTTTAGTGAAGGTATTTTATTGAATGATTTTTAACAAGGTTTTTGGTTCAATTATGTGGAATTAACCATTGGAACGAATGACTTGATTTGGTCTTCTATGTGGATTAGGATTGGGGGAGTGTTGGGAGTGATTTTCACCTTATTTATGGAGGATTTAGTGAGTAGTTTTGTTGAGAAATAGTTTTTTCCTTGTACATATTTGATGAATTTCTCAGTATAATTATAATGCATAGATATGATTCAGTGTCAAAGTTTTGGGGTGGAACAAAATAGAGGAGGAATTGCTGATCATCAATCATTATAGTGATTTAGCGCATATCATGATGTAGTAGCTTCTGATCATGGATCTACACATAAATCATAATACTTTTTCTATGAGTAAGGTGGAATTTAAAAGTTTACATCCCAAACCCATTTTTATGTTATTTATAGTTTTAATGACCTTTTATGACTACTAGTGATCACATGGGGATAGATCTGTGTGTTTTAAGAAGAAACTGAGGTGTTTCGGGTAGTTCATAGTAAAATATCATTCAGAATCCATGATCACACACTATGCTTGGTATGTGAAAATGTTTGGTGTAATTACACTTCGGGGAAGAATAACACTGGGGACTACATATTGTGCACTGTTTATACAAATATTATAGTGATTCCATGTCATTTTTCTAAGAGATATTCGCATAAATTTTGTGTCTAGGGATAAGGCCATGTCAATGTACATGGATGGGAATACATGCACAGGGTGCTGAATATGGGTATTGGAAGACGAAAAAACCAAGGAGATGGGTAGCCAAGACAAAATGTGTACTGAGTATACACATCTAATGGGATGACAAAACCATTTGATTGTGTGTGGGTGTGGAAACACCCAAAAGATCAAACAGAGCCACATTCTATTTAACATGTATAAAAACCATTTAAATCACCAAATACATGATTATTATAGGGAGGGGACAAGTAAATAGTCTAGTTTCAAGAGACAACTTGTTTAATATGGGTACATGTAATGTACTCCCCTTGGATATTTCTTCAATACAAATCTTCATATCCAGGAATTGGATAAAGGCTCGTGAGTATCCTATACTATGTTGTTTTTTGTATGGGACATGATGGTGGAAATTATTTTTTCATATTTGATGTAAAGTGAGATGATGTTAGGGGTTTCATGAAATTAATTTATAGAACTATATCGGTTGAGATGGTTATCTTAGTCAATATTTATGAGGGTACATTGTGGAATAATATACTAATCACATGATCATGATCCCCATTATAGGATGAACTGGGATATAGTTAGTGTATCCCTTCGGAGACCAGGGCATGAATCTCTTCCATTACAACTTCCTAAGGTAGAGTTCATGGTATCATCATGACAATAATGCAAGGTGAAGATCCCCTATCTAGAATTAAAGCATGTAGGATTTGTGGCATCATTGGTTATATGTTCCCCTACATTGTATGTGGTTTTTTGGGGTTATTGGAATCATCAGGTATATGTTACCCTACTAAGTAGTTTTTTCTAGTGGGGCTCACAGTATAATCATGAGTATGATCCCCTATAAGGAATCTAGTTATGTATTTCAGTTTTTGGTATCCCATATTGGTTTTGGTATTGATCCCCAATCCTTGTAATGTTTCTTGAGACTCTAAAGGTTATTTGGCATCCCTAGTGGTCCTAGAAATGATCTTCGATCAGATTGTTGTGATCTCTCCTGTTTCATATTGGCTCCGGGTATCCACCATATGAGATGGTAATGATACCCTTTAGGGTGATTAGAACTTATAGGTTTACAATATGGTTAGTATATTCCCCCATCGAGGTCAGTTGGGATACCCTCTCTCATTTTTATTGTCTTCTAGGCTCCAACATGACATTCCTTATAGAGAGACCAAGTGATCTTGTTAACTCTGGAGCATACCAACTAGGATGGTGAGGATGTGCCATTATCTTAACAATACATAATAGAGTGTGTTATCTTGGATTCTCTATCAAGGATTGAAGAGTGGTTTCAGATGGAGTGATATCTAACAGACATTCGATGTGGTATAGGTGATGGAATCACGATGTCTGTTATCTAGAAGATGGGTTCCATTAGGGATTTTAGTGCTCATGTGGTGAGACTTCCATGATAACCATTTTCATTTAGCCTCGAGTAGAATCATAAGACCCATTGAAATGGAAGGACCTCATGAGACATAGAGTCTGAGATGTGTATATATTTGTGATTTTGTTGGTACTTGTATTTATTTCACATATCATGGTCAACACAGCTTTTGTATTATGTTTACTATTCATATATAGCTGAGGAGTGGTTGAGATGGAGTTTCTTATACTCTCTCACTTGAATTCCCTCTGGCATGGGTGGAGTAGAATATTATATTTTATTTTTCCCCATTTACTTTTGGGTTTTTGGGTTCTAACTAGGGACTTTTACACTAACCCTTACATTAGATTTTCCTACACATGTCATTTCATGTGTAGATGATATTTATTTCAATAGAGCCCAAAGAGGACTTGGAGTAGGCAGGTCATAGTGAGATGGAAAAACTAAGGAGTATATTGGTGTATGACTGAGGTATGTTCTGGTGGTTCCATTTGATAGTAGTCCCATCCATCTAAGTAGCTTGGAATCGCCTTTTGTTTTTAGTGGGATTTTATTTTTCCCTTTGTATGTTTCTTTGTAAATTTTCTCAACTCTTATTGTGGGATAGATGTATTATTTTCATTTTTACTCCATTTTTATTTCCAATGCATTATTTTAGGGAGATATATGTTCGTGCATGTGTATATGTACAATTGGATGAGGCCATCCATGTATGTGATATTCATACTTAGTGATGGTCACCAACTGCTGGCCTATTAGAGGCTGTATTGGGGTAGTAATGGGTCAGACCATGGTGGGTCATGTCAGGATAGAGTGGTATCAATGTAGGACCATTCATAAAAATACTGAATTTGAAATTGGATTAAATTTATAGAAATATTTTTAACGTTGATGATATTTTTATTTTAAGATAGGGAATATTGTGTTGGTGTAGAAACTGACATACCTACTCTCCAGGACACTGATAACCTTCGTCCTGATATTGAATGTTTATGCACTGGTTGTAGGGAAATTTTGAAACCTGTGTCATATTGGAATGGGTTTTGGTTTTCATTTCCTTCTGAATTTAGGTTTACACATATGGGTTTTTTAATTTATAACATGGTGATTATATTTAATGATACCACTACAACGATATCCGAACATGGTTCCATGGTGGTATTGTGATGAAGATCTGGCCAACGATGAGGCTTTAGTGGAAACCTCGGTGAAAGATGTGTTACCTTAGGGTGATCCTCCAATTGAGAAACCAATAATTATTTAGTTGGTAATTCAATTACTTTATAATGTGGATTCTTGTTGTCTGAGTGCACTGTATGAGTTCCAGAGGCAGTGACCTCTTAGGTATTAGGGTGATGCAAAAATTTAGGAATTTTATGATTAGATTGAGGCAGTCACACAAGTTTTCATCTATGTGGGGAAAACTCCTGATATAGTGGTCGATCTAGTGGTGAGTCTTCTATGTGGATCATCTCGGCGCTGGTGGAGACTAGTTATGAACACCCATGATGAGATCATTCTCACATGGGATGTATTTTAGATAATTTTATGGGGTGAGTTTTGTCTATCCACATTGAGATCTATGCATATTATAGTGGTTTTATTGCTTTAGAGAGATTGGATTTTCATGTAATATTATTTCTATAGGTTCAAATACCTTTCATGATACTTCATGGATATGGTTGGACATCTAGAGCATGGACCTTCATTAAAGTATTAGAGAGGGATATAAGGTATTTAACAATATCATTGTGAAATTCAACCTATTTTGGGGTTCTTGCGTTTCCCTTAGTGGTTGATATAATTATATTAAATAAGAATCCAACTTTTTATGACAGGCATGTAAGAGCATAGACCCTAGATTCTAGTAGCTAATGATAGGTGCATGGATCTGATCTTGTGAGACACTTCATGAGAAGACATAAGGATGGATATACTATGTATTTGGGATCCTAGGCTGGATTTAGATAGTTGTGGGAGAGGCAGTGTTTCACTTGTGATAGATAGGGATATTTTCATGGGGTTATATGAAATGTCTTGCTGTTGAAAGGGGGATGGTCAATGGACTACCCTAGAAGAGACAATGACTGGATCATGGAGTTATACTTGATGGATAACATTTTTGAGGAGGTGGAAGAGGAACAAGAGGTGTAAAATAGTTTGATATGTTTCCAATACTCTTCCCATGTGGTGCGCTCAGAGCTCATTCAGATGGAGTACGAGGGTGAAGAAAATTGTTGGCCGTAGAGTTTAAGGATCCCTTAGATTTTAGTATGATTATAGTTAGGCTCGATTTACTTTATAATTTTTATGTAATGTGGTTATTTATTGTTCTTATGTACTCTACTCTTTCAAACTACTGATAGAGTTTTATCTAGAGTGACATAGGTTTTTGGTAGAGCCCTTGGATGATGATGTTTGGAATATCTCAAACTCATGTGGAATTGAGATGCTTCACACACAAAGACATGTCATTCTAACAAGATAAAAAAACCATGTGGGGGAGTCAGTGCTTCCCAAAAAGGATAGTTTCATGGTGTAGAAGACGATTCCATTTGATTTGTGTGTTTGGGGGAGTATTATTTATTGGAGTGCATATGTAGGACCTAATGATACTAGTAGATCCATTATGCTTTACCCTTACAATCGAGGCTCCTATAAAGAGGATTAGTGACCACACACATCTACATATATTATTACCTTACTCTAGGAGTACATTTCCGCATAAAGAAACATTTCATAGTGAGAGGGAGACCTTAATATGGTGTTCCTTGGTGTGGATTAGTTCCCTACCATCCATGCACATATGATTTTTCTTCAGTGGGTGAGGAAATGTTTTAGGCTTAGAAGACACAATTTACATCCTCTGAGGAGTGATCACATGATGAGAAGGATGAGAGAATGGGTGGGAAGATACAACCATCTATAATCTTGTTTCTAGTATCTGCCATTAAGTATAAGTTCATTGAGATTTTTGTTTCCTACATTAGTGGTGGAGATAAGGATTTTTACCTAATAACATGCTGGGGTTTCTTCCACAATAAGAGTTTTTTCTTTACATGCCAGTACCCAAGGATAGCCCCAATATTTTGGGCTTTATATTGATTGACTATTGTTGAGCTTCATGAGTTCTAATGAAGTTGGAGGATTAATAATAGAGGTCCTAGTAAGACCCAGTGTGTTACTTGGGAATCCATATATTGTTCTTTTTTACCCCCATGTTCTATGAGTTAGAGTTTCAAGAGAGATACTTGGGGAAGGAAATACATATCTCTAGTTGTTAGTGGTTACCCCACCTCTTTGTAGTGATTTATGATGAACAACTAGAAGATATTATTCATGACACCTCGTGTGACCGGATAGCCACTAGTTATGGTCATAATGGATTTACAAAGGTGTGTATTGTGTCATCTATTCAATAATTAACTATGAAACCAGTGATTAAATGAGGCGATGTGCTAAGGATGTTTTCCCTTAGTAGTACATCTAGGAGAGGGGTGGTTAATCCATGTCGAGTGATCTGTTAGGGTTCTTGAGAATTTTGTTTTGGGTTTAAATGTTGGCATATTGTAGCTATCACTCAAACATCAACATATCACTAGATGGGGCTATGCTTTTCAAGCTCTATAGATCATTATTGCATGGGTCAGAATCCATGGGGACAACATTTTTAGGATTAGAATTGGTACTATCAATAAATTTTGAGGGTGAAGTCCATCCATGGGTGGATTATAATTTTCATGTTATGTATTTATTAACATAAGTATAGTATAGTGGTGTACTGATAGACATTTTTACCATAATTAAATAGAGTGATTTGAGTTCTAATCATATTCTAGATGAGAATTCATATGAATGAATCATTGCATGATGATGGCAATGTTTGAGTGGGACATTAGGTGTTGTTTGGTTTTTATGGATCCCGTGGTTATGAGGTTATTGACTATATGGGAACACTATGGTGAGCACACTGGAATCGTAGAATCATTTGGAAGCTCAGTTTCCAACTATTTTGTAGTCTTTCACTTTTATGGGATGAAAATCCAAAATGTGGGGAGAGTGTAGAGACTTGGGTTTTTTCATGTACGAATTTAGAATATTTATAAAATTTTTTCTAAAGTTAGGTGCATTTTTATTGAGGGATTACATGACCTAGATATCCTTGATGTGGTGATATTAAAAATATTATATCACAATTGTGCATTTTTTAGTAAATGACAACTATACCATGATTGATGTATTGAATTAGAAATAATATTAATATAGTTGAGTTCAAAACAATGTGCTTACCCTAGGAATAATATATTGTTATATTACATTGGAGGATCAATGTAAAGAATATTGGTAAGTGTGTTGGTTATATTAGC
This sequence comes from Viscum album, assembly GCA_963277665.1. Taxonomy (NCBI): domain Eukaryota; kingdom Viridiplantae; phylum Streptophyta; class Magnoliopsida; order Santalales; family Viscaceae; genus Viscum; species Viscum album. Next base: position 1,442,003,199 of record OY728145.1, on the reverse strand, counting down.
TTATAAAAATAATTTATAATCTTCCTAACTCACATTTTTTAAATCACAGTAGAGTAAATGTGAATAATTTTAAATTTTATTATAGATAAAATGAGGTAGAACTAAATAGAGGAGGCATCACTGATCTTCGATCATGAAAAATATATCTCTAGGATCACGTTGAGGGAACTTCTAAGCATGGATCTAAACTTAAAGCATCATTGTTTTCCACAACTTAGGAGGATTTGTAAATTTTTCATCCCAACCACATTGATGAATTTTTTTAATGTTTTAGAACCCTATTCAAAATACAAGTGATTCCACAAGGGATGATCAATGACTTCAGTGTAATCAAAGGAATTTTGGGTGGCTCATAGTTAATTCACATTAAAATAATTTTATCGCATGGCATGTAGTGTAAGAGAAAATGTTTTCTATTATTCACATTAAGTAATGATGAATATTGTGGACTACACACATTTTATGTTGGGGGGTAATATGAATAGTGAGCCCATATTGTGCGTGTACAGAATATATCTATACATATCATGTCATGTGAGAACTCAAAGTGGTAGTGCATGGCTAGGTACAGAGGAACAGTTTTCCAAACATGACCGAGGAGCTGGGTAGCCAATACATATCGTATACCGAGGGTACATTACATGTGGGTTGATATGGCCAGTTAGTTATTTATTAGCCGGTACATGCCCATGAGGTCAAATTGAGTCACACATCATGTTACTTTGGTACATTCCTTGTAGATCACTAATTATATTATACGTACTTAGAGTGGAAATAGACAGTGATCGATTACCAGATACATATCGTGTACTATGGGTATATTCTATATACTCCCCTAGTATATTTCCCCCACATGTTTAACTATATTAAATACTCTGACAAATCCCCATGAGTATCCTATCTTGCATAGTTTCCACATGAGGTGAAATGGAATCCACGGTTTTGGTGTCTGGGATATGATGTGAGGTGATGTTAGCAATTCTCTTGACATTTACATGTAGAATAATATCATTTGATATGGTTACCTTACTATATCCCCTTGATGGTTCAGTGCGGCATTACATCCTCATAGATGGATTGTATTCCCATCGTCCAGATGAGCTCGAATAGAACTAGTGTATCCCTCTAGGATGTCAGGGTGGGATTATCTATTATATCAACATCCTCAGGTAGGGCTATTGGTATCATACTAACCATCATAGAGGGAGATAATACCATATCTTACATGAAGATAGTTGGGATTTTGGCATCATTGGGTCTATGGACCCATACATCGAGGGAAGTTTAAATTGATTTTTTACAATTATCATGTATAATATCCCCTACTAAGAAGTTGGATCTAGTGGAGTTCATGGTATCATTGATTGAATGATCCCCTACATGGAATTCTGAACCGTATTTCAAGTTGTATTATCTCCTATTGTTTCTGGGTATGATCCCTTATCTATGTATCATGTATTGAGAATCAAAATGGTTTGTGGGGTCCCTTAGTGGTCATGGGAATGATCCTATATCTGAGTGTTATGATATCCATAGATCCGTATTAGGATATTGGTGTCCCACATTTGGAATGGTCATGACCCCCTTTCTAAGTGTATAGATCTTCTAGGCTTATACTAGTGTTAGTGGAGTCCCCAATATAGGATGGATGGGATCCCCTATATTATTGAAAATCTCTATTGGTCTATATCATGACATTATTCATGGATAGACCATAATGGAAATTTTTCTTATGCGTGATCAACCTAGGATGGTGGGGTTGTGTCAGCAACTTAGCGATAACCAATGGTGCATGTTATCTCCAATGTCCCATCATGGATGCAGTAGTTATTCCTAATGGAGTGATATCTCTCATACATTCTATATGGTGTAGTTGAGTGAAACCTGATTCATTTTATCTATTGTGTGGGTTTCATCATGGATGGTAGGTCACATGGGGTGAGATCCCCTATATTAGCAATACCTTTTACACTCAAGATGAATCTTATGGATGGTGGAGAGGTCGGGACCTCATTGGACATAGAGTCTGAGACACCTATATATGGGTGATTTTGGAATTCCTTATAGTGATGTCACATATATTGGTCGACAAAGCATGTGAATTGACTTGACTAGTCATGTATAGCAAGTTAGTGGATGCGATTGAGTTTCTTGTTCTCTCTTGCTTAGTTTCCCAAAATATTGGGTTGAGGGAGCTATTGGATTTATGTTTATACATTTTATTTGGGGGTTTGAAGTTCCTACTATATATTTTTACACTGACTCCTATATATGATTCACCTTTGTAATGCCCCAACCCCAGATAACCCGAGTTGGTACATTATTTTAATACATTGGCATGTTTATAAGAAATCATGTCCCGAAGGACCGATCGGTTTAGAAGTCTTGGAAAATAGATTACATACAAGAATGATACATTACACGTAATAACATACAAAAAACATAAATAATCCTTCAATAATGACATTATTTCCTTGGATTAACCCTACATATCTATCACAATACACTTCTTGGAATCCTGTGAAAAATAAAACATAGAAAGGGGTGATCTCAGATGCTTAATAAGGATAACAATACAACAAAAATTTTCATAAATAAGAATAAACATTTAAGGCAATGCATAACTAAAACAAAAGCCTTTTAAACATGAACTTAATCATAATATGGAAAAAATAAAATGAAGTAATTCCATTTACTTATTCACAATGATATTCTACTAGTCGAATAATCACATACAATACCAATAATCACTTTCATAATGATGGAATGCATAACGCCAGACTATCATAACCACATAGTCAAGGCCTTGTGCCAAGACTAAAAATAATATTTTTTTTAAGGCCATGTGCCAAGACAGTAGTTTGTCTCATGAGACCTACCGATGAATCGAGGAGCTATAACGGTCTCCACCCGTCACATTCTATGTCTAATGCATTACTCATAAGAAAATGTTTAAACATAACATAATCATTCATATTAAAACTAGCATATAAAATGTCAATACTTTATCCATAAACCATGAATGGTATAAAAATAACACATCCATTGAAAAACATATCAAAAAACCTTCAATACTATATGTAAGTTTTGTATCGTAATAAATTAACCTCAATTAAAAATAATATTCAGTAAAGGTTGATAACATAGTTGAAAATGATGAGTAAATCTTTTTGAGATAAATAACCTTTTTGTAAAATTATTTAAAACTCACACATTTATAAAGGAAGTAATTTAAAATAGATTTTTGAATCAAAGTGTCCCATACCACATTGAATCTTTTGAAAATAATTATCATTTCAAAACATTCATGTCCATATAAATAAATCCTTAAAATCATTTTTAAAACAAGGAAATTAATTAAAATTATTTAGAAAGATAAATCTTTAAAACATTTAAAATTTTCATTTTGATAAAGTGTGAATTTCACAAATACTTAAAATATTCATTTTGAAATCATTTTTATGAAAAATGGAAATGGATGATAAAAATTTCACAGTAAATACTTACACATAAACAATCTCGGATAAAAATGATATTGAGGAATTAACCCTTACTAATTTAGTAACTTATGAAACATACACCCCATGAAAGAGGTATCATACTATGAATATGTAAATACAATTAAATTAAATTTAATTACTCAAAGAATACAATTATGGGCAGTACATAAACTACACTAAAGGTAATAGTGGCAATATGGCATGAATCTCACGGGAATACAGAGTGTGATGAAAACCCCTTACCTTGCACGTTCCTTTAGTCGATGGTATATTAAACCTCACGTATGAAGACCTTAGTATGAAATTAAATTATACCAGAACCATATTAATATTTTTGATATTATACATTATTAATTTATGACTTTTTACTACCCATTTAATAATAATTTCCAGGTTAAATTAACATTTCGGGTAATAATCGCTTTCTTTATCGTACATGTATTAACTTGTTACTCTTGATTGTATCTCTTAGATCCTGATTTAAATTAATATAGAATATTAAACATGATTTATATATCATATATATTTTTAATATAATTATGTATAATATATATATATGTGAAATGGAAAACACCATTTTTTGAGACAGTAGTCCGTACGTACGCATAAACGTTGTTTCCATTTCCATAACGTATTGATCGGAACTAAGTGAATAAAATATTTTTAAGTACATATATATATATATATATATATATATATATTTCTAGTAGCATTATTATTTCATATATTACAACCATATTAGAAATATATATTTTTATAATCGTCGATGAATGGTGAATGTGGAAATGAATCTCATCGCGTCGTGGAGACGGTAATCCGTACGTATGCACGAGTGACAATATCATTTCCTTAAAGGTGTGGAATTGGATAGTATATTAATTTTACAGAGTCATTATTATGTTATTTTCATTATTTATATACATATTACTCATCATTATATCCATCCAAATAACATAGTGTTGAATAATAAATTACACCACGACGTGGAGACGGTAAGTCGTACGTACGCACGCATGGTGACATTATAATTGATAAGATGGATTGAAAAATGAATATAGTTGTGAAATATTTATAATAACATCATAGTATATAGATTATACTGTAGTTATTATTTTATAATTGAAATAACAAATAAAGGAGAAGTGGAAGAAGAATGGAACTTGAAAGATGGTGGTGAAAACATTACCTCTTCTTCGGGTTCTTTCTTTTGATTTGATCAAAAGGGCTCCTTAGGATGGGTTTCTGATCAAACTAAGGACTCTAGGTTTATTTTAAGAAAGTTGATAGAATATTTGGGCAGGGGTTGGCCGAGCCCAAATTCATTGACGGAGTGAATTATAGGGAAGGGGAATTTCCTTTTTAAAAGAGGGGTGAGGGGCACCTTAGGAAAATCTAGAAATATTATCTTATAATAAATTCATATTCATTTTATAATGGATCGAAAGTGTATTATATAAATTTTAAGGTGGGGAAAGGTCAAAAACCACTCAAAAATAGGTTTTAGACTGGTTTGCGTAAGTATATTAATTTTATATTTTGGATTTAACTCTTAGTTAAATAGTTTGACATTTAGCATGTCTATTTGTATTTTTATGTTATATTGTCCATAAACATCCTATAAACTTTCAAGAGACCCCAAAGTGGTCCATTAATAATAAACCTATAATTTTATAAGTCCTATGGCCGAACCTTATATTTTTAGGAATAGAATATCAATTAATAATATAATTTTTTTAAAACTCTTTTAGGTTATTTTGACACTATTTAATAAATGATTTTTTTGTTAATGTCTTAAAAACATTATTAATTCTAACCAAATTAATTTAAGTAATCTCAACATATCATATTAACCAATAAATGTTATGGATGTCATCAAAACATTCAAATTATATTTATTTTAACATTTATAATACTAATTATTTGATTCTTTCATTAATAAGAAAAATATTTCATCATTATTGTGTCATTGTTAAATTTAATTTTTAAATGTATATAAATTATAGATAAATTAAAATTATTTAGGAAATATTTCTAGATTTATAATTAATATATATAGTCTAAAATATAACATATATAACCCTATTTAATTTTTTTATTCTAAAAGATACATGCTTATGTCATTTTTTAATTTGCATTAACTTAATTAATATAATGTGTCATTATCACATAAAAGTGGATCCATAGGTCCCCAAAATACACCCAAATATTCCCATGGTAATAAATTTATCAAATAATAGGGTTAGGACACGTTTTTGGGAAATTTATTATTATTATTATATTATTTTTTTACCTTTATTTACTAGATTTATCATTTAACCATGACATATATAATATTTACCGACGTAATTATTCAAATTGTTTAAAAATAAAAGATACCTATTTACAGAATTTAGACCTCATGATTCTAAATATGGAATCCATTCGTCTAAATTCAAAACCCAGAAGTGGAAGAAATTAATTTAAATTAATTACATTTTTAAAACAAAAAAACGTGTTTTTAAGAGATAATTACTATCAAAAGATTGACATATGCTTATGTCCAGTTTAAATGTAAAATTATGTCCAATGACCAAAATTGTATTAAATTGTAAAAATATAATCTAATTATACACTAAATCACTAAAATTATTAACTTATCACTAATAAATAATTCGATTAAAAAAGTCATGTTTAATTAAAATTTAGTATTTTTCACCATTCATCAAAATATGAAAGTTATCCGAAAAGTAACAAAAAATCACCCTAAGTAAATTTTGATATTCCTAATCAAAAAATGAAGTCCATTTTGAAAGATAAAATGTATAAAATTTCAAAAATTGGGTATTATTGTTCATAATGGCTAGTTTGATTGGTTGGGGTGTGGGTTAGAACTTGAAGTTGTGTAAAACACATGGTACTGCAGTATTCAAAGAGAAGCATACCGTGGAATCTTGGGGTGTCACATTCTCACCTCCTTCAATAAATTTCATCCTTGGAATTTGAAATTAATTTTCAATAATAAAAGGTTTAAAATAGTAAATACATTTGGGAAAACCCACATCGGAAATTAGGTTAATAAAAGTTAGTCTTAATAAGAGGAAAAGGGAAATGAAAGGGTCACCACCAAGTTATGATCTCGATTAGGAGAATATTTGTGGAAATTAGATACATATAATTGGACGAAAAACTTAAATATTTATAGGTAGTGATTGAGGTAATCAATCATAATCAAGTGTAAAATTGAGGGAATTAAATTCATCAATCTATGATTTTTTAAAATACCATCGGTTCAACAAAACATATATTATTAAGATAACACATTTTTTGTTTTAAGATACCTTAGCAAAGGTATAAGAATTAATTTATTCATATAATAAGAGAAAAAGAAAAACATATAATAGGAAAGTAGAGTCCCATCCTTTAATAAAATTTCCACTACAAACTCATCTTTCACTCTAAATGATAATAGAACATAAAAATCATATTCTATTTATCCTATTCGTATAGGGTTCAAAAAAATGAATTTATAATTCATCTACCATATGTTTTTAAATAATGACTACATTATTCAATAAATGAAATTAGGTGGGCCAGTGGTAGGTGATACACTCTTGTCGCCCTTCGGTTGTGGGTTCAAGTGTTGTGGCCTAACCAGACGCGAAGGGTTGCCGCCCAACCTCCGAGTTGTCATTTTATGGAAATACAAAAATAATCTCAAACTATAATTATCCAAAATACTTCTATCAAAAATCACAGTCCAAAATTTATATGGAAGGTAAACACAATGAAGATCCTTTTTTCCACATAATTACATGTGAACACCTTCATCATGTATTCTTTCAAAACAATGCATAATCCTGAATTACCATAAAACCTTATTGATTACATTCATGATCCCTTATTCCTTATAGAATACTGGATATAATCCTACTATAAAAAAATGTTGTAAACTCAAACAATTATGGAATTTACGAATCATTAATCAGTTTCAAGGTAGTAAAAAATATCCAATATAATTTAACAAAATTAATAATGTATTATTCCTAAATCACTACATCAGTATCAGAACCATATTATGGTTTTTCTTTATCTCAACCATATATTTTCAATAAAATTAACCTTCTATTGAGTCAGTTTTCTTGGTTGCACACAATCTCAAGTCCTTAATGAAATAGTACTGCATTACAATCCTTATATACTCCATAATTATTATAACTAGTACATTACTGATACAACACTCAAATGACATAATTCTCTAATAACAACATAATAAGTCTAATCATTCCACCTCATCTGTGGTAGTATCATAACTTGATTATTATCTAATAGCATCATTTTGGGCATACTTTGATGATTTGGACATTGGTTCACGTAGTTTCCCAACTCCTTGGAGATGAAGCATTGTACATTTGAAATATTTTTCTTACCCTTGCAGTCACATACATGGTGTCCATTTTCTCCTCACTTATAACAAACTCTCATTCCCTTCAATCATGTTCCAGGGTGTTTCGTCCCACAGTTATCACATATGGAAAATTCTTCTTTTCCCTCTTCCCTATATCCATCTTTCTCTCTTACATCCTTTTCTTCTCTTGCTTCCCTTCAAAGCAATATCATTCTGAGAATTTTTTACTAATCTTATTAACACATGATACTATTTATTCATATATAGAGAATACATGGGAGAATATTTACCTTCTAAATGTTAGCTAAATATCGTGAAAGATATGATCCTTCTTACTCGTTTGATCATACATATAGGTTGGAGTTCACATTAATTATATTGGGCACCATTTCAACACAATGGAATGAACTAGGTCTATTTATGGTGCACAAGTTCTCGTTCGAGTCTAGCTCAATGTGGTGTTTGTGGGTTTTACCCCTAGGTACATCTATGCTAGAGCTTCCTCTACCTGCTCGTATCCAAACAGGGAATTATTTTATTAGAAAAATCACAAAATCTATACATTATATAAATTCTAGGAATTTCCTCTATACTAATCCTCAATGTATACCTTAGGACTATGTGCTCTAATCAGAGTCCATATAAATCTAGCATCCAAGGTTATTTCTGAAAATCCTATGATACCAATTGTGACACCCCAACACCAGTTACCCAGAGTCGGTGAATTATTTTAATACATTGGCATGATTACAAGGAATCAAGCGGATAGACAGATCGATTTTGCAGTATTGGAAAATAGATTACATACATGAATGTTATATTACACATCATAACATACAAAACAACATAAATAATCCTTCAAGAACATCATTATTCCCTGATATTAGTCCTACATATCAATCACAATACATTTCTTGGAATCCTAGGTAAAATTAATCATAGAAAGGTGTGAGTTCAGATGCTCAGTAAGGATAGCAATACAACAGAAATTTTCCTAAATAAGCATAATCATTTAAGGCAATGTATAACTAAAACAAAATCCTTTTAAACATGAACATAAAAATAATTTGGAAAAAATAAGATGAGGTAATTTCATTTACTTATTCACATGGATACTCTACTAGTCGAATAATCACATGCAATATCACTAACCACATTCATAAGGATGGAATGCATAATTTCAGACAATCATAACCACATACTCAAGGCCTTGTTCCAAGACTACAAATATGATTTTTTGAAGTCCTTGTGCCAAGACACTAGTTTTTATCATTAGACCTACTGATGCATCGATGAGCTATTGTGGGCTCCACCCATCACTTACAAAGTCCAATGCATTCCTCATATGAGAAGGTTTAAACATAACATAAACATTCGTATTAAAACTATCATACCAAATGTCAATACTTTATCCATAAACCATGAATGGTATAAAACTAACACATCCACAATAAAACATATCAAAAAACCTTCATTACGATATTGAAGTTTTTTATCATAATAAATCAACTTCAATCAAAAATAATTTCCAGTAAAGGATGCTGACATAGTTTAAAATGATGAGTAAAACTTTTTGAGAAAAATACCTGTTTTGTAAAATTATTTAAAAGTCACACATTTATAAAGGAAGTAATTTAGTAGAGATTTTTGTATAAAAGTTTCCCATACCACTTTGAAGCTTTTTAAAAGATTTATCATTTCAAAACATTCTTTTCCATATAAATAAATCCTTAAAATCATTTTGAAAACGTGGAAATTAATTAAAAATATTTAGAAAGATAAATCTTTGAAAGTTTAAAATTATGATCTTGATAAAGAGTAACTTTCACAAATCCTTAAAATATTCATTTTGAAATAATTTTTATGAAATATGCACATGGATGATAAAAATGTCCCAGTAAATACTTACACATAAACAATCTTGGATAAGAATGAGATTGAGGAATAAAACCTTACCAATTTGGTAACATATGAAACATAAACCCCATGAAAGAGTTATCGTATAATAAATATGTAAATACTCATAACTTAAATTTTATTACTCAAATAATACACTTATGGGCAGTACATAAACCACACAAAAGGTAATAGTGGAAATATGGCATGAATCTCACTAGAATAAGGAGTGAGATGAAAACCCCTAACCATGCACATTCCTTTTGCCCAGGGTACATTTACCATCCTGTATGAAGACCGTAGTATGTTATTAAATTATACCATAACCATATTAATATTTATGATATCATAAATTATTCATTTATTACTTTTTACTACCCATTTAACAATAATTTCCATGTTAAATTAACATTTCGAGTAATCATTGCTTTCTTTATCATGCGTGTTTTAACTTGTTAATCATGATTGTATCACTTAGATAATGATTTAAATACTTCCAAATATAAAATATTATTTATATATCATATATATTGAGAATATAATTATGTATAATAGACATACATATGAAATGGAAAACACCGTTTATGGAGACGGTAGTCCGTACGTACGCATAAACGTTGTTTCTGTTTTCATAACGTATTAAATGGAACTAAGTGAATAAAATATTTTTAAGTACATATATATATATATATATGTATGTATGTATGTATATATCTCCAGTAGAATTATTATGTCATATATTAAGACCATACTAGTAATATATATTTTTATAATCGTTGATGAATGGTGAATGTGGAAATGAATCTCATCTCGTCGTGGAGACGGTAATCCGCACGTATGAATGAGCGATAATATCATTTCCTTAAAGGTATGGAAATGGATGGTATATTAATTTTTCAGAGAAATTATTAAGTTATTTTCATTTTTTATATACATATTACTCATCATTATATCCATCCAAATAACATAGTGTTGAATACCAAATTACAGCACAACTTGGAGACGGTAAGCCATACGTACGCAGGAATGGTGACATTATCAATCATAAGACAGATAAAAAAATGAATATAGTTGTGAAAAATATATAATAACATCAAAGTATATAGAATATACTATAGTTATTATTTTATAAAGGAAATAACAATTAAAGGAGAAGTGGAAGAAGAAAGGAATTTGAAAGAGGGTAGTGAAAACATTGCCTCTTTTTCAGGTTATTTCTTTTGATTTGATCAAAATGCATCGTTAGGATGGATTTATGATCAAACTAAGGCCTATAGGTTGAAGTGAGGGAAGTTGAGAGAATATTTGGGCAGGTTTTGGCCGATCCAAAAGGCTTTGATGGTGTGAATTTAGAGGGAAGTGGAAGTTCCCTTTTATAATAGGGGTGAGGGGCACCTTAGGAAATGCTAGAAATATTATTTTATAATAAATTCATATTCGGTTTCAAATGGATCCAAAGTGGATTATTAAAATTTTATGGTGGGTATAGGTCGAAAAACACTCAACCAATAGGTTTTAGAATGGTTTGGATCACTATATTAAATTTATCTTTTTTATTTATCTCTTAGTTAAATAGTTTTACATTTACCATGTCTCTTTGTATTTTTATATTATATATTCAATAAACTTATTATTAACTTCCAAGTGATCCCCAAGTGGTCCATTAATAATAAAAATATCATTATATAAGTCCTTTGGCCTAACATTATATTTTTAGGAATATAATATCAATTAATAATATAATATTCGTTTTAAAAACTCCTTTATGTTAATTTGGACACTATTTAATAATTGATTTTTGTTAAAGTCATAAAAACATTATTAATTAGAAACAATTTCATTTAAGAAAACTTAACAAGTCATATTAACCAATAATTTTTTTATGTCATCAAAACTTTAAAATTATATTTATTTTATCATTTATAAAATTAATTATTTCATTCTTTCATTAATAAGGAAATATTTCATCAATATTATGTCATAATTAAATTTACTTATTCAATGACTAAAAATTATAAATAAAATACAATTATGTAGGAAATCGTTTTATATTTACAATGAATATTTATATTGGAAAATATATCATATATAACCCTATGTAAAATTTTTTTTGCTAAAAGATATATACTTATGTCATTTTTGTATTTACTTTAACTTAATTAATATTAAGTGTCATTATCACATACAAGTGGATCAATGGGGTCCCAAAATAAACCCAAAGATTACCATGGTCGGAAATGAATCAACCAATAGGGTTAGGACACGTTTTAGGGTTATTTTGTTTTTATAAATATATTTTTTACCATTATTTACCAGATTTACCCTTTAACAATTGTAAATAATATATTTACTGATGTAATTATTCAAAATGTATAAAAATAAAAGTTAACTATTTACACAGTTTGGACATCCTGATTCTAAATATGGAATCCATTATTCTAAATTCAAAACACAGAAGTGGCATAAATTAATTTAAAATCAATTTCCATTGTTAGAACAAAAAAACATGTTTTTAAGAGATTATGACTATCAAAAGATTGGCACTTGCTTATGTTCAGTTTAAATGTGAAATTATGTCAAATGACCAAAATTGGATAAAATGGTAAAAATATAATCTCATTATACTCTAAAATCAATCAAATTCATACTTTATCACAATTAATTAATTCAATTAATAAAGATGTTTTTAAATAACATTTAGTAATGTTAACTATTCTTCAAAATATGAAAGTTATCTGAAAAGTATCAAAAATTCACCCTATGTTAATTTCGATATTCCATATCCAAAAATGATTTCCATTTTGAAAGATAAAATGTATAAAATTTCAAAAAGTGGTTATTAATATTCATAACGGCTAGTTTGATTGGTTATGGTGTGTGTTATAACTCAATGTTTCTTAAAACACACGCTACTGCATTTTAAAAAGAGAAGCGTACCATAAAATATTGGGTTGTTAAATCATTAAAATTTCATCTCTTATTCAAATTATAGGCCTTTTGAAGAATTTCCCATAGGATGAGGTGGATGCATTACATTATGAGATTGATAAAATTACATGTATATTCGTTCACGACCGAGGTGTATTTTGGGGGTTAAATTTAATAGTTTTCCCCATCATCTGAGTAGTTTTGACTCCATTTTATTATTTGTTAGTCTTTTGTTTCTCCACTTGTATTCTTTTTGTGATTTTTATGTACTCTGTTTGTGGGTTAGATGTTGTTCTTAGATTTTTTATTCCAGTTTTATTATCTTTTCACTATTTCCTGGAGATGTATGCAGGTGTGTCCGTATAGGTATCATAGTCTATGTACTCCCTCATTTTATATATGAATAATCGATGCTAGTCACTATCAACAGGCCTATTGGTGTCAAGATTGAGGTAGTTTTGGGTCGGGTCCAACTGGGCCGAGTTATATCCAGTTGAGGCTCAATAAGGTTTTAAGCAGTTATGAGTATTTAAATTAATTTAGAATAAATTATTCATTTAATGTTAATTTTATATATAATTATAAATTATAATAATTACATTCTAGGATTATACCACTCATTTATTTGATCATAGTGACAGGCATTGGTTGAATGGACATGGACGGGCCATGGTAGGAGCTATCAGGTTCTGAATTTTAAAGAGATTTATCATCAAATTGGGGTTTTCATCCCCATGGAAATATATATGTTGTAATTTAATCTGATTAATTATTAATTTCATTGGATATTTGTTTGTTACACTATGGGTGTTTAAATTTAAAGATTTAAATAAATTAATTATTCTAAATTGAAATTATCAGATGAATTTTACAATGTGACAAGGGCCCCAATGGACCCTTGTGATAAACTATGTTTTCCTTAGCCAATGATGGTTGAGTCCCTAATTATAATTGAAATCCATAGGAAACATGAACCCTATGCTTTTTTATAGTAAAATAAATTAAATGGATATGATGTAGCAGGATAAGGAATATGTTCTTTTATTGACCATTGGGTAGATGTGAGAAATACCTTTATATGAATGTCCAACAAATTATCTATTTGGAAACGTTGAGATGTCTTAGATCCTTCATGATAGTTGATTCAAGAATGGGGTTAGTGTTTTCTTCCAAATATTTTAGGAGAAATGGTATGATGATACGTGGCTGGCCTGATGTTCTTTTGGGTGAGTATACAATCCTAGGATGGCAAGGGTATTGAGAGGGTCTTAACCCTTCCCACAAAGAGGTTACTATATGGATTTTACAAGGAGGCCAATGATACCATTGGATGATTATGACATTGTTGATGGACACCATGTGATCTATGTGAAGGATGTTTTTCCTAATATACACGTTTTAGATAAGGGAACCCATAATGGGTGACATATATTAAAGAGATAAGCGGTACCCCAATAGGATCCCTAGTGATATGTTGCCCCTTTAGAGTGTTTGTGCAGGTAATGGGTAGTGATGATTGTCGGTTTTACCTTAGATCCTTGAACAGTGACATAAGACTTATATGGATACAATTACTACAAAATCGGATGGTTTGGAATGGATGAACTTCCGTCCAAGATGTTTTAAGATACATGGGATGCCTAAGAAATGAAATTAGGATCTAGGATTCTATCCTCTTATCTGTTTTGGAGGCTTTGGACACACTCCATGGATCATGATGGTGTGATATCCTGTTTGTGAACTACACTCCTAAACATAGGTTATGTGATAGAAAACTAGGGGAGCCACACTTGAGGACTCAGATGAATTGGATGTTTGGTGTTGGAGAGAGAAACCAATAGACTATGTTGATGTGAATCCATATAGAGTACTCCATGTATCTAAGTGATGGATTCTGTATAGGGAGCCACCCCCTGGTTGTTAGATGTAGTTTACCTAGTATGGATTCTTGTAACTCTAGATTACAGATTCATAGTTTGGGATAGGCACACCCCTGGCTCTAGGAGATGGATTCTAGAAACTTGTGCCCTATCTTTTGGTGGTGGATTCCTTGAAGGGAAATCATATGAGTTTCAAGGCATGTTTGGATTTCCAAAGAAATTATCTTAGTAATTTTTATGTTCTATACTTGGGATGCCTTTAGAATTATCCATAGATCAATATTGTGGGACTCATAGTCCATTAGGTGACACATGGAAGGGGGAACCATAAACCAATACTCGAATGAGGTGATTTCTAATAAGAGAGAGCCACACCCCAAGACTCATATGCAGTGTTGATTTAAGAATGGTATTCCATGGAACCAGGTAATGTGTAGATTACCAGTAGGATTTTTATTTCGTATGTAACAGTTATAGAAATTCCCCATTATGCATGACATAGGTAGTCACAGAAGTTTGATATCCTCAAAGACACCTTGATACAAGATGTAGATAATTTGTGTTGATCGCATGTTCAGTGGTAGAACCCATGAATAGACATGGGTTATTTTTTAAAAACATTTATAGTTTATTTATTTATTCAATTGGTCATATCACATTTGTACACTAAATTTACTTATTATGAATGGGACCCCATGGGTGGTGTCGTACTGATTTGAACACATACCATGCTCGGGTGGACATTGAACTCTGGTACCCAAGCAGACTTCACTAATCGTAGGTTCACGTTGGAAAAAGGTCCAGTTTAGCATGATTTAGTGAAATTATTTAGAATGTGCCATATTGATGGATGAGGTATAGATATAGAATGTAATAGTGGATCATAAATTTTACTTCCATTATTTATTTTGTATATGTGATTAGTTTGGTGGGGGTTCAAGAGTTATATATCATGATTCTATATTATTTTGTACCCACTGCATTTCACTTATTAATGATTCTAGTATTTTGATTATGTGTAATCTAAAGTTTTTTTATGCATTGAAGATGTTTAGTTAATTTATTGATATTGGGCACTATAGTATAGACATATAGTCTACCCTTAGTTACATCATATATGTATACAACTGTTCAATAGACTAAGGAATATAGGGAGGAACACATGGTGTCCTTTGGACTACATGATAAGAACATCACTGAAGATCATGAAAATTTAGTATTTATAAAACCCTATAACTACATATACATGCTATAATAGTAATTATGGGTGTCAATTACACATGGGAGGCTTGTTTTGTGAGAGTCAGCAAAATAATAAAAAAACTAAAAAATAGTTAGGATAATAATGTGATGTGTAATTACGGTGAAAAAGGTGAGTGTGGTTTGTAATGTGGAGAATGATAATTGAGAGAAATAGAGACAAGTAAATTGAAGAATTTCGGGAATTTTGAGTATTTTGTACTAGTAAAAATAATGTTTTAAAAACCTATACATGTTAATAAAGTTATTTATTTGAGGGAAAGTTGATAATTACTGATCAAATTCATCAACGAGCTTCCACAGTTCGATGAAAATTTTCTAGATTTGTTATGTCGATCATAGCATTAGAATTAATCAATTAATTATAGATAAAAAATTAATCTTCATATTATGATTTTCAATACTTTGGTTCATTATTAGGGAAAAATGATTCACTCTCATCACCCATCAGATCTTGATTAGTGTGAAATTATACTGATAATTGAACAAAAATGGACATAAAACCAAATTTTTTAGGGAAAATTTTTTTTTTCTAAAGAATAATGGATAAGTATAAATTCTTTTATCACATTATAAATTCCCTAAGCTATTTTGTTCTTCATATGTGTGAAAATATAAATCATGAGAGGAAGAAGAAATAGAAACTGAAATAGATCTAGAGTGATTGCCTCCTTCCTCAGGCACCAACATTGGATTTGGTTACACTATTTTATACAATGTCTACCTACTAGTTCTATAATATTGTGTGATGATGAATGATGGATGTCAATCACATACGATCCCCCATCCTTCATTGTGTATCATATAATTTTAAACACAAGATATGTTGACCTTAGAATCTCACCATCACTATACCAAGTTGGTAAATGTTCCCCGACATCCATGTTCCATGGTTGTGACTGTACATCATCCTTATTGGTGACCAAATCCATGATACCTAAACTAATAGAATATGAAACTACTCCAATGTTTTTTCCATGTAGCAACCATGATCCATGCATCAAATTCTCACCATGTGGAAGTATCAATGGTCATGACCACCAGTATTGAATATCTATAATGTCACAATCTCCTTCACCGTTGAGTATTACTCACCTAGGTATACATGTTGAGTAATAAGGAATTTATTAATTATTCTGTGAAATTAAATTTTCCATTCTAATTTTAGACCTCGAGTGAGGTGGATCAACATTTTATTCCATGTAAGTTCCAAACCATTATGCCCAAATCCATTATAAGAGCTCAGACATCACTAGCTGACATAAATAAAATACATATTATTTTTTAAAGTAAATTATAATAATAATAATTATAGATATAGATACATATATATTTATATATATTATTATAGAAAGTGGGGGATCATCCCAAATGACCGGCTTCTTCCGTAGCGGTGATCACCCAATGTAAATCTTCAACAGTGGAACTCAACATTGATTCATCTTCCTCCACTAGCTCATATATTATTTTATAATGGATTGTACACATTGAACATGGAATAGATTGTGAAATAATTAGGATCAAGTGGTTCAGACATATTCATCATGCGGTTACATGATCATGCCCCTACTAAAGATCGGTGAACATTGCATCAGAGTCTGGGGTTCAATTGCTGAAAGATGAGACATGAAATACTGTAGGATCGGTGCTCTTTCCCGGACATAGAGTGGTTTGGATTTATATTTTATGTGGTTGATGTTTGTAGATTTCAGTCGCTTTACCCTACTCAATTAAATTCTTATTTTCCTAAGAGTGTACCATAGTGGCACAACCTAGGGTCGATCACAAGGAGGCCGCTTATACGCACTATATTTTCAATTGTCACTTTTTAATTTAACTAATATAAAACTAACATATATAATATATATGGGGGATTTTGATTATGAAAATTAAATAAAAATGAAATATTAAATCTACATTATCAATTAAAATACCAAAGAAAATCGAACTGTAAAGAACAAGTTAAAGGTAGCAGTGGTGGACAAACGTTGATCGTTGGACACTCCCTTTATCATTGTTTACGAATATATTTTCATTAAATTATCCAATGTATACCTTAATACCTCAAAGTATACACCTAAATAATCTAGATACCATATTGAAACCTCATACATGGGTGCCGATCTTCTAATGAAAGTGTTCTGATTACCCGAAGACCTCCGAGTAACCAAAACAGGATGAACTCATCGTGCTCAAAAGCGAGACCTCGCCAAAGAAATTTAAACCATGAGTAAAACCACTTTAAGTTCATTAGAATATAAGCAATCTAGAATAATTTATTAGAAATTGAAAACAAGAGAGAAAAAGACCTCATTCATTCATGCAAACAAGTTCCAGGATAGTTTAAAAGAAAATATTTTACAATGAAAGCACAAACTCAAAAAGGGAAATGTCTTCGGATCTCCGTTTCCCACCACCACTTGGATTTAGAACTTCATGGCTTGATTAAATCATGTAATACTCCTATACCCTTGCTCTCTCAAGCCAAACCCCTTTGTGACGAATGGTGTGGTGAAGAAATGGAATATATTGAGAGGTAGGAGCTCCTCTCCTTTTATAGGCCGATTTTATCTTCACCGGGTTGTCGCGTTTTAGACCCATTAAATGGCAGATTCACGCGTGGACCTCTTCATCAATATTGTTCATAAATATCTTGGCCGTCCACCCTCAAAAGTTCAGATTAATTTGACGCGTATGGAATGATTTATGGTTTTTCTATTGAAAATCGATTTCTCTGGATGAAGCTTCCTGGAAGCTTCCTTCATAACTCTATCACTAAACGGCCATCATAAAGGAATCCAAACGGTTTGAAATTTATTGACGAGACGTGCCTTGAAGTCCTCTGTCATATCCAGGTAGAATCGCATCATTGGGAGTAGTGTAGGCCGAAATTTGCTTCCATTAATATGGTGGAGTCAATGCAGTCCGCCCGGAAAAATGGTCAACTTCATTGATTTTTTTGGGCACCATTAATATCGATTCAACCCCTGGTCCTGAAGACAAAGTTGAAGGAAATAAAATAAGGGTTCAAAAAAAAATTCTAATCATAAAATTTGGAAATATATTTTATTATAAATGACCAAAATACCCCTGTGATAAAAATATGTTAAAAATCCAGAATTAGGCCATTTTTGCATTTAGGCTCGAAATAACACCAAAACCTAAATATGTAACAATTGCCCATTAAATAACTCTATTGTGGGTTTATAAACATTAAATTACAGTATAAAATATGTGAACATATTAGCTTCATCAATCCCCCACACTTAAGCATTGCACTCCTGAGCAATTATCATATATTCAAATCAAAATTCACACAACAATCAAAAATGAGAAAACATCCATGATTTTATTAAAAACCAAATTTCATCATGTCTCTTCTATGAAAAACAATTTCCTTTTATTTTCATTCCAAAAATTTAAATTTGTTCAACCTCATAAATCCATCCATGGATCAATCACAACCTACCTCGCATTGAATTTTATGTCACTCTTCTCTCAAGAGAAATAAATTCTGTAGTTATGCTCATACTTGGAAATTGCATGTATCACCATAGGCTTGTGAAAATTCTCATTTCTCCACAGCGTGAAACATAAAAATGAATTCAATCATGAGGGCTTTCATCAATGGTTCAAATGACTATGTAGCTTTGGGTTGGAGGTTAAATGATTTAAAAGATCAAGGCTAGAAAGAGAAAGTTTGACTCTAAGGTACAATGCAAGAATAATCAAGTGAAAACCCAGAAATTTCCTCAATCAATCCACCTTGAGAATGTAAAACAAAACACCACCCCAATTTATTTTAAATGGTACATGATCCAATCAATGATTTCAAGGTATTAAATCATCCATGTTCTCCCCATTTTTTTTAAAGCTCCAGAAAGGCACAGCTTTATTTTCCTTTTTTATATATATTTTTTTAAGCTCCAGAAAGGCACAGATTTATTTTCATTTTTTTTAAGGAGAACTGAATGAAACAAAATGAAGCATAATAAGATTATGACTCATTCCCAATTATTTCATTGCCCAAAATGTTGATGCATACCACACAATACCCATCAACAAAACAAATCCCAATGAACGCACACGAATGGCCCTTCCCCCACACTCAAACTTGAAATATCCATGCAACAATACCAAGAGAATGGGTAGGTAAGGATAAATTAGCTTGTATTGTGGCTTAAACCTATAAGGAAATTCATGGAATCTAAGGGATAACGAAGGATAAATGTAAAGGTAATTCTCAGGATAATATGTGGCTAGCCAAAGTAGTGCCTCAATCATATTAAAAACATTCAATGAAATCCAAAGCTTCGAAAGAGAAAAATCACAAATTCTGGTTCTCACAAAAAATCCAGGTTTCCCTCAAGAAAGTGTGGGTATTAGAAAGAATATGTAAAAGTGTTTTAGAATACCTCACAGGATGAGAAAAATATTTTGAGTCAGTGTTTCAGGGCCATGGATTTCAAAAATCAGTTAAACTCATAAAAATGATTGAAAATCCAATTTAAGGAAACAAATTTACATCAACAATCATTTAAGATCATTTTTTTTCAAAAATCATTTCAATTTTATCAAAATAAATTATTGTGTGAAATGTGATCAGAATTATCATTAAAGCTCAAGGTTCCTAAAAATGAAAAAAAAATGAAAGCACACAAAAACAAATAAGCAGGTCGACACTCCCCCCACAAATAAATTTCAGTACCCTTCATTTTGTCTTGATAAAATATTAATAAGGGAAGACAGAAAAAAAACTAAATATAAGGAAAGATACAACCTGACTTTATTTTTCTAGCAGTACCATTGAGTTAAGCTCCTAGTTGGCACCACTTCTTCCTATAGAGCAATAAATAAAAAAATGAATTAGAAATGTGAAAGGGAAGGGATAATGCTTGGTTTGACCCCCAAGTAGGTGCTAGGTTTTTACTGCCCCTAGTCAGGCAGTTGCAGCAGGTTAACCCCAATCCGAAGGTGGATGGGGTTTCTTGCTTAGAAACCACCACAAATTATTTCTCCCTATATCCATATGTGGATGCCAAAAGTGAGAACCCCCAAATAAATGAAAAATATCCCCAACCCCTAGAAGAGATGGAAAATAGAATTTGAGATTAAGAGGGGGAGGGAAAAAGATGTAGGGGTGCTCCCTGTTTTTGTAATCTGGAGGAGTGGTGTCCACCGGTGTTGAAAATAGAATAATAGGAAGTGGCTTCTCTTCTGGTTCATGTTCGTAAATTGGTTCTTCAATTATTTCTTCTCTTTTGCCATCATCCTCAAATTCACCAATGCATAACTCAATAGGCACCTCCATTCTCTCCTCAAAAAGAGGACCTTCTTCTTCTTCTTCATCCAGATCCTGCAGTAGTGATGCTGAATCTACAAATTCAGAATAAGGGATATTAGATTTAAGTTCAAAATTAATGAAATTTGAATGAAATGAATGCTCAGAATTTAAAACTCCCTCAAAAATTTCAGCTTTAGAACCCTTTTCCTCAAGCAAGGTAGCTGGGAACTCATTTTTTGTCGAGGGAAGTGGGTCCTTAAGATTTTATTCAACCTCATCAATATCTTCATTAAATGTAGGTGGATCAAGTATTTAATTCTCCTCAGCTTTTATTTTTTGTCGTTCCATCCATAAGACTTTAACATCTTCAACTTGGGCGACTAGCGATGATATCATCTTGCTTGCTTTTTCCATATTTCTGCAATTATCTTGAATTATCAAGGAATTTTCTTTCAATTGTTGGGAATTTTCAAGAATTTGAATACTCAATGTATCTTCCCTACTTGGATTATCATAAAAGTTATCCACATGCCAATAATTATAATAATTTCCATAAAAATCCATATTGGCTGATGAAATGAATGATATGCAACAAGGCTCTTTTTTTGTTTTTTTTTCTTTGAAAAATAGTGTGTGTAAGCACTTGGCCTCCCCGGCAATGGCGCCATATTGACGTTTGGAGATTTCAAGTCACATTACCCTACTCAATTAAATTCTTATTTTCCTAAGAGTGTACCATAGTGGCACATCCTAGGGTCGATCACAAGGAGGCCGCTTATACGCACTATATTTTCAATTGTCACTTTTTAATTTAACTAATTTAAAAATAACATATATAATATATATGGGGGATTTCGATTATGAAAATTAAATAAAAATGAAATATTAAATCTACATTATCAATTAAAATACCAAAGAAAATCGAACTGTAAAGAACAAGTTAAAGGTAGCAGTGGTGGACAAACGTCGATCGTTGGACACTCCCTTTATCATTGTTTACGAAAATATTTTCATTAAATTATCCAATGTATACCTTAATACCACAAATTATACACCTAAATAATCTAGATACCATATTGAAACCTCATACATGGGTGCCGATCTTCTAATGAAAGTGTTCTGATTACCCGAAGACCTCCGAGTAACCAAAACAGGATGAACTCATCGTGCTCAAAAGCGAGACCTCGCCAAAGAAATTTAAACCATGAGTAAAACCACTTTAAATTCATTAGACTATAAGAAATCTAGAATAATTTATATGAAATTGAAAACACGAGAGAAAAAGACCTCATTCATTCATGCAAACAAGTTCCAGGATAGTTTAAAAGAAAATATTTTACAATGAAAGCACAAACTCAAAAAGGGAAATGTCTTCGGATCTCTGTTTCCCACCACCACTTGGATTTAGCCCTTCATGGCTTGATTACATCATGGAATACTCCTATACTCTTGCTCTCTCAAGCCAAACCCCTTTGTGACGGATGGTGTGGTGAAGAAATGGAATATATTGAGAGGTAGGAGCTCCCCTCCTTTTATAGGCCGATTTTATCTTCACCGAGTTGTCGCATTTTAGACCCATTAAATGGCCGATTCACGCGTGGACCTCTTCATCAATATTGTTCATAAATGTCTTGGCCGTCCACCCTCAAATTGTCAGATTAATTGGACGCGTATGGAAGGATTTATGGTTTTTCTATTGAAAATCGATTTCTCTGGATGAAGCTTCCTGGAAGCTTCCTTCATAACTCTATCACTAAACGGCCATCATAAAGGAATCCGAACGGTTTGAAATTTATTGAGGAGACGCGCCTTGAAGTCTTCTGTCATATCCAGGTAGAATCTCATAATTTGGAGTAGTGTAGGCAGAAATATGCTTCTATTAATATGGTGGAGTCAATGCCGTCCGCCCGAAAAAATGGTCAACTTCATTGATTTTTTTGGGCACCATTAATATCGATTCAACCCCTGGTCCTGAAGACAAAGTTGAAGGAAATAAAATAAAAGTTCAAACAAAATTCGAATCATAAAATTTGGAAATATATTTTATTTTAAATGACCAAAATACCCCTGTGATAAAAATCTGTTAAAAATTCAGAATTAGGCCATTTTTGCATTTAGGCTCAAAATTACACCAAAACCTAAATATGTAACAATTTCCCATTAAATAACACTATTGTGGGTTTATAAACATTAAATTACAGTATAAAATATGTGAACATATTAGCTTCATCAATCCCCCACACTTAAGCATTGCACTCCTGAGCAATTATCATATATTCAAATCAAAATTCACACAACAATCAAAAATGAGAAAACATCCATGATCTTATTAAAAACCAAATTTCATCATGTCTCTTCTATGAAAAACAATTTCCTTTTATTTTCATTCCAAAAATTTAAATTTGTTCAACCTCATAAATCCATCCATGGATCAATCACAACCTACCTCGCATTGAATTTTATGTCACTCTTCTCTCAAGAGAAATAAATTCTGTAGTTATGCTCATACTTGGAAATTGCATGTATCACCATATGCTTGTGACAATTCTCATTTCTCCACAGCGTGAAACATAAAAATGAATTCAATCATGAGGGCTTTCATCAATGGTTCAAATGACTCTGTAGCTTTGGGTTGGAGGTTAAATGATTTAAAAGATCAAGGCTAGAAAAAGAAGGTTTGACTCTAAGGTACAATGCATGAATAATCAAGTGAAAATCCAGAAATTTCCTCACTCAATCCACCTTGAGAATGTGAAACAAAACACCACCCCAATTTATTTTAAATGGTACATGATCCAATCAATGATTTCAAGGTATTAAATCATCCAAGTTCTCCCCATTTTTTTTAAAGCTCCAGAAAGGCAAAGCTTTATTTTCCTTTTTTATATATATTTTTTTATGCTCCAGAAAGGCACAGCTTTATTTTCATTTTTTTGAAGGAGAACTGAATGAAACAAAATGAATCATAATAAGATTATGACTCATTACCAATTATTTCATTGCCCAAAATGTTGATGCATACCACACAATACCCATCAACAAAACAAATCCCAATGAACGCACACGAATGGCCCTTCCCCCACACTCAAACTTGAATTATCCATGCAACAATACCAAGAGAATGGGTAGGTAAGGATAAATTAGCTTTTATTGTGGCTTAAACCTATATGGAAATTCATGGCATCTAAGGGATAACGAAGGATAAATGTAAAGGTAAGTCTCAGGATAATATGTGGCTAGCCAAAGTAGTGCCTCAATCATATTAAAAACATTCAATGAAATCCAAAGCTTCTAAAGAGAAAAATCACAAATTCTGGTTCCCACAAAAAATCCAGGTTTCCCTCAAGAAAGTGTGGGTATTAGAAAGAATATGTAAAAGTGCTTTAGAATACCTCACAGGATGAGAAAAATATTTTGAGTCAGTGTTTCAGGGCCATGGATTCCAAAAATCAGTTAAACTCATAAAAATGATTGAAAATCCAATTTAAGGAAACAAATTTACATCAACAATCATTTAAGATCATTTTTTTTCAAAAATCATTTCAATTTTATCAAAATAAATTATTGTGTGAAATGTGATAAGAATTATCATTAAAGCTCAAGGTTCTTAAAAATGAAAAAAAATGAAAGCACACAAAAACAAATAAGCAGGTCGACACTCCCCCCACAATTAAATTTCAGTACCCTTCATTTTGTCTTGATAAAATATTAATAATGGAAGACAGAAAAAAAACTAAATATAAGGAAAGATACAACCTGACTTTATTTTTCAAGCAGTACCATTGAGTTAAGCTCCTAGTTGGCACCACTTCTTCCTATAAAGCAATAAATAAAAAAAATGAATTAGAAAGGTGAAAGGGAAGGGATAATGCTTGGTTTGACCCCCAAGCAGGTGCAAGGTTTTTACTGCCCCTAGTCAGGCAGTTGCAGCAGGTTAACCCCAATCCGAAGGTGGATGGGGTTTCTTGCATAGAAACCACCACAAATTATTTCTCCAGATATCCATATGTGGATGCCAAAAGTGAGAACCCCCAAATAAATGAAAAATATCCCCAACCCCTAGAAGAGATGGAAAATAGAATTTGAGATTAAGAGGGGGAGGGAAAAGGATGTAGGGGTGCTCCCTGTTTTTGTAATCTAGAGGAGTGGTGTCCACTGGTGTTGAAAATAGAAGAATAGGAAGTGGCTTCTCTTCTGGTTCATGTTCGTAAATTCGTTCTTCAATTATTTCTTCTTTTTTGCCATCATCCTCAAATGCACCAATGCATAACTCAATAGGCACCTCCATTCTCTCCTCAACAAGAGGACCTTCTTCTTATTCTTCATCCAAATCCTGCAGTAGTGATGCTGAATCTATAAATTCAGAATAAGGGATATTAGATTTAAGTTCAAAATTAATGAAATTTGATTGAAATGAATGCTCAGAATTTAAAACTCCCTCAAAAATTTCAGCTTTAGAACCCTTTTCCTCAAGCAAGGTAGCTGGGAACTCATTTTTAGGCGAGGGAAGTGGATCCTTAATATTTTCTGCAACCTCATCAATATCTTCATTAAATGTAGCTGGATCAAGTATTTCATTTTCCTCAGCTTTTATTTTTTGTCGTTCCATCCATAAGACTTTAACATCTTCAACTTGGGCGACCAGCGATGATATCATCTTGCTTGCTTTTTCCATATTTCTGCAATTCTCTTGAATTATCAAGGCATTTTCTTTCAATTGTTGGGAATTTTCAAGAATTTGAATACTCAATGTATCTTCCCTACTTGGATTATCATAAAAGTTATCCACATGCCAATAATTATAATAATTTCCATAAAAATATATATTGGCTGATGAAATGAATGATATGCAACAAGGCTCTTTTTTTTTCTTTGAAAAATAGTGTGTGTAAGCACTTGGCCTCCCCGGAAACAGTGCCAAATTGATGTTTGGAGATTTCAAGTCGCTTTACCCTACTCAATTAAATTCTTATTTTCCTAAGAGTGTACCATAGTGGCACAACCTAGGGTCGATCACAAGGAGGCCGCTTATATGCACTATATTTTCAATTGTCACTTTTTAATTTAACTAATATAAAACTAACATATATAATATATATGGGGGATTTTGATTATGAAAATTAAATAAAAATGAAATATTAAATCTACATTATCAATTAAAATACCAAAGAAAATCGAACTGTAAAGAACAAGTTAAAGGTAGCAGTGGTGGACAAACGTTGATCGTTGGACTCTCCCTTTATCATTGTTTACGAATATATTTTCATTAAATTATCCAATGTATACCTTAATACCTCAAATTATACACCTAAATAATCTAGATACCATATTGAAACCTCATACATGGGTGCCGATCTTCTAATGAAAGTGTTCTGATTACCCGAAGACCTCCGAGTAACCAAAACAAAATGAACTCATCGTGCTCAAAAGCGAAACCTCGCCAAAGAAATTTAAACCATGAGTAAAACCACTTTAAATTCATTAGAATATAAGCAATCTAGAATAATTTATAAGAAATTGAAAAACACGAGAGAAAAAGACCTCATTCATTCATGCAAACAAGTTCCAGGATAGTTTAAAAGAAAATATTTTACAATGAAAGCACAAACTCAAAAAGGGAAATGTCTTCGGATCTCCGTTTCCCACCACCACTTGGATTTATCCCTTCATGGCTTGATTACATCATGTAATACTCCTATACTCTTGATCTCTCAAGCCAAACCCCTTTGTGACGGATGGTGTGGTGAAGAAATGGAATATATTGAGAGGTAGGAGCTCCCCTCCTTTTATAGGCCGATTTTAGCTTCACCGGGTTGTCGCGTTTTAGACCCATTAAATGGCCGATTCACGCGTGGACCTCTTCATCAATATTGTTCATAAATGTCTTGGCCGTCCACCCTCATATTTTCAGATTAATTGGACGCGTATGGAAGGATTTATGGTTTTTCTATTGAAAATCGGTTTTTTCTGGATGAAGCTTCCTGGAAGCTTCCTTCATAACTATATCACTAAACGGGCATCATAAAGGCATCCAAACGGTTTGAAATTTATTGAGAAGACGCGCCTTGAAGTCCTCTGTCATATCCAGGTAGAATAGCATCATTTGAAGTAGTGTAGGCCGAAATTTGCTTCCATTAATATGGTGGAGTCAATGCAATCCGCCCGAAAAAATGGTCAACTTCATTGATTTTTTTGGGCACCATTAATATCGATTAAACCCCTGGTCCTGAAAACAAAGTTGAAGGAAATAAAATAAGGGTTCAAAAAAAATTCGAATAATAAAATTTGGAAATATATTTTATTATAAATGACCAAAATACCCCTGTGATAAAAATCTGTTAAAAATCCAGAATTAGGCCATTTTTGCATTTAGGCTCAAAATAACACCAAAACCTAAATATGTAACAATTTCCCATTAAATAACAATATTGTGGGTTTATAAACATTAAATTACAGTATAAAATATATGAAAATATTAGCTTTATCAGTGGTTTAGAGGATGTGGGATGTGGCTTTCTTGTCTTATATGGCGACCAGTAGTGGTTTTATTCTTACAGAATCTTGATTATCTTTTAACCACAATGGTATGTGATGAGGGATCGTTGTGTTTTTTGAAAATGGATTCCTCATAAATCTATGCTGGAATCAAGGATTCAAATGGTAAGGGTCTCACATGTGTATTTTTTGGGACCATTTGGGATGGAGTAAGAAGTTTGAAGAGTTAGCGTTTAGAGAGTGTTTTATTTTGTTGTCAAAAAAGATAAATCAATTCACTTTGTAATGGACTTAAGAATAGGCGATGCTTTCCTGCTATGTATATCACAAATATCGTAAGTTAGAAGAAAATGTGAAGCAATCTATATAATTTAATGGGGGAGAAATGATGATTCCAGTCATATATAGATTTGATTGGAAGGAATGATGCTACTGGATGATAGGGAAGTTTCATAACTTCCCATTATAACTCTGACAATGCTAAATCTAATCAATAAAAATATATATATCACTATAGTGGAGTTTGTAATGAATGCTGAAGACTGGTTAAGGGACGAATTGAAGATATAAATGAAAAAGTAACAAACAATCTGAAGGAGGCACAAAAGAACAGTTTAAGGCGGCACAAAAGAACAGTTTAAGGTGGCGGCCAAAATTTAGGGCCTGAAAATCGGGAGATGAATAAATGTGTTTTTGACAATGGATGTTGCGTGAAAGATTTAAGATGGTTTATATTTTTGCACGCAAGTCATGATTTAATGTTAGAACATCGAAAAATGGGAAAGGCATAAAGTGCGCTGAAATTTAGGCAATTTGTGCGAAAAAATTAAGCAGTGCACAAAATAGTTGCGAGATAGGTGAAATATTAGTGGGATGCGTGAAATTGTAGCTGGATACACAAAATATCAGAGGGATGCATGAAAAATAAAGTCACACAAAATATTAGCAGGATGCATGAAAAATAAAGTGGTGCGCGAAATATTGGAGTGGTGTGAAAAATAGAGGAATGAAGTTTTTTGCGCAAAAGGTGTTTCGAGATCAGATGCTTGAAAATTGGCAGAGGCATGAGGTTCACGAAATAATAGGAGCATTGTGCGAAATATGATGTTTCATGGGGAGTTTTTACATGCATGAAGTGGTTTTCACGTGCAGATTAGTGTTTTTCATGTTGGGTTAAAAAGGCCTATAAATTCGAGGTGACCCCCTCTCATTTTATATGCTCGACACTTAGAATAAATTCAGAGCTCTGGTGAACGTATAATTTTATGCTGAATGAGTTTCATGAATAGAATGATGTTTTCACAAAAACTGGAAGGGTGCGTAGAAAAGTGGGAAGCTACGTGAAAAGTGGAATGTTTCGCTGAAAAATGAACTTGCGCGAAAACATTTTCTCAGTCCAAAAGAAAATTTTTACAATAAAGACATTTTAAATGTTCTTAGGAAACCCTAATGGATGTGATAAAAATTTGGGGTCTTTTCACATATTCATTTGGGCATATGGGAGTTCATACCAGCTTCTGGGTAGGAAAGTGAGGATTTGTACTTTAGTGAAAAAACTGTTCAATTGTAAAGAAGAACTGAAATACTATAATTCAATATTTGTACTAAGAGGGTGCACACACTCTTTCAGATTGTTTCCAAGTGCAACACCTGTGTAAGGGAATATCATACTCATTGAATTCCACATCAAAGGATTGTTTTCTATGGGATTGTGTGGTACTGGATTATTTATGTACCATACCAAGGATGTAGATACTCTTGTTGAGTAGTGAACCTTCTAAAACATTTTTCCTATGGTTGTGTGTGTTCAGCAGAAAATAAACTCTTTAACAAGTGGTGAAGGTTGTTTCGATAAGAAGGAAACAAAAAAATATATATCACTGATTCACCCCCCCCCCCCCCACTCATTGATTCTTGGATCCTGACTGGGAACTTCTGTATTTATGGTGCGTGACAAGTTCAAAAGTGTTGGTGGGTTCTTAATCAAGTGGTTGGTGAGGCCAGAATATCCTCTTGTGATTGCTGTGGGGGGGGGGGAGTGGAATACTGCTTCATCATTGTTACTGAAATGGGTCTTCTATCTCATGAGTTTTATATTAATTGATTCATGTTATGTTAGAAGAAAATTAATGGTAGGCACTCCGGATTTTCACAGAACCACTTTTAAAGTGCATTTTTGGTTCTATGGATTTTCTATATGGTCAGTATATTGACTATGATAGACTATGGTAATGTAGTCAGTTGTTGATAGGATTATGGTTAGATGAAAATCTAGTCTCATGGATGGCTTCATCCCTTCATGAATGGTTTGTATATAATCGTGGACATCATGGGGTATATTCACAATTTTTTGATGTGTTACATTCACATGTTTAATATACAGATCATGGAACTTACACGTGCAATCATTATGCTAACTCCACAACATAATTTTCTAATAATAAATTAGTATACCAATTTTAATAATATTTAAATTACAAAAAATGAAATAAAATCAAAATAAGTAAATATTATGTTTTATATAAATTAATTTAAGAATTTATAAATTTATTTAATACACATATTAAAAAAAATAAAAATTTAATATTTTAAATAATATAAAAAATTAAAATAAATTTATAATTGAATAACAGTCTATATCAAATAATTATTATTTTAAAAATCATAAGTTGAATAAATAAATAAATGATTTTCAATACATAATTTAATATAATAAATTATTTTTTGAAGAATTACTAACTAAACTATTTATTATCCAAAAGTCTAAATTAATCAATAAAATATATATTTTAACAAAATATTCATAGTTTTAATAATCTAGCAGATAATTAATTTTTTTTTACATTATTTATGTAAAATAATTGTTCTACATTATATTCACCAAATAATGTTTTAATTTTAAAGATTCTTAAATACTATTTTTACATGTTATGACATCAATTTAACATCAATTATCATGATATATTTTTACTTTACCTTAGGAAGAATGTTATATTAATTATAACATATTTTTTATGGACCGCATTATGATATTCCCTTATGTTATGCATTTAAAAAAGATTATGACACACAATTCATACTATGGGTAACCCCTACATTAATGATTGATTATTTATGTATGATTTTTATTATGAAAAACATAATCATGAACCTCTTATGATAAGTTCACCCAAATATCACTCCAATGAATTGGGTACATTTTAGTCCTATGAAACATTATGTGAAACGGTCTTCATGGTTTTACTTGACTCTTGCTCCTTGTGCAGCAGTCTTGGTGGTTATCCCTGACATAGGCTCCACTATTTGAAACAATCCTTGAATCGGGCTAAAGTCGTGTTTTATGTTTCTTCCCTAGTAACATGATCACATGACTATATTATCCCATGTATAATAAGTTATTATTTATTACATTTAATCACATACCATTCCTTTTTATGACATTATGTCAAGCCTGGAAACCCATGTGCTAATTTTCAATCTTATGTTTATTCCCTTACTATCCTTTTTAGATCATCCTTTTGTTCATGTTATCCCTAGGCTATCCTATCGTCACAAAATAAATCTGGTCACCTCCCTTAATGGCACCAAACCTATCCCATGTCAAGGCCCTAAGGGATTTCCCTATCCCCATGGGCTGGCACAACTTTCCGGGTATCATTTATATTGGTTTGGGAACGATTTACCCAAATATCTATAAATAAAACATTAAAAATATTTGATAAAATGAATCTGAAAAATTCTTACCTGGATGGTCAATACAAAATACCAGAACTGGATACATATGTCCAAATGATGTACTAAATTTCCAAAGACACAATGAAACAGAAACAAAATAGCCTCATGGACTCCACATGACAAGGGTTCGTCACCCCCAAGTCGTCTCCACAACTCCGTCCCAAGGATGGGGACGAAGGAACTGAACCGCCATCACCATTAGAATTTCCATTACCAGAGTCAAACATAACCAAGTCTACTTACACCCAAGGGGTGTATTTAGGGTGTATTACTAAACCCAATAGGATACCACCCAATTATTCCAAATAGAATGAAATACAGAGTGGAAAAGAAAGAAGTTTTAATACGCAATGAAAAGTAGTGATAAAATCCAAGAAATGCAATATTCAATTGATAAAACTTTTGAAGCTAAAATTTTCATAATGTTCAGACATTTAAATATACATGTGATCTATGGTAAAGTACTGCAAAAAACACACCAATACATGGGTAAATACCACAAATCCAATGAGCACCAAAACTGGGAACACCCGAAGGAAACAAGATAGTCTCAGGCACTATGTACATCATACCTTGGTGTAAAGTATCCAAGTCACAATCCTTTCCCATGCACGTTCCACTAGTATTGAACATATTCATTACCTAGTGGTCCCCAAATATCATTCACATAGTTTAGTTAGAGTTTTCGATATCCATTATCTCAGTTAAACAGGGAAACAGCCCATCCAGTTCACTAGACCTACTAGTACATATCCACCCACCTAAGTACCCGAGATTCCCCTTTTTGTGGTCAAATAATATCAGCAAAAAACACACATCCTTTTGAATATGAAGCACCACTACTGGTCAAAAACAAAAAATACAGTATCTATGCACACTTTATTCCATTTAAAACACACAACAAAACATTTTGATTTTCAGTAAATAAACCTCTCAAAATATCACATTGTTTTGCACCCAAAGCTCTTCGAAATATCCACTTTTCACACTATGTGCACACTTTTAAGTATAAAAAACAAACTTTCAGTTCAATAACCTTTAATGAAACCAACAATTCAGTTTTGGGACAGTGCCATGTGAACGAAGAAGTTATATCTTTTAAAAACCACCATTTTCACACAAACATGGCACTTAAAGCCCATTTGCATCCCATACACCATTTAATGAAACACTCGCAGCAAAAAAAAGAATAAACATTCAAAATATGATTTACATACCTAATAACGTTCAATAAAAGAAACTATGTAATTATTGGTCATCCCCAAATGAACCAAAAAAATATTTGTAAGAAAACCGCACAATTTTACCAAAAATTGGGAATTAATATTCATTTTCATTATAAATGCAACTAAAAGCAATTTTTTAGAGACATTCAGATGAAATAACTATGAAAATAACATGAAAAAAGTAATCTAAGTCAGAAAAATTCCATGCACAATGGAATCACCTACCAAATTAAGGAAAACCCTTGGATCCCTGTGTGAAAATTAATTCGCACCACCGCCACACCAATAAGGACCTAGAACAAACATAAAACCACAATAATTGGAAAATAAAACCCAAGGTTAAACATTAGGTTCAATACCCTACCCCCTGGTCATTTGGGACTTCAAGGAAGAGAGAATAAACCTTAATTAAAACAAATGAAATCCTAAGCAATTTGAAAGAGGAATGAAATGGACTCACTTACTTGAAGTATCTTGAAGTAATCACTAAAAAAATAGAATCTAAAATATAAAATATCCACAATTTAGGGTTCCTTAGAAAAAGATATAGTAGGCCATTTAGGAACTGGAATGGTGGTAAAATATTAAGAATTGAGAGAGTTATTAAAGAAAGAATTCACCTCTTCAAATTTGGACGATTTAAGGAATCCTATGTTGTTCTGCACCAATTTGCAATGAACCAGATTTCCAATGATGGGGAGAGAGATTAGACGCGTTTCTGGGTTCGATGGACTTGGGTGAGACTTGGAATCACCGAACAATTCAAAAAATTGAATATGTTATAAAACAAAAAAATTTCATTTTTAAAACTGGAATTAGGATTTCGGGCAGGCCCAACCCCTTAAATAAAAACCCAAATAAACCATGGTAATTGATTTATAAATGCTCATAATTTACTATGTGGTGTTAATAGGTCAAGGGAGGCCAAGTAGGAATTTGAATGGATGAAAAATATTGAAAAATGAATGAGTTATAAAAGAAACAAAATTTACTTTAAAAACTGGAATTGGGCTCATGGTTTGGTCTAATTCGTGAAAACTCACTCATTCCTCCATAATAACATAGGAAACCCCCAACACAAAGAATTAATAGAAATTAAATGAAATTTACCTTTATAATAATTCTTGTATGTGATGATTATCCCCACCATGAATGACTTTTTGCCTCAAAAATTCAACCTGATGCTTGATTGGAAAACAAGAACAGGTACACTTCCTCGACCCATGACATTCGCTCCCATGTCTCATGTGTATCATTCCCATGCTTCTGTAAAACTAGGACTAATGGAATAGACTTCCCTTGAAATATCAACTCTTGGGAGTCCACTATTTTCACCGGCCTCTCAACAACATACAAATCATGATCTATCTCATGTTCTTCCCAACTCAACACATGGGCCAGATCTGGGATGTATTTCTTCAGCTGAGAGACGTGGAGCACATCATGGATGGATGTTAACTGAGATGGTAATGCCAACCTGTACGCCACCTTTCCAACATTCTGGGTGATCTCAAAGGGCCCGACATACCGTGACATCAGCTTACCTAGCTTCCCCAATCGATGATGGCTCAGATGAGGGGCCACTATCAAGAATACCCTATCACCCACAGAAAAATCTAGGTCTCGATGCCTCCGGTCAGTATAAGATCTATGATGACTCTGAGCTGTCAATAAGCATTGCCTGATCAACTTGACCATCTCATAATTTTCTTAAACAAGGCTCAACCCCAACAGTGAAGTCTCTCTTACCTCAACCCAACATAGGGGGGACCGACATGGCCGACGGTAGATCACCTCAAAAGGGGAAATTTGAATCCAGGATTGGTAACTGTTATTATAAGAAAACTTAACCAATCCCAAATGGATATCCCAAGAACATGCAATGTCTAGGACACATTCATAAAGCATGTCCTCCAAAATCTGATTCGCCCGCTCTGTCTGACCATCCATCTATGGGTGGTATGTCATGCTCATATTAATTTGAGACCACAAGGCCTTCTAAAGGCCTTCCCAAAATAGAGATGTGAAACGAGGGTCTCTATTTGAGACAACTGTTGATTGTATTCCATGGAGTCTCACCACTTCCTGAAGATACAAATGTCCCAACTCATCCACGTTAGTTGTATAGTTTATCAGAATGATGTGGGATGATTTGGTTAGATGATCAATAACCACCCAAATGGCATTCTTTCCTCGAGGTGTTTGAGGTAATCCAACAATGAAGTCAATGGTGACCTCATCCCACTTCCAGGTTGGAATGGGTAGTGGTTGGACAAACCAGAAGGCCTTTGGTGCTATGATTTCACCTATTGGAATGTGTAGCATCTCAAAATAAAGTTTGCTATGTCCTATCTCATACCATGCCACCAAAACTGCTAACGAACATCATAATACATCTTAGTGGCACCGAGATGGATATCCCACTAAGACAGGTGGCTATCCTGTATCACCACCTTCTGCAGAGACAATGAAACTACTGAACGTCCCTTGAAGCACAAGATGCCCCCGGGAGACGACGACCAATTAGAGGATGTCTCCGCACCATGAAGAAACTGCTTCGACTGTTGAAAAAACTCATCACAAGGTTGTTTCTTATGAATATACTCCAATAGAAAACCAGTCAAATGGACCCTCGCAAAGAATGCCCTTCCACTGTGTTCCTTGGTCTCTACATGCATCTGAGAAAAGATCCCCATCAATGTCAATTCATCACTAGACTTCCTCAAAGCATGCACTGGAACTCTTATGCTCAAAGCATCGGCCACTAAATTACCCATGCATAGGGTATAGACAATGTCAAATTTGAACCCCCACAAGTACTCGATCCAGCGATGCTACCTCAAGTTGAGGTCCTTCTATGATAAGATATAGGCTAAGATTTTGTGATCAGAGTAGACCACAAACTTCTCTCCAAAAAGGTAGTGACACTAAGTCTTCAAAGCATGCATCACCGCAGCCAACTCCAATTCATGGGTAGGGTAGTTCTATTCATGTGGTCAGAGTCGGTGAGAGCCATAAGTCCCCATGTGATCATCATGCATAAGCACGAACCCAAGACCCATTACTGAAGCATCATAATAGACCACACATCCCTTTCCAGATTCTATAAAAATCAGCATGGTGGCAGTAGTCAACTGCCTATTCAGCTCCTCGAATGATGCCTAACATTCTGGAACCCATAAAAATTTCAACCCCTTCTGGGTGAGCGTGGTCATTGGTGAAATAAAACGAGAGAAATCCCGAACTAATCGCCTGTAATAACTAGCCAGGCCCTAGAAACTGTTGATCTCAAACACATTCTTTGGTTTCTCCCATGACATGACCACACTAATTTTCTCGGGGTCCAGTGAAACATCATTCTCCGAGATGACATGAACTATAAATATCACCTCTATGATCATGAATGTTCACTTTTACAACATTTCATAGAGGCATTGATACCATAATATACCAAAAACGATATTCAAGTGATGTTCGTGTTCCTCTTCCGAGCTAGAGTATACCAGAATGTCATCTACAAACACCACAACAAAATAATCGAGATACAGATGAAACACCCTATTCATGACTTCCCTAAAGACCACTGCAGCATTGGTCAATCCTAAGGGCAAGACCAAATACTCAATGTGGTCGTACCTACTTCGAAAGGCAGTCTTTGGAATATCTGACTCTTTCACCTGATGTTGATGATTCCCCAAACGCATGTCTACCGTTGAGAACCAATTTTCCCCCTTCAATTTATCGAACAAATCATATATTCTAGTCAGAGTGTATTCATTCCTAATCATTACCTTATTCAGATTCTTGTAGTCAATGCACAACCAGAGGGATCCATCATCCTTTTCCGCGAAAAAAATAGGAGCGGCCCAAAGAGAGACGCTCAGGCCAATGAATCCTTTGGATTCTAAGTCATCCAGCTGTATCTTTAATTCCCTCATCTCAGTGGGGGCCATGTGATAAGAGGGAAAAGATATAGGCTGTCTTCTTGGTTCCATATCAATTGAAAACTCCACATCCCGCTCCAGGGGAAAACCTGAAAAATAATCTGGGGATACGTCTGGAAAATCATTCACTACATGATGTAGTGCACCTTCAAGGGAAAGAGAATCCTCTAGCATGAGCAAAGATAATTGGAAGATAACACTTCCCAACTTTGGTAGAGGAGGCCCTGCGTGACCTAGCCAAGGATCTCATT
Source organism: Viscum album (assembly GCA_963277665.1). Taxonomy (NCBI): domain Eukaryota; kingdom Viridiplantae; phylum Streptophyta; class Magnoliopsida; order Santalales; family Viscaceae; genus Viscum; species Viscum album. The sequence continues at coordinate 1,441,966,416 of OY728145.1, read as the reverse complement.
CTCCATGAAAAACCTGACGACTCTCATCAGGTACTGTGAAACTCACACTCCTTCTGTAGTAATCGATGTGTGCTTGGAAGTGTAATATCCAATCCATGGAAATTATTATTTCTAACTATTCCATATCTAGAATTAGGAGGCCCCACTCCATCCCGACCTCTGACATAGAAAGCACACACGAGGGGCACCTGAGGCCCCGCTCTTTCTTCTTTCCCAGTGGTGTCACCAACTCCATCGCGAAAGACATCAAATCAGTTGGAAAATTCACCATGTCCACAAAATGGGTAGAAATAAATAAACCATAGGCGCCAGTATCAAAAATAGTAGTAGCTATACAAGATGCGATCATAAAGGTTCCTAGAACTGTCGACGGTCCCACCTCTAATCCTACTGGTGCATGATCCACTACATGGAGATGTCATGTATCTTCTTGAGGACGACCGTTGGTCTATGGCTTTTCCCTGAACTGAATCTTCCACGAAGATGATCCAACCTTACCACCACAACCGCCAAATCTATAGCCCCCAGTCCTCGATGGCTCGGACTGTGATGGCACTCCTCTTGAAGCTAATTACCCTGCCCCACTAGGGAGTGGACGTACCACACTGCAGAAGAACAACAAATTCCCCATACCTCCACACTTGTAACAAGGATTAGGAGGAAGTGGACATGCTGGCCAGATATGCTCGGGCTTCTGACATTGGTGACACACAACCGATCTCGCATCAAAAGATGTTGAGGAAAACTGCCTGGAATAGTGGACTGAACTGCCACCTCATTTCTTCACATGATCCTCCCGCTTCCTTTTCCTCTCTAAGGAGTTTCCACTACGGTAGAGGCCGAAGCATGATGTACATGGAAATTACATTACATTTTCAAAATAGTTAATACCTAATAAGAACCAACACTCAAGGATTGTAATAGTTTAGTGTCTTTGGAATCTCATAACATAATCTTCTAAACATGGTGAAAGATCTTCAACATCTCCCATAAAGAACTTCCCCCTTTTGTTTTCTTACCTAGATCCTTTCTTTAAATCCTATGGAAATGAAAACATATAAAGGGTGAGCTCAAATTATCAGTTAGTGTATTCATGGAGAAAATAAAACAAATCATATATATTTGAACTTAAAAAAATATGGACATAAAGTTTAAACATCAAAATCTTGAGAAATAAATCTTGGAAGTAGATAAGGCATAGATCATAAAGAACATAAATCATGGTAAAAATGAATGGGAATAAAACATGTAATTTTGGAAAACTATTAATCACATGATATGATTTCCATAGAAGCCAAGGAATTTCTTCCAAGACCATCTTAGGGGACAATGTCCCTTACTAAATCGATTTCACTCCTCATTCTAGTCCTGTATCAACGAACTGGATTAACTTGCCATTCCAGCCATGTCTATCTCATCAGATATAAATCTTTAACCAATGAATTGGAGGGAGATATAGGTCCCATCCATCTAAAAATGAAATCATTCTTACTTGTGCCAAAAAATAAACAAAAACCATTCATCATAACCCAAAGAATAAAATGGGATTCATAAACATCATCCCATTATTACGTTATCCATTTAAAACAAATGGATATCAATTCACCATAAAAATAATCAAACCATGTAAATAATAGAGACATTATACTTGAAACATAATCATAATAAATAATTTCATCTTGTATGGAAAATAGTTTTGATAAAACACTTGAAATGAATTCTTGAAGAAAATATCCTTTCTTCTTTAAAATCATTTTTTATCACAAAATGCCGTTCAATTTTAAAAGAAAGGTATTTTTTTGAAAATAATCATGAAATAATGTAAAGTAAGCTTCATGAAAATTAGGATTTATAAAAAATTAAAAATCAGTTAATGTCGTGTAAGTTAAAAAAAATATTCTTCTCGTACATTTAATAGAAATGTCAAGATGTACCACGTTTGGTAAACAATAGAAAGATTTCTTCCATAACACAAAGTAAAAGTAAAAAGTGGTAAACATGAATTCAAACATACATTGAAGATTATTAAACAATTTATTAAAAACATTGTTATGTACATGGATGAAAAAAATATACCCCCAATAAATACTTACATATAAGCAATCTTGGATAAAAATGAGATTTCCAAAATTACCACTTACCTTAGGTCCAATTTATTCCGTACGTGTCTAAAACTCATATATAGTGGGTTTAAACATATTATTATCTTGTAAAAGATCCATAATAATATTTATTATATCATATATGATTCACTTATGACTTTATATTACCCGTTCTTTTTTCAATTCCATGTTAAAGCAGTGTTTTATATAAAATCGTTTCATTTATTTTACGTATTTGGACACATTGTTCTTAATATTATTATTACTTATATAATGATTAAATTACTTCCACAATTTAAAAAATGATTTATATATCATATATATTCAGTATATTTATATATATAATAGATAGATAAACGAAATGAAACACACTGTTCATGGAGACGGTAGGTCGTACGTACACATGAACTCTGTTTTCCTTTCCTTATTGAATTGAATCGAAGTAAGTAGATGACATATATATATACAAATAAATAAAGCATAATTAGTATGTTATATATAACATTATTATTCATTATATATAATTTATAATTATTCATTAATGATTAACATGGAGAATGAATCTCAACGCGTCGTGGAGACGGTAATTCGTACGTGCGCACGAACGATGATAACATTCCCATAATTATTGAATGGAATTGAAATGAATGATATAATATCACAGAATTGTTATGATGTCATAATAACAATATATAGTTATTCTTTACACCATTATACCCATCCATGTAAGGTGGTGGTGGAAAAACAAATTACACCACGACGTGGAGACGGTATTGCGTACATATGCATGGGCGGTGATTTCGTTTTCCATATGATGGATATAAGGAGAAATGGGGTTGTTTAGTATTTATAAAATCATATATTTATATTATTAATACTGATTTTATTACTTGATAATGAAACTACTAAATAATAATAAGTTTAAGAAGAAGTAAAATTGAATGAATCGGTAGAAGAGATTACCTTTTCTTCGACGCGTCTCCTCTTAACCTCCACTTAAGAGAAATAATGATGGTATTTGAAGAATACCAGGACCTATAGTATGTTTATAGGGAAGTGGAGAAGAGAAATGGGCTCAGTGTGGCAGATATTGAAGGCTCAAAGTGGTGTGAAGGGGAGATGGAGGAGGTGCCCTTATATAAGAGAGGAGAGGGGCACTTTTGGAAACCTTCAAAAATATTTATTAATAATAAAATGTAACCCCACTTAAAAACCTCTAAAAATGACTCAATTCAAAGATGAGATGATATAGGGTTGTAATTTCATCAACCAATAAAATTTATACCTGTTTTAATTTTATTTCAAACCTTATCAACTTGATTTATCATTATTTATTCGATTTAATTTTATTTGTAGTAATAAAATTCTAAATTTTAAATTGTTATAAATACATACTTAAATGTTTTAATTTCACATAATTGGATACTTTATAACTTTTCGACCATATAAGTTTCAATTTTTAGTTTTTAAATATTTTTGTGATTTTTAAATAATTTCATAATATGTTATTTTTATAAAATATCAATAGTGTCAATTTTGACACTATTCATTATTTGAATTTAAATAAAAACCACACATAAGATATGTTCGACAATAATATATAATAGATTCCTAACATGTCATATTAATCAAAAAAATTCACGGGGAACATTAAATTGATCATATATTATTTATTTTATTATTTTTAAAACCATTTATTTGGTATATCTCTTAATAAAATAATTACTTCAACATTTTTGTATAATCATTTAATATACATATTTGTTTAATAAAAATTAAACATAAACTACTATGATAAATATAAATATAATACCTTTCATAATAATATTGTTACTAAAATTTATCATCTTAAATTCACAACATTTAAATTGTTATATTTATTTAATTATAAATGTGACATCTTTGGCATCATTTAAAATAAAATAATATAAATGTCCTAATCGATTTTATAAGGCTCAAAATGGACCAAAAATCTACCCTAGGATGATTATTCTATAGATATACTCGACCAATAATTTTTTGTCATGTTTCTGGTCCTTTTGATAGGTATTGTTATTTTAAAAAAAACTATATTATTGATTTTTCACTAAATAAAAAATTTCTACATCATTAATGTATAAGATATTATGGTAATTAAATATTTATTAAAAATTAAAAATAAATTACCACGATAAATAAAAACATTTTATATTTCAATGGAGTATTTATTATCTAATTTATATTCTGTATAACTATATATTACAAATAATCTAATTATTAATGTTTGAGTGAGACATTTCTCTTTCCTTTAAATAAAATAAATAAAAGGTCTTGATCAAATACAAGTGGGTTCCATTAGATTCTATTTCTACCCAAGTATTATTTAGGGTTAAATATAATCATCCAATTATATTAGGACAAGTTTTAGGTTAATTTTATAATATTATATTTACCCTTAATTACCCAATTTACTTTTAACTTTGGTAAATAAAATTTACCATAGTTATTATTCATAATGAATTAAAATAAAAATTAGATTATTAACAGAATTTGGACCTACTTATTCCAAATATGGAATCCATTTTTCCAAAATCAAATCATAGAAGTTTCAGAAATTAATTTAAAATTAATCTCGATGTTAAGAAACCGATTTTTAAAAGTTACAAGATTGCAAAAGTTTGAAATGATTTTACCTATGAATTCAATGTAAAATCAATTCTAATGACATAAATTTTATTAAATGGTAAAAATATATTCTATTTATACCATAAAACCACTCAATATTAAAATTTAACCGTATAAATTATTACGATGAAAAATGTTCTTTATAAATAAAATATATTGGGTTTTTAATATTTATTAAAATTTGAAAGTTATCAGAACAATATGAAAATTTTATCCAAAGTAAATTTGTATATCCTTATTCCACAGAAGAGGTTTATTTTGTCAAATTGAACTTATAAACATGTCAAAAACTATATTTAAAGTGGGTTCTCCATCAAAAGGCGTCAAAACATCATTTTTTTAAAATACTTATTTTACTCAAAAAGTTTATTTTGTTCTCATACCATGTTCTAGAAAATGTGTAAGATGATGTATAATGTTATAAAATTAAAAATGTAGTTAACACTATTCATAACGGATAGTTCATAACAATATTATTACAATATATCGTTGTTTAGTGAAACCTTGTATTGCGTACAACACACGCTATCGAGGAAGGTCGTGATTGCATGTAATGAAATCCATGTCAGGGCTGCATGTAGTGAAATACTCCTTGTTGTTCCATATAACATAATCCAACCATATTTAATTTATAAATTGAATATATATATATATATATATATATTCAATGTTTCATAGAATAACTACAATCAAACGAACTTGAAATTGTGTGTAACACGATCCAAGAACATTGTTGCGTATACTACAAGCTAATACGGTGTTGCGTATTGCACCAGATAATCATGGTGTAGAATACAACAGAAGATATGAAAGAAATTAAAAATAATATATCTCATAACATCTTGGGGTGTTACATTCTACACTCCTTAAATTGAATTTCGCCCTCGAAATTCGATGGGGTTATAAATGGTTTATTACTTGAGAGTATCATTCATAGAAACCCACATCATAAAAAGGAATACTAAAACATAATTTTAAAAATGATCATTAGAAAAAAATATTATACCCAAAGTAACTCATCACTTGGTTTCCAATATAGGAGAACATAGCTGAAAATATGGATATGGAAGAGAAATCTAACCATCATGTTTGGATGAAGAGTGGTAGAGAACATGGATATGAAAAAGACAACAATCACAAAGACATAAATTTGTGACGATCTATGGTACCATATGATTCATCAAATACGAGTGTACTAGGGAAACATTTTTTTTTCAAGATCATTTACCTAATTTTTAAGAGTTTTTGAATTAAAAAAATACTTAATTTATTTTGGTACAATCTCACTGTTGTTCATGCCTTGAACAATTTCCACATCATCTCTTAAATAAATGAAGTTGAGTTTTTCTTTCGTAAAGTTTTAGCAGATTATACGATAGAATGATAGGTCATTTCGTCTGTCTCAATCATAAAGTGAGCAGTAATTATATACATAAGTCCATCTATGGTGAGATTAATCGTATATGGTTCCAAAAATGAACTTGTACTTCATCTATCATACCACTTAATAATATAAAACTAATTTATACTAGCCAGGGACTTCATTTAGGCCAGTGGTAGGTGATAATGGCATGTCGCACTTCGGTAGTGGGTACTATTCCTGCATACTTGTCTGAAGCGACAAGTTTTCGCCTATCCTGCAAGATGTCCTTTTTTCTAAAACTACATTATTATAACATTCATGAAATAATATCAAAAAAATTATATCCATAAACAATACTATATTATGTATACCATAATTCATTCCAATCTTTAGGCTTATCCAAACTACTTCAGTCTAAGCTCATAGTATAAAGAAAACAATTACATGAATGGTCACATAACAAGAATGTGAATACCATCATTTATCCCCTATATATCATAAGATATGTCTTGTTGTTCACATTCTAAACACGTGAATACCTTAATCATGTATTCTCTAGAAAGATGAATACCCATTGAACCTTAGTGAAAACATGAATGCTGTCAAAATATAACTATTTCCACACACCAAAATCCCAAAATTTCTATATACTCAAACCATGATATCTCATTTTACTTATATTAGTCATGAGATCATTAATACAATCAAACATCTCTTTATCTCTTTATCTCATCATTATGCACATATCATCTAATTTCCATAAATTTCGGAATAACCTTTCATGGTTACTATTACCATTAAATATATACGTTTAAATACTTTAGGAATTATAATAGTGTAACAATCCTTAAATGTGTCTTTATTCCATAGTACCATTACCTATACAACATAACTCTTGATAAACATAAATCATTCCACTACCTTCTTAAAACATTTACCGTGCTTCAACAATTCTTTCATCTCACATATCATTTGTAGTCTCTTCTTCATTATCAACATAAATACTACCAATACGGCCATGATGATTCTCTCCAGGAGCCTTTCCCTTATAGCATTGGTTTGCATAATGCTCGTACATTCCACATTTAAAACATTTTACTGTTGCTGATGTCTTAGCAATACCATTATCCTTGTCCATGGTGTTAACTAAACCTTTTCCATTGAAATTACTAGCTTTGTGTCCTTCTTTTCCACACCCAAAGAATCTTCCAGTTCCTTTGAAACATTCTCCCAGATGCCTCTTCCCACATGATTTAAATGAGGAAAATTGAACTTTCTATCCTATATGATCATCATGAAACTCTATCTTTCTCTTATTAGAAGAGTCAGGAAACTTACCAATGTTGATATTATTGATCATATTATGAGATTGCTAATTAGGCATAATAATGTTGTTTGGAAATCCAAATCCTGTTTCATTTGGTTGTTCATGAACAATATTATTCAATTGTCCATCATATTCTCCATTAATATCTATCCTCTTGTTTCCTGCCATTTCTTAAAACAAAAAATAATAAAATGAGAGGGAAAGCTCGTACAAGAAAGAGAACATAATCAAGGGGGGGTACTTTCAATCTCTAACATCTTAGGATTAAATTTTTGATTGTTACCGTAATTCTAGGACTATAAACTATACTTATACTTAACCTTAGGGACATCCCAAGACATACCATAGAAATATCTTTTAGGGATATCACTAGAGTTTTCGCATCCCAGTTTCCAAAGGTTAACTAAAACTTTTCTCTAATACCAACTGTAGAGACCCAAACATGACATGTGTGGATATTAAATTACTTTTACGGAACAATTAATGCACAACACGAACCAAGACTCAAGGACTGTAATAGTTTAGTGTCTTTGGAAACTCGGACCATAATCTTATAATCATGGTGAATGATCTTCAGCATCTCCCATAAAGATCTTCCCCTTTTGTTTCCTTACCTAAAACCATTCTTTAAATCACGGGGAAAAGAAAACATATAAAGGGTGATATCAAATTCTCAGTAAGGATAAGAATGGAGAAAATAAAACAAATCATATACATTATAAGTTTAAAAAAACATGAACATAAAGTTTAAACATAAAAATCTTGAGAAATAAATCTTTGTAGTACATAAGGCATAGATCATAAAGGAACATTAATGATGATAAAATGGCATGGGAATAAAACATGTAATTTTGGAAAACCATTAAGCACATGGTATTATTTCTATAGTATCTAAGGCATTGCTTCCAAGACCATCTTAGTGGAAAAATTCCCTTACTGAATCGAGTTCACTCCTTGTTCCTGTCCTGTATCACTAAACCAGATTAACTTACCCTTCCATAGATGTCTATCTCATGAGATATAAATCATTACCCAATGAATTAGAGGGATATATATTTCCCACCTATCTCAATATGAAATCATTCTTACTTGTGCCACAAAATAAACATAAATCATTCATCAAAACCAATAGAATAAAATGGTTTTATAAACATCATCCCATCATAATGCAATACATATAAAACAAATGGATATAATTTCAACATAAAAAAAATTAAACCATGTAAATAATAGAGAAATTATACTTGAAACATAATCATACTAAATAATGTCATCTTAGATGGAAAATAGTTTTGACAAAACACTTGAAATGAATTCATGAGGAAAATATTCTTTCTTCATTAAAATCATTTTCTTATCACAAAATTCCATTCAATTTTAAAAGCAAAGGATTTTATTGAAAATAATCATGAAATCTTATTGAGGATGATTCATTAAAATTAGGCGTCATTAATCCTTAAAAATCCATTCATTCCGTATTAGTTAAAAAAATTCATTCTCTTCGTACTTTTAACGGAAAAGTCAAAAAGTACCACTTATGGTAAACAAAAGAATGATTCCTTCAATTACACAAAGTAAAATTCAAAAAGGGGTAATCAGGACTTTAAAAATACATGGAAGAATATTGAAAACTTTATGAAAAAACATTTTTATGGGCATGGATGAATAAAATATAACCCCATTAAATACTTATGTATAAGAAATCTCATATAAAAATGTGATTTCCAAAATTATCCCTTACCTTAGGTCCAATTTCTTCCCTACGTGTCCATAACTCCTGTATAGTAGGTTTAAATGTATTATTTACTTGTAAATGATCAATAATAATATTTATTATATCATATATGATTCACTTATGTCGTATATTACCCGTTCTTTTGTCCATTCCATGTTAAAGCAGCATTTTCGGTAAAATCGTTTCATTTATCGTACGTGATTGGACTTGTCGTTCTTGATATTATTATTACTTATATCATGATTTACATACATCCAGAACTTATAAAATGATTTATATATCATATATATTCAGTATATTTATATATATAATAGATTGAAAAATGAAATGAAACACAACGTTCATGGAGACGGTAGGTCGTACGTACGCATGAAAGCTGTTTTCCTTCCCTTATTGACTTGAATCGAAGTAAGTAGATGAAATATAAATATATATATATAAGTATATATATACATAAATCTAGTATCATTTGTATGTTTTATATACCATTATTATTCCTTATATATACTTTATAATCATTCTTGAAAAATTAACATAGAGAATGAATCTCATCGCGTAGTGGAGAGGGTAATCCGTACGTACACACGAGAGATGATATCATTCCCATAATTAATGAATTGAATTGGAGTGAATGATATAATATATCAGAATCAGTATGATTTTATAATAAACATATATAGTTATTCTTTACACTATTATACCCATCCAAGTAAGGTGGTGGTGGAAAAACAGATTACACCACGGCGGGGAGACGCTATTGCGTACATACGCATGCGCAGTGATTTTGTTTTCCGTAGGATGGATAGAAGGTGAAATTGGGTTGTTTCATATTTATAATATCATATCAATATATTATTGATACTTATTTTATTATTTCATTATGAAAAAACTAAAAAAGACTAAGTTGAAGAAGAAGGAAACTTGAAAGAATCTGTAGAAGAGATTACGTTTTCTTCGATGCGTCTCCTATTAACCTCCACTTAGGGAAATAAAGTTGGTCATTGAAGAATAAAAAGCCCTTTAGTAGGATTCAATGGAAGTGGAGAAGATAAATGGTCTTGGTTTGACCTAGAGTGAAATATCAAGGTGGTGTGAAGAGGATATGGAGGTGGTGCCCTTATATAGGAGAAGAGAGGGGCACTTTTGGAAACCTTAAAAAATATTAATTAATAATAAAATGAAACCCCCTGAAAAACCTCCAAAAATTACTCAATTCAAATATGAGATGATATATGGTTTTAATATCATCTACCAATAAAATTTATACATGTTTTATGTTATTTCAAACCTTATCAACTTCATTATCATTATTGAATATATTAAATTTCATTTGTGGTAATAAAATTCAAAACTATAAATTGTTATAAATACATACATAAATGTTGTAAATATTCCATAATTGGATACTTTAAAACCTTTTAGACCATATAAAATTAAATTTTATGTTTTTTAATATTTTTGTTATTTTTAAATAATTTCATAATATATTATTTTTATAAAATATCAGTAGTGACAATTTTGACATAATTCAATATTTGAAATTAAATAAAAACAAAACAGAAGATATGTTCAAAAAAATATGTAATAGATTCATAACATGTCATATTAATCAAAATAATACATTTTTAAAATTAATTAGTTCTTATATTATTTATTTTAATATTTTTTAATCCATTAATTTGGTATATATCTTAATAAAATAATTACTTTAACATTTATGTATAATTATTTTATATACATATTTGTTGCATAAAAATATAAAATAAAATCCTATGATAAATATAAATTTAATACCTTTCATAATAATATTTTTACTTGAATTTATCATCTTAAAATCATAACATTTAAATTGATATATTTATTAAATTATAAAGGTGACATCTTTGACATCATTTAAAATAAAATAATATAAATGTCCTAATAGGTTTTATAAGGCTCCAAATAGTCCAAAAATAGACCCTTAGATTATTAGGGCATAGATATACTCGACCAATAATTTTTTGTCATGTTTATGGTCCTTTTGATAGATATTGTTATTTTAATAAAAAATATATTAATGATTTTTCACTAAAAAAATAATTCCGACATCATTAATGTATAATCTATTAAGGACATTAAATAATTATTAAATATTAAAAATAAATTACCATGATAAATAAAAACATTTTATCTTTCAAATTAGTATTTATAATCTGATTTATATATTTTATAACTATATATTAAAAATAATATAATTATTAATGTTTGAGTGAGACATTTCACTTGCCTTTAAATAAAATAAATAAAAGGTCCTTATAAAATACAAGTGGATTACATTTTATTCAATTTCGACCCAAGAATTATTTAGGGTAAAATATAATCATCCAATTATATTAGGACATGTGTTAGGTTAAATTTATAATAATATATTTACCCTTAATTACCCGATTTACCTTTAACTATGGTGAAGAAAATTGACCACAGTTACTATTCATAATGAATAACAATAAAAAGTAGATTATTGACATAATTTAGACCAACTGATTCGAAATATGGAATCCATTTTTCCAAATTCAAATAATAGAAGTTTCTAAAATTAATTTAAAATTAATCCCTTCATTAAGAAAATGATTCTTAAAAGTCAAAACATTGCAAAAGATTGAAATGATTTTACATATGAATTCAATGTAAAATCAATGCTAATGACATAAATTATATTAAATGGTAAAAATATATTCTATTTGTACTTTAAAACAATTCAATATTATAATTTAACCATATAAATTATTACAATGAAATATGTTTTTTTAATTAAAATATAGCGTGTTTTTTCTATTCATTAAAATATTAAAGTTATCAGAATAATATGAAAAATTTATCCGAAATATATTATTTTATCCTGATTCCAAAGAAAGAATTTTATTTTGTCAAATTGAACTTATAAAAATGTCAAAAAGTATATTTAATGTGGGTGCGCCATCACAAGGCAGGAAAACTTCATTTTTTTGAAGAATACTTATTTTACTCGAAAAATTTATTTTGTTCTCATACCATGTTCCAGAAAATGTGTAAGATGAATAATAATGTTATAAAATTCCAAATTTAATTAATCCTATTCATAAAGTCTAGTTCATAATAATAGATTAACAATATATCTTTGTTTAGAGAAACCTGGTATTACATACAACACACGCTATAGAGGAAGGTCGCGATTGTTTGTAATGCAACCCATGTTAGGGTTGCATGTAGTGCAAGGCTCCTTTGTTGTTGATTATAACAGAATCAAACCATATTTCATTTATAAATTGAATATATATATATACACACACTAAATGTTTCCTAGAATAACTACAATAAAACAAACATGAAATTGTGTGTAACACGATCCAAGAATAGTGTTGCGTATACTAAAAGCTAATACAGTGTTGTGTATAGCGCCAGATATTCTTAGTGTAGTGTAAAATTGATGATATGAAAGAAATTTTAATGAATATATCTCAAAAAATCTAAGGGTGTTACAACTACCCACTACTGATACTGAACCATAGAAATCATCCCTACCATTCTTATCAATCTCCACCATGCATGCCCGATCAACGACCTCCGCATAGGTACTCGGCGTAAATAGGAAAATCTAGGAGTATATCTCTAGTCGCATGCCTTTCTCATACCTATGGGACTTCACCTGCTCATTAGAGACTATTTCTGAAGCATACCGAACCAACTCCGCAAAACGGTTGGCATACTCCATCATAGATAGATTCCCCTGAACAAGTTTCATGAACTCTATAGACCTAGCATAATCCAACCCCTCAGGGTAGTATAGTTCATTGACGACAGCCTTGAAATATCCCAGCACATCTGCTCATTCTTCCCAGCCTGAAGCACTGACTCCCACCACTTATGGCTGGGACCTTCCAAAAGAAGGGAGGCACACTTCACCCTGATATCCTCAGATGTTTCCAGGAACTCAAACATACACTCGATCTTCTCGAGCCATTCTTCTGCTTCCTGGCGTTCTGAGCTACCTCGGAAAGTAGGAGGCTTTTTTTTAGAAAATCTTGTGCTTTATCTTTTCTAATACCTGTCTCTTAGACCCTAATAGGAATAGTAGTAGGAGTTGTTCTCTGTACTAATGCTTAGATAGCCAAAACCATAGCCTCCACGAGCCTCTATTCAATGAGTGTGGGAGAACTCTCACCAGCTTCCTCCTGTGAGCGCCTGGGAGCTTTCCGGGGAGGCATGTTGCTAAAAAATGCAACAGTCACAAAATAATAGTCAATACCACAATTATGAAAATTTTAATCAAATACAACAAATATAAATAAACTAAACACGATTCAGTAATAAGAGAAACAACTACTCTACATCTACCAGATGTCCACATGTGGTCTGCAGCCCACATGTCTCACTAGGAAGTGAAGTCAATCCGTAAATTCCAACATCCCCTGGTGACTCAAGGTCTACCATGAGAGGTGTGGGTCAAGATCCCTACTCACAACCAAAACCCTAATCCCCAATAATCCTACCTCTTGTCTATCCCAACTCATCTGAAAATTGAAATATAACCCAAAAACATTAACCTCCTCGGATACCATTTTGTCACAAACCAAATATGTTCTCCACCATTAACAGCACCAAACCATGCCCATGGCCAGGCCTAATGGGCGTTCCATATCCCCATGGGATGGTACAAGTTCTCATGTATCGTTTATCTTGGTTTGGGAATGATTTACCCGAATATGTATACATAAAACATCAAAAATATTTGATAAAATGAATCTGAAAAATTCATACCAACAAAGTTTATACAAAAATAAATAACTGAATACATAAGTCCAAATTAAGTACAAAAGGAACCAAGAAAAAATTAAAAAGAAACAAAACATCCCCATGGACTCCACATGATAAGGGTTCATCACCGCCAAGCCGTCTCCACAACATCGTCCCAAGGATGGGGACTAACACCCTAATCCGCCATCACCATTAGCCTTTCCTTTACCAGAGTCAAACATATCCAAGTATACATACACCCAAGGGGTTTAAGTAGGTTTTTAGCCTAATCCCAATAGGATACCACCCAATATTCCAAATAAAATGCAATACAATGTGAAAAAGCAACCAGTTTTAATACGCAAAGAAAAGCAGTAATAAAATCCAAGAAATGGAACATTCAATTGATAACAGTTTTCAAGATAATATTTTCAGAATGTTCACACATTTAAATAGACATGTGATCTACTGTAAATTAATTCCAAAAACACCCCAATATAATTGTAAATACCACAAATCCAATGAGCACCAAAACTGGGAACACCCCTAGGAAAAGAGATAGTCTCGAGCACTATGTACCTCGTACCTTGGTGTAATGTATCCAAGTCACAATCATTTCCCATGCATGATCCACTAGTAGGGAACATACCCATAACCCAGTGGTCCAAAAATATCATCCACATAGTTTATTTAGAGTTTTCTTTATCCATTTTCTCTGTGAAACAGGGACTCAACCCATCTGGTTCACTAGTCGTACTAGAACATATCTGCCCACCTAAGTACCCGGGATTCCCTTTTTTGTGCACAAACAATTTCAGCAAACAACACACATCCTTTTTCATATAAAAAATCACTACTAGTCAAAAAAAATGTATATATACACACATTATACCATTTAAATCACAAGATAAAAAATTTTGATTTTCAATAAAACAACCTCTCAAAGTATCACATTGTTTTGCACCCAAAGCTCATCGAAGTATCCACATTGCACACTATGTGAACACCGTTAAGTCAACTAAACAATATGGAAGTTAAATAACCATTATTGAAACCAAAAATTATGTTTTGGGAAATCCCCATGTGAACCCAGAAGTTATATCTTTTAAAAACCCCCATTTTCACACAAACATGGAACTTAAAGGCCATTTGATTCCCAAACACAATTTAAAAAAACTTTCAATACATGAAACTAAATGAATAATAATTAAAAATAGGATTTCCAGTCATAATACAGTTCAAGGAAATAAACTAAGTAATTATTGGTCAGCCCCAAAGGAACCAATAAATTATTTGTTTGAAAACCGACCAATTTTACCAAAAATTGGAACATAAAATTCATTTGATTTATAAAGAAAACTAACAAAAAATTTTGAAGAATCATTTAAATGATATAAATATGAAAATAACATTAACACAGCATGGTAAGTCACAAATATTTCATTCACAATGGAATAACCTATCAATATAAGGAAAACCATTGAATCATCGTGCAAAAAATAATTCGCACCACCGCTGAATCAATAAGGACCTAAAACAAACTTAAAACCACAAAAATTGGAAACTAAAACCCAAGGATAAACCTTAGGTTTCAATCCCAACCCCCTAGTCATTTGGGACTTCATGGAATAGGGAAAAAACTCTAAAAAACAAATAAAACCCCAAGAAATTTGAAGGAGGAATGAAATGGACTCACTTACTTGTAGTATGTTAAAGTAATCACTCCAAAACAATAGAATCTGAAAATTAAAATAGCCAAAATTTAGGATTAGTTTGAACAAGAATTAGTATCCCATTTAGGAACTATAAGTGAGGAATAATATTAAAAATTGCGAGAGTTATGAATGAATGAAGTTACCTCTTCAAATCTGGACGATTTGAGGAACCCTATAGAGTACTGCACCAATTTGCGATGAACCAGAGCTCCAAAGAGGGCGGAGAGAGTTTAGATGCATTTCTGGGTTCAATGGGATTGGGTGAGATTTTGCATCACTGAAAAATAACCAAAATTTGATATGTTATAAAACAAACAAATTTCATTTTTAAAACTGGAATTGGGATTTCGGGCAGGCCCAAACCCTTAAATAAAATACCCAAATAAACCTTGGTTACATATTTCTAAAGGCTCCAATTTTATTTGGTGGTGTTAATAGGTCAGGGGAGGAAAAGTTGGAATTTGAATAGATGAAAAATCTTTAAAAAATAATGAGTTCTAAAAGAAAAAAAGTTATTTTTAAAACTGTAATTGGCTCACGGTTTGGCCCAATTCACGAAAACTCACTCATTCATCCATAAAAACATAGGAAACCCCCCAAACAAAGAATGAATAAAAATTAAATTAAATTTACCGTTAAAATAATTCATTTATGTGACACATATGAAGAACCATGAGTAAAATTTATGTTAGGATATATTAATAATTTTTAAATAAGTAAATGTTTTATGTAGTTCCATGTTTTCAATTTTATGTACCTTGTCTTCTAAGACAGTAGAGTTTACGATCCTTGCCTTGTTATATCATGTTTAATTAAGTGTGAAATAATATATTGATATTTGTTAAAAGAATAGGGTATCATTAAGAATAATATTAGAGAAGAAAGAGGATCCTTATAAAATGATAAAAATATTATATGGTTAATCCTTTAGTTCACTGAAAATTCATATCCATCGGTATATAAGTTATGTGGAATTTCAACTATCATATCTTCCATTGATGTCTTCGAGAACCAGAATTAGGTAGTTAAGAAACATCCTAATCACCAATCAATATATGAGTCCTGAACACTTTCATGATTACACAGAAGAATTCCAATAATACGATGACAAGGATGGCACACCAGTTTTAAATGGTTCATAATTTTATCCAATTTCTGTATGAGATCACTAAAAACACATTATATTTCTGAAAGTATAATATTTCATCAAATTATTTTTTATAAGACATCATTACTCTTTTTTTAATTTAGTATAGTATGTAGATTAGAATCTAGTCCCATATATTGATTATTTATGCAACTAAGGATTCCACCGACAAAATCATCCTTGATGATACATTATTGACCATGCCAAAGACTAATCTGCACATAAATTATTATATTATTTTAAACATCTTATGATCTAACCCATATTCTAAGGCTTCATGATCCTTTTTTGATAAGTCCATAATGAAATATAATTTTATGAGCATCTATTGAGTGGAATTCTAGTTACTTGTAGAAAGTTCATGATCCAAATAATCTCCCACATAAATATTTCTTATTGGGACCACATTAGCATCCTCCGACACTTTGGGAAGGTTGATACATTCTTTTATGATTATGGAATTTCTAGTAACATATCATCCATGTATAATGGTCTAATTATGTATGTTACATAATTTCATGTATTCTAAGAGAAATAATGATCTACGAGACTCCTTATAAAACATTCACAGTTCCAAAATTCATCACAATTTTAGTTTCACTATCTGGGTACTTAATACAATATTTATAGACTTCACCTTAATTTACTAACATGGACCTCATTTTGATTATCAAAAAACCACTTGGGATATATCATATATATATATATTCCATCAAATAACCCAAAATAAAATAATTATTCACATCAATATTCTCCACATATATAAATTTGGATACAAAATTTCCAATCCTTGTTCATATTGTTCTATGATTTACTACATTTGAAAAAATTTCAATGAATTTGATTCCTAATTTTTTATGGAATCCACCCACCACCAAATATTTCATGTATATTATACATTCATCAGATTATTATTTCAAAAGGTAGACCGATTTTTATCATGTTCTTGTTTTCCTTTTGGTTGTTCAATCATCTCTCATGTTATATTGAATATTATAGATTTTGTTTTCCCTCCTAGGTTAACTCTATGTATTTTTTTTCATTGAGTATGGATGCCTCTTCTAGAATATAGGGTACCCAAGAATCCATTTGTAGTATGAATTTTTTTCAACCTCATACAATTGGAATTATTATCTAAAATTTAATAATCTTCTTAGATATTTTTCTTCTTTAATTGGCTGATTAGTTTTTAGTTTTTGAACTTATAGTGCTCATGTTCTCATTCACTATACTAACAAATATTTTTCTCAGATATCATAAAATCATGAGAATTTAGGTACATCATTCATTGGTAAAATTTCTAGTTCATTCATGTTGGATTTCTGTATCATTTATATTTATGAATTTCAATAATTTTCATCTTGAGTATGTTGTACATAATTAGTTTACCAATTTTACTCATGTTATGATTAATCCAATTTTTAATCCTTCTTTAAGATCATCACATTGAAGATTAAAACTTGACTTATGATGATCTTATATTTATCATCACTCTATAGTTGGTAACCAAAATCTTTACTTCAATTTCCTAAAATGAAATTTGAATTGTACTTTTCCTCCATATTATCTATGTCTTTTGCGTCAAAAAGAGTATAAGAAATATGAAAAAAGATTTTGTGGTATGAATATTCTAATATCATATCAATCATATTTTATTCATGTATAATTTTTCCAACTATAGAGTTTATAATTCTATTTACCATGTACATTTTTGTATTAATTACTTCAATAAAAATGTATTTTAAAAAATTGGAGTGAAAACCTATTCATATTTCCATCTCTGTCAAAGCGTGGTTCATCCTCTTTTCAAACAATTATATTGTGGTGTACTAGGTATTTTTCCCTCATTCATAATACAATTCTTCCAAATGAAATTCTTGTAGTTTTTATAGATTTATTCACCACCATTATTATATCTTAATGGATTCAATTTAAGTCCACCATCTATCATCACCATGGATTTCCACTATAAAAAGGCATCAAACAGATCATATTTATTAATAAAAAATAAAAAAATTCCATCCTCCAGGAATTCTCAATGAATGTGAAAAAGTATCATGATACACCATAACATTTTACTTATGTAGGTCCCTATACATCTCTGTGAGTTGTCTATAACTTTAGCTCTCTGGGCTTCTATCCTTTCATGCGGATGAACCCTTATTTTTTTTTCTAAGCACGTAGCTCTAAAAACTTCTTTTAGATTTATGATGGAGCTTCAGAATACCCTTCCCTACTATAACATTCAAATTATTGTCACTAAAGTGACCAAGTCTGAAATACCAAACATATGTATTTTTAGGAGCTAAAATTCCATCCTTTACACCTCTATATTAACTTGTAGGTTGATGGTGGGTAACTTAATTAACTCCTCATTCTTGGAAAATGGATTCCCAAGTCACTTTCTAAACAATATTTTTGGAATTAGTACACAATACATAATTTTTCAACTACCCAACTGAATTGGGATTCCTTTGGAGACATGGAATGTGTGTTATATATTTCAATAAAAAAATTCTACCATTTTTCATATTCATATTTACCTAGCCTTTTCCACCTACTTCCAAAGAATTTTCATTTATCAAGAACAATTAACCAAGTCTTATAGATACATATACTATCATGCATTAAAGATCATTAATTTAGTTGAAGGATGAACCAAATTAAACAAACCAAGAATCCACTATATAATGAATACAGAGATGTATATCCTGACCATTATCCATTTCATAATGAATTTTGAACAGATGATAGTAATTTTTCTAGTTCATTAATTGTAGTATGTGTATTCAATCTTATGATTTGCATTCTTTCCATAATTACATTTGGTAATCACCAGAACTTTTAATATTCCATGTCCCTTATCCCAAAATTTTTATTCTATTTATTTGATGATTATTCTGATGAGATGACCATCTCATTTCTTTAGTATTCAACACACCACCAGAACGCACTTAGACCTATCTTCCATTCACAAACACAATTAGGATAAAATTACATACATCCACACGAAAAAAAATTAGTCTTTTCATAGTAATTAATTATCATTAAAACCATTCCATCCCAACATTCTAAAAAATATGAATGAATTTCAATATCCCAGGAATCATCTCTGAATGTAATATCCACTTAGTCATGTTGGATTCAAATAATATTAAAATAATTCACATGATATTTCAAAAACCACCATTTTGATTACCATAAGATAAAACAATTCATGATCCATAACACATTTTTTTAACGATATCAATTTTTCAAATATATCATACAGGGCCTTCTTAAGGGTATTTGTGGTATCCTTCTTCCATATACTGAATTCCAAATTCTATACAAATGTTATCCCTACCATGCCTAATGAATTTACAACTAACATCCCAATTATTATTTATCTGTGATGTATAGATTTATCAACAAATATAAGATTGAGATATTTTCAATAAGATAGTACATTATCAGCATTTTACAATAACAAATTTTGGTTTCATCGAATTAACTTTTCTGAACATAGAATTTATTTTTTTTCTATGTATTCTCAGAGTAGTATGAGAAACTAATATTTAATAATTATTTGACGGAATAGAGAAATTTACATGATTTATAGAGTGTATCCAAACCATGTACCCTTTGATGCCACTTTTTAGGGAATAATTAGGCTTATTAATAACTGATACAAAAACTTTATGGTTTAACCTAGAGTTTAGTAGATATTTGAATCCACTGATAGTTCAATAGTGTGAAATTTATACTATTGAATCTTTCCTTTGTGTGTTAGAAAATGAAAAATAGGAAATCATGTAACACTAAATTGAATTCTCAAAAGACGAGGCACACACACATTTATGCACGTGATCAAGAATTCAAATAATGGAAAAAAATGATGGAACAATGATTTTATTAGGTACAAACATTTTCCATACTTCTACATGAGAGAACTACAAAATCTATGTATTATCATAATTAAAATATTAGAAAATACTATATCTTAGTAATCCAGTGATACACTTTTCACAATTTAGTACTAAAAATACATCATCCCCAGGTCACACCACATTTTGTAGAGGTCAATTTCCAGTCAAATAGGTAACACCGACATCCACCATTTGTGATCATCTATCCGCTAACATATTCATTGAACAGTGTCTCTCACCTATTCCTGAATCCATGAAGGTACACTGTTAACCACACTCAATGACCAACCTTTTCTTCTTCTATCAAAAGTTTCTAAGATGTCCGTGATCTAACCAATATGTTGATGGTCCTTGACATTTATAGTTTGGTAAGGCCATAGTGAACTACTAGAATATAAACATTCGGAAGGAGAAATTCTATTGAATTTTAGAATGTTCATCATACCATTAAATAACTGATCATAGGGTCTTATTATTTTAGTTATCCCCAGTGAACAACATGTCTAAATAATAGTAATATTACTATTACTTACTAATCATTATCTAGACATATTGATAAAAACAATTTCATAAATAAATATATTAAAATTTAATAAACAAATATTTAATATATAATTTATCACTAAACCAATAATGTATCCCTTAATTCAACATTTACATTTATCAAACCGTGAATAATGAATATTTTTTAAAATGAAATAAAATCATTTTATTATTCAATGAGAAATAGATAAATCTTATATTTAATAAAAATATAAAATAAATATTTCATAAATATTTAGGTCACATATATTTTATCATGTAACTGATTATTGAATATCTATGATCAACAAAACCCATATAATTATTATACCAAATATAAGAATAATATTTATTCAATATGTCAAATTCATATAGAATTTTACAAAGGTTTTGAATAAACATAGTTTCTGACTCTGTATGTCTTTTTCTCAATGACATTAAGCAATACTACATATGGTACATTGTTAAAATATTGGAACATGCCAATGAATCCATATAGAAATAAGTTAATTTCAAAGAAAAATACAATATTATATTATATTTCTGTACAACTACCAATGGAAGATCACACACACTATGAAGAAACTGAATTTTAATCCACTAGTATAGGGATTTGACACTGCGACAACGCCCCAAACCCAAACCCACCTGTACTACCCCACCTGACTTGTAGGGGGAAACATATAAACCTATATTAATTCACACATTGTAATATAATCCTTTTATCTCAATATCTATAATAATGAATGTTTTATATTGGTGACCTCAAAATATGACCTTGATGTATTTTTTTTACATTCCCTAAATGAACATTCTAATAGAATGTTATTATCATGGAATTATTTAGGCAGTTCCATTATTATAAATGGTTTTAGATATCATATTTTATTAAATAACATAAGGATAAAATACTTTCCCTCATTATTCAATAATAAAATATCATTCATGATTTACCCAAAATATCATACCTCATCGTGAGAATATTTTTTCATTGTTTTCATTGATAGATAAAATTTTATGATACATGATATAAATTAATATAATATTGATGTATAAGGACCATTTCACACAATTGAATGTAGGAATATCTAATGAAATATGTAAATCTATATTTCATATAGGAGGTTCATGTTTTCATAACCTTTTTATTGTGATTACAAAGTATGGACCTCATGAGAAGAATTATTAATGTCTTATGTGTGGAAAACCCCTCATAGCTTGTATTTTTTGTTCCTTAGAAGATAATATAGTCTATTTATAGAACATGTATTTAACAATACTGTCACTCCACTTTCCTTGTTGTCATCATAATAGAGTAATTATATAACATTTCAGTGTGAAACGTACCATTAAAACATTATGAAAAACAATATCACATATTGGAAGAATCATTATGGGTTAATAAATTTTTTAATATTCAAGACCATAAATATAGGTAATGATAATGTACATAAAATAACATTCTAAGGCACAAAATAAAAAAATACAATAGGATTTCATTTTTTAACCTATTTATTTAGATGGTTGTAGGAAATAAGATGAATGAAAATATTTTACATAACATCAAAAGGATGTTATCTAAATTTTTATTAATTGATCAGTCATTATGTGGTAAATTTTTATCCATGATAAAAAATATTTCCTTTTACAGCACCAAATTCTAACATAGAACTAGTGTTTGCAGATTATTGGATCATTTATTTAATGAAAAATATGTTTCCCTTCCCTCAGGTAATTTAAGTGTTGATTTTATTTCAACAAATGATTTGGAAACAATTTGAATAATAATGAGCCATATCCCCCCATTAGTAAAACGATGAATTTATTTTCAATTAGGGGTAAAAGGGAACATCAGATTTATCATATTTTTGTTATTTAAATCATATCCAAAGGTTGATATTATGCAACACCACTAGATTTCATTGTATATTATATCTTCAATGAAATTCCATCACCTATGTTACACGCAACACTGAGTTCGAGCGCACCAAGACTTACCATTCTTTCCCTTCAAAGGGCAGTTACAAATAGTATTAACTGAATTTTTTATTTTATATATTCAAAATAATTTTAGAATCTATATTATGTGTTCCATAGACATAATATTATAAAAAATTCATTTTTTCAGATAAATGACGTTTTTTTAAATACAATTTACAGACTTTCAAAGGGATTTTTTTTAAAACCAATATTTGACACTTTTATATATTAAATTTGATTTAATTAAATTATTCATTAGAATTGGGACATAAGAAAATATATTTTGGATAATTTTTTTTGTACTTTTCTTATACCTTTCATATTTTTATGAGTTGTAAAAAATACTAAATTTTAATTAAAAACAACATTTTTATTCAAAATAATTTAGAGTGTCAAATTATACATTTGAGTGGTTTTAAATTATCTTTATATTATATTTTTATCATTTAATATAAATTGGTTCTTTGGATGTATTTTCACATTTAAACTGGTAATAAACAAGTGTTAATCTTTTGATAGTTATTATTTCATAAAAACACGCTTTTTTGTTATGACAACGAGAATTAATTTGAAATTAATTTCTATCACTTATGTGAGTTTAATTTTTAAAAAAGGATTCCATATTTGGAATATATAGGTTCAAAGTATTTAAATATGTAGTTTTTATTTTTATACCTTATGAAATCTTACATTAGTAAATATATTATTTACCTTGGTTAAAAGATAAATCTTGTAAAAATAAGGGTAATCAAATATTATTATAAAAATATTTAATTACCCTAAAATGTCTTATTCCAATTTTTTGATCCATGTACAACAGTGGGTATCCTTTAGTTGATTTTGGGACACCAAGGAGCCACTTCAGATTGATAATGTCACTTTATATTAATTAATTTAAAGTAAAGACAAAAATGACAAAAATATATATCTTTTAGTAAAATAATTTGTACAAGGGGTTATATATGTTATAATTTAGAATATAAATATTCATTATAAACAAAAAAATATTGATTACATCATGGTATTTGTTTATAATTTTTAGACATCAAATAAATTAAATTATTAATGACGCTATAATGATGCAACGTTTACCTCATTAAATAATGATTTAAATAAATGAGATTATTAAAAAATATCAAAAAAAATTTCCAATTCTTTTTGGATGATTTTACATAGGAAATGAGTAATAGTAACGTAGACTATAATGAGCTTTGATCCTTTTGAAACCGAAAATCATTATATAATAAAATAATATTTCCAAACTTTCATAAAGAGCACCCCCATCAAAATCCCTCACCTCTAACCCATTTGTCACACTTATAAAGCCCCATGTCTCATCCATCATATACGAAAATAATCTCCCTAAATCCTTATCTTTCTATTAGATTCCTTAATTTCGGAATATGGCACTTCAATAATGCTTTTGGGTTCAAACCAAATGGAGTTACCCGATTAAAAGTTAACATCTTCTCTTAAGATGTTTTATTTTATTTTACTTCTCCATCCCCTAAACTCATTTTTTTCCTTTCATTTATATCAACCCCAATATACATAACATAATATGTTGTTTTTATGGGATTTATTTTAACTACACATACACACACCTCCATCTAATTGGTATAGAATATAATGTTTCTCTGGACGGTGAACTACGGCCTCACAAAATGATGATTGTTTAATCTTCTACTACCACCTCTTATGGTGGTCATTGGGATGGAAGTGTAATTATATATAATATGTATGATATTTATTTTATCTATAATCTTTCGTAATTCTCTTTTAAATCATACCTTTATTTTTTTTATGTTGTATATATACGATAATTTCATTTGAGGAAGTGCGGACTACTGCCCCCTCAAAGTGATATGACTCGTTAATACTATACATGGAACGCATAAATGATTGTGTTAATTAACATTTCATAAAATATATTAAATGTTATAATATTCTATAATTATAATATATCCATTTATTATTTTGTTTTCATTCTATTTAAATTAATATAATTTGAAGTATCATTCGTGCATATATACGGATTACCATCTCCACAAACACGATAAGCTTCATTCCCCATCATAACCATTAAAGTATAATTTTAATTTTAATATTAAAAACAATATTTATGAACATAATATCATTCTAGATAGGAATAAAATATATCCTATCCATAACATACATGACTTACGTAAAAAAACATATAAATGAAAAAAAATCAATTTACACACAAAACAATGGTATAACTAAAATATTATTAACAAAGAAATATTACAAGATTATATATGATTTCATATTTATGTATGTTTTTATTTTTAAATTTAAAAACAATGATTTAACTATTTTATAGGCAGTTAACGTACCCTCGACCGAGGAAAATTTCAAGGTATCAGTTAATTTTACAATCTCATTATTATCCGAATTTGTTTTAATGTAAGTGTCTACTAGGACCTCTTTAACCTCCATATCCATGTTTCTGAAAAATTAATTTCAAATCATGTTTACTATTTCCTAGACTATGGGTTAAATTAATTTATACACAAGTTTTAATTTTTATAAAATTGTTTGAAAGAAATTTTCCGCTGTTTTCCAAACAAGGTATTTTATGACCTTTTCGAAAAATTATGGTAAGAATGTTTTTTATCATATATGGTGGGTGTAGTTATTCTCTACCATTATAACACCTTGGATTGTTTCCTTACAATATTATATTAATATTATCAAAATAAATGTTACATTGTATAATTACATGACTTTTAAATGATTTCAGAATAGAATGAGATATTTCTCACAAAAAGTTTTGATTTCATATATGTCAACATACTTTAATGGATTTTATACTTGTTTGAAGTTGAATTAATATGATACATATCCTTCATTTTTAATTGAGGCTTTTTTGAAATGTTTGATTGTGGATGTATTATTATTGTACCATTAATGGTTTACAGTTAATGTATTAACATTTTTATGATAGTTTCAATACGAATGTTTATGTTATGTTTTAACCTTTTAATATGAGGAATTAATTGGACTTAGTAAGTGATCGGTGGATCCCGATATAGATCCTCAATGCATTGGTAGGTCTCATTAGACCAATTAGTGTCCTAGCACAAGGCCTTGACAAAATCTTATTTGTAGTCATGGAACAAGGCCTTGACTATGCGGTTATGATGTCCTACTGTATGCATTCCATCATTATGAAATTATCTATTAATATTACATGTGATTATTCGAATAGAATAATATCAATGTGAATAAGTAAATGTATTTATTTGATTTATCTTTGCAATATTATTTTTAATTTTGTGTTTTAAAGGATATTTTTTTAGTTTTATACATTTCCTTAAATGTTAATTCTTATTTATGATTGTTTCCACTATAATTTTATCCTTATTGAGCATCTAAGCTCACCCATTTCTATGAATTATTTTTCCTATTATATGAAGAAGTATTTAATGGTAGACCTATTTGGATAGGCTAAGGGATATAAGTGTGTTCAAATGAGAAAATTTAGTTATTGTTTATCATTTTATATTGTAATGTAACATTCATTTATGTAATCAATTTTCCAAGACTACTAAACTAATCAGTCCTTTGAGACTTGATTCCTTGTAATCATGCCATGTATAAAAATAATTCACCGACACTGGGTAACTGGGGTCAGGGTGTTACAGTTGGTTTTAGAGGTATTTTACCAATAACCTTGGAAATTAGATTTAAAAAAACTCTAATTAGAAAACATTAACCTAAGATAGAGTAAGAGGATTTTTTGTAGATGAAAATCCTATAATTTTGGTAATATATTGATTATTTTAATTTTCCAATAACTAAATCACTTTCAAGATATGTGAAGGTAGAGAAGGCTCTAGCCCAAGTGTACCTAGGAATGAAAACTCTGACAAAGAGTTTCGGGCTTGAATCGGGGTATCCTTGTACAAAAAAATGGGCCTCACTGAACTCTTGGGTACGACACTCCTGGGGGGAGATGCTTAAGATAATTCACATTTTCTTTACAAGCCATTATCTATGACTTAGGAGTAAGTAGTTCCTCAAATAATTTTTTTTATTATTATTGATTATATTCATAATCATTTAAATTTTCATTTGATATTTTAGATTTTTGGAATATTTCATTGGGATTCATAAAACTAACCTAGTGTATGACATTGTTTTGAAATGGGTCCTAGAATATGGCATGAGAACTCTAGAAATACACA
The DNA here is from genome assembly GCA_963277665.1 of Viscum album. Classification (NCBI taxonomy): domain Eukaryota; kingdom Viridiplantae; phylum Streptophyta; class Magnoliopsida; order Santalales; family Viscaceae; genus Viscum; species Viscum album. The sequence continues at coordinate 1,441,938,990 of OY728145.1, read as the reverse complement.
TGATCCAAAGAGTCATAATGATAACATATTTCATGGTATTAAGCCAAAATTTATAAAGGAAATAGTCTCCCATGTATTATCATCATATGAAAAAATAATATCATGTGTTAATAAGATAAGTAAACAATTCACTATGTCTTATGGATTTGTAGGGAAGCCAAAGAAGAAAAGGATGGTAGAGAAATAGATAGATAAAGGGAATAAGGGAAAGAAACATTTTCTTATGTCTGATAACTACGGAAAGAATCACCTTATTAAATGATTGAAGGAAGTGGGAGTTTATAATATTTGTCCAGAAAAAGGACACCAAGTACGTGATTTCAAGGGTAAGAAAAGGTGTCAAATGTACAATGCTTCATCTGTAAGGTGTTGGGACACTACGTAAATCAATGTCCCAATAATCATTGTATACCGAAAATGATGCTGTTGGATACTAATGAATATATTATATTACTATAGATGAAGATTAATGACTAGTTTTCTTATGTTGATATTAAATAATTATGTCATTTTATTGTTTTATCAACAATGTTATGGTTATAATAATTATGGAGTATATAAGGATTGTATTACATTACTATTTCATAATGGATTTGAGATTGTGTGGTACCAAGAAATGTTATGCAATAACTAGTAAAACGTTTTAGAAAATAAATGGTTAAAGGAAAGATAAAATTTAATATGGTCCTGATACTGTGGTCTTGATTTTTGAATAAGAAATGATTGATTTGGATAAATTATATTGGATCTTATTGACTTAATGGGAACTAATTAATGTTTTTTATTCCATCATTGTTGGTGATTATATTATTTTTGGATTTTAGGAGTATATCTAGTATTTTATGACTTATAGATGGAATAACGAAGTATATACCAATTCAAATATGGATTTTTAGCAATTCATTTTATTACAATATTTTAAGAGAATACACAATGAAGGTATTCCCATGTATATTATGTGACCTTCCTTATAAATTTTGGACTGTGAGTTCAGATAGAAGTATTGTGGATAAGTCTAAAGGATGCAATATATTATGTTTGAGATTGTATACTATTGTCAGGGTTAAATAATTTCTTGAGATTATTTTTTGTTTATCATAAAATGGACAACATGGAAGTCATGTGGCTACTTGTCACATCTGGTAGGGCTGCAATACTAGAACCCATAACTAAAGGGAAATAAGGGAAATCATCTATCACTGGCTTACGTGATGACCCAGTTTGTATAATGTAGTTTTTTAAATATTCTAAAAAATAAATTATAATTTCATTATTTTTGTAACACTAAACAATTAATATTAATATAATATTTTTTTAATTTTATTATCTTTTGTAGTGGAAGTTGAGATTGTGGTAGAAATTGGTTGGATGATGAAAACATTCATGTCAACTATATTTTATTCCTATAATTACATGAATAAATTAATTCATAAAATTTAGGGAAGGGATATTAAAAATAAATGTGTTATCCTCTTACCTTATGATTTTTTGATCCGTTGATAATTTAAATCATCATTGATTGATGGATTTGAGGCCCCCAATTGAACACATGTTTGTGATTGGGGCCCTTAATCACTCCAAATAAATATTTATGTTCTTCCTCCAATTATGTGTCTCTAATTTGCACAACGTTTCTCATAATTGTTATCATAATTTGGTGGTGATGTTTTCATTTCTCTTTCCCACTTAATAATACTAAATTTTAGTAGCCCAATTTCTGATGTGTGTTTTCAACGATGGTATTTTTAAATTTTTATCCTTTTATTTTCATTGAGAAATTTCTAATTAAGAGGATGAAATTTATGGAAGTATGGGATAATGTAACATCCAAAGACTTAATTTTATGTTATCTCTTCAATTAAATTCAATTACCTGCATTACACGCAACATTGAGTACGAGCGCACCATGACATACCAAACTAACCATTCCAAAAGCTTTTGTGAATAGTGTTAACTGGATTTTTAATTTTATATACTCAATATACATTAGAATTCATATAATGTGTTTCTTAGACATAATATAAGAACAAATTCATTTTTTCATATAAAAGAAGTTTTGTTTTTAAAAAATTCAAATTTACCTCATTTTAATAAAGAAAATTATTAAAAACCAACATTTGACACTTTTATATATTCAATTTAATGAAAATAAATTATTCATTATAATTTTGATATAAAAATTTAATTTGGATGCATTTTTTGTACTTTTCTGATAACTTTCATAATTTGATTAATACTGAAAAATACTACATTTTAATTAAAGAGAAATTTTTTAATCTAAATAAGTTAATGTGTTAAATAATAAATTATAGTAATTTTAAAGTATCATTAGATTATATTTTTACCATTTAATATAATTTAGGTCATTGGATGTTATTTCAAATTTAAACTGGTCAAAAACAAGTGCCAATCTTTTGATTGTTATTGTTTCTTAAAACCACAATTTTTGTTTCGACAACGACAATTAATATTAAATTAATTTCATCCACTTATGTATTTTTAATTTTGTAAAATGGATTCCAAATTTATAATCTGGATTTACAAATTTTATAAATAGATAACTTTTATTTTTATTTGTAATGAATATTTACATCAGTAAATATGTTATTTACCATGGTTAAATGCTAAATCTCATAAATAAGTGTAAACAAATATTATTATAATCATATTAAATTACCCTAACATGTGTCCTATTCCAAGTTTATGATACATATCCTACCATGGAAATATTTGGGTAGACTTTGGGACCCCATGGTACCACTTGAGAGTGATAACGACACTTTATAACAATTTATTTATTCAATGTCAAAAATGGCCTAAACAAATATCTTTTTGTAAAATAATTTTTAAAAGTGGTCATATAAGATATAATTACAACTATAAATATTAATCATAAAGATAAAAATATTTTCTATATCATGGTATTATTTTTCTAATTTTTAGACGTCAAATATATAAAATTATTAACGACACAAGAATGATGCAGTGTTTACCAAATTAGTGAATAATTTAAATTAATAAGATTATAAAATTAAAACAATATCCAAAACCTGTCCAATTATTATTGAATGATTTTATTTAGAACATGAGTCATATTATCATTGACTTTAATTAGTTTTGGAACATTATAAACCTAAAATAAATATATAATAAAATAATATTTTCAAACATTCATATAGAGACCATCCTCCCTATTATAAAAAGCCATCACCTCTATCCCATTTGTCACACCTCTAAAGCCCCATGGCACATCCGACCTATCCCAAATTAAGCTCCATACATCCCTCTATTCCTCATAGAAGCCTTAAATTTGGTATAAGGCACTCCAATGATGTTTTTTGGTTCCAACCAAAGAGATTTACGTGATATAAAGGTAACACCTTCTCTTATGTTCTTTTATTTTATTTTATTTATCACACCCCCAAAACACCCTTTATTCCTTTAACAACAATAGTATCCACAATATTCTAAGTGGTTATTATGAGATATATTTAAACTATAATTACACACACCTTCATCTAATGGGTCTAGAAAATAATGTTTCATTGAACGGCAAACTACTGCCTCACAAAACGATGATTGTTCAATCTTCTACTACCACCTATTATGGTTTCCATTATGATAGAAGTATAATTATATATTATATTTATGATATATATATTTTCTATAATATTTTTTAATTCTCATTTATATCAAACCATTATTCTTTTCTGGTTGTATATATACGCTAATTTCATTTGAGGAAGTGCAGACTATCGCCCCCTCAAAGTTAAATGACTGGTTCATACCATACCAGGAACATATAATGGATGGTGTTAATGAAATTATGTAATGTATATAAAATTTTATATTATACTAGAATAATAATATACCTTTGTATCATTTGGTTTTAATTCCTTTTAATATAAAAAAATGGATATAGCGTTCCTGCGTTCATACGACTTACAGTCTTCACGAACGGGATGAGATTCATTCCCCATCAACCATTCAAGAATAAATTGCAGTTTATTATTAAAAATAATAATTAAGAACATAATATCCTTCAGGATATTAATAAAATACATTCTATCCATTAAAATAATGAATTACATAACAAAACATAAAAGGAAAATGAATCAGTTAACACCCGAAATAATTACACAACAAAAATATTATTAACAAACAAAAATTAGAAGATCATATATGATATCATATTTATGTATGTGGTTCTTGTATAATTTTATAAAAAAGTTTTAACAATTATATTTAAGGATAAATTACCCTCAATAAGGTAAATGTAAAAGTTAAGGGTTAGTTTCACAATCTCTTTTTTATATGAGGTTTTTTTAAGTAAGTGTGTACTAGGAAATCTTTATCATCCACATCAGTGGTTCTAAATAATTTATTTCAAAACATTTTTACAATTTTCTAGAATATGGGTAAAATTCATTTATACCCTTGTTTTACCTTTTATAAAATGTATTCAAAGGAATAATTCTATCGTTTTGAAAACAAATAATTTTATTACAATTTCGAAAAATTATGGTGAGAATGTTTTTTAACATATATGGCGGGTGCAGTTATTCTCCACCATTATAACACCTTTGAATCTTCACATAAAATATTATAAGAATATTTATAAAATATAGTTTTTCTTTTATAATTTCATGAATTTTAAATGATTTCAAAAAAGAAAGATATATTTCTCTCAAATGGTTTTGATTTAATCTAAAACAATATCCTTTAATTGATTTTATACTTGTTTGATGTTGATATATTATGATACAAATCTTTAATTTTGTATTTTGTGATATGTTTGACTATGGGTGTGTTATTTTTATACCATTCCTGGTTTAGGGTTAATGTATTAACCTTTTTAATGCTCGTTTTAATATTAATGTTTATGTTATGTTTAAACCTTTTTATACGAGGAATGTGTTAGACATAGTACATGAAAGGTGGAGCCCAATATAGAACCTCAATTCATCAATCAGACTCATGAGAGAGACTGGTGTCTTGGAACAATGCCTTCTCAAAATTTTATTTGTAGTCTTGGAACGAGTCCTTGACTATGTGGTTATGATGTCAGGCATTATTCATTCCATCATTATGAAATTATCAATTGATATTACATGTGATTATTTGACTACTAGAATATCTATGTGAATAACTAAATGTCATTATTTGATTTATCTTTTCCATATTATGCTGAATTTTATGTTTAAAAGTATTTTGTTTTAGTATTATACATTTCCTAACATATTTATGCTTATTTATGAATGTTTCCACTATATGGTTATCCTTACTGAGCATCTGTGCTCACCCCATTCTATTTTGTATTTTTCCCATGATTTTAAGAATTATTTTATGGTTGACATGCAGGGATAGGCTAAGGGATATAAGTGTGTTCAATGAAGACAATGTTGTTTTTGTCTTTCATTTTATAATGTATTGTAAACTTCATGTATGTAATATATTTTCCAAGACAACTAAAATGATCACCACTTTGGGACAAGATTATTTGAAATAATGAACATTTATTAAAAAAATTCACCGAATCAAGGTAACTGGTGTTAGGGAGTTTCATATTATGGTACACAAGAAATTATGATAATGATTTGTTGTATTTTTTCAATATATTATTGGAAAATACAATGGGAAAGCTATGAATGAACATTAAAAAGTAATTTGAAACTACCTATAGGTTTTATGTAGGTTAACCCATTTGAATTATATACACTATATGGTTAGACCATCATATGAAAGAACATCAGTGGTTACCTATCCTACTATAAGAGGATTCCCTTTATCTGGATGATATAAGGGACTAGATCACTGACAATATTGAAGAAAAACAAAGGTAGTTTCCCAAATGGATGATGGGTGAATTAATTGCATTATTCAATATATAGGAATCTTAAACATATAATAAATATTGAACTATGATTTTTAATGATTTAATGATGAGTTATATAAGTTGAAGATGTATTATTGTCTCTATGTTTTGTTAGAGATACCATTTATCAGAAATAATTTAATATGAAGAGTGTTTGATGAGTGGATTTTTGAATTATGAGATATCAAAATATATTCAAATAAATAGATAAAACATCATAATTTAAACAATTATCTAGTAATTTTTATTATCATGAATTTACTTTTGGTAATATTCTAAAAAACCACATTGTCGTTATGGTGAAATTGAATTTTTGGATGATTTCCACATAAGGTTTAGCATTCCTATGATGGATGTTCATGTAAAATCCTTATATACTGTAGTTTGTTATCATTTATGAGTAGATAAGTTGGTTTATTCATAACATGTTGTATTCATTCATTGATGTTATCAATAAATAACCACCAAAATTTTGAAATGAATGGATGTCAACTAATGGAATCACTGATATCACATATGGATACCGGTCTTTATTTAATAAGTATAACCAATTTTGGAAATATAATTTTATGTAATCCTATCCCTTTAGGGTTTATTGATTCATGTGATGATTTTATGTTATCTAAATCTCTATATTGTTCCCTAGGTTTCTTCATCACACAGAGAAGGTGCTATCACCCCTTTGAACATCCATGGGTCCTCAGAAAGTGTTCATCGATCTATTAGATGATTAATTCCGATTGACGAAAGTATGAATTAATTCATCTATCCATATTAAGATAAATCCAACAAAGATGATGGTAAATGTTGAAATGTTTTATGCATTTTAAGGATTCCATTTACATGCTCTATTTTTTGAGTACATTTTCTTTTTTCATTCTTATAGATATTTTATTTTAATTTTTTAGGTTTGAGTTTTACACCAATGATCATTATTTGATGAATTAAGAGAATTTAGTGATATAAAATAATGATTCTTAAATATATAAATGTGTTTGATTTGTGTTTTTGAAAATTAGTAGTATCATAATGGATTATAAGTGATTGTGGTGTATGTATGGAAACTCTAGTACTCTCAGGTCACTAATGCCAGGGGGTAGTGATGACCATGGTGGTTCTACATAATAAAAATGGATGGGGTTTAATATCAGGTTATTTTGTAAGCCGGGGTGATTCATAAAATGTTTGTTTTAAATTTAATTTTGATTTAAATGGTTTATAAAACATTATAAAAGGTGATTTAGGGTATTTAAATATAAAAAGGTTTTATAAATTAATTTATTACTTTTTTATAAATATATAAAACTTTTGAAACATTTATAATATTTCAAAAATATTTAATGTTGACATTGAAAATTCCTTTTTCAAATTATATATCATGTCTTATGATATTGGAAAATAATATCTATTGATAAATTATGAGATATAATTCATAATGATTAATAATTATAAAGAAAAAAAATATTTTTTTTATTTATAATTATTAATTTTCAATATTTAATAATTTTTATATTTATTAAATTTATTGTTATGCATTGAAAAAAGTAATTATTTAGACCATATCAATTTTTTTTTGAACAATATGGTTAATAGGTTAAATAATAATTTAAATTACAAATAATAATACTATGAAAGAGTTCATATTTTTAATTTGAATGTAATATTTTTTATTCCTGTTTTAGCTAATTTATCAATTGTTTATAATTAGCTTGGTTTCGGAATATTTTATAAATATATCCTGTTTTTAAAAATAAATCAAATTTAATTTATGTGTTTAATTAAAGGGAAATTCAGATTTATTAATTTTTTTACTAGATTTAGATATTTCATATTATATAGTTTATTTGTTAAACTGTTTCAGGGATAGATATTTACATGTCATGATTGGGTTGATGTTATAAAATTTTATTTTCATCCACTTTGACCACTATTTTTAATTATAATTAATAACTTGAGAATAGTTTTTGAATATAGTTTTTACATATTGAATGTTAGATATATCATGAATTGAATTCTATCTTGAGTTAGCCTCTATGTGTATTGAGATTTGGGGTTGAACCACCAACTAGCCCTAAGAATTATTCCTTTTTATATAAGTGAATGGTGTGTGATATGTATTGTTATGGTCTTATTTATGTAGAGATTTAACAATCTCATATAACATTATTCTGTTACATGAATAGTTCATATACCTTTTACATTCTATGAATTTGGATTTTTATGAATATACTCGACAATATTTTTTGGGAGCGTAAAAAAATCATATGGATTATTTAAAGGCCTAATGATTTTTATAGTGTGAATATGTTAATTTATTAGTTGGAATAGGACTTCCAAAACTAAATAGTTATAATCATGCATACAAAAAAGTCAATAATACATGATAATATAAACATTAAAAGTGATTCATTAGTTGTGAATTTAATATTCATATAATTTATATTAAATTAACGAGACTTGAAGAACCCCTAAAATAATATTTGTGAGATTTCATCCAAAGAATCACTTTTCATGGACTCTATCATTCAAACAGGAATGATCTTTCAAGTCATGGTACCCCTAGAATATCCTTTATATGTATATAATATAATATATAATATTGGATTATCCTTGGGGGGTTTTAAAACAAGAGTTCCTCTGGAATTCCTTTTGTTAGTATATTTTTGGAATTTTCATTGAGTAACACATAACAATGAAAACCTTTAGAAGCCTATCATAGGTATAGAATTGATTATATCCACATCAGGGATTTCAATAATTGGTTATCCTCTAAAAATTAAATGAATAATTTCTATTATGATTAGGACTACCCTTAACTAAACAATTATGTGGAAAGAGAAATAACAACGAAAACTCATCACTTAATAAAATATGGAACTTATCCCACATAAATGATATGATTTTTTAGGTCCTAATTTTTAAAGGGATTAAATTCATTTTAATTACTTAATTAAAAGATATAATACATGATAATAAATAACAGATATTCCTTTATTATTCATTATGGAATACTTAATCATAGTCATATTGAGACCACTTACAACTGTGACCCATAAAACAATTAATGATTTATCTTTATGATTAAATTATTTTCTCAATGAGTAATATTTATAGTACCCAGATGTTCATGTAATGGAGGTAAATTCCACCAAATATAACACTTGGGTATTAGGTACCCATTGTGGATCCCACATTAGTTTTTACAGACACTTAATTTGAGATATTAGGATTATGATGATGTGTGAAATGGATCTAAATGTCAGTAATGGAAAATGTGTTTATACATAAGAGGCTGATAGTTAAGAAATAAATTTATTTCATGGATTGATCCTATAATTAAAAAACAGTTATTATTATCACGACATAAACTATAATTTTATTTTTGTAACTGGTTTGGATAAATGGAATTTCCGTTCATTATTAAGAATATTCTGATTCAATATATATTGTAGAAATATTTTGTGATGTTGGGGTTATGATGAATAGTTTATATATTATATATATGTATAGTAATATTTATATCATTCAGAATAAGAAGTTCATGGTTGATTCTAATCCAACATATAACTAGCATTATGTCTTTATACATATAAATCAGAATCTTATTCATAAACATCATAGAAATAGATGGTTGGGCACATTAATTATTGAATTGCCTGATATTTGTGAATATTTTTTATTGGGGGTGAAATGAAAAATTCGGCATTCATGATTAAATATGAGAGGACTAGTGGTATATTGGATATAATACATAATGATGTATGTGGGACATTGAGTATATAATAAAATGGATGTTTTTGGTACTTCTTCACTTTTACTAATGTCTATAGTTAGTATGGTATTGTATTTCTAAAGAAACATGAGTATGAAAATTTTTAAAAGTTAAAATATTTTCAAAAACTATTATATTATCAATTGGGAAATACTGTTAAGATTCATCAATCAGGTTAGGGTATTGAATACTTGATATATGAATTTGTATCTCATCTAAGAGATTGCCGAATGGTTTCAGAACATACACCTCCTGATACACCATAATGAAATGGTGTGTCTAAAATGATAAATGTTAAATTGTTAGAAATTTTTGAATTGATTATGATTCAATTTTTCCTTCCAATTTAATTTTGGGATTGGGCCCTTGAGACTTCTAAATTTCTACTAAATTGTGTCCCATCTAATGTATTCATGAAGACACCATATAATATATAGATCGGGACACATCCCAAGATGAACATAATGCGTATTTGAGGCTATAAATAATATATATGATGATTGGATTCATGAAAAAAATTTCCCAATATGGATAAATTCTATTTTTAGTTATCCTAATGAAATTTTGGGATATTAAATTTATATTACTACTAAGAATAATGTGTTTTTAGGCCAATTTAATATATTCCATGAGAAGGAATTTATTGATCAAGGGGTGATTGGGAGAAAAATTTGACTTGGAGAAAATAAAGACAAAAACACAAGAAATGATATAATATTGAAGTTAATTCGTCTTAAGAATGTGTAGTGAATGAATAAAGAACTTTGGATACATAAGACTCTTGATGTTCTGGTAGGATCCATCCAAGGATAGTGATATATTTATATCACATAGTGAATGATGATGAGGTAGTGGTCCTATGGGATGAACCTACCACATATTAGAAAAATATTTATTGCACTTATTCAATGAAAATTTTAAAATCCATGGAATTTTAGATGGACTCCATGTAGACTAACCAAGTTTGGAAATTTGTAGATGCACTAGGAGGGGTATGTCTCGAAAGTTATAAGTGTGTTTTTGGTAATAAAAAATATTTAGATAATAAATATTATACCTATAATGAAAATCTTGTGGGTAAGGGATTCAAAAAAGTAATGTTATGGACAATGAAGAGACATTTTATCCCATTCAGATGTTATATCTCATTATTATTTTTAGCCATAATAGCTCAATATGATTATAAGATATATAAAATGGGTTATAAAAACACATTACATAATTAAAATTTATCTAGGGGAATGTATATGTTAATGAATCATGGTTTTTAAGTTCCAAATGAGACTAATTTGTTTTTCAAGTAGCCGCAATCTATTTATAGACTGAACGAGGCTTCTCATAGTTGGAATATCTAGATTGATAATGCAATGGAAGTGTTTGGTTTCATAGAAAATATATTTATAATTTCTAAATTTATAACAGGGATAGTGTTAATTTCATTGTTTTTGTAATATTGTATGAATATGATAATCTTATTATAATAATCTTTTTCTTGATTCTTTATCTTGTGAAGTCATGGCTGGTTAAATTTTTCTCAATTAAAGACCTAGGAGAATTTTCCTATATAATTTATATGAAGATCAATAAAGATATATTTAAAAGGATTCATGGACTATGTTAGATAACACAAATTGGTAAACATATTAAGTGATTTACAATGGAGAAATCTATAAAGGGGTATTTAGCATTGTTTTATGGAATGAATCTTAAGAAGATTTAGGGTCATTATAAAGAGTTATAAAGGATGAAAATAATTCTATATTCCACTCCCATAGGATCTATCATGAATTATTTTTGTGTACTCAAACTGGTGTCTCTTATTTTTTAAGAATAAAATTTAGATAGCAATAAAATCATGTTGAAACCCACTAGATTTATATAATGAAAATCCTTCAGTTGTTAATAAGAAATGAGTATATTTTATTGGTATTTGGAGGAGACAACGACTTTGTGTAAAGGGTTTCCAATATACTAGTTTCCAAAATAAAAATGGTGATATGAGTTATCAATATGTATTAATGTTTTTTATAAATATTGATGTTATCATTTGTAAATTTACCAAATAATCTACTATATCAAACTCAACAATAGTGGAAGAGTATATCACTACATTAGATTTTGTAAAAGATGCTATTTGGTTTATGGAGTTCTTATCTGAACCATGTTTAATTTCGGTCATTAAGGGAGGAATTGAAATATATTGTCACTATAATGGGGTTCTTTATGTGACTAAAGAACATTGATCTCACCAGAGGAGGAAACCCATCCTTTTAAAATACCATCACATATGAGATATTATTGAGAGGGGAGATGTAAAGATCAATTGGGTGACAAAAATAGTGAATCCATTAAAAAAATTAATATAGAAAAATCTTGAGTTCCATATTTAATCTCATCGAATATGATAATTGAGATATCGATGTAACAATTTTAAATGTGTCATGTTATTATAAAAAATTAAATATATAATTATCGTTCATTTGTCTAAGCTGCAATATATATTACAAAAATGGATGGATTATAATATCCCCTTAAATAATGACTGCAATTTGTTCCTAGTCAATTTTCACCAATGATTATTGTAACACCCAATGAACCATGAAATAATATTATTTTAAATATAACTATTATTTCCTAGATATTTAATTGTAGATTATGAATATTATTAAAAATTTATGATATATATATATATATATATATATATATATATTAATTAATATAAATTTATTAATAAAATCTTACTAAATAATAAATCATTTTTTAGTTGAGAGTTTTTATTCATTAGAAATACTTTTTCTTCAAAAATGATTTGTTATTTGTTTTTATTAGGAAATGTTAAAATTAGATATTATAATTTTTAAAAAATTTATTTTATATATTTTATTTCATTTTATGAATCATGATATGAAAATTAACATATGTGAATTTATTTTCAAAAATATTGAATTATCAATGAATAGGGTAAAATACCAATTGTTTAAAAATTGACAATTTTTTTGAAGAAGGTGACATGGATTGGTTGCCCAATCCATGCCGAAATAAATTTATTAAATAAAGGTAAGTTTACATTGAGTACACGAGGTGTAATGTGTTTACACCACCTGAAAACAAGAACCCGACCAACAGAAAACAGCTTTGACAACATGGGTAAACAGCAACAAAAACTCACAAAAAAATTCACTCTGGGCCTACAGTATTCTAGGTTGCAGCAACAGAAAAAGCATGCCATCTTTATCCAGGTATACGCGAGAATCAAGGCTTCAAACAGGCCCAAATAAGATCCAATGAGAGTCCATGACCTCTACTGCAGGAGCATCACAATGTACAGTCTAGACATGCAATATCCTTCATTATAAGACATTTCAATGAAAACAGATGCATCCTTCAAGAAATATAGATGATCAAACTTCAAGATAAGAGAAATGTAGCTGGAGTCTCATAGCCAAGGTCTGCAACCATTCAAATCCTTTAAAAGGGGTCTTAACAGGTCATGAACAGATGCAAGAAAAAATTGAAACAGTTCAAGCAGAATCTCAATGCAAACTTCAGAAGAGAATCAATGCATCAAACTGGAATAAAACATATCAAACAGCTAGGGAGAGCTTCAAGATTCAAACAGGAACCCAGAATATCCCAGAATTAATCAATCAATGTTTATGAAATCAGAAAATGCATCTTTATAGAAACTTTCAGCCTCCTTCATGAACATCTTCATCAGAGCAATCAGAGGATTGGGAGTAATCAGGTAGAGGTTCAGAGGGGAAAGGCTGAGGAGGAACCTCAAAAATAGAGCTCTTAGCCGCAAATGACCTTGTGGTGATGGTTCTCTCATGGCCAGCACTCCCCCTTTTCTTCCTATAGGAATTGTAGTGATGAAACGATCAGGGTCCACGATAGTTTTTTCCCCTTTTTGGTCCTTCCAAAGCAAAGATTTCCCCACAATGGGGATCTTACTAGAATTCACATGGGAGGATTCATCAACATCCTGTTGAGGAATTTCAATATTCACCTTCTTACCCTTGTTAATAAACTGATTTTCAGAAAGTGAAACTCCTTTCGTGATTGTATGTGCAATCACAATCTTGTCAGGAACATGGTTCTCTTGCTGTTTGGAGACATCAAGACCACCCTGAACGAATTCTGAAGGCTGACATTAAGGTGCTTGCAACTTCAAACCCATTTTATCTACATCCTCTACGTCCTTGCAAACATCTTTAGAGGGCTCAGACACAACTATTTGCTTCCCTTTATCCTTTTTTATCCACAATGAATACGGTCCACCCATGCAAATAGGAGGGTGGGCAGTGATTTCAAGAACAGAGCTAACATAATCGTAATTTAGATTATCTTCAACTTGTAAATTATTCAATTCAGTATTCAGAACAGGTTCTGCCAGATTCTTATAGCCAGAAGAATCAGCAATAGCCTTATGACCTTGCATCTCTTTTTCAACCCAAACATTTTTTTTGATTTTAGAGTTAGCAGAATCCTTTACACAGTTTTTCATTGAATGTCCGAGTCTAAAACAACTATAACAGTAATCAGGTAGTCTTTCATAGAGAACATCTTGTGTAAAACCGAAATCTCCATTCTGAATCCAAATTTGGTCTGGCAGATGCTAGGAAACATCTATTTCAATACAGATTCTCGCTACAGAGGGTCTAGATAAGAGCTTTGTGGCTGAGTCTAACTTCAGAGGACATCCAATCAAACTAGCTATTGGAAATAAAGCTTCTTTCTTAAACAAGTGCAAAGGCAATTCAGGGAAATTAACCCATATAGGCACAATTGGGGATTCAGCATACGGGTCAAAAGCAGGAGTCCATTTCAAAATTTTCATATAACATCCTCCAAAAGACCAGGATCTCTTCATCCATAGCCTATAGTAATATTCTTCTGAGACAAACCGAAAGATAATATGATGCGAATTAAGGAGACCCAAACTAAAACCCGTAAAACCTATTGATTCCAGAGTCATTCTAAGAAAACTCAAAGAAGGCCAATGATTTTTGAATTTACCAACTAAAACAAGCCAAAGATCAGAAGATAAACAGTTTACCTCATCCTCGGTAAAAAAAATCGCGAGCTGACCTCGATGACAAAACTATTTAGGTTTGATCTGGATTTCAGTGCAAGAATCGACGAAAACATCTCTTGATTTATCCACAACAACAACTTATTTACCCTCAATAACCTCTGCATAAGAGCGATGATCTGATTTATGGTTAGAAGTCCGCGTCGGGTGGCTCTGGTGCATGCTTTGGGTCTCCATCACAAGACCCGCAATTGATATTTATTTCCAATGAATTAAGTAATTAAAAAGTACCATTAATATTAGAATTTTACTTCATGTAAAGTAATAAAAATAATTATTTTATTATAATTAATATACTAAATTACATTTGAGTCATATTTATTATATATTTTAATATAATATTATTTTTTTATTAAAGAATAGATTGTTTCTAAAAAATTGTTCAAAGAAAATAAAGTTTCCCCAATTCAATAAATTAAATTCGACAAATTTGGAATTATATAAAGGATATTTATAGATTATATATCAATAAATATTAATTTTAAATCATAAAATGATGATTAATAGTCATAGATTTATTATAAAATCATCTAATGCATGAAAAAATAATTCTCAATCAATTTATTTTTAATCTTGTTTGTGGGTTTTTTTATATTATATTATTTAACTGATATGAATTTAATAATATAAAATTAGTTAAAATTTTTTATCATAATAATGTATATTATCTAATTATGTCAAGTTAATTTTTGTTCAAAATGAATGGCAAAAAAGTAAAAATATTTTAATGGTTGTAAACTAAAATGAAAATGGTGTAAATCATCAAAAAACATGTTTGAAATTTATTATATTTTTATACATATAACATAACATGTGTTGGAATCTATAATGATCCATTTTCAATCTTCGATTCAGGTATAAAACATGGGTACACCTTCTTCTTTTAAAAAATTATAGTTGTGTCACTCGCATCACATATTAAAGGCCACCCCCTCTATTCTACTCTTCACACAATAAAAGACAATTGGATCATCCAATACCTCCATATATACATGACTTAATTGACTCCCCATGAAATAGTTCCCATTATTTGATAATAAATTCATACTAATAAGGCTTTTATTGTAATGCTTAATAGGTTATCTGAATAAGAGACATTGTGTTAATCACACATTTTTATTTTATGGTTTCTTACACCTCATTCAAATATAATTTAACTATGATTATATAATAGAACCCAAATAACCCATATAAATATTTTTTATTATGTTAATGTAACCAAAATCCATCGAATCATCCATAAAATGGTAAATGAAACCATTATTCTTGTGTAAGATAGACTACCGCCTCGTGAACCGATGTAATTCATTTTTCATCATCGCCACTCAATGCTTGTTAAAATAATAGATTAAAATTATATATATGAAATTTGAGACATAATTATACTTATTGAATTATTATAACACAAATAAATTATTAAATTCTTTTCTTTTGAGGGATTTGAGAATGTCTCTCTGGTGTACGGTGGACAATCACCAAGTGAGCGATGTGGTTCATTTTTCACTAATATTTTTAACAAATTTTATAAATTTTATATTTAATGAATGTATCAATTATATATGACATAAATAAAATATCGATGATATATTTATAAATTTTAAAAAAAATATAGCATTTTCATTCATAAAATTCAAATCACATAAATATAATAATGTTTTTCGTGTATACATGTGGATGACTACCTCCACGAAGTGATGTCATGTTTTTCATCACTACATCACATGTATTATATATATAAGTATATTTAAAAAAATTCGAATTGAATTTATGATATTATAATCATTATTTAAATCTAATATAATACTTATATTCGTTACATAAGGATTGTTTAATAATGGAAATGTTACTCATGTGTATGTAAAACCAATGGCTTCAAAGATTATAACATAGTTCATTTTTAATAAACATCATTCCAGTTTGGTTTTAAAAGTATAAATTTCTTATAAAAATAATCATTATTTCATTATTTTTATAAATTATATAATAATGGCATCTTTGACTACAGTTAACCTACCGATGTAATTTTTGAAACATAAACCGAATATCCTCAAGACATATGATGCAAACATAATTGATTATGTACTATATATATAACAAAAAATATGGAAATGAAAAGGAATAATAAGCATTAATTGGGGTATAAATAAATTAAATAATTTATAAAATATTATTATTCCACATAAAAAATTATTTTAATGATGATTTAGACACAATGTAAGGGACTTCAACTCAATTTCATTTAGTTAATGTATATTTTTATGTTAGGAAACTATATTATTTTATAATGTGTATATAAAGCAGCTTTGAAATGTTATATCATGAATTTATCTATTAAAACTATAGTAAATTTTTTAAAAAAATTTATTCATTCATTGGGATTGCGATTCAAATGTTTCCAACGTGGTAAGGGGATATCTTATAAAAAAATTATCTTTTAATGATTTATTTTTAACACTTTTTCTTATATGTCCATAGTTTTAAAGTTATTTTATTTATGTTTTAAAATTTAAATAAAATATGTATAAATGAAATGTTATGCCTATTTTTACTTTATTTAAATAGTTCTCAAATAGAATATTTTTATGTGATCTATAAGGGAAATTTTTTCAAAAAGAGAAAAAGAATATTTTATTTTAACGTATAAGATTATAATGAATTTTACAACCACCATAACCATTGTTTTATTTTAATATTACATTATATGATTTCATGTTTTTTTCATAGAAAACTCATATTTATCTTTTCTATGTATTTCTGTATTCAAATAGATATTTTAAAAGGGAATGGAATTTCAATATCTGAAAAGGTTTTTCATATAGGTTCTAAAATGTTTTTCAAATGGTTTTGTGATGAAAATGTTGAAATAATAAAATGTTTCATTAATTATATGTAAGTTAAAAAAAATATTTAAAATGGGTGAGCATGATACATATTATATTATAGGTTTATCCCCATTGAAACACTAGAGAGATCCCAATATAGCTTATATGAAGGGTAGAACCCCACTATAGAATATCAAAAATGGGTGGGCCTAATATAGATCTTATGAAAGGTGGGCCCCAATTTATATCTCCAATTCAATGGGTAATGATATTTTATCTTGATAATTATATTTTTTTTCTTCTATATGGTTATTTATTTTGAATTATTTTTAATTTCTAAATGAATATAATGCTCAGTGTTTCTAAAAATGGGGTTTTTATTTTATTTAAATAGATTTTAATGGTTTTCTCTAAGAAAATAGTTTTAGTGTTTTTTCATATGGAAATGTTTTGTGTCATATTCTATGTGAACATAGAAGAAAAATATAACCACTATATGGGTTTTTATAATTTTCATTGGATGAACTAATCTATTGTTTTTTATCCATTACATCAATTTTTGTTCTCATCCCATTTTTTCGATTTTTTGAAAGAATATAATGAAGGGTAAAAAAATGAAAAAGTGAGGATAAATTTTGATTATATTTTTCAGGAGAAAAAAAATATTTATTATTTTAAATGTTTTATATTATGATAAAATGGAAACAAATTAGAAGTGTTATCTTTTTATATATATGGGGTTTTATGAAATTTTTTTGACATAGCTATCTAAAACTCTATACCTAAATGATATTTGAGAATTATAGAATATTAATTCATGATTAAATTCACTGTAATATGTAATGTTTAAGGGTAGTTCATTTTCATTTTTATTATAGAAATTTTTTAGATAATGTTATAGATTATGATTTTTTATTTTTATGTTTAAGTTACTTATAAATAAAAAAGATTAGGATTCTATGGAAAATTAACGTAATCATGCATAAATATAAAGAGGTGATTAGAGAATGGAATGGTTAATAATATCTTATCAATTATTCTCCATATATTACGGTTTATTAGAATTTATTTTATATAACTACAATATCTTTTATTATCTTAGAAAATATATGGATCTATCAAGAACTATATGAATTATGGGTTAAAGGAAAATTTGGTGATTGTTCAGAAGAGAAATCCAATGGAATGGGAGATATAGTGAATTCTTGTATGGTTATTCTTAACCAACTATCGTGAATTATTATTGAAAAATTGGTCTTGGGTGAGTTTCCAATATTACCAAACAATATAAAAATATTCTCTCATAGAGGTTATGGTTGTAAAGATTATAAGGTTAATCATGTTCAATGAATAATGTGTTAAGAATGAGTTTATAAGCACACAGAAAAATGTCTTAGGAGAATAGAAGAATTTTTTATATGATAAAAGGGGGGGCAAAATTTATATTCCAGGGAAAAAATGAATCATGCAGTTAACTCTTTGAAGGGAAATAAAATTATTCCCAAAGAAGAAATTGAATTTTTTAAATGTGGTGAGTTTGGGTATTATGAAAATTGTGTTCGTATGGGGAAAATATCAGGAAGGTGATCAATAAGACTGTACATATAATTGACTATATATTCATAATTTTATTACAATTGAGTATGAGGAAACAATAGATGACATATTAATGTTATGGATAATATACAAGATTATTATTTGAAATTTTTTAATCTTTTCACATGACTCATATTTTTGTTTATAAGAGGGATGTATTAAGGAATAAGATGGAATATAATAGATAATGTACTATGAAGAATGTTAAATTATTAATATGTATACATAAATGGATTTGAGAGTTATGATATAGTGGTAGATTTGAGGATGATCATATTTTTTAAATATTTAATAATATTTTGATGCTTTATGTCATAGGATAATGTTTAGATAAATTTATTGAGTTTGGGTAGATGTGAATGGTATATGCAACCCTATGTTTAACATGTGAAAATGTTTTTTTTGGATAAAGATCTTTTGGGTTTTTGGAGATTTGTTAATTTTTTTTGAGAACTTTTGGGTTTATAAAATAATTGAAGATTAAGATTATTTTTTAGAATGTTCACCATATTTCTAGGAATGTTGAATGAATTACATTAGTTCTATTTTTAAAAAGGAGAACACTCCACATCCAGAAATATTGAAGGGATTGAATGTGCAACTATTGGGAGATAAGGGTGCATCAAACACTTATGTCCTATGTGTTGTCCAATTTGATTCACTGATATGTTTTTATAGATAATTTTTATGTATATTTTAAACTATGATTTATCATATATATAACTAATAAATTTAAAATTGATTTCAGGTTTGGATGATTATGGTTATTTCCTAATAAATTCACGATTTCCCAAACCATTTATGAATAAGGTAGAATAAAAATTATGTGATTTTATTTAAGGAATCAAGGTTAAATAATCTTTTTACTATGGAGTTGGGGTAATTAAATATATTTATATTAATGATAATTATATAATATATATTATATGATTTAGGCATTTACATTTTTAGTATGAGACATTAAACATGATTCATATTATTTAATGGTAAATATTAAATAAATATGAGAATAATATGTGATCAAACCATTGAGATTTTTGGGTCTCAATCTTTTTTTGGAATAGTTTGTTGAATTTTAAATATACCTTATGATTTAATGATCTAATATTGACATTGGATTTTTTAGGCTATAAAGATTTATGTTTTATTTTACAAGATGAAGGTTTTTTTCATTTTGGGAATTATATTACCTTGTGAAAAATAAAATTTTATGTATAAATACAGGAGGTATATTTTTTCATCCATTTATTGTCATGTGACCATTTAAAAGTATATTTTAGGGCCTCAGTCTTGGAAAATTAACTTTGAATAATCATTATTTGGTGAAAAAGTTATGATTTTGATAGAAATTGATTACATGAGAAAATTAAACATGTTATGTATGCATACTTTCTTTTGTTCCTATTCTAGATGGTAATTAATTCATCAACCATATTAAATGTTTACTAAAATAGAAATATTTTGTTATTGCATTAATTTCTATGGAAATGATTGTTATTTCCACACCTCTTTGGTTTGTTGTTTTATGGATGTCATATTTTCCATGATTTGTCACTTTATTTTGATTAATGATCTTTGTCACTCTCCATAAATATCTGTGAATTATGTTTTCCACAATATACATATCCTCACCAACCACTCATGTATTACTAGTTGGAATCCTAGATATGATTTAATATAGATGACCTTCATACTTCCATTTCTCTCTTATCAAGAGGATGTTTTATTAACCCTTTTAATGATGTGGCTTTCTAAAAAATTGTATTTTGAAATGCCAAACATTTTAACATTGTGATAATATTAAAATTATAAGGATGTAATTTATTAAAGTGGGGGGAGAATGTAACACATAGAGATTTTAAAAAACTAGGCTATGATTGGTATCATATAGGACATGAAACACTAAGATTAAATTAAACATGAAATAAAATTAAATTAAATATGATTATTATCACCTAGTTGTTAAATTGGTGGGTAATTAGTGTATTTTATACATAAATTTTGGGTTGTTTAGTTAAATTTATTTACGTAAGTAAATGATTCATCTTTCAAACTATAATATTATTTGAATTGTTTTATGTTTTAGGGTAAGAAAAAAAAATAATGGAAAAGAAGAGAAATTTGGAATATATAAGAGATAAAATTCACTTCATGTTGCTATAGAAGGGAAGCATATGACCCTATCTGTTTAAATCTATATGAAAAAATTACATAGAAGAAGATTATGTAATAGATATGGATGTAGATGTTTGTCATGTCAAGTAAACATTACACGATGTGATGTCATCAAGAGATAATATATCACCACCTCCATTGAAATTCATAAATTAATTATTGTGGTCTAAATACAGTACACATCATGACCTCAATACACTGAATTTATTTATTAGGAAAAAAAATTATATTTTGAGAAGTTGTGGATGCCACACATTACAAACCGTGTAATCCATACACAATGTAAACCTATTGGGATGAATGGTTTTAATGTGTTAGCTTTGAGTTTTTTATGAAGATTAATATTTATAAATCCCATAGTAAATCATTTTTATGGAATCTCATAGGGATACTGGACATGAAATTACCACTCCTAGAAAATAGAACTCCTCTATAGAGCATTAATTTTACTTTTTTCTTCATTGAAATTATTTCATAGGTATCCATGTTACGTTTTTCTCATCATTCCTAGCATGAGTGATTAGTTTTATTTGTGTAAGGTGATGTGATTGTTGGGGTATGTGTTGTTAGTAATTATTTATAATTTATATTAATGATTTGGATTTATTATACTCTATTAATAAATTGTAAATATTCAAATTTTCTTTATTCATGACCACTATTTTAGATTTATGGAGTTTAATCTTATTACATCCATTAATTTCATTAGTTTTTCTATAACCATTATATTGATTAGGTTTATTATGTTTAAATAGGATTTTGCGTTGCTTATTTTTGAAATTTCAAAATATATATGACTATTCTAATGGTACAATTACAAGATTTTTGTTGGGTTCCCACACTAAGGAACCCTACTAATCAAATGGAAAAACCAAACATGAATGAACCCATAATCAATTGAATCCCTAGGATACAAACCTAAAAAACATTAAACCTAGAATGATTCATCGCCTAAAATGAAACTTAGTATTTGATTCATTTTCTCTATATTTATCATAAATCAATAAATTACAATTTCATTCCCTTTAGTTAATTTAGGGAATATTTATTTTTCATATGGGTTCAACACTTGATATTTCCAAGAAATAAATTATTAGTATGTTTTCTTTGCATTATTATTTATTAAATTTTTTTACCCTGCCATGATATAAATTAAAACAAATTTAATTTTAGTGGGTATTAAATGTGTTAATTATTTATAAAAAATATATATAAATTTCTGACAAAATATAAATTTATTTATAATTTTTTAATAAATAATCAATCTTTTTTAGTAAATTTATTTTATTCATTAAAAATCGGTTTTCTTAAGAAATTATTTTTAATTCATTTTTATGTAAATTAGTTTTTTAAATCAAGAAGAATAAATTATCTTAAGGTTAATGTTTGGGTTTTTTCGATAAAAATTGATTTTTCAGTGAATATTGAAACATACCATTTTTTTGTAAGATTATCATTTATTTCAAAATAATTAAGTAATTTAAATGTAACACTATAAATTTAGTTTATTTTAATGTAAAATAATTATTATTTCTTTATATTTATCACAATTAATTATTTTCAGATTTCCATTATACTATATTTTGTTATAATTATTTGTGTTTTAAAATAGGGTTTTTCTGAAAAATGGTTTAAAGTACACAATGTTTCTCCATTTTAATTAATTATAATAATAAAAAATTATGAATTATTTAAAATATATTTATATAATACATGTTAATAAATATTAACTTACATTTATATAATGATTATTACAAGTCATAGAGTTAATATAAAATAATTTTATGCATGAAAAATACATTTTATGAAAAACTAATTTCTTGTCGCGTCTACGGGTTTTATTTTTAATTGAATTTGAAAAAAAAAATAAATTAAATTTAATGAAATGTATTACATAATTTTTAACATAATATTTTTATTATCTGATAAGGAAAACATATTTTTTGGATATAATGAATAGTGAAAATGGTAAAAATCATTTACTATAGTGATGTTAAAAACGGGCTTATCGGGGGTTAAATTAAAATGATTAGGGTAAAAATGACATAAAAACTCATATAAAATCTAATATATATATATATATATATATCAATATTATATAATGTATAAGGATAAATAATTTTCTATTTTTTATCTTTTTTATTTATAAACTATGGGTACACATTTTTCATTTCAAAAATTATAAGTCTTCCACTCACCTCACTTATAAAATAACATCCACAATATTATCCTTATAACATAATAAATTCCCTATTTATCATCCAATAAAATCCCTAAAAACTTCATTACATCCATAAACATGACACAAATCCCCCGGTTTGATCATAAATCCTTCCTAAGAATGATTTTGGTGCTATCCTTTAGAGGTTGTCAAAAGAAAAAGTATCGTGCTTGACCAATCATTTGTTTTCCTCCACCACATACATGTATTCAATATTTTTGATGATATAATAAAATAGTAATGTTACATTTAATTTGATTTAATTATGTTAATTTAATAACATAACTCCTTCTCCTCTTTCATCAAATTGGAATAATCCTATTATTTTTTTGTACAGTGGACTTTCACCTCGTCAGCTAATGTACTTATTTTTTCATCAACGCATCTAATAGCTTGACAGAATGAGGTATTTAAATTGTATATATTTAAATTTTATCATAATTATATTTATATTATCACTTTATCACATATATGTTCTTAATTTAGATTACATTAGGAATTAAATGACATCTCTTATTTACGGTATATCATCGCCTCCCAAAGCGGTGTCATTCATTTCTGAATAAATCTTCTCATGGAAGATAAAAACGAAAATAATAAGGAATATATGTGATATACATGAAATTAATATTATATTAATGACATGTTTATACTTTATAAAATATATTATATTATTTTCATATTTACATCACCACTCACTGAAAAATAACAACGTCGTTCGGGCATACGTGTGAACATCCTCCTTTTCGAAGTGTTATGATTATTTTTTCATTTCCAAATGAAAAAGATGATATATATAAATAAGTTCATTAAAATATTTAATATTATATTTCTTACATTATATTCATTATTTAAAGGGAAAATAATACTTATATTCTTTAAACAATTACTGAAAATGGGAAATTTCACTCATGCGTATGTACAACCTACTTTATCTATGATAGTAACGTGGTTCATTTTTCACAAAAATATTTCAAAATTCGTATTAAAAGAATAAATTTGGTATAAAATTGAAATTACTTCATGATTATAATTTTTGATATGATGGAAAAATGACCTCTTTTACTATAGTGAACCTACCAAAGTCATTTTTGACACGTAATCTTAATATCATCGAAACATCCAAAGTAAACGTAGTTGATTGAGTAATCATGTATGAAATTTTAATAAGTGAAATAAAATAAATTAGAAACAAGAGAAATTATATTAATAATTTAGATAATAAACATAATTTTATTATTCAAGAAGATTAAGAACATACATGATGTGTCAGCCCATGGTATGGGACTTCATCTAAATTTCCTTTTGATGAGGATTATTTTGATGTTATAAAATTATATTATTTTATGAGGTGTAAATATAGCCTGATTGACATGTAATATCCCGATATTTTCTATTATAATGATACATATTGTTTTTTATTTTATTCTTTCTTGGGGATTATGATTCAAAAGTTTCCAAAGCGGTGAGGCACTTTATTTTTTTAGAAACAAATTTTACTGATTTATATTTTAGATATATTTTCTCAATGTATTTATTTTTAATTTTATTTAATGGATGATTTTATATGGAAATAAATTTTTTATAAAGGATTACTTATTTCACATTTGACATTATTTCAAATGTTTTCAAGAGGAATATATATTGTTTTTTAGATGAAACATTTTGACAAAAAGGCCAATGGAATGTTCTATTTTAATATATATAACGACAAAATCTTTTTTCAATATATAATAATTATATGAATTATGGTTTCTATTAAAATATTTAATATTTTATTCTAATAAACCCATATCTCTATATTTTTTGGTATTTTGGTATTGAAAATAAATTTCTAAATGGAAATATATTTTCAATATCTAAAACGTTTTTTATTATGGGATAAACAGTGACATTAAAATTGATTTATGAAAAAAAGTTATAATAATGATATGGTTTATTAAATATATGTCATTTTAAAATTAGATATGATCAATAGGTGAGCCCAATACTACTTATGTAATAGGTTGATCCCTATTAAAGCTCATTGGTGAGCATGATATATGCTATATGAAAGGTAGATCAACATTATAGATCAAGAAAAATGGGTGAGTTTGATATATATTATATGAATAGTGATCCACATGATATACATCTAATGAATTAGGTAATCATTATCTTATTTAGAAAATTTTATTTGATGTTGGTCTTATGGTTCTTTCAATTGAATGGTTTTATAAGGGTTTTTATGAATATGAAGCTCTATTTTTCCAGAAAATTAGTTTTTATTAACTAGAAATGGGGTTTAAAGGTCTGTATTGAGGAAAAATTGTGTTTTTTACATAATTATTTTTTTTAATTCACTAAATTAACATTGAATACAATGGAATAATTAAATGGGTTTTCTAGTTTTTTATTGGACTAACATGTTTTCTAATTTTCTGTCCCATGTTGATATTTATGTTTTCACAAGATGCTTTAAATGATTATTCATATTGTTGAAGGATGGATATGAACTAGGAAGAAGCCAATTTGTAACTCTAGGAGATTTTTTAGGAATAGAAATTAGGTTTTATTTAAAAAAAATATTTTGGAAAAAATAGATATTTATAGATGTGATGATTTTTTATATATATAAGTTTTATGTAAAATATATGACCTAGGTCTCTAAAAAATTATCCCTAAAAGATCATTGGGAATGTAAGAATGTGAATTCTAGTTTAGAATCAATAAATTTTTTAATGTCTATAACATGGTCCTTATAATTATTATTGATTGTAATTAAATGAAAATATTATAATGGATAGAATCCAGTACTCAATAAAAGTGGTTGTATGTTAGGTATTAAGGGATGATTTATAAGGTGATAATTAAATACTTATTAATTATATTGTTCCTATAAATTCTATCCCACATAATACTATACAGCCATAAAAATACATAGGGGTGTATGCGTATTATGAATCCTTCTTACCTATGGGTATTGAGATGCCAAGCATATGAACCATTATATTTCAATACCCAGTTTTCCAAATTCAATATACAAAAATAGCTATTTGTGTCAGTTAACATATGATGTGATAAATTACTTTGATAGGTTACTAGTTATAGTGTTATCAGATAGATGAATTACATGTGATGTATTCATGGACATTGTCAATATTTTTTGGACAATCAAGAAATAATGGGAGGTTCATACTAGATTGTCATGTTCTATGTATAGTGGATACTCAATGTCATTGAAGTGGGGATTATATATGTACACATAAGATGTATCTAATACATCTTTGGATGGAAATTTTCATATATAGATATGAGTATATTTGATGGATATCACACCAAGCCCATTAGTAGCTTATGTAAAACTAAATCCTTCCAAAAGGTCACTATTTTCATAAATTTATGAATATTGATTTTTAATGTATTGTTATCATTACTAATTATTACAGTGTCACTAAATTATTACCTTGGGTAAGGAATAAGATTTCAACAAATTGACTGTTCCAAAATGAATATAGATTTGATTAAACCATATCTAAATGGATTTTTTTATAGATTCACAATGTGTTTTAAAGTTTTTATAATGTACCTATGAGATTTTAATTCATGTGGATGATTTCTGGGTATGAAAAAAATAAGAACCACCACGTCATAACGATTCATTTAAATTCATTATTGAAACCCATGATAGATTATAATTAATGAGATGCATGTGTTTTCCACTTTCTACTCAACAACAGTTACACATCTATTATGAACAAGGAAGATTGTTAATTCCTAGAATGTGATGTTAACTCAAGGAATCTTTCAATGAATAAACAATAATTGGTCGAAATGAATAGATGTCCTGTGATAGATTTTGGGTTTTTACATGTATATGGAACTCTTTATTTAATAAATGGAATATATTTTATATATTTAAGATGATATGTTCTTCTCTAGTTGGGGGAGATTGGTTCCAGTGTTGATCGAATCTTAGCTAGATATATGTTATCTTTCGGAATCTTGTTCATCACTCATTGAAGGTGATAGGACAACTTTAGTCATTTGTTAGTCCTCATGAAGTGTTTGTGGATCCATTGGACATTGTATTCCCCATTATGGTATGAATCGTCATCTACTACTCCTTATAATCATTATCTAGATTATACCATTAAAGAAAAATGTTAACATTGTTTATGTTTAGCTTCTTAAAGTATGTCTTTTACATAGTATGTTTTTAAAATAAATTTA
Source organism: Viscum album (assembly GCA_963277665.1). Taxonomy (NCBI): domain Eukaryota; kingdom Viridiplantae; phylum Streptophyta; class Magnoliopsida; order Santalales; family Viscaceae; genus Viscum; species Viscum album. The sequence continues at coordinate 1,441,911,222 of OY728145.1, read as the reverse complement.
CACATATGATTATTAGAGATATTTTTTTCACAATTTATGTTATCTATCTCTTCTAATGATTAAAGGAAACTTATCAAGTATAACTATTAGAATTCATTCCTGGAAGAAGAATAAAACCAGGGTGTCCGGAAGATAGATGAACCAATGGTGAGGTAACTATGGAATTGAAAAAGTCCAAGAGAACTCATCATGAGTTCATGAGTATAAATTTCACACTCCGTAATGATTACCTTTTCTAGAGTTATGATAATGTGTAAAAATATGTAATGTTATAATGATTTGGCAGGGACATCATAATGTTGAGACAAATCTTAATTATTTTCATGAACAGTATCTCAATGTTCATTCAAACATATAGAATATATGTTGTTAAATAATATTAATATTGATATATAATCATTTAGTTTCTAATGTTTTATGATTAAATAAATCGTGTACTCATACTATTATATGATAAGAAATTTATAATGTCATGTAATGTTACCAGATGATAAAGGATGCATAACCAATATGATGATCGAATGATCTAATTGTTTTTGATGTTATGTTAGATAACATTATCTAGTTTTTTACATAGAAAATACATTATAGTGATTTGTGTATTAATTATGATTCTAGATGATATTCGATTAATACTACATATACTTGAGTTATGGATGCGATAGAAGCATCAAGGAATAGAAATGATAGTTTAATTTTATACACTAAATTGTTTCCTAGGAACAATGTTGGAGGAAAAAATTTTGTGATGCGTGAGGTGTTTTAATAGTGTACAGGCTCACATGAAGACAAATCCTACGATTTAGTTTTTCAATAATTATAAATATAATTTTAAAAAATAATATTCTTGAGTTTCCTCAAACTGATTTTTACATCCAAATATGATGGTGACAAGATAGTACATCTGAACGATAGTTATGTAGATAACAAGAAGTGAATATTAGTTTTCTAGTATAGTGGTAATTTAGGTTACTATAATATTTCATTATCAAAATACACATCAATCAAAATTCATGTTGAACCTTGAAATTGTGAGCATTCTAAAAAATGATGGTTTTAATAAAAAGAATTTAATGAAATAATTTATGGATATGACATTGGGTGATGATAAACCAATGATTCAAAATCATTACATGATCAAAATATAATGAAGTTTTATGAAGAAGATTTATCTGGTCAAAATATGAGTTTATGGATTGAAAACGATGTCAACCAAATGTCAAATGAAATGCATGTGTAGTGAATGATGAACAAATGAATTGTACTCAAGAAGTTAGAGTTTGTTCAAAGGATTGAAGGATATTATAAGTTAAGTGTTAATGAAACAAAAGAAGAAATCTAACTAATATAAACAATGAATTCCATATCGAAATAATTGATGTTTTTGGGAATAAGAACATCGAATAGTGAATTTGAGATGTCCTAGCACACATAATTTTTTGTGAATGGTAGATTGATTATGATTATCACATTCATGAAGAAGCATAACCATTTGAGAAAAAAGGGGTTTAACTAAATAAGGAGAATAAGATATGTCTGATAAAATATACGAGAATAAGAGTTAATGAGAATATTATAACAATCTATATTTGTATGTGGAACCTAAAACATCGACTGAATTTTTATTCATACAGAGTCAAAATTAAATGTTACAATGAAGTGTTTACATTTAATGATCCCAAAGACTGAGTTTTTGTATCGATATAGGATATCAGGACAACCAGGGAAGAGTTCATGCTAGATTTTGTTCAAATTTGAAAAACTATTGAATAATATATCATCTAATATTTGAAATCCATTTGAAAGAGAAATGTGAAAATCCTTGAAATTTAAAGACAACGAACCTCAAAACATATCAAGAAATAGATAGTTTATAAATGGAATATGATCATCCAGAACATAGAAATGGGAATAATTAATGAGAAGTTGATGATTATTTATTGAAAAGATGATAAAATAGTGTTTGTATCCAAAATGTACTTGTGGGAAAATAAATTCAATCAAACATTTAATGGTCTAGAAACTGAATTTATGAAGACAAAATAGTTTTTCAATCAATAAATAATCATATGATATAATGAAATAATGGAATTAGTGAAACCCAAGGATGTTTGGTGGGTGAGACCCAACACATATGTATTTATTTATACAATTATATATTATGCATAAAATATTAGTTTCATTATAATTTATATTAAAATTAATTAAATTTATCTGAAATTAGTTACAATTTTAATATATAAATATTGAATATATATATAATATTACTAATATCTAATAAATATTATATGGATATTTATAAAATATTGATTCAATAAAATAATTCATTTAAAATTTATGTTTTAAAATTTTCCATTACAATCAAAATATGTAAATATTATACTAAAAATAAATATTTATATATAATATTTTTTATATTACAAGTATTTATAAAAGTAAATTTTATTAGTGCTAAATAAACCATTGATAAATGAATCACTTTTATTGCTGTTAAAAGTAGATTTGATAAAATTCATATTTTATATTTTTATTTAGACTTTGTTTTATCCTGGATAAAATGTTTTTATTATGCGTATAAAAACACTAATAAAGTATATCACATTTTCCCCCATTTTCCAAGTAGTGGATACAACAAGAATCAATAAAAATAATGATTAATTTGAAAATACATTCTAACAACATGGTATTGACAATTCAATGAATGTGTGGCTACAAGATCCCACGGGATGGAATTTTATATATCATAAAAGTCCCTAGAGGTTGTAAGAAAGGGAATAGTGAACACACCCATATGCCAATAAGAATATGCTATACCCCCTCCAAGGGTTGACACACTCCATAGAAAGACCATTACATTGGTTGGATCAAATTATTGGTGAACTAAATGACATTAAATGGGTCTTCACTCCAACATAACTCTTGAATCACCACCATCTTTTTTAATGACCTGGATCATAAATATCCCAAGGGGGATACTAGGATTCGAACACTGGTCACTTTGTTGTAGAGTCCGACAGTTAGTACCACTTGATCGTGTATTAGGGAGCATGAAATTTATACATATGTTACACCTGAAAATGGGATTAAATATAATTATTCATTAATCATGGATTATAATTACATAGATAATAAATCTTTCCCATGAAATGAAAAATGGATGTCATCCAGGGAATATTTTTTTAAACCACTAAAAGTGATCAAATTTACTTTTCAAATAATCTTATTCCTTTTCAATTATATATTTCATTACATAAAAATATAATAAGATTGGTCCATGTGGTCCAAGCCCAGAGTTTTACATTTATTTAGATACATTAGATAAATATATGAGTGATCAGGAGTAGCGTGGAATAACATGTAAATTTTTTTTCGGGAAGTTAGGTTTGTGTAAAATAGTTGGGGAAGGAATGACATGTTATATGAATGATTGGTTAAATATTTATTAAGAATTATGGATGAAATATGATATATCCCAAGAGTAATTCCTTAAATACCATTTTCTAGGGAAAAAATATAAGGCACAAAATTGGGAAAAATTCCCTATAGAGTCATTGATGAACCAAAATTTATTGATAATGTATTTTAGGTATTAAATTACAAATTTTTTTGGGTTTTTATGCTTTGTTTTGGATAAATTCATGTCATCAAGGATTACTATAGATATATGTAAAATGTTATAATTAGGGATTTATATTTATGGTTTTAAAGATAGATGTGGTTTCATGATTAAGAAAAAAGTGACAAGTCAGCCTAAATTATGGACAGGCATTCAAGAAATTTATAATCCTAAAATTCATGGGTTTTCAATCCATTTAAATATTTTAGATCTATTGAGTATGGTTAAATCCTTCATATATATGTTTGAAGTATATCCCTCCAATTCCATTTAATATGTGACCATTTTTTCTAATGTAAATTATGTTGTAGGAACAAAATATCACAGTAATTCTAGTTATTAACCTTCCATTTTAGAATTCCAATGGAGGACATAATTTCATATTACAATATTGAAAAACATCAATATTTCCTTAAAATGTTCTTATTTTCGAATCCTTAACGAGGATTAACTACAAGTATTGATTTTATATTTTCATCTTCATAAGATTCTATTTTTTATAATCCCTCAATACGTACTATAGATTTTTAAATTATGTTAACAATAGAAAAAGTTTTTTTTTAAAATTCGGTTTATAAATTATTAAAAAATATAAAATTAATTATAATAATTATTCTTAACTAACTATCTCTATATTTGGAAAATGTAATATAATTATAATATATAATAATTCTCACTGATTTACATTCATATTTTAAAAAATAAATTTTTATTTAAATAAAATAAATTAGGATATTTCATGAATATTACTAAATATAATAGAGTATGGTTGGGATAATAAAACTAAAAAATAAAAAATTGATAGAAAAAATTTTTTTTTGATCAAAAAATCAAGTTAAAAATAGTGTACCCCAAATTTAATAGTCACCAACCCTCATCACCTTCTGTAAACAGCTTACAATATTATTTTATACATTATTAGAAGGTATTGTTAAATAATATTCCAACTAATAATTTTGTTCATAATTGGTAGCATGGTTTTAAATAATGGAAATATAATAGAAATGTTTCATTAATATATTTTTTTAATATACATTTATTTATTCATTAAATTATTTCTATGATTGATGATTATTGGAATGGAAATATTGATGGGCTTTTAATGGGGGAAGACATTAAATAAAATTATTTTTAAAATGAGTTGATTTAGAAATTACCATGCTATGGTGTATAATTTTTATTAATTACTCTAAGATTTCATATTATTAAATAAGATAAATATATAGTTTATAAGGAATGTAATGTTAAAAATTGAACTTGATGATCCAAGGAAAATCAATGGTGGAGTGGATTGACATATCAATAGAGAATGTTCTATTAGGGAAGTCCTAACAAGGTGAATACTGACATGGAGAAACTACTCATCCTCTCGAGTGCATTATTAGTTCAGTTTTTAGACAAACTATGTTGTCCAGTGTGTTTAAATGTAATATATAATACATAAAAAAAATATAATATAATATTTAATTTTTTTATAATGATAATATAAATAATCTCATATATAATAGATTATATATGTATAATTATGTATATTTTCTACACACATATTATTATTAAACATTATAGATATATAACAGATTATTTATATATTTTATATAAATTGTATATATATATATATGTCAAAATATGGTTCAATTTTATTAAAGATAACATATAATGTATTTGGAATGAATCCCCATTTTGGCCTCATGCGATTTCTATAAAACTCTCAGAAGGAGGATTCTTCATCATCCATTACAATATACGGTGGATTATATACATAATAGAAATGGAATCATCCATAATTACACATTCCCTAAATGAGTATAGTATATATTGGTGGACTTCACACCCTACCCACGACATAATTTCATTATCATCCCACATAATCAAAATCAAAAACATTCAAGGAAATGGAAATACATTAAATAGAAATATTAATGTAATAAAGGAAGATAAAATTTTACGGTCATAAAAAATTATGTCATATGTGTATGTAATATACACAACTACTTTATTAAATTAAAAATATAAGTCCAAGAGATTAAAAATAACATTATTAAAAAGTATATGTAAATTAAAAAAGCTTTTAGATTATACAATAAATGTGTCTCTTGATTAATCTCTACATAATTTTTACATTGAATTGAGGACATTCCCACTTATATACTAAGTTCTATCTATTCATAAAATAAAGGACGATCCCTGGAAATTATATACAACATAGAATGATAACATTATCCTAGATACCCAGCCGGTGAAACCTTGGATTTACCTAATTTTTAGACCATCTGTGCTTTATCATAACCATATAAGGAGATAAAATGTTTTGTTGATTGTGCAATCACAATAAATATGTTACTATTATATCTACACAATATGTTTCTCCACCTTCCACTAGCCATTTTTTGGAAAACAATGTTCTATTGAACAAACTTTTGGTGACTTGAAACAAACACCCCCCCAATCTCTCACTTGGGGACTTACTTCATAGATCCTTCGACAAACATCAAATAAGATAGAAATCATCTATTATCCAAATCATGCATGTAGTTTTCCTCTATATTAATTTTTTTTACCCAATTACCATTTATTATACCTCACTGTACTAATTTTTTTAATGATCACCCACACTATTTTCTAATCTAACCATTTCATTTCATGTTATTTTAACTTTTTAGTTTGAGTAACCACAAAGGTAGTAAATAGAACAATTAATGGGTTTATGTTCATCATGAGGATCCATTTTTATTGGAAGAAAATTAGGTATGGTTAGTGGAACCTTCCACTAGATAAACCACCAACTGGCCAGTGGATATTATTGGTTATCCAGTGGTGTTTTTCTAAAATGTCAACAAAGCCACTAAAGCTTATCCCATTTGACCTATCTAATAACAAAATGACTCTTATTGACTCTCAAAATACCAAAAATAATCAAGGTCCCTTTGGAGTATATACATACACCCTCTTGAAGGATTTAGTAAAACATAGACATTATATTACTACTATATTTTCTTCTCATATTCTCTCGATTTTTATTTTATTTTTTTTATTAAGATTATCTTTCATCCTTACTCTCAATTCTCATATTTTTGTATCTATTTCATATGAATAATTTATTTTTTGATTTCTAATTGTGTTTTTAACAATCATCTTATTCTAATATTTATTATAGGTTGTTCAATACCACCAAATTGAGTGATACGGGAGCCCACATCCATTAATGTGAGGCTTAGGGGGATTCTTTCTACAACCACTATAATGAAAGTGTTTTGGGTTTCATTCTACTGCCATTTGAATTCAAGTGTATTATTAAATCTTGAGAATCTTGGTTACCATTAAATAATATGGAGTTATCTAAAATCACTAAATTATTTTGGGGTGGAGATATAAGGTCCCATCATTGGTTTTATAAGAACTCCTTTATCAAATTGTCATTCCTTGACATTATTTTTATATTTCATAAGCTATTTAACTCTTATATTTCATTTTTTCTCATTAATTATATAAATTTCATCAATTTTAGCCTAAATTTATAATAATATTTAAAAAAAAATTCCTCCACGCTCTTAGCATCCTTACATGAACCAAAAATTGGTATCAGATCCATCCTTGGTTTCATGACATTCACAGATTTCACGTAATGATTATTTTGGATGGAGAAAACATTTAAAACCAATGGTTACACCCTAGTAAATATGATGGGTAAAGACACTTTTATTGATTAAAAATACAATATATATCAGTAACGTGCATGTATTTTTTATATGTATAAGATATTACAATATGAAAATAAATGTTTATAGTTATACTGAAACTAAGGAATCAAAGGACAAATGGACCCCTATTTATATTTCCTTATTTGTGCTTAATAGAAAATCCAATGCATATCTTTACTATTTTTAGACCAAAATGTATTAATTAAAATTTCAATATGTATATTTTTACATGAGAATACATAATTTTTTGAACATACTCATGCGAGAGAAAAAAATTTAAAGACACTGGGCTTCACATGTTCCATCATGATTTTGAGTGTTTTAGTTTGCATCTAAATGATGATATTACTAAAATGAAAAACATATTAGTGAGACATTCAATGGTATAAAATCTCATTATAATGATATTTCTATATCAAATCTTACGGAGTACATACATAGGGGTTTTTTGTGTTATTAGCCACTAAAGGTAGTGAAAAACCAAGAGGAAAAACGATATCAATACAATGTAGGTCAAAGAACACATATGACTAGTCATTAATTATGAGATATCCTTGAAGACTGAAATAAAATGGAGGTAAAGGAATATAAATGAGTTAACGATGTTAATAAAATAATTTATTTGAATATAACTGATTAATATGCATCTAAAATTGATATCATGATTGTGAAATCATCAAAAAATATAAAAAAATTAATTAAGAGGATGTAGCATATTTAACATTCAAAAAATGATTTTCAAAAAAATGAATCAAAATTAACATAATATGAGTGAAACAATAAGCATCACTTCATCTTGAAGTTCCGTATTTTCAACAATATGATAAAATATAAAAAAAGAGAAAGAAGGAGTTAAATGTTTAAACATTGAGTTCTAGAGATGACTCTTTTTATATAATTGATTCAAGATAGGGTATTTTCAAATGTTTCATGGATGAAAATGAGGTGAGTGATTAGGTATGTTATACTAGTTCGTATTATAATTAAATTCATTTAAATTTTGATGATATTAAATATTCTCAGTATAAACTAGCGGATGGATTTTGTGAAATCACCAAAAAAATCAAGGAGCATATAAATAAATATAATCAAGTAGTTAATAAAAATCAACACTAAAAAAATAAGAAAATATAATATTTGAATAATTATATATAATATATTCACTCAAAAAAGAATGATGATTGAAAAACAAGGTTTCTTTATTTGAATATATTACAAATGGTTAAGATCAATCTAATATTATTAAAAATGAAATTAAGAAATTACAATAAAAATATATTCTATAGGAATTATAATCTAATATTAGAAATCATAAAAAAATATTTTTATGTTCACCTAAGGTGAAAAAATTCAAATATAATGTTATGTTCCCAAATTCATTCAAAAAATCAATTTGGGGAATGGTTTTTCATGTTATGTAAAAACACTAAAATATTCCAATTTGGTTATTGGATTTTCTCAAATTAAATTGTTTAATTATTTTGAAAAAACGTTATATCTATTTTTTTAATTTAATTTTAAAAATTCATGGTATGGTGCATCCAAAAGAGTTTATATATATTCAAATTTTTTTGATATTATTTTATAAAAAATAGATTAAAAAATATAATTTAGCTAATATTATCAAACAAATAACCATATAGGTACCAAAAGGAATATTTGATTGATATTTTTTTTGGGATATGCCACTTATTTAAAATATAAAATAATTTGGTGGCTATTCAAAAATGAAATAACAATAAATAAATATAAAATTATTAAATCCATAGAGTTTTTTAATTCTTTTTTTAATGTGTTTTGATATCTCTTTTATTCAAAATGTTATATAAAGAAGAAAAAATAAGGATTTATTTATTTATTTTTACCACCTTTAAATGATATTTCTAAAAATATTTTAATATTTCATGTTTAAATATTATTTTCATTATTTGAATATCTATTATTTTCAATTAATTGATTTTTTAAATTCCATTAATATTTTTATCATTTATCAGTAATCATTGTTGTCAAAATTATTTAATTTTATTTAATATTATTTCGTTACATACCTTTTATATTTAATTGTATGAAAATATTTAATATATTATTTGTCTCCTTGTTGTTTAATTCCTCTACAGGTGGATTTTCCCATGAAAAGATTAGATAGTATACCTTCAAATATGACATTTCCATTATCTAATCCTATAAAAGTGGAATAATATATTTAGGGTGAGTTCTTATTTTAAATTTTTACCTATTCATTTTATATAATGTTTTAAATTTGTCTAATTTTTTTTATCCTATTATTTTTTAATAAAATAGTTTTTGGGAGATTATTGATTTAGATTCAAAAGGGACATATCATGATAGAATTTATTAGTACATATATTCGAATTACAAATATTTTCACTAAACCCGCCACTCTATATTTTTTGGATTTTATAAAAGGGTTGTTATACATGGTTATCTTGTGACATTTACATTTTAATTAGTCAAGTATGATGTATAACAGGTTCCTTATTTTTAAATTATTTTTTAAATTTCATATTTATCATTTATTAAATTATGCACTTTATTATTTTAGTGTTTATGAATGTTTGAGGATTAAAAATCACTGGAAGTATAATTTTCTAAATTTACGTAGTTATTTCCTTGTATTTTTTTCGTTAAATTTATTATTTAATTGAATATTCGTATATTTTTAAAATGAATTCATAATTGATATATTAATGAAGTATTCATTTCTTATTTAAAATGATATCTAAATTAAAATTTTATCATTTATATAATAACACATTAATAATTTGGTTGATTTATTTTGATTTAAATACAAATATTTGATGACTTTTATATCTTTTTGAATGATCTTTTGATCGTAATTTCATTGAATTTAATGATTCAACATTTTCATTATTTTAAAACGAATTTTTTGAATTTCAATTTTTTAAAGTGTACTATTTAAGATACTTATGTATTTACTGTCAAGCTAGTGGTACCAGATCAGGTAGATGGTTGGATTCAAAAAATTGAGGTTTTGGAATGCTTCAATCAGTCAGTCGATGAATCTCACTGGCTTGATGGTGGAGCAAGGAAAAATCACTTTTGAATCTCACAGTGGATAGGTTATTCTTATCTTAAAACACATATTTTCTAGCACACCATGATTCCTCCTATTTTTTTATATTATGCACTTTCTTTTCATATCTTCACTCACTTAATATCGATATCAATCATTGATTTGTTTCCTTATTTTCATCTGCTTTTGATATTTTTTGAGATGATTCCACAACTAAATACGAGCTACCAACCTATAGATTTTTAATATGGTATTTTATTTTTTGATTTTTAATTGTCTATTAATTTATATATTAGTATGTTTTCTTACGTACTTTCATTTTAACAATTATTTATTATTTATTAATGTTATAATAGGGAATTCAAAATATCTATGTGATTCATGTCCATGTGTTACATCTAATTATTTTTCTCATTCTTTATGATATTAATAGAAATATTACCAATAGTGAAATATTATCAAATATACATGATTCTTTCAATTTGGTCTTCATTATAATTATATATTTATTATCTATTGAATTATGATTTTTTATTTGATCATTAAATTTGATTAAAATTTTTTGTGATATTGTTCTATAATTATTCTTTTAAATTTATTAATTTTAAAATCCATATCACAAAATATTATATGTTTATGTATTTTATCCATTTTAATGAGATTTTTTTGTTGCTATAACTTTCTTATATTTTAGAAAAATCTCATTTGTTGTGATTTATTTATTATCTATATAAACCTTTATGAGTTTTATGGATATTCATTGTTATTGAATTTCTTTGGAATTTTATGGCCTTTTATAAATTATTCAAGATGAATTATATCTTAATTATATAACATAAATATGAGACCTATTTTTTATTAACACTCTCAAATGGAGTGGATAAATTGGATTATATAATGTTATTCTCATTCAAAACCGCTTGAAATGTAACAACTTCAAGTCAATTTTTATTTTCTAAAATTAATTTAATGTTTTAACATTTTATATAATTTCAATTGTTATATTTAAAAAATTTATTGTTTTATATAATAATTATTATTCTTTATGATAATCACAAAGGGGAGAAATGTTATCAAAATGGATTTTTTTTAAATACCATGGATTAATGAAATTCCATTTATCTAAAAATTTTAATATCACTATGAAATATTGAAATATATTACACAATTTATTAAGTGGTTTTTATTTTAAATAAATCGTTTCATATTCTTAATATTTATCATTTTGATGTAAGTGTTTATGATCATGAAAACAAGGTATTATGGAACCTTGCTATCTTAGATGTTTTAATGTACACAAACACCATTTATTGATCTAACAATTTCATTTCATGGTATTTCATATCTTAAATTATAGTTTCATTATAGGTAATCCACTGAATAATTCATGGGTTCAATAAGATAATGCAGCGATATTTTTATGGTTAGTGTTGATATATTGTAGAACCCTTCTAATCAGAAACCACCGGTAATCTTGTGGGAGTTCTAGTTGAAGGTGGTGCTTCTTACAGGCTACTGGCTAACTGGTAAGGCTCACAAGGGAGATGGTAAGGTCTAGATATTAGTTCCTACAAAAGAAAATACCAACATTTGTTCGGTGTATCTTATAATCTATCTAGTGGAGTTTTTTTTCAGAAATACAACATAGACACCATGGCTTTTCTCCTTCGACCTCTCTCACCTACAAAGGGCTTTTATATTCTCTAAAGACCCCTAAGAATATCATGGGACCTCTGTAGCCCATATAAACATTCCCTTTATGTCATTCATTGTATTTTTACACAATATTTCTAATATTTTATCTTATATTTAGCTCTTACTTTTCATTTTGTTATTGTATTTAATTTCCAATTCATCCTTACTCCCAATTCACATATATGTGTATGTCCTTGAAAAAGTGATATGGAATTGTTGTTTGTAATATTATTTTGTTTAGAAAACCACTTATCCATGTTTTTTCATCTTGTGTACTCACTTTTACTAAAGTGAGGGACTTTGGTGCCCATGACTATTAATGTGATGATTTGTGGGTTTCTTACAATAACAACTAAAAAACATGTGGTTTTTTACTATTACATTCATGGAAAAGAAAGAGTATTCTTTCTTCCATAGTATAATGGAAACTATTAATTCCAGGAATACTCCCCCCAAATGTACTCTCCTAGGATATGAATGATAGCAGGGGTAATGATGATCAAAGACCGCCTCCAAATGGTCATGTGTTGGAGAAAAGAATCAATGTTATATCCTATATAAAAATTAGAGGAATGACTATCTACGAAGAACATAAGGAATGATATATAAGATAAACCCACAATTTAACTAATTATCAAGATAGAAATAGTTCTCAAATATATACATGTGATGTCATATATAATAATTATAATATAGGGTAAAATATAAGTACCAAAAGTAAAAACCTTGGTAGTGACCTCAATGCCTACAAATAACATAAACAACACCACAAGTTAGTAATTTCTAGCCCGGTCACCAAAATATATCTTTTGGTCTAAAATTAGTTTATATATACATATGGTGTGCATAAAAATGTACACTCAATAGGATTTTCCATGTACCCATTCATGAAAATGATAATAAAATCACACTAAATCCCTATGAATAAAGAAGTAAAGCTAACTCATCACCTAAATAGGTATGCTATGTTATTAACTTGACCATAGATATCTCACTGTGTATATAATAAATGAATAATATAATATACAACATAATATCAAATAAGGATCCTCATTGCCACTTCCCCATTAGTTTTTCACATTTCCCCAACATCCAACATCATGATCCATATCTCTCTAAAAGTAAGTCAGCACAAAGACAGATATAATGTTGTATTATTTAATGAACCCCATACAACACCTCATCTCATAATCATGTTCAATGTTCCCTAAGAATCATATTATGTAACCATCCCATCCACATATCTACATAGTAAAGATGTGGCTTTTGGGAACCACCACAATCCATATATCATGTATTATACCTCAATGCATCCCATATCATACATTTCATACCATTATTTATCTATAGTATACTATATATAGATATATCTATTTTTGAAGAAACTACAAGTCATTGCAACCCTATACCCACATACAATATAAAGATAACCACTATGTATACCAGTATATAATACTACTCGAAGAATAGAGTAAGGATGGGGTAGCTAGTCTGTTATTCCTCGCTTACTTGATTGCTGGGGGAAACATCCTCCTAGAGTCCAATGAGTTCCATTTTCATTACTATCATTTCTAGGTTTGTGTATGAAAATATATAACGTATGGTATATATATTTATTTATTTCTTATAACCACACTACAGAATTTAACCTAGTCTTAGACTTGACTACGACTATCATCGCACAGACATCTGGTTTCCACCACTATGGCCATGATATCCTATAAGCATAGACAATTCAGAAATACAATCAATTTTTTCATTTCATTAGAAATTTCAGATTACATCAAAGATTTACTTTTATATGGTCATCAACCCATTTACATTCCCTTGTGGAATAATCCAACCATTCCGCGGTTCCTCAAGAGTTATCATTATCATTCCATTAAACCACCAATAAGATTAGTTTAAAATTTTATTATTCTTTATCATTACATACATTCACATACTATAAGACATTTCCAAAGATACAATAAAGGATATGTATAAACCATACACAACTAACTACCTCAAATAGAGAGGAATTGAATTTTAAAACATGAAACCAAACAATCCAACCTTTATAGCGTATTCATTATCAATAAATAATCTTATATTTCCACACAAAAATTGGAAATCCCAACTTCAACACATTCCATCTGTCTTCGATCCAAAAGTTACACCAACTTGCATACATCCCTCAATCATAGCTTCCAATGTCTCCACAAATCCATGCATTCATTCACATGTATATTCCAACCGTCAACCTACCTATGCTCTCCTCATTATGCATATCAATGCTCACATCCATACAAATCACACGAAATTATGAAAAAAAGCTATCAACAGGGAAATAATGTGATGAAATTATAGAATTTGACCTTCATATGAAATCATTATTTCTAATATCCAAAAACTAATCTTTTTCAAACAACTGGTTTATTACTATATCGTATTTACCAAGTCATTAATCACATTTTATAAGAACATGCTACATAAGGAATCAGTTATAAAAAAGTATTAATTATTTAAAATTGCTTCAAGATTAACATCTAGTTTCATCAAACTATATGGAATCATTATTTCTATTAGCATTACTCATTATTATTAGTCTAATAATATTTACTATCTTTAATCAGTCTAACATTCCTCTTTATGTTTTATCAAATAATAATTAGCAGATTTAAATAGTTTAACAAGCCTCATTATTATTTATACAAAAAAATAATTATAAACATAAAATCATAATAAATTGATAAAGAATAAAATCAATATACCTTCAACACTATCTAGAAAATATAATAGGAAAATCATTATCATGGTGGAAAACCCAGGTGATTACCATAACTAAAACAATTATTCATTATGTAATCTGTTTAAAAGTTTATATAGATTAATTTGACCATCACGCAAATGGATAAAACAAGATAAATATATAATTTCATATAAAAACAGAGAGGAAATGAATCCTCTACCATTCCAAGTTGCACCCATACGCATTACACAAAAATTAGGGGAAAGAGAAGATGATGATGTTTCAACGTTAATGCCACAATAAGAAGGGCATTAACAACCATTAAAATTTTTAGAGGAAGATTAATAATGAAAGAGAAGAAAGATTCAATGTCAAATGTGACTCTCTACTACATAAAAAAGAGTCTGATCAAAACTATCGAAAAATCCTAAAAACACAAATATGGTGGCATCTAGTTGATAAAGATGACTCTTAATGGTTAAAGAAGAAAAAATTGGTTCATCTGGAATCAAAAAATTAATTTAAAGTATTGAAATAATGAATGTTATTCATTTTAGAGTTATGTGCATTCAACCCAAAATAGTTTTTGCTGATCAAGAATTAATTAAATATTAATTTGGATCACAATTACTTCTTGTGGAGATCCATATTAACATATTTGGTCATTTATGAATAAATGGTTATAAATATCATATTTGTATTTGTCTTTAATTTCACTTATTTAAGGATTTAAAACCATATTTATGATAAAAATTTATATTTACTACATTATGGACAAAACTGGGAATTTTGAAGCACTGGACCATGAGATCAACGTTCTATTGTGACTAATATCACAAGGCCAACCTACTATCTTGACTACCAACATGAGACAAACTTTCTATCATGATATCAATCAACAATGAGACAAACCTACTACGGTGAGACCAACTTACAACCATGAGACAACCTACTAATATGAGCCATCTATCTAAAATGAGATCAATCGACTACCATGAAATGAAGACAAAACAGTAGAATTTATTGGAAACAATGACCGCAAAACACCACCTTCGAACATCCAGTACTAGGGAAAACAAAATGGCAATGGTTTTAGGAACGGAATAATTAAATTAGATGTATCATAAATTTCTATCATCCGCAATAATTAAAATATATCATTGATGGAAAATGGTAAATAAGGTCCAAGAAACCACCCATGAGATACCTTTTATAGATCTCACTACATCATGAATAAAACCACTAAATCAAGGTAATAAAATATAACTAGGAGACCTCATCAACTGAGGGAAATATTCTTTGTTACTATCTCTAGATTTTAATAATCCCACATAGAGAAATAAGTAACCAAACCATGAAACCATATTTTAGGGGGATATATATCAAAAAAAAGTGAGAACCTATAAATAAGGCATAAATTATGAGATAAACATATCATAATAAGAATAATGGAAAAAATATTACAAAATAAGAGTTAACCATTAATAATCTAAGGATAAAAATTTCACATATAGAACTCACATACCTTGGATATCTCCTCCACAACATTTTTTCCCCAAAGGACAAAAACAAAAGGGATATCTCTCCAACCCAACACCTTCTCATGGTGGTATTGGATCCCCAAATGCCACTCATAAATGGTTGTATAATCATCAATGTTTATCATTCCCAAATATATGATGTGAGAATCATCTTTAATATAGTGGTGATGCTAGAATACATGAAAGACATCATGAATCTTTCTTAAATATAGTAGATGTTCGATCAGAAAATTTGTGGCTCCAATATGGGACAACACCACAAAATGTCAAAAAAATAGGGGGAACATATTACTCCCATGTAAAGAACCATAACTACCCATGATAAGGTTACTCATTTAAGAACAGAAGATATCCAAAATTGAACTTTAGAGGTATCCATATATGGTAGTCCTAGGAATTCTGATTATCCCTCACCAGATTCATCCTCCAATGAATCAACTAATCCATCTCTGTCTTTATTTGTACTAGTTTCAGCTTGAGAATTGATAACACTTTGACCCTAGTTGGACAAAATGGAGAACAGATTTGTCAGTAAAACAATTCCTTAAACAATGTCCCAACAATAGTGGAGGGAAAAATATTATTGCATGGAAAATAAACCAGAAGTAGGTACCCCATCCAATAACATCTAAAATCTATGACATATGCATGTTATTTTCATTAATATACTGGATACTGCACTCTTTATGTTTGGAAGTATTCTGATGAAAAAATTTATATGTAATAACAGAAAGCCAAAATAATTTTCAATACCTCTCCACACAGATGAGTTAAAATGTGTATCATGTTCCGAGATTATCTTCCACATCACTCTCTCGGGCCACACTACTACCTCTAGCTACATCCTCGACAAAACCTCCCCTAATAATTAGTTAATGATCAGGAAAATGTGGTCAAACTATTTAAAATAGTTAAATGTCACCCATATAGTCTCATAGTCTCCTAGAAATCAGGGTAAAATATGATGAATTCCAATGAAATATTCTACCACTTCCACTAAGGGACATATAATTTTTAGAAAAAACTACTTGGAACACCGTATTTATACTTCATCATCTAGAAGGCCAAACATCATGGTATAAACATTGAAATAGAACACTTAAATTTAGCTCACCAAAACTAATCCCTCAGAGTATGGTAAACACTTATCACAATAGGATATGCCACCGATGGTTAACTATGGAACTCATGGAGAACCACCTTAGGAATCACAATATGAATGAAAAACCATATATAGAACAACCCCTAGTGTTCACCATCCCTAAACCAACAATTATGTTCATCACCATAGATAAAATGATATCTCCAGAACACCACATCAAAATTCCTATATTAGGAATCCACCACATGCTACACCAAACATGAATGCATTATCATCTAAAAAATGTATCCAATTCCACCAACTTCTCCAATAACTAGATTAATTACATAGATATATTCAATAAACTCCATCAATATTCATAATCATACACAGGTTCACTACATTAATTTCATATTAGTGTTTAATCTACACCGTTTCCATTTCCTAGTTTATAAAAAAATCGATATTATTGATCTTTTTCGAATTTAAACCAAATTCACTATCAAAAGCTGAAGTCATACTTGGAAAAAACATACCCCGTGTTCTTCTAATTTTTGAAATGATAATGTCTTTTATAAATAAGTAATGTCATCACAACATCATGAAAAAATAACTTACCCCAAATCATGATCATTGGTACATAGTTATGTTCATGGGGGAATAAAAACTAAGACCCATAAGAAAAACATTCCCCCTACTACATCAATAAACTACCAAAGTCAAGATTTGATGTGTAATATAAAAACTCAATCTAGACTCCCTCTTCAGGAAAAATGAGAACAAGAATTCTAGTTAGATTACCCATCAGATACACAAAAGCTAATTAACATTGTTCATCCCATAATAATTCTTAGTCATTTCTATTTATGGATGACATATCAACTATATTCTTAGAAAATTTCATTCTAAACCTCATATATTATCATGTATGACCAAGGAAACTCTATAACACTGCATTAGAATTTGGATATTCCCAAAAACCTACAAGATAAATCATCAACAGATCCATGGATACACCACATTGGGACACCACATGACTAATGAAAATAAAATCAGGCTCTATAAACTCACACCTTGATAGCTTCCCAAATATTATTTCATGATGATGAAATTCAAGAACTACCCATAGAATCATTGTGGTGTCCTCCTCAGATATAGAGTAAAAAAGGTTATTGTTAATAAAAAACCATGAACCAATCCAAGAACTCTCCTAAAACTATGTTCATAACTCCTATAATCATATCTAGATCATTTAACACACTTAATGACATCATAATGAACTCAAACTGACCATAACGACATAAGAAAGTAATATTCAGAATATCCTCAAACCATTCCCATATATGATGTTTTATCAAAATAATATCAATATTTGAGAACCATCAAACTCGATTTAATTGATCGAATAAGTGATCAATACATATAATAGGGTATAAATTCATAACTATCACTGGATTTAAGAGAGGATAATCGATAAAAAAATGTATATTTTTTCGTCCTTATTTATGAAGAGAACTACTTCACCCAAATGTTCCATACTTGAATAAACAAAACCACATTGAAAAAAATAACTGGCCTACACCCAAAAATCCCTCAAATCATAAAGAATCAACAAATAAATTTACATTTTGATCGTTGAAGAACTTGGTTGTAGCTATATCCTGAACATGATCTCATACTGAGGGGGTAATACCATAACCTAATCAAGAAATGCATTAGTGTACCCATCCACAACCTTGGGAGACAATATCTAAAAAAACTTTTGAGGAGCTCAACATCAACAGAAACATAAACACTAAGATGAAACGTTCCATTGAACCATTAATGGGTCACAATTTCCAATCAACATCGTACTCTATCAATATCATATAACACGGTCTATCTCTTAATTAAATACACAATATATTGCATTGAATACAACTAATATATATCAACGATGATATCATATGATTATATCTAAAAACATGGGATGATTCCCCAATAGAATTGTTTTCCCAACGCTAGCTGACAACCTCTTCATAATTCATAAAATTGAGATCAACCTCCTATTAGTGTAATCTTAACCAAATAAACTAAATGAATATACACCCCAAGTCCTATAGAAAATACTAGAAAATGTGATAAGAATTAGTGTGTATATACTAAATAAAAAAATATACCCAAGTAGAAAACAAGAAAAGGATACCATGAACAACATCTGGATCACCTAGAACATCTTACTCCAAAGCATAAAACTATGCACAACCTGATAGATATTATCTTATTCCATGATGATGACAACCTCCATGGATACACTCTTCAATCTAATCTTGAAAAAATCATAGACAATCTCTATTCCATATCTTCTACTCTATGTTGAAAATAATCTGGATCTCCCTATTGCAATTTTCATAGCTGAAACTAAGAAAATAGTGGAACATAAAGTGAAACATCTATCACATGATTCATACATTGAAAGGTCAAGATCTCCCATTACTAATGACCTCACATAAAATAAAATACAATAATTTAATCCCTCGACATGATCCTGATTGTTGTCACCATAGAAAAAATGAGGTGAGGTGGGATGAGACAGGCCCCAATCCATCTAAAATCTATTCCATCGAGGAAATTGTAACCTCCGACAAAAACTAATCTATTAGTTAAATTCTGATGACTCCACTATCATAATGATTTAGTCTTGGATTGTGTTCTTTCAAAAAAATATTCTCTCTTCCGTACCACGAGCTTTGTTGGTAGCATACTGGGGTATCCTAGAATGGGATATTTGGATGTAATACCTCATCAAAATGGATAATCCTATATGCCTCATCTAGTATTTGGTTTGAATCATTTCAACAAAGGGTCCTAAAATATATTTCATGCTCCCACACACTATAGCTTACCTATAAAAGGGTATGAATCTCTTTTTCACTTGATTATATCATGGTCAATGAATGAAACTTAGCTTGAAAGTATTCTAGAAAATTCTCCCATGAGATATATGACTACTCATGTTCCCTGAGTAATAAGAACCACTGTTGCATGGATAACCCACATTGCATCACCAATGCTAACTAAAAACAGTGCTCATTCTGAGAAAATAATGATCTAAAGGCTATCTACACTACCTTTTACCAGTCATCTATCACTTATAATAAGAGGAATACCTCATTTTTCTTTATAAATTGTAACTAGAACTCTAAAATTATCATCATCCTTGTGTCCTTTTCATCGACCACTACTCTATAGGGATTTCTGGGAATGTCCTGTTGAACATCTTCGACACAAACATGGAAAATATGTTAATATGGATAAATAACATAAAATGTAAAAATGGGTAGGAACTCATAAAACTATAATATGGAGTATTTAATATAAATGTATTAATTATGGTTTAAACAAATCCCTTGTTTTACCCATTTAGAACCTAGTTGAAAGAAGAATGATGCATTATAATTTCCTATGTATTTACCCCATAACCAATATCAATTTTCATCGTAGGCTTGGTAAACATAATGCTCCTTACAATGGATAATAGGGGGCCCTAAATACCAATTTCCATGCTTCTGTACCTAGCCTACTTCACATACAATGTTTTGATGGAATTGTTAAGCTAGAAACATCTAAAATCCTCATCAAATGCCTACATAAAATCTCAATCCTATATCTCAAACTAAAATATTGATATCACTATTTTATGAACCCCTCCCACAAAATGTTTTCCTTCTTGGATGATAATGAGATAAGGGAGGTAATGATGCTCAAAGACCACCTCAAATAGGCCACTTGATAGCGACATGTATTGATGGTATATATTACACACAAATGGAAGGAATTACTATCTAAGAAACAAATGTGGAAGTATTTGTAGGATAAAAAAAATAAGACTCCAACTTAATATAATATAAAAGGAAAAAAACATACATGTAATTTCATATAGACTGAAACAACTTCATGGAAAACTACAAGTACATTAGTGAAATCCCTTGCACCAACCTAGAGTCCCAAAAAGATTTTAAACAACACAATGACATAGTAATGTCGCTACAAATCACTGACCATATCTTGCATTCCTAAAAATGATCTAACATATAGGGTAAATATAATATGTATACATAGTAGGATCCTCCCCATAAACTATTAATTAATGTAAAAGAAATCCTAGTAAATCCTGATAAATAAAGAAACAAATTTAACTCGTTGCAAAAACATGTATACTCGGTTCCCAATATCACTAGGGCTCTCTCATTATGTATTGAAAATAAGATGAATATAATATCTAACAAAATATCAAATAAGGCTCTCTTTTATGACTTCCCCATTTATTTTATTATGTTCTCTGATGATGAAAATCCTATGTTATGTATCTCAAAAAGTAAGACAATCCGAAGACACATGAGCAATTGTATCAAACCATGAAACTCAAGGATAAAATTATATCATCCTCATGTACCATTCGTCCCATTTTTCAAATAATCTCATCATCGCATCCATATCTCCAGATAGTAACCAAGTACTATTTAGAATCCACCACAAAAAGTATGTTGTGTATTATACATCAATCCAACACAACCTATACACATCATAAATTTATCAATTATTACGATAAAATATCATTAAATACGTGTTTTTGAAATAGCCAAAATCCATTACATCCCTCTATACACATATATGGGATAGATATCCCACATTGTTTACCAACATATAATACTACCAGTAAAGGAGAGAATGGAAATGAATGGTAGTTATTCATCTATTCTTCTTCATCCTGTATGTTGGGGAAAACACCCTCCCACGGTCCACTTATTATCAGTTACCATAACACATGGGTGGTGTTGTGTCAAAAAACACATAACATATGGGCGATATATATGGGTAGATAGATAGAGATAAAGATCTTATAACCAAACTCTGAACAACAACGTAGTCTTAGGCTCAACTATATATATAATCACTCGAACACTTGGCTTCCACTTCTAAAATTAAATATTTTATAAGTACATAGACATTCAGTAATTCATTTAGTTATTTATGTATGTTAAAAGTTTCACATTACTGTATATATTTACATTTACAAAATAATTAAATTTTTTCCATGCCCTCCAATAAAACCATTCCATAGTTCTTCTAAAACTGTCAGTTGAGTTATATTAAACCAAAAAACATAAAGTTTTAATAGGATTATTATTCATAATATTTTGATATTTTCAGGTGCTGTAGCACTCATCCAAATATACCATAAAATTGATGCATAAACTAGACACAACTAGCGACCTCAAGCAATGGAGAATGGAATATAGAAACAAGAAAACTATCCTTCATGACTTTGAATCATATTAATTATCAATAATACAACCTCTATTTCCAAAAAACAACTAGAAATTGCATCAGCAACCCATTCCATCAGTCTCATTTCCATCTATGACACAACCATATATAACACAAAGAATCACGCTTTAATATGCATTAACTGCTACCACAAATATGATCCACATATTACATATTACTCCAATCCATCATTCATCCAAAGATTAAATTATGTAAAATCACAAGACATGCATCTAGATAAAAAAACACAGAGAAAAATAAAATAACATAATTTTAATAGGGGAATTAGGACATCAAACCAAGGATTTCACTCTTCATAAGAAAAGAGGCTTCCTCAACAAAAAACATTTATCATTATCAATAACTAGATCATTTCCATCTTATATTAACCAATTAATTTAACATAGGTTACAAAGGAATCATAAGGCATCATCTATAGATTATAATTAATTGTATATATACGATTAATGAATAAATTTCAATCTCATCAATATATAATGGATAATGACATTAATTAACATTATCCATTATTATTTAGTTAATAATCATTGTTATCCTTAAATAGTTAAACATTGATTTGTTATTTATCTAACAAGAACTAACATATTTAAATAGGGAAATAGGATTTTTATTAGTTTTTTGAAAATTATTTATACCTTTATTATCTTTATCAAAATCCCAGCAAAATAACATGATATAACATTTGCATAAACATAGATAGGAAAATACCCCGAAAAAAGTGGAAAACTATTATCACTATGGAAAAATCATGTGATCTCTATAACCAAAACCATGATTCATTTAATAATGTAATTAAATATTTTTAGGTCAATTTCAACATCACAAAAAGGGATAAAGAATGATAACTTTATGATTTTACAGAAAATAGGTTTAGAATTTATCCAATACCTTTCACGGAATCTCCCAAACATGTTGTCCTAAAAATTGGGGATATAAAAGATGATGATGTTGTTCTATAGATATCCCATATATAAGGGATTTGAAATAATTTATCTTTTATATATATTTGTACAATAATAATGAAAAACAATATCCACCTCAAATGTGAATCAATGTTTTAGAAAATTGAATATAATCCAGACTATTAAACATGACCAAAAACATGAACATTGTGGCTCCTTGTGGAGGCCTACAAATCATCATGGGTCAAGAAAAAAAGTTAGTTAATTATGACTCGATGAAATAAAATAAATGTTTTAATAATTGATATATCTTCACATTATATTTAATGACATGATATCATTATGATTTCCAATATGTCATATAATAATTAAAATGAATCGCAAATCTATATTAATTCATGTTGAAGAGATATATTAAAATCACTAAATATATATTAATACGATGTTATGAATATAATATTGGAAATGGACCGTAATTAACCATATTTTTTTTTCTATAAAACCATATTTATTATAAAAATTATTATTTATGATATTCAAGGAAGAAATGAATATTTTGAAAAGATAGATAGTGAGACCAACCTATTAATGTGATTCCAACCTGAAACCATGACTAATACCATGAGACCAACATGTATCCATGAACTAACATTATTCCATGATACAATCAGGATATCATGGCTATATCAGTGGTACACACATTCTACTATGATACCATCCTGCTATTGTAACTATAACTTCGAGACAAACCTATTACCATGAGACCAACCTTCTACCGTGAGACCATCATTCTACTATAAACCATCCTGCAACCATGAGTCTGACGTGATATTGTTTCTATATCCATAAGTCCAAACTTCTATCATGATACCAATCATCAATCATGAATATTAATAAGAGACTAAAATAAAACTATGAGACCCACCTCATACCATTAAAAAAACAGGCTATTACGACACCAAGCTGAAACAATGAGACCACCATCTACCTTGATTCATTATACAATCGTGAGACCAAACTACTATAGTGAGACCACATCCGACTATGATCCTACCAGCTACTGTGACACTAATTTTCTTCCATGATTGTTATGATGACGACAACCTTCTACTGTGAGACCAACCAGATACTATGGTACCAGAAAAACAATAAAATTTTAGAAATAAGAAACACTCAAACACCTTCTAGGTACGTCTATGACTAGAAAAAAAGTAATTTTTATTGAACTTGGTAATTATAGTTAAATCCAAGGGTTAATCTAAAATCTCACAATCCTTAAGGGAAGAAGTCATAGGGAACCATATTTTCTTTTAGTTAAACTCCTTTAAAATTTTGTTTTATATTAACTTTTATTTAATATTACTTATTCCTTAAATCTTATATTTATATTAATTTAATTATTTATTTATTTTTCAATATGTTTGGTTTAAATTTTTAATAAAAATTTAAATTATATTCACCCCCTTTTCCATCCGCATAGATAAAAAACTACTAATGCATAGTTCTTCATTAGACATTCTTGAACTATCGTATTACTGAACATGTACATTAGATAATTGCTCCATGTTATTATATATAGCTCGAACTCCTCTTCTTATTTTCAATTTATAATAAAATGTTACGTCAAGTAAATAATATTTTTTTGTTAATGGAGGATCAGATATTTATCCAGGTCAATTTCACATTGGTTATCACATAAAATAAATTATCTTTACTAACTTAATAAAATATCCTTCAAAAAAATCATAAATAAATTCATTTAATTATCATCATTTTCTGTAGATAAATACTCAGATTTTATTTTAATTAATGTAACAAGCTTCTGTAGTTTGGACATTAAGGTTAACATTGTTCCTCTAAAGGTAAGCACATATCTTTTTATGTCCTTCTAGGTTTTAGAATATTCTGAAAAGACACATCTACATATCTAAATAGAGGACCATAATTCATATTGTAGAATATAATATATGATGTTTCCATTAAGCATAGCTGACGAATGTTGTGCCCATGACTGAGAGTATTTGCATCGACTTCTACAATAATGAACTGAATAACTAGATGAGTGTGAACTGAAAAATCCAGATAGGGGATCTTTTCATATATTACTTATAACATAAATATATAAGAATAAAATTACATGACACGTATTATTTTCTAAATTTTGAAATCAGCAGAATACCTCTAATAAAACTATCATTGTTTCAAAGGAATAATGGGTAGATTCTATCACGAAATGATCCACGTGTATTTTGAAAATCATCGATAATCATCACTGAATCCTATGAGTGATGGTGATGGTGGATCTAACACATGTAGTGATAATCATTGTTCCCAAATTAATCCTCCAAAGTGAAAATGATTCTCTCTTAGGGAGTGGAAGAATTTTTCTATGTTCCATAGATTGTTATAGAAGAGAACTCTTGGAGGCTTGAGAGAATCCTCTTTAAAAATCATTGTGCACAATGATAGAATTTTTATGAATTTTTTTGAAAAGGCCACAACCATGTTCACTTACCATTCGTGTTCAATAATAATAATTGTGAAATGTCCTGGATTATTTTAATAATCCCCAAAAAACCTCATGATTAAATAAGAATAGAGTTATTATTATTTACAAGACATATGAAAAAACTCATAGATGAATTCAATATTATTTTATTAAATAATTTTATTTATTTTTATTCAAATTTTATTTAATATGTAATTTCCCTCTAGAATATCAAACTCAGGACATCTATCGTCCTCCATATTTTTTCATCCTTGAATAATGACTAATTATTTAGTTAAATAAATACCATTTTTTTATTCAGTAATAATTATATGTTTATATTATGTCGACAGAATTAGTGAATAAATACTTATTAAATATTCATGTAATTAAGTACATAAATACATTATTATCATGTGAATATAATAGAATAAATTAATATTATATATTGACATAATTAAATAATAAATTACTTTTTGAATAATTATTTTTAAAAAAATCAATTCACACATTTATTCTCTTCAAAAGTTGTTGATTGAATATTTTTGATCAAACTGAAAAGAATAATTATAATCAACATACATGAACAATATTTAGAAAACAAGTTAAATTCATATGAAAATTATCTATGGTTCTCAAGACACTTAGTGTGTAACATCCCGGATAAATAAAGAATATGAATTTTTCATATTTATTAATTTTTTAATTAAATATTAATTTTACTTTAAAGGGGTTTCTATGATCGATAGCGTACCCGATATGCAACAACGAGTTTCTTTCAAATCTTACGTTGCACACTAATAATATAATATTATTATTTTAAATGGTAGTTAACTCCTAGCCATTGTATTGGATGGAATGAAAAAAAATAACTACAGTATGATTATACATGATTGTTAAATTTATTTACATTTATCCAATAAAATGTAAGCGGCTTAAAATATGAATGAATATAATTTTAAGCATAATTTACATTTAAAGGCCGATTTATCGCCTTTTAATGGTGAACCTTTTTTAAATCTAGATCTGTAACTATATTACATTCTATATGTGAAAATAAAATAATTCATTAGAATTGGTACATCAAAAATGAATTTTTTCAAATTTTTTATAATTTTTCTGATAAAGTTCCTTTTTAATGAATAGTGAAAAATATTGTATTTTAATTTAAAAGTTTATTTTACTCTAATTTATTTATATGGTTAGATTATCCTTTTAATTATTTTTAAAGTTAAATTAAAATATTGTTTTACCATTTAATCCAATTTTGGTAATTCAAATTAATTTCACATTGAAATGGGATATAAACAAGTATCAATCTTTTGATAGTTATTGTTTCTTAAAAACACGTTATTTGTTTTGAAAACGGGAATTAATTTTAAAATTAATTAATTCCACTACTATGTTTTGAATTTGGAAAAATAGTCATAATTTTTGAATTCAGAATATCAAATAATGATTAGGCTGAATTTTTGGTATTTTTTTGAAAAACTTCAATTTTTGATGAATAGTGAAACCACTAAGTGGTAGTTAAAAAACGGACTTTTTCATTTTAATGAAATTTTACTACTTCTGTGAATTGAATTTCTAAAATATGACATACATGGATGTTATCAAGAAGTAAAATTTGGTTCAATAAGATGAAAATAATTTCTGGTGAATAGTAACTTTTGACTTTTATCTACCGCGGTTAAAGGTAAATTGTGTAATTCAAGGAAAAAAGAATATTATAATTAGTCCAAATTACCTTAACACTTGTCCAAACCTTATTGGTTGAGTCATTGACGACAATGGGAATCTTTGGGTCAATTTTGTCACCCCATTGAGCCACTTGTGTGTGAAAATGACAATTAAGATTAATTAATTTAATGTGAAGACAAAATTGAGATTAACAGAAATATTTTCGTAAATAATTTTTATATGATGTTATATAAGTGTTATTTCAGAATATATATATGTTTTGGAAATATAAAATTATTTCCTATGTCATGGTATTTTTTAATAATTTTTTGACATTAAATAAATTATATTATTTGTGACACAATAATGATGTAGTATTTACCTCATTAATAATTGATTTAAATAAATAAGATTATAATGATTACAATATTATCCAAAACATGTCCAATTCTGATTGGATGATTATATTTAGACCATGAATCATCTTAACATTTACTATAAGGATTTTGGGACCATTATAAATCGAATTTCATTATAATATTAAATAATAGATTCACCATTTCCTAAAGAGCCCCTCATCTCTCTTATAAAAGGAGACCACTTATAACCAATTCATCACACCTCTCAAGCCATTTGGATCATCCAAACTCTACCCAATTAGTCTCCCTAAATTATTCTACTCCTCCTAGAAGCCTTACCCTATAGATAAGGCACTTCAAGAAGTCCTTTGGTTCCAACCAAAGGGAGTTACCCAAATTAAAGGTAACAATTTCTCTTAAATTGTTTTCTTTTATTTTACGTCTCCATCCCCTAAACTCTTTTTATTACATTCTATATGTAACAAAAAAATGTATCCTCAATATAATAGGGTGTTGTCATGATAAGGATTCTAACTACACATACACTCACCTCTATCTAATGGATGATGAACATAATGTTTCTGTGGTTGGAAAACTAAGGCCTCACGAAACGATGATTGTTAAATTATATTTTACCACCAATCATGGTGGAATTCATGATGGAAATGTATTTATATATGATATATATTATGTTTATTATTTCCTTATGCTTCTGTACTTCTCATTTATAACACCCCTTTATGGTTTCCATAGTGGGAACATACGATAATCTCATTTGAGGAAGTGCGGACTACCGCCCCATCAATGAGATTTGATTCATTAATGCCTTATGTGGGATGTATAAAGGATAGAGTTAATGATATTATATATGATATTATATCGGAATTATAATATACCTATGTATCATTATGTTTTAATTCCATTAAAAGAATAATTAAAAATTAATGTACCATTCATGCGTACGTACGGCTTACCGTCTCCATGAACGGTGAATTTCATTTCTTACATCTAAATGTTATGTACAATTGTAAATAAATGTATATACTAGATATATATGATATGTATGATATCTAAATCATGAAAATAATTTTGGATATAATGAACCTTTTACCACATGAACAACATGTAATTATAAGTTGTCCATTTTTGACTCAAGTACCAAATATCAACAAAACGAACATTATTAACTTAAATGATGACATAATGTTTATAAAATTGTAATAAGTTATATAAAAAGAATAATAAACTTTAAAAAGGTTCTTAAGATGGTATAAATTATCTTTAGTTTATTATTAAGGATATTAAAGAACAATCGTGTCTAGTTGGACACGAGGTAATGTATCCAGCCTCTCTCTTTCTTTTCAAGTACTCTCTTTTATGTCATTTATTTTTTTCTTCATGTTCTTATGATGGAGGATGTTCTTTTATATTCATCATACTGTAATTTGTATCTTCATATGAATATAGACCCCCTATTACTCTCATCAATTGATTTTAATAATTTTTACGTGGCGCCGTTAGGATGCTGATTTTTTGTAAAGGATTTTCTTATCTCACTTTTAATTCCATGAGATTTCCAATGTTCACCACTTATTTAAGGCATGTAGTGTATTATGTATTGCTTTTTGATATATATTATCACTATTATATTTAAATTCATGGTAATCTATGATTCATTTTATGGTTATTATCTTTTCATCAAATGACACAACTGAATACAACAAGGTAAAGGGTTTCATCCCACTTTTATTCCCGTGATATTCATGCTATATTCTCCACTATTTCGTTTTGTGTGGTGTATCTTCTGCCCATGATTTTACCCTTTGTGTAATAAACATTCATATATGGGTATTTAAATCTACATTTTATGGTCCTACGTTCATGTTGTGTATGTTTTGTATGTTACCAAATCAGTAAAGGAACCTTTCACCCTCCTCTTTTTATAAAAGAATTATTTTTGTTATGTCTTTTAATTTACATCTACATATGTTGGGATATGTTCTTATATATATTTATTGATGTAAACATTATTTCCATGTGATGAGATTCACTTTTTTATCTCATCAACTCATTTTTCTAAATTTTAATCTGACGTCGTTAGACTGTCAAATTTTTACAGGGGAACCTCTTAACCCAATTTCAATTTTTTGGGTTCAACTTGTAATTATTGAATATGTCATCCTATGAATATGTGGGAATGACCAATGATTGTTTTACACTTAATATCCACTTATATTCGGTGTATTTATATTTTTCACACATAATTATGATATTGATTTATCCTTAATTTAAGGATACCATCTTTATAAGGGATTTCATCTCAATTTACATTTCCCCTAAGACTTCATTTTTTTATACACAAACTAACTCTTATGTGGTGTATATACTGTCCTTTGACATATTATATCATGAATCCCATTATTCTTATGATATTATAATGTTCCGATAAAAATTTCTTCGAAAAATATTTTTATTCAAGCGTCTCCCTTTTTATTAAAAAACACTTTAACTAAAATATAGTTTTAAATGTTTTAATGAATTATTCATCAAAATATTTCACATTAATGTCCATGTTTTAAAAATGGTTTTTAGGATTTATTTATATGGCCATTAATATTTTCAAATGATAATTCATTTAAAATCTTCAATGTGGTGTGGGACACTTTGATTCAAAAATCTCTTTTTATATGGTTTCTGAAAATGGAATGATTATTTCAATATCATGAAATAACTTATTGTGATTGAACAAGAAATATTAATAGAGAAATGTTTACATTTTCAATATTTTATGTTGGTACATGGATATTTGACGGGTGGTTATGTGATAAACCATATGACGGGTTGTCTTGTGAATACCAGGATGGGTGGTTATGTTATAACCACCAATGCATTCGGTATGGAAGTCGGCCGTATGACTGTTCCATTTAGTGATATGTGTGGAAGTTGATCGTATGGTTATTCCATTTAAGTATGTTTATTTCCTAAGTTACCTTTATATGTTATGTGTTCTTTATATGGTTATTATGGTAATATTTTGGTTACAAAATAGTAAGTAATGATCTTTTATTCAGTGAGCAGTATTTACTACTTCATAAAGGTGAAAAGTATTAGTTGTGTTAAAGTATTCATGGTTTACCTGTTGATTTGAAACTTTAACAGGTTTCCTTCTTTGAGTATCCCATACTGAGGTTTTTATGCTCACCCCATGTTTTTTAAATGTCTTTCATAAGACATAATGTGGAATAGGGTCAATGGTGGGGTCATGGAAAAGTCATGCTGTCTTAAATATGGAACTAGACATGAATATTTATTTTCTAGAGTTCATTTTTTTGTAAAAAAATGGATACTGGGTTGAAGTGTCGACTTTGTAATTTTTTGAGATGTAATAGTTATGTCCTAATTCTCTAAAACTCTAATCCTGAGAATACACTCAATGTGAATTATTCATTTAATTCAACATTATGTTATGGTTTAAGGTTGGGTCATTATAGTTGGTATCAGAGGTCAGTGTAGATAGCATTAGAGGTTAGGGTAAAATTTAAGCATAAGTGACATTACCATAATGGTTATGGTTTTAGAAAGAGTCATATTTCTTTTTATAAAGTGATTGAGTTTAAGATAACATGAATAAGAATATCATAGTGTTTACCCTCCTAAAAAGATATTATATGATGATTTTACTAATATACTCACACTGACCTTTTTGGTTATAGTAAATTGCTAGATCTACCAGGCACCAAAGTAATAGTGGATGTGAAGAAAACTATGACAGTTTTCTGAATGAGCAGCTGAATGATTTGGGAGCTGCAAAGAGAACTCTTGTGGTTATTCTCAACCAACTATCTGGAGTCATGATTGAAAACATGAAAGTTGGAGATTTTTATAAGACATCATATATGCAAGAAACAAATACCTATATATGTTCAGGTAATAATAATAAAGGTAAGTATGTTCAAAAACCTATGTGTCAAAGATCTGGAATGAAACACATAGGAAAATGTTTCAAAGGGACAGAATGATGTTATAGATGTGGAACTGAAGGTCATAAAGCAAGAACCTTCCATGGAAAAAAGAATCATCTAGTTGAATCTTGGAAAGGGAAAGAAGTTATTTCTAAAAGATAAATTGAATGTTTTAAATGTGGTGTTCATGGTCATTATGAAAACACATTTCTTATGAAGAAGTTTCAGGAGTGGGATCACCAAAATCATACAAATATTCATTTACCAATACCTAATGCCATTCTGATTGACGATGAAGAAAATAACAATGACCAATGAAATGTATGGATTATTTCTTAACATATGAATTCCTATTATTAAAATATTAGGATATGAGTCATGATTTTATTTTTAGGAAAGATGTATTACAGATTAATTTGGTAACGAATGGTTAATGGATCGTGAAGAACATTGAATGAGTAAGAGGTCAACATATAAGGGATTCAGATGTTATGGTAAATTTCAGGATGGTGAAATGCTTAAAAGTATTAAGGCTCTTTTGATGATGGGATTACATTAGAATAATTTTTATAGTGTATGTAACAATGATGCTTGATATATGAAAATTTTATGCAAGGAATAATTAACTTCTCTTTTGTGGATATAGTTATAAAGAACCATTTGGGTTTATATGATCCCTGAATTTTTGGCAATTAACGATTCATAAATTTTAGGATAAAAACAAATGTTATTAGATAAACTTTTTGTTTAAAATATGTTATGGTTATTTTTGAATAGTTTATCACTTTTGAGAATGTTATAAAATTATGTTGTTTTTGAAAAGGGACGACACACAAACCGTGTGACAACCCGTCGCATCAGACGAAGCTGTGGGAATTGAACCCACAACAAAAGTGTGACTGGTATTTATCTCCTATCACTGGACTACGTGAAGTCCCTGGTTATTATGATTAATTTATTTTAGAAAGATGATCTTATGAATCACGAATAAGTGGAATTTGGGTTATCTATGGAAATGAATAACCTGTCATGGAGGATATGGGATTAGGTTAATTACTTTTCAATATGAGACTTTAAGAGTAACTAATGTTATTTAGAGATAAATGTTAAGATTTACCTTGGAAGACTATTTGATTAAATCCTTTAAAGATTTTGGTTTCATTCATAGTTTGGATTAATTTGAAAAATTTTAACGATAATTTTTTATTTAATGGTATTTCTTGAACCTTGGGTTCTTTTTGTTGAATTTGTAGATTAAGAGTAGTATTTCTTTTTATAAAGGATTATACTTTGGGGATTATCTGATATTATACTAAATGTTTTGGTTTTAGATAATATCTAAAGACATGGGAAATATATAGTTCATCTTTTTTGGATTATGTGATTCTCTCAAAGTTGATTATAACACTCTTAATGTGAAAAAAGTCATCCTGAATATTCATCTTTTGGAGAAAATATGAGTTTCTGTCAAGAATCTAGTAAAAGGTGAATGTCTACATGAAAATTAAGTATATTTCCTTATGTTTTTGGTTAATCTCATAAGTAAATTCCTCAACAAAAAGTAACTTTAAACAAAAACATTGTCTGTTAACTATTCCTACTGGGGAAGAAAAGACTGTTTAACCCATCACAAGTTTGTGATTTTCTGGTTGTTAAATTTCCCCTAAACATGTTTCTTAACACTCTCCATCAGAACATGACCCATTTTTTTCTCAACAATATCCATGCTTTCATGGAATCCTAATATGGGTTAACTCAGGTGGCCTTTGTGCTTCTCTTTCTTTCAATTTAAGTGATAGTTTTACTGACTCTTTTTCTGATGTGGGACTTTCAATGAAGTTTCTGAGCCTAATTTTTAAATTGCGAGGACGCAATTCCCAAAAGGGGGGAAGGATGTAATATCCTAGATAAATGAAGAATATGACTTTTTCATATTTATTAATTTTGAAATTAAATATTAATTTTACTTTAAAGGGGTTGCTATGTTTGATAGAGTACCTGATACGCAACAACGAGTTTCATTGAAATCTTAAGTTGCACACTAATAATATAATATTATTATATTAAATGGTAGTTAGCTCTTAGAAGTTTTATTGGAGGGAATTAAAAAAACTAACTAAGATATGATTATACATGATTGTTAAATTTATTTACATTTATCCAATAAAACGTTAGATGCTTAAAATATGAATAAATCTAATTTTAATCATAATTTACATTTAAAGACCGATTTACCACCTTTTAATGGAGAACCCATTTTAAATGTAGTTTTGGTCACTTTAATACATTCTATATGACCAAATAAAATCCTTCTTTATAATGGGGACATCAAAATTTTCTTTGTGTAAATTTTTGGAATTTTTCCGATAAAGTTAATTTTTTAATGAATAGTGAAAAATATTGTATTTTAATTCAAAAGTGCCTATTTTATCTAATTTATTTATATGGTAAGATTATCTTTTTAATTTTTTTAAAAGTTAAATTGAAAGATATTTTTACCATTTAATCCAATTTTGTTCATTGAAATTAATTTCACATTGAAATTTAACATAAACAAGTATCAATCTTTTGATAGTTATTTTTTCATAAAAACACGCTATTTGTTTTGATAACAGGAATTAATTTTATAATTATTTAATTCTACTTCTATATTTTCAGTTTTTCAAAATAGTCATCATTTTTTAATTCAGAATATCAAATATATCTTAGTCTTAATTTTTGCTATTTTTCTGAAAAATCTCAATTTTTTATGAATAATAAAATCACTTAGTGGTAGTTAAAAAAAATGAATTTTTCATTTCAATGAAAATTTACTACTTCTATGATTTGAATTTAGAAAATATGAAATAAATGTTTGTGATAAAGAAGTAAAATATGGTTCAATGAGATGAAAATAATATTTGGTGAATAGTAACTTGTGGCTTTTATTTACCGCAGTTAATGGTAAATAGGGTAATTCAAGGAAAAAAGAATATTATAATAATTCAAAATTACCTTAACACTTGTCCAAAAATTATTGGTTGAGTCATTAACGACTATAGGAATATTTGGGTCGATATTTGGACCCCATTGAGCTACATGGGAGTGAAAATGACAATTTAGATTAATTAATTTAATGTGAAGACAAAATTGACATTAACAAAATTATTTCAGTAATTAATTTTTATATGGTGTTATATAAGTCCTATTTTCAACTATAAATATTATTTGTAAAGATAAAAATATTTCCTATATCATGGTGTTTTTTTATAATTTTTAGACATTAAATAAATTAATTATTTATGACACAATAATGATGCAGTATTACATCATTAAAAAATGATTGAAATAAATACGATTATAATGATTAACATAATATCCAAAACAATTCCAATTATGAATGGATTATTTTATTTATACCATGACTCATCTTACCTTTTACTATAATATTTTTTGGACCATTAAAAACCAAATATAATTATATTATAAAATAATATTTTCACACTTTCCTAAAGAGCCCCTCCACTCCCTTATAAAATAAGACCATTTATAACCAATTCATCACACCTGTCAAGCCATATGTGTAGTCCAAAAAATCAACAATTAATCTCCCTACATCCCTATCCTCCTCTAAGAAGCATTACCTTATGCATAAGAAACTTCAAGAAGTCCTTTGGTTCCAACCAAAGGGATTTACCCAAATTAAAGGTAATAGTTTCTCTTAAATTGTTTTCTGTTATTTTACTTCTCCAACCCCTAAAATCATTTTATTCCTTTATTTTGTAACAACAACAGTATCCTCAATATACTGGGATGTTGTTATGATATGTATTTTAACAACACTTATACACACCTCCATCTAATGGATGAAGAACATAATGTTTCTGTGGATGGCAGACTAAGGATTCATGAAAAGATGATTGTTCAATTACATCATACCGCCTCTCATGGGGGACATTATGATGGAACTATATTTATATATGATATATATTATGTTTATTATTTCCTTATTCTTCAGTAATTTTCATTTATACCATTCCTTTATGGATTCCCTAGTGGGTAAATACGATAATCTCATTTGAGGAAGTGCGGACTACCGCCCCCTCAAAGTGATTTGATTCGTTAATGACTTATGTAGGATGTATAAAGGATATAGTTAATGATATTATATATGATATTATACTGTAATTATAATATAACTATGTATAATTATGTTTTAATTCCATTAAAAGATGAAATATAAATGAATGTAGCGTTTATTCGTACGTACGGCTTACCGTCTCCAGGAACGGTGCATTTCATTTCTTACCTCTAAATGTTATGTACTATTTTAAATACATGTATATAATGGATATATATGATATATATGATATCTTAATTGTGAATATAATTCTGGATATAATGAACCATTGACCACTTGAACAACATGTAAATATAAGTATTCCATTTTTGACTAAAGTATAAAATATCGACAAAATGAACATTATTAACTTAAATGAATTCATAATGTTTTTAACATGGTAAAAAGTGATATAAAAGAAATAATAAATTTGTAAAAGGTTCTTAAGCTAGTAAAAATTAACTTTAGTTTATTATTCAGGAGATTAAAGAACGATCAATTCATGTCGGACATGAGGTAAGGGATCCGACCTCTCTCTTTCTTTTCAAGTACTCTTTTATGACATTTCTTTTACTCTCCATGTTATTTTGTGGGAGGATGTTCTATTATATTCACCATACTGTAATTTTTATCTTCATATGATGATATATCCCCTCTTAATCTCGTCAATTCATTTTATGATTTTTTATGTGGTTCCGTTAGGCTGCCAAATTTTTGTAAGGGATTTTCTTATCTCACTTTTAATTCCATGAGATTTCCATTGTTCACCACTTATTTATTGCATGTCGTGTATTATATACTTCTGTTTGATATATATTATCAACATTATCTTTATATTCATGGTATCATGTGATTCATTTTATGGTTATTAACTTTTTATCAAATGACTCAGTTGAATACAACAAGGTAACAGGTTTCATCTCACTTTTACTCCATTGATATTCATGTTATATTTTCCACTATTTCTATTTGTGTGGTGTATGTACTGCCCATGATTATACTCTTTGTGTATACGCATTCATTTTTGGGTACTTATATCTATATTTTATGGTCCTTCATTCATGTGGCGTATGTTTTGTATGTTACCAAATCGGTAAGGAAACCGTTCAGCCTCCTCTCCTTATAAATGAATTATTTTTTGTTATGTCTTTTAATTTACATATTATTATGTTAGGATATGTTCTTATATATCTTTATTTATTTAAACATTATTTACAAGTGATGAGATTCAGGTTTTTATCTCATCAACTCATTTTCTTAATTTTAAAGTGATGTCGTTAGGCTGTCGAATTTTTACAAGGGATCCTCTTAACCCAATTTCAATTCTTTGGGTTCAACTTCTACTTATTGAATATGTCATCCTATGAATATGTGTTAATGACCTATGATTGGTTTACACTTAATATCCACTTATATTGGGTGTATTTATATTTGTCACACATAATTATGAGATTGATTTTTCCTTAATTTAAGGATATCATCTTTATAAGGGATTTCATCTCAATTTACATTTCCACTGAGACTTCACTGTTGTTATACACCAACTCACTCTTATGTGGTGTATATACTATCCATTTACATATTATATCATGAATCCCATTATTATCATGATATTATAAAGTTCTGATTAAACATTATTCCTCAATTATTTGTATTCAAGACTCTCCCTTTTTGTTAAAAAACTCTTTAACTAAAATATCGTTTTAAATGTTTTAAAGATTCATTAATCTAAATATTTCACATTAATTTCCATGTTTTATAAATGGGTTTTAGTATTTATTTATATGGAAATTAATATTTTCAAATGATAATTCATTTAAAATCTTCAAAGTGGTATGTGACACTTTGATTCAAAAATATCTTTTTAAATGGTTTCTGAAAATGGATTGATTATTTCAATATCTTGAAATTACTTATTTTGATTAAAAAATAAATATTATTAGAGAAATGTTTCCATTTGAAATATTTTATGTTGGTACTTGGACATTTGATGGGTGGTTACATGATAAACCATATAACGAGTGGTGTCGTGAATACCAGGATGGGTGGTTATGTTATAGCCTCTAATGCATTGGGTACGGAATTCGGTTGTATGGATATTCCATTTAGTGATATGTGTGGAAGTAAACCATATGGTTATTCCATTTAAGGATTTTTATGTCCCAAGACACCTTTATATGTTATGTGTTCTTTATATGGGTGTTATGGTAATATTTTGGTTACAAAAGAGTATGTAATGATCTTTTTTTACATGAAGAGTATTTAATACTTCATAAAGGTGAAAAGTATTACTTATGTTAATGTATTCCTGGTTTACATGTTGTTTTGAAAAATTAACTGTTTTCCTTCTTTGTGTATCCCTTACTGAGCTTTTTATGCTCACCCCATGTTTTTGAAATGTTTTTCACAGGACATAATGTGGAATCGGGGCAATGATGGGATCAAGGAAATGTCATGCTATCATAAATATGGAACTTTACATGAATCTTTTTTTCAGGAGTCCATGTTTTGAAAAAAAATTGATAATGGGTAGAAGTGTCTACATTGTTATTTTTTGAGATGTAATAGTTTTGTCCAAATTCTCTAAAACTATAAAACTGAAAAGATCCTCAATATGAATTATTCATTTAATTCAAGATTATGTTAATGTTTATGGCCCAATCCTTATCTAGTTTGTGAAATACTATGCCCCATTATTTTCCAAACAATACTAAATTGACTAATTTTCATGGTTATCATTTAGAAACATTCCAAGGATCCCATAGAGAAAGAAGATAATATCACAATGAAATTTAACATCCCATAAACATACAATATGTTACAAAATCTATATTTAAATATATCTTTAATTGATAATGATACATATGGGTGTTTTCAACCATTGTGTTCGATGTATATTTATTTAATTTTTTCCAAATTGAACATGTAGAAAAAAATTCCATAGCAATTGATTTAATTAGGAATTTATATTCTCATCAAAGGACTTGAAATATAAACTTCCATTCATAAATATAATAGATAAATACATTGTAACATTTTTTAATAATACAATATCATTTATGATGCACCAGATGTATCCTACCTCACAACTAACATATATTGTTATGATTTTCATCAATATATTGAAGTACAAATGACATGTATGATGATAAATATTAAATTATAAGTATCATTATGCATTTACATGGATTAGAAAATCCAGTGAAACATAAAAATATAGATTTCATTCAATACATTTATGTCCTCATAATTTCCAGCACAAAGGATGATCGAGGGCATACACTGGGAGAAAATATCTGATAGTCCTTCAAGTATCCCCCCCTAAAAGACTATATCATTATTGACTCAAAAAATTAAATCATTCAACAATGTAAAATATATTTAATAATACTATTGTGGAACTTCTAGGTTCTCATCTTGATGTTGACCTTCTATGAACTTTCTATGTGAAAATTTCCCTAAGGCCATTATCACATATTGTGTCACATAAAAAATCATGATGTGATAAGATATTAATTAATATTCAACATCTAGTAATCTAATGTGATTTTTAGTTAGTTATATGTATCCAATTCAAACAGACTATCATATACAATTGAGTTAACTAATAATGAATTATTTGGGTTTCCTTACATTGTAACCATTATTTTATTGATACATGGATATAATTTTTCATCCCACCATCCTACCTGGGGTATGTCTTCTTACTGGGACCTCATATCTATGATAAAAAATGATCATTAAATTATATAACCATGTATATTTTTTTTTTCATTGTCATATTGGATATCTTAAATAATAACATAAATACATGTTCATCATGAAATGATTAAAATTTACTATCTTGGTACAAATCAATGATATTGAAAAAGATGTTGTTAAAAATTCATCATAAGCTATATTAAATGATGCAGCATATCCAACATAATGTCGATATTGAATCTAATGGATTTAATATTTTTAACACTTTCATATTACCTAATCCTTATAAGATGACTAGATCTACAAATATAATATGAATATATTTTTATTTCCATTAAAAGATGTTTTTATATGTCTATAAAAACCATGAACTTATCCAATTTTTCATTTTGAATAAAAGTTGAATGGTTCAGACTTAAATCCAATGTGGTTATCTTTGTCTTGATTGATATTTTCATTATATTATTTATACATAATAACGATTTAAATCTTGTATATATCATGTATCTTGAGATAGATATTCACACTCATCTTAGTCATAGATAAATTATATTTTATAAATACCATCTTACACTTGAATAATTCATTTGTATTGTTCTATATTATATTTTTCAACACCATGTAATGTATATAATGTTACATTGATTATGAAACCCTTTTTCTATACTAGCATATATTGTTCCTTATAACTAATTATTCTACATAAGTCACATTTAGATTTATTCTTTATCATTATATAATATTGAGACTAATTACTTGTTTCTTATATATTGTTAAACATGTATAACTTAGAAAACTGTAGTGATCCCAACAACATATTATAGACACCTGGAATTATTTAGTTTTCAATGTATATTATTCTTCAATTATATTTTTTTATAACCATAAATACTTCCTTTCAACATACATTCCATATTATATTTATTTTATTTCAAAAACCATTCAGGTGTCTTTATATAGGCTTGTAGAATAAATTAACATCCAAGGGAGGTGGAATTAACATCTGATTCATAATATAATTGTAAAGACCCATAAAATTCAAGGGAAATTTTTTCTTAATTTTATTTGGAATTTTACAAGAACGCGGTTTCTGACGGCACCTGATTCCGAGGCCCGGTGTGCTCGGAATCAATTTCCAAAGTTTGGCTCGGGTACATTCAGTGAACGAATGAGCAGGATTTTCTAAATTTTGAACCGGTTCCCGGAATCGAAATCCGAGG
The DNA here is from genome assembly GCA_963277665.1 of Viscum album. NCBI lineage: Eukaryota > Viridiplantae > Streptophyta > Magnoliopsida > Santalales > Viscaceae > Viscum > Viscum album. The sequence goes on along the minus strand of OY728145.1, from coordinate 1,441,870,062 downwards.
GCACCGATGGAACCGCAGCGCCGGTAATTTCTTAGGAACTCATGTTCTGGAGATGTGTTTACACGAGTGTTGATGATAAAAATTGTGGAAGCTATTTTATAATTATTCAACAAATTTTTATCTTTTTTCTAAGTGTTTAGTTCTTGATGGAAGTTGGGTAACCACCCAACCTCCCTTGGGAGGTTATGAGGGTGGTGGGGCCCACAAGAACCCCACCCCATCATATTCTCTAACCCCTCTCAACTCCCACATTAATGTTGATAACTTATGTTTACTTAACTTATGTAATTAATTTGGTGAGTTACATGTAAGCTTGTGAAATTCAAATAATTGAATTTCAAATGCGTTGTTGTGTTAATAAAATAAGTTTAGAACGTATTTTATTAAGGGTTGGTGTTGGTTTGTTTGAGGGCTTTTTGGAGAAAAAGCTAAGGAACACCTTCTTCCTCGACGAAGAACGCGAAGAACACCGTTCTTCAACGAAGAACTTCTCCACCGAAGAACAAAGTTCTTCTGCGACGCTGTATCCGTGACGCGACGTTCTTCTTCTACGTCATCTCTTCCACGAAGGTTTCCCACGACGAAATCGCCGTCAACGACTTCAAATCCTTGCTTCGCGATGTCGATGTTCTTTCCCCGCGACGCCCGACCTCCGCAACGCTCGTCTTCTGCGGGTCGTTGTTGAACATCGTTCCTGAACCGAGGTAGGGGTTTTATTTATTTTATTTGTTCATGAATACCAACTTGACGAACTTTGTGGATATAAACCATTTGTTATCGAATAACGTGAGGGGGTCCGACCGCACAAACACGGTCGACCCTCCTCCTTATTTTTTCGTGTTGGTTCCTTGTGATTGGTATGGGAGAACGTGGTGTCGTCGCACCATGTGGTTTCATGCGGAAGATATGTGCGGCGCCGTCGCGCCGCGCCGTGGAAAGAAATTCAAGGACGCATCGCCGTCGCGCCGCGTCGAAGAAAACCGAAGACGCCGCGGCCGGAGCGGGCCGCGGCAGAGGGGTGCGGTGTCGTCGCACCATGCCAGACGACAAGGGCCGCGACCGGTTCCGGGCTGCGGTAGAGCAAGGTGACCGGCGGCCGGACCGGGCCGCCGGTGTCGGCGAAGAAGGGGACCGGTCGTCGCCAGTCTCATGGAGGTCGGACCGGTGTGAAACCGGGGGTTCAAACCCCCGGCCGGCTAGCCTAAACGACCCCCCTTAATTGTGGGTGGCCACGGTTACACAGGGGGGCAGGCGCCCCCCTTTGCCGAAACGGCTCGGCCCAAGGGCCCAGCCAGACACCGCGCTGGGCGCACTGTCCCCAGCCGGTCTGCCAGGCCGGTCCGGGCCGACCCGGTTCGGGCTGACCGGGGGGTCTCGGGCCGGGTCGGTTCGGGCCCGAAACCCCCGTTATCGGACTGATTGGGTTCAAATGCCCATAACTCAGGCTACAGACCTCCAAACGACGCTCCGTCAGTGGCGATGTGATCCTTGGATCAAGACGGACTCTTTGATATATCACACTCATGGTTTCGGAATACTTTGAGTTCGGCCGGGTTGGTTCGTACACGAAACCAACCGGGCCCTCGGAGCGGAAACGCTCATATCTTGAGCTACGGACGTCCGATTGACGTGCCGTCATCTCTGTTGAGTTCCTCTTAGTGAGACGGATCTTTTGGCATTCTACGCCCGAGGTTTGGATGCAGGTGGAGTACGGTCGGGTTGGTTTTTCCTTAAAAACCAACCGGGCCCCTGGAACGAAAAGGCCAATAACTCTCAAACCGGGCATCCGATTGACGCGCCGTCTGTTGCGTTGAGTTCCTGTTGATGATACGAAACTTTTGGATACATCAACTCTAGACTATGTGACAGTTGATGTATCAGCCTCTCGGCTTGTGGAGCGGAACCTCCCGAATGAGCTTATTGTGTGCGGGAACCCTAGTGCTGGCTGCGACTGCTACTATGACTGCGACGACGACTGTGCAGAGATCGTCAGTGGATTCGACGATGATGACTACATCACTCAGCAATCCTATGTGGATCAGTGCTACCGATCCTGTGTGGGTCCGATCCTGTGTGGGTCAGCGCTCAACGGTTCTATGTGAGCCAGCGCCTACAGATCCTGTGTGGGTCCGATCCTGTGTGGGTCTTTGTGGGGGTTAGTTTCCTACCGATCCTATGTGGGCCTTTGCGGGGGTTAGTACCTATCGATCCTTTGTGGGTCCGACGACTTAGATGGATCAGTGATCATCTCTATCATCTTCGAAGAAGTAAACCTGTGTGAGCTGAATCCTGTTTTCTTTCCTGTGTGGACTGTGTTGTGTTATCCTGTGTGGATTACGTTTTTCTTTCCTGTGTGGAATACGTTTACTTTCCTGTGTGGACTGAGTTGTACTTGGGCTCGGAGGTTGGAGCGTTTTGGAATTGATGACTTAGGTATATGTATGGGCATATACCTAAGCAGTTTCGGTTGTTACTTCGTGATTGTATCTTTCCTTTGTGGTTTAACCTTTGTGGATTTTGGGAGACCTTCGGGGGGCTCGGGGTCCCTACTCAGTAGCTTATACTCATTCCTGCACGAGCTATGCCCGCACTATGTTGGGTTGGTTCCAGATGAAGGACATCGTTGATCGTGGTTGAGGCTTGCAGAGTAGGACGGTACCTGGAGGTGGACCACTGGGCGGGACGTACTCGAAATAGACGGCGGGACCCGAGGAGCAGTGGAGTTATCTGTACCCACCCTTCAGGTGGGATTTCCAGTGGACAGCTCGGTGTAGCGGAATTACTTTATAGTTGTTGTTTTCCCTTTTCAATTGTACTATACAGTTGGGATTGTATTTCCGGCCCCTTTTACTTTCCGCACATTCTGTTGTACTCAATTTTTACTTAGTGTTTACTTCTTCTGCTTGTACTCTGTGGTGCTTGTTTACTTTACAAAGGAATTGCCTTCCCTTTTTACTAGGATTTACGCCTTGGTGCTAGTCACCATCCCCTGGCCTATGGAAGGCGGGATTGGTGTAGTCACGGAACGGGCTTCGAGGACGGGTCGTGACAAATTGGTATCAGAGGAGTTCGGTTCTACCACGAACTCTGATCTTTTCTTTGTGAAGCAATAGTGTTTAGTGTATTGAGTGTGGTTATCAGTCCAGGGAGTCCAGTGTTGGTGCGGCGGCCGACGTATCCATACACCAGGACCCTGACTGCTGATTTCCAACTTAATGCACGAAATCATTGATTGCGTGTGTGTTTCAAGTTTTCTTTGTGATTACTTTGTATCAGCTCACCAGGTATACTGTTCTGACCGTGGTGCACCTGTTTCCTTTTCAGGATGGACCCACGACGGCAGCCAGCTAGGGTTCTGAGAGTCAAGCATGACGACAACCCACCGAGTGACGAGGCCTCAGTGCAGGGCCCTTTGTCAGCAGTGGCACCGGCGGTAGCTCTACCTGCCGAGCCACTGATACATCCAGCACCAGCTACTGATGATGCACGTCGCCTCAGCGCACTGCATGAGTTCCAGTGCCAGCGACCACCCAGGTTTCATGGGGAGACGGACCCCCAGGCAGCCGAGGACTGGCTGGAGGCAGTCGTGCGAGTTTTCAGGCTAGTGAGGACACCAGCAGACCTAATGGTGATCCTCGCTGTGAGCCTACTACACGCAGCAGCAGGCCGATGGTGGATCTTGATGCTCCAGGTGCACGAAGAGGCATCTCTACTTTGGATGGACTTTGAGAACCTCTTCCGCTCGGAGTTCGTCCCAGCCACCCTCTGTGCGGTGCGTATTCAGGAGCTTCTTCAACTGCGGCAGGGCAGCATGACGGTCGCTCAGTACTCGACGAGATTTACCGATCTCTCGCGCTACTTGACTGACATGGTATCAGACCCATTCTTCTGGGCCCGGACCTTTGAGCTGGGATTGAGACACGAGATCAGGGCATCACTGATCTCCCTCAGCATTCCAACTCAGACAGGAGTACTGGAGCGGGCCCTTTTGATCGAAAGTTTTCTTGCTGAGTCTACACCAGCACCGAGACCCACCGCAGGGTGGCACGTAGAAGAGTCTTCCACAGTTGGCAGTCGACGGATCACTCGTGGTTCCAAGCAGACCTGACCCTAAGGCAGACAACCTCAGGACACTGGCTCAGCAGTGCGGGGCACACAGTGCGGATCCAGTCTTTCGAGAGGCAGACAGTGTTACTCGTGCGGCGGGCAGGGCCACATGGCTCGTGACTTCCCGACCCGCCGTGCCGAGGAGCAGCAGACGGTTGAGGGACCACCGAGGCAGAGGCAGAGGGTCAACCGTGGCATTCTTCAGGGAGGAGGCAGACGAGGCAGAGGAGCTGGCCGAGCAGCAGGTGGTGGGCGACGCTTTGAGGCTCTACCACCACCACCACCAGGAGGTCCACCCCGACCACAGGGAGCTGGCGGGCAGAGATAGGCACAACTCCAGGAAGCAGAGGCCTACGACCATGGCGCGCCCGAGATGATTTGAGGTACTATCTGTGTCTATTAAACCCTTGCTGCAGTACTTCTAGACACAGGAGCGAGTCACTCTTTCATATCTGTTGCCCTTGTTCGGAGCTCAGATATTCTGACAGAGCTGTTGGCTCGATCCTTACGGCTAGAGACTCCTACGAGAGCAGACTCGATGATTACACACTGGTGTCGGTAGTGTGAGCATACTCTAGGAGGCGAGAGATTCTGCTGGGATCTTCTTGTAGCGGCGTCGAGGCCTTACGACGTCATCTTGGGCATGGATTGGTTATCTACGGTCCATACACATATTGACTATTTTAGGCGCAAGGTGCGATGTGTACGCAACGACGGGAACAGGTTCACCTTCACCGGAGAGAAGGGAGCCTTTGCAGTACATGATGGACTTCCGTGGAGGAGAGGACAGCCCATCACTCATTAGTTGGCTAGCCTCATCCTAGGAGCAGTTGACGTCCGGAGTCCTGGTTTTCCTACAGTGGTGGATCAGTTTGCGGACGTTTTTCCTGATGACATTCCAGGGTTACCTCCTCGTAGAGAGGTAGACTTTTATATTGAACTGTACCCTGGTACATCCCTGATATCGACTCCAGCATATCAGATGGCCCCTGCTGAGCTTCGAGAGCTACGGGTATAGTTGGAGGACTTGCAGGGAAAAGGGTTTATCTGACCCAGTGTTTCACCATGAGCTTCCCCGATATTGTTCGCCAAGAAGGTGGAAGGGAGCTTGCGACTGTGTGTCGATTATCGTCGCCTGAACCAGGTGACAGTGAGGAACAAGTATCCACTACCAAGGATTGATGACCTCTTTGATCAGCTCAAGGGAGCACAGTGGTTTTCGAAGATAGACCTCAGGCCAGGTTATCACCAGCTCAGAGCTCAAGACGAGGACGTGCAGAAGACGACCTTCATATGTCGGTATGGCCACTATGAGTTCTTGGTTATGACCTTCGGTGTAACCAATTCTCCAGATGTGTTCATGGATCTCATGAATAGGATCATTTATCCATTCCTCGATTGATTTGTTGTGGTCTTCATCGATGACATTTTGATCTACTCGACGACTGAGGAGGAGCATGCCTACCACTTTCTGGTTGTACTAGACACACTCCGAGAGCAACAGCTTTATAGAAAGCTCTCGAAGTGTCAGTTCTGGATATGTGAGTTCCACTTCTTGGGACACATCATCTCTGAGGCTGGAGTTGCAGTGGATCATGCGAAGATCGAGGTAGTGTTACCTTGGGAGCCACCCCGGAGCGTGACAGAGGTGCGGAGTTTCTTGGGATTAGCTGGATACTACCGGAGATTCGTGCCAGACTTCTCCAGAGTTGCGGAACCACTATAAGCTTTGACGAAGAAGGGTAAACCCTTCGTATGGTCAGACAGATGTCAGCAGAGATTCCAGGAGCTGAGACAGAGATTAACCAGCGCACCTATCTTGAGGTTGCCTGATAAGGGAGTAGGGTACGTAGTTTACTGCGATTCATCTGGGACCGGACTCGGATGTGTCCTGATGCAGGAGTGGGCAGTGATCGCCTATGGATCACGTTAGTTGAGGCCGCATGAGAAGAACTACACTACCCATGACCTGGAGTTAGCAACAGTGGTCTTTGCTCTGAAGACATGGCGACACTATCTGATGGGCGAGCTCTTTACAGTCTTTTCTGGCCATCAGATTCTCAGGTATATCTTCTCGCAGAAGGACATGAACCTGAGACAGCGGTGATGGCTCGACTTCCTCTAGGACTATGACTTTGAGATAGTCTATAATCCTGGGAAGGGGAACGTAGTAGCTGATTCCCTCAGCAGGAGGACGGGCATTCAGCTACTTGAGGAGGTGACAGAGCAGCTAGCCTCTTTGCAGATATCCTTCGTGGATAGAGATGGAGCAGCCTTCCTTCAGTCTCTCACAGTCACTCCTCCGCTTCTACAGCAGGTCAGAGAGGCACAGCATGGGGACGCTGACTATGAGATGCGCCGTGCACAGATATCCTCAAGACAGGCACCTGATTGTTTCTCCTTTGGAGCGGAGCATGACATCCTTTTCAAAGGACGTACCATGGTACCAGTCGCTTTACGGGTGGAGGTACTAAGAGAGTTTCATACTTCTCCTTTGGCGGTACATCCTAGAGTGGCGAAGATGTACCAAGATCTCAGACGACGGTACTGGTGGCCGGGCATGAAGAAGGCTGTGGCAGAGTTCGTTTCTCGATGCCTCACCTTCCAGCAGGTGAAGGCTGAGCATCAGGTACCAGCAGGCTTGGTACAGCCCTTGGAGGTTCCGGAGTGGAAGTGGGATGGCATATCTATGGACTTCCTGATTGGACTTCCACGTACTTCCAGAGGTCACGACTCCATTTGGGTGATTTTCGACCGACTCACCAAGTCGGCTCACTTCTTACCCATCAGAGAGCATGGTTTAGTGGAGATCTTGGGACATCTTTACATTCATGAGATTATACGGCTTCACGGAGTGCCATCTTCTATCGTCTCTGTTCGATATGCTCGCTTTACTTCCCGGCTTTGGAAGGGGTTGCAGGAGGCGTTTGGGACGCAGCTACATCTGAGCACAGCCTTTCACCCTCAGACGGATGGTCAGACGGAGAGGACCATTCAGACTCTCGAGGGCATGCTCCGCGCATGTGTCCTCGACTTTGGTCGTAGCTTGGAGGACCACCTACTCTTGGTGGAGTTTGCGTACAACAACAGCTACCAATCCACCATCGGGATGGCACCGTACGAGGCGTTTTACGGCCGACCTTGCAGATCTCCTTTGTGCTGGACCGACCCTGGAGAGTCAGCACTTGTGGGACCATAGATAGTCCAGGCCACGACAGAGAAGGTCCAGGTCATCAAGGAGCAGATGAGGACAGCTTAGAGCCGGCAGAAGTTATACGCTGACAGGAGGCGGAGGCCACTAGAGTTTGAGTATGGCGACCACGTCTTCTTGCATGTCTTACCTCGATGTGGTTTACAGAGATTTGTCCGAGGCGGCAAGTTATCTCTGCGCTTCATCGGACCATTCCAGGTCCTCACCAGGATTGGCGAGGTGGCTTATCACCTGGCTCTACCACCTCAGTTGCACCTGGTGCACAACGTCCTCCACGTGTCTCATCTGAGAAGATACGTGCACAACCCGACACACATCATTGACCATGGGGAGCTTGACATTGGCGATGTGGTGACCTTTACGGAGGTCTCGGTGGAGATGGAGGATCGACAGGAGCGGGTCCTATGTGGACGGTCGATTCCCCTGGTGCGCATCAGATGGCAGCACGGAAACCTCCAGGAGAGCACTTGGGAGAGGGAGGCTCAGATGCGTGCTCAGTACCCTCATTTGTTTCCCTAGTTTTGATGTATCTTTACGGGGACATAAAGCCCTAAGGTGGGAGTAATGTAAAGACCCGTAAAATTCAAGGAAATTTTTTTCTTAATTTTCTTTGTAATTTTACAAGAATGCGGTTTCTGACGGCACCTGATTCCGAGGCCCGGTGTACCTGGAATCAATTTCCGAAGATTGCCTCGGGTACGTTCAGTGAACGAGGGAGCGAGATATTCTAACTTTTGAACTGGTTCCCGGAATCGAATTCCGAGGGCACCGATGGAACCACAGCGCCGGTAATTTCTTAGGAACTCCTGTTCCGGAGATGCGTTTACATGAGTGTTGACGATAAAAATTGTGGAAGTTATTTTATAATTATTCTACAAATTTTTATCTTTTTTCTAAGTGTTTAGTTCTTGATGGAAGTTGGGTAACCACCCAACCTCCCTTGGGAGGTTATGATGGTGGTGGGGCCCACACGAACCCCACCCCTTCATATCCTCTAACCCCTCTCAACTCCCACTTTAATGTTGATAACTTATGTTTACTTAACTTATGTAATTAATTTGGTGAGTTACATGTAAGTTTTTGAAAATCAAACTATTGAATTTCAAATTCTTTCTTGTGTTAATAAAATAAGTTTAGAACTTATTTTATTAGGGGTTGGTGTTGGGTTGTTTGAGAGCTTTTTGGAGAAAAAGCTATGGAACACCTTCTTCCTCGATGAAGAACACGAAGAACATCGTTCTCCAATGAATAACTTCTCCGCCGAAGAACACGATTCTACCGCGACGCCGTATCTGCGATGCGACGTTCTTCTTCTGCGTCATCTCTTCCGCGACGGGTTTCCACGACGAAATCGCCGTCAACGACGTCGAATCCTCACATAGCGACATCGACGTTCTTTCCCCGCGACGCTCGACCTCCGCGGCGCTCGTCTTCCGTGGGTCGTTGACGAACACCGTTCCTGAACTGAGGTAGGGGTTTTATTTATTTTATTTGTTCGTGAATACCAACTTGACGAACTTTGTGGATTTAAACAATTTGTTATCGAATAACGTGAGGGTGTTGGACAGCAAAAACACGGCCGACCGTCCTCCTTATTTTTTTCATGTTGGTTCCTTGTGGTTGGTACGGGAGAACGTGGTGTCGTCGCACCACGCGGTTTCATGAAGAAGATATGCGCGGTGCTGTCGCGCCGTGTCATGGAAAGAAATTCAAGGACGCGAGGCCGTCGCGCCCCGTCGAAGAAAACCAAAGACGCCGCGGCCGGAGCAGGCTCGACGCAGAGGGGCGCGGTGTCGTCGCACCGCACCGGACGACAAGGGCCGCGGCCAGTTCCGGGCCGCGGCGGAGCAAGGTGACCGGCGGCCGGACCGGGCCATCGGTGTCGGTGAAGAAGGGGACCGGCCGTCGCCGGTCCCGTGGAGGCCGGACCGGTGTGAAACTGGGGGTTCAAACCCCCGGCCGGCTGGCCTAAACGGCCCCCCTTAATTGTGGGGGGCCACGGTTACACAGGGGGGCAGGCGCCCCCCCTTTGCCGAAACGGCTCAGCCAAAGGGCCGAGCCAGACAGCGCGCTAGGCGCGCTGTCCCCAGCCGGACCGGCGCCTGGCCGATCTGACAGGCCGGGCCACGCCAGGCCAGGCCGTGCTGGGATGGGACGACCCGAACCCAGGGCGGGTCGAACCGGTTCGGGCCGACCGGGGGGTCTCGGGCCGGGTCGGTCCGGGCCCGAAACCCCCGTTATCGGACTGATTGGGTTCAAATGCCCATAACTCGAGCTACAGACCTCCAAACAATGCGCCGTCAGCGGCGATGCGATCCTTGGATAGAGACGGTCATTAAGATATATCGGACTCAAGGTTTTGGAATACTTTGAGTTCGGCCGTGTTGGTTCGTACACGAAACCAACCGGGCCCTCGGAGCGGAAACACTAATATCTTGAGCTACGGACGTCCGATTGACGTGCCGTCAGCTTTGTTGAGTTCCTCTTAGTGTGACGGATCTTTTGGAATTCTCCGCCCGAGGTTTGGACATAGGTGGAGTACGGTCGGGTTGGGTTTTCCTTAAAAACCAACCGGGCCCCTCGAACGAAAAAGTCAATAACTCTCAGACCGGGCGTCTGATTGACGCGTCGTCTGTTGCGTTGAGTTCCTGCTGACGATTCGGAACTTTTGGATACATCCACTCTTGGCTATGTGACAGTTGATGTATCAGCCTCTCGTCTCGTGGAGCGGACCCTACCGAACGAGCTTGCTGTGTGCGGGAACCCTAGTGCTGGCTGCGACTGCTACTGTGACTACGACGACGACTGTGCAGATATCCTCAGTTGATTTGACGACGACGACTACAGCACTCAGCGATCCTATGTGGATCAGTGCTACCGATCCTGTGTGTGTCTGATCCTATGTGGGTCAGCGCTCAGCGGTTCTGTGTGAGCCAGTGCCTACAGATCCTATGTGGGTCCGATCCTGTGGGGGTCTTTGCGGGGGTTAGTTTCCTACCGATCCTGTGTGGGTCTTTGCGGGGGTTAGTACCTATCGATCCTTTGTGGGTCCGACGACTTAGATGGATCAGTGATCATCTCTATCATCTTCGAAGATGTATACCTGTGTGAGGTGAATCCTGTTTTCTTTCCTGTGTGGACTGTGTTGTGTTATCCTGTGTGGATTACATTTTGATTTCCTGTTTGGAATACGTTTACTTTCCTATGTGGACTGAATTGTACTTGGGCTCGGAGGTTGGAGCGTTTTGGAATTGATGACTTAGGTATATGTATGGGCATATACCTAAGTAGTGTCGGTTGTTACTTCATGATTGTATCTTTCCTTTGTGGTTTAACCTTTGTGGATTTTGGGAGACCTTCGAGGGTCTCGAGGTCCCTACTGAGTAGCTTATACTCACCCCTGCACGGGCTATGCCCGCACTACGTTGTGTTGGTTGCAGATGACGGACTTCGTTGATCGTGGTAGAGGCTTGCAGAGCAGGACGGTACCATGAGGTGGACCACTGGGCGGGACGTACTCGGAGTAGACGGCGGGACCCAAGGAGCAGTGAAGCTATCTGTACCCACCCTTCAGGTGGGATTTCCAGTGGACAGCTCGGTGTAGCGGCTTTACTTTACAGCTGTTTTTTCCCTTTCTAGTTGTACTTTACAGTTTCACTTGTATTTCCGGCCCCTTTTACTTTCCGCACTTTCTGTTGTACTCAGTTTTTTACTTAGTGTTTACTTCTTCCACTTGTACTCTGTGGTTTTTGTTTATGTTACAAAGGAAATGCCTTCCCTTTTTAACAGGATTTATGCCTTGGTGCTAGTCGCCAGCCCCTGGCCTATGGAAGGCGGGCTTGGGGTAGTCACGGCACGGGCCCCGAGGACGGTTCGTGACAATAATGAACATTGTAGCTATATAAGTTATAATTACAATTTATGATCAAATTATAGTTTTTTATAAATAGTCAATACTTATTGGTACCATACATTTACAATTTATATATTATTTGGGTTGAATATCCACCAATGGATTTACATCAACTGTGAAAATAAAAAATTTCATTTGGTACCTTAATTGTATCTTTTTATTTATATGAACACATCAATCATATTCATCTATTACATAATTCTCCTTGTATATTTTATCAATCTTATTGAAAACAATATCACACACTATAGTGAATATACCACTAATACTATGGTTTTACTATTAAAATATAGATCAAGTGTCTGGAAAAATTCCTCTCACTAGAACTTGTGGTGATTATTATTGGAATGAAACTTGTGCATCTGGAGATAGGAATCAACTAAAGTCTTTATTGCATCCCCTATCTCAATATATATATACTATCCTCATAGAAAGACAGATGTTATTATTTAATACCTTTTCTAACTTGGGGTACTTAATATCCTTTGTGGCAATATTATCATTAACTACGATGCAGTTTGTGTTATTAATGACATAAAATTTATGACTTTACAAACAGTAAAAATTGGCCCCATCAAAACCCACGAGGCTGTGACATATTGGAATTTCATTATATCATAACATATATAATATCCATTAGTATATATAGTATCTATATGGTTAGTTTTTATGTTGATTTTTATAAAAAATGACTGGAAAGGAATCATTAATGAGAAATATATATATATATTTATGACTCATAATCAATCTACATTATAATATCACAATCCCTATTATGGGAATAAGGTAATGTGATTTTAGAGAAAAAACATCATTGTACAATTAATGATCATTAAACACTATTTGAAGATATTATCTGATAAAACAACACATAGGATCCTACATCATTTATCATGTGCATTCATTTTTTTCATTTATCATTCCAAAAAATTTCAAAATGGAATCTATAGAAAATTTTATGAATTTACATCTAAATTTAACATGGATAGTTACTTTCACCAAGAATGAACTACCTCCAGAAAATTTGTGTCTCTCCTTTATATCTAATGGCTTCAAATATTGAAACAAAATTATTTCATATACATAATAATTTTAGTTCCAACGAGTCTAAATAACATATTGGGTATATATAATACCAAATATAGCATCACATGACTATGAACTATCTTTTCACAATTGGGTATTATTCTTTTAATAAAAATAAACACATATATTCAGAGATGGTTTGGAATGATTAAAGTATTAATGAATTATTAATTAAGTGTATTCTAATATTAAAACATTAATTTAAAAATAAATAATTAATCATTATGTCTTGTAGAACATTGAGAGGAATTTATAGGTATTACTAAATGAAAAATAATAGTTCAACATAAATAAATCCTTTTAGAAAAAACCGTTTCTAAATTATATCTGATAACCCGAAAATCACCTTTTTTAGTCATTGGGGGAGTTCAGCCTTACTTGTTGAAGTTCTGAACTTTTCCTGGATAACATATGAGTCACCCTTACTCAACACCTTTTAGAACACAACAAACTTCTTGTAATGTTTATATGTTCTTCTCACTGTTGGAATAATAATCAAACTTTTATGGACATTGGAATAACACAATGTACTTATTACATTCTCGAATTTAATAAACATGTATTAAAAAATCATGACGTAAAATAGTAATATTATAATCCATGATAAATATACATTATGAAAAAGAAATCACTTTATTATTTTATAATTGTCATTCTAAAAATTGACCATTCAATAACATTGATATAAAAATGGATACTTTTTACCACAATACCAAAAAATATTTGGTCTCATAGAAAGAAATAAAAAATGAACCACTTACTATAATATAGTCATGGGGTTCTCAACATTGTATTTTATGTTTTTTATTGTATGTTTAGTGATACCAAGATCCCCACAACCCTTATCTCATTAATGAATCTTAGTTAAATGATTCTTGAGTAGTTTATTTCATAACTAGAAGAATATGGAGAACCTAGATGTAAAGAATTATAATATGATATTATGGGATACTTACTTATCCTTATGGAATACCATACATCACTAACTGATTTAAAATATTATATTAAACACAATGTCAATAAATAAGTACCCCCTTCTTGTTCACACTAGTATAGTATAGTAACAGTATCATTTATATAAAGTCTTTCATTATTCATATTGTGTTATAGAAGATGATATACCAAGGTATAATAATACATGACTTTATGATTCATTATCATTTCTCTAAATAGAACTAATATTTTGATTAAACAAACAATTGAAGTATTCTAATGGACCTCCTTTACGAATCCTTCATTCATTTTCAGGCACTGTGAGGTGGATGAAGAAGTCTGAGAGATTCCAATAAATTTTACAAATTTTTATTATAGTCCAGTGTATATAAACTTCCACTAACCCAGTAAATATGTGGTGTTGAGAAAATAGTTTTTATAAAATTTATCACAATGTAATAGTGATTTTTCATTCTATATTCAATATTAATTTAAAAATTATTTTAGTTTTAAATTTATTAATAAAAGATATTATGTAATAAATTGTATTTATAATTTTTATTATCCACTTATATCTGAACCATAGTTAATGTCCCTCTCCACTGGTTTTTGAATAACCAATCACGTGGGTATTATAGTTGAAAGTATCCATACTCCAATTTAAATAATCCAAACATTGGACTGACAAGATATTCAATGATATTTAGGTATGCATAAATTTCCATGTGCATTGACTCGTAACATATTGATCCATTGAGTGGACTCCTCAATTCTAAAATCCTTGATTATGATTTCCCCACTCATTGCCTTCTTGTTTGGCTATGTATCATTGAGACGATAAATGCTTAATAAATACCATGTTATGTTGACCCAAAAATAAAAATGGGGATTCCATGCTAATTGAATAAAACCCAATTTTTTTCTAAGAACATTGAACTATTGTATGTTTTTACCTAAGTAGGTGAAGTCTATACCAACATAATATTTTATTTAAGGTATTTCTAGGTTTATGTAAAACCATTTTATTTTACTACATCATTTTTATATTAAGACCATTTTGAATAACAATTAAGTATTTTTGATAAAATTTACACGTTAATTTTATTTTAATTCTTTCATTAGTGGATGTTATTTAGTTCTTTTATATGATCGAGTAGACATACATCTAATAAAAAATAATCAAGAATATAATAGTACTAAAATAATGGAAATGGAATGATCATGAAATTTATCAAATGATTCATTTATTGAGTGGGCATTAAATAAACCCTTTGACCCTAAGTGGAAAACTCCTTTATACTTCACAGGTTTAAGTTTTAGCATCCCTCTATAGCACATATGCATCTCTATGGTTGGTTTCATCTTAGCTCTAGAATTAGGACACTTACCTTAGCCAAGGAACATTGTTTTTATTATATATGAATTTACTCAAACACAGGAGAGGGTAACCCATGTATGAGCATAGGGGGTACATTAAATAAACGATGGGCTCCCAGATTTATATATAATATAGAGGAGATAATGATGCATGGACCATCATTTTAATTTAATACTAATAATTGAAATACTCATGAAATAAATTCAATTAAAATAAATAAAACACATATATTTTTGTGTGAACTCATGATCATCAAAAACATAAAATGCATACACGTTTCAATATTATCTAGTAATCCATTTAATTCATTAATATTTATTACGATTTTGTTAAATTAATTCTATTAATTATCTTATCAGTTAATATATTATGAAATATTAATAGTCCATCTAAATTTTCATTGATATTCATCTAATTTTATAAGGTCTGTGATATATACATAGAGGAAACTTTGAATATATTTATTAATTTAACATGGAAATAATTGGCAATTAAATATTCCTTAAACCATTTCCATATAACATGTATACTAGTTTAATGCAGTTTTTAATTTTTATTCTTTGTAAAATAATTAATTATACATCATGTATTAAATACCTCATGTGTTTATTAATAAATAAATATGTGTGAATTAATTACACAAAGTGAGAATTAATTTATTATAACACATGCAAATTAAATGCATCATGTGAGAATTAATTTCATGTGAATTAATTACACATATCACATGGATTAATTAAACTCAATATATACAATAATTATGTATAACATGTGAGTTTATTACACACTGCCTGATTTGAATCATATTTGTATTCTATAAATGAACACCACATAATTAGTATTAATTACATCATTAGTGTATTAATTATTTTCCCACCCCATCAAATGTTTTAGATATAGTATGCAGGTTTTCATTAAATGAACATCACTTAATTTTCATTAAATACACCATGTATGTATTAATGAAATGATCACTACATCATTTACATTAGGAACATCATGTTTGTATTAATAATCATGTTACCTATCTGGACGACTCACACATTGTGTAATAATGATATCAGGTGTCTTTGACCATGAAAATTCATCGATTTTCGCTGTGAAAATGCATAGACTACATTGTGCAGAAACCAACTATATACCACGTAATCCAATAATATTTTTTCTAGTCATGATGGTTAACACATGGATTATAATAAATAAACAACATGTTGACTCTATGTGGTGAGTTTTGTACCCTATAACATATCTACATTTGGTGAACATGACTACCTAGTTTGAAATCCCAATCAATCATCCAAAACTCCAATAGCTCATGATTTTTTATTTTACATAGTTCATCATAAATATTTATGCTGTTATTGGTTACATGAAGGTGGAGATCATAATATACAGTCTATATTAAGAATAAAAAAATATAAAATAAAATAACATAAAATAAATATTGAAAATGAAGTCCTAACTAAAAATAAATCATTATATCATTTATTTTATACAACCTGCAGGTTCTAGAGGAAGTGGGTTGAGCCCATACCAGATAATATTTTCATCATATTTTTGAAAAATGACATGAATAACTATATGAATATTCACCAGAACATCCATATAGGATTTTTTTATATGTTATTTATAATA
Organism: Viscum album; assembly: GCA_963277665.1. NCBI lineage: Eukaryota > Viridiplantae > Streptophyta > Magnoliopsida > Santalales > Viscaceae > Viscum > Viscum album. The sequence continues at coordinate 1,441,853,799 of OY728145.1, read as the reverse complement.
ATTTTATAGCATAAATGGATTACCAAAATTGTAAGTCATTATTCATTTTTAAATTGGTAGAATTGTTCGTAGTATATCATTGTAGAGTATAAAAAATAAAAGACAAATTTCTTCTAAAATTGATCCACACATGTTCTGTGATGCATTTATTTTCATTGTATAATCCAATTGGTTTATGAAGAGACTGATATAAAGCCTCTAGTGATTGATGTTGATTGCAAATGAATCCTTCAATTAAATAAGGATTATCTCTAGTGGAAAATGAGATATGTGTTGAATTCATAAATGATTTATAGGGTATAACACTCTTGGTCATAAGAGATGCCTCTATTGAACTCATTATGTTCAATGATAAATGTGACTAAAGTATTTGGAAATGATATAATCGGGTATAAAGAGTTCTAGGGATTGAATATAATAATAGTGTAATGGCCCTTATTATTTTCTTAGTACATAATGAACCCCATGTCTAACTAATAATTGGATTATAATTATTTACATGATATGAATTGACTTAAAATATAATATAAATAATATATTTTAAATAAATTAGAAAATTTATTTATTTAATATTTTAATCGAAATTCCCTTTTCCGACATTCGAACTCGATCGACGACACCTTCTCAATATTTATCAGACCTTGGAAATTGACTATTTATTTAATTAAATATGTCTCGACTAATTATTCAATAATAAAGATATAAATATTATATTAATTTAAATAGAGAATAATAATTTATTAAATATTTACGTAACTAAATAACTAAATATTTTTATAAATTATGAATAAACTAGAGTAGATAAATATTAACAGGTAGGAGGAATCCCCCCTATTAAACCAATGTAACTCACCTCTTTTTTGGGAATAGAAATCACATTACATGCCCTTAATAGTCCCAATATTACTGATCTATGAGATAAAGAGTCACTAAATCCCCATGATTCCCTTCAGTACCTATCGTCTGAGCATCCTCTACCATTATGTAACCACCACCACTAGGTTTTCTGATTACACAATCTCGAGACCACCATATTCGATTATGGTCTTTTGACACCCTATGTCTTACATCATTTTTCATTGATATACTATTTCATTATCCATCGTGGTCCTCGAATGTCCACCATATTCCATCGTGTCACACTAACATCCTCCATTGTAGTGTTGGTTTCCGTCCAACCTCTTCCTGTGATTCCATCAACATCACATTTTCCACTGGCAACACTCATTGCGGAATACACTCCTAGTGATAAATCCCGTATACTATGTGATAATGGGGAATAACTAAATATTATACATTCACATAAATATATAACAAATCACATGGTGAATAAATATTTATTAAATATTTGACTCCCATATATATTCTCTCAAATAAATTGTGAGTAAATATTTATGATCAAAATGACATGAATAATTATTTGAGCATGTAAGGGAATAATATTTATCCAACATATTAATTCATATGGAATTTAAATATGGTTTAAAATACAATTTGTGTGAAACCATATAGGCCACTTTCTCAGTGGAATCTGGTTATACTATGTAACGTCCATGGTTAGTTTCTTGAAATACACCAAGGTTCCCATGTAGAATCAATTAATTGTCACAAAATATTTTAAAATCCTATGAAAATAACATTTTTAATACCATATCATTATCTATATGTATCTAATAAATTAGTCATCTAACAAGTATCATCATCTTATGTGATCGATTTCTAATTCATTAAATTTCTTGAATTAACATGTTAATAAAATACATCATGGCCATGGATGTAATCAGAATGTTCTGATACCATCACAAGGCCTAAGATATCAAATTATAATATTAACTAGAAGATAAAAATCATATTTTCATTATTAATTAATATTATATCATTCATGACTCAACCAAAATATCCATCCTCTCCATGTTTATATTTCGTCCGTGATTTTCTTCATTACACCAAAGTATGCAACTCATGACATTTATTAAGAGTAATATTAAAGTGTAAGGATCATTATACAGAACTATAGATAGGGTTATCTAAAAAAAATATAAATGTGGATTTTTCTCAAGTGGGTCAATTCCTCACAATCTCATTCACTAAAGATTACTATTGGTATACAACACGATAATGTGTTTCAAATTCAATTGAGTCTTCACCCCAAATAACTTGTATCACTTGTGTCTCATAAAATGATATCATATATATATAACATATATTAATAGATATTTTCATGAATATTATATGTTTTCATTAAATAGGGAACAACTATTTCCTTTCAATGTATTTGTTGTACTTAGAAAATTATCACATACAATGTCACACAATACAATTTTGATCTGATAAGTTATTAATTAATATTCAACACCATGAATAATATGGTAATCTAATGCGAAATGTGGTTCATTATAGGTATCTAACTCCAAAAAAATATTTTCCATACAAATAATGAAGGATCCATTTCAAATCATCTCAATGTACTTTTCCAAGATTCTTTATGACTCAACTTACAAATCCCAGAACATAAGCTATGTTTGGGAGAGTACAAACCATTTCATACATCAAACATTGGGACACTGATTCTATGGATATTTCTTCATGTACTAGGAATCAGCTTCTATATTAAGTGATTTATACATGGAAAATTTGACGTTTTTTGTCAAAATATTCATTACAGACTTACTTCTAGACATTCCAAACCATTGGATCACCTTTCAGATGTAGTCCTTCTGAGATAACACTAATGTATTTTCACTCCAATCTTAGTAGATCTTAGTCCTATAATTATTATTATCATTCAGAATATTTTTCATCTCTAATGTTTAAAAAATCATGTTTCATCCTCTTGATCCTTCTAGAATATGATCTAGCTGTTAATATTTCATCCACTTATAAAATAAAAAATTTTAAAGTCAGATATTCCCATTGCTTCAGAAAATGTCAATGATATGAATTTCACCACTTCAATCCTTCTTCTAATGTAAATTTATCAAATATAATATTTATTAACTCAGTTAATAGTTTAGTTGATAAATACATTTCCATCTTGAAAACCATGTTCCAGTTTTGATCATTTATAAAACCTATTGAATTTTCCATATAGATATAATTCACTAACTCCCCATGATAGAAAGTAATATTTTAATCCATTAATTCATGGTACATAACATCCAATGATACCAGATCAACACTGTTCGGATAGTTATATATTAAACTATTTGTGAGTGTATTTATTAGGAATCAAATTCTACTATATATTGAAATCCATTTACTATTGGAAATGAATTATTTATTTTATTCTCATTATTTTTCTCTTTCATTCGGAAATCCTTCAATTTTATAGTGATTTATTTATTTCCTGTAAGTCTATGAGCTCCAATTTTTTATTTAACATCAACAAATATATCTATTCATCCAATATTGACATAAAATATTTAAAATTTATATGTGCTTCCACCACTACTGGGCTTGTTGTTCTCCTCAATCATAAAATAATAAAATCTATGTCATCCCCATATATCAAAAAGAGAATTAGGAACCACATTTTTTTCCTCAAAACATTCAATTGTTCAATATTTCTCTACTCTACTCTAACTTCGGGGGAATAAGAATTATTGTGGTACCAGTCATGCTCCTGCAACCCTCAATATCTATAGAGTATTTTTAACTTATAAAACCTCTAGAATTTCAATCATTCTATATTTTTACTCTATAATTTATAAACATATGATCTCTTTACTCAGATAAACGTGGACATCAATAATTAAACTATTAACAAATTCTTTCTCTATCAATATTCTTCATTCTAAACATCCCTTTATTTTAAGTGATCAAATCAACCTCTAAGGAATTTCCTTTTTTTATCCTGCAACTGATATCCAATGTTGTCATCATCATACACAATGAAAAATAATTATTTTGACATAAATACAAGCTTTAACCAATACTTAGAAACAATATTCATAAATGAAATGATTTCAAAGACCTTGATATGGTGAAAACCGGGTCATCTGTTAGACTATAATTTCTCTAAAATTTCCAATGCAATAATCAATGTTAGTCTTATATTGACAATTTATGTTTTGTTGTTTATTAATTATTCCAAAATTTCCTTGAAAATAGTTATTGTATCCTCGTAATTCTAGCATTCTTTGTAATTGTTTGATTCATTCTATCAACTACTCCATTATATTGTGGAGTTTTGGGCACCCTCTTTTCCTACCTTATTCCATTATTCTAGTAGATGTTTTCATTTCTGTATCTATTGTACTCCACACCGTTTTAAAAACATGGGTATTTGAAATTATGAAAAATTAACCATTCCAACATGTATTTTCATTGTATCAAAGTATAAAACACATCATAGATATTCATTAGATAGTAAATCCAACCATTACATGTAGTATCATCAATAAAAATCACAATGATAAGTGAACCTATGAGGGACTAAATTGGGGTAGGTTCTAAAATATTAATATGTACTAGCTATAACTTTTGATCTCTCAGATTTTATCTATAAAATCTATGTACACCATTATTTTCCTCCCAATCTCATAATATTCACATTGTTAAATGTTCATATGATCATGTTTCAATGGGTCTTTCTCCATTATATCATTCATGTTATTCTCATTTGGATGACCAATCATACTATTTAAAACCCCTATATTTTATTAAGATAATATTCTAACCAATGAAATTTCATTCACGCTTCCAGTTAAACATGACATCTAGTCCATTAATTCTTTTACATCCACCATAAAACCTTGAGAAACAATTGATACTCTCTTAGAGAATGTAGTTCCATACCCAGCTTCATCTAGTTATCTAACTAAAATTAGGTTCCTCTACAAACCTAAAATATTTATTACTTCAAAATTACAATAATGAACTATGGTCATAGATATATAGACATGGTTTACAAAATAATTACTATGGCAAAGCCAACTTCCATGATTTAATAGATGATTTGTCCATACTTCACCTTAGGATAGCCAATTTCCATGGTTGATTTAAATTTTGTCAGTAATCCCACCTACAGATATAGCTATGTGGAAACGTGGAGATATGAGGTCACATGAAAATGGTGGGAAGCACAAATTTTACCTGATTGTTTGGTAGGAAGACCGATTTCCACTATATTACAAAAATTTTGTGGTATACCATCATGATTTTTATACAGTCATGGTTCTGAAAACTTGTGGATTTACTAATTGAAATGGATTTGGTTTGGATAAAACATGGATTTCGTATTTTGTTAAATATTATATGGACATGGTTCTAGAAAACTATGGCAGTAGTGAGGTAAATTTCCCAAATTTCCATAAACCTTGGCTGTAGGATTTCATTAAAATATTTTTCACTTTTTTTGAAACATTAGTAATTATAATTAAATATAGTTATTTAAATATATATGTATATATAAACATAAAAAAAATTACCATAGAATGGTGGTAATGGGCTATCTATAACAAGAAATGGGTGGTGTGATCAATACTCAGTGGTATAATTTTATTTTTCTAAAGTCTATGACCAACGTTTCCTAAAATGCAGAAATGCGTCTACAATATGGCCACAGTCCACATGGATAGTATTGGAAGACATGATATTTCCATGGTTTCAAAAACCATGGAAGTAGGCACTATTGGCATATCTTATGGCTTGTATCCATGTGGAATATGGGAATATCTAGCTTAAGGCTAGGGTTTGAAATTGTATCTATATCCAGACCCTATATCCATGATAATAGGGCCCATTGTCCTTGAAAATTGAGGCCGTAATCTTCATCGATTTTTTTACAAATATATCCACTTTTAAAAACAATTTATGTTTCCTAATTTTGTAGTTTTTCTTCTAATAGCTTAATTTATCCCTCATTCATCATTCAGATAATCACAATTCCCATTCCAAAAATCTAAAAATATTAATCATCCAACAAATGTACAATGTAGAAATTATTTAACACCTAACATTCAATGCATATCTTATCTATTATTCAATTGAATGATTCCCCCATGTCAATCATCGATGACTACACCCGAATATTGAAATTGTGTAACAATTCACTTCTTCCTTATATAGTACCAACACAATTTATGATATTGAAAGTTGATGTATTTCTAGATCATTCTTTTAAACTCATATAGTATTTTTTGAGGTTTTTTATTTTTCCACACATCCAACATGTATGAACAAGACTGTCCTATTATTCTCATATCATATCCATTATCTTATCTACAAATTTATTCTTTTGGTAGATATTTTTCCATTTGGGTTATTATCCTCATCCCATGGAATTACAAATGCTAAAAAATAGTGTTTGAAATTCCTTTCGAAAAATTTATTTATTGGGTATCATATTTCATATTTCATCAAGTAATAAGATTAGTTTTCCACTAAAATTACTCAAGAATGTCCCAATCATATCCCAACTCTCTTGATAGTTTCTTGATTACTTAAGCATCATCTATGAATTTAACAATATTTGATTTGGGGTTACCTTGAATCATATTGGAATAATTCATGTGATATTTAACTTGTCATCCTTTGGTCAACCTTATGTTAAGAAGATTGAGTAGCATGAAATCTCTTTTCAATGTCATTGGTTTCTCATATATATCCTCCAATTCCATCATCACTTCTATAATTATCCTAATTTCATAAATTTTAAATGAAACTTCCCTTTCCAAACACAACTACACATGCACTATTATTTTCCTATCCATCTATCCTCATTACTTATTTTCCACCATATTTGAAAAAATATATATAGGTGGAGCATCATTTTCCATCTAAATTAGATTATCCTCCATTTAAATTCTCCAAAATCAATGATATTTCCAATTTATCATATCTACCCAAACATTTATATATTTTCGTGCCATATCGTTCTAGGATCATAGATCTCACTAAAATTAGGATATCAGTAATGAATGATATAAATGAAACTTGGTATGTTTGAGAAGAATGATCAGATACCAATTATTAGGAAGAGAATCCCACAACAAAATCATTCAATTCCAATAAAACAACTAAAATTTGGAATCTCCATTGATCACAACTATGTAGATCGATGGCTCTGAATGGAGGAAATGGAATCCTTCAGAATTTCACTTCAGAAGATTTATGGTACAAGAATTTAGTAGGCATAATACCCTACCCCCACATACATCATTATTAGATGATATAAGAAACCATAAAATCATCATGGCACCAAAAATACATTCAATAAAAATATAAATATAAGAAAAGAACATTGGATATTATGTGCTTTATACATTACATCCCACATTCATGGGAGAAACACTAATACTTATTTCTATTACAAAAATTTGAAAGTGATTAAAAAAACAATATTACTACATAAAAATTGGGGCCCAATTAAAATATGAAAAAATCGGGGGGGGGGGTGAATTTTCAGTTTAATATTTAAAAAATATATAAATAGAAAATTCAAAACTAAAGGATATCGATAAAAAATAATTTTTATTTTCACTAGAAAGTTAATTTTAATATTAATAAAGTGAGTATGCATAGTCTAAATGAATGTATCAAATTTATGAAATTATTCATATCAAGGATGATGTGTACATAAAAATAAATAATTAATGTAGAAATTAAATGATGAATAAAATATGGTTTCATAAAAGATCTATGAACTAGTTTGATATAATCCCCTACATCTCCACCTCTCGGGTTGAGAGGTTTGTGTTTTAATATGATGATCTTCTCTATGAACTAGAAACACATCCCATAAAATTATGGTTTTTATCATCCAAATTAAATTCTTCAGTAATAACGTAACTTATTCCTCACATTTTTTGTGGTGAGAACACATTATAGAAGGATACCAGAATAATAAGATCGGTTTCTTGGTGAAAAACCCTTACAAACAACTCCATAATCAATCTTATGGATTTAAAAAAATTAGACGAGTGATAGAAATTTAATGGCTAAAGAGATCCTATGATATTAATTAACAATTATAGTTGGATCTAGGAAGAACATTGGGATTGGAAGGAAACATATATAGCATAATGTTTTTGGAATATTGATAAATGATTATATTTTCAATTTAAGTGTTGTTGAAAACTGAGATGTGGGTAATTCTTCAAATCCACTGAGTTGGCATATTAATTGGACCCAAATCTCAAAAAAATGTAATTCATTAGGTTTCATTAATGAATAAATAATATAATTAAAATTTGACCCTAATAAATGCATCATTGAATTACATACCTCAATTCAACTAGCTACCCGATTACTTCCACTAGCTACCAAAATGATTGTCCAGAAGCTCACTGCTTCTAGAAATACTCCAATGATCAGCACTATCTATGAATAGATGGATGATATTTTTTTATAACAATCAATTGGTTCTATATGTTTCACTGGCTAGTTAGTGATACAGTATGGGTAGTTTGTGTACTTCGTATAGGAATTACCTTCTATTTATATGGAATTGGATACATGTTGTCCTACACCGGCAAGATGGTTATACCTATAGTTTTCTATTATACTCTTTGGACGGTAATGAAGAAACAAATGTAAATAATAGTTAATAAAATTATTCTGATTATTTCATTATGGAATATTTTGGATTAACTGTAATCTCCTTTGATGGGTGTTAAATTAAAATTTCGTTTAACTTAGCGTTCCTCAAAACCCAAATAGGGGATCTTCCATGTAAAATTAATAAATAATATATTTCTATAAGGAAGAAATGATTACCTCATAAAAGTATCATTTCTTTGATGATGTTTTTAATCAATTAGAACACCCTTTTCATATTACCTTCGTTGCATTGTAAGGATTCAAGTGTAGAATTTCTCTTGTAATCATGCACATGTGATCCTTTGATCTATGAACAACACCAATTGTTTTTTGGGTACTAGCATGGTGAACTAAATTTCTGTCATTTTTTATATTGATTAATACAGTATAATTTTTGAATGATGGATTTATTCTCATTCTTGGTAGGAAGAGGGGGGATTTGATAGATTTGGAGATTGATAAGTTTGTTTATGCAACATTTATCTATTCTCAATTTTCAATTAACAATACAAAATGGACAAAACCATATATATATATATATATATAAGGTTTAGGTTTAAAATAATTAAATGGTGCACAATAGAATAAATAAGATATTAATATTTAACAAACCTCATGTCCTGAAATAATAATAGTATTTTTATTTTTATTATTATTGCATACATTAACTTGCACAATGATAAATACTTTTTTTCTGTCTTGAAAATTAATATTTATTAACGGAAACAAGCTCAGTAAGTTCATCCTCTTGAATATTTATTGAATACCTATATAAACGACTTTTTCATAACTAAATATTTCAAAAAAAAATTAGGTAATAAATAATTATTAAATATTCAATAAAATAAATAAATATATCTTATTCACAATCTGGTGAATAAATATTTATTTTATTAATGTGATCAATTAAAGTAGAATAAAATTATTCTTAGATCGTGATAATAATATTCATTCCACTAATTAAATTCAAATTGATTTAAATAAATATTAATAGAAATGGAAAGTGTGATGATCTATAGGATTGTTTCTTATAGACATTAGACTGGTACGCCTAATGACCAAGATTACATTCTAGGAATGGTTCAAGGCACCCAAGAGAATGAGAAAAATGTCACAACTTCAACAACCACATATGAATTCACATTATGTAATATAATCACTTTATCTAAATATCTCATCAATCCAGTTTCACATCCATGTCATCATCGTATGTGAATGAAATATCTTTGTTAAAGTCTTTAAATGGAATGCATCGTTTCACTATAGCCATGGAATATAATATAATGGTTCTATGCCAATCAAAGTGTCATCATATCAAATACCATAATGATGTAAGGGAAAATCCTTCCTTTAATTATCCATTCATTACATATCTCTTGTGAAACACCAAACATATCCAACATCATCATGAATTGTTATCCTTATGGATTACAAAATACATACATGTTCCAGAGTCTAAAACATAATTAATATTAATATTGAAGTCTATGGACCATTACAAAATATTGAAAACAACAATATCTAATTAATTTAAAACATGCATAATTTCTACCAGGGGGTCTCTTCTCATAATTCCTATCATGGAGATTGCCAAGTGTGAACTTCATTAAAATAAGCTTCATATGCCTATGAGTAATCACACAGAATAGTCTATATACCATGTTCTTTATCATAGTATTGTTTTCATGTGTGGAAATATAATTAATAGATACCATCATAACATGTCAATGTTATCATTATTGATAACAACTACTCTGAACTTATCAATGGGATGGATACTCCGTGACATTATCACAATAATGTTACATAGAAGAACAAAAAATATGTTATAAGATATTAATATTAATATTCACTTCTTGGAATATATGTGCAATAAAAATAATAATGTACATGGTTATAGGGAACCAACTCCCATAAAATATATCATTAAATATAATCAAATACTAACGAATGATTTGGTATCACATGTAAAAATATTCCCCCATTGATTATAGCTACATCTTCTTATCCTATAGTGTTTTTTGGATGTGGTTGGAAATGTCATATTTCATTTTTAGAATATATTTACTACAACATTATTATCTTCATAAAATCCCTCAAGTGGTGATGTTACCATGTATCACCTATTTTTGTCATGTTATAATCATAATAAAATTTATAAATCCATATTAAAATGTTATCATAAAATAATAATACTATTTCTCTTATTATATCAAAAAAATAGAACAAGATATTTCTAAAACACTTTTTAAACTATGTGAGATGCCACAACATACTCCGATATTATAGATATGAAATCAACTTATTGTATTAATAATTTCTTGAATGTTACCTTAGAATCTTTTATGATATTAGATCCTATTGAACTAAATGAAACCAAGTTCTTAATAAACCTGATCAGTAGTATTACCACTTCTCCCAACACATTTTAGTCAAAGAGTTCATTATTCTAGAGTATTATTTAGAAAATTATAACTACAATTCAATTAATTCATGTTTGAATTTTTTATATTCACATACTATGCATCATGAATTAGTAATATCGAATGTTAGTAAAAATCATGGACCATGGGGTTAATTCAAAGAACATAAGATCATTAAATTAAATTAATCTCAATAATCTCATCCTATGCCTATGCATGTTCTACTTGAAGGGTTATATACCAATAATAATTTGGCCTTGAATTTTTTCAACAAGTAATATTTTAATACTTAATTAAAATATGTACTCAAACTAAATTGATAAATACCATGGATCTATTTCATAGATCATGTTCCCTAGGATGATATTTGTACATTAATTCATTCTTAGAGAAATTTAAATATATAGTATTAATAAACAAGTAAGAGATAATATATTTACATATGTTATAAATATATAAATCATGAAAACATATAGTTCCCTCACTAACTTGATAGATACACTTTTAACCCTTTTATTAAAAAACATTCTATGATCACTATACATGATTTATTCATAAATGAATAAATTAAATTTTCATAACATATTATAATTTATTGATTTCAATGAACCTTTTAACTTATTCCTAGTGTATATATACCATAGGTTATCCTTTTGGTCCCACCATATAGACATCTACTATAAGGATTCCTCTAAGTTAGATTTTCTTGAAAATTAATAGGTCAATATAATAATAATAGAAATATGATTTGACAATGTAAAATTCAAGAAGTATTTCATTCATGCTGATTGGTGTATAGGTTTTTTCATTGACTAGAAAAATTAAAAATAATTCTTGCATTATTGGTACTGTATTTTACCATCCATTTCTAGTTTCCAAGGAATACTCACTAGTAGTATCATGTCATAGAAACATTAAAAATATAGAGACCATAAATCTTGATACATGGAGTCCATTACATGAATTTATAAATTCATTACAATATTAGAATATTTCCATTTATTGAATCATTGCAGTAATATTTATTCTAGAATAATAATGCATGTATCACCCATCTTGTTGAACAAAAACTACCAGTTTGGATAAAAATTCCTATATAAAATGTGTCTCTGCAACTACTGCTCCCACTGACCACATTGGAGACGAGTACTCCTATGTCAACCCTTGTGTAGCTAGATATTTAACTCTTAAATTTATATATGATCCCAAAATCATTAAATGTATAGGATTACATTAAATAAATATAGTCATTCTTCACATGAAATTAATTTCCTTAGTCTCTATATAATTATTATCTCACATGCGTCTTAGGGTTTTGATGATTGTTAATAGCTAAGTCTATCTTTTAACAAATTATCATCAAAAAATATGTATTAGTCTCTTAATATATTCTTATCAAATAAAAAATTTATGATATACATTAGAAAATATTGTTTTTTATATGGTTAGTTATTTCACTTCAATTTAAAAAATATTTATTGGATGGAATAATGATAGATTTGAAATATATATGACTAGTCATTGTTATTCATTTTATGAACATTATGACATTGATTTGTATATGTAAATGGTTTTTATGAGATTACATTTAATTTACATATACAGTCAATAAATCAATGGATATTATGTTCTTTGACAACTATCTTGGAGGTTACTTAATCCTTAACAAGGTCACTCATTTACATCACTGAGAATCACTAAAATTTCATAATAGAATCTCATTAAGTATATGGGATTACCTTTAGGTTTAGAATATTTGAGGTAGAAATGTAGAAATTGTTTGAATAGAATTGTGATGTAAATTTATTTTTAGAGGTTTATTTATCTAAAACATGATTAGTAGTATGCTTTTATTCCTAGATTTTAGATCAATTGAAAGTAGAAAAGTTTTAAGGGTTTAAATATGGAAAAAAATTATGTTTTATCTGAAAAAGAATTAAATATTCACAATTGGATTAGAGTGTTATATTATATATTCATAATTCATTGTAATGGATATTTGATATTATAGATATACTAATCCAATATATTAGTATTAACGTACCATGAAAACATTTATTCCCAATGAGAAATAATGTATATTTTGTCTATTCATACATTACTATAAATGTATCGGTAACACCAATTATATAGTTGAATCCGTCCATTTTAGAAATGAGATGTATTTATCTCCCCTTGGTTGACATAGGAATCACCGATTCTCACATCCTTTTGAGTTCACTATATAACCTTTTTATTCATTTTCATTTCTAGTAATGAAATACATGTATATTACAAGATTATTTTATTTAATAAAAATCTGTCAAATAAAAACTTTATTAATATACATGATGTGTGTGATACTGCTATATTATTTAATTATTTTCAATTTATATTCCAATATATAAATTTTCCACAAAAGTAGAAAATAACATCATTTTCATTCTTCTACACTCTAATCTATTTTCTCTTTAATAGAAATTGTCACGGATTTATTGGATTAATATTAACCATATGATATTTAACCTTTTTACAACCATTTAACTAATAGGGGTGGAGAAATAGGTTTAAAATCATACTTATTGGTTCATTGAAATATAATCAAAATTATTTTGAGTGACTTATCCATCTTGTTTATCTGTTCATGGACTAATAATGATAATCTTGGTGGTATGGATAATAAGATACGATTAATGGATAATTTCTCATCCAAGGGGAAGGAAAATTTTTCCAAATGGTCAATATACACCATTATTTTATAATCATGAGAACTAAGAATATTATCTTATTATAGTTTGTATTCTTATAGTGCATTGAAAATCGTAATTATTTCATAACATTTCTTCTTATTTCTCATGATAATAGATATATAAAATTATGGTTAAAGGGTCCAGGTCTTTATGTTTTGTCATTAATTATATATAAAGAGATGATAATATAATACAATGAGCATGGGAAGAATCCTCAACATATATATAATATGTATCTCTTAAACATGTACTCACCTGCATGGGTGGCAGAATATTAATAGGGTATTACAACACATGATACATTTTTGCTAATAACAATTCATCGCATAAATAAATGTACCCTCTCTGAAAAAATTATTTGTGAAGATATAACAATAATTAAGAAATTTCAAGACTTATTTCAGGGGTATTCTTGTTATTTTATACAAAAAATAAACCATATTATTAATAATATACTTGAATAATTTTTTTTCAATAAATTTTAATAAATAATTTTTAAATTTCACCCACAATTTTGTTAATACTCAATATATCACACCATTGAACATGTAATGTCTAGTTTCATTAACATCTAGTGGAAATGATCTATATTTCCCTAATTTATGATACAAAGTTTGTTAGTTCTAATCATAATAATGTAATTAGGTTGGTGGTATTTCCAACTAAGTGTTGGAAGCTTCATGATACTTTGAGTGGACACCAAAATCATGAAATCCTATCTTCTAATTCCCCAATATTTGTCTATAAAATTTTATCAAGTAAACTATTTCCATTAATTACAATACAATTTTAGTTATGTTGTTGAAAAATTAAAATATGAACTCCCTGATAAAAGTATGTAGCAAGATTTTGGCCATGTAAATTCTTAATTATATAGTCTCATTCAATATCAAGTAATATATGTCATAAAACAATATTATATTATTTTAAGGGATTTTAATTTATTATGAATAAAATTTATAAGGTTTTATATTTTACATTACATTTAATCTTTACGAGATTATTACATAATTAATTAATAATTTTGGATAAAATATTTACACAATCCCTAATATTAGAATTCTATACCTTTACATTATTTCATTTTTTATAACATAGTTATATTAAATCCATAAAATAAATATTTTTTAAAATATAAAAAAGAAAAATAAATAAATAAAGTCCCATTTGTGATATTATCTAAATGTTAATTTCATTAGATGAAAATAAATCAATATTTTCCATAGGATAAATTATTTGTGCCAATCATATAATGAGTTCCATCATTCCACTTATAAAAAAATGTTTCACCTGGAATGGAATCATAATGATTACATTATGAACTAACTTCACCTTCATTAGGATACTCCATCAATTAAATATATTTATAACTCGCATGAAAGTGGGGGGATACAAATTATTGGTTAAGGGGATTATATAAATAAAATTAGATACACATGTGATCCATAATAATGGTTATACATATGCAATGAATTTGAAAATATAAAACCAGGTTACATTTTTTAAGGGTAATGTCTTGGCCACTAGTTTACATTAATTTCCTAATAATTATTTATTATTAATATAAATGAACTTGTATTAATTAATTAATTAGTTAGTTAATTTTGATTCATATTAATTACCATTTAAACTCATTTGGAGATACTAATCATAATGGTATTAATGAAAAATAAATAACAGAACCAATTATTACAGATTATTACTAAAAATTAATTCAGCCTTTAAAATAATTTTAAACCATTATTAATTTTTCAAACAGAAATGGTTTTAATCAATAAAATATCTTTTTAATGCTATAATTGTCAATTTAATGAAATATATT
This sequence comes from Viscum album, assembly GCA_963277665.1. Classification (NCBI taxonomy): domain Eukaryota; kingdom Viridiplantae; phylum Streptophyta; class Magnoliopsida; order Santalales; family Viscaceae; genus Viscum; species Viscum album. Next base: position 1,441,838,284 of record OY728145.1, on the reverse strand, counting down.
TCAATCCATAACTAGGAGACAACATGGCGTGTATTTATGAGTTACACTTGATGTATCTCAACTACCATGTTCTAGGGATACATTCTTGGGGCATTGAAATGTAAATTGGTTAGATTACACCGTATTTAATACCTACAACACATCATGTGTCAAAATTTTTATGTGTACATGATTTTTATCAAGGTATATGCTCTGTATCTCAATAGATAAAATAGCATATAGAATCCAATTACATGTCTTCTGAATTATATGCCATTTTCCTATGCAACCCAACAAAGGAGTCAAAATGTTAACCAGATGTGGTATTACATAATGTGTACAAGCTAGCTACATGTTGTGTACATCACATGATGTGCGTCCTCTTATCTCACTGAATTTATTTGTTATATACTTCATAAATTGTAATTAATGAGTTACAGAACCTACAAATATAATACACATCATATACTACATTAATGAAATATTATGTCAGTCTCACACAGATTTGAATATGTATAATGAGCACACAGATTTTGTGAATTTTGTGGCTAACCCATATAGACTAAATGACATGTACACTAGCTAAATGTTGAATAGTCCAACATGTCGGGTTAAATGTTCACCTAGACTATACACATAGAGAAATAAATACACCATTGGTAATTGCATCTCACCTTGTCATGTATTATGTGACTAACCAAGGCGTAGTTCCCTTGGGTACACAATGTGTACTCCGACTACATGATTTTTAGTATCATGTTATTTGGATATAATCCTTGACACTTCCTAGGGGATATCTTTTCATTCATAGTCTATTCATAGTCTTCATAGATAATTAAACAGTTAAATATGATGATTAATTTTCCAAAAACATGTTAATTCAAATCAGAAAAAAGAGAAAATATCAATTGAAATATTTAAACATGATATCTCATACAGATAAAAAAATCTAATATATATATATATATATATAACACGACCACTCTGATACCATTTGAAGGTTTTGGGAATAGCTGAAATTCATTTGGTTCATTTTAAATTAAAATTTCTTTTTAATTTAGAGCATCATGAAACCCAATGAGACAACCTTGCATGTTAAATTTATAAAGAATTTATTTAGATTCTGTAGAAATTTTTACCACATATTAGTATCCTTTATTTTATAATGTTGTTGATCTTCCAAAAAACCCTTTCGGATTATGGTGTTTCACTATAATGATTCCAATGTAAAAACCCTCTAATATTGATCCACACCTGCTCCATTGATCTTCATAAAATTACAATTTATTTCTTATTGGTTGATAAGTGGATAAAATGTATTACGTTTTCTTTCATGGGAACTACAAGATCCTTCAGGCTTAAAGGAGTTATTCACTTTTTATTGCAGATGAGAGAGATAATTTAAGGGTGATATATAGAGAAGTATGTTGTGTAAATGATTCAATATTATCAATTTTTTAACCCTATATAATAGAACCAATTATCTATTTATAAATCTAGGGTTTAGGTTTAGATATTATTAAATATCATATCGTCCATTAAATAAAATAATGATCTGTGACAAACCCCATTTCACATAATAATAATATTTTTATTTTATTTATGGTGTGTGATAAATTGTACAATAATATATTTATTTTTAAAATTTAGAAAATTGCTCTTTATCAACACACACAATCCTGTTCCATTCAACCTCCATAGCATTTTTTGAATACCAGAATAAAATTTTTATTAATAATTGAATAATTCATTCGACAAACCAATGAATAAATATTTATCAAATATTCAATAAAATAAATATATATATTTATTCTGAATCCTATGAATAAATATTTATTTAATTTATGTGATCTCTAAAACATTAATAATATTATTCCTTCGTATAAAGAATTTAATTTCTTTAATTAAATAAATGCAAATATAATTAAATCGAGTTCAACAGGAAAACATAATATGTCCCCCTTGGAGATCTATTGTCATCAAAATTAGGATGATATGCCTAAAGTATAATATTATTGTCTAGAAAGGGGTCATGTATCCCAAGAAAGAAAACATAATGTTACAACATCGACAACCACATACAAAACTTAATTGTGTAATATAATCTCTTTACCTTAGTATCTCATATATGATGTTACACATCCATTTAATGAAATAATGTTTTTGATATATTGAATATCTAAAATAAACACATCATTTTATAAAGGACATTTAATTTAATTTGATAGTTTAACTCCACTCAAAGGGCTAAGATATCATATCTCATATAGATGAAAGGGACAAATCCTTCTCCGATATATACATTAATAACATAACACTCATGACACATAGAATGTATCCAAAATTTCAATGATCCATAATCTTCATTGTATAAAAAATTAAAATAAGTACATGAGTAATAACATGCATTAATATCAGTATTAATGTCTAAGGACTATTATACACATTCATAGAGAGGAATGTCTGATCACAAAAAAATATGTAGAATTATTTCTTAAGGGTAAATTCTTATAATATCCCTTATTGCATATTACTATGTGTGAAATTTATGGGAAGAATCATAATACACTTTTGATTACTCAAAGTACACATTATTTATATTATGTACCACACCGTAGTACATTAATAGACTATAGAACTATATTAAAGTTATATCATCATATCTCCCCCCAGGTTTTAATCATATTTGGGAACAGTTATAATCATATAAAAGTCACAGATACTCTAAAACTTTATCACATAAATATTATGCAGAAGAAAAATTAATATGTTATAATATACTAATATTAATATTCACTAATTTCAATATACTTGTAATCCAATTAATAATGAATTTGGTTTTAGTGCACTAAATCCAATAATTAAATCCATAAAGACATCTATAAGATACTTAATTCAACTTCATTGGCATCAAGAATGAATCTTAATTTACTTTTAATTAAATATCTTTTTCCATTGGAAACATGAATAAAATTTGGACAGGTTGGACTAAAAATCACTAAAATGAAATAGTTAGAAACACAAGAGAGTCTTTGATCATCAATATCGAAATGGATATGTGTTCAACAATATCCACCAATTTAGGATTACAAACACTTTTATATATGTAGTGAAAAATGTGAGTGAATCATATAGAATTGTATTCAAGATGTCATTGTTTACAAGATATTGAACAAGATATTCAATATTTTTTAAAATAAACAAAAAACATGTCATATTTCAAAAAAGAGTAATACATTTAAATCAACCTTTGTGAAAAAATTAAGAAATAAAATGAAACTATAATATATAAAATAACAGAAAAACATTTCCCTCTTTATTTAAGAAACAATTAAGCAATAACACATATAATAACAAAAATTCAATAAATTTATCTTATTTTTTAATAAATTTATAACCATTTTATTATTATCAAAAATAAAACATACAGTGGAAAGAAAAAACATAAAAGGGGTATTTTGAATAAAATGTCAAGATATATTTTAAAAGTGGTTTTCAAATATTGAAAATATATATTAAAAATTAAGATAAAGAGAAAATAAAATTGTTTAAAAAAAGAGATGTAAAAAATGATAACCCAAGGTTTTTGATAAAATATCTTGCTTCCAAAAAATTAATGAAAGAATAATGAAATAAAATACAAATATAAATGAAATAAATAATAATAAATTAGTGTATAATTTTGACTGAAAAAGATATAAAAAATATAATGAATAGAAAAAAAAATAATTTTATCAAATAATTAAAAAATATATTGAAAAGGGGCACATATGATTTCCATAACACATCTTCCCACAAAAAATGATTTCTCTTCTGAAGAAATATTTTCCACTGAATGAGTTTGAAAAATTTCCCTTGTATGGGAAGAAAAACATCGAAATCATCCTCTAATTTTTTTTTCAACGAAAACTCAATATCACATTTTAAAAGAAAAGAATATGAATAATGTATTTCTCATCATTAATTGACATTTAACAGAGACAAAATAATATTTTGAGAGAATGTACTTAATTGCTCATATAAGACTTGGAGACAACATTAATACATACTTAATTAATGAAAAAAACATATTGTATTAAATGGTTGAAAACTGCTTAGTTTTAAAAAAAACTACTAAAACTATAATAAAATTACCTGTTTCAAAATTATTACTTTAATGTTCAAATACAATAAAAATCATTTTCAATTTAAAAATATAATTTAAAAAGAAATATTGGTTGTACAAAATTTTAGAAAAACTGATATAAAGACCCCCCTCAAATGAACGATCAATTGAGATATATGTATCATATATAAGAGATAAATAATAAATCAAGAATATGATGCTTTTTGAAAACAGAAAACGATTTAATAAAATTTAGAATCAATAACAAATTAAAACATATTACTCAATCTATCCACTGTCAAATTTAAGGTTTCACACACATACCATTCATGACTCCTTATTAATAAAATTGAAATAATCGAATGATGGATAATTAGTTAAAAAATCATCTAGTTAAATTTCTATCATAATAAATTCCAAAAAATATATCAACCTTTTGGAATTTATCTCTTTAAAAATTTTGCATATAATTAATGTGTTTAGGGATAAATTATTAGATATGATTTTTTTAAATATTTATAGAACTAATTTTATCGCATCTAAAAAGAATATAATCATATATAATGCTGAAGTACAAGAGGGTGTGTTTTATCCACATAATTTTGGTGAAACAACTCTTAAGGAATACATATACAGCTTTAACTATAGAATGAGAAAAAAATGATTCTTAAAAATCCCTAAGACAAGTGAGTTTCTATGTAGGTGGATGTAATAAATGTAATTTTACAATCTAGTTGGAATCCACCAAAACATAAATTGGAAAAACTAATTCATAGATACTTTTTGATAAAATAAATAGATATTTTTATTTTCTTTTAAATAAATGAAAACATTAAACTAATGTATGATTATATTCCTTTGGATTTGTTTGAAAATACACTCAATGACATGGAATATTATGTAAGGTCAGGCCATAGTAAGAGAAATTAAACACTAAATCACAATTCTATAATGCTTACTATCTATAGAATCATATTATTCATTCTATGTTATCTTAAAATTTTTAAACATGGGTGTACTAATTTATTTAACTCGATCCATGTTAAATTGTTTTAAAAGATAATTAGTTAATTTTAATGGTCCACAAAAATATCATCATTTCTTTGAGAAATTATAAAATTTAAAATGAATTTTAGTTCACCTATAATGCCCAATTCAAATTCTTTTTTCATAAAACATAATAATTCATTGAAAGTAGATTCATTAGTTTATCTTAAAATTACATCATCAATGTAAATTTATCATGTCAAAAATAATTTAAGACATGTTTTATAAAAAGTATTGAATACAATATTTTTATTTCAATACCATTTGATAAAAGGAAAATAGTTAAATAGACATACCAAGAACATGAGGCTGATTTTAAAATATAATGAACATTAGTTAATTTTGAAAACATGATTTTAAAAATTCAGATCTTCAATACCTTCTGGTTATTCAAAAAAATTGTAAAAAATGAACTTTTAACATCTATTTAAATGCATTTGATATTATGGTGAGTGATAAATGTCAATATCAATATAATGGACTCCAACTTAGTGACAGGTGAAAAAAAATTTCTAATGTTTATTCCTTTTTATTGGTTATAACATTTAGTTTCAAGACATGATTTATTTGTAGTGATATTACAAAGTTCATGAAGGATATTCCCAAAATCCTACCATGATCCTTTGATATAATAATCATTGGGTATTTCCCTAAGAGTCTATAAATAATTTCTAGATAATTGATTTAGTACTAAATTTATGGAAAGAACAAAAATTTTCATCAAAAATAGAATCATTTGAATTTTCATTTTCTAATTGAGATATAAATTAAATATTATCAACATCATTTTGGACCGATCATATAGTATGAGCTCCCACATTAGAATATCCAATGTCATTTTCAAGAGGTTGAAATGTTGATTTAAAAAAAATAGGTAAAAAACAAGAAGTATATTCTTTGTCATATTCAACTTATTCAATTTTTATAGGATAATTTAATGTTAAAACTTCATTTTTAAAAACATTTGAAGAATGATATTTCAAAATAAATTCATAAAAACATGATTTGGTTCATCAAATGTTTTAGCCCTTTTGATGAAGACCCTGTATGTCATTCTTGAGTTTTTGTACCCATGAACAATATGTTTTTCAAATTTTGAATCAAATTATTTAATATTATATATTGTATTGATAATAAATTGTTTACAACCATAAACATTAAAAAAATTACTTATGATGTTTATTTTATAATGTTCATATATTGTGTTTTTGGGAGAAAATTCCTTATGAGAACACGATTAATGATAAAACATAAAATACATAAGGTTTAGACCCAAAAATATTGAGGTAAATTATGTTCATTTAACATTGTTTATGAAATTTGTTTAATATTTCAATTACTTATTCCAACTACCCATTTTGGGGGGAGGGGGTTAGAGACCAAAATAATGAAATTTTATAACCTAGATAGGAGTATAAATCATGAGATTATTGTTAAATTATCCACCACAATCAATTCTAATATAAAGAATTTGAATACCATTTTTATTTTAAGATTTTTTAGAAAAAATATTTAAAGTATTTACAATATTGACATTTATAAGACAAGATGATGATCTATGTAAATATTATGAAGACATTAAAAATTAAAAAATATATATGATTTGCGTCCAAGGCATTCAATTTGAAATGTTATGAATAATTAAAAATAATTTTTTTTGAGAGATTTATATGAAGAAATCTTTTTATAGTTTTTAAATAAGCTTTTTGTTTCCTATCATATTGGAAATATTCAGAAGTTGTGTTATCATTGATATTTATTTTGGGTAAAATTCATTTTAGATAATAATGGTTGATAAAACAAATGACCATGTGCTACATTTACCAAGGAATATGGTCTAAATACATAACTATCTAACATGTTCCATAAATAATTTAATATCTTTAAATATAATTGAAATTAAATTGATTGTGTAAACATTTTGAAAATAATATTTTTTCAATAAAATATTTCATTTTTGTTTTGAAAAACATTCAAAAGAAATTTTAGAATGTAATTTTAGAATTAATATATTGATATTTTCTAATTATTAGAAAATTTTGGTTCAATCCATTGAAAATTAAAATAAATTAATTTATATTTTAGTAAGAAAACATTATGGTTCCATCACAGGTTGTCATACACTTAATGATTCAACTAAAGGTGATGTGACCTCCATCCAGTTTATCGACATGATTGAATACTGACAAGTAATCAAACCTGTTTCATGATGAATCATTATCTACATATAATAGTAATTCCTCACCTTTTATATTAAGACATGTTTTCATCCAAATCAAGACAAAATATTCTGGTACCCCAACAAAATTGGATTTGTTGATGTTTTTCAATAATGTTTTAGGTATCAAAATTTGTTTAGTATGTGATTTTCATTTGGAAATAGTAGAAAAAATATAATTCTATTTTGGTCTCTAATATCACTAATTATTTCCATCACATTCATAAATTAAATGTAAAATTGTTTGACAATAATTTAAAAATATTTTTGTAAGGAACCTTTAATAAAATCAGATTTTGATAGATTTTTTAATGATCTAGCATGACATGAGAAACAATGACCAAAATGTTATTTTTCATATCATTATGATCCTAAAAGATTATTTATATTATTTTCACCATGGGTGAATTTGGAGTGTTATTTCTTGAGTTACATGATTTTATATTCAAGGTTATCATAATTTGGTTGATTCATAATTTTCTTGGATAATTAATCTTTTTTTGGAAATTTTTTTCCTTCTCTTTTAGAATATGATCTTCTTCATTGGTCACGTGACCATATTTCTTATTCACTTTTTTGTGCAATGATTATAGTTCTTTAAATCCACTTTTGAGTTGATCAGGGGTGTACTTTAATCGTTTCTAATTATGGTCACTTGAGGATCTAGGGGAAGTGCAATGCCCCTAATCCCAAAAACCCTTTACATGCAAGAGTTGGGTATCAGAGGCACCTGTAAGAGATTAAATGTGGGTTGAAATTTGTTTGAGGTGTTTTTGGATATATATTTCCAAAAATATAATTGTTTCAATATGGATGAAGGAATTTAATATTGGTAATGGTTGTTATATAATAGTTAATATCAGTTGATGCATATGGGAGCTTTCAAGGAGTTTCAAGGCTACATCAAAATTTTGGTGGCGATATACCGTGTGATATAGGACATGGTGTAGTCACATTCTTGGAATATGGGAGTCTAATGGTGTGGTGATTTGGGATGCATTACAAACCCAAGATTCAGTTTTGAGGATCAAATTGAGAATCCATAAGGAGTTTTTATCTACTGATTCAATTGAATGGTACTTATAGTTGTGTTGTAGAATACCCCGTGTCAGACAGTGTTGTAGCATGGTCAATGGGGTGAACTATAGTATTTAGTTTTATTGTGGGTCTATAAATTCTATAATACCCCTAAACCCCATTCTTTTCCACTCCCTCAACTCAAACCTATGTAAACCTAGATAGTTATTTAATGAATTAAAGATTTCCCAAAAGGGATTGATCCCTGGATCTTAGAGCCTAATCACAAGAGATAGAAAGTGATATCTACATCTTCTCTCTAGTGGTTCTCTTAGTTTTTTTCTCATCCATACCTTTTCCTAATTCTATGTTAAGGTTTTTGATCTCTAAGGTTGTAATGGTTTCCCATTTTTTGCGATGTGTTTGGTGAATGAAGTCATCTGGAGAAAATATTCCATTATGGGAGAGGTGATCGAAGATTCAGGATATTGGTCCATTATCATTTGAAGATAAATTATTACATTGATTTAAGGGATTCTTTATTTATCCTATTTATTTATGTGAAATCTTAAATTTCAGATAATTTAGACCTTCTAAATAAATATATTTATCCTAAAAATTATTAAACCATATTAATATATCATTGGTTAGAGATCACATGTCAATGTTTTAAATTATGGTAATGGTTTTCTTCATTTATTTTAGATAGCTTGTTATCTATTCTATGAATGCATATCATGTTGCAATACTTAGTTTAATATGTAAATTTTATTGGAATATGATGAAAAATGTAATGATGATAATTTTTAGTTGGTTGGATAAATATTTAAATAAGATCCATGTTTAAATTAATATGGTGTTCATTAGAATGTGATGAATATAAAATTGATACAACATGCATATATAATTGAATATTATTGAGGAAGCATTATCCCGTGTTCTCTAAATTTTTTATATATGTGTAGTACAAGGTAGTACCTTTATAGTTCTCTTCAAATGTTATTGTGGATAGTCATTCACTACCCATAATTCACTTATTAGTATTTTCATAATTTTTTATTTTCAAAAAATATAAAAGGAGTATTTATCATTAAAAATGAAATTTTAATATTAACCATGAAAATATAATGAAAGCACAATGAGTAAATATTGAATTATGTTATAAACAAATGAGATATTATTGATAGAATATCCCAGAGTGAACATTCGTCATATTATTATCATTTTCATATTTAATTAATGAAAAAACTTCATTGTATGTGTTAAAATACACTTATTACAGTGTTTTTTCAACATATGGTACACTAAACGATCTCTGATAGGCTGCACATCCACCTCTACAATGAATGAAAATGTTTACATAAGTGAAAGATAATTCTCGAGTGGCATGTGGAGGCACAAAGGCACTATTCCCACTAATATACCCATATCCTAACTCTGATTTAATAAGAAACATTAAGCAAGATTGTTCAATGAATTATGGTCAATGTTGTATTGATCCTCTGAGAACTTACTATGGTTATTTCCATATGATCTTGATTATTAGTTATCAAAGTGGAGAAAATAACAAAGTGGAAAACCCAAAAGATTATGAAAATAAGAGAATAAGAGGAATTAGAAGACTAACATATACTAAAAATTCATAATATTATTATCTTCTAATATAACACTACAACAATACTAAAAATTTCTACTAAGAGTGAAAAACTATTGAAATTAATATGAAGCACCCATTTATAGGAAATGTGGTTTATGTTTTCAAATCCAAAATTTTCTTTAAAATTTATACATGTAGTAGAACTATTTATTGACTGAATTCATTAATGATTTATACATTAATGTTTTTCTTTTATATCGCCTATTTTGATCTTAAAATTTTCATCTTCATTCGCAATGTTTTTAAAGAGATATACCCATTTCACTCCATGAATATAATATTCCCAATAAGACTCTTCATATTTCAGTGTTATAATTTTCCATGAATTAATGACCTTAATGATGGCTGAATATGGTCAGTCCAAAGATAAAAAATTGGTTTCCCCATATTTTATCTTGTTCATTTTTGAGTTTTACCATATCCAGCCTTGCCTAATGTGAGATATAATATCATCCATAAGAGAATCTAGATCTATGGAAAATTTTAGATTCTTGACATGTGAATTGATTTTGGGCATCAAAATGGTGGATTGAGCTTTGTCTCCATAAGATGGAAATGAATACCCAGATGTATGAATGCCTAAAATGAAATTTAAAAATTATTATTATCATAGAATAATTTAGGGTTGAAATACATTATTAATATCAATATATTAAAATCCCAAATTCTTCCATTTTATAATTATGATAAAAATACATATAAAATCATAATGTGTAAACATTTACCACAAAAAAACAGATTTCGAGTATAACAAAATTGAAATTAAATGTTGAATAATTTAAAATATTTCCCTTATCAATTCCCCTATAATTATACATTGCACTCATGGGAAATCATCTTATATCCTGGAAAAATATATTTATATTGCGTAAATGACAATAGAGCTCAATTATCATTTCTTTTTAAAATATCATGTCTCTAAAATGGATAAAATTTCCCAAATACTCATGAATAATACGAATTAATTCAATTTTATATTAATCCTCATGTACATGTCATACATAACACCCTCGAACAATGTCTATATCTTCACTCAAGGATATTTTTTTGGTGCTTTTATTATTCTCAAGAACATGTGTGATATCCATAGGCCAAATATACTCTCATTAAATATACTTCATAGAGTCATAAATGTTCAAATCATGAATTATTTTTAATGGATTAATATTAGGTTGAGGCTTGGAATGTTTTAAATATAATAATCATTAGAGGGAAAATGATGAGGGTGAAGCTCTAATGTTAAGTAAACACATGAAAATAGCTTTTCACAATAATGGTGTGCTCGTCAATCTTCTCAAAAATAAATCCCACTCAAATAACTAATTTTATACATTGGAATTAAAACAATTTAATTCATCATTAATGATAAATGTTTTCCATTTTCCATCAATTTAGATAATTTTTTCAGTATGAATTCAGATCTAGATTTCTCTTTAAAATTATGTTTTTTTAGAAAAGAGGGGAATATTTTGATCTTCATATATTAGTAAACACTTGGCCAAAATATAATGATATCCTAGGACACCCATCCATATTAACATTATGAAATTTCCACCACCCCAGTAGAAATAATTATGATATGATTTATTTCGTTTCTCCTCAAACATATTTATCTTGAAATTAAATTAAAGTTAATTTTCTCACTCCCCCACACTTAAGATCAATAATAATTAGGAATTTAACTTCTATAATTTGTTAAAAAGTGATAAATGTAACTTAAAGTGGATTAATGATAAGGTATTCCATGAATTCTTGGGGATTAATAAAGGTTATATGAAAAGGACTTCCAAAAATTAGAATTCAATATAAAGAAGGATTTTAATACGGTGACTCAAACACACATAACACATTCCATGAACACTAATAGATTTGAAAATTAGAAAAACAGAATGTTTTGGATTAAACCACATATCTCAACACACAAAAGTTAATGGAAAATGTTAATAATATGTTAAAACGTATTAAAACCCACTACAACTGGGAATGATTTTTTAATTTCGGCAGTAAGAGTGCACATCCGTTTCACAATCAATCAAACTTAATAAATGAAAATATATTCAATCAAGAAAGAATCCATTAAAAAAAATTAAATACTAAAAAATTAAATTCTATTAATGTTTCAAAAATACTAAGATGGTTTAAATTTCCAATGTATTCAATGTAGCTATGGAATCCTAATTTCCCACAAAAAAGATATAATAAAATATGAATGATTCTGAATAAGACATGAAAAAATAAAATAGAAGGAAACAAAAAGTACTATAAATAGATTTAAATCCCTTCCAAAGATTATTCCATTTACAACACTTTTTATTCCGAAAATTATTTCCTGATTCATTAGAAAACATAATTAAAATTAGGAAAAAAACCAAATAAAGAAATGGAGAGGCACAACCTGATTTATTTTTTTATTATCATCCTTGAGTCATGCTCCTTGATTATAAAACATCAAAAATAAAATAAATAAATAATCAAACCATTAGAAAAATAATGAAAAATAAAGATAAAGGGGAAAAAGATGGGTAATTCTTGGATTTACCCCCAATCGGGTGCTATATTTTTACATCCCCTATTCAGGATGTCGCGATGGATTATCCCTTCGTAGAAGGTGGGTTTTTCTTCTTTGAGATGAAACACCAACTTATAATTTTTCCATTATCCATGATTAGACACAAATAATTGATAACAATAAATAATATAATAAAATTATAAACCCACAATAAATAAGAATGATACAGTTGAAGTCCATAGTGGGAGGGAAAAGAAGACTGGGGTGCTCCCTATTGAGTTTCATGATGTCCTCTTATATATGGAATAATAATTGTTATTGTGGATGTAGTTGCATCAACATATGCTTTTTTAACTATTATGATTCAACATCATCACTAGGGTGGTCTCTTTCATAACATCCATGGTCTAATCAATTTCTACTATGTCAGAATCTTCATAGATATAGTAGTTAAAAAATAATTCATCATGAATAATATTAATACATGATGAATCAATAAAGAAATCTTCCGTTCCATGTAATTTATCATGGAAATTGATCACATTTGGTAGGAACATTTGAAAATAAATATCAGTAGGTTCAAATTTAGTATCATATTCAAATGGAAGAGAGAGGGAGAGAAGTTCTGAATTTTCATTTTTGGGGATTGGACGATCATGTTTTGGGATATCTTCAACAATGATATTCTAGGAATCATCCAAAAAATATCAAACTCTTATAAGTGCATCAGCCTTCACATGTTCATTAGGTACCTCATTCGATAATGGATAAGTGTGGGATGATTTTATCAATTCCTTAGTATATCCTTCACTACTAACCTAAGATTTTTATATAAAAAAGTATTGTCGAAATCTCATCTACCACTAGATTTGGTTCACATTCGGGTTTAGTTGTGGGTTCCTCTAGTAGTGAACAAATATATTATTCGATAAATTCATATTTTCTCATCAATTTTTGTATTCACTATTATATATTTCATCTGGTGTTCATGATCCTTTTTAAGTTCTTCTTTCAACTGATATAGGTTTTTCCATGCATAATAATTTGATATTGAATAAATCGTGAACAAAGATAATTTTTTTTAGTTTATGAAATTTATGTTTTTTTTGTAATTTTAAGGATGAAAACACAATTATTTAGAAAATTATAATAAAAATAGTGATTGAGGTGCACATGGGTCCTTATAAAGGGTTCCAATTTGATGTAGTATTTTCTTGGTTTATCTCAAAATATATTAACTACATGAAACACAGGGGATGACCAAGGTTGTTCACTTGAGGAGTTGTTGTGGGCATTCACTCCCAACGTCAAATTCAATTATTATTTTTTCTTTTTCTTTATGAAATAAAACTAAAATAAATTGTGACTCCCCAATTGAGAATTAAACAGAAAAAATAAATATTCATATTTAATGTAAACATAATGAATGAAAATAGAATGCAGTTATTGATAAAGGACATAATATTGGGTGAATAACCCTAAGTGAACCTTCTTTTTCATTTTATTTATTTCAAATTAAAATAATGAGAACAATCCATAATATGTGTGAACAATATGTTATGTACATTTTTTGAATATATATTGCATTCAGAAATCCTTGAGAGGCCTCACATCTACCTCCTCAATCGAGAAAAAATAATGTAGAAGTGAAAGGTAAACATCATGTGGTTAGTCTCGACACAAAGGCACTTTTCCCACGAAGATCCCCTTAGAATAACTATAATAAAATAAAAAATAATTCATTATGAATGTTAAATGTCATGGGTTCAACAGAAGAATGATCCCTTGAGAACATCAATGGATTAGTTACTCATGATCACGAGTATTAGAGATCATAGTGGAGAAATGAATGAATTAGAAAACACAAATGATAAAAAATGAGAGAATGAGTGGAATAATAACAATAAAATATAATAATATTTCATAATATTTTTACATAAAAATATAACTCTACAAATATACTGAAAATTTCCACTTAGAGTGACAACCCCTCGAAATGAAGAAGAAAATCTCTTTAATAGGAAAGAGGTGTGATGTTATTGGATCAATTTGATCCATCTTAATTTATGTGTGTGGTAAACACAATTAATGAAAAAAATTGGGGATATTTTCTTATTCAAATTTATTTGTTTATGTTTCATATTTTGACACACAAAATTTCATGTTCATTTACCATGTGTGTAGAGAGATATATCCCATTTCCTCCGGGAATTTATTCTTCCCAAAAAAACTCTTCATATTCCAATGATCCAGTTTCACAAGTATTAATGATCACAAAGAAGGAAAAATAATGTGGGTCCATAAATAGAGAATATTTTCATAATGAGGTTTTCATGTTCCATCTCAAATTTGAGATTATTTGGGTTTTACCTATGCATGATACAATCTAATCTTTTAAAGAGTTTATAACTATAAACAGTTTTGGGTCTCAACATGTGGGCTGATTTTGGGCCTCTAAAGGGTAAATTAAGAATTGTGTCCAATAGATGTCAATTTATACCAAGATGTATGGAATCTTATAAAATATAAATTTAATAATTTTTGTTTGTATAGATAATAGTATGGTTGAAATAGATAAAAAAATTAAAAAAACTGTTAAAATAAAAAATCAGTCTTTTTCCCCAATTATGCCCAAAATGCTTATAAAACAATAAAATGTTGAAATTTACCATAAAATTACACTCATTTGGATTAAAAACGCAAATTAAAAGTCAATTAATTGAAAATATGATTTCAATGATCTTCCATATGATAATTAAATTGTTAAAAAATGTGAAGCATGATAATGCTTTCTGAGAATGATAAAACAAAAAGGTAATATTAAATGAAAATTGTACTTCTCTATGATTGTTGAAACTATAATTAATCCTTATATAATGTTTACAAATTTTCATAACTTTTTATGACTGTTTCTTAGGATTCATGTTGTTGAAATATAAGAATAATGAATCAGTTTAGTCGAGATAGAATTGTAACTAGTTTATTGATAAAGATAAATCATTATGTCTAAGAGTTCCCATTTACTTATAAAGGATGAATGCCTTATGTTAGGATCTATGAGAGATGATTTTTATATATAGTTAGAATTATTTTTTTGTGGCCAAGAGTTCCATTTTGACTATGATTTTTCCTCCTAGATTGTGATGTGCGCTAGATGTGAGATTTTTCATGTGATGTGTTATGAGCATGGGGTGGATGAGCCAGGGATAATTGAAAAGATATAGATTAGTATTCCTGGATGATATTTAAGAATTCCAATTATGTGATGATGATATGCATCGGTACATTCATGTGGATGTCAGGAATGGCAACAAAGATAATGAAATCGGTTGAAGGTGAGCTTATGCATTGTTCGTATGAAAGATGGATGGTTTATTGTTATGAATCTATTTAATGGTGGATATACAAGTTGTCTATTTATCTATATTCCTTTATCCAGTGTTTGAGGATTCTATAAGTTCTTGGTTGCATCTCTTAATGGAATATTAGGATGTTTTTAGAGTACCAATATTATTGAATGATGTTAATAATGAATGATAAATGTTTAACTGATGCAGTTGGTTCGAACAGGATTGAAAATGAGATGTTACTCTTGAGAAACCATAGACATGGTTTAGATTAGGCCTGGAGGGAATGGTCTTGACATTGATGGATAATAATGTTTAATTTGGGAAAATTTTTGTGGTTAATTTATGGATAATAAATTAATTAACATAAAAGAAATGATGAAAAGGGGAACAATAAATTTAATTAACACCATTAAAATGTTTATGTTCTTATAGGATATCTTATCTTTGTAGTGGAATATGGGAGTCCAAGTGATACAAGTTGTAGTAGATTCTAACACTAGGTTGTGTTCATAATGTTGTTGTGATCTATTTTATATCCTATACATTCTATGATTTCATTTGCTACAACACCCATGTCGGTTAGAGTGACTAACACCCAATGGACTATGGGAGGGTGTTTTCGGCACCATCTTAATGGGAGGATGATGGTTGGATACCCCCTCTATCCCTGCTCACATTACATTGTAGTTAAAAGCATTGGTATTCACAGTGGTTAGTTTTCCCATATATGTGTGTAGATTGGTGTGATGTATTATGGTTATTCGACACACATGTATCATTTCATATACAGTCCAAATGGTTATTATATGTATGGTGTGTATAAGTTGTGATATCTTGAGGTACCTTACTGAATTTATGTCTTGTGAAGTCTTGAGGCATTATACCTATTGTATTATATGTATCATACATCTTTGGAGATTCTCAAAATCTACTTTGTTACAATATAGATACATGGATGTGATGATGTGATGATGTGATGCATGAGACTCATGTAGGTACACCTAGCCTAGATGTCTATGGAATTACTTATTTCTAACTGAGATTGCCCTGGACAAGCGATTTTCAGGACGAGTAAAAAAACTGATAGGTAGTTGAATGAAGGGTACCCTTGATGTTTCATTTATATAATATATGACAACATGTATGTGATATATAGTGAGAGATGGTCATGGTGACACATGGAACTCAGTATAAATTCATCGGTGATGAGCTAGTTTCAATGTTGTTCATCGCTCTTTAGAATAATTTCATTATATTTTGTACTAGAGGATCTAGGAAGGATCCAACTGAGTATACTATGATGTTCACTCCATGTATATATAATTTTTTTTCAGGTTAGTATGAGTAGGATCTAGATTAATATGGTTATTACTATATCATAGGTTATTAGTATTTGTTTTGTCATTGTGGCCACTGTCGAGTTTACATTCTTTTGGTTCTTATTGTTTTTCTTTCTGTTTTCTCTATCCTATAAGACAATGAATTTATTCACTTGGTATTTATTTTTTATATATATCTATGATGTTATTGATTACTGATTATGTATTTTCTCTCTCTTCTATATGTTTTCTTGTAGGGTAATACATATCATGTGCATGTTTATTATACCCTTGATTCTTATCACCAACCCGTGGCATACTAGAGGCAGGACTTCAATAGACACTATCTCCCTTATCTCTTTGCAGGACATGGTGGGGTACTCTTTGGGTGGTAGTGACATAGTGGTATCCAAGTTTTAGGTTGAGTAATTTGGTTGAGTTTCGAGTTTGTCACTTGGGAGATTTCAATGGTTGGTAGGGAAATTGTGTCATATATGTTTAGGGATTGATGTCAATATGGGAGATTAGTTGAGACATGGGTATTATAGTCCTCTTTGATCTAATGCATGGACCTTTATGTTTTTTAATTTTCGTTAAAAATGTGATACTATTTTCGCGGTAGATACCGTGGAACTGATCATTCCGCATTCTTCATTGTGTTTATTTTTGAAATGGGTTGGCCTCGGGATAGGTTTAAAAGTAAATGAAATGAAAATAATAATTAATTGATTAAGGTTTTGTATTATATATAATAGTATTAGGAGAACAAAATATTTGTTCTACCTCCATGCATTTCTCCATGTAAACGTCCTTATTAGGTTTTCACTGAAGATGTTTAGCAAGATATGCCAACAGATCACTGTAGATTAGAGGCCGACAACAATGATGGAAATTTCGATGGAAAGTATAGCGAGTTTTAGTATCAAAGTATACATAAGTATGAGGGATTCATTTCAGTTTCATTAATAGAATAATTTTTGGAGGAGTTTGAGATACCTTTCATTTTTATCAATGCATAGAAGAAGTATTGAATTCTATTGATTGTGATGGTACTACATGGGGCAGTGAGGCAATGGTGTTTCTTTATTCATTAGGTATCTTGTGGAGTTAGTGGTCTCATGGGAAAATTTATAAGACTAGTTCTGAGCAAAGTTTCTTTCTTTGATATCAAAGGTGTCTAGTCATGAGGATATTCTTACCCTTTAGAGGGATAGTATAATCAAGTGAGTTTTTTTGATTATTTTTAGTACCCATAAATTTTACTCTTCAGAACAAATGAAAAATGTGGAGGGCAGAGAAAGGAATTTTGAGGGGACCTTGTATCCATAGATCTAGAAACAGTTCATCCCATTCGTCTTGTAGACTTATCACAAGGTACTGGAAAGAGAATAGGTCATTTAGGGTACAATGGATTAAATTAAATCATCATGAGAGGGAGTTTTTAAAAATCCTCAGAAAGTATATATTTAGTTAGCAGATACTAGTTTCTTAGATATAAGTGTTTTTTAAATTTGGGAGTCTCATCCATCAACATCTCATTTATTTGGGTTAAAGGATCTCCATATTATACAATGGGATCAAAAACGTGATTTTATTATGTTGCTCAAGGTCATCAGTGGTTAGGGTACCTGAACATTCTATGCAGTCATTGTGTGTTAGGTGTTCTACATCAAATATTTTCACTAAGGCAATTTAAGTAGAGGAATTAGTGCCAGCATATTCCTCTATCTTGGGATCAACATAGAGGAGATGAGGTTAACAGAGGAAAACCTTGAGATGTTCCTCATCCTCATAGATTAGATTCATCTATGTAGGAGGTCATCAATATGATCTTATAGGTCATGGATCATGTAATTGTCATCATCCAGCTTTAGCATTTCATTTGTTAGGTTATCTAGATATCATTCGAGGTACCCTTCTCTTATTTTATACATGGTTGTAGTATTTCATTAATTCTACTGAAATGAACTCCTTCATATCACATACCCTTATCCATATCTTGTGACTTGAGATATATTGGTTTCTACTTCCTTTGGTGTTGACTACACCATTTGGAGGTCGGGCTAACTTGTATGAAGAATGTTGGGAGTGTGAGCTATTGCTGGGGTATATTTTCTATTTAAGTGACTCCAATGTTTATTAATAAAACATTATATAATAATCATTGGTATGGATTCATTATATTTCCTTAATTCTATTGATGATTTATTACGAAGATAGGATGTGATCTATATTACCGATAGAGATACATCAGTGTTCGTTTGAAAGGGAGACCCACAGATTGGATGAATGAGTTCCCCAATGTTGTTATCTTTGATGACCATGTTAATGTTGAGTTCATAATTGGTTAAACAATTGGGTATTCCAATGGTTTTGAAATAATAGATTGTTATCTTTCTTAAAGAGGTTATAGTGTTATCCCCCCTGATGGGATATTGAGTTTGGGATCAATATACAATTGGGACTGTATCCAATTTTAATGTCTCCATAATAGATAGTTCCTTATGTGTTACGAGTGTTTTGATGATACATTGACGATCTATTGTAGTGAGGTTTTGTTCAGATGAGTTTTTCATCTTATGGTGCACTAGTTTTATTCATGAAGAAGTTATATGGTAGTTTCTATATCTCTGTCGATTATCATTACCAAAACTAGAAGACAGTAAGGAACTGATATCATCTTCCCATAGATTGATGATTTATGCAATCATTTGTAGGGATAATGTTGGTTCTTGAAGAACGAATTATGGTGAAGATATCATTATATGTTTTTAAAATATGAAAATATAATGGGGAATTTGTTACATTGGCTTCATTTGAATTATGTGTTTTTTACTTCAATTTTGTGTGAAAAAAATATCTACTAGTTTTAATAGGGTCAATGAATATGGTGTTCAGTGAGTTCATAGACATGTTCATATTGGTTCTCATTGATGATATAATTGTGTATTATACATCAATGTAGGAGCGTGCAGAATGTATGTGTGTCATTTTGGGAGTTCATTATCTTGAGAATCTATTTAGGAAGTTATCAAAGTGTTATTTCTAGGTTCATGAAATCTATTTCTTCGTGCATGTCATGTCACAGTGGTGAGTGGTTTTGGATCCTTTGAAGGTAGAGGTTCTTTATTCTTATGCATCCCCCAATATAGTAGAAGAGTTGAGAAGTTTCCTTGGTCTATAAGGATACTGCATGAAATTGTTTTCTGATATATCATGGATTAAAACTCCTATAATTTCTTTCACATATTAGGATCAAGTGCTCTTGGGGACCTACTAGTGTTAATAAGCATTTGAGTACCTTAATGTGACTTTTTTCAACACTCTAGTCCTCTGTTTGACAGAATAATGAGTTTAGTTTCAGGTTTTCTCTATTTTTCACCATATTGGTTTGGGTTGTGTTTTGATGAATCATAGATCAATTTTTTCTTATGGGTCTCGATTGTTATGTCTTCATAAGGGTAATTATTCCACTCATGATCATTATTTCTAAGAAGTTCTGTTTTCATTGATGTTGAGGTAACATTACCACCTAGTAGATCATTTATTTATTTTTCACTGATCATAATAGTTTAAGAATTGTATTCTATTAGATTAAATTGAACTTGTGATAGTAAAGGTGGATGGAATTATTATCAAATTATGATTTTGAGATGCAGTGCACACCATTTAAGGGAAGTATTATAGTTGGTGCACTAAAAATGATGTTTATTTATTGATTCCATGAATGAATCTAGTGATTGGTTTATAGTAATGAAATTTGTATTAGTGATACATCTGGACATGAGAGTTATTGGAGGTAGACATTATCTTTTCCAAATGACAATGTAGTTTTATTTTGGGCTGTAGGTGGAGGAATCCTAGTTGGGGGATTCTATGGTCGAGGTATGGAGAGATCATGATATTTTTTGTGATGCCTCTAATGGTTGGTAAAAGGATAAAAAACATGGATATTGTTATATAGGAGGATTTTCATCCCATTGGAAATGTGTCATATGGTTTCCCATGAGTTCCATATCTCACCATTGGCAGTACATCCCAACTGGACAAAGATGTACTAAGATTTGAGATGACTGTTTTGGTTTCATGGGACGATGTGTAATGTATTAGAGTTATTTTTTCTTGATTTTTGGTCTATCAAAAGGTAATGTATGAGAATTATGTTCCTGATGGTTTCTGCCAACAATTAGATGTTCCCTGGAGGAAGTAAAAAGACATCTCAATGGACTTTTTTACTAGTTTTACTCAATATCAGAGTGTTTATGATGATATATGGGTGATATTATATTTCTAGATTATAATATACCACATTATACTTAATAGATAGTCAAGCTCAGTTGAGGGATTTTCAATTTAGTATCTGGATGAGGTGGTGAGACTCAGTAGTGTTTTAATAATTGTCATATCTGATCGATATCCTCATATTTTCCCCAAGGGTGAAAAGAGGTCCCCAATATTATGATGTCTCTCAGTTATTACTTAGATCTATTTTTCATCCACAAATGGACAACCAGATGTTAGGGGCCATCTAGATTCTTGAAGACATGCTGCATTTTTATGACCTAGATTTTAGAGGATTGAGGATGGGGAACATGACCTTGGTCATGTTTTTTTTAAATAATAGTTTTCACACCACCATTTTTATACAACCATTTTAATCAATTTATGGATAACCATTCCATCATCCATTATGTTGTACATGGGTTAGAGTGTCAGTAAGTTTTGGATTGGAGTTGGTACTTATTGCAACAGAGATGGTTCCGGTGATTCAAGGAAGGATGAAAGAATTCAAATGTTATAAAAAATTTATATTTTGATAATATATGGAGACCTATGGTGTTTGACATAGATTATCATGTGTTCTTGAATGTGAAATCTCTTCATGGGTTGTGATGGTTTGGTCCTAAGAGTAATCTTTCCCCTATTTTGAGGGGCCTTTTTTGTTGTTTTCTTTCATTGGTGTCAAGGAATATCGTATAGAACATCCCCAATATATGATCTAGATACATGATTTTTTTCATGTTTCATATATCAATCGTTATCATCCTAATGAATCTCATGTAATATATTATAGAGAGATTTATGTTAAGGTTGATGTGATTGACTCCTAAAAAATGTTGATAGTTTTTCCCGATGCTTGGGTTTGGTTGATTGATGGTGGTCGAAAAAAAAATTCTTTTTGTTTACCATTGTTCTCTCTAATATAAAATTATAATGAATGTTTCATCCACTGAAATCATCAACATTAATTCCAATGATAGACATACAATTATTGTTCCAAACCTAATGATGTTTAGGAACTCGCATTAGTCAATAGGACGGCAGGTCTGGAATATCACACGCTTTTTGGGGGAACTATTTTCTATACTTGGACAGTGTTATAGATTTAAGATAAGTTCATGAAATATTTCCCAAGACTACATATAGAATGTGTTCTCCCATTTATAATAATTTGATAAAAACCCTGTGTTAGCAGGAAAACCTATGTGGGTCATGAGCTCTCCATCATACTCTTGTTAATTTGTGATTCATTAGTTTATAGTTGTGTTAAGACACTATAGAGTTTATTTTTATACTGGAAGGTGGTTGGAGTCTTGGATATGGGATTGAACCTTATGATCCTCATACGTATCATGTGAAGATAGGAATCAAAACCCCCATAGTTTATTTGACATATTTTATGTTCAAATGTCATGACTATACCATGTAGTTTAATATTATGCAACAAGGATGTATGTATAGGGTTTGATCCTTGAGAAAGAGTCATATGTATCCTAATAAGATATGAATTGGAGTCCATTTAGTTTATATTATTTGTTTCGAAATCGTAAAATATGGAACAATAAATACCTTTAGCGAGACTGATCCATGTAAGGATTCCTTGAATTGCCTCATCGGGAGTATGGTTATTTTAATCAATATGAAATATATTTGGGCTTACATCCTAATTAAGGGACCATACGGGGCAATCCCCATCATGAAATTGGTATAGTTATCTCATGTATTTCAGGCCACATGAGTCATGCTTAGTGTGAGAAACATAATATAGCGCATGATTGGACATAAGACATGATAAAAAAAATTATAGGACTTACACATTAAAGTTCCACCTTGAGATGTATGATTTCCAATCCCATGTTAAATATTGTAAGAATGTATATACATATGAAGGTTTCTTATACATAATATTTATAATACGAATCATATTCCTTATAGATCAATTCATCCCAAACCTGCTGTTGGGATTAAGGTATATGGGGTCATGGTCCGATCATACACTCAAGAGGTTTCCCATGTTAAAACTCACATCTACTACACCAATAGATAAATATTATTGATAGAACCATTGAAATATTTTGTTTTTATAGTCCATGAAAACTATAATATGGATTCACATGCACTAGGGTGGAAGATCATTGGATGTCAGGCCTTAGCAAGGCATCCTATGTATCCTATTCGAATAAGAATCAGAGTCTACACTATCCAGTTAGTTCCTATCCTACTGATGGTTTAGAATGGGTTATTACACTCAAGTGGATAATTATTATCCCATATATTTAGGGAAAATAAGTACATAAACAATGAAGGGTGCCCATTAGAGCTCAAGAGTTAGAAATGAATCCAATAAATTCTATTTATACAGGAAAAAGATTTCTCATAGTTTAATTCATTCCAAATTAGGATAAGGGTTGGAATGGATTATTACACTCAGATAAATTATATTTATACCCAAGGATTATGAATGTTAGGGACATAGATCTGGATGTATTCCCATGTTACATATTCATTATATATAACTTATAAGGTAATGATATATGATGACCTTGAAATTTCTGTTAAATAAGTTTGGTATGACATCACGAATCCTTTGGGAGCACAACATGGATATGGTTGCATAATCACAGAACCCTAACCCTTTAAGGGAACTCCCCCTATATGTTGGCAGTTAGACAATTGTTTATAGTAGTGGGTTTACATGGGGTATGTCCATGTGTGTCTTCTAGGAAATGTTGGCATGTCCAAGGCTTCCTGGTAGACCTATCCTGTGTGCCTACCTGATATATCCTAATTTTCTACATGAAATGTCCAGGGTATCTACCAGATATGTACATGATGTCAATCTTAAATTTCTAGGATGTTTTCCTAACATGTTTTCTGTAGTTTTCTTGACATGGAAGACATATTCATGAGTATCTACCTAAAATGTTTCAGGTGATTTGTTTGATCAACGATGACATGTCTACTGTTCTTCTTTTGATCTAAGATGACATGTCCATGTCCTTTTTCACGATCTAGGCTGACATGTACAAGGTGCTTTCCATGATCAAACTGTATTGTTGGGGATTTTGTCACATGATCAAAACCATTTTTCTAGTATTTCATCGCATGATCATTTTTACTTTTATAAGATGTCTTTGAATGAACATGATATGTTTTCTAATATTTCTTCACATGATCAAGTTGACTTGTATGGGATGTCTTAACTTGATTAAAAGGGTTTTCCATGTTTCCTTTTCATTGTCAAACTGACTTTTATGAGAGGTATTTGTATGATAACACTAATATTTCCATTATTTAATCACAAGATATAGTTTATGGGAAACGTTTTCCATGGAATAGAGGACCACATTTTTAATGTTTCATGTCATTTCTACACCTCCAAGGGTATTAATGGGAATTGGGAGTGCATGTTCATGAGTTTATATACAAGTCAATGGGTGTATTCATGATAATTTTCATGTCTGAGAATGATGTAACAAGTTCATTGCATCATAGAGATAACTCATGATGTTTAAATCATCACACTATCTCATGATTCTAGGGAAAAATGTAATTAAATCTAAACATGATGTCTCATAGTGGGTATTTTGATTACTTGTAGAATTAAAATAAATTCAGCAGCCCGCCCTTCTCCTTTTCTCTGTTTCTTCACAGTACCTTTCACCCTCTCCCTCCCATCTTGCATATCTATCCCTATACCCCTACCCTCACAAGTATTTTTTTAATGGGAGAATTGTTTTATATAGGAAGAGGTAATATGAGGATAATGAAACTTTTTATCATGAGGCTGTGGAATATATCACATTAAGGTCATTGAGAGCTTCTCATAACGTCATGGTAATTATAGAATTACTTGATCACTTGATTGATCACATGAAGTTTGATATCCTCTCATGGTGGGATTGAGTTGGAATTTAATTATCCCACAGAAGCTATAAATTATGGGAGGCTCATTCAAATAAATGATATATTATTCCAGATGTGAAGCTTGCGATGTAAGTAATGTGTTCCATGACCATCATTAACAAATCTAAATAACCTTATAATCTCTCTTCATTGACTCTCTCTTCTCATGTGATCATCTTCATATGAAACATCATGTGTTCGGGGAAAAAATTTTGACATGATGGGGGATTTTTTAATTTATTTTAGAACATCCCACGATTAGGTGAATCTTCATTGGACAACAGATGAAAACCCGCAAAGGGATTTTCCTAATTGAAAAACAACTGAAAAATGTAGAGACATCTTATGGAGAGAAGACAAGTTATTTTTCATAAAAATCTATGGTGATGTAAAAATGGATTGGTGTGATTTAAACTATTAAATTACATGAAACATGTTACCTCTCATTATATATTCTCAGTATTTTCATGATCTAATTCACCCCACCACGTGATGGGTTATTTAATAATTATGTTCTTCTGAATACCACATGGTGTCTCGAGATCCATGGATGATATTTCACCAAGGATGAAGGTCACATTTGTTGGTCATTTTGATGGAAGGATGGTTCAGATATTGTATGAAAAACAATTTTTTGATCCTATTCCTATCTCAGGATTGATTCATTAGATGTATTTGATGTTCATGAAACAATTTGTGGTTACATGGTTTGAGAAATCCATAATGCATCAAGTGTGGGATTCATGTGATGACTACTGTCATAATGACTTTTATTCTGAAAAATGATCCCATGGAAGCAGGACATACATTTCATGAATGGTTTCTTGATTTATATGTTATATTGTGATATTTGATTATTCATTCAATCAATGAATTTCATAAAATGTATCTCAAGCAAGATGAATAAATGACACCAATCATTGAGGTGTTTCTGTCGATTTTCTCAATCTCTTTGAAACATCACTGAAAGGCTAGTAGCTGAGGTAGATGGTGGTTATGATGAGAGAGCATCAGGCATGACATGTGACATAGAACAACATATTTCTTGAATATGCAGGATGAGTGGAGGTTGAAGACAATCATGAAAAGTTATTGGATGGAATGGAGTGCAGTGATCAGACAATTTTGGTTTTATGTATTTGTTTTTATTGAGTAATAATGCCAATCCCATACCCAATCCCTGAATGATTTGTTAGCTGGATGGGTTTCACTTGATAAAAAATTATCTAGAGTAATTTTAAGTGTAAGTTGTGGGGTCGATACCCAAAACACATTTTCCCACACCCTCACTGGACACACCATGCCATTGTGCAGCGCACCTAGGAACCACCTATATGCAGCATGAGCACTATTCTATATCAAACCTCACTACGTGATTGGCCAGATGTGTTGGCTCCTAGAAATTATTGAGGTGACTCTCACATGTTCCCTAGTTGAGATGGTCGTCTAGTTATCTCAGTTGGACCCTTTTTTAGGTAAGGGGTATCCAAATAATCATAATAAGTGATATAAGTAAAATTAAAAAATATGGTTCATGATGTATTCCTATATAAAATAAATCCTAATTCAAAGCCTTTTCCCTCAAGGATGCCTCTTAAAAGACTTCTAATCAATACATGTTATCATTATTATTTTCAATCATCACACTCCTTAAGTCCCATACAAAAATACTCCTAGCACACAATTATTGGGTCCAACAAAATACCCCAACCATAAAATTGGATTTGTTCAGAATGAAATGAATTTGATTCTATGGTAAACATAAATCAATATTTCATGTACATGAATATTTTCAAGCATCTAAGAACCACCATGAGGATAATATTAATAGAAGGACACTGAGTTTTCTAAATAAATATCCTATAGATGGATAATATGGGTAATATCTTCAAGGAATATAGATTCCCATATGAATAAACTCATCTTGAAGAATGTCTTCTATAAATAAGAGAGTAGGTACACATTAAATTATGCAAAATGGATTGGTATTAAAATGGATTTGTGGCTCGATCCAAGATTAGAGGCCCAGACATTGATACATATCCCAATGGAATGAGAATCATAATGTTTAGAGTAAGGGGATATTAGACTCCTATGTAGATCAATATTTTTCGTAGTAAAAATAGGTTCATGGATGAATAACTATATGGTAAATGTTCTTAAATATATTTATCTCATACGTAGAAAATGTAATGTCATTTTTGGTGATGAAATTATGAGTAGGGACCCATGTTTTTTTATATATATTTCACAGATCTTGCTCTCATTCTACTTATCATGCTACAAAAAATTATGCCACTCTTTATAGTTTATGGACGTGTGAGATAACATGTATCATATAGTTTTACGGAATGAGTGGACTTGGTACACATATGTGGATATCCTAAAATGTTGATGTTATTTTATTTTTTCCAAGGTCAGTTGACAAACAGAACATGGATTCATTTTTGTTATAGGGATAGATGTTGGTCCCTAAGTGCCTTGTATCTTCTTTATTTCAACCCAAAAATTATTATATTATTTATATGGGGAAGTAATTGTATGCATGGACATTTATTTTTTACTATCAACCCTTTTTGGTTTTTCAACCAGATGAAAACTATGTCTCTTTCAATTGTATATTTTGAGTTCCTCCAAACCAATCCTATAATGTAGTTTAAGAACTTCTATCTTGGACCATTTGTGTTTAATTTTTAGATTCATCTATCTCAAACCATCATATTTTTTGGTTTAGGATATTTTTCCACAAACATTTTATTATTTTATATTAGGGTCCTTAATCTCTAACAATCTATTGTTGTAGTTTTGGATCTTTTAGCTCATTCCATCTATTATTGTAGTTTAGGGTCTTCTACCTTAGACCATCTATCATTCCTAGTGAAGTATGGGTATTCATGAAGGGTTATGAAAATCAACATCCTTGATGTGATTCTATAGAATGATTTTCCATGAAGTGTTATTAAACCTTACATTTATAATTGATATTCTAAAGAATGGTTGTTCCTGAAGGGTGATGGAACCCTATATTCTTGAAAAAAATGTGAAGGATGAATATACATGAAGGGTTATGAAACCGTTCATCCTTATTGAGATTTGAATTGATGTATAGTGAAATATAAGCGATGTTTAGTCAACATGGAATGTTGGGATATTGGTTGCGTAAATTGTGTGTCCATGATATTGAACCCAATAATGTGGAATGAGACTTACATGCCGGGGATGACCAAAAAACACTCTAAGGTATAGAGTTTCACCAAGGTGCTATTGGGGCTCAAGAGGATTAGGCATCCTTTATTATATGTAGGATACACCTCTAGATAATTGTTCACAGTCACTTATGCATGAGACTACAAATATTAATTACAGAGTAGAGCATATGGGTCCCCAATTCTTTCATAGGGCCACCAAAGTTTTTTAAAGATTCAATCATTTTGAAGCAGAAGTAGGATATTTATAAAAGAGCTATCCAAAATAGGTTATAGAACCCTAGGGAAGTTTAGTTTCTAGTTGGGAAGACAAATTCATTAACCATGTGGTTTTAATTCAGAATTTTTGGGAAATAAAAATTTTTATAAATGGAGTACCACATTATTTGATTGAGAAAGGGTACAACAGATGGTGACATAAAACCATGAATGGAAAAACCACTGGAATATTCAAGTTATGGAGATTGTAAATAATGAAATATGAATAAATGATTTAATATAAAATGGTGTTTAGTGGATAATGGATAATCATTTGTAATGGAGTAATCCAGTATTAAAAATAATCGAGAAAATATATCATGTGTTTAAGGGGGGCCTTTCTTTTGGGGCCGACCAGCCTCTAGGAAAAAGATCTTTGGCATGTTTCATTATATAGTGACCCATAGTGGGGTCTATTAAAATCATCTAGTCCTTTTTATCAATACACTATAAGGATAACCAAGAGAAATTAATTAATTCTGTGGTGTTCTACCAGAATGTTATCAACTCTTGGAGTTGGTGATTTTCATCTCATATTTCAGGGAAATTTTTATTTTTTTTGGAATGTGTGATATTCTATAAGGGTTCGAGCACCATAAAAAATAGTTTCACACCCTTGTTTATACACTATCATGATAAAAATTTGTTATGAACGATTACTCAAACTTTTCCCTAGACCAGGGGCTCCAACAAGCATGGATCATCTTTTACTAAGGCCAAAAGATGGGGGGCATGAGATTTTTTTCATTTTTAATTCTCTAATATTTTTCTAAACCCCAACGATGATGTATTTAGTGAGATGAGACATGAATTTTTATCAAAATTCTCTTTTTAGTATTTCACCTTGAAGAGTTTTTTCTATCATTCACTAGATGTTTAGGCTCTTTATATTTGGGCTATCAAAGGCTAATGTTTATGTTCATAAAACCTTGAACAAGTGACTGTAGTTTATAGTCATGATAAACAAAGACCATACATGAGGGGAGTGTTATAAGAAACCCTCAATATGATTCACAATATCATTATTACTCCAATTTCCTTTGGGTAAGGAGATGAAATATTATAAAACAATGGATCAAGGTTCAACGATCATGAGTAATGGTTTGGTATAATCATACTGAAAATGATCATGAATCACTCTATTGTGATGAGATACACTATGATGATTTCTGAGATCTCATGTATAAGAAGGAAATTTTTGTAGGGAAAATATGACTCTATTTGACTCATATATGAACTATATGGAGATCAATCAATTTCATGGTAAAATGGATGGATATTTTCTCATTTTCAATGGTTGTGAATGGTTGGAGGCAACCCGATATGGTCATGACGTGATTTGTGATCTATAAATTTGGGTTCTGAAAAAAATTATAGAAGCAGCCTGAACATTTTTAGACCAACATTGGGAACTTGTGCTCCTTCTATATTAAATATTGACGGGTTATGGTCTAAATTTTTTAACATATGTAGTGAGTGAGAAATTTTCTAATTGTTTAACATCATGTGATGAAGATGTCATTCTCACAACATTGGTTCATTTATCAAGGATGTAGGAACTGATTTGATATTTGGCAAGATATCCCAGGGGAAAAATTACATTGGCTGAGAGAATTTATATAAGGGTAGAAACTTTTATTCATAAATAGGATTATTTATGGGTAGTGATATGTTGGAGCCCCTCGTAGGAATATTTATCACACGATCTAGTAAGTCGTGTATAGATCGAACTCATACATGGGTAGAGAGGGTGGGTATGAATTGTCCCTGTTTAAAGAGAGTAATATGAAATTATTATAACTAGGATTCACTAGGTTTCCCTGTATATATTTTAAGGGATAGAATCTTGTCATATTCATCTCCCTTAAAAAGATCACACCTCACTAATATGAATCATATACAGGGGAGATATGCGTTCTATATTCTTGCCTTATTTTGTATAAACATCATGTTTGGATAAGGGGGCCTCTATATAGATCTGTCACATATATAGGGATATGGAATTTACATATTTAATTATCATATAGAGGTGAAACAATCATCCAATTCACAGATTCATATCTGGGATGACAAACTCTATAAATTTTTTTTGTCTTTAATGATGTACCATACGTCATGTAATTGAGAATCGTTCGATTAGGATGTTTTTGTACAATTTAAAATCATTCTAATAAGATGTTTTCATGATGAAAATGTGATATAAATAGTAAATTTCACTTAGGGGAGTGAATAACTCAAGAAATTTGGAATTAACAGAATATTCATACCTCAAAATGGAATGGTACAAAGATATGATATCATAATTTTGAATTGAAAATGGGTATGATTCACATATGTGAAACATAAGGAGTATCAATATTCTCTTTAATTGTTGGCTTATAGGGGATTAAACTTATAACATCATAATTTCAATGTTAACCTGTTGGGGAATTTATTGGGTCTATGTCACCCATTGATCATAGTGGAAGCACATCTTCCATACACATAGTAATGTAATACTTGGGTTTAAAGAGGCCTCTCCTCTAGGAACAAAAAACCTCTACACACAAAATCCTTTCAATTTATTCATTCAACAATGATTCCATGTTGGGTACCTTAAGCTTTTCCAGTACTTTTTATCATATTATTACAGGGGAGAACCATGAGATATGGTTCCCAAGGTTCCTGGAGTTCTAAGAGAAAGATATCACCCTAAATAATTTTTTGGTATCAACTAAGTTGTTGAAGATATGAAGTTGTTTTATGGATAATTTACAGTTAATTATGGTTTTTTGAACCCTAAATACTGTGATAATTTTATTGAACCCATTTTTATGGGAATGGATAAAACATGTGAGTCTTGAGTACACAATCATCATAGGGTATAATTATTTTATCAAGAAGACCTCATGTCAGGCCATTTAGAGTCATGTGACTACGAAATTATCACGAAATTTAAGGTCACATGACTAGGATATTTCAATGATTTTCCCTAAATTTAGGATCTATGAGTCACTACATATCCCATTATATGGTAATTGATCCATGAATAGTTCTATGTTAAGATAATTCCTTTCCCAGGTCTAACCCTTATGAAAGGGATGGGGAATTTTTATCCTTCTCATTATTTCTAGACTCATTTTATGAGCTTCGAGTGTCAGTACATATCCTATGGTAAAAATAATCAAAAAATGTGTATTTATTATATACATTTCACATATTTTAGAATCATGCTTCTAAGACATGGAATGTGAAGTGAGAAACAATTGAGTCATTTATGATTCCTCATGGTCATGGGGAAAACAAAAGATATGTATCAGGGGAATGAATATGGAAAAGAGGGAATCCAAAGGGATTTCAATGCTTATGTTATGAATTTATGTAGGATACATACACTGAAATGAAAGGGTATAATAATTTAATGTCACAATCTTTATTTAACAATGGGTACAATTCATCGATGAGTAACATTGAGGGTATCTGAATCTATTTGAATGGTTTGGTTATGGGAACTGTATGTAACAACCCAAGATTATCTGAGTCAAATGAAGGCTGAAAACAATGGGTACATGTCAACCATTAATAATGGAGTAAACACATATTCAATGCATTTAGGATAATTTATCCTAGGATTAAGGGGGACCACTCCTCTAGGACCAAATATCCTCTAGGAACAATATCTTTAGCATTGTGTCACTGACTAGTGAACCATAGTTGGGACCCTTTGGTTTAGATATTCCATGTTATCATTTTTCTACAGAGGATATCCAGGATCTATGGAGGTCCATGTCCTTTTGGTTCCATGATAAGCATATCATGCTGAGAAATTGGTTGGTATTTACATAGATATCAAATATATGATGTTAAATTATAGATAAAATATTATACAATATGTGTTCCGGGACATTAATTATCCAAAAAAATGAAGTGAACACATTTTCATGGCTAAGAAATAAGAATAAAATTCCCAAATACACATTCATCAGCAGGAGATCTATTTGGAATAATGACCACTTAATGAGAAATTTAATATATTGTGACCAGGATATTTCCTTGTAGTTTAATGACATGTGACTAGGCTATGTTTTTGTGGTTTTACATCATGAAACTATGAAAAAATTCCGAATCCACGAAATTTTTTGTTGATTCCTGCTATGTTGGATTCCCTAGTTCCCTAAACTCACATGAGATATGCCCGATATGAGAAAAAGGGATAAATAAGTTATCGATTAAGATGTACAAGATTACATAATGGGAATATATGGGGGTGATAACAATTTACTACGGGTTATTACCAATGAAAAAATATTAATCTAATGGAAGGACATGATTGGGAGTGATGATACTCCTGGATGGGCCTAGAATGGAGGTTCCATGCATCACTGCGTATCCAATGATGGGTGGAATCACGCCACATATAGTTCTTTAATGGATACCTTTATATGTCCATCCGGTATGCAATGAGGGTACATTCTTTATATATTTTTTGAATGAAACAATTATTTGGGATTTTTACATCACCGCTTATCATTTGATAGTATGACTTAAGCCACATATAGTTCTTGAAAGGGGAAATTACATGTCCAGGCCTGACCCATAAGCAGAGCAGGGGGAATATTGGTTACTATTTATATTGCATCTAGACCCATGACTTGATATTTCGGTGTCACTACATGTCATATTATTGAAATAATTAAGAAATACATTGTTATTAAATAGAAGACTCCCAATATAGGTATGACCCATGTGTATAGGGGTCATTTTTTCCATTAATATTATGGTTGAACCAGAGATTTGAGATTTAGAAAACACTATGTATATTGTAATAATAGTAATCAAGAAACATGTAGTTATTGAAATCGAAAACTATATATGAGGATGTAACTCAAACATAGGTATGGTATTAATTGATTTAGTTTTCACATGGATCTATCTCATGTGTATTGAACCTTCAATGAAATAACATATGCCATGTAGTTTAACATCATGTTCTAAAGACACCTCCTGTGTAGTTTAATTTCATTTGGTATGGTTGAATTATGGGAAATATAATTTCATGCGTTAAGGAAGTCTTCCATACTATTTAATGTCATGTGATAAAGAATAAAGATGTTGTGTAGTTTAATGTCTTGGTTCCAAGACATGGGATTCAAGGTAGTTTCAAGTCTTACTACAGGGAGTTGTGATGCCATGTTGTTTATTTTTTTGTTTTCAAGACATGGGATGTGGTGTAGTTTAGATACTTACTTCCAAGACATGGGATGTTGTGATATTTAGTGTCTTGTTATGTAGTTTAGTGTCCTACAGACATTACTTGGGATGTTGTGCAGTATGTAGTTTGGCTTCTAGAACTTTGGATTATTGACAACAACTATGAAAATCATTCATTAGAAACCATGCATATGTGAGAGGTATAATGAATTAATCAATCATATTATCCAAGAGTATTCTCTCTTGGAATAAACAATATGTGTTATGTAATACCTTTACCTGCAACATTTTACAAGTCAAAGTTTCATTTTTAGTATCCTTGAGGTTCTATGAATGAATACCAGTTCTCCTCAAAGGACGGGCATGTGAGAACATTTTCAATAATACTATCCCAGGGTTTCTCATATAATTATGATATTTATGGATTCCATGTACAAGAATATTCTCTTCCTTGGGGACATGGTAAATTAGAATTATCCATATCTTCCTCATCATCATATACGAATGTTGGACGAAGCTTTTCCAATCAGTCAGTAGAGTGTTTTCAAGATACAGAGACAAATGTGTAATTGGCATTTGTTATGTTCTTCTAATCTTGGGTCTTGGCCTATAGTCAACACAACCAAGTCCCACATAAATTGGTGTGTATATAATATATTTATGACTCTCATATTATTAATATGGTATGTTTCTATCCTTTAATCGTTGATAATATTCAGTCATATTCTGGTGTAGAAAAGGCATGCACTCATTATCTAGACCATTTGGGTTCTCATAGTAAGAAGTTGTGAGGCGACATTACATGGTTTGGAGTTTTTTTCAAACTATGTCTCTACATATATCTCGGTCGACCTATTCCTCCTCAAGGTTATATGATTTAATTCTCTTTGTTTTTAGGATATTATTCTAAATGTCTCTTATTGAAGTGGGTATGTGTTCCCACACCAATCCTTCTCCTGCAATCAGAATATACCGATCAAATTTATGCATGGGGGGATGGATCTATTCCTAAAATATGTTTTCTAATTGGATATTATAAAAAAAATTTATGAGCTAGAGTGAATAATAGCCTACTCTCTCATGTTAGAAACATTCCACATTTGATGATATTTCCTTGATGTCCAGATTTGAGTGGTCAAGGAGGTGTCCAATTTTTTAACTCTCTCAATAGTTGACTGCGGGACATTAACAGTTTTGTGATATTACTAGGAAATATATTTTACTATAGCAGTGGCACATTCAAGGAATCTATAATTTCTGCCTGATATTGATGATAGCTCCCAGAGATTGAGATGCTGCATATTTTATCACCATGTGATGGGGACATTTTCCATGCAGTTTGACATCTTGTGGTAAGAATGTATTTATGTATTTTAACCTCATGTGTCTAGGAAGTATCCTATCATAACTTTTAATGGGGGAAAAGTTTATGATGGAGCATGGAATACTCTTATTCATATTTCATGAGTTTCAGGATATTATTATTCTATCCATAATTTATTTACCAATTTATATAGCCAATTATTAACGATATTTTAACACTCTGTTATGTTTATGAGACATCAATGGTAAGTGAAGTGATTCTAACATCCTATCCCACACAGCCTCCTCCATTTTTTGATTACAATCAAATCATTTCAATGTAATATTAAAATTATATAGGGACATTGTTTGGATCGAAGGAATATACTAAGTTTCGTCA
The DNA here is from genome assembly GCA_963277665.1 of Viscum album. NCBI lineage: Eukaryota > Viridiplantae > Streptophyta > Magnoliopsida > Santalales > Viscaceae > Viscum > Viscum album. The sequence goes on along the minus strand of OY728145.1, from coordinate 1,441,802,540 downwards.
TTCACTAAGACTAGGTTGCTTATCCCAAGGAGATATGCAGCTCATACTGTTTTTCAAAACATGTATACCCTATTCAATGTTCTTAGATAAATAGATTATGGAATAATTTATCGATGGTTCCAAAATCACCTCATCTAACTTCTTTTAATGAGAGCCCTTTATGTTAACCCCAATGTCTATTAAATTGTTTCCGACGCTTTCCGCCGGGGCGCACGCATCCATCCGTCCGCGGAGGAGGACGCGCTGCGCTATTGCCCCGAATTACCGCTTTCCAATGGCAGGCGGCATTCGCTCCTTATTCAGGGACGTCTGCACCATGATCAAAACGGGATGATGGGATGTCGGTTCATCCTTCTGTGGATTCCTCCTCAGAACTCGTCACCTAGTTCAGGTCTCCCCCATAGATTTAATACGTTGTTCGTGAAACTCTTCCCAGTTCCATGTTTCCATGGACGCCGGTTAATTACACAGCTTCTGTCGGGACATTCCAAAGGGTCTGGTCAGGGCAACAACCTTCAGTCAGGGGAGTAGTCACGTTGAAACATCAGTAGCGTGTCTAGATGCTGGGGAACCGGCATGTCTGTCTATTATCCCTGGTCATAGGGATTCTCGAGGGCATGGAAGCCCGAGGTATCCCACATTGAGCGCGGGGAATTATATGCCATTGACACATATCTGAGTTTTTCCTCAGCTTCTTGAGTTTAACACAAGGTATGTCGCGAGTTTAACGTCCAGCAGAGACGGATCATCCTGATCAGAGAATTAGCTATAATGGATCGGATTGAGGGATTTCCTTTGAAGGGGTGTCGATACCGGGACCATCCCATGGGCGGATGTGAAGAGGAGCGTACCGACATGGTCTCACTAGGATATGACGGTCCGGGTGAGAATCCGGGTGGATGATGGATGGATGAATGAAGTGGAGGGGGGAATGGCATGGGACCATCGCAAGGGCGATAGTGAAGTTGGGCTTGAGTCTTGAAGAGACCTCCTACGTATCCACATGGAAGGGAATCAAAGTCCGCGTAGTTCGGGATGGTACTGGTGAACCGACATGAAGGTGGACCTTGGTCCGATGGATATCATCAGCAAACCGACATGAATGGGGAGGACCAGGAGGGTCCTAGTGGTGGTGGGCTTGGGTCTCATGGAGACTTCCTACAATCCATGTTGTGACATGGATCAAAGACCACATAGTTCAGAGGGGATTTGTCGGCGAACCGACGTGAAGGTGTACCTTGGTCAGATGGGTGGTGGGCTTGAACCTCGTGGAAGGCTTCCTACGTACCATGCCTTGACATGGATCAAAGACCTCATAGTTCAAATGGAGTCCATCAGCGAACCGACGTGAATGTGAAACTTGGCCCAATGAGAGATGGGCTTGAACCTCGGAGAGGCTTCTTACGTACCATGCCTTGACATGGATCATGGACCTCGTAGTATAAAGGGTTTCATCGGTGAACCGACGTGAAAGTAGATCCTGGGGTCCACTAGTGGTGGGATTGAACCTTGGGAAGCTTTCCTACATACCACGCCTTGACATGGATCAAAGTCCTTGTAGTTCAAAGGATTGATGGAATACAGTTTAACGTCATGCGGGATGGTAGTGAACCCTGACGTGAATAAACGATGGGCGGTGGGCTTGAACCTCGTGGAGGCTTCCTACGTACCATGCCATGACATGGATCATGGTCCCCGTAGTTCGGAATGGTGGTGGGTGTCGGCGAACCGACGTAAATTAGGGACCTTGGTCCGATGGGAGATGAGTTTTAACCAATGGGAGGCTTCCAACGTACCATGCCTTAACATGGATCAAAGTCCTCGTAGTTCGGATTGGGAAAACGGATTGCCGTCGGGCTGGAATGCAGTTTAACGTCATGCTGGACGCAGGTAGAACTCGACGTGAATTGGGTGAAGGTTGGGCTTGAACCTCATGGAGGCTTCATACGTACCATGCCTTGACATGGATCAAAGACCTCGTAGTTGAAATGGGTGTGCAGTTTAATGTCATGTGGGACAAGGGCATATAGTTTAACGTCATGCTGGACGAGGGTATGCAGTTTAACGTCATGCTGGACGAGGGTATGTAGTTTAACGTCATGCTGGATGAGGGTATGTTATGGCTAATTCCAACTCTAAGCCCACGTGAGTCATGCTTGATGTGAGAAACAAGAGACAGCAAGGACCTGATGATCACGCCACGAAGGGTGCGTCTGTGTGAAGCGAAGAGGGGCTTACGCATTTGGTGGCCCATGGTGCTGGGACTTACTCCAGGATGGAGGCTCGGAGTGCGACAGGGCGCAGCGAAAGAGGGATTTGGGTCCAATGATGGGAGGTGCCTCGTTCCCTATCACACACTCCATTAACCTTGGTAGTGGGGAAGTACGGAGATGCAGAGGTGCAGCCATCCGTTGGGGAACTAGGGTCGTCCTTCTCCTGAGAATATATGCTGCTCCAATAATAATGATATCATCCCTTGTGGATGGGTGATTCCACTCCTTTGGAGACAAGTGGCGTAAAAAATGTTCGAGCTGGGGGGACCCTTCGTGAGAGGCACGAGGTCGGGTCACAGTTTGACGTCATGTGTTGAGGACGTGGTGCTTGGCAGTTTAACATCCTGCAACTCGAATGAGGTGGGCTCACTCCACACCCCTAGGACTTACATAACTGGTACCCTTTGCTCCTTGGGGGAGGGAAGGTACCAGAAAGGCCATGGTCAAGGGGGGTTGTGGAGCGAACCAGTGAGGGGTCCACATTAGCATGGCTATGTGAAGAAGCAATAGCCGTTAGCGTGCCTATGGGAAGAAGCATTAGGCGAAGCAACTCTACGAGTGGTATTGTCCGTGGGACTTTGAAATCAGATCGTGCATACCTGGAGGGTCGCACGGGAAGAGGAATTCCCAAGAAAAGATGTGTGCTTCATGAAGTGGAGTGCATTGGCCTTATCATGTGTCATGGGTGTGAGTAGAGGGTGCTTCGCGAAGTGGAATATTATTCATGGAGCACTTCCTCGCGAAGAAGAGGTTCCTCACGAAGCAGGGTGCTGCGAAGTAGTGTGTGTCGCGATGTTTAGTGATCCTGCCTTAGCATAGGGATCACTAGTACAGGTTGGGTGTTTTGCAAAGCATAAACGCTCTGTGGCTGCCCGGGTTCCCATGGGAAACCCCCTCCTTCGCGAATGCCCTTGAGGTTCGCGAAGGGCATCCCTCTCGGAAGAGGGGCTCAAAACGAGTCAAAGTGAAGGCGTCACGCGAAGTAGAAGTACCTCGCAGAGCTCATGATTACCAGGGGCAAAGAGTGCTTTGCGATTCAGGAGAGGATAAGACGAAAGGTTGGATTGTCCATCCTTGGGACTTAGGGGGAGCCCAGTATTTATAGGCAAGGGGCACCGTGAATCCGAACTCACGCGCCACCTCAAGTGCTTCGCGGCGCGCGCGAACATCAGCGTCGTTCGCGGAGAGTTACCGCTTCCGGAGCTTCGCGGCGGGATCGCAAAAGTCAATCTCGTTTGCGGAGAGTTACCACCTCTAGAGCATCGCGGTGGGCTTGCGAATGTCAATCTCGTTCGCAGAGAGTTACCGCCTCCCGTGCTTCGCCGCGGGCTTGTGAATGTCAATCTCGTTCGAGGAGAGTTACCGCCTCCGGAGCTTCGCGAGCGGCATTGCTCGGGGCGCTACGCATCGGTTCTTCGCGAGGCAGCTTGTCGGCCTTCTTTTCCGTCCCTGCCTTTCATGCAATATTTTGGCGCCCAAAATGCCCCCCCTCAGACTTGGAGCCGTGGAGGTTGAAGGGTCGATGTCTGAGGGAAAATCGCCAAAATTGTCGGCGGTTCGCGATGCGACTTCGTGAAAAGGGCCCACGATGCTGAGTGGGGCCACAGATCCGGGCACGCCGCGATGCTCCGCGCGGGTTAGGCACGCCGCGATGCTCCGGGGTCACTGCCTATAAATTGGGGGGGTCGACCTCTTTTGTCTTCACGCGACTTCCTTGTATTTTTGTGCTCTCGACTTCGTGAAGCTCCGCATACTCCGTGCCTACTCTCCGCGAATCGAGCTTCGCGGAGAACCGTGGGTATCTGACTCTACGACCGTGCCAAGAGAACTCTTGTTTACCGGCCTAGGCTAGACTCTGCGGGTCGGTCTCGTGACTGACCTTCGCGATCCGTCTTCGCGATCCAGCTTCGCGATCCTTTCTGAGAGAGAAAAAAATCTTCTCGAGTGCTAGAACTGAAATGGCCCATCGAGAAGCTGTATTGGGGGTTCATGCAGATGCAGCCCATCGGGATGAGATGGCCAACTGTACAGGCCTTGGGGATATGGTCCGTAGCCACTCGGACCACGCATCATTGACAGATCTGCTATCAGAGTGTCAGAAGAATTATCTGCAGTGTAAGAAGCTGCCATTGTACGGATTCGGGTTGAGGGATGACGTCTTCATCCCTAAGGCGAGTAGAGATGAACCAGCTTGCTGGTTCAGGAGCACACCATTTCAGCACCAATGGTTCAGGGTGGCTGATGGTCATGCGCTGGAGGACTTCACACCCGTCACCACTGACTGTCTCTACAACCATGTGAATGATATTGACGGGAAGCCACTACAACCGGAGACGTCCCCTCCTCTCTACCGTACCATGCTGAAGGCTGCTTTGCAGGATTCAAATAAGGGATGGTCCGATGAGTGGGACCTACGCCAGGGCGGAAACTTTACTGATGATTGTGCTTGGGCCTACTGGGTAGGCGCCTCATGCGAGGAGTTTGGGGCTGAGCTGAGGAGAGTGGGGTTATATGAGGCGTCATGGGCCTCCCAATTCCACATTTACCAACCGAAAAAACTGATGCCAGAATTACTGAGCTGATGGTCTTCTATGACCAATACCTTTCACCTGCATCACAGGGAGGTGGGCATCAGCCTCTGGGATGTCCACCATATTTCTGGGGTTCCGATCTTGGGGTCCATGTATGATGAGTTCCTCCCCGTCATGAGTGCGTGGGAGGATACAGAGCGAATGCCGCGACTGGAGTCCATGCTGATGGCACTCGTCCCTGGAGAGGACAAGGAGGCAGTGAGGGATGTCCACTTTAGGATATGGTTCAAGTGCTTCCTGAATTTCCCAGAGAATCGAGAGTTCCCTCAGAGGCCTTGAACTTGTCCGAGGGAGGCCCAACGTGGTAAGGGGCACTTGTATTGGCGGGTCCTGGAGGACTGCCAATGGAAGACTTAGGGTTTCTGTGTCAGCACTGAACAACAGCCGATAGTCAAGCTGGCAGCGTTCATCACAGCTCTCATCTGCAGTTGGATTCTACCGGTGAGGGATACAAGCATGGGGGTACGACCCAACTCGTTTATTATGGCGTCCATGTTGGCCATGGGGCGGCAGATCAATCTGGGGATTCCAATGCTCGCCAAACTGTACAGAATGATGCGGCACATTAGCGAGGGAAACAAGCCGCCAAGGATATGAGGGCCCTTCTACCTCATGTATGGGAGGATCGCAACACACATCAGGGGGATTTATGAGTATCCAAACCCTATTTCTCCGCCGGGATCAAATTTATGCACCTCCATCCTGAATGCGGTCGAGAGCTTCCCATTCAAACTAGCTGTGTCGATGGTGCTGAATCAGGTGTGGAGGGCAGATGAGTTTAATTTTCACCCCTTCTCATTGCCGACCAGGATACTTACTGACGATGGGCGGGGAACGGAAGAACATCGGGCTTACCTCCTGGCCTTTCGAGGTGGAGTTTTGGTGGCACGAGTAGATCGTGATCCACTCTGCGAACCGTACACCCCGCATCATTTTGCGAGGCAGTTTCGGTGCCTCCAGTGGCTGACCCCATAGGTCTACTGGGAGGTGCGTCACGAGGAGCACCCATGTGTGATGAGGCAGCTGTGGCTCATGTTCACACGGGAAGATGGGAAGATGCGAATTGCATTGCCTCCATCCACCGCCGCTTTCGGATTGGTGAGGGAGTATGCCATTAGTTGAGAGGATGCTTACCTAGGGGATATGATGAAGCAGCCAACTATTTGGGTCGGTGATGGAGAGCCTCCACTATCTCGAGGTCAGGGTCGGAGGGTATCTAGGGCCTCTCATGGTTGCGGGGCTGCCATGGCGGCGAGACCCGCAACGGCCGGAGGTGTGGCAGCAGCGGCTAATCCGGTGATTCCAGAAAAGCAGGGCCATCCGGAGGGGCAGCCACTGAGGGGATTTCGTAGGATATCCACTCAGGCTCTGGGGAAGCGCCTGCGTCATATCGACATGGCAGAGGATGCCGTCTTCCCGGAATCCTGGAACATTTGGGATGTCAACCGGAAATTCCTCATCCCACCCGAGATATGGGCCCACCTGAATCACTTCGGGATGTAATTATCGGGCATAGGCCTAGTCCGGGCTTGATTCATGGCGTCTCCGGCAGAGGCAGATCAATACTTGGAAGAGCTAGAGGATTACATCCACTCTAGTGGTGTCCCTCGCCCAATGACAGACCGAGTGAGGGTACTGCTAAATCGAACTGTCCCCCCACAGTTATCAGCCGCCGATCTGAGGGAGCACTTCCCCCTTCCGAAAGAATCAGAGGACTCCTCTCGGGAGGATGAGGCTGGAGGAGGGAGCCTGTTGGAGGAGGGTGAGGTCGGAGATCAAGGATCAGATTCTGATGATTTTCTAGAGGCTCTCGAGGTAGCATTCTGAACTTCATTCCTTGTGGTCCATTCTCGGGCCACTATGGACTTCTCTATGATGTTTGAGCCATGCAGGAGGATTTTGTTCGCATGCCTTGTTCTCCCCCCTCGGCGGGTGATGATGCGGGACCTTCAGAACCCGTGCCTATGGCTACGTCTAGTTCCGCGTCTGGTGGGACCAGAGCACCCGAGGTGGATCCTCCGGAATCTCCAGACCTTCCAATATTATACTGAGGGCCTCACCTTGGGGTCCCATCAGTACCGGCTCAAGAGCAGCGCCAGGAGGTCGATCTCCGTAAGTTTCCTCTACTGGTTTCCTTGTCGTCAAATGTAGACAATGCCAACGGGTGGCGGATCTGCAACGCTCTTTTGACGGGGTCAACCCGTCCATTGGGTAAGACGACCCCCGGGTATTGTAACAAACCAAAAACCTTTTATCGGTACTTTCGTGCTTCAATTTCTTCTTTCTTCGTTTTGAATGTCGTAGCGCGCACGATTTACACTATTTCAATCGCCTCGTTACATCCCAACAATGATTGTGGGAAGTTCGGCGATAATTCTCCAAGCCCACGTGGGTCGAGCCTGATGTGAGAAATAGGAGACAGTTACCTTCTCGTCCCACCTAACATTGGAGTGGAGACCATGCTCCGGGCATCCGAGATTTGGATTGCCAGTCCGGATTTCCGAATGATGGGTGGGGCCTGACCGGAGAAGGAACGTTTCAGAACAGCCAACTTAACGTTTCTTCAGCGTGCCCTCATGTACAAATGGTGCAACACCAGGGGTACTGGAATCAGTCCGAACAGACGGAAATGGGAAGCGTGAATTACGATGCCTAAGATTCGGACCGTTGTGGGGATGGCGTGACAGTAAGGGACAACCGTTAACCAAGGAGGAGAAGCGGCATCCTTACTGCGTTAGCCTGTAATGGGGAAAAAATGAGGGTCAACTGTTGACCATGTTTGAAACACCGAAACATGTTACAAATATTGTCGGTCAATCTTTCAGGACATTGACCCAGGACAGTTGGCGAACCATAGGTCAAACATCTATACTGTTAGGGGGTCCTTCCAAACATGACCAGTCTTCCAGAATGTTGGCCCAAGACGGTAGGTGAGCCGATGCAGCATGAGACTAGGCCGTTAGGGGGTATCGTCAGACATGAAAGGGGATGAGGGTCCGAATAAGGGGCACGCAAAGCGTGGAACATGGAGTGATGGTTTGTCCAAACAGAATCCAACACATAGGTAGTGACACCACCGTGGTGGGAGTACGCCAGATGGGCACGTTGTTTTGGTCATGGATCCTTCCTTCTTCAGGACAGGGCCTCTCTAGCGAGGGGTCCGGCTAGGGGGGCGGAAAGGGGAAGGATCAGATCAATGATTTCTGTGTGCTGGACCGTAGTCAAAATACCAGGGTGTCTCTATGTATCCCATGAGGATGGCAATCAAGCCATACGTAGTTCTGGAGCACAGTGCAGTCATAGAGGGCGTTGGGGAGCATGTCCGAGCAAAAACCTTTTATCGGTACTTTCATGCTTCAATTTCTTCTTTCTTCGTTTTGAATGTCGTAGCGCGCACGATTTACACTATTTGAATCACCTCGTTACATCCCAACAAAGATTGTGGGACGTTCGGCGATAATTCTCCAAGCCCACGTGGGTCGAGCCTGATGTGAGAAATAGGAGACAGTTACCTTCTCGTCCCACCTAACATTGGAGTGGAGACCATGCTCCGGGCATCCGAGATTTGGATTGCCAGTCCGGATTTCCGAATGATGGGTGGGGCCTGACCGGAGAAGGAACGTTTCAGAACAGCCAACTTAACGTTTCTTCAGCGTGCCCTCATGTACAAATGGTGCAACACCAGGGGTACTGGAATCATTCTGTACAGACGGAAATGGGAAGCGTGAATTACGATGCCCAAGATTCGGACCGTTGTGGGGATGGCGTGACAATAAGGGACAACCGTTAACCATGGAGGAGAAGTGGCATCCTTACTGCGTTAGCCTGTAATGGGGAAAAAATGAGGGTCAACCGTTGACCATGTTCGAAACACCGAAACATGTTACAAATATTGTCGGTCAATCTTTCAGGACATTGACCCTGGACAGTTGGCGAACCATAGGTAAAACATCTATACTGTTAGGGGGTCCTTCCAAACATGACCAGTCTTCCGGAATGTTGGCCCAAGACGGTAGGTGAGCCGATGCAGCATGAGACTAGGCCGTTAGGGGGTCTCGTCAGACATGAAAGGGGATGAGGGTCCGAATAAGGGGCGCGCAAAGCGTGGAACATGGAGTTATGGTTTGTCCAAACAGAATCCAACACTTAGGTAGTGACACCACCGTGGTGGGAGTACGCCAGATGGGCATGTTGTTTTGGTCATGGATCCTTCCTTCTTCAGGACAGGGCCTCTCTAGCGAGGGGTCCGGCTAGGGGGGCGGAAAGGGGAAGGATCGGATCAATGATTTCTGTGGGATGGACCGTAGTCAAAATAACAGGGTGTCTCTATGTATCCCATGAGGATCGGAATCAAGCCATACGTAGTTCTGGAGCACATTGCAGTCATAGAACAACACTGATAGGTGAAATCCTCTCTAGTAGAGGCTCTGGTGCATCCCATGATCAACATGGGGCATCCTGAACTTGTTCAGGGTAGAACCACATTTTAGTGTCATGCATCGAGGACACATGGACTCCTGTAGTTTAATGTCATACAATAGGACATGGAATAAATGGGAAGATCCCAGGGAGCATGTGGTGCGATAGATATGAAACTGACGTGAATGAGGACTTGGAGTCCAAATCACACCACGAACCCCCAGAGGAAACTCTTCAGGTCGAGGGACCAATAGAGAGGATTAGGCTGGGCCCGAAGCAGAGTGGTCGGGAATTCCTACCTACCCAATGAGGATGGGAATCAAGCCATACGTAGTTCTGGAAGTGCATTTTAACGTCATGTAGGATGACGATAATCCTGGACATGCTGGTACACATCCCTCCAAAACTACTAAGCCCACTTGAGTCATGCTCAGTGTGGGAAACAGGATGTAGTGGTGGGAATTTCCCGACACAAAAAAGGGGAATGTTAGGGCAAAGGGACGCTCGGTGAATACCGGCCCAATGACACTAACACAATCATTTAGCGTACCTAGATGCGCGAAGAGAAAGGGTCGAGTATGATGGAATTCCACTTGAACATGAGGAAGTGGAAATGTGTGAATCATGGCTCTCGAGATTCAGATCACGATGATGGTGGCGCGACGATGGAGGATAAATGTTTACCGTGGCTGAAACCCAGCATCCAGATCGTGTTAGCCTAGAATGGGGACAAATAAATGAGGGTTGACCATTGACCATGTTTGAAACACGGGACCATGTCACAAATGTTGTCAGATATCCGTAGGGACGTTGGCCCGAAACTATTAGAGGGCCCTTAGGTCCAGCATTCATGGAGATCCCTTAAGCCTAGTATCCATGTAGTCCGAGGGTCCTTTAGGATGTGGAAGAGAATGAGGATCCAAATAGCGAGCTCATGAATCATGGTCATGGGATGACGAGGATGACCCTATGAAAATCCCACACATCGGGCTCTTTGTCAAAACACATCTGAGTACGGCAATAAGACGCATTAGATAGAGGGAGCAGATTCCTTTCCCATAGGGAGATCTTAGTTTAGGGTCATAGAATTCGGACCATGGATGGGAGGAGACATAAGAGGTACATGGTGGAGTAACTCAAACACCTGGCATGAATGGGAATAGGGGGTGTTTACGGTGCGGTGAACAACCTAACGTGAATGAGGACGTAATCCCATATTACACCGCACGACCCCCTTGGGAGAGGTTTTAGGTCAAGGGACCAAAAGAGAAAGTTATGCTGGGCCCACGGGAAAGTTCCAGGACGCTCATATGTATCTCATAAGGATGATAATCAAGCCTCACGTAGTTCTTGATGGACATTAGACCATAAATGGGTAAATGGAGCAGGGGACACATGGAAACAAAACCCGACGTGAAGGAGGACCTAATCCCTTCTTACCATGCATTCTCTGGGGAAATGCTCGAGTCGAGGGACCGAACACAAAGGTTAGGCTGGGCCCGCGGGGAGGTTCTCGGGCACTCCTACGTATCTCATGAGGATGAGAATCAAGCCACATGTAGTTATTAAAGGTGACATGGTAAGATACCAGTGCCAGGGGAAAGGGGGAGTGCGGCCGTGGCCCATGCACTAAAAGAAGCGGAATGTGATAAATCTTGTTTGTCCTTTAAGGTGAGTGGTTTTTTTTGTGAAGTGATAGGCCTAGAGTAGTAGGTCGTGGTGATGCCACAAGGATCAAGCTGTTATGGGTGTTGACAAATGGCATGGCAGGTGACCAATACCCAACGTGATGTCCTCTACAACGACGTCACCACAATGCAGTGTCGTTTTTCATCGTGCGGCCAGGATGATAATATCACAGTTTAGGGTCGTATGATAGGACCAAGCATGAATTTTATCGTCATGCAGCGTAGACGTAGCAGAGAAGATACTAGGCGGGGAACGTGCGTAGTGTTATAAAACACAATTGATGGAGACATGATCCCACATCACACTGTACGCCACTCGGAGAGGGAGACCTTAGGCCGAGGGGCCTATATAGAGGTAAGAGGTGAAACAGGGGGAGTGACTGGCTCCCTTAATGGGCTGTACCCAATGACAGGGCATCTGGGCGGTCCTACGTATCCCATGAGGATGGGAATCAAGCTGAACGTAGTTTTGGATGGATCATAGTTTTTGGTCTTAGAGCTCAGACCATGAATGGTAACAACCTCCCAAGTTAGCGCAGACGTCAACCCGATCCCTATTCCCACGTGAGTTAAACTCGGTGTGGGAAACAGGGGGGCATCCTTATCGCAATAATTGGGGCATCCATCAGAGGGGAGTCGGAAGAGAGCCTCGATGGACACCTTTGATAGGGCTTGTTTCCCCAACACGCAGACGTGCACGGAGGAAAAGTACCAAGAGTTCCGAGACTCTACTTGGACACGGTCAAGTGATGAAGGGTGTCAATCGTGTACCCCACATTTTGGGCTTAATGGGTTGGTGTGGCGATAGAGGAAAACTATCAACCATGGTGGAAATATAGCATCCATATCACGTTAGCCTGAGGTGGGAACAACAAACGAGCATCGACCACTGACCCTATTCGCAACACGGGATTTTATCAATTTGTTGTCCAAAACCCTCGGGGGAGTTGGCCCGTAATGGTAGGAGAGACCTTGGGCGTAGTATCTAGGCCATTCTTGGGGGTCCCTCCAGGTGTGAAACATGATGGAAGCCCTGGTGAAGGGATACACAAAGCCTGGAAAGTGGGTGCAGACGAGTCCGAGTAAAGCTTGGCATTCCAGGTAATAACCCAGAGTACTCTTAGGCACATTGGTGAACCGCCGAACAGGGATCGACGAAACATATCTGGAGGGAGAGGTAAATGGCATGGTCATTACGGGACCGACGTGATTGAGGACATAATCCCACACCACACCGTATAATCCTCTCATGGAGGAAGGGTAGGCCAAGGGTCCAAGATGGGATGAAGATTCCCGAGAGATGGGGCTGGACTCGAATCCTAGACATTCAGGTGGTCCTATATATCCAATGAGGATGGGAATCAAGCCACACGTATTTCTCTAGATGTAGTTTAACGTCATACAGGATGATGTGGGGAGTAATATACCCCCAAAACAAGGGGGTGTACGGTACGGAAAATAAACCGACGTGAATGTGGACATAATCCCACACCACACCATACACTCCCATAAGAGAGGACCTGGGTCGGGACCCGAGGAGGAAAAGGGGACCGAGGCTGGGCCTCGTAAGGGAAGGCGTACGACATGGTACATGATCCCGTCGTTAATGAGGACATAGTCCCACACCACATCGTACACCACTTATAGGGGAATCAGGGCTGTGGGCTCGACCGCTAGCACCACCCGGGGGGAAGTTTGTCACTTCAGGATGGGGTAGAATGAATCACTGCACTCGATGTTTGGGACATCTTGGGGTGGACCTGAAGATCCAGGACACCGTTGACCATGTTTGAAACATAGTGTTCATATGTTGACCTGATATGGGAGCAATAAATGAGTGTCGATTGTTGACCAAATTCGCAATGCGGGACTTGTATCAGTTTGTTGCTTGAAAACCCTTGAGGGCGTTGGCCCGTATCTGTAGGAGCGCCCATGGGCGTAGTATCTAGGCCGTTCTTGGGGGTCCCTCTTGGTGTGAAAAATGATGGAATTCCAGTCAAGGAGTGGGTGAAGCATAGCTGTATCCATCCACGAAAGAGGAAAACATCTCCAGGGGGGCTGTGAAACTGGGTCGAGGGTTGCTCGGCGTGAGTTGAGGAAAAAGTGTGCACCCTGCCATACGTCTTGACCCGAGGGGAAGATTTTGGCTTTCGGGCTGGGAAAACAGATGAAATTCCCGGGTGTTCCTACGTATCTCATGAGGATGAGAATCAAGCCACACGTAGTTCATGAAGGCCATGCAGTTTAGCGTCATGCGGTGAGGACGTGGGAGGATAGAAGAATGGGAGTGGGAACATGGTGCAACCCTTACAGCCCTTGTATGAGCGGGGTTATGAAAGCCTACTCCCCGCTACACAAGGATCCTCCAAGGAAACTATTCCCAGGGGGGATAGTGGAAGAGAAAAGCTTGGGGTTGGGCTCGAGACGAGGCGTCCGAGCGTTCCTACGTATCCAATTAAGATGGGAATCAAGCCAGACGTAGTTCTTGAGATGCGGTTTAACGTCATGAGGGATGAGGATGCATCTCATTTGGGGATATGTAAGGTACGGCATGTAATCCGACATTAATGAGGACGTAGTCTCACACCATACTGTAAAATCCAGCAAGAGGGTGAGTTAGGAAAAACCAAGGGGCCTGAGGTCGGACCGCGGTCAGGGAGACCTGACCAACTTGCGGTTTAATGTCTCACAGTGAAGACGGGAGCCGTGGGCCCGAGGAGGCCAAGGGGACTTAGTCTGAGCCTCGGTCAGGAAGGCATGACTGGCTTTCAGTTTAACGTCTTGCAGTAAGGATGCATGGAGATCTTAGTTTATGGTCATAGAGATCGGACCATTTTGCAGTTTATCATCTTACAGGATGAAGACACAGTTTAAGGTCGTGCAGGACCTTGCAGTTTAAGGTCGTGTTGGACCATAATGTGCAGTTTAAGGTCATGCGGGACCATTTAAGATCAGGCGAAGTACCGCTTGAGGAACCTAGCAATGGTGGGAGGGGTTATGCATTCTCCATCAGTGGTCACCAAGGAGTACGCCCCATTGGGGTAATCCTTATGGATGATATAAGGCCCTTACCATTTGGGTTCTAACTTTTGTGGTTTCCTACCGGGAATCAATGGTGCTCGAAGGGCCAGTACTAGGTCACCCAGTAGAAAAGAGCGGAGATGAACCTTCTTGTTGAAGTCCCTCGCTATCTTATCCTGATTCCTTTCCAGATTGTGCAGGGCATGATTCAGGTTCTCATCCAGTGCTTCTAATTCAGCTAGACGGATTTTGGCTACCTCATATGATGTCTAGTGATCATAGACTGCAGTGCGTAACAATGGTTGCTGGATCTCAAAGGGTAGGACGACCTCAGCTCCATACACCAGGGAATATGGGGTCACCTGGGTAGAGTTATGAGTCGTCGTATGATAAGCCTAGAGGGCGTTGGGGAGCTTGTCCGACCAAATTTTCTTGTTCTGACCAACCATCTTCTACAGAATGTTAGAGAGGGTTTTGTTGAATTCCTCGATCGGTCCGTTTTCCTGCGCGTGGTAGTGGGAGGTATGGTTCGAACGGATGTCGTACTTGGCGTACAATTTCTTCAGTTCAGCCGCTCGGAAGTTGGTGCTGTTATCGGTGAGGACGACGTGAGGGACCCCAAACCGGTGGATAATATTGGAGCTCAAAAAGTGAATGATGGAACGAGCCTTGACTTCTTTGAGTGGAACTACCTCAGCCCACTTGGAGAAGAAATCTGTAGCAGTCATGATGAACCTACACTGGAGAGCTGTTGCCGGTGGATATGGTCCCCCTACATCAAGTCCCCATACCGCAAATGGCCAAGAGTACTTGGTGGGGTGGAGGGGCTCCGGTGACCGATGCAGGAAGTTGGCATGAACATGGCACGTGTGGCATCTCTTGGCATACCCAATACAATCTTGGATCATATAGGGCCAGAAGTACCCCAACCATCGGATTTGATGGGTAGCTTCGGTCCATCTTGATGGGCGCCACAGGAACCGGCGTGAACCTCTTGCATAAATTGAGGAATCTCTACTCCTTGAATGCAATAGAGGAGGACGCCATCGAATCGATGCTTATAAAGGATCTATTCTATACTGGGGCCGCTCTGGAGGGTAAATTGCAGTGCGCGGCATCGGATTCGCTCGCGCTCGTCCCGGTCGTCCGGGAGGTGACCAATTTGGAGATACATGACAAAAGGTGTCCTCCAGTCGGGAGTGGCTTCAAACACTGTGTATGACGAACCCGGGACCCAGGACGTAGAGGGTCCAGCAGTGAGATGACTTGCCCGCAGGCTATCATTGTCCTCTTGGGTGACGGGGGAAATGACTCTTCGGTGTGCCACTTGTATGATCAAATCAACTTGCTCGGGTTCTACGAGCGATGCGGCTAAGCCAGCCAAGGCATCTGCTTGACCGTTCTGCGACCATGGGACATGGGTAATCTCTGGTCGAGAAGAGAACTGGGCCATTAGGCAGAGGGTGTACTCCAGAAACGGTACATGCTCTGGATTCCTGACGACGTAGTCGCCATTAACCCATTTGATTACAAGCTCGGAATCTCCTTTCACATGTCGATGGGGCGCATTGATCTCAAGGGCCAACTCGAGACCAGTGATGAGAGCCTGGTACTTTGCCTCGTTGTTTGTATATCCTTCTGACAATAGGAACGAGTATGGCTGGACGGCTTGCACCAGGGTAATGAAGACAATACCCAGGCCCACTCTGTTGAGCTTAGGATCAGTGAGCCCTCTACCGGTGGGGCTCCGGGAGGCGTCGTCGAAATGAATTTTCCAACACGGGACGACATGATCGACTGAGAGGATCATCTCATCAGGAAAATCTTGGTCCAGGGATTGATCCGCGGAGGTCCGATGGGCAGCTAAAAAGTCTGCCAACACCTGTCCCTTAATGGCCTCCTGAGGTACGAACCTGATATCAAACTACTGGAGAATCACCGCCCACCGTGCTAGTTGGACAGTTAGCATGGGGCGGTTCAGGATGTAATTCAGTTGGTCTACCCGAGAGACCAATTTCACCTAATGGTGTTGCAGGTAATGTCGCAAATTCTTCATGGAGAAGACGAGCGCAAGGAATATCTTTTCAATAGGGGAGTATCTGACCTCCGTTTTGAGAAGCATGTAGCTGCGATAGTAGAAACTATTCTCGGTACCCATGTTATTCTTCTGGGCGAGCAGTGCACTGAGGGATCTTTCCAGGGTGGTCACGTAAAGGACAAGCAGCTTTCCGGAGACGTGTGGCATCAAAACCGGAGGCTGGAGCAGATACTGCTTGATTTCCTCAAAGGCGGTCCAACACTCCTCATCCCATTCGTAGGCGACGCCATTCATCATGAGCCAGGAAAAGGGCTTACACTTGCCGGCCAGATTCACGACGAATCGGCGTATATAGGATAAGTGTCCTTGGAGGCCTCGAAGCTCCCAAATGTTGCTCGGGGGAGGCATTTGGCTGATGGCCATGATCTTCTCTGGGTTGATCTCAATGCCTCGGTATCTAACAAAAAAGCCCAGAAACTTACTAGAGGTGACCCCGAAGGCACACTTCAACGTGTTCATCATTAGGTGACAGGAACAGAGGAAACCGAACACCTTCTCCAGGTCTTTGAGATGGTCCTGGCGCTGACATGATTTGACCACTAGGTCATCTACGTAGCATTCCACCAATGTTCCGAGAATCGGCTTGAATATGCGATGCATGGCCCTATGATAAGTGGAACCTTCATTTTCAAGCCGAATGGCATAACCTTGTAGGAAAAGATACCTTGGGGAGCCTTGAAGGTGGTGGACTCCTCGTCCTCAGGGGACATCCGGATCTGGTTGTACTCGGAATACCCATCCATGAAAGAGAGAGCTTGGAAACCAGCCGTGGCGTCATTCAATAACACTGTCACCGGGAGTGGGAGGTCATCCTTTGGTCAGTGGCGATTAAGGTCATGGATGTCGATGCATACTCGGATCTGCCCATTCTTCTTTCTGACTGGCATAATGTTGGCAAGCCACTTGGGGTACTGGACTTCCTTAAAAAAGTTGGCTTTGATAAGCTTGTCAACATCGGCCTCAACCATAGCACCATGAGAAGGGTGCATCTTCCTGGGAGGCTGCTTAAATCCATGATGGTTTTCCGGGAGGCCCAGACGGTGAACGACTACCTGGGGATCTATTCCTGGCATCTCGTTGTAACTCCAAGAAAACATGTCACGTGGCTGTTTGAGGAAGTCTACGTACTACAGACGCTTCTCGGGGGACATGGCTTCAGTGATCAATGTGGGTTTCGGATCTGCCTCGCTACCAAGGATCACATGTACCTGTTCATCAACCATGGTAGAGACGCCTTCCTCAAAGGTGGGGGGAGCATCCTCCAGGTCTTCCTCCCCACCCGTGAGGGGATTTCCCGTGACGGGAGATACTTATGGGCTATCAAAACCTGAAAGGAAGCTGGTGCCAGCTTGGGCAGCAGTGGTCATCATATCAGGAGACTCACTCTCCATTGAGACCATAGCAATTAAGGCAGTCGACCCTGTCCTATCTGGCCTTCTGCCAAAGGGGCCACGTTTGATGATATCAAAGCAGTGGTGACGTGTCTGCCTGAGTCGGTTGATTCCAGCCTGGCGGAAAAGACACGTATGGCGCACCTCCATTGTCATAATCTTGACATCCCGGTACCGTATAGGGGTAGGAGGTTCCGGGATGACTTGAGCCTGGTTTATGTAGCAGTACGAGGTGATTTTCCTTCTTCGCTTGGACACGGGACCATGCCTTCCTTGTGTACTCGAAACAACAAAACATTTCCCAAGGTCGGGGGTCGTGGCCTCCAATCGATCAATCGGGAGGCTGTATGCGTCATCCATGCTTTCCCAAGGATCACTTGTGACCGGGGGAGGGTTCATCCTCACTTACTAGGATTTGCTTATCCTTAATTTTGTAATAACCAGCATCTAGATAGTAGGCATCACAAGAGGCGAAAGGAGACGCATCTCCTTGGAGCACGCCTACTGGACTGTTGAGTGAGTATTTGAGGCACTGGTGATACGAAGAAGGGACCACTGCATGCAGATGGAGCCATGGCCTACCCATCAACACATTGTAAGTGGTGTCCTTAAAGATGACCATGAACTCAGTGTTAGCAATTAATCCACCGAACTGAGTCTTCAGGCGGATCTTGCCGACTGGGGTTTGCTCGGTCCTGTCGTACCCCTAGATTCTGAGGTCAGAGGGAGTTAAATCACCTTTCGACAGACCCATCTTTTGCAACGTCCGAGTCGGAATTAGGTTGATTTCGGAACCCATGTCAATGATGCAGTGGCGGACTTCCACAACATTGAAGTGGCCAGTGATGTATAGCGGGCGAATATGCCCCTGTATAAGAGGGTCCTCATATTCACCGGAGAACAAGATAACCGCCTGACATTCGGCGTTCTCAATTGTCTCGGCATGGAAGACTTCTGCAGCTGCTACCTCCATCTCAAACTGGAGGGGGCTCCTTAGGTCCTCGGAAAGTGCCTCGTGCATTTCAGATGATAGGCGAAGGGCCTCAAGGATAGAAAGCCTTGCCGGAATGTCGGCCAGGTGCTTCAGGACGTCATACTTTTGTCCTAAATGCAAACCTCTACCTACAGGAGGTCATTCGGCATTTGGAGGCATAGCGGGTCCTTCTGGTAGAACCGATGATCAGATAGTACAGGGTAGATCTTTCTGCCTACCAGTTGAAGCATGGAGAGTAGTCTCCAGACTAGGATCGGATAGCGGAGGCTGGCCTGTAGCTGGGCAAGACTGACTGTGATATGAACGAGGCAGCTCTCCCTGATTTAGTAGCACAAATGGTGGTGGAGGTAGATCTGAGGGCGTTAGATGGGGTTGCGCGTGCTGAGCTCTGCGCTGAGCCTATTGTCTGGTCTCAGTAGCATGCACAGCTTGGCTGAATGTGCCCGCTGACGTACCTCAATGACCGGCCTCGTTGCGATTCCGCTGACGTTGACGTCGGCTGGAAACGTTGGGGAGGTTCGCCTGGCGTTCCCCCTCGTCGGGAGTCATATAGGGCTTTACCAGCTCCACGGTGTTAACCGATGCGTACCCCTGACTGTCACTCGAGGAGTTATCCACCACCGGGAAGATTCTGGGAGGAATTACCATTTTAGGGGGCATAAAGTCTCCGATAGTGCGGGATGACGATGGAACCGGCGGAGCGCGTTGCTTCTTCTTGCGCTATCACTGCTTGCCCTTTTGGGAAGAGGTCGACTGTGAAGGCGATGTGGAGGTACTGGATGTTTCTTATGAAGGTTCTATCTACGTCAGGCATGCTCGGATGATACCATGGGCACGGACGATGGTTTTTCAAGCCATCCAGTCGTTGTATTTCTGGGATCCGCGGCTGGGAACCTACTGCCACTCGCCTTCGCTGTCGTTGTAGATCTCTGACCCTGCAAAGACACCCGCCACTTGTGCTGGTGTCAGGCCCAACCTGATTATGTTGTTTTTGACCTAGTCTTGAAGCTAGTCTTTAAACACATAGAATTACTTGAGGGTGTGCCCCAGAATCCGATGATAAGGACAGTAGTTGGGGTGATCGGTGAGATTTTCCTCTGTCGGCCTTCTGCACTCGGGCAGGCACACAATCCCTTACTCTAGAGCACTTCAGAAGTAGCCAAGGACCTGATTTTCATTGAATGAATTAGTCTGGTTCCTTCTTTCCAAATAGGGGTCCTTGGGTGCTTGGCCCTGACGAGGGTCCGGAGGGGCCTGCCAAGGAGGCGGCGCCTGATTGTCTCGCGAAGGTGGAGGCCATTCATTGCGCAGGGGAACCTGTTGATTCTGAGGCAGTCGCTGCTGGGCAGGAGACTGTGCTTGAGGTGGAGGACCTCTGCGGAGTTGCGGGGATGGTGCCACTGGAAGTAATTCCAGTAGCCTTGGGGCTTCTATTTGGGCCACTACGGTGGGTTTACCTCTGGCGACCCTCCTGGCTGGGATCATAGGGGGCAACGAACGTGCCGGACTAGCCTGTTACAGAGCCTCCTCAAGGCACTGATCCTTATATGAGAAAATATCTAAACCCTCCAGGGTCGTTCTGGGTAATTAGGGAGGTTACTAGCTCCGTTTTAATGTTCCCCACACACATCGTCAGTAATTTCTCTTGAGTCAGTGGCATATCGAGGGAATACATAAGTCCCTTCCACCGGGCGATGAAATCTGCGACTCGCTCATCAGGCCTTTGCTTGCACATGAAGAGGTCTGCAATGCTGGTCCTCCACGTGGTGAAGCTGAACTGGTATAGGAACTGCCGGCAGAGATCCTCCCAACCGGTCACTGATCCGATAGGGAGCCGGTTGTACATGAAGAATGCGGGACCTTCCAAGGTCTATACGAAACATCGGAGCTTGGTGGCTTCTTGCTGGGCCGGGGTCCCCAGCATGGGGCCACACCTGGAAGAAAAATGAGCCATGTGCTGCGGCGGGTCCCCTGTCCCATTGAAGGGTGAGAATGTGGGGTTCCCAAAACCCGGGGGTGCGGGCATATCATCCACCCACGCGGGATACGGCTTGCCATCCGGTGAGACCGCCGCCTGTCGCGTTTCCAACGCTTCGAGGCGGGCTGTGAGTGCCCCTATAAGATCATCCGGGTGGGGGTCCCTTTCTTGACGGGGATCACTAACCACAAGTGTGTTGCTAGGTTCTTCAACACGGTAGATGGTTTCAGCAGCTCGTGGATCGACTGGCGGAACGACGTGTGGGGTGACTGGGGGAACCCGGAATGGATTCTTCAGATTTCCACGCCGTTCGTGGGGGGGGGGGGGGGTGAGACGTATTGCGCCCTCTTTTCATAAGTTCCGGCTTCTGCCCTGTCCGTGGAAGTAGCATGATCAGGGTTTCCCGGTGGCATCTCACTGGGGGGAAATTGTTCCTGCCCCTACTGCCCCAGCCTGGGATTACCATAGTCGGGTCGCCGCTCTGCAGCCCGCTCAGCCAAGAGTTCTTCAACCAGACTCTTCTGATCAGCAAGCTGCTAGCGTAACGTGGCCATCTCGGGATCTCCGTCTGTATTTTGCACAGAGGCAGACAGGTTGGAGTGCTTGACAGTTCCGACGTGCTCCTTACCCTTGCCGGTATTTCGAACGAGTACCAGTGACTCGGTGGGTACAGAGAAGCCTAACAGGTTCCTATGCTGACGGGTAACCCTCCCTGATGGGTCTAGCAGTGGAGGTACTCCCTCGGGGGGTAAGTCTTCATCAATAAATTCAAGCTCGTCTTCCTTGTCCACTACGTCATCCATGTGGACCACGACCCCTCTCGATGGCATGTCCTCAATATCGCATAGCGAATCGAGCTGCAGTCGGATAGGGTCGAAGAGGAGAGCGGAATAGCGTCCCGAACCACGAACTCGCACATGGGGGGTAGCCTCCTTGATGACTCTGCGGAGTACTTTGAAACTCTGAATGCATTTCCTTTGAAGGGCGCTCTGACGACCTGGCGACTCAGGGTGCTGGGCCACAAGGAGTGCGGCCAAATCGATCAGGCGACATTTCACTCCGATCTCTTCAATGTGCTCTCGACTTCTGGGGTACACCACCCACTCGTAACGAAGGTGGAAGTGTGTCGCCCATAGGGTTCGACAAAAGCACCCCACTTCTTCAGGGGTAACAGACTCTGGTGCGTGAAAGTTCAGCGCCGCCGTCGGCCAGAACATCTCCGGGAAGTAATCCGCTGCGAGAATGCTCTAGAAGCTCCGGGGTTTAGACTCGGGATCTGGCCCTGTATTTCCCCACTCATCTACCGGGGGTGGCTGAGGGACCGGTAGCGGTACCGGGGAGGACCTCTGGGATAGTAAACTCGGCGGTGGAGAATACGGCGAACGAGCTGACTGGCCGCCGAATTCCGTGCCATCCTCTGAAGAGTGAGGTGACCTGGCCATAATATCATGATACGATGGGATGATAGACACAGCTTCCGGCACAGGAGTCACGGCTATCAGCGATAGGTCATTTCGTCGCTCTACCGCCATTGGCCCCCAAAATAGCTCTCTGTGATCTCTGGTAGAGGTAGAGGGCGCTTCTGGTAACAATGGTGGCGATTGCACGGTCGAGACCTGCGAAATTTCAACGATTTCTTCCTCCTGGATATACCTGTGGAGACAGATGGTAATCTGGTGGACCTCACATTCCGGGATAATGAGGCTAACGCACCTGGTTCCTGCCCCAGTCCTTGATACAGAGGAGCAGGGAGAAGGTTCCATCGCTGAGTCGCATTCTGCTTCAGAATTCGAGAAATGAGCTGGTTTGATCTCCACCCGGGCCTTCCCAGGACTCTTCTTATGGTGGCGACGACCCGCTCTCCTTCCCCGGGGTGGCTCTTCGGGACAGGGTTGATTCTCAACATGTAGTCTCGGGGCAGCGCTAGCACCGTGGCGGAGAGGTCCCAGGGTCGAGATAGCCAAGGTGCGAGGGGCACCAGGGAAAATTTCAAAGGGTACATGGGGAGGAACTCCATGGACATCACCCATGTGGGCGGAGGCTCTGTTGGAATCGGCAGGAGCATGGGGGGGACCTCCATGGTCGATGCGGGCGGAGCGAGGCTGACCTTCACTCCCCAAGTTGCTGGGGTGAGGAGGACCTTTGCCTATTGCAGAGAGGACATAGGGAGGGCCCCCACGCTGAAGAAGGACTAGATGGACAGTGCATTCAGATCGGCGGGTGGGGCAGGAGGATGGACTCCATACCCTGTACAGTGGGCGCGGGAAAGGTTTCCTCGCCGAGCTTCACTATCGCGGGGCAGGTCATCCTTCGGGATGGGGGTAGCACGAGGCATTCCTCCATGACAAGCTTCAGAGCGAGGAAGGCCCACACTCAGTGGAGTAATGGTATGGGGAGGGCTTCCATACGGGGGGACATCACCGCGGGTTAGTTCGCGGCGATTACCACTCGGGCCTGCAACCCGGAGAGTCAACCCAGCCTGCTCGTCGGGCGGTTGGGGTCTCGATCCTGGTTGGGTGAAGGAGTGACCCTACTCAGTGTATGCAGGGACTCCATGATGCACGTCAGTGGAGGATCAGGCCACTGTAGCTGTTGATGTCGACGCATCTGGGAGAGCGTTCTCAACCCGGGCCCATCGCTGACATCGGGTCAGACGAGCTGGCGCAGGTGTTGCAGGGGCATGGCCTGCCTGCTCTTCCTGTGGGGTCAGACAGAGGCACTGACACGGTCGGACGAGAGCCCTTTCCTGGAGCTTTTGGGTCGGGACCCTGAGAGGGCCGAGCCAGACGGCGCCCGCCTCATCAGCGTAAGGCGAGGAGTCGTCAAGGCAATCCGCGGACAGGCTCCCGAAACGGTTGAACGTTGGGGTGGGGAGTCGGGCTCCCTGCGCGGCCTGTTAGGGCGGCGTTGACGGTGAGGCCTGGATGCCTCCAGGTCCAGGTGGGCCATATCCCGAGTTGGGATGACCCCTTCCTCCTCGTACCTGCGTACGAGGTTGTTAATCACCCTTCGTTGGTTGACCTATGAAGGGGAAAGGGGATGTGGGTGCCCCTTATTCCGCGATGTGGCGGTCGTCATGGCGGTAGCGACACCATGCGGGGTGGTTGTGGTGGTGTTTCCCCTGCCCCTGTGTAGGCGAGTAGGCGGTGATCGTGTCTTTGTAACAGCAACCTAGTTCCTAAGAAACGAAGGGATCAACTCATTAGCACTGCGAGGAAAAGGATTGACAACCAGTGCCCCAACTTCCTTCAATTCTCCACGTCTGTAAGAAGGATCCATGCCATCATGCTGCAGAACGGAGTGCCCCACGTTCTACTGCCCCGACTTCCGGTGAGTTTTAGGACAGGCCCACTATTTGCTTGGTGGGACCAGGTGTCGGATATCTGGATCCGATGACACGTCAATCTACTGGTGTCTCGAACGCTACTAATCTCCACATTGAGGAGAAGAGATTCATGTCGGGTTCACCATTTCTGTTTCCGACGCTTTCTGCCAGGGCGCGCGCATCCGTCCGTCCGTGGAGGAGGATGCGCTGCGCTGTTGCCCCGCATTCCCGCTTACCAAAGGCAGGTGGCATTCGCTCCTTATTCAGGGATGTCTACTCCATGATCGAAATTGGATGATGGGATGTGGGTTCTTCCTTTTGTGGATTCCTCCTTAGAACTCATCACCTAGTCTGGGTCTCCCTCATAGATTTAATACGTTGTTCGTGAAACTCTTCCCAGTTCCATGTTTCCATGGACACCGATTAATTACACTGCTTCTATCGGGACATTCCAAAGGGTCCGGCCAGGGCAGCAACCTTTAGTCGGGGGAGTAGTCACGTTGAAACAGCAGTAGCGTGTCTGGATGCTGGGGAAACGACATGTCTGTCTATTATCCCTGGTCATAGGGATTCTCGAGGTCGTGGAAGCCCAAGAAATCCCACATCGAGCGTGGGGAATTATATTCCATAGACACATATCTGAGGTTTTCGTCAGCTTCCTGAGTTTAACACAGGGTATGCCGCGAGTTTAACGTCCAGCGGAGACGGATCAACCTGATCAGAGAATTAGCTAGAGTGGATCGGATTGAGGGATTTCCTTTGAAGGGGTGCCGATACCGGGACCAGCCCATGGGCGGCTATGAAGAGGAGCATACCGACATGGTCTCACCAGGATATGACGGTCCGGGTGAGAATCAGGGTGGATGATGGATGGATGAATGAAGTGGAGGGGGGAATGGAAAGGGACCATCGCAAGGGAAACAGTGAAGTTGGGCTTGAGTCTTGAAGAGACCTCATATGTATCCCCGTGGCAGGGAATCAAAGTCCGCGTAGTTCGGGATGGTACCGGCGAACCTGAATGAAGGTGGACCTTGGTCCTATGGATATCATCAGCGAATCGACATGAATGGGGAGGACCAGGAGGGTCCTGGTGGTGGCGGGCTTGGGCCTCATGGAGGCTTCCTACATACCATGCCGTGACATGGATCAAAGACCACGTAGTTCAGAGGGGTTGTGTCGGCGAACCGATGTGAAGGTGGACCTTGGTCCGATGGGTGGTGGGCTTGAACCTCATGGAAGGCTTCCTACGTACCATGCCTTGACATGGATCAAAGACCTCATAGTTCAAATGGAGTTCGTCAGTGAACTGACGTGAAAGTGAACCTTGGTCCAATGAGAGATGGGCTTGAACCTCGGGGAGGCTTCCTACGTACCATGCCTTGACAAGGATCAAAGACCTCATAGTTCAAAGGGTTTCATCGGTGAACCGACGTGAAAGTAGACCCGGGGGTCCAATAGTGGTGGGCTTGAACCTTGGGAAGGTTTCCTACATACCATGCCTTGACATGGATCAAAGTCCTCACAGTTCAATGGATTTATGGAATACAGTTTAATTTCATGTGGGACGGTAGTGAACCCTTACGTGAATAAACGATGGGTGATGGGATTGAACCTCACGGAGGCTTCCTACGTACCATGCCTTGACATGGATCAAAGTCCCCGTAGTTCGGAATGGCGGTGGGTGTTGGCGAACCGACGTAAATGAGGGACCTTGGTCCGATGGGAGATGGGCTTGAACCTCTGGGAGGCTTCCTACGTACAATACCTTGACATGGATCAAAGTCCTCATAGTTCGGGTTGGGACAACGGCTTGTCGTCGGGATGGAATGCAGTTTAACATCATGCTGGACACAGGTAGAACTCGACGTGAATTGGGTGATGGGTGGGCTTGATCCTCATGGAGGCTTCCTACGTACCATGCCTTGACATAGATCAAAGACCTCATAGTTCAGATGGTTGTGCAGTTTAATGTCATGTGGGATAAGGGCATACAGTTTAATGTATTGCTGGATGAGGGTATGCATTTTAACGTCAGGATAGACGAGGGTATGCAGTTTAACGTCATGCTGGACGAGGGTATTTCATGGCCAATTCCAACTCTAAGCCCACATGAGCCATGCTCGGTGTGAGAAACAAGAGACAACAAGGACCTGACGATCACACCACGAAGGGTGCGTCCGTGTGAAGCGAAGAGGGGCTTACGCATTACGCGGCCCATGGTGCTGGGACTTACTCCAGGATGGAGGCCCGAAGTGTGACAGAGCGCAGCGAAAGAGGGATTTGGGACCAATGATGGGAGGTTCCTCGATCCCTATCACACCCTCCACTGACCATGGTAGTGGGGAAGTACAGAGATGCAGAGGTGTAGCCATCCATTGGGGAACTAGGGTCTCCCTTCTCCTGAGAACATACGCCGCTCCAATAAGGAGGATATCATCCCTTGTGGATGGGTGATTCCACTCCCATGGAGAAGAGTGGCGTAAAAAATGTTTGAGCTGGGGGGACCCTTCGTGAGAGGCACAAGGTTGGGTCAAAGTTTAACGTCATGTGTTGAGGACGTGGTGCTTGTCAGTTTAAAGTCCTGCAGCTCGGACGATGTGGGATCACTCCACACCCCTAGGAATTACATAAGTGGTACCCTTTGCTCCTTGGGGGAGGGAAGGTACCAGTAAGGCCATGGTCAGGGGGGGTTGTGGAGAGAACCATCTAAGGGTCCACATTAGCATGGCTATGCGAAGAAGTAATAGCCATTAGCGTACCTATACGAAGAAGAATTATGTGAAGCAATGCTACGAGTGGTATTGTCTGTGGGACTTTAAAATCACATCGTGCATACCTGGAGGGTCGCACGGGAAGAGGAATTGTCAAGCACAGAAGTGTGCTTCGCAATGAGGAGTGCCTTGGCCTCAGCATGGGGAATAGGTGTGAGTGGAGGGTGCTTCGTGAAGTGGAACAGTATTCGCGGAGCACTGCCTCGCAAAGAATAGGTGCCTCGCAAAGCATGGTGCTACGAAGCAGTGTGCTTCGCGATGTGTAGCGATCCTGCCTTAGCATAGGGATCACTAGTACAGGTTGGGTGTTTCGCGAAGCATAAATGCTCCGCGACTGCCCGGGTTCCCTTGGAAATCCCCCTCCTTTGCAAATTCCCATGAGCTTCGCGAAGGGCATCCCTCTTGGAATAGGGCCTCAAAACGAGTCAAAGTGAAGGCATCACGCGAAGTAGAAGTACCTCGCTGAGCTCATGATTCCTGGGGGCAAAGAGTGCTTCACGATTCGGTAGAGGAGAAGCCGAAAGGTCGGATTGTCCATCCCCAGGACTCAGGGAGAGCCCAGTATTTATAGGCAAGGGGCACCGCAAAGACGAACTCGTGTGCTGCCTCAGGTGCTTCACAGCGCACGTGTGAACGTCAGTGTAATTCGCGGAGAGTTACCGCCTCCTGAGCTTCGTGGCAGGCTCGCGAATGTCAATCTCGTTCACGGAGAGTTACCGCCTCCAGAGCTTCGCGGTGGGCTCGCAAACGTCAATCTCATTCGTGGAGAGTTACCACCTCATGAGCTTCACGGTGGTCTCATGAACGTAAATCTCGTTCGTGGATAGTTACCACCTCCGGAGCTTCGCGAGTCGCGCTGCTCGGGGCGCTTCGTGTCGGTGCTTCGCGAGGCAGCGGGCCGGCCTTCTTTTTTCGTCCCTACCTTTCATGCAATATTTTGGCACCAACATATATTCCTGAGAGTCTAGTGGTGTGGGAAGTGATTTCCATTTCCTATCCACCCTACATCACTCAACGTCCTCAATTTTTGGTGTTTTAGCAGATCATTTTCAATGGCATAGTAAAATATCATGGGGATTTTTTTGGAATGAATATACCCTTCCCTATATACCACCAAGAATTGGATAACCACGTTACAAATCTCATGTGATACTTATACCTCTGTTGGTGTGGGAACATGGATATGTTTCGATTTAAAGGTGTAGATCCCTATCCTCTAAAAGTTTAGGGGTATATGTTGAAGCATTGCAGACATTAGATGATATAGACGCTTCCCAAAGATTAAAGGAAACTAACACTCTTAGGGGATTTTTAATAACTGGGGAGACCATATTGTTTTTGAATCCCCCCCCCCAATGAGGTGTATAAAATATTGTAATCCCTAGCACTATTGGTGGGGGTGGTATTAAGTATATGATAATTCCCCCAATACTATAGGTAAGGGTGATGATGAACAATGAATGTATTTCAACTAATGAGGGGATAAATAATATGAAAATTCCCCCATCGCTATATTATGGGGTATATCACTATAAGGGGTACCTCTATAGAAAGGTGTAGATTTTTTATTCAGGTGAAGGGATCCCATGAGAATTCCAATAATTATTTCATATAGATTATCAATCTATCAATGCAATTAGGTGATCAATTATTCAAAGAAAATCCCTTTCATCCTAAAGGGGTGGAATGGAAAAAATCCTTAATACACCCTCTCTTCTTCCAATGGTATGGTGAGTAGATATTAATGGGATTATTGTCATAGACCTCGAAGTCTGAATCCACTATTTTTATACGATATATCATCCATTGAAATTACACTTTGAGTCTCCAACATGGTTTATAAAACCATGTCTTAGATGCATGAATGATACTATTGATCACTTCTTTTCCTCTGTTGGAGGAAGAAGGCTCCCCAATCAATAATGAATAGGAAGAATATATAATGGTATGATTATACTGTTCTAGAGTGTACTCATCTAAATCTGATCATAAGTCCTTACATAATTTTTATATCAAATTGATCGATACATAATAGAGTTGGTGTTCCTCTTCAATGTAGAAAATTTTATGACTGTTAGATGATCGATATTTTGTTTGTGGGGATGATGCCTACAGTGTCATTTAGTGGGACAACACCTGTTGCACTGTTATTTGGTTCTGTGCTCGTAGTACCATTTGTTTGGGTAGTTCATATATTAATGATGCTCCCGTGGTAAAAAAAGATAAAAACCCCTCATCATTGTAGGGTGGGTTTGTCCCCAGGATTCCATAGCCATGAATCAAAGATGTGATTAAGTCAAAGGATTATAGATAGTGATGATATGTGATTTATTTAGGACCACTCTCAGGATACCAAATGGAACTCTAAAATATTTTTGATGAAATTTATATAATCCATATATAGAGTTTCATTGTTTGAATACACTAGGTGGGTCTCTCATTTGATTCCCCAATTTATATGGTTAGGGTGATAACAACTTATTCTACAATTCCTTTTGGAATTATTGTCATATTCTGATTATGATTACCATAATTTATTGGAGACATCATAGGTAGCTCATGATTAGTTTACTTAATGTAATTATTATCCTTATAAACCTCCCTGAGGTGGGGATTGTTTATATTATTGTGATCTAAGGATAGCTTCAAAATTAGTGAAATGTGACGACAATGTCCACCTCCTCTCCTCCATCATATCATGGGAATGATGGATTTTGTTGATTCAACCTCTAGAATATTTCATGAGATAATTCTAAAGATAGTATGGGGAAATTTATGTGTTACTCCTAAACCAATACATAGATCAACTGGAATAGGAAGTGTTGCAGTGGTGATAGTATATGTTCGTGCCAAGGATCCCATTAAGGATGATTCACTTGATCGGTGTGTTAGGTGGTTGTTCATAGTGAATAGATATGTTCTTCATGCATTACCATCTTTTCTAATTGTCTAGGAATCCATTGACACATTTAATGATTCCATATGTATTGTAATGTGTCGCAAAGGTCATGAAGAGTAAACAATTCACCTTATTAGGGAAACATCATATATAATAGGACATGGAAGATCAATTATATTCATTGTTAAAGGATAAAGAGTTTGTCCCTTATCTTTAGAAAGGTTTTGTACTGTAATATTATTTCACATCAACTTCACTATTGAGTTTCCTGAAAATTGTGGAACAAAATGGGATGATTGGAACTGGGAAGACTATCCTTTTAAATCCATGAAAGGGTTGACATAGTTAATGGATTTTTCTACAGTTTCAGCATTTTCATTCCAAAATATGTGGATTCCTTGTTCTGACACGTGATTTTGAGTGATTGAGGGTGGTTACAATGTCATTTTATTCTTAGATTCTATTTTTATCTATAACAGCCACTCTCAATGATTCCCTTATTCATGATAAGGCACAAACATTGTATCCAAAGGCATACTGCCAATTTGGGATTCAAACCCAATGACACTTAGGTACTCATATTTGTGAAGGGTATGGGAAGTTGGTATCATCCCACTGTTTTGGGGAAAATTATATAATATTCTGAGACTCACTTATAAAGTTAATATATGTTTATCAAATCCTTCCCAAGCCCCAATACCAGACTTATTAACCCTATGACAAAAAACTGATCAGGACAATATTTTGGCTGGAAAAATTGTGTGCTCTATAGGTTCTTTATCATTATCTTGTTGATTTATGATTCTATTGTTTATAGTAATGTTTATACAATCTCAAGTTTTTTTCACCCTAGGGTGTAGTTGGTGTGTTGGGGATTGGATTGAACCACTACAAGGCATCCTACGTATCCTCGGAAGAAAGGAATCCAAACCCCCATAGTTTTTCCCATGGTTTATGGTCAAATGATAGGACAATACCATATAGTTTGACATCATGAAATAACGACATATTTATAGGGATCAATTATTGAGGATACATCCTATGTATCCTATTAATACAAGAACCAGAGATCACATAGTTCATATTAAGTCTGTCATTATTATAAAATATATTACAAAAGAGGCCTTGAGTGAGACGTATACATATAAGGATACCCTAAATTTCCACATCAAGAGTATATCCCTTTTAGAGAATATTATATGTAATAGGCTTTACAATCCAAACAAGGGCACATACTAGGGAAATTCTAATCGTGTTATTGGAAAAACAATCATCAGTGTTTATTCCCATGTAAGTCAGGCTCTGTGTGAGAGAAAACATGAATCAGAAGTTTGGACACATTGTAAGAGAGAAAATTTTTATTAGGATTAATCATTAAAGATTCCATTATAGAGGTATGATTACCAGTCTCACAGAGATTATTGTTTTAGGAAGTTGTCCTATGGATCATGTTTATAGAAGGAATCAGATTCCTCATAGTTCAGTTCCGCCCTAACTCATTGATGGGATTAATGTACATGAGGGAATGGTCAGGGATTACATTATAGTGTATTCCCATGTATAAACCCACATATTTTCCATCAATATTCAATGATAGATTATAGAATCATAATAGGATTTTAGTTCGATGATCCAAAAAAATTGGAATAAAAATGATCCTACCATAGGGTGGATGCCCTTTAGAGCCTGGGCCATAAGAAGGGATCCTACCTATCCTATTTGGAAGATAATCAATGTCCACATAGTTTAGTATGTTTCTAAACCACTGATGGGCTTCAATGGGTGATTACACTCAAGGGTATTATTATTATCCTTGATGTTTAGGAATTTCAGGGATTTAAACCAGGATTGATTTCCAATAGATCTTGGAAATTAAGAAGGAATATGACATAACATATTTGGACCAAAATCAATGATCTTGTAGTTACATTCATTCTTAACCCACTGATGGGATGGAATGGGTGATTAAACTCAATGAAATTATTGTTATCAATGAGGTTTAGGAATTTTAGGGACATATACGATGATGGATACACATGTTACATATTCATTCGTTATCACCTAATAAATAAAGATAAATGATGACCATGAATGGTCTCTAAAATGTGTTTGGTATGAAATAATATCTCTATTGGAATCATGAAAATGATAGGGTTCCATGAGTTCATAACCCACACCCATTAAGGTAAGTCCCCTTATAATGGGGTTTAGCTAGATTTTTATTATTGGAGGTTTACGTGGTGTATGTCCTAGTGTGTCTTCCTAACACAGTTGACATGTCCAAAGGTGTCTCAATGACATATTTAGGATGTCTACTCAACACGTATTGATTTTGTTTCCCGACATTTCTATGGTGTTTAACTAATATGTTCTAGGTGTTTTTCTAGCATGTCTAGTCTATTAGCTGGATATGTCATGTTTTGTCTGTCTGGCATGTAAGATACGTCCAAGAGTTTATCTATGACATGTACCATGTGCTTCCATTGTTAAAAATGTAAATGTCCATTGTGATTTTAATAATCAAATCTAGCATGTCCTGGTCCTTTAATGTGATCCAGGTCAACAAATTCTAGGTGTTCTGATAAATCAAGCCTAATTGTCTAGAATGTCTTCACATGATCAAACTGTCTTTTCTAAGATGTCTTTACATGATCGAGCTGACTTTTTTGGGATGTATTCACATGATCAAATTGTCTTGTTTGGGATGTCTTCATGTGATCATGGTCACATGTTCGAGATTTCTTCCCCTGATCAAACTGACATGCTTAGGATGTCTTATCATAATCAATTCTCATGGAAAACTATTTAAATGGAAAATATGGGTGCATTGTCGAGGGTTCCTGTCAAGGTCATAGATCATAGGATTTTCATAAAAAAGGGGAGTGATTGTCCATGGGTTTATTTTCATGACAACAATTATAAAATATTTTTATTATTGGTCAAATTCCATTATTAGGGCTAAAAAGAAGTAATAATTATGGCCCTATTAAAATGGGTGCCTTTGGAAAAGCACTGATAAAATTTCAAAAATAAAACACAACATAAACTAAATTTTTAAAAAAATGAACATTAGATGATAGACCAATTCCCCTTTTTACAGAGCATGGCCCCCTTTAAACAACAGTAGGAAGCCCCTCTGATGTGGTCCCATACCACCCCTTTAATAGTTCTATATGCACACCCCACCCACCCTTTAACAGTGTTATACCTTGTTCACTCATCCACGCACACCTACCTCCACATGGATTCAAACCCGAGGCCTCCCTCTGTGAAATCGTACACAATTACCACATGTCCATCTTGTCTCATTCTATATTTAATGATATATATATAGTTATATTTATTCATATATTAATATATATATATAGCTATTTATATTAATTGAAATATTTAGTTATATTAATGTATATTTTTATTCATATTTTAATATATATATATATATATATTCATATTTATATATATACATACATATTAATATATAGTTATATAGATATACTAATATATATATATTTAGTTGTATACTAATATATATATAGTTAAATTTTTTATCAGTATATTTATTCGTATAATAATATACATTTATATGTTGTTTTTAAACACATTTTTGAAATAAGTATTGTGTCCGTGTTTATAAATAAGTAAATAAATAAATACACATATATGACACACACAGAGACACACAGACACAGAGACACAAACTAACACACACACACACACAAACATATATATATATATATATATATTATATGTGTTTCTTTAACTATAATTATACATATTTATACATATATATACATATAATATATATTAATATGTATATACATGTGTTAGAATAATAGATAATATATATCAGTTTGTTAATACAAACACACACAAATATATATAGAAAAAACACACAAAAATTTTATTCGTATATAAATATTCATACAATTTTTCTTTAAATAAATTGGATATTTGTTTTTATTTAGATAAGTATTATATATTGTGAAATTTATTTTATAAATAATTTTTTAAAATTATTTTTCTATTAAATGAAATTTTTATGTGTGAATATATAAAAAACATGTTTATATTGTTATATGTTTGATTATAAACAATATTACATTATGAAAAATTATATGATTTTAAATCCGTAATATCAATATTAATTTAATCCCTCAAAATAAATTCATTCCACACTAAAAAGGGAAACAATCACTTAAATGAGGCTGAAAGACCCCCTCAAATGGACACTTGCATCAAAAGTTAATTTCGTTTGACGTCTGAGTTATATTTTCAAGTTATTTTAGATCATTACATAATTATTGGATTTATTATGCCTTTAAATTATTAATAAATGACTATTAATTGATAATAATTAGAAAATTACTAATTAATAATATTCTTTAATCTATTAATATGAAATTTTAACTTAATATATTATATATCAACTTTAAATGTCAATTTTTACTTATCTAAAACTTAACTAAGAAATTTATATTATATTTATATAAATATAAATATATTTATATATTTATATATTAAAATATTATTTTGAATGAATTTTTCTCAATGTTACCCTCCACCAGTGCATGTAAACATATGTTAATAATGCACTCCCTTTATCAGCCCAACTAAAAAATCACTGATAAAGTGATTTCTATTAACAGTGCTAAAAATGTGTGATAGTAATGGTGTAAATTTCTCAGCACTGATAAATGGGTTTTTTAACATCATTTTTAGCACTCATAAATTTACCTTCTGTCATTTATTTTTTATCACTAATAAATATAACCCCATTATATATGTTTTTAGTGATATTAATGTGTCGCACTGTGAAAACAGATTTTTGTGGAAGTGAAATGGGTGCCTTCAAGACAATTATCATGCTCATCAAATTTCTCACGAGTTCTTATCATAACTTCAATCTCACATGATGTTTAGATAATCAAGCAGATGCATGATCATAGGGAATAATGTGATGCAATCTCATGATGAAGTCTCATGGTGGGCCCTACGATTTACTAGATATTTACTTAGAAGGTAGCAGCCGACAATTCAACTCAACTACACTTATTCACAGATAATTTATCCCTCTCAGTCACCTCTCACCTGTATATACCTTTCTCAACCTTTTTGTGTGTATTTTTTATGGGGATCTGTGGGTTATATAGGTGGATGATAGCTGAGGAAAACTCCACTTTTCAGGATGAATGTGTTGTGTGTATTGACTCATTGTAGTAGATAGATTCACATGATTTCAAGGTAGTTGGGTGATGACATGATCCCATGATACTAAATAGCCTCACATGATGGGATTCAATCAACTTTTCATAACCATAAAGAAGTTTAAATGATGGGAGACTCATGCAAAGAGGTGTTATGTTTTGCTTCATGTAAAGATTGAGATATTATAAAATATTTACATGCTTATCATAAACAAATCATATTACCCTTAGAATATATCAAGAAATACTTTTATAAATCATGTGATAAGCCTCATGTGATGTCAAATTTGTTATATGACAACCACTTTATACCATGTGGAATTCATATTATGTGTTTATTAACTTCTTATGATTCTGCGTCCCATAAGTGGAAATCCAATAGACAATCACTAATGAATTTTTTAGTCATTACTAAAGGACAAGAGGTCATGGCTATGGAGGTGGAGTAAAGAGAATGTATCTGAAGTGTTAGATAATATGGCAGATGAGTGGAGGTTGATTTCCATCATGTGAGGTGATCAGAGGGAATAGAGTACATTGATCAAATAGCTTACGTTTTTCCCCAAAAATAAGGAGGAATAGTGACACACCTAATCCCCATACCACATCGATTTTTTGGATGGGTTGCACTTAATAAATGATTATGCGAGATCATTCTATCTATCTGGTAGTGGGGTTTGATCCCACTACACTTGCACCCCAACCCACAATTTACTCCCCATTTCATTGAACATCATTCTTTAGTACCACCTACATGAGCAATTTTAAATCACTGTGAGCACTATGATTGCTCGCACCTCGATGTTATGGTATCTGGATGTGCTAGATCTTAATCATGGATGAGGTGACTGGCATATATTGTGAAGGTTTAGTTGGCCAACTTGTTAGCATAATTATCCAATTTTTTGGCCATGAGAATATATAAACACATAGAATAACAGACAATAGTAAAATGAATAAAATAACGACCATGATATTAGTTTGGGGAATGGAGAGTAATCACATAAATATATAAATTTAAATCATTCCAAAAATATTCGACATAACGGTGTCATCACCAGTGAATCACTGACAGGTTATATCCTGAGGTTCTTTACATTAGCAATCAAATCAAAAATATTATACTAATGAAATAGATTTTCAATATAAAACTGCACATGCCATTTTGTAATAAAAAAAAATCATTTCATGAAGGATCCATAGATGAATTGGTCTAGATATTCCCAATGTTCATCCAAATCCTCTAGGAATTTCAATATTCAATATCTATGTGCTAGCACATAGATCTGATGATTCCTTCTACAAGATAATGATCAACATTTCTCCAATCCCTTAATCCATGATTGATAAATTCTTTGTAATGATGGATACTCTCTCCAAGAATTGTGAGAGAGGAGATGTAGGATCTAGATATTATGAAATGAAATTTATAGTTCATGGGAGCCTCTTCCATATTGTATTGATGGTTTTGGGATTTGTTTGGCTCTGGATGTTCTATTTTTATACCATTCATAGCTTACTGTTAATGTATTAACATTTTTTATTTTAGTTTTAATATGAATTTTAATGTTAGGTTTAAACCTTTTCATTTGAGGAATTAATTGGTTTTAGTATGTGACATGTGGGACCCTCTACAGCCCCTTGATGCATCATTAGGTCTAATGAGATGAACTAGTATCCTGGAACAAGGACTTGAATGAATATTTTTGAATGGTCTCAGTACAGGGCCCTGACATAGTGGTTTTGATGTTTGGATTTATGTTGTCCCTCATTCTGATATTAGTTATTAAATGTGATCATTAGACTAGTGTAATATCTATGTTCATGTTTATATGGTAATAAATGATTTATTTTTTCCATATTATATTCAAATTTGGGTTTAAATAACCTGTTATTTTTTTATTTATACATCTTACCAAAAACATTTATAGCATCCACTGAATTATTTACCATTCTTGATCATCTAATCTCTCCCCTTTATTATGTTTCTATCTCCCAGGATTCCAAGAATTGTATTATTATTGATATGTATGGTTAATCTAGAAGAATAATGGTATTATCATGGTATTATTTATGTTGTGTTTTATGTTATAAAGTGTAATGTAACATTATTTTATGTAATATATTTTCCCAGACTACTAAACTAATAGTTTCTTTGGGATATGATTATTTGTAATCATACCAATATATTAAAATAATGCATTGGCTTAGTGACTTTATTGTCTGGGCATTACATCATCGATGGGAATGGGATAATCAATGATCTAGAAAAGATCGATTAAAAAACAGGCATGAAATTTTCATAGACCACTCCAACATTCAATTCAAGATTCAATGCATTTAATTTCAATCAATGATAAAAACTCAAGAATTAGATCAAGGTGAATCAAATATTTATTTCAGGGGAAGGGTGTATATCAATAGAATTTACTGAATGTGTGGAATGTCCTTACAAGAGGTTCTTTTTGGAATCTGGGATGATAAATTAAACAATTTCACTTTCAAAATCCAAAGATAATGTACCGTTATGTTTATTAATTAATTGTTTGGATGTTTTACTGAAAATCTATCCAATATAATTTGTTCATGTATATTTATCCAATCATGTTATGTTTTAAGAACCAAAAAGTTAGAATGAAAAATTAATTCTTGTACCCTCCCAAGAACATCCTCTAATGCATTAGTAGGGTGTCGAGTACTCCATTTTTACAAATTAATGATTATTTTAATGGTCTTTAGTTATCCAACATGAATTTCAGGGAAAATGGGTTGAAGAATCACATTTATAGAATCAACCAAATCAAGCATAGCATCATAAAATAAATACTCTATAATGGTTTATAGAATATGCTTCACCACATCAATCTAGGGGATGCTAACCTGCAATTTTTTTTAAAATTTCCAATGATTTAGTTATCAAGTTCTTCTTATTTTTGTTTGCTTGGCTAGGATTCCCTTTGGAGAATTGGATGAAGTATGGTTGGTATTGGTGGTTCATAAAACAAAACTCTCTTTCCATTGTTACGGTTTTTCTCAGGAGTTGGTTTATCTTATTTTTTACCATTTTTAATGGTTGGAATGGTGATTTCCTCAAGAGGGGATGACTCTAAAAGAGTTATGATTTTCATTTTATGTTTGGAGCCACTCAAACATGTGATGAAACAGAAATTTCCATTATCCAAGGGTTTATCTTGTGGTTGATAAAGAATTTTATTCATCACATGATTTTGGATTTCACCCGTAGAGTTGGAAAGTTAGACTAATTTAGTTTTTAGGACTTGTATCACTTCTTGGGTGGTTTTTTATAATTATATAGATATTCCATCCATTTTCCTTATTATTAAATCTAAGAAAGGCTCATGTTTTAGGGGGGGTTTGGAAAGGCAATTATGGTTGTTCGGGTTTTTTTTGTGGTTGTGGTGGATGACTACTCTATCCCAGTTGCTTCCATGGTTATTGGGGTTGGTTTGAATAACCCTCTGTATAATATGATTGGTTATCATTAAATCCATATTTAGATGAATATTATGGTTCATTCCCAATATGTTTGGTATTGGGGTGACTTAGGGGGACTTCCAAAAAACTCTAAAAATATTATTTCAGGTTGGGGCACTAGCCTGAATAGTGGTTTTCAGTAGAATAGATACCACAACGAATGGGATGAGGAGGCACTGATTTCCCTTCAAATAAATAAGGTTTTCAGATAAGGGTATTTTTCTCATCAACTTCATGTCATCATTCTTATAAATTTTATATTTTTTCTCCTAATGGACACCTCGATTGGGTACATTGGACCAGGAACTGAATTACTGCATATTTTGTGCCATGTTATTTATGATGGTCCATATAGTGATCAGTGTATTATAGAGTATTACACCCTCTATAGTGGAATCAATCGTGTTACAATCAATTCGAATTAATCCTTAATGAAAACATTATATTAAATGTTGATCAATTATTTGGTGGTATGGAAAGCTTGAACATAACCTTTTAAATAGATTACAATATTTAGGAAGTTTTTTATATTGTGATTTACATATACCACATTTTTTATACTTATTGTTTTATTTCAACAGTCTGGGACTTATTTTTCAAGAAAATTTATTTTCATGTTCATCCATCAACTAGTTTTGGAGTCAACATTTTAAAACCAATATATTGTTGTTTCTTCTAATGATAAAATTAATTCTATAAGATTTACAATTTCTTCTTACAATTTTTTTTGATTTTATATTGGATACATGTTGTGAAGTTATATTATATTCTTTTATTTTTCTTCTCCAATGAGTCCATGGAATCTTGGAAATCAGTGAATTAAATCATATTTGAGTTCGAATGTTGGCACTTCTCCTTATATATTAATATATGAAAGTTGGATATCACCACTAGGCGATGTATGTTATTTTATAGTTCATTTTTTTTCAGCGATGTTATTCATGTTATGTATTGTTTTCAGTCTAGTTCTAAAATAATTGGGGTTTATATAATTATCAATGTTTGGTGAGTCCTCCTTCAATGGGTTGTCTTGTGTGACTTAGCGTCACAGGCATAAGATTCCCTCTGGTTTGGGTTTTTAAAGAGTTATATCACCCATATTTGAATATTTCATACAAAGAACCTACAAAATAAATAAATCAAAAGTGAAAAAATATGTAAAAGATAAATATAAAACAAATAAATGGTCATATTTTTAAAAATATATTATAAAAGAAATCCACAAAAAACTAAAATTCACCCCTACAACTGTGAATTTTTTTTATCACGCTGTCCTGAGATATAATATTTAATTGATTTTAAATAATAATATTTAGTGCAGAACAGACCATATTTTATATATCTAGGATAATTGGAGGTTTATTTTCGGTATATTTTTAAAAAATGATCGAAAAAGTGTGGGTGTTTTAAAATAATTTTTAAGAAAATAACTGAATTTAAAAATTTTAACAGTTGAAAAAAGTGGATTTTGAAAAATATGATTTAAAGGGTTTGTTTTGTGTTTACTAAAAAAATTTCAACTTCATTTTTCGGGGATATTAATTTAGGATTGTAGTAAATCATTCATTGAAATTAATTGGAATCCAAATTAATTTAAATACTTTTATATTAATTCTTGAAGAACAAAAACATGATGTAAAAATTATATTTCCAAGGTCCAAAACATATGCATGGAATTATATGTTTTGAATAATATTTAAATATCAAGAAGGTGAGTATGAAACTTATTCTTTTGTTTTCCATTCGAAAAAACTCTTGTCACACAATTAAAACCTCACAATGATTGGTTAAAAATTAAGAGCATACGAATCATATGAATAAAAAAATATTTCAAATATAAAGTAAAATAAGAAACATATAATAACATATTTTTAAAGCCAAATTATTCCTAAATAGAATATTTATAATAATCAGTACTCCCTTGAAAAGTGTGTAACTCCCTTAGAATGAACGCCCATCATTTGGTCTTTCATTTATTGGAGGAAAAATATTGTGGGAACCCTAAATACATATCAACACTCTATATAAGGAATTGGAGCTCAAGAACCTCCAACATGAAAATATGACTCTTTTGTTATCAAAATTGTAAGCCCATCACTCCATGTTCAAACTTATAGTTTGGGTGACAAAGGTTCCCATTTTTAGAAACTGTGTAAGGTGGTTTTGAGAACCGAGATTTTGAAAAACAACATGGAGTCTGGGTTTGGGTTGCTAGAATGTATTATAACAGTTTTAAAAAACCAAAAAAGTTGTCTCCCCACATCATGTATATCAGAAATTCAAATTTGGAATCATTTAGAAACATACATCCTAGGATATAGAAAACATAAAGAACAATACTTTTTACTTTTAGGAAATTTGGTTTCATCAAAATATTATTTTGGTTGGGCCCTTAATGAAAAAAATAGGATTATGGTTATTTAGATGTGTTTCAGAAAATATAATTTTTAATCACCCCCAGATTTATCACAAATGAATTCACATATTTGTTTTATTCTAAATTTGAGTTCATATGTGTTCTTGGATTTGGTTCAGTTTGGCCCATTTTGCATGATTTTTATTTTGGGATCTCCAAATCACCTCCACTTATAATGAATGCATAAAAACATGTGAAATATCCCTTTTTAACAATGATAAAAACTAAATAATTGAATCAATCCTGAAGTGAATTTGTTTATTATATTCGTAATTTAAAATAAAAACCCACTTTAATATTGTACTATAAGGGAGAAATAAAATAGTGAATCACTATGTGATCGAATGGCCAGATGGATGTGTTAGAGTCAATAGTTCTAGATGAATAGTGAGTATTTTGAGGTATGATATGTTTTTCATCTACCACTATTTTCACATTATTTGATTCAATAACTTCCTGGTCATTTTTTCTCTTT
The DNA here is from genome assembly GCA_963277665.1 of Viscum album. NCBI lineage: Eukaryota > Viridiplantae > Streptophyta > Magnoliopsida > Santalales > Viscaceae > Viscum > Viscum album. The sequence continues at coordinate 1,441,761,502 of OY728145.1, read as the reverse complement.
CTTTGATATGTGATTTGGGACTGTACATGGAGAGGATTCTTGTTACCCAAGTGTTATCTATACTAGTTGTAGGGCATGCTATTTTTTATGATGTGTTCTAGGGATGTAGATTAGCAATGTGATATAACTAGTCAATGGTAGATTCCATCTTATTGTAGATATAGTAATATTATGTTATCCTGGGAAACAATTGGTTGTATTCCATGCACACATTCAGCGGTTATTTTCAGAGGAGAGTTTTATTTTCTAATGTGGTGGGCCAAAAAGTGGTGTTCCTTGGAAAATGAATTTTCCGTATGGGTGGTAGTTTAAAAGATATTCTTTTGTCTCAAATGGAGATATAATTAGTGAATTATCAGGTAAAATGTGTTCCCAAAGATGTTGAAGTTTTCTGAATGTTTTTCTAGATTATGTTTTGACCCATCCTTCCCAACATGATGCTGATTTTTGGATATATCTAAAACATGTCACGCCCATAATTTTGATTATTCTATATCAAATGGTGCCTTTGGAGTTTCACGAGTTGAGGTTAGAGCTGGGTGATCTAATGGATATGGGTTTCATCTGACCTGGTGCGCATCTGTGGGGTGCACCAGTGTTATTCTTCTAGTAGATTGATGGTAGTTGGAAGTTGTTTATATTCTACTAGAGACTGAATCAGGTAATGTTCAAGACCCCATACCCCTTTTTTATGATAAATAATTATGTTTCACTAGTTAAGAGGAGAAAACCGTTTCTCAAAAGATGAATTGCAGTTTAAATATCACCAGATGACGGTGAAAGATGAGGATATCTCAAAGAACACATTCAAGTGAAGGTGTCAGTACTTAGATATCATAGTCATGTTTTTCATTTCCACAAAAGCATTATCCAAATCCGTGAAGCTCATGAACTCAATGTTTAATGAGTCCTTAACCAGGTCCATGTTCATATTCATCAATGATATCTTGATCCACTCAAACACATAGTAGGATCAAGACAAGAACATTAGAGCTAATCTATAGGTCCTATGACACCATTATATCTATGGAAATTGTATAGGTTTGAGTTATGGACACAATAGGTTCATTTCAATGGACATTTGGGGTCTCCCTTGGTTGTTTCACTACACCAATTGAGGGTTGTGGTAATTTTTTCTATTGCAGCACCCAAGAAAATTTCATTGTTTCATATGTTTATTAGTATCATGTGTTATTATCAGAATTTTGTGCCTAATTTCATACAATTTGAAGCCCCACTGACAATTTTCATGAGAAAGGGTCATGATTTTGTATGGACTAATTCATTTGATGAATAATTGAACTATCTGAAAGAGATGTTGAATCATGCTATGATACTTTTGTTGCTTGAGGAGGGTATTTTTTATGTTTGATTTAAAGAATCCAATCTATGATTGGGAGGCATATTGATGTATAAAACATTTTTTATCATTTATTGGTCAATGAAGTTACCTACCCATGAGCGTAATTATGCAACACATGATTTTGAGTGGGTAGAAATTGAATTTTCATGAATGTTCTTGATACATTTCCTCATCAGTGAGTGATTTCTGTTTTACACGGCCCATAAAATCCTAAATTATGTTTCCTTCCGGTGATATTTGAATATAAAACAGTAGTTGTGTTTGGAGTTTTGTTAGTATTAAAATTTATAAATCTCTTACACTTTGTAAAGGGCGAATTTAATTTCTGATGCATTGATTCTGAATTGCTAATAAGAGTTGTTTCGAGAGTCTTGGATGTTTGGAAATTAATGTATGATCTTGTATTAATGAATCTTGAAGTTGGTGAGCCATGAGGTTAGGGTTGTATATATTATATTACTCTATATTTTTCTATAATGTAGAAGGTGGTGGAGTTTTATTAGAGAGACTCAAAGGCAATGGTGATGCATGACCATGTTGGTTATGGTGATGCTCTAAAGGGATAGTTAGAGGATGCTCAGAATAGGTTTTCATAGCATGGGAGATTTTTTCCTCCACAAGAGATACATGAGTGAGTTCTCCATGAGTTTAACATATCCAAATTATTTTTTCATCTAGGTGTGTCCAAGATTTATGATGTCTTGAGGATCCATATTTTGTGGTCAGGGAAGAAACTATTAATGGAAGGGTTTGTGGTGTAGTGTTTAGTTTTCCAATATGTGAATGTGGATTACTGTATTATAGGTGGTTGTTTTAGTACATAGATGTTACTGTGTGTAAATTGGAAGTCATCTTGATATATTTATTAACTAGGTTACCTTGATCATATGAATTCCAGGATGTCATTTGGTTATTAGTTGATATGTCGATGATGTCATCTATCTTTTTGGTGATTTGTGAGTCAAGTACCATGGATGTTTTTGAAAATAGGTATGTAGATTATATGGTTAATACATACAGGGTTCTGAGGTCTATAATCAATGATCTATATCCTTTTAATGTATTATATTTATATAGGTTATTTCACAATGATATGTACTACTAGTTTCACCTTAGCAATACTTTTAACTATTAGATATATGGAAAAACAAGGTGGTCTATCTAGATTTTAGAGAATATGTTTCAAGCATGAATCCTAGATATTATAGAATCTGGGTACATATCCTTCCATTGGTTTTTTAATAAAATAATTGTTATCACTATTCCATTTTTATTTTTCTATTTGAGGTGTTGTATTAGAGGCCATGCTATTCTTTGTACTTTTTGATAGTTATAGGTCCTCATATGGTGCATAACATGATCTAGAATTTTCAATTGTTCCAATATATAATGTGGACGACACATGATCGATATAAGAGCTATTATGATGATAGGTGGAGGACTATAGAGTTCAAGGATGAAGAACACATGTTCTTAACTATTTCCCCTCGATGGGGAAAACTATGGATTGGTAGGGGAGTAACCCCGAACCCTAGTTTCATTGTATCGTTGATGTGATGGGGTGAAATGGTGTGGTGGTGTATCAGTTGGAATTACAAATATAGCTTGAGTGGATTCACGATGTCTTCTACATGTGACACCTTCTTCGGTGTCTTCATGAAGACTTTTATATTATTTATCTGAGAGAGATGTATGTTGTGGACAACATGATTTTTGTGGAGAAATTAGTAGAGATGTTTGATCATCATGATATTCTGAGGTGTGGATGAACCATACTCATTGTTTGCATGTTGTAGTTGTATGGGGAACATTTTGAATGTATTGGGTGCGAGAAACACATATGAGTGCCAAATACCTAACTTTTTTTTTCTAGTTTTTCATTGATCTGGTTTGTTTTGATGATCTGATGTTTTGATATTATTATATTATGAGATGTTTTGTTTCCTTATTTGTGTGACGTATGATAAATATTTTGGTATACATGGAAGGAAAGACCTTATTCCTAATCAATACGTGTTATATTATGTAATGATTAATACAATGAGGATGATTTAATGCTGAGAAAATTAAGACAAAATCTTCAAATGGAAGATATAATTACTTGAATAATGAGCTCAAGGTGGTGTTTTACATGTTCATTGTGGTGTTTATTGGTTTGGGTTGTGTGGAGGTTGAGATGGTTCTGAGCTGATGTGGTTCGGTGGACATGTAGTGGTTTGTGTTTGGAACCAAATGTGTGTTGTTGTGCCTACTGAGAGTATGTGATGTGGTTGTGTAGGGTAGTGGTTGTGTTCTTGTGAATGTTGTTTTTTGAATGTTCTGATTTAGCATGTTTTGTTGGTGGTAGAATTCATCGTGTAGTGATATCGTTGAGAGTTATCTCATGGGATAGTTTTTCAGACCCCCATTTTAGGTTGGTTTAGATTTTCGAAGTTGAGAATCATTTGAGAGGTGTCTAATGTAATAATATGTGTCATCACTGCACATTTAATTCTATTGTGCTTGGGGAGTGTTTGGAGTATTTTTTAGAGGGTTTTATGGAGTTTGAGTTGTAGTTCTGAAACAAAATAATTTTTATGCAGTTAAAGAGGTGTTTGTGGTGTAAAGGTAAGGTTTATGACTTCTGAGGCTAGTCAGTTTAGATATTCTACATGATAGTGGAGTGGTCATGATAAGGTTTTAATGCCACATAAAAGTGAGTAATGATGATAATTTAATGATTCCTAAGGACCATGAATTTAAAAATAAGACAAAGATAAAAAAATGTGTGCCCTAAAAAGTTCTTTTACAATGTATGTTATGTGGGATTATTGGATTTATGGTGTAAATATATAATTTTCCCCATAAATTGGGTGGGTAACTAGTTTCTTATAAACATTATTTTGCCAATTCTTCTTCCATTCAAACACTCATTTATCTCTCATTTTTAACAAACCCTATAAAATATGGGGTGGTGTTCTAGAACGTACTCCTTCAACTATATTAGTGGGTTCTAATGGTTTCCCATTGGTGATTGGTGGTGTGTTCATTCCCCATTTTTTTCTTCCTTATGTTCTTTGGTCAGAAATTTATTACGGTGGCGTTGCTCCAATTAGTTTGTGTTGTATTGATTTTTTAAAAACCGTTTTTATAGTGTGGCTTAATGAATGAGTTCCTTATGTAGTTGTGGGTTGTAATTTGTTTCTTCTTCACCCCATGGTGAAGTGTAAGATCTGGAAGTTATTTAAAGTAGGGGATGCACATTCTCACATGTTTATGTTCTATGTATGAGGATTTCATGTTTATTCTTTCTGTAGGATGAATAATAAGGGTTTTTATAAATATGATAATGAATTAGAATAACTAAAATGGATTAGTATGGGGGAGATGTTGCATGGTTTACTTCTGGATATATTATTTTGATGATATTATGCATGAAATTTTATAATTTTGAATTTTTCAGTTATTAAAAGCTTTGTTATCATTCTAGATGATATTCCTTGGGACCCTTTTTGGTTTTCTTTGTTCTCACACCATGAATAAATCGAACATGAATGTATAATGGGATAAAAAGTGGGTAGGCCGTGGAATTTGGATTGTGATGTAATACTCATGTTAAATAAAGAAGTAATGTTGTAAAAGACCATGAATAAATTGTGGAAGACATTATATGTTGTTGGTGTATATTCTTGTATTGGTTTTTTTATGATGTGTTTGTTGGCATGTTCTGTGTTAATGGAACAGTTGGGATTTTTGATGTCTGGGGTTCTGATGTGGTGGTAGGTCAAAAATGATGGGATGTGTGAAGTAGTGTGATATATTGTGTGATGTCGATGATGTGATGTTGTGGTGCATAGTAGCGATGATGTGTAGTTGTGAGGTATGGTTATTATGTTTGGTAGTTCTATTGTGAGATTTGGTTGGGATGTAAGATGTTAGTTTATTAGTGGGAGATGACTTGGTCGATGTGGTGATACCTAGATGGACTACATGTGGTGTTGTGGGGATGATTGTTTTTAGGGCCCTTATTTGTGTGGAATGGTTTTTTTAGTTGTCTAGTTAGCCTAGGAATAAATTTAGATGATAAAATAAAATGAATCAAGCTATTAAATAAATGAGATGGAATTGAATGATATGTTTGGAAAATGGATTAAATGAATGGAATGGTAAAATGATCGGTGGTTTAAATGTGAATGAGGTGGCTATTAATTGAATGTGTAATTGTTTGGTCATGTGTAGTGGTGGTGTGGTGTTGTGTATAGTGGTTGTAGAAATTGTGATAGTGTGTGTGTTATAGTGGTGGTGATGGGGTATGTGATAGTGCAGTTTATGTGATCCCATAGGTTAGGGATTGTGTTATATAAATATACCATGTATGTTTATGTTATTTGTTTACTCGCCCCACCCAAATAGGATAACCTTACCAACACCACATGTTTCGGATTCCTAGAGTTTTCCCCCACATCCAATTTACCCGTGATATAGATGGTTGACTACCCTCTCTTCCCCAAACATCCTTCATCATTGATGGCTATGAAGTATGTGGTAAAGATGTGTAGTGATTCCCCAAGAGTCTTTCAACGTGATTTAGTTTTGAGGTTGTGATAAGACTTGATGTGCGAGACTAGATGTTGATGGGTGAGATTCGATATGTTAATGCATGATTTGTGATGGTGTGGTTGGTAGAAATGTGACATTAACCACATTAGAGGTGGCCTAGTTGTCTTTAGATGCATGTGATGTGATGTGATGAGGTATGTACGGAATGGATTTGAACACAAGGCATTTGATGTTGTGGTGTGAGAGCAGAAAATTAGTGGTGAAGTGCAAGTGGAGCACATATCTTTGATTATGATCTCGATGCTATATTATTATATTGGACACATGATTTAGTGAGATGGTCATGGTGAGACCTAGATTTGTATGTTGACCTATATTGGTTCATGTTGGTTATGTTTCTTGTGCACTGGATCATTAGCAAATGGTCTTCTTACATGTTTACTTTATCCCTTAGTTATAAACTTATTTAGTATACATGTTATGCTCTTCCAATGTATTTTAATTGTTTTATTGTTTCTAGGTTTTTGGGTGGACTATGATTAATGATCATAACATTACAAGCTTGATGATTTGAGTTGTTGTGGAGTGTCTTCAATTGAGTTGTGTTTTTTGAATTTACATGGGGTGTTTTATTGGATTGATTTATCATTTATCATTATTTCCCAGATGGTATTGGATTTACTTTTATGTTATCTGCTTGAGTTATTTCATGATATCTTGCAAGGTTTTTTTGTACCCTTGGTTCTAGTCATCAACTCATGGCCTACTGGAGGTGATATTTGGTGTTCATTATATCTCTTCCTCCATTACAATATCTTTGGAGGGAGAATTTTATGACACTTGTTGTGAGGGATGATGTTTGAACCATTATTGTGGTTGCATGTGTGTGTGATTGTGGTTTGAAATTTCCTCTCACTACAATAAATTAATTTTTATTAATTACATTGTTATTATTAATTATATAATTAATTTTATCAATAATTATCAATATTATTTTTTTATTAATAAATCAAAAACTTATTATGTTAATATTCAAATGTTTGAAAATAGTGACAAGAATCACTAATCAAAAAACATGAAATGATGATAAAGATCATTATGTTATAAATGTGTTATTTGTATGAGATTTTAAGTAATAATATTGTGGAGGGACGTTTCATGTGGTAAAACACAAACATACAAATATATGGTCCATGATTTGACCTTTTTATATGTATGATGCGGGAAGGTGCCACCTTGGTCCATGCCTATTACTCCTGATATAGATGGAAAGAGGTGGGGTGAATTGAATTCTAACAAATTTTACGAAATTAAATTAATTTGATGGAATTAAAAAAATAAAAATTATAACTAAATTTAAAGGAGTTAATGTACAACATAATTAAAAAGAACAATATTATATATTGATAAATGAATTCAATAGTAATCCAAAAAACGGATCATTATGTATCATTCCCTTGGAATCATTTAATTGTTTGGTTTTAAATCATTTCCTTTTAATTTTTTTACCAAGTAACAAAAAAACACTTACATTTTCTTGTTTTGGCAACAAAAAATATAAAAGGGTATGACCCATGGTATTTCCAAAAATTCAGGTCATTTAAAAATTTTAAAATATTCAATATCTTTTATTTTTTTAAAATAAATAGCAAAAATAAAATATTAGAATTATTTAATTTTTTATTTGGAGATATTTATTTATTTTTTCATAAAATATTAATGTTGTTTAATATTTGTATTTAAGTTCTTTATTTAATATCAATAAAATATTATTACTATTTAATTGTTTATTAAACTTATTTTTTCAAAAAAAAAATCGTGTTTTTAAAGTATTCAAGCTATTTATTTATTTGAAAATTTCCAAATTATTTATTTCTTAAAATTAAAAAGCATTGATAATATATTTAAAAAATTTCTACTTTTATCCGTGTTATTTATCAAATTCATTAATATCTATGTTATTTAATAATTTTATTTAACTTATTCATTATAATATATTCATGTTACGTAGTTATTTTAAATTATTGAACTTATTTTAAATTTTTTATGTAAATAACTCGAATAAAGTATTGAAATTATTTAATTTTTTATTCATGTTATTTATTTTATTTTTTATAATAAAATTATTTAACTTATTTAATATTTTTAATCAAATTTTATACTTTAAAATATTTTTTAAAATAATAGGGTAAATAAAATGAGCATTAAAATAAATATTTTACTAAAAAAATTAAAATAAATTCATTGAAAATTTATAATCAAAGGATTGAGAAACAAATTAAAATATATAATTTTAAAATAAAAAAACATGAATATTTTAAAATATTTATATAGAGTTCATTTAATTTAATTATTTTATAATATAAATAATAAATAATATCATTTTAAAATAGACATGATGGACTGATCAAGGGCCGAAACATCATGAATTGTTTATACAAATTCAAATTCGTTGTCTTGGATTGTGTTTCTATAACCGACAACATCTCCAATTAACCATATATGTGGATATTCTAGTACAACCATGGGATGAGAACACATTTACAATTATATTATTATTCGTTGGATCATTTTCTTCAGGAATTTATCATATTTAAATTTGTAGATTGTTTTCCCCTTTTCTGGAGAAAATCAAATCACTGGGACGGATCATATTTGGCTGCGGTGACTGTGACAATAACCAAGAATCCCACAATGTTCCAATAATGACGAATCTAGAAAAGTATATCCATAGATTCAAGGAGACCAATGACTTTAGTTGAAGAGAGAATCCACCAAGTGCTCTATCATGAAGTCCCAAATTCACTACCAATGCAATGACATGATTGTTCTACTTAGAGAACTTTCCAAACTCCGATGTTTTTTCTTCATAGTACTCGATAATATATTTTAACCAAATAGTAACCAATTACTAGATAATGTTTCACATCTTATCTATTTTTTTGAAATATGTATTGGAAAATCCCAATTCCATTTTAGTAATACTAAATGTTATGTTTTTATGATTCCTTTTTTTTAATAAATTTGTCTTTTGAGAAATTTTCTATAAATGTAAACTTTTTATCATTTTCAAATTAAAAAATTTACAATTTATTTATATTTAATTCATTTCATCCCAGGAAAAAATATGAAGAAGATAATATTTTTCAATTGTAATTATTAATGTTCTATTAGTAGATCCCTTGGTGTTTCTAGTGAAAGGATCGGATTTTTAAATCCAAAATGATATATATTATACTATATTTATGCATGTTTTATGGGGTTGTTCTTTTTAAACCAATTGAATAATCATTGGAGGTTTTAATGGAACATCCACTAGAATCTCCAAAAGAGTTTTAGTAGAGGTTACAATGGTTGCAATAAAAAATAATCTACCTATTTAAAATTAAATTCTAGGTGGGGAACGATCTATGTTGTTTTTCCAACTTGATGTTCTAGTGGAAAATCAAGTCAATTCCAAACCTATAGTGTAATTTTTGGAACTCCAAAAAAAAGTATTTTATGTGAATATTTTTTTTTGGATTCAATTGTGAATATCATGCAGTTATTTATCAGAAGAAATTCTGATGTAGGTTCCACTCAAACATCCACTGGAACTTACACTGTAACTTATTGTACCTAATTACAGTGTAAATCTACCTTAAGTGAAAATTAGTGTTGCTATATCCCAATGGAACCATTAGTGGAACCTCTATTAGAACATATAATGAAAATTCCAGTAATATTCTACCTTCCAAATATTTTTTAATGTGTGGAATCCCCTAAAAAATATTTTCTTTGGGATATTTCATAAGATTTTAATTTGGATTTAATGTCATTCTATTGAACAAGAACTTTCATTAGAGGTTCCACTATAACATCAAATAGATGAAACTTCCACTAGAACCTACACCCCTTAATTACAATATAATGGTACCTTATGTAAAAAAATTTGTTTTCTATCCTAGTATTGCTTCCATTTCAAGTTCTAGAGAATCTTGTAGTCATATTCTACTTTCCATACCTAGTGTAAATTTTTTAATTCCCAAAAACAACTTGTAGTGATATTTACATGATTTAGATGTGAATTTTCTAACATTCTATATCATTGAATCATCATCTAGAGGTTCTACAAGAACATCCAATGGAATATATTTTACCTACTATAGTGAAAATCCAACTTAAGATAAAAAATAGGTGTTAATTCCTTGTGTAACATGCATTGGAACATTATGTATAACGTCTATTAGATATTCTTGTACTGCATCAATTGTATTTTATAATGGATGTTCAAGTGGAACATGTAGTCATAATTTACCTTCCAAACCTAGTTTAGTGTGTGTAGTCCTAAAAAATTGTGGTAGTGAAATTTTTGAGTCATATTCTACCATCCAGACAAGTAAAAAAAATTAGTGAAAATATTACATGTTTTATATGTGGATTTCCTTTAATTCTTCCACAATAGAAGTTCCACAAGAGGTTCCAAATTAACATTAATTAGAACTCCCACTGGAGGTGTTATTAGAAATCCTGCCGAGGGTTCCAATGGATCATCTTGTACTTTTTAGTATGGTTTGATATTCATTCCCATGGGACATCCAGTGGAGCTTCCAGTATAAATTGCAATCTTATTCTACAGTCTGTACTATAATTTTTGTATTCTGCAACAAATTAAATAATTTCTTATATTACTTTGAGATATTTACCAGATTTATCAGGGAATTGATCTATTCATTCAAATCATATTGATGTTTTTTTATTCCAAAGGAAATGACATACATTCAATTTTTATTTGTGAATTTTTGGTCCAATTGGACATCTTAACAAAGAGTTATAAAAGAAATTACTTCCAAGTTGAAATAAGTTCATACATATTCATTGCAGAAAAATCTTTTTTCGAATAAATTTCATGAATTTCTATCAAATACTTTTTCATTATTGAATTTTATTAAATCTAACTGTTCTATTTTTTATATATAGGATAACTATGATCCCTCATTAAATGAAATCTAATTAGTTTTCGAGGAAATATTATTATACGAAGTTGATGTAAAAAGGATAATTAGAATAACATAAGGTAAAATAGAAATGGTGGACTCATACTATTTCAACACGTCCAAGGCATCGTTTTATATATGGAAATTTCAAACTGGTGTCATGTTATCGACACAAAAGAAAAAAATCATCACTGTAGAATCTCTAATTGGAAATGAAGGAGACGATCCTGTAGACACGAGAACAATTTTTAGTTTATAGTCATGTCTGAAGATGTTTTTCAATACTATAGGTGATTACATTGGCTGGGTTTATACCATTTTTTTGGATATTTTGAGATACATGAGAACATTAGGATGGTCTCATGAAATCCACCAACAATTTATGATATCTATTAAAATGTTTCTCAAGCAGTGAAAAATAATTACAAGGGATATTATCACATCATATATTTAATTAATATTTATATTGACTTCAATATATAATTTAGTATTCATAGGGTTGTTATCATTTTATTATTAGTATTTTAGGTAAAGAAGAATACATAAAGGAAATGAATAAACTTCCTATCCACCATTCACAAAATAGATCCTCCAAAATTTTAATGCTGATATAACAAAACTAATGATTCAACAACATGAATCTAATGAGGTATGTCTACCGATAATGGTCAATATTTAATGGTTTTCTCAACCAATAAGTATGTAAATAGAAATATGTTATAGATAAAAAACAAGAATAAATTTATGAGGAAACAACAACTACTAATGAAACCATTCTTTTCCCTGTTAGAGAATTTTGATGACAAGGATGTCCAAATAAAAGTTCTTGAAAAATGAAATTCATACTTGTAAAGAAAACTACATAAAATGGTAGCAATGGTTATAAAAAATTATGATTTTTCCCCAAACTGATATGGTTGGTAAGTGAAAACCCTAATAATGAGGAAAAGAGAATAAATATATCATTTTTAAACACTAAATGAACCATTAATTAATATAATAAAACTAAGAAGTGGGTACAAATGATGTTGCAATGTAGGATCATGTACTCATGATACACCCTTCTAAAAAATCACATGTATCCCTAATAATACCCAAATAGATTAGCTGAAAATAAACCCTTCCTTAAAGGAGGAAAACGAAACAGAAGGTACCAATGAATTTTGGATCCTAGATCTTATCGATCTCATGCATGATGCTGCTAAAAGAACACACCTCTACCTAATAGCATCCATGAATAATAGTTAGAAAAATAAACTCAATAAATGAAATAAATGATTAGAAATGTGGATTCAATGGAAATAAAACCTAATAAATTGGATTCAACATATTTGTATGAACATTGTAATACTATAAGAAGAATAATAACAACTCACAAAATTTTAGAAAAATATCTTGCTCAACTAGAAAAAACCATTGATGTAACCAGTGTTTCAATGAAAAGACAACATAAAAGGGTTGTCAGTAGGATAACATTTATAACTAAATGGGCCAGGTGGAGTCCAAAAATCTTTAAAAATAGTACAACCTGATTGATATAACCCTATAGTGGAACCCATCCTATTACGATGATTGGATCAAATGGAATGAGTTCCCTAATTTTAAATTATTTCTATTAAATTTCCCTTCACTATAGTGGTTTTCTTATAAAATGATGTTATTAATATGTATTGAAAATGTATTGAAAGCTTAGAATAGTTTATATTTAGTTACAATGGATAATATATTATCTCATTTTAGAAAAACCCTAACATGTAGTAGTCTGAGTATTTAAGTTATCTTAGCCTTCTATAAACTATTATTAAATTACAGTGACATGCTTCACTCCTTGTAATTGATATGAGGTTATGGACGCTTATGCTTAGATTATAAAAAATAAGTGTGAAATGGGGAAGTCAACTAGAATATATCTAGATAAATCAACAATGTTACATGTTCTTCCATTGTGATTTTAGAATTCTCTATATTCTTGATGTTGTAAGTATATTAATTAATATTATATCTATCATTATTCATTTTTATAAGAGATAATATCTAGGAAATCCAAAAATTTGTTAGAGATGTTGTTTGAGAAAGTAGTAAAGGATAAAATGTATTCACATGGAAAATTTTTCATCCCCATCAACTTTGAAAATGTACATAGGACATTTCTATTTTATGATATTGAGAGAAACTATTTCATCCATATAGCCTCACATGGGTTGTGTAGATATTATTGTTATTATAAGGATGCATTAGAAATGGAAAATGTTATCCTATTCGATATGTAATACATTTTAATATGAAATAACTAATTTAGTAAAATTTTTACAACTTACAATAATGATTTATTAAACAAATAATTAAAATATGGATCCCAAAATATTTGGATTTACTGGTCCCCCACTCCCATTCCTAGTGGGAGAGACTCCTCAGTTGGGGGATTCTACCATAGACTATGGAATAATCATTGATTATCTAATAGAGAAAATAAAAATTAATCATGTGTATAACAAGAAGTTATAACATGGTGAAAATAATGACCTACATCATTATATGGAACATTTATTCCTTACGACCATTCATTATGTTGGATTGAAAATGGTTTTAATAGTAGTAGATTCCTTTTGCAAACAATGTAATCTACATTGACATAAACATTTAAATAACCTGGTTAAATTTATGTGAAATCATTATGGAATTGAAAAGTTTATGATGTTCTTAAACATTTATACAAACAAGCTTTATCGATAGTACTATAAAATACATTTGAATGATTCTGATGTTTTAAATATTCATGCAACCGATTGTAATTATTATTTCAAGATATTATATTTTGTTAAATGGATGTTTAGTAATATCTACTTTAGGTTATATGTTATATTCTTATTGTTTTATATGTAATGGATTTGTCTAATTGGGCTATTCTGTTGCAATGATGGGTTTTTAATCTTCCACATATGTCTGGTCATTGAGATTATAGTATAGGTTGTAAATAGATTCAAATGGTGGTTTATGTTTATAGGTATCAATATTTCATTCTTAATGATTGTATGTTCATAATTTTGTAAGTTTCTAGATGATGGATATTTCAACACAATAATTCTATAAGATACTATATTTTTATTTTACTGCTTCTAAGTCATTATATTGACGATTTCCCAATTGCAATATTGATATATAAATACAAATATTGATCTTATATTTTTTTATATAGGTATTATATTGATTTTTTATATAGTTCAATGGAATATTATGTTCTTATTAAGGGAATTATTTGGTTTCCATAATTGTAATGAGGGATATTGGGTTTTAGTAATTAAAATGGTTTGTATTTTGGTTTTTAATTAGAAATAACAATTGATATTTGGAATTATTTTGTTTTTTAAGTTATAGTTGGAGTAATATCATATTCTATGGGGAATTTTTTCTTCTGAGGGGAATTTTTTTATGTTATGTTTAGTTTTAATAATTGCAATTAATAATAATAGGAATTGTAATATTCACATTTATAGTACAACAAATATGATCTTCACTACTGTCAATTTCCTTTTCCATAAAATATCAATTCATAACACATATTAAAAATTTAATGAAATGGTATCCCAATCCATTATAGAAGAAAGTAGAAAATGAATTATTATAGCCTAAAAATGCTTCCATGCTGTCATTACAATTTAGAATAACCAGTACATAGTAAAAATTCTACCCAAAAAAACAATTGTAATCCAATGATGTATTCACTATGGAAACTCTTCCAATTTTATGTTTGTCTACCTCTAAATATGGAGTTATAAACTGGTTGAAAATTCTTCCTAGAATAGAAACAACACATTTACTAAACATATATAAAATATTTCTGCATAAAAATTTACATTTAAAACTATTTTTTAGATGCAACTCCAATATTTGATATTGATTGTTCTACAATTACATGGATACAATGAAAGATGATATCAGGTACCAGATTTGTAATAGATGATTTATCTTATAAATAAAATGAATCCAAAAATGAAATCGTATCGTCATCATAGTAGTATAATTATTCTAATTATTATTCAAATGTTTCCCCTTTCAGTATCAAATGTATAAAAATACTTTAATTTAATCCACCCTATCCTATTTGGTTTTCATTTAATATATGTCCTTCATAGAAATTTGTCTGAACAATCATTTCCCTTAACTATCTCCAATAATGTCTTTACTTTAGTAAACTCTTTAGAGAAATTACTTAATTTAGAGAATAAAATGTCATAGCATGCATCTATCTCGCAAGCTACGATAATCAAATTCATTCACTTTCATGAAGGAAGTTTGTAACTTTTTTCTATAACTAACATTTTTTATAAGTAATTATTTCAACATAAGTTACTTGGAAAATCATAATATTTCTATCCAATTAGGTCCACCTCGGTCTAATATATTTTTTCTAGTATTGATCTCAAATCAATATGATCATAAATTTTTATAACATGATAACAGTGATACCCAAATGACTCAAACATTAAATTAAAATATTCAACAACTTCATTTGATGCTTCATATGGTACACAAAATTGATCTTCATTCCCAATCATTCCAATAACATAAATGTATTGAACTTAAATTTCAAGAAATGAAATCAATAAATGATAACCAATAATTTCATATTCATATTGAAATAAATCAAATGACTTGGTATTATATATTTTATAAACATGGAACATCAATTCCTGGTAAGGCTAATTATTTCGAAACAACTTCTCTCGAGTATCAAATTATTCCTTTTTTCATGTTACTGATTTTATTCTGCAATCACTCAAACTCCTTATAAAAAAATATTATAACTAATATTCAATGGGAATAATATTTAATCCATCCTTTAAAAAATTCACTTAATGGAGTTTTATGAATAACAAATGTTAAAGTATCTATCAAAAATCAATGAACCCACTTTTCTCAGAAATCAAATGCATCATCTATCAATTCCGACTTCCCTTCCGAATGTTTTACTCTAAGGGAATCCAATTCCTAATCATGTTGATTCTCATCTTGGTATTAGAACATACAATTCGTAAATATAATTATATAACTAGATCCATATTCCATCTAATGAGATAAATTCCTAATTCCATTTTGCAACAAACACCACAAACAATGGCCATTTTGAGTTCCCTCTAAAATATAAAAAATAGATTTTTCCCATTACTACATACTAAACAAAAAATATAGTTTAATTTCAGTTCATGTGATGCACCTATTATTTTTTTGAGACAACTTTGAAAAATAAGTCACATTTTTATCATATAACAATGTTATCCCAACAATATCAATCTCTTGATGATGATGAACCTCATGAAGACACCTAAGGGAATGTTCCAATTTCTTATGCTTAAAATGGTTTCAAAAACAATAACATCACCAAATAGAAGATAAATTATTTTCATTTGTTGATGCACTGAGAAAAAGTTAATAATTTTCCCATTAATTTTAAACTACAAAGTATATGAAAATGATTTATTGTCCTAACATTGTCTTTATAGGTACACTAACATGTGACATGAAACACTAAGAACTAATTATCTTTCCCTTTATGAACATAAAAATTTCAAATGATCAATTCACATGCACCCAATAACTTCTCAACCCCCTCTAATAGTTGTCACCAAGGAAGAGGAATAATTCGTTTTAATACCAACTAAATCATTCACATCTAACTCAGCTGATTGTGCTTCTATTATTTTATTTTTAGACCTCATAATAATAATTGATTCAAGACTATCCAAGGGATGATTATGTAATTCAAAAAATACAGTACATGAATATTTCCCATAAGAAAATAAACCATGGGTTGTTTTAGCAAGGCATCATATACCTGTCTCGGCCCAAGGAGAAGTCACCATGTAATCATATTTTTTAACATCCATATGGAACTATTTTCTACATGCATAAAGGCATGATATTAAAATTGATTTATCCAGTATAATTTTATTAGTTATTATTATCATACACTAAACCCATTTAGTCCCCCATTCGTGATATAAAAACATTGCAGTTCATCATTTAATTTGAACGTCATCCCTATAGCTGGTTAAATAAAAGCTATGAAAACATCAACATAATCAGCATTGGAAGAGAAAAAAACAATAAAAATTATGTTCAAGAAATTTACATTAATTTTATAATAGGATTAGATTGTTTTGAAAAGGTATAAACTATATGAATAAAAATGTAGCTAAATATGTATTTTACTGGAAGATCTAATGTAAATTCTAGTGGAAGAACTAGTGGATGCTCCACACTACAAAAAAACATATATTTCTATAAAAAATAATGTATTAATAAAAAATAAACTTTTTTAAATAAATAAATTATATATATATGATTTAATTTAAAAATTTCAAATATAAAAACTATTTGAAAAAACCTTAAATTAATTTACTTATTTTGGAAATTAACACAACTGGAACATATAGTGCAACATTATATAAATACATGATTCTAAAAAATAATTATGAAAAATATGAATCGAAAATGTTTCATAATAATTATAAAAAATTAATTCATAATTTCAAATTGTATAATCAATTTTAAAATGAACTTATTTTCCACTGTATGTTCTAGTAGAAGTTCTATAGTATGTTCTATTATAGGTTCCAGGGGAAGTTCCAGCGGAAGTTTCAATGGAACATCGAGGAGAAATGTCGAACATAGATTTTGGAACTCCCGTATTGCAATAATGATATCTATTTATTTTAGAAAATCATCCACTACAAAATTTATTAAATAGACCTGGATAGATTTACCACAAAAGAAATAGTAATCAAATATAATATATATTATCCAATACTTTCACATGATTCAACATACAATCATGTATAGAAATTAATTTCATATTTACCAAAAAACCTTGTGTAAAAATACATTAAATATAATATGAAATACATTCAAAGATATCCATAATATGCAGAATCAAAATAAAAAATCCAATATTTTCCACTACGGAAACAATTTACAGTGTGATGAAACTCACTAAAATTGCCTTATTGTTTCACAATCACAGCATAACTCACTAAACATTCCCCTAATTCATTACATATTTATATATTAGGTTAGTGAGACTTCAATGATTTTATAATAATGAATTGTTTGGTTACATATGGAAGGAAACTATTTGTCATGTGGTTAGTTATGATCTAAATGAATGTAATTAATCCGAGATTTTCTTAATGTTGTAACCAATGTTATTGGGAAAAAGTTCTATTGAGTTATATATAATGGTTTCTTAGACCTAGTATATGATTCAAATATTGATCAGGTATTAAATAATATAAGTTGACTACCATAAAAACAACTTTATGTTGTGTTACCCTTTAATAGTGCTAAAATACTCTAATAAAGGGGAACCTTTATCAGCACAAACAAATCACTATTAAAAGGTGATTTTAACTGTTCTAAAATAGTCCCCTTTAAAGTGAGACATTTTTAAATCTTTTATTAGCACTGATAAAGACACAAAATTTATTAGAACTTTTTTTAGTGCTGCTAAAGGGACACCCTTTCTCTGTTCATTTTTATAAGAACTTTTACAGGGTTTATTTAAAAAATAATCATGAAAAGTAATATATCAATATAAAAATATGTATATAAATTTAAATTAATATAATTATAATATATATTTTTAAAAATGTTATACATTAGTAGAAATAGACACTTATAGTTAATTTATATGATATTTAGTGAAAATTGATTATATTTTTTTTAAATATTATTACTTTATAATTTCATAATTATTATCAAGAAATAATAATATTGTATGAATTTGATGACACAAAAATCCAAATATTAATAAAATATCATAAATATGTTGAAAATGTAATTCGAACTTCAAATGGCCATAACTTTTGATCGGGGAGACCATTTGAGCTATACCACATATTAAATCAGATTCTATGATGAGCTCTATGAAATAGTGATATAAGGGAACCCATTAATCTTTTTTCTAGGAAAAAAGCCCACAAGTCCACTAAAACTGCGTTTTAGTTAGGATACACAAATATTTTATAATTCGATAAAAATTAATCCTCATTTAAGTGTGTCTTTTTTCCCTTTTTCTATGGGGACTGAATTTATTCATGGGTATTACATTCATATTGATATAATTTCAATGAAATTTTATCATTTTTAAAAATATATTCTTATTTATAATCAAATATATAACAATTTATACCTATTTTTATATATTCACACATAAAAATATAATTTTATTAATAAATAATCAAACATATTTATATATAAATTATATTTCACAATATATAAGACTTAACAAAATAAAAACGAATATCTAATTTATTTAAAATAATAATATATGAATATTAATATACCTTTATAATGTGTGTGTGCATGTGTGTATTTTTGTGTGTTAGTATTAAAAAAATGGTATATATTACTTATATATTTTAACATATGTATAAACATTTAAATATATAACATATGTGAATATATATAAATATATAAAAATATGTTTAATTATATCTATAGAGAAACAGATATTTATGTATGGGTGTGTGTGTTTATGTTGAATATATGTGTTTATTTATATATAAATAGACAAAAAAACATATTTTAAAAATTAATTTTAAATTAATATTATAAATATATAATAATATATGAAAAAATATAAATATACAAAATTATAACTAAATATATAGGAAATAATATAAATAAATAAATATTAATATACCAAAAAATATATAAATATATAAATATAGCTAATTGTATACAGATATTAATATTTGAATAAATATATAAATATATAATTATTACTATATGTGTATATATGTATATATAAATATTAATAAAACTGAATGATTGTCGGTGATGAGAGGATGTAAAGTGCATCTTCAATTTGAAAAGGTGTTTATTTAGATTAATTTTGTTATAAAAATTTTCATGTAAAAATTTCAAAGTGGATAAATGGCGACGCACGAAGGAATGCATGGTGAAAACCCTAGGTGAGGCGATATTGATGATAACCCTGGGAAGAAGGCTGTTGTTGATGAGGATGAAGAGGAGCAGATAGGGCATCATGATCTATTCAGTCTCTGTGCGAAGCAAAAAATCTAAAAAATCAGAATCCAATAATGCTTCTGGTTATGATAAAAGCTTCGCCTATGTGGCCAAGCAGCCTGGAAACATCTCGTACATGGAGTGCGAATCAGGTAATTATGGAAGGATCATTAGGAAGGGGCAGATTGCACATGTATCTTTCAATCAAGATAATGTTGAAGAGTGGGTCAAATTGTGTATGTTTCCAATCATCGCTTGTGTTGTGATTCCAAAAGGGGTAAGACCCTTGATGTTTCACGTTCCTTCAAATAGGATTGCAAAGATTTGGGGATTTAGGGATTGGAAGATGATGGCTATGAGAAGCAGATTTTATCATGTAGTGTTTACCACTAATGAATGAAAAAGACGTGCATAAGAGAATGGGTTTTGTACCATTGCATCTTGGATTCCATCGGATTCATTAATGGGATTGAAATTTTGACCCTGATTCTATCAAAAACACCTTTACCCACGTATTTATACAAATTCATAATTTGATTTGGCTTTATTGGAATCCACAAATCTTTTGGGATATTCATTCATCTGTAGGGAATCCATTAAGGCTTGATATGATGGCAAATAATCCCAGTTTCGGGCATTATGCTAGGATTCTTATTGAGGTGGACCTATCCACTACTCTGGTGGAGGAGGTATTCTTTACCACAAGGGATGAAAACATCACTCTTGAGGTTGGATATGAAAGGGAGCCAAAATTTTGTTTCAACTATCATCGTTTTGGGTATGTGCTTACTGAATGAAACAAAAACAATGTTTGTGAATTCTGTAATATCATAGGGCATGATGAAGGCAATTGCAGAAGGAAGAAAACTGCTCAGGCCCCCTTTCATCATGATGTTCCTGTGAACAAGTATTTCCCAGAAGTTTCTCCTGTTGGAATTCAGATAGGGAGTGACAATGTGGTTGTTGAGGGAGAACACTTAACATCCATTGCTGACAATTCTCCTTTTGCTGAGGGGGGGGGGATGCTTAGATTGGCCAGGGATCCTCTTCACAGGAAAAATCAAATCATGATGTGTTGACAAATGTTGATACTTGTGTAGATACTCAGACTGAACATGATAAGGTGGATGCTGAGGTTATTCATAATGAATCAAGGAATGACCAGGTTGATGAACTGCCCGATTTGTCTGATGGATTTGATCAGGATTCACCTGATCATGATAGGGTAGTACAGGATCATACCAAGGGGAATGCTGATTTACCCTTGGAAGGGACTCAGTCAATACAGTTAAATGTGGAATCAATAGAGGAATTCTCCCAGGTCCCCCTATGTATGGCTCCATGAAGGAAACTAATTTCCACCGTGACAATTCCCATTAGCTAAGATAACAGGTTCACATCTATTTCTGATGTTAAGTCTGGGCATGAAAGGGCTGGAAGCTCCCCTACTGGAACACTGGGGGAGAATATGGTAGCCTTAGAGAAACACATAGCAACAAGTTATGCTAGATCCTATACTAGTAAGAGGACTCCCAATCAATGAAGATACATTTCTAGAACTGCCAGGGTCTTGGTAATTCTCCCATGGTAAAAAACCTTAGGTATATTATAATGACCAATAAATCTATTTTACGTGGAATTGCTGAGCCGAGATTGATGTCATCAAGATGCATGTATTTCTACTGGAATGCTTCGGTGTACTCCTTGTTTTCCACTAACCAGTCTGAGAACGATTTGGAATCTTTATGTGTGTTAAAGCACAATAATGTCATTGTTTAATTCTTCCAGAATGATCAACAGTCAGTAACCCTATCCTGCTACATTCAGTCCAATTTTTTTATTTGGACTTTTGTGTATGGTTTTAATCAACACCCTAGAAGAAGATCACTCATTAAGAACTTACTATCCACCATTGATAATATGTCTACTAAGTAGATTCTACTTGGTGATATTAATACCATCTTGAGACCAGAGGAAAAAACTGGGAGAAACTTTGGTAGAGCGTTAGCCATGGACTTCTTTTCCTGTATTGATCGGTGTATGTTGACTAATGTTCCTATTTCTGGTGCTGATTTCACCTAGATTAGATACACCCTAAATGGGAGGAAATCAAGTAAATTGGATAGGTGCTTGGTGCAGATAGATGAGAGAGGCGATACAATGGATGTTTCTAGCATGATTCTCCCCAGATTCCATTCTGATCATAATCCGATTTTGGATGAAATGTGTTTCAGTAGTTTGAGGTCAGACCCATTACCTTTTAAGTTCAATAATGCATGGTTGGTTGTGCTAGGGTTCTGATAAATAATTCTAGAGGCCTGGAAAATATATGCTCAGGGTAGTTCATCGCGCATTCTTAATACCAAGCTGAAACCTGTGAAAACCAGACTCAAAGAGTGGAGTAAATGTTTTTTCCCAATCTTGAGTGTGATATCAAAAAGGCTGAATCTCATTTATTTAACTACCAACAGAGCAATATGAACCCGGATATTCCATCTCTAGAAGAGAGAGAAGATGTCTCAAGGATTGATAATTTATTGACCCTCAAGGAGAACCTTTCTCGAAACCAATTCATTTTTAGCTGGTGTAAGGAGGGTGATAGAAATTCATGGTTATTTCACTATATTCATAGGGAGAAGACGATAAATAGGAATTATAAGGCTTTAATGATTGATTACATCTTTTTTACTTCTAAAAATGAAATTTTTAATGCTATGACATGCTATTTTGAAAATATATATTCTGACTCTAGGAAGGATACTTCAAGAAAGATAGTCAGATGTGTGGAACCGAGTCTGGATTCCATTCAGAAGAAAAAGCTCAATGATATTACATTCTCATAGGAAATAAATTATTCACTCTTTTCTCTAAAAATAGATAGTGTTGTTGGTCTTGATGGGTTCAAAAATACATTATTTATGTTCTATTAGGATATCATCCACAAGTAGGTGATTAATGTTGTAAGATATTTCTTTCATCACACGTCTATGCCATTTGGGATGAACTCCAATTTCATTTCTCTAATTCCATAGAAAGAAAATGTAATGGATATTAAAGAATTCATGCATGTTGCTATTGTTTATTCCATTCCTAAATTAATTTGTAAGATCATTGCAATCCGGTTTGGTGAGGCTGCTTGGAATCTTATTTTTGCTAACCAGTTTTGATTTGTCCCTGGTAGAAGCATTCAGAATTTTCTTTTCACTAATTCTGTGTGTGTTAATATTATGAGAAGCAAAGCCAAAAATTGTAATATGGCTCTAAAGGATTATATATCAATGTCCTTTGACACAATAAGATATGATTTTATTTTTACAATTCTGAGGATGCATGGATTTTCAGGAAAATTTATTGGTGTTGTATGCTCCATTTAAAAATGTGTTAATTTATCTATCCTTGTAAATGATTCTCTATGGGATTAATTCAATGTTCTATAGGAGTCAGGAAAGGTGAACCTTTATATGTGCTTTTGTTCTCTATTGATTAGGATTATCTGAGTGTGTATTTTAATTAACTTGTCAACATTGGTCTATATTATAGAATGAGAGCTGGTAGGAACTGCTTTGCTCCTTTACACTTGTTCTATGCAGATAACATAATTTTATTTTGAAAATATGATAGGAAAACCATATCTTTCATCAATAATATCTTCATTCATTATGAAAAGGTAGTAATTCAGGTCATCAGTTGGAATAAATAGTTTTTTTGTCTTTGGAGAAAGAATTCGAACCTTGAAGTAAAACAGGATTGCTCGTAGCCATGGTGTGAAATGAGGTACATTTCCTTTTAATTATATAGGTCTTCCTATGTTTTGGGGTAGGGTGAAATGTGTTCAAAAAAGGTATTTCTTTGAAAATTATTAATCAATTGTAATGTTGGAAAGGTAAGACCATGTCTCAGGCTAGTATAGTTTGTCTTATTAACTCTATTATCACATAAAAGTTTGTGTACTTCTTTTCATTATATAGATGGCCAAGTGCCCTGCATAATGAATTGAGTGGAATGATAGGTAATTTCATTCAGATTGGTTCAACTCATTAGAAGAATCTTGTCACTGTTGAATGGAATGATTGTATAAAGTCATTGGCTATGGGTGGAATGGGAGTTAAAGATTTCAGAATATTTAATGATGCACATCTTCAAAATTTTACAAGGAGGATGCTATCCAGGCCGGAATTTTCCATTGAATTTCATGTAAGCAAGTTTGTAGAAAGGCTTCATAATGGTCAGTGTATGTACATGAAATCCTTTGTCTGTACATCGATCAGGAAAACCTATTTTAACATCATGACACACTCCATATGGTTGGTATATGCTGATTCTCATCTGAATTGTTAGATAACTCCATATTTACCCTCTCTAATTTAGTAATCAATTATGTAAAGACTCGTAAAATTCAAGGGAAATTTTTTCTTAATTTTCTTTGGGATTTTACAAGAACGCAGCCTCTGACGGCACTTGATTCTGAGGCCCGGTGTGCCCGGAATTTCTATCCAAAGTTTAGCTCGGGTACGTTCAGCGAACGAACGAGCGGGAATTTCTAACTTTTGAACCGGTGCTCGGAATCGAATTCTGAGGACACCGATGGAACCGTAGCGCCAGTAATTGCTTAGAAACACCTGTTCCGGGGTTGCGTTTTCACGAGAGAAGATGATAAAAATTGTGGAAGATTAATTTATAATTTAACTACAATGTTTATTTTCTTTAAGTGGTTTACGACTTTGGGTGGAAGTTGGGTAACTAACCAACTTCCCAAGGGAGGTTATGAGGGTGGTGGGGCCCACATGAACCCCATCCCTTCATATTCATCAACCCCCCTCAACTCACCATTAATTTTTGACAACTTATGTTATTAATTAAGTGATTTAAGTGTGGATGTTTGAATTTCAAAAGCTTTGTTGAGTGAATAAAATAAGGGAGGTGCTTATTTTATTTGGGGATTTTGATGCTTGAGAAGTTTGGGGAGAAAAGATAAGGGAAGCTAGAAGTTCTTCATCTTCTTCGTCGAAGAACACGAAGAACGCGAAGAACGCATCGAACTCCGCCGAAGAACGCCGAGTCCTCGGAGACCGACTACGCGACGCCGTATACCGCGACGGTTCTTCCGCGACGTCTTCTTCCGCGACATCTCCTTCTGCAACATCTCCTTCCGCAACGTCATTTTCCGCGATGAATCCTCGTTCGACGAACCACCGTTCAATCTACACTCGAGTTAGGGGTTTATTTATTTATTTAGTTCTTTAATACTACCTTGTCCTTCTTCGTGAAAATACGACCAATTGCTATCAATTAACGAGAGGAGGACAGACCGCAAAAACACGGCCGACCCTCCTCCCTTATCCATGTTATTGTTTCTAATGTGATTGGAATAGGAATGGCACATTGTCGTCGCACCGCACGGGATCATGCGGAAAGTAATGTGCGGCT
This sequence comes from Viscum album, assembly GCA_963277665.1. Lineage (NCBI taxonomy): Eukaryota > Viridiplantae > Streptophyta > Magnoliopsida > Santalales > Viscaceae > Viscum > Viscum album. The sequence continues at coordinate 1,441,736,170 of OY728145.1, read as the reverse complement.
CTATCGCGTCGCGCCGTGAAATTGAACCAAGTCGCGGTGCCATCGCGCCGCACCAGAGTACCGCAAAAACACCGCGGCCGGAGTGTGGTCGTGGCAGAGGGGTGCGGCACCGTCGCGCCGCACCAGAAGAATAAAGGCCACGAACGATACCGGGCCGTGGCGGAGCATGGGAACCGGCGGCCGGAAGTGGGACACCGGTGTCAGAGCAGGGAGGGGACCGGCCGTCGCCGATCCCGTGGTGGTAGAAACCGGTCGGCCGGGCAGGAGAGGAGCCGGGGGTTCAAACCACCGGCCGGCCACCTAGCAGCCCCCATTAAGGGGGGTTGTGGTTACAAAACGCGGGGGCAGCGCCCCCCCCCCCCCCCCCGTAAACCGAACGGCTCGGCCGTTCGGCCCAGCCAGCTGGCGTCGCGCGCCAGCGCGCCGGACCGCCAGGCCTGCAGCCGGGCCGGGCCGCACCCAGCCGGACCGACCCAGGGGGTCTCGGGCCGGGTCGTTCCGGGCCTGAAACCCCCGTTTACGGACCCTCTTCGGTCTTTTGCCAATATCATGGGCTACGGACCTCCGAACGACGCACCGTCCGTTGCGAGGCGATCCTTGGATCGAGATGGTCGTTTCAGTATATTGCACTCAAGGTTTCAGAATACATTTTGTTCAGCCGAGTTGGATCGTACACGAAACCAACCTGACCCTCGGAGCGGAAACGCTCATAACATGAGCTCCGGACGTCCGATTGACGTGTCGTCGACTTTGTTGGATTCCTCTTAGTGATAAGGATCTTTTGGCTTACTCCTCCCGAGGTTTGGACGCATGTGGAGTGCGTTCGGGTTGGTTTTTCCTTAAAAACCAACCAGGCCTTTGGGACGAAAAAGCGAATAACTCTCAGACCGGGCGCCCGATTGATGCGCCGTCTGCGACGTTGAGTTCCTGTTGACGATACAGAACTTTTGGATACATAAACTCTGGACTATGTTCCAGTTGATGTATCAGCCTCTCGGCTCGTGGAGCGGACCCTCCCGAACGAGTTTACTGTGTACGGAAACCCAAGAGCTAGTTGTGTTGCGACTGTGATGACGATGACGACTGTACAGAGATCCTCTGTGGATTCAACGGCGATGACTACAGTACTCAAAGATCCTACGTTGATCAGTGCTATCAATCCTATGTGGGTCCGATCCTGTGTGGGTCAGCACTCAGCGGTTCTGTGTGAGCCAGCGCCTACAGATCCTGTGTGGGTCTGATCCTGTGTGGGTCTTTGCGGGGGTTAGTTACCTATCAATCCATTGTGGGTCAGATCCTCTATGTTTTATTGCGGGGGTTAGTTACCTATCGATCCTTTGTGGGTCCGACGACTTAGATGATTCAGTGGCAATATCTGATCATCTCTATCGTCATACGAAGAAGTATAACTGTGTGAGCTGAATCCTGTTTTGCTTTCCATTGTGGATTGTGTTGTGTTATCCTGTGTGGATTAAATTTTTCGTTCCTTTGTGGATTCTGTCGAGCTATCCTGTGTGGATTACATTTTCTTTCCTATGTGGTCTGGGTTGTACTTGGGCTCGGATAATTGGAGCCGAATGAGTATTGATGACTTAGGTATATGTTTGGGCATATACCTAAGTAGTTTCGGATGTTACTTCATGATTGTATCCTTCCTTTGTGGATTATCCTTTGTGGATTCTGGGAGACCTACGGGGGTCTCGGGGTCCCTACTGAGTAGCTTATACTCTCCCCTACACGGGATATGCCCGCACTACGTTGTGTTGGTTGCAGACGACGGACAACGTTGATTGTGGTTGACGCTTGCGGAGCAGGACGGTACCTGGAGGTATACCACTGGGCGGGACATACTCGGAGCAGACGGTTGGACCCGAGGAGTAGAGGAGGATATCTGTATTCACCCTTCAGGTGGGATTTCCGGTGGACAGCTCGGCGTTGTGGCTTAACTTTTCAGTTGCTGTTTTTCCCTTCTAGTTGTACTTTACTTTCAGTTTGGGTTTGTATACTGGCCCACTTACTTTTCTGCACTTACTATTGTACCAGCTTTTCCATGGTGTTTACTTCTACTGCTTGCTTGCTCTGTGTTGTTCGTTTACTTTTCAAAGGAAATTCCTTCCTTTTTTATCGTGAATTTACGCCTTGGTGCTAGTCGCTAGCCCCTGGCCTATGGAAGGCGGGCTTGGGGTAGTCACGGCATGGGCCGCGAGGACGGTTCGTGACAAATTGGTATCAGAGGAGTTCGGTTCTACCGCAGAACATGGGACTCTAATCTTTTTCTATGGGAAGAAATAGTGTTAGGCATATTGGGTGTGGTTATCAGTCCAGGGAGTCCAGTGTTGGTGCGGCGGCCAACGTATCCGTACACCAGGACCCTGACTTCTGATTTCCGACTTAATGCACGAAAACATTGATTGCATTGTGTTTCAATATTTCATTGTGATTACTTTATGTCAGCTCACCAGGTATACTGTTTGACCGCGGCGCACCTGTTTCCTTTTCAGGATGGCCCCACGATGGCAGCCAGCTAGGGTTCCGAGAGTTGAGTGTGACGACAGCCCACCGAGCGACGAGGCCTCGGTGCAGGGCCCTTTGTCAGTAGTGGCACCAGTAGTAGCTCTACCCGCTGAGCCACCGATGCTTCCAGCCCCAGCCGCTGAAGATTCTCGTCGCCTTAGTGCACTGCATGAGTTCCAGTGCCAGCGACCGCCCAGGTTCCACGGGGAGACGGACCCCCAGGTATCTGAGGACTGGCTGGAGGCAGTGGTGAGAGTTTTCTGGTTAGTGAGGACACCAGAAGACCTCATGGTGATCCTCGCAGTGAGCCTACTGCACGCAGCAGTAGGAAGATGGTGGAGCTTGATGCTCGAGGTGCACGATGAGGTATCTCTCCTCTGGACAACCTTTGATAGCCTCTACCGCTCGGAGTTCGTCCCAGCCACCCTCCTTGCGGTGCGCATCCAGGAGCTTCTTCAGCTGCGACAGGGTAGCTTGACCCTCGCCCAGTACTCTGCGAGATTTACCGATCTCTCGTGCTACTCGACAGACATGGTACGAGACCCTTTCTTCTGGGCCCAGACCTTTGAGCAGGGATTGAGGTGCATGATCAGGGCATCGTTGATCTCCCTCAGCATTCCGACTCAGGCAGGAGTACTGGAGTGAGCCCTTTTGATCGAGAGTTTTCTTGCTGAGCCTTCTTCAGCAGCGAGACCTACCGTGGGGTGGCACCTAACAGAGTCTTCTGCAGCAGGCAGTCGACGGATGACTCAGGGGTCCAGGCAGAACAGACCCTTAGGCAGACGACCTCAGGACACTGGCTTAGCAGTGCGGGGCACACAAAGTGGAGCCAGTCTTTCGACAGGCAGACAATGCTACTCTTGCGGCGGGCAGGGCCACATGGATCGTGACTGCCCGACCCACCGTGCCGAGGAGCAACAGACGGTTGAGGGACCACCCAGGCAGAGGCAGAGGGTCGACCGTGGCGATCCTCAAGGAGCAGGTGGTCAAGGAAGAGGAGCTGGCCGAGCAGCAGGTGGTGGGCGACGCTTTCAGGATCTACCACCACCACCACCAGGAGGTCCACCCCGGCCATAGGGAGATGGCGGGAAGAGACAGGCACAACTCCAGGCAGTAGAGCCCTACGACCACGGTGTGCCCATGATGATTCGAGGTACTATCTGTGTCTATTCCACCCTTTCTGCAGTACTTATAGACACAGGAGTGAGTTATTCTTTCATAGCCGCTTCCCTTGTTCGGAGCTCGGAGATTCCGACAGAGCCGTTGGTTCGATTTTTACGGCTAGAGACTCCTATGGGAGCAGACTCGATGATTACACACTGGTGCCAGCAGTGTGAGCTTACTCTAGGAGACGAGAGCTTCGACTGGGATCTTATTGTAGTGGCGTCGACGCCTTATGACGTTATCTTGGGAATGGATTGGTTGTCTACATTCCATGCACAGATTGACTATATTAGGCGCAAGGTGAGATGTGTACGCACCGATGGGAGCAGGTTCACCTTCACCGGTGAGAAGGGAGCCTTTGCATCATAGGATGGACACTCGCAGAGGAGAGGAAATCCCATCACTCATTAGTTGGCTAGCCTCATCCTAGGAGCATTTGACGTGCGGAGTCCTGGTTTTCCTGCAGTGGTGGATTAATATGCGGGCGTTTTCCCCGACGACGTCCCCGGGATACCTCCTCGCAAAGAGGTAGAATTTTATATTGACATGTACCCCGAGACAGCCCCGATATCGACTCCAGCGTATCGGATGGCCCCCGCTGAGCTTCGAGAGCTACAGGTACAGTTGGAGGACTTGTAGGTAAAAGGATTCATCCGACCCAGTGTTTCACCCTGGGCTTCCCCTATTTTGTTCGCCAATAAGGCGGACGGGAGCTTGCGACTTTAGGTCGACTATTGTCGCCTGAACCAGGTGACAGTGAGGAACAAGTATCTGCTACCAAGGATTGATGACCTCTTCGATCAGCTCTAGGGAGCACGGTGGTTCTCTATGATAGACCTCATGTCAGGTTATCATCAGCTCAGAGTTCGAGACGAGGAAGTGTAGAAGACGACCTTCAGGTGTCGGTATGGCCAATATGAGTTCTTGGTTTTTCCATTCGGCGTAACCAATTCTCCAGCAGTGTTCATGGTCCTTATGAACAAGATCTTTCAGCCATACCTTGATCGATTTGTCATGGTCTTCATCGACAGCATTTTGATTTACTCGATGACCGAGGAGGAGCAAGCTTACCACTTGCGGTTTGTGCTAGACACACTCCTAGAGCACCAGCTTTATGGAAAGCTCTCGAAGTGTTAGTTCTAGATACGCGAGGTCCACTTCTTGGGATACGTCATCTCTGAGGTGGGAGTTTCGGTGGATCCTGCGAAGATCAAGGCAGTGTTAGCTTGGGAGCCACCTACGAGCGTGACGGAAGTGCAGAGTTTCTTGGGACTAGCTGGATACTATCGAAGATTTGTGCCAGACTTCTCCAGAGTTGCGGCACCACTCTCAGCTTTCACAAAGAAGGAGAAACCCTTTGTGTGGTCAGACAGATGTCAGGAGAGCTTCCAGGAGCTGAGAAAGATATTGACCAGCGCATCTATCTTGAGGTTGCCTGAGGAGGGAGTAGGGTACATAGTCTACTGTGATGCATCAGGGACCGGACTCGGATGTGTCCTAATGCAGGATCGGGCCATGATCGCCTATGGATCACGTCAGTTGAGGGCGCATGAGTAGAACTACGCTACCCATGACCTGAAGTTAGCAGCAGTAGTCTTTGCGATGAAGACATGGTGACACTACCTGATGGGAGAGCGCTTGATAGTCTTTTCTGACCATTAGAGTCTCAGATACATATTCTCTTAAAAGGAACTGAATCTGAGACAGTGGCGATGGCTCGAGTTCCTCCAGTACTATGACATTGAGATAGTCTATACTCTCGGGAAGGGGAACGTGGTAGCCGATTCTCTCAGCAGGAGGACGGGCATTCAGCTACTGGAGGAGGCGAGAGAGCAGCTAACCTCTTTGCAGATATCCTTCGTGGATAGAGATGGAGCAGCCTTCCCTCAGTCTTTCACAGTCACTTCCCCTCTACTGTAGTGGGTCAGAGAGGCACAGCGTGGGGACGCTGACTGTGAGATGTGGTGTGCACAGATATCCTCAGGATAGGCACCTGATGGTTTCTCCTTTGGAGCAGAGCACGACGTCCTTTTCAAAGGACGTACCTTGGTACCAGTTTCATTACGAGAGGAGGTGCTGAGAGAGTTTCACACTTCTCCTTTGGCGGGACATCCTGGAGAGGCGAAGATGTACCAGGATCTCAGAAGACAGCACTAGTGGCCGGGCATGAAGAAGGATGTGGCGGAGTTCGTTTCTCGATGCCTCACCTGCAAGCAGGTGAAAGGAGAGCACCAGGTACCAGCAGGCTTGGTATATCCTTTGGAGATCCCGGATTGGATGTGGGATAGCATATCTATGGACTTCGTGACTGGTCTTCCACGCACTTCCAGAGGTCATGACTCCATTTGGGTGATTGTCGACCGAATCACCAAGTCGGCACACTTCTAACCCATCAGAGAACAGGGCTCAGTGGAGAGCATGGGACGTCTCTACGTTCAGGAGATTGTATGGCTTCATGGTGTGCCATCATCTATCGTCTCCGATTGAGATTCTCTCTTTACTTCCCATCTTTGGAAGGGGTTACAGGAGGCGTTCGGGAAACTTCTACGTCTAAGCACAGCCTTTCACCCTCAGACGGATGGTCAGACGGAAAGGACCATTCAGACTCTCGAGGACATGCTCCGCGCATGTTTCCTCGACTTTGTTCATAGCTGGGAGGACCACCTACCCTTTGTGGAGTTTGTGTACAACAACAGTTACCACTCCACCATCGGGATGGCACCATACGACGTGTTGTACGGCTGACCTTGAAGATCTCCTTTGTGCTGGACAGACCCTGGGGAGTCTGCACTTGTGGGACCAAAGATGGTCCAGGCCTTGACAGAGAAGGTCCAGGTCATCCAGGAGCGGATGAGGACAGCTCAGAGCCGGCATAAGTCTTATGCTGACAGAAGGAGGAGGCCACTAGAGTTCAAGGATGGCGACCACATCTTCTTGCGTGTCTCACCTCGAAATGGATTACAGAGATTTGGCCGAGGAGGAAAGTTGTCTCCACGCTTCATTGGACCGTTCCAAGTCCTCAGCATGATTGGCGAGGTGGCTTATCGCCTGGCTCTACAACCTCAGTTGCACCGGGTGCACGACGTCTTCCACATATCTCAGCTGAGGAGATACGTGCACGACCCAATGCATATAATTGACCATGGGGAGTGAGACGTTGATGATGGGGTGACATTTACGGAGGTCCCAGTGGAGATCGAGGATCGACCGGAGCGGGTCCTGCGTGGACGGTCGATTTCTCTAGTGCGCATCAGATGGAAGAACGGGAATCTCCAGGAGAGCACATGGGAGCGGGAGGCTCAGATGCGTGCTCAGTACCCACATTTTTTCCCCTAGGTTATGATGTAACTTTACGCGGTTGTAAATCCCTGAGGTGGGAGTAATTTAAAGACCCGTAAAATTCAAGGGAAATTTTTTCTAAATTTTCTCTGGGATTTTACAAGAACGCAGTCTCTGACGGCACTTGATTCCGAGGCCCGGTGTGCCCGGACTTTCTATCCGATGTTGAGCTCAGGTACGTTAAGTGAACGAACGAGCGGGAATTTCTAACATTTGAACCGGTGCTCGGAATCGAATTCCGAGGGCACCGATGGAACTGTAGCGCCGGTAATTGCTTAGGAACACCTGTTCCAGGGTTGTGTTTTTATGAGAGAAGATGATAAAAATTGTGGAAGTTTAATTTATAATTTAACTACAATTTTTATTTTCTATAAGTGGTTTATGGCTTTGGGTGGATGTTGGGTAAATAGCCAACTTCTCAAGGGAGGTTATGAGGGTGGTGGGGCCCAAACAAACCCCACCCCTTCATATTCTTCAACCCCCCTCAACTCACCATTAATTTTTGAAAACTTATGTTATTAATTAACTGAGTTAAGTGTGGATTTTTGAATTTCAAAAGCTTTGTTGAGTTAATAAAATAAGGGAGGTGCTTATTTTATTTGGGGATTTTTTTGATTGAGAGGTTTGGGGAGAAAAGCTAAGGGAAGCTAGAAGTTCTTCATCTTCTTCGTCGAAGAACACGAAGAACGCATTGAACTCCGTCGAAGAACGATGAGTCCTCGGAGACCGACTACGCGACGCCATATAACGCAACGGTTCTTCTGCGACGTCTTCTTCCGCGACATCTCCTTCCGCAAAATCTCCTTCCGCGACATCTTTTTCTGCGATGAATCCTTGTTCGACGAACCACCGATCAAGCTACGCTGGAGGTAGGGGTTTATTTATTTATTTTTTCGTGAATACTACCTTGTCATTCTTCGTGAAAATACGACCAATTGCTATCAATTAATGAGAGGGGGTCGGACCACACAAACATGGCCGACCCTCCTCCCTTATCCATGTTATTATTTATAATGTGGTTGGAATGGGAATGGCATGGTGTCGTCGCACCGCGTGGGATCATGCAGCATGTAATGTGCGGCACCGTCGCACCGCGCCGTGAAATTGAACCAAGTCGCGGCGCCATCGCGCCGCACCGGAGTACCGAAAAAACACCACGGCCGGAGCGGGGCCGCGGCAGAGGTGCGCGGTGCCGTCGCGCCGCACCGGACGAATGAAGGTCGCAGACGATACCGGGCTCCGGCGGAGCATGGGAACCGTCGGCCGGATGCAGGCCGCCGATGTTAGAGCAGGGAGGGGACCGGTCGTCGCCAGTCCCATGGTGGCAGAAACCAGCCAGCCTGGGTGGGCCGGCAGGGCAGGAGAGGAGACGGGGGTTCAAACCCCCGACCGGCCAGCTAGCGGCACCCATTAAGGGTGGTCGCGGTTACAAAACGCGGGGGGTTGCCCCCCCCCCCCCCCGCAAACCGAACGGCTCGGCCGTTCGGCTGAGCTAGCTGGCTCCGCGCTCCAGCGTGGCGGACCGCCAGGCCGACAGCCGGGCCGGGCGGCGCCGACCCGGGCCGACCCGGTTCGGGTCGACCCAGGGGGTCTCGGGCAGGGTCGGTCCGGGCCCGAAACCCCCGTTTACGGAACCTCTTCGGTCTTTTTCCCATATCGTGGGATACGGACCTCCGAACGACGCAATTTCAGTTGTGATGTGATCCTTGGATCGAGTTGGTTGTTTCAGTATATCTCACTCAAGGTTTCAGAATACTTTGGGTTCGGCCGAGTTGGTTCGTACACGAAACCAACCGGGCCCCCGGAGTGGAAATGCTCATAACTTGAGCTACGTATGTCCGATTGACGTGTTTTTGACTTTGTTGGATTCCTCTTATTGAGACAGATCTTTTGGCTTACTCCGCCCGAGGTTTGGACGCAGGTGGAGTACGGTCGGGTTGGTTTTTCCTTAAAAACCAACCGGGCCCTTGGGACCAAAATGCCAATAACTATCCGACCGGGCCTCCGATTGACGCGTCGTCTGCGACGTTGAGTTCCTATTGACGATACAGAACTTTTGGATACATCAACTCCGGACTATGTGTCAGTTGATGTATCAGCCTCTCGGCTCGTGGAGCGGACCCTCACGAATGAGCTTGCTGTGTGCGGAAACCCTAGAGCTGGCTGCGTTACGACTGTACAGAGATCCTCAGTGGATTCGACGGTGATGACTACAACACTCAGTGATCCTACGTGGATTAGTGCTATCGATCCTATGTGGGTCTGATCCTGTGAGGGTCAGCGCTCAGCGGTTCTGTGTGAGCCAGCGCCTACAGATCCTTTGTGGGTCCGATCCTGTGTGGGTCTTTGCGGGGGTTAGTTACCTATCGATCCTTTGTGGGTCAGATCCTTTGAGGGTCATTGCGGGGGTTAGTTACCTATCGATCCTGTGTGGGGCAGATCCCATGTGGTTAATTGCAGGGGTTAGTTATCTATCGATCCTTTGTGGGTCAAACTACATAGATGATTCAGTGGCAATATCTGATCATCTATATAGTCATACGAAGAAGTATACCTGTGTGAGCTGAATTCTGTTTTGCTTTCCATTGTGGATTGTGTTGTGCTATCCTGTGTGGATTACGCTTTTCTTTCCTTTGTGGATTGTGTCAAGATATCCTGTGTGTATTATGTTTGCTTTCCTATGTGGTCTGCGTTGTACTTGGGCTCAGATAATTGGAGCCGAACAAGTATTGAGGACTTAGGTATATATATGGGAATATACCTAAGTAGTGTCAGATGTTACTTCGTGATTGTATCCTTCCTTTGTGGATTATCCTTTGTGGATTCTGGGAAACCTACGGGGGTCTCGGGGTCCCTACTGAGTTGCTTATACTCACCCCTACACGGGTTTTTCCCACAATATGTTGTGTTGGTTGCAGACGATGGACAGTATTGATCGTGGTTGAGGCTTGCGGAGCAGGACGGTACCTAGAGGTGGACCACTGGGTGGGACGTACTTGGAGCAGATGACTGGACCCGAGGAGCAGAGGAGGATATCTGTACTCACCCTTCAGGTGGGATTTCCAGTGGACATCTCAGCGTTGCGGCTTTACTTTTCAATTTCTGTTTTTCCCTTCCAGTTGTACTTTACTTTTAGTTTGGGTTTGTATACTGGCCCAATTACTTTTCCGCACTTACTGTTGTACCAGCTTTTCCTTAGTGTTTACTTCTACTTCATGCTTGCTTTGTGGTGTTCGTTTACATTACAAAGGCAACACCTTCATTTTTTATCGGGAATTTACTCCTTAGTGCTAGTCACCAGCCCCTGGCCTATGGAAGGCGGGCTTGGGGTAGTCACAGCACGGGCCCCGCGGACGGGTCGAGACATATTAATATTCCATTACCTTGGAGAAATATGTCTATTTCTGACCTACATGGGAACATGGATGTTTCTTCAATCCTTCCTTGATATCTTCGTATGGAGATGACTAATTTTGAATATGTTGATAATGATGTACTGATTTGGATGCATGCTCTTAATGGGAATTTTTCGAGATGGGGGTATTATAAGTTTTAATGTGCTGCATCACCTAAAATACCTTCATGGGTGGAATGTGTACATAGGCCCTTCATATTCTCTAATGACGCTATGCTTATATGGAGAATCTGGAAGCAGCGCCTTCCAATCTAGTGTTCCCTTCAGCGTACGAGGATGATAATTTCCTCAATATATCATCTCTGTCTTAATGAGGAATAATCTCTCTTGCATTTGTTCATCCACTGCACCTTTTTTGTTCGGATATGGAATACGTGCAAAACACCTTTCAATACTGCATCTGTTTCGCTCTATAGAATCATTGCTTACATTGTCCATTTTGGAACAATGTAGTGAGAAAGTGAATTCTTTTATTATTGCTGCCATTATTTCTGTTTTTTCTTAAATATTGAAGGCTCAGAATAACATCATTGTCAACATCTACAAGCCCTTGTTTTGTGAGGGTGTTCTGGCTATTCATCATAGCATTAAACTTACTTCCGTGACTCGAACTGTAGTAAGGAATAATGATGTTTATGACTTTGTTCTTTTGAGGACTCTTCGTGTTAGTGGCAGGGAATGGAATCCCAGAGTGATGAAGTGCATTCAGTGGATCCCACTAATCTATGACTGGCTCAAGGTGAATGTGGATGTGGCGGCCTCTGGTGCACCAGGTCCTACTGGGTGAGGTGGAGTCTTTAGAACCCATCAAGGCTTTGTTAAGGGATGTTTCTTCCACTACATTGGGATTGGTCATGCGATTGAAGCAGAGATGTGGGCCATGATAATGGTGATCAGTTATGCGGTCCGCTATGGTTGGCGAAAGGTATGGCTAGAGTTATACTAATCTGTTGCTGGGAAAATTTTGAAAGATCGTTCAAGGAATGTTCCACGGAGGATGTTATATGCTTGGATTGCTTGTCTTTGTCTTGCTGAGTCAATATGCCTTGATGTTTCTCATGTCTATAGGCAATCAAATTAGGTTTCAGACGTTCTTTCCAAAAGGTTGATTTTGGATGTTTGTTCTAGTTGGTCTTTTATTCTGCCATGTTTTTGCACTACTTTTGTCCATAGTGATAGTATTGGTGTTTTGCACATAAGGATTTGTAATGCTCCTCTTTTCTGAGTTGTTTTATACTATTTAACTTTTTAATATATTAATTTGTTGGGAGCATGTTTTCTATCTGTCTCTCAGACATTTTGGCTATTTATGTGAAGATCCTCGAGTTGTAACTAGTCATTGCATCCCCAGTGATTACATTGTTATGTTGATCTTTGGTAAAAAAATTTCATTCCCATTTTAGGGGATTCCGCTCCGAACCCAAAAACAACATCTTGTCCCTTATTTTATTTATTTTACTAACATATCCTATTATATGTGTTTCAATATTCTCTTAGACAATAAATTTTCCATCATGGCTAACCAGTCAACAATCTCAAATTAGAGAAAAAGTGGGAGTCACCTTAACCATGCTCAGGATCCAGCATAGCCTACCAGCTGAGCAGTTAGGTGTGGGAAAGCATATTTCTCAAGGGGAGTGTGCATGGAGCATATAGGTGGAACATAGGAAAGTCATGCAATGCAGTGGTGAGTATTGTGTGGGTGGGTGTGAATGTGTTGTAGTGGTCAAACCCATTACAGGGTCGATAGTATGATTTCACCGAATCAATTATTAATCCGAACCAATCCGAAAAATTGCTACGGGTTCGTGTTTAGGTGTGAAACTATTCCTATATAATATTTTTTTTTGGAAAAAACCTGATGTCGTCTATTCAAAGAACTTTTCACTATCCGATAACCTCACATGATGGTCTTCAACCACTACCCGTCTTCTATATTTTCTATAGCTCAGGTTACATTTTCTCAACACCACCCTCATCTCCCTCAACCTATAGTGATTCAATGATGTCAAAAAAATTCCTTGGTGGTTTCCAAGTGGTTTTCCACTTAAGTGTCATACAATAATGATAATTTATTAATCCCATCATATTATTCCCCTGCGGTCATCAAGAGCATGTCTACAAGAACATCTGACATCACCTAAAGCTTATACCTTTAGTCGCAAGAGTTTATTATTATTGATTCTAAGGGACTTATAATTGGTCGATAATGAGAATGGACTGATTTTCTAACATCACACACATCATAAGATGTAGAACATAACTTCATTTCGCAAGATCCTCCAATAATTTAAAGTACCTATAAGATTATGCAAAGTTGACAAAAGCATGTTTTTATAATAGGTTTTCAATTTTTTTTAAACAGAATAGGATACTAATATTTTAAAAAAATAATCCTTAAAGTCATCATCGACGATTGATCATTTGGAAAAAACCCAAAGGAAGCATCGATGATGCCACCTTCCAGCCCCTGTGCCACCTTTGGCCTAGATTGGTGAAATGGAAAAGGTGGTGGGGGTGTATCCTTTCCATTAGCTCCCTATATAAGGGTATACCCCCTCCCCTATCCACACTTCAATTTTCTCCAACCCGCCTAAATCAACTGCTTATCTCCATAAAATAATCCCTTTTTTTGTGCGGTGGAGTTTGTATTCCAAAAGAAGGTGGTTCTTTTTTGCAAAGCATCATTTAGATGTATTTTTTATTTAATTTAATGTCTTATATTTATTTAATGGAATTATTTTTAGTTATAAATAATTCATTTTTAATTATTTTATTTATTTATAAATACTTTAGTTATTGTGTAGTTAAATTAGTTATAAATAGTTAGGAATAATTATTGTTATTATTATTAAGTAAGTATAGATTATGTATATAGTATGTATAGAATAACATAGGATTAGGTATAATGAAATTTTGGTAGAATAATGATTATGTGGTTATCTACGAAATACAATCCATGTATAGATACAAACTAGTGGATTTGGCCCTAACACCTATGTACCTAGGGGTAAACACTAGAAGCATCACATTGTGACAGACTCGAAAAGAACTGGTGCATGATAACATTCCTTCCTTCACTCCTAGTTTGAATCTCCTGATGAATATTCTTAAGATTATTCATATTTTCATTATAATATACTAAAATTCATAAGAAAAGAAAAATCAATGAAATATGTTTATCAATGATAAAATTATAACTATGATGTTATAGAATAAAATGAACATCGAAAAAGGAATTAAAATTTGAATGTTATTATTATTAATTGATTTCTTTTTAGTAAGTTATCATGTTGTTATTTAATAAGTAACTTAATTAGTTATATATAGTTTTTAAATTATATATATTATTAGTAATGATTAAATACAGATTAATTAATGATAACATTGGATTAAAAATGAATACTTATGATTAGTTTATTATTACTAACTAATGAATATCATATGATTAATTATTAAAGAACAAATAATTTAAAAATAAAACAATAATGATTAAATAGTGATTAATCAATGATTTATTAGTTAAAAAAATTTCTAAGAAACTTTAATTACATTTTTTTTGGATATAACCAGATGTTTTAAAAGATTAGTAACATAATGATTATAATGGTTATAAATAATATTTTTTATTATTAATGTATAATTATACATTAATTACTCAATAACTTAGGATTAAAATTTGAATACATGTAATGATTATCTAAAATTAATTGTCACTGGTAAAATGAAAATTATGATTATATAAAATGAAATAGAGAATAGAAAATGCATTACATTACACACGAATGTTTTACAATATATAAGAAACACTATGACATTTTTCAATTAAACATTGTTTTGATGAGATGAGTGTGATTTTGGAAGTGAGGTAAAATCCTGTATATTTTTATTTAGTATATTTATAACGTCATCTAATGATATGAACATAAAAATAAATTACATAAATACTTTTATAATATTTTTTAAAGATATAAAAAAAATTGGGTTTTACCTTCGGAAGTTAGGATCATATCATCCAAACCATGTTTTGTTGTAAAATGTTAGTATTTCATGTCTGTTGTATATCATTCATGTTTTTTTCATGGTTTTTTTCATCCATATTTTATATTAATTGAAGAATTTTTATCTGATGATTAACACAGTAATGATGAACCAATGATAAAAGAATTAATAAATTAGTAGAAACTACATTAAGAAACATTAGTATCATTGTTTAATAGATAAGAAAATGCTTTAAAATTTTAGTATCATAAAGATTATATTGTTTAGAAATAATAGTTGTTATTATCAATGATTAATTATTGATTAATTAATAAATATCATATGATTAAAAATGAATCCATATGATGATTTGTTAATGATACTTATGATCAAATAAAGTTAAATGAGGAAGATATCCCACATTAAATAAATAATGAATTATTCATGAAATACCATAAATTCATTGACAATTTTAAATAGAATTTGGGTTGGATGAGATGATTCTCACTTCATAGATGACGTAAAATTAATCTTATTTTTAATTGGAAGAATAATAACATCGTAGAACGATATGTACATATCAGAGGAATTTTGAAAATATTTTTACCTCTTAATGAAATATGAGATATCATCGATGATATATTATTATAAGGTCAAAATATTTTAACTATTATAATGTTATGTACTATCCTTTGAAGATGTTATTAATATGCCAATTAAAAATAATCTTAATTTTACCTCATGGACAATGTGAGACTCGTCAAACACAAACCAAATTCAATTGAAAAATGCTAATGAATTTATTGTATGCCATAAATAATTCATGTGTTATTTAATGCATTCGTTGTTATTCATTTCACTTTATATGATACGAATTTTCATTTTCATAATGATAAGTAATCTAATTTGATGTTTCTTATTCATTTAACCTTTATTCCCATAAATTTTTGTGATGTATATTCTAATGGATTTTTATATGATGAATCATTACTATGATATTTCATTATATAAATATCTTTCTAATAAATGTTATATTGTTAACCATAATTGTTAACATTTTTTAAACTATTATAATTTTTATGATTTTTTTTGTCATAGATATTCATGTTTTCATGTGTGTACTGCTATGGGAAGTTTATTAAAACAGATAAAGGAGCTCATTATAGTACACAACCAATAATTGAGTTTAGTACAATTGATTGTGTAGCCCTAAGTGATATTCAAGAGAGATTTCATGGTTCCTTAAATCTGGTACATGATCAAGAGATCTAGTCAATGAGCTATAGACATTTTCAATTCTTCGAAACCATGTGGCATATAGCTTGTCTATTGGTTGCTAATACGCAGTGGGTCTAGGAAATTAATATTTTTCCCAACATTCAGATTAAAATATGATTTATTTATATGTTGATGTTTCCACTATACAACAACAACATCTCGTTTTACGATGATATAGACTTACAAGAGTTTTTGAATTCAGTCCACCCCATAAAATTGGGCCTATTAAGAATGATGTTGAAAAGGAAAACCTAGATGATCTCTTGGATATTCATGTCAATATGTCATTTGATGAGGAGGATCGTAATTACAGAATAGATGGTGACAATAGTAATAAAGAGGAGGGACTCGTAGAATATTGGGAGGATGTTATGAGAAAGGCATTAGTTTTACTACCTCCTCGACCTACAATAAATAATACACAACTCTTTTCAACATGGTAAGAAGTAATGACACGTGTGACTGAATATTAAAATAATGTTCTCTCACTGGAAACTGAGTACCCAAGAGTTGTACCAAATAAGTTTAGTGAACTAAAAAAACATTTATGTTGGATGGAATTTTCCATGTAATGATGCATTATAATTAATGCTAAATATATTTCATATTGGGAGGAACTGTAGCAATATAGTTCACAAATCATGTCATTGTAAATATCTCATACCATGTTGGATGTATGGGGATGGTTGTAGATTACTATTAAGGGTGATTTCGAACATTTGATTGGGAGGTTAGAGAATCTTGATCATTTAGAAATCTCATAGTTGCATTCAGCCATGCCTAAAACAAGATCATACATAATTCGATGCCAAATGTTTCTCATCCATTATTAATGAGATGATTAGGAAATGCCAATATGTTCCGATTTCCCTTGTGAATAAGTGGATTAAACAAATATTTAGTTGTAATAAATCCTATAATAAGCTATGGATTGTGAAATAGAAGTAAATTTTGATGGCCAATAGTGATTGGGATGACTCATATTAGGTGTTTCCGCAATATTCATCCATACTAAGGAATCATAAACAAGTTTTCTTCCATATTGATCTTAATAAACATGTGTCTGATGATAACTGAGTTGATCTGTCTCATGTTCAATTTCATCGGTTGTTCTGGGCATTCCTCCCTTGTATCTCTGTATTTTGTTTCAGCAAACAGTTCATTCAGATTCATGGAACATTTCAATAAAGAAAATACAAGGGGGGTATTGTTGACTACGACAATCCATGATGGAAACCGTTCACCTATTCTGCTTTCCTTTCCAATTATAGAGAATACAAACTATGAATCTTGGAATTGGATTTTGGCCTGTATCATAAACCATTTCACCTATATTTGGGGTGTTTGATTGATATTTGATAACTATAGAGAAATTACTGAGGACATCAATTTGGATCAGGACACATGGGGATACCCAAATTCACATCATCATTTTTTCATTAGACCCATTACTAGCAACGTGCATAAAAAATTACACAACGAACTGACGATGAAGGAAATCATGAGGCTTGGTACGCATTTTATTTGATATTTTTTACTATTTCAATGTAATGATAACACGAAATTATGTGAAATATCATCCATTATTTGTAGCATATGAGTTGGATCAATGGAATTTTGAATAACATTATGAGAAAATCCTCTAGGTTAATCAAAATGTTTATGATTATATGATGGGGATTAAAAAATAAAAATAGAAATTGGCATATAATGGGGGGAAGATGTATGGATACCTTACCACAAACATTGTGGAGTGCATCAATGGTGTCTTAAAAGGGCCTAGAAAAATACCTATAACTTCCCTATTTGACGAATCATTAAATCATTGTGTGAAGTACTTTGTTGATTGAAAAAATCTAGCATCAGACAAAATACAACAGGGGCTTAGTTACAGTAGACACTTTCAACAGGAGATTGAAAATAATAATAAAGAAGATTATATTTATCAAGTATTCCTTTTTTGATGAGAAGACTCTCGATTTTTAGTTCTAGAGTGTTCAAACCGTATCCAAAATTTCATTGGTTAAAAAATAGTGGTATTACTGTAAACAAGGAAATGTCAATGTGGAAGCATTTAGGCCTTAAAGTTTCCATGTACAAACACCAACGTACCATGGGCCACTATGAACATATCATGGGATGTATATGTTGATCCAGTGTATCAGATATACACCATTACTAATTTTTCTCAGGACCATGGATGCGTACTAGGGAGTTTCTTTATCTCACAATTCCCAAAGGCCATCCGATAGTGATACCTTGAATTTATCGGTTGCATACCTATGGGAGACCAGAGGCCAATAGGATACGGAATGAGATGGACTGGAATCATGAACAATGGAAGAGAGTGAGATTCACCATATGTCATCATACAGGTTACAACTAGAATCAATTCCCTAACATAATTGGGTTGAGTTCACGCTCTCATTCACAATGACATATTGTCTTCATTATGAGATTCTCATATTGTAAATTATATGTTGTTATCTATCCCTTTTCCTCAGTTTTCGAAATCCCAAAACAAAAACGTATAACACTAAACCCAAAATCATCTTCCCTATACCATAATTTCAAAATTCTAAACCCTAAACCTTAAACTCAAAACCCTAACCCTGAATTATTAAACCTAAAACCTAAAAACATACAAAAAATAGAAAAACATAGACCCAAAACTCATTATATGAAACCCTAATATATAAATCCTAAAAAGTAAATGAAGAACTCAAAAACCACAAACATCATCCCTTTAACTTGGTCTTCAAAACATTATGTTAATGGTATTTTAATAAACTTTTTTATAACTAAATAATAGTATCATATACTAATGTACAAGAAGAAGGTATAAAATTTCAGTATAATAATGACTATACGATCACTGGTCATTGTTAATATATGTTACACTATTAGAATAATGATCAGAAAACGATTTCAATGTATAGATTCGGGTTTTACCTATGTGTACTACTAAAATCAAGTTATAAAATTAGATAATGGAGCTTGTTATATTACCCAACCAACAATATATATTAGTAAAATTGATTCTATAAAATTAACTGAACATCAAGAAAGAATATGTGGGAAATGAACCATTACATATTATGAATAGTGACAATGACGGTGGTGATGGAATGAGGTTATGTCCTCAACGTGATCATTTTCATCATTCCTCATGTCTCGTGGTTTATTAACAACAAATTCTTTCTTGAGGTTCAGTTAGTGTTATAGTCTCAACTTTACAAGTTTTAAAATAATAATGAAACATAACATCATTTGGACAATCATACATAAATTAAAAAACACACCACATCCTAATAAAAAACTACATAACAAATTAAATTTGTTTATATATATAAATATAAATTACCATATCTTAAAGACACAATTTACTATGTAAAATAATATCTTAAAATTATGTTAGTAATATGCTTTGAAAAACATGCGAACATGCCCCTTTCATTAATTAAAAATAACTTCATAAAATATTGGGAATAAAGATGGAATGTCATAAAATCTAAAATTCATAACATTATATTAAACATAACGTAATAATTATATTTTACATTTACATATCATTTCATTTTTTATTTTTAGATTGATTATACTATACTACTGACTCAACAACATACCCATATTTCCCAGGTCATTCTGGAGGGTGCTTCAGAACGATTGTTCAGGGTGCATCGGGGACCTATTTTCATCTCAAGGAGCCTCCTCATACAATTAGACCATATTTCCTCCGTTCTAGATTCTATGGAGTTTCCAGGTCAGATTTATCATTTATTGGTCAGCACTTTCTTGCTGTCCTCATAGAGAGGTTGAGACTGGAGACACAAACATTCCTCCTTTCCGAGGAAGATATGACTATCACCCTATGTGACGTGGAAATGAATCTCAATCTTCCAATCCAGGGGAGATCCATTATTGGACACACTCATGCAATTTGGCTTAACCATTCTCAGTAGTTGTTAGGCATCGACATTTTGTCCATCCATAGGGCTACAGAGGAGTGTCGATAAATATGATTTGGTTGGAACTATATATTCCCCATTTACTTTATGATACAGACGAAAAAACTATTGTGTGTTATGATCATGCATATATATTATAGCTCATTGGAGGGACCATGTGTACTAATCACGCGGTGATGAACATGAACATGATGTATCTACCTCAACTAAAGGACTTTTATCGGGCCAGGATGTATAGTCATGGATCATCCTTATTGTCATACATGTACAAAGAATTATCCAGGCTATCCCACAAGGAAAACACATGTATCTGGAGATTCATCATCCTTATTCATTTGTGGGCATGTGTGAGCTTACACACATTCCGTCCTAAGCATGCAGGTCCACCTATTGAGTTGGAGGTGCTGCATGACCCTCCTCTTAGATGCTGGCTAGATAAATAATTCCTATTGTTTTCAAATGATACGTTGTGTTACTAACTTTAATAACACATTATTTATCACTATCAATGTTTTATTTTTTAGGTTGTGTCAAAAACACAATTTCAATGCAGTTTGGAGACACCATTTTGGGAATATACCTGGTCAAGTTAGACTACCTCTTTTATGACCAGGTATGTATATACAATCTACCACTATTTAACAAATTTAATAATCACATAAAATTTGGATTATATTTTTGTGCTATTTTTTGTTAAGGTCACATATCATTTCATATTTCATGGAATTCATAAAAGAGAATTATAGACTTGTTGCTAACATACTGCATTGTTGGGCTTGAGGATGTTATGGATATAGTTCCCCTCATTCACATCCATATTATTGAGTGGTAGTATCTAGACAGAGTCATGGACAAGTTTTTCATTGCTCATTCGATTCCATTCCCACCGAGACTGATAGAGCAGCTTCATGGAAAAAAGATAACAGGGAGGCAGGATGAGGATTGTGGCTGAGTACGTGCCCTCTTTCTCGAATGTAGGTGGAGACATGAAGAGTTTAAAATTTAGGGTGTACCTATGAATCGATTCATTCTTTCGGAGCAGGTTGAGTCTGATCCAAGGTATAGACTTTTGTCTATACTGTATCACACCTAACACGTCAGAGAGATATAGAGGATGGCAAGTCCATAAATTTATTTGAGATTGTTTATTGACCTATTTTATTATTCATTTTTATTCTCTTTAAAAGTATTTAACTAAACACATCTTGTTTTCATGAGAAATTTAGAGGTATAGGGTTTCTTCATCAAGGAAGCCATCCATGCTGATGCGTTTGGGATGAGGGCATCCTATCGTGTGCTTTTTGAGGGCATCTTCGAGCATCTAGACCAGAGAGAGGAGGTTCCTTCCTTGAAAGAACATTCAGATTTAGCCATTGGTTATGAGGATCCAAGAACATGATTACATAGACGACATCATGATGCATGTGAGGCCTCACCTATGCAACAGGCAATGGTCAGCCGTTTACTAGTCTAGCCTCAACTGATTCAGGATGTACCTCAGGTGATAGGGGATCTGTCTTTCATGATAGGATATCAAAACTTATAACAATATTGTGGTATAGATCAATCGAAACTTTGGATAATATATGCATCACATCTTTGGGTTCTCGATCCATGGAAACCTTGGGGTCCAGATCCATCATAGTTGAGAGGTATAACTTCATCGTAGGCTTGGTTCCCCACTACAATGATGGAAGGTACTTCTATAACCCTTGTTGGAGAAGGATTATGGGGGTAGTACGAGATGTAGTTGACAGATCCTCCCACTGAAAATTAACTGGAGAATGTGATAGTAGACGTTCTAGTGAGTGAGTATCATCCATCTTCATGTCATCAGACTCCATAGTGAACACAACACAGACGTCCTATTCACAGACCACCATGTGGGATGTATTCTCATCTCCATAGGCGTTGACATTGATTTTAGATGTTCATTTATTTTTTTTATGTATATTGAAATGAAAATACTATCACCAATATCATCCATTCTAATATTTTTATATTTTATTTCAGTTCTCATATATATTATAGGTGCAATTTATTTTTGACATCATTAAAAT
The DNA here is from genome assembly GCA_963277665.1 of Viscum album. Classification (NCBI taxonomy): domain Eukaryota; kingdom Viridiplantae; phylum Streptophyta; class Magnoliopsida; order Santalales; family Viscaceae; genus Viscum; species Viscum album. The sequence continues at coordinate 1,441,714,451 of OY728145.1, read as the reverse complement.
ATGACTACTTGAAATATAGGAATTGTTAATAAATATCATGAAGATAAATATAAAATCCTATAAAATATATTTTATAAAAATAGTGTAAATAAAATTAAAATGATATCCAAACATCTAAATAGTTGTTGATAATAAATAGTTTCATAAATAAAATAATTGAAAATAATTGCAATGTATGAAAAGGAACATGGAAGTGAGAGTGGAAAGAAAGAATTTCAAGGAGGATCCTAAGCTTCCTACTTTACCTTTAAAGTCTATATAATATAAAATATAATACCTATATATAAAAAAATATATATATTAAATACTTATTATTTGTTTAATCAATGATTAAAATTTCATTCATATTAGTCTTATAGTTTATATTTTATATACTAGAAAAGTCATATATATGAAACATTTTTATGTTTCATATAGGTGGATGTGAAAGCTTATAAATTATTTTTCATAAATATTTTATAATTATTTATATTTATTTTTGACCAATTGTTCTATTTTTAATCAATGTGTAATATTTCTTTCATATTAGTCTTATTGGTTATATTTAATAGGCTAATAATGTCAGGTACATGATTACTTTTTAAGTTACATATAGGTGGATTATAGAGAATATAAATTATTTTTCCTAATCATTTTTTTTTGAAATTATTTTTATTTTAGACTACTTGTTATATGTCTAATGATTATGTTTAATTTCATTCATAATTGTCTTATAGATATTATTTTATAGTCTAGCAATGTAACCTACATGAAACATTTTTATGTTCCTATTAGGTGGATTAGAAAGCTTATAAATTAATTTTCATCAACATTTTTTAGGAAATTATTTGTATTTATGACTGTTTGTTATAATTCTATTAAAATTTTAGAATTTAATTTTTATTGTACTTATTGTTTTTATTTTATAGCCTATAAAAGTAACATACATGAAACTTTTTTATGATTCAAATAGGTGGATTAGAAAGATTTTATATTATTTTTCATCCACATTTTATAAGAAATTATTTTCATTTTTGACTAATTGTAATATTTTTAATCAATGTATAAATGTTCATTCATATTTGTCTTAAAGTTTATATATTATAGGCTACAAAAATCACGTTGTTGAAAAAATTTATGTTTCATGTAGGTGGATTAGAAAGATTATAAATTACATTTCATCAAAAAAATATATAATTTATTTTTATTTTTGGATACTTGTTATATTTTTAATCAATTTTTAAATTTTCATTCTTATTGGTATTATACTTTATATTTTAATGTCTATAAAATTCATGTACTTGAAACATTTTTATATATCAAATATCTAGATTAGAAATATTATAAATTATTTTTCAAAATTATTTATTAAACAATTGTTTTTTGACTACATGTTAAATTTTTAATAAATGTTCATAATTTAATTAATATTTGTCTTATAGATTATATTTTATAGGATAGAAAATTCACATACATGAATCATTTTTATATTTGAAGAAGGTAGATTAGAAAGATTGTAAATTTTGTTTCCTCATAAATTTAAAGAAATTCTTTTTATTTTCGACTAATTGTTATATGTATCACCATTGTTTAACATTTAAATTATATTTGTCTTATATTTTATATTTTAAAGGCTAAAAAAATTGACATAATTTAACAAGAGACAAATTATGTGGAAACATTTTGTTTTATATATATATATAAGAAAACATTAAAATTTTATATATTTAGAAATGAATATTTAAAATTGAAATAAAATTACTGTTTTTGGGAATATTTGACAATGGAGACGCGGCCTTAAAGGCTCATTTATAAATGTATTTTTGAACTATAGTGTTTTTCCAAAAAACACATTTTAAAAAATTCCAACAAAAGACCATTATTTTAGGCTATAGAGCATAATTTGATCACATGATCACATAACTACCCCGATATCACATGAATCTCTCCACTTCCTTAAGTCGATACATGTGACACACTAACCATAAAAAGTGGCACCATCCTCAGCCAACCTCTTGCTTTATGAAACCATGATTCCCTTAAAAAATAAACACATGAGGAGGGGGATAGAGAGAGATATGTGAGAAGAGATGGATATGGATAATGGAGTAGTGATGACATGGAACAGAGGTGAATTATTGGATGCTTCCTTCCAAATAAATTTCCCGGTAATCACGAGACCCACTACAAGATATCATCATGAAATTTTACCACATGATTACCCTCTGATCTTGAATCCACATGAAATTTTAATATCATTTCAGATTTATTATATGAGAATATCTCATGTGAATATTCGTGGTCAAGAACAATATCATGAAGACACCCCTTTCCCTACCACAAAAAATGGGTTCTTGAAGCACCACACTATAACAACACTAAAAAAAATGTAGATAAAGGGGGAACCATTATTACTTCTAAAAACACTATTAAAAGGTATTTCTTAAATGATGCTAAAAAGAGTTTTTAGAAGAACCCATTTATCATCAATGATAATGGTAACCTCTTCATCCAGACTTTTTTAACATTCTTAAAGGGAGTCACTTTTTCAGTAATTTTTTAGTAGCGCTGTTAAATGATGGTCTATTTCAGTGTTTTTTTAATATCATTGATAAATTAATTATTTAAAAAAATTAAATTTCATAAAAAAAATATAAAAATATAAAAATACAACATTATATTTATATTTATTTAGATATATATATATATATATTAAATATGTTTTAGATAAGTATAAATAGTAATTTACACAAAATATATAATATATTTACTATGAATGCAGTATAAATTAATTTAAATTATTTTTAATTAATAATTTATTAATTATAGTTCATTAATAGTCATTTAATAATATTTTAAAGACTCCAAACATCTAAAAATTAAAGAATGATCTAAATTGAGTGGAAATTGTTACAGAAACGTCAAAAAGAAAATAACTTCTGATCTAGATATCCATTTCAGCTCTACAATTTATCATATTGAAAACTGTGATGATATCTATTCACTTAGTGATAGAGGATAACCACTGTTACATTTTAGATCCACAAAAGGATACTAAAATGAATTTATTTTGTTGGGATAAAAAAATTTAATATTCGATTGAATTTCAGCCCCATTTATGGTGGTCTTTTTCAAATTTTCTGTGGGAAATGAATTTGTTTCGAGATATTGAATTGATAGTTATATTATGGATTTTAGAATTTTTAATTTTTGGAAATGTACTATAATTTATAATCAAATATATTACAATATATAAATTTTTTTTATACACATAAATAAAAATGTAATTTTTAAAATAAATAATTACATATATTTACATATAAAATATATTTCTCAATATATAAATCTTATATAAATAAATAATAATATCATTTTTATTTAAAATAAAAATTTATGTGTATTTATATACCTATATAATGTATCTGTGTATTTCAGAGTGACTGTATTAACAAAATGATATATATTATCTAAATATTCAAACATTTATATATACATATTAATATATAATATATGTAAATATTTATTAATATATGTAAATATGTATAATTATAGTTGTAGATACACATAATACATAAACACACACACATATATATATATATATTTGTGTATGTGTGTGTTGTATATAGATATTTATTTATTTATAAACAATCAAAATAAATATTTTAAAAATGTGTTTAAAATTAATCTTATAAATATATATTTATATCTGAAAAATATAGCCATAAAAATATACATATATATATATGTTAATATTACTAAATATATATATTTAAATATAAATATATATTGATATACCAATAAATATAACTATATATATATAAATTAATATATATATCATTAAATGGAGAACGAAACTAGAAGGATGAGTTGTAAAGGAGTAGGCATGCAAGGGAGAGGTCTTAGGATCAAATCCAAGCGGAGGTAGGGGTGTGTGGACGATTAAAGGTGGGCTAGAAATGTTAATGGGTGGGGAGGGGGTGTGCACCTAACGCTGTTAGAAGGGATGGGGGGGGGATCCTAGTGCTATTTAAAGATGGTCAAGCACTTTTGATAGGGTTGGTTCTACCCACCAATTTTCATATTTTCATTTTATTGTTTTTAAATTTTTTTAAAATGATTTCTATATTCTATCATTTCTTTTAAAAAGTGCTGATAAAAGGGGTCTTTATCAGTTCTTTTTTTAGCAATGATAAAAGGGACCCCATTTTAATAGAACCATGATTAGTAGTTCTTTTTTAGCACATATAATAGAATTAATTATCACTAATAAAACACTATTTTGAAGTAAATTTTTCATTCTTATGAACCAATGGATGTGAATTTCCCTTTGATATGTAAATGCTATGCGGTGTTACCCTAACATTAACCAGCATCTATGTAACCCTCATTTCCATGGAAATACTTTCCCATAAACATTGGTCAAGCGATAAAATTCTGGAAAAGTTAGTTTGATCAGACGAACACATCCAGAACAAGTCTACTTGATCACACAACGATATCATAGAAAAATCAATCGGATCATATGAAGACGTCCTATACATGTTAGCTTGATCATGCGATGAATCCCTAGACATGTTGGGGTTGATCATGTGAATACAATTCATACTAGCAAGATTGATAATGTGAAACACCTTCAACATGTCTTCCTAGATCACACGAACATTCATGGACATGCCATATATGATCATTCAAAGAACCTTTGAGATGTCATCTATGATCATGTGAAGAACTTAGGACATGTCAGAGAGAAAATCATGGAAACATCTTCCATGTTAGATTAACACCACATGACATGTCAAGCCGACACCCTACACATTTCTTACAAACACCAAGGACATATTAGGTAAACACCATTGTCATGTTAGGCCAACAATCAAAACACGTCAAGAAGAAATCGTTGAGAAGTTAGACAGACAACCCAAGACATGTAAAACTTGATCAAAAGACACACTTGGACATACCCCATGTAAAAAATCATCCAAGAACATTCGTCTGACCCTCATTGTAAGGGGAGTGTCCTTAATAGGTTAGATATATGTGGTCGTGCAACCCTATCTGTGTCATGCTTCTAATGGTGCCTTTACTTTACAAAACAAAATTGAAACCCCATTAATGGTTATCATCACTCTTTATTAATTAGGTGATAATGATTGAATATGTAATGTGGGTATCCATTATCATTTAAGACCCTGAAATTCCTAAACCCCAGGAAAAAAAAGTATTTGAGTGTAATCACCCATTCCATCCCATCTGCAGGTTCAGTATGAAATATATAATGATAACTCTAATTCTTGTCCAAATAGTATATGTAAGATGCATTCCTAAGGCCTAATATCCAATTAAAATCCATCTAGGTATAGAATCTTTAATTTTATAAACCTAGAGGATAAGAATAATCCTCTCGAGTGTAATAACCCATTACATCCCATCAGTAGGTTAAGAATATAGTGAACTATGTCTACATTGATTCTTATCCAAACACGATACATAACACTACTTCATAAGGACTAAGATCCAATGGGAATCCACTCTGATGTAAGATCCTCTATATTCCAATTAAATTGTTCCATGGAACCCAAATCCTTATAAAAGTCTATCACCATTCATTGACTATTGGAATATAGGAGTTGTGTTTATACATGGACGTCCTCTTGAATGAATGCCCCAATAATTCCCTCAGGGACCTTAATACGATCATCAGGTTAAGAATAAACTGAACTACGGGGACTCTTACTCCAATTATAAATAGGATAAATTGTACATCGTCCTATGGTTTGATCCACATACCATATTCTCCATGAGACTGGTATCCATAGCATTATAATGGAAAAATTAATGTGTAAGCATAATACAAATGTTCTCTAATGAGGTCTGTCCAATCTTCCACTATCTCTATTTTCTCACAAAAAGCATTACTCACATGGGAATAGATAATGACACAGATTGTACCAATACTATGATGAGAGTTCCCACAGTATGGGTCCTTCCGAGGATGTAACCATGATTACATCTCATCATCACTCAAAGGGCCACACACCCAATGAGGCTATTTAGAGATGCCTTACATGAATTAGTCCCACTCAAGGCCTATTTTTTCATATATTGTGTAACATAAAAATACATTAGATTAACTATTTGGACTTTGATTCCTGTATTAATGGGGTATACAGGATTTCTTCTCATGTATTGTGCCCTATACATATGTCAGTATAGCATTATGTTAAAATTGATTGTATAGTCCTATCATGTGACCATAAATCATATCAAATAATCTATGTGGATTTTCATTCCTATCCAAAATGGATATATCAGATTCCTCATAGTGGTGCAATCCCATCCCCATGACAACAACCACCTCCCAAGATGAAAATAAACACCATAGTGTTAAAAATGGATATAAAAAAAATCATCACGAATGAATAAGAGAATGATGGAGAACCCATGGAACACTAAATTATTCTCATCAATAGATAGTCTTGATCAAGTTATTGGTCTAGGGGTAACTAGTAATGTATTAGGGAATATTAAGGATGTAATTAATAAATCATAAATCTATAAGAGGGTCCCAGAATATGAAATAATTCCCCCAAAAGTGTGGGATGATCCCAACCTCCCATACACTCAAAAAATTTGACTTCCTAAGTGTCATTGGGTCTGAAACCCAAATTGACAACATTCAATTAGAATGTAGGTTTGTTCCATGTTATGGATATGGGAGTAGTTGAGAGTATTGTTTAGATAAAAAAATATTACACAAGACGCAAATGATTATACAACTACCCTCAATCACCCAAAACCAAGTTTCATGGGAAACCATCCATATTTTTTAGGATAAAAAGTGGATAAAATCATGAATAATACATTATAAATGATATCAATTTCATAGGATTAATAGGATATACATCCTAGTTCCAATCAGAACATTTTTTCACATTTTTCATGAAACACTATAGTGAACCTGTCATGATTTAATTTACTGGTACTGAATCATTCAAAAGGGAATGAAAAATCTTATATCCATTAACTACATATATAATTTATCATCCAAGATCACTTATTTATGATATTTCACCAATAAGGTGTCTTGATTCCCTTATAAGTCTTTTGATACCCCTTATAATGAAAATGACATCATCAAATGTTCCAATGGATTCCAAGACCAATGGACAAGCGAGTAATGCCTGAATAACATCTCAATTTGTTGCGAACAACCATGAACATCATCGTCTATGGAATCTATGGGCTGGACGTACACTATCACCAATGTAACAAATCTTGATACATTGGGTGAATGTCTTGGGTTGTAAGTACCATATCAACAGCCCTATCTTATATTTCAATGGGGCTCATGAAACCCTCCTAATGATGAAACCCCAACAACCATCATTCCCATCATAAGATGAAAGAGAGAAGGTGGAAATTGTTTTCACATTTAAAATCGTTGTAAAATTATCCATTGATTGCAACAATACATACCATCCCTAACTCAGGTATGTTTATAAGGAATTTATTACATCAAATCAACCGATAAAGAGCTACCTATGAGGTCTCATATTCATTCCAGTCATCATCTTCAATATATGACCAAAATTCCTTAGGGAGTTGTACAAGATGTTATGATAACACTAACCATCTAAATTGGGGAATCTAATGTTGGATCCCACATAGGAAATCCAAAAAGTGAAACTACCGTGAATGATTTTTACTATTTCATAAAAAATTATTCATAGGCCCAACGATGTTTCCTAATAGTGTCCTAAAATTAATCCCATATAATAGATATTTAGAATCCTTTGACTTCATCATAACAATCATCGGGGACTGTGGAACCATAGGGAGAACCCCAACTGATAGGGACGAGGGGATTTCTTCTCTTTTTTACTGTAGGATCATCTTCAATAAGGCCAATGTCCCACAAAACTGTAAAACAGGAACCAACTAACCCAACATTACAATGGTTTCAACCCACCAAATGAAATAGGAGGCACTGTCCCAAAAAACAACATATCGAGCACCAACCCATCAAATGAGATACTCCATTAAAGAAGATAACTCGACCACTTATGTATCTTTTAATGTGATATCAATTGATTCTGAGAACTTCTCAATCAATTCATATGGACACACTCTTGAAGAGTATAATAATACCCTTCTTCAGTCATTCGATTCAAAGAAAACTATCCCATTGATGTGGCTCTATTTTTGATAGTTTTGCCACATATTTTTACTTAATTTTTATTGATTTAATTAACTATTTATGCACTTTATGCAAAATAATTGTATTTTTGTATTTAAATAATTAATTTTTTCAATTAATCAACTATTGTAATTAATAGTGTACTATAATATTTAACATAATAAATTTATTTTGTACTTTAATTTTATAGTATAATTACATTTTATTCAGTTTGGTAACTTTTTCTGCATATTTAATGCATTCATATTTATTATTCAATTAATTAGTTTGTTTTCGCAAATATTATTTTTACTCTTAGTCTGACATTTCATGTATTAAAAATTAATTAATTTGACACAACATATTTATTTTATGACTTATAATAATTACTTAATTACTAATTTGAGATTTGAAACAATCTAAATATATTCCAAATATACATTTTTATGCATTAATCCAATTAAATTATTCAATAAGATGATAATTTATTGTTTATTTTAATTAATTTAGGTTATTATTTCACCATTAATCTAACTTTATTATTTTAGTGTTTAAATTTTATTTTAATTATTAATAAATTAATTTCTTTCTTATTTTTAGTTTTAGTTTATTAACTATTTCAGTTTTATACATTAAAGTTAATAATAATTTAACTTAGGTTTATTTGATTTTAAAAGTATATTTAAATTTATGAGTATCATTTTTTTCATTTTGTTATTTAATTTTTAGTTTCTATTAATTATTTTATTTAGTTATATTTAAGTTACATGTTTTTTGGTTTTTCTATATATTTTGTATTGTCACGGTGCCACAACAACAGTTTCTTGTCATGGTGCCTACCACGCACTGCCTCCCCAATCGTTCACGGTAACACCGCTTTATGGTGGCACTGTGACATTTATTACCTTTACTGTCTCACCATTTCGACTCTTTTTGCTTCCTCCTCACACCATTTTCCTACATAGAGCCTCCTTATTTTTCTATATGATTATTTTTATTCTATCTACTATTATTCTAACAAGTTGAAATAAAATTATCCATTACTGTCTCACCATTTCCTCAACTTATACTTCCCCTGCCACTACACACACTAATTCTAGCCACCGTTACCCATGAAACCATTTTTCCTTATATCATTTTCCTTTTGGTACTTTTGATATGTCATTCTCACCGTTCTCTTGTTGATCCATAATCAAACAGTGGATCAATATAAAAGTCCCAATAATAGGAAAGTGAGGATTTATTTCCATCCACACTTCCATAAATTCATTAATATACCTTCAAAAAAAACATAATAGTAAAAAAACACAAATCAATTCGCATCACTAGTTCCATATCACCTGAACCTTGAGCCATCTTCAAGGAGGTTCTTGCCATTGGGATGTTGGTTGATGTCATATGGCTGAATATGCAGAAGATTATTGAGGTGATCAGTGCAGCAGCGGGGTGTTTCCTTGAGTAGAACTAATACCTGAAATCCCAGTTGCTGGATCTGGAGAATCCACTGATCACCACATTCCAAATTAACACCTATGTGGGGTTTTAACATGCAGTTGTTGAGACCTACCTGAATGGGAGGTCGAGTGAGTAGATGGGTCTAGCACGTTTTGGGGGAGGACTTCAAGATGGGGCCATGTTCTTTTGGATTTAGTAGAGGAGGAGAACCGCGATGCCGGTGCTGGAAGGGGGAGGAGCCCGAACCGTTGACATCAGTTCCGAAGCTGTGTCTCTATTGTCCACTATTTGATCCAAGGAACATGTTTTCGGTATTGGTGTAGTGCTAAATACATAAGGATAAACCGTTATAGTGTGGCTGACTTTGGGAGGAAGGGGAACCCCCCTGTTCTCTGAGATAGGGGGGAAGTGAAAAACTTATCTATTTAAAAAAACAAACCTTAAAAAAACATAATAAATTAACAAATGAAAAACTAATAATAAAAATTAAATAATAATAAAAATAATCATGTTATAAGAATACATGTTTTAGAAATAAAATATTAATTATTATTATTTAAAATAAACTTACTAATGAATTTATATATGTTAATAAATATAATAATTTAACTTTTTAATTAATATACTAATTAAAATTTTAAATATAATGAAATAATTAATCCAATATAATATATGAAATATATAATTACTTATTTAGATTAAAATTTTTTATTATAATATTCTAGTATAAAATCATTAACTTTTTAATCTAATAAACATAATTAGTGGGACGTGCATGTCACGAAAAAACGCACGTGTATGGTGGAACAGAAAAAGACGAGTCCATGTCGGTGAAATTTGAGTGCTGACATGCAATAGATGATGGAGGGTATAAAAATATAGAAGAATCAAAATTTGTGAAGGAGGTGGGGGAATTAAATCATTCACTTGGGAGCAGAGCTAGAACCTTGGAGGCGAATCCTGGAGCGCTTCTTAGAGAACCTTTCTCTTGAGACCTGAGGGCCAAGAGTAGCAGAGCAATTCATGCTAGCATAGGGAGTTTTCTTCCTCTATTTTCTTTCAATCATCTTCCTCTGTAATTTAATGATTTAGTTTATGCAATTGAAACAATGTTCAGCTAAATACAATCAATGGGGGGTTTAAAAAATCAATTCTACTAGTTATCTTCTTTATCACTTCTCACTATCATTTTGATTGTGATCAGAGTTGATTAGAGAGATATGTTCAGATTTCATTCACTTTCAATGTACCACCTACTCTTAATCATGGAATTCAATATTCATACGATGAGTTTGATTGTTTAATAATTTTCATAGAAATTTAAATTTAAATAAAAGACTACAAAACAAATGGTGAGTTCTTTCTGTATTTTTTTTCATAACAGAATTGTCATGTAGATTAATCTAGGAGTGGCGAACTCCAAGACTATCGGCTAGAGTGATTTATCTCATGGTGATGGATATAAATCACTCCTTTTCAATTGTATTTTTTTATCATTATTGTGATAAGGAATGTTTTCAAAACTAGTAGAGTTTATATTTTCCTCCGGCATATTTCTCGTGATTGTTCACTTATTAGAAATTTATTTCTCTGTTACTTATTCTTTTTAGAAAGTTTCTTGCTTCAATTCAGTTTAGAAAAAAAAACATAAAATTATTTTTTTGTTTCATTTGTGCCGTATATAAAACAAGATTTAAAATAATGTAGAAAAATATAAATTCAACAACACTGCTGACAATAGTGGGGTCTTTTTTTGTGAGTTTTTAGCAGAATAGTGGTCAAAATTGACATCTCTATGTGTTCGACCCTACATGAGACATAAACTGTAGTTAGTAGGATTATAAATCTTAAACATCAACTCGATTCAATGATGGTTTTGGTCATGTTTTGGGTTCTATTTCCGAGGAAGGCATGATCCATTACTCTAAAAAACTATAAAAATCACATATATAAACATCATTAAAAAAATTAGAAATTTGATTTTTTTTAAAACTCTATTTCACTTCTTGCTGAATTGATAATAATGAGTAAAATATGTTTCCATTTGTATGAGCATAAGACACTCCACTGTTGGATTAGTTCCACTGATCCTAGAAATAGACAAACATCTCACTGATCTAAGAAAGGTGAATAAAACTGAAATGGAAAACATATATAATAGAGTTCTTGATAACAACTTCTAAAATCAACCAGAACTCTAAGATGAAGATGAAAGGCCTATGATTAGGGAGTTCCAACTTTCTCAAGTTTCTAGAAATCCATCATCCATTTGGTTATCTCATAGATCCAGAAACTATGAATTGAAACAATCACATATTTCTCTATTTCTTTCTTTTAATGGACTCTCTAATGAGGACACATGTTCCTTCATTAGAGACTTCTATACTATTGTTCAACAATTAACGCTTCTAGGACTCATAGGAAATAAACCTAGAATGAGAGTATTTCTCTTTTTTCCTTAAAGGGAATTCTAGGAATTAGTTTCTAGAGTCTAGATGTGAATTTTTTTAAAACTGGGATCCAATATACAACTCTTTCATTATGAAATTTTATTCTCAAAGACTAAAAGGTGACCTAAGAACTAATAACATTAGTTTTTATCAAGAGGATGTATAATATTTTCATGGAGATTGGGATTGATTTAGGGATCTTCTTAGGAAGTGTCACCCTCATCATCTCCCATCTCACCTTCTTGTTGATACATTTTATGAAGGGTTTTCCTTCTATGGATAGAATCCAGTAGACCAAGCTGTTAGTGGTAATTAAAATTATAGAAAAGATGAATAACATTGACAAATTTTTAATAATATTGCACTGAATTCAAAACATAAAAATCCAAGAAAAAAAAGAGTAAATACAAATGTTAACACAAAAACTGATTCAATGAAAGAAACTCAATCTCAAGTTACTGAAATCACCAACCACCATCAATCATTAATGAACCAGAATTCGAAACAAACTATTAACCAACATGACTGTCAAAACACCAGCCAATATTTATGGGAATAGTGTGACCCATGTGGAATGTTTATGTATACTAAAATCTTTTGTCAAAATTTTTATATGACCACCCATCAACAAGAAAGCTCTAACCTTGTTAACTATGGTCCTTGGGTGCCTCTTGAAGAATAAACTTTTGTAAACAATTATAATCATGGCTATAGGAACCACCATAATCCATCTTGGAAAGATCCAGGCTTAATTAAACAATCCACTTCCTGTAATTAATCTAATCAAGAACGTCCAAATTTTCAGAATCAACCAAGGGGTGAGTCTTAAAATGTACAAGGAAATAATGATAGTCACATATCTTCTATGTTTGATATAATTTTGAACAAAATAAACTCTCTTGAGGATAGATATATGACTCATCTAACCAAACCTCAAAATCAATATGAGTTAGATAAAATGAAAACTCATGTGATAATTAAAAACATGGGGACACAACTTGGTCAACATGCTAAAGATATTTCGTCTAGGGAAAAAGGTAGACATACTAGTACCACTAAACATAACCCTATAGAGAATTACATGGATTTTGTCACAATACGTGGTCTTAATACTCAAACTATTGCTGAAAAAATCATGAAAATAATAAAAATAAAAATTTGAATCAATCTGGAAATAAATTTCTGCTCTGCACACATGATGGAAATTCACAGAAAAGACATGAAAATGATCAAAATTTGAATTTATCATTTGAAAATCAAGATGGAACTTCATGTAAAAAACAAAAGTATAATGGAAAAGAAAAATTTGAGGAAGAGGTGATGAATATACCTATTATCCTTGAAAATTTTGACCCACCCATCCCTTTCCATAAAAAGTTGAAATCTCAATGTTACACTGAGGCTGGTCTTTTTCAGTTCCTTAATCTAATTTCCAAACATCTTGTAAAAATTCCCTTCATTCAATACTTAATTAAAATCCCATCTTACATGAAATCTCTTCAGAAAATTGTTTCAAAAATAAATCTAGAAGAATTTGATGCTTACAACCTCACTGAAGAGTGCAGTGCTTTACTTCAATAGAAAATCCCACCAAAATAGAAAGACACATGTAGTTTTCTCATACCTTGAACACAAGGAAACTCTGACCAACTCAACTGTTTGTGTGATTTAGGTGATAGAATTAATATGCTACCATACTCACCATTTCAATCGTTGAGGTTGGGTAATAATTAACCCATCATATTCATATTATAGTTAGATAATATAACGGCAACAGATCCTGTGGGTCTGGTAGATGATTTGCTAGTTGGGATAGTGAAGATAGTTTTACCTACAGCCAGTTTAGTCTTAGACATGGAGTGTGATCAAGAGGTAACATCATCATGGGTTGTCCCTTATTAGGTATATGTGATGATGTTATTAATGCTTTCAAGGGTCAACTTATTTTAAAAATTTGACAACAACAAGAAGAGTTCAATGTGTTTATAAATGTTAAAAGACCAACTTTTTCTGAAAATGGTTCTTAGTTAGAGTCTTTAGTTGATGATAACTTAATTTTTTACTCTTTAAAATCTGAAAATAATTCTTCTGTTGAAGATAATTATTTTGAAGATGAAAATATATGTGAATATATTTTAGAATTTTTAAATTATTCTCGACCAATAAATCTAGAAAGCTTTCTGGAACTGGACAACTCTCCAGTTTCTGCAGTCAAAGGGTCCTCTATTTCTGAACATAGGAGCTATTTGAGTGAATTTGAGGGTGCTTCAGTTAACTCAAACCTTATTGAGAACATTGATGTTATTGTGAGAGAACCTTTTCGACAAATTGATGATTCTACTCTGATTATCATGTTTAAATATGATCAAGAAAAATCAAGACAGTGTACTGCCCCCTTTGGATAGTAGCACTGTTACTTCTGAATCCAAACATAAAATTGAAAATCGTTCATCTTTCAATAATCCCTACAAGAGATATATTGATTATATTAGACATCCTAGGACTAAGTGTCTTATTTCTAGTGTAGATCCACCCACTCATGTTCTGAAGCCAATCCCTGCCCATCTCAAATATTCATTTCTGGGTAAGAACTCCACTTTGGCTATCATAAATTTTCCAGAACATAATGAAAATCAAGAACAAATGTTGTTAAGTGTTATCAAAAGATTAAATCTACCATAGGCTATACCATAAATGATATCAAGGATATTGATCCCTTATCTGTCATGCATAAAATACCTATGGATCCTGACCATAAGCCAAAGGTAGAGTTTCAAAGAAGATTAAATCTCAACATGAAAGAAGTTGTGAGAGAAGAAGTGATTAATCTACAAGATACTGGAATGATATATCAGATTTTTTATAGTTCTTGGCTCATCCCTGTCCATGTTGTCCCCATAATGGGAGGTTTCACTATTGTTAAAAATAAAATAATTTAAATGTCCATGTTAGGAAAACCACAAATGGGTATTTTGTATAGATTATAATAAGATTAATACATCCACTAAGAAGGTCCATTTTCTGATTCCCTTCTTGTATCAAATGCTTGAGAGTCATGCTGGTAATGATTTTTTCTATTTCGCTGATGGGTATTCTGGTTACAACCAGGTTCTTGTTTCTCCATATAATCAGGAAAAGACCACTTTCACTTTCCACTTTGGAACATTTTCATGCAAGAAGATTCCCATTGGGTTGTGTGGAGCTCAAGCCACCTTTCAAAGGTGTATGAAGGATATTTTCTCAGACATTATTGAGAGAATTATTGTGGTTTTCATGGATGATTTATCCATTTTGGGTAGCACTTTTGGTATTTGTCTAGGAAATATGGAGTTATTCTTAGAGAGACGCACTGAAACCAACCATATTCATAATTTGGATAAGTTTCATTTCATGGTCACAAAAGGTATAGTTCTTGGTCATAAAGTGTCCAACAGTGGTTTAGAAGATGATACTTCTAAGATTGAGGTTATTCAAAAATTGCCTCCTCCTATAAATGTTAAAGGATATAGAAGTTTCCTAGGGCATTCCGGTTTTTACCAGAGAGTCTTAAAAGAATTTTCCAAAATAACTAAGCCCTTGTGTTCTTTTTTGGTAAGGATTCATCTTTCAATATTGATGAGAATTTTTTGAAATAATTTACATGTATTAATGAGAAACTCTATACTTTACCCATTGTCACTGCACATGATTGGAAAATACCTTTTGAACATATGTATGATTCCATTGATATGGTTGTAGGTGCTTTCCTTGGACAGAGGAGAGATATGAAACTGCATGTGGTGTATTATGCTACTAGATTGCTAGATGATTCCCAAAAGTATTATACAACTACTAAAAAGGAAGATTTACCTATTTTGTATGCTTCAGAGAAGTTTAGAAAATAACTATTATATTCAAAAGTCAACATTTTCACTGATCATTCTGCTTTAAAGCACTTGCTGGCTAATAAGGAAACTATACCCAGAATAATTAGATAGATTCTATTGCTACAAGAGTTTGATTTTGATATTAGGGATATGTAGGGGGCGTAAAATTTATTTTATGAACACTTATCTACGCTTCCTCTTCCTCTTACTCAATATAATGAACCTAGGGAGACAAACTCATCATTTCTTGATGAGAATATACTTATTATGTCCATCATGCAATCTACTTGGTTTGAGAATTTCACCAACTAACTGGCAGTAGGTGCCATTCTGAAAACAATTTCAAATAACCTATGAAAAAAATTCATTTCTGAATTCAAATTCAACCTTTGGGATGATCCTTTTCATTTTAGGAGATGTGCTGATGTAATTCTTAGGAGATGTATACAAGAGGAAGAGATGCTTTTTGCCTTAGATATTTTTCACTCCTCTCCTTGGGGAGTTCACCATGGTGTTTAAAGAACTTCTCAAAAATTCATAATATCTAGTTTTTATTGGCCTTATCTTTTTAAGGATTCTTGGAGCTTTGTGGTAGGTTGTGGTAGATTTCAGAGACTGGGTAATGTGAGTAGGAAGAAAGAGTTACCCCGAAAAGGAATTCTAAAAGTGGAAAATTTTTATGTTTGGGGTTTATATTTCATTGGTCCATTTCCGTCATCTCATGGAATTTAGAATATACTTGTTGTTGTTGACTATGTATTGAAATGAGTTGAGGAAACTTAACTACCCAACAATCTAGCCAATTCTCTAATTATGGTTGTCAACAAGAATATCTTTACAATCATTGGAGTCCCATGATATTTTATCACTGGTAATGTAACACACTTTAAGAACATTGAATTTAAAGCTTTGATGGAGAAATATGTGTTTTATCATAAAATTGGTACTAATTATCATCCAAATTCTAATAGAGAGGTGGAAATTTCGAATATGGAACTAAAACAAATACTTGAGAGAACTGTGTCAAAATCTAAGAAAGACTGATCTCTTAAATTGGATACAACTTTTTTGTCATATAGAACTGCTTTCAAGACCCCAATAGGTTTGTCTCCATACATTATATTTCTTGGGAAGTGATGTAATATACCTATGGAGTTGATACATAAATATTATTCGGAATTTAAGGCTATAAACATTGAATTTAAGAGTGCTGGTGAATGGATATTACTTGAGAAGAGTGAACATTATGAAATTCTGAGAGAGAGTTATGATAAATCAATAATTTACAAAGATAGGACAAAAATCATTCATGATTCTATCATTCAGACCAATGAATTCAAACCAGGATAGGTAGTTCTTCTCTTTAACTATAGACTTAGAATATTTCTTGGAATGCTGAAGTCTACATGGTCTGCATCTTTGACTGTTTTAAGGGTTTTGATTAATGGAGCTTTATAAATTGTAGGTGAAGAGAATAAAACAATGTTGGTTAATAGGAAGAGTGTGAATCATTATTTTTAGGGATAGCCTAAGGTGTTGGCTACCTTCACAGTGCTTGAAAACATATCTTGAATAATGTCTGGCTGAAGAATTAAAAACATAGAATTTCTTGGGAGGCAGCCCATGGTTCTTTTTCTCGTTACTATGTTTCATTTTTACCCTTGAATAATATTCTACGTTTGTGCATTGATTTTTGGAAGTTCTTCCTACTACATGCTCTTGGTCTCTTTGTTCTATTTCATAGTTATCATGAAGATTTTGTGTTGTCATTTAAACAGTGGAATTCCCGTACTAGTTGGAAATTGACAAATATATTCAGGGAAGTTCTCAACTCAAAATTGTTGTATTTAATTTTCTACTCCTATTGACTTAGAGGATAAAATCTTCTTCATGTTTTATTCAAAAAATTCTGTTATATGTTTTCTTGAAAATATTGTTGTATGACTTGATATATTAAAAAAATGGTGCAGGTCACATTGCTAAAAAAAAGTCTTCTATATGTCATTATTTTGTACACAAATTTTGATTGTTCCTTCTTATTGAAAATTGGAATTCATTGATATATTAAAATCATTCACCACATAAATTGAAGTGTGGGGGTGATACATATAGGCTGAGAAATGTTGTATGGAATATTTTTTGACTTTGCGTGTTTAGCATGAATTTTTTTGATGAGTTGAATATCCAACTAAATTAATTCTGTTAGACATTATTTCACTCCAATTAACAGTGCACTTACACATCACATGAAATTTTTTAGTTGCATTGGAAATTATTTATTAGACTGAATGTTAATGCACATACTTGCTAATGAACTTGCTATTAAGTTATTCATTGTGGAAAACAATATTTTTGAACATTAATGTGACATATATACATGTCATAAATCTACTAAATTTAAAATATTTTTTTCTCTTTAACATTCAAATTGTTCGCCTCCACTTTACAAGTCAACTTTGGGGACAAAGTAGAGTATTAAGTGTGGGGGAGGGGGTCATTTTTTGACTTTGCTTAACTATGCTTTAATTTAATCCCATCAATTCCCACTTCACTTAAATCTTTCTGTCAAAAAATGGGTAATTTTTTTCAAAATTCACGCATAATTTTTGGTTTTAAACTATACTCAATTGGGTCTTTCCTTAGGACGTGGCCAAACTAGTAGTTAAGAACTGCTTTGAATCTGAAATTAGTATGGATGGATGATTGCAGAGTGGTTTTTCTTAGTGATTTAATTGAGATCTTAGTTTAGGGATTAATTTTTAGAATGACATGGGTGATCTGTTAGTGGAGTTATGTTCATAATCATTGCAATTGGAAGTTTTATTTTGATCATAGGTAACTCATTTTTCTTTTAATTATAAAAAGTAAATCATCATAATGAGAAAATTTAAATTATTTTTCATATATATCTTTTGGAACTACAGTAATTTGGGCATCTTGGGTCCCACGATGAGTCACTGAGATCCTAGATGCTGGGGGTGTTTTTGTTTACTATAAACCCTCTATACACTTTGAATAAATGCATTTTCACAATGCTTGGAACCATGATACATGGCATGTGAAAAATAAAATAAGAAGTCTAGGGTCAAAAATGAGTTCATTAAGGTGGGGGGAATGATGAACACTGGATGAAGAAGGGGTCAATTGGTTTATATGAGAGTCATTTAGGTTGTATGAATAAGGGGATTCACAAAAGAAATTATTTATTTTTGGAACCTATGTGATGAGTAAAAATGAAAAGTTCATACTGTTAAGTTCTTAATTCCACAAAAAAATTACCACTTTCCAATCATGGAATTATAACATCATCCTGTATTGAAATGAGTCACTAAGAAGTATAACATACAAGGTTTGACATATTCATTGCTTGATGATTCATAGTTTTCAAGATTACCATTTCAGTATTTGTTCTAGGCAAGATTCATATGAGCAATTCATTTTCTAAAAGCATGTGATTATGTTTTGTCCTCTGTTTTTGAGTGCTAGACATTTTACAGTCTATGGTAAATAAAAAACACTTTATTGTTTTTCAATGAAAATAAAACATGTGATTTGTTGGAGGACAAGAAATGCTTAAGTGTGAGGGATATTGATATGGCTCTATTTTTTATTATTATTTTGCAACATATTTTTACTTAATTTTTAATGAATTAATTATTTATTTATGCACATTATACTAATTAATTGTATTTTTATTTTTATATTATTAATTTTTTCAATTAATCAATTTTTTTATTAGTCGTGTATAATAAACATTAAAATAATTTATTTACTTCTTACATTAATTTTACATTATAACTACTTTTTATTCAGTTTGGTATCTTTGTTTTCATGTTTGATGATTTAATATTTATTATTCAATTAATTAGTTTGTTTTCACACATATTTTTTACTCTTAATTTAACATTACATGTATTAAAAATGAATTAATTTTAAAATACATAATTATTAGATGACTTATATTAATTTATTAATTACTAATTTGAGTTTTTAAACAAACTAAATTTATTCAAACATTACAATTTGAAGTCTTAATTAAATTAAATTATTCAATAAGATGATAATTTATTGTCTATTTAATCTAAATTATTTTTTTATATCAGCAATAATTTATCTTTGTTATTTGACTATTTAAATTTTATATTAAATATGAATAATTTTTTTTGATTTTTAGTGTTAGATTAGTAACTATTTCAGTTTTATAAATTACAGATAATAATAATTTTAATTAATTTTATTTTTTTTCAAATGTTTATTTAAATGTATGAGTGTCATTATTTTCATTTGTTTTATTTTATTTTTTGTTGCTATTAATTATTTTATTCATTTTTATTTATGATTCAATTTATTTTTTGTTCTGATTATTTTGTAGTGTCACGGTGCCACAATAATTGTTTCCTGTCACGGTTCCACCACACACTACTTCCTCATTCTTCCACGGTCTCACCAATTTACGGTGGCACTGTGTCATTTCTTACCTTTTCTGTCTCACCGTTTCGGCTCTTTCTGGTTCCTCCTCACACTGTTTTCCATCACAGTGCCTCTTTATTTTTCCCTATGGTTATTTCTATTCATGTTACCATAATTCTAAAATGGTGACACTGAATTATCCTTTACTGTCTCACCATTTCCTCAACTCACGGTGCCACCACCACTGCACACAGCAGTTCCAGCCACCGATACCCCTACAACCAGTTTTCCTTCCATCATTTTCCCTATGGTACTTTCTAGCTATTGTTCTCACCATTCTCTAGACTATCCGTACTCAAACAGAGGATCAATAGAAAAGCCACAATATTAGGAAAGTGTGGATTTATTTCCATCCACACCACCATCAATTCCTCAATCTACCTTCACAAACACCATAACAGTAAAAAAACTCAAATCTCTTTGCATCACTAGTATTGTATCACCTAAACCTTGTTCCCTCTTAAAGGAGGATCTCTCCATTGTGCAGTTGGATGAAGTCATACAGATGAATATGCATAAGCTTCAAGAGGTGATCATTGCAATAGTGGGGGGTTGAAATGTGTTGAACCAGTACCTGAAATCTTAGTTGTTGGATCTAGACAATCCGCTGATCACCACATTCTAAAGTCGTGCCTCTGTGGGGTTTTAACGTGAAGTTGTTGTGACCTACAAGAAAGGGAGGCTAAGTGAGAAGCTAAGTCTATCACTCTATGGGGGGATACTTCATGGTAAGGTTGAGTTCCGTTGGATTTAGGTGAGGAGGAGAATCGTGTTGTCGTTGCTAGAAGGGGGTGGAGCATGAACCGTTGATAGCAGGTTTGAAGCCAAGTCGCTGTTGTCCACTGCTTGAGCCACGGAAGATGTCACCGGTACCGTTGGAGCATTGGAGACGCAATGATGAACCCTTGAAGTGTGGCTGACTTTGGGATGAAGGATAACCCCCCTTGTGCATTGAGATTAGTGGGGGATTGAAAACCTAATCTATTTAAAAAAACTAACAACTTGAAAAAAACTTAATAAATAAGGAAATAAATAAATAATAATAAAAATTAAATAAACATAAAAATAATTTAGTTATAGGAATAAATATTTAAAAATAATAAGAAGAATTCTTATTCATTAAAATAAAATGATTAATAAATTTATATATGTTAATAAATATAATAATTGAACTTTTTAATTAATATCCTAAAAAAAATTAACAATTAATAAAATAATTAATTCAATTTAATAAATAAAATATTTAACTACTTATTTATCATTTAATGTTTTATTATAATATTCTATTTTAAAATCATTAACATATTAAACAAATAAACATAATAATTTATTTAATTTAAATTAGAGCCTTTTGATAAATATAGTATCTTAATAATTTTAAGTAATTAATTTAATTTAAAAAATATTTAAAAACCAATAATATTATTCATTAAGGATATTTATTAATTAACATTAATCAATTTTTCATATGTATTATTACATTAAAGTTAATATAATAATTATAAAATATTTCCTAACCTTCTTATTTTTTTTAATTGTTTCATTTTGTTTTTAACATGTGAAGGTTCATTCATCAGACAAGAAAACATCCAGATTCACTTAACTAACTCAGTGAGAGATAGTTATGTGAGTAAAATTAGTGTGACATGTCTGTCATGAAAAAATGAATGTGTGTGGTGAGACAAAAAAAGACGAGTCCTAGTCATTGAAAATTGAGTGGTGACATGCAATAAATGATGGAGGGTATAAAAAGAGAGATGCAGTGGAATTTGAGAAGGAGGTGGAGGAATTTGATCTTTCACTCGGGGGATGTTCTTGAACCTTGGAGGTGAATCCTGGAGCACTTCTCAGAGAACCTTTCTCTAGAGACCCGAGGGCTAGGAACCGTAGAGAAATTCATGCTAGAAGAAGGAGTTTTTGTCCTCTGTTTTCTTTCAATACTCATTCTCTTTAATTGAATTATTTATTGTATGTAATTGAAATAATTTTTGGAGAAATAATTTCAGTTCGAGGTAAAAAAATAAAATATACTGGTTATATTCTTTTTCTCTTCTCACCATCATTTTGTTTGTGATCGGAGTTGATTGGCAAGATCAGTTCAAATTTCATTTAATTACAATGTACAACCTGCTCTTAATCGTGGAATTCCACATTCATATGGTTAGTTTTATTGTGGATTAATATTATTAATATTTTATCTTTATATAAAAAACTAAAGAACATATGGCGAGTTTGTTCTGAACTTTTTGTTTTCAAACCAGAATTCTCAAGTAGATTAATCATGGAGTGGAAAACTCCAAGTCTGTCGGCTTGATCGATTTATCTTCTGGCGAGGGAAATAAATCAATCCATTTTAGTGTAATTATTTATATCACTATTTTTAGATGAAATTTTTTCCAAACCAGTAGCGTTGATATTTTCCCTGGGAATATTTCTCTAGATTGTTCACTTATGAGCTTTTTATTTTTATGTTACTTACTGATTTTTTTCTGTTTCATCTTCAATATAGTTTAGAACAAAAACATAGAAATATTGTGAGGTTTAATTTGTGCCTTATAATAAATAATATTTAAAAAAAAGTAGAAAAATGAAAATTCAACCCCACTGCTGACAACAGTGGGGTCTTTTTGAGTGTTGTTAGAAGAATAGTTGTCAAAATTGCCTTGTTTGTGGGTTCAATCCTTCTTTCCACATATATTTTAGTTAGTAGGATTATAAATTTTAAACATTTAAAGGCTTCAATGATGGTTTAGTTCACCCACCTTCAACCTCTGACATCTGAAAAGAAGGGTTCAATATTATCGTTCATGAATCTATAGAAGGTATTATCAACCATGTAGTTGTTTTAGAGTGTAATTTCAATAAGGGATATAGAATATAAAAAGAGTGGACTCAATATTTATGGTCCAAATCAATAATACCATTTTCATCCACTCACCCTTACATTGACAGAGGATAGGGTGTATTCATGACTTCTAAGAGTAAACCACTAAATGATGAAAGGGATTTTTCTGGAATAATGGATCACCCAACTGCCATTAAGGAATGAGCATATATGGGAAATAATTATGGAAAATATCATGGGATCCATTCACTGAAATAACAAATCAACAAATTATTATAGAGGTCCACATTATAGTGTTGTTCCATATCCCATAGGTTTCGTGGAATATTCATATTCTTTATCCCCTCATTAGGTGAAATATATGCTTTGATACACCTGAATATAGCCTATTGGATTGGAGGTATTTTTGTATTCTCATTACACCCACACATAGAGCTACCGGTTTCATATTTTCCACCTCTTCATTGGGTGTACTTTAACAACCATCTAACCTAATAAGTTTCCGCAAATCCTCTAGGAGTGACAGGTTCCATTAATTAGTGGGAAGTGTTTGCATCATCTAAGGCCCCAAATAATTCAAATCCTTCCACTGAACCATTAATGAAATGGTCTCTACACCATGAGATCTAACCATATCCATGATCCCATGTAAATATAGGTATAAGTATCACATGAGATATGTATCATGGTCACCAATATCTTCATTACATATAGTGGAGTGTATATTCGTTCCAACAAAAATATTCCCCATGAAATTAGACTATTCAATGAAGAATGATTTGATAAAATAACCAATAATGAGAATGTTGTGTGGGGTGTGGTTGATAGTATAGAAAAATCTCTTCAAATACCATAAATTTATTGGCCATATAATATACTATTGATTTAATGTAAAAGATTTTATTTAGAATAATATATATTAGGGAATGTCAGAAGCACCAACACCGGAATCCCTACGATAGTTGTGTGATAAAATTGAAGAGGAACCATAGCTGTGCAAAAAAACATGAGACACATATCTCCCAGTGATAGGTTATTATATCTTAGTGAAATACAAAAAATTATATTCCATCCAACCAAAGAATGTTCCCAACTACTTTTATTATTACATGGAAAATTATTTGATAAAACTCCCAATAATGAGGAGTCTGAGGGAGACAAGCCATGAAAATCACATCCCCTATCACTGATGTCTTAGTTACACAATATGTTGTTGATTTAGCATTAAGTATTGGCTATATAATTATTCTAATGAACACCCAATAGAGTTATTAGATCCAAAAAAAACATGAAATATGAATAATATTCATCCATGATCCATCATATGTGTTTCCCTCATGATAGGTTGTGGAGTGATATGTCCTAGTCACATGATGTTAATCTATAAAAAGACATCCTTACCCCATGAATTGAAACAACTGGGAATGTGACCAAAGAAAATGACGATAAAATAAGGAAAAAATCAACCTATAAATGATATCATCAAAACTAGGTGGAAATTATAGTTTCCATGAATGTTAGACTGATATAGTTTTATATCAATTCTAGTAATATCACAAAACTGATAATATCTCGTAGTCTCTCATGGATATATTTTCCTAACATTTCACCTCCTTGAACACTCAAATATGGACATCAAATAAATCACATCAAATGTGGAATTCCATGGACCATTGAGAGTGTGATCATATCCCTGCTAGATCAAACAATGCTTTCCATCATATATGTGAAACTATAATGGGGTAGGTAGAAATCCATACCCCTTTGCATAAAGAGCATCAAAATATTATGATTTCATTAGGATGGTATGAGTGGGAACACATACCCACTTCAATCAATTACATTTCACAAAATGTCCGACCAACCGAGAGAATTGAGTCATTCAACCTTAATGAAGAAGAAGTAGACAAGGATATATTGATAGAGTTAGTATGAAAAAACATCTGAATGATGTTGTGACTAATCATAATATTAGATTATGAGATCCAAAATGATATATAGAATGAGTACATGCCTTACCTATTCCAAAATTAGTGGGATTATAATAAAAAATTGAAGGATATACACCTCTCCCATTAAGGATATGAGAGTCACCTATAGACCATAAATACAAACCATTGTCAGCGGTACATGGTTGAATTCCCTATGTCCCAAGACCAAGGATCTAAAGATCATAAATAATTTCTTGGAAATGTTTTTCTCTATATCATTAAAACTCTCCAGTTACTAATTGTACAAGATTCATCAAACATTCATTTTTTAGGATGAGGCAAGTCTATAGAATTATACATTACCCTGTCCCCAAGGTAATGATTCTCCTTAGATATTGAATCATGAAATGTCATAACTAAAAAATAAATCATGCGATTAGATTATGCGATCCTTAAAAAAATTTCTCCCCTACTCATCGCTTTAATGAGTATTGGTATTGGTTCTCAGAACCTCAATGATTCCCTGAAAGAAACCATCCAATATAGAATCCAAGTGGGAATGATATTACATCACACATAATTTTTAATCATGTGAGGATACTCATTAGATATAATGGTTGGATATTAAATTATTCCTCCCAGAAATTAATGATTTCTAACAATGTATTTTCATAGTTTTTTTTTCAGGCATCCTATGTCCATTAAGCAAGGCTCTAAGCCACAAAAAATACCATGTCATAGTAGTAAGGCTAAAAACTATAGAATAAGACTCTAAAATACAAAACATCCCTTGTACTAGCATTAAGAATCTAAAATACACAACATACCATGTAATGGTAACAAAACCATAAACTACACCATATGCTAAGTCATAGTAGTTATACATTAAACCACATGCCATCCCAGGTCCTCGAACCCAGACATTAAACTACAAAACATCTTTCATCCATTCTGCATAATGTTAAACATAATGGAAGACTTCCTTACAATATGATGTTAAATATAATAGAATTAATTCTTAATGAATGATGTTAAACTACATGGATGACATATTTAACGCATGATGTTAAACTACATTAAGGGTTTTACTTCATGAATGGTTCACTACAAATGAGCTAGATCCATGTGAAATCAAAATGAAATACTCCCATCCCTATGTGTGAGTAAGCACCTCATAGATCTTTTTCCATTTTAATTATTTTGTGTGTCTTTATACATGTTATCATAAGAATCATAGTGATTCCCAAATCTCGATTCTCGGATCGAACCACAATTTAATCTAAAAAAAGTTTCCCTGTTCATGCGGGTCAGACCTGTGCGGAGGGTATTCCATTTAAATACAACATGTTCCTTGTTTAATGCTATCTTGGGATATTGTTTTATCTCTATATCTCAAAAATTGGTCAATCCTCAATATAAACAGTAAACAATGTTCCCTCTCGCAATGGGTATGGTTTTGGATTTCATATAGAATTTTCCCTTTCAAGAACTACATGTAGATTAATTCCAGCTATCACAGCATAAATAGTGATTTCAATATCTCACGTTCTTGTTTTATCCACTGTATATATAAAATTTTTCCCTCCGTATGTATGATTTAAACCTATATAGGTAACCATTTATGAACTATGTGTGGCTAGATTCTTGCAATCATTAGATATATAGTGATGTATGGACCCTTCATTCTATGCCCAGCCATGTGTTATAATCACTCACAATCATGTCCCTACATGAGTGTTATAACTATTTATTTTTCATAGTCCATAATATAATGGGAACATCACAACATATTCCCCATCACCTAATCTCATATGGATTAATCAACTACCTAGTTATCCCGTTTTCTAATGTTGGGCATCAGTTATGTGTGTTTAGGGAACATGGAAATCTACGGTAGATGGAAGAAATGAGAAATGTATTGTATTGGGAACTATTTCATAGTTTCATGATGATAAACTGGATGACCACAACCTAGTCACATTACATTAAACATCACAACAATGTTCATGTCACATATTGTAAAACTTCACAACATGTTGTCTTCAATCTAAAACGATCACTCCCTGTTGATTGTGTATTCTAGAATTTCATGTCCAAGACCTTTTACCTAAATATGTATTAAATACATGATGGTGTAGCATTAATGATCTGAAAAACTTTTTGAATATTTTGTTCACTATGAACCAACTTTATACATTCAATATCAAATTTCATACCAACTAATTCCTCTAGTTGATATCCTTTACTTGGAACCTGATGAGCATTGAAATCCTTTGCTCCTAGTTCTCCCCTATAGAAAACTGATAACATAGCCCATCTAATCTGATGGTACCTTTCTAGGATTAAAAAGTGGACGACGCAATGCTAAAGATCTTGTTCTGAGAGGATGTTTTTTCATAGAAAAGAGGCCCCTCTTAATATTAAGAGTAATTATCATGATTGCATGCAACATGTGTTTCCACCATTATAAATGTTTGACCTTTACCAACCAGTTTACAACTCAAATTGACTCATATATTCTTTGGTTATGATTTACACTCCCTATTTCCCAACCATTCATGATGATTCAGATTCCATGAATGTCACTTATTAGTGCATTTAACCCTTTGTAAAAGCATGCTTGTGAAATTTAATTATTAGACCCTTTCATTTTTTGGAATGTATCCCCCATAATAACCTAACATCAGAATTGAAATATCTATGGATGCCTCATTTTCAGACATTATCCCCTTGGTAAATATCATTTATTGTTGCCACATCCATGAGGGATCATGAACAACACAATAGTTTCTCTCATCAAATTTTATGTTTTGAAAGCAAGATTCTAAAATGTATGAAATTTATATCAGAACTACATGTGGCTTCATTATTGTTACCTTATGATAAGTAGTGAAATGAGAACCAGAAATACTGAGTTGAGACACAATTTATGGGATAAAAATTCACCTTCCCATATGTGTGGGTCATACCTGCACAAGGGATTATCTAAAAATAGAACCATGTATGGCTGGATTCCCATAAAATGGGGTATGACGTGAATCATGTATTCACCATTTTTGGACAATCCATAAATCATTCTAGTATTGATTATGTCAAACTGTATGATAATATCCCAGTCCCACAACTCTAAAATGCATGATTATATATCTTCATGATGAATATATTATCCCCTACGATGATTGTGTACTCAAGAATCACACGTTTATCCCTTCATCTAAAAATGAGTTCAGTAGATGATACCATAGAATTTGGGGTTATCAAAACCCTCTTGAATAATACATTCCCCATAACCTAATTTCATATTATTGACATCTTAATTGATATAAACAAATTAAGTTAGTTGCAATTCTTGTCTTAGAACCCCCTGGAACTCTGGATTCCTTTCTCATCATTCTCCACAATAGAAAAATGATAAAAATACCAAGTTAATATAAAGAAATCCCACTAGGATTCACTATTTAATGATCCAATTCCAATAATCGTGATCCAATATGATGTTTGGTCCTAGATGAGAGGACCCTTTAAACCGAGGAGTTACTTTCCAAATTGCAAGGAATATGGGCTTCCACCATTATAAATGGTTGACATATACTCACCAATTTCCACCTATATTTAACTAAAATATTCTTCGGTAATGGTTGAATCCCTCTATTACCAGAATATTAAATAAAATTTGGATACTCTTGATTTTACACATTAGTGAATCATACACATTTTCAAATTAGGATTATGATATTGCATCCCTATGAAATTCCATTTTAGTGTATGAATCTTATATGAATTAAAAAAACTCTCAATGTTAGTCCCAAATCATGGTGACATGTCCTAGTTACATGAAATTTATCATTGTGAAAAAATCCTATTATCATGAAATTTAACCAAAAAACAAAATCCTAGTCAAATGATGCTAAACAACATGACATATGGTCCATCTTGAAAGGCATAAAATCTCATAGAGTGGGACCTCTCATCTATGAATTTTTTATCAGAATGAATTCTTAACCCATATATAGAAATTAAATATGGAAATTCCCCATCACTACATATGTGAATGACCTATATAGAGGGCCCCTTTTCCGACCATGATTTAGAGACTCAATAAGGGAAGAAGATAACATGAATCCCCTATTGCATGCAATTCAGATCTATATGGGAGTCTCCTTAAAATAGATGAATATGACAAGATTACCCCCATAAAATATGTGTAGAGAAATCCAGGGATTCCCAACAATTCAAAACTGAATATGACTTTGTTTAAATAGGGAAAAGTCGTACTGAAATGATCAACCTATGTATGAGTATGATCTACACATGAAATAAATTAACATGAGATAAATCTGAATATTAAGGGATCCAACATGTCGCAAACTAGTGGATCGAATCCAACTAAAGAAAACAAACCAGGAGCCAAAATGATACATTGGATCACGATTGATACATTTCTAGATTTCATTCCAATAATATAATAAGGAAAATTTATGGGGTATACAAACAATACAAAATAGAAATGAGTGCCCTATGTGAATAGTCCCCATGTTGAAAAAATTTAAACAGATGCATTTCCCATTAGATTGAAACAACTGATTATATGTAATTGAATTCATTTAAATGCAATACATGGAGTGGTTAATATCAAAAAAATCTCCAAATTTGTGTTAAATGAATACAATGATGATGTTATCAGAGTCTAGATTACATAATTATGACTGAATTGATATGATTAAGGTCATGGATGAATTTAGAAAATGGGATGTCCTTAGTCAAAATATCAGCTCAATTAACTTCAGTGGTTATCATTATGAAACTCACTTTCTCATATTCTATAATATTACTAAAAATTTCAATCTAATGTCAATGTTTTTAGTTCTACCAAATAATATATAGTTTTAAGATAAATTTAATGAAGATTGGATACCATAGTCGACTACTGTGCTATCATCAGATAATGATAATTTAGAAAGAAAACCATTCATACATATAGCCTCTATTATGGTTTTTATCAAGGAAATATACTCTACCTCAGAAGTGTAAATTGGAATTACTAATTTCATATTTCACTTCCATGATACCGGTTATCCATATACATGAACTAAATAAATACTGGCACATTTTCAGGGATCCGTATTTGATGCATAATATGAATAAATAAATCCAACTATATCATTATCAAAAATAATATTTAATTCATATATAAAGAAAAATTAATCAAACTTAGAAACAAACTTGAGGATCCCTTTTAATGAACGCTACTGAGTCTTAACAGGTTTCCCCTTGAACCTGTGAAATGTAAGAAAAAAGGAAATATTAATCCTTGTAGGGACCATTTCATACCTGATATTTTCTACAATATTAGCATAGGGAATCGTACACAGAAATGAAAACTCATACTCATTTATAGGGGATTGGGTCAAAGATAAATTAATGTGTTATTAAAGGATTTATAACAAGTTTAACTTGTTAAAACATGCATATATTTAATACCTTCCTAATAGAGGCATATTGGGATTTGTATACTGTTTTGGCCTTCCCATCCCAAATTATGTCCATATATGAAATTTGATTTGCATGACATAAGTATATAATTTCAATGGAAAAATTCAATTGTCTCTTGATTGAATTTATAATCCCCATGTTTTTGTAGATTAAAAGCAATTTATCTTCATATAACTACATGTAAATCGAATCATGTTTAATAATTTTATAATATACAAATGCATAAAATATACGTATGGAAAACTAACTTTTAATTATGAATGAATCATAAATTTTATAGCATTTAGGAGAAGAATTTTTAATCCCATATAATGACTTCATAAATAGATAGACATGATTAGGTTTGAAAAGTTTTGAACCTCCATTTTGAGGAGTCTTATAAATTGTTTCATCATGATTTCCTTGTAAAAAATATATTTTTACATATAATTCTTCAACACAGAGATCAAGTTTGGTATCAAATTCAATAATATTTTTGATGCATTAATTCTTAAAAATTTGATAAAATATTTCACTATAATCAGTTCCTTCACACTAGAGAAGGCCTTAGCTACCATTTGAGATATGATTTTTTTTTATCTCCAATATTTTTTCCATTATTATAATAGATCCCCATAGATACTATAACCTTATGTTTATTAAGTATAGGAATGTGATAATTGTTCTTAATAAGAAGAGAATTCATCTACTCTATCATTAAATTCAGCCACCTAGTGCCTTCTTTGGACTTAATTTATTTCTTTTTTGTTTGAGGTTCATCATTAAACAAATAATGTGTGATATAAAAAATAATAAGTAGTTGTGTACGCCTGATTAAAATGGCTAGTATGTCTAATATTTCTCTTTTATCTATCTCGAGTAAGATGATAGTTTCTTTGTTAATAAGGATCCTTGGTCTCGGGTTCCATATCGGAAATAGAGTTTTATTTGACTTCGGTATTGGAAACAAGAGGAACAAGATCTGTAGTGGACTAGGAGTGGTCACCAAATTAAATAGGGACTACAAAAACTAATGGCATTAGAGCCCCAAAAAGTACTACAACATGATAAAAAGTCACAACAGGATCACGTCCTTTGTTATTTAATAGAAAAAATTCATGAAATACCACACCTCATATAATAATACATTTTTGATAACCTAGTTTATCTAACCATAAATGATACACATTAACCCCATCTAGATATTCCATGAATATACACAAAACAACACTAGGAGATATATTATCTTTACGTGTATGAGCATAATCTATGGTCCCAAAAATCATGAGGTGTGATAGACTGAAGTGGTGAACCCTTCAAGAGTTAATCATGTGTCTAAAATTAGTGGGAAGAATATGGTCAATGGTTAATGAGTTAAATTTCTATTGAAGCTGTTGGGAAAAAATACCTCAAGGTATCATTGGAGCTTTTTTGAGGTGATTATGTTTGTTGAAAAAGTGTACATCTGTGCTGTGATTGTTGATAAAGCAAACCAAGACATAAAAATTTGTTGAAAAAGGGGTTTTTATGGTAGAATGTCGAGTTCTAGAGGTGTGGTCAATGATCTATGTTCTATTCAACAATGTCGACAAAGGAATGGATGATCTGGAGGTGGTACTAAAAGAATAGAGACATGGTGGCTCCGTATTCTAGTGTTTGCCAAATTTTTGGACCTGAAAATCGACGAAAGGATAAATGTGGTTTTGACAAAGAGAATTGTGCGCCGAGGTCTTTTAGGATAGGATAATTGCACGCCATATGTTTTTGGAGATCAGATCATCAAAATATGGTAAATGGATAAGGGTCATGCAGGTATTAGTAGGGTCACGCAAGTGACTTGCGCGCCATGAAGAGACTTGTGTGTCGATGCCTAGGAGGCTTGGGAACTTACGCCCCTATTTTATCATGATCAGAAGATCAAAATATGGCAATGGAAAGAGGTTAGCACAGGTATTTGTTTTGGTCATGCAAGTGTCTAGGAGGACAGAGGACTTGCACACTGAGACTTACGCGTCGAGGGGAGACTTGCGCGCCTCCACATAGGGTGCCCAAATTGCCTATAAATACTGCACCACCCATCCTCATTTCTAACCAGAGTACAACAATTTGAGGATTCAGATCTCCCGTCGCATAGGTGTGGTGGTGGTGCAAGTGGTGGGGTGTCGCGCAAGTGGGACATGCGCGCCAGTGTTGGAAGTTGGGCGCCAAGTGTTAGTTGTGCACCTGAGGTGGTTTAGGTGAGGAAGGAAGTGAGTCATGCAGGTTTTGAGTTGCAGAATCTTGTGTCGTGCAATTGGTTGAGGAAGAGTTGTGTTATAGTTGTGACTTCTGTGCCGATACTTGCACACCGAGATAGACTTTCGCGCCAAGTAAGGTTTTTTTGCAGTGTTTTCAGGTTGTGTGGATACGGAAAGTTTTCCCGATACCTTTGGTACAAAGAGATATTCATCTATGGGTGAAATTTGGACTTCAACAGAGCATATACATACAGAGGAAGATGCATTCCTTCATGAAAATTAATAGACCTACAGGTCTATAAACTGTGAGTGGATCCTTTCCAAAGCAGTGAGAAATGGAAGAGGAAGGAGGTGATCCTCTCCACCAGCAGTGAGCCAGAGAGAGAGAAACAGGGAGTGACCCTTGGGAATGCAGTGAGCTGACCCTAAAACTTGTAAAGGTTGTGTGCCTGGGCATAGAAGTGATATATCCTGAACCTTATAATCCACACCTAGTGAAGTTTAGTGGAATTGGGTACGACCAGGAACCTGTGGGCGTATTCTCTTTGGACGTAGCCCTTAGCGGTGAACCAAGTAAAATTGTTGTGTATTGTTCTTGCTTTACTTTCTATTTATATTGTGCAATAAGAAAGAGAGAGAAGAGTGACTTTCTTAATAGGATAACAAGATCAGAACGGTCTTTAATTTTAAATTATTCATACCCTGATTCAGCTCCCTCTCAGGGTATTCATCATTGTGGACCTAACAGAAGCAACATCGAACCAAAAATACATGGGGACTTTTTAGTGGGATAAAATAAACCACACCATCTCAAGCACTATCATATTCATTCTCTCTTCTAACCCATTCTTCTATGTGGATTCCTCAAGTGTTTGGTATGATTTTATTCATTGACATTCACAGAGTTCAATGAACTCTGTGGAAAGATATTATAAACAATTATAAGTCCTTAATGCCTTAGGATTCCTATTACTCTTACTCTCTACCAACAAATTCATCTTCTTGAATTTCAGAAAGGTGTCATACATATTCTCGAGTTTGTAAATCAAGGACTTTATAGAGAAATAACCAACAAAATTCACAATGTATCTATCTCTTACATGGGTGCTAACCATAGAAGGACCTTATAAATCAGAATGTACACATTCAAGGGGTTTATTGTCTTTATGCATGTACATATAAAAGTTGACTCTTTCAGACTTCTGATTTACACATTTTTCTTTTAAATTTAGGATACTAGGAATAATATTAATTTTAAACCCCAAATTGTTAAGTTCACATAGTCCCTTGTCATTAACATTCCCTTGTTTCCTTTGAAACAATGTGGTGGAATCACATTTTAAAATAGATGAGGTATTCAACTGAATCCAATGGACCATACCATCTAACACATACAATCCATTGATAATGTTTCCTTTTATAATAGTAATGGAGCCTTAGGAAACTCTAAGACTTCCAAAATCAGAAATAAGGTTGTACCACTTTAGGTCAAGGATTCGTAGGGTTAGTAGGTGTATATTCAAATCAGGTATCCAGCTAACTTCCTCAATTGATTTGACAACCCCATCATGACGATCTAATGAAATAGAGCATATTATCATAATGTGGAATCTCATGTAATTCCCTATAAAAACTTCTCATGAAGTTACCTCCCATAACTCAATAAATTACTCCTTCCTAGGGAACATGTGGAATAAGAATCTTGAATCCTAGATCAATTCATCAAAGATGGTAATATCAAAGAAATTTAACACATCTGTAGTGTAAATATTCTCCTCAACTAATAGGGAATGGTCATTAGTTCTATCTTTATAGTAACCTTTCCTATTAGGACATTTCTTATTAATTAATCTATATTTTTTAAAATTAGATACATAAGATAATATTTATTTTAGATTTATTACTATACTAATTATATTGACCCCTTTATTCTATCCTACCTATTGAATCACTTCAGCCTCTAGATTCACTCATTACCCTATACTCAACACTATCACTAAAATATAGACCCTCATCTTCAGTTTTAATACTAACCTTCTATTGAAGGTTTTTATAGAGAAAAGACTATTTATCCTCTTCAAGGGTAATTGTGTCCTTTACACACAACATAAATTCTTTATCAATATTAAAGGAATCAATTAAGGATTTCAACAATATAAGGGCATGGTCTTCATCATCCAATTAGATATCTATGTTGGCTAGATCATACAAGTTTTCTTTAATTTTTTCATCATGTATCCTAATTAAAATTTCAAGTCAGATTTTGAATGTTTATAATTTTATTTTCTTATATAGTATACCATAAAGATATTTAGTCATTTAAATGGATTATTTTTTATACCATATAACAGTTGAATATGACATGAATACGACTTCTGTGATCACTTATTCTCATAAAGATAAAAATATTAGACTCCAGACCTTCGTAATAGAATCTATAGGGAAATATATTTAATAAACATAACAATTTACATTATGGGTATTTGTGGTAATCTTATTTCTATAACTGACAAGGGAATATATTAGGTCATTGTGACCTAATAAGGCTTATGTATTAATTACCAAAGAGTAATTTCATTTTCACTGTCAATCATATCTATATAGAATTTAGTGGAATCAATATTAACATTATTGTAGTCTCTAATACCACTATTTGGGGTTGAACACATAAACCCTAAATTCCCAAGACCCACTAGAACATATGATGGATTATCTTTTATGTATTTGATTATATATGTGATAGTAAACGAACAAGATTAGGAATCATTCAAATTTAGACTATCAAAAAATTAAACAGAAAGTGCACAAAGTAAATGAACAATAGATATAACATGATTCGACCACTTTTGGGACCTACAAGCATGATGAGAACACCACTAGGGCAACCGTTTTATCAACAAGCAAGAAAAACAAGCGTGAACAATTACAGACATGAATGCGGACTAAATAAATGACCACAGAAACGATCCTAGGAGGCCAACATTACTAAAATAAGGGGAAGTGATCAATCAGGTCATGTAGTTTCAGCCTCATCCACTCCATGATGGGATCATGCACACAAAAAAGTACGACATTGTTAAATACATGATGAAAGAAAGTAAATCGATATAGAGTCATGTACCATATACCAGAACACAGTTATGATTGAAGGTGGGTCACACAATGAACCATTATGGATAACAGTCATCTAAAAACCCACAATTGAGATGATTCCCCCACTAAGTATCCATTGTAGATGTACTACAATAAAAGGAGGTGTAAGGAATAATCCAAGTGGAGTATGGGTGACCATAAACCCTAGTTCCCTTATTTCATCTCATTGAAACTTACAAATAGTCTCAACATCAAAAAACCCACAAACACGACGAATTCTAGTAGACCATAACAACACTGAATAAACAGGTCCATGAAGCATCACTTCACACACGACATAATGAAATCATGTTAGAACAGATCAGTCGGGGTCCCAGGATGAAGGCCACATGGATGGACAAGATCAGTGCAATGGATTGGGTAAAAAATAGTGGGATAACACTCATTATATAAGGCATGGTTGGATTGGTGCGACGCCAAACAATTAGATCAAATTCGAATGAAGAAAACACATCAGGAGCCAAAATGGGCCATTGGATCATGATTGTTCATTAGTCCAAAATTCATGTCATTAATATAATAATGAAAATTGATTTGCTATACAAGAAAACTGAAACAGGAAAGGGTGAACCACATTAATAACCCTTATGAATAAAATATGAAGCCCCTTGAAAATCCCATTAGATTGAACCGACCGAATATAAAGAACTGCATTTATATAAATTCAATAGATGTATGGGAAAATATCAACAATTTTTAAGAACATTATTATTGAACAACCCGTAATTTTCTTGGGTGAATTCTATCTTGAAAATCATGAGAATCCATCATTATAGGTATCATGGTACATGCCAATGAAAGGCCTCATTTGTGTGATGCCATTTTGACATTCCCACTCTTTTGTAGGAAAAAGAATTTATCTTCTATCCATAATATATCACTCCATTTTATAACTATGTTTCAATTAAGAAAATCCCTTGATGTGTTTCTATGAGTTATCCCATGCCGTTCCAAACAGTCATGATAAATTCTAATACTCATTATAAAAATCCACCATGTTGTCAATTTTTTTCCATGAACCCACGCGATGTCACAGGAATCTGATCACATGATCCGATATAGTCCATCATCAGAGATTATAAGCGTTATATGATTGGTTGATGATTATCATGAAAACAATTTCTACCATCAGATGCTACACAATATGGATAACATTACACTCATCAAAAGAGCCTCCCATCATTTACAGCTTTTTTCGAATCACGAAATTCAAACTGAATTCCATCATGTGAGGCTATAAAACATCCTATGATCAATCAAGTGATCATGTGATTAGATGACAAACTTTACATCATTTTAAGCTCTCAACCACCTTGTGTTTATACACACAACACCCTCTTGATAAAACACGACAATGTCTTTACATGTCCTCTTCCTGTATAAAACCCTTCTCAAATTAAAAGAATAAATACTAGGGGGAGAGGTAGGGGATGGAAAGATGATACATAGATGGTGAAAGAGCAGAAAAGAAATTAAGCAGATGACAAGAGCATGCTAATGACATCATATTACATCTCTATGTAATCACAAGACCCACAATGAGACTTCATTACAAAATACATCACATTATTTCCCTTGGATTATGCTACTATATTATGATTTCAACATCATGAGATTCCTCTGTTATGTAATGACCTCTCTAGGGAAATTTTAGGCATGAAAATTATCATGAAGAGACCCCATGATATGTATATGAACTCATGGAAATGAACACCACTTTTCCATTAAAACCATAGGAGGTGAGGACATGACCTGAACCCTAAAAAATGAATACCTCTTTTCTTGTAAAATACTATAAATGTGTGATTGATCATGAAAAGACAACCCAAACAACTATGTTTGACCCTGTGAATACATCCAAGAAAAGTCAATTTAATCATTTGAACACATCCTAGAATATTTATCTGGATCATACAAAGACATCCAGGACAAGTAAGTCGGATCATGCATATATATCCTAGAAAAATTTTTCGACCTTGAAAATCATCTTAGACATGTAATATTGATAATGTGAATCCCAATATACTTGTTAACATAGATCATGAAATAGTACTTATACATGTCATCTTCGATCATGAAATGAACCTTGAACATTTCTTTTTCAATCACATGAATTAATTAAGACATTTCAGGGACATACACTCTGATATGTCTTCCATGTTAGGCAGACACCATAGGTCATGTTAGGTTGTGATTCTTGAAATTTATGATAGACATCATCTACAAGTTTGGTAGAAATCCTAGACATGTCTAGTATATAATTTTAACAAGTCGTGAAGACACCCTGGTCATGTTTCGCGAACAACCATGGACATGTTAACCTTGTAATGATGACACTCTTGGAGACACACGATGTAAACACTAGACATGAACCTTGGAATTAGTACCCTCCCCCAACAAGGGGAGTTCCCCAAATGGGTTAGGGTTATGTCATCATGCGACTATATACAATTAGTGCTTCAAATGTAGCCTCTATGTCAAACCAAATAGATTCAACAGACCATTAATAGTCATCATCTCACTTTATCTATTAGGTGAAAAAGAATGAATATATGTCAAGGGAATCTATCTAGGTATAAGTACATAAAATTCCAAAAACTTGGTAATATCAATAATTTCTCAGAGTGTAATCCCCCATTACAACCCATCTTCTCATCAAGAATGAATTGAAATTTGAAATATGATTCTTGTATAAATAGTTTATGTAGGACGGCTTCCTACAGACCAATCTCCAATGGGCATCTTTCATAGTATAATTTCCCACATTTTCTAAATCTCAGAGATAAAAATAATCCACTCCAATTTAATAACCTATTATAGCCCATTGGTTGGTTAAAAATGTACATAACTATTTTGAATCTAATTTGTATCCACTCAGGATTCCTATGACACCATCTAATGGCCCGATCACTGTAAGTCCTCCCATATTTCAATTACATTTGATTACAGATCCCAGATATTCCTATGGTTCTTTCATCCTTCTATGTCTATTGGTGTATGAGTGGTTACTTTTTATACAAGAATCATCTTGAGTGTACGCCCCAACCAAGACATCAAGTACCTTAAATCCATCAACCGGTTTTTGATGATCTGAACTATTAAGACAATAATTCTTATTATAAATATGATATAAAATTCTCCTTCCTATGTCCTAAGCTCCATACCATATTCTCTATGATATTGGAAATCATACCACTCTAAGTGAAACATTAATGTGTAAGTCCTATACCAATTTTCACTCATGCAATGTGTCCAATATTACACTGTATCTTGTTTCTCACACCGAGCAGGACTCAAGTTTTATCAAATAATGGAG
This sequence comes from Viscum album, assembly GCA_963277665.1. Lineage (NCBI taxonomy): Eukaryota > Viridiplantae > Streptophyta > Magnoliopsida > Santalales > Viscaceae > Viscum > Viscum album. Next base: position 1,441,675,101 of record OY728145.1, on the reverse strand, counting down.
ATGATTATACCAATATCATGATGATTATTCCCTCAATTTGGGACCTTAATTGGACTATAATACCAATTAAATATCATATTCATTAAAAGGGTCATACTTCTGATGAGGGAATTCATGGAATCCATACATGTATAAGTCCTTTTGAAGGCCATTGTTGTTGCATGTTTTAATATGTAGACACCTGTAACAAAAACTAAATTGAATTAGATTCCTATCCTAATAATAAATATATGACTCATTCTCATCTATTAATCCATATACTTACATCCTTGATGCATGAAAATAAACTGTATGGTATAGTATGGTCATACGATGTTAACCATGTCAAACAAACTATGTGTGTTTCGATTCGTATCCTTACATGAAATGTATGATGCCTAATAAACGTTCAATCCCATATCCAACACACTTACCACCTCATTGGATAACAATTAATTCCATAGTTCCTGAAACTATATATAATCTAAAGAATCATAAATAAAAAAGTGACTGATAGAGAACTTATGGCATGCATAATAGTTCCCATGAACAAACAATCTTGATCATGTTATTTGAAGGGGGATACCTAGAATCATTTTAAGGATTTGGAAGTATTTAATGAACATATCTTAAATCTATAGGAGAGTCTCAAAATATAAAGGAGTCCCCCACCCCAAAGGGGTGTGATAATCCCAACGTCTTATCCTCTCAACCAATGTGAGTTCCTATAAATCATTGGTTTTGAGGCCCCTATTGTTTTCCTTCCTTTGGAAAGACGGTTCAGGAATTTTCAAGGATGTAGGAATAATTGGGATTTTCCATTAGAGAAAAAACATGTAAAAGAGATGGAATTTTTTTTCAACCATCCTCAATCACCCAAACTTGAGTGTCGGGTGAAGCTATAAACATTTTTTGGGAATCAATCACATCATCATCAAAATTGATCTCACCCCAATCGATGATGTGAGAGTCCTCATGATGATAATTATGGAGCTACAATAATGGAAAATGTCATGTGTCCAGCTTCTATATGGGGGATATGATATATGATATTCCATGAATCCAATACAATCCAACACCTCGAAAGGCCCACAAAACCATAGAGAAATATTAATATAATGACCAAACTATCACTGCCCATGAATAAGAGTCACTTTTAAGAAAATATGATATCTAATTTCAAACACCATATATCTCTTAGTATGATCAATATAGGATTTTTTATAATCGCGTGCTGTATTCATCCTTCCATGAATCACCTAAACCATCCATATTTCACTATGTTCCAACACTGATCCATGAATTAATGATTATCTAACCATATACCCACACAATGGATAATGGAATGTTGCGCTATACATATCATCAAATGGTTCTGTACTAATAGTAGAGTGAAAACTAATATTGTATGAAAACTCAACCAATTTCTGTTTTCCTCATCCCTGATCCTTCAAAATATAGGTCACAATAATGCAGTATGTCTTCAAGAGATGTTTTGGTCCTCTCTGTATAACGGTCTATATGTGGATGAAAAATAGTTCTTAAGAATAATCGATACAAAAAATACTATTGGAGACCTCTCCACACACGATAGGTGAAATAAGAATCTTGATCAGATATTATCATCCTTATAGCTATATTAATTCTCAGCACCTCCTCTAGATACTACCTTGAAAAATCATCCACTGAGCATGACTCTCATGTCACTATAAAGTTGAATGATTGCATCAAGAAATCCAATATCTACAATATAACATCATAGCCTCTCTGATATTGACGTAATACAAGAAAAAATTTCCTTTGAGATGTCCTACCACATCAAATGGGGAACATCTAATAGATAAAGAAAACCATCGGGAAAACAGTTCATAAAATTAACCTTTTTGATGACAAAACATTGTGAAAAAAACCTAAAACTGCACACTTCCACCAAAGAATCCAAATATGAAACCTCAATTCTTGGTACGTCTTTATCTTGCTGGGATGCATCACTATGGGTGAGCTATGGAACAAATAGATAACTAAATCATGTATCACTAAAGGGATGAAAATCCTCCTATGGAATAATTACCATTGTTGTATATCCTTTTACCAACCATCAGTGGAATACCAAAAAATATCTCAGTCCCTCCATAACACTCCATTATAATCCCCAATCTAGGATTACTCCACCTAATGCCCAAAATATGACTAAATTTTCATTTGAATATGAAATCTTGTGCCTCTAAACTCTGTTATATCTAGACTTATCACTAAGATAACTTCTATCACACTCCAAGAATCACTAGATTCATTCAAGGAATCACTACATGACTTCTTTCTCAGTGCATCATCTACAATACTTTGCATACCTAGTGTACCAAAAATATAAAATTAATATTCTAATAAGAATTCAATCTACCATATTTATATCAAGGTCCATTCACACGAAATGAAGATATACCTAAGGCTCTTCTTATTGGTGAAAAGAATAAAATTCTCACTGATGAGGTAATGTAACATCAACATTGTGGAAAAAACAACTACTTCAAAATCAATATCATGATTGGAATAATTATCCTCATGGGGAAATAACAATCAAGATCCATAAGAAACAATTTATCAATGATGTCTCAAAACACACCCAAAACCAAGATGTTAAGAGTTATTGAAAATCGCAAAACTGAACTCCTTTTAATGTATGACAATTGACTAGTATATTGACCAACTTATCCTTCAAATTCTATAATGCTACTTTAAATTAGTCCAGTAACATGAATTCTTGATCCTTCAAGGTAAAGGATGTTATAGGAGTTTTAACCCAAAACAAATAAGCTACAAACTTCATGTAATATCCTTAATGACTAAGGAATCTTCTCACCTCTTCCACTATCTTGGGGGATTCCCATGAAACAAGAACCTCTATCTTCAATGATTCCACAACCACTCCCTGCTGGGACCTGGAATTCCAAATGAAATAGACATCATGATCCTATAAATCAAACATTGACAACATCCTAAATATATTCTCCTCACAGTGAAATCTCAAAGTGACACTCATATGATATTCATGTTTCATCATGGATGTAGTGTACACAAGGATTCCTTCCAATAAAACCACAGTTAACATTTCCAGGAAATATTTGAACACAATATTCATCAACCCCATGAACAAAGGTAGGGGTTTTCTCCCACCAAATAGAATAAACACTAACTCAAAATTTTGATGAATACAATGTAAATCATTCCTTAAAATACATTCATATTATACCTGAATATAATGATATCATGACCAGAGATTGTTCTTCAAGAACAAACTTTGTCCCTTAAACTGGTTGAATAAATCATCATTCAATTGGAAGAGGATATCAGTTTTTTTACAGTCTCATATTTCATGAGATAATAATTGATATTGAGACCCCAACTAGCACTATTATTCTTCAAAAATACAATTAGTGCATCTTAAGGTGACACACATGGCCGAAAAAACCTCACATCATGTAACACCCTGACCCTAGATTCCCAGAGACAGTCCATTGTTACATAACATTAGAATGATTACAATGAATCATGTCCCGAAAGACCGATCAATTTAACAGTCTTGGAAAATAGATTACATATATGAACATTAAATAACACTTTTCAACATATGACACAAATAAAAAAATAATTCCTTCAGAATTCCATTGTTACCTTATCCTAAAACGACATATTAAACATAAAACACTACTTGTGATCCTAGGAAAATAAAACATAAGAAAGGGGTGAGCTTAGATGCTCAATAAGGGTAAATAATTTAGTGGAAGCTATAAACCTTTAAGGAAATATGTGTAATAAACACAACAGACTTTCAAACTTATACATGAACATAATATGGAAAAAATAAATCCAAAATTACCATATTAACATGAACATGGATATTCTACTATTTAAATAATCACAAGTAATAACTAATTTCTTAATTAGGGAAGGTGTAGTACCAGACAATAATTTATGCGTCAAGGCCTCGTTCCAGGACATATGGACTAACTGTAATTCGAACCAATCCTAGAGAGCCTCTGTAACCGGACTCCGTACTAGAGAGCCTCTGTAACTGGACTCCTACCTAGAGATCCTATTTAACTGGACTCCAACCCGAAGGGTATACAATAACAAGACCCCAACCTGGAGGGCTTAATTTTATCAGTCCCCAACTCGCAACATACTATTCAATTACATTCATCCCAAGGAGAGGTTTAAATATAACATAAACATTTGTATTAAAACTAGAATAAAAAATGTCAATTATTTATCCATAAAAAATGAGTGGTATAAAATTAAAACATCCACAGTCAAACATATCACAAAAAAATCAATACAATATGGAATATTTGTATCATAATAAATTGACAACATACAAGTTTAAAATCCATGAAAGGATGTTGACATAGATGAAAATGTTCAGTAAAATTCATTGAGAGAAATACCCCTTTTTCATGAAATAATATAAAATTCTCACAATTTATAAAGGTAGTCATTTAAAAGGGATTTTTGAATCAACGTGTTCCATTACACTTTGAAAATTTTTAACAGAATTATCATTTCGTAACATTCATGTCCATATAAATAAATCCTTAAAAATATGTTTGAAAACATGGACATTAATTAAAAGGTTTTAGAAAGATAAATATTTTAAACATTTAAAATGATAATATTGTTAAATATACCCTCCCAAAAAACCATAATATATTTGTTTTGAAATCATTTTTATAAAATATGGGTATCTATGATATGTATATCCCAGAAAATACTTACTCAATAACAATCTCAGATAATAATGAGATTGAGGAAATAATCCTTACCCAGTTGTAATAAATAGAGTCAAATGATCAATAGTAAATAATAACCAAATTAATCATAGAATATCATGAATATAAATAGAATCATTATAATATATATCAAATGGAAGTAAAAAATTTACCACATGCATTAAATAAGTGGTGAAAAATGGAAATCTCATGGAATTAAAACTGAGATAAGAAACCCATTACCATGTACTTTTCCTTGATCAAGGGTGCATTAACCTCCTATATAATAATTAAATCAATGTTATTAAATTATAAAATATCCATATACATAATTATTATATCATATATGATCTTCTAATAAATCTTTTATAACGATATTTTAGTATTATCATTGCTTTGGGTGTTAACTGATTTGTTTTCCTTTATATTAATTGTTACGTGATTCATGTTTGTTATGGATGGGATATTTATTATTAATATTCAGAATTATATCATGTCTTTAAACCTTATTTTTAATAATCAAATGAAAATTAGTCTTTAATCGTTATGATGGGGAATCAATCTCATCTTGTTCGTGGAGACAATAATCCATACGTATGCACGAGAGACAATATCATTCTTTTGATATTAAAATATTATATAATTGGATGCTATATTATATATATAAAGAATCATTATCATGTTATATTTACTACTTTAATCAATGATACATCCTTATTATACCAATCCAAATAATAATGTATTGAATAACAAATACATCATGATGTGGAGACGGTAAGCGGTACGTACACACGTATGGTGACATGTCATTCAAAGGATGGATAAAATAATGAATATGGTTGTAACATATTTATATTAACATCATAGTATATATACTATACTAGAGTTATTATTTTAGAATTGAAACAATAAGGAAAGAAGAAGTGGAAGAAGAAAAGTTCTTGAATGAGGTGACGAAATATTTACCTCTTCTTCGGGTTCTTTCTTTTGATTTGAACAAATGGGCTCCATAGGAAGGTTTTATGACTAAATAAAGGCCTATAAGATGATGAGAGGACAGTTGAGAGGATACCTGGTAGGGGTTGGCTGAGCCAAAGGTCTTTGAAGGTGTGAATTTGAGAGAAGGGGGAGTGCCCTTTTATAAGAGGGGTGAGGGGCACCTTTGGAAAATATTGAAATATTATTTTATAATAAAATCATTTTCATTTTCTAATGGATCCAAAATGATTTATTTAGTGGTTATGGTAGGTATGGATTGAAAAATACTCAACCAATAGGTTTTATACAGGTTTGGGTCACTATATTAACCTCATATTTTAGATTTAACTCTTAGTTAATCTGTTTGACATTTAACATGTCTCTTTGTATTTTTATATTATATGTCTAATAAAAGTACTATAAACATCCAAGAGAACCTCATGTGGTTAATTAATGACATATATAATGTTATTTAATACCTTCATCCAATACTTATATTTTTAGGAATAGAATATCAATTAATAATATAATATTTGTATTAAAAACTAATTTCTTGACAATTTTGACACTATTTGCTATTTTGATTTTGTTAAATTCATAACATCATTATTAATTAAAAACATTTAATATAATCAAATATAACTTTTCATATTAACCAATAAAATTAGTGGAATTCTTAAAAAGTCTCAAATTACATTTATTTGTATATTAATAATATCAATTATTTTAATATTTCATTAATTAGGTAATTATTGCATCATCATTCTGTCATAAATATATTAAATTATTTCATGTCTAAAAAATATAAATAAAATATAATTACGTAGGAAATAATTTTATAATTATGATGAATATTTATTGTCGAAAATATGACTTATATAACCACATGTAAAAATTGATTTACTAAAATATACTGGTTTATGTCATTTTGGCCTTTACTTTAATTTAATTAAAATAAAGTGTCATTATCATTCATAAGTAGTTCCGTGGGGTCCCAAATTCCACCCAGGTATTCCCAAGGTCGTCCATGACTCATCCAATAAGGATATAACAAGTGTTAAGGTAATTCTGAATTATTATAATATTCTTTTTACCTTAAATTTCCCTATTTACCTTTAATCACGATAAATAAAAGTCAAAAGTTACTTTTCACAAAAAAAATATTTCCATCTTATTGAACCACATTTTACTTACTGATATTAACCGTGTATCTCAGATTTTTGAAATTCAACACACAGAAATGGTAAAATTAATTTTTATGCAAATTTTCAAATTCTTCTAGGAGGTGGGTAAAAGATAGTAAAAAGTTCAATACAATATTTATATATCAAAATATATTATAAAAATACTCCAATGAATTATACTGAACATATATAGGTATTATGTATATATTTTGACCAAAAATAAATGTAAATTAAATAAATAATTATTCAAATAAAATTTTGGTTTTAACCAATAACTCAGTGTTTTCACTATTCATCCAAAATTAATGGTTTTAAGAAAAATACAAAAATTTCAGCGTAAAATAATTTTGACATTATGAATGACAAAATTAATCCTATATTACCGAATTCAAAACATAGAAGATGCATTTATTAATTTAAAATTAATTCCCTTTGTCAAAACTTAAAAGCGTGTTTTTAAGAAAAAATAACTACCAAAATATTGATACTTGTTTATGGTCAATTTCAAAGTGAAATTATTTCCAATGAATAAAATTTGGTTAAATGGTAAAAATATAATATATTTATACTTCCAAATCAATAAAAAGAATAATTTAACACTACAAATTATTTTGATTAAAAAAGTTGTTTACGGTTAAAATATAGTATTTTTCTCTATTCACCAATATATGAATGATTTCAGAAAAACACCAAATATTTATTGAAACAATATTCATATGTAACGATTCTAAAAAAAAGATGTTAATTTGGTCAAATTTAATTTATAAAATTCTCAATTATTGGATTTAAAAAAGGGTCCACCATTAAAAGGCGGCAAAATTGAATTTTTTAAAAAATACTTCCTTAATCTGAAATAAGGAATTTTTTTTTCATAATGTCTATGAAACTCATAATATGGATTATAAAATAATATGGATTATATAATGGAAAAATTTCAGTAAGTGCTATTAATACCCTCTTGGGGGGTCACACTTCAACAGATCATCAAGTATTCCTCACAACTCTCGCAACATAGAAGGAACCATCCTATTTGGAGACATTAGAATAATTGACATGCCAGGTTGTATCATGATCCCAAACTCGATAAATATTCATGTTTGTAGCACTACAACCTTCTTTGGAAAGACATTATGGTATCATTTCAGGTCCCAAGGAAACACCAATATTTGAACCTTAGTTGAACTTAGCATTAATGTGGTCATAAAATATAATAAAGATGGGACAGTCATTCGACCCATATGAGGGCATCGCTTCCCAACAAACACTGATGCCGCTCCAACAGTTATATATATCACTAACTATACTCTGATGGAAATGTATGATAGACTGAAAAAATATAATTAATCCATAGCAGGGATGATACCATATTGTTGTATCCATAAAAATATTATTCTCTTAAAGATAAATGATTCCCCATCAGTAGCTCAAAAACTATACATACTTCATACAAGATAGACCAACCTTCAAATGTTTTAGTCAAGGAAAAGGGAATGGGAAACCACTCTACCTCATGTCCCGTGACACGGATAAGGGTAGGTGATATGAAGGAGTATGTTTCTCCAGAATCAAACACAACATGTAGCCATATAGAAAGCCAGAAAAGGGAACCTCAAATGATATCTCGATGACCTTACATTAAAAAATTCAAAGAATGATGCTAACCATTACCTAATCCCTGACATATAAATTCCTACTAATGGCAATCTACATAGGCACACACTTCTCTCTAAGGATAAGAAACATCTCAGGACTGTCCTCTTTCCACCTAATCTCTTCAATGATTATCCTAACCTGCAGAAACCTAATTACACTAATTCCTTAATAGTAACTTCCTTAATGATGAATGAAAATGTATACCACCAGGTGTCCAATGACTACTCAAAATGGTTGGTCACTCTCACCAATGATAATGTTGACCTAAATACAAAAAATATTTGTCAGATTTTTTGGAATAAACATAACATCCTCAATTCCCAAATAAATGAGATGATAAGTGATGAGAGTCCCGACTAACTAAAAATACATCATTCAAGAAATTTGTTACCCTGAACCATATCTCTACATTGTGATGAATCTCAAAAACACCCCTCTCACAGTGATCCAGTTTATGGTAGTCACCATTGAATGACCTCTTCACTTGATAACACATCCAGATATTCTGGAAACATGAATGAGGCGAACGGGAGATATATCTCTGGGTAAAACACCTCTGAAAAATGTCTTTCTTTTCCCTCCCCAACTAGAAATAGGTATGATGCGTAACATATTAGGGGCTTAAAATGGATAAAAAACACTTGTATACTGAAACATTCTCACTGAAGGGTAAGAACCTCTGGGTGACTAGGAAAATTCCCAATCAAATAAAGAAACTCTTCTCAGAACTAGTCACATTACTTATCCAATGAGATTTCATTCTCCACAATTTCCCTGAGGAAAAAGAACCACCACTTCCTTACATCCCCATGTTACATCATCACAACCAATGGAACCCAGTGCCCCTTCTGAGCATAGATCCAACTAAAAGCTATCTCAAACTCCTCCAACCTATCTTATATGAATGAATCTGAAATGAATCCCACATAATTATGCAAAATCTGATAATTAAACTCTTTAGAGTCCTCATCTATGTTTCATCATTGTTTTAGACCTCTACATTGTGGTGATATTTTGGAATGTCTTACTGAACATCTTCAGTGTGAACCTGATGAAGACGTTGACCTGGAGAAATTACTGGAACAAAAGAACAAATGTTTAGAGCTCTAAAACCTATATCATATAATACACATCCTTAGTCAATTAAAAATTTATTTTATTTCACTTTTAGTTACCATATCCCATGGTGTACCCATTTCAAACATAGACACAAATAAGAATGATGCATGAAAAGTTCTTGGGTATGTACTTCAAAACCAATATTACACCATTTAATAGTCTCATTAATCATAATGTCCCTTGAATCATATTATACAGGTCCCTAAATAATCATGTCTCAACTGATCACCCATGTTTACATCACTCAGTAAACATATCTAACATTTTTTCCATACCAACACACATAATATCATATATTCCGAACTAAAAAAACCTTATTATCACTCAACATGAACCTTTGATACCACTTTTTCACTAAAACAAAAATTTTACCTGACCAAGGATGGAAATGAGAGATGTGAGATTGTGACTTCCAGAGTCCTGCCTCTAGTTGGCCCAGAGATGGTGATAATAATTGATGGTATAATAATCATACACAGGAGATGAATTACCCCCTTAGAGAACATACAGAAGAGAGAGACAAGAAACTGGCACTAATAAAATCCTTCCCCAATATATATATAAAACCCCATGTGAATACATACAGTGTAATATATAATATAAACAATTGATATTAAAACAAATAGTACCAAAATAATATAAACTCAACAATGACCATAAATCCCAAACAACTCCTGAAAACCCACGAGATAGTAATATCCGACCTGATCATCAACACGGTCCTACTGACCTGAATTATTTTTGTACATATATATGGGGTGAACATAGTAGTATTCTTAGTAGGATCCTAAGCGTAGCCTTTTGTAAAATAGATAATGAAATAATTCAAAGTCACAATGAATAATAATGAAACTAACTCATCACCTAAACATTTATACTATGTTCCAAGCCTCACCATGAATATCTCTCACTAAGTATCACATAAAAGTGATCATATATTATATAAATTAAACATCAAGGGTAACCTACCACCACATCCCTTTTAGTTTGTTACTCTATTCAAACACCATATGTCCTAAAACATCTCTTTTTAAAATAAGATATTCCATAGAAACTTTTCCTATGATTTACATCGTGCATCACACGCATCACATCATCAAATCACCCCATACATATATCTATATATTAACCAGGAAATTATTTGGAGCCTCTAGAACACACACGATGTGTATCATTAATCAGGTATAATTCCTCAATACGTCACAACTCATACATTGAGCAGGATACCTGAATCTATCAGAAACTATACACATCATACCTATCATAACCATTTATATACAATATCTAAAGGTACATGTGTATGTAATAAACATAATCCATCACAACCATATACAAACATATATGGGAAAACTAACCACCGTGCATACTAACACATATAACAACTTAGAGATGTTAGTGGGGCCATGGGGGGTAGTCAGCCATCATCCTCCAATCAAGATGGTAGGGAAAACACCCACCCATAGTCCACTAGGTTTTACTCACTATAACTGGAATGGGTGGGGTAGAATAAAAAATCATAGAATGTATATGATATATTATAACTCACAACCACACTATAGATATAACCTAGTGTTATATTCAACTTAAGATAACATCATTTGGACTCTGAACTACCACACTTATAACTAGATTTCCTATAAGCACACAATCATTTTAAAGAGGTATATTAAATATATTGGTTCCATTTTCATCATTTCATATATTTTAATTAATTAATTTTCCATTGAATAGCCACCAACATTATCCAAATTAAACACAATTATCCATCAATGTAAATTCCATGCCCAACAGTCCTCATTTAATCCAAGTCTACAGTTTCAAAATAGTAATATCTCATTTTAATTCTAGCAATATCTAATACCATGGGATAAGAATTTATTATTCATTAATAACATCATTCCATAATACAGGTACGCTATGAAAAAAATTATAAGATACCATTAAGTGATGAAACCAATAACATCTAGATACCAAATTTGCATGAGAAAGGTATATAGATAAATAAAAAACTTGGATGTTGAACATTAAACTGATTCATAAAAATAATGCTTCCATCATTCATCCCAATATTTGGTAATCATAACATAAATTTGTTTAAAATTCTCCATTGTAATCCTAAACTCCCATATGAATGTTCTAATGCATATAAGCATCACAAAAATTGAACTAATTACATTTCATTTGGGCCTCCCTATCCATATCTCTTCAAATATCACAGGAACATCCATTACGAGCTCACAACACATCACATAGAATAGATCACATCCAGATGACATCACAAGGTAGCAATAAAAAACATAGTCAATACGGAACTATATACCCAAAAAACTCCATTCAACCATTATATTCCAATGATATCACATGGATACCAACACAAGGAATTAATCATTTATAAGTGAATGGAAACTCTCATTCCAATGTATTTATCTTTATTAAACAACTGGTTTTCATTCCTTATTGAATTAACAGATTCATTATTCATAGGTTTCAATAATCAAAAACCTAATAATAAGATATAATATGATATAAAAACGTTTAAACATGATCTTATCATTAATTAAGATTTCATCAAACTCGACGAAGCAACATTATCATTTATCATGCCCTTTTTATTTTATCATTCTCTATGATCATTATCCTACTTCCCATTCATTAAAATTTCATTATCATATAGAAGATCCTTAATAATAAAAAAATTTCAAAAATTTTACTTTTAATTTCAATGTTTTCAATCCAATAATGTGTTATTTTAATGGAAATTGTCACATTTTGTGGTTTTATAAGCATTATGAGAGTAATTGAAGAAATGACCTAATTTTGGATTTAAACAGTTGTAATTTTTTTTGTATTTCAACCAAACCAATTTCCAAATTAATAAAAATTTTGAAATTTAATTTTTGGTAGGACTTCATACCTCATGTTCTTCATTTAAATCTTCTAGACTGAAATCTAAATACACTATTTGTATCCTCAAAATCTTCTCAGATTTCGAACATTGAAAATTACTATTGATATAAAATCATTAATATATGATCTTATACAACACATAGGGAAAAATGATAAAATTTGAAAAGGAACATGAAAACATTTGTTGGAACAACTTCTTTAAATGTGGACCCCCCTAATTCATCATTATTCAAGATCCTTAATGCATGGGAAAGTGGATCATTGGAATATGAATAGTCTTCCTGGGAAGAATAAATTAAGAGTGAAAATTGGATATATCTCTCTCCACAAATGGGAAATTAATATTTTATTTTTTTGGGTCAAGATAGCAGATAAAATCTTATAAATTTAAAGATGAAAATATTTTGAAAATCAGTCAGTAAATGTGCCTACAACACACAAAAATTATGATGAAAATTATGGATCCAAAAACATCACCCCTCTTTCATATAAATTATTGTTTTCTATTCATTTCAATGTATTGGATGTTTAGATGGAAATTTTTAGTATATTTATAAAATTATATTTTTATCTAGTAATATAATGATATTTTACTATACGTTCTTATTCTTATTCCTCTCATTCTATCATTTATTATGATTTGTGTTTTCTTATTCATTCTTTTCTCCACATTGATGTAACACCCCAATCCTCCACGATACGTTTCCTTTCGAATAATGCAATGGCGTGCATTGTACGCAACATCGAGATTTTAACACACCATAACCAATCAAACTAGCCGTTATGAATAGTAATACCTACTTTTTGAAATTTTATAAATTCTATCTCTCAAAATGGACTTCATTTTTGGATTCGGAATATCGAAATTAGCCTAGGGTGAAATTTTGGTACTTTTCGGATAACTTTCATATTTTGATGAATAGTGAAAATTACTAAATTTTAATTAAAAACATCTTTTTTAATAAAAATAATTAATAGTGATAAATTATGAATTTTAGTGGTTTTAAATTATATTTATAATATATTATTACCATGTAATACAATGTGGGTCATCTAACATAATTTCACCTTTAAACCAGACATAAACAAGTGCCAATCTTTTGATAGTTATTATCTCTTAAAAACACGCTTTTTTGTTTTAACAACGGGAATTAATTTTAAATTAATTTCTTCCACTTCTGTGTTTTAAATTTGTAAAAATGGATTCCATATTTGGAATAATTATGTTCAAATTGTATAAATAGGTATCTTTTATTTTTAGACATTTTGGATAATTACTTCGGTAAATATTTTATTTATCATGGTTAAAGGGTAAATCCGGTAAATAAGGGTTAAAAAATAATATTATAATAATACTAAATTACCCTAAAACGTGTATTAACCCTATTGGTTGATACAAGGTCGATCATGGGCATCTTTGGGTCGATTTTGGGATCCCATTGATCCACTTGTAAGTGATAATGACACTTTATTTTAATTAAGATAAAATAAATACAAAAATGACACAAGCATATATCTTTTAGAAAAACAATTGTTACATAGGGTTATATATGTTGTATTTTAGACTCTAAATATTCATCATAAAGATAAAACGATTTAATACATAATGATATTTTATTTATAATTTTTAGACATTAAATATGTTAATTTATTTATGTCACAATGGTGATGTAGTAATTACTATAATAGTGAAAAATTAGAATAATTGATATTATAAATACAAAAATAAATATAATTTGAGACTTTTATTGAATTAAACTAATTTTATAGGTTAATATGACATATTAGGATTTATTTAAGTAAATTTTTTAGAAGTAATCATTCTTTTTTTGTGTTTCACAAAAATCAACTATTTAATAGTGTCAAAATTGACATAAAAGGGTTTTTAAAACAAATATTATATTATTAATTGATATTAAATTCCTAAAAATATAATGTTCGGCCAAGAGACTTCTATCGTGATAGGAATTTCATTAATGGACCACTTGGGGGTCTCTTGTATGTATATAGTATGTTTATTAACCATATAATATAAAAATACAAAGAGACATTGTAAAAGTGAAACTAATTAACTAAGAGTTAATACTTAAAGATAAGGTTAATATAATGACCCAAACCTGTCTAAATTCTATTGGTTGAGTTTTTTTCGACCCATCCCCACCTTAAAATATAAATAATAAAATTTTGAGCCATTATAAACTGAATATGAATTTATTATAAATTAATATTTCTAGCTTTTCCAAAGGTTCCCCTCACCCCTCTTATAAAAGGGAACTCATCCTTCTCATTTCTTCACACCTTCAAAGCCTTTTGGTTCGGCAAAACCCTGCCCAAATACTCTCTCAACTTCCCTCACTACAACTGAGAGGCCTTATTTTGATCATAAAGCCAACCTATGGAGCTCTTTTGATCAAATCAAAAGGAAGAACCCGAAGAAGAGGTAATGTTTTCACCACCCTTTTTCCAAGTTCCTTTCATCTTCCACTTCTTCTTCCTTTGTCGTTACCATTTTAAAATAATAACTCCAGTATCATATATATACTTTTATTTTATTATAAATATGGTAGAACCATATTCAGCATTCTATCCATCCTTTGAATAACATGTCACCATACGTGCGTATAAAGGCTTACCGTCTCCACGTCGTGGTGTAATTGTTATTCAATATATTATTATTTGGATGGGTATAATAATGATGTGTAAATCATGTAAATAATAAATAGAACAGGATAATTATTTTGTATATATGATATACCATGCTATTATATATTATTTTAATATCAAAAGAATGATATTGTCGCTCGTTCGTACGTACAGACTACCGTCTCCACGAACGCGATGAGATTCATTCTCCATCATATCCATTCAAGTATAATTATAATTTGATGATTTAAAAATAGTATCTAAGGACTTGATATAATTCTGGATATGAATAATATACATCCCATTAATAATGAATATGGATCACATAAGAAAGAATATAAAGTAAAATGAGCCCGTTAACACCCGAAATGACGATAATTCTAAGATATTATTAACAAATCAATGTTAAAAGATCATATATGATATAATATTAAAGTAAATTATTCTTGTATAATTCAATAACAATTATTTCACCATTATACAGGAGGTAAAACTACCGTCGACCAAGGAAAAAGTACAAATTAAGGGGTTTCTTATCTCACTCTTAATTTCGTGAGAATTCTATTGTTCACAACTTATTTATTACATGTGGTGTATGTGTACTACCCGTAATTGTATTCACTGTGTATTATATTTTCATTAATGGGTATATACATCATAATTTTATGATCCTTATTTCATGGGTGTATGTTTCGTATGTTACCTAATCGATAAGGGAATTCGAAATTTCAATTTCCACTCATTTTTCTTTACGCATACTTCATTGATTATATTACTTCACGATTATGTGTGGAATCACTATTCATTTGATTATGTCATAATTTCCACTCCCTTTTATGTGGATATACTTTTGATACACATAATCACTCCATTTATAAATTCTCAACTGATCGGTATGAACTTGATAAGAGTAATTTTAACACAATCTCCATTTGTTGAGTTAAATATCCAATTCATTGGTGTTGTTTTTACAAGAATATATGTGGATGTCATCTGATTGATTTACATTAAATATCCAATCATATTGAGTGTATTTATATTTTTCTCACATAATTATGTCGTTGATTAATCCTTAACCTAAAGATACGGCCTTTATGAGAGATTTCATCTCAATTTAAATTCCATTGAGACTTCTTTTTTGTTATACACCAAATCACTTTTATGTGGTGTATATAATGTACTTTGACATTGTATATCATGAATCCCTTTATTCTCATGATATTACAATGCTTTTATTACCTCAATTATTTGTATTCAAGTGTCGCTCTTTTGGTTAGAACCTCTAACTAAAATACCATTTTTATGTGTTTTATAGACTTATTCTTCTAAATCTTTCTCATTAATGTCCATGTTTTAAAAAATGTTTTAAAGGATTTATTTATATTGACATTAAAGTTTTAAAATTAAAACTTCTTTTAAATGTTTCAAAGCGGTATGGGACACTTTGATTCAAAAATCTATTTTTAAATGGCTTCTTGACAAATAATGTGACTTTTAAATGATTTCAAGAAAAGGGGATATTTCTCTCAAATAGTTTTGATGATTATTTTCATCTATGTCAACAACCTTCATTATTCTTGATTGAGGTTAATGTGATACAATAAAATCTTCCATATTGTATCGAATGAGTTATGTTTGACTGTGGATGTGTTATTTTTATACCATTCATGGTTTGTGGTGAAAGTATTGACATTTCGTATGCTAGTTTAATATGAATGATTATGTTATGTTTAAACCTTTTAATATGGGAATGAATTAGACATAATATGTGACAGGTGGAGCCCTCTATAGCTCCTCGATGCATCGGTAGGTCTCATGAGACAAAATAGTGTCTTGGCACAAGGCCTTGGAAAAATATTATTTGTAGTCTTGGCACGAGGCCTTGACTATGTGGTTATGATAGTATGGAATTATGCATTCCATCATTATGAAAGTGGTTATTGATATTTCATGGGATTGTTCGACTAGTAGAATATCCATGTGGGTAAGTAAATGGAATTATTTTATTTTATCATTGCATTTTTTATGCTGAAGTTCATGTTTAAAAGGCTTTTGTTTTAGTTATAAACTGCCTTAAGTGTTTATGCTTATCTATTAAAGCTTCTGCTATAATGTTATCCTTACTGAGCATCTGATCTCACCCCTTTCAATGTTTTATTTTTCCCAGGATTATGAAGAAGTAATTTATGAATGACCTGCAGGGATAGTATGAGCGGATATGCAGAAAAGATGTTTTTTTATGATGTAATGTAAATATTTATGGATGTATATAGTTATTCCAAGGCTACTAAACTAATCGTTCTTTCGAAACATGATCATTCTTGTGATCATACCAATGTTATGTAATAATCCACCGACTCTGGGTAACTGGGGTCGGGGCGTTACAGTTGGTATCAGAGGAAGTTTAGTACAAACCTTGAAGCTAGATTTAGATAAACTCTGATTAGAGCACGTAGACCTAAGATGAACTTTGGGGATTAGTATAGAATAACTTCCTAGAATTTTGGTATTGTAGAGATTTTGTGAGTTTTCCGAGCAATACATCCCTATCTGGATACGAGCAGGTAGAGGCGGCTCTGGCATAGATGTACCTAGGGGTAAAACCTGAAAACACCGCTTTGAGCTAGACTCGAACGGGAACTTGTGCACGATAATAGGCCTTGCTGCACTCTTGGTTACAACACTCACGGGGGATATGCTTAGGATAATTTACATATTCTTTACAAACCGATTTAAGTAATATATATATAAGATGAGTGTAAATGACCTTTGTTAATCCTAATATGTTTCAAATTGAGAATATGGTGACATTTTAATCTCTAAATGATTTTACGACTACTGTTACTCACACAATGCTTTCTGGTTTTAGTCAATGGCTGGATTCCAAGGAAGTCATAGTGACTTTGAGAATGATGTACATGGTGGGAACGGTGGTGGCAATGAGAAACAAAATGGAATGTTGATAGGAGTAAAAGATATCGTCTTTATGCCAAATCAGTTTTCCAAAAATATGATCAACAACATATATATTAACCAACTCCAAGACTCAACAAGGAAGTGAAATGTGATAAATGATAAGAGCTCCAGCAATGAAGACCATGGAGAAAAGAACCCTCAATTTTCATCATGCAGGAAATGTGGAAGGAGACACCCAGGAAAGTGTCTTAATGGGACAGCGAAATGCATTACATGCGGGAAGGAAGGAGATAAAGTGAATAATTGCCGAAGAAAAATGAAGAGTACTATGGAAGAAGATAAAAATGGTCCCAATAGTCCATTTACAGTCATTTGCCGTAAATGTAGAGGACCTGGCCATTACCCGAGTGAATGTCCTATTCTATAGGATATTTTCTTGGTCAAAGAATAAGCTATGTGGAAATAAATGGTTGGAGAAATGTTTAAAAAGTATTATCGCTCCTTGTTGATGGGTTTACTAGGGAATAATTTTCTCTTGTATTTGTAACCCCGCAGTTTTCCATGTGAGAATGATATTTGAGGAAGAATTGTCTCTTCTCTTGTGGATATATGTATAAATAACCATTTGGTTTTATATGATCATTCGGGTTTGAGAAAATTATAAGTTATTATAATTTGGGAAGAAAATGCAAGGTATGATATAACATTTGTGGTTAAATTATGTTATTTTGGGGAATTTATCTCATTTTGGTAATATTATAAAATATAGTTTTTGAAAAAGGACAACACGTAGACCGTGTGACAACCCGTTGCATCGGACAAAGCTGTGGGAATCGATCCCACAACCAATGTGCGATTGGGATTTATCGCTTACCACTGGACTACGGGAAGTCCCTGGATAGTGTGACTATTTTTTTTAAGTTAAATTATTTTATTGATCAATAATAATTTGATTTGGGTTCTTATGTCTTATCAAATGAATACCCTTGGTATAGGAAAATGATTTGGTGATTAAGTGATAAATGTTATTTTGGAAGATTTTTGCTTTGTTGGGAACACTATATGCCCAAGGAAAATAGAATACTATGGTATTTCCTTAGAGGAGTAATGGTGTATTTTTATCTATGTTTTTATTGTGTATTTATAGTGATTTGGGTTATTTATGGAAATGATTAAACTATAATAAAGAATATGTGATTAGGTTAAGTATGTGACTTTAAGAGTAGATGATGTCATTTGGAGATACAATTTAGTGTGGAAGACTACATTCTTATAAGTTTTGGGTTTCAATATTAGTTTGGATTATATTGAAAGATTTTAAGGACAATTTATTATTGAATGGTATTTATTTAACTTTGGGGTATTGTTGGTTTAATTTTAGAAATTAAGATTAATATTTTTTTCTCTAATGGAATATACATTTGGGGTATCATCAGATCTTATACTAACCATTTTGGTTTTGATTAATCACTAATGACAAGTTAAATATATAGTTTATCCTACATGGATCATGTATTTCTATAGAAGTTTATTCAAGCTCTTTTATTGTGACCAAGTCTTCTTGAATACTCATTGTTCAAAAAAAATAAGTTAGTGGTAAAAAGTTATTAAATAATGAAAATCTACTTAAAAAGTAGGTATATCTCTTAGTCAATATCATAAATGAATTCTTCATCCTTATGTAATGTAACTTAAAACAAAAAAAATGTTGTCCGTTTACTTTCCTGCTAGGAGACTAATGACCGTTTGTCCCAACAAAAGTTTGTGGTTTTCTTATTGTTAACTTTCTCCTGATCATGATTTCTACCCCTCTCCATTAGAACTTGACATTTAGTTTATCATCCATATCCATGTTTTCCTACATGGAATCTGAGTATTGGTTATCTGGGATGACCTTTATACCTCTCTTTCTTTCTTTTAAAGTGATAGTTTTATTGACTCTTTTTCCGATGTGGGACTTTCCATTATATTACCAAGCACAATTTTAAAAATTGCGAGGATGCAATTTATTGAATAAGGGGAGAATGTAAAACCCCAAGCTTCCATGGTACGCTTCCTTTCGAATAATGCAATGACGTGCATTGTACGCAACTTCGAGATTTTAACACACCATAACCAATCAAACTAGCCGTTATGAATAGTAATACCTACTTTTTGAAATTTTATAAATTCTATCTCTCAAAATGGACTTCATTTTTGGATTCGGAGTATCGAAATTACCTTAGGGTGAAATTTTGGTACTTCTTGGATAACTTTCATATTTAGATGAATAGTGAAAATTACTAAATTTTAATTTAAAACAACTTTTTTAATCAAAATAATTAATTGTGATAAATTATGAATTTGAGTGGTTTTAAATTATATTTAGAATATATTTTTACCATGTAATACAATGTGGGTCATCGAACATAATTTCACATTTAAACCAGACATAAACAAGTGCCAATCTTTTGATAGTTATTATCTCTTAAAAACACGCTTTTTGTTTTAACAACGAGAATTAATTTTAAATTTACTTCTGCCGCTTCTGTGTTTTGAATTTGTAAAAATGGATTCCATATTTGGAATCAGGATTTTCAAATTGTTTAAATGGGTAACTTTTATTTTTAGACATTTTGGATAATTACTTCGGTAAATATTTTATTTACCATGTTAAAGGGTAAATCCGGTAAACAAGGGATAAAAATAATATTATAATAATACTAAATTACCCTAAAACGTGTATTAAACCTATTGGTTGATACATGGTCGAACATGGGCATCTTTGGGTCGATTTTGGGACCCCATGGATCCACTTGTAAGTGATAATGACACATTATTTTAATTAAGTTAAAATAAATACAAAAATGACACAAGCATATATCTTTTAGAAAAACAATTGTTACATAGGGTTATGTATGTTGGATTTTAGACTATAAATATTCATTAGAAATCTAAGAAGCTTTAATACATAATGATATTTTATTTATAATTTTTAGACATTAAATAAGTTAATTTATGTATGACACAATGGTGATGCAGTAATTACCATAATAGTGAAAAATTAGAATAATTGATATTATAAATACCCAAATAAATATAATTTGAGACTTTTATTGAATTTAACTAATTTTCTAGGTTAATATGACATATTAGGAATGATTTAAGTAACTTTTTTCCGATGTAATCATTATTTTATCTTTTTCACAAAAATCATCTATTGAATAGTGTCAAAATTGACATAAAAGAGTTTTTAAAACAAATATTATATTATTAATTGATATTAAATTCCTAAAAATCTATTGTTCTTCCAAGAGACTTATATCATGATAGGAATATCATTAATGGACCACTTTAGGGTCTCTTGGATGTATATAGTATGTTTATTAACCATATAATATAAAAATACAAAGAGACATTGTAAAAGTGACACTAATTAACTAAGAGTTAATACTTAAAGATAAGGTTAATATAATGACCCAAAACTGTCTAAATTCTATTGGTTGAGTTTTTTTCGACCCATCCCCACCTTAAAATTTCAATAATAAAATTCGGAGCCATTAGAAACCGAATATGAATTTATTCTAAATTAATATTTCTAGCTTTTCCAAAGGTGCCCCTCACCCCTCTTATAAACGGGCACTCCTCCTTCTCATTTCTTCACACCTTAAAAGCCTTTTGGTTCGGCCAAACCCTTCCCAAATACTCTCTCAACTTCTCTCACTACAACCTAGTGTCATTAGTTTGATCATAAAGCCAACCTATGGAGCCCTTTTGATCAAATCAAAAGGAAGAACCCGAAGAAGAGGTAATGTTTTCACCACCCCTTTTCCAAGTTCCTCTCTTCTTCCACTTCTTCTTCCTTTGTTGTTACCATTGTAAAATAATAAATCTAGTATCATATATATACTGTGATGTTATTATAAATATGGTACAACCATATTCAGCATTCTATCCATCCTTTGAATAACATTTCACCATACGTGCGTACGTACGGCTTACCGTCTCCACGTCGTGGTTTAATTGTTATTCAATATATTATTATTTGGATAGGTATAATAATGATGTGTAAATAATGTAAATAATAAATATAACATGATAATGATTCTGTATATATGATATACCATCCTATTATATATTATTTTAATATCAAAAGAATGATATTGTCGTTCGTGCGTACGTACGGACTACCGTCTCCACGAACGCGATGAGATTCATTCTCTATCATATTCATTCAAGTATAATTATAATTTGATGATTTAAAAATAGTATCTAAGGACTTGATATCATTCTGGATATGAATAATATACATCCCATTAATAACTAATATGGATCACATAAGAAAGAATATAAAGTAAAATGAGCCCGTTAACACCCGAAACGACGAAAATTCTAAGATATTATTAACAAATCAATGTTAAAAGATCATATATGATATCATATTAAAGTAAATGATTCTTGTATAATTCAATAACAATTATTTCACCATTATACAGGAGTTAAACCTACCGTCGACCAAGGAAAAAGTACAAAGTAAGGGGTTTCTTATCTCACTCTTAATTTCGTGAGAATTCTATTGTTCACCACTTATTTATTACATGTGGTGTATGTGTACTACCCGTAATTGTATTCATTGTGTATTATATTTTAATTCATGGGTATATACATCATAATTTTATGATCCTTCTTTCATGGGTATATGTTTCGTATGTTACCTAATCGATAAGGGAATTCGAAATTTCAATTTCCACTCATTTGTCTTTACACATACTTCATTGATTATATTACTCCACGATTATGTGTGGAATCACTATTCATTTGATTATGTCATAATTTCCACTCCCTTTTCTGTGGATATACTTTTGATACACATAATCACTCCATTGATAAATTCTCAAATGATCGGTATGAACTTGATAAGAGTAATTTTAACTCAATCTCCATTTGTTGAGTTAAATATCCAATTCATTGGTGTTGTTTTTACAAGAATATGTGTGAATGTCATCTGATTGATTTAATTTAAATATCCAATCATATTTAGTGTATTTATATTTTTCTCACATAATTATGTCGTTGATTTATCCTTAACCTAAGGATACGGCCTTTATGAGAGATTTCATCTCAATTTAAATTCCATTGAGACTTCTTTTTTGTTATACACCAAATCACTTTTATGTGGTGTATATAATGTACTTTGACATAGTATATCATGAATCCCTTTATTCTCATGATATTACAATTTTTTTATTACCTCAGTTATTTGTATTCATGTGTCGCTCTTTTGGTTAGAATCTCTAACTAAAATACCATTTTTATGTGTTTTAAAGACTTATTCATCTAAATCTTTCTCATTATTGTCCATGTTATAAAAAATGTTTTAAAGGATTTATTTATATTGACATTAAAGTTATAAAATTAAAACTTCTTTTAAAAGTTTCAAAGTGGTATGGGACACTTTGATTCAAAAATCTATTTTTAAATGGCTTCTTGACAAATAATGTGACTTTTAAATGATTTCAAGAAAAGGGGATATTTCTCTCAAATAGTTTTGATGATTATTTTCATCTATGTCAAAAACCTTCATTATTCTTGATTGAGGTTAATGTGATCAAATAAAATCTTCCATATTGTATCGAATGAGTTATGTTTGACTGTGGATGTGTTATTTTTATACCATTCATGGTTTGTGGTGAAAGTATTGACATTTCGTATGCTAGTTTAATATGAATGTTTATGTTATGGTTAAACCTTTTCATATGGGAATGCATTAGACATAATATGTGACGGGTGGAGCCCGCTATAGCTCCTCGATGCATCGGTAGGTCTCATGAGACAAAATAGTGTCTTGGCACAAGGCCTTGGAAAAATCTTATTTGTAGTCCTGGCACGAGGCCTTGGCTATGTGGTTATGATAGTATGGCATTATGCATTCCATCAATATGAAAGTGGTTATTGATATTTCATGGGATTGTTCGACTAGTAGAATATCCATGTGAGTAAGTAAATGGAATTATTTTATTTTATCATTGCATTGTTTATGATGAAGTTCATGTTTAAAAGGCTTTTGTTTTAGTTATAAACTGCCTTAAGTGTTTATGCTTATCTATGAAAGCTTCTGCTATAATGTTATCCTTACTGAGCATCTGATCTCACCCCTTTCAATGTTTTATTTTTCCCAGGATTATGAAGAAGTAATTTATGAATGACCTGCAGGGATAGTATGAGCGGATATGATGAAAAGATGTTTTTTTATGATGTAATGTAAAACTTTATGGATGTATCTAGTTATTACAAGGCTACTAAACTAATCGGTCTTTCGAAACTTGATCTTTCTTGTGATCATGGCAATGTTATGTAATAATGCACCGACTCTGGGTAACTGGGGTCGGGGCGTTACAGTTGGTATCAGAGGAAGTTTAGTACAAACCTTAGAAGGTAGATTTAGATAAACTCTGATTAGAGAACGAAGACCTAAGATGAACTTTGGGGATTAGTATAGAATAACTTCCTAGAATTTTGGCATTGTAGAGATTTTGTGAGTTTTCCGAGCAATACATCCCTATCTGGATACGAGTAGGTAGAGGCGGCTCTGGCACAGATGTACCTAGGGGTAAAACCCGAAAACATCGCTTTGAGCTAGACTCGAACAGGAACTTGTGCACGACAACGGGCCTTGCTGCACTCTTGGTTACAACACTCCCGAGGGATACGCTTAGGATAATTTACATTTTCTTTACAAACCGATTTAAGTAATATATATATAAGATGAGTGTAAATGACCTTGGTTAATCCTAATATGTTTCAAATTGAGAATATGGTGACATTTTAATCTCTAAATGATTTTACAACTACTGTTACTCACACAATGCTTTCTGGTTTTAGTCAATGGTTGGATTCCAAGGAAGTCATAGTGACTTTGAGAATGATGTACAAGGTGGGAACGGTGGTGGCAATGAGCAACAAAATGGAATGTTGATAGGTGTAAAAGATGTCGTCTTTATGCCAAATCAGTTTTCCAAAAATATGGTCAAAAAAATATATATTAACCCACTCCAAGACTCAACAAGGAAGAGAAAGGTGATAAATGATAAGAGCTCCAGCAATGGAGACCATGGAGAAAAGAACCCTCAATTTTCATCATGCAGGAAATGTGGAAGGAGAAACCCAGGAAAGTGTCTTAATGGGACAATGAAATGCTTTACGTGCGGGAAGGAAGGAGATAAAGTGAATAATTGCCGAAGAAAAATGAAGAGTACTATGGAAGAAGATAAAAATGGTCCCAAGAGTCCATTTACAGTCATTTTCCGTAAATGTAGAGGACCTGGCCATTACCTGAGTGAATGTCCTATTCTATAGGATATTTTCTTGGTCAAAGAAGAAGATATGTGGGAATAAATGGTTGGAGAAATGTTTAAAAAGTATTAGCGCTTCTTGTTGATGGGTTTACTAGGGAATAATTTTCTCTTGTATTTGTAACCCCGCAGTTTGCCATGTGAGAATGATATTTGAGGAAGAATTGTCTCTTCTCTTGTGGATATAGGTATAAATAACCATTTGGCTTTATATGATCATTGGGGTTTGAGAAAATTATAAGTTATTATAATTTGGGAAGAAAATGCAAGGTATGATATAACATTTGTGGTTAAATTATGTTATTTTGAGGAATTTATCTAATTTTGGTAATATTATAAAATATAGTTTTTGAAAAAGGACAACACGTAGACCGTGTGACAACCCGTCGCATCAGAAAAAGATGTGGGAATCGAACCCACAACCAAAGTGCGATTGGGATTTATCGCTTACCACTGGACTACGGGAAGTCCCTGGATAGTGTGACTATTTTTTTAAGTTAAATGATTTTATTGATCATTAATAAGTTGATTTGGGTTCTTATGTCTTATCAAATGAATACCCTTGGTATAGGAAAATGATTTGGTGATTAAGTGATAAATGTTATTTTGGAAGATTTTTGCTTTGTTGGGAACACTATATGCCCAAGGAAAATAGAATACTATGGGATTTCATTAGAGGAATAATGGTGGATTTTTATCTATGTTTTTATTGTGTATTTATAGTGATTTGGGTTATTTATGGAAATGATTAACCTATAATAAAGAATATGTGATTAGGTTAAGTATGTGACTTTAAGAGTAGATGATGTCATTTGGAGATACAATTTAGCGTGGAAGACTACATTCTTATAAGTTTTGGGTTTCAATATTAGTTTGGATTATATTGAAGGATTTTAAGGACAATTTATTATTGAATGGTATTTATTTAACTTTGGGGTATTGTTGATTTAATTTTAGAAATTAAGATTAGTATTTTTTTCTCTAATGGAATATACATTTGGGGGATCATCAGATCTTATACTAACCATTTTGGTTTTGATTAATCTCTAAAGACAAGTTAAAAATATAGTTTATCCTACATGGATCATGTATTTCTATAGAATTTTATTCAAGCTCTTTTATTGTGACCAAGTCTTCTTGAATACTCATTGTTCAAAAAAAATAAGTCAGTGGTAAAAATTTATTATATAATGAAACTCTACTTAAAAATTAGGTATATCTCTTAGTCAATATCATAAATGAATTCTTCGTCCTTATGTAATGTAACTTAAAACAAAAAAAATGTTGTCCGTTTACTTTCCTGCTAGGAGACTAATGACCGTTTGTCCCAACACAAGTTTGTGGTTTTCTTATTGTTAACTTTCTCCTGATCATGATTTCTACCCCTCTACATTAGAACTTTACATTTAGTTTATCATCTATATCCATGTTTTCCTACATGGAATCTGAGTATTGGTTATCTGGGATGACCTTTATACCTCTCTTTCTTTCTTTTAAAGTGATAGTTTTATTGACTCTTTTTCCGATGTGGGACTTTCCATTATATTCCAAAGCACAATTTTAAAAATTGCGAGGATGCAAGTTATTGAAGGAGGGGAGAATGTAAAACCCCAAGCTTCCATGGTACGCTTCCTTTCGAATAATGCAATGACGTGCATTGTACGCAACTTCGAGATTTTAACACACCATAACCAATCAAACTAGCCGTTATGAATAGTAATACCTACTTTTTGAAATTTTATAAATTCTATCTCTCAAAATGGACTTCATTTTTGGATTCGGAATATTGAAATTACCCTAGGGTGAAATTTTGGTACTTTTTGGATAACTTTCATATTTTGATGAATAGTGAAAATTACTAAATTTTAATTAAAAACAACTTTTTTAATAAAAATAATTAATAGTGATAAATTATGAATTTGAGTGGTTTTAAATTATATTTAAAATATATTTTTACCATGTAATACAATTTGGGTCATCGAACATAATTTCACATTTAAACCAGACATAAACAAGTGCCAATCTTTTGATAGTTATTATCTCTTAAAAACACGCTTTTTGTTTTGACAACGGGAATTGATTTTAAATTAATTTCTGCCACTTATATGTTTTGAATTTGTAAAAATGGATTCCATATTTAGAATCAGGATGTTCAAATTGTTTAAATGGGTAACTTTTATTTTTAGACATTTTGGATAATTACTTCGGTAAATATTTTATTTACCATGTTAAAGGGTAAATCTGGTAAACAAGGGTTAAAAATAATATTATAATAATACTTAATTACCCTAAAACGTGTCTTAAACCTATTGGTTGATTCATGGTCGAAATGGGCATATTTGGGTTGATTTTGGGACCCCATGGATCCACTTGTAAGTGATAATGACACATTATTTTAATTAAGTTAAAATAAATACAAAAATGACACAAGCATATATCTTTTAGAAAAACAATTGTTACATAGGGTTATGTATGTTGGATTTTAGACTATAAATATTCATTAGAATTCTAATAAGCTTTAGTAAATAATTATATTTTGTTTATAATTTTTAGACATTATATAAGTAAACTTATGTATGACACAATGGTGATGCAGTAATTACCATAATAGTGAAAAATTAGAATAATTGATATTATAAATACCCAAATAAATATATTTTGAGACTTTTATTGAATTTCACTAATTTTCTAGGTTAATATGACCTATTAGGAATGATATAAGTAACATTTTTTCGAATTAATCATTATGTTATCTGTTTCACAAAAATCATCTATTGAATAGTGTCAAAATTGACATAAAAGTGTTATTAAAACAAATATTATATTATTAATTGATATTAAATTCCTAAAAATCTAATGTTCTTCCAAGAGACTTATATAATGATAGTAATATCATTAATGGACCACTTTAGGGTCTCTTGGATGTATATAGTATGTTTATTAACCATATAATATAAAAATACAAAGAGACATTGTAAAAGTGAAACTAATTAACTAAGAGTTAATACTTAAAGATAAGGTTAATATAATGACACAAACCTGTATAAATTCTATTGGTTGAGTTTTTTTCGACCCATCCCCATCTTAAAATTTAATTAATAAACTTTGGAGCCATTAGAAACCGAATATGAATTTATTATAAATTAATATTTCTAGCTTTTCCAAAGGTGCCCCTCACCCCTCTTATAAAAGGGCACTCCTCCTTCTCATTTCTTCACACCTTAAAAGCCTTTTGGTTCGGACATCCCCTTCCCAAATACTCTCTCAAATTCTCTCACTACAACCTAGTGGCCTTATATTGATCATAAAGACAACCTATTGAGCCCTTTTGATCAAATCAAAAGGAAGAACCCGAAGAAGAGGTAATGTTTTCACCACCCCTTTTCCAAGTTCCTTTCTTCTTCCACTTCTTCTTCCTTTGTTGTTACCATTGTAAAATAATAACTCCAGTATCATATATATACTGTTATGTTATTATAAATATGGTACAACCATATTCATCATTCTATCCATCCTTTGAATAACATTTCACCATACGTGCATACGTACGGCTTACCGTCTCCACGTCTTGGTGTAATTGTTATTCAATATATTATTATTTGGATAGGTATAATAATGATGTGTAACTCATGTAAATAATAAGTATAACATGATAATTATTCTGTATATATGATATAACATCCAATTATATATTATTTTAATATCAAAACAATGATATTGTCTCTCGTGTGTACGTACGGACTACCGTCTCCACGAACGCGATGAGATTCATTCTCCATCATATCCATTCAAGTATAATTATAATTTGATGATTTAAAAATAGTATCTAAGGATTTGATATCATTCTGGATATGAATAATATAAATCCCATTAATAACGAATATGGCTCACATAACAAAGAATATAAAGTAAAATGAACCCGTTAACACCTGAAATGACGATAATTATAAGATATTATTAACAAATCAATGTTAAAAGATCATATATGATATCATATTAAAGTAAATGATTCTTGAATAATTCAATAACAATTATTTCACCATTATACAGGAGGTAAACCTACCGTCGACCAAGGAAAAAGTATAAAGTAAGGGGTTTCTTATCTCACTCTTAATTTCGTGAGAATTCCATTGTTCGCCACTTATTTATTACATGTGGTGTATGTGTACTACCCGTAATTGTATTCATTGTGTATTATACATTAATTCATGGGTATATACATCATAATTTTATGATCCTTCTTTCATGGGTGTATGTTTCGTATGTTACCTAATCGATAAGGGAATTCGAAATTTCAATTTCCACTCATTTGGCTTTACACATATTTCATTGATTATATTACTCCAAGATTATGTGTGGAATCACTACTAATTTGATAATGTCATAATTTCCACTCCAATTTCTGTGGATATACTTTTGATACACATAATCACTCCATTGATAAATTCTCAAGTGATTGGTATGAACTTGATAAGAGTAATTTTATCTCAATCTCCATTTGTTGAGTTAAATATCCAATTCATTGGTGTTGTTTTTACAAGAATATGTGTGAATGTCATCTGATTGATTTACATTAAATATCCAATCATATTGAGTGTATTTATATTTTTCACACATAATTATGTCGTTGATTTATCCTTAACCTAAGGATACTGCCTTTATGGGAGATTTCATCTCAATTTAAATTCCATTGAGACTTCTTTGTTGTTATACACCAAATCACTTTTATGTGGTGTATATAACGTACTTTGACATAGTATATCATGAATCCCTTTATTCTCATGATGTTAAAAAGTTTTTATTACCTCAATTATTTGTATTCAAGTGTCGCTCTTTTGGTTAGAATTTCTAACTAAAATACCATTTCTAAATATTTTAAAGACTTATTCTTCTAAATCTTTCTCATTAATGTCCATGTTTTAAAAAATGGTTTGAAGGATTTATTTATATTGACATTAAAGTTTTAAATTAAAAACTCCATTTAAAAGTTTCAAAGTGGTATGGGACACTTTGATTCAAAAATCTATTTTTAAATGGCCTCTTGACAAATAATGTGACTTTTAAATGATTTCAAGAAAAAGGGGATATTTCTCTCAAATCGTTTTGATGATTATTTTCATCTTTGTCAACAACCTTCATTATTCTTGATTGAGATTAATGTGATACAATACAATCTTCAATATTGTATCGAATGTGTTATGGTTGACTGTGGATGTGCTATTTTTATACCATTCATGGTTTGTTGTGAAACTATTGACATTTTGTATGCTAGTTTAATACGAATGTTTATGTTATGTTTAAAAGTTATTATATGGGAATGAATTGGACTTAATATGTGACGGGTGGAGCCCGCTATAGCTCCTCGATGCATCGGTAGGTCTCATGAGACAAACTAGTGTCTTGGCACAAGGCCTTGGAAAAATCTTATTTGTAGTCTTGGCACGAGGCCTTGGCCATGTGGTTATGATAGTCTGGCATTATGCATTCCATCATTATGAAAGTGGTTATTGATATTGCATGGGATTTTTCTACAAGTAGAATATCCATTTGAGTATGTAAATGGAATTATTTTATTTTATCTTTGCATTTTTTATGCTGAAGTTCATGTTTAAAAGGCTTTTGTTTTAGTTATAAACTGCCTTAAGTGTTTATTCTTATCTATGAATGCTTCTGCTATAATGTTATCCTTACTGAGCATCTGAGCTCACCCCTTTCAATGTTTTATTTTTCCCAGGATTATGAAGAAGTAATTTATGAATGACCTGCAGGGATAGTATGAGGGGATATGAAGAAAAGTTGTTTTTTTATGATGTAATGTAAAACTTTATGGATGTATCTAGTTATTCCAAGGCTACTAAACTAATCGGTCTTTAGAAACATTATCTTTCTTGTGATCATTCCAATGTTATGTAATAATGCACCGACTCTGGGTAACTGGGGTCGGGGAGTTACATTTGATATCATATATTTTTTATCAAGAGAAACCAATCTGATGATGTTCAGGATGGATACACCAATGATAAACCCTTGTAATTAAAAATTAATACAAAATATTTATTATCGTCATATATTTAGGATGAGGAGGATCATAGAGGTGTAGGTGACTTTGTGTCTCCACTTACTTCTTCAGGTGCATCTTTCACTTCTACAATATATTCCCTCAATCGTGGCCATGGATATGCAGTCTCTCAGTGATTTTTCAGTGAACCATATACTCCAAACATTGAAAAAGAGGATGATCACACATATTATAGAGTGTTTTCATTATATGTTTTTTAAACTAAAAATAAGACAATGAAATTTCACATGAGGTGATTCTCTTAAGAAGATATCCATTCCACAAAACAACATTATGTTTTCATTCATTATGTTCTAATTTCATATTATTGTTTAATTTTAGTATTTAATTACCAATTTTCAATCGTATGTTTTTTATGTTTTATTTCATAAATAAAAAGTATTAAAAATTTAATTGAGGTAGAAGTAATGTGTGAATAACCACAACAAATCCTCAAGAGAACGACCTAGGTCATCCCCAATGATACACATAGTTAAAATATTTTTAGAACACTCAGGAAAACACTGCATAAAATTGGAACTATTTGCAGGGATTCATGTGGTCCTAACTCAAAAAATTTATTCACATTTTGTTAATAATTTTATTTTCTTCATTAAATGTTTCGAAAAAAACATAAAATTTTCAAAACAAAATAAATTATATTTTCTCAAGATGAATTCCAATTCAAAATTATTATTCAAGGTCTAGCTAATATCATGTGAAAGAAAAAGTTCAAAATGATCAAGAATTTGATATTCAATAACTTTGAGAATAAATAAAAAAATTCAAGAGAAAATATTTAAGGGTAGAAGAAAATATTCATGCACTACTGGAGAATCCTACAATTGAACTAAAACATGAACCCAAACTAGTTGTTGAAGTGATTTCTCCAAAAATGTTTTCTAAAAAAACATGTGGCACATGTGATGGATATACTACAGAATTGATAATATAATCCAACACATATCTATTTCTAAAGAGGTATGTGAATATAACATTAATGTTGATGAACTTAGAGGAGATCAAAATTTGTTAGAAGAATATTTGAATAGCTTGGTTGAAGATTACAGGAAACAGGATCATCCCATCCCTGAGAATGAAAAATATAAACCTCTATACATCGTTCTTTATTTGTAAGATGATGAATAAGATCCACCTGCTATCATTGAGTTCAATGTTTAATCCATTGGAGCTAAATTTTCAAGATGTCCTAATTCAATGGGATGTTTTATTTATTGAATCTTCATGTTTTAAAATTATTCAAGATCGAATATTTTCTAACATATCTTTTTCTAAAAATTATGACATAGAATAAATAGAGAACACTATGGATGATATGTAAGAGATCACATAATTGGGGATAATTGAAGAATAATTACATGAAAATAATATTGTTATGTGACTACCTCCTCTATAATAATTTTATTACATATAGAGGAGGATTCCATGAAATTCAATAGAGAAAATCCCTATATTCTTCCCCCTATAGATCTCAATCATATATTTCATGTTTCTTTGGGGTTTTGAATTTTCTAATATTATCTACCTTTATCCATGATTTGTGTCTAATCCTGGACATTAGGAAGATTCATATTTGGTAGTTTAGCTGAAATTAGCAACAATGACCATCTGATTATGAATAATCAATTACAACTATCTGACTAGGGGATGTAAAATCCTATCACATGCTTGGGGGGGGGGGAATCCAATAATTAACCCTTTTTATTCCCATCTATATTTATTTATCTTAATTTTTCATATTTTTCTGTTATTTATTTATCTTATTTTTAAATTGGTTTTAGCTAGGATCTTAACTCAAATCATCCACTAAAAAATAAAAAAGGCTGTGTTTTTCCTTTTCATTATTTTCTTTACTCCCCAATTTTAATTCTACGTGTAAATGTTTCGTGATAAAATTTGAAATTAAAATATTATAGTAAATGGAATAATTTTTGGGAAAGGATTTAAATTTATTTATAGTACTTTTTTCATTCATTTTATTACTTCATGTATTTTTTAAATTTTTCATGTTATCTTCTTCATCATTTTAGTGTGTAATAAAGATTCCAATGCTAAATCAAATACTTTGAAAAAATTAAACCATATTTTTATTTTAAGAACATTTCATGATTTGAAATTTTTAGGATTTAAATGATTTCTTAATGGATTTTGTTTCTTTATTTCTAATCATTTCATTTGATGATGTTTGGTTGATTCAGAAACTCATGTTCACTAATACTGTCCATATTAAAAATCATTCCCAACCTGAGAGGTTTGTAAAAAATTTTGACATCTTATTTATATTTCCCTTTTTCTTGAGTGTCTAGATTCATGTTGTATAATCCAAAACGTTATGTATTTCTATTTTTAAAAGTTGTTAGAGTTTATTAAATTTGCGAAATTTGAATAAGGTACCACATTGAATTCAATTTCACTGTATCCACGGAATGTGAAGTTATTAATCGGAAATATAATCCATTTTACCCGAAATAAACAACTCTAGAAGTTAAATTCATGATTATTATTGAACTCAAGTGTGGGGTAGGGAGAAAATGTACATTATTTTAATTTTCTAAAGAATATGTTTGAGTTTAAGTGAAAAAAAGCCTTTTCAAATTTATTTCTACTAGGGTGGAAATAATTTCATGATAAAAATATGTATGGGTGGACAAAAATATCATTACATATTTAGTCTTGGGTTTTACCAATATTTAGAGATCAAAATAGTCTTCACTTTTCCTTAAAAACATTATTCTGAAGAGATATCCAAATTTGAATTCATGATGAATAAATTCTAAAAATTGGGGGAAAAGGTAATAAATTTTTATTTGATGATGAAATTATATGTTTGAGCATAACAAGTATATAATAAAGTGTTTTAAGGTGATAAATGTTTGAGATTATAGGGGAGCATACCATCCTTGTGAAAAACTATTTTCATGCATTTTCATCACATTATATCTTATCCCTCCCCATTCTGCCTCAAATGTTTTACCATCTAAATTCTTATAATCCTCAATATTAGAAAAAATCATTAAAAATATATCATGATGGAAATAATTATGAATTTATGAAGTGTATATACTCGGAGGAAATCTAGCCTATAGATATCACAGATTTTCATTTGGATAATTAAAACTATAAAAAACAATATGCTTGTGTGAAGAGAGAAATGTGTATATATGTAGTTGGGTATGAAATGAACATGACGATTAACATGAAATTGAATGAATTATTTTTATTATTGAGGAATTATTAAATTTTTACCCATTTATGAGGCATGGTGTTTTCCATAGACATGAAAATTGAGTTGGGTTTTCATTTGTGCTTTGAGAAGATTGTTTTTACCAAGATATAGGATGATTTCCCCGGAGCTTAAAATTTAAGTATGGGGGAACATATAGAGTAAATATTTTAAATAACTTTACATTTAATTAAAAATTTATATCCTATGAGGTTTTACTTTAAGGTAAATTTTCACACATTATTCTTTTATAAGTATTTTTATTTTAATTGAAAAAATAGGATAATTTTGGACTTTAATAGTTTGAATTTATTCCTATATTTCGACCATAAAATTTTATATGGTAATAATTATTATTAAATTTAATTTTATTTTATTTTTTATATCTAGTCATAATTTCATTTTTATATAACAAATAATCAATATATCCTTTTGATTCCCAAAATCAGATCCCAAGTTGAGCCTCAGGAATGATGAATAGATTTGGACTCTTTTAAATCTGAGCATATATCTCACATAAGGATAGAACATTGGAGCTAAAATTCAATATTGCACTAGATAACATCTGGGGAAAAAATTCTTTTCCATTTGACCCACCTTATTTGGCAACTTTTATGATCCTTGATGACTTGGATTGTAGATCATTGGAATATGAAGCGTCTTTCTAGGAAGAAAAAATGCACAGATTAAATGAGATATAACTCCTTGCAATTGTGGGAAATGATGTTGAAAATTTTTAGGTAAAAATTGAAGATATAAAAATATTTAGACAAAAAATCCTTCCCATATTCAATCATTTATTGGTTCTACACAATGCATACCGTTGTAGGAAAACATTCAATAAGAAAATATCACCCATGTTTCCAATAAAAGAGTGTTTATTATTAATTTCAAGGGTTTGACACTCTAGGAGGATATTTTTAGTATATTATTTGTGTAATATTTTAATATAATAATATTATGAATTTTTAATATATTTTATCATTATTCTTCCTCTTGATCTCTCAATTTTTATCTTTAGTCATTTCCACATCATTTTCCCGATTATGATCTCCAATACTCATGATCATGAGTTACTAACCCAAAGATGTTCCCACATGATAAATCGAGTGCTGAACCCATTTCATTGCACATTTATGGTCAATATCTCAAATTTTATTACATTTAGTCCCATGGGATCATAGTGGGCATGGTACATGTGTCCCTCCGCTTTCCACCTGAGGTTTATAATTCTCTTCTCAAACATTTACTCTCAACTAATATGGTGTTTGTATAGTCTTTTGGTGATTGTTGAGGGCACCATATGTTCGAAACATTGGTAGAATATTATTTTCACACATACTATGGAGTTTGTTTATTATTTAATCATTAAAATAAAAATATGACACTGAAGGATCACTTGAGTTGATCATATCTAGAATATGTACTTCCTTCATAACATCATTTCATTTTCATTCCTTGTGTTTTCATGGAATATACATGAATGGTTTTAGTATTTTATCATCAATTACCATGCCTGAATTTATTTTTTCATAGTTTCATAAAATATTTATAATAATAATAATATGTGAACTAGGTGTAGAGAATGACCGAAAACAATAAATCCTCAAAAGAATGACCTAGGTCTGCCCTTTTTCTTAAGGTAGTTAAAATTTTTTGGTAGCTTGTACGACAATTATACCAAAACTATATTCAGTCATATATGCACATTGTATCAAAATGAATAAAAGAAAATTATAAGGCTCGCCATGTTCATTTAAACTAGGATATTCATTACATTTTTTCGAACCAATTAATAATTATCATCTTTACATTATTTAACATTTTACTATAATATAAACACATTATACTAATCATATCAACATGAGATACATGAACAGAATAAAAAAACTCTATCTAGTAAATCACTACACAAACTCTCACCACAATTTCACACATTGACATATTATCACTAACCAATTCTATGTTAATGGATTTAATAATTATTAGGTTAATTCCATTTCCATTCAATGTCTAAAACATTATAAATTTATAATTTCATGTAATTAAATATGAGAATTAATGAATACCCGACCTCAAAGGCATCAATGTCCTACTAGTGGGAATGGACTATCATCATAAATCTCCTATCATATCTCTCATAATTAACAATTATTTCCTAAAGAATTTATTACATAAACACATTGAAAAAGGAAAAATGAAAAAATGATAAGAACAATATAGATCAAACAACAGAACATGGAAAGAAAAATTGTAGGGAGGAGAAACTAAATGGAGAGAACCACTAGAGATAATATGTAGAAATCAACCTGTATTTCCAGAGATTAATATCTAGGATCCATGACTAGTTCCTATCAAAAAGGGATTCAAATCCATCAAGAAACATATCTATTTTACCTTAGGTTTGAGTATAGAGAGTGAAAATTAATGGGTTTTAATGGTCTTAGTTAATTTATAGACCCACCAAAAAACTATATGCATTAGCAAAACAACCAAGACAACACTAAATCAATATCTAACATGGGGAATTCTTTGAAACATTGTGAGGGACTATGACACAACAACCCTCAATCAATGATACTCTAGGATTACAAATTATATCATATAAAAGTGGATCTAGGTTTTACAATTCAGGTAATAGTGCCACACCACATGACTCCCACATGCCATGAAAGGAACCACATGATATCCTACATCCCAGAGTAGAACTCCCCCTAATTTAGCAACAGCCTCGAATATCCTCCCATGACCCCCTATATAACTACTAATGTTGACTATGGTGATAAAACCATTACCAATATTCAATTAATACCTCAATTCCCTAAGATTCTATTATTGGAACTAGATCCCAAAAAACACCTCAATCTAACTCAAAAACACTTAGAAACTATCCTAGGTTCCACAAATACCCAGTGCTTTCATGGAAATTGTTTCTGCTATATGGGGCCTTACATTTCCCATTTATCTTCAAGGAAAATTAATTACCATTTACTAAAATACACCCTTGATCAATTAAAAAATGGTTTTAATGAACATATATCTTTACATATAAAAATTAATAAGAAATAAAATCCATTTATCAATGAAAAAGATCAACTTATTATATAGACGGAACTAATATTCAACGAAAAGGAATAATTATCCGTTAAAATAAATAATCAACTAGATGTTGATATGTTCTAATATTAAAAAATTAACTATAGAGATCTCTCTCTAAATTTACCCAAGGTGAAAATAATATAAATAAATGTGTAGGACATCATATATGTGAAAATTTATTATTTGGTCATGGGTTTTCAAATCATGATAAAATTTCATAAATTCCATTGAAAATTTGTTTTATTAATGGTATCATGCAAGATAATTTTTTCAATATTTTTTTTAAAAAAATAATTTAATTTACAAATGTGATTGTATTAATTAATGATACTAGAGACCAAAATAAATTTATATTTTATCTAGTATTCCCCAAATAAAGTCACATACTAAAACAATTTGGACACCAAAATCATAATTGACTAACATTAGTGGATCCATGATTTTTTAGGTTTTAAACCTTTAGTCTTTATATTTAATAAAACATGAATTAAGTGAAAATATCGTGAAGCAATATGAATCTAAGATTTTGGTTTGTCAAGATACATGGGAGACATATTATTTGAATTCAATCATGTTGATAAATTAGATGGAGGTCACCTAACCATCAATTAAAACTCTAAGGTTAAGATAACCACTGATGACACAATCAGTTATTAAAACTAAATTCATATTAAATTTATTTTTTTATTGGATTAATCTAAAAGTTTATAATAGTTAGACAGTTTTATCATTATGGTCTTAAAATTAATTTCTAAATTTTTTTTTCAAATTTTGTATCAAAAATGAAAATATTTTAGTTAATGATTCTTATTTTAAAATTTTTACAAAATAAAAATAAAATATACTGATATTAAAAACATCAAATTCTTGCGTTTTTATTTTTTGTGCCTTGGATTTGGCATAAATTCCTTTGTTAGTAATGAACACACACATTTGTGATTCTTAACCACTATCATCTGTCATGATAATTACCCGAACATCATTTAAAAGATGAAATGGTACGTGAAGTATTGCAATATGATAAGCAACAGAAATCATCTTTTAAAACTAAAAAATATATTTATTCATATAATTATCTCTAATTAATTCAATTTCATTTATTCAAACCTTTTCAAATTGAATTTCTCAAAGGAAAATCATATAATTTTCTATTGTTGATGTCAATGTAATATTCATATATATGTTCTTCATATCTCATAAATGTGATGGTTCAAAATATTTTGACATTATTTCTAAAAATGTTGAAAAAATGGTTTTAAAATTATTCATATCAGAATTGATCATGGTGGATAATTCAAAAATAATTTGTAGAATAATAATGTTATCAAGGTTATAACCCTTAATTATTTTTAATAATACCCCACAATAAACAATGTTAGGAGGAAGATGTAATCGAACTATCAAACAAATTCCTGAAGTAATTTCAAAAAGATATTATTTTCCTCATTATGTTTCGGTTGAGACACTAAATATTGTTTTTTATCACTAATAGAGTTATTGTATGACCTTTTCTAAAAAAACACCATTTTAATTTTAAAAAATTAAAAACATTACGTAAAAATTTTAAAATATTTTTTCCTAAATGTTTTGTTATCAATACCAAAGAAAATATTGGAAAATTGGATTTAATATTTGACCACAGTATCTTTCATGGGTACTCTAACTCAAGAAAGGCATATCAGTTTTCAAAAAAGGGATAAAATGTTTAATGAAACAGTTTATGATGTTTTCTATGAAAATTTTCCAAATTATATTTCTTAAAATGATTTTGAAAATGATGCTTTAACATGAAATGAACCTTTAGAAACTAAATAAGTTGATGCTGAAAAAGAATATCTTTCCAGTTCTTTAACTTTTATTTTTATAAATAAAAATGTCAATGACTTGAAAATGGGATTTTTGATTCGAAATTGAGAACTCATAATATATGATTGGTCCTAAATGATGTTGAGAAACATGCTTTAGTCTCTGAATCATAACCTGAAAATGATAATTATGCACTTGAAGATGAAAATTTTGTTCTTTCCATAAATGAGGAACTAAATAATTTCATTAGAAATGACGTACGAAATCTGTTAGAAACACCTAGTGTTACCTATATCATAGGATCTATGTGGGTGTTTTGGAATAAGCGATATGGTCATGGTAATATCACTAGAAGTGAAGCATGTTTAGTAGCTAAATGTTGCACCCAAGAAGAATGAATCAACTATAGTAAACCCTTTCTACATTTCTCATGGTTAGACTCCATTTGAATTTGGTTGACATTGGTCACTCACCTTAATATAAAAATCATTCAAATGGAATTTAAAAATTCATTTATTAATTTCTAATTAAAGAAAACATTTTTTTAACATTGATTGTGTTTTGAAGATCATAATTTCTATAATCATGTTTTAACATTAAATAATGTTCTTTAAAGTTTAAAATAAGTTCACTGGTTAGGGAATAAAATTTAAATATTATTGTTTAAAATAGTTTTAAAATAGAAAAAGTAGTTTAACAAAAAAATTTAAAACATTTTTAAAATTATTTTTTACTTTTCCAAACATACATTGATGATGTAATTTTCACCACAACCAATTAACCTCGTTTCTTTTCTTTATTTATTTTGTTGAAAAATGAATTCGTAATGTGTTTTATAGGTGAAATAAAATTCCCTCATGGATTAAAAATTTCTAAAAGGAATTATGATATTTTTATTGAACATTAAAAATACACTAATTATATTCTAAAATAATTTTACATGTATCATGTAAATGTAATTAGTACACCTAAGAACACAAACAGTAAGCTACCATTGAATGAAGCTATTAATTTGGTAGATAATAAGCATTATAAAAATATGATTTAGAGTTTAATTTATTTTACAATGGCCCTAAATGACATCATGATGATTATTTTTAGTAAATTTTCAATCAAATCCAAAGGAATGTCAACATAAATATGTTAATTTATTTATTATTTCAAATGAAATAAAAATATATACTTTTTATACAAATGGAACTTATTTTTAAATAACATGACTTTATGATGCTAATTTTAGGGGATGATAAAAAAATATTAAAATTAAAAGTGAGAAATTCCACTTACTTATATAATCACTTGTCCTCTGCAGTAGTAATAAGAAACAATTAGTTTATCATTACATATTTTAAGCTGGATACAAAGCCATTGTGAGTTGTTTCGAAAAAATGATATGGATAATATACACTCTCTTGAACTTTGGCCTTATATATGACCATATTCCTACTAGATGTGCTAATACTAGTGCCATAAATAATTCCAAAATTCATATCCATCACATTTTCCCTAGATGAAATTGATCTTAGACATCATTTTTTATGAGATCACTAAAAAGGGTGATATATTTTAAGAATTTATTAAGAAAGACTAATAACTAGAAGGTATTTTTATTAATCCTCCAAGACCAGATAATTTCAATTTTATTAATGGAGAGTTATAAATGGTATTCATTTGAAACATTCAATTTGACCAGGGATATATTGAGTAATATTTCTTTTATTTTTCATTGCTTTTTAATATTTTTTAAATAATTTTTTATTTTATAAAATCATGAGATACATTATATAATATATATATATTGGCCATGCTACCTATATCTCAATTATTAATTTAATTTAGGGTAGCCTTATCTCTAAATTTTTTTAATTTTCCATAATAGAGTCTTTGTTTTTAAATTAATTTATTTAATTAATTTGTTTTCTTATATTCAAACATTTTAGTCATATTTTCAAATAAAAGAACTTTTTATTATTGTATTACTATTATTTAAAAAAAAATACATCAGTTTTAAAACATTTAATACACTTAGTTTGTATTTATTAATTAAACATGTTTTATTGTTTTTTCAATACTTATATGAGAAATTATGTACATTATCACATATTTATTTTCTTATCTCTATTAAAATAACATTAATGAGGAGTAAAATGTTCGACATATTTCGTTCTCCATGGAATAATTTTTGAGTTGTCTTTGACAAAATAATAATAATAATATGATTTCAACGTATTTTTTCACATCCAATGGAACTTTTTATTGATAAGTTTTGGAAAAATAATCCATCAGAGGAGAAACCATAATTTATATGAAGAAGTGTTGTGGAAAAGTTATGTTCCATTTTCCTTCAAATACCATTTTCTATTTATTTTTCTCATTAACTATCTTTTCCCTTGTTCTTCTTATTTATCTAATTTTCACTCGAAATTATCTTATAATTTCTTTCTTACTAATTCCTTCATATTTCTATTTAATGTAACGATCCAAATTTTTCAATTGAAATTTCCTATTTATAATTATGTCATATAATCACATGAAATCCCAAAAAAATTAATTGGTATGTACTATATGACAATTAAACAAATTTTTTTCACTTCAGTGATTTGAATTTGGATAATGTGATATACACAGTTGCGAGCGGTAAGTTATTTGTAGTCAAATATGGCGAAAGTAATTTTTGGTGAATAGTAACATACCCTTATGAATAGTAATGCTACCCATAAAAATAGTGACATACCCTAATTAATAGTAACCTTACCAATGATAGTATATAAATAATATTTAAGTTTTCTTATGATGTACCTATATTTTGGAATAAGTAAATTAATGTTTTAAAACAGGATTTTTGGACTAAATTATGATTTTATATAAATATTAAATAAATCATATTTAGAAAATTATTTTTGAAAAATGGATTTCAATTTAGATTCTTTACATAGAACAATGTTTAGGGTTAATTTTTGTGATTTGTTTTTGAAATACAATATTTTTTGGTGAATAATAAAATACATTAATTGTAACGCCCTGACCTTAGAAGCCCTGAGTCGGTGCATTATTACGTATATTTGGCATGATCAAAATAGATCAAGTCATAAAGGCTGATTATTTTTTTAGCCTAGGAAGTAATAGATACATTAATAAGGTTTACATTACTTCATAAAATAGATCCCTATAACAACATTTCTTCTATAGAAAACAATGAGATCCCATAGACTATCCTAGTAGGTCAGCCATAATAAAATTCTTTGCATCCTAAAAAAATAAAACATAGAACGGGGTGAGCTTAGATGCCCAGTAAAGATAAAAGTATAGAGAAAAATTTCATAAATAAAAAAAAACATTTAAGGAAAACTATAAAACTAAAAAAAAAGCATTTTCAACAAAAACAACATCATAACATGGAAAAAATAAATCAAAAAAATTTCATTTACTTACTCAATTGGATATTCTATTAGTCAAATAATTAGATAAAATATCAATAGTCACTTTCATCATGCTAGAATACATAATGTCAGACTTCCTAACAACATTTTCAAGGCCTTTTCCCAGAAACTACAAATAAGATTCTTTCAAGGACTTCTTCCAAGACACTAGTTTGTCTCATGGGACCTACTGATGCATCGGGGAGGTATAGCAGGATCCACCAATTAATTATTAAGTACAATGTATTCCTAATATGAAAAGGATTGAACATAACATAAACATTCATATTAAAACTAGCATATTAAATTTCAATACTTTATCCATCAACCATGAATGGTATAAAAATAAAACATCCACAGTCAAAAATAACACAAGACCTTAAATACAATATGGATGTTTTTATCATAATAAATCAACTTCAAATAAGTTTAAAATCATTCAATGGACGTTGACATAGATGAAATCAAAACATCTTTTTAGAGAAATATATCTTTCTATTTTGAAATCATTTAAGAGTGACATAATTATAAAGAACATATTTATTTTGAAAATATTCTTATAAGCTTGTAAGGGAAGCTTCGACGATGTTATAACAATGGAAAATATCTCCACCCACCTAATAAGTTAAAAAAACATTCTTACCTTACTTTTGTCGAAATGGTCATAAGGTACCATGTTTGGAAAATGATAGAAATATTACTTTCAACACATTATAAAAAAAGTCAAAAAAGGGTATAAATGACATGAACCATTTTCTAGTAAATAGTAAAAATGTTTTGGAATACATTTTATGATGTGGATGATAAAGAGGTCACAGTAGAAACCTACATAAAAAAACCTCAGATAATAAAG
Source organism: Viscum album (assembly GCA_963277665.1). Taxonomy (NCBI): domain Eukaryota; kingdom Viridiplantae; phylum Streptophyta; class Magnoliopsida; order Santalales; family Viscaceae; genus Viscum; species Viscum album. The sequence goes on along the minus strand of OY728145.1, from coordinate 1,441,631,146 downwards.
AGATTGTAAAATTAACCATTACCTTATTATTTTCCTTGGTCGAGGGTAGGTGAACCTCCTGTATAACGGTTAGATAATTTTTATTAAATTATACAATAATAATATACATTAATATGATACCATATATGATCTTTTAATATTTCTTTGTTAATAATATTTTTGTATTATCGTCATTTCGTGTGTTAACTGATTCGTTTTCCTCTATATAAAATGTTACGTAAGTAATGTTTATTATGGATAGGTTGTATCTTATTTAAAATCAGAATTATATTAAGTATTTAAACATTATTTTTAATCATTTAATGGATGTTAGTCTTGAATGGATACAATGTTGAATGAATCTCATCGTGTTCGTGGAGACAATAATCAGTACTTACACACGAGTGACAATACCATTCTTTTGATATTGAAATAACATATTATTGGATGGTATATAATATATAAAAAATAATTATTAGGTTATATTTATTATTTATATCTTGTATACAACATTATTATATCCATCCAAATAATAATGTATTGAATAACTACTACACCACGATGTGGAGACGGTAAGTCGTACATACGCACGTATGGTGACATGTCATTGAAAGGATGGATAGAATAATGAATATGGTTGTACCATATTTATAATAATATCAAACTATATAGAAGATATTGGAGTTTTCATTTTAGAATGGAAACCTCAAAGAAAAAGGATGTGGAAGAAGAAAGGAACTTGAAAGAGGTGATGAAAAAAGTTACTTATTCTTCAGTTCTTCCTTTTTACTTGATAAAAAGGGATCTTTACGACGGATTTATGAGTAAAATAAGGCCTCTAGGTTGAATAGTGGATAGTTGAGAGGGTATTTGGCCCATGGTTGGCCGATCCAAATTGCTTTTAATGTGTGAATTAGAGAGAAGAGGAAGTACCCTTTATTGGAGGGGTGGGGGACACATAAGGAAAAGTGGAAAATATTATATTCTAATAAAATAAATTTCGGTTTCTAATGGCTCCAAAATGAATTATTCAAAGGATAATGTGCAGATGGGTCGAAATCCTCTCAACAAATAGGTTTTAGACTGTTTTGGGTCACTATATTAACCTTATCATTTATATTAAACTCCTACTTAAATAGTTTGACATTTACCATGTCTCTTTTTATTTTTATATTATATGTTTAATAAACATAATATAAACTTCAAAAGAACCAAAATTTGTTCATTAATGATACATATATGATTATATAATTCTTTTTCCCAATCCTTAGATTTTTAGGATTATTATATCAACCAATAATATTGTATTTGTTTTAAAAATTCATTTATGTGAATTTTGAAATTATTTAATAATTGATTTTTGTTAAAGTAGTAACAACTTTATAACATCAAAATTACTGCATTGAATAAACCCTAACATGTCATATTAACCTAGATTTTTTTTGAATTCATTAAAAGTCTCAAATTATATTTATTTGGTTATTTATAATATTAATTATTTTAATTTTTCATTAATACAGTAATTATCGCATCCTCATTGTGTCATAAATAAATTTATATATTTAAGTTCTAAAAATTAAAAATAAAATACCATTATTTATGAAATCTTTTTAGATTTTTATTGAATATTTATATTTGAATTTATATTGTGAGTAAACCTATATTAAAAACGGTTTAGTTATTAAACATTGAATTTAACTCTTTCAACTCTTCTTTAAATAAAATAATAATAAATGTCCTAATCCAATCCAAGTGGACCAAAGAGGTTAATATTTTATTCCTAATGTTATTTTTCTAAATAATACTTATACAATACAATTAGGACATGTGTTAGGGTAATAATAATATCATATTTTCCTTTAATTACCCTAATTAATTTTAACAGAGTTAAATAAAAGTAAAAAAGTCATTATTCACCAAAAATTATTTTCAACTTATTGAAACACATTTAAATTACTAATATCAACTGTGTCTCTTTGATTTTTGAAATTAAACTAACAGAAGTGGTAGAATTATGTTTTATGTAAATTTCCAAATACTCATAGGAGGTGGGTAAAAGACGGTAAAAAGTTCAATAAAATTTTATTATATCTAATATTATTCTAAATTGAATCCAATTAATTACATTGAAATTATATATGTATTATGTATCTATTTTGACCAAAAATAAATTTAAATAAAATAAGTAATTATTTAAATAAATATTCAGTTTTAATCTATAACTCACTGTATTTCACTATTCATCAACAATTGAATGCTTTCAGAAAAATACCAAAAATTCACCCTAAGCTAATTTCGAAATTACAAATCCAAAAATAAATTTCATTTTGAAAGATAAAATTTATAAAATTTTCAAAATTGGTTATTACTATTCATTATGGCTATTTTGATTAGTAGTGGTGTGTTAGAACTCAATGTTGCGTACAACACATGCTATTTTATTATTCAAAGAGAAGTGTACCATGGAATCTTGGGATGTTAAATTCTCCCCTCCTTAAAGTAATATCATCATCAAAATTTCTAGAATATTATGGCATAAAATGACTTGTGTGGTTATTCATCATAATTTCCTCAGGTTCCCACGTAGCCTCTTCCAACATATGGTTTCTTCATAGAACTTTTATGAGATGAGTCGTCCAGTTTCTCAGCACTTGTTCTCTTGTATCAAGAACCTTGACAGGCTCTTCGCAATAAGATAAATTTGGTTTCAGTTATAATTCCTCATAGGTGAGTACATGAATTGGTTTAAGCAAGTATTTTGTCAATAGTGATACATGGAAAACATCGTGAACTTTGATGAGACTTATCGGCATTGCCAAATGGTAAGCTACAACCCCAATTCGTTCTGGAATTTTGAATGATCTGATGTACCTGGGACTCAATTTTCCTTTCTTACTGAAATGTATAACACCCTTTCATGGAGATACCATCAAGAAAACATTGTCTTCTATATGATATTCCAAATCATTCCTTCGGTTATCAACATAGCACTTCTACCTACATTGAGCTATATTGATATGGGTTTGGATTACCTTCACCTTTTCCATCGTATTCTTCACAAGTTCAGGGCCTATGAGTTTTCTTTCACCAACATCATTTCAACAGGTTGGTGTGTGACATCTCTTTCCGTATAACACATCAAATGGTGCTGTCTGAATACTTTAATGGAAGCTATTTTTATAGGAAAATTCTACAAGAGGTAAATATGGATCCCACATACCTTGAAAGTCAGGTGATCATGATCTGAACATTTCTTCTAAGGTATGAATAATCTTTATTGATTTTCCATCTGTTTGGGGGTGGTAGGCAGTGCTCAAATGAGGTCCAGTACCCAGGGATTTCTGACGAATTTTCCAGAATCATGATCCAAAATGTAGATCACGATCAGAAACAATCGATATGCATACTCCATGAAGTCTCACAACATCATTAATATGTAGTCTTTCTAGACATCCAAATGGTAAACCTTTCCTTATTGAATGAAAATTTGCAGACTTGGTAATGCGATCAATAATGACCGATATTGCATCTTTCCTTCTAGGATTCTTTGGTAGTCCCATGAAAATGTACATCGTAATATTATCCCATTTCCACTATTGTATGGGAAGATGTTGCATGACTCATCTAGGTTGTGGCCTTCCAGCATTCACTTATTGAAAAATCATACATCATGACAAAAAATCATCAATCTCCCTCTTCATGGTGTCCTACCAAAAATGTTCCTTAAAATCGGTATACATCTTAGTGCTTCCAGGGTTTATAGTGGAATTTTAACTATAAACATCATCCAACAATTCCCTTTTTGATTAGGTATATCAGGAACACAAAGTCTCTTCCCAAAATTTCAAAGTTCTATCTTTATACACCAAGTCACTCCATCTACCATCATTCACAACTTTAATCTTCTTTTGAAAATCTTCATCATCGGTTCGAGAACTCATTATCCTTTCTAGTAAAGATGGTATGGAAACCATTTGAAAACGTATTGATTTTTCACCTTCCATGGTTATTCCCATGTCCAACTTTACTAGATCCTTGTATATAAGATCATTTTCAACTCTCATATTGTTCAAAACTCCATGATCCTTTCTACTCAAAGCATATGCTACCTTATTTACCTTCCCCAGGTAGTAGTGTATGGTGAAATCATAATCCATGAGTAGTTTAAGGCATCTCCATTTCTTCATGTTGATTTCTTTTTGTGATAAAATATACTTCAAACTCTTGTGATCGGTATATATCACACATTTTTAACCATAAGAACGATGTCTCCATATCTTAAAAGCCATTATTAGAGATGCTAACTCAAGATCATGATTAAGATATTTTTTCTCATGAATTTTTACCTATCGTGATGCATAGTCAATAACCCTATCATTCTGCCTAAGGACACAAGCATGTACTTCCTTTGAAGCATCACTATATAAAACAAACCCATCCTTCCTTGAAGGTAGAGACAAGATAGGAGAATTGACTAATATTCCCTTCAATTATTCAAAACATTCTTCACTCTCTTTTTTTCAAACAAATTTAACGCCTTTTCATGTGATCATTATTAACAAGTTAGCCAACTAGGAAACATTCTGGAAGAAATGATGATAATAACCATATAAACCAATAAACCAGTATACCTCAGTTATACTCGTTAGTGCTGGCCATTCATAGATTTCTCTTTTCATAGAAGCATCAACGTAGATTCTATCCTTAGAGACAATATGGCCAAGAAAAGAAATATCATGAGGGCAGAATTCACACTTGCTAAATTTCCTATATAATTCATGTCTTCTAAGAGTCCTTAGAATAATGCACTAGTGATTTTCATGATCATCGTAGATTTTGGGTTATACCAATATATCATCAATAAATACCACTACAAAGTGATCATTATATTATTTGAAAACTCTATTCATCAGATCCAAGAAGTCAGAGGGTGCATTTGTTAATACAAAATGCATTGCAGTAAACTCATAATTATTGTACCTGGTTCGAAATGCAGTTTTTAGAATGTCTTCCTTCTTCACACACAACTGTTGATACCCAGATCGAAGGTAAATCATTGAAAACTATTGATCTCCTTGATGTTTGTCGATGAAATATTTAATGATAGGGAGGGGAACTTGTTCATTATTGTTATAGCATTGTCTCCATGTAGTAAATTCACAACCTCATAGATCCATCTTTCTTCTTAATAAAGAACAGGGGATCCCGATGGAGAAACACATGGTTGAAAAAAAACCTTATTAAACAATTCCTCAACTTGTTTATTTAGTTCCACTAATTCCACAGTGGCTATTCTATAAGGGTTCTTCGATATGAGACTTAAATTTTGAATTAAGTCAATGGAAAACTCAATTTCCTGTTTTGGAGGTTGTCGAGGTAAATCATCTGGAAACACATCAACATATTCCAACACAATATGTACATCCTGTATTTGAACATTCTTTTTATCACCCATGGTAATTTCATTCTCTTCTTCCCCTATAATTGAATTTAGTTGATCTAATAGGGGTAGATCTAGATAAGAATTAGGTGCTGACATTTTTTGCTCTAAAGATAATGTACTCCTTATCATCATCACAAATTGTAACCTCCTTCTTCCTACGATAAATTTTTGCATCATGTTCTGAAATCCAATCCATACCAAGGATTGTATAAAATTAAATCATGGGTATGATGATGAGATCAGTGGATTAATAACAATTATATGACTTAATGGGAAATGATTCACAAATCATTGTTGCAATGATATTCACTTAAGATTTTTGACTAACATCTCCCTTGTTAAATCAAATTGGAAATATTTAATTTTCCTAGAAAACTGTGAAGATATGAAACATTGTGATGATCCAGAATCAAATAAAGCATTGGCTAAACTGTAGGAAACCATTAAATTACCTGTCACTACGTCTTTCAGAGCTTAACCTCAGAAGTAGTGATAGCATAAGCTTGGCCTTGATCCGTTTTCCTTTTCTGAGGTATGTTTCCCTGACACATAGGACATTCATTCGCATAATTCCCCATTTCTCTAAAATTGTAGCATTGTACATTGACAACCTCATTATTCCCCTTGCAATCACGAGCTTGGTGGCCTTTTTCACCACACATGTAATAGAATCTCATTCCCTTCAAACAAGTACCAAGGTGTTTCTTCCCTCATTTACTGTAGGATGGATATTCAACATTTTCCTTCTTCCCCTTATTTCCATTTCTAGAGTGTTAAGAATATCTCTTCTTCTCTTTCTTTTCTTTAAAGTCATATGACTTAGAGAATTCTTTTTCTGTCTTGATAGCACATGAGACAATATCATCATACGACAAGACAGATTGTGGGAATAATTCTTGACGGAGAAATGGTTTTAACTCATCCTAGAAATGATCAATCTTACATCATGGGATACATATATAATATGTATCCTGCCTCGCTAACCTTGTAATGTTGGATTTATATTTTGTGACATTGTCATCCTCTTTTTGCCTCAGACTCAGAAATTGACTTTCCATATCGGCTTCATGGTCATGAGGAATGTATTTTTCAAATAAAATTTCATTAAACTCCCTCCATTCCATATTTTATACTTCATCATCTTACTTTATGTTTTGAATCAATGACAACCAATGATCAACATCTCCAGTAAGGTGGTAAACTGCCATGACAACAGTTTCCCTTTCGCTACTCCCCAAGGCATGGAATATTTTCTCTACGGAATTTATCCATTGTTCAAATACTAATATATTTTTACCCCCATTGAATGTTGGTGGTTTTTTCCTCATTAAGTGATCTAACATTTATCCTCCATGCTATTGATTAGGGTGCTCTATACGGTTATGGTTATTATTCCTAACCTGAGTGAGTTGTCCTAGTATAGTGATAAGCTGATCAACACCAATTGTATCACTAGCTCCACTATAATTATATAGTGAATCAGGGTAATCCCTACATGGGGTACTCATAATCCCTTCATAATGGTTTGTAATGGAAATGAGAATTATCGTATGCATATCCCCTAGGATTGTCGTAACCAAGAGTACAGCGAGTCCTGTTTTCATGCACCCGTTCCTGTTCGAGTCTATCTCAAAGAGATTTTTTCGGGATTTACCTATAGATACATCTGTGATAGAGCCACATCTACATTCCCGTATCTAGACATGGATTCATTTCTTGGAAAACTCATAAAATTTTATCATTAAAAAAATTATGGGATGTTCTTATATACTAATCCTCAAATCCCATCTTAGGGTAATGTGCTCTAATCAGAGTTTATCTAAATATAGTTTCCAATGTTTGTACTAAACACACTCTCATACCAACTGTAACACCAAAACCCCATAAGCCCAGAGTCGGTGCATTATTACGTATCATTGGAATGATCACAAAAGATCAAGTCTTGAAAGACCGATTAGTTTAGTTGCCTTGTAGTTAGTAGATACATTCATAAGGATTACATTACATCATAAAATGGAAAACCACAACAACATTTTTTCCATAGAAAACACTAGGATCCCATAGTCTATCCCTACAGGTCAAGAATAAAATACTTCATTGCATCATGGGAAAAATAAAACATAGAAAGGGGTGAGATTAGATTCTCATTAAGGATAAAAATATAGAGGAATCATTTAAAAATAAACAGAAACATTTAAGGTAATGTTTAAAACTAAAACAAAAGCCTTTTCATCATTAACATTATCATAATATAGAAAATATCAATCAAAATAATGCCATTTACATACTCACATGAATATTCTACTGGTCGAATAATCACATGCAATATCAATTGGCACCATCATAATGATGGAATGCATAATTCAAGACTTCATAACCACATAGTCAAGACCGTCTACCAAGACTACAAATAAGATTTTGTCAAGGGCTTGTGCCATGACATTAGTTTGTCTCATGAGACCTACTGATGCATCGAGGAGATATAGAGGTCTCCACCTGTCACTTACTAAGTCTAATGCATTCCTCATATGAAAAGGTTTAAAAATAACATAAACATTCATATTAAAACTAACTTAAGAAATGCCAATACTTTATCCATAAACCATGATAGTTATAAAAACAACACATCCAAATTCAAACATATCACAAAACCATCAATAAAATATGGATTTTTTGTATCATAACAAATCAACATCAAATAAGTTTAAAATTTATCAGTGGATGTGGACATAGATGAAATGAATACTTTTTTAGGGAAATATATCATTCTATTTTGAAATCATTTAAGTGTCACATAATTATAAAGAAAACATTTATTTTTAAAATATTCTTATTAACATATAAGTGAATCTATGACATTTTTATAACAGTATAAAATACCCTCACCCACCATATAAGTTAAAAAAAATTATTACCTTAATTTTGACAAAACAGTCATAAGGCACCTTGTTTGGAAAATGACAGAAAGATTACTTTCAAAAAAATTTATAAAGAGTCAATCATGGGTATAAATGAATATAAACCATTGTCTAGTGAATAGTAAAAATGCTTTGGAATTCATTTTTAATAATCATTGATGTGGATGATAAAGTGGTCCTAGTAGATACTTAGATAAAAAAACCTCAGATAATTAAGAGATTGTGATTTTAACCCTTACCATGTTCATTCCTTGGTCGATGGTAGGTTAACCTCCCATATAATGGTGAAATAAATTTTATTAAATTATGAAAGAATAATATACATTAATATGATATCATATATGATCTTTTAATATTGCTTTGTTAATTATATTTTAGTATTATCGTCGTTTTGGTTAATAACTGATTCGTTTTCCTTTATATGATTTGTTATGTAAGCAATGTTTTTATGGATAATATATATCGTATTCATATTTATAAGGATATTAAGTCTTTAAACATTATTTTTAATCATATAATTAAAATTAGTCATGAATGGATACGATGGGGATTGATTCTCATCGCGTTCATGGAGATGGTAATCTGTACGTACACATGAGCAACAATATCATTCTTTCGATATTTAACTAATATATAACTGGATGATATATGATATATACATAATAATTATCATGTTATATTTATTATTCATATCATTTATACATTATTATTATACCCATCCAAATAATAATGTATTGAATAACAACTACAACACAATGTGGAGACGGTAAGCCATACGAACGCACGCATGATGACATGTCATTCAAAGGATGGATAGATTAATTAATATGGTTGTAAAATATTTAAAATAACATCATAGTATATATAAGATATTGGAGTTATTATTTTTTAATGGAAATGGCAAATTAATAGGATGTGAATGAAGAAAGGAAATTAAAAGAGGTGTTGAAATATTTACCTATTCTTCGGGTTCTTCCATTTCATTTGAACAAAAGGGCTCCATAGGTTGGCTTTATGACTAAAGGAAGGCATCTATAATGAAGGGAGGACAGTTTATAGGGTATTTTGGAAGGGTTTGGAAGAGATAAATGTATTTGATGCTATGAATTAGAGATAATGGAATGTTCCCTTTTTTTGGAGGGGTGAGGGGCACCTTAGCAAATGCTTGAAATATTATTTTATAATAAATTATTTTTCCGTTTCTAATGGCTCCAAAAACAATTATTCCAAGGATAAGTTGGGTATGGGTCAAAATATTCTCAATCAATAATTTTTAGACATTTTTGGGTCACTATATTGAACTTATTTTATAGATTTAACTCTTAGCTAAATAGTTTGACATTTACCGTGTCTCTTTGTATTTTTATATTATATGGTTAATACACATAATATAAACTTCCAAGAGAACCCAAAGTGGTTCATTAATTATAAACCTATCATGATATAATTCTTTGGGTCAAACCTAATATTATTAAGATTATTATATCAACCAATAATATTGTATTTGTTTTAAAAACTCATTTATATCAATTTTTACATTATTTAATAATTGGTTTTTGTTACAGTCGAAAAAACTATAATACTTAAAAATAAGTACATTTAATCAACCCTAACATGTAATATTAACCTATAAAATTGGTTTAATTCATTAAAATCCTCAAATCATATTTATTTGGATATTTATATATCAATTATTTTTTTCATTCCTTAATACGATAATTAATGTATCATCATTGTGTAATAAATAAATTTAATTATTTAAGGTATAAAATTATAAATAAAATACCATTATCTAGGATATATTTTTATATTTCTATTGAATAATTATAGTCGAATTTATATTGTGTGTAACCCTACATTAAAAACAGTTTAGAGAATAAACAATAAATATAACTCTTTTAACTATTCTTTAAATTAAATAATAATAAATGTCATAATCTAATCTAGGAGGACCAAATAGGTTCATATATTATTTATAAGGTTTTTTTGGCCGAATTATTCTTATCCAATAGAATTATAACATGTTTTAGGGTTATAATTAGATCATTTTTACCCTTAATTAACCTATTTACTTTTAACTGTGGTAAATAAACGTAAAAAGTTACTATCCACCAAAAATTATTTTCATCTTATTGAACAAAATTTTACTTACTAATATCAAACGTGTCTTTCAGATTTATGGAAATTCAACTCAACGATGTGGTAAAATTATGTTTTATGTTAATGTGAAAATGCTCCTAGGATGTGGGTAAAAGACGGTAAAAAGTTCAATAAAATTTATATATATATAAATTATTGTAAACTAACTCTAATGAATTAAATTGAACTTATATAGGTATTATGTTTCTATATTTACCTAATATAAATTAAAAATAATAATTAATTAAATAAATATTTGGTTTCAAACTATAACTCAGTGCTTTTTACTATTGATCAAAAATTGAATGTTTTCAGATAAATACAAAAAATTAACCCTATGCTAATTTCGATATTACGAATCCCAAAATGATGTATATTTTGAATGATAAAAATTATAAAATTTCAAAAACTATGTATCACTATTCATAATGTCTAGTTTGATTGGTTTTGGTGTGTTAGAACTCAAATTTGCGTACAACACACGATATGGTATTATTCAAAGAGAAGAAAATCGTGAAAGCTTGGGGTGTTACATTAATTTACTATATAAATGAATTATAATTTAAATCCAATTTTCATGGAAACATAAGTGATGTAACCACTGAATTCTCATACTCCAATGAATATATTTCTATTATGTGTCATGGAATCATCACTATTTATTTTCATAATGAAAAACAATAAACTAATGATTATGATATTCTGAAAACCCTCCTCTCATCCACTATAAATAATACTCCTCCTTACCTCTTCCTGTCATTACTATGAAGCCTTATTCCTTGCATATATTCTACCCATATCTCTCCTCAAGCTCCTCCCCCACGTCCAACAACACATGGTCTCCTCAAAATGAATAATTGTCTCCCCTTAAGAGCCTCTTAAGGAATATTCAATCAAGAGGTAAATTTATCTTTTCTTTTCTTTCATTTTATTTTTATGTTCATTTATTTTCATTTCAATCCTTAACTCTCGTCATCCAAATGTTATGAGAACTCTTGTACCATACATGTTCTGGGATTCTGTTATTATAATGTAATAAGATATTATTATATATCCTCTAGTCTTATTCTATTTTAGTAGTAAAGACACAATATGATATGTGTTAATTTACCACATTCAAGGATGATGGGTTTTCAATTTCTGTTATTGTCTTCAATTATGGCCATGAAATCATTTCCATGGATGTGCAAGACCATAATATATGTATTATTTTTCATCAATGTTTTTAGAATCTTTTTGAAATGATGGGTTTGATTTAAAAAAGCGTGTTCTTTGTTGCCAAAAACCTCCAATTAACTGAAAAGGTTATCACTAATGTTTTATATAATTATTCGACTTCACTCAGAGTAGAAAAATTAAATTTACTACCATGTAATCTCTTGGATGTTCAATAATTTCATATAACATAATTTTTTGAGGACCACATTCATTTTACATGTTTATCCGAACATGTATATAATTGAACCGATCAATAAAACCATGTAATAAAACTATCCTGAACACATTAATTGATCCACTTAACCAAACAAAGTGGTTATAAATAGACTTAAAGTGGTTATAATAAATAACTTAAATATATAATTGTTTCTGGAATTATTAATTAATGAACCTAAATTTATTATTAAGGTCATTAATTTCAAGAAAAGATCACCATCAGATTTAAGGTAAGGGGTCCTCTCTAATTCAATGTTATTTCAGATTATCCTCTATTTTATGCCCTTTTATGTGTAATTCATAGTGATGGGGTATGATTAAGAACCTCCCCCTTATCTCCTTCTGATTTATAAATTTTGAGAAATCCATTTCTCCCTCATTAATTCCTTTAATGTATACCAGATACGTTTCTGATATTCGGTATGGGATTCCACACAATCCGCCTTCATTCCATTCATTTTCTCTATATTACATTTTACCTAAATAGAGATTACATTTATTTTTATGTAAAAAACATAAATACAGTTTATATTCTCCAAACTCATGTAGCAATTTCCTTCCCTCATTCTATTTCATGGATATAAATGTTTTATGTGATTTCCCCCTCAATACTACCTGATAAGAAAAACTGTATTGAGGGAACATCACAAATTCATACCCAACATCAAGTGCACACTATGTCTTTTTTAAGCTATCGTTGACATTTTAAATTAAGTATTTTTATTTTTAAAACCTTCATGTTTCACATATGATTTTTTTATTAATTATTTTCCCCCTTTATACTTTAAAGGCACTGTTGTATTTTCCTTAAAACTTCTCAAAAATGTTTTTATAATAAAATTACATGAATGCTATTCTTACATGTGGTCACTTATACTTGTACTAATATACCATGATATATTCATTTTTTCCCATATGAATTTCCAAATATATTTTGGTTCAATTCATTCATGGACACTTTTATGATACACCAATTTTTATTCTTTCTGACATGATTGTGGTACCCAATTCTTTCCATGGGTAACACTTTTGTTTATGTAAGATTGATTAGGAATTTTTATTTATATAGAAAACATATTTATGGAATTATATTAATGGTGTTCCCAAATAGCACTCCAATTTATTGTGTAAAGATATGTCTCATGAGATGTTATGGGTGATGGTCCTAGCTGTTATCATTGGCTTGTGGTACTATGTGAAACGATCATGGAAGCTTACCATGACTCGTACTAAAGTCATGTTTTATGTTTCTGCAACATTTCTTTGATTCCAAGTTTAAATGATCCCATGTTTATTTTTTCTGAATCCTTATGTAACATTCCTCTTTACATTTTTATTTCATGTCTTATAACCCATGTGCTAAGAATGTATTCTTATTATTAGTCTATTGCTAGGCATTTAGCTCATCCCTTTGATCATGTGATCCCATGGGTACCCTATGATGATTTAAGGGATCATGGTAAGATTGGATCCCTTTATGGGGATTAAATAAAGAAGAATTTTTAGCCCCATGTTTATGTTTGATGTACCTAGTCTTCCAAGACACAAAACATCATGATCCTTGGCTTGAACTCTGTTGTGTAATTATGATTAAAATCATTTAATGTTATCTGTAAAAGGATATGATTTCTATGGTTGGAATCAGAGGATTTCCTAGTAATTTTTGGAGATTATGAGTGGAGAACTTTTGTAATAACCTTAAGGATGAGATGAATTATAAGAAAACAACCCTAAATTGTGGTAAGAATAGAGTAATTAGTCTATCAAGAAAATAATTTCCTATCTGCATACAAACATATAGAGACTGCTTAGACATAGAAATATTTAATAGTGACAACATTGAAAGGGAGATTGATGCTTGTCCTGGGGTATCCGGTTACACAACATCATTCCTTACTACACTCTTGGTTAGTCACTCCGTGCGGATATGATTTTCTAATTTCATGAGCTTTGTATAGACCATTATTAAGAGAATATAAAAATCACATAATAATATAATTTCTGAAATAGATTGAGAATAACCTAGATTTAAACATAAGAAATCACTAGAAATGTTATACTTTTCCTATACAAGTTTAAACTTTTATATTCATTTTTTCCTTTTTATTCTCACAGCTAAGTATTCAATCCCCCTAATTATAGATTATTTTTCTTAGAAAATGGCAGGAAATAGAAGAACATTTTCCAACAAAAAATGGTATATTAAATGTGATGATTTCCCTAATGATATTCATTATATGATGAGAATGGGTGCTCAAAACATCCTGATAGTATTTTTTAAGATAGCTCACACTATGAATAATAACATGCATTATGTTGAACACCACCCTCTTAAAATAGATTACGTTTTTGTATAATCCTTCATGTAAAAATGGTGTCCCATATATAGATAGTATTTTGATCCCCTCCATGTAGAATAGTGGATTAACTCCATTGAAAATATATTCTCTATCCTCTAGTACTCAGAAGAAGAGAACCTTCTAATGGCGGTCAATTTTTTTATGGGGAATCTGATCAGTGATGGAAACTGATCTAGAATTAAATGTCCCAATAAGAAATAGATTCCATTGATTTGGAGGAATTCAAGAGGAAGTTATTCGACAAATATATTCCTCAAATCCTTCGTCTCAATATGGAGAGAGATTTCCTTAGACTCATGTAGAAGGAAGATGAGTATATCAGGTTGTAAGAAGCAAACATTACATGTCTTTTAACGTATGCCACAAGCAGTTTCATAAACATCAAAAACAATGTGGATTTCTTCATTAGTAGGATAAAGCCGAGTCCATGTATTGTGTTGGTGAGCTATGACTTTGAAAATTATGAGAAGATTGTATGTTGTTCCTTTATAGTTTAAATGACTATTGGACACTCTCAGTGCTCTCATAGGACTGGTGACAAGAATATAAAATCTGAGAAGACAAGGGTAGTTCATCAAACAAATCTCATGATTGAATGAAGACCGAATATCCCACATGTAAAATTTTTGGGAAGAAGAATCAATGGAACTGTCAAAATGGAACAATGAATTTCTTCAAATATTGAAAGATGGGACATCTGGACAAGAACCGCAGAAAGGATATGAAGAATCCCACTAATGTGGATGAATAAAAGAAGGTTCAAACAAAAAATCATCCAGTAGTGTAGTGTTAGATCTGAAAGGATCATGGTCATTATGGAAACAATTTACCTAATCTAATGATTCTTGGTGGTAATCAACAACATTCCCCATGGTAGCATAGAAGGGCCTATGATATCACTGTTGGAGTTGATGTCCTAGAAACAAGTAATTTGTACTATATTCATTAATAAATACCTTATCACATCTTGAATTATCGTCTACAAGAAAATTCATGAGATAATGACCTAAGGATAGATGTTTCACCTAAGGGTCATAGTGGATCCCTAATCTGATGAGAACCCAGAAGTTCCATAACACTGTTCATGAATATTTCTTCTATGGATGGATGAGGTTATTTATGGGACACATATAATACATGCCGTTAGGGGTGAGGAATAATAAACATTAATGAAAATTTTCAGGTTGTGTTCCCATGGTAATATCCAGGAGGATATTATGAGAACAAGACCCACTAGTAGGAAATCCACATTTCATTGTGTCATTGGATGTTCCTATCTATAAATGTGTGTATTGGTCCTTAGACTTTAAAATAATTTTTAATGGGTATTAAAAATTGTTTTTTTAGATTTATTCATAAAATGTATGATGAAACATTACTTGTAGTGAGGTAGGATATGATTGGTGTGTCAAAAGTAATTCTACATTAATAGATAATGTGAGAAATGATATTTCCCTTCAGTTACATAATGGAATTTGATATCCTAGCCCCTATGAGGCAATGGATATAGAATAAATAAATACTTGTCCATGGCAAGGAATTGACAAGTTCAATTCCAGAAATTAAAAGAATGAATAAACGACCACACGGGTTGTTGGCACTAACATGAAACTCTCTTTATTCAAGATATCGGTATAAAGGTATTACACTACACAGTAAGCATTTGTAGGAGGTGACACATCATTGTGGCATTATCTTCTATCTCGATGAGTCCTTTGGTGTGTCTCTAGGTGCTAACATCAGAGTTTAGGCCTGCTCCACCAAATTTCAATGGGAAAGAGGCGTAAAGGGTCACACACCATGTGTTCCCAAGTATTATAGTCAAATATTCATTTAACAAGATGAAAAAATATTATTCCCAATTGTGGTTTAATAATTATTCAACTACGACTGACTGTAATAATTTCGACTGATGTTATTCAAGAGAATTTGTTGTGGGTGAAATAATATATATATTAGAAAGTAATACAGTTAAATTTATTTAAGAAATAAATAGTCATTATTCAAATTCTAACAAATTTGTCCAAGGAAATAAAGAAAAAGGAAAAACAAAAATAGATGTTGAGTATATTAGTAAATACACGTCATCTATTTTTTCTAATGATTTGTGAGAAATGATATTATTTATATATTTAATTAACATTGTGTTTATTTCATTGTGCGCATGTCAAGTGATAATAACAATACTCAAATGTTATTATTAGAATTGGTGTATTACAAATAATTAAATGAAATAAATAAATCCATTTGGGTAATTAATTCATTTTATTATTTTATGTATTATAAATCATAGTTACATTATATTTATTAAGCTTATACATTCATTGTAGTTATGCACAACAAATTGGTCAAAATATCTTAGTCTAAGAGACAACTATTTTTTTCTTGAATTCTCTCATGTTACTCGAGAGATCCACCTCCACCAGATCAATGAGAACACATTGGAAGTGACTCTCAATGCGATCGAAGGTGGACACTCCAAGCGAAGGATCTTCCATCCTAGTACCTGGAGATCCCTTGGGCGACGTCTAAAAATATATGTAGAATGAGTGGATCACCACTAGAGGTAGCCTACACCGGGATATTATGTCACAACAACATATCACATTGGTTCATGACCAGAAACATCAATAGAGATAGAATTCCATCATGGTAGTTATTGTATTTTTATTAAATTAATTATTATAAACATATGTTGATCCTCTGTATTGTTATGGTATTTCCCTATTTCTTTTTTTATTCATTCTATTATGATGATCTAGAATTTTATTATCGTGATAGATCTCTGATTGATCATTTTTAATAACAAAAATTATCATTGGTTACAACCATCCACACGCATCCGCATTGTTTAGAACCTACAAGTGGTATCAAAACCGTCATTTCATTGATTATATATATTTAGTTTTTCAAAAATTATTTACACATTTAATAATATATTCTTTTCTGTTCAAGTTAGTAGTTCTGTAAATCTGAATCATGAGATATGTTCCTCCTCATTTATTTCCCATTCCCCTTAGAGAAACAATATTTCCATTTCATAATGATTAAAATAAAATAGAGGATCTCATCTGGAGGTGCCAAAGGTCCATGGTTTTACAATACCAGAACACATGGATTTTCATTTAATATTGATTAAAATGAAATAGATTATCTCATCTGGAGGTGAAAATGGATCATGGTCGTATGACACCATAACACACAGAGTGTATTCAGTAGTACATGTCATGTATTCAAGGTCAATGAATCAGAATGATCCTCCAAACCATGTCATTTCATTGAGGTTTATCTATGAATTTATGAATCCATGTGTTGACCAAGAACAGGTGCCACATGGTTTCCAGATTACACATCGTGTGGCCCACTAAACACGTCATGTAGTTCCATTGGGTTAGGGTTGGACCGTGTACCATGTACACATCTTTCTTTTCTAGAGAGTGTGTAACGTGGATACTACATAGTGTGTGGCCCACTGGACACATCGTGAACTCCAAAGATTTCTGAAGTACATCTACATGTTTTTTCACCGGTTTTTTACCTCAGATAGATCATGAACTATAGTACACACCATGTCGTTGAAACTAAATGATGTGTACTCATCCAAATTATGAATATTTATGAATATTTATTATTATATTATACAAACCATTGAGAGGTGTAACATGGTGTAGGCATAATTCTGAGGGACCACATGTGATTGGTGGTATTTATATGTTTTCTTAATTTAACATCGGTGTAATTATAATTTCTACCCATTGGGTAGTTATGAACAGAAATTCAGTAGGTTGCATTAGAGGTCAAAGTTATACAAAAACAAAACTTTAAAATAAATTTATTTGATTAAAATTATAATGGATGAGAATATCAAGGATATTTTGAAAAGTGTTTAAGATAAATGGATTGATTAATTAATGATAATAAATTTATTCGTGCAAGACTTATCTTAATTAATAATTATTAATGAATTGAATGCTGGTTTTATTTATGAGTAAATAACATTGCATATATGGATAATCATGAGCATGTCCATGACCTTTGTTTGTCGAAGTTATCATTTAATAATTTTATTTAAAAAAATTTGATGGCCTACGATCATTCTCGTCATTAATATATAGGTCCTGAATGTCGAAGGATTCTTTTTTGTAATACAATTCTAGCCCTCACTTTCATGTGAGATAAAAGAATATATAATATATAGAGATCCCATTCTAGTGGCAGAGGCTCAAGTTATGATCCAAGGTGAAACCAATCAAAGGATATACAATGGTGGATAGGTGGAAAGCTGTAAACACGAACCCACAAAGTTCAAGGTGTTTCTCCTATAGGTCATGGGTTAGTTTATCAACATCTAGATATAATATCCAATAGAAAAACCTCTTGATCATGAAATTTATTTTATTTATGTCAATTGTATGTTTTATTTATTGTGGGTATGTTGTCATTATCTCAAAATTAATAAATTAAATAAGCATGCTAGAAGGAACTAAAATGAGATCGGATTATGCGTAAATATTCTAGAAGACATGGTTATTCACTTATTTATAACCCAATTAATATTAAAAAACATCTAATCATCGATAATAAAATGGAAAATACATTTAAGTATGAAATTCCTCAAAGAGACATTAAGTCTGTATTTAATTTTATAATCTTGGTTAGAATAGATCCATAGTTCAATGTGCTTGACCAAACTTGGTTAGGGTGCTTTCAATTATCGTAGAATTATAATTCAATGTTATGGGATTACTTAACAAGGTTCACATCATGGTTTGACTGGAACATCAGGACATGGATTGACCAAGAGTAAAAGGTCGAGGAAATCCAAAATAAAAGGATTTCAAGATTAGGAAGTCTGTTTAGTAGATCAAGGAATGTTGAGTTAATGAATGTGTAATTTTAATTGATTACCAAAAAGCATTCATGATACTTGATAAACCCTTGTTTGGTTAATGTGAAGGTAAATATAGATCATTACCACTAGAATATTCTGGAAATATAATATTCCAATGTCAATGGTGAGGGCTATTATATTTCAATAAAATAGTGGGAGACTAATAAGTATTAATTTATTTATTTTCATTAGTTTTATCATGATAAAGTAATAAAATTAATTCTCATCTCATTTTGTAGAAACAACATCAATAATGACATCAAACATATCATTGTGAACCGTACGTGTGAAGGAAACCCTTCTCACCAAGACCAATTTATAGGAGTGCAAGAGGCATTTATCTGCCATCCTTCACCACGAGAGGAAATTGTATGTACTAGAGGACCCTATTTTAGTCACACATGGAAAAGATGATAGTGATGAGGAAGAATCACTCTATATGAAACATATATATAACGCCACATATTTCTAATGGTTCTTGTTATCGAACATGTTTAATGAGCTCTTGAATCAACATGAAAACATGGACGTGTATAGCATGATGTCTCCCTTTAAAGATCTCTTCTAAGAGATGGAAAAACAAGAGAGATATGAGATCTCCAACTCATTTTATATAACTAAGATTGGGGCGTCTGTACCAGATAGTCCTCATATAGTCAAACATATTTGAAACATTAAAACCTCTGGAAATAATAGGGATTATGTTCCCGTATGAAATGAGAACAAATCTCATCCAATCATAAAAGACCATGACCTTCTATAGATTTATTGTCTATAAATACATGAGAAATAATGAGAATAGTCTATCATAACTTTTGACCTTAATTTACCAAGTATATATGTAAATGGGGCATGGAAAACCCAAAATCCATTTTATGAATATGAAATGGATGGAAAAAGGAAAGGGGAAAAGGATTTATAAATCGGTTGAAGCCCTCGAGCACTATCCCTACAAGAAGGGGGTGATCTAGAGGCATTGAATGTAACGTGAGGTGGGGTGTTTTTCATGTGGCAAGGCAGCCTACTATAATAGGAACTACACCCAGAAGAATGGGGATGATAAAGGTGTGTTCATTATCGAGTTTAACATTTCCATTTCTACCCATTAGGTATTAGATACATATTTTGGGTCTCACGTCTATATTCAAATGCATGAACCAAGTAGATTTAGAAATATTTTTAGAGGAGAGGTGGATATTAAAGTTACCAATGGCACAAGGCTACCTGGGTTGGCCATTGGCGATTACCATTTCTCATTGCCAACTTGGATGATTTGAATTTTATATAAATATTATTATGTGCCAATTGTTACCATGGACATAATTTTTGTATCATGTTTAGATATGGATGGATTTATCTTCATTTTTTAAAATAAGTGTTGTTTATTTTATAAAAACAACACATGTTATTGAATGTAGCATTTAAATAATGTTTTGTATATATTAAATTGCAAAAACGATGCGTCAGTAATCGATAATGAAACAATATCACATGAATAATACAACACCCCGTAGTGGAATCACATACTTGATCATGTAAATGAGAAGCGCTTGAAAAATCTTTTCCATGAATTTTATTTAGACTATACTAATCTAAAACCACATGAAAAATTTAATTCTTGTTTACAAGGTAAAATTACTATGCCACCTTTTAGTGGATAAGGTGAAAGGGATACAAGGATTCTAGGATTGGCACACATGAATTTGTGTGGACCATTTCTAGTAGAAGCTAGAGGTGGATATTCTTACATCATTAATTTTACTGATGATTTGAGTAGATATGGGTAAATCTAATTAATGATGTATAATTCAAAGTCCTTCGATAAATTTAAGGAAATAAAGAATGATGTTGAAAATCATCTTTGTAAGAAGATAAATAATCTTTGATCAGATTGAAGTGGAGAATATCTGAACCAAGAGTTCATCGGCCTTTTACAGAGTCTCTAATTATATCTCAACTCACTCCTCCTTACACACCACAGTGGAATGGTGTATGTTAAAGGAGGATCCACACCTTGTTGTACATGGTGAGGTTGATGCTGAGTCATGCAGATATATCATTATCCTTTTTAATATATGAATTAAAATTTTCATCATACACATTAAACAGAGTACCAACTGAGGAAGAAAATGGAATTATCTCCGAGTTATGGAATGAAAATAAACCCATTTTGTTGCACACATGTGTGTGAGTATGAGTTCTCTTTGTAAATGAATTCATGAGAAACAAACTGGCACCCCGGTGCATGAGGTGTATCTTTATAGGATGTCCCAAGGATACGAAAGGATATTACCTATATAACACTTCAAACAAGAAACATTTTTTCAATAGACAAGTCATCTTACATTAAATGGAGAACATCATCCGAAAGTATAGTGGGGAAAATATTAAATTTGACGATGTTGATGTTAATGATAAACAAGAGTTAGCAAAAGAAAAAGTTCCACATGTCCTCGTGGAAGAGGTTTCAGAAAAACAAGTACTGCATAAGATCACAAGAGAGGTAAGGGAACCTGAGAGATTTGTTTTCAAAGTTACAAAGGAAGGAGAATCAATATTTTCAAACAATGATGAAACTATATCATACATGGAAGTAGTAGAGAGAACAGATGCAGTAAGATGGATACAATCAATGAAATCTGAGATGGATTCCATGAATCAGAACCATGTCTGGGTTCTAGTTGATGAGCCAGTCGATGTCAATCCTGTTGGATGTAAATGGGTATTCAAGAGAGAACTGGATATGGAAGGTCGTGATAGAACCATTAAAGTAATTATGTTTGATAAAGGATTCATAGAACATCAACAAATTTTCTATGATGAAACCTTCTCACAAGTTTCTATGTTTAAAACAACATGAATCATACTTTCCATAGATGCTTACCTTGTCTACAAGATTTTTCAGATCGATGTCAAAACAAAATTCATTAATTGGAAATTTAAGGAAGATGACTATATGACACAAATAGAGGGGTTTGTGGAACTAAGTGAGGCCAAATGATTTTGAAAGATGAATAAATTCATTTTTTTATTAATGTATGCATCCAGGTCATGGAGCATTAGATTGGATGATTCCCTAAATGATTTTGGTTTCATTAAGAACGAATTTGAGACATGTGTCTATAAGAAAATTAATATGAATCTATTCGTTATCCTAGAATTATATGTTGACAACATATTACTCATTGGAAATAATATACCAATCTTATAGTCAGTTAAAGATGGGTTGAAAAAGTGCTTCTCAAAAAAGGACTAATGTGAAGCAACAGACAATCTTGGGATCAAGATCATTCTTGATTGATCCATGAGGCTACTTGGACTCAGTCATGGTACATACATTGCCCAGATACTAAAATGATTTATTATGGAACAATAAATGAGGGTATTGGTTCCAATATTGAATGGTCTACATCTTTCTAATATAATGTGTCCTTAGACACAACCAGAGAAAGATAGGTTGGATATGATCCAATACGCTTCGCCTTTAAGATATACCACGTATTCCATGTTATATACTAGGCTTGATTATGACTATGCACTGAGCATGGTAAGCAGATATCATGCAGATCCACGAGAACAACATTAAACTGATTTAAATATTATCCTTAAGTATCTGAGAATAACTAAGGTTATGTTCTCGGTGTATGGAGGGGTTGAGGAGCATGTCATCAGAGGGTTTGCTAATTCTTGTTTTTCGACAGATCAGAATGATCTGAATTCACAATCTAGACATGTTTTTTTCTCAATGAAAGAGTTGTGAGCTAAAAGAGTTCAATGCAGCCAGTTGTTGTTGATTCTATAATAGAGTCTAAATATATAATTGATTTTGATAAAGCCAAATAAGTCATATAGATTCAGAACATTGTCGAGGAGCTTGATTTGGTGCTTAACAGTAAAGATCATATAACATTGTATTGTGATAATACTGGAGCGATGGCTCTTGCAAAAGAACCAAGGTCACATCAATGGTCAAAGAACATTCTCCAGATGTATCAACTCTTGGGTGATTTTAATCAAATGGTTGATGTTACAGTGATCAAAGTGTCCACAAAAATAGAATTAGGTGGACCCCATGAATGATTTAATATCTCAGTAGAAGCATGAAAATCATCTCCGATCAAGTGGGTTAATAGTTGTTAGTCGTTGTCTCTAGTCCATGTGGCCGTCTATTGAAGTTTGTGGCCAAGAACCAAATAATTTTTACTTTGTTCATTAATAAATACCTTATCCCATCTTGATTTATCATCTATATAAAAATTCATGTGATAATTTCTTAAGGATTGTTTTTGCACCAAAGGGTCAATGTGGATCCCTGGTATAATGATAACTCGAATGTTCCATAACAATATTCTTGAATATATGTTATATGGAAGGATGATGTTATTTAAGGGACATAAA
This sequence comes from Viscum album, assembly GCA_963277665.1. Taxonomy (NCBI): domain Eukaryota; kingdom Viridiplantae; phylum Streptophyta; class Magnoliopsida; order Santalales; family Viscaceae; genus Viscum; species Viscum album. Next base: position 1,441,607,584 of record OY728145.1, on the reverse strand, counting down.
TAATATAGGCCATTAGGTTTTAGGACTCATAAAACATTGAGGCAAATTCTCCAGATGTACTCCTTTGGTAATATCCTGGATGATATTATGAGAATGAGATCCACCAGTAAGAAATCTACATTTCATAAAGTCATTGGAAGTTCAAATACGCAGACATGTGTATTGTTACATAGAAATTATGCTTATTATTAATGAGTATTAAAACATTCAAACTATAATATATTGAGAAAAACTGTGATGAAACAATGTTTTCAATGATGTAGGATATGTTGGGAATGTTAAAGGTAATACTTCATTAATAGATTATGCAAGAAAGGATTATCCCTTCTGTTCCATAATTAATGTTGATATATCATTCCCTTCGATGGAATTGATATATCCACAAGAAATCCATGTCCACAGATATGAATGGATGAGTTCAATTATGGAATTTCAAAGAAAGAATAATCGAGCACATGGGTTGATGGAACTAACATGAAACCCATTTGATTTGAGATATAGAATCAAATGGATTTTATGGCATGGTAATTGTTCGTAAGAGGTGACACGTCCTTGTAGTGTTAAATATTTTTTCTATGGGTTCCGTGGCATGTTTCTAGATTCTAACCAAGGACATTAGGCAGGATCCACCTAATACAACTGAGAAAGAGGCCTAGAGGGTCACACACTATGTGAGTCTAATAATCAAAGTAAAATATTCATTTAACAATATGAATAAAAATTATTCCCACTTGTGGTTTAATAATTATTCAAGGATTGCTAATTGCAATTTTTTGAACAATATTTATTTAAGAGAATATGTTCTGGGTGTAATAATATATTTATAATCATGTAATGCGATTATATTAATTTTAGAAATAAATTTTTAAAATTCAATTTCTAATAAATATGGTGGAGGATATAATGAAAAAGGAAATGCAAAATTACATGATGTGTATACTAATAAATGCACATCATGTAGTTTTTCTAGGGATTTGTGAGAAATAATATTATTTAACAAATTATATAATATTAGGTATAAATTTTGGGGTGCTTGTCAAGTGATAAAAATAATAGTCAAATGTTATTATTAGACATGGGGTATTACTAATAATTAAATTAAATGAATAAATTCCTTTAGGTGATTAGATAATTTTATTATTCTATATATTATAAATTACAATTACATTTATCTCATTAAGCCTAGACATTATTTGAGGTTTTGCACAATGGATCGGGATAAATCTCTCAAGACAAGATAGAATTCATTTCCTCTGAAAATGCTCTCATGTTATGAGAGAGATCCACAACCACAAGATCATGGAGTGTACTTTGGAAGAGGATATCAAGGTGATGAAAGGCATACAGCAGAAGCGATGGATCTTCCATGAAAGCACACGAAGATCCCTTCAGCGATGTCCATAGATATGTGGAGCACATGTGGATCGCCTCTAAAGGATGCCTACACATGGATTCTATGACGCATTGAAAAAACACATTGGATCATGACCAGAAATATCAAGAGAGAGTGAATTCTATCAAGGTGATTCTTGTCTTTTAATTGAATTAATTATAACCAAAATATGATGATTCTCTCCATGGTTCTTGGATTTCCACCATTTCTTTTTCATTTTCATTTTATTCCTAATATCCTGAGTTTTATTATCATGATGGATCTCAAATTGATCATTGTTAAGGGAAAAAAATTAATGTTGTGTACACCCATAGACAAGCATCTGTTGTGCCTAGAACCAACAATTAATAATGATGTCAAGGATCCAGACAATGATTTGGTGACAAGTTAACTAGTTATTAATTAAATAATATCAAAAATACTATTCGATTCTAGTTATACACATTCATTCATATCATGAATGTTTAGTAGAACCATTCAAACAGTACCTCAATTTTTTTTTGGAAAAGTTATTAATGAGAATATCAGATGGAGAAATCATTGTTTCCATGGTTTATAACTCCTCCATGGTGAGCATTTGTGGACTAAATCTCCCCATAAATCTCATTTAACTTTATTTTGTGGTGTTAAATTATATCTTTGCCAAGTATTGACAATCTTTATCAAAATATCACAAAAAACTGTCAGGAATGGGATATCACACTTCAAATCCTGAAATCATCATCTTACTCTATGAAAATGTAAGGATGAAGATGATTGAAATATAGAATCAATTTGTTATGTGATGATATTTCATCATTATAATCAAGCATATCTATCTCAAATGATTATGAAAAATGATAGAATAATGCTTTAAGACATGCTCATTGTGATGGATTGCAATAATGTATTCTCTGAAGAGTTTCCTGATCTTCCTCATAATCGAGAGGTAGAGTTCTCAATTTAACATATTCATGTATCTCTAACTATATCACTGACCCATTATAGAATGGCCATAATAGATATGGAATAGCTGAAGAAGAAGTTATATGTTAATCTAGAGAAGTGTTTTATAAACCTGAGTGCTTCACCATGGGGTGTTCCAGTTCTCTTCATCAAGAAGAAATAAGGGTCAATGCGCCTCTCCATTGATTATAATGAGCTCAATAAAATCATGATAAAGAATAAGTATCCCATGAAAAATATAGATGAATTTTTTGATCATATTATTGGGGATAATTATTTTTCTAAGGTGGACCTTCTGTCTGGATAACAAAAATGTAGGGTGAAGAAGTATGATATTCCCACGACAGACATTTGAACAAGCTATGGACACTAGGTGTTCATAGTGCTTCCCTTCAGACACACTATTTCTCTAGCAATATTTATGGATTTAAAGAATAGAGTCACTAGAGATTACCTCGAAAAATTTGAGGAAGTCTTTTTTGATGATAATTTGATATACTCTACGGGAAAGGAGAAACGTGAAGATAATTTGAATAATATGTTAAAAACATTGAAAAGGGATAAGAGGTATGCCTAGTATAGTAACTATCAGTTCTTGATGGAGGTAGTATCATTCTTGGAGCATGTTATCACCAACAATGGGATACTTTTGGACCCTTCCTAGAGTAAGAAAATTAAGAAGTGGCCTAGGCCAATTTCTGTAATAGATATCTGAAGCATTTTGGGTCTAGCCGGGTATTATGAAATTTTTTTAATAACTTTTCGTTATTGTAATATCAAATGATCAAGATTAATAAGAAGGGAGCAATGTTTTCCTAGTTATAGGAATGTGATGAATATTTTAAATAGTTGAAAAAGAGGATAATAAATAAGCCGGTACCCACACTCCCAACAAGTGGAGAACACTTTGTGGTGTATAGTGGTGCTTCAAATAAGGGATTAGGATTTGTGCTATTTATAAATGGAAAACTAATAGCCTATGCCTTTAGGCAGCTGAAAATCCATGATCAAAACTATCCTATGCATGATCTGGAGTAAGAGGAGGTGATCATTGTGTTGGGAATATAGAAACATTATCTTTATGGGGAGAAGTGTGGGATATATATTGACCAAAAGTGTTTCAAATACAAATTCACTCGAAAGGGGATTAATATGCACTAGAAAAGATGGATAGAGCTCATCAAGGATTATGAATTCCCATTCCACTACCTTCTTAGAACGAAAAATAATGTGAAAGATGATCTATGTAAAAAGGATCTAGCATCTTTATTAATGATTATAATTGAAAAGGATCCAATCATCTTAAATTTTCAGAGTATGGTCATGGGAATAATTAAGGGTGGAACATCACCAATCATTTCTCGTATTATTTCTCAATCAATTTTCTGGAAAAAATAAAGGATCCTCAAAGAAATGATGAAGAAATTATAAATAGGATGGAATCTATTTAAAATAGAAAATCCTTATAGTTCAAGATAGATTAGGAAGGAGTTATAATAATTGAGTCATGATTATATGTACCATCCGATCCATAGATAAAAAAGGAACTTCTGAATGATGCTCCTAACTCAACCTTCTCTATGCACTCAGTGAGAACAAAGAAGATTATAGATCTCCAAGAGAACATTTGGTTGGAAAATATGAAGGATGAGATTGCTGGACATACATCAATGTTCTTAGTATGTCAACAAGTGATGGCTTAATAGAAATATTATAATATGATGATGCAACCACTACCCATACTATAACAACGGTGATCTTTATTACACACTAAAACATGATTTATCACATAAAACTCTTGATGTGATACAACATAGATGATTGAGATGTCTAATTTAATTGGGGTATAAGAATATTACATGACATCTTTGAACATAAAACACAATATCTTTATTGAAATCATCTTTTACATGGCCACAACATTCCTTAATACTTAGCATTGAATGGGATAAACTGAGGACATTCATATAAAAAGGGTGATATATAAAGCCCAGTAAGGGTGTAAACAATGAATAACATGAAGAAAAAAAATATATGTTTTAAAATAGGAATATCAATGGAGCATAAGAGATACATAAACATAAAGGCATGATACTACATGATTATTATAACATTAAAATGTGGAACTAACATTTAATATGATATTATCCTGAGACAATGATCATTGCACATGGAGAAGGAGTAAAAACTTATTGAACTTGAATTTTCATGAGTAAACCCTCATTGAAAATGATGTATCATGATACTAATATTTACCCAATGCATTGGAGCGCAATCAGAGCACAACCTTCTTAATCATTTCATTTGATGCATAAGTGTTCCACATGGATCATATAGCATGGATTCAGTATACATCATCATTTATTCCAAGATAATGGAATGATGAATTCATTAATGAAACTATATAATCAATATGTAAATTTTCATAAATTTGAATGCCCTTGATATAGAAATGGGCATGGTATTCACTACACAATTAGTTTGGCATGAACAATTGTCATGCAATTTCAGCAGCATAATGACGTGACATAAGAATTAATAAAAGTTGTTGTTTAGAGATAAAGGGGTGTCTCATAATGTTTACATTAAATTGACAGTAATGGGGTCATATATATACATGTCCCAACATATATAAACGAATTTAGATTCCTAAAACAAAATAATTTCATGATTGTAAATGAGGAGAGAGAGATCCCTTATGGAATTTCGCATGGTATCATGTGTACATGGGAGGCATTAATGAGATATAAATGGGTATATCATCATTCTAACATAAGGAGGGAATTATGGGGAAGTGGAAAATTATACCCCAACATTTCTAGTAGAAGACATGGTATAATATCATAATGAAATTCAGACAAAAATAAGAAAAGATGAAATCCCATACATATAAGTGTTATCCCAAATGCTTGGAAGAGGCTTGAGAGAGGTTTATTTGGATATTAGGGCCCCTTGAGAGGAATAAAGAGAGAGTATGGCAGGGGTTGGTCAAGCTTTAAGGGAATTTAAGGAAGATGAAGTGGGAGTTTTGGGGTGTTTTTATAGGAAAAGAGAAGGAATTCTTAATTATTTAGATTTTGGACCCCACACAATAAACTAATCAAAACCACAAACCATCCCATGGTTTCTCTATATGGGGATTGGAAAAAAAAAATTTACATGTAAAATGGCCTAATTTATTAAAATATTATGCTATATTATGTTGAGGTGAGTCATACACTCAAAGAAATCATTTTTAAAAGGAAAAATGTTTTATATGTTTTGGATGGACCACTATAACTTTGTAAATTAAATCAAAAAAAATTATAATTACATTATTTTAAAAGTAAGACATATATTTTTCGAACACCATGTTTATTTTATTTTATTACATCACTATTGGTTCATTATGATGTCATAAAAATGTTATATTTTTAAATGGTATTCAATTTTTACCCAAAACTTCCACTATCTCAAAAAATTAGAAAATATTCACAATTGGATAATTTTGATTTCCTGAATCCAAAAACAATATTGATTTTATTAAAATATTTTTCTAAATATGTTAATTTTTTCATTTAAAATCAAAATTGACATTTTTTAAAAATTCTTGGGGTTTGACAGAAACAACTCACAGACCATATTAAAAATTACAATTATATTCAAAAAAAATATACAATTATTTATATTTAATGAAACGTAACTTGTTAATAATATTTTATTAAAATATTATTTAATTAAAAATCCATTAATTCATCAAAATAGATTTCTAAATTTAAATTTAACCAAAAATAATATTTGTGCATAAAAAACTATTTACAAAGTAACATTAATAAAATGAATGTATAGTATTTATTCATTAAAAATAATTCACATAATCATAATGCTAGGGTCATGTTACATAACCCCTTATAACATCCAGAAATGACATAATGGTAAGGTGTGTGACGGTGAATACATTTGGGGAGAATTGGATAACATCGCTTAGGTGGTAATCTCTATCAACATCCACTTCTCCCACTGGAGGTTCCATTCGAACTTAAAATATTTAACCTCATCATGGGATTGTTCAAAATAGAATACCAGTGATTCCACCTTCTTTCTGAGCTCTGAAAAATTAGCTTCTTATGGAGCAATTCTACTAAATGAGGCCATCTATTCCTTTGTTTTAGTAAACTAGTTCTGTTAAATACCTAAATTTATACTAGTCATGTGATCACTATTAAATGGCTATATTACAAATGGTCACAATTCAAAGTGGTATTTTTAAATCAAAACACATAAAACCAATGATGTGAAGAAGTTTTATATGATCATTTAATATAATAAGACATTTAATTAGATAAAGTATATTTTTCATTAATAAATTCTTGGGTCATTACAATATTCTCCACTTAAGAAATTTCACCCTTGGAATATTTTTTCCCACACTAAAATAGATACAGGTAACTCAACTTCCTCACTTCCTCTGAATCCCATATTTTGTTTGAAAACTTTGGGTTTCCCCAGAACACTTTGATGAGGGGAGTTTTCTTATTTCATAGAACCTTTTCCCAATGATGTAAGATCTTTACCTGATTCATTTCATAGGAGTGGTCATTCAACAATGGTACCCACTTTAGATTGTGTACATGAGAAGGATAAGGTATTTATCTTCTCAAGAATGATAAATGGAACACTTCATGTACCTGAGAAAGGTTTGGTGGGAGTGCTAGTTGATAAGACAATACTCTAATGTGACCATGAATCTCAAAAGGGCCCATTTACCTTGGAATAAGCTTTCACTTCTTCCCAAATCTCATAACCCCCTTCCACGATGATATATAGAATAATCACATGTATTCGACATCAAAATCAATGTATCATTAATGATTACCTGCATATCTCTTTTGATAACTTTGAGCATAATTAATGTGTTGTTGGATGGTCTTTACCATCACCAACATTTCTTCATCCATTTCTAGATGTTTGAGTTTCCTCTCCCCATCTTCATCCCAATATTCTGGTGTTCTTTACATCTTCACATACATGGCTTCATATAGAGCCATTTGGACCCTTGAGTGGAAACAGTTGTTGTAAGAGAACTCAATCGGAGGAAGATATTGATCCCATCCTCATTTTTAGTCCGTTGAGAAAGCTCTATACATGTGCCCATATTTTTGGGTAGTCTGCTCATATTGGCCAACAATTCAAGGATGATAAGTCATACTATTGTTTAGTTAAATATTCAGATCATGTTGATGACTCTTCCAAAATATAGAGGTGAATCTTGTATCTCAATCAAATACAATTGATAGTGGTAATTCGTGAAGACTTTCCACATCACTGATTTATATCTATGCTAGTTTATCTAACATGAATTTCTCCAAAATTGTAATTAAAGGTGAAATATTTGAAATATGATCCATAAAAAACTAGATAGAATTGTTTATTTTTTATGTCTTCAGAATTCTGGTGACAATGTGCATGTTGATATTCTCCAATTTCCATGCTGGTATGGGTAATGGTTGCATCATGCCCTTAGAATTATAACTCTCACCCTTCACTTACTGACATACCAGGCACTTTGATGTATACTCAACAATCTCCTTCTTCATGTTACACCTCCATTAATGCTCTCTGATATATCTATACATCTTTGTGTTTCTTGAGTGAATAGTGAAATTTTAACTATGTGAATCATCCAAAAGTTTGTTATTTAACTCCAGATTTGATGGAAGACATAGTCTTGTCCCAAATCTCGCTATTCCTTTTTCATCAACATTGAACTCAAAAGATTTACCTTTATTAATAGTTTCCACTTTCTTATGAATTCCCATATCATCCTTTTGAGAATCCATTAACCTTTCTAAATGATCTACTTGAGAAATCATTTGTGAAAGGATTGATGATGTTATCTTTTTATCATTCTCATGTCAATCTTCATCAAATCAAAGAAGATTATACCCTTTTCAATTTCACCAATGATATAATTACAGGGTCTTTTCTACATAGAGAATATGTCACCTTGTTCACAATACTTGGGTAGAAATGGATTGGGATGTCATAGTCTTCGATCAAATCTAACCATCTTCATTGTTGCATATTCAATTATATATGTATCAAAATATACGTGTGGTTTTTGTGATTTTTGTACATTTCAAATTCTCCCCAAAGATGTAATGTCGCCAAATATTAATGCCAAGATCACTTCATCCAACTCCAGATCATGTGTTGGATAGTTTTTCTCCTGAAATTTAAATTTCCTTGGATTGTAGGCAATGACTTTGTTAGTTTTCATCAACACAAAGCCCATGACCTTCTTCAAAGCATCACTAAATACCACAATAAGTTCTCCAATTTTGGGTTGTGTGAGCATGAGCGTAGTGATAAGCCTCCTTTTAAACTCCTTGAAGAATTCATTACATTCATCACTCCAAGTAAACTAGAAACACTTCTGAGTTATCTTTTAACGAGTCTTTGAAAATCGTTAGAAATTTCTCACAAGTCGGGGATAATACATAGCTATCCCCCCGAAGCTACTGACATCTGTTACCGATGTTAGCCTCATGCATCCCTCAATTTCAGTTATCATTGAGGGATCCAAAGATATCTAATTCCTTGTGATGTTATTACCCATGAATGAGTCCTCCTTCAACCTGAACTCACATTTCTGTAGTTTTCATAGAGAAAAACTTTAACAGGGTATCTAATACAATGATTAGATGCTCCTCAGGGTCGTCATAGATTATTGACTTATTTTTGAATATCTTTAATAAATAATTCGAAAATTTTGACTGGGTAAACTCTAATGAATATATTCATCTCGTCTATGAGGATTTCTAGAGAATTGATTAGTCCGATAGGCATTGATATGAATTCAAAGTTCTCATATCATGTACGAAATGCAGTCTTTGGGAAATACTTTTTCGTCACCCTTACATGGTAATATCCCGACCACAAATCATCATTAGATAAGTATTATTCTCTATATAGCATATTGATCAAGTCACCAATTCAGGGATGAGGATAGTAGTTATTTATCGTGTTTTTTTTGTGTTCATGATAATCAAGGAAAAGGCACATTCACCCATCCTTCCCCTTGATGAAGAGGAATGGGGAACACCATGGTGACGAACTTGGTTGCATAAACCCTTAATCCATATTCTCTGGTAGTTGTTTCTTAAAGTCCTGATTCTCCATAATAGTCGATCTATATAGAGTCTTTGATATTGGAAATTCCCTAGGTATAAGATCAATTGAGAATTCATCATCTCTTCTAGGTGGAAAACCATGAAATTCCTTGGAAAAAACATAAGTAAATTCCCTCACAATAGGCATGTTTTCAAGGATGGTTTCCCCCATAGACATAATCATCTAAGAAAGATATGCATGCTTATAGGTCAGTAATATCGACTCATGAGATGATGGTGCTAAAGATGATTCATCCTCCTCCTTGCACTTGTACAGAATCAAGCCTTGATTCCCCATTGGGAGAGTGATTTCCCTATCATGGAAATTTATATTGGCTCTATATTCGGAAATCTAATCCATGCCATGACTATTATAAAATTCAACTAGTGGGTGAATGATATTTTTTTAATGAAGATAAATCCACAAATTATGATAGTAGAGGAGTTATATTCATGGGATCTAATGATTTCCCCCTTTTCTCTACTTACCAACAAATTTACTTCCATGATTTTTGGTGCTGTTGGGATTGATATACTAAACATTGTGGATATAAAAATAAGTTTAAAACCAAAATCAAAATTTATGTTCACTATTATCGAATGAATAACTATAGTAATGTTAAAACTGTTTTTTCAGGGTTCACTTGGGTGCTAGTAAGGGATAAAGCAAACCCTTGTTACATTGGATGTTGTTGGTTGCCTAGAAAAACCCTGTCTTAGTGCACTAGATTGAAATGTGCACTCGTTCCTTGTAGTATATGTAATAAACTATGTGTTGAAGGTCAAAATGATCATTCCTCTCCTCTGTCGTAGCTGTGGGTTTATCATGTCCATAATTAATAGTCATGTGTCCTTCTATTCCAAAAATAATGATATTCCTCATCCTCTTCAGGAAATTTTCGGGGTGCATCTTTCTGCACCATTGGCAAGTGGGGTGATGGGATTTCTTAGAACCATTGGATTTATCCATCAGACCACCAGAATTATTGTCCACCTTACACTTCTTTTCCCCATGATACCCTTGAGATTTGATGATCTCCATTTCGACTTTGAGGGAACATCAGACGATTTTCTCATAACTCTCAAATTCAAAGATCACTATGGATATTTGTAGCCTAGGTTTTAGCCCATGAAAGTGGCGGTTAACTGTGCATTTAGGGGCAAACAAAAATATGGAGGCATATAATTCAAGCCCTAGGATGTTTTCCTCATACGCTTTGATTGATTCTTCATCTTTTTTTCTTCGGGGAAAAAAGTCCATTTTCATCATAAGTCATAAGGTGCACATAATAAAATTATCAAAAACCATTTTCCAGAAATTATTCCATTTCAATGCCATCTATCTATTCATCAATATTATTATTTTTGATCAATTTATACCATTGATAAATTTTACCCTCCATAAGATAAGATGTCATAAAAAACATCTCTTGTTCGAATCATTGCAGGTTAGAGAAGATCATTTCAATGGAGCTGATCCATTGTTCTGTGATTTAGGGATCAGATAATCCATTAATAGTAAGAGGCCTTCATCTTAATATGATATTGATTGTGACTTGTTCATTCCTAGGGGGGGTTGAATGTTCCTCTGGAAACATCTTTCTTAAAAAACATGAGTTATCTGAGAGAGTATCATGACAGAATTCATGATTCCCCCTCCCATGAGATTGTGCATCTCATTAGAAGAGTAATCACATTGATCAACACACCGGTTGTTAGCCCTAGATCCCCTATTACATGCCACAGGCTGGTCTAAAAGGAATGTTATGGGTAACACATAAAGGTTAATCCAAATACAAAAACAGATGGATAAAAAATTACATTTATTTCCTTAACATAAGAATTTATAGGCTTAAAGCTATGTTATCGTTGATCTACATCACAACATATATTCTTTGGGGAATTTTTCCAATTCTCATAATAATATTTTATTCTATGATTATGAATTTACCAAATCATATCCCTAAGGAGTGTCATAACCATGAGTGCAGAAAGTCCCATTATCATGGCCAATCCCCATTCGATTCTATATCCAGGTGGTGTTTTCTGGTTTTACCACTAGATACATTGGTTTCAAAGACACCTCTACCTACTCATATCCAGAAAGGGATTTATTTTTTTTGATAAACCAATTACCAAATACTAACCAAAAAATTAGGGATTTTTTTATTATACCTATTTTTATCCCTAAGGCTTTCACTAGCGGTTTTCTAATCATAATCGAACAAATAACTAAACCAATCATCTGATTCCACCTATAACAACTATACACTTTAATACACTCTTAAACATTATTTATTACATAAACTCTTACATTGATACAGAAAATAAGATTGAGAGGTATAATTTATTTGGGTCTTAGGAAAATTACATAACATCTTAGATAACAAAACACAACATCTTTATTGAAAACAACTTTTACACGACCACAACATTCAGTCGTACTTAGCACTGCATGGTATAACCTGAGGACATGCATAAGAAAATGGCGTACAAAAAATCCCACTATGAGAGTAAACAAGGAATAACATGATGAATATAGTACATGTTAGGCAATAGTTACATCAATGGATCATAAGAGATACATGAACATAAATACCTGATACAACATGATTAGCATCACATGGAAATGTGCTAACAACATTTAACATGACATTAGCATGAGACAAGGATAATTGTAAATGGAGAATGAGTAAACACTAATTTCAATTAAATTGTCAGGATTAATCCCTCATTTCACTTGGCATATCATGAAACTAATCATTACCCAATGCATTTGAGTGCTATCAGGGTGCACCCTTTATAATCATTTCATTTCAGGCATTAGTGTGCCACATGGATCATATAACATGGATTAATTAAACATTAAAATTAATTCCACGATAAACTATTATGGAATTCATACATGAAACTATATAATCAATATGTAAATGTACATATGGTTTATTACCCTTGATAGAGAAATGGGAATGGTATTTACTACATAAAGACATTGGCTTGGAAATTCATGGTGCAATTTCAGCAGCATAACTATGAAATAAAAATTCAATAAAATCATTGATGAGAAATAATGGGGTGTCTCATCATATGTACATAAAATGGATAGTAAGTTCTTTATATAAATACAATTCCAAACACATGTAATAGAATTTATATTCATAAAACAAAGATAATTAATTAAATGAAAATGAGGAGTGAGAAATACCTTACAAAATTTCATCATTCTAACCAGTGTACATGGGAGGAATTAATTATAGTGAAAGGGGTATCTCATCATTCCAACATGAGTAGGGATGTATGCGGGGAGGTGATATGTCATACCCAAAAATTACTTTTTGAAAAAAATAATATTATAATAATGTCATGAAATTCGAATAAAAATAAGAAATGAAGAAATATCATACATGGATGTGCAATCCCAAAAACATGGGAGAGGCTTGAGAGAGGCTTTTTGGGAGATTGGGGCACCTTGGTATGGTTCTAGAGAGAGTATGGAAAGGGGTGGTAGATATAAAATGTCTTTGAGTGATGAGGATGTGGGGGCTAGGGTGGGTTTATATCGGAAAAGAGAGGGAAATTTTTATTATTTAGATTTTGGACACTACACATTAAACTAATCAAAACCCAAAACCATCCCCAAGTTTGTTCCAATCTAGTTTTCCCAAGGGGAGTAGAAAACAATAATTTATAAGCCCAATGGCCGAACATCTTAAAATATTAATCTTTCTTATGTAGAGGTGAGTCACACTTTCACAAAAATCACATTAAAAAGTTAAAATGTTTTATTAGTCTTGGAGGGTCAACTAATACATTATAAAATAAATCATATAATCCTAAAAAAACATTATATTGAATTTAAAACATATATTTATAGAACACCATTTTTTTGTATTTTATTAGATCACTATTGGGTCATTTCGATGTCATAAAACACATTATATATTTAAATGGTATTTAATTTCAAACCAACAAATTGATTATATTAGAACCTTATTAATATTGTACTATTGAATAATTTTGAAGTCCATATTAAAAAAATAATTTTCATTTAATCTAAAAAATTTCAATGTATGTGGATTTTTACTTTTAAAATAAAAACCGACATTAATAAATATAATTATGGTTTTTTATAAAAACAGCTCTCATACCATAATAAAAATTAAAATTATATTCCTAAAAAATATATGATAATTGTTTTTAAATAAAAAGTAAATTTTAAATAATATTTTATTAAAATATTATTAAATTCAAAAATCCATTCATTCATAAAATTTTATTTTTAATTTAATATTAACCAAAAATACTATTTGTGCTTTAAAAACTATTTAAAAAGTAACAATATTAAAATGAATGTACAATATTTATTATATAAAAATAATGCACATAATCATTATGATACGGTCTTGTTACATTACCCCTTATAACACCCACATATGACCTATAGTTAAGGTGTGGGATGGTGACAAATGCTTGGGGTGGCTCGGATAACATCATTCTTGTGGTAATTTGTTTTAACTTCAACTTCTCATGTAGGTGGTTCATTTCAAGCTTAACACGTTAAATCTCATTTTATACATGGTTAAGAGAAAAGACCAATATTTTCACCCCCTTCCTAAGCTCCAAAAAATGACCTTCGTTGGAGTAATTCAACTTGGTGAGGCCATCTGTTCCTCTGTCTAAGTAAACTGGATTTGTTAAAGCCCAATATTTATATAAATCATGTGATCACAGTTCAATGGCTACATTAATACTAGTCACAATTATTAACTAAATTTTGAAATCAAAAAACATAAAACCATTTAATTGGATATGTTTTATATAGTCATTTTACAAAATAAGTTATTTTATTAGATCAAGAAAATTTTCATTAATAAATTTTTTTGTCATTACACATACAAACATGGATGTTGGTGAACATCACCATGGACATTGTCACTGGACCTTCAAGAAAATCTAGACTAAATAATGATTAATGGGACATTGTGGATCATCTAACAATGGTGGATCACTTTAATATTATTCCATAGGACTTTTCATTGGATAAAATTTTCTGGGTATATATCAATGAGCTGGTAAGGCTTTATATAATACCACTATCTATTAAATTTGATTGTGATATGAGATTCACCTCAATGTTTAGGAAATGTCTCCCAAATGATCTAAGCATTGAAAAAAATTAGTACAACCTATCATTATCAAACAGACGGCCAAATGTAACCACCCAAACTTTTGAATAATATCTGTTTCCTAAATTTGTGTGTTATTTCATTTTATAATCCACAAAACTATATCCTTTAAATAATAAAGTGATATTGTTGGGTTTTGACTGTCATATGATCATTGGTCCATATGACAGTTGAAAACTAAATTCTAAATGTTGAAATTTTTATTTATAAATAGAAGTTATCTTGGTTAATAAATACAGAAAGAAGAGTCAATGGCCTCATCCAGTAGACTCGGGCCGTATGAATTCTATCAGTCCGATATTGGGAAGGAGGTAGGATGTTATAGATTTTCTTTGGACCAATCCCAAGCTGATCTTCCACATGTAAATTTTGAATTTATTCACCTAAGGGAGAAGTTCAAGCTTATAGAAATCACCACTTCAACAATGTTGTCTGAGCCACAACAAGATTCTATCATCATAGCACACCTTACACTTAGGTCTTATACAGGTGTTATAAGGGGTTATGTAATGAGGCCGTAGATTAATTTTATAATCCCTTCGTATAAAAAATTTTTATTTCTTATTATTGAAAAATTTGTAATTTTCAAATGTCTGGATAAATATAGAATGAATATTATTGATGAATTTTGTAAAAAGGGGTATTTTAAAATATTCTTTTAAACATTCAATAATTAATAATGTTAAATGATTTTCAAAAAATGGTCTTTTAAAGTTGTGATCTCTTAGAAATAAAGAGTATAATAACATCAACATGATTTTTATTAAATAGTAAATCATGAATAGTAACATACCATTTTGAATACTAATGAATAGTAAATCGGCCAAAGAATTAGAAACATCACCCACTGATGTATAAATTCAATTTAGACATCTTAGATGATAAAAACAGGTCATAGTAAAAGGTTTTTTATTTTTGTA
Source organism: Viscum album (assembly GCA_963277665.1). Lineage (NCBI taxonomy): Eukaryota > Viridiplantae > Streptophyta > Magnoliopsida > Santalales > Viscaceae > Viscum > Viscum album. Next base: position 1,441,591,989 of record OY728145.1, on the reverse strand, counting down.
TGTTAGAAATACATTATTTAAAATTTAATAATTAATTTTTTAATTTAAAATGGAAATGTATTTTCATAAAATATAATCCTAAATTGTTAGTTTATTGTCTTATGGTTATATGACAATTTTATGGGACCTTGGTTAATTTTTCAATGTTTTACAAATTCAGTTATAGCTTTAGAGTTGTTTTTTTGAACAAATAATGATTTTATTTAAAAGTTAAATTATTAATAAATAGAAAACTATTTTCTTAAAATGGAGTTGATAATTTAATTTAGATCATCTATATTATGTTACGGTGATTTTATGATATTTTAATAAAATGTTTTCTTTTTCAGTGAATTGTGAAAAATATAGTTTTGAGTTTTAGGAGTTTAATGAAATCATTAATGATATAATAAATCTGGTCAACATGTGAATAATTAGATAGTTTATGAGGTTTCCCAAGTGTCTAATACCATGTGAAAATACCATGTCTAAGCCCATGGTTTTTCAAATACTACTCATGAGGTGTCCCTTAGAAATTAATTAAATATTACCTCTCTTTCCCTATAAAAACAAATCCATTCACTCACTCATTTGATTCCAAAATCCACATCAACGAAGTTCACACATTTTTACCTCACAAGGATTCCTCCCTAGGTTCCCTTAATCCCCCCGAGGTCCCAACCTTCATGCTTTCTAATTTACACTTCTATGTAGGGGAACCTTTCACCCTCCTATTTTAATTCATGATTTCTTTTATGTTATATCGTCTAGTTTTCATTTCATTATGGGGGGTAAATCCTTATATATCCTTATTATTTTCCATTTCATATCCAATTTATTAGAGACCCTTTCCTCTCTCATCAACATATTTTTCTGAATAATATGTGACATTGTTAGGCTCCCAAATTTTTTAAAAAAAATCACATTTTTTTCGTTCAAGATTGCTTTTCCTATGGTGTTACATTCTACACAATGATATTATTTCATTTCATTTTGTACCACTACTGTTATTTATTTATTTATTTATGGGATACCCTTGTCACCACACTTTTTATTGTTTTCTAAAACAGTGTTTTATAGTTATTAGGAGGCAGAAATTTTGTCTCAAAATATATCTCTCTTTTTTCTGAAGAAATTATCTTGTTTTATTTTTCTGAATACCCAACTATATTTTCATTTATATAGGTATTCATTAAGACATTAAATTGATCTATTGGAATCTAGAATCAACATATATGAATCCCTTTTTTCTCTTCCAAGTGTTGTAAAAGAAATAATGATCATGTCTCTGTGCACTTTTAAAACATACTGATTTTGATGTGTAACCCATTAATTTTATTCTCTATGGGGTTTTTATAAAATGTTGGATTATGATCTATGTGGAACCCATGAATATAATAACTTATTAACAGTGCACCTTGATATCATTCTAATGGATTGGGTAAAAAATTTAATTTTATAGAAGACAAGTTTGACGATACCTTTGTGATTAACCATGGTAATTTTTTGACACCTTGTGGATGAACCATGGTGATAGGTTCATGAATGTATAAATTAAATGTAGTAGCCACATATTCGTGTTATGGTTCATTTAATTTTCATTAAAATATTCCTATACTTTTGTTTCACATTTCTTAATTTTTTGATCAAGTTCATATTGATTTCACAAGTTAATTTATTCGATTTCTTTCCTTACTAGGCCTTCTTCTCACCCTTTCTGTAGATGTATGTCTCCGGGTTTTGAGATACAATAATTTTACGTAGTAAGAACTTTTTATAAAACCATAAAAGATGATTAGATGAATGATTTATGTTTCCATGGTTTATGTTCGTGATTTCCAAGACATGAGACATTAAATATCTTTTGATTGTAAAATATAATGAAAATTTATGTTAAAAACGATTGAATCTCTAGTTGGTATTAGAGGAAAGTTTAGTTATTTATAGAAATTAGTCTATTAAAACTTTTGGAAGAACCCTATGTAAATGTTTAAATTTTGGAATACTTCCTGGTATTTTGTTCAGTATTGCGTAAGTGGTTTATGAAGAAAATACATCCCTGTTTGGATATAAGCCGGTAGAGACGGCCCTGGAACAGATGTACCTAGGGGTGAAAACTCTGATAAGGAGTTTTGGGCATGACCTAGGGTATCCTAGTGCATGACAGCGGGCCTTGCTACAATCTTGAATTTGAAACTTTAGGGGGATATGTTTGGTCAATCATAATCTATTTATGAATCATTATGAAGGATTTAGAGAGAAATGTAATTCTTTAAAGAATGATTTTTTAAGACATAAAATCCTTTATAGTTAGAATTTCATTAATGACATAATAGTATCACTAATATTTTATTCTATTGTAAAACTGAAGGAAATATGAGGAACCATGAAAATGGTTACCACAATGGACCATGCACTAATGGCTCTCTAATGGAAGCTGGAATGCAAATTTTTATGTGAATGATGAACCAACTAACTCGTATTATGGAGAAAAAACATGAATCAAGCTAGGAGACCAATTTCACCATGAAGGGAACAAATTTATGTTCAATCCATTATTCCTTAATGACCACCAACATTTAGTGGATCTATCGACCCATTGATTTCAAAATAGTTGATCAGCTCTATCGAGAAAATCATTTATGTGCTCCGTTGTTCTGAACAAGAGAAGGTAACGTTGTTTGTTTATCACTTAGAGGGAGAAGCTGATCATTGGTGGGAACTAATTAAAAACACAAGGCCAACAGAATAAGTTGAATATATGGAGTTAGAAATTTTTAGAGGGGTATTCTTCAAAAGGTATTTCCCTTGATCGATAATAAAAAGAATATAGATGAAGTTTCTAGAGATGAAGCAGAAAGAAAATGAATATTTGGGAATCTATGAGATGAACATCACAAGGATTTCACGTTACAACTCTAGCTTTCCATGGATTTAAATGGCAAGGTTGGTAGATTCTTCAGTTGATTGAGACATCATCTATAGAAAAATATAGACAACTGAGATTATGATAGCTATGAGGTGATCGTGTGAAGTGCGATGAAAGTAAAACTGGAGTTTGGTGAGACCTAATGGTCTCATAACATTAGTGACAAGTAAAGATCAATGTACCAAATCATATGGTGGAGCCTCAATCATTGAAGAAGAGGAATGTAAGTACAGCTTTCCACATTTAATAAATATTGGAAAAAGAATTCAGGGAACTGCCTGCTTAGGAGAGGGAAGTCCTACAAGTGTTATAGAGATGGCCACATTTCACGAAATTGTCGTAGTGAGGTGAAGAAAAATATTTCCAACGCTAATGATATGGGGAAGATGCTAATTCTCAAAATCATTTCCAATGATATAACTATGGCCACTTGGGCACTTTTCCAATAACAGTCCAAATTTCTGGGTAGTGGTGGGGAATCACCATCCATCTCAGCAATGACCAAGGGAAAAAGGTCGTACGTTTGAAATCACTATGGCAAAAGATACAACGCCAAATGATCTGGTGTAAGGTACTCTTATTGTTCTCTCAATGTAGAAAGTACTTTTTTTTATTATAGTTCTACGCATTACATTATTTACACTCTGTTTGCAAATAATTTAGTATCTACCCATGATTTTCTAAAAGTTGAGTTATCAACAAAGACTCATGGTGGGATTATCCTTGCATCATCAGCATTTAAAAACTCTAGTATATAATTTAGTGAGAACAATATTATCTCAAATATAGTAGTAATTCCCATGATGGAATTAAACATTATACTAGGGATGGACTGGCTCTCAATGTATAATGCTATGATCAAATGCAGAAGAAAGGAAATATCAGTAGTCTTGAATGGAAAATATACAATTATCTTCCAGGGAGATATATCTCAACCTGCTCATTGTCTAGAAGAACGTCCTATATCCTTCTTTATGGAGTTGATATATGAAGAATAAGAATCAAATGAGAGTTTCTAGATAAAAAATTTACCCATCATCCAGGAATACGTTGATGTATTTCCTGAGGATTTACTCGGGCCTCCCACAAAATGGGACGTAGACTTCTCCATTGATCTCGTAATTGGATCTCAACCGATATCAAAGACAGCTTATGGGATGGAAAATGTGGAGCTAAAGGAATTATAGAAACTACTCCAAGTTCTTTTGGAGAAGGGTTTTATCCGACCGAGTGTGTCTCCTTGGGGAGCACAATTTCTCTTTGTGAGGAAGAAGTACGGTTCGATGTGGCTATGCATTGATTATAGAGATATGACGGGATCACTGTGCAGAATAAACTCCATCTTCCATGAATTTATGACTTGTTTGACCAACATTGTGGGGCTCAATTATTCTCTAAGATTTATATTCAATATGGTTATAATCAATTGAGGGCGAATAAAGAAGATATTCAGAAAACTAACTTATGATAAAGATATGAGCATTATGAGTTTGTTGTTATGGATTTCAAACTGACTAATTTAACTTATATATTTATGTATTATATGAATATATTCTATAAGGACTAGCTTGATAACATTGTTGTAGTTTTTATTGATGATATATAGATATATTTTAAAAGTCACCAGGAGTACGAGGATCGTCAAAGGGTTATTATGAAAACTGTACAGAAGTAGAGGGTTTTTGTAAATTTCATCAAATGTGAATTTTGGTTACATGAGGTCACTTTCGTGGGGAAAATTGTTACCAATGAAATAATCAATGTTGAACCTACAAAGAAAAAAGTTGAAGAGGGGTGGCCTTAGGCTACAATAATAATTGATATTTGTACTGTTCTTGGATTAGCGGGATATTATAGGAGGTTTGTGAAAAACTGTTCAGGAATTTCTAAACCATTAGCCAATTTAACATCTAAAGGGGTCATGCTCATCAGGAAAACGCAGTGTGAGGAATGATTCAAAGTCATGAAGAAGTGATTGGTTACCACAACTGTGTTAACTCTTTCCTCATGTAGAGAAGGATTTGTTATTTTTAGCGATGCATCTCAGAAAGGGCTTGGGTGAATCCTCATGAACAATGAAAATATCATTGCTTATGCACCTCGACAGTTGAAGACTCATGAGAAGAACTATCCTACACATGATCTGAAGCCAGCTTCAGTCGTTTTTTCTCTGGTGATATTGAGGCACAATCTTTACGGGGAGAAATGTGATATATACACAGACCATAAATGTTTGATGTATATTTCCCCACAAAATGAATTTAACATGAGACAGAGGAGATGGTTGGAACTTCTCAAAGGCTATGATTGTTCAATTAATTATCATCTCAGAAGATAAAACAATGTCATTGAATTATTAAGTAGGAAAGACCTAGTTGTTCATTGCAAGTAAAGGATTCAAAGAGATCATTTGATCAATGACCTAGTAAATATGGACCTGGGAATAATAAGGGAAGGGAAATCATAAACCCTTACCCAAATATGTTATAAAACATCATTACTAGAGATTATCAGGACGGATTAGAAAGAAGCTTAATACAGATGAATTTTGAGGCTGTGAAGGATGGGACATTTCCTAAGATCAATATTAATCAAGAAGGTGTACTGAAAGTTTTTACAAGACTACGTGATCCATCTATTCCGGAAATAAGGACGGAGATGATGGATTAAGAACTTACCTATAATTTCACTATACACCCTGAAAGCACAAAAATTTATTGGGACCTTCCTGATCATTATGGGTTGGATAAATTGAAAATGGAGATTTCTAACTAGACATCAAGGTGTGTGGTATTCTAGAAATTAAAGGAAGAGTGATGACTTCCTCATGGGGTATTGCAACCACTACCCATAAAATAATTCAAGTGGGACAATATCACTATGTACTTCGTCATTGGTCTCCAAAGAACGTCAAAGGAAACAATGCGATATGGGTTATTATGGACCATCTCACTAAGATAACCCATTTTATATCCCATAGAGATGATTTCTATCTGGGTCGACTTGCCCGGATTTACGTTAAGGAAGTTGTAAAGCTGTATTGAGTTCCACATTCTATCGTATCTGATCACGGTCTAAGGTTAAAAAAAAAATTGGGATAAGTCATCAACATGATATGAGCACTGAATTGAATTTCAGTATGGCCTATCAATCCCAAACTGATGGCCAATCTGAAAGGACTATTCAAACACTCAAGGATCTACAGATAACATGCTTAATGGAATTTAAAGGTGTATGGGATCAACAAGTCCCTTTAATTGAGTTCTCATACAACAACATCTTCCACTTGAGCATTCAAAATGGAACCCTATGAAGCTCTATATAGTAAGCGATGTAGAAATCCTACATCTTGGCATGATGCTGTCGAGAGAAAGCTTCATGGGAAAGTTCATGTGTAAGAGATGAAAGAAAAGGTACATTCCATCCAACAACACGTTTAGACTGCTCAGAGTATGTAAAAGATCTATTCCAACAACCGCCAAAATAAATTTGAGTTTAAATTTTGTGACAAATTCTTTCATCGAATATCACATTGGAAGAGATTCATGATGTTCGAGAAGAAAGGGAAGCTCATACCTAGGTACATTGGCCCCTATGAAATCCATGATCACGTAGAAGAAGTGGATTATGCTCTTGAAGTTCCACCAAATCTAGTAGATTTTCATGATATCTTTCACGTATTCCTCTTGAAGAAGTACATAATTGACCCTTCACATGTACTAAATCAAGAGGCGGTACAACTTGAACATGACAAATCATATGAAGTGAAACTGGTAGACATCATGTATCATAGAGAAAAGGTTCAATGCAGCAGGACAACCCACCTTGTTAAGGTGTTTAGGATGAACCACAAATTTGAAAAAGCCACGTGGGAACCAGAGGAGTTTGTGAGAAAAAGCCCCCTAACCTTTTCTATTCTTTGGTTATGAGTTTAAATTTCAGGGAAGAAATTTTTTAAGGGGGAAGAATGAAATGACCCGATATTTTGAATAATATTTGTTTCCTAAATTTGTTTTTTATGTCATTTTATACTCCACAAAACTATATCATATAACTAATAATGTTATACCATTGGATTTAGACTGTTATATGACCATTGGTTAATACGACTGTTGGTCAATATGACCATTGGAAACTAAACTCTTAACATTACAATTATTGTTTATAAATACATTTTATTTTGGTTAATTAATACCGAATGAGGAGTCAATAGACTCATCCAGTAGACTCGGGTCGTATAAACCCATCAGTCAGAGCATGGGAAGGAGGTTGCATCTCTGGGATTTTCTCTAGACCAATCCTAGGCTATGCTTCAACATGTGATGCTTGAACATAATCGCCAAAGAGAGAAGTTCAAACATATAGAAATCACCACTCAGGAAATATTGTATGTTCCACCCCAAGATTCTATCACCAAAGCACACCTTAAACTTAGGTCTTATGTAGTGTTATAAGGGGAAATGTAATGAGGCCATTAATATTTTTTGGAATCCCTTGGAAACAATACAATTATTATTTATTACTATGGTAAAATTTGTGATATTCAGATTCTCGGATAAATATATGATGAATATTATTGATTAATTTTGTAAAAAGGTGTATTTTGAAATATTCATGTAAAAAATAAATAATTAATAATGGGAAATTATTTTAAAAAAAATGGTATTCTACAGTTGTGATCAGAATGAAACATAGACACTAATTTGATCAACTTGATTTTCAATAAATAGTAAGTATGAATAGTTACATAACCTTATGAATTTTAGTGAACGTTAAATCATCCAAAAAAATAGAAACATCACTCATGAATGTATAAATACTATTTATATATCTTAATAATGACAAAACATCCATAGTACATGTTTAGAAATTTTTGTTTTTCATAAATACATTATTTACAATTTTATAATTAATTTAATAATTGAAAATGGGAATTTATTTTCATAAAATAAAATCATAAATTGTTACTTTATTTTCTTATGGTTATATGATAATTTAAATGGGACCTTGATTTATTTTTAAATATATTACAAAATAAGTTATATTTTTAGAGTTAATTTTATAAAAAATAATGGATTTATCGAAAAATTAATTTAAAATTTATTTGAAAACTATTTTTATAAAATTGAATTAATTTTTCAATTCAGTGTATCGATATTAAGTTAGGGTGGATTTATGAGATTTTTATAATATGTAATGTTTTTCAGTGAATAGAGAAATACAATTTTGTGTTTCGGGTGTTTAATGACATCATTTGTGATGTGATAATGTTGCAATAATAATGTAATCAATTAGGTTGACTTGTAAGTTTTACGATATGTTATGAGGTGCCTCAAGTGGCCCATACGTTGGGAAAATACCATGGTCTTGCTTGTGGTATTACAAATAACATAGATGACCTGTCCCCTGGTAATTAATTAAATATTCTCTCTCTTTCCTAAAATGACCAAGACATTGACTCATTCATTTCATTCCAAAATTCTCCTAAACAAATTTTTAGTATTTTTACCTCTCATGGAGTCCTCCCAAGGTTCCCTAAAGCCCCAAAAGGTCCCAACCATCTTGCTTTTCAAGTTACTCAGCAGGTAAGGGAACCCTTCACCATCCTTTTTTTAGTCATGACTACCTTTATGTTATATCTTATAGTTTCCATTACATTATGTGGTGGTATGTACTTATATATCTTTATTACTAACCATTTCATTTCAAATTGATTGAGACCATTTCCACTCTCATTAATTAATTTTTTTGAATTATAAGAAACGTCATCAGGTTGCATAATTTTCGTAAAACAAATCACATTTTCACATTTCTTTCAAGTTTCCTTTTCATGTGGTGTGTCATTACACACCTTTATATTAGTTCTTTTTAATCTATACATCTAATATAAATGATTCTTTTATTGATGGGAGACCCTTTTCCCCTCTCTTTTTTTCTAAAACTATATTATGTACCTGTTATGCTGTAGAAATTTTGTCTCTAAATATATCTCTATTTTTCTCAAGAAATTCTCTTCCTTTGTTTATCTGAATACCCAAAAAATACTTTCAATTATATACGTATTCATAAAGATATAAAATTGATATATTTGATTCTTGAATAAACATGCGCAATACCCTCTTTCCTTTTCCATGGGTAATAATGGTCATAACAATCATGTTTCTAAGCACTTTTAAAACATCACGATTTTAAAGTGAAACACATTAGTTTTACTCTCTGTGGGTTATTTATGAAATGTTTGATTATGATATATGGATTACTCGTGAATATAAAGACATATTAAGTTTGGTCCCTGATATCTCTCCAATGCATTGTTTATTGAATTTACTCTCTAGAGATGACAAGTTTCAAGATACCTTGTTGAATAACATTGGTAATTTTTATGACACCTTAGGGATGAACCTTGGTGATATGTTCATGAATATATAAATTAAATGTTTCAGACACATATTAATGATATGGTTAAAGTTATTTTCATTATTCTATGCATATAAATTCTTTGAAAATGCCTTTCTATATTTATCTAGTTTGTATTGATTTCCAAAGTAAACTGATTCCCTTGATTTCCTTACTGTGCCATATGCTCACACTTTCCTTTGATGTATGTCTCCAAGTATTGATATGAAATAATTTTACCTAATAAGAACTTATAATGAATCCCAAAAGGTTGATTATAAGAGGTTTTTTTGTTTTTATGTTTTATGTTCCAGATTTCCAAGAAACTAGACATTAAAGTCCCTCTGTTTGTAAAATGTAATGATATGTTTTGTAAAAAATGTGGGATGAAATATAAAATATGAGAAAAATATTAAAACACATGAAGATATGTTTAGGGAATATTCTTTGGACTTCAATGGAAGATGATACCAACATCTTCCACTAGTTGAATTGTCCTGAAAAATCAGTTTCCACTCGGGCATCCGAATAGCACCATACGAAGCCCTTTATGGGAAAAGGTTGAGAACAGTAGAATGTTGGGATAAAGTTAGTTAGTGTAAGATACTGGTACCTGAAATGGTCGAAGATATGATTGAGATAGTGAAAACCATTTAGTTTCATATCATGGAATACCATAGTAAACAAAAGAGTTATGCCGAAAATCATCAACGGGACCATCAGTTCAAAGATGGAGACATGGTATTTTGGCACATATCTCATTGTAATAAGGTCACAAGGTCTGTAATAAAATGGAATTTAGGTCCCATGTACATCAGCCCCTAGGGTATCCTTGATCATGTTGGAGCTGTGGCCTGCCGAATAGAACTTCTTCCTACTATGTCCAAAGTACATGATGTATTTCATGTATCCCTCAAAGTGAAGTTCATACCAGACCCTTCACATGTACTCTCTTCAGAGGTGGTAGAGTTGGAGAATGATATTTCCTACAAGGAGAATCTAGTGAAGATATTAGATCATAAAGATAATGTACTACGTAAAAAGACTACTCTTCTAGTCAATGTACTATGGTGGAACCATAGTTAGGAAGAGGAAACCTGGGAAATAGAAGAGGCAATGAATGAAAAGTACCCACACATGTTTATTGCATACAATGTAAAACAAAATTTCAAGAGAAAATCTTTATAAGGTGGGGATAATGTAATGTCCCAATGGTTTCAAAATTAATTACCTTTTTATAATTATGCCATATAATCAAATGAAATAACAACATAATGAACAACTAAGTCCAATGTGACATTAAAAAATAAGTTTGTCACTTCTGTGATTTTAATTTTGAAAATCTGACATACACAGTTAGGATCAGTAAGTTATTTGGAGTCTATTACGAGAAAAATAATTTTTAATGAATAGTAGCATGCCCTTATTAATATTTTTTACCCTTATTATTATTAACATACCCAAATGAATAATAACTTTACCTATGGTAGTATATAAATAAGATTTATGTGAATGTATGATGTACCTATATTTTGGAATATTTAAATTAATGTTTTAGAAATTGTTTTTTTTGAATAAATTATTATTTTAATAAAATAATAAATTAATTTTATTTAGAATATTTTTTTTAGAAAATTTATTTCACTTTCGATTCTATACATCCAAAACACTTGAATTTTTAGAATAGAAAAATATATTAATTTACCATATAAATACATTATAATTTAAATCCACTATTTTTGACATCATAAGTGATGTAAGCACAAAAATATCTTACTCGAATGAATTAATTACTATTTCTGGTCATGGATTCATCACTAATGATTGTCTAATGGGAAAATAATAAACTCATTATTACAATATTATGGAAACCCTCCTCCCCTCCAGTATAAATACCACCCCATACCTCTTCTCGTCACTCCTATCACACCCTGTTCCTTCCCAATATTTTTCCTCAATCCCTCTTCAAGCTCCTCCCCCATGTACAAAATCTCTTGGTCTCCTCAAAAGACCAAATACTATCTCGTTAGGAGGATCTCAAGAAATATTGAATTAAGAGGTAAATTTTTCTTTTCTTTTCTTTCTTTTTCTATTTCTGTTTATTTGTTTTCTTTTATATCATTAACTATCATCATCCAAGTGATTTGAAAAAACCATTACCTTACATGTACTGTAATGTTATTATGATAATGCAATATGTTATTATCATCTGTTCTTTACTATTATTTTTATTTTATTAGAAAAGACACTATCTGAGGTGTGTTAATTTACCGCATTCAAGGACGATGAGTTTTCAATTTCCATTACCATCATCAATTCGGGTTTTCAAACCATTTAAATTGTTTAACCATACAATTATATGTGTATTATCACACATATATGGTTCATTAATCCTTTTTAGGATGATTTTTTCATTAATAAAACAAAATGTGTTCGTTGTGCCCAAAAACAGCCAAATTACCCAAAAGGTTATCACTAATGTTTTATATAGTGATTCGAATTCACTCCAAGTATCCAAATTAGGTATAAATACATTTAATATCATAGAAGTTAAATAATGTCATATAACATAAATTCTGACCAACCACATTCATCAAACATGTTTATCCAAAAATGAATATAAGTGAACTGATCATTAATGTAATGTAAGAAAACAGACCCGAACAATGAAATTGAACCTCTTAACCAATAAAAGTGGTTATAAATGAAAAAAAATGTTATAATAAGTATTTTAAACAATGAATAGGTTTTTAAAATATTAATAAATGAAAATATTATTATTATTCAATACATTGGGTTAATGAAAAGTTTACGATCAGATTTAAGGTATGGGATCCTCTATATTTCACTTTTATTGATGATTGTCCTCTATGTTATTCCCTTTTATGAGTAATTACAAGTGATGGGGTATGATTAAACACCTCCACCATATTGTACGCATGATTTATAAATGTTTAGAAATACCTTTAACTCCCATTAATCCCTCTTATGTACACCTGATACCATAATGATATCAGTTATGGATTCCACCCAAACTGCATTAATTTCTTTGAGTTTTTTCTACATTTCTTTTTACCTGAATTAAATTATCATTTATATTTATTAAAATCATATACATACTTTTTATATTATCCAAAATTATGTTCCATGTTCCATTACTCATTCCCATTCATGGATATTTATGTCTTTATGTGATTCCCTCTTTAATACTACCCGATAAGGAAACTTGTTTTGAGGGAACTTCCCAAATTCATTCCGGACATCAAGAGCACTCTATATTCTATTTTAAGACAATAAATTATTAATAAAATAAATATCTTTATTATGAAAAAAATTCCCGGTTCATTTCTTGTTTTTCATTAAGAATTTTCCCATTTTTTTTAAATGTCTCTATAGTATTTTCCTTAAAAATGCTCACAAATGCTATTATTCTAAAATTTCATGAATACTTTTCTTACATGTGGTAACTTATACATGATCTAACATAACATTATAAATGCTAATTTTCCCTAATGAATGTCCAATTATATTTTATTTCCTTACATTCATGGAAACATTCATGATACGACCATTTGTTAAGAATTAAAACATGATTGTGGTAACCAACTCGTTCGATTGGTAACCCTTATGTTTATGTAAGATTGATTATGTATGATTTTGGTGTCGAAATAATATTCATTTAATGTTATGATGTGTGTGCCCAGATATCACTCTAATTCATTTGATAATGTTATGTCTCATGAGATATTATGTGAGATAGTCTGGGAGGTCAGCCTTGGCATGTGCAATGGTGTGAAACAATCTTGGTGTTTAGCCTTGATACATATTTAATTCATTTTTTAGGTGGAATACAAATTAATATGATTCCATGTTTAATTGATCCCATGTTGATATGATCTAATTCATTATGTGACATGAAATTCTGTATCTTTATATCATGTATTCTATCTCATGAGCTAAGGATTAATTCTAATTCTTATTCGATTACTAGGAATTTAGCTTATTCCTTTGTTCTTGTGATCTCTAGGGTACCCTATGCCGATGTAAGGGGTCAACGGAAGTTAAGATACCTTTATGGAGATTATTTAAAGAAACATTTTTATCCCCATATATATATATATTATCTTTTATGTATCTAGTCATCAAAGACACTACACTTCGCAATCCTTGGAATGTATTCTAATATGTAATTATGCTTAAAATCATGCAATGTTATGTGTAAAAGGATAGGTCTCTATATTTTATTTCAATTTTATATCTTTTTTTCGATTCTAAGATATGTTTTCAATTTTTTTTGTTTTATCATTTCATTCTACATCTCTTTTCTTAAAAAATTCACTTTAACGAGATTTAAATCTCTATTTTGTGTTTTTAAAAATATCTTTTAAAATATATTTTATGATTTTATTCAATTGATTCCAAATATGTTTTTAATATAATAATTTTATTTTTGTTAATAATAAAGGGGACATTTTTTTAAAAAAATGGGAGAAATATATTATATTTTTTTGTTATACATTTTATTACTTAATTCTTTTAGAAATAAGAAATGACATATTTTTCTCGAATTTAAAATATGAAATGTCTTTTTTATTTAGTAATTGTTTTACATATGGGGAGTTAAATTTTTTACTCATTTTTGAAACATGAAATGTCTATTTTATTTAATTCATGAGAATATTATATATCTTGTTAGATATATTTTATACATTGATATCTTCAATAAATTTCTATATATTTCAATCCAGTTTTACATTTGATATATAAATGTGTTTATAATAATCATAAACTGTGAGTGTTTTGTACCATTATTTCATTGTGTATTCATGATAAAATCCACTATTGTGTTTCTAACAATTTTTTTCAGTGATTATTATTCTCCCCATTTTGAATTTTTGTCAGGTTATTAAGGACTAAGTGATGTAATTTAAAGTTAATAATGGACAAATATTGGAGAAAATAATGAGGCATTATTGTTCTTATTGAATTATTGATGGATGTATTAATTGGATTTGGTGCACTTGAACCAAATACTTTATTCATGGGATTACATTAATATTAAAATAAGTGAATACTAAAACAAAAAAAAAATCACATATATATTTCTGTTATGTATAATATTGATGTGATAATGTCCTAGAGTATCCATCACAGAAATAAGGTCATAATAGTTTCCGGCTATGATGAGAACATTGTGGTGATAGGTTGATTCCTCTGACATATAGTTCTACTATCTAATAATGTACTATAATATGGGTACAAACTATATATAATGTCTAATGTGATTACTCAAAATATGATTAGTGTTCTTATCATGAAGGTCACACATTTTAATATCCAATAAATAAGATTATGATAATTTTCTTGCTAGTAAGAATTCTACACATTTTAGTTCCATTGGATATTCCTGTTTGTGAACATGCGTAATGGTTCATAGACTTTATGATTCTTATTAATGAATTTTATGACTCATTCACTTAGATGTATGTTAAACCATGAAGATAACATTTCATGGAGAAGTTGGACACATTGGGTGTGTCATGAGTTCGATGTTATTAATAGATATGTGTATGAAAGATTTATCCCTTACATCATTATGAGATATGATATCGTAGCCTTTTTGGTGGAGTTGAACCATCAAATTGCATTCCATTTCTATTGTCTAATGATGAATTTATTTTTGATATTCAAGGATATACATATCAAAGACATCTCTTGATATTATGAATGTGTGAATTTCATGATGAGATATTGAGATAATGAGATTATTTTAGACAAACAATGATCATATGTGTTTGTCGATGTCATGACATAAAGTAAATTTTGTTGGGTTCATTAACCCATTCAAATACAATAATATTAGAATTTTTGCATATCTTCTTACATTCAATGAAAAAGAATCTCATATGGTCATATTGTATGTTTTCCCATTAAACGCAATTAGATTCTATTTCCATTTATTTAATTAAATAATTATTATTCAATATAACGATGAATAGTTTTAGTTATGTTTTATTAATCATTTAAATTATATAAATATCTATTCATAGGAATTTGAGTAAAATATATTTATTTATTATATTGAATATTTGATAAATATTTATTCATTGGTTTGTGGATTGAACTATTTATTTACAAATAATATTTTTATTCGGGTATTCGATAAATGCTTGAGAGGATAAATGGACCATGGTTGAAATTTTTGATAAATCACAATTTTCCAGATGGTAAAAATATATTTATTATTTCAAAGTTAGAACATGCCATAAAAATATGAAGAATATTACAATTATTATATTTCATGAGGTTTTTTAAAGATTATTATATTATTTATATGCCAGTATGAAACTAAATAATATTTTAACATTACCTATGCTATATAAAGAGATAGACATGTCTATGGTGTAGGGTGAATCAAAAATTGAGAATTGAGAATCAATTCACACAACATACTTCTCTCTCTATCTCTCTTGAATTCATCCTCTAATCCTTTCTAGAATGGGAATAACTCATTTAAACACTAAGGATCTTGGAGGGATCTTTAAAATTAATGTAATAAATTTGATTCACCAATCTAGAACTCAGAAATCAATTAGTGTTTCTCAATGATTCAAGGAGCATGTATGGATAACCGATAGAGTTTTTCTACACTTTAATTCATAGGTAGAAACGAAGTTAATCCAAAAGGGATTTTTTGGATGATCATCATCATAATAAAAGGAAGGATACTAATATGAGTTTATCATTTATGCACTATCTAAATAAATTATTTATATATTTAACAAAAAAGATCATCTCTTAGGGTTTTAGGTTACTATTAATTAAATGATATTTAAATTTAACACCCACCAAAGGCAAATAAATTGCTCCCAAAACATTAAATTTGTATCAGATAAGTTATGTTTAAAATTTATATTTACTTATATTATTGTTGATCTATATTTGTAATCGTGGTTAATTATTTAATTTCATATTATTTATTCATTAAATTAATTTTAATTAACATGTTCATGAAAAATTATTCATCATCATTAAGTGTTGAATTTTGTTAAATAACTATTAATAGATGAATAATGAATAGGGCTTCCATTGGGATTTTTTAAGGATTATTTCTTGATAACATGAGACAATACAATGTCTAGATTGAGTACAAATTGTAAACCCGTTTGTACTACACCTGGACGTGTTGTAAGATAAAATAAAAGATTATATTTAATTAAAAATGGTGTATTTATTAGACTCTATACATATAATTAACGAACATGGAAAAATCCATGTCAGATTAAACAATATGCAGCTAGCATACATGCCATGTAGTATACATAGGTTAGCAAAAAAATTCACCCAATCTATGGGGTCATTATGCAGATTCAAATTAGTGTGATGATGATGTCCTATTGAATCGATGGAGTATAGGATGTGTAGATGATGTAAAGGGTATTTAACTAATTAATTCACAAGTATGAAGTATATGCCAAAACATTTGGTGACATAAGCGACACACAACATGTGATATTATCAATATGTAGCTAGATTATACAAGTTGTGTAGTACCGCATCTGGAGACCATGAAGATTCCTCTGGTGGGTTGCACATACAAATGGAATAGAGATCACATGAAATGTTAATGGATTACATAAACTATGTAATCTGCCGAGAAACATGATAAAGATCCATATCTGTATCACAGACACAAAAAATCTATACGACACTATGTGTAATAGGTAGTACAAGTTGTGTAGTGTATTCAATATACATTTTAAATACCAATGTATGTAAACTGTGAACACAAAAACTGAGATACACAGTGCATAACATGTAAATACACACCATGTAGTCTACAAATTATGGAAATAATTAAATTAGAATAAATAGATAATAAAAACATTGAAACAGTATTTTATATAGGTAAAACAGTTGTGTCTAATATTTTAATAATGGTTTTAAAGTTTTTTAAATTCGAAATTAGTTAGTTGTAATAATATGTAATAATTGGTTATTTAATTTATTTTTCATCAATACAATTACGATGAGTATCTCTAAATGTGGTCAAATGGTCATTACATTGAAAGAGAATTAACTAATTAATAAATTAATTCATTCAAGTGAATTTATGTTTATAATAATGAATGAATAAGTATTTAATCATTACTGGTTTTACTTTTTCATATCCATTGCATGTGTTTGGACATTCATGAACTTAACCAAGACATCTATTTGAGGAAAATTTGATTAAATTAATTTATCACATGAGTTTTAACTTATTTATTTGGAAATTAAATTGTTTAATATGTTTTATCCCTCATTTCATTATTATGTAGGACTTGTGCATCCAAAGTTTTCATTTTAATTCATATTAGCCAATCATTTTGTTCTACTCACATTCATGTGAGTTATAAATACATGTAGTTGGGGATGTATCCTAAGAAATAAAGAGTAAATTAAAGACAAAACAATAATGATTCCATCGTAGGTGAATCATATGTGTATAAGTGGAATTTAATAACTCATTCCAGGATTGGTTCAAAAAAATTCCCTTAATGAAAAAGGGTGATTAATTGTCCACTCAATAAATTAATCATTAGATAATCTCACGATTGCGTCATTATTTTTTTTTGTATTATACATTATATATTTGACGCATGTAAGACCAATATTATAGAAATAATAGAATTAATGCGAAATGATATAATTTAAGTATTCTTTTATGTGTAAATATTTTATACAACATTGTTAATTAATTAAGTAAATTCAATTAATATTTACACATAATATAAATGATTAAACCAGATAAAATTTATTATCAATAAATTAAAATCCCTTAACATAATATCAATTTATGAAATTAAATACATTAATTTTTTTGGAATGAAACCATAAAATTAACTATTTATATGTCCATTCTTTGGAAACATTCTATAATCTGGTATATCTCATGAGAGTATTAGGATAACTTAACCGAACATGTATGTAATTTAATGGAAAAATCATATTCAATAAAATATTAGAAGTATGCTTTAGGTAAATTCACATTAGTATTTCCGGATTAGGGTGTCTACGCAATTGATCGAGGAGCTTCTGGTCTATAATTTATAACACCACCAACAAAAATATGTTACTATGATTTAGATGGAAAAATTCTATATCATAAATATGGGAAATATGGATCATTTATCATAGATGTTAATGAATATAGATATTTTATGTTCAATTGTGAGAGTTATTGGGACTTGAAAAAATAGCAGTACAATTAAAACAATTAATTATTACTTATCACATTACATTTAATCAAATATATTATTAATAAAATGATTTAAATATTATAGAAAATGACAAGAAAAACCAGGAAATCAGTGGATTCATTTTTTAACGTAGGGTATGTCCTTAAAAATATATATTTTATAGATATATTAAAACTATTTATGAGATTAATTATTATATAAATAATTGTATCATGTATTGTAATTCCCTATTTTTATTTTTCCACCCCAGTAGGACAGTGAATGTGAAAAGGTTACCTACTAGATATATGTTTAGAATGATTCCTATTCCTGTTGTATTATATTAACAACTATTTCTATATAATTAAGGATAAAACATAAAAACATTTATTCTTACACTGCAAGGTTATATCTCTGTAGTCTTTATAAAGTGACAGAAAGGATAGAAATATATAAGATTACCAAAGCACTTTATCAGAGTAAAATATAAAAAGTTAATTTTTTTACTAATTAGGATTTTAAAATGAGAATGTATATTGATTAGTTGGAAAAATTAGGGTTCCACATTGATAATAAATTATCCTTTAATATTATCTTATTATCTATACCAAAAATATTATCAATATTTTACCAAGTATAGATTAAAAAAATAGATAAGTCTCTCATGAACCTTTTTTTTTCATACATCACCAAATAGATATGGATTCGATAAAACCTATTTCTCCTCCCCTTTTAGTGAAAAGACTGAAAAAAGGTTAAATATCATATGGATAATATATATCAAATTGATAATTTACTATTTCCGTTAATGAGACAATTGATTTGAGGGAATAATAATAAACATGAAGTTATTTTCTTTATAAGTTGATAAATTTGACATTGGAAAATAAATTTCAATGAATTAATGACTCAAGAAGTCTCATCCACTTTAGGTATATTCATCATGTTTTTATTCAATAGTTTTTTTTATTAAATATAATATTAATAAGACATATATTTAATTTAATACTAGATTTCAATAAGAATTGAATGGTTATATAGTGAACTCAAAAGGAAATGAGAACATGTGGTTCTTATGTCAACCGTGGGGATATCAGTACCTTTCATGTCCAAAATGTATTCATTAAACAATGTAATTGGTGCTTCCAATACATTTATCTTAGTGTATTACTAGACATGATGTGTTATTATATCACATATGGAATAAATTTTTTTATGGTACTGCAATACTAAATGATTCTATAATGCCATGACCCCAAAATCCTTGAGCCAATGCATTATTTTAATACATTGGTATGATTAGAAGGAATCACGTCCTGAAAGGCCAATCCATTTAGAAATCATGGAAAATAGAATACATACATGAACATTACATTACCGATTCATACATAAAACACAACATAAATAATTCATCGACAATGCCATTATTATTCTAGATTAACCCTACATATCAAACACAATAAACATCTTGGAATCCTGGGAAAACAAAACATATGAAATGGGTGAGCTCAGATTCTCAGCAAGTGTAAAGAATTTAGTAGAAGATGTAAAAATTTATGGCAGGAAGTGTAATAAAAAAATCCTTTTAAACATAAACATGAAAAAAAATGAAGAAAATAAATCAAATATTACGTTAGAAACATGCACAAGGATATTATACTAGTATAATAATCGCATGTAATAATTAATTTCATAATAAGGTAATGCCTAACACCAGACATCATTACCCCATAGTCAAGAACTCATACCAAGACTACAAATAAATATTCTATCAAGTCCTTGTGCCAAGACACTAATTTTTCTCATGAGACCCACCAAGCCATAGAGGGCCTATAGTGGGCCCCACCCATCACTTACTATGTCCAATGCATTCCTCATATGAAAATTTTGAAACATAACAAAAACATTCATATTAAAACTAGCATAGGAAATGAAAATACTATAACAATATACCTTGAATGGTATATAAATATCAAATCTATAGTAAAACGTATCATTACTAATTCAATACAATTTTTAAAACTTAATTATATTAAATAATCCTTAATCATGAATAATACATGTTGATATTGTTGAAAATGATCCACAAAACTTTTTGAGTGAAATGCCCATTTTTCATGAAATTCTTTAAAAGTCACAATTTTTATAAAAGTATACTTTTAAAATATATTTTCTTAATCAAAGTGTCCCATTGCATTTTGAAACATTTTAATGGAATTTACATTTTAAAACATTCATGTCTATATAAATAAATCATTAAAAACATTTTGAAAACATGGTCATTAATGAGAATGAATAAGAAGAATATATATTTAAAATATTTAAAATGATGTTTTAGTTAAACAATAACTTAAAAGAATAATTTTGAAATTTATTTTATTAAACATGTAATGGATAATAAATATGTCCTAGAAAATTCTTATACATAAACATTCTCGAATAATAATAAGACTGAAGAACTAAACCTTACCTTGTACTTCCCGTTGGTCGAGGTTACGTTTAACCTCATGTATAATGACCATAGCACATTATTATATTATTCAGAACCATATTCAAATTCATTATATCATAAATGGTTCATTTAAGACTTTATTCTGACCATTTAATAATGATTTCTATGATAAATTAACATTTCGGGTAATGATCACTTTCTTTATCGTACCTGTTTTAACTTGTTATTCTTGATCGTATCATCTAGATCATGATTTAAATATTTCAAGAATATAAATAATAATTTCTATATAATAAATATTGAGAATATAATTATGTATCATAGATAGATTTAGGAAATCGAAAACACAGTTTATGGAGACAGTAGACTATTCGTACGCATAAACATTTTTCCGGTTTTAACATCATACTGAATAGAATTATTTAAATAAGATATATGTAAGTACACACATACATACATTTATATATATATATCTAGTATAATTATTATGTCACACATTACATACTTATTTATAATATATATTTTTTATAATCATCGTTGAATGGTGAATGTGGAAATCAACCTCATCACGTCGTGAAGAGGGTAAGCCGTACGTACAAACAAGCAACGATATCATTTCCTTAATGATTAAATGGTGTTGAATTAGTTGTTATATTAATTTTATAGAGAAATTATAATGTTTTTATCAATATTTATATACATATTACTCATCATTATATCCATCCAAATAACATAGGGTTTTATATCTAATTACACCACGACGTGGAGATGGTAAGCCGTAGGTACACGTGCATTCAGAAATTATCATTCATAGGATGGATAGAATAATGAATATGGTTGTAACGTATTTATAATATAATCACAGTATGTCAAAGGTGAGGGAGTTATTAATGGATATTACAATGAAAAGTAAAGTGGAAGGAGAAAAGGACTTTGAAAGGGGGATAAAATAATTTCCTCTTCTTTGGGTGTTTCCTTTTGATTTGAAAAAAAGTATTCTTTAATATGGCTTTATTGTCAAGGTAAGGCCACTAGGATGAGGTGAAATAAGTTGGTATGTTATTTGGGCATGGGTTGGCCAGGAAATATGGCATTGGAGGTGTGATTTATGTTGAAGGGGAAGTACCCTTTTATAAGAGAGGTGAGTGACACTTTTTGAAAAGTTTGGCATATTATTTATTATAAAATCATTTAAGGTTTCTAATGGCTCAAAATTTATTTATTTGAAATCTAATGTTAGTATGATTCGAAATCATCTAAACCAATAGGTTTTAGAAAATTATAGGTCACCACATTAACCATATCTTTTAGATTTAACTCGTAGTTAAATAGTTAAACTTTTACCTTGTCGTATTGTATTATTATATTAAATGGTTAATAAAGATACTATTAAAATAAAATAGAACCCCGATAGTTTCATTATTGAAATATATAATCTTATCTATGACCTATACTTGATCAATATATTTTTAGGAGTATTTTATAGTTTAATAAAATAGTATTTGTTGAAAAACATATTTATCTCAATTTTGACACTATTTAGATTTTTTATTTATGAAAGTCATAACAACATTATTAAATCAATAAAAATACATTGAAAAACCCTAACATGTCTTATTAACCGATGAAATTCGTGGAATGAATCAAAAGTCTCAATTTAATTTATTATGATATTTATAACATCAATGATTTAAAAAATTTCCTAATAAAGTATTTATTGTATAATCTTTGAGTCAAAAATACATTTATTTATATAATGTCTAAAAATTATAAATAAAATACCACGACTTATAAAGTATTGTTATCATTATAATGAATATTTATAGTCAAATTAATATTATATATAACCCTATATTAAAAATGTTATATTTTTTAAACATTGAATTTTACACTTTTAACACTACTTTAAATAAAATAATAATAAATTTATTAAACTAATCCAATTAGATCAATGGGGATAATATTTTATTCCCCTAGTTTATTTTAGTCAAAATAAACTTATAAAATAGAAGTAGGATTTGTGTTAGGGTAATTATAACATCATTTGTAACTTTAATTATGCTATTTTCATTAAACTGTGGTAAATAAAATCCAAAAGTTACTATTCACCAAAAATTATTTTCATCCTATTGAGAAACATTTTACTTATTGATATCAATTGTGTATCTCATATTTTTGGAATTAAATTCACATAAGTGGTAAAATTATGTTTTATGCTAATTTGCAAATGTGCCATGAATGTAGGAAAAAGACGGTTAATAGCTCAATAAAATTTATTATATCAAATATTATTTTAAAAAGATTCTAATGAATTAAATTGTACATATATAGGTATTATTTATATATTTTGACTTAAAATAAATTTTAATAATATAAATTATTTTTTAAATTAAATGTAGGTTTTAAACCATAATGTAATATTTTCACTATATATAAAAATTTGATAGTTTACAGAAAAATTACAAAAATTCACCCAAAACTAAATTTGATATTCATAATTCAAAAATGAATTTTATTTTACCAAATTATGAACATATTGGTTGCATTAATTAATTTAAAATTAATTCCCATAGTGAAAACCAAAAGGCGTGTTTTTAAATAGTAAAAACTATCAAAATTTTGATATATGATTATGTACAATTTTAACGTGAAATTACTTCCAGTGACCACAATTGGAATAAATGATAAAAATATAATATAATTATACTTAAAAACCATTTAAATTTATAATTTAACACTACAAATTATTTGAATTAAAAAAGTTGTTTTCAATTAAAATTTAGTATATTTCAATATTGATCAAAATATGATTGTTATCAGAAAAACACCAAAAATTTATCCAAACAACATTTTCATGTCCCGATTCTAACAAAAAATTTATTTTCCTCAAATTGAATATATTAAAGTGTCAAATATTGGATCTAAAAAAATTTTCCATTAAAAGGCTGAAAAACTACATTCTTTTATCTAAAAAATGGAATTTGTTCATATATTATGTCTATGAAACCAATAATTTGGATGTTAAAATTAGATGGAGTATATAAAATTAAAAATGTATTTAATACTATTCATAACTTCTTTTATAAAGGCTAGATGGGTATGTCGTAGTGCACTCGAACATGGTATTGTGTCTGTTGCATGCTATTGAATTACTTTAAAGAGATAACATATTATGAAATACATGGGTGTTAAATTATCACCTCCATCAATTAATTGTGTCGTAATAATTTTAAATTGTTCTACGAAAATAAATGGTTGATAATAGAAAAAAAATTTCTGGAAAGCCCACATTAAAAATTGGTTTAACAAAATTTAGTCTTAATAAGAGGGAAAGGGTAATGAAAAAGTCACCACCAAATTATGATCTCAAATAAGAGAACATTGGTGGATGTTATATACACATAATTTGGGAAAATGTAATTATGTATAGGGTGTGATTATGGTAATCAATCAAAATTAAGGGATCAATAAATAAAATATTGAGGGCCTCAAAACACGATATCTCTGTTGATTTAAAATATCATTGGTTCAACAAAACATAAGGTATTAGAATAAAAACAATTGGGTTTAGTATCCTTTCATTAATGTTTAAGAATTAATTTCTTCATAGAATATTAAAAAATATGTGTCATGTGTATTTCCATCCTTTTAATAATTTATACCAAAAACTCATCATTCACTCCAAAAGAAAATAGAACTCAAAAAATTCATTTTAACCTAATTGTATAGGGTTTCAAAAAAATTAATTTTTAATTCACATATCATACCATTCTGGAAGAAAACTACTTTATAAAAACTAGGACATCTTGTATGCCACTAGTAGGCGATGCACCCATATCGCCCTTCATGTGAATTTTCAAGTCTTGCTGCCATCTTGGATGCGATGGGTTGTCGTCTGACCTCCAGGTTATCCTTTTTATAACAATCCAAAAATAATCTTAAGAAATTCTTTATCCATAAACAATTGTATTCAATGCCAACATAATCCATTACAACCTTTATACATACCCTAATTACTTATGTCAAAACTCAGACTCCAAAATTTAAAAGGAACATCTCATAACATACATGTGAATACCTTCGTCATGCATTCTTTTAAGGGAATGTAATAAATTGAATTACCGGAAAACCATATTGAATGCATTCATTCTCCATTATTCTTTGTGTAAAACATATAATGCTATATATACTCCTTAAATCCAAAATTGTTTTAATCTCCCACAATGATGGAATACACAAACCATTAATTAGTTCCAAGGTAGTAAATAATATCCAATATACTTTATCCAATTAAATTATATATTATTCCAAAATCACTACCTCAATATTAAGACCACATTCAAGTTTATCTTTCTCTCAACCAAATATATTCCAAAATGTTTAACAAGCTATTGAGTCACTTTTCATGGTACCACACAATCTCAAGTCCTTAATTAAATAGTACTTCAGTACTATCATTATATACTCTATAATTCTTATAACGTGTACATCATTAATATAATATTGAAAATACACAATTCATTAACAAAAGTATGAGAACTCTAATTAGTCATATTCGTCTATGGTAATATTATAACTTTATTATTATCCAATTGCATCATTTGGGGTAGACTCTGATGATTTGTGCATTGATTCATGTAGTTTACCAACACCTTGTAGTTAAAGCATTGTAAATTTGAAACCTTTTTCTTACACTTGAAATCGTGAACATAGTGCCCTTTTTATCCACACTTATAACAAAGTCTGATTCCATTCAATCAAATCCATGTGTGATTCTTTCCATAGTTATCACATATAGGAAAATACAACTTTCACTTCTTCCCATTATCTATCTATCTCTCTATCTTCCTCTTCTTCTCTGGAATCCATTCATATCTATAGGACTCAAAAAAATTTGTACTTATCTTACTTACACCGGATACAATTTCCTCATATTATGAGAATACATGGGAGGTTATTTCCCAACAAAATGATCGCTTATAACCATGAAGTATATGTTCATTTTTTCTCTTTGGATCACGCACATTGTTTGATTTTGCGTTCATTCTACTAGGCATCATTTCTAAATAATGTTATACACTAGGTTAGACCGTGTAACAATTTACAGTCCAAAAACATGAAAAAATATCAGCATTATTTTAATATTTTCATATAACTAGTCTCATAATCCTAAAATGGTTTTTTATGATAACATATATACACATAAATCCTCCATAATTGTTTGTATATAAAATGTGAATTATCATAATAATATCCCCTGGGTGTGTCGTAACAAATAGTGTAGTAAAGCACACTGTCATGCACAAGTTTCTATTCACGTCTAGCTCAAAGTGCTGTTTTTAGGTTTTTTGTAACGCCCCGACCCCAGTTACCCAGAGTCGGTGCATTGTTACATAACATTGGAATGATCACAAAGGATCAAGTCTCAAAAGAACAATTCAGTTAGTAGTCTTGGAAACACTAGATATATTCATAAGTCCTACATTACATCATAAAGTAAAAAAACTACAACAACATCTTGTCTTCATATCCCCACATACTCTCCATGCAGGTCATTCATAAATTACTTCTTCATAATCCTGGGAAAAATAAAACATTGAAATGGGTGAGCTCATATGCTCAGTAAGGTTAACATTATAGTAGAAGCTTTCATAGATAAGCATAAACACTTAAGGCAGCTTATAAATAAAACAAAAGCCTTTTTAAACTTGAACTTCAACATAAAATTTCAAAGATAAAATAAAATAATTCCATTTACTTACTCACATGGATATTCCACTAGTCGAATGATCAAATTCAATATCAATAACCGCTTTCATAATGATGGAATACATAATTCCAGACTATCATAACCACATAGCCAAGGCCTCGTGCCGAGACTACAAATAAGATTTTGCCAAGGCCTTGTGCCAAGACACTAGTTTGTCTAATGAGACCTACCGATGCATTGGGGAGCTATAGTAGGCTCCACCCGTCACTTAATAAGTCTAATTAATTCCTAATATGTACAGGTTTAAACATAACATAAACATTCGTATTAAAACTTGCATACGAAATGTCAATACTTTAACCACAAACTATAAATGGTAAAAAAATAGCACAACCACAGTCAAACATAACTCATTCGATACAATATGGAAGATTGTATTGTATCACATTAACCTCAATCGATAATAATGAAGGATATTGACATAGATGAAAATAGTCATCAAAACTATTTGAGAGAAATATCCCCCTTTTTCTTGAAATCATTTAAAAGTCACACTATTTGTCAAGAAGCCATTTAAAATAGATTTTTTAATCAAAGTTTCATATACCACTTTGAAACATTTAAAATGAGTTTCAATTCTAAAAATTTAATGTCTATATAAATAAATCCTTAAAATCATTTTTTAAAACATGGACATTAATGAGAAAGATTTAGAGGAATAAGTCTTTAAAACATTTAAAAATGGTATTTTAGTTAGAGTTTCTAACCAAAAGAGAGACACTTGAATACAAATAATTGAGGTAATCAAAAAAATTTAATATCATGAGATTAATGGAATTCATGATATACGATGTCAAAGTACATTATATACACCACATAAAAGTGATTTGGTGTATAACCACAAAGAAGTCTCAATGGAATGTAAATTGAGATGAAATCTCTCATAAAGGCAGTATCCTTAGGTTAAAGATAAATCAATGACATAGTTATGTGTGACAAATATAAATACACTAAATATGATTTGATATTCAGTGTAAAACAATCAAAGGATATTCACACATAATCTTGTAAAAACAACACCAATGAATTGGATGTTTAACTCAACAAATGGAGAATGAGTTAAAATTACTCTTATAAAATTCATATCGATAACATGAGAAATTATCAAGGGAGTGATTATGTGTATCAAAAGTATATCCACAGAAAAGGGGAGTGGAAATTATGACATAGGAAAATGAATAGTTATCCCACACATAATCTCGGAGTAAAATAATCAATGAAGTTTGTGTAAAGCCGAATAAATGGAAATTGAAATTTCGAATTCCCTTATCGATTAGGTAACATACAAAACATACTCCCATGAAAGAAGGATCATACAATGAAGATGTAAATACCCATAAATTAAAGTATATTACACAATGAATACAATCATGGGTAGTACATATACACCACATGCAATAATTAAGTGGTGAACAATGGAATTCTCACGAAATTAAGAGTGAGTTAAGAAACCCCTTACCATGAACTTTTCCTTGTATGGGGTAGGTTAACCTCCTGTATAATGTTGAAATAATTTTTATTAAATTATTCATGAATCATATACATTAATATGATATCATATATGATCTTTTAACATTTCTTTGTTAATAATATCTTAGAATTATCGTCGTTTCGGGTGTTAACTTACTCGTTTTCTTTTATATGTTTGGTTAAGTAAGCATTATTTGTCATGGATAGGTCGTATCATAATCATATCCAGAACTATATCAAGTCCTTAGATACTATTATTAATCATCAAATGAAAAATATACTTGAATGGATATGATGGAGAATGAATCTTATTGCGTTCATGGAGACAGTAGTCCGTACGTACGCACGAGCGACAATATCATTCTTTTGATAGTAAAATAATATATAATTGGATGGTATATCATATATATAGAATCATTATCAGGTTATATTTATTATTTAAATGAGATACACATCATTATTATACTGATCCAAATAATAATTTATTGAATAACAATTACACCATGACGTGGAGACGGTAAGTCGTACGTACGCACGTATGGTGACATGTTATTCAAAGGATGGATAGAATACTGAATATGGTTGTACCATAATTATAATAACATCACGGTATATATAAGATACTGGAGTTATTATTTTAGAGTGGGAATAACAATGAAAGAAGAAGTGGAAGAAGAAAGGAACTTGAAAATGGGTGGTGAAAACATTACCTCTTCTTCAGGTTCTTCCTTTTGATTTGATCAAAAGGGCTCCATAGGTTGGCTTTATGATCAAACTAAGGACTCTAGGTTGTAGTGAGGGATGTTGAGAGAGTATTTGGGCAGGGTTTGGCCGAACCAAAATGCTTTGAAGGTGTGAAGAAATAAGGAGGAGTTCCCTTTTATAAGATGGGTGAGCGGCACCTTTGGAAAAGCTAAAAATATTAATTTATAATAAATTCATATTCGATTTCTAATGGATACAAAGATTATTATTCAAATGTTAACGTGGGGATAATCCTAAAACCATTCAACCAATAGAATTTATACAGGTTTGGGTTAATATATTAACGTTATCTTTTAGTTTTCACTCTTAGTTAATTAGTTTGACATTTACCATGTCACTTTGTATTTTTATATTATATAGTTAATAAACATACTATATACATCCAAGGGACCCCTAAGTGGTCCATTAATGATACACCTATCATTATATAAGTCTCTTGGCCGAACCATTGATTTTTAAGAATTTAATATTACTTAATAATATAATATTTGTTTTAAAAACTCTTTTATGTCAATTTAGACACTATTCAATAGTTGATTTTTTTGAAACTCATAACAGAATGATTACTTCGAACAAAGTTAATTAAATAAATCCTAATATGTCATATTAGCCTATAAAATTAGTTTAATTCATAAAAAGTCTCAAATTATATTTATTTGGGTATTTATTATATCAATTATTCTAATGTTTCACTATTTTGGTAATTACTGCATCATCATTGTGTCATAAATAAATTAAATTATGTAATGTCTAAAAATTATAAATAAAATATAATTACGTAGTAAATATTATTATATTTCTAATTAATATTTACAATCGAATTTATCTTATGTATAACCCTATATTAAAAATGTATTAGTAAATAAACATTGATTTTAACTCATTTAACTCTTCTTTGAATTAAATAATAATAATTGTCCTAATCTAATCCAAGTGGACCTAAATGATAATATTTTATTCCTAAGGTTGTTTTTGGTCGAGATACACTTGTCCAATTGAATTAGGACATGTGTTAGGGTAATATTAATATCATTTTTACCCTTAATTACCCTATTTACTTTTAACTGTGGTAAATAAAATTAAAAAGTTACTATTCACCAAAAATTATTTTCATCTCATTAAACCACATTTTACTTCTTGATATTAGTCATGTCTATCGGATTTTCGAAATTACATTCAAAGAAGCGGTAAAATTAATTTTTATGAAAAATTCAGTTTGATTAACTACCACTTAGTAGTTTCACTATTCATCAAAAATTGATGTTTTTCATAACAATGCCAAAATTTCACCCTAAGCTATAATTGATATTCCAAATTCAAAAATTAAGTCCATTTTGAAATATAAAATATATATATAATTTCAAAAATTAGGTATTACTATTCATAACAGCTAGTTTGATCGGTTGTGGTGTGTGTTAGAACTCGATGTTGTGTACAACACATGCTATCTCATTATTCAAAGAGAAGCGTTCCATGTAAGATTGGGGTGTTACATTCTCCCCTCCTTCAATAAATTGTGTCCTTGTAATTTTTTAAAATTTTGCTTGGGAATATAATTGAAAGTCCCGCACCAGAAAAAGAGTCAATAAAACTGTCACTTTAAAAGAAAGAAAGAGAGGTATAAAGGTCAACCAAGATAACCCATAATAGGATTCCATGTAGGAAAACATGGATATGGATGATAAACTAAGTGTCAAGTTTTGATGGAGAGGGATAGAAATCATGATCAGGAGAAAGTTAACAATAAGAAAACAACAAACTTGTGTTGGGACAAACAACCATTATTCTCCTAGTAGGAATGTAAACGAACATCATTTTTTTGGTTTAAGTTACATTCATTTATGATATTGACTAAGAATATAAAGATATATACTTACATTTTAGGAAGATATTCATTCATTAATAAACTTCCACCACTAACTCATTTTTTTTAAATTATGAGTATTCAAGAAGACTTGGTCACACTGGAAGAGCTAGAATAAACTTCTATAGAATCACATGATCCATGCAGGATGAACTATATATTTACATTGTCTTTAGAGATTAATCAAAACCAAAATGGTTAGTACAAGATCTAATGATCCCCCAAAAGGATATTCCTTGAGAGAAATAAACACTAATCTTAATTTCCAAAATTAAACCAACAATACCCCAAAGTTTAATAAATACAATTCAATAATTAATTGTACTTAAAATCCTTCAATATAATCAAAACTAATATTGAAAACCAAAACATATTAAGAATGCAGTCTTCCACGTTAAATTGTATCTCCAAATGTCATTAATAACTCTTGAAGTCACATACTTAAGAGTAATTAACCTAATAATTTCTATAAACAACTCAAATGACTATAAATCCATAATAAAATCATAGATAAAAATCCACCATTACTCTTCAAATGAAATAACATACTATTCTATTTTCCTCGGGCATACAGTGTTCACAACAAAGTAAACAACTTCCAAAGTAACATCTATCACTTAATCAGCAAATCATTTTCCTATACCAAGGGTATTCATTTAATAAGACATAAGAACCCAAATCAACTTATTATTGATCGATAAAATCATTTAACTAAAAATAATTAGTCACACTACACAGGGATTTCACGTAGTCCAGTGGTAGGCGATAAATCCCAATCGCACTTTGGTTGTGGGTTCGATTCCCACAGCTTTGTCCGACGCAACGGGTTGTCACACGGTCTGCGTGTTGTCCTTTTTCAAAAACTATATTTTATAATATTACCAAAATAAAATAAATTTTTCAAAATAACCATAACATAATTTAAGCACAAATCTTATCTCATACCTTGCATTTTCATCCCAAATTATGATAACTTATAATTTCCTCAAACCCAACGATCATATAAAACCAAATGATTATTTATAACTATATCCACAAGAGAAGACATAATTATTCCTAAAATATCATTCTCACATGGAAAACTGTGGGGTTTCAAATACATGAGAAAATTATTCCAAAGTAAACCCATCAAAAAGGAGAACTAATACTTTTTAAACATTTCTCCAACCATTTATTCCCACATAGCTTCTTCTTTTACCATGAAAACATCCTATAGAATAGGGCATTCACTCGGATAATGGCCAGGACCCCTACATTTACGGAAAATGACTGTAAATGGACTCTTGGGACCATTTTTATCTTCTTCCATGGTACTCTTCATTTTTCTTTGGCAATTCTTCACTTTATGTACTTCCTTCCTGCATGTAAAGCATTTCTTTTTCCCATTGAGACACTTTCCTGGGTGTCTCCTTCCACATTTCCCGCATGATGGAAATTGAGGATTCCTCCCTCCATGGTCTCTACTGCTGGAGCTCTTATCATTTATCACCTTTCTCTTCTTTTTTGAGTCCGGGAATTGGTTAATATATATATTGTTGATCATATTTTTGGAAAATTGATTTGGCATAAAGACGATATCTTTCATGCCTATCAACATTCCATTTTGTTTCTCATTTCCACCATTGTTCCCACCTTGTACATCATTCTCAAAGTCACTATGACTTCCTTGGAATCTAGCCATTGACTAAAACTAGAAATCATTGTGTGAGTAACAGTAGTCATAAAATCATTTAGAGATTAACATGTCACCATATTCTCAATTTGAAACACATTAGGATTAACCAAGGTCATTTACTATCATCTTATATATATAATACTTTAAATTGGTTTTTAAAGAAAATGTAAAATATCCTAAGCATGTCCCTCGGGAGTGTCGTAACCAAGAGTGCAGCAAGGCCCGTTGTCGTGCACCAGTTCCCGTTCGAGTCTAGCTCAAAGCGGTGTTTTCGGGTTTTACCCCTAGGTACATCTGTGCCAGAGCCGCCTCTAACTGCTCGTATCCAGACAGGGATGTATTGCTCGGAAAACTCACAAAATCTCTACGATACCAAAAATCAAGGAAGTTCTTCTATATTAATCCTCAAAGTTCATCTTCGGTCTACGTTCTCTAATCAGAGTTTATCTGAATCTATCTTCCAAGGTTTGTACTAATCTTTCTCTGATACCAACTGTAACGCCACGACCCCAGTTAGCCAGATTCGGTGCATTATTAGATAACATTGGCATGATCACAATGGATCAAGTCTCGAAAGACCGATTAGTTTAGTAGTCTTGGAAACACTAGATATATTCGTAAGTCTTACCTTACATCATAAGGTAAAAAAACTACAACAACATCTTTTCTTCATATCCCCTCATACTATCCCTCCAGGTCATTGATAAATTACTTCTTCATGATCCTAGGAAAAATAAAACATTGAAAGGGGTGAGCTCAGATGCTCAGTAAGGATAACATTATAGCAGAAGTTTTCATAGATAAGCATAAGCACTTAAGGCAGTTTATAACTAAAACAAAAGACTTTTTAAACTTGAACTTCAGCATAAAATGGCAAAGATAAAATAAAATAATGCCATTTACTTACTCACATGGATATTCTACTAGTCGAATGATCACATGAAATATCAATAACCACTTTCATAATGATGGAATGCATAATGCCATACTATCATAACCACATAGTCAAGGCCTCGTTCCAAGAATACAAATAAGATTTTTCCACGGCCTTGTGCCAAGACACTAGTTTGTCTCATGAGACCTACCAATGCATCTAGGAGCTATAGCAGGCTCCACCCGTCACTTATTAAGTCCAATGCATTCCTCATATGAACAGGTTTAAACATAACATAAAAATTCGTATTAAAACTAGCATACGAAATGTCAATACTTTAACCACAAACCATTAATGGTATAAAAATAGCACATCCAAGGTCAAGCATAACTCATTCGATACAATATGGAAGATTTTATTGTATCACATTATCCTCAATCGATAATAATGAAGGATATTGACATAGATGAAAATAATCATCAAAACTATTTGAGAGAAATATCCCCATTTTTCTTAAAATCATTTAAAAGTCACAGTATTTTTCAAGAAGCCATTTAAAATAGGTTTTTGAATCAAAGTGTCTGATACCACTTTGAAACTTTTAAAATGAGTTTCAACTATAAAACTTTAATGTCCATATAAATAAATCCTTAAAATCATTTTTTAAAACATGGACATTAATGAGAAAGATTTAGAAGAATAAGTCTTTAAAACATTTAAAAATGGTATTTTAGTTAGATTTTCTAACCAAAAGAGAGACACTTGAATACAAATAATTGAGGTAATCAAAACATTTTAATATCATGAGAATAAAGGAATTCATGATATACGATGTCAATGTACATTATATACACCACATAAAAGTGATTTGGTGTATAACAACAAAGAAGTCTCAATAAAATGTAAATTGAGATGAAATCTCTCAAAAAAGCCATATCCTTAGGTTAAAGATAAATCAACGACATAGTTATGTGTGAAAAATATAAATACACTAAATATTATTTGTTATTCAGTGTAAAACAATCAAAGGATATTCACACATAATCTTGTAAATACAACACCAATGAATTGGATGTTTAACTCAACAAATGGAGAATGAGTTAAAATTACTCTTATGAAATTCATATCGATGACTTGAAAAATTATCAATGAAGTGATTATGTGTATCAAAAGTATATCCAAATACAAGGGGATTGGAAATTATGACATAATCAAATGAATAGTTATCCCACACATAATCTCGGAGTAAAATAATCAATTAAGTTTGCGTAAAGCCGAATAAATGGAAATTGAGTTATCGAATTCCCTTATCGATTAGGTAACATACGAAACATACTACCATGAAAGAAGGATCATAAAATGAAGACTTAAATACCCATAAATTAAAGTATATTACACAATGAATACAATCATGGGCAGTACACAGACACCACATGAAATAATTAAGTGGTGAACAATGGAATTCTCACGAAATTAAGAGTGAGTTAAGAAACCCATTACCTTGTACTTTTCCTTTTTTGGGGTAGGATAACCTCATCTATAATGTTCAAATAATTTTTATTAAATTATTCATGAATCATATACATTAATATGATATCATATATGATCTTTTAACATTGCCTTGTTAATAATATCTTAGAATTATCGTCGTTTCGGGTGTTAACTTACTCGTTTTCTTTTATATGTTTTGTTAAGTAAGCCATGTTTGTCATGGATAGGTCATATCTTAATCATATCCAGAATGATATCAAGTCCTTATATACTATAATTAATAATCAAATGAGAATTATAATTGAATGGATAATGATGGATAATGATTCTTATCGCGTTCGTGGAGACGGTAGTCCGTACGTACGCACGAGCGACAATATCATTATTTTTATATTAAAATAATATATAATTGGATGGTATATCATATATACAGAATCATTATAATGTTATATTTATTATTTAAATGAGATACACATAATTATTATACCCATCCGAATAATAATTTATTGAATAACAATTACACCACGACGTGGAGACGGTAAGCCGTACGTACGCACGTATGGTGACAAGTTATTCAAGGGATGAATAGAATACTGAATATGTTTGTACCATATTTATAAAAACATCACAGTATATATAAGATACTGGAGTTATTATTTTAGAATGGGAATAACAAATAAAGAAGAAGTGGAAGAAGAAAGGAACTTGAAAAGGGGTGGTGAAAACATTACCTCTTCATCGGGTTCTTCCTTTTGATTTGATCAAAAGGGCTCCTTAGGATGGCTTTCTAATCACACTAAGGCCTCTAGGTTGTATTGAGGGAAGTTGAGAGAGTATTTGGGAAGGGTTTGGCCGAACCAAAAGGCTTTTAAGGTCTGAATAAATGAGAAGGAGGAGTTCCCTTTTTAAGAGGGGTGAGGGGAACCTTTGGAAAAGCTAGAAATATTAATTTATAATAAATTCATATTCGGATTATAATGGCTCAAAAGTTGATTATTCAAAGTTTAAGGTGGTTATAGGTCGAAAACCATTCAACTAATATAATTTAGATAGTTTTGGGTTACTATATTAACCTTATCGTTTAGTTTTAATTCTTAGTTAATTGGTTTGACATTTACCATGTCACTTTGTATTTTTATATTATATAGTTAATAAACATACTATATACATCCAAGAGACCCCCAAGTGGTCCATTAATGATAAACCTATCATTATATAAGAATCTTGGCCAAACCTTAGATTTTTAAGAATTTAATATCAGTTAATAATATAATATTTGGTTTAAAAACTCTTTTATGTCAATATTGACACTATTCAATAGTTGATTTTTTTAAAACTCATAATAGAATGATTAAATCTAAAAAAGTAAATTAAATCGATCATAATATGTCATATTATCATATAAAATTATTTTAATTCATAAAAAGTCTCAAATTATATTTATTTGGGTATTTATAATATCAATTATTCTAATTTTTCACTATTATGGTAATTACTGCATCATCATTGTGTCATAATTAAATTAAATTATTTAATGTCTAAAAATTATAAATAAAATATAATTATGTAGGAAATATTATTATATTTCTAATGAATATTTACAATAGAATTTATCTTATTTATAACCCTATATTAAAAATGTTTTAGTAAATAAACATTGATTTTAACTCTTTTAACACTTCTTTGAATTAAATAATAATAATTGTCCTAATCTAATCCAAGTGGACCTAAATGATAATATTTTATTCGAAATGTTTTTTTTGGTCGAGATATACTTTTACAATAGAATTAGGTCATGTGTTATGATTATATTAATATCATTTTTACCCTTAATTACCCGATTTACTTTTAACCGTGGTATATAAAAGGAAAAAGTTACTATTCACCAAAAATTATTTTCATCTCATTGATCCAAATTTTACTTCTTGATATTATTCATGTCTCTCTTATTTTCGAAATTCCATTCACAGAAGCGGTAAAATTATGTTTTTTGAAAAATTCAGTTTTTTTAACTACCACTTAGTAGTTTCACTATTCATCAAAAATTGAAGTTTTTCAGAAGAATGCCAAAATTTCACCCTAAGCTATAATTGATATTCCAAATTAAAAAATGAATTCCATTTTGAAATATACAAAATTTATAATTTCA
Organism: Viscum album; assembly: GCA_963277665.1. Taxonomy (NCBI): domain Eukaryota; kingdom Viridiplantae; phylum Streptophyta; class Magnoliopsida; order Santalales; family Viscaceae; genus Viscum; species Viscum album. Next base: position 1,441,554,954 of record OY728145.1, on the reverse strand, counting down.
AAAAGCATGTATTACTATTCATAACGTCTAGTTTGATTGGTTTTGGTGTGTGTTAGAACTCGATGTTGCGTACAACACATGCTATCGCATTATTCAAAGAGAAGCATACCATGGAAGCTTGGGGTGTTTCATTTTTTCCCCAAGTTACATCTGTGATGGTTCCACCTATACCAAATTGTATCCATACGTGGATGTATTTCATTGGAAACCAACAAAATATCTACATTATCAAAACTTTTGGATTTTCTTCTAAACTGATAATCAAAGTCTATATTAGGATAATGTTTCTTAATTAGAGATTATATAAATCTATTTCCATGTTTTTAGCTAAACATCCTTTTATTACAACTATAATTCCCTCACCAGAGAATCCTAGAGATGGTGTATTATTTTAATACATTGTCATGATTACAAAGAATCATGTACTGTAAGACTGATCAATTTTGTAGTCTTGGAAAATATATTACCAACATGAATTTTACATTACACATTAAAACATAAAACACAACATAAATAATCAATTAAGAATGTCATTATAACCCTAATGTTACCCTACATATCAAACATAATACACTTCTTAGAATCCTGGGAAAACCAAACATTAGAATGGTGTGAGCTCAGATGTTTAGTAAGGGTAAATAATTTATCGAAATCTATAACATATTAAGTAAAGATGTGTAATAAAAAAACAGCCCTTTAAACACAAAAATGAACATAATATAGAGAAAATAAATCAAACATTACCATATAAACATGAACATGGACATTCTACTAGTTGAATAATCATAAGTAATAATTAACTTCATAATGAGGGAATGCCTAACGCCGGACATCATTACCACAGAGTCAAGGCATCATGCTAATAATAAAAATAAAATTTTTCCATGGACATGTGCTAAGACACTAATTTGTCTAATGATACCTACCGATGCATCGAGGGGCTATAACAGGCCCCACCCCTCACTTACTAAGTCCATTACATTTCTAATATGAAAATGATGAAACATAACATAAGAATTCTTATTAAAATTAGCATATGATATGTCGATACATAATCCATAAACCATGAATGGTATAAAAAAATCACATCCACATTAAAACATATCATAAATTATTCAATAAAATATGGAAGATTGTATTATAAAAAATAAACCTCAGTCAAGAATAATATCTAGTAAAGAATATTGATATAGCTGAAAATGAAAAGTAAAACTATTGGACTGAAATACCCCTTTGTTATGAAATAATTTAATAGTAATAATATATATAAAGGAATAAATTTATAATATATTTTTGAAATAATGTTTCCCTTACCACATTTAAACCTTTTAACGGAATTAACTTTTCAAAACATTGATGATCGTATAAATATATCCTTAAACTCATTTGGAAAACATGGATTTTAATGAGAAAGATGTAGAAGAATAAATATTTTAAACATTTATAGTGATTTTTTAGTTAAAAAGTACATTTAATAAATAATTTTTATATTTCTTTTATGAAACATCGAAATGGATAAAAAATCATTCCAAAAAAATAATTAAACTTAAACAATCTCAGCAAATAATGAGACTGAGGAATTAACCATTACCTTGTACATTCCTTTGGTTGAGGGTACATTTAACCTCTATATAAAGGCAATTGTATGTTATTAAATTATAAAATAACTATATTCATATTTATTATATGAGAGATGATTAATTTATGAATTTATACTACCCATTTAATAATGGTTTCCATGAGAAATTGACATTTAGGGTAATAATCGCTTTCTTTATTGTGCATGTTGTAACATGTTATTCTAGATCATATCAACTAGGTCATGATTTAAATTCATCCAGAATATAAAACATGATTTATAAAAAATATATTTTTATAATATAAATATTTATAATAGATATATATATATGAAATGGAAAACATTTTTTATGGAGATAATAGATCGTACGTACGCATAAACACTGTTTCTGTTTTCATATCGTATTGAACATAAGTATGTGAATAATAAATAGATAAGTATACACACAAAAAAAACATATATATATATATATATCTCCCGTATAATTAATATTTAATATATTAAATACTTATTAATAATAATTTTTTTAAATTATTTTAGAATTGTGAATGTCTAAATGAATCTCATTGCATCGTGGAGACGATAAGTCGTACGTACAAATGAACGGTGATATCATTTCCTTAATGATTAAATGTTCGGGAATTGGATGATATATTAATTGTAAATTGAAATTATAATGTTATTTTCATTATTTATATACATATTAAACATCATTATATCTATCCAAATAACATAGTGTTTAATAACAAATTACACCATGATGGGGAGATGGTAAGTCATACGTACACTCGCATGCTGACATTATCATTCATAGAATGGATTGAATAATGAATATGACCATGAAATATTTATAATAACATCAAATTACATAGAAGTTACTGTCGTAATTATTTTTTTATGGAAATACTAAAGAAAAAGTAAGTGGAAGAAGAAATGAACTTTGAAAGAGGGGATAAAATAATTACATCTTCTTTGATTGTTTCATTTTGATTTGAACAAAATGGCTCTTTACGGTAGCTTTATGCTCTAGGTAAGGACATTTGGTCCAATTTAGGGAAGTTGGGAGGATATTTGGGTAGTGTTGGGCCAAGAAAAATGGCATTGGAGGGTTGTTTTTGAGAGAAGGGGAAGTACCCTATTATAAGAGAGGCGGGGGAACTTTTAGAAAAGTTCGAAATATTATTTTATTATAAAATCATTTCCGGTTTATAATGGATCCAAATTTATTTATTTATAAGAAATGGTGGGGATGGGTCAAAACACTCTCAACCAATAGGTTTTAGAAGGTTTAGGTCACTATATTAACCCAATCATTTATATTTAACTCTTAGTTAAGTAGTTTAACTTTTTCCATATCCCATTGTAATATTATAATAAATGGTTAATAAACATACTGTAAATATCCATGAAAACCCCTAGTGGTTAATTATTGACATATATAATCTAATATATGTCCTTTGGCCAAATAATATATTTTTAGGAGTACTTTATCATTTGATAAAATAATATATGTTTTAAAAAAACATTTTTGTCAATTTTGACAATATTTAGTATTAGGTTTTGGTGAAAGTCATAAAAAAATATTAAATCATATAAAATACATTTAATCAACCATAACATGTATTATTAACCAATAAAATTCGTGTAATGCATCAAAAGTCTCAATATACATTTATTTTGATATTTATGTCTTATATTATTTTAATCAATCATTAATAAAGTATTTACCACATCATCACTGCGTCGAAAATAAAATTAATTTTTTATTGTCAAAATATTATAAATAAAAACCCATGATTTAGGAATTTTTTTGATTTATAATTAATATTTATAGTCAAATATATATTATTCATAACCCTATAGTAAAAATGGTTTTTTAATTAAACATTGAATTTTATACTTTTAACTCTTCTTTAAATTAATTAATAATAAATGTACAAATCTAATCTAAGTGGATCGTAGTGGTTAATGTTTTATTCCTAATGTTTATTTTGGTTGATAAACACTTATCCAGTAGAATTAGGATATGTGTTAATGTAATTTCAACATCATTTTTACCTTTAATTACCATATTTTATTTTAATTGTTGAAAATAAAATTCAAAAGTAAATATTCACCAAAAATTATTCTCATTCTATTAATCCACATTTTACTTTAAGATACCAATTGTGTATCTCGTATTTTTTATGTTTAATTCACAGATGCTGTAAAGTTTTGTTTTATGAAAATTTATAAATGTACCTAGAAGGTGGGTAAAAGATGGTAAGAAGTTCAATAAAATTTTATATATCTGATCTTATTATAAAATGACTCAAATGAATTACATTAGACTTATATGGTATTATTTATTTAGTTTAACTTAAAAAAATTAAAAAATATATATATATAAATACAACGTAGGTTCTAAACAAAAAGATAAGGTTTCACTATTCTTCAAAAACTGAATGTTTAAAGAAAAATATCAAAGATTCACACTAAGTTAATTTTGATATTCTAAATTAAAAAATAAAGAATATTTTACCAAATTCAATACATAGAAGTTTCATTAACTAATTTAAAATTAATTCGCACTGTCAAAACCAAAAAGTGGGTTCTTAAAAAGAAAAAACTATCTAAAGATTGATATGTGTTTATGTCAAATACATAAGTGAAATTGCCTACAAGGACAAAAATTTTATTAAATGTTAAAAATATAATATATTTATACCTTAAAACCATTCAAATGTATAATTTAGCACTATAAAATATTTTAATTAAAAAAGTTGTTTCAATTACAATTTCGGTTTCTTTCGCTCTTGATCAAAATATGAAAGTTATCAGAAATCCACCAAAAATTCTTCCTAAATATATTTTTATGTGCCGATTATAAAAAAGAATTTAATTTCATCACATTTATTTTATAAATGTGTCGAATATTATATTTAAAAGGTTTTCCATTAAAAGGGGAAAACTGTTTTTCTGAAAAAATACCGCTTTTATCTGAAAAATTGAATTTGTTCATATATTATATCATTCAAAACACATAATATGGATGTTAGAATTTTATGGAATATATAAAATTCTAAATGAAGTTAAAACTATTCATATCAAGTTTTTTAACGGCTATTTTGGTAAGTCAGGGTGCACTCTAACTCAGTGTTTTGTGTGTATGATGCTATTAAATTACCTTAAAGAGATATCGTATTATGAAATCTTGCGGTGTTACAGGTTGGTTCAGTATATCTGAAATTAAAAATATCTATCATATTGAATGATTATTATTTTTGAAATAAAACTGAAAGTTGTTGAATTATTTATAATGATAAAGATGATTTATTTTTTATTGATCTATGATATTGGGAATAAAAACATAGTACTAATCATGTTTTACTAACAAAACCATTACAAATAAAGGCACATAACAATTATTTGGAAACTAATTGAACATGTCTAAATGAAATATTTTAATGCTAAAGGAAACTCTATATACTTCATGAGATTCCGTTAATAAATATTAGTGACGCTTAGTGAAATAAATGAGTGATCTTGGTAAGGATTAAGTATCCCCTAATATGATTTTTATAGACCATTTTATCCAAGTATTCATTGATCATATATTTAGAGTAAAGGTAATATCATAACCCACATTTCTATAGGATCATCTATTTCATAATGGTAAAAAAAATAAGAATAATTATTAGTCTTATATATATTGAAAATCATCCATTATTCCATCTAAGACATATTTTTAAAATACTAGTGCAATAACTAATGATATATGAAATATATTTTCTAATGGATATCATACCAATTGTGATATTATAGTAATATATTAATACACTTCCACATGAGTGTTGAAACCCATTTATTAAAAGATGTCCTTAACATGAAATGAATATCAAAACCCTAAGGAGCATATTAGTTAATAATTATATACCCACTAATAATATTTATTTATTGTAAAGAATGGCTATATATGTACAATAGAAACCTATATGATTAAATATTATGGGATTAGACATAAATTCTTTGAGATATAGATATGGATACACAGGGGTTTTCATATAAATACTATGTTGAAATTTATCACAGAACCATGATTACATTTGGAGAGTTGGGATGTTATTGTGACTACCATTATTTATTAGAGTGGAAAAACAAACATGGTTTTTGAGGACATCAGAAATATGATTCCCAACAAAAATATTTTTAGTTGGATGTCTAAACACTATTGAGTAAATTTATAATGTCAAGGGATGAGGATAGTCACTGAAATGGAAAAGGATCTATTGAAAGAAATAATTAGAAGATAAGATAAGATAAAGGATCCATGGCCAGTTTCCCAGTCATGGTCATACATGTTGGAAGTGAGGAAAAATATGAAACATAAAAGAGGACTGCATGAGTTGTATGGAATGCTCTGAAAGAACAACATCTTTGAAAATCTCAAATTTTTGGGGTACTATTGAAGGAAGATGGGAACTGATACGAAGTTTTAATATTCTTGTGTAGTCATGGGTAATTAACAAGGGGTCATCATTCCATTTAGTGGTTAATATGATACGCATTGACATTTATGTGTCCAAAAATTTCTACAATTTACATTTGGTGGATGATAAATATTTGTAGATTGTTGTAATGGGAATTGAGAATACATAAATGGAGAATGAGGGTCACATTGAGATGAAAGAAAAAAATAAAAAAATAGTCCATTAAAAATGTTTTTAATGGTGGAAATAGACCTAAAACCCATGGATTAAGTTTAATACAAAAATTTACCATGACGGTTGGCCCTATTATCATGGAAATAGGGTCCAGATATAGGCATGGTTTATAAATGTGTCTTTCTATTGGCTATGGGCATAATAAACGTGGACTGTGGACATAGGATATTCCAATAGTACCTACTTCTAGGGTTTTTGAAACCATGGTAATATCCTATCTACCACCACGTTCCATGTGGACTATGGCCATATAGTAGACCTATTGACTCATTTTTTAAAACCATGTTTATTCTATTTAAAAAATAAAATTCTACCGTTACGTGTTGATCCCACCAACGGTTCCTCATTATAGAGAATCCTTTACCACCATGAAATGGTTTTTATTACGTATATATATATATATATATTTGTGATTAATTTAATTTTATTATAATCATTAATATTTTTAAAAATGAAAAAAAAATATTTTAATTAAATCCTGGAGCCATCATTTATCAAGTTAGTGGACAATTACCTCACTACTGCCATAGTTCTCACGAACCATGGCTGTATAAAATTTATATAAATCCAACATCCATGATCAATCCTACATCCATGCCTCCCGCAATTTTCATATGTCCTCTGATCACCAATGATCCACATAACATTGGATATAGGTAGAACTACTACCATAATTTAAAGAAACTTCGAAAATGGGTTGTCCCAAGTTAACCTATGGCTATAACGTTTCATAAACCATGGTAATAAGATATCATATAATCATTAATCTGAATACCATGGCTATAGATCTGTTTCCATACATCCTTTTGTATTTTTTGAAGATATAAATATTTTACGGATGTAGAGAAACATAATTAAAGTAGGAGAACTAGATTATGCAGTGTATGGAACAACCATTGCTAACCGAGTATGGAAAGTTATATGTGTTTCCATGGTGGTTACAAAGGGATTAAAGTATCTGATTTTAGGACTAAATGGAATCATGAATCCAATTTCATAGGTGAAAAGTTTACCTTCATAAAATAATGAGGGTTGAAATTGTAGACATGGTTATCCAATTGAGAATAACATTATAGTTCTAATGGATAAATACATACTAATGCCTGATCATACAAATATTAGATGTTGTGAAATTTATGTTATGGGGAAGAAAATAAGGGTTTACAAAAATTTATATGGATGAAATCCAAGAGATCAAAAGTTATAATAGGTTTATATTAATGTTTGACCACCTACCCATCTTCATTCCTAAAAAGGTTAACTGTACTTTGAGATGTTCTTTGATGAGGATACATAGAATATTATGATTTATATTCTAATGAATAGGTATTATGGGATTTATTATATCATTAAATGTAAATTTTTTTTGAATGTTAGTGATTTCATATGTTTCAATACCCATATTTTGAAAATGGAGGGGAGTATACAAGATATGAAATATAAAACAATTGCAGGAAGAAGGGAATATGGTTGGAATATAAAGTTCCTATAACTCCCCAATAAAATTGAGTAGCTAATAGAACGAATTAATTTTTTAATAAAGATAGAAATATGAGGTTAAAACTAGGAATTTTCAAGGTAATTTGTGAATAATCACTCAACAAAAATCATATATTTTCATCAGAATACTTACATCGATAATTGGATAAGATCATTCAGAGAAACTATGGTCTAATAAATAAAAATAAGTTAAATATAATAAAGACTGAACAATCTTGACATATATGAATAATAGTTCTATATATAGAAAAAACTTGTTGTTATGTCCAAATTATTTATTTTCATTTTCTATGAAGATAATGACAATGTATATCAGTTGGGGGATGAAGAAAAAAATACAATTCATTAGAAGGTAATGTGTTCACTTCAAAGATGCGGATATTTGGAAGGGGAAAAATTAAAGAGATGTATGTTGTTGATAGAAAAATTATTTAAGTCTATTATTATTTGATTAAAAACATCAAAAACATGGAAATTTTGGATAACTCAGATGGAAGCATTGAAATTCTATAGTTTTGGTTAGGTAAAGATATACTATAAAGTTTCAGGGAAGTGGGATATCGAGTGATAAAACCCTAATCTTGGACTCAATAAGATAGAGAAAAGCTGAGAAATGTGGTATAATATGCTAATTTGAGGAAATAAACTAGGTTAAAAAATATTTTTTAGAGTTTTGGTGATGACACGATCTTTTTTTATTAACGGTTGTTGGAGAATAATGAGCCCAGAAGAGGTGGACACACTTATTTATTTTAAATTTTTGAATTCAATGTAGTATGAAGAAATATATTTATTAATATTTAATTTAAATTTGGATATCACTTAAAAACCAAAAAAAAGAAGGCATTAGAAAATTAAAAGGTTTTTCTATTTAAAGAGGAATGCGATGAAAAGAAAATAAATAATGCATGACTAATAGCAATGGTATTTCAATAGAAAGAATAAGTTGATTAAATAAAAATATTATCACTAATATTTATACATTTAAACATTCTAAATGTTGTGTAGGAAGATTCATTGGAATATCAGTACCATTATTAGATGGGTGTAAATATTACGTTCCATTATGGTGAGTAAGAGAAGGAAATCTATATGAAGCAGTCAATAGGTTTTATGGAAGTTGACAAATTGAACATCGGTTTTAAATAGAAAAAAAATTATAATCTGATTTATGTGTTGTAGAAATGAAATATTTTATTTGATACATTTATGTTGGAAGAGGGGTTCCTAAAGTGAAATTCCTATCATTTACATTAACATATGTAATGGGAATTTATGACATTTATCATTCTTTTTTTATATATGGATGAAATAGTTAAGGCTGGATCAGATGATGGAAAGATCTTGAAGATGTAATGTTATTTTTATAAAAACATTGATTGGAAAATATATGAAAATATAAAAATAATGTATGTATTAAGATCAATTGAGATTGGAGTGGAAAAACTTTTGTGATATCATAGAAATATTACATCTAAAAGTCGATCCAATGGTTTTTAATAATTAAATGTTAGTCTGTATTGAACAATTTGACACAAAACATCAAATTATCCATGTAAAAGTTATATAAAAAGGAAGTTGATTAGACGTAAATGGAGTAATATCACAATCTATTGATATATATTTTTGATGTATGCAGTGGTTTGTACTTGGTCAGACATTACTTATATAGTGGGATTGGAATGTCGATCCATGTAAAATTCAAGAAAGGTAAAATAAGAGGATGTAAAATGGATTGTTTAGTTTTTGAAATGAATGTATTATATTTTTTGGAGTAGGTGAAAAAGACTACTACCATACCCATTAAAATAACGGAAAATTCATGGTGTTTAACATTAATTAATTACTAATCCCAAAGAAATTGTTTTTCTATGTAAACTCATATGTGATAATTTTCTAAGGCTAACTGTTGCATTGAAGGGTCAAAATAGTTTCCTATATAATGATAAATTATTTAAATCCTAAAAATATACATTAATATATATAATATATCTATATGATATTTTTTAATGAGAAAAAAATTATACGTGCTATTCGGGGTGAAGACTCAAAGGAATTTGAAAAAATTTCTCATGGTTTATACTCTTAGTAATCCTCAGTGTTGGAGATTATGAGGAATTAACAACCAGTAAAAAAAATAATATGTTTTATACACATTACATTGTATATAAGTTCTTAGATATCCTTATACATTAATTTTATTCTTAATTAATGAAATGCTTTTTGTACCTTGATGTAATGAAAAAAACCTTGATGACACATGCTCAAGATGGGGTAGGATATGTTGGGTACTTCATGAATGATATTATATTAATGAAAAATGAATGAATGGAGGTGTAACTTCGATTTAATAGTATATGTTGATATCAAAGGCCTTGTGATGGTATCAAAACTTCCTGATTATGTCCATGACCATGATGTATTTTGTTGAAAAATTAATTTTCAGAAATTTAAAAAAAGTGACATCAATGACATAGGATGATGACACTAGCATTAAACCTACATGATTAGAGATATTTATATAATGATATTGTATTACACAATATACCATTGTAGTAGGATGAATGATTTTTGACATTAAATTCATTCTCAATGGGATCCATGGTGAGTTCCAAGACAATAACCTTGGACTTTCGGTAGTGTAGCCTAATCCCACCATGAAAGGGGCCCACATGGTTAAACACTGTGTGTATTCATAAAATCAGTTAAATTCCATACGTATTATCATGTTGAATAATATTATTATATTATATGCATTAGTAATTATTAATGTTATTTTGGTCACAAATATTCACACACAAGTTATTCGAGGGAAGATAAATGTGATTTCAAAATTTAATAAATATTTATTCACTAGGAAATGATTATTTTTTATGTGATTATATAATATTTATTTATTCCCTACCATCCCATAATATGGGGGATTTCTCAAGGTTGGTGTATTCGTCATGGAACGTGGGCGACAAAAAATGTGTTGTAGCTGAATTGACTTGCAGATGTTGGATGGTGGCCGACACTGCAGGGGGGGATGTCAGTCTGACATGGTGGCAGGTGGTGGGCATCATAAGACCATAATGGTTAATGGAATATGATTTTATAAAAATTATATGGCATGAATAGGGTTTCAGAACACTATAATGGATGATGGTGGCCATGAATGACCGTAATGTAAATGACGAATGGTGGTAGAGATACAGTGGCAAAGCATTCTCGAGAGATAGGTTCTAAAGTAATGCATTGGAATTTAGTGACTCTAGGTCCCATCAATCAATAGTTTTTTAACTATTAATTCCATGTAATGTGATTCCTCTTCCCATAATGAAGTCGGTTGTTTCTTGGGTTTTATTTGGGGCTTCCCCAAACCTAAAAATATTCTTCTATTATGGTATATTCCCAAGGTAGAAAAATAATTATTTATTTGGATACAAAAATATTTAATAAATATTTATCCCATAAATAAATTATTATAATATTTATATATTTATTAGTGAATAATTAATTGTTATTTAGTCTCTTAAATTAATAGTTATTATTTGTGGTAGGATAAATATTGAGTAGGTTTGGTGTATTGTATATGATGGTCCGATCAAAAATTTCATATAAAATATTATTTGAATAAATATTAATTTGTTTTTAGAAAAAAAATTATTTTATCTGTGAATTTATTGAATATCATGTAAATAAGAGTATTCCTATTATTTTTTAGACATGGGGTTCATCAAAAATTAATAAAATAATATAGGCCATTACACTATTATGATTGTCTAATGGTATAAATATTTAAACCTTATTATAAAATTTCAAAAAACCCTAATCACATTTTATCATGGAACACAATAAATTTTACTGTGGACACCATTATTCCCTAGAGAGTTATCCCCTAGAACATTCTGAAGAATTCATAATAATTTTCTTCCTCCACTTGATAGAATAATTTTTGCATTTATGGATTCAGTTGTGATGAATAGAAATCTCGACATGCTTCAGATCCATATATTCTAGCACCTATAGGATTTTATTTGGTGAAATTCATTCGTTATCATAATAATTGTGGATCATAATTAGATGGAAGCTACCCTTCATTCTTCTCTTATAATAATAATATAATAAGATAAATTCTACCACTTTTATTACCATTAGTAATTTAAATTCATTGTAATTCATTTCTTGTAAAAATTAATTATAATAAATTTATTAAAAGACCCTATCTAAATGTTTTGGTGCACATTAATATAGTTATTCTAGTCATAATTGTAGATGTTGATGAAAATAATGTCTGACATCGGTTCAACCCAATTCTTATGGAACGTTCAGGTTGTAGAAAAATAGGTATATACTTATTTAAAATTATTTATGATTTCATTTTCTATTTGTATTTTATGTTTTATTTATTTACTTTTCTTTATTTTTAATGTGGAAAATATATTGTGACCACTACCTTCATTTAAACAAGATTAGTCTAATGATCAATGGAGAAACAATTGTAGGAATCCATCAGGAGGTGTTGGAGTTTTCCAGTTAAATGGATTACACATCCTGATGTGAATTTTATCAAATCTAGAAAGGTTATGTGGTACATAACTAACCATATAGAATGATCATGATGATTATTTATTATAATCCATGTGTTAACCATCTAGATTGGCACACATTTTTTCAGATTACGTAGTATTTAGCTGATGCTCTCATAATTTAGTCATTGTATTTTCACAGTATAATTCAATGAATTCTCATAGTCAAAGACGCATAATTTATTTTTCACACAATGTTTGAGTCTGATAGATGAGAAAAAAATTTATTAATAAAAACATGGTGTTTTTAATTTAAATAGTCTTGGGGTCATTTAATTAATACATACATCGTGTATTTAATGTCAATGAGATTATGTTCATTTAACAAATACATACACGCTATATGTAATATAGATTATGGGGTGGTTTTTTAATTTATACAATCAAAATGTATTTAATACAAATGATGTGGTTATCATTTATGTATTTCACATAATGTGCAATGCATGTAGTGTGCAATTAACTCACATATAATATGGAATTATTTTATATGAACTATGTAATTATTTCATGTGACATGTGTTATTAATTCAAATTTAATTAATTGACACATGATGTATTTAACTCACACACGTTGTAATTAATTAATCCTAAAATGGTATATTTAATTATCCCATAATATATTATTAATTAAGACAATAAGTTCTTAATACAGGAGACATAAATTGTTAATTTACAGAGAAAAAAAAATTAATTAACATAGTAAACCCGTCTATATGTTTTATGTAAATGTTTTATGAAATTTTAATTTATCAATTAATTCCAGGTTAAATTAATAACTACATTACATGTTGCTTATAACTATATATCATGAATATAATAAAAGTAAATGGTCTTCTAGGATGATTTAGTTGGACAATTAAAACAGAATAATTAATTTCATAATAATATAATTACTTGAATTACTTCATCTTTTTTTAATAAATAAAAATTAATTGGAATTATTTCTATATATTATTGAAAGGCGTTTGTGCTTTTTTGTTGTTGATGATCATGAGTTTATATCAACACATATATGTTTTATTTATTTTAATTTAATTTCTTTCATTAGTTTTATAATTATTATTATTAAATTAAAATGAGGGTATGTGATTTATCCTTTCTTCCTTATTATTTATTGACCTGGGTGTCGATTTTTTATTTAATATATTCCCCTTAACTCATCATAGGGTTCCCCTCCCCTATGTATGAGTAAATTCATATATAATAAAAAAAGAGTTCCTAGTATAGTGGTTGTGCATGAAGTATTGAACTAAGATAAAAAACTATAGAGATGTACATGAGGTATGGATGGAAGATGAAACTCTAACTAGTGATATTTCAAAGATTTTTTCACCTAGGATCAAAGGGTTAAGTACATTACCAATAGATAAATGAACCATTAGAGAAATTACTTGATCACTAAAGTTTATATTGTTTATTTAAATTATTTTGATGATTATTTTGTATGTAGATGTTTGTTTACATGATCACATTAATGAAATAAAAAATAGTGACTGATATAATTAAAATAAAATTAATGGGTAAATTTAATATAGGCATGGTTAATTTGTTATGAAAAATCTACTTAATATGAACAAGCATGTAATCATAAGAAATTGGAAGTTTATACATAAATAAAAAATCCCTTAAATAAAATATTAAGTAGGTATAGCCTTCGAATACATAAGAAAAAATAAGATCACAGTTCAAAGTACATGAGAAAACCCTATTGGGTTGCATTCAAGTTGTATGGAATCTCCATTTTGAGTTTTGGGTTAACATATTGTAGTTTGCGTTAAGGGTTGATTTTCAATATGAGAATTCGTTAAAAATGTATGTATAGAGTTAAAGAAATCAAAATATACTATTTTCGGATTGAGGAGTCCACTAAATGGATGAAGAAGCTACAAGCTAATGAATTATGAATGTTATGCCTATCTAAATACCTTTTAATATATTGTCAAACCTTTTTGTTAGTTGTAGAAAGGGGCATATAGATCCTTTCTAAAATAATATATATGAGATAGGTTATTCTGAAACCAATGGAGAAGGATATTGAGATTTGAAAAAATATCAAGAGGTTAGGAAAAATAATATATAATATTTATTAAATTATATCCTATAGAAATAATTATAAAACAAAAATATTCATTAAATTATTGTTAAATATGGAAAAAATCATTGTTACACTATGATAAATTTTATAAAGATTAATTCCTCACAAACTACTGTCTACCTAGTTAGTGGATGTTTTTATAAATTGGACTATATCAAGAAATTTTATAACATATTCTAGAATATATATTACACGTTTTCCAACTCACACTACATGAAAGGGAAGGAAGGATTCCTAGATGAGATACATTGGGATTCTTCAATTTTTTGCCGCATCAGAATATCCGTTATTTAGAGAAAATAATAACACAAAAAAACTTCAATTCATATAACATTGTATCTCATCATCTATATATTGAGACAAATAAAGATATACTTTAGTTAAATGATATTTTTACTACACTATAGAAGTGTAAACCAATAGAGGAAACATAGGTATTGATATTGTCTTTAATATGCTGATGTATATCAGGTAGTGATGTTTGGTCTTCCACAAGAATGAGTAAATATCCATTAATTTCATATTATGATCCTTACCTTCTAGGTTTTCCTATTTCATATAGATATGAAATTAATAGCTCAATAATATTTTTAGTAGGCTTCATCAGTTAGATAAGGGTTTTGGGGAACACAGTTCCACAACCCTAACATTGAAAAACATGAAATACAATGTTGAAAAACCAGGACTATTTTATGATAAACAGTTCCTTTTCAATTTCCTTCAATGAGACAATATATATTTAGGTAGTGTGGAAAAAAGTGTCCATTTTCAACTTAATTGAATTGAAAGATCAATTTTATGAATTATTATTAAAAAATTAAGAAATAGATTTCCTTTACATAAAATATAGTAGTCATGGATTATAATGATATTATTTTACATCTTGTTTTTTTAATACTTTTGTATTTAATGTAAGAACATAATAAGTAAGGTGTGTTGTCCTATTTCCATGAAATGGTGATTCCTATGTCTATAGTGAGAAGAACATATAAACATTATAATATGTAAGATGTGTTCTCTATGGTATTGCAGAATTTGATTGTTATGTTATCTATGTAAAGTACATGACTCCATAAAGTAGTGTTGAAATATATAATAGATGCAAAGGTGGTTACCATGTTATAGGTGAAAAATTCATAACTTTTTATTTCCATGAGAATTGATTAATGATTAACTATTATATTTCATTAATTCATACCTATACATTCTTCTCAGTGATCTGCTAGACAAAATGAGTCATTATTTATTTGGAAATTAATTTTCTTATTTTGTTCTACTATTATCTAAAAATTCAGATACACTTGATTCTTTCAAATAAAACATTTGTAATAAATGATTCATATTATTATAAGAATCATAACCACTGGTCAAAATATACTTCTTTGTCAATTAAATCTATATTTTTTCAATTATATATCAAATATGTTATTTAGACTCTTTGGAAGAAATATTATTATGTATATGACATTAATACATTTTATACTATGAAACCATTAGAAATAAAATAATTCCAATAATATTTTGGAGTTAGTTCAATCTTGGTGGAATTATCAATTCCCTAGTGAAGGTAGAGTTAAATTCATATAATCTTAATTAAATTACAGTTCGAACATTTTAGGATTGATAATTGAATGTGATGAATGCATATGGTAGAAGATATAGGATCCTTTGAGATAGTCTTTCAGATAAAATATTAATATAGTATACATCGATAATTAAATATAGATTGAGGGTTTTTCCTATTCTCTCATTAACATGTTCACATCATAGTGATGGTAATAGAATAATTTAGATTGATAATAAGTAATATATATATATTGTAGTCTGTTGTTATCCAATTCCATAAACGTTTTGTAAAAATAGTGTAAAAACTAACCATATTAGAACTATATATAATAATGTATATAAAATATGTAATGAAATAAAGAAATTCAATTATGTCACAGCTTCATTTGTTTGCTGGTGTCCATTTTTAATGTTTGTGAAATTTGTAAATTTACACCATTAAAAACACAAAGTGTGACATATTTAATGATCATATTACTACTAATGATATTAAATCCCTAAAGTTACAAAAGTTATAAAATCATACAAACTATATTTCTATGAGTTTATCAAATATCATTTAGAATAGTTGAACTAATAAATACTTTAGTTGAATATTGGATCTAGTTGAACATGTTGGCATACAAACATTAAACACCACATGTATTTGTGTGATAAATTTTTCTAAATACATATACAATATAGAAATTTTATTACCATAGTAGTGGTTATATATTCACCCTAGTGGGTGATATATTATTTAATAAGATTAATAAATCATATAAAGAGTGGTAGCTTACAGATAACTATGATTTATGATTTCTTATAAATTCAAAGACTTATTCTGGGTACCAAAATTAATTTTGTAATTTGGTGGTTTTTGTAATGTTGTTGGTGGATATTTATCCAAAAAATATTTAGATGGTAAAAGGGAGGTACCAGAAAGTATTGAATATTTATAGTAACCCATAATTATAAAATAAATTCTGAATATAATTTTTATATCTAAAATGATCATAATATTAATATTCAGATGTTATGTCCACTTACATTGGTGGTTAATATTATGTACATATCTATATAATGTGACAAACAATGTTTCTAAAATCAAATAAATCTTTTATGGAATGAAATTTTCTAGGATCATTTTTTGGGAATAATAAAGTATAATAATCGTAGAGTATTCTTTTAAAAAGTTGATTCTATGTGCCAATAAGAGGTTAGTGGGATCACAATTATTTTCCAAGATAGATATGTCTAACAAAATATAGATTAAAAGTAATATGACTTATAATTATATAAGGCTAAATAATTCTTCTAAATATGATGTAAGTAATTTCTAAAATTGTAGGGAACAATATCTACCTGTACAGATCAATTGTTTCTTAAACCAACTCACATTACAATGTTTAAATTGTATTGAAGAAATATATTATAGAATAATACATAAGAATTATTCATGTATCACATGGTATTTATAATGTATAAGTTATATAATCATAATAGGTTTTAAAATATCTATCTCACATTCCATTATATGTACACAATTTTGACCTATCTTATGTATAAATCATAAATATAAAATATCAAACAAGGATAGGATAAGAACATAGTATTGATGTCAGAACAACCCAATAGTTATTGAGAAAAGAGAACAGGATATGTTCATTGAAATTGGAGAAATAAAAATACTTGTTATTATCTAATATACAACTAGTAACATATTAAAGTAGTTGATATAGTATCCCAGTAAGGCTTAGGTAATATGCATGTGTTAAACATGTTAAATCCAGTAGTTTTTATATCTATATTATGTTGAGTATGTTTCATCATCTAATGGAGCATAAGAAGAAATTTCAAAAAAAATTGGAATATATTTTTGATTTGTACCTGGTTAAGAAATTTCAATTATATCATGATTATATTGTTTATATGGTATTTTCAAAGATGAAAATGATTCCAAATAAAAAACAATATATTTGTTCATATCATATCATGAGGGATTTTATCATAAAGATGATGTCATAATAATCATATCATCTATATGTATCTTGGTGGACTCAAAAACTATATACATTTCACAAAAAAGAATGTTTATCATGTGAGGCTAAACAAATGATTCATTAATAGTTAAATCTAGTGTAAGTGAGAGTTTATTGGAGTCTAATCCCACCAATTAACAAAAATTCACATTAGATAACTAGGTGTTTGATATTAATTAATATCTTATCACATCAAGCTTTTTTTTCTGTGAAGTTGCATGTGATGAGGTCATATGGGTAATTGTCGCATTGATAGTTCTTAGATATTCAAATCCATGAAGAGTACCTAGAAGTTACATGATAGCGTTTTTAAATATATTTTCTAATTTTGTGTGATATAATTTGATGAGACATCAATGATATAGTCTCTTTTGAGACTGGACTCATATAACATTCAAACACTTTTTCATGGCCTATTACCTTGATTATTCATTGCGAAGGATATTATGAGGATATAAACCTCAAGTAGAAAATATATATTTATATGTTTCATTGAAATTTCTTGTCTGTGGAAATGTTCAATGACACATATAATTTTAATATTACTCTTAATATATATCATGAGTCATGTACTTTGATGTATTGATTAAAATTGTGATAATATATATTCGCAGTGAAGTAGGATACATTGGGTGCATCAGGAATGATATTGTATTAATTAATAGAATAGCCAATGATGTATCTATTTAATTTAAGAATGATAGATGGTATTTCTAGTCCATTGATGAGAATATAACTTCATAATTAATTCATTGGAAATGATTGTTTTTATCATAATATTAATTTTAAAAAATTCAGAGAAATATACATCATGAAAAATAGATGATAACCCTATTCAGAATCATTATTGATTAGAGATATCAAGATAAATGTATTCAATTACCTATTGTCCATTCTTAGGAGGATAAATGTCATTGTGATATTTTATTTTTTCTCTATGAGATCCATGGAATGTTTCTAAACAATGACCCTATACATTTTGTAGTTTTTCAAAATTCCACTAAGATATTGTCCTAGAGGGTCACACAAAAGTCTCTTTATAGTCATAGTTAAATGTTATTTGAATTTAATATTTTTGATAAATATTGTTATTGTATGTGGTTTAACAATTATTCATGTCAGTTTGATCACAAATATTCAGTCACCAATTATTATAGAGAAAAAATAATAATTGAATATTTATTAAATATTTATTAAAAAGGTAATTTACTATTTAGTTCTCTTAATGTATTATATGAATTTATTATGGTTTATTCACAAGGTAAAAAACTATTTATTTACAGAATTACCTGAATATTGAATAACAATATATTTACTAATTCAGTGAATATAATTTCCATATATTTATTCATGAATAATACAATTGTATTTATTTAATTAAATGATTAGTCATTATTCATGTATTGATAAATATGGAAGATGATTGATGACTCGAGTTTTATTGTCCAGAAAGAAATATCATGGTAAATATTATTTTAAAAAATATATTTATTTATTTATTTGATAAAATAATATTTAATTAATCTGTGAGGTTTTTACATGTCAGGTAAATAATAATAATATTTCTATTTTAACATATACATGAGGGTTTCAACGGATTACGAAAATAATATGGGCCATTGCAGAAGTATTATTTTCTAACAATAACACTATTATAACAAAATCATGACATTTTCTAAAACTGCAAACACATTATATCACTGTGCATAATGAGTTTTAGAGAGGATTCATATCAAGACTAATAGATTTCTCATCTATAACACTGTATAGAACACATATCATTTTTCCACCTTAATAAAATAGATTCATTATTTCCTTAAGTGATTAATTTCTAATCAATGATAATCACTGAAAAGAATTAGATCCACTGAAGCTTGCACTCAGTGGATTATATGATGATGGTAAGAGGTTTGGAGAACATGTCTCCATCACTACATGAGGGAATATACCCTTGATTCCTCTAACCCAATGATATTATGTTAATATGGAGTCTATCAATTCGATAAATTAGAGTAGATTGCATGTTAGGTAATTCTTTTCTCATATAAAAAACTTATAGATAATATGTGGAAAGATCTCCTGTTTAGAATTTTAACAAATATTCATCTTGTTCATTAGGTCATTCTTGATGAATTTGATATAAAAACAATTATTCTAGGGCCCACAAATCATTCCATATTCCTTCTACAACCTTCATATATGATCCTATTCTTTAGAAATGATGATCCTCTAGGATGATATATTGATTCTATCTTTGTCAAATATTCTAACACCTATAATATCATGATAGGATTTGTGCTTACCTTTAGAAGAACAATGTTAAGAAGGATGTCATGAGTTGAGAAGCTTGTTAGATTAATTTAAATAAAATCAGAGTATAATTATAAAAAATTTGAAAAACAAATGATTGGGTTGTTGAGATTTCTTAAGGATATTTAAATAAGTTATTAAATAGGATTTCTTATTTTCAAAACAAAAAAAATCCACCTGGCTGAAAATATGAAATTCATTTCACAGAAAGACAACATCAACTTCAAGTATGATTTTATTCGAAATTTTATAGAGAATAAAGTGATATATATATATATATAAGATAATGAAATAAAAAATCAAGTGTACATGTTCACTAATATGATAGTTTTGGAAAGTATAAGAAAACAATATCTCATAGTGATGTTGGTCTGTGTAAGGATAGAATTAGAGGGTGAGTTTTTTTTTAATATTATATAGAATTTAAAATAAACTATTTTAAATTATAATAAATAATGATAATAAAATAAATATTGGAGCTAGATCACAAAAAATATTAAATGAATGTTTAATCAACTAATTTGCAGAAGGAGTTCAGTTAAATCCTATGATGGGTCCCTATGTCTCCTCCCCTCAAGGATTGTGAGGTTTTGGATTATTACCTTTGAATTAACAATAAATACCATGTTCATAAAAAATTTACATTTTGTTTTTCCAAGGGAAGGATGTTTCAATAATGGATTTGATATTTTCTTTTCCCAGATGTTTTCATGTTATTTTTCTCAGTATCATAGTAGAAGGTTAGTCTCCTGGTAGAAGGATGATCTCATCATAGTAATCATGATAGATCGGTGGTATCACATTATCAGGTTTGATCACAATAGTAGGTTGTCTAATAGAATCATGTTGGTATCATAGTAGTAGGTCGACTCTAGTTAGATTGTGGTCTCATCATAGAATGTCGGTATCTTTATAGCATGTTATTCTCGTGGTTGTAGGTGGGGATCATAGTAGTAGGATGGTCTCACAGTAGTATGCATGATAAAAGGATGGTCTCACGATTGTAGTTTGGTCTCATGGTAGTTGGATGATTTGTTGGTCTTAGTCATAGTATCAGGTTGGTGTGATGGTAGCAGGTTGGTTCAATGTAGCTTGTTGGTCCCATGGTAGAATTTTGGTACCATAATAAAAGGTTAGTCTCATGATCATAGTTACGTTAATAGTTTGGTATCATTGTAGAATATTGGTATCATTATTGTATTCATAATAGCATGTTGGTATCATGGTATCATGTCATTTGATTATATAAGGTTGGTCTCATGGTATTAGTCATTGTTAAAGGTTGGTCTCATAGTAACATGTTGGTTTCACAATCAGACATTTCGAAATTTTCTGTTTTTCCTATAATTTCATAAATATGACATTTTATCATAAATATGGTTCTAGAAAATTAAATAATATTAATTATGTTCTACTTTAAAAATTATATTCATATACTTTCTTTCTTATAAATATTAAGCCTTTAATATAGATAATCCGTGTGAAATAGTTGAGATCCACATTAATATTTTATTAATATGTGACCTATTATAAATTCTAATGGTATCACGTACGTATCTCTAATGTTAATATATTTCCCTAATTCAAAAATTTTATATCTTTCTTCATGTTTAAATTAGCTAGATTTTTGTTCATGAGCCTTGAATAGTTGTCTACCTCCACTATGAGCTACCATGTTTATGGTTCTTGGTATGATCAGTAGATTGGTTCGTACTCTCTTTTCAACATCATTGATTGTCATTTTAAGTGGATCTTGTTTCTCCTTAATTTTTTTTCATTTCCTACAAATGTTTAATTATTTTAATTCTCTTATCTTTTTGATATCTATTCCACAACAACATCATCTTTTATTTACCCTATTTTGGTAAAATTGTTTTCGGAGATTTCTGGAGAGGTAGGGGATTAATTTCATGTCCAATTTTATTTTTAAATCATAATGTTGTAATAATTTATACCTTTTTATATGTTGAATTTAACCTTAATAAATAATTAATAATTTTGAATAATTAATATTGATTTTTTTATAAATATAACACATGTTTCCCGTCATGATAAAAGTTTACAAATTTTTTTTCTAGATAGTGTTCTATCAATTCATATGATATGTTTTAATAAGTTAGTGTTTATGGAATTTAATAAATAAAATAATGCAAGAAGTGATAATTTTGAAAAATATAAATGAAGCATATTTAAAATATTAAATATGGTAGTTATTTTTAGATAAATAATAAAGAGGCATGTTAAACTATTTTAAGATAATTTTATTTATTGGATAATTATTAAAGTTGAATGTTAATTAAAATTTATCTTCCAAATAAATCAAAAATACTGAAATTTGTGCTTGAATCATTTATAAATAATTAATAACTATTGATATATGACGCCTTATGTGTCCATTGGTTGTAACCCATGATAAATGAATTGGTTAACATAATATGACAACTAAGTAGTTTTTTATGAAGATAATTGTTTTGGGACAAGTTTGTTGTTTTCTATTAAATATTGAATGACATGTTTATATGTCCCAATTTCCCTATTAATAGACTTCTTCTTTTTTTTTTGTCTGTTTTCTCTAGATGGGAGTCTTGGGGTGTGACATGATTTACGATTGGGATGGATAATGGTTTGAGATTTATAGATGGTGAGGATGAAATTTTTTCAATAATCGGCACCTATAACCGCATAATAGTTAGTGATATTTATGGTGGTGTTATAGATGGAACTAATACTTATAGTATGGGTTAAAGACTCTATTTCCCACTTTTATGGGGAAATCTAGGATGATTTTTTATAATTAATATTATTTTATGGCTGAATGGGTTCTTTTCTTTTTTCTTTATTCCTTTCCACATTTCATGAGGTTTATAGTGGTCTATAGTGTATACATATATTTTATGATATATTTGGGAGAGTCCTAGAGTACCTAAATTTATTAAATTACAAGGAAAATAATTATTCTATCCAGTGATATTGGATATTAATGAAATGATAATGATAATTCTAGAAGAACTCTGGGATGGTTGGTTTATGTCTTGAAGGCATGGAAACTGGTTGATTATTATGTAATTGTAATTAATTAATGTAATGTGAAATGATTGACATTAATAAATAATGAAATGAATTGTTGAATTATTACATGATTATTTAATATATATTCCTTAGAGGTGGCAGGAAAGTGTCCAAGTGATTGGAGATAATGTTGATCATAAGAATAGGTTGATTCTCATATAGTGGTTAAAATATCTATATATATATATATATCCCAGATGAGATGTAATTTCCTATGTTACCCCAACCCTGTCAGTAGGGTGACAGACACACAGTGGACTATGTGAGGGTATTTCCCCTAACAGTTAGGTTAACGAGGAACATATGAATCACTCTCCCCTATTTCCAGGCTCTCTAATCCATGTAGTATTATGTTTTGGTATAGATGTTGGATATCTTTCCAATATATTTTATACAGAGCGATGTAATAGCTTTTGGATATTTCACAGGCATGTATCTCAAGATATGTAATCCTAGGAATTATTATTGGTATGTTATTTATGGGATGTGTTGGATTGAGGTATAATACACACAATAAAAGTTGTTGTGGCTCGAAAAAACTAATTTTTCACTATATGGAGATGTGGATGGGATGATTAGTGGACGTGAATGATGGGGTGAATGGTACAAAATGATGAAATAATGTGATTTATGAAATTTATGGTATTATATAATAGCCAAAGTTTCTTCATTACATCTTACATTTGGATATAGAGAACATAGGGCATGCGACATTGGGGAACCGAGGAAAACTAATAGAGATAATGTAGCAAGGTAACTTCTTTCATATTTTGATGGATATTATATTATTCTTGTTTGAAATAATTAATGAGAGAGACATGTGGATATTTGGAACATAGTATACCTATTTAGGTGATTAGTTAGATTCACTTATTTAAAAATAGGGATAAGTAAGCTTTTATTTATTTACATAGGAGGATTTAGGGTGTATCCTACTGAATATACATATTATGTTCACCGAATTTTTATATTGGCCATTTTTTAGGATTGTAGGAGATGGTTAGTGATCAGGATGTACATTACGAGCTCTTAGTGTTGTTTGGGAGCCATTTGGTATTCTAGGACAGTGATGAGGATTTTATATATAGTAGTTTTAATTTACCATAGAGTTGTTTTAGTATATATAAAATTACATGAATGTATTTTGTATCTATTATTTTATATTGAGTTGGAGTTTTAAAGTTGTTTTATCCTATTTATATATTTCCTTTTGTTTTTAGAGTGTAATGCATCCCATTTGTGTTTAATATATACCATCAGTTCATGTCACCAACTTGTGGACTATTAGAGGTAGGCTTCAAGTGCCATTATATATTATCATTCATGGTCATCTAAGGAGGGGTACCATTGGTGAGAGTGTTTTATGAAATCGTGGTATTAATGTTTTATGATGAAATAAAGGATAGAGTTTCAAAACTCAAATTTATTAGGATGAAATATTTTGGAAGGTTAATAATTCTAGCTAAACTCTATAAGAGATGTATACAAGAGAGAAAATCTGGGAAAGAGGTATTTAGGACCACCATTAATCTAGTGTGATGTCCTTTTTTTACCAAGCCTAAAAATAAATGTGATCTCGGTTGTGATGTAGAGACATATGAAATAATAATGCATCATTATAATTTTCACCAATGTTTAAAATGTTTAAGAAATGGGATTATGCTAAACATTAATTACTTTATTAATCTTAAATATCACATATTCTAGTTTAATGAGTCCCTACCAATTTTTTCTTTTTTAGTTAATGATCCAGGTCAGTATATTTTCCATGTTCATGCCGAAGATGATCAACAGGATGTGCTAGTAAGTCACCATGGAGTAGTGGTCGATGAAAAAGACGCTTATAGGATTAATCTTTGAGAATTTTAGTAAAATTATATTTCTAACTATGATATATCTATGTTAGTCAGAGTGATTAATGATTTTTTTAAGGTGGAGGAGATAGCCTTCAGTTCAATCTGTGCTCAGAAGGAGCACTAGGTTTTGTTATCACTAATGGTGAAGTGGGGATCATCGATGGAATGGTGGTTCTTGTTACTCAGGGATCACGGGTAGTCACCTATATCAAATGATTAATTTTGATTCTATTTTCAAGTAATGTTTCCTTCTTGGATGATGACAGAATTCAGTCACCAAGAGCACCATAACCATTGATATGGGAGTTCTAGAGTTTTGGGGCATCTAATCAATTTCAGATCCCTTTATTGATATGATTCAACAATATATCTATATAACAAGGCTAGGGTGAGTAATTTCATGGAATCATTTAATCCATACATCCAATGAAAGGTTACCTAATTTATGAAACCAACATATATCAAGGTACTAGATAGAGAATATGTATTTGAGACAATAATATCCTTGATCAAATCATTTTGATAAGTGAGTCATTAGTATTCCCAAAATAGAGTAGTTATGGTCAAGGGTTCCCATTTTCCAATATAGAAGAGTTTTCATATGTATAAGGGTAGGACCCATCACATTAAACCTCATTTTTTCAGGGGAGACGACTATCTTGATCCTATCTGGGGACCAACTTCTCGATTTTCTTATGGAGGGTGTGGTCATCAATGATGAGAGTGTCAGACTTTCAAAGTAGGAATCATGTGAATGATATTCCACTTTAGGTTATGTTTTTGTGGTTTTTCCAAGTAAGTAAAGAGCATTAGGGTGATCCAAATATTGGTCAACAGATGGTAGATATAAAGGAATATAAAATCTCCATGATGCTCTTTATCCTACGAGATCATGGTGTACCCATGGATGTTTTCATCATTCAGGACTATGAGGTTATAGATCAGGTTATGACTAGTTTAATGCTTCATAGTTTCAGGTTCTAGGTGATCCAGAAGACATTCAAGGTACCCTTTTGTTTTTATTTATTATATGTATTGATTTTTTCAATTCAAGAGATACACACACCTTCTTATAACTTTCCCTATTTTTTTCTTTGGGTCATTTGGTTTTGAGGCTTCTAGTTTCCTTGGAGTTGACTACACTAGTTGGAGGATGAGAATATATGTTTGAAGTATGAAGAGGTTATTATAAGGTATTGGTAAATTAAATCATTTGGGGAAACTTCCTATATTTATAGATACATTCATATTATATCAACCTTGACCTGGATCAGTTGTATACAGTGTACGATATACTAGATTGCTTCAAGAGATAGACTAGGTTCTATGATATTGATAGAGGTTACCATGTTTTTTTGGAAACTATGACCCTTATATGGTTTAGTGGAATGTTTAATCATATTAATGATGTTTGGGTTGATGTTGATCTCATCAGAAGTTTATCCAACGATGTTTCACATGGTTTCTGAAGAATACCCTGATGTATTTCATGAGGAGGTTATGGAATTACCCAGATATTAGTAGATGGAGTTCATGATAGAGCTACAAAAAATTGATTCATTGATCATGATATATCTATATAGGTTGATGCCTTATTATTTTTGGGTGTCTTAGGTACAGATCAATGTTCTTTTTCAATGAGTCTTTGTTCCATCGTGTATGACACCTTAGGGTGAACGAATTCTGTTTGTAATGAAGGATGATGAAAATATACATTTATGTATCCATTACCATCACATGAATTAGATGATAGTGAAGAATTTATACCCTATTATATAGATTTTTTAATAATTAGATAAATTAAATGGATATATATAGTTCTCAAAGATTTATTTGATTTCCAGATAACATCAGTTGTGGGCAAAGTATGATGATATTCTTAAAAATGCATTCTGATGTCGTTATTGTCATTTTGAGTTCATTGGGATGACATTAAATGTGATGAAAACTCCATCTATATTAATGATTTTTATGGACACTATGTTCTGAGTGTTTTTGTATTAGTTTGAGGTGGTTTTCAATTCCAACATCCTTGTGTACTCCACATCCTTTGGGGAGAACCCAAAAAAACCGTTGGTAGTTTTGGGAGTTCTCAATCATCAAAAACTATTTTAAAATTTATCAAAGATTGTGTTTTTGGATTATAAGGTAATATTACTTTGTCATGTCATGTCCCATCATGGTGTTTCTATGGATACCTTGAATATTGAGATGGTTGTTTTTTGGAAATCCCCCACACTATTACAGCTTTGTAGAGTATCCGTGATCAAACAGGCTTCTATTAGAGGCTTAGACCCAAATTATTGAAGATTGTGAGTCATATGACATCCTTGAATATAAAATATTTGGAATTATTATGGATGTAATAGTGTAATTTTGATTTTTAGTACATTATGGGGAATCTAGTCAGTACTAATGTTCTCAATTTTGAAGAAGGGGGAGTTCAGATTGAGATTTTATGTGATGTTTCACATCTTCACTTACGTAGTTTTTTGATATAATAGAGGGATTTTTTTTCTTATTGGTATTAGAATTTATTACCCCATGGACATAACAATGAACCAATGATCGTAATTTGAAATATGTTGTCATTTATCATATGTTTTGATAAAATTACATCATCAACAAACACTTCTTGGTTATCACAAATCCAAAGAACATGAGGCATGTATTCTCCCTATATTACTTGAACATCTGATAAAAAGGTGGTTGAAATTATAGAAGGTTCTTGAATTTGATATTTTATATAAATAAATAATGTTAAATTTTGTTTCTTATACCCTAAATAGAAAGTCATTTAGTGATATTTTGTATGATTATAGAGATTATTGGGGTGTCTGGAATATATCATAGAGATTCATCCTGATATAGGAGATGTTGGTTTAAGTGGATGACTTTTTTAGATGATATTGTAGTCCTTTTTGGTGTAGAAGGAAGAGGAGCCACAACTAGGGGATTTAGATTTGGAGGTATAGAGATATCATGTTATTTGTGGTGATGCACTTGAAGATTGGTTTGAGGATGATCAACAAATGGTGTTATTCATGGGAATGAATTTCATTCATTTAGTGATGCATTAGTAAGTTCACCATGAGTTTCATCATTCACTTATGGTGTTATATCACTGCATTATAAATATTTACCAAACTCTGAGAGATTAGTTTTGGTGTACTACATTGAATTGTTTTATTTTTGAGTTTTGTCATTATGAATGGCCTTCTAGAATGTGAAGTATAAACATCATGTTCCAAATGGTTTTCTCTAACAATTAGATGTTCCTCAGTTGATTTGGGAGGGTGTTTCAATGGAATTCATCACTAGTTTACCAAGATTTTTGGGAGACTATGAAACTCTATGGATGTTGGTGAACTATTTGATTGATTTGGATAACTTTTCAGTGATCAAGGTGTTGAGATGTGGGGAGTTTTTTTCAAGTATGTACCTTACATTGGAAGGGAGGATCTAGAGATTCCCATGGAAGATTATCCATGATCATGATCTATATTTTAACTCAAGGTTGTAGATAGGTGTTGAACATAATTTTTAATTTAAGTTGTTCCTTAGCTATTTTTTCATCTGTAGATAGACAACCAGATTGAGTGAAAAATACAATCTCTTGAAGACATGTTTAATTCTTATGTATTATATAATAGAGTTATTTAGATGAGGTACTTTATATTTTTTTATAATATTTAAAATAATATTGTTTCCTCTACCATTGGTATTACACTATTTGATGATTTGTGTAGGTGTATTAAATTTTCGCCATTATGTTTTACTTGGGTCAGTGATTCAGTAATTCTATAGAAAAAACAGATACAGAGAATGACAATCATGGATGGATTATTCATTAGTGTTTGAAGAAAATGTAATATCACTAGAGTTCCAATTCCTACCATTTGAATATAACACTAGATTTCAATGTTAGATGTCATGAATTCCTAAAGGTGAATCCTCATCATGGGTAGTGAAGGTTTCTACATGGGAGTATGCTTTCTCCTTTGTTAGCTGGACTTTTTGTAGTGTTTTCTCATATTGGAGCCAAAACATAT
Source organism: Viscum album (assembly GCA_963277665.1). Lineage (NCBI taxonomy): Eukaryota > Viridiplantae > Streptophyta > Magnoliopsida > Santalales > Viscaceae > Viscum > Viscum album. Next base: position 1,441,525,629 of record OY728145.1, on the reverse strand, counting down.
ATAATAGAACATAAACTATATATGAGCTAGATTCATGATTTCATTCGTGTATAATAGCTTCACCATCATCTTTATGATGATTATCAGATCATATATTGGGTAATGATCAATGTTAATGATGATGTGAATTATTAGGAGTGGCCTATGGAGATCTACGACCACCAAGTGATGGTGTTTTATAGGAGATCTTTCCCATTGGTTCATATCCTTTGGTGGCACAATGGTGTGGAGGAGTGTTCTTGGGAATGTGATTCATATATGTGCACATAGTATCAAGAGTATTATATGTTTAACTATTCTCTTGTATGATATTTACCATTGTATGTCTTATGAGATGGACCCCTCTTCCTTTATGACTTATTTATTGATTTCCCCATTTTTGAGAGGAACCACCACTTGCAAGATGGTTTCATGGTTTGGTTCCATATTTCTATAACTAGGATTTTTGTGGTCCCATGATGGTAAGATGGAATATTTCCCTCAGTTAATGATTTTACCTAGTTATTTTTTTATGCCTTCTATGACTGATAGTGTTCTTGATAAAGATAGATCTGTAAGAGGTATCTAAAGGGTTGATTTCATGGACCCATTATACCCGTTATCAATGTGAACTATTTTAATTATTAGAATGATAAATATTTAAGGGGAATCGCATTTAATATCGTAGTTTTTAAATCAATATTTATTATCTTTTTGTCGAACTGGTTGTTCCAAAGGGTTATTTGTGCTCATAGTTTCACATAAATTGTCATGTTTTTAGGTATCATGGTTGTGGTTTGATCACATTTTAGAATATTGGATCATGGTAGGAGGTGGTATCCTGGTTGTAGGTTGGCCTAATTATTGTAGGTTGATCTTATGGTAGACTAGTATAACGGTAGTAGGTTTACCTCATAATATTAATAATAATGGATGGTTGGTCTCATGGTAGTAGTAACGATATCATCATGGTCTCAAGATCTAGAATTTTCAACATCATAATTTTTTCCAAAATGTCATAGATATTTAATTTTATAAAAAATATGTTTTTTAATCCATAAATAAAGCAAATTATGGACCATTACAAAGATGATATTTATAACCTTTCTTTCATAAATTTCCAACAATTTTAATATATATCACTCCCATAAAGAATTGATATGTACATTATCAATTAATTAATTCTTGACTAGCTATAAATACTTATCGTCTAATATACATAACTCTAAAATGAATATTTTACCTTCTTTGAAATAATTTCTTATATTTTTTGAGTCCAAGTGAACTGATTTTTTAATTCTGAACCTTAAAGAGTAATCATTATCCACTAAGAGCCACACTGTTTGTGTTTGTATGATTTTTTAAAAGTTCTGTACAAACTCAATTTTATGTATCATTTTGTCACATTAATTTGAGGTATAATCTTGTTCTTATTTCATTTTTTCTCTGTATCTACAAAATTTAAATGTTTTTAATGCACTTATATTTGGGGCATCAAGGAGGAATCATCCTTATATTCTATTTACCGTGTGTTTTGTGAAATGTGTTTGGTAGCTTCTATGATATGTAGGGGACTCATTTCTTCTCATTTTCTACATGAAATCAAAATGTTATCATTCTTTATTCCTTTGTGTTATAGTGAAATTAACCATAAAATATATTAAATAAATTTAAATAATGAATCATGGACTTTTTATAGTGAACAAATGAATTTTCCTCCATGATAATATTTTACCTTTTGTATTTTAAAGATAGAGTTCTATATATGTTTATTCTATTATTTAGAATGTTGTTGCAGTTGGAAATTTATAATGATTTTTTTATAAATAATAAATAGGAACATTAAAATATTGAAATATCATTAATATTTTTTATAAATAAAAAAGATTCATGTTAAACAGTTTAAGAATTGTAATTATTATCAGATCAATAATAAAGTGGAATGTTAATTGAAATAATATTTCATTATATTTAGATGAAACTAGAAGTTATAATTGAAGAATGTTTAAATAATTTAATTTTATCCATAGGTAATTTCATTGTTTTAATATGTTTATAACTTATAATTATTTAATTTTTTAATACAACATAGTAATAAACATATTTTTTGATTAATATAAATTTTTTGTGCTTAAAACCTATTTTATTTTGAGGTCATATTCCATGATGTTAGGGAATAGTTTCCCAAATTATAGATTGTTTTATTGGATATTTGTTTGTTTTATCTGGATGTGTGCATTGTAATGAAACATTATGGGAACATGGGATGGCTGATGGTTTCAAAATATATGTGTGGGGAGGCCTGAGATTGTGGAAATAGTAGGTGGCATTGATGGTGGGGTGCATGCATGGTGGTGTTAGTGATGGAACTAGAACATATTGAATGGGTTGAAGCTATGATTTCCCATTGTTATAGGGATTTATTGGATTCCTCTAAAATGATTAATATAAAATAATTGTTGGATATATGGGGTTCTTTTTTTTCAATTCCTTTCCTCGGTGCTTGAGGTAGATGGTTGTGTATGGTATTTATATCTATTTTATGGTAGCTTTGTAAAATTCATAGAGTACCTAAAATAATGGAATGATAAAGAATAATAAATATTTAAACATGTGAAGTTGGTGGTTTAATGTAATTATAAAGATAATTCTTGAGGAACCATTTAATAGTTCTTTTATACTTAGAGGGAATATAAATCAGATCATGAGAATGTTAATGTAATTATTAAATGTAATGTGAAATGTATAATGGAATGAAATAGTTTAATGTCATTTTTAATTTTTCTATAAAAATATGATATATAGTCGTCACCAGCAGAAAATAGATGTCAGAGTGACGATAGATATAGTTGAGCCTAAAACTATGTTTATTCACAGAGTGTGGTTAAAATATACATATATATATCCTATATGTTTTGTATTTTCATACTCTACCACAACCATATTGGTATGGTGACTGAAACCAAGTGGACCTTGGGAGGTTGTTCCCCCCAACATTCAGGTTATTGAGAAATATATGAATGACTAACCAATCCTTCCCTACACTTTTATCCTCGTAGAATTATATAATAGTATATACAGTGGTTATCATTATCATTTATGTTGGTAGAGGGATATAATGGATTTTAGTTATTTCAAAAACATGTATCTCTATATATATTATCCAAAGGATTATTATATTTATAACATGTGTGGTATTTGATGGATTAAGGTTTAATTCATGATATACAGGTTGTGGTTGTTCCCGAAAGCTACTTGGATACTATCTAGAGATGTGGATGTGATGATGAGATAATTTGATGTACGTGGTACATGGTATATAATGGTGAGACAATATGATTCATGGTGTTTATGAGATAACATAGTAGACTATGTGTCTTCAAGATGGATTACTTTTTCAAAGAGATGGATCATGGTGTTTTTTATTGGGAATAATCGAAAATCTATTTGGGAAGTGGATTAGGGTACCTTGTTTGATATTATGTAAGAAATTATATTTTTATTGTTTGAAATACTTGGTGAGATATCAATGGTCAGGCTGAGAACTTCTCATATCTATTTATTTGATAATTTATCTTTACTTGTTTATTCAGAGGGCTTTAATTTTCTTACATTACAGTTTTCACGAGAGGATTCAGGGAGGATCCTATTGAGTATATATTTTATTCTCACCCTATGTATATATAAAATATTTTTGAGACCACAATAACTGTTTCATGATCTTCCCATAAATCAGAAGTTTGTGGTCTTGTTCATGAGCTATTTTATATTTTAGGTCACTTCAAAAGATTTTACTTTTGGTAGTTATATTTTACCATGTAGTTTTTCAGTATGTATGTCATTACATGTATATATTTCATATCTTTTCTTTATTTTGATCAAGACTTGTATTGTTGTTTTATAATCTCTATTTCCTCATGTTCATCATAGATGGAAATTCATCCAATTTTTGTGTATAATGTACCATCGATGCTTGTCACCTAGAAATGACCAATTACAGGTGGTATTTAAGGGTCATTATGTCACTTCCCTCATTTATAGCTCAATAGGATAGCTATGGTGGGAGGGGTCATGTAATTAAAAGTATCCAGGATACACCAGAAGAATGAATAGACATTCTTTTACATGATTGTATCAATAAAAAAACATAATTTTTAGTTGTTATAACATGAAATCCATAGACAATCACTTTAGTGGTAGTGATCACCCAAGTCCCCTTGCTTTAGTGTAATTGAGTACCCAAGAAGTTAAATGATGTTGACGAGGTTTTTTAAACACATGAACATGAATAAAACTCTTTTAATTCTCTATTAGAATGAGACACACAAATCATTCAATTTAGAGTAATGATGTATGAGCAATTTAATAAAATAATGAAATGAAAAATGAGATGTAATGATAAGGGACAATTATACAAATATGGTGTAAGAATATGATTCTAGTCATTAATGGGATGTATATGTAGTTTGGAAAGGTCCCTTGATGTTCTTGGTGTTATTTGGAGTTAATGGGGTTCGTTTGGAGGTGAGAGTGGTCAATGTAGATAAGCCTTATTGTATATGTTGACATTCTAAAAAACACAACCAATTTATTTAATGGACCCACTGAAAAAACAATGGTATTTTTTTTGTAGGTTCCCATGTCTACACTATTCTATCTCCATAGTGACCCTCATCAGATAGAAAATACACTCTAGGATGATCCTCCTTTTAGAGGAATTCCAACAAACATACAGGTGGTTTCCCATTATCAAGCCACTACTATATCTCAACATTCACCTTCAAAATGTCACTCCATTCTCCTATTGAACCAATGAATTATTCAGTTGATTACCCATGAAGACACTCAAATATAAAAAATTATATAACATGAAATTAAATGGTTAGATCAATAAATGGTGTTTCTGATCATTAAAATACTAAAGAGAGTGAGGTATAATAATACCCATTTTTAAGATCACAAACACTTAAATTTAAAAAAGATTAATAATAAGCGTACGACATGATTGATTTCACATAAAAAACCAAATAAATTTTGAATTTCATTTCTATATTTCATAATTATATTAAAAAGTACAGATAAATGGAATTTCAGTAATCAAATGGATTTATAAGGATTTTAAATTTTGTAACATTTCTCCCCCTTTGTGATTATAAAAATTGACATTTATAATGAAATTAAAAAATACAATTTAAAAAATAGACAATACTAAAAGAAAAATTGAAATGAAATAAAAAATGGAACATTAAAATGGAGTTGAATATATAAAATATGGCTATAACTAGGTATATTAAAATTGGATTGGAATGATCGTTCCTTTATAAAATCTAATTTATTCTCCCCATTAGAGAATGTTTTTAAAATTCAACTCTCATTTTAATGATAGTTAATTAATAGATGATTCATTATGAATTATTTCTAAAAGGCCACTAAATGAAACACATATATAATAACAATTGATATCTATATAACCCATAAAGGGTTAGATAGACAAGAGATAAATCACAAAAAATGAGATTTCTTCATAATTTGAAAAAAAATTATACTTTCCAAACAAAATGTCATAACAATGGTGAAAATACATAAACATAGAATAGTATGTGATAAGACAAATAAAATAAATAATTTCTCACAAATAAGAATAGATCAAAATAATCGAAAAAATATAATCAAATTCAATGATCATATAGAAAATTCTTAATTCAACAGATAATCAATTAAAATTTATAATGAATACCATATTCCAAGAATCATTTCTATATGAAAATATTTAATTATTTATAATGTTTCAATTAATATCATAATGGTTAAGATAAGTAATTATATGTAACACATGAACGTGAATGAAATAAATATTTTGAATTTACCATGATATTTGGAAAAATTCCTCCAAAAGTATTAAAATGAAATCAATTAATAAAACATATTACTATAATAAATAAATGACCATTCAAAAGATAATGATAAAAAACTAGAGTCTATTCTATATAGTTTGGTATCTCCCCTTTAGTTAGAAAATCATCTCCAATAGGCTCGGCAATATATGAAAATAGGGAAAAATCAAGGATTGAGATTGATATGAAGAGAGTGAGGCTATAAAAAGGCAGTGAATAATATATTAAAATAAAAGGAATCGTAGTGTGATGGAAACGACTTTTAATTATATGAATAACTAATCCACCATGACATTCAATAATGGTTTTCAAAATTTCACCCGAAGGACAACAAGATCCACTGAATGACTGATCGAATAATTCCAAAATAGATATTTTATAAATCCTAATGGACGCATGATGTGTTACCATTGGATATCAGATATGTAATTAAGTATCTTAAATATAAAACGTTAAAATAGTAAATTAAATTCCAAAAAATCGTTAAAAAACTGAAAATCCATTTATTAAATTCAAAAATATGATATCAAAAGATCTATAACAATTATTTAGAATTTCCCACAAGATTAGAATTTAAATAATATTCAATGAAGTAATTTCTAAATGCCTTATTAAATATATTATAAAATATAAATTTTGATATCATTTGAAAATTAAAATTCCTAATAAATTAAAATATCAATTTTGAATACTTTTTCAAAAAAAAGTATATTCAATTGGATACTCAAGTTAAATAAAAATAATTTAACACTCCAAAAAATTTCAATGTAAATTTATAAAATGATATTTTGAAATTATTCTCAAAACTCTATATTTATATAAAGTTAAAATAATAAAATAAATAATTCAATTAATGATCAATTTGAAATTTAAATAACAATTTCAAAATAAGGTAACTGATAATAATTATGCTTTCCTAATTAAAATGTAAATCTGACATGATATCCTTATCTAACACCCCAATAGTAAAATCAATACAATATAGAGTGGGGGTATTAGTGAAAATATAATCTAATTGAATATAAGTACATATAAATTCTTACATGATACCTCCTTTTTCAATATAAATTAATAATCCCCCAAAAATGATATTTTGAAAATAATAACAGTATATAATGATTTTTCAAATAAAATTAACAAATTATTTTAATAGAATAGATAAAAAACTAAAAAGGGAACTCCCCCTAAATAGATGATTCCCTGTTGAGATAATTGGACATTGAATATATCATATTTAATAAGATAGTGTGAGACCAATTTATGGATAACTCCTCATATATAAGTATTTAAACATGAATAAGTAACATGATATATTAAATATTTTCAATGAATTAAAAATCAATGTTATGAAATGATTTAAAATTAATAAAATTAATATAATTTTAAAAAACATTGATTCCTTATAAATGATAAAAATGTGGGAGGAATTTTAAAAAAATCATGTAATTAAAAACAATGGAAATACAAATAATTAAAATAATATTTAAACATGAAATGTGAAAACATCTTAAAACATGTAATATATAGGTGGAAAAATAAATGAATAAAACATTAATTTTTTCTCCCCTACATAAAATTGTGAAGAAATTGATAACAATAATCATTAAAAATGATTTATAAACTCAATAGATTTAATAATTATGGATTTATAAATAGGGATTTTATTATTGAATAGACACAAAAATTTTTAGTATTGGTAATTAGAGGAATATCCCCAAAAATGTAAAAACAACATGCCTTTTGGTAACAATATGGTTTTGTGTCCAACAAATTTAGCTAAAATATTTTTTAAAATCTAATTATATATGAAAAATAATTTCTACAGAAACTATATGATGATATATAAACCCTTTTGGATGCACTATATCCAATATTTTTTAAATTAAAATTATAAATGAGAAGCCTATTTTTTAATGTAATTTGAAAATTTATTTTGAGAAAATCATATTAAAAATTTTGTATATTTTGAAGATATTTATTGATTTGAAATCCAAATCCCAAAATGATTTTTTTCATGACATTGGGAACCAAACAATTTACTTTGTTTTTTTTCACCATAGTTGAACATAAAAATAGAATCTTTATGTTCTTTAGTTGTAACTTCTAATTCATTAGCATTAGATTCTTAATTTAATTTCCTATTTTCCTTTTTATGAATCATTCATTGAACGTCAACTTTAGAAATATATTTTAATGAAAAATTAAACCTTATTCTTCAATCATCGTCAATTTTTGAATGGAAATGTTATGTATTTTCCTTTCCCTCATTTAGTTTCTTATTCTTTTAAAAGAGTTTATTTTTTCATTAACTACTAGATTCTATTTATTTTAATGTTCCTTAAATTTTGTGTTGAGTTCCAAAAATCCATCTTCCAGCTGATCACTATCACATTTAATATCTTTATAAATTAATTGAATTGAATAAAAATACTAAATATATGAACATACCTAATCATTAATTTTATTTTAATCCATGATGCATTTGGAAATATAATCATTTGAGTCAGTTAAGGAGAGATCTAATCACCAGCACTCCAAGATGAAACATTAAAATATTTATATATAATATAAATTTATTTTATACAACTGTTGTAAATAGGGAACTTCTTTATTTGATAAATAATGACTCACTCGTAGAAAGTGACTTTCGATTCATTTATTTGAAACTCATTTTTTGAATGCATATGATTTTTTTACCCTTAATTAATTTTGGTCGTATTTTTGGAAAATTACATGATCTTGACATAAATATCAAAGGTTTATTCAATAGTAATATTGAAGGATATGGTCTTATTGACTTCATTTTTCCCTTTTGATTACTTTACCACCATTTTATTCGTGAATCATCATGGAGATCACAAAATTTATGAGTGAGCCTGTGAATTCATCAACATAAATTGTCTTGATATAATTTTTCCTCTTGGGTTTTCATTACCTTAGGTGACTAAGATCTCAAAAATAACACTAATTATCTTCTCTTTTATAGTTTCTATAAAATGATTATTAACTGGATAATTTCATCCAACGGAAATATCTATATGATGAGTATCAATTAGGTGATAAAATAATTTCGATTCAGAATATAGCATTAAAATAATGACAACTGAATATTAATTTTCTGGATTGAGAAATATCGCTTTGAGAATATTTTTTTGAGTCAATTAGACTAAGGTAAATCGTATTGAGCATTTTCATACTTTTTGAGTACGACACATTGACAATGGGTTCATTGTATTGAGTCATTCGAATCGAGATTATCAGATTGAAACTCATTGTATTGTAAAAATTTGATTCAAAATAATTGTATTTAGTGAATTAGAAATAGACTCATCATATTGATAGAATCAAATTGAGACTCATCATATTGGGAAACTCAGATCTATCCAAATCGGACTGAGGATTCAGACGGACCAACTATGGAGTAGTTTAAAAAAAGCCTTAATTGTTTTGATTGGATTTTTTAATATATAACTATAATCATATGGGAGTAAGAATAATTCTTCATATTGGGAGATAGAAGGTCCCAATGGTAGTTGGTAGAAGTTGTATTCACATATTCAAAAAAAGGGAATTTCATATACCAATGTGAGTGTCTATTGAATGGATGTTTGTTCTCACACTGATGATAAACCTTCTAAATTGTTTTTTATCTAATTTATTTCACAGTTTTTCATGAATGTGTATTTCATACAATTTTCTAAGGAATTAAATTTTTTCATATTTAATTGGTTATGTTTGTAAATTTCTTTAATCTTATAAAAAGTGAACAAGTGATTCAACCCCCCTTTTCAGTAGTTATATCATCCTTTTGAACATCGAAACCACTATAATGGAAACCACATTAGTAATAAAATAAGAAACAACAAATTATATAGAAAATTAAATAACGTAATATTATTTAATAATATTTCAATACTAGTAAAACAATTCATTAAAATTCAATTTTTTCATGAATTTTAGAAATATATAAATCTATTTTTATAATAAATTATTTATTATACAATTATGAATAAATAATGACATATAATTAGTATTAAAAATATTATTTACAAAAACACATATAATTTATCAAATACTAATTAATATATAAACATGTAGAAATCTATAAATTAAATTTGATATATATATTTATTTCATATTTTGTAATATGATTTTTTATACTAATTAGATTAATTTTGACCATCGACCTATGGGAAACATTCATATGAAATCTGTAACACCCCATGTTTATATAACTATTTTTTCCAAAAAAGTAAAGTTATTTTATGTAATGTGTTTATTCTATAGCAAGTAAATCTTTCACTACATGCAACATCGACTTAACTTTTTTTACATGAATGTTGGAGTATACACAAAAAATGATTTTTTTATTATGCTTTTGTAAACAAGAAAATCGTAATGTAGTTAATACAATGAAAGGTATGAACATGATTAAATAAATTATAAAATTATCATTTACATGCAATTAATTGACCAATTAATAATTAAAGTATGTAATGTTATTTTTAAAATAAAAGGTTATGTTTTTCTTAAAAATTATTTAAATGTACACATGTAAAATTTTTACCAGTAAATAAAAAATAAATGCTTCTAAATTGTATTTTTTAAATATATATAAAATATATTCAACATAATTTATAACATTAATATTATGTTCTCTCGAGAAATCATATAAAAAATCAAATTTTTCAAAGAAAAAAAGTAATTTTCAAAAAAGGTTGTTTTCCCCGTTTTGATGGTGCACTTGTTTTACATATTTTATTACTCATTTATCAATGATATTTGAAAAAATAAATTTATTTTTTAATTTAGGATATCAAAATCTTAAATAGTTTCATTTTTGGTATTTTTATGTAAAGTTTCATTTTTTGAGGAATTGTAAAAATATTGAATTTTAATTATAAACCGATTTTTCATCGAAATAATTTATGTAGAGAAATATTATTTTTGTTTTCATAATTTATAATTTGATAAATTTTTTATTAGATAAAATTATTTATCTAATTGGAATAATTTTCACATCATTTGAATCAATTTCACCTTGAATTCGGATATAAAAACAATTCAATTTTTTGGACTTTTTAACATTTAAAACATGTTTTCTCAATCTATAAACGAGGAAAATTTTAAATTAATTTTATCAAATTATTTATATGAAATATGAAAAATTTTATCCACATTTGGAATCATATGGTGAAAATTTAGTAATTATTTCACTTTTATATGTTAAAAAATATAAATTACAACTTTGGTAAATTTTATTACAATGGTTAAGGGTAAATAGGGAAATTAAGGGGATAAATAATATTATAGATTTAATAAAACAACCCTTAAACATTATAAAATTTTATTTTATGTATTTAATTAGACCCATATCAATTAATTATATGAAATTGAATTATTTAATGTACACTTTTCACTGTAAATTATTTGGATATTATTAAATTCAAAGAGAGTGAAAAAATGTCACACTCTTACTTTTAATATTTATATTATTTTAAATATGTTTATAAATAGAATTTATGGTTTAATATTTCAATTATATGACACAATAATATTTTTATATACATAATTTAAATTTATTTTTAATATTTAGTGATGAAATAATTTTCCAAAATTATTAGAAAATTATGATACGTTAATTATTTAATTAATGAAACAATCAATTAATATATATTATAAATAGGAAATGAAATTTTTTTTGATGTAATTAAAAATATCAAATAATTTTATAGGTTAATATGTCATGTTATGGGTGTATTCAACTAAAATTCTATAAGGTAGCTTTCAGAATTTATTTTCTTAATGTTAATAAAATTAATAGAGTCAAATTTAACATTTAAGGTATTTTATGTAAATAAAATTTTATTAAATTATTTATAAATAACATAAAACAATTAAAAATACAAAAAATTATAATATGGTATAAATTTTTTATATAATTAATTTACTATTTAATTAACAAAATATAAGTAAAAATTCCAACCTTTCAATGTAGGAAAATTGTTACCATATTTAAAATTAAAATAGGATTACTAAGGGGTAATGAAAATGATATGGGGTAAAATAATACCAAAACATGTCTCAAATATATTGCATTAATAAATTAAAAACCTATAACATATTATAATTTCATAAATTTACTATTTAAGGTATTTTAATAAATATTTAATTTATGATAAATTAATATTTTTGGGAAATTCCAAAAGATAATGTCGCATTTGATTTAAATGGGAACTGCTTCATCTTTTTCTTCACAAATAAAACATATTTTGATATTAAATAAACTATAAACATATTGTCTCAAAATCAATACCTTAATCTTAGAATCCTCCCTTTTTTCAAAATTTAAACAAAGAAAGTCCTTTGATGAAAACCATGAATTGTTACCCAATGAAGAGGTAACATCTTTTTAGAAGCTCTTATCTATTATTTTCAATCTATAACTCCTCAACTCTTCTTATTCCATGAATAGATAATAACCTCATCATCCTAAATATAGTGATATATTTTCAATCTACGGGTTTAACCTACACTCAAACAAACATCCATCAAATGTGTAGCAGACATACCCTTCTTGTTTACAGCCAACAACAACCTCATGAAATGATGTTTTTCATTTTTCCATTACCTCCTTTAATATTTAGGTATTATGATGGAAAATTGGTTTTTATTAAATATATATTATTTATTTATTATTATGAAATTCATATATATACATATATATATATATTTCATTTACCTTATTTCTTTTAAATCAATAATTTAACAGAAATTGTGTTCATGAAAACTCACGACACACCGTATCGATGAACAATGTATCCATTTCATATTTATATTATTTATAAATTATTTTAAATAGATATATAATTAATAATATTTAAATATATATCATTATTTATATTCTAAATATATGAAAATCTTGATCTATGTAAGAGGATCATGAATAATAAATCAAAACAAGAAAATATTAGCTTAAACGTATCACATACATTGAATTTTTAATAAACATGTAATAAAAGGGAATGAGTAAATAATATAAGGTATGATGTAAATTAATATGTTCTTATAGTATATTTATAATAAAAAAATATTTATTATATAGGATGTTTTAATAGATTTTATGTATCAATTTTATTTCAACGGGACACATGACTTATGCAGTAATTTTTTATACTATGTGGTGTATATGATGACGATGAAGGGCATCTATGAGTCTTATCCTAATGATTATGAATTTTTCGTATCATTATAATTTTCATTACATAATGGGGAATACAATTCTACTGATTAAAACGTGATGAGTATTTATTTCATAATCTCATTAACATTTGGATTTTTTTCCATTTAAGTATTTTTTGGAGGATATCTATCTCCCATGTATATGTTTTCCAAAAATGTCTTCAATATTGATTTTTATTCTTATATGTATTTATAATGTAATTTTTACCCATTTTGATTCATTACTATATGATTTTTTATGAAGGAATCCTTTTTTGGTTTTCCAAACTATGTAATTTGTGACCATTCCAACAAAATTACGAATGTAATTTGTATTTAACATATACATAATAAATTTAATTTTACACTTAGATGTATCCTTAATTATGTGAATCTTCCCTTGCAATATGAAATGGTAATTTTTATTGGAAATATAATTTTTTAAAATGGTGCATTATTTGAAGAAATCAAAACATTTTTAGACCAAAAAAGATATTTTCCTAGATATTTTTTTCAAGTCATATCTAAATATTATGTTCCATATAATATGATATTATTTGATGATACTTGTGTTTTAATGGTATATTACTCAATTATACCATTATTACTCTATCTAATATTGGTTTATTTCTTTGTGGAATGATCTTTATGAAACCCATTTCTTTTTCGTGGTTTATGTTATTATTGAATGATTTTTTTTTGAAAGAAATTTCATTCCATGTGTTTAGATATGATGAATCTATAATGATCTTATGTCACAAATTTTTATGGGATTCATTATGTGAATGGTGGGGCCTATATCTCCCTCCAATTGTTTGGGTAATTTTTGTTGTATCATGAGATATTGATGGGGATTAAGTCGACGAGATTGACTCACTATAAATGATGGGGAACCCCAATCTACAATGGGATAATGGATAATCTGGATTCATTATAAGGAAATGACTATAACTGGGGACGATGGAGTGTCTTTACAACTAGGTGTAGTCCCCATTAGGTCCCTATAACGTTTTGAAAATGATCCTTGACTTATAAGTAATTATAATACATGATTATGTGTCTTTCGCAAATTCCATGTCATATTCTTATATTATTCTTTCATGGATTATGATCATGATTCCCTCATGATTAATGACTTATGAAATACCAATATGAATGCCATGGATCTGGTTTATGATCATTGATATGTTTTTTATGATCTTCTATTTTCACAGTAATGTTCACATACCCTTAAGCTTATATATGTCCCCTTTTTTACCTTACTGAGAATCTGAGACCACCCAATTTAGTATATACTTTCCCTAGGTTATAATGATATGTATTGTGTACGATGGGTCCAAGAAGGGTTCTAGCCATGAAGAATCTAGCCAGAGATAATTTATCTCACTTATGTACCAGGGTTTTTGTTTCCCTTTTTCCAAAGGTACTAAACTAATATACTCTTTGGAAATCATTTTTTTTGTGTGTTATGTTTTCTGCAAAAATAATGCAATGTTTTTTGGTGTGTTGTTATTATATGAAAGGTGGGGATTTTTCACTTATGTGTGTTTTTAATGATTTTGGTCAACAATTATATTGATCATTCATGAATATGTTATGTATCATAATACTCATTTATACATTACAGCCTTTCTTATTATTCATGTAACCCATAGATGGATCATTTTTTATGTAAATTTACTAGGTATATGATTAATTCATGTAACCCATATATACTGTTATGTTCAAAAAATACATATAAAATTATATTAAATATAATTAAATAAAAAAATACTAATTATATTTATAATTATTAAATTTTAATTAAATGTAAATAATTTTTAAATATATTTATCTGTAATTATAATTTCAATATATATATATATATTTATAAAATTATAATAAATACATATATTGTAATTATATATATATATATTCACAATTATATACAAATATTTGTAATAATATTTACTTGTTGTTATAATTATAACTATAAATAAATATAGATATGTAAATAATTGTGATATTATAATGATTTTATTAATTATACTACTTATAAAGCTATAATTTAATTAAATAAATATATTTATAAATATATACATATATTTATAAATAAATAAAAATATTTATAATTATAATTCCTGAATGAGTATTTATATTTATATAATTATAAAAATTAATATATATATATATATATATATATACTTATATACAAATATTCATAAATAAATACAAATAGTTATAAATATAGTTATAAATAATTGTATATATATTTATATAATTAAGATATTAAGATATATTAAGATATATTTTAAAAAATATATACTTTTTATAAATTAATATGTGTGTGTTTATATATATAATTAAAGTGATAAGAAAATAAATATTTTTTATAATTATTAATTATAATTAAATATATATTAATTTATTAGTTATAAATATAAATAAATATTTCTTTATTTAAATATTAATTATTTTTATATAGAATGTTATATATAATTACATCAATATATTTATAAATATATAGAGATATTGATATTCCTCAAAGGGTGCAGTTCGGTGGTTCTGCCCCTACTGTACCTGTGGCGGTGAGTTGAGGAGGCCCTGATTTCAAGACTCTCTATCTGCAGATTTTCATTCCTTTGATCCCCTTCCCCGGACCTATCATGTATAGAGATAATGATAAATATATACAGATAATTATAGTTATAGTTAAAATAAATACATATTTATTTAAAAATTATTAAAATTATAATAAATATGATAAATATATATATAAATAAAATTATAAACAATTGAAATATTAATTTTTTATAATATTATATTTATCGAAATATATATATATATATATATATATATTCATTTCTAATTATAATAAAAAAAATTATTCTAATTATTTTAAATAATGTTATATTCATATTATTCTAAATAAATATATATTCATATAAATAGTTATAAAATTAGATTAAATATATTATTACATATATATAATCTTATAAATATATATAATTAATTAATTTAATTTATTTATTCTATTATTATAAGAATAATAAGTTTATATCTTAAAATTTTATTTTTAGTTAAATTATAATTATATTTATTGAAATAATTATAAATTAATAAATATATATTTATCATATATATAATTTTATAAATATATATTAATAAAAATAAATTATCAACATAATATCTTTATCATCACAAATAAAATGATGATAAATGTGTGTTTTATCATCGCATTCTATTCCAATACTGATAAAACATACCTTTATCTGCACTTATTAGCTATCGCTAATGAATGGATCATTGGGTTTCATAAAAAAACCGTAAAATTATCCTGCATTCATTCACCCCATAAGGACTTGTGGAAGTTGACCACTGTGTCGCCGACCTCTTCTCTACCCCAACCCCAGATCCGCCTTCGTCTAACACTCCTCCACCCCCGCCTCTTCTACTACTGCGAACTCCTCATCCCCCAGAAACCCAACTCTACCATGAACCCTCATGTGCCACTCCTCTACTGCAAACCCACCTCTACCTCGAACCCTCATCTGTCACGAACCCCACCATTGTTGCAAAACCCTCAGCTGCTGCTGCTGCCTTACTTGACTCCGATGTCACTGGACCATACAACATCCACATGGAGGGTATGATATCACTTTATTAAAATAATTTTCATTATAATTTTATCACACATATGTGTAAATTCATGGGTTTGTGTTTTCTATAGAGTATTTCCCATTTTTGGGATGTGTATAAATTATTAATATTTAATGGTTGTACGATGTTATTGGTGGATATATATTAGGAGGGTGTTGGAGGTGAAAAGAGTTTTATATCATATGTTTTGTTATCAATTTATAAATTGATCATGTCCAAATATTTTCTTACCTCATAATTTTACTATTACATAGGTACCCAAGCTAACTATGTTACTAATATTTTTTATTTCACAGTGACAGAGAATAATTCCCTTATAGCTTTTCCCCCACAATTAGGGATGCAATTCCCATGTTGCTTCACCTATAGTTTTAAGGATGTGGTAACCTTATCGCTTTTCCGGTGGTGTCTGTATATATGGGAACCCTTTGGTTGTTTATTCTACTCATATATGTATAATATTCCACATCCAAAGATCTAGTGAGATTCCAATGATGATTTATTATTATATGATATTGTCTTTTAGATCCCCACAACACACATTCTTTGCATTGATTTCTAAAATTTTAGGGACTTGTTACAACAATTTAATTTTATTTTATATTATTAATGATTGTGCCACCAATTCTCCAATAATCACGAAAAAATCACAATTAAAACATATTTGATAAAACACACACTTCTTTTCCTAATATACTTAGAGTGGGGACAACCATATATTAATTTAACTATGCATATGTGGGATGAAAAAAATTAAATCTAAAATTATCCATCATTTCTCATCAATGGGAATTTAATAATATTTTTGAAGATATCCTTCTAAAATGAACCTTTCAATTCCATCACATTCATTCCAAATCACATTATTTCTAAAATAATAGATTTGGAATTCTAATATGTGTACACTTTGTTGTTGGGGACATAAAATTTTTCTAGGATTAAATTTATATATTTTCAATAGGGTGAGTACAATATCTCTTTACATTTTATGTTTGAGATCATGCATGCTGTACTAATGAAACTATTGATTACAATCAAAAAACATTGACCAAAATGGGGTTTGTCTTTAATGTCGTACTAATTTTATAAAAAATATTTTGTTATCTACATAATAACATAGTATAGTTAAACATTTAATGATTGTAAAACCCATTACTAATGTAGAAATCATTTATGAGAAGTTCATATAGTTTATGGTTATAGTTCATGTTCTTGAAAACGTGAGGTAGTTTATCTAATGGTGTGTTTATGGTGATTAGTCGACAAGAATGTGTAATGGACTATATTAGGGAAAAAAATATGGGGTCCATTATTGTGGGCTTTGAAAAATTTTTTGGAGAAGAAGAACAAGATGGATGTCTCCGGGGTGGCCTCGTGAAGACCTTTCGTGGAGCCCCATGGCTCCGCGCCCGCAATGGAGCCAGGGGGCGGGAAACACTACGAATGAAATTGATGTTCATGACCCTACCGCAGAGTAAAGAGGTGGGACGCTCCGTTGACCCCTTTGACGTTCACAACCCCTCTGTGGAGCAAGGAGTTGGGCTACTCTGCGAACAAATTCGACATTCGCGACCTCTCCGTAGAGCAAGCAGGCAGGACACCCCACGAACCCCTTTGACATTTGCTACCCCACTTAGAAACTAGGAGGCATTATGTTCTATGAAAGATTTTGACATTCGCGAGCCTTCCATGGAGAAAGAAGGTGGGAGGCATGGTGAGCTTATTTGACCTTCGTGAACCAAACACCGAGCAAGATTTGTCTTCATCCTGAGAGATCTCTACATCACAACACCTCATGCCTTTCAATATAGGGCTCCCCTCGATCCCAAAAGATATAGAATTAAACCATTAACCTTTTGAGCTCTTAAATCGTGAATCACTTCTTTCTATGTGAACCATGAGCTTCTCAAGTCACCTTCTTCATTGCGAAGTGCCACCACCTTTGCTTAATTCAACCCCTATTCCAAGAGGTATTCCTTTTGCAAAGCCCAAGGGACATCCTAAAAGAAGGGGATCCCCATGAGGACTCAAGTCATTGTGAATAGTTTATGCTTCGCGAAACACCCTCCATACACACAGGACCCACATGCTAAGGTAGGGCCATTGTGATACGTGGAGAACATTGCATCAAAACACCTTGCTTCAAAAGGCACCCTTTCTTTGCGAGGAATTGCTTCACGAATGACTTTCTACATCGTGAACCTGCTCCAATATGAAAATATGCCCTATGCCTAGCCTTGGCGACATCAATTCACAAAGCACATCCCTTCATGAAGCCCCTAAACCCATGGATCCCTAGAGCTTCTCAAGGCTTCGACCTATGACCGCCTTTTCTCTACAAATCCTATTCCTATGCGACCCTTCAGGTTTGCACGAAGGAAATTTCAATGCCCCTTAGATGATACTACCTGTTGTGTTGCTTCACATCATGATTCTTATCATAGGCATGCTAACAATTATTTCTTCTTAGAATAGCCATGCTAACGTGCATCCCCAATGGGATAACCTCTCGACGCCCTTCACCACAACATTTTTATTGCCTTTTATCCTCCATGGTCGGGTGTGTATCAGTTATGTAATTCCAAGTGGTGCAGATCGCACCGACCAAGTCTGAGCTGTAGGATGTTAATTTTATATCCATCATCATCCTCATCACATGACATTAAACAATGGTCTCAACCTATTCCATGAACACAGAGTTCCTCGTCTCGTACATTCTCTACACCCACCGGTCTCCAAGGGAGTGAGATCAGTCCTCCCATGGAATGAAATCTTACATATTAGAGCGGTGTCCATATGCGGGAAGGGAAACCACCCTAGTGTAAGCCCATATATTTCCTTGTATGAAGAAGAACCCATGATCCTCCTCTCTTCCTAGATTCTAAATCCCTCTTCTACTAGGCTTTGTCACCACCCGGGCCTCCATCCTGGCGTAAGTCTCAATCTCCACCTCCCTAGGCTGATAACCACGCGTAAGCCCCTGTTTCCTCTTTGGGTTGTGAACTATGTGTAAGCCTCTGTTTCCTTTTTGGGATACTAACTGAGAATCAGCCCTAATCTACATCTGATGGATGAAACTTCCATGACATGATCAACCGATCTTTAATGTATCTAGTTTCTCACACCAAGCCTGACTCATGTGGTCTTAGAGAAAGCATCGACCATGACGTCCTCTCCGGGCAGCCTAGAGTGTAAGCCATAAAGCCACCATGAACTACTTGGTCTCGGATCCTTGCCAATGCATGGTACGTAGGAAGCATGTCTAATGTTCATGCCCAACAGCCAGTCTCTCCAACCCCCTTATCGTCGGATGGACCTAAACCACCATGAACTAAGAGGTATTAGATTATTTCCATGGAAAGGTATGTTGGAATCCTCCATGAGCTTTAAGCCCAACACCAGGTCCCACGGACCCCCTTCACGTTGGTTCACCCAAACCCACCACAAACTATGTTGTCTTTGGTCCTTGCTAAGGCAAGGCTCGTAGGAAGCCTCCCTGAGGTTCAATCCCAACACCTGGTCACTCTGACCCCCTTCAGGTCGGTTCACAAACTCCTGCACCTAGAACTATGAGGACTTTGATCTCTGCCAACGTAAGCTACACAATAATCCTTCCTGAGGATCAAGCCCAACACCCTTTGGTCCCGACCACTACACATCGTCCCACCCCCATCATGCATGATGTTAAACTATATGCTCATTTTGTTCCACATCCAGCGGTAAGCCGATGTGATCCCCTACCCAACCGCAAGCCATTGTGAACCTCAAACAGTGGTAAGCCATTGTGATCCCTACTCAGTGGTTAGTCGTTGTAAACATCAGTCAGCGGTAAGACGGTTTCATCCTAAACCTAGTGGTAAGCCACTGTCTTTGTCGGGACCCATATATCTGGTCCATCCCAATGGCATCAGATCATCCTCAGGGCTGCTACATGCGTAATCCCCAATATAATATAATGTCACGGTCCTCTACGCAAACCCCAATCAAATACCCCATTCTGAACTATGTGGACATTGATTACCTACTGTAGGGATACGTTGGAGGACTCGTCGAGGCTCAAGGCCAACATCATCATCTCCCTCGAGTCCACTACATCACATTCTACATCACTACTTCATTAATCCCTCCACATCTATCCTGGTTCATACATGGGACAAAACATCCCAGTGGGATCATGCCACCTCATTCCCCATTCCCCTTAACAACAACCGGGGAGCTAAACACATGTTGGCCCCTACATTAGTTTTCCCTCCAGGGGTTGCACCCATCTGATCAACTCTAATCAGTGTACGGATTAGTAAAATCCGTCTCTCCTAGAGGTAACTCACGACATACCTTTTTTTAAACATGGGAATCTAAGGAAAACCTTAGATATATTTCTATGGCATGAAATTCTATACGTTCATCATGGGATTCTTTGGGCATCCATGCCCTCAAGAAGCCCTATAATAAGGGGAAGAAATCCCTACGTGCCAGTGTCCCAGCGTCCAGACACACCAGTGATATCCAACGTGAATACTCCTCTGACTGAAGGATGATGCCCTAACCAGACCCTTTGGAATGTCTAGACAAAAGAAGTTTAATTAAATGTTTTCCATGAAGATATGGAACTAGGAATAGTTTCACGATCAACGTCTTAAATATATACAGGAGACCCGGACTAGGTGATGAGTTATGAGGTGGAATCCACGGAAGGAAGAACTGACATCCCATTATCCCATTTTGATCTAGGATAAAACATCCCTGAACAAGGAACATAAGTTGCACGCCTTTGTAAATCGGGAATCTGGGGCAACAAACATGTCCACCATCCTCGAACAAGACGGATACACACACCTTGGTGGAAGAGTCATAAATATAAATACTGAACCTAACGTGAAATATTCTCCTCAATATGGATATAAAAGCATTCAAGGCATAAGTAGATTAGTGATTCACGAGATCTAGCTATCTGGTGTTAGGTCCTGTCAAGAAAATAGCGGGCCTGGTGTGAAACTCACTATAAGTTGGGACAGTCAAGACATTGGACATATCAGTCTGTGAAGTTGTCTTCATGGATCCATCATACTATCCATGGAAGAAGGAATGGTGATATGGCACCGGTCATCGATTCCCTTTTTATTTCCGAAATGATTAGTTAATATCCATGCATTCACAATCCAAGATTCTCTACTCAGAACTTGATAACAGCCTGCACACAGATGCATGGGCATGGTTAGTACCAGTGCGGTAGTCCCATGTGGTTCTGCCTCTTCTGCGACGGTCTCAATGGCCACGACCGATGGGCACCCCTACCCCATCTCTCCCTCAATGTTAATCCAATGAAGGGTGATCAATGACCTCATACTCTAGTGCGTAGAGGGAGATATTATCCCAACTCGGTATATGTCCGACCTAGATTTAGAGTCATCTGCACCTCATCGTCAATGCCACCCCCGAGGGCCTCGTCGGGATCCACTACTCCCCCCTCCAATATATAACTATTTCTGGAAGCTCTCCAAAGAATGTCTAGATGACTCCCTGCCCTACACCAACAAGGTAGATGATATCTGGGAGAGCCTAGCATGGATCCCATTCCAGGGGATCCCCGTAAGGGCTCCCACAGGGCCACGTCAGCACTGCCAACCAGTCTTAATAGATGAGGAGCATGTAAGCAATGTACCGGCACCACTGGCTTCAGTACGTCTAACCCAACGCCAGCATCAGGCACAAGCTGAAGAGGACATCCACCAAGGGGGCGTCAACGTCAGCAGCTACTTTGTCATGGGCCACCACTAAGGCATATCACAAAAACCATGTGTACGCTGAGCAGGGACACTCAAATGCCCAACCCGGATTGAGGCCATGACCAACCCATGGGCATGCTCAGTCGGCTCCCTTGGTTTCCAGCATAGGCAGTGGCCGCCATGGACTAAACCACAATGATGTCTCCTAATATATAGGTCCTCACCATACCACTACCATAAAGAACACAAGCTTTCCCCGCTTCCTCTCTAGGCATGGAGGTCCGCCTTGTGAAACCATCAATCCAAATGAGGGTCCTCCTCGTGGCGGTGATGCTCAGTACGGAAGTCACTCTCGTGCCCACTACACTGTATATGGAGTCACTCCTCCACGACATACTATCGGTATGGGGGTGCTGCACATCTGGTAACTCTCCAATGTGGGGACCCTCCCTATGTCCTCATAGCAGCTAGAGAAACTCCTCCTTACCCCAGCAATTAGAGGAGTGATGTCCGACTTCACTTCACCAGCACCCTGTACGGAGGTCATACTCATGTTCACCTCGACCAGTACATAGACCCTCCTCATACTTATGTCACCAGGGGAAACAATCATGGAGGTCCTCCCCATGATCCTACTAGTTCCAGAAGTTGTCTTACCCACTTCAGAGCTACCCACAGAGGTCCTCACCATGTCCCCTTTCATATCTATCTGATTGATCCTTGCACCCCAGCATACTCAGGTGGAAGTCCTCCACGCCCTAGCACTAATATGGCTGAAGGACCTCATCGTGCCAGAAATCTGCCTTGTCCTGAAGAACCATCCCAAGGCAGGACGACAGTTCGTCCCTGCCACAAAAGGAAAACCAAGAAGATTCATACTGAGATCAAACTGGTTTTCTTCTTATAATCTGAAGCCGAATGCGACTCAAAGACAGAACCCTCGACCAGGTCCTTCGTGTCATGGTTCGGGGCATGAATAAGGTGCATCAGCCTCGTACTCCCAGAAAGTGAGGTCCATCGTATTCCCACATCCCTCTACAGGTATATCTGTGAGGAATAAAATTTTTAAACCCCACAGGTTACAGTCATTCAATCCCCACCGTCGTCTCTAGAATAAATCTCTACCTCAAATAAAGATCACATTGAGCTACTCTGGGGACCAATGGCGTGTGAGCAGTAGTGCAGCCCATTGCCAATAACCCTAACCCCTACACCAAGAATTGTGATGTTCATCCCATCTAACCACGACATTGTTGCAATGTATCTTCACTCTTTGGAGGATAGCCCGAGATGCGGCGGTCTGTCAGCTCGCTCGTCATACTCTCCACCGGCTATCCTATAGTCCCAATGGTCTGGTTTTGTACTGATACTAATTCCTTAGCCACCTCCAGTTGAGGAGTGGGGTAATGAAGGGTTAGACCCTGAATTCGAGCCAGGGAGCTTATCAAATATCCTCGTAGCAGACCACTTCCCAGAGTTCTTTTGGCCCGTGGCAGCGCCGAATTTCTGCATTCCAGAATCCATCACCCCATAGGAAGTTGAGTGTTTCTATCAAACCCTCTAGGCGATGCACTTCCTACATCATCACCAGTGAGTGGCTTATCAGAGGAACCAAGTTCATTTTTAAGACATGGGCGAGAAATGCCATTTTTTGAGTTGGCTGCACTCCCTATGGCCCAGTTCCCCGAGTCACCAGGTTTCCATATGTCCCTCCAACAGCAATGTGTTTAGAGTTTCAATGTACTCTGGAAAATTACTAAGAAGGCTCCCCCCCCACACCTGTAGGTCTGTGGCTGGGCGTAATATGCTTCCCTCCACTTCAGTAATATCTGACGATAACCCAGCTAGCTAGGCGACATTGAGGACATACCCCCAGATAGAGTAACGGTCAACATGGCCACCCTATCGGAGGTGGAAAATGAGATGGAGATCTAGGATGGGGACCTCCCCTTGAAGGAATGCCACATCTACTGGATCCCTCAAGGAGGGATAGTCTTCAAAAGAGGAGTGTGCTTGGTCTCCGTGCACCGATCGAGCCATTAGTCTATAGCTGAAATAATGGTAAGGGTAAAGAGAATCACGGAGCTACCAAACTCTTAGACTTGTATGGATCAGTCCTGAAGATGGAGGATGACCCTGAAAAAGTCGCGTTGCATTAGCAGCTTGCCGAACAGAAGAAGGTGGTCGATGACCTCCTCACTGAACACACTGCAGAGCAACGACCAGAATATGGTAATCCTAGGCCAGGGTAGTAGGGGCAGGAACAACATCCCCATGGTGAGCTACCCCAAGTTGACCCTAGACATCCTTCCCCTACGGACAGGGTTGATGTAGATTCTTACAGCAGCTGGCACGGTATGTCTCCCCAAACCCTCCGGAATGACATGACAATCCAAGGGACCCACCTCGGGTTCCCCCCGCTGCCACGAGGTTCATGCCTCCGTCAGCTCCAGGAGACGTTGGGCCTGCTTACTATGTTGAAGAACCCGCCAACGCACTCATGGTTATGGATCCCCATCAAGACATGGTCCCCTGCATAGATGATCCAATGGAGGATATCATTTCCCACTTTCAGGCATTGTAAATGCGACGTGTGGCACTCCCACCTGATGGAAAGCCATATCTAGCATGGGTGGATGATATGACATCACCCCCAAGTTTTGGCAATCCCACATTTCCCCCCTTCAATAGAAGAGGGGAACCACCACATCACTTGGCCCGCTTTATATCAAGGTGTGGCCCCATGATGGGAACACCAGCGCAGCTGGAAGCCGCCATGCTCTAGTGTTTTGGGCAAACGCTGGAAGGCCATGTGTTTTTCTAGTACAACCAGCTCCCCATCGAATAGATGTTTGGACGGGAGGTCCTCCGTAGCCAATTCATATTCTAGTTCAGGTACACCATGCGGAAAACGAGTATCGCGGACCTCTTTGTGTGAAAACATAGGACTGATGAGAGCATCGCCGACTTTGTCTCCCAATGTAAAGGACTCACATATTCTATAGACATGACATTGACTTAGGTGGAATTGCTGATGATGTGCATAGGAAATGACAATATGGAGCTGGTCCCCTCTATGATCACCTATAACTATCCTAGGGGATTTTGAGACATCTCTGATATGGCGCATCACCAAGAGGAATCCATATAGCAGGCTAGGAAGGCATGTCCATTACACATGGAAATTCCCACGGGAAGGCCTAATAGGGCCAATCCCGCTGTAGTGGACCAAATATAGGTCCCAAAGTAATTAGAGATGTTTCTTGTGAAGCCACCTTTAAATCCTCACAGAGGCCCTCTACCTCATGCGCAACCTCAATCCCAATAGCGTCCACCTCATAATCAGAAAGTTTCATCGCGAAATGCACTACCACAGCTGAGGAAAGTAAATTGAGTTCCACCTCCTCGACAGGCTCTTCCTGCCCCTTGATAGGATCAGGATCCAAGGAGCCCCATTCTAGATAGAAGAAACCAAACATAATCATTCAACGAGAATCAGGTTGCCGGCTATTTCTGATGTTCCTTGGTACAGGGGATTGTGCATTTGACTGAGTGTAGAAAGCCATAAATGGAAACCCTTACTAATCTCTCTAATTAATTACCCTATCACCGGATCCTTGGGAACAATCAAAATAAGTTCTATGTGTTCAAAGAATGGCTCCAAGACCATGTCGACAACAACATAGTAAGGCTGGGCCCAACCCCAGCGCAGGTAGCATGCATCGTTGTAAGGTCGAATAGTAGCAACGACAGCGAGGGTGATTGAAATCTGGTTTCCAGTCACGGATCCCAGTTGTATGATGATTGGATGGATTTCAAAATAGTCTTCCATTCCCATGGGTTCATCTAGACATTCTTGAATCGGCCAGTTCCTTCAAAAGCTATAGCCACCACTTCTGCATCATCATCTCAGCTGGCCTCTTCCCAGAAGAGAAAACACCAGTGATGGAAGGGAATGCAATGTCCCCCGCCGATTCCATTGTCATCCCGTAAACTCGGTGAATTCATGACCACGGGGATGGCGATCCCACCCATATTCTATACAGTAGTGGAAGACTCTTCATGTGACGGTTGAGGGTATTCTTTTTTTAATAATGTGGAGTTAGTAAACCCCTAAATGTCTCCCGATGATGGGTAGAACCAAGCGGATCTCCCCAACGGCTCCAGCCAACACCAAAGTCAGTGGAGTTGCAACCATATAGGTCATCGAGGCATGTTAGTCAGTGCTTCCAGTCGGGTCTTTCATGCCTCTGAGACAGGACAGCATGCCCAACGTAAAGCTCAGGACACACAACCTCCTCATATGGTGTCATCATGCCCGCCTCCACCACTGTTTATGATACTAGACCAAGTAGAGACACCTCTTCCTCACTGTGATCAACCACGCTCCACCCCGGAATGGCCACAGTCAGCTAATCCTAGTACAGCTGGTACTCTGAATGCTACGAATAACAATATGTTGGGCATTTCCAGCACCAGTCAGCAAGTGGTCTAGTTGGCATGGCCTGCCATTCCTCCTATCATATAGTGGCCTCCTACAAGAAGATGTCCACACTAGGCACCGATGCATGATGTTCTTAAGAAACATTCTAGTTATCCAGTAAGGCTCTCCATCCTCGAGGCCCTTCTCCTATCGTCAGATATGTGTGAGGCCCTCCTTGAGGCTTTAAGAAGCCCCCTCCATTTTGAGATGAAGGAAGCAGCTACATGGGCCTTTCACACTGAGGCGATATAGAATGTTGAATTCCAGACCATCATCTCATTCTATGGAGAAGATGAATATTCTCCCATATAGGCTCACATTAACCCACTGTACATCACTGGGAAATTCAATTGGGTGGAGGTTCACTAATGTCTTATTGACAAGGGCACTAGAATTAATCAAATCTTGACCTAAACACTACGAAAGAGGGGATTGTCGGAAGATGATCTAAATCTCTCTGACATTAGAATCCAAGGTTATGATAGGATCGAATATACACTGGTCGGTAAGATCCACTTGAAGATCCAGTTTTGTGGCCTTGTTCCCAGAACCGAATTCATGTTCATCTCCCTGGAAACTGCCTACAATGAGTTGAAGGGAAGTCCATGGCTCCACATGCATGCAACAGTCCTCTCATCATATTACTAGGGCCTCATGTACTCCCTTAATGGTCGATAGTTTGTGCTTCAAGGTGACGCATCACCCTTTTTTCTAGTGAGGCCTGCTATCTAGATACCAACTACTACAAGATCAAGGACATGCAGATTCTAACCAATGTGGTCAAGCATGCCACGGTTGCGACTGACCGGTGGATAGATCTAGACGACTCCCACATCTTTCCAATCCACCGATTGGATACTACAACCCTGGAAACTAGAAAATGATTTTTTGTGTCTGAGACGATGGGGGAACACATTCCTAGGTCTACGAGAAGGTGAAGAAGCACCTCTTACTCATATAAAAATTAGTCTCAGGTGATCCAAGAGACTCCTACCCCCATAATGTAAAGTGTAGTCTTCCCCATGGAAAACGTAATACTTCATAAATGATTTTTGTACTGGGTTGGAATTAACTGACTCCATCCAATGTGATACTATTTCTTGGACATCATAAAATGCGGCCCTTGGAACAAAGGCCAGATGATATTGGATCAATAGCCTTCATCGATATGGTTTTGGCAGCACAATGGTCCTCTGATGCAGTGACCACTACCACTTGGGCTGGTACCGGCCTCCCGTTGGGATCTGAAAACTCATAATAAATTCCTCCCACCGAGGATCCCCCCTCTATTTTTGAAGAAGAAGATTTAAAGTGTGACCCCCATTCCTTGGAAGAGGGTGTCTCTGCCACAGTTGACTAGTTGGTACAGATGAACCTCGGTAGTGAGGCAGTGCCAAGAGCCACATTTATCAGTGTGGCCATGCCCCTCAAAGAGAAACAGTAGTACATCGACTTTTTGAAATAACACCGTGATGTATTCTCCTGGGGTTATTACTAGATTCCAGGACTAGATCCTCAGATATCCATCCACCATCTCAGTCTCCCTACAAATCATCGTGGTTTTAGGTAGCCTCCCATAAGGATTCACCCTTCTCACAGTGCCATTGTAGTGGCGAAAATTGATATGCTCATCAGATCTAATTTTTTGTGGATGTACAGTACCCCAAATTGCTAGCTAACATTGTGTAATTCCCCGACCCCAGTTTCCCAGAGTCAGTGCATTATTACATAACATTGGCATGATCACAACAAAAATCATGTCTGGGAAGACCGATTAGTTTCGTAGCCTAGGAATAACTAGATACATTCATAAAGGTTACATTACATCATAAAGAGAAAACTACTACAACATCATCTTGTCTTCATATCCCCTCATATTAACCATACAGGTCATTCATAAATTACTTCTTCACATCCTGGGAAAAATAAAAAATTCAAAGGGGTGATCTCAAATACTTAGTAAGGATAACAATATATCAAAAACATTCATAAATAAGCATAAACATTTATGGTAATGTATAGCTAAAACAAAAGACTTTTAAACATGAACTTCAGCATAATATTGCAAAGATAAAATGAAATAATTCCATTTACTTATTCGCATGGATATTATACTAGTCAAATAATCACATGAAATATAAATAACCACATTCATTATGATGGAATGAATAATGACAGACTATCATAACCACGTAGCCAAGGCCTCCTGCCATGACTACAAATAAGATTTTGTCAAGGCCTCATGCCAAGACACTAGTTTGTCTCATGAAACCTACAGGTTCATCGAGGAGCTATAGCGGGCTGCACCCATGACATACTAATTCCAATGAATTACTCATATGAAAAGGTTTAAACATAACATAAACATTCGTATTAAAACTGGCATACGAAATGTCAATACTTTCTCCATAAACCATGAATGGTATAGAAATAACGCATCCACGGTCAAACATATCACAAAACCTTCCATAAAATATGGAAGTTTTGTATCATAATAAAACAACTTCAAATAAGAATAAAATCCATCAAAGGATGTTGACATAGATGAAATCAAAACTATTTGAGAGAAATATCTTTTTTTATGTCATTTAAAAGTCACACATTTATAAAGGAAGTAATTTAAAAGAGATTTTTGAATCAAATTTTCCCATACCTCTTTGAAAATTTTGAAAAAATATCATTTAAAAACATTCATGCCCATATAATTAAATCCTTAAAATCATTTTAAAAAAATGGACATTAATTTAAATGATTTTGAAAGAAAAATCTTTAAAACATTTAAAATTATGATCATAATAAAGAGTACCTTTCACAAATTCTTAAAATATTCATTTTGAAAACATTTAAAGGTCACAAAATTATAAAATAAAACATTTATTTTTAAAATATTCTTATAAGCTTGTAAGGTAAGCTTCAAAGATTTTACAGTGGTGGAAAATAGCTACACCCGCCATATAAGATAAAAAAATACCATCTTACCTTAATTTTTCAAAAAGGGTAAAAATGGTCCTTGTTTGGAAAATGATGTAAATATTACTTTATAAACATCTTATAAAAATAAAAACAAAGGTATATATGACTTTAACCATTGTTATATAAAATATAAGGAATATTTTGAAATATATTTTTAAGAAACATGGATGTGGATGATAAAGAGGTCCCAGTAGATCATTTTGTATAAACAACCTCAGATAATGAAGAGATTGTGAAAATAATCCCTTACCAATTTGGTAACTTATGATACATACACCGAATGAAAGAAGTATCATACAATGAATATGTAAATATAGATAAATTAAAGTTTATTACATAAATAATACAATTATAGGTAGTACATACACCACACAATAGGTAATAGTGGCAATATGGCATGAATCTCACAGGAATAAGGAGTGAGATGAAAACCCCTTACCTTGTACATTTCCTTGGTTGGGGGTAGGTTAACCTCCTGTATAAGGGTGAAATAATTGTTATTAAATTATACAAGAATCATATACATTAATATGATATCATATATGATCTTTTAATATCTCTTTGTTAATAATATCTTAGTATTATCGTCGTTTCAGGTGTTAACTTACTCTTATATGTATTTTTACATAAGCCGTGTTTGTTATGGATAGTTTGTATCTTGTCTGTATCCAGAATTATATCAAGTCCTTAAACATTATTCTTAGTCATCGAATGATAATTATACTTGAATGGACACGATGGAGAATGAATCTCATCGCGTTCGTGGAGACGTTAGTTCGTACGTACGCACGAGCGACAATATCATTGTTTTGATATTAAAATAATATATAATTCGATGGTATATCATATATAAATAATAATTATCCTATTATATTTATTATATAAATTAATTACACATCATTATTATACCCATACAAATAATAATTTATTGAATAACAATTACACCATGATGAGGAGACGGTAAGCCGCACGTACGCACGCATGGTGACATTTCATTAAAAGGATGGATAGAATACTGAATATGGTTGTACCATATTTATAATAGCATCACAGTATATATAAGATACTGGAGTTATTATTTTAAAATGGGAATAACAATGAAATAAGAAGTTGATGAAGGAAGGAACTTGAAAGAGTGTGGTGCAAACATTACCTCTTCTTCGGGTTCTTCCTTTTGATTTGATCAAAAGGGCTCCATAGGATGGAATTATGATCAACTACGGCCTCTAGTATGAAGTGATGAATGTTTTGAGGATATTTGGGTAGGGTTTGGCCGAGACAAATGGCTTTTATGGTGTGAATTAGTGAGAATGGAGAGTTCCTTTTATAAGAGGGGTGAGGGGCACCTTTGGAAAAGATAGAAATATTATTTTATAATAAATTCATATTTGGTTTATAATGGCTCTAAAGTGGATTATTTAAAGGTTAAGGTGGGGATTGGTTGAAAACCACTCAAAAAATAGGTTTTATACAGGGTTGGGTAACTATATTGACCTTATCTTTTAGTTTTAACTCTTAGTTAATTAGTTTAACATTTACAATGTCACATTGTATTTTTATATTCTATAGTTAATAAACATACTATATATATCCAAGAGACCCCCAACTGGTCCATTAATGATACACCTATCATGATATAAGTCTATTTCCTGATCCGTAGATTTTTAGGAATTTAATGTCAGTTAATAATAAAATATTTGTTTTAAAAACACTTTTATGTGAATTTTGACACTATTCAATAATTGATTTTTGTTAAAGTCTTAAAAACATTATTAATTCAAACCAAATTCATTTAAGCAATTATATATTGTCTTATTAAGCGATAAAATTCATCGATGTCATCAAAACTATATATTATATTAATTTTAACATTTATACTACCAATTATTTTATTCTTTCATTAATAAGGAAAATACTGTATCATTTTTTTGTCATAAATAATATTAATTTATAAATGTTTAAAAATTATAAATAAAATACAATTATTTATCAAATCGTTTTAGCTTTATAATGAATGTTTATAGTCGAAAATCCAACATATATAACCCTATTAAAAAATTGTTTTTCTTAATGATATATGCTTATGTCATTTTGGTATTTATTTTAGCATAATTAATATAAAGTGTCATTGTCACTTACAGGTGGCTCCATGGGGTCCCAAAATCGACCCAAATATGACCATGGTCGGAATTTATCAACTGATAATGTTAGGATACATTTTAGGGTAATTTATTATTATTATAATATTGTTGTTTTACCCTTATTTACCAGATTTACCCTTTAACCATGGTAAATAAAATATTTACAAAAATAATTATTCAAAATGTCTAAAAATAAAAGTTACCTATTTAAATAATTTTGAAATCAGGATTCCAAATATGGAATCCATTTTTCCAAATTCAAAACATAGAAGTGGTAGAAATTTATTTAAAATTAATTCTCGTTGTTAAAACAAAAAGCGTATTTTTAATAGATAATAACTATCAAAAGATTGACACTTGTTCGTGTCCGTTTTAATTGTCAAATTATGTCCAATGACAAACATTTTATTAAATGGTAAAAATATATTCTAAATAGAATTTAAAACCACTCAAATTCATAATTTATCACTACTAATTATTTCGATTAAAATAGTTGTTTCTAATAAAAAATTAGTAATTTTCACTATTCATCAAAATATAAATATTATACGAAAAGTTCCCAAATTTCACCCGAGGATAAATTAGATATTCTGAATCCAAAAATGAAGCCCATTTTGAGAGGTAAAATTTATAAAATTTCAAACAGTAGGTATTACTATTCCTAACAGCTAGTTTGATTGGTTGTAGTGTGTGTTAGAACTCGAAATTACGTACAACACACGCTACTGTATTATTCAAAGAGAAACATACCGTGGAAGCTTGGGGTGTTACCTTGTAAATTTTTTATTTCCCCATTCTAAAGAATAAATTTATTTATTCAAATTGAATATATAATAGTTTAAAATATTGGATTTAAAAAAATGGGTTCATTATTAAAAGTTGGTAAAAGTGCATTTTTTGAAAAATACATCTTTTATCTGAAAAATATGAATTTGTTATTACATTATGACTAAGAAACTCATAATATGGATTGTAAAATTATAAAGATTATATAATGTTTAAAACTTAGTTAATACTATTCATAACCTTTTTTGAACGGCTAGTTTTGTAAATCATGGTGCGCTTGAACTAGGTGTTGCATGTAGTGCAAGTTATTGAATTATTTTGAAGAGGTAACACACTATGAAATCTTGGGGTGTAACATACTCCCCTACTTCATTAAATTGTGTCCTATCAATTTGAAATTGTTCTTCGAATATAAAAGGTTGAATATAGAAAATATCTCTATGGGAAAACCCACATCAGAAATTGGGTTAATAAAATTTAGTCTTAATTAGAGGAAAAGTGAAATGAAAGGGTCACCACCAAATTATGATCTCTATTAAGAGAACATTGGTGGAAATTAGAGACATATAATTGGAGGAAAAATGTAAATATTTATAGTTAGTGATTGAGGTCATCAATCACAAACAAGTGTAAAATTGTGGTCCTTAAATTCATTAATCTATGATGAATTGAATTACCATCAGTTCAGCAAAACATAGGACATTAGGATAACTCGTTTTTGGTTTTAGGATCCCTTAAATATAGTATAAGAATTAGTTTCTTTATAGAATAAGAGAAGAAGAAAAATATATTCTTGACAAGTAGAGTTCCACCCTTTAACTAATTTCTACCACAAACTCATCTTTCACTATAAAAGATAATAGAACGTAAAAAATATATTCTATTTATCCTATTCATATAGGGTTCCAAAAAATAAATTTGTAATTCATCTACCAGATCTTTTAAAAAAACAACATTATTTAATCCAGGACATCACGTGGGCCAGTGGTAGGTGATACACCCTTGTTGCCCTTCTGTTGTGGGTTTAAATCTCACGGCCTTGCTGGACACGACAGGTTGTCTCCCAACCTCCGAGTGGTACTTTTATGGAAATCCGAAAATATTCCAAACTAGAACTATCCAAAATACTTCAGTCCAAAATTTATAAGGAAGCTAAATTCAATGAAGATCCTTTTTACCGCGTAATAGCATGTGAACACCTTCATCCTTTATTCTTTTAAAACACCGCAACATCCTGAATTACCACAAAACCTTATTGATTACATTCATGATCCCTTATTCCTTAAAAAATAATGGATATACTCCTTCAATCCAAAAATTTTGCAATCCCCAACAATGATGGAATATACAAATCATTAATCAGTTTAAAGGTAGTCAAGAATATCCAATATAATTTATCCAAATCAATTACGTATTATTATAAAATCACTACCTCAGTATCAGAACCATATTATGGGTTATCATTGTCTCAACCATATATTTTCCAAAAATTTAACCTTCTATTGAGTCACTTTTATTTGTTCCACACAATCTCATGTCCTTAATGAAATAGTACTGCAGTACAATCCTTATTTACTCCATAATTATTATACCAAGTACATTGTTGATACAACACTCAAATAACAAAATCTGCATAAGAACTCTAATCATTCCTCGTCATCATTGGTAGTATTATAACTTGATTATTATCCAATGGAACTATTTGCGGCATAGTCTGATGACTATGACATAGGTTCACGTAGTGTCCAAACTCCTTGCAAATGAACCATTGTACTTTTGAAACCCTTTTCTTACCCTTGCAGTCACGTTCTTGGCTCCCCTTTCCTCCACACTTACAACAAACTCACATTCCTTTCAGGAAAGTTCCAGGGTGTTTCATCCTATAGTTATCACATATGGGAAAATTCTTCTTTTCCCTCTTCCCTCAATCCATCCTTCCCTCTTACATCCTTTTCTTCTCTTGCTTCCCTTCAAATTCATAGGACTCAGTAAACTCTTTACTTATCTTATAAACACACGATATTATTTCTTCATATGATGATAATACATGGGAGTCTATTTCTCTTATAAGTTATGGTTGAGGACCATGAAAGATATGATCCTTCCTTCTCTTTGGATCATGTGAATAGCTGGAGTTCTCATTCCTTCTACTGGGCGCCTTTTCTAGACAATGGCATACACTAGATTAATTTATGAATAGAAATACCAAATCCCAAACTTGTAAAACACACAACATAAACTATATAGTTTACGGATATAATCCATAATCATAAAAATGACTCCTTTGAGAAAGTAAATAATTACAAACCCTTAATAATGGTTTGTAATGAAACTGAAAATTATCCTAAGCATAACCCCCAAGATTGTCGTAACCAAGAGTGCAGCACGGCCCGTTGTTGAGCACCAGTTCCCGTTCGAGTCTAGCTTAAAGCATTTCTTTCGGGTTTTACCCCTAGATACATCTGTACTAGAGCCGCCTCTACCTGCTCGTATCCATACAAGGATGTATTGCATGGAATACTCACAAAATCTCTACAATACCAAAATTCTAGGAAGTTCTTCTATACTAATCCTTAAAGATGATCTTAGGGTTATGTGCTCTAATAAGAGTTTATCTAAATCTAGATTCCATGGTTATTGCTAATATTACTCTCATACCAACTGTATTTCCCTGGCCCCAATTTCCTAGAGTCGGTGAATTATTACATACCATTGGCATGATCACAAGAAATATCACGTCTCGAAATACCGATTAGTTAAGTAGCATTGGAATAACTATATACATTCATAAAGATTACATTACATCATAAAGTAAAAACTACTACAACAACATCTTGTCTTCATATCCCCTCATATTATCCCTGCATGTCATTCAAAAATTATGTCTTCACATCCTGGAAAAAATAAAACATTGAAAGGGGTGATCTCAGATGCTCAGTAAGTATAACAATATAGCGGAAACATTCATAAATAACCCTAAACATTTAAGGAAATGTATAGCTAAAACAAAAGCCTTTTAAACTTGAACTTCACCATAATATTGAAAAGATAAAATGAAATAATTCCATTTACATATTCCCATGGATATTCTATTAGTTGAATAATCACATGAAATATCAATAACCACTTTTGTAATGATGTAATGCATAATGACATACTATCGTAACCACATTGCCAAGGCCTCGTGCCAGGACTACAAATAAGATTTTTTCAAGGCCTCGTGCCAAGACACTAGTTTGACTCATTAGACCTATCGATGCATCGAGGAGCTATAGAGGGCTCCACCCGTCACTTACTATGTCCAATGCATTCCTCATATGAATAAGATTAAACATAACATAAACAATCATATTAAAACTGGCATACGAAATGTCAATACTTTCTCTATAAACCACGAATGGTATAGAAATAACACATCCACAGTCAAAATTATCACAAAACCGTCAATAAAATATGGAAGTTTTGTATCATAATAAATAAACTTCAAATAAGATTAAAATCCATCAAAGGATGTTTACATAGATGAAATCAAAACTATTTGAGAGAAATGTCTTTTTTTTAAATCATTTAAAAGTCACACATTTATAAAGCAAGTAATTTAAAATAGATTTTTTAATCAAAGTGTCCCATACCAATTTGAAACTTTTGAAAAGAAATATCATTTCAAAACATTCATGTCCATATAATTAAATCCTTAAAATCATTTTGAAAACATGGACATTAATTAAAATGATTTAGAAGGATAAATCTTTAAAACATTTGAAATTTTGATATTGATAAGGTGTGCCTTTCACAAATTTATAAAATATTAATTTTGAAATCATTTAAAGGTCACATAATTATAAAATAAAACATTTACATTCAAAATATTCGTATAAGCTTGTAATGGAAGCTTTAAAGATTTTACAGAGGTGGTAAATAGCCAAACCCGCCATATAGGATAAGAAAAGACATTCTTACCTTAATTTGTCGAAAAGTGTTAAAAGGGTCCTTGATTGGAAAATGACGTAAAGATTTATTTATAAACATCTTATAAAAAGTCAAAAAAGAGTATAAATGACTTTAAACCATATTCTGTAAAATAGAAAGAATTTTTTGAAATAAATTTTTAAGAAACATGGATGTGGATGATAAAGAGGTCCCTTTAGATAATTTGGTATAAACAACCTCAGATAATGAAGAGATTGTGAAATAACCCTTACCAGTTTGGTAACATATGAAACATACAACCCACGAAAGAGGTATCATACAATGAATATGTAAATAAACATAAATTAATGTGTATTACACAAAGAATACAATTATATGCAGTATATAGACTACAAAAAGGTAATAGTGGAAATTTGGAATGAATCTCCTAAGAATAAGGAGTGAGATGAAAACCCCTTACCTTGTACTTTTTCTTGGTTTGGGGTGGGTTAACCTCCTGTATAACGGTGAAATATTTTTTATTAAATTATACAAGAATCATATTCAATAATATGATATCATATATGATCTTTTAACATTTCTTTGTTAATAATATCTTAGTATTATCGTCGTTTCTGGTGTTAACTTACTCATATATGTTTTCTTACATATGCCATGTTTGTTACGGATAGGTTGCATCTTATTCATATCCAGAATGATATCATGTCTTTAAACATTATTTTTAATCATCTAAGGATAATTATACTTGAATGGACACTATGGAGAATGAATCTCATTGCATTCATGGAGACGGTAGTCTGTACGTACGCACGGGAGACAATATCATTATTTTGATATTAAAATAATATATAATTGGATTGTATATATAATATAAAGAATCATTATCATGTTATATTTATTATTTACATGAATTACACATCATTATTATAACTATCCAAATAATAATTTATTGAATAACAATTACACCACGACGTGGAGACGGTAAGCCGTACGTACGCACGTATAGTGAAATGTCATTCAAAAGATGGTTGGAATAAGGAATATGGTTATACCATATTTATAATAACATCACAGTATATATAATTTATTGGAGTTATTATTTTATAATGGTAATATCAAATAAAGAAGAAGTTGAATAAGAAAGAAACTTGTAAGAGGGTGGTGAAAACATTACCTCTTCTACGGGTTCTTCATTTTGATTTGATCAAAATGGCTCCATAGGTTGGATTTATGATCCAAATAAGGCCTCTATGATGCATTTAGGGAAGTTGGAAGGATATTTTGGCCGGGGTTGTCTGAGCGAAATGGCTTTTATGGTGTGAATTAGTGAGAAGGGGGAGTTCCCTTTTATAAGAGGGGTGAGGGGCACCTTTGAAAAAGCTAGAAATATTATTTTATAATAAATTCATTTTCGGTTTATAATGGATCAAAAGTGGATTATTTAGAGGTTAAGGTGGGTATAAGTCATAAACAACTAAACCAATAGGTTTTAGATAGGTCTGGGTCACTATATTAACCTTATCTTTTAGTTTTAACTCTTAGTTAATTAGTTTAACATTTACCATGTCACTTTGTATTTTTATATTATAAAGTTAATAAACATACTATAAACATTCAAGAGACCCCCATGTGGTCCATTAATGATACACCTATCATTATATAAGTATCTTTCCCTATCCTTAGATTTTTTTCAAATTAATATCATTTAATAATATAATATTTGTTTTAAAAACTCTTTTCTGTGAATTTTGACACTATTCAATATTTCATTTTTGATAAAGTTATAACAACTTTATTAATTCTAAAAAAATCATTTTAGCAATCCTATAATGTCATATTAAGCAATAAAATTCATGGATGTCATCAAAACGTTAAATTATATTAATTTTAACATTTATAATACCAATTATTTGATTCTTTCATTAGTAAGAGAAATACTGCATCATTATTGTGTCATAATTAATATAAATTAATAAATGTCTAAAAATTATAAATAAAATACCATTATGTAGGAAATAGTTTTATCTTTATAATGAATATTTATAGTTGAAAATCCAACATATAAACCCCTATGTAATTTTTTTTTCTCAAAGATATATGCTTTTGTCATTTTTGTATTTATTTTAACTTAATTAATATAATGTGTCATTATCACTTACAAGTGTCTCCATGGGGTCCCAAAATTGACCCCAAGATTCCCATGGTTGGACATGTATCACCCAATAAGGTTAGGACACGTTTTAGGGTAATTTATTATTATTATAATATTATTTTTTACCCTTATTTATCGGATTTACCCTTTAACCTTGGTAAATAAAATATTTACCGAAGTAATTATTCAAAATGCCTAAAAATAAAAGTCACCTATTTAAAAAATTTGGAAATATTGATTCAAAATATGGAATCCATTTTTCCAAATTCAATACACCAAGTGGCAGAAATTAATTTTATATTTTCCCGTTGTTAAAACAAAAAACATGTTTTTAAGAGATAATAACTATCAAAAGATTGACACTTGATCATGTTCGGTTTAATTTTAAAATTATGTACAATAACCAACATTGTATTAAATGGTAAAAATATAGTCTAAATATACTTTAAAACCACTCAAATTCATAATTTGTAACTATTAATTATTTCGATTAAAAAAATTGTTTTTAAATAAAATTTATTAATTTTCACTATTCATCAAAATATAAATGTTATCCGAAAAGATCCAAAATTCTAACCTTGTCTAAATTCGATATTACAAATCCAAAAATGAATTCCTTTTTGAGATATAAAATTAATAAAATTCCAAAAATTAGGTATTACTATTCATAATTTCTAGTTTGATTGGTTGTGGTGTGTGTTAGAACTCGAAGTTGCGTACAACACACACTACTATAATATTCAATGAGAAGCGTACCATGGAATCTTGGGGTGTTACCTTGTAAATTTTTTATGTCCCCATACTAATGAATAAATTTATTTAGTCAAATTGAATATATAAAAGTTTAAAATATTGGATTTAAAAAAACTGGTTCACTATTAAATGTTGGTAAAAGTGTATTTTTTGAAAAATATTTCTTTTATCTGAAAAAATGAATTTGTTCTTATATAATGTCTATGAAACTCATAATATGGATTCTAAAATTATAAGGATTATATAAAGTTTAAAATTTGGTTAATACTATTCATTACCTCTTTTGAACGGCATGTTTGGTAAGTCATGGTGCTCTTGAACTCGGTGTTACGTGTAGTGCAAGTTATTGAATTATTTTGAAGAAGTAACACACTATGAAATATTGGGGTGTTACACATTGTTCTAGTTAAGAAGAAGGACATATAGATTATAGTCTTCATAATCTTCGGGGATCTCAACAGTCACTGTACAAACGATGAATTTCACCTTCCTATGATTGAGTTGTTGAGCTAAAACTGGATTCCAAGCCCTCTCTTTCATGGATGGGAACTCTTTGTACAACCTAATCTGAATGGAACATGAGGACGATGATTTCACAGCATTCAAGGTTCCTCAACATACTTTCTGTTTCCAATTCCTGCCATTCAGTTTAATGAAAGAAGGTGTCACTTACCAGTGGGCTATGCATTTCTTATTTAATCTAATCATTGGGACGTTGGTGAAATTTAATGTGGACGATCTAATTGTCAAATCTTGCCAGCGTCAAGACCATATTAGAGACCTTGAGAATGTTTTTGTCTTCCTCCATTCCCGTCACCTGAAGAAGAACTCATTGACGTGTGCCTTCGAGGTCACCTTTGAAAAGTTTTGCGGCTTCGTTGTTAGATACAGGTGCATTGAGATCGACCTAGAGAAGATCAAGGACATTTGATATATGTCTCCTCTAAGAAATATTCAAAAGCTTTGAAGTTTCCAATGAAACTTAGTCGACATACACTAATTCATCACAAACCATCATGGAAGGTGTAATCCCTTTTCTCGACTCATGAAAAAAGGCACAGCTTAAGAAGGTGACAAAGACTGTCAGATTGCTTTTGAAAAGATCATGCAGTATCTATTCCAACCTCTGGTCTTAATGAAACCCATCTCCGGAAAGCCATTAGTCCTTTATGTGACTGCCTTGGAATGATCTCTTGGTGCCCCTATCACCCATATGAACAATGAGGGGATGGTGAACAACCATTAAAACCTCAATCGTATGCTCCTTAATAAAGAGAGCAGTTTCTCCCACATAGAAAAGAGCTTCCATGTGCTGGTATTCACAGTACAAAAATTGAGACATTACATAAATCACCATTAGGTTCATCTGGTGTCTTTGGTAGACCCACTAAGGTACATTCTGAACTGCCCTGTATTGAGAGGCCATCTTTCTTGGTGGGTAGTCATTCCCTAGAAGCTCGATAACAAGTTTGTCCTTTAGAAATATAT
Source organism: Viscum album (assembly GCA_963277665.1). Lineage (NCBI taxonomy): Eukaryota > Viridiplantae > Streptophyta > Magnoliopsida > Santalales > Viscaceae > Viscum > Viscum album. The sequence goes on along the minus strand of OY728145.1, from coordinate 1,441,484,464 downwards.
TACAGGGAAAGCATTGGAAGACGTCCTTGCTACCCAACCGGACCCTGATGACCATTCCTTGGATCTCTATTTCCCCAATGAGGAAATCCTCTCAGTATACCAAGCTATGCTGTGAAGGCTGATGCACATTGATGGTGCTTCCCGAAGCCCCACCGGCAGGAGGCTCAATGATCCAAGGCTCAACAGGGTAGGCATGGGTATCGTCTTTATTAACCTGACACAAGAAATCTTGTTTCCCTCATTTCATGTTGTTAGAAGGCTGCACCAACCATGAGGCGAAGTATCATTTTCTCATCACTAGCCTCAATCTGGCCCTAGATATTGATGTTCACCATTTGCACGTGAAAGGGGATTATGAACTAGTTAGAAAGTAGATGAATGGTGACTACGTCATGAGAAGGCCATTGCTCATACCATTGTTGGAACACACTCTCCATAAAATGGCCCATTTCACATACCAGCTAGAAGTTACTCATGTCCCTCGATCTTAGAACGGTCATGCTGACACCATGGTCGGCCTGGCTTCATCACTTGTAGAACCCAAGCAAGATGATCTGATTATCCACGAGGCACATTAGTGGGTCATTGCTCCTGTCTCCCCAGATCATGATAAAGACCAACTGGTGAGACATCTTATTGTCGAAGCCTCAATTTCAAGACCCCCAGATGCAGTGGTTGAAGTGAATCCTGACTGGAGATCCCCCTTTTTCAAATATCTTCAAAATGGTAACTTCCTGGCTGATCAAGCCGGGAAAAAGTGAATCTGACGTCATGTGTTGTAGTTCACCCTCTAGGACATCCCTGGCCGTGAGCATATCCTCTACAAGCACGGGTTCGATGGGGTTCGCATCCATCGCATTCAAAGAGTTGAGATTTCTCATGTCATGAAAGAGGTTCATGCCAGTTCTATCAGGGCTCAATAGACTAGGCTGAAGTTATGTCACCAGATCTAGAGACTGGTGTACTTTTTTCACTCCATGATCCATGATTGCATCGAGTTCTCAAGAGATTCCATGCATGACAAATTCATTCTAAATTTACGCATCAGATTCTGGAGCCTCTCTACCCCACCAAGTACTCTTGGCCAATTTCGATATGGGGACTCAATGTTGTTGGACCATATCCACCGGCGATGGCTCACTAGTGAAGATTCATACATATGACTACAGATTTTTTAACCAAGTGGGATGAGGCACTGCCAATCAGGGAGGTCAAGGCCCGGTCCATTATTCACTTTGTGAGTTCTGACATAATCTACTGATTTGGTGTCTCTCATGCTATCCTCACAGATAATGAAACAAAATTCCGAGTACCTAAGCTGGAGATATTATACGCTAAGTACAACATCCATTCTAACCATACCTCCCGCTATCATGCGAAAAACAATTGACAGATCGAGGTGTTCAACAAAACCCTCTCTAACATGTTGCAGAAAATGGTTGGTCAGAATAAGAAGAGTTGGTTGGACAAGATCCCCAATTCCCACTGCATTTATTGAACGATGACTCATAATTCCACCCAGGTGACCCCATATTCCCAGGTGTACAAAACTATGGCCACCCACCACATATAGATTGAGTTTCCATCGTTACGCACAATGGTCTATGAATAAAAGGCGCCAGAAAAGGTAGCTAAAATCCTTTTGGATGATATAGCATCCCAACATTTTATTACATTACTATTACTTCATTTTAAAGGTAAAAAACATAATAGTATTACACATAGAGGATCCAAAGGTTTACTTTCTTGGGAATACTAGGGCCATACATAGAAATTACAACATCAATCATAAACATTTACTTAATTTCTTCTTCTCTAGCTTCTTATTGTCACTTGTCCTCTCTATAGTACATGTAGCCACCTGAGGATATACATCAAAATGGGTGAGAAAAAATCCTACTAAGAGGATAGATATGAATAATATATCATGGGATGAGCATAATCACGACATTGGTAAAGAAATCATGAACATGAGAGGAACATAAAGAAATGATTTGAAATGTGGCAGTGCATAGAAATGAAACATCGTCTTTTGGTGGTTAACTACCAAGCATACATGTGAACCAATCTAGCATCTTTTTCACACATTATTTCACAAATACTCATGATATTCCTCACTTTACTCAATGCATTGGAGCACTGTATAATTCTAGGCGCACCCATCACTTTGAAACATTCATATTGCGCTATATAATTTCGGGCGCACCCATCACATCATAACATTATAATTATCATGATTTCCACATATAACACATATCAAAAGTGAAAATAACTAACCCATTTAAAGGATTGGTTTTCATCTCATAAGAATACATTCATAATCTTTGGGTTCCCAAAATATATAGGGAATAACATACTTGATACAAAAACCATCAACCATGAATGAGAGGTAAAAGTTGAGTTCTTAAAAGAAGAGTTCATTTGAAAAACATTTGGATTGTCATAAACTTCATTAGAAAACATTTATATCCAAGAAAAGGTAAGATAAATATGAATAAATGATTTTTAAGGAGTAACCATATCAAAATAGAGTGAAAGAGGGTGAACCCAAAGGAAGAAAATTGAGTTCGAGATTTCCTCTTACCTTCTTTCCGAATTCTTCCTTCTATTTAATGTCCTATATAATGACATTATATTCATTAATTTGAATTTATATAACCTTATATACATTAATAGGGTTCATTCTGATATCAATTTTTGATTTTATGTTCCCTTTAAAGAGTTATAGAGTTTAGAAACATTATTCGGGAATGTTTGTTTTAATGGTTTTCTTGAGTGGTTCACTTGTATTCATAAATTGATGTTTAGGTAGAACATGGGAAATCATCCAGAACTGATATGACATGTTATTAATGACATTACAGGAGTTTTAGTTATATTATAATGAATTATATTATATCCATTTGGATGAATCATTAGATAAGAATTAAATGATGATTGTTTGGGATAATTTGGGCTGTTTTTCGATCACAATGAACTTGTTTTAATTTATCAATTAGTAATATGTTCATAAGTCAGTTCCAGAACATTAAATAAGACCTAATACATATAGAATATTCTGGTTCAACCATAATAATGGTTTCATGACCAGATCTGAAGGTAGATATTGAATAAGAAAGCATGTCGTTCTTGAAGGTGATAAATTAACACCTCATGAACAACGTTCTATTTAATAAAATAAAAGGAAGATAGAAAGGGGATATAACATACCATTATAATCATAAAATTATATTATATCTATAATAATGGAGTTTCAATAACATTTGGATGAATATAGGTGGGGAGAAATCAAGAAATGAACTTCAACTTGAAAGTAAATTAAAGGAGAAGAGGGAGAGAAATTGCCTCTAGAATCCTTATCTTGAGAACCTCCTTAAGGTCCTATGCTTGGCCTTTTGATGATACCATAAGATCTTGGACGTGGGGTAGGGGCTAGGGAGGATGTTTAGGAATCATTTAGAGAAGCCATGGAGCTTGAGAGGTGTGAGGGAATGAGGGCGTGAAGGGTGGTTTTTGTAGTGGATGTAAGGGGTAAATTTTGAATATTTAATTCATTATTTTATTATGTCCCTCAAGACAACCAATAGTATTCTTTCATGTGACTCCTAATATAAATAATATAATGTGAGTTCTAACCACGTGGCCTTTAATCACTTTTGATGTCCGTAATAGTGAATTTAACTGTTAAATTTTATATATGGTATTTTACAGACATTCACTATTCATCAAAATTTTGAGTTTTTTAGAAAAATACCAAATATTTACCCTAACCATTTTTCAACGTATAGAATTAAAAAATGAAGACCATTTTTCAAAATTAGTTTTCTAAATATTATAAATTTAATTCTTAAATAAATTCATAGTAAATTCGAAAAATAACAATCTTAAAGGTGCACTTAGTTTTATGTATCATTGAAAAATTAATTAAGATCTCATTATATTATTTCCTCAAGAAAATAAAATAATATTTTTTATTATTAATAAGGTTTATATTACTATGAATTTTACTATTCATGAGGGTATGTTACTATTCACCCAAATAAAGAAGTTTGTTCTATCAGACTCTAAAAAACATCTTGAACACAACCGTGTCTATCGGATTTTCAAAATTCCAAACACAGAAGTGAAAAATTTATGTTAATGGTCACTTATCACATATTAGTTCAATATGCTGTGCATCCATGTGATTTTAGGACATAATTTTATGAATGAAAAATTTTATTGAAAAACATTGGGTCGTTACATTTTTCCTGCCATAAGAAATTTCGGTCTCAAAATTTCTTTTTACATAAACAGGTGAGGGTAGTTCTCCTTCATCGCCTATTCCATTTCTCAAGTTTCTTCCTCAATCATTGGTTCCTCCACAACAATTTGACATGGTGGGTTGTCTTTTTTTGTAGAACCTTATCACTTCGATCCAGAATCTTTACAGGCTGCTCCTCATAGGAGAGATCATATTCCAGCTGCACCACCTTTGAGTTTAGTACAAGTGAGGGATCAGGTATGTACTTCCTCAGAAGTGATACGTGAAAAACATCATGAACTCGATCCATATTCGGTGGAAGTGCAAGACGATAGGCCACGACACCTATGCAGTCAAGGATTTCCAAGGCACTAATATTCCTTGGGCATATCTTCCCTTTCTTCGCAAATCGCATGACTCTTTCCATGGAGATATTCGAAGGAAGACTTTATCTCCAACGTCGAACTCCAAGTCCCTTTGACGGTTGTCAGCATATCTCTTTTGACGACTTTGAGCAGCATTGATGTGTTTCTGGATGACTTGAACCTTCTCTGTAGTCTCTTGAACAAGATCAGGTCCATGTAGATTTCCTTCTCCAACTTCATCCCAACAGGTTGGAGTTCTATATCCCTTTCCATACAGAGCTTCATATGGAGCCATCTGAATACTCGAGTGGAAGTTATTGTTGTATGAGAACTCAAACAATGGGAGATTCTGATCCCATACACCATTGAATTATAGAGATTAGTCTCTAAGCATATATTCAAGTGTCTTAATAGGCCTTTCAAATTGGCCATCAGTTTGGGGGTGATAGGTCGTGCTGAAATTTAATTCAGTAGTCAAAGCATGTGGAAGGCTCCTGCCGAATTTAGATGTGAACCTCAGATCATGGTCAGAGAAAATTTAGAGTGGAACACCATGCAGTCTCACCACTTCCTTCACATATATCATTGCAAGTTGTTCAAGTGAGATATCTTCTAGAATAGCGATAAGATGGGCAGTCTTGGTGAGTCGATCAACCACAACTCATATCACATTATTTCCCTTTGACATCTTCGAGAGAACTGTGACAATGCCCATAATTTTTTTTTCATTTCCACATGGGTATAGGCAATGGATGCATCATTCCTTTGGACTTTTGTTTCTCAGCTTTAACTTTCTGACATACCAAGCACCTGGATATATATTCCACAATCTCCTTCTTCATGTTATCCCACCAGAAGTGTTCCCGGAGATCACGGTACATCTTGGTACTCCCAGGATTGATAGAGAAAGTCGAGCTATGTGCATTGTCCAATATCTCCTTCTTTATCCATGGTGATTAAGGCACACAAAGCCGCGTTTTAAACTGAATCACACCATCATCATCGATATGGAAGTCTAGAAGTTTCCCATCCTTTACTGCATTCACCATATTTTTTATCTCCACATCATCCCTTTGTGCTTCCTTAATATTCTCCTTGATGGATGGTTGTGAAATCATTTGGGAAAGTTAGTATGAATCCCCTTCCCTTATGATTTCCAAATCTATTCTTTTCATATCCAATAACATAGGGTCATTCTCAATCTGCAGCATGGATAGAGTACAAGTTCATTTCTGCATAGAGAATCAGCTACCTTGTTCGCCATTATAGGATGATAGTGAATGTAGAAATCATAATCCTTTATTATATATAACCATCTCCTTTGACTAATATTGATCTCCTTTTGTGGGAATATATACTTTAGGCTCTTGTGGTCAGTGTATATGTCACACTTCCCACCATAAAGGTAGTGATGCTAGATTTTCAAGGGAAAACGCACTGCTACATGCTCTCGATCATGCATCGGGTAGTTCTATTCATGGATCTTCAACTATCGTGAGGCATAGGCTATCACATTATCATTTTCCATTAGTACACAACCCAAGCCTTTCTTTGAAGCATCACTGTATATCCCAAAACATTGCCCACTTTTCGGTAGTGTGAGTACATGTGCAGTGATCGGCCTTCTCTTTAGCTCCTTGAAGCTTCCCTCACATTCTTCTGTCCAGACATAATTTACCCCTTTCCTTGTTACCTTAGTTTTTGGGCTTGACAATCATGAGAAGTTTATCACAAAACATCGGTATTACCAAGATAATCAAAGAAAACTATGGATTTCTATGAAACTAGAGGGCCTGAGCCATTCCACAATCGCCTTTTTCTTTGAAGGATCCACAGAAATTCCCTCACTTGTGATCACATGTCCCAAGAACGTGAAATGAGTCATCCAAAAGTCACACTTTCTGAACTTAACGTACAACTTCTCCTTTCTCAATGTCTCCAACACAAGTCTTAGATGTTCTTCATGTTCCTCCTTTCTCTTAGAGTAGGTGAGAATATCATTGATAAAAACTACCAAAAATTTGTCGAGGTATTTTCTAAAGACTCTATTCATCAAATCCGTGAAGAATGCTGGGGAATTAGTATATCTGAAGGGATCACAAAAAAATCATAGTGCCCATACCTTGTACGGAAGGCAGTCTTATGAATATCTTCCTTCATCTCCTTTACCTGATGATATCCAGAATGAATATACACCATTGAGAAGTATTGATCTCTTATTAACGGATCGATCAAGTCATTAATCCATGGAAGAGGATACTAGTTCTTTATGGTGATCTTATTGAGTTCCTGATAATCGATACACAACTGCATTGTTCTATCCTTCTTCTTCACAAAGAGCACTGGTACACCCCAAGGTGACGCACTAGGGCATATGAACCCTTTGTCCAGATGTTCATGCAATTGCTTCTTTAACTCCTCAAGTTTGATATGAGCCATCCTATATGGACACATCGAGATAGGAGTAGCTCCGGGTATGAGTTCAATTGAGAACACTACCTGATGATCTGGGAAAATTCTGGGTAACTCTTCTGGAAATACATCATCATATTCCCTCACGATGGTCATTTTATCAATTTTGGCACTTTCCTTCGACTAAACCATTTCGGCCATGTATGCCTCTTCATAGGAAATCAACACCCACAACATTTAAGGATTTTTAAGAGGAGATTAATGATCTTCCTTGGATTTTTTTAAGAAACTAGTATGGTTCAGAATATGAAAATATATTTTCTTTTCCTGATAGTGATATGTGCTCTATATGACAAGAGCCAATCCATTCCCATTATATCATCGAATTCCTCCAAGGGAATTATTATGAGATTTTCCGGAAGAATCATCCCATATATTCCAACAGGAGAAGAGTCAAACACTTGTGTTGAAATGATTTCACCACTTGGTGTTTTTACAGATATCTCTACATCATGGTTTCTGGGTTTCGATTCTATAGTTCTATCAAACTTTCAAGATATAAAGGAATGCGTAGAACCAGAATCAAATAAGAATTTTTCCATTCTTGAGTGAGTAGGAAGTTAAAATTGTACGACTTCATTATCATGCTCCACCTTTGAAATAGTTATGGCATAAGCCTTCCCATTTTCCTTTGGCTTTGGTGGTTGCTGACGCTGATTACCCTCAAGAACTCGAGGTTTAGTGTACTTGTTTGCATAGTGCCCCAACTCCCTACAGTTGTAGCATTGAACCATGGGTGGTTCTCTCCATTAATCGGCTACATTCTGCTTCCTTTTCGTTTCTTTTTTACACTCTTGCGCACAGTTTCCTTCTTTCCCACACTTGAAGAATTTCCCCATCCCTTTGAGGCAGTTCCCATGGTGCAACATCCAACATTTTTGGAAAGTGGGTTGTTGATTTTTTCCCACCTTTTTCATTAGATCCACCAGCTTGAAACTCCAACATTCTTTTCATATCCCCATAGTCGTAGGACCATTCTACAAACTCTATCTCCACTTTGAGAGCATATCAAACAACTTCTTCATAACTCCCAAAGTCTCGAATTTCAAGAGCCTTTCGAGGGTGTGGTTTTAATCCAGTAAATAATCTTTCAATTTTGTTATCATTGTTGTTAAATAAAAACCCGATGTGTACCTTGCAAGCCTTGTTAAATTCACATCATAGGTTGTTACAGATTCTTCTTTTTTTCTTGATCTCTATGAATTCCCTATCCTTCTTCATGTGATGAGTTTTAGGGAAATACTTATAAAGATACATTATCTTAAAGTCTTCCCATTACATCTCTTAAATTTTCTCCCTTGGCTTGGTGTTCTTAATCAAAGCCCACCATTGATCAGCTTCTCCCTCTAGACGATAAACAGATATGGTCACCTTCTCAGTCTCAGAATAGTAAAGAACAAAAAATATCTTCTCTAGGGAGTTAACCCACTGTTATGAAACTAGTGGATCGGAAGATCCACTAAACGTCGGTGGTCGTTGCCACATAAAACATTCGATAGAAATTTGCATCATCTTAGGTGAAGGAGGAAATTCCCCATTATTATGGTTATTGTTCATAACCTGAGATAATTGGGTAAGCATCACCATGATTTTTTGAACTCCACCTCCCAAAACATTGGGGATGTCGTTCCAGCAATCGTTGCATTGGCCCTCGCACAAGTTGTTGTCCTGATTTCTCCTGGTTCCCACCATTTTCTAAAATAGAAAATGATAGAACAAAACATAAGTAAAAGATTTATGAACAACTAATTCATTTGAACAATTTATACAAAAAACATAACATATTGGATCCCTATGTATATTTTCTTGTGTGCCCACTTGTACTTAGTCTCATGCTACAGGTTTTCTCTAGGGTTCACTAATCCAAGTTCCCAAATTAACTAAACCATTCCTCTAATACCAACTATATAATCCCGAACATTTATTACATTACTATTACATAATTTTAAGGGTAGACAACATAATCGTATTACACATAAGGGATTCAACGGTTTAGTGTCTGGGGAAAACTAGGACCATACATAGCAATTACAACATCAAGAATAAACATTTATTAAATTTCTTCTTCTCTAGCTTCTTATTGTCACTTTTCCTCACCTTATTACATGTATCCACCTGAGGATATACATAAAAAGGGTTGATCTAAAATAACAATAAGAGGATAGAAAGAAGAATATTGCATTGGGTGAACATAATCCTGACATAGGTAAATAAATCATGAACATGAGATGAACATAAATAAAAGACATGAAATGTGGCGAAGCATAAAAATGAAACATCATGTTTTAGTGGTTAACTTCCACACATACTTTTGATCAAAGATTTCATCTTGTTCACACATTAATTCAAATATAATCATGAGATTCAACACTTTACCCAATGTATTGGAGCACTGTATAATTGTGGGTGCACCCGTCACATTGAAACATTCATATTGCGCTATATAATTCCTTGTGCACCCATCACATCATGGCATTATAATTATCTTGATTGCCACATAGAACACATGTCAAAAGTGAACATAACTAACCCATGTAAAGGAATGGGTTTCATCTCATAAAAATACATTCTTAAGATTTGGGTTCCCAAAAGAAAGAGGGAACAACATACTTGATACAAGAACCATCAACCATGAATGAGAGGTAAAAATTGAGATCTTAAAAGAAGATTTCTTTTGGAAAACATTTGTTTTGACATAGACTTAATTAGAAATATTTTATATCCCAAAAAGATAATATAATTATGAAGAAATTATATTTAAGGAGTAACCATATCAAAATGGATTGAAAGAGGGAGAACCCGAAGGATGAAAATTGATTACGAGATTTCCACTTACCTTGTATCTAAATGCTTCCTTCTCTTTAATGTCCTGTATAATGACATTATATTCATTAATTAGAAATTAAAGAACCTTTTATACATTATTATGGTTAATTCTGGTTTCATTACATGATTTTATGTGCCTTTGAATGAGTTATAGAGTATAGAATCATTATTCTGGAATGTTTGTTTTTATGGTTTTCTTTAGTAGTTCACTTGTATTCTTAAATTGATGTTCGGGTAGAACATGGGTAATCATCTAGAACTGATATTACATGTTATTAATTATATTACAGGAGTTTGAATGATATTATAATGAATTATATTAGATCTATGTGGATGAATCATTAGATAAGACTTAAATGATGCTTGTTTGGGATAATTTGTGTTATTTTTCGACCACAACGAAAATATTTTAATTTATCAATTAGTAATATGTTTATAAGTAAGTTCCAGAACATTAAATTGGAATTAATACGTATAAAATGTTAGGGTTCAACCATAAATATGGTTTCATGACCAGATTTGAAGGTAGAAATCGAAGAAGAAAGCATGTCGTTCTTGATGGTCATAAATTAACACCTCACGAACAACGTTCTATTTAATAAAATATAAGGAAGATAGAAAGGGGATATAACATACCATTATAATCATAAAGTTATTTTATATCTAAAATACTAGAGTTTCAATACCATTTGTATGATGATAGGTGGGGAGAGATCAAGAAATGAACTTCAACTTGAAATTAAATTAATGGAGAAGAGGGAGAGAAATTGCCTCTTGAATCCTTCTCTTGAGAACCGCCTTAAGGGACAAATATTTGTATTTTGATGAGACCAAAAGCTCTTGTATGTGGGGGAGGGGATAGCGAGGATGTTTGGGCAGAGTTTAGAGATGTTTTGGAGCTTTAGAGGTGTGAGGGAATGAGGGTGTGAAGGGTGGTTTTTATAGTGGAGGGAAGGGGTAAATTTCGAATATTTAATTAATTATTTTATTATTTCCCTCAGGAAAACCAATAATATTGTTTCATGTGACTCATAATAGTAAAAACGATAATGTGAGTTCTAACCAAGTGGCCTTGTATCACTTTTGATATCATGAATAGTGTATTTAACTCTTCAATTGAATATGCGGTATTTTACCGTATTTCACGATTCATAAACAATTTCCGTTTTTCAGAAAAATACCACAAATTTAACCTAACCATTTTTCGACATGTATAATTAAAAAATTATTTCCATTTTTCTGAACTAATTTTCTAAATATTATTAATTCAATTTTTAAATAAATTCTTTGTTAATTCAAAAAATAACAATCTTAAAGGTGCACTTAGTTTTATTTCTCATTAAAAAATTAATTAAGATCTCATTATCGTATTTCCATAAGAAAATAAAATAATATTATTATTTAATATTCATAAGGGTCATATTACTATTCATTTTACTATTCATAAGGGTATGTTACTATTAACCCAAAAAAACATGATTGTTCTATCAGACTCCAAAAATCATCTTGAACACAACCATGTATGTCGGATTTTCAAAATTCCAAACACAAAAGTGGAAAACTTATGATTAATGGTCACTTATCACTTAGTAGTTCATTTTGTTGTGCATTCATGTGATTTTATGACATAAGTTTATGAAGGAAAATTTTCATTGACGAACTTTGGGTCGTTACTGCTAAACTTCAAGCACATGAAAAAATAGTTTTCATGTCCAGAACAATCTGGAAAGGCATCAGAACAAGACCGTCGTCCAGTTCAGGGTTGCGTGTACTCACTGGTTACAATGGACGGTGAGCGTATAACTCTTCCCACCAATGCCAAGTTCCTCAAGAAATACTTTTCAGGAGACATAGGGTCCCAAATGACCATAAACATTATGGTATTTCAAAAACATAAATTGTTCAGTCCCACACAACCCTGAACTGGAAGACGGTCTTGAATGACCTAAAAATACACGATACAACACTACCTCAAACTGTGCATCGTCCTCCATTATGTTAAATTGCATCTTGAGCCCTACGGATAGCTTGACTCCCATTCTCATGGGATACATAGGAATGATGATACACCTCATCTTGAGTCTACCCCAGTTTTCGCTTTTACTATACCCTCATGGGAATAGTTTTTGGGGGGATATCACAAGGAGTCGTGTAGTCTTCTTTGGCCCCTCCCTTGTCAGGGTTATGATGATTGCACCATGTTCCCTACTTTGTTATTCTTATCCTCCCACATCTTTACTACATGATGGTAAACTACATGAACCTAAACTACATGGTCTTACAAGACCTCAAACTATGCATCATCTTGCATGATGTTTAACCGTATCATGAGAACTATGTACGGCATGATTCCAATTCTCATGGGATACAAAAGAACACTCTAACACCTCTTCTTGAGTCCTACCAATGTTTCCTATTTTACTATCCCCTCCTAGGAATAGTTTATTTTGTGGATCTCACATGGAATTGTGTAGGATTCCTAGGCCCCACCCATGTCAGGGTTATGATGATAGCACCATGTTCCCTCCTTCGTTCTTCTAATCCACCCATGTTTTTACCGCATGATGCTAAACTACATGGCATTTTCAGAACAATATGTTGCATGATTCTCGTTCTCATGGGATACATTGGAACGCCCAGAAACCTCATCTTGAGTCAATCCTAGTCATTTCATCTTATAGGCCTAGCCCAATAACTTTGAGACCATCCATTGGGATTAAACATAGTGTGTGGCACCTTCATTTTCCCTCATTCGTGTCAGGTTCATAATAACCTTACCATGTATCACTCTCACCTGAATATCTATGTCTCTTCTCTTTTCCATCTTCATTTGAAATTGCACGGGTGCATTCATGATCCTCACACCCCGTCATTTGGGTTTCAATTATCTTTCACACCTGAAGGGACACCCAAATCGCATGGATTCTAGGCCTAAGGGCTCACCTATAATTATGCGCCAACTTTCACGAGGTTCCGGAAAACAAATCGAGACAAAGACCCGCATTACTAAGGTGGTCATAGGTTGGCTCTCATATTTTGTCCCTGTTTCAGGTTACACGATATTGATGTTGTATCTCGAATCTGGTCAACAACTATCCTTTCTTGTTGTCACCATCCTCATATGTCCTTAACATGGAGTGTAGTGGTTCATTCTACCCCGCCGTCCCTCCAATTCCCAGTCTACTTCGAGCAGGAGTGTAATTCTAGCTGTCGGGCCCTTGTGTACTGGGGAGGGCCTAATCTTACTCCTTGTTTCCCACCTCGAGAATTGCTCACGTGGGATTAGGGGTTTGTGAGGGAAATTCCCAAATGAGACGTCATATAGCAACAATTAGTTGGGATGCCCAATCCTTAGGTCCTTCAGGCCCCTGGCCCATGTTTTCATTTAGGAGTGTGTGGTGTGGTATGGACTCATGTCCTTAGTCACATCGGTCTATTTCACCATGCCACAGATATAACCTTGATACATCCCTCCCTTTATTTATCGCATGTCATGTGAGATTGGGCCCTACCATGCTTTGCTAGTCCCATCATTTGGGCTTCCATCACCATCTATATCAAAAATGGCCCCCGAATGGCATGGCTTCTTAGCACATGGGCTCTCTTACAATTACGGGATAAATCCCTTGAGTATTGTGAGTGATATGATGATATAAGTACCATGTTGAGAATATGGTCAACGCTTTATGCTCAATTGTTCAACAACATTCTGGTCCCACAAGGGTGGATGTTGTGTTGCGAACCTGGTCAACAGCTTTTCTCCATCATCAGTTCCGATTTTTTGTCTTCCATAAGTATGATTATTCGCTCTCTCTGTCCCATGAAAATGACATTAAACTAGGAATATACAGTCTGAGATCTGTTAAAATAAACTATGATCACCTTCATCCTCATGGAAAGATGTTACACTACAAGCTGGCCATGGAATTTCATGCATGGTTTGGCCTCAGTCCCCATGGTGTTTTCGGGCCTCTGACTAATGTTCTCCCATAGGGATGTACTGTGTCGCATGGGATTATGTCCACATACATGTTGGGTTGGTCACCATTCCATACAAATTCACATAGGTGATACCTTACCACTTCCTTAGTCCTTACTGTAAGACGTTAAACTACAAGCCATCCATGGCATTTTTTCCATGGCCTGGTCTCAGACCTCTTGTCCTTTTCCGGCCCCTGGCCCATGTTCTCACCTAGGGCTATTTGGTGTGTTGTGTGATTGTGTCCTCATTCAGGATGGGTTACTCGTCGTGTCGTACGTTCCCCTTGTTGGGGTATCTGGCCCCTATTTGCATCTCCTCTTTTCTAGAACAATGTCTGGAATCATTCCCATCCAAAAGGGATATGTAGGGCCACTCGAATATCTAGACATTGGGTCCATCACCATATCTTAAAAACCTCCTTATGATTTTGTCCCCATGGACCATGTTCTTCTTGAAGAGTGGTGTACAGTGTGGTATGGGTTCATTTCCTCATTCACATAGGATTTATAACAACCACACCACATATCTCTCTCTTGATCGGCCTTCGCTCCCTTTCCCTGTTTTCATCTCTTTGTGTTGGATACCCTTGAGTCGGGTCCCTCTGCCCTCTTCGGTGATTCACCAATTGGCCCATGAGTACTCTGGTTTATAACCCAGAGTGTCGTATTTTACATGGACATGCTTTCAACTATTTTTTAGGATTCATGTTCCCCTTCATTTGGGATTCCATAATCTTTCACACCTGAACGGAACCCCAAATGGCATGGATTCTAAGCTCAAGGGATCTCCTACCATTACGGGCCAACATCCTCGAGGGTTTCAGAAAACAAATCAATACATGTCCTATGTTGTCAATATAGTCAGTGGTTGATGCTCATTTGTTGTCCCCATTTAAGGCTAATGTGATATTTATGCTATGTCTCGAGTATGGTCAACAGTTATCCCCCACTGTAGCACCAACCCATTCTAGCCTTGAATTTTGGTTACATGATTCACATTATATTCCACCCCCACATGTCCAAATTCAATTTTAACACTCCTGGAACTATAACTCCGTGTGAATTTTCACGTTATGAGGATAAAAGTCATCGTAAAGGCATCATTTGGGGCTCCGTACCATCTTCCATTTGCCTTTCATTCCATGTATTTCAAAAACCTATTATCCCCTTGTTTCCCAAACCGAGTTTGACTCAAATGGGCTAAGGTATCAGGTTGAGTTCTAAACTAACATGGAGGGATTAATCTCTTATTTTATCAGAGATCAATGTCCATAAACTAATATCTCTTTTAGAACTATGTACATCATGATTCCCATACCCAAGGGAAACGTAGGAACACGTAGACATCTTGTCTTTGTGTCCAGCTTGAGTTCCACTAATTAACTTCTACTATTCTTCCTTCGGGGCATTAAATATTATAGGACTACATAAAATGGTATGGGATTATTTCCTCATTCACGGTGGGTTGTATTAGCTACACCATGTACACACCCTTCTAGGAGTTATCCCCCTAGTTACTGTCCCACATGACATTAAACTGTATGTTGTCTCACACGACGTCAAATGGATCCTTCAAGAACTATGTGCGTCTGGATTCCCATTCCCATGGGATATATAGGAACAACTGGAAATCTAGTCTTCGGGTCTAACTCAACAGAGAGCTAGCCTCTCCTGTCCCATATCCTCTATCCTTTTTCTGGCCCCTTGGCCAAAGGTTTCACTCATATAATCGTGTGTGGTGTGATGTGGAACTCATCCACATTCACGTTGGGAATGCATTATCACACCGTGCACATTCTATCTTGAAACTCATATCTCATATATACATACAAGAAATATGACATTAAACTATGTTTCATGGTCCCATCACAAGACCCTAAATAATGACTTTATCGTCCTGACCGCATGACAAAAATTACTGATGCATCATGGAGTCCTCACTCAAGGGGACACCATGTTTGGTATCAGTCAAAAACCATACCATGTGTAAATGTATTCATATGTCTTGATTCTTGTGGTGGTTCCTGAACATTTTATCCTAGTCCCTTCAGAACCATTCATCCTGAAGGACAAAAAAGATATTTCAAATACCACTTCTTTTGGTGCAATGGAAAGACCCACACAAACTTATTATCCCTAGCACCAGTATCCTACTATTCCATCCTTATAACTACATGAGTCATGATCCCCATCAACATGGGGTATGTAAGAACGTCCTTCCACCTTGTCTCAGGATCAACATAACTTTCTTTCTCAGTTCCTCGACCTAAAACATCCCCCAAGAAGTGCATTGTGATCCGGACCAAGTCATCATTCATGTCAGGTTTTGTAATTACATCGCCATGTGTCTCTAATTTCTGACCATCTGTGGTCCACGCTCTATGACCATTAACTAAGACCTCTCCACATCCTTTCCACAAGACATTAAACTACATGACATCTTACAGAACTACATTTGGATTGATTCCCATCCTCATGGGATTCATATGAAGGCCCATGCATTTTTGTCTCCAGGTCCAGCCCCATGAATCTACGAATCATGTCGCTTATTTTTGTCCCCTTGGCCTGAACTCATTTGGAATCATTCGCTGCGGCGAGTACCTATTTGGTTCTCTTTCACATCATGTTTTTTAGTAGCTGCACCGTGTGCTTCCCATATCTTTTCCCATAGTGGTCCGAGTTCTATGTCCCAAAACTAAGATCCCCCTATGGGAACTGCCTGTGACGTTTGGCTATTTCGCCACCATGTGCACAGTATATTAAATCAAACCCCCCCAATAGACCACCCTAGGACCTGATGTTGAAATCTCGTGATCCCATGACCCTTTTCCTTGGGACGGGACTCAACTCCCTCTATCTGATATGTCTCATTTCCATACTCCAATGCATTTTGAAAAAGAACCCTACATCTGAAGTTTTCACGGGGACATTCCCCTCGTTCCATGTCCATGCTTAGTGAGCCTATTATTTGGATCCTCATACTCTTCCACATCCAAATGGAACCCCTTCACAACATGGTCTCATGCCGCCTCAGCTCACCTACCGTCTCGGGCCAACGTCCCTAAAGACCCCAGACGACATTTGCAACAGGTCCCGTGTTTTGAACATGGTCAGTGGTCGACCCTCATCTGTCTGGACACTTATCAGGCTAACATGATATGGATGCGGTGTTTCAAACACATTAAACAAACATTCCATAACATCATTCCACCATCATTGTGTTCCAGATCTCGAGCATCATGTTTCACATATTTCAACTTCCTTATGTTCAAGTGGACTTCTGACATACTCGGCTTTACTTCTTTGTGCACCTTGGTGCCTTAAAGGGACGGTTCAGCATCATTGGGACTATGTTCACAGAGCATCCCCTCACCCATGACTTATTCCAACCAATGTTGGGATATTCCGACCACTACTTCTTATTTCCCACATTGAGCAAAAATCACAGTCTTTATTATTTTGGTAGGATGTGTGATCACACAATGATTCACTATTCAAATCCACCCTTACATTGCTGTTTTAAACTGGTTTTGTAATGAATATTCCAAATATAATATTAAATTTCACTTTATGTGTTAATAAATGAATTGATGTTAATCACTATTAAAATGGGCTATGTTACTTTTTTTTATTATTTCAATGTTGGAGGAGATGATTTGGAGGGACCTTGATGAAGTGGAAAACAAACTGTCCAAAATTGAATGTATCCATGAAGAGATGTCCATTTTTATTCATATTTAGAAAATTCTTTTGCCTCCAAAAGGGATCTTATTTTTTGGGAAGGTCTATAATTTACGAGGCTACATTTCATATTAAGTAACAGAAGCCTCATTCGGTCTCTACAATTCTCATCTGAACTAATCTGTCCACGAAATCAAATCTACACAAAGTCAAATGTGGTGTTCAGTATTTTATCAATATCTCGATTTGTATAGGTCAAAAGGGTTCCAAACATTTGGTGGATACAGTAAAGATGTGTGTATATAACTTTTTAATTTTTTCCAAAGAGAGATAATGCTTTATGGAGGCCAAAACATGTGGTACAAGTGGGTTGAAGAAATTTGTATGCCTTAAACCATCTTCCAACTTTGCCTATAAATTAGCACCATGGGTACCCCATTTTGGAGTTCAGCCAGGAGGCAAGGTGATTCCATTTTGGAGTCCCAAAGAGGTATTTTAGTCATAAATAGAAGTTTTGGAGGATATGGGATGTTCTACTTCATTGTCTTCTTCTTCATCCCCTCCCATGGATTTCAAAACCCCTTGTGATCACTCGGGGAGGAACATGATGTAAATCCCAAGATTCATGTTTGTAATATTTGAATGATCTTTTTAATTCCAGGTTTTTGGGTTGTTTTTCAACATCCTATATTATTATTTTATTGATTTATGTACTCGTATGTCATGCGCTACTTATATGATCATGTTTGGTGGTACCCATACTTGTGGTGTTTCACACACCGTTCCCCACTTTTTTTCCCCTTTCAATTGATGTGTTTGTGTGGTTCATATTGGTAAATTGAACTCACATAAGCACCTTCAAGGTCATTTATGCTTATGTCACGGTATCACAATGAATTAACATATAGACCAAGGCATAACATTGAGTTCTACATGTGTTTCCATGGTGAGTTTCGGTTATGATGTCAAACACAAATCACCCAATCTTCGAGGGTGTCTGATGAATCATTGTATGTTTTTGACTGAACCTTTGGAGGTATCCTTGTATAAACATAGTAAAATCACGGTTCTAGGTGCTACAAATCCAGGATTAAAAGATCATAACCCTATATCATGAGGCGATGAAGGATGAACATCATGAGAGTACCCTGGGTTGATCACACTTATTTAATCTTGATCATTTCTACTTTTTTTTTATCTCTTTTATTTTCTATTTTCATCTTTAATAATAAAACCCCCTATGTTTTTCAAAACCTCATTCCACATATAATTTCATAATCAAAACCCTTTTTTTAAAATTAATGATCTATGGCTTCGTCGAGGGATGACCTATGGTTCCTGCTATACTGTAGATATTCTAGTCAAAATTAAATGACTAATTTGACGTGATCGACAACGCGGTCAAATTTTGGCACCGTTTCCAGGGATACAAGATCATTTTTTTCATTATTTTCTTTTCTATATTTATTTTAATACTTAATTATTACTCATTTTTTTGTTTTCTGTTTATTTGTTGTTTTTGTCTATTTTTGTGTGTTTTTTCTCTCTCTACCTCTCTCTAATTATGTAGTATATCATTCTATTCTTCTTGCATAAATATTAAGTTATTTTTTTTTACATCTCAAAAAAACACAACAAACAATCAATCAATCAAACTAGACCTCATTGTTGCAGGTCACGATCTGGTAAAGAAAAGCTAATTGAATTTTACCTGAAAATTGAAAAGACACATCACACACCAAACAGGGCATCTAGAAAATGTCAATCAAGTAACACTAAGGAACCCATTGAGGAACCTCAAGTGTTAATAAGAAAATAAAAAATTGAACCCAATCTTATCCTAGAAAACATGGCTGCAAATAATAGAACCTTAAAAGAACTAACTACCCTAGATGTTGAGTACCAACCTGCATACATCCAATACCCTAAGGAAGCATCCAAAATTGATCTGAGAGGAGGCCTCATCCACCTACATCCCAAATTTCATGGTCTTCCTAGTGAGTACCCTCACAAAGTTCTCAGAGAGTTTCATTTAGTATTCTCTACCATAAAACCCCAAAATGTGTCTGATTACTTAATCATGTTTTGGGCCTTCCATTTCTCCCTTTATGGTGTAGCCAATATTGGCTATACTATTTGCCTACCACGACTGGGTGATGGAATGACCATAGAAGAGACTTTTTAGAGAAGTTCTTCCATACCTCCTGAATGACTTCAATTAGGAATGAAATCTGTGTAATTAGGGAATCACTAGGAGAGAACCTTGATGAATCTTGGGAGAGATTAAAAAGACTTTTATCAAGATTCTTCCACCACCATATTAGTGAAAGGCTATAAATCCAATACTTCTATGTGGGAATTATCCCCATGGATAGTGCAATGATTGATGTTGCAGCAGGTGGTGCAATTGTACATAAAACTCCTTCCGCTGATCATGACTTAATAGCCAACATGGCTCAAAATGCACAACAATTTA
The DNA here is from genome assembly GCA_963277665.1 of Viscum album. Lineage (NCBI taxonomy): Eukaryota > Viridiplantae > Streptophyta > Magnoliopsida > Santalales > Viscaceae > Viscum > Viscum album. The sequence goes on along the minus strand of OY728145.1, from coordinate 1,441,464,420 downwards.
GTACACGAGCAATTGCAAAAACTCTAGGAGTTCATGAGGTCAGTCATTAATCTATAGAAGAAATGATAGATAACACGCTTGATCAGATGCATAACCTTCATAGAAAATTAGCTCAAGAACAAGGTAACTCACAATATCCTTCTGTACCATTATATTGTGGTATTTGTTCAGACCATACTCATTTTTCTGACCAGTGCCCCCATCATCAGGATTCAGCTGAGTATTGTGTAGCTGTCTTCCCAGGGTGTTCATTCTAACAAGCACCTCCCTTGAAGCATTAAAATTTCAGGAAAAAATTTATTCTCGGGTGGCAAGCACAACCCAGTACCGAAAAGGAGGAAACTAAAGCTACACCAAGAATAATTGGTATCCACAAGGCCAAGGTATGAAACCTTATTATCAATAAACATCTCAAAAATATTCCTCCTCCTCCGAAATCTGAACCAAGCCTTGGGGATATGGTGAAGCAAATGGAAACCCAGATCATCCAGTTCCAACAGACTACAAAATCGATAATTCGAGACCTATGAACTCAAGTGGGACAATTGGCGAAGACCATTGATGAGCTTAAGATGAAAGGTTCTGGAAAGCTACCATCCCAACCCATTTCCAATCTGAAGGACAAAGTCAAATTATGTGCAGTTACACATTGTAGTGTTAAAGAAGTTTCTTATTCTACTGATTCTATGAAACACGTATGTCCCCCTATTGAAAACTCTCTTCATCATCCCTCAAATGTTTCAAGCAATGAAAAAAATGGAAAATAGTAATCAAATTGTCATTAAGGATTCCCTTAAACAATCTATTCATCATCATTTCCCTCAAAGACACACGAAATCTAAGAACAACATTGATAATGATATTGAAAATGAAATAATGGATAAATTTTAAAAAATTAAAGTTATCATTCCCTTATTTGATTCAGTTTAGAAAATCCCTCGATATGCCAAATTTCATAAATAGATATTCTCCAATAGTAGGAGAATAATGGGGAATGAGAGAGTCAACCTGGGAAGTAATGTCTCAGCCTTCATTGAACCTGCAATGCCAACCAAATACAAGGATCTAGGCACATTACCGATACCTTGTACCATATGAGAGACTTTATTTTCTGAGGCGATGCCAGATTTAGGTGCGTCCAATAATGTAATTCCTCACTCCGTGTACACTTCTCTGCTGGTTAGAGAGATTCAACCAACAAGAATTATCATACAACATTCCAGCTGAAGTACTACACATCTAATATGAGTGATTTAGGATGTCCTTGTAAGAGTGAAGAATCTCATCTTCCCTACTGATTTATACATTCTTGAGATGAAGGATACCTGAACCCAAGGACATGATACTCTTTTACATGAGCGGCCATTCCTCAAAACAACAAAGACAATCATCAATGTTCACAATGGTATGTTGTACATGGAATTTGGAGGATAAACAGTCAGTTTTAACATTCCTGAGTCTATGAAACACCCCATTGAAGAGAACTACACTATTCCTATCTATTTGATAGATGTTCTCTCAGACGATGCACACACACACAATTCTCTCCTCAACCAAAATTCTGATTCAATTTCCTCCTCTTCACCCTTGGATGATTTGAGTTTTTATTCATGTTTTTAGTGTTGTGTGGGTTCTGAAAAGTGTAAATTTTTTTCTTTAGTTGATAAATGTGTTCATTCTGAGGTACCCATGAACATTTATAATTCTGAAAATCTCAATTCAATAGATTCCCTATCTTTAGAGAATTAACATGAGTAGATGGATAGTTTCATAGACCACACTCCCCCTAACGTTTCTCCCTTAATCCAGAAACCACCAGTTTTGGAAGTCAAACAACTTCCTTCTAATTAAAATATGCATATCGCGAGGGTATTGGCCAATTGCCCATCATTATTGCCAATAACCTCTCTCCACAACCAGAATCAAAAGTTCTCAACCTTTTGAGAGAGTATAAAAATGCAATAGGATAAACCTTGGATAATATTCCCATGATTATCTCAAATATTTGTATGAACCATATACATTTTGATGATGAGGCTAAGCCCATAATACAATCTCAACACAGATTGAATCCAACTCTCCTTGAAGTAGAAAAATTGGAAGTCAGTAAATTACATGTTGTAGGGATCATTTATCCAACATCTGATTGTAATTGGGTTAGCTCAGTTCAAATTGTGCCTAAATAAACAAGAATAAAAGTTGTTTCAAATGAATTGAACGAATTGGTTCCAACACATGTGAAAAATAGTTCATGAGTCTGTATTGACTACCATCGACGGAATCAAGCCACACAGAAGGACCACTTTCCTTTTACCTTTTATTGACCAAATTTTAGAAAGATTGGCTAGTAAGTACCATTATTGTTTCTTTGATGGATATTCGGGTTTTTTCTAATTCCATATAGCCCCTGAGGATCATGAATGGACAACATTTACTTGTCCATTCGGCGCATTTCCATACAGAAGGATGCCATTCGGTCTATGTAATGCTTCTTGTACTTTTTAGCGATGTATGTTGAGTATTTTTTCTGAGTACCTTGAGAGTTGTATGGATGTATTTATGGATGATTTCACAGTTTATGGTTCTTATTTTTATGATTTTTTGGAACACCTAGGATCTATACTCAACCGCTACATTGAAAAAGATATTGTTTTAAATTATGAGAAATGAAATTTTATGTCCGAGAGAGGTATAGTTCTTGGGAATGTCATTTCAAATAATGCAATTCAATTTGATATATCAAAAATTGAATTAATATAATCCCTTCCAAATCCAAAATGTGTTCGTGAGGTGTGATTTTTCTTGGGTCATTCTGGTTTTTACGGCCGATTCATTAAAGACATTAATATGATCGAACTTCCATTTTCCCAGTTATTACAAAAAGATTCTGATTTTGTGTTTGAAAAAAATTTCTAGGATGCATTCAATTCACTTAAAATTAGTCTCACATAACCTCCCATCATCAAACCACCAAGGTGGTATCTCCCATTTTAACTTATGTGTGATGCCTCAAACTTTTCATTTGGTGCAGTTTTATCACAAATGGTTGAGAAGGCTCCTCATGTCATTGCATATGCCTCACGTACCCTTGACCCTACCATGGTAAACTACAAAACCACTGAAAAAGAACTCCTTTCTATTGTATTTTCCGTGGAAAAAGATTGTTCATATCTTCTTGGGTCAAAAGTGATTGTGTTTTCTGACCGTGCTACCCTTCGATTCCTCTTACTGAAACTTAAAGCTAATCCCCGATTCCTACGGTGGATTGTCCTCCTCCAATAGTTTGACGTTGAGATTAGAGATAATAGAGGAGTAGAAATTGTTGCAGATGACCACATTAGTAGGATTTATCCACCCATGGACCACCATGCTAAATCATCCCTCCCCATTGGAGAATTCTTTCCTCATGAGTACCTTTGTGATGTTGTGTACCTTACCCCCTGGTAAGCGGATATTGTGAATTTTCTAGTAACATCTAGGGTCCCCCATGATTTCATCACTTCACAATACCAGAGACATAAGCATCATTCTCAGTGGTACATTTGGGATGAACCATACTTGTGGAGAGTTTGTAGTGACTATCTAGTTCGTTGGTGTGTCCTTGACCATAAGTTCTTCTCTATTTTTACCATCTTCCACACCTAGGAATGTGGGGGCCACATTGTCTCTCAATATACAGCTCGAAAGGTTCATGACTTAGGAATTTATTTTCCAAAATTGTATAGGGATTCCAAAATATTACGCAAGTCATGTATTCATTTCAAATTCATAGGGAATATTGTAACACCCCGAAATTTTATGAAAAATATTCTTTTTAATTTCATTAATGTCTTGTGTTGTACGCTACACCAAAATTAGCTTTCACAACATGCATCCTTGACTTGCCTTTCATTACACACAATCGCGACCTTCCTCGATAGCGTGTGTAGTATGCAATACCGAGTTTCACTAAACAACGATATGCTATTAAAATATTATTAAAACTATCCGTTATGAATAGTAATAACCAACTTTTAAAATTTTAGAAATTTTATCACTAAAAATGGACTTCATTTTTGGATTCGGAGTATCGAATTTAGCCTAAGGTGAAATTTTTGTACTTTTCGGATAACTTTCATATTCTGATGAATAGTGAAAATTACTAAATTTTAATTAAAAACAACTTTTTTAATCGAAATAATTAATAGTGATAAATTATTAATTTGAGTGGTTTTAAAGTATATTTAGAATATATTTTTACAATTTAATTCAATGTAGGTCATTGGATGTAATTTCACATTTAAACCAGACATAAACAACTGTCAATCTTTTGATAGTTATTATCTCTTAAGAACACGCTAATTGTTTTGACAACGAGAATTATTTTTTTTAAAATTAATTAAAGCAACTGATATGTTTTGAATTTGGAAAAATAGACATGATTTTTGAGTTTGTAATATTAAATATGGCTTAGGCCTAATTTTTGGTATTTTTTCTGGAAACATTCATTTTTTTATGAATAGTGAAACCACTAAGTGATAGTTAAAAAATGAATTTTTCATAAAACATAATTTTACCGCTTTTGTGAGTGGAATTTCAAAAATTTGAGAGACACGGTTGATGTCAGTAAGTAAAATGTTGTTCAATGAGATGAAAATAATTTTTGGTGACTAGTAACTTTTTACTTTTTCTTACCACGGTTAAAAGTAAATAGGGTAATTAAGGGTAAAATGATATTATTATTACCCTAACACATGTCCTAATTTTATTAGATAAGTGTAATTCGACCAAAAACATACTTAGGAATAATATATGACCATTTAGGCCTACTTGGATTAGATTAGGACATTTATTATCAAATTATTTAAAGAAGGGTTAAAATAGTTAAAATTAATGTTTAATAACTAAATAATTTTTAATATAGGGTTATACATAAGATAAATTCGACTATAAATATTAATTAGAAAGCTAAAAATATTTCCAACATAATTGTATTTTATTTGTAATTTTTAGACTTAAAATAATTTAATTTATTTATGATACAATAATGATGCAGTAATTATCTTATTAAAGAAATATTGACATAATTGATGTTATAAATACCCAAATAAATATAATTTGAGACTTTTTAAGAATTCCACTAATTTTCTAGGTTAATGTGACATGTTAGTATTGATTGAATTAATTTTTTTCGAACTAATCATTCTGTAATGATTTTAACAAAAATCAATTACCAAATAGTGTCAAAATTGACATAAAATAGTTTTTAAAACAAATATTATATTATTAATTGTTATTATATTCCTAAAAATCTAAGGTTCGCCTAAGATACTTATATAATGATGGGTGTATTATTAATGGACCACTTGGGGGTCTCTTGGATGTATATGGTACGTTTATTAACTATATAATATAAAAATACAAAGTGACATGGTAAATGTCAATCTAATTAACTAGGAGTTAAAACTAAAAGATAAGGTTAGTATAATGACCTAAACTTCTATAAATTCTATTGGATGAGAGGATTTAGACCAATCCCCACCTTATATTCTAAATAAATCAATTTGGAGCTATTTAAAACCGAATTCGTATTTATAATAAAATAATATATTTAGTTATTCCAAAGGTGCCCCTCTCCTCCCTTATAAAAGGGCACCTCCTCCCTCTCTTCCTCACACCACTTTGAGTCTTCATGCTCGGCCAACCCCTGCCAAATTCTCTTATCCACTTCCATAGAATCATCCTAGAGGGTCTGGTCATCCTCAAAGACCAATTTTAGTGCCCTAAATGGAGATCTCAAAGAGGCGCTTCAAAGAAGAGGTAATGTCTGTTACCGTTTCATTCAACTTTATTTCTTCTTCCACTTCTTTTTATTAGGTTGTTTAATTATGAAGTAATAACATCAGTATCACTCATATACTGATATTTTATTATAAGTATGAAACAACCCTATTTCACCATCTATCCATCCTACGAAAAATGAAATCACTGCGCGTGCGTACGTACGGAATACCGTCTCCACGCCATGGTGTAATCTATTTTCCACCACCACCTTACTTGGATGGGTATAATGGTGTACATAATAACTATATATGGTTATTGTAACGTGATATTGATTCTAAAATAGTATACATATACTCCAATACAATTCCATGATCATGAGAATGATATCATCGCTCGTGCGTATGTACGGACTGCCGTCTCCACGACGTGATGAGATTCATTCTCCTCATTAACCATTCATGAATGATTATAAAGAATATATAATGAGTAATCATGAAATATATGACATAATAATGATACTGGATTAATGTGTATATATATGTATGTCATCTACTTAATTCCATTCATCTCAATAAAGAAACAAAAACAGCGTTCATGCGTACGTACGGCCTACTGTCTCCACGAACGGTGTATTTCTTTCCATTTACTGATCTATTATATATATGTATATTCTGAATATATAATATATATAAATCATGTTTTATATTCTGGAATTAAGTAATCATGATCTATGTAATCATATGAATAATTAAAATTCAAAACACGGACGACAAATGAAACGATTTTACCCAAAACGCTCTTTAACATGGAATTTACAAAAGAACGGGTAAAATAAAGTCATAAGTGAACCATATATGATATCATTACAATGAGTATGATTCTGGAATAATTCAATGAAATTATTTAAATCATTATACAGGAGGTTCAGACACTTACAAAGAAAATATGACCTAAGGTAAGGGAAATATCACAATCTCATTTTTATCCGAGATTGTTTATACTTTGGAATTTAATAGGGTGTATTTTATCATCCACATCCATGTTTCCTCAATATGTAATGATATTTCCATCCATCTAAAATTTTATAAATCCAATTTTACCCTTAGGTGAGTTTTTAGTAAAGGATATGGAAGGAATCTTTTGTTGTTTTTCGTACGAGGTACTTTTGGACTTTTCCGACAAAAGTACGAGAAACTGTTTTTTTTAACTTATACAGCATGAATGGATTTTTAAAAAATTATTTCCAAGAAGCTTCCTTTACAATTTTTGAAGTTTATTTTTAATAAACTTCTTTTAGTTTAGAATTGTATGACATGTTATGAATGGTAAAGTGTGTTTGAAGAAGAAAGGATATTTTCTTCAAGAATGGAGTTCAAGCGTTTTATCAAAATTATTTTCCATCTAAGATAATTAAGGGTTATGTTTCTATCCCTATTGTTACATTGATTTGATTATGTTGTTATGGAATTATTTTTATGAATTCCTCTATCTTATATGAATTGTTTTATGATATCACAATGTTTATGAATCCCATTTTTATGACATGGGTTATGCTATGATGTATAGTTTATGATTTTGTGGCACACATAATAATGGTATCATTATGAGATGGGTGGGACCTATATCTCCCTCTAATGCATTGGGTAACGATTTTATATCTCATGAGATAGACATGGCTTGAATGGCAGGTTATACTGGTTCAGTGAAACAGGACTGAAACGAGGATTGAACTCGGTTTAGAAATGGACTTTGTCCACTAATATAGTATTTCCAATGAGTCTTGACTAATAAAAATGATTCTCTATGATTATGTGTGTATGCCACAAAGTTTCATGTTTTAAGTTATGATTATTGGGATTACATTTCACCACTATGATTTATCCTATGTTATGAAATTATGATTTTTTTGCAGGTTAACATTTTCAAAAGTTATGTTCTTATGTATATGATGTGATTGATATTTCTTTTGTTTACCCTTACTGAGAATTTGAGCTCACCCTTTTATGTTTTCTTTTCCACAGGATATAAAGAAAGTAGTAGGTAAAAAAAAGTAAGATCTTTATGGGAGATGTTGAAGATCTTCCACCACGATTAGAAGATTATATTCCGAGTTTCCAATGACACTAAACTATTACTATCCTTGTGGATGTTTTTGTTATGTACTAAATATTCCAAAAAAGTAATGTAATATCCATGTACGTTAAGCTGCGGGTCTCTACAGTTGGTATCAGAGAAAAGGTTAATCAACCTTTGGAAACTAGGATGCGAGAACTTTAGTGAGATCCCTTGAGATATTACTAAGGTATGTATAGGGATGTCCCTAATGTTAAGTATAAGTACAGGTTATAGTACTAAAATTACGGTAAACCAAGATGATAGATATTGAAGGTACTCCCCCTTTATTGTGTTTTTTTCCCTAGCATGATTTTTTCCTCTCCCACTATTATTTTTGGGTTTTAGATGATGGCTGGAACCCGAAGGAACCGTGTTGATCAATGCAATGGACAATGCAATGATTGTCCTCCTGAACAAACAAATGTTATGGGAGATGGAGTGCAAAATCATATTGCTATACTTACACAAGCTATGAATCATTCTGGACTTCCAAATGAGCAGAGAAGGGAACAATATTCTATTGAGTCCCTCATGAGGCAACGTACACCTTCTTTCAGTGGGTCTTCTGATCCACTTGTTGCTGAACAATGGGTAAGTACCACTGAAAAGTTATTTTCAGTTATTCAATGTTCTGAACATGACAAAGTCATCTTAGCAGTGTATCGTTTAGAAGGTGATGCTGATCAATGGTGGAATCTTATAAAGAATATGAGGCCAAGAGATGAAGTTGAGTCCATGGAATGGGACGAGTTCAAGAACTTATTTTTCAATAATTACTTCCCTCGTATTCTTCGAAAAATGATGGAGAAGGAGTTTCTTGAACTAAAGAAAAAGGATGATGAATCTGTTGGTATATACGAAGCGAATTTTACAAGGCTTTCAAGGTATGCATCTGGATTTATCATCCAACCTGAAAGTAAAGTTGATCGATTCTTCAGTGGCTTAAAACCAAATCTTCGAAGGGCATTAGCTATAAGAGACGTCAGTAGCAATGAATAAATTGTGTGTTGTGCTATCAAGGTAGAAATAGAAGTTGGTGTTACTTATCCATCTCATAGTTTTGATAAGAAATGAAAGATGGATTTCAAGGAGAAATCTCAGAATAACGGTGAAAAGAAGATGAATGATTCCTTATGCTCAAAGTGTGGAAAGAATCACGGTGGAGATTATCTTAAAGGGAAAAGTAAATGTTTCAAATGTGGAAAGGAAGGTCATCGGGCATTTGAATGCCGCAATGATGGGAAGAAGATGTCTAATGATGCAAACAAAGTAAGGTATTCACATAATGAACATACTACACTTCAATTCTTCAAGTGCAAGGAAATGGGGCATTATGCTAATAAATGCCCTAATCCAAGGGTTAGTGATGATCGACATGAGCAACCACTTAAGGCAATGGACACAGGGAAGTCACATGCGATCACCATTGGCGAGGCTTAATATTACAACGATGTGGTGGAATGATTAAGTGTTTATGTAATGGGATTCCAAAATAATGTTGTATATAGTATCGTGGAATATTGGAATATTTATGTATTGGTCTATTGTGGTTTTCAATAATTTTATGGTACTAGTAACCATGGAAAGTGATTGAGATATTTTTAGAAAAAAGATGATATGTGCATAATGAAGGGATACAGAAAAAAATGAAATGTTTGACAGTATTCATGAGCTCATTATTGATATATGGACTAAGTGATATCATGGTTTGAGTATATAGAATTTTGAGGATTTTGGTATTTGGAAAGAGTTATCTTTTGACAGCACTCATGTTTTCACTAAGATTCAATGGGTATTCATTTTTCAAGAAAATACATGATTAAGGCCTTCAAATGTTTGGAATGTGACCAACAAGACATATCTTATGATATATGGGGATCAACGATGGTATTAACATACTTGTTATATGTAATCTCTCGTAATCGTTTTCACTATAATATGAGAGTGGACTGCAGTATTATGGATAAGCGTAAATATTAGAATGGATTATGTTGAAAATAAGTTTGTATTATTTAAGGATAGAACTTTTTTCGATATTATTGATGGGATGTTATAGTAATGTAGTTTTAGAAAAAGGACAACCTGCAGGACGGGCGACATCCCATCGCGTCGGACAAGGCTGTGGGAATCGAACCCACAACCGAAGTTCGACTGGCCTTTATCGCCTACCACTTGCCTACAGAAAGTCCCTATTTAGTAGAAACTAGTTTTATTATATTAATCAGTATGATATATGAAGTATAAGTCCATTTTAGGAACAATATATGATTAATCTCACAATAGATGGACTTATGTATTTTTTGATAACTTTTCTAACCTTTTGTTTGAGACAGATGGAATGACCCATCATTCTATCACATGATCTGCTAACACATCACGAATGACAAATTCAACTTAATTTCTTTAAGATATGAAGTGGAAATTGTCCAAATAATGAACAATGGTGAGAATATATCAAAATCACGAAAGTATTTCTTCTAATTCCAATTTCATCAACTTTAGGGAAATGATCTTGAAAACCAAAAATGTTGTCCTAGTGCTCTTATATCTGATGAATCAGATGGTACCTTAGATCGTCACAGATTTATGGCTTTGTGATTGCTGGCTTTTCCATAGCCATGTTCTCTACCACTCTCCATCAGAACATGATGGTTAGATTTCTCTTCCATATCCATATTTTCACCTATGTGGAAATCCAGTGATTAGTTTATTTGGGTAACCATTACGTTTCATACTTTTTTTTAAAGATTGGTTTTGGTATTCCGTTTTACGATGTGGGTTTCTATTAAATAAACTTTCTAATAGTAACCCATTTATAACCCCGATGAATTTCGAGGGCGAAATTCATTTTAAGGGGGGTAGAATGTAACACCCCGGGATTTTATGAAAAATATTATTTTTAATTTCATTAATGTATTGTGATGTACGCTACACCAAAATTATCTTTCATACCACGCATCCTTGACTTTCCTTTCATTACACACAATCGCGACCTTCCTCGATAGCGTGTGTAGTATGCAATACCGAGTTTCACTAAACAACGATATGCTATTAAAATATTATTAAAACTAGCAGTTATGAATAGTAATAACCACCTTTTAATATTTTAGAAATTTTATCTCTCAAAATGGACTTCATTTTTGGATTCAGAGTATCGAATTTAGCCTAAGGTGAAATTTTGGTACTTTTCGGATAACTTTCATATTCTGATGAATAGTGAAAATTACTAAATTTTAATTAAAAACAACTTTTTTAATCGAAATAATAAATAGTGATAAATTATTAATTTGAGTTGTTTTAAAGTATATTTAGAATATATTTTTACAATTTAATACAATTTTGGTCATTGGATGTAATTTCACATTTAAACCAGACATAAACAAGTGTCAATCTTTTGATAGTTATTATCTATTAAGAACACGCTATTTGTTTTGAGGACGAGAATTATTTTTTTTTAAAATTAATTAATGCAACTGATATGTTTTGAATTTGGAAAAATAGACATCATTTTTGAGTTCATAATATCAAATATAGCTTAGGCCTAATTTTTGGTATTTTTCTGGAAACTTTCATTTTTTGATGAATAGTGAAACCACTAAGTGGTAGTTAAAAAATGAATTTTTCATAAAACTTAATTTTACTGCTTCTGTGAGTGGAATTTCAAAAATCCGAGAGACACGGTTGATATCAGTAAGTAAAATGTGGTTCAATGAGATGAAAATAATTTTTGGTGAATAGTAACTTTTTACTTTTTTTACAACGGTTAAAAGTAAATAGGGTAATTAAGGGTAAAAATTATATTATTATTACCCTAACACATGTCCTAATTCTATTGGATAAGTTTAATTCGACCAAAAACAACCTTAGGAATAAAATATGACCATTTAGGCCCACTTGGATTAGGTGAGGACATTTATTATCAATTTATTTAAAGAAGGGTTAAAATAGTTAAAATAAACGTTTAATAACTAAATAATTTCTAATATAGGGTTATACCTAAGATAAATTCAACTATAAATATTCATTATAAAGATAGAGAGATTTCCAACATAATGGTATTTTATTTGTAATTTTTAGAGTTAAAATATTTTAAGTTATTTATGATACAATGATGATGCAGTAATTATCTTATTAATGAAATATTAACATAATTGATGTTATAAATACCCAAATAAATATAATTTGAGACTTTTTATGAATTACACTAATTTTATAGGTTAATATGAAATGTTAGTATTGATTTAATTAATTTTTTTCAAACTAATCATTCTGTTATGATTTTCACAAAAAATCAATTACCAAATAGTGTCAAAATTGACATAAAATAGTTTTTAAAACAAATATTATATTATTAATTGTTATTATATTCCTAAAAAACTATTGTTTGGCTATGATACTTATATAATGATGGGTGTATCATTAATTTACCACTTGGGGGTCATTTAGATGTATATGGTAAGTTTATTAACTATATAATATAAAAATACAAAGTGACATGGTAAATGTCAATCTAATTAACTAAGAGTTAAAACTAAAATATAAGGTTAGTATAATGACATAAACTTGTCTATATTCTATTGGATGAGAGTATTTAGACCCATACCCACCATAGCTTCTAAATAAATCAATTTGGAGCTATTTAAAACCGAATTTGGATTTATAATAAAATAATATCTTTAGTTATTCCAAAGGTGCCCCTCTCCTCCCTTATAAAAGGGTACCTCCTCCCTCTCTTCCTCACACCAAGTTGAGTCTTCAAGCTCGGCCAACCCCTTCCAAATTATCTTCTCCACTTCCCTAGAATCATCCTAGAGGTTCTGGTCTTCCTCAAAGACCAATTTTATTTTCCTAAAAGGAGATCTCAAAGAGGCGCTTCAAAGAAGAGTTAATGTCTGTTACCGATTCATTCAACTTTATTTCTTCTTCCACTTCTTCTTCTTAGGTTGTTTCATTAGGAAGTAATAATGTCAATATCACTCATATACTAATTTTTTATTTTGTGTATGAAACAACCCTATTTCACCATCTATCCATCCTACGGAAAACAAAATCACCGCGCGTGCGTACGTACGGAATACCGTCTCCACGCCGTGGTGTAATCAATTTTACACCACCACCTTACTTGGATGGGTATAATGGTGTACATAATAAATATATATGGTTATTTTAAAGATATATTGATTCTGAAATAGTATACATACACTTCAATACAATTCCATGATCATGAGAATGATATCATCGCTCGTGCGTACGTACGGACTACCGTCTCCACAACGTGATGAGATTGATTCTCCACATTAACCATTCATGAATGATTATAAAGTATATATATTAATTAAACATGAAATATATGAAATAATAATGATACTAGATTTATGTGTATATATATGTATGTCATCTACTCAATTCCATTCAACTCAATAAGGAAACGAAAATAGTGTTCATGCGTACGTACGGCCTACCGTCTCCATGAACAGTGTATTTCATCCCATTTAATGATCTATTATATATATTTATATTCTGAATATATAATATATATAAATCATGTTTTATATTCTTGAATTAAGTAATCATGATCTATGTAATCATATGAATAATTACAATTCAAAACAGGGATGACAAATGAAACGATTTTACCCAGAACGCTCTTTAACATGGAATTTACAAACTAATGGGTAAACTAAAGTCATAAGTGAACCATATATGATATAATAACAATTATTATGATTCTGGAATAATTAAATGACATTATTTAAATCATTATACAGGAGGTTCGGACACTTTCGAAATAAATCAGACCTAAGGTAAGGGAAATATCACAATCTCATTTTTATACGAGATTGCTTATACATTGGAATTTACTGGGGTGTATTTTATCATCCACATCCATGTTTCCTCAATATTTAATGTTATTTCCATCCATATAAAATTTTTTAAATTCAATTTTTCCGTTTGGTGAGTTTTTAGTAAAAGATATGAAAGGAATCTTTTATCATTTTTTGTATGAGGTAGTTTTTGACTTTTCCGACAAAAGTACGAGAAGAATGTTTTTTTAACTCATACGACATGAATGGATTTTTAAAACATTATTTCCAAGAAGCTTCCTTTACAAGTTTTCAAGTTTATTTTTAATCAAATTCTTTTAGTTTAGAATTGTATGACATGTTATGAAAGAAAATGTTTTTTTGAAGAAGAAAGGATATTTTCCTCAAGAATGGAGTTCAAGCGTTTTATCAAAATTATTTTCATTCTAATATAATTAAGGGTCCTATTTCTATCCCGATTATTACATTGATTTTATTATGTTGTGATGGAATTATTTTTTGAATTCCTTTATCTTATATGAATTGTTTTATGATATCAAAATATTTAAGAATCCCATTTTTATTACATGGGTTATGCTATGATAAATGGTTTATCATTTTGTGGCACACATAAGAATGGTATCATTATGAGATGGGTGGGAACTATATCTACCTCCAATGCATTGGGTAAAGATTTTATATCTCATTAGATAGACATGGCTGGAATGTCAGGTTATACCGGTTCAGTGAAACAAGACTGAAACGAGGAGTGAACTCAGTTCAGAAATGGACATTGTCCACTAAGATAGTCTTGGCAATGAGTCTTGACTAATAAGAAATGATTCTATATGATTATGTGTTTATGATGCAATGTTTCATGTTTTAAGTTATGATTATTGGGATTACATTTCACCACTACTATTTATCCCATGTTATGAAATTATGATTTTTTTTCAGGTTAGGATTTCCAAAAGTTATGTTCTTATGTATATGATGTGATTGATATTTATTTTGTTTACCATTAATGAGCATTTGAGCTCACCCTTTTATGTTTTCTTTTCCCCAGGATATAAAGAAAGGTTTTAGGTAAAAAAAGGAAGATCTTTATGGGAGATGTTGAAAATCTATCACCACTATTAGAAGATTATATTCCGAGTTTCCAAAGACACTAAACTATTACAGTCCTTGTGTGTGTTTTTGTTACGTACTAAGTATTCCACAAAAGTAATGTAATGTCCATATACATTAAGCTTCGGGTCTCTACAAATATCCCCAAGAGAAATAAAATTCCCCAACAAACCATGTTATTCTGTGAAATTTTTGATGCATGGGGCGTTGACTTCATGGGGCCTTTTCCAAATTCATTTTGATTTTTATACATTTTATTGGAAATTGACTATGTATCTAAATGGGTGGAAGCAAAGGCCATTTGGACCGATGACTCTCGTGGGGTTGTTGATTTTGTGAGGTCTCATATTTTTAGTATGTTTGGTTTACCGAGATTCATCATTAGTGATCATTGTTAACATTTTTGCAATTGCAACATGAATATATTTCTTTATATGTACGGGGTTGATCATAAATTATCTACTGCATATCACCCACAAACTAATAGACAACCAGAAATCTCAAATCAGGAAGTTAAACAAATTTTGGAAAAACGGTTCATCAAAATATGATATATTGGATTTTGTGCTTGTATGATGCACTTTGGTCCTACCATGCTGCATTTAAAACCCCAATAGGAATGCCACCATACAAGATTTTGTTTGGAATGGCTTGTAAAATCCCAGTGGAGGTAGAACACCATGCATATTGTGCTGTTAAACAGTGTAATATGAATCATTCTGATAAAGGTGAGCATAGAAAGATGTAGATTCCAGAGTTGGAATAAATTAGTCATGATTTATATGAGAACACCCGGATCTATAAAGAGAAAAGAAAGGCTATCCATGATATCATAATTCATCAGTGGAAGTTCTATATTGTTGAGAATGTCCTCATGTACAATTCAAGGTTAAAACTCCACCCAGGTAAGCTTTGATCCTGATGGCTCGGGCCTTATATTATTACAAAAGTTTACCCATTTGAAGCAATACTGATTTTGAACGAGCAGAGTGGACGAAGTCTTACCATCAATGGGCAGCGAATTAAACACTTCTATGAGGATTTTCCCAAGAATCTAGTAGAGGAAATCCACCTTCTAGATGCAATATACCAGTAAAAGACTCCAGGTTTTATACTTCCTTCTCACAGTCTCAATTATTTCAATGAGGACACTGCTCATTCTATGTGTGTGGGGATGGGTACATTACTGGGATAGATAGGAATTTTCATTTTTTTATCTTTTTTCTTCTTTTTTTCCTTCATTATGGTATTTTCATTTTTCCCCATTAAAATT
This sequence comes from Viscum album, assembly GCA_963277665.1. Taxonomy (NCBI): domain Eukaryota; kingdom Viridiplantae; phylum Streptophyta; class Magnoliopsida; order Santalales; family Viscaceae; genus Viscum; species Viscum album. The sequence continues at coordinate 1,441,448,337 of OY728145.1, read as the reverse complement.
TTCAACATTCCAAGATTCGGTGACCATAAGGGGGGAATGTAAAAATACTATAATGAAGTTAAAAGAAAAGTATATTTGTATGAAGTTAACATCCGTGAGTGATTTGTAGGGAATTATTTTTTATCAATGATATAAATGGTTGTATCATTGTGAATCATTTGAGATAATTGATTCCCCTTGTTTGAGTAGTTTTTAGAAAAAATAGTTTCACTAATATCTCCACACATTTTTTCACCAAACCTCAAAGTGTGAATATTCTTACCTACTATAAAGTAAATATAATTTAGGATAACATTTTTCAGCTTAAAATGATATTTACATATGTTCCTTCCTTATCTGATATGTTTCATTACTGTACCAGATTGACCTATGCTTGTCTACCTGATATCCGACTATTTCATGCCCTTAAAAAACAATTTTGGGTTTTGTCTTGTGCTGGTCAAAAACCACTCCTCCTAAACCATTTATCTTGTCATAACTATTACAATTAGTGGCTGAGGAGATCAAACAGGGGTAGATAGATGAGTGTGATATTTTCTCCAAACACAACTTCTAAAAAAAATTGAGGGGAGTGATGAAATATGAAATATATAGAGATATCTAGGTCATGATCATATTGTTTGACTTCTAGGAATGATTAAGTGAGTGGGTCTTGAAAAATGACAGAACATATGTAGGGAATGTTTGGTTGAAAAAGTCTTTTAAACTGAATAATGTTATAATAAACAATATTTATTGGATAGAAGTGGAATGAATAGCATGAAATGGTTTTCACACACAAACTATTAGAGTTAGTGGCATGGTTAACTATTTTATTCCTTTCTCATTTTGGTATCATGATTCTCTTTGAATTTCATTGTGATATGATTTATGAGGCACATTTTTTCATTTTCACTGGAAATAACTGCTGGGGTTTTTTGTGCATTGATCACATTACGTTAATTTATACATGAATCATTTTGTTTTTTTGTTTATTTTTGTTTTGGTTTTTTTATATCTATCATTGAACTGAAGTGAAAATGCTTAGGTGTGGGGGTGTGATCACATAGTGATTCAATATTCAAATCCACCCTTACACTGCTATTCTAAACTGGTTTTGTAATGAATATTCCAAATAAAATAATAAATTTCACATTATGTTTAAATCAATTAATTAATTTTAATCACTATTAAAATGGGAAATGTTACTTTTTTTATTTTTTGAATGTAGGAGGCGATGATTTGGAGGGCCCTTGAAGAGTGGATGAAAAATGGGCCAAAATTGCATGGATCCATGAAGACCTATCCACTGTTGTTCCTCTAATGAAATTTTCGTGTATAAAAATGGGCTCATATTTTATGGAATAGTCCACAATTTAATGGGCTACATTTCATATTAAAGAACCAAAGCATAATTCAGCCTCTATAATGACCATGTTAATTGATCTATCCAAGGAATCAAATCAATGTCAAATGCAGTGTTCTGTATTTTATTAATATTTGGAGATGTATGTCTCCAAAGGGTGAAAAAAGAACGGTGGATATATTAATAAGGTGTGGAAACAAATTTGTTATTTTCTAAAAAGAAAGATAATGTTGTCTGGAGGCCGAAACAAGTGGTAGAAATGGGTTGGAGAAATACTTGTGCCTTAAACCACCTTCCCACTTTGCCTATAAATTGGCACCTTGGGCACCGCATTTAGGAGTTTGGCTAGGAGGCATAGTTCTGCCATTTTGGAGTCTGAAAGAGGTCTTTTCATCATCACTAGAAGGTATAGAAGCCATTGGATTTTCTACTTCATAATCTTCATCTTCCTCCCCTCCCAGGGATTTCTAAACCCCTTGTGATCACATGGGGAGAAACGTGATGTAAATCCCAAGCTTTATGTTGGTAATTATTTAATGACCTTTTTAATTCTAGGTTTTTGCGTTGTTTTTCATCATCCTATATTCATCTTTTATAGAGTTATGTAATGGTATGTCATGCTCAACACATATGATCATGATTTGGGGTACCCATTCATGTGTTGTTTAACACACCATTCACCAATTTCATTTCCCCATTTCAATTGTGGTGTTTGTGTGGTTCATATTGTTCAATTGAAATCACATATGCACTATCAAGGTCATGTCAAATTTTATCATGGTATCATAATAAAATAACATAAAAACCTGGATAGCACATCAAGTTATTCATGTGTTGCCTTGGCGAGTTTCAGTTATGATGTCGAACACAAATAACCTAATCATCGGCCGTGTCCGGTGAATCATTGTGTGTTTTCGAATTAACCCTAGGAGGTATCCTAGTATAAAATCAGTAGAAATATGGTTCTAGGTGTTACAAACCGGGGATTAAAAGTCCATAACCCTATATCGTGAAGCGATGAAGGATGAACATCATGACAGTACCCCTGGTTGATCACAATTAATTAATATTGTTAATTTCTACATTGTTTTATCAATTTTATTTTATATTTTCTTATTTAATCATCAAACAATATGTTTTACAAACCCATGTTCCACTTCTAATTTCATAATCAATACCCAATTTATAAATTAATGATCTAAGGCACCGTCGAGAGACAACCTAGGGTTCCTGCTACACTGCATATATTCTAGTCAAAATTAAACAACTAATTTGACGTGCTCAACTACACGATCAATGTGTACTAGTGAATCCATTCCATGAATTCCCTTCATCATCCCACATGACGTTAAACTGCTCTCTCAGAAATACATGCGGCTTGATTCCCATCCTAATGGGGTATGCTGGAATGCACAACCACATTGTTTTTGGCACAACCTAATTTTCACTTTTGGTCCCTTGACAAGAAGAACTTCCTCGGAGGATACATGGTCTGATATGGACCCCAAGTCCTCATTCACATTGGGTTTATAGATACCTCACCAAATTCTTTCTTCTTGGTATCTTCCCTTTCCCTCTATATCCTATCATATGACGTTAAATTACATGAGTCCATATTTCCTCAATGAATGACACTAAACTGTGGTTTAACCATGAACAACTTTTGGATGCCCTTTGTTAAGCATGGGATGCTTCAGTTTCCTCTCCATACAGGATTCTCTCTACCAGTGTTGGTCTCTGACCACACGTTTCCCCATGAACTACATTTTTCTTGATTCTCATCTTTATGCGATACATATAGATGGCCAGGCATTTCGCCTTGGGCCCAACCCCATGGTCATTTACCCTTTTGGCCGCTCGGCCCCGATCATGACCCACTCTCTATGACCATAAAAATGGATCCTACAGTCCATGTAACATGACTTTAAACTATTAACCATTGTCCTGGAAATATGACCTTTAAACTATGTGCACTGTCTTTACCATATGACCTAAAACTACAGGTCCTTCTAGGTCCTTACCAGAGAGATGTTGTTCGAAAGTATGTTTGATACATGATCAGACCGATGTACCCACCTATTATGTTTCCACCACAGTGGCATAATTTCAAGAGTGTTGGAATCTAGTTGAACAACCCATCACTCCACTCTCTACACTTTGCACGCCCTTTATTCAGATCCTCGTCCTCTTTCACATCTAGAGGAACCCCCTAACAGTATTGATGCATGGCATACGGCTTTCCTACTGTCATCGGCTGACTTTCCGGAAGACTAAGGGATGACATTTAATGTCAGGCCCCGTGTTTCGAACATGGTCAGCAGTCGGACCTCATTTGTTATCCCCATTTCAGGCTAACACAATAAGGAAACTACGTTACGAACATAGTCAACAGTTGTTTTCAATTGTCATACCATCCATACAGTGTTCCAAATATTTGGTATTGTGATTAACACCTTTCATTCACACTTGTTTGGATTTATTCCACTGCCCATGGAGTTACCTTGTTTGTGCACAAGAGCACACTGTGAAAATGGTAATTTGACTATTTTGAGTGGTTCATTCTCCAGTCAGGTCTCCCCCTTCTCTTCTTAGAAATCCGGGTTGGATTTTCAAACCAAGAATTCTCAAAACATGGTCAACACTCTTATGTTCTAATGGAATAACATAGATATCACCCCTTGTTTCCCACATTGGGCTCAACCCATGTGAGCTTAGGGATTGATCATTGGGAATTTCATGAATATTACAAATGCATGTAAAACCATCACTAATAATGGGAATCATGCAAGATATGACATAAAATAATCAATGAATGAAAGTACGTTATATGTTTTTCAATCTTTACATCACCCATGGGACTATCCCTCCCATGGAAAAGTTAATCCTATCATAAGAATGTTTCAGCATAGCTACCCTCTGGCTTGTAGCGTCTAGGATTTGCTGCCGCCTATTCAGTTCCTGCTCCTCCTTTGCAGTGATGCGGTGTAATTCAATGGCCACAATCTAGTCCCTCCTTATGTCGGTCTAGATGATGGTCATCTCCTTGGATGCTCACTTCATGCCATCTTCGGCCTCTGCCAGTTGGGCCTTCAATCGCAATATCAGCTCTGATTGCACATTAAGGGTGGCTGAGTGCTCATCCGCCCAGACCTGTAGCCAATGAAATTTGTTTTTAGCCTCCCAGAGCTTCTTGATGTTCACATTTTTCCTCCACTACCAGCCCACTCTAAGGCCACAATCATTCTCTCGATTCTTCTCCACCATAATATATCAGATGAGCATGTGAGAATGTTGGGTGTCCACTCCCCTAGTACAAAGTTTACGAAGTATCAAGTGAAGTCTGTCCATCTCATCTAGCCATAGTGCTTGTGGGGTGTCATCAATGAAGAGCCTAATCAACTTCTAGGATCAACGTTGGACTATTCTGTTATCCTCATCATCAGAGGTCATCTCGTCCCAGTCAGCGTGGTTGGCAGGCTCATATGCGGGGAATGCCCTCAGGAACTCATCAGTAGGGTCTGCATCTATTGTTTGATCTGGCACGGTGGGACCTAGGCTATATTATTGATCCTCAGCATCGTATCCCACATCAATAATCTTTGGAAAGGCCCTGATTGAGGTCCCACCAGTGATCGGGAGGGCCGTAGTTCAGTCAGTTTGGATATCTACCTCTAAGGTCAACGACATTCCCCTAGGAAAGGCACCACCAGAAGTCTGGAACAACCTCTCCACAACAGAATTTTCTGATGCCTTCTCTGGGGAGCACCCACATTCATCACGTAGAGGACACACTGCTATTTCCCCACATTCCTGCTTTCCAAAGGCGGGCGACATTTGCTCCTTATTCGGGGACGTCTGCTCGTTGATCGAAATGGGATTATGGGATGTCAGTTCTTCTTTCCACGAATTCCTCATCGGAGCTCGTTACCTAGTCTGGGTCTCCCTCATATATTTAAAACATAAGTCCTAATGATCTTCCCGGTGCCATATCTTCATGGACACCTGTTAATTACGCTACTTCTGTCAGGACTTTCCATGGGGTCCAGTCAGGGTAGCAACCTTCGGTTAGGAGAGAAGTCACATTGGGGCATCACTTGTGTGTCCTAACGTAGGGGATTGACATGTCTGTCTCTTATCCCTTGTCATAGGGATTCTCGATGGCATGAAATCCCAAGGCATCCCACATTTAACGCGGGTAATTTTATGCCATAGGCATGTATCTAATGATTTCCTCAGCTTCCCAGGTTTAACATAGGCTATGCCACAAGTTTAACGTCCAACTGAGATGGATCGGTCTAATCGGAACACTAGCTGGAGTGGATCATATTGAAGAACCCCCTGGGGGGAACATCGATGTTTGCGCAAACATGTGGGTGGCTTCTCAAATGTTGTGGAGGGGAATGAAGAGTGAAGTGGAATGATTCCACCGGGATGTGGCAGCTCGGGTAAGGATCAGGATGGATGGTGGCTTTTGTCTTGGGTCTCGAAGAGACATCCTACGTATCCCTATGGTAGGGAATCAAAGTCTGGATAGTTAGATGATGTGATTGGACACCTGAAGAGGGGACTCAGGATAATGAACGCGTGGATGGGACCCAGAGGTAGTAGAACCTCTAGGTTGGGGCATGAGCTTCCCGAGACGCGTGGGCTTGAAGGAGTGGTCAGGATGAGATAAGGGTGATGGGCTTGAGCCTCGTGAAGTCCTCTTATATATCCCTATAGTAACACCCCAAGCTTCCATGGTACGCTTCTCTTTGAATAATGTGATATCGTGTGTTGTACGCAACATCGAGTTCTAACACAAACCACAACCGATCAAACTAGCCGGTATGAATAGTAATACATACTTTTAGAAATTATATATTTTTTATATTTCAAAATGGACTTCATTTTTGGATTCGGAATATCGAAATTATCCTAAGTTGAATTTTTGGTATTTTTCTGAGAACTTCCAATTTTTTATGAATAGTGAAAAATACTTAAAAGCAACTTTTTAAATCAAAATAATTTATAGTGATAAATTATATTTTTTAATGGTTTCAAAGTATAATTAGAATATATTTTTTCGATTTTATCCAACGGTGTTCATTAGAATTAATTTCACTTTGAAATTGGACCTAAACAATTGTCAATCTTTTGATATATATTGTTTCTTAAAAACACGCTATTTGTTGTGACAGCGGGAATTATTTATAAAATTAATTAATGAAACCTATATGTTTGGAATTTTGTAAAATAGAAATCGTTTTTAAATTCGGAATGTCAATTATAGCTTACGGTGAAATTTTGGCATTGTTCTGAAAAACTTCAATTTTTGATGAATAGTGAAACTACTAAGTGGTTGTTTAAAAAAACTGAATTTTTCATAAAACATAATTTTACCGCTTCTGTAGAATGGAATTTCGAAAATCCGAGAAACAAGGTTAATATCAAGAAGTAAAATGTGGTTCAATGAGATGAAAATAATTTTTGGTGAATAGTAACTTTTTACTTTTATTTAACACGGTTAAAAGTGAATAGGGTAATTAAGGTTAAAAATGATATTAATATTACCCTAACATATGTCCTAATTCTATTGGACAAGTGTATCTCGACCAAAAAAACCTTAGGAATAAAATATTATCATTTTGGTCCACTTGGATTGGATTAGGACATTTATTATAATTTAATTCAAAGAAGATTTAAAAGAGTTAAAATAAAAGTTTATTTACTAAAAAAATTTAATATAGGGTTATACATAAGATAAATTCGATTATAAATATTCATTAGAAAGATAATAATATTTCCTACATAAATATAGTTTATTTATAATTTTTAGACATTACATAATTTAATTTATTTATGACACAATGATGATTCAGTAATTACCATAATAGTGAAAAATTAGAATAATTGATATTATAAATACCCAAATAAATATAATTTGCGACTTTTTATGAATTATACTAATTTTCTAGGATAATATGACATATTACGATTGATTTTATTGACTTTTTTCGAAGTAATAATTCTTTTATTAGTTTCAAAAAAATCAACTATTGAATAGTGTCAAAATTGACATAAAATAGTTTTTAAAACAAATATTATATTATTAATTGATATTAAATTCATAAAAATCTAAGGGTCGGCCAAGAGACTTATATCATGATAGTTGTATCATTAATGGACCACTTGGGGGTATCTTGGATGTATATAGTATGTTTATTAACTATATAATATAAAAATACAAAGTTCCATGGTAAATGTCAAACTAATTAACTAAGAGTTAAAACTAAAAGATAAGGTTAATATAGTAACCCAAACATATCTAAATCCTATTGGTTGAATGTTTTTCGACCTATACCCACCTTAAACTTTGAATAATAAACTTTTTATCCATTAGAAATTGAATATGAATTTATTATAAATTAATATTTCTAGCTTTTCCAAAGGTGCCCCTCACCCCTCTTATAAAAGGTCACTCCTCCTTCTCATTTATTCACACCTTAAAAGCCATTTGGTTCGGCCAGACCCTCCCCACATAATCTCTAAACTTCCCTAAATACAACCTACAGGCCTTAGTTTGATCAGAATTCCAACCTAAGGTGCCCTTTTGATCAAATCAAAATGAAGAACCCGAAGAAGAGGTAATGTTTTCACCACCCCTTTTCAAGTTCCTTTCTTCTTCCACTTCTTCTTTCTTTGTTATTACGATTCTAAAATAATAACTCCAGTATCTTATATATACTGTGATGTTATTATAAATATGTTGTAACCATATTCAGTATTCTATCCATCCTTTGAATGACATGTCACCATACGTGCGTACGTACGGCTTACCGTCTCCACGTCGTGGTGTAATTGTTATTCAATAAATTATTATTTGGATGGGTATAATAATGATGTGTATCTCATTTAAATAATAAATATAACATGATAATGATTATGTATATATGATATACCATCCAATTATATATTATTTAAAAATCAAAAGAATGATATTGTCTCTCGTGCGTACGTACGGACTACCGTCTCCACGAACGCGATATGATTCATTCTCCATCGTATCCATTCAAGTATAATTCTCATTTTATGATTAATAATAGTATCTAATGACTTGATATCATTATGGATATGATTAAGATACTACCTATCCATGACAAACATGGATTACTTAACAAAATATATAAAATAAAATGAGTTAGTTAACATCCAAAACGACGATTATTTTAAGATATTATTAACAAGGCAATGTTAAAAGAACATAAATGATATCATATTAATGTATATGATTCATGAATAATTTAATAACAATTATTTCAACATTATACAGGAGGTTAACCTACCCCAACCAAGGGAATGTACAAGGAAAGGGGTTTCTTAACTCACTCTTAATTTCATGAGAATTCCATTGTTCACCACATAATTATTGCATGTGGTGTATGTGTACTGCCCATGATTGTATTCATTGTTTAATATAATTTAATTTATGGGTATTTACATCTTCATTGTATGACCCTTATTTCATGGGAGTATGTTTCTTATGTTACCTAATCGATAAGGGAATTCAAAATTTTAATTTCCATTTATTCAGCTTTACGCAAACTTCATTGATTATTTTACTCCGAGATTATGTGTGGGAAAACTATTCATTTGATTATGTCATAATTTCCACTCCCCTTTTCTGTGGATATAATTTTGATACACATAATCACTCCATTGATAATTTCTCAAGTCATCGATATGAATTTGATAAGAGTAATTTTAACTCATTCTCCATTTGTTGAGTTAAACATCCAATTAATTGGTGTTGTTTTTACAAGATTATGTGTGAATATCTTTTGAATGTTTTACATTGAATATCAAATCATATTTAGTGTATTTATATTTGTCACAAATAACTATGTCGATGATTTATCGTTAACCTAAGGATACATCTTTTATGAGAGATTTCATCTCAATTTACATTCCATTGAGACTTCTTTGTTGTTATACACCAAATCACTCTTATGTGGTGTATATAATGTACTTTGACATATTATATCATGAATTCCTTTATTCTCATTATATTAAAATATTTTGATTACCTCAATTATTTGTATTCAAGTGTCTCTCTTTTGGTTAGAAACTCTAAGTAAAATACCATTTTTAAATGTTTAAAGAATTATTCTTCTAAATATTTCTCATTAATGTCCATGTTTTAAAAAATGATTTTAAGGATTTATTTATATGGACATTAATGTTTTAGAATTGAAACTCATTTTAAATGTTTCAATGTGGTATGGGACACTTTGATTCAAAAATCTATTTTAAATGGCCTCTTGACAAATAGTATGACTTTTATATGATTTCAAGAAAAAGGGGGATATTTCTCACAAATAGTTTTGATGATTATTTTAATCTATGTAAATATCCTTCATTATTCTCGATTGAGGTTAATGTGATACAATACAATATTTCATATTGTATCGAATGAGTTATGTTTGACTGTGGATGTGCTATTTTTATTCCATTCATGGTTTGTGGTTAAAGTATTGACATTTCGTGTGCTAGTTTTAATACGAATTATTATGTTATATTTAAACCTATTCATATGAGAAATTAATTGGACTTAATAAGTGACGGGTGGAGATCACTATAGCTCATCGATGCATCGGTAGGTCTCATGAGACAAACTAGTGTCTTGGCACAAGCCCTTGGCAAAATCGTATTTGTAGTCTTGGCACGAGGCCTTGGCTATGTGGTTATGATAGTATGGAATTATGCATTCCATCATTATGAAAGTGGTTATTGATATTGCATGTGATCATTCAACTAGTAGAATATCTATGTTAGTGGGTAAATGGCATTATTTTATTTTATCTTTTCCATTTTATGCTGAAGTTCAAGATTAAAAAGACTTTTGTTTTAGTTATAAACTTTCTTAAGTGTTTATGCTTATCTACGAAATCTTCTGCTATAATGTTATCCTTACTGAGAATCTGAGCTCACCCCTTTCAATGTTTTATTTTTCCCAGGATTATGAAGAAGTAATTTATGAATGACCTACAGGGATAGTATGAGGGGATATGAAGACAAGATGTTGTTGTAGTTTTTGTTACCTTATGATGTAATGTAAGACTTAGGAATATATCTAGTGTTTACAAGACTACTAAACTAATAGGTCATTCAAGACTTGATCCTTTGTGATCATGTCAATGTTATGTAATAATTCACCGACTCTGGGAAGCTAGGGTCGGGGCGTTATAGTTGGTATCAGAAGAAGTTTAGTACAAACCTTGGAAGCTAGATTTAGATAAACTCTGATTAGAGCACGTAGACCTAAGATGAACTTTTAGGATTATTATAGAATAACTTCCTAGAATTTTGGTACTATAGAGATTTTGTGAGTTTTCCGAGAAATACATCCCTGTCTGGATACGAGCAGGTAGAGGAGGATCTGGTACAGATGTACCTAGTGGTAAAACCCGAAAACACCGCTTTGAGCTAGACTCAAACGGGAACTGGTGCACGACAACGGGCCTTGCTGCACTCTTGGTTATGGCACTCATGGGGGATATGCATAGGATAATTTACATTTTCTTTACAAAACCAATTTAATGTATTATATATATAAGATGAGAGTGAATGACCTTGGTTAATCCTAATGTGTTTCAAATTGAGAATATGGTGACATGTTAATCTCTAAATGATTTTATGACTACTGTTACTCACACAATGATTTCTGGTTTTAGTCAATGGCTGGATTCCAAGGAAGTCAAAGTGACATTGAGAATGATGTACAAGGTGGGAACGGTGATGGAAATGGGAAACAAAATATAATGTTGATAGGCGTAAAAGATATCGTCTTTATTCCAAATCAATTTTCCAAAAATATGATAAAAAATATATATATTAACCAATTCCCGAACTCAAAAAAGAAGAGAATGGTGATGAATGATAAGAGCATCATCAGTGGAGACCATGGAGAAATGAATACTCAATTTCCATCATGCAGGAAATGTGGAACATTCAAGATACAATTGGAATTCAGAGGAAACAATTTCCTATGATTTATCTCGGAGCCCCAATATCGTTTGGACGGTTTAAAAAGTCGTTCTTTGAGGATATCATGAACAGAATTCTTTGGAAAATTGTGAACTGGAAGAGCATATTTCTATCCTTTGGTGGCTGGATCACTCTTATCAACAACGTTTTGTCTTCCATTCCGATGCACATTTTCTCTACGATCACTCCCCCAAAAGGGATCATTGATAGGATGGAGAAGATCATGAATTGTTTCTTATGGGATGCCAACTCCCTCGGAAGATACCATTGGGCTTCCTGGAAGCGTTTGGATAAACTAGTGGGGGAGGGGGGTATTGGTCTAAGGGACATCAAAGAGACCATGCAAGCCTTGCAAGCTCGATTAGCTTGGGATTTTCTTGTGGGGGAGTCGCTATGGGCCACTCTTCTTAGAAATCGTTATAGAAGGCATTGGGAATATTGGGAAAGCCATCCCGGCAAACTCTCGAAGTTGGCCGGATGTATTCTCCGGCATTTTGGAACTTTACAGGAGGCCACACAATGGGTGGTTGGGAGATTATCAATTAATCTTTGGAGGGATAACTAGGTGGGAGAGAAACATTTTTTTCCAGGATGTCTGGGTCCTGATATGGCTGTTAGGGAGGCAAGCTCTTACCCTGCTTTGCTGGAGGTGATTCTGAATAATGAGAAGATGGAGGTTTTTAATAGCATTTCCTTTTCAGAGGAGGCGGATTTTTGCTGTTTTACTAGATCTTCTTCCGGGAGTTATAATGGACATGAATTTAGAGAATTGCTACATCCATCATCGGTGAGGAGTGAATGGGACCTGCGGTTATGGTGTAAGGATATTCCTGCAAAGATGAACTTCTTGGTCTGGAGGTTATGGAATCGGTCTATTCCAACGGATGACAATGTTCAATCGAAGGGTATTTCTCTGGCGTCGCGCTGTTTCTACTGCATTAATCCGAGCAATGAGTCTGACTTGCATCTGTACTGTATGAGTGATTGGGTTGTGGGTCTATGGTCGGCTTTTGACTTGCGGATGTCTGCTGATGGTGATTACAACTCTATACAGGACTTCATTTCCTTCTTGTTTTTTGGAATCCGATCAAAACGAGATGCAGGAAAAAATCTACAGCATCACCTTCAGCGCCATATGCTGGACTATTTGGGAGGTGCGAAACACAACCAGGCTGGACAAGAGGCCTGCACTTTCCAGTATGTTGTTAAAGGTGAAGGTTCTCATCTCCGAACTGGCTGTTTGTGTGAAGGGGGGACAAAATTCCCAGGCGCTGAACAAGTTCCTTAATAGACCAATGTCAAATATTAGTTGTCCAGGTCAGTGGGTTAAATGGAACCCTCCTAAGAGTGGTATCAATCTAAATATGGACGGTTCTTTCAAGAATGGATGCATGCGAGGGGGCGGTCTGCTCAGGGATTCAAATGGATCGGTGTTCTTGGATTTCAGTGCGTTCTATGGTCTGGGTAATTCTTTATGTGCGGAGATGAGGGATTTTCTCATTGGAATTTCTCTTTGAAAAAGGTTCGGTCTCCAGGTTGGGTCGATTGAATCTAACTCCGAGATTATGGTTCGATCTCTGCAGGAGAAATACAACCCTCCATGGGATTTGATCTATCTCGTTAGAAGATTCTTGAAGGAAATCAATGATGGTTGTCGGGTTTATCATATATGGATAGAAGCTAATTTTGCTGCAGATGTGCTTGCTCGTGCATGAATAGAGGTGGAACCGTTGGTGATCTACTCCACTGTTGGATCCCTCCCACAGGAATGTAAGGATGTTATCCGGGGGGATGCCCTTGGACATCATCATTTTCGACCCCCATGATCTGTATCTTGCGGTCGTCCTGACCTTTTATAATAGAAAATTAATTTTCGGTCCGTGGAAGGAGACACCCAGGAAAGTGTCTCAATGGGACAGGGAAATGCTTTACATGCGGGAAGGAAGGACATAAAGTGAAGAATTGCCGAAGAAAAATGAAGAGTACTATAGATGAAGATAAAAATAGTCCCAAGAGTCCATTTACATTCATTTGCCGTAAATGTAGGGGACCTGGCCATTACTCGAGTTAATGTCCTATTCTATAGGATATCTTCATGTTCAAAGAAGAAGCTATGTGGGAATAAATGGTTGGAGAAATGTTTAAAAAGTATTAGTGCTCCGTTTTGATGGTTTTACATTGGAATAATTTTCTCTTGTATTTGTAACCCCGTAGTTTTCCATGTGAGAATGATATTTGAGGAAGAATTATCTCTTCTCTTGTGGATATAGTTATAAATAATCATTTGGTTTTATATGATCGTTGGGTTTGAGGAAATTATAAGTTATCATAATTTGGGATGAAAATGCAAGGTATGAGATAAGATTTGAGGTTAAATTATGTTATGGTTATTTTGAGGAATTTATTTCATTTTGGTAATATTATAAAATACAGTTTTTGAAAAAGGACAACACGCAGACCGTGTGACAACCCGTCGTGTCTGACAAAGCTGTGGGAATCGAACCCACAACCAAAGTGCGATTGGGATTTATCGCCTACCACTGGACTACGTTAAATCCCTGGGTAGTGTGACTAATTATTTTTAGTTAAATAGTTTTATTGATCAATAATAAGTTGATATGGGTTCTTATGTCTTATTAAATGAATACCCTTGGTATAGGAAAATGATTTGGTGACTAAGTGATAGTTGTTATTTTGGAAGTTGTTCGCTTTGTTTTAAACACTATATGCCCAAGGAAAATAGAATAGTATGAGATTTAATTTAAAGAGTAATGGTGGATTTTAATCTATGTTTTTATTATGGACTTATAGTGATTTGGGTTTTTTTATGGAAATGATTAGGTTAATTACTTTTAAGTATGTTACTTTAAGAGTAATTAATGACATTTGGAGATACAATTTAACATGGAAGACTACATTCTTAATAAGTTTTGGTTTTCAATATTAGTTTTTATAATATTGAAGGATTTTAAGGACAATTAATTATTTAATGGTATTTATTTAACTTTGGGGTATTGTTGGTTTAATTTTGGAAATTAAGATTAGTGTTTATTTCTCTCAAGAAATATCCTTTTTGGGGATCAATAAATCTTGTACTAACCATTTCGGTTTTGATTAATCTCTAAAGACAATGTAAATATATAGTTCATCCTACATGGATCATGTGAGTCTATAGAAGTTTATTCTAGCTCTTCTACTGTGACCAAGTCTTCTAGAATACTCATCGTTTACAAAAAAATGAGTTAGTGGTGGAAATTTATTGATGAATAAAACTATACCTAAAATGTAAGTATATATCTTTTTATTCTTAGTAAATATCATAAATGAATGTAACTTAAAACAAAAAAAATGCTGTCCGTTTACTTTCTTACTAGGAGACTAATGGCCTTTTGTCCCAACACAAGTTTGTGGTTTTCTTATTGTTAACTTTATCCTGATCATGATTTCTATCCCTCTCCATCAGAACTTGACACTTAGTTTATCATCCATATCAATGTTTTCCTACATGTAATCCGAGTATGGGTTATCTTGGTTGACATTTATACCTCTCTTTCTTTCTTTTAAAGTGATAGTTTTATTGAATATTTTTCTGATGTGGGACTATCCATTATATTCCCAAGCAAAATTTTAAAAAATTGCAAGGACGCAATTTATTGAAGGAGGGGAGAATGTAACACCCCAATCTTCCATGGTACGCTTCTCTTTGAATAATGTGATAACGTCTGTTGTACGCAACATCGAGTTCTAACACACACCACAACCGATCAAACTAGCCGTTATGAATAGTAATACCTACTTTTTGAAATTATATATATTTTATATTTAAAAATGGACTTCATTTTTGGATTCGGAATATCGAAATTATCCTAAGTTGAATTCTTGGTATTTTTTTGACAACTTCCAATTTTTTATGAATAGTGAAAAATACATAAAAACAACTTTTTTAATCAAAATAATTTATTGTGATAAATTATATTATTGAGTGGTTTAACATTATAATTAGAATATATTTTTACCATTTTATCCAATGGTGTTCATTAGAATTAATTTCACTTTGAAATTGGACCTAAACAATTGTCAATCTTTTGATATATATGGTTTCTTAAAAACATGCTATTTGTTGTGACAGCGGGAATTAATAATAAAATTAATTAGTGAAACTTATATTTTTGGAATTTTTTAAAATAGACGTCATTTTTGAATTCGGAATATCAATTATAGCTTAGGGTGAAATTTTGGCATTGTTCTGAAAAACTTCAATTTTTTATGAATAGTGAAACTACTAAGTGGTAGTTAAAAAAACTAAATTTTTCATAAAACGTAATTTTACCGCTTCTATAAATGAAATTTCGAAAATCTGAGAGACATGGTTAATATCAAGAAGTAAAATGCGGTTCAATGAGATGAAAATGATTTTTGGTGAATAGTAACTTTTTACTTTTATTTACCACGGTTAAAAATAAATTGGGTAATTAAGGGTAAACATGATATTAATATTACCCTAACACATGTCCTAATTCTATTGGAAAAGTGTATCGCGACCAGAAACAACCTTAGGAATAAAATATTATCATTTAGGTCCACTTGGATTAGATTAGGACATTTATTATAATTTAATTCAAAGAAGAGTTAAAAGAGTTAAAATAAAAGGATATTTACTAAAACATTTTTAATATAAGGTTATACATAAGATAAATTCTATTGTAAATATTCATTAGAAATATAATAAGATTTCCTACATAAGGATATTTTATTTATAATTTTTAAACATTAAATAATATAATTTAGTTATGACACAATGATGATACAGTAATTACCATAATAGTGACAAATTAGAATAATTGATATTATAAATACCCAAATAAATATAATTTGAGACTTTTTATGAATTAAATTAATTTTATACACTAATATGACATATTATTATTGATTTAATTTACTTTTTTAGAAGTAATAATTCTGTTATGAGTTTCAAAAAATCAACTATTGAATAGTGTCAAAATTAACATAAAAGAGTTTTTAAAACAAATATTATATTATTAATTGATATTAAATACTTAAAAATCTAAGGTTCGTCCAAGAGACTTATAAAATGATAGGTGTATCATTAATGGACCACTTGGGGGTCTCATGGATGTATATAGTAATTTTATTAACTATATATTATAAAAATACAAAGTGACATGGTAAATGTCAAACTAATTAACTAAGAGTTAAAACTAAATGATACGGTTAATATAGTAACCCAAACCTGTCTAAATTCTTTTGGATGAATGGTTTTAGACCTATACCCACCTTAAACGTTGAATAATCAACTTTGGAGCCATTAGAAACCGAATATGAATTTATTATAAATTAATATTTCTAGCTTTTCCAAAGGTTCCCCTCACCCATCTTATAAAAGAGCACTCCTCCTTCTCATTTCGTTACACCTTCAAAGCCTTTTGGTTGGTCCAACCCCTGCCCAAATACTCTCTCAACTTCCCTAACTACATCCTAGAGGCCTTAGTTTGATCATAAATCCATCCTAAGGAGCTCTTTTGATCAAATCAAAAGGAAGATCCCGAAGAAGAGGTAATGTTTTCACCACCCCTTTTCAAGTTCCTTTCTTCTTCCACTTCTTCTTTCTTTGTTATTACCATTCTAAAATAATAAATCCAGTATCTAATATATACTGTGATTTTATTATAAATATGGTACAACCATAATCAGTATTATATCCATCCTTTGAATAACATGTCACCATACGTGCGTACGTACGACTTACCGTCTCCACGTCATGGTGTAATTGATATTCAATAAATTATTATTTGGATGGGTATAATAATGAAGTGTATCTAATTTAAATAATAAATATATCATGATACTGATTCTTTATATATGATATACCATCCAATTATATATTATTTTAATATCAAAAGAATGATATTGTCGCTCGTGCGTACGTACGGACTACCGTCTCCATGAAAGTGATAAGATTCATTCTCCATCGTATCCATTCAAGTATAATTCTCATTTGATGATTAATAATAGTATCTATGGACTTGATATCTTTCTGGATATGATTAAGATACGAACTATCCATGAAAAACATGGCTTACTTAACAAAATATATTAAAGAAAAAGAGTAAGTTAACACCCGAAACGACGATAATTCTAAGATATTATTAACAAAGCAATGTTAAAATATCATATATGATATCATATTAATGTATATGATTCATGAATAATTTAATAAAAATTATTTCAACATTATATAGGAGGTTAACCTACCCCAACCAAGGAAAAATACATGGTAAGGGGTTTCTTAACTCACTCTTAATTTCGTGAGAATTCCATTGTTCACCACTTAATTATTGCATGTGGTGTATGTGTACTGCCCATGATTGTATTCATTGTGTAATATAATTTAATTTTGGGTGTTTACATCTTCATTTTATGATCCTTCTTTCATGGTAGTATGTTTTGTATGTTACCCAATCGATAAGGGAATTCGAAATTTCAATTTCCATATATTTGGCTTTACGCAAAATTCATTGATTATTTTACTCCGAGATTATGTGTGGGATAACTATTCATTTTCTTAGGTCATAATTTCCACTCCCCTTTTATGTGGATATACTTTTGATACACATAATCACTCCATTGATAATTTCTCAAGTCATTGATATGAATTTGATAAGAGTAATTTTAACTCATTCTCCATTTGTTGAGTTAAACATCCAATTCATTGGTGTTGTTTTTACAAGATTATGTGTGAATATCCTTTGATTGTTTTACACTGAATATGAAATCATATTTATTGTATTTATATTTGTCACACATAACTATGTCGTTGATTTATCCTTAACCTAAGGATACGGCCTTTACGAGAGATTTCATCTCAATTTACATTCCATTGAGACTTATTTGTTGTTATACACCAAATCAATTTTATGTGGTGTATATAATGTACTTTGACATCGTATATCATGAATTCCATTATTCTCATGATATTAAAATGTTTTTATTACCTCAATTATTTGTATTCAACTGTCTCTCTTTTGGTTAGAAACTCTAACTAAAATACCATTTTTAAATGTTTTAAAGACTTATTCTTCTAAATCTTTCTCATTAATGTACATGTTTTAAAAAAAGATTTTAAGGATTTATTTATATGTACATTAATGTATTAGAATTGAAACTCATTTTTAATGTTTCAAAGTGGTATGGGACACTTTGATTCAAAAATCTATTTTAAGTGGCTTCTTGACAAATAGTGTGACTTTTAAATGATTTCATGAAAAAGGGGGATATTTCTCTCAAATAGTTTTGATGATTATTTTCATCTATGTCAATATCCTTCATTATTCTCGATTGAGGTTAATGTGATACAATACAATCTTCTATATTGTATCGAATGAGTTATTTTTGACTGTGGATGTGCTATTTCTATACCATTCATGGTTTGTGGTTAAAGTATTGACATTTCGTATGCTAGTTTTAATACGAATGTTTATGTTATATTTAAACATGTTCATATGAGGAATGCATTGGACTTAATATGTGACTGGTGGAGCCCACTATAGCTCCTCGATGCATCTGTAGGTCTCATGAGACAAACTAGTGTCTTGGCAAAAGGCCTTGGCAAAATCATATTTGTAGTCTTGGCATGAGGCCTTGGCTATGTGGTTATGATAGTCTGGCATTATGCATTCCATCATTATGAAAGTGGTTATTGATATTTCATGTGATCATTCGACTAGTAGAATATCCATGTGAGTAAGTAAATGGCATTATTTTATTTTATATTTGCCATTTTATGCTGAAGTTCAAGTTTAAAAAGGCTTTTGTTTTAGTAATAAACTTCTTTATGTGTTTATGCTTATCTATGAAAGCTTCTACTATAATGTTATCCTTACTGAGCATCTGAGCACACCCCTTTCAATGTTTTATTTTTCCCAGGATTATGAAGAAGTAATTTATGAATGACCAGTAGGGATAGTATGAGGGGGTTTGAAGACAAGATATTGTTGTAGCTTTTTTCTACCTTATGATGTAATGTAGGACTTATGAATATATCTAGTGTTTCCAAGACTACTAAACTAATCGGTCTTTTGAGACTTGATCCTTTAAGATCATGCCAATGTTATGTAATAATGCACCGACTCTGGGTAACTGGGGTCAGGTCATTACACCTGTGACAGAGAATCAATGTCTTCGTAGTTCAGGTGGTAGTTACTGTTTAACGTCATGCGGGATGAGAATCAGGCTTACACTCTGAGGCATCCCATAGTGGAAATAAACCAACGTGAATGTGGACATAGGGTCCTGATGGATGGTGGGCTTTCACTCTAAGGCTGCCCAATGTGGAAATGGGGCTTGGCACACTGACCCGGAGATGGTTGGGGGCCAATGGTTTGCCGGGCTTGAAACTCGTGGATGTTTCCAACGTACCATGACTTAGCACGGATCAAAGTCCCCATAGTTCTGGATAGAATGGGCTTACTCTCCGATATGGACCATGGTGGTGGGTCTTGATCCTCGTGGAGGATTCCTACGTAACATGCCTTAGGTTGGATCAATGTCCCCGTAGTTCGGGTTGGATGGGGTCTACTCTCTGAGACGACCCTTGGTGTTGGGGCTTGCACCTCATGAAGGCTTCCTACGTACAATGCCTTAGCACGAATCAAAGGCCTCATAGTTCGGGTTGGATGGGGCTTATGCTTTGAGATGACCCATGGTGGTTGGGCTTGAAACTCGTTGAGGATTCCTACGTACCTTGCCTTAGCACGGATCAAAGTACCCATAGTACTGGTTGGATGAGGCTTATGCTTTGAGATGGCCCATGGTGGTGGGGCTTGAACCTCGTGGAGGCTTCCAACGTACCATTCCTTAGCACAGATCAATGTCCCAGTAGTTCGGGTTGGATGGGGCTTATGCTCTGAGATGACCCATGGTGGTGTGGCTTGAACCACGTGAAGGCTTCCTACATACCATGGCTTAGCACGGATCAAATTTTCCGTAGTTCGGGTGTATAGTTCAACGTCATTTTTGATGAGGGAATTTGGGGCTTACGCTCTGAGGGGGCCCAAGGTGTGTCATGGTCGGTGCTCTCTCTAAGCTCACGAGAGTCATGCACAGTGTGAAAAAACATTACCCCATATTGGGGGGGGGGGGGGGGGGGGGTTGGCCTCCAAAGGATTAGGAAGATGTAGACGTCATTCGGTCTTGTCCAAGTGTCAGTCGTTCCGGAAATGGGCTCAATCTCGCTTGCCTAGACATAATTATCCTTGCTCTTGTAATAATTGGCATCTAAGTAGTGGGCTTCGCAAGAGGCGAATGGAGATGCATCACCTTGGAGTATGCCTACATTACCATTAAGAGAGTCCTTGAGGAATTGGTTATTTGATGAGGGGACGGCTGCATGCAGGTGGAGCCATGGCCTACGCATCAATGCATTGTACGCGATGTCATTGGAGACAACCATAAATTCAGTACTGGAAACTAGGCCACCGAACTGGGACTTCACACAGATCTTGCCAACCAGGTTCTGTTCTGCCCAATCATATCTCTAGATTCATAAATTGGAGGGAGTAAGGTCAGCCTCAGATAATACTATATTTTGTAGTGTCCGTGTCGCGATAAGTTGATACCGGAACAGCTATCAATGAGACAGCAGCGAACCTCCACGCCATTGAATTGGCCGATGATATGTGGGTGGAAGATGTACCCCTATATGGGGGAGCCTCATCCTCTCCCAAGAATGAGATGACAACCTGGAATTTGGCATTCTCAACTACTTCAGCATGAAAGGCTTCTACGGCCACTACCTCTGTCTCGAACTGGAGGGGGATTCTTAAAGCCTCGGTGAGTACTTCATGTCTATCTGCCAATAGGCGAAGGGATTTCAGGATGGAGAGCCTTGTTGGGATTCTGGAAAGGTGCTTCAAAACATCATATTTTTGTGCCAGTAGTGATATTTTTTCTTACAAAATGCCACTCTATGATGGAATGAATGGCAGACCCTACCGAATAGACCGGCGACAGACTGGTACTGGGGACATCATGCTGATCACTAGTCGATGCTCAGAGGGTAGCTACCGGATGATGACTGAGTGACTGAGATCGGCCTGTAGCAGGGTGAAGCTATTCGTGGTACGACCATGGTGGCTTTACCAGATCCAGTAGCACAAATAGTGGTGGAGGTGGGCATGTTGACACCAGATGAAGAGGATGTGCATGCTGAGTTCTATGTTGGACCTGCTGTCTAGTCTCAATGGCATGCATAGACTGGCTGGAGGTGCCAACTGACGTACCTCAGGGACCCATATGATCGCGGTTCCACAAACGTTGGCTTCGGCTGGGGACATTGGGGAGGTTCATCTGGAACTCACACTTGTCGGGAGTTATATAGGAATTTACCAACTCTACGGTGTTAACCAAAGCGTACCCTTGAATGTCATTTGACGAATCATCCACCACTGGGATGATTCTGAGAGGTATTCCCATCTCCGGGGGCATGAAGTCGTTGAGAGTGCGGGATGACAATGGCATTAGTGGGGAATGTTTCTTTTTCTTGCACTGATGTTGCTTTCGCTTCTGGGAAGAGGCCGGATGAGATGATGAAACATAACTTGTGGCAGCAACTTCTGAAGGATCCAGCTAGTTCAGGCATGCACGGATAATGTCATGGGTGTATGAGACCATCCTTCGATCCATCCAGTCATTATACTTCTTGGACCTGTGGTCAGGAACCTGCCACCACTTGCCTCTGTCGTCGCTACTACTATCTGATCTCACAAAGACACCCGCCACTTGTTTCGGGGCTGGGCCCAACCTGACTATGTTGTTGTTAATCTTGTCTTGGAGCCAGTACTTAGACACATATCATTTCATGAATGTGTGCCCCCAGATCCGATGATAAGGTAATTAGTTGGGGTGATCAGTGAGATTCACCTCTTCTGGATTCCGGCACATGGGCAGTCGTGCGAATCTCTGATTCAAGGAGCTACAGAAGTAGTCAGGGACCTAAGCCTCTTCAATTGAGTAGGTCTGATTCCTTCTATCCGGAAAGGGGGAAATTAGAGCCTGACCCTGAAGAGGGTTTGGAGGAGCCTGGCGAGAGAGTGGAACTTGATTATCTCGCCTAGGCGGTGGCAGTGCGTTACGCAGAGGCGCCTGCCTAGTATGGGGCGGGCACTTCTAGGTTGGAGGAAACTGTGACGACGGTGGAGGGCCTCTGCAAGGCTGCAGAGCTGGATCCACTGGTAGCAATTCTAGAAGGCTGGGGGACTCTATCTGGCCCACAACTGTGGGCTCTGCTCTGGAAGCTCTCCTTGATAGAAATGTAGGGGGCAGTTGGCATGCCTAGCTGGCCTGTTGCAGGGCCTCTTCAAGGTGTTGGTCCTTATCTGAGATTTCTCGGAACCCAATGGGATAATTCCGATTCATTAGGTAGGGATCCAATTCCACCTTAACATTCTCCATGCACTTTGTCAGAAATTGCCTTTTGAGTCAGCGGCATGTCAAGGGAGAATTTATGCCCCTTCCACCAGCGATGAAGTCTGCGACTCACTCTTCAGGACTTTTCTTGCACATAAAGAATTATGTGATGTTCTTCATCCAAGTTGTATTGTTTAATTGGTAAAGGAAGTGCCTGTGATGGTCCTCCAAGCTTGTCTCAGATCCAACGGGGAGCTGGCTGTACCAAACGAATTCTAGCCCTTCCAGTGTCTGAACAAAGCAACGAATCCGGGGGCCTCCAATTGCAATGGAGTCCCGAACTTAGTCCCACAGCTCGAGATGATGTGGGTCAGGTGATGCAGCGGGTCTACCGTCCCATTAAAGGGGAAGAAGTTGGATTTCCAAATCCTAGGGGTGCCGGAATGTCATCCACCCAAGCTGGGTATGGCTTTCCATTAGGTGGGATAGCCACTTGTCGCGTTTCCAAAGATTCCAGGCGGGCAATGAGTGATGCCATAAGATCATCTGGATATGGGTCCCAATCTTGATGGGGATCACTAACCATGAACACATTTTTGGGCTCCTCAATGGAGTAGACAAACTCAGCGGCTCATGGAGCAGCTAGTGGAGCGACCCTTGGGGTAGCTGGAGGAACCCAGATGGGGTTCCCTGAGTGGTCAAGTTGTTTATGAGGGTTTGGGGAGACATACCACACCCTCTTGCCTGGGCTCCAGCTTCTGCCCTCTCAGTGAATACGGCCTGATCAGGGTTTCCTGGGAGAATCTCGCTGAGGGGTAGTTTTTCATGCCCCCGCTGCCCCGACCTAGGATCACCATAGTTGGGTCACATCTCTGCAATTCATTCAGCCAGAAGCTCGTCGACTAACTTATTCTTCTCAGCAAGCTGCTGACGCATTGCGGGATTCTTAGGGTCCTCCTCCGTCTTATGCACTGAGGTTGACGGGTCGGAGTGCTTGACAGCTCCAACATGCTCTTTTCTTTTACTGACATTCTGGAATAATACCAGTTCTTTGGTGGGGGGAGGGAGACCTAGGATGTTCCTTTGCTGGCGAGTAATCCTTCGTGATGGGTCCAGTGGTAGAACGTCCTAAGGGGGGACGCCCCCATCGAGAAGTCCCAACTCATTCGGATCTCCTGTCAGATAGTTCATGTTGACTTCCACTCTTCCTGGGGGATTTCCTTCACTATTTCCAAGTGAGTCATGATGCCGGAAAATCACACTGAAGACGAGGGAAGTGTACTTCCCCTATCCATGGACATTCACATGGGGGTATCCTCCTTGACAAATCTGTAGAGTACTTTAAAACCTTGAACGCACTGTTGTTGGAGGGCCCTGTGGTGGCCAGGTGACTTAGAGTGTCGGACCACATGGAGTGTGGCCAGGTCAACCAGGAGACATTGTTCACTGATGCCTTCGAGGTGCCCTTGCCTCCGAAGATATGTCACCCGCCGGTGGTGAAGATAAAGGTGAGTCACCCCACGGGTCTGGCGAAAACATTCAAACTCCTCTGAGGTTAGCAATTATGGCGTACCAAAATTCAATCCTGCGACTGACCAAAACTTCTCAGGGTAGTGACCCACTATGAGGATGGTCCAGATGTTCCCCGGCTCAGATCCAGTGTCTCGACTTTGATTTCCCCACTAATCAACTGAGGGTGGATGGGGTACTGGCAGCGGTGCTGAGGCGGTCCGTTGGGATGGTAGGCCTGCCGATGGAGAATACGGCGAGTGGGCTGATTGGCCATGGAATCTTCGGTTGTCCTATGTGGGTTGAAACGACCTGGATGCCCTATCATGATAGGATGGACCGGCTAACAGAGCTCCTAACATAGCAGTAGTGTCTTCCAGGGGTGGTTGATGCCCCGAATCTTTCGTCATTGACCCCAAAAATAGCTCCGAGGTAGAGGGTAGTTCCAGAGATAATGGTGGTGACTGCATGGTCGACCCCTATAAACATTCTAGGGTCTCATCCTCAAGGATATTACTTCGTAGGGAAGCATGGATCATTTCGATCTCACATTATAGGTGCACGAGGATGATGTTACTCATTCCTATCCCAGCCCTTGACGTGGAGGACTAAGGGGAGGGCTCCTGTCCTGACTCGTACTCCGCCTCGTAGTCTGAGAAGCGGACTGGCCTGATTGTCGTCCGGCCTTCCCCATGATTCCTCTTGAGGCGGCAGAAACCTGCTCTCCTGACTCCGGATGGTTCTTCAGGGCATGGCTAATTTCTGACATGGGGTCCTTCGGTTGTACTAAAGATGGGGCAGAGAAATTTTCCACCCGAAGAAGCCGGGATGCGAGGATCACCAGGACAAATGTCGAAAGGGACATTAAGAGGACCTCTGTGATGGGCATTGGTGAAGTGAGGTTTGCTTCCACATCTCCTATTGCTGGGGTGAGGAGGACCTTCTTCGATCGGCGCGAGGACTTGGGGAGGACTTCCATGTTGGTGAGTGATAGGACATACAATGTCTCTATGCTCGTGGTCCACAGCAGGGGAAGTGACATCATACATATTGTAGTCATCATGGGAGAGACCCCCATATGGAGTGTTGTTGTCACAGGGAAAACCCTCTCCTGGGTTGAAGGTGGAACGGTGCAGACCTCCAAGCCGAGATAGGAAGTAGAAATGGCCTGCACCTTCCATAGTGGCAGTGCAGAGTGAGCCTCCGCGCTGGGTGACACTATTACGGATTGTTCCGTAGATGCCATCACCTATGCCGAAGATGGGGAGAGTCGACCAAACCATCCCATGGGGAAGTTGGTTCCTCGATCCGGGTCGGGTGTATAGCTAACCCTAGTTTACGTATGTAGGGATTTGGGAATATGAACCAGTAGTGTCATGGGCCACATTAGTCGCTGAAATTGACGCCCCATAATGGGGGTCTTCTTTTTTTCATGCTCGACACTGGAGTCGGGTCAGGTGGACTAGAGCCAGTGGTGCAGGCGTGTGGGCTACCTGCTCCTCGACTCGGGGAACTGAGCGGAGGCGCTGACACAGCCTGGTGGGGGCCCTCACGAGGAGTCCTTGAAGTACGACTCTGATCTGGCCGGCCTGGATACATCCTACTTCATCGTTTTAGGGGTGGGATCTGTCGAGGTGCTCTAGGGACAAGTTACCGAAGCGATTTAATATTGGGGTGGGGAGCAGCAGCTCCCGGCGCGGCCCTCGGGGGAGGCGTGGATGGTGAGGCACAATTTCATCAAGATCTAGGTGGGCCATTTCCTTAGTGGGGATGACCCCCTTCTCATCATACCTGCATACAAGGTAATTTATTACCCTTCGCTAGAGGATCTCTGATGGGGAGAATGGGCATGGGGCCTAACAGTTGTTGCGGTTGCGGTCGTCATGGAAGAGGTAGAACCGCGCGGGGTGGTCACGTTGATATTGACCCTGCCCCTACGACGGTGGGAAGGTGATAGAGCTCCAGATGAAATGACTTGATTCCTGAAGGAGGGAGAGGAACTCATTAATATTGATATGAAAAGGAATCGACACCCAGTTCCCCAGTGTCGTTCTGTGTTCCATGGTCAGAAAGAGGGATCCACACTGACAATGTCATAGAATGGAATTATCAACATCGTGACTATCCCATATTCTAGTGATTTTCATGTCTGGCCTGCTCAGTGGGACCTGGTACCAGATGACGATGTCAGACAACATGCTTATCCACTGATGTCCTGAACGCTACTCACCTCTAAGATGAAGAGAAGATAATTCACGTCGGGTTCACCATTTTTATGTTTCTGATGCTTTCGACGGGGTGTGCGAGCATCCGTCACACAGTGGACACACAGCTGTTTTCCCGGCATTCCTGCTTTCCCAATGCAGGCGGCATCCGCTCCTTATTCAGGGATGTCTTCTCCTTGATCAAAACAGGATGATGGGATATCGTTTCTTCCTTCTGTGGATTCCTCCGCGGAGCTCATCACCTAGTCCGGGTCTCCCTCATAGATTTAAAACATAATTCTTGAATCCCTTCCCGGCACCATATCTTCAAGGACAACAGTTAATTACGCCGCTTCTATCAGGACCATCCAAAAGGTCCGGTCAAGGTAGCAACCTTAAGTTATGATAGCAGTCTTGTTGGGGATTCACTGGCATGTCTTGACGCTGGGGATTTGCATGTCTATCTTATGTCCCTTGTCATAGGGCTTCTCGAGGGAAAAGTAGCTCAAGTAATCTCACATCGTACGTGGGGAATTGTATGCCATTGGCATGTATATGAGGTTTTCCTCAGCTTCCCATGTTTAACACTGGGTAAGTCACAAGCTTAGCGTCCACTAGAGATAGATTAGACGGATCAAAACACTAGCTAGAGTGGATCAGATTGAAGAACCCCTAGGGGGAACACCGATGATGGGGCCATGACGTGGGTGGATTTCCGAATGCTATGGAGGGGAATGAAGAGTGAAGTGACATGATCCCACCAGGATGTGGCGGCCCGAGTAAGGATCGGGATGGATGGTGGATTTGGGATTGGGTCTCGAAGAGACTTCCTACATATCCTCATGGATGGGAATCAAAGTATGTGGTGTTCGATGAGGCGATGGAACACCTGAAGAGGTGTCCTGTGAGATTGAATGCATGGATGGGACCCAGAAAATTTAGAAACTTCGGGTTGGGGAATGAGATTCATGTGACACATGGGCATAAGGGAGAGGTTAGGATGAGACATGGGTGATGGGATTGAGCCTCATGGGGGCATCCTACGCATCCATGTGGTGCGGAATCAAAGCCTACATAATTCAGGTGGAGGATACAGTTTAACGTCTTGCAGGACGAGAATGGGGATTACACTCTAAGGTGGCCCATGGTGTCGATAAAACAACATGAAGATGGACCTAGGGTCCTGATTGATGGTCGTCTTACACTCTGAGGTGGCCCAAGGTGGAAATGGGGCTTGGTACACCGAAATAGAGACGGTTGGGTGCCAATGGTTGGTCGTGTTTGAACCTCGTGGAGGATTACTATGTACCATGACTTAGCACGGATGAATGTCCATGTAGTTCGAGAAGGATGGGGCTTACACTTTGAGATGGACAATGGAAGTGTGGCTTGAACCTTGTGGAGGCTTCCAACGTACCATGCCTTAGCATGGATCAAAATCCCCGTAGTTCGGGTTGGATTGGGATTACGCTTTGAGACGATCCATGGTGGTGGGGCTTGAACCTCATGGAGGATTCCTACATACCATGCCTTATCACGGATCAAAGACCCCATAGATCGGGTTGGACAGGTCTTACACTCTGTGATGACCTATGGTGGTGGGTCTTGATCCTCGTAGAGGCTTCCTAGGTACCATGCCTTAGAACTGATCAAGGTTCCCGTAGTTCGGCTTGGATGGGGCTTACGCTCTTAGACGACCCATGGTGGTGGGGATTAATCCTCGTGGAGTTTTCCTACGTACCATGAATTATCATGGATCGAAGTCCCAGTAGTTCAGGTTTAATGGGGCTTACGCTCTGAGACGGCCCATGGTCATGGGGCTCGAACCTCGTGGAGGCTTCCTACGTACCATGCCTTAGCACGGATCAAAGTCCACGTAGTTTACGTGTACATTTTAACGTCATTAGGGATGAGGGAATTTGGGGATTATGCTCTGAGGTGACCCAAGGTGTTTCATGGTCGGTTCTCACTCTAAAATCACAGGAGTCATGATTAGTGTTTGAAACAAGAGGTTGCAGGGACCTGATGACCACATCGGAAACAGTGTGTATGTGGGATGCGAAGATGGGCTTACGCATTGAGTGGGCCATGGTGCCTGGACTTACTCAAGGATTGAGGCCCAAGGGCGAAAAAGCGCACCGGGAGATGGATTTGATAACCAAGAAGAGAGGAGGGTCCATGTTCCCAATTGTGCCCTCCGCTGGCCTAGGCACTGAGGAATTGAGGAGGGGAATGGGTTCTCCCCCCTGCAAGGATGGCTAGGGGCTTACACCATGTTGGCTGGCCTTCCCCATGGACAAAAACCACTCTGATAAGTAGGATATCATCTCTTATGAAGGGTGATCCCATCCACATGGAGATGAGTGAATGTGGTGAATATTCGAGGTGGGGGGACCCTACGTGAAGGGCACGGGGCCAGGTCATAGTTTAACGTCATGTGTTGCGGACGAGGTTCTTAGCCGTTTAATGTCCAACAGCTCGGATGAGGTAGGTTGGCTTCACGCCCCTAGGACGTAAATAACTGCTGCCCTGTTCTCCTTGTGGAAGGGAATGCATTGACAAGGCCTTATTGAGGGGGTGTCATGGGGAAACCATAGAGTGGTCCACATTAGAATGGCTATGAGAAGAAGCAATATCTGTTAGCGTGCCTATGTGAAGAAAAATGAGGCGGTGTAACACAATGGAAAGGAATGTTCAAGGGACTTTGAACTTACTTTTTATAAGACTAAAATGTCATATAGGAAATCCATGTATGATAAATATGCTAAGGGTGCATTAGACACCTGTGAATGGGACCCAGATGGAGGGCATCGGGTGCTCGTGCAAAGGGGGGTGCCCAAGGATCACCAAGGTGAAGGGAACCAGGGGATTGCTCACAACCCTTGGGGATTGAGGGAAATAAAGGGATACTAGCACGGAAAGCCCCATGTTGGTGAAAAATCAAAGTTACCTGTGCGAAATAGGGGGCTGAGGCTTTACACGCGACTCGAAGGGATGGCACGCAAGGGGCAGAATTACGTTCAGGCGGAAGGGGTCGTGCATTAGGATATGGGGGCACGCAAATACAAGGATTGCGCGTCACTGGTCAGCCTATGCGCAATGGAAGGAATTGTGTGCAAGAGGGCAGAACCTGCATGGGTTGTGGTTTAGTCTATTCCAGTTGGATCTAGTGCGAAGGAGAATCTTCCTGCGATAGGGTGCGAAAAAGAACCATACCTAAAGGCCATACTGCACGCACTCAGAATGCCAATTTCTCCCCCGAGGGGCGGTCCAAAATTTTCATCCCCGGAAAAGGAAGGGGGTCAAATTATTTTATAGGAAACCTGTTGCATGAAATATAGGGCTGCATGAAATAATTGCATGATATAGGTTTTGGTGTGAAATATCAACCGCGGTTGGGCGCGGGCACAAAATTATTTCACGCTGGTGTCGGGACTTTTCACGAATCCTGGTACCTTCTGCATGGGACATATTTTTTCGGGCATTTCTCCCATTTTCATGCAACACCTCCAGGGCCTCCGTACCTGGCCACTAGGTCCGAATATGACATTACTTTTTCATTTTGGAACTTTCTCTGTCACTTACGCACTTTTCAGCGTATACAGAAGCCCATGCCAATCAAAGATCTGCACACACCAAAAAGAAGCATGGATGTTAGTTGACATGGTCAATTGGTGACATCCATGTATTTGGTAGAAGAAATTTATAGAGATTGAATTCCTAGTCTCATTCTTGGGTTGATGTCATTGGGAACCCGAGGTGTCGTCCCTCATATATTATAGGAAGACCTGAAAGCTCCAGAGAGGTGACCTCAGGTGTCCTGTCCCTGCTGGACATAACAATTGATTCAGCCACAACTGTGGATACTGAAGTCCTTGCATTTGCATCCAATGAGGGATAAGAATGGGTTTTTTGTATTAGGTCCTCCTGAACAGTTCAAAAGTTAGTAAGGAGTCTAGAATGACTTGGAAACATATGCTAAGGAAGGGGCTCAAGATTTTACCTCGAGGGACACTATGAACTTTTAAAAGTCGGAGTCTTGATTGCCAACATCGCCCCCTCCAACAGACTACCTATACCAACCTCGTCCTCCTAGGAGGACGCATTCAAATCTTCCGGCAGAGGGAAGAACTCTCTCAGTTCAGCGGATGACAACTGCGGAGGGACCGTATGATCCAAAAACACCTTGACACGGTCTATCATTGGATGCGGGGCACCCCGGGAATCCACAAAGTCCTCCAGCTTGGACAGGTATTTTTCCACCTCCTCTCAGGACACCACAAATCCAGCCCTCATAGGCTCTATCCCCAAAAAATACATCCCAAGAGGTTTCAGGTGTTGCCACATCTCAGACGGGCCAAGGAATTTTCGATTGACTTCCCAGATGTTCCAGGCCTCCGAGAATACAACATTTTCCTGTATGTCTATATGGCGCAACTGCATCCCCGGAGCCTAGGTGGGTATCCAATGGAAGTATTTTAGAGGCCTCCCCTCTGGAAGACTCTATTCTTCTTGAACTTCTAGGTCCGCTACCACTTTTGGATCTATCACTGCTGCCTCACCCACAAGTGGTGTGGGTCATGAAACCATGGACGCCCCGCCACCACGAGATGCCCTTTCCACCTTGCGGCCCTGGCCTTGAGGTTGGGGAGGCACACCATCACCGACCTGAATGGTTGTCTTCTTTCTAATCTCCCCTAGGTATGCTACCTCCATGCTATGTAAATACTCTTTTACCAATTCGAAGATAATAGTATGTTGTGGAAACTCATTCTGCGTCATCCCGTTATCACTTGTGAACATGAGCCACATATTCCTCATCACACACAAGTGTTAATCATGGATCACCCCATGATAGACACGTGGGGTCAGTCACTGAATACACTGAAATTTCCCGGAAAATCGGTGTGGGGTGTACAGATCGTATAGGGGCTCACGGTCCACCCTTGCCATCAGGACTCCACCTCAAAAGGGCAGGAGATAGGACTAGTACATTTCCATTCCCTAGTCTTCGTCATTAAAATAACCCGTTGGAAATGGAAACGAGTGAATGTTCATTTCCTCCACCTTCCACACCTTGTTCAATACCAACGGTGTGGTCATCTTCACCAGATAGTTTCTCACGACGTTCAGCATAGATGGGAGGAAGATCGACCCTATAGGAAAGATGGGGTTCAGGTACTCAGAAACCCCCCTATCATGTGTCTCTATCCACCCATAGAGAATGAGGAATAGCCCTTATATTCTTTGTGTCCTCTTCCCCACACTGATGGTCCACGACATCCTCTATAGCTTGGCTAGCATCGGGATCCTAGTGTTGACTCACCCTCGTGTCTCCAACATGGTCGCCATGATGAATTTGATGGGTCACACACCCATGTTTCTATCCCTCAACGGTAGTATCAAACTACAAATGAGAGTCGCGGTGAATGCCACCAGCCTGACTATCAGTTGATGATCGGTGCTGCCGCTAAATCCCCAGGTTTTCCACTGGTTGTCCTCCAAGAGCTTCCAGTTCAAGTGCCCCTATCCTCATTGATCCCCCTTTTGGAGAGTTTGAAGCCTCACTGAAAATTTCTTGTATTCCAAGTTGTTCATGAACTGCTTGAACCACCACCTGAAATGCACATCCCTTACGGTTTCATTGTCCTCTCTCGGCACCAGCTCCATCAATGCCATCGCCAGTCGAGGAATTTTCTCTAGATCCTCCCATGCACCCATGACGAGGAGGAATTCATCCTACATCGAACAAAATATCAGGACCCCTGATATCTGGTTCATGTCTTAGAAGCTGATACCAACCTCCCCTTGGTGTAGGTGGAAGGTATTTTCCCTCGATGACCTCCTACTCAGCAACTTCGGCATCAGCAGCTTCATCTTATAGATTTGAAACTACGAGGCCCAAGACACCTCATATAGGACCACTATCCATATCTCAGCCCCAAAATCTTCACATGAGGCACCTACCTTGTAGGCCCAAGCCCAATCATCCGTGATGATTCCACCCTGGCACATGTCTCACTCCTCAGACCATCTCTTCCCCAGGTTCCTCAACACTTCCATTACAATTTTTTGGTACAGAGGGGTTGGGGGGATGTCTCCTACTTCAATGACTTCTCATCCACATTGATCATGTGGTTATACAAAAAGTAACCATTGAAAGGTGCGAAGTCTTCTCAGGCATGGCTGTCAGCCACCCTGAACCATTGGTGCTGACATAGTGTACTCCTAAACTAGTAAGCTGGCTCATTCCTACTTGCTTCAAGAATGAAGAAGACATCCCTGAGCCCGAAGCCGTATGAAGGCATCCTATTGCATAGTGGATAGTTCCTCTGGCTCTCCTATAGCAACTCCACCAACCAACCATGGTCAAAATGGATACATATTACCTCCCCTATGCCCAAGCTATTCTCCATCTCCTTTCTTCAGGCAACATTCTCGACGACCCCCAGGTAGCCCCCCGATAAGCCATTCAGTTTTAGTTTTGGGGTTTCCTATGTTCGGTTCATGAAGCCCTTTCACGGATTAGTGTCATGGAGCTCGTTCGAAAGGAATGTTCATGGATCCCGGCCCTAACCATCAAAATAAAGTCTCTAAGTTCCTTCGTTGAGTTGAAGACTCGATATGCACTGTGACGCAAAAGGATTGATTTGTGGAGAGAAAGTGCCGAGTTTGCAGAGCATCGTGATTAGACAGTGCTACAAGCCAAAATCACAGAGGTATGAAAGGAAAAAATAGGGGTAACCTCCCATATTTATAGGCGACGACTGTGGTAGTTTTGCAGCATGTCTAAACTGCCATGAGCTTCACGACGTGCCTAGATGGCTCATCGCTATCCTGCATTGCGAGCCTCCTTCGTAAGCCATCTTCACGGACAACTGAGGGATTTTGGCAATTGACCCTCAGACTTTGGACATTGATTTTTCCTCAATTCCAAGTCTGAGGGGGGAATTTGTTGGCACCAAAAGTTGAGAGGAAGAAGAACTAGAGGGAAGTCTCAATGGTAGCCTCACAAAGACCATTCGTGGAGCCCCATGGCACTGCGCCCATTGCAGAACAAGGAGGAAGGATGGTCTGTGAACGAATTTGACATTCGCGACCCTGCCGCGGAGCTAGGAGGCAAGATTCCCCATGAACAAATTTGATGTTTGCAACCCTACCACAGAGCTAGGAGGTGGGACGCCCATCGAACCCCTTTAACGTTTGAGACCCCGCTATGGAGTAAGGAGGTGGGATGACACACGAACGAATTTTACAATTGTTATCCCACCACAAAGAAAGGAGGAGGGAAGCTTTGGAATCAGATTTGATGATCACGAACCTACCATGGAGCAAGCTTCATCTTCATGCCAAACGAGATCTACTTCATGGAGCCTCTTGCCTATAAATACAGGGCTCCCCTCAATCCCAACATACAAAGCCTCCGACCTTTCACCTTCTGAGACCTAAAATCACGAAGCACTTATTGCTCTTTGAACCATGAGCATCTCAAGTTACCTTTTTCATTGCGAAGTGCCTCCACCTTTTTGTTAATTAAACCCCTATTCCAAGATATATGCCTTTCGCAATTCACACGGTCCTTCACGAAGTTTGTGGATCACCACGGGGACTCAGTTCATTATGATGTGTTTATTCTTCATGAAACACCATCCATAAACATTCGAACCACAAGTTAAGGTATGGTAAATGTGCTTCGTGAAGCACATTGCTTCACATCACCTTGCTTCATAGGGCACCCTTGCTTTGTGGGGAATTACATCATGAATACCTTTCTACTTTATGAATCTCCTCCCATATGCACATATGACCTCTTCTTGGCCTAGGGGACTTCACCTCTTGAATCACATCCTTTCAAGAATCCCATACACTCCATGGAGCACTAGAGCATCACAAGGAATTGTCCCATGACCCTGTTTTCTATGTCACTACTTTTTCCGTGTGACCCTTTAGGTTAACACGAATCAATTTCAAAGACCCATGGAAAATACTTCCATTACATTGCTTCGCCTCATACTTCTACGCATAGGCATACTAATTCCTATTACTTCTTTGTATAGCCATGCTAACGTGGACACCCAATGGGATCATCTATTGACAACCTTTACCATGGAATTTTTGATGCCTTCCTTCCCCCATGGGTGGGAAGGTATCAGTTATGTAATTACTAGGGGTGTAGAGTGTACATTCCATATCTGAGCTATAAGACGTTAAACTGCCAAACACCATCGTTCTTAGCAGATGATGTCAAATTGTGGCCTCACCCTATGTTGTTCATGCAGGGTTCCACATCTCAGACATTCTCTACTCCCACTAGTATCCACGAGAGTGAGATCATACCTCACATGGAATGACATCCTCTTTATCTGAGTGGGGTCCATCTGCGGGGAATGGGAAGCCACTCTACTGTAAGCCCCTAGCTTTCCTTGTAGACTGAAGCACCCCTACTCATCCTCTCATCCAAGGTGCTAAATCTGTATCCCACATGGAATTGTCACCACTCGGGCCTCCATCATAGAGTATGTACCATTCTCCACCTCCTTGGGCTGCTAACCATGCATAAGACCTTGTTTCCTCTTTGGGCTGTGAACCCTGTGTAATCCCCTGTTTCGTTTTTGGGCCGCTACCTGCACATCAACCCCAATAAAATTCTCAAAGATGCACCTTCTGTGACATGATCATCAGGTATTTTCTGTCTCTTGTTTCTCACACTGAGAATGAATCACGTGGTCATTGATAAAGAATCGACCATGAAATCCACTCTTCACCGCCTAATGTGTAGGCCCCAAACCAAGCATCAACTACATGGTCTTTGATCCCGACCAAGGAAAGGTATGTAGGAAGCCTTCCTGAGGTTCAAGCCCAACAACTGGTCGCTCTGACCCCCTTCACATCAGTTCGACCAAACCCACCATGAACTACGAGGTCTTTGATCCTTTCCAAGGAAAGGTATGTAGGAAGTCTCCAGGATGTTCAAGCCCCAAACCCGGTCTCTCCGACCCCCATCATGTCATTTCACGCAAACCCACCATGAACTATGTGTTCATTGTTCTTTACTGAGGCAAGGTGCGAAGGAAGCCTCCCTCAGGCTCAAGCCCAAAAATCAGTCACTCCTACCCACATCACACCAGTTTACCCAAACCCACCTTGAACTACATGGTCTTTGATCCTTCCCAAGGCAAGGTACGTAGGAATCCTCCCTGATGATCAAGTCGAACACCCGATCGCTTCGACCCCCTTCATGTCAGTTCGCCCAATCCCACCATAAAATATGTGGTCTTTGATCCTTTTCAAGGCATGTTATGTAGGAAGCCTCCTTGAGGTTAAATCCCAACACCCAGTTGTTATGACCCCCTTTATGTTGGTTCCCCCAAACCCACCAATAACTATGTGGTCTTTGATCGTTTCCATGGCATGGAACATAGGAAGCCACCCTGAGGTTCAAGCCCAACACCCAGTCGCTTTGACCCTCTTCATGTTGGCTTTCCCAAACCCACCATGAACTATGTGGTCTTTGACCATTTTGAAGGCAACGTACGTAGGAATCCACCCTGTGGTTCAAGCCTAACACATGGTTGCTCCGACCCCCTTTACATCGGTTCTCCCAAACCACTATGAACTATGAGGTCTTTGATCCGTACCAAGGCAAGGTATGTAGGAAGCCTCCATGAGATTCATGCCCATCACTCGGTCGCTCTGACCATCTTTTCATCGGTTCACCATGCCACCCATTATGAACTACGAGTACTTTGATCTTTTCCTAGGCATGGTACGTAGGAAGCCTCCCTAAGGATCAATCCCATCATCCATTGGGACCATATGACCTCATTCATGTTGGTTCACTGATTACCACTCCTAGAACTATAAGGAATTTGATCTTTTCCAAGGAATGGTATGTAAACAGACTCCATGAGGTTTAATCCCAACACCCTTTCACCCCGACCACTACACGTCGGTCCACCCCAATCCGACATGATGTTAAACTATATGCCCATTTTGTGCCCCATCCAACAGTAAGCCAATGTGATCCCCTACCCAATGGAAATACATTGTGAACCTCATGTAGTGATAATACATTGTGATATATGCTCAGTGGTAAGACATTGTCATCTTCAGTCAGCGGTAATCCATTGTCATCCTAAACCCAGTGGTAAGTCTTTGTTGTCCCCTTTGTCAGGACCCATATCTCTAGTCAGTCCTAGTGGCGTCAGACCAACCTAGATCCCCTCCATGCCTAAGCCCCAGAATAGAATCAGGTGGTTGTCCTCTATGCACACACCAATCCTATAAACTGTCCTGAACTACATAGACTTTGATTCCATACTACATGGATATGTAGGAGGACTTTTCGAGGCTCAATCCCAACATCATCGTCACCCTTGAGTCGACTCCATTTCATTCTACACCACTACTTCATTAAACCCTCCATCATTCATCCTGATTCTTTCCGGGGTCGCCACATCCCGATGGGATCATGCCACCTCATTCCCCATTCCCCATAACAACAACCAGGAAGATAACCACACGTTGGCCCCAACATCAGTGTTCCCTCTAGGGGTAGCACCCATCTAAACTACTCTATTCCTCTTTCTAATCAGTTTGATCCATCTTCTCTCGATGTTAAACTCATGGCATAACCTGTGATAAACATGGGAAGATGAGGAAAACATTAGATACATGCCTATGGCATGACATTCCCTATGTTCGACGTGGGATGCCTCGAGATTATGTGTCCTCAAGAAGCCCCATAATAAGAGGAAGAAACCCAGACGTGCCAGTGTCCCAACGTCCGGACACACCAGTGATGTCCAACGTGACTACTCCCCCACCGAAGGTTTCTTCCCCAACAAGACCCTTTGGAATATCTCGACATAAGCAGTGTAATTAACAAGTGTCCATGAAGATATGACACATGGAAGAGTTTCATGAACAAAGTCTTAAATATATAAGGGAGACTCGAACTAGGTGGAGAGTTCTAAGGAAGAATCCATGGAAGGATGAACCAACATCCCATAATCCCATTTTGATCAAGGAGAAAACGTCCCTATACAAGGAATGGATGCAGCCATCCTTTGGAAAGCGGGAATGCGGGGAAACAAAAAAGTGTCATAGTCCTTGAACAAGATTGATGTGCACCCCATAGAGAAAGATTCAGAAACAGTTATTTATGGATAGAGTTCACAAACTAATGGTGATGGGTTTTATGTTTTTACGAAAATGGTCATAATGATCTATGATCACTCTAACACCTTTAAAAAAGGAAACAGAAAAATGTAAATCAAAACTCCTGTTATTTTAATTGCAATATGGTTTTAATTAAATGTATTTTATCTTTATTTAGTGTCTAATATTTCTATATGAGATAAGGATGAGGTTACTATATTATGGAGAAGGGTGTACGAATCATATGATTTCATTGAAGGGGTCTAATATTGGTTCGTAGGATTATGTTACTTATCGAATGAACCACTATATGATTTTTAAGGATCATTTAAGATGATCCATATTCCATTTAGATTATATTTATCTGTATTTGAATTGAATTGAGAGAAATTTAATATCCTATGATAAATAAATTTATGGAAATGGATTTTCACAGATATATATCTTACACAATATGAAATTGTCTTGTCTTAGTGTCGAGTTAGTGGAGAAAACCCTACATGAGTGGATCAAGTCTCATACCCCATGTTTAAGTTGGAGATTAATTTGTTTGAGACTGAATAATATGTATAAAATATTAAATATAAATGTAGTTAGTGGAGGAAAACCTAATTGATTTTATGAGTGAGTATAGAATAAGAAAACTAAATGTTGTTTAATTAGGGGATAAATTGAGTTCTAAGGGAATATATATTTTGTTAGCCCTACCTATACAATGCTATATGCGACAATTTCTGAAAACCCTAGTCTCGTAACCATAACCACACATGTAATGAATCCATCCACCCACAAGCACATTATGGTTAATCCCCTAAGAGGGAAAAATGATTTCATTAAGGTGGTTATCAATTCATATTTTATTCTTAGCTTAATTATATATTTAAATATATTATTATTATTTTAATACAACTTTAACAAATTATATGAATGAATTATTAACTATTCGTAATCAATGTTATGTAGTGGTCATTACATTTAGGATTATGAGCCCATCTATGGTACCCATTCAATATTCTCTTAATGAAATCTTCATTAAAAATCATGACTATTTAGGCACCTGATGTTGTTAACTTGATGAATGCGTTTTTGAGATGTTTGGATTCTATTGAGAAAAAATGATAATATCATCACATTGATTCTAGAAGATTCTAATATTATTTCATAATCTTATATGTTGGCATTTTTATCGATTTATGAAAACCATTACATTATGTAAATATTTTGTGTATTTATTTTTTTAAATACTAATATCACTGAATCAAATATAGTGAATATGAATAATGATTGGATGGATGCCAATCATTTGAAAATAGTGTATGAAGATGGTGTGAATGATTTCATCAAATTTGTAAAATATCATGCATATCACCCTTCTCAAATAATTTTTCTATGATTATTCTATTATTATTTATGACAAGTAAGTCTAGAGGAGTTGGAAGAACACTTGATATATCATGAAATAATTCAAATTTTTAAATGTTGGAATTAACATGGGGGAAAAGTAAAATGTAGCTAGTGGCTAAGATAGTAGTGTGTTCGATGGATCATTTGTTATGATTACAAGTGTGGAAAATGAATAAGACTATATCAAGGATGTGATTACAAATCTAAATGGTGATAAATATCATATTGAGTAAATGACATGGATACTTGAAGATGGACATTATGATTTCCCAAAATTGATTGGGATTTTAAAGAGTTGAGCAAAGACGCCTTTGTATGGTGGTTGCTATAAATATAAAATATTGTAAGCCATCTTGAAGAAATATTATTTGAAATCTGGAAACCAATGGAGTGACACCAGTTTTACCGAATTACTTGCTCTCTTGAATACCATGATCCTAGAGGATAATCAACTCCTGAGTTGAAAATACGATGCCAAATGATGGCTACATTGTATGGGTACGATCTTTGAATGAATACACACCTCCCAAATGAATAGATACTATTTTTAAGTACCAAAAATAAGATAGATAATTCCCAAAGTTTGGTTCTTCACATTACAAGAAAGATGAATTTGGTCTTATGAAAGTTGAATGGTACATTCCAGTAATACCATGATTTAGGTTCCTATATATAAGTGAAAAGACCACATGGTAATTGATGTGGCATGTAGACAAAAAAATAAATATGGGAAACTATGTCACCTAGAAGACACACCTCATTGGACAAGAATCGATCATGATTATCCTGGTTTTTGAAACAATCTATGAAACACTCATCATGCATTATCTAGAGATGGTGTGAATCCCCATGATCTTCAATGAATCCCTAATAGTACATCATTTGTTATGTCCGTAAACTATAACTCTCCCATGTGGTTATTCATGAAACTAAAACACATCATTATATCTATGATTATACCAGGATGAAACAATCGAGTATTGATATTAATGTTTATTTGGATCCATTTATCAGAGATTTGAAATTATTGTGGGATTGAGGTGTTATGTTGTATGATGCTTATATAAATGAAGATTTTACATTGAGATCCATGTCATATATGATGATAAGTTAATTTCCTACATTTGGGAATTTTTTAGTATATTATGTTAAAGGATGTCATGAGTGTCCTGTATGAGAACATGGTACACATTCAATTATGTTGAATAATTCATCTGAAACTATGTTTCTAGGAAATATTATACTTATACCCTATGGAAATGAGTACCAATCCTGGAAGACATCATTTATTGGATGTTCCTAAGAATGTACAACACTGATTCCTCAAACTGGTGATCAACTGTTTGAGAAATTAAAATATATGGACAATTCTTTTGGTAAAACATTTTCAAAAATCCATACCAAAACTAGTTGGGTGAAGAGATAAGTTTTTCGTGAATTACCATATTATAATAGTTTGTACGTCATACACTATTATTGTTTTATGTTTGTTGAAAAAAATGTATGTGATAGTTTCAATGGCACATTTCTAAATACACCTAGAAAAACAAAGATGGAATTAAGGATAGGTTAGACATTGTTCACATGGGAATATGAGTAGTGTGGGCACTAATGAAGGGTGAAAAATAGACTATTCTTTGTCCGGAAACATACACTCATTCCAAGAAGAAGAGATATTCATTTTTCATCTTCTTAAATGATGTAATGGTTCTAGAGAAGTGTTCATTGAATATCACGAACCTCGTGTCAGGGACCGATTTAATGTTAAAGGGTATGGAATCCCATGAATACCACGTTTTGATGAAAGATCTAATTCCTATATATTTATGTTTCATTTTTTCCATGAATGTGTGTTATACATTAATGAAGCTCTGTTTATTCTTCAATTCTATATGCAGAAAAGTTATAAACCCATTGAAATTACTATATATGGAATGGGAAATTTCCATCATATTATGTGAATTTTAAATGTTCTTCACGCTTAAATTATTTGATATGATGTTTCATTTGATGGTTATCTATATGAGAGAGATTCTACTATATGGCCATGTAATCTATAGGTGGATGTACCCAATTGAACAGTATATGATGATTTTGAAAGTGTATGTCAAAAATCGAAGTCAGATATAGGGTTATATTACCGAGCGATATATTATTGATGTTGCTGATGGTTTTTTTACCGAATAAAAGTTTAGTGTGGAATGAATTATTATAACAAAATCTATTACACTGGGTAGATTATGACTAAAGGAATTTTTTTAGGAGAGGTTGACATAATCATTGTTAAATATCAGGGGTACTTCCACCTTACATTTTGCATAACAGTCTGGAGTTTGACCCATATGTTGAAACCCACAAAGTAATTTATATTCATTTGAATCCTTCATGGAATCAAAAATTTATATCAAATAAACATTATAAAAAGTTTATAGTATGGTTTCAAGAATATAAATGTAAGGAGTTAGATGAAAATTTAGAACCAATTTCATAACCACTATTATTGCTACCCGGAGGATCAAGTGTGTATTTATTATCTTATAATGATTATGTAATTAACAGTTATAAATTCTATATCAATGAACATTATGAATATATTACCATGATAAATAGTGGTGTTAAATATTTTGGAGGAAGCGATGCTTGTTTCTGATGCTAAGGAAAAAAATCTAAATTTTTTGAATATGTCATAATTTGGCATCATCAAACAAATAAGGGAGTTCTATTATAAGAACATCCATGTGATTTTTTTTCAATGTATTTGGTTTGATAATAGGAGAGATATTAAAATAGATGTGTTGGGATTCATGAAAGATGATTTTAGAAATGAAGGGTACAAATAAGAACCATATATAATGGCATCTTAGGCGGTAAAAAAAATTTATATTCCAGCTTCGATAAACCAAAACTGGTAAATTCTTCAGTTATCCACCAAATCCATTGAAGTTTTAGATGAAAAATCAATATAGGGTGACCCCTTAATTGGGATGTCATAATCATTTCCCAATGGTCCCAATGTATATGATGTTTTGTATGACAATGGAGACCACAATGAAGGGATTTTTGAAGTCAATAGAGGGGTCAAATCCCTTCAATCATTAAAAAAAGATAGTTCAATAATCAGGTTATATATTTTTGTAATATACATCATGTCACCTTATGTTATTATCTATTCACTACTAATTTTATGCAGTATAAATTAAATTTTAACCCAATTCTATAGATAATGACTTATGCACATGATGATGCTCCCAATCTCGAGGAACAACTGGTATCTCAATCTGTTGTTGCTCGTAGTGTAGAGGACCAACATGTTTCTCAACATGTTGTTAATTCCTCTACCAATGCATAGGAACAAACGACATCTAAAAATATTGATGCATGCACTCTAGAGGAACATATTTATGAATTTGAAACAGAGAAAATTTTGTCAATGTAACAATGGTGGCGAAAAATTAGGAGATCTATAGTTTGGCGGTGTTAGAAAAAATATAAAAGGTTAAATAAAAATGTATAAAATACGTGGTTGAATTGAATAAGTGGGGAAAACATGTTAACCCCAACAAGGGAATGTTCAGTATTTACATTGGAATCATCACATAGAAATGCATGCAGATTGATATATAGTTGCGGCACCATGTTGTCATCATGTTTAAGACACTGATGTGGGAAGAAATTATGATAACATTATAATATCATTTAATTAATTTAATAAAATAATAAAATAATGAAAAATTTACTTACTCTTAATCATCCCATGTAGATTATATTTATAGTGGATGACTCACATAAAGACTATGTTGTAAGGAATTCCGAAAGGATTCATCGTGGAATTCCCAAAATGTAAACTAAATATTATATAAAAGACTTCGAAAAGGAAATAACTCTCACCCACCTCATATATTTTAACATGTGATATCCCAAGGATCATGGGATTTTTTTAATAGTAGTCGTGTGAAGTAGTGTTTTCATGATCATAATGTATGGTAATATGTTGTTTGATGATATGTGTATTTATTTTTATGATTGAAAGTTTTTAATTTATATAACAACAACTATGTAGATTAAATATGGAATGAGAAAAATAATTGTACCCCTATATTAAATTATGAATGGGTTATGCTTCACATTAAAAAATGGTACATATTTTAAATCTACCGTAACACTTTTATGAGACATTAAAAAACACCATAACTATGTTACTCTGTTTGTATGTAGATTGATGAATCCATATACAATGTCATGCCTATCTCATTTCATGTGCTATAGAAGGAGGCATGTGTTGATAAATATGGGATAATAATATAGTAAAGAACACAAAAGTGGTGGAAACTTGTGTAATTATGACATAATAAATATTTGTTTTTCATTACATTGACATTACATAACAATGATTACTTATATTCCTATATATTAAATCTAATATTTTCACCTGAATTAGAAACAACCAAATTAGAGAATACATTCTTTTAGTGGCCTAGATGTATCATTAATTGTATGGCCTCGTCAGAGGTGCCGGTTTTGTGGTGTCACCCCGAACATTTTTTGAGAAAATAAATAAGAGGACGATCAATGTAATAAAATAAAAATTACAAGACAATGAATA
Organism: Viscum album; assembly: GCA_963277665.1. Lineage (NCBI taxonomy): Eukaryota > Viridiplantae > Streptophyta > Magnoliopsida > Santalales > Viscaceae > Viscum > Viscum album. The sequence goes on along the minus strand of OY728145.1, from coordinate 1,441,404,662 downwards.
TCTATCCTTGAAGAACATATGAAATTGAAGATATCATTTAGGGAAAACATGATAGTGGGGGGTAAAAATAAGAAAAAACTCAATGGGGACCAGTGCATGAAGACCCCAACCACTCACCCACTTACTCTAAGACAAGTAATTTGACTCAACAACATATTTTAGTTGAGGTAATAAATGCTATAATAATTGATTATGTGATTTTTGAATCATATAGACAATGATACATTTCCAGTACTTATATTTTATTGGGTGAAAATGATTGTGATTTATATCTATCAACACCCCCATCACATTGTAGTGATGGCTACGATGATAATTATCCAGAGAATCTTGCTACACTGTAGACCACTTCCAACTGGTCACGCGAATGTTTTGATTAACATAGTTTTTTAGATGAGCACTGAGATACATGTTCCAATTGATGATAATGATATTCCTAAGGCCAAGAAAGATCTTGTTACATTCATTCACAATTGTTATAACTTGTAAAAAACATGTCGATAAGGAGGTTTTCATTTCCAATTTATTTTTCAATATAAACAATTAAAATATAATGAAAAAATGTCTAAAGTGATGAATTTTATTATATAAGTACATAGGGATGGGGTGAAATGAATGAATAGTTGAAAACCATATAATGGATCAACCAACCGATCAAATTTATCCACCGAATTCTGATAAAACTGCACCTTCTATATCTATATTTATGATCATTGTTGGCTCATGTGAATTTGATGTTGAAGGATGGTAGGGTTCAGAAAATTAATTATTATGAAAATATATATAGTAGAAGATCAATGTTTCATTACTGTTGAATGTTCAAGGGAAATAATTAATTATGAATGGGAGGTGGCTCAGTTATAAATGTATTCATGGGGCATTTTTTAGGATTTGATTTTAAAAAGATAGTTATACTAGGATAATTATGACTAAATACATTGCATATTTTTATTATGTATATATATGAAAAATAATGGTATTTCCCCATGAAAAAAACTTGTTAGTCCTCACGTCACCTCAATAGAACAAAAAGATATTGAATCCGAGCAAAAGTGTGTAATAGTGGCACACCTACTCAAATATTTTAACAACAAAATTACGGATGATAGTCAAATCTTAATACCAATGATATAGGGGTAAGAATGAATAATTTAATCATATAAAATATTTTTAAATTTCATTCATTACTTATTAATTTTGTTTTGTTTTTAGGAAGTATTGGATTCTCATTGCAGCCCATTTGGATACTTTGAATATTTATATCATGGATTCAATGCATGGATATCCAAAAAACTAACCTCAAATGATTCCCCTTGACAATTTGTAATACACTACGTACAACATTTTTGAACTGAACGTCTAGTTATATAATTTGTATTATATTTTAATGGGGATTCAGTTATGATAGGGTAGTGGGTGAATATCGTCTTCATAATGGAAAGAAACTAGGGGAAAAGGAAAAGAAACTTCAAAAGTACTACGAAAAGATACAAATAATTTTAAATATAATGTGATATAACTATCCAAACAATTAAAAAATAATTAAATATTTTTCTCAATGATTTGGAAATGTCTGAAACAAAAAAAATATAAATAATTTGGTTATTATGTTTGTAAATTTATGAAAGAGATCATATTCCATGAACAAACCATCATCCCTAAAGAGGTATTTTCCAAGATAAAAATTGTTTCATTTAAAATATTTAATAATCATTTGGATATTTCTATTTTTTTCAGTAGTGAAATGATTTTAAAAAATACTCTTATTCACATAATGAGATATATTTTTTTTTGTAATTAATTGGTAGCATACATAATGGAATAATTTCTAGAAATAGCATAATGATATGAATAGTATGTATCGAAGAGTCTATTTTTATTTAAAATTGATTGTATTTTTAGTAAAATAAAGAAGTGCCATACTGAAAAGTAATAAAATGCATTAAGATTATTTTGATACATATAGTCAACAATCCATAAGTCATTTTTGACGTGTATTAATAAACCATACCTAAATCCGGATCATAGTGTGACCACAATGACATTAAGTGGGTATTTTTAATGTAAATTATAAATAAATTTAGTACAAAGAAAAAGTGAAAAATGAAAATCGCGAAAATGCATTAATTTTTTTTATACATTAGGAAAATTATCCATTAATTATTTGTGATGTTTAGAAATCATCCACACCATAATCAGATGAATTATGTGATCGGTATAAATATAAATGGGTATTTTATTAGAAATTTAAATTAGTTTCAGTAAGAATGAAAAACTAACATACTAAAAACCCAAAAAACCCATTCAGATTGTTTTGATAGTTTCAGAAAATTTTCAATAAGTCATTTTAGATGTTTCGGAATCAACTAAACCTCAATCCGATGAATGGTGGGACATATATGACCAAAATTGTTCGTTATCATTTTAAAATTTCATTTTATTTCCAAACATTTGAGTTAATAAAAAATAATAGCATTCCATTTTATTTCATTCATAATTTTTTGGGAGTGATTCATAAGTCATTTGTGACATGTATGAAGTCATCTCACCTCAAACTGACGCATGATGCAACCTGTATGACTCAAAATGGGTGTTTTCATATTAAAAATCTATTTTAGTAAAAAAACTGATCTTTCATTCTGTAAACTAATAAAACATATTTATATTGTTTTTATAATATTTAATAGTAATCCATGAGTCATTTTTCATGTGTAGGAACCAATCATACCACAATATGATGCACGATGTGACCAGTATGACTTAATGTGTCTTTGTTTATTTAAAATTGACATTATTTTAAAAAAAACACCACTGACATAATGAAAACTGAGAAAACACAACTGGATGGTTTTTCATAATTTATTATAACTACCCATGAGTCATTTTTGATATGTAAGAATCAACCCCACATCAATATAATACACCGACTGGTTGGTATAATTCCAAATCTATCTCTTTATTTAAAATTGTAAGTAATTTAGGTAAGAAGAAAAATATACATAGTAAAAACAAGGAAAAAACATTCGGATTGATTTTATAATTTAGAAAAATTATATACAATTAATTTATAATGTTTGGGAATCAACCACTCTTAAATACAATGAACAATGAGACTGATAATACTAATAGTTACTGTTATTGGTTCAAAATTGACATTTTAGCTCAAAATACATCACTCACTAAAAAAAGAAAACTCTTTCTGATTGTCTTCATAATTTATGAAAATGGATCATCTGTTATTTGGGATGTGTATGAAGTAGTCTAATGTCAAACCAACACATAATGAAACCTGTATGACTCAACATGGGTGTCTGAAGATTGAAATGATATTTTAGAAAAAACACAACTGCCATAAAAAACTGAGAAAACAATTTCTTATCATTTTGATACCTTACAAAAATAATCTATATGTCATTTGGGATTCATAGTAATCAACAACACCTCAATCCAATCCAGAGTGTGACCGGAATGACTCAAAGTATTTCTTTTTATTCAAAATTTCAATTAATTTGTGTAAAAAACACAATAAAAATACTAATAACTGAGCAAACATAATCGTATCATTTTGATAATTTAGGAAAATGATCCATTAGTCATTTTTGAAATCTAGGAATCAACCCCAACTCAATAAAATGTGATTGGTGAAAATATAAATATGCCTTCTTATTTAAAATTGACATTAATTTATGTAAAAAAGAAAAACTGACATAGTGAAAACCAAGAAAATTAATTGGGATTGTTTTGACATCAATACAATAATCCATGAGTAATTTTTATGTGTATGAGTTACCCAAACCTGAATCAGAAAAATGGTGTGACCGATATGACTATGATTGTCTTTTATCAGTTTGAATTTTATATTTTTGCTCAGAACACCTCAATCACTGATATCCAAGATAACACTCTCCTATTGTATTAATAATGTCGAAGAGCAATTCATAATTTCATTGTAACATTTATTAACTAGTCTCACCATAAACCGATGCATGATGTGACTATTATGACTCAAAATGGGTGTTTCTAGTTGGAAATGATATTTTAGTAAAAAAACTCAAATGTCATAATGAAAATAAAGAACATTATATGAAATTGGTTTGATACTTTATAAAATTTATCCATTAGTCATTTGTGACTTGAAGGAATCAATGAAACATAAATATAATGAATGATCTGACCATTATGACTCATAATGTCTCTTTTTGTTTAAAAGTGAGTCTATTTTTAAAAAAATAACACAACTGGCATACTGGAAACCCATAAAATGAATTCCTATTGTTTTTTAAATTATGGAACGTGATCCATGAGTCATTTGTGATGTTTAGTAATCAACCCAACTCAAAAAGACACATGATGTGACTGATATAAATCCAAATATATTATTTTATTTAAAATTTACTTTAATTTTAGAAAAAAGAACAACAGACATACTAAAAACCAAGAAAAAGCATTTGGATTTTTTGGATACATTAGGAAAATGATTCATGAGTCAGTTGGGATGTGTAGAGTTCAAACAAATATCAATTCGATGGATGGTGTGACCAATATGACTAATAGTGTCTGTTATCCATTTAAAATTGACATTTTAGCTCAAATTGTTAAAATCACTGAAAATTAAGAAAACATCCTATGTTTTTTTTCATATTTTAGGAGAGTCATTTTTATGTCCTATGTAATTTTTATATTATAGACTCAACTCATACTGATGTATGATTTGACTGGTATGACTCAAAAATGGTGTTTTTGGTTTGAAATGAAATTTTAGTAAAAAAACACATCTATCAGACTAAAAACTATGAAAATGCATTCAGATTGTTTGTAATCCATAGAACAATGATCCCTAAGTCATTAGTGATGTTTATGAATCAACTACACCTCAATCCAACAAACTATGTGACCAGTATGACTCAATGTGTCTCTTTTTAATTAAAAATGACCTTAATTTTCGTAAGACGCACAATTGGATTACTAAAACCGTATAAAACACATTACGATGGTTTTTAAAATTTAGAAAAACTATGTATGAGTCATTATTAATGTGTAATAATCAACCCCACCTCAATACAATGCACGATGTGATTGGTATAAATCCAATTTCTGTATGTTTCAAATTGACATTAATTTAAGTAAAAAGAACAACTGACATATTGAAAACCAAGAAAACACTTTTATATTTTTTTTATACATTATAATGATGATCCATGATCCATTTAAAACATCTAAGAATCAAAAACACCATAATTCAATGAAAAATGTGATTGATTTTATTAAAAGTGTTCATTATTAGTTTTAAATTGACATCTGAGCTCAAAATGTTTCACAAACTAAAAAACAAGAAAACATCCTTCGATTGTATTTATTTTTTTAGAGATCTATTATTATGTCCTTTATGATTTTTATGATGAAGGATCACCTAAAATTGATGCGTGATGCAACCGATATGACTCGAAATGGGTGTTTCCAGTTTGAAATGATATTTTAGTGAAAAAAACACAACTATTATTCTGATAACCATGAAAATGCATTCAGAATGATTTGATACATTAGAAAAACGATCCATGACTCATTGTTTACATGTATAAATCAACCTAACCTCATCCTGATGAACGATTTGACCGATATGACTCAATGATTATCTTTTTATATAAAATTGAAATTAATTTTTGTGAAAAAACAAAACCCGAATACTGAAAACAGAGAAATTTAATTTGGATTGTTTTGAAAATTTAGTAAAATGAATTTTGAGTCATTTTAGACTTGTAAGAATCAACCCGACCTCAATAAAATACATGATGTGAGTAGTACCATTCCAAATGTGTCGTTTATTTAAATTTGACATTTATTTAAGTAAAAATAAATCATACATACTAAAAACTAAGAAAATTTATTCGGATTTTTTTGATAATTTATGACAATAATCCATGAGCCATTGTTGATGTGCATGAATCAACCAATGCTTAATCAGATTAAAAGTGTGACAGATATGAATAAAAGTGTTTGTTAATAGTTTAAAATTGACATTTTAGCACAAAACAGTTCACTCACTAAAAATAGTGAAAATGAAATATGATTGCCTTCATAATTTAGGAGAGCGATTTGTATGTCCTTTGGGATGTGTATGAAGTAGTCTTACCAAAAACTGACCCACAATACAACCGTTATGACTCAAGATGTGTCTTATGGGATTGAAATGATATTTTATACAAAAAATAGTTGTCAAATTGAAATCCAAGAAAACCTATTTTGTTAGTTTTAGTACTTTAGAGAAATGATCTATATGTTATTTATGATTTTTAGGAATTTACCACACCTCAATCTAATGAACTATGTTACTAGTGTAAATCCAAATATGTCATTAAAATTTGATATTAATTTTAGAAAAAAAAATGTGAGACATAATCAAAACCATGAAAACCCATACGTATTTTTTTTGATATTTTTAGACAACGATCCTTAACTCATTTGGGATGTGTATGAATCAAAGCCACCTCCACACGACACACTGTGTGACCTACAAAACTTCATACATGTCTTTTTTATTAAAACATTACATTTTAATAATGTATTCAATCATATTGATCTATAATTAATTTCATTATAATATTACTAACGTAATATTAGTTTTTATATATATGTGGAACCTTTTTCACATGTTGGGATGGCTTTGTCGGCAACTAATAGATTGTGAAGAAAATTTTGATTGGGGATCAAAAATGTCAAAGGATAAAACATATTTTTTTTCTTTTTTATTGTATAAATAAAAATTAAATTATATAAAACTTTGTTTGAAATGTATATATAATTATTTTCCAAAGCATTGGGTTCACTGATTTGTTCTTATGTACTATGTTGTGTGCACTGCTTTCTTCTTGTGTGCACTGTGTCTGTAATTTTGTGTAGGTGGTGTGTGTGTGCGGTGCAGGTGATGCTGGTGGGTGTTCTATTATATAAACAACACATGACAGGCTACATGGCCTTTATCTGCACTATTTTAGAAAAGATAAAGTCCACCTTTATTTGCACAATATCGAAAACTGCTAAAGGAACCTTTTATCTGTGCTATTTTGAGCATTGATAAAGGCACTGTTTATCAGCACTAATTAATGCACTAATAAAGAGGTCTTTTATCATTGCTGGAAACAACACTATTAACTGTTTCCTTTATCATTTATAAAATAGTGTGGACAAAGGGTTCCTCTATTAACTCTTTTTTAAACACTGATAAATGAAACCCTTTATCAGTGCATTCTTAGCACTTTTATTGGGTACCCCCTTTATTTTTTCTGAGCTTAATTGATATTTTCTAGCATTGATAAAATCATCTTCTTGTGCTGATAAAAGAACTATACGTGGTAGTCAACTGAATGCTATATGATATGGAGTAGAAATTATTATTTCAACATTCACACTGATTTATCAAGATATATAATGGGTTATACTTCCAAATGAGAAAAGATAGAAACAAAATTTTGTTGAGTCCTTCAAGAGACAACATCCAATCTCTTTTAGCGAGTCTTCTGATCCTCCTTTTACTGAACGATGGATCAGTAACACTGAAATGATTATCCCCACTATCCAATGTTAGGAAAATGAAAAATTCTTTCTAGATGATTATCAGTTAAAATGTGGAGTAGACTAATGGTGGACTCTAATCCAATATATGGGGTAGAAAGATAAAAAATAATCCATGGATTCAAAAGAGTACAAGAAATTATTTTTAAATTAGTACATTCCTAATGTTCTTCATATTATGTTATAAAAGGAGTTCCTTGAGTTGAAGAAAAAGGATGATAAATCTATTGGAACATATGAGGATATTCTTACAAGACTATCAAGGTACACTTATGGAATTATCATACAACTATAAATTAAGGATTTATTATTATTTAGTGTGTTAAATCAAATTCTATGAATAGACTTATCCATATGACACATTAGAAGCTATGTTGAAATTTTGGGTTGAGAAATCAAGGATGAATTGAAGGATGGAGTTAGAAACCAATATGACAGTTTAAATAAGAAAAGCAAGATGATGTTCAATGGAAAATATAAATACTATGAAGAAAAGACGATGAACCTTCGAATATTCTCTAGGTGTGGAAATAATTATAAAATAAATTTTTTATGGGGTCCAATAAATAATTTATTTGTGGAATGGAAGGAAATTGCTAATTTTTTTCTTTGATGATGCGAATAAGTTGTTCAATGATGTGAATATTGAAAAATATGTATATAATGCATGTAACATCTCGGCCTGGAAGCCACTAAACCGGTGCTTCGAGTCGGTTCACCACAAGGCCTCAAGCGCAACTCCAAGTATGCCAGAGGCTGCCGTCTAGTAGCGAGGGCCTAAGGTGTGATAGTGGGGAGACTATTCCCTCATACCAGACTAAGAAAACAACAGAAATAACTATGTATCATACACAAAAGAAAGTAAACAGAGTGCGGAAGCAGTAAACAATTGAAATAGAACAAGTTGTAATAGTAAAATGCGGTAAAATCCCGAACAGTTATGAAATACAATACAACACTGGTCACCCACGGGGCCGACCATTAAAATACAAGTACAAAAGAAACTAAAATTAAAAGTACAGAGCTCGGATACTAACTCTGAGCCAATCCATGTACCCGATCTCCAGACACAGTTGAACTGCAGAATCCCAAGTTGTAGAACCACTCGAGCAGCTCCGCTCGATCATGCAACACTGGGATTCAGCCCTATCCACCATGAAACTCGTGCTCATCCTGAAAAGGAGACATAAGGACTACACATACACCAGGGTGCACGTACAGGGGTGAGAAATAATTTCATAAGGGCACCTCGAAAAGCAACCTATAACTGTGATGTTAAAATTGTATGCAACATCAATGTCCTCAGCCTAGCATGAACAACAACAAAAGGATGTAAACAAAATGTGTAACCACAGTTGAACTCTACTTGTGTAATCCCTATCAACTGGGAAAGTGCCACCATGGATGTCCATATCTATATACGTAGACATGTAAAGTCCCATACCTATACACATATACATAAATATGAATATTCATAATTAAATGATTAAAATAACAAGAACAAACATCAGAAGTCGATCCTTGGGAACATAGGCCTGATCTGATGGACATCCTGTGCAAGGGAATTGAGTTGGACATCATGCCACTCAAGCCATGTATCATTATGTCGATCTCTGGATCTGTAATCCCATCAACATGTACCTGCTTCATCCAATGCCAGAAATATGTCTCTAAACTAGATAAACAAAAACTAGTAACCCTATGGGAATTACTCAACACCTGTCCCTCTGATCCTATCCAAGAAGTACCAACAATCCTCTGGGCAGTGCACTTAGCCTAACCTCTCTGGTTTGGTTATATGAAAATAATAAGACTCCCTGGGGAAGCACAATCAGTCAATTCACCTTATAGTATAGGGTAGTCTGTGACTCTCTGGGGACGATCACACGGTCTAACCCTCTTATAGCCCCAAGGTCTAGAGACTCTCTAAGGAAGCTCGCTCGGTCAATTACTCCTATAGCCTCAGGTCTATCATAGACTCTCTAAGGATGCTCACTCATTCAATTCATTCTCTAGTCTGGAAAGGTTTTAAAGAAATTCAAACAATGTAAAGACTCTCCGAGGAATCTCAATCGGTCTACCCTCCTGTATACTATAATTTCCAAGACTCTCTGAGAAGCTATCTCAGTCTATACACTGTAGTATATAATGTCCATGACTCTCTGAGGAAGCAGACTTGGTCTACCATCCTATAGTCTATATCATCCAAGACTCTCTAGGAAGCTCACTCGGTCTATCCCTTATAGTATATAACATCAGGTTCTCACAGTCCCATGCCAGTCAGTGCATAATAATGCTATAAGGCCAAAGTACACCTATAGAGATACATGGCTATCCATTCTACAGAAACATGCATGTCAAGAACAACACTCCATCCTACAGTCGCAAGGCATGGAAAACAAGGTAGCCTAACAGGCAAGCTAGACCCAACGGTCAAAAATAAATCAACATGGGAAAACACATCCATAGTATAGTAAAATAAACCATTTAAAATCCAGCCACCTCAACTCAGGCACACAATGAATAGTAGGCATCAAAAAAACAAGAAAGATTCATCACATCAGGCTCAGTAGCCACCAACAGGAAGCACCTCTGGTAAACACTATAGCATCAGTAGACCAATTCAGATATAAACAAACAGGGAGGGCGGCCCGAATACCCAACCCAAAAAACATCCAAAGACCAAAGGGATTAACAGTTGGAATGGGTTCTAGGTGACACCTGATCACCATCTCTACCCAAACCCGACATAACAACTCTGGTTCAGTCAAACAACAGGCACCCACTGGGTCTCTCAGGTCAGACACTGAGGAGGCATCATATTCAGGATCCTCTAGGTAAACACGAGCGAAGGAATCCTACACGGGATCCACAAAAAAGAGTAAGGGAGGAATCCTACGTGAGATCCTCAATGGAAGGAAAACATAGGCATTCCATAACATGGATCCTGTCAATGGAAGAACAAGAGAGAGATCCTATAAGGGACTCCCAAGGTCAGCACACAAGAAAAGGCATCCCATAGGGGTTCCTTAGAAGTACCTGGTCTCAAATCCTCAATGGCCTTAAGGGAGCGTCTCACAAGGGAAACGTCATGTAAATCATAAGTTACGGTAGATAGCTCATAGCTTATATTCTATTAAAGGTCTCACCTAAGTTGGTATGAACACCCATCCAATCAACCCCACCCTGTCTCACTCTCAGGTGATAACTGAACTTGATAGGTGGAGGAAGAACCCATACAATTAGATAAAAACCACTGAAACTCCCTCTAGAATACCTCTAAATGTAAAAACGATTCCACCATTGCTATCTACGCAGAAAAATGCTCAGAATCGACTACTCACATGACAAATTCTGAATTCTAGTGCCCAAGATATCTCAAAATTACTTAGCTGAAGCAGTTCATGGCCAGAGCACAATGGCCAACCTGTGTAATAGTACACGACATGTACATTACTGTACAAGGTGTGTATTGTTCAAAAAAAATTTACTGTGTCCTTTTTCACCCGAAAACATTCCCATGTACCACTACACATCGTGTGCTTAATATACATGGCGTGTAGTCCTAAAAACCCACTATTCTGTGTTCTACTCCACACTGCCAGCCACACGCCCACCCACTAAATGACATGTACTCAAAGTACACGGAATTTACTTAGTAAAACATCATCTTCCCCGAACGGGAAGAACACACGGTGTGTACCCCTGGAATACACGCCGTGTATTCTGGGTAATCGGACTGGAAAACCCAAAAAACACCCGAAACACTAGTTTTCGCCCCCGAAACATTAGATCCGGCCCTAAGAGGCCAAAAGCAAGAAATATAATGATTAAAATAAATAAAAAGACATTTTTAAAGGGGATATATGGAGAAAACATAAATGAACCTACCTTTTTGTGGAAACCTCCTAGGCTTTGGTTGATTTCACGGCTCCCGGTTGCTGCACGCAAACTCAGCGCGTCGAGATCTTCGAATCGGTAGCCTTCATGGCTTCCAAATCTCCCTATTTCTCAAACTCCATATTCTATCATAGGTCACGGACAAGTAGGAGCATCATAGGAGACATGCTCAAGTAGGAGGAGGAAATATGAGAGAAGAAAAAAAAGGAAAGAAGAAAAGAAAAGGAAGAAAAAGGGGCACGGGCCGACCCCGGCACCCGATATGAGTTAATGCCTTCCCTAGGGAAAAATACCCATTACATACTCAAAGACGCATAAAAAATCTCAATCCGACACTCTATTTAAATGTTATTGTAAATCTAACCTACACGAATAATTTAATATTTAACTTAATAATATTTAATATTAAATATTCTGCCAAAATTCGAACAGCTCAAATTTCCTCCAAACTCCTGTCCTAGGGTAAAATCCCTATTTTGAGACAAACATAGTTGTTAGAAAAATTATCTGAGATCATCTTGAAGGGGTAAAATGACCCTTTTACCCCTCACAATCATCCAACAGAAAAAAATAAAATTTCTACTCAAAATGACTGTCCGAAAAAATACAGGTTCATACAAACTCCCCACCATAATCCTTCTCGTCCCCAAGAATCCCAGTGAAGGAAAGAACAACCATGATCATAACCCGAGAATTAGCACAAACAAGCTATCTAGACTATCCAATGACCAAGCTTATAGCTTTAACCTCCACATTCTACATAGAAGAAATTTAACTACAACTAAGTGGTACTCCCCACCATAGGAATACCCTTGTTGTCATAAAAAACCCTAGCTCAAAACCCACTAGAAAACACCGAAGTTTAAACTAAACAAGGAAAACCACCCTCAAAGGACAATGGTGCACTCCCCAACTTAATGCTTTCCTTACACCGTATCAAGATCGCATCCCAAAAAGGTTCCATTCACAAAAGGGAAGAACAAAATGAACGAAAAAGGAGCTAGATGTAGGGTCGAAGCTCCCTCAGCACACTCAAGACGAATCAAGATTGCGCATGATCATCTCTTACAAGAGTACACTAGGATTTTACCAAAGTCGTGTCTAGCTTCCTCCGAGACACACAAACATACAACCAAAACCTTACCAGGATTCAAACACGGGTCAACCATTATCACATAGGTTCCCCTAGAACAGAACAACACATCGACCTACAAAGGCTCGAGTCAAAACCAAGGGTATCTAGGTCTTCCACCAAGACCTACAGAAAAATCCTAACAATTGGGTAACCAGGTCTAACAACCTTTCCCAAAAGATCCAAAACCGCTCAGAAGATGGTAAAGATCACAATGACCCAAGATGGTCCAGTTTACAAGAAATTTTGTGGTATCTATCGACATCATTCTCAACGATCCGACTAGATAACCATAGACCTGAGAAACAACACCCAATAAGGGGTTGAACAGAAATGAATCACATGACCAATAGACCAACTAGGGTCACTGAACCACCTGTGCAAAATGACTGAGTCATCAGTTCGATAAAAAACACCTTAACATAGATCCACATAACATTCCATCAGAGTAAAACATATGTGTATGTAGACCAAAAGGTCTTAGTTGTTATTAAAAACAGACACTAGCAGGCCTATATGCTGTGAATCCTACATGTCTAGTATTATGCGTGAGAAGCCACTTGCCTTTTCCAACCAAGAGTCAAAATATATCCATGGCCTCTTACCAATGGCCCAGAGCCCGAGATCCATAGTAAATCAAAACGCCAAACCACATGTGAGTCTCTCAAGGTGAAAATCATATACAACTGTATCATTGCAAAATCAGAACAACAATCCAAAACCCTGGAAACCAGGACTTCTTACTGGAAAAAGTGTTCATGATGCACCAGCCCAATATCCACCATAGGTTCTAACACATTCATAATACTCATTTCTATCATATCCCAAATAGTAATAACCAGGAAAGAAAACTCCTCTGATACAACATTGTATCATCCCAGCTTGGAAGCCACTAAACTGGTGCTCCGAGCCGGTTCACCACAAGGCCTCAAGCGCGCCTCCCCATATGCCAGAGGCTGCCGACTAGCAGCGAAGGCCTCGGGTGTGATAGTGGGGAGAGAATACCCTCATACCAGAGTAAGAAAACAACGGATATAACTAAGTATCATACACAGTGGAAAGTAAACAGAGTGCGGAAGCAGTAAACAACTGAAATAGAACAAGTTGTAATAGTAAAATGCTGTAAAATCCCAAAGAGCTATGCAATACGATACAACACTGGTCACCCACGTGATCGAACATACAAATACAAGTGCAAAAGAAACAGAAAGTAAATCTACAGGGATCTGATTCTATCTCTGAGCCAATCCACGTACCCGATCACCAGACACTGTCAAACTGTATAAGCCTGATCAGTAGAACCACTCGAGTAGCTCTGCTCGATCATGCAACACTAGGCTTCAGCCCAATCCACCAGTAAACTCATGATCAACTGGAAATGTAGACATAAGGTCTACACGTACACATAGGTTCGCGTGCAGGGGTGAGAAATCATCTCAGTAGGGCACCCCGACAAGAAACCTATAACTGTGCTACTAAAATTGTATGAAAAAGCAATGTGCTCGGCCTAGATGGAACAACATCAAAAGGAAGTAAACCAAACATGCAACCACAGTTGAACACAGGGTGTGTAATCCCTATCAACTGGGCAAGTTCCACCACAGATGTCCATATCTATACACGTACATATATATAGTCCCATACCTATACACATACACATAAATATGAAAATTCATGATTAAATGACTCAAATAACAAGAATCAACCTCGGAAATCGATCCTTGGGACAATAGGACCGATCTCCTAGACATCATGTTCAAGGGAATTGAGCTGGACGTCATGCCACTCAATCCGTGTATCATTAAGTCAATCTCTGGGTCCATAATCCCATCGAAATGTACCTACTTCAGCCAACATCGAAAATATGTCTTTGAACTAGATAAACAAAAACAAGTAACCTTATAGGAAGTACCCACATCATGTCCCTCTGATCCTATCCAAGAAGTACCAACAACCCACTGGGCAGTGCACTCAACCTAACCCCTCTGGTTTGGTCATACAAAAATTATAACACTCTCTGGGGAAGGTCGCTCAGTCAATTCCCCTTATAGTCTAGGGTAGTTAGGGACTCTCTAAGGAAGATCATGCAGTCTAACCCTCTTATAGCCCCATGGTCTAAGGTCTCTCTGAGGAAGCTCACTCGGTCAATTCCACCTATAGCCTCAGGTCTATCACAGACTCTCTAAGGATGCTCACTCAGTCAATTCCTTCTCTAGTCTAGAATGGTTTTAATGAAATTCAAACAAAGTAAACACCCTCTGAGGAATCTCACATGGTCTACCCTCCTATAGCTTATAATATCAAAGACTCTGTGGGAATCTCACTCGATCGATCCCCTGTAGTCTAAAATGTCCAAGACTCTCTGAGGAAGAAAACTCGGTCTACCCTCCTGTAGTCTATAATATCCCAGACTCTCTGGGAATCTCACTCGTTCTATCCCTTATATTCTATAGCACCAGATTCTCGCAGTCCCGTGCCAGTCAGTGCATAATAATTCTATAAGTCCAAAGTACACCAATAGAGCTACTTGGATATCCAGTATAAAAAAACAAGCATGTCAAGAACAAAAATCCATGCTATAGTCTCAAGGCACGGAAAATAAGGCTGCCTAACAGTCAAGCTAGACCCAACTGTCAAAAATCAAGAAACATGGGCAATCACATCCACATCAAGGTAAAATACACCATTTACAATCAAGCCACCTCCACTCAGGCACACGAGGAATCGTAGGAATCCAAAAAAACAAGAAAGATGCATTGCGTCAGGCTCAATATCCACCAACGAAAAAGCACCTCTAGTAAACACTACAACATCAACAATCCAAGTCAGGTATAAAAAAACAATGAGGGAGACCCGAACACCCAACCCAACAAACTTCCAAAGACCAAAGAGATTACCAGTTGGCACGAGTTCTAGGTGACACCCGATCACCATCTCTACCCAAACCAGACATAACAACTCAGGGTCGGTCAAACAAT
The DNA here is from genome assembly GCA_963277665.1 of Viscum album. Classification (NCBI taxonomy): domain Eukaryota; kingdom Viridiplantae; phylum Streptophyta; class Magnoliopsida; order Santalales; family Viscaceae; genus Viscum; species Viscum album. The sequence goes on along the minus strand of OY728145.1, from coordinate 1,441,389,083 downwards.
GAGCACCCACTAGGTCCCTCAGGTCAGACACTGTGGAGGCATCATACTCAGGATCCTCTAGGTAAACACGAGCGAAGGCATCCTAGACGGGATCCTTAGAAAAGAGTAAGGGAGGAATCCTACACGAGATCCTCAAATGAAGGACAACATATGCATTCCATAACATGATTCCTATCAAAGGAAGAACAAGAGAGAGATCCTATAAGGGACTCCCTAGGTCAGCACACAAGCAAAGGCATCCCTCAGGGGATCCTTAGAATTACATGGTCTCAAAGACTCAAATTCCATAAGGGAGCGTCTCACAAGGGAAACATCCACTAAAGCATAATTTATGATAGATAGCTCATATCTTATCTCCTATTTAAGGTCTCACCTAAGCTGGTCCGAACACCAAACCTATCATCCACACCAAGTCCCACTCTCAGGTGACAAATGTACTCTATAAGTGGAAGAAAAACCCCTCCATTTAGATATAAACCACCAAAAATACAATTATAATACCTCTAAATGTAAATTGGATTCCACCATTGTGATCTATGTGAAAAAACGCTCATAATCGACTACTCACACCCGCAATTCTGACTTCCAAAACCCAAGATATCTCAAAATTACATAACTGAAGCAGTACATGGCCAGAGTTCATGGCCAGAGCACAATGGCCTGCCTCTGTCACAGTTCACGGCATGTACTGTCCAAAAACAGTTACACCCTATCCATTTTCACCCAAACGCATGCCCATGTACCACTACACGGCGTGTACTTAAAGTAGACAGCGTGTAGTCCTAAAAAACCCACTATTCCGTGTTCTACTCCACATGGCCTGCCAAACGGCCACCCACTACACGTAGTGTACTCAAAGAACATCGCATGTACTTAAGAAAACTTCATCTTCCTCAAACGAGAAGAACACATGGCATGTACCCCTAGAATACATGCTGTGTATTCTAGGTTTTCTGACAAGAAAACCCTAAAAACACCGAAAACGCCCGTTTTTGCCCCCGAAACATTAGATCCACACTTAAGAGGCCACAAGCAAGAAATATAAAGAATAAAAGACATAAAACGACATGTTTAATGTGGATATATGGGGAAAACTCAAATGACCATTCCTTTTGGCAGAAAATATCGAAGCTTTGGTTGATTTCACGACTCCCGGTTGCCGTACGCAGACTCAGCGCGTCGAGACCTTCGAATTGGTACCCTTCTTGGCATCCAACTCTCCCTATTTCTCAACCTACAAATTCTACCATAGGTCACAAAAAGGAGGAGGAGCATAAGAGATGTGCTCCAGGAGGAGTATGAATTAAGAGGGATGAAAATAATAGGAAAGAAGAAAATAAAAGGAAGAAAAAGGGGCATGGGCCGGCCCCGGTGCCCGACATGAGTTTATGCCTTACCTAGGCTAAACTCCCCATTCCATACTCAATGGAATATATGAAATCTCAATCCAACGATCTGTTTAAATGTTATTGAAAATAGAACCTACATGAATAATTTAATATTTAATTTAATTATATTAAATATTAAATATTCCGCCAAATTTCGATCATCTCAGATTTCCTCCAAACTCCTATCCTAGTGTAAACTCCCAATTCTGGGACCAACGGAGTTGTCAGAAAAATTATCTGAGATCAGATGGTACAGGTAAATGTCTGTTTTACCCCTCATGAGCATCCAACAAAAAAATTCAAATTTTTGCTCAAAATGACTGTCCAAAAAACACGGGTTCTTACAATTAACCACTAATGATACAATTTTTCAAGTGTAACTCGAATGATAATTATCAGAACTAGTTCCCAAACCCAATGGTTGGTGATGATGATCTACTTCAGCAACCTCTAATGTTAAGGGACCAGGGTAAATCTCATGTGATCACTATTTATAATAACAAGTGAAATAGGGACATTAATAAAGGTACACATATCATCCACTATAGAACTACTACTATATTTTATGATTATAGAAATAACCAGTTTTTCACATCTAATGAATCTTCTAAGGGTTTTAAGATTACACCCATATGATTATATATAGAATTAGAAGTGAAAAATTCTAATGGTATGATGATTGATTCTCAAGTATGTGATTCCTCTCTAGTTGATGTTTTTGGGAATGTGTTTCATAAAAATATTATTTTCTTCCTATGTTTGAGAATAATTTCATATTATTAATGGATTGGATTTCTCTATATAAATCCCACATAAATTCTCATGGAAGGGAATCTACATTTGATATTTTGAACAAACTTATGATTTTCTATCAATGTGACGACAATTAAGAAATTTCTATAGAGATTATATCTAGTGTATGGGTGTTACTTCCAATTCATAAGTTCTATTTATCTCAAATGGCAGGGGAGATAATCAGATCGATGAAATACCTATTATTCCTGAATTTGTGGATGTGTTTCTAATAGAGATTCCTACTCTCCCACCAAAATCTAATGTTTTGTTTCTGATAGAACTCATACATAGTTCAACACCAATTTCAAGTAATTCCAATATAATATAACTAGTTGAGTAGTACAAATTTAAAAAGAAACTCCATTAAAACCATCATAATGATTTATTCTGTGAATTGTATCACCTTGGGGTGACCCATTACTTTTTTTAAAAAGAAGTATGGATCTATGAGGCTCTGTATTGATTATCAGAATTTGAACAATATCACATTAAATAACTATTATCATCTTCCCCAGACTGATTATTTGTTAGATCAATTATGAGCATCTCAATACTTTTCAAAGATTTACCATCATTGTGGTTATCATCAATTGAGGGTCAAAAATTAGGATATACCGAAGAAGACATTCCATACATGGTATTGAAACTATGAACATATAGTGACGACCTTTTGTCATACTAATTCCCTTAAAATCTTCTTGGATTTAATTAATATAGTGTTTAGAGATTCCCTTGATCAGTTTGGGGTAGTATTTGTTGACGATATCCTTATCTATTCAATGATAAATGAAGAATATGAAGACTATTTCAGTATTGGGAAAAAGACCCCAATGAAAATGAAACTATATAAAAAATATAAAAATTGTTAATTTTAGTTGCAAATGGTTTTATTTTTGGGTCACATAATATAATGATATGGTATAATAGTTGTTACATCAAATATAAAGGCTATTGAATGTTGGACTAGACCAACTAGGGTGACTGAGACACTCAGTTTTCATGGATTAGTTGGTTATTATTGATGGTTTGTGGAGAATTTATCAGGGCTATTTAATCATCTGATTATGTTAACAATGAAATGGTTCCATGTTCCTTCCATAGTGGAATATGGGGAAAATTTAAAGGAACTAATTTGATGATTGGTTAGTGAACCTGTGTTAACATTATCCTATAATCCAGATTGGTTTGTAATATATAGGGATTTATTTTTGAAGGTAATGGGATGATTCCTTATACATATCAACATGGTTATCACTTATGATTCATTAATGTTGAATATTCATGAGAAAAATTCCCCAAGTCATGATTTGGAGTTAAACACATTAATATTTTAATTAATGATATGGAATCATTATCTCTATGTAGAAAAGTGTGATATATATATAGACTATAAAAGTCTAAAATAAATATTCAAACAAAATGATTTGTTCATGTTCCAAAGATTACTGTTAGAGATAATAATGGGTTATGATATGTCAATTCATTTCCAACCAATAAAATCAAACATGGTGGATGATTCTTTGTGTCAAAATGATCAAGCTAGCTTATCCAGGATTAGGATAAAAAGGGTTCCAATATAAATGTTTTTTAAAATGATGGATCTGTAAATCTTGAAGAAAAAATTAATATCTTGATAAATTTAATGTGCAACCCTCCATCCATGTTAATATTAAAGAGGTGTATAAGGAATATGTAGAGCTAAAAAAGAATGTAAAAATGTTCCTTAGTTTAACATATATATTTATTGAATGATATGGTTTAACAACCATATATGTGTTTCATCCATACTATATTTCATGAATTATATATTAGAGGAAGATGAATTTTCATCATTATCTATTCTTACTGGATGTAAAAATATGTATTTATATTTAATGTAATACTTTTGGTTGGATATATAGAATAGAGATATCAAAGGGGCTATACAACTATTCATGGTATTCCTACACATTAAGGATGGTAGAAAAAAATATAATGTGATGTTTCATCAAATACGCTTTCTAGAATTGATATGGGAAACATCACTATGTGTTTTTCGTCGAACACCCCAAATCCACTAAAGAGATAAATTCTATAGGGGTGGTAGTCGATCAACTTACTAAGTCATCACACATCATTGCTATTAGAGAAGTATTATCTCTAGATAAACATTCTAGGATCTAAATTATGAAAGATGAAGGGTAACATGGAGTACCGCATTCTATTGACTCTAATCCAAAAATGAGGATTACCTCAAATTTATGGTGATTCTTTTTGAATTTAGTTGATATAGAATTCAGATTTGTCAGTTGTTATCACACAAAAACATATTATCATTTTTATAGAACAATTAAAACCCTTGAAGATACATTGATATCTTGTTTTGTAAATTTAAAAGGTGTTTGAGATAAATTCCCCCCTATAGTTGAGTTTTTTATAAATAATAGCTTTCAATAATGAATTCAAATAGATCCTTCTGAATCGCCTTCTGTGAAGAAATATACATCTCTAACATGCCATTTTAAGGTTTGGTAAAGAAATTGATTTTGTACTAGTATCTCTGATGATATGGAAGAGAAGGTTAAAACCACTCAGTATAATATCAAGGAAGCTCAATTTTGGATGAAACGTTAATCTGATAACCTATGATGAGATCTATAATTTGAATTTTTAAAGAAGTTGTTTCTATGAATGTGTCCATTGAAAAATTATATGGGGTTCATGAAGAAATGGATTCTAAGTCCTATGTATAACAATCCCTTTGAGATTATTGAACATATTAGGAGGGAGTTATATTACATGGAATATACATGAAATTTCATTCAATTCAATGTTGTGTTACACTTATATCTCCAAAGAAACAACATTTGGAACCCATCACATGTAATGAACTCATTGTCCATACCTATAGAAAAGGATGTTTATTGTAACTAATAACCAATTAAAAAAATGGATCATACAGAGAATGTTATGTGAAATAAGTGAGCTCACCCAATCAATGTTAACTGGAGAAACCACTATTTAGAGGAAGCTACATGGAAAAATGAGGATTTGATGAAGATATATTATCACCATTTTTTTGTCAAAATGATTAATTTTGGGAGAAATGCATTTTAAGGGGGTTTAATGTAAGACTCGAAGATTTTATAAACTATTTTTGGAATAAACTAAATTTCATTAACATTTTATCTTATATGTGACACTAAATTAATCTTTCTCTACAACCAATACTATCATCTCCTTACACACAAAACTGAGATTCAATGAAACGTCATTCTATTATTATACATATTTAAATAGGGAAATTATAACATAGTCGTTATAATGAAAGGTTTCAAAAAGAACTAACTGAATTAGAAAAGTATGGAATACATATAATTACTTGACCGATTAATTAAAAATTATTGTAAACCCCTTTTTAAAATAATAAAATCATGATCTAAGTAATAAAGTCATGAATATCATGTAAAAAATGAATATAATAGGAAATGTAAAACAAACATGGAATGGTTAATAAAAGGGTAATAAAAGGTCATAAGTAAGTCCGATATGGTATGATGTAATTGAATATGATTCTGTAATTTATGTATAAAAAATTATATTTAATATAATGGGTGTTTGAATGAATATATCGAGATTCAAGACATAAGGTAATGGATTTTATGTGTCACTTTTATTTTTGTGAAAACATGCCATATACAATACTTGTTTTAACTATATAGTGTAAATACATCCCGTGGTGAAATTTTGTGAGTCTTATCCTGATGATTATAATATATTAACATCTATATAATTTTCTTTCTTTTATATGGAATATGATTCAACGGATTATAATGTGAAGAGTATTTTTTGAAAATCACATCCATATTTGGGATTATTTTATTTTAAGTAGCAGATCTAGATTACTTATCATTCATGTTCATATTTTAAAAAAATGTATCCAATTTTTTAACTATTCTCTAATGGAATTTAAATTTGATTTTACCCATTTATAACTTTTTACTACACATTTTTAATGTAACATTTTTTTTCAAACGATGTAATCTATGAACATTCCTACAAAATTAAAAATATAACGTTTTTTTAACATCTATAGAATGATTAGAACTTTCATCCATAATGAATTATTAATAAATGAAATCTTCCATTAATATCTTACATGGTTAATTTCAATAAATATTTTTCTTTTAACATCATTCATCATTTTATTATTATTTTTCAAATTAGAAAGGATATTTTCGTCAGTTTTTTTTCAAGTGATCTCTCAAAATTATTTTCCATATAGGAACACATTATTTGATGCTGTATATTTTATAAAGGGAATATGATTCAATTATAACATTCTTATTTTATCTAAATATGTTTTATGTTTATGAGGGAATTATATTTATGAAACCATTGTCTATCCAATGGTCTAGTTACAGATTGAATGATTTTTATGAAGCCCATTTCATTACATTGTTTTGGATATGACGAAGGATTAATTTTCATGTGGCACAGATATGTATTTTTTTAATTATTGGATAGGTGAGACATATATATCCCTCTAATGCAATTGGAAATTATTTAATTCTCACGAAATAATGAAGGAAATCATGTCAATGAGTTTGATCCACTATGGATGATTTTGAAACTCGATCCACTATGGAAAGATAGGGAAACCCGATCCATTACATGGTAAGAAATGTGACTGGGGATGGTGGTGTGTGAAACCTAGTATGTGTAGTCCCCATGAAGATCCCTATTATGTTTTGTAAATATGCCTTGACTAATGGGAAATGATATTACATGTTTATGCATCTTTGACAAATTCTATGTCATATTCTTATGTTATTCATTCATGAACAATTCTTTAGATTACATTTTGATTAATGTTTTATATAATACCAATATTTTTTCTATGAATATAGTTTATGATCATTGGTATGTTATTTATGATCTCATATCCTCACAATCATGTTCTCAAACAGTTTTGATTTAATATGTCCCATTTTTAACCTTACTGAACTTCAGAGATCAACAAATTTTATATTTCCATTCCACATGTTATATTGATATGTATTTTGTGTGATTCTTCTATGAAGGGTGATAGTCATGAAGAATATTTTGGTAGAAAATGTTTCTCACTTGCATACCTCAATTTTTTCATGTTTAAAATGGTACTAAATGAATACTGTCTTTGGGAATATGTTCTTTTAATGTATTAAGTATTCTGAAACAATAATGAAATGTAAATGTATAAAAAGTTTGGGTCACAAAAATATTCTATATTCACATATAATTACAGAGAATATTGAGATATATTATCTCTTAACTCAATTGTATCTTCAACAAATGTAGTGAACTAATGAGAAGAAATTGAGAATCAATAACCACCAAATTTATACATATTCCCATTTAAACCAACACATATCAAATATCTAATAAAAACACAACATAAATCACCAATATGATCCTATATAACTACAAGAAGATGATAGAAATGATATTATAATGATGTAATATAATAAAATACTAGATTAAATCCTTATATCAAAAGGCATTAAAAACTTGATACTGGGGGTTAAAACACAACCTATGATGATGAATATCACCCAAAATAAATTAAATTGACAATTAGGGTATGATAAATATTTGAGGAATTAATGAAAATTTGAGTTGATAATAAAAATTTTATTAAATAAAAGGATTCATAACATCAAAACATGGTAGGTATGGTCATCCCACAATAGTGGGACAATCAAGAAATCATGGAATTACCCTCCCTATATCATGGGGATTCGAACAACATGAATATGATATAAATATGGATTGTCATGTTGTAATGGTATTCACAAATTCACGTGAATAAAAAAATTAATTATATTGTAACTGATAGAATTATACCTCAATCCTAATTAACCATAAACAATCAACAATATTAAGCAACAACACCATGGTGTATATATCCAAAAATGGATGAACAACTACACCCCATAATGATCCTTATATTTCCGAATACAATTACCAAAACATAATGATAAATGTTTAAGATTAACCCACAAGAACAAATGTACTCTCCATGAAACGTCACAAAACCCCATGGCACAGTATAATATCCTCACCTAAAAAGAAAAATTCTAAAATATCATTAAATAATGATCATCGGAAAACAAACCACCCACAATCCCATCTCTATAATCGAATCAGTCACACCCTAAAATATGTGGTCACATCATGATATGTTATTCTTATTAATATTTAAGGTGAAACAATGATTATATACCTCTACACTTATTTAAAAATCATAGAAATTCCTTTAATTCTTGAATAATGGAAGGTAAAGGTCAAGAAAATTCAATTATATTTCATTATATATCACTCAAATCATTATCTCCATGAAGAATACAAACTCAACCAAAAATGTGAACAATAAACCTAAAAAATTAAATAGCTATGAAAAATTCCTCTTAAACAAGATCCTATCTTCCATCAAAACATGGCACTCTAATATATCTACTTCAGTCACATCAACACAAAATCAAGTATCTTAACAACTAATAATGATTAAGAAATATCCAAATACAAGGAACACATCTTTGAATCATATCACCATGTATACTCATCTAAACCATTCTGAATCATGAATACCAGAACTAAAAAAAATTAATGACCTACACAATTACATTTCCTAATGATTTGGAGTCTCAACTAGATCCTCTAAAATGTCCACATCATCTAGTATATTCAGATCACTCCAATAAATGATATTGAAATAAGTATAATGAAATTGATGAATATAATGTACATGGAAGATGCAAAGACACAATAGATCTATAAATGAAGAACCAACCAATGTACAACACTTCTATCATTATTATATAGATGAAATTAAATATGGAAAGTGGATAGAACATACAACTTTCACCTAGACTTTGTTACAAAATATGAGGAGAAATAATCAAAAATATATAAAATCCATGTATACAAAACCACATATCCAATCCTATTACAATAATAGGAATTATGAAAATCATGAGTGGTGTTCAACTTCTAATTAATCTTTTGAAATTTTTGGCTATTCTATTTGGAGATCTAGTCCATGAGTCACTAAATATAAAACAATGATTTAGTGAAATTGATATCTTTAATTTGACTCATATAATGACTAAAAATATATGTACTAAAGTATGAGTAATAAATAATGTTATAGAAAAATCATCCAAGAGTTTTTCATACACTGTCTAGAATCTAATACCATGAACACATGTTTGAAATGTTTCCTTCATGATCTGGATCATTTAATCCATTTGACCTCTAATCTAGTGATGAAATGTATTTATGATGAATAACTAAGAGCTAAAAGTATGAATTAGGGCTTTCAAACAATGTCAGGTAAATAGGGGATATAGATCATAGGAGATTAACCTTGGACCCAAATGAATTTATAAAATATTCTCTATATATAGATTTTATAGAGTATTAATTCTTTTCAACTCCTTAAAATCCAAGAAATAAATAATCATTATGAAGTAACTCATAGTCACCAAGATGGAATCACATCCTCTATAAGATTATGAAAAACATATAACATAATCCATCATGATATCCGTCCAATTTCCCATAGGAATAAAAAATGAATGTTGTAGATAAAAATAACATGATTTATAGAATTTAATTGATGAAATGCCACACATTTAGACTCAAACTCTTTCACCATCCTTTGCATCACTGACCACCAAAATGGACTCTCAATGAAAGGTACATTTTGGATACACAATGATTTATATATAAAGGTGATCTACAAAACACTTGTATAACCACCTCAAGAGTCACCAATTAGAAAAATAGCGTCCATTAAAACAATATTAAAAGTGATCATACATAAACCATCACTATAATGTATCACCATTGTCCACATGATCTTATGAAACCTCAATCTCATGATCTTGGAATTAGGAAACATAATCAAAATAATACAAAGTTTATTTCATTGTCATCTGATTAAAATGACATATACCACTAATATCCTTCATATCATGATGTAAGGACGCATGATCATTGATCATTCTCTATGAAAATTCAAAATCCTGAATAATAAAACCCATGGGATTCCTTCTAACCGAATCATCTACAATATTCCTATTACCTTGTGTTAAAATATCTCAGTGTAATTGTTCTACATGAACACTATATAGTTCTACTAATAGATATTTAAATTTCACTATGATAAAATATTTATCCTTATTTTATAATTAGTGATGACCGTAAAAAACTCTTCAATGAGGAAATACATCTCTAAATATTTTAAAAAACCATAGTTGATAACTCAAGATCATGGTTCGTGTAGTTACTTTCATGGGAACTAAATTTAAATTAAAAATTAGAGATAACTATGCAAAACAATACAATATCTAAATAAAATATGTGAAGAATCACAAAATACATTAGAAATAACTATATCATTTTGAATTTTTATGATGGGATTAATAATTAGTTTCTATTTTAGATATTCAATTGATACCTAGTAATAAGTTTACCACATGAATCCTTAATCCTTTCCCATAATGTATTTCAAAGGAGTATCATTCTATATGAAATAATATAGAAACCTATAATAATATCCTATGGGACCAATGATGTAGTGATCCATTGAAACGTCATTGAGACCACATAGATATAAAATCATTAAAATTCAAAGAATATATTGATAAAATCTTCTAGGATTCCACATGACTAAGGAAATTCACATCTCATGTTAAACAATTACACTAGTAAAACCATCCTGAGTTCAAATATTGTTTAAAACTCTTAATATTGTACTCAAATTCATAAAAACATTTTCTTATGAGCATGAATTGAAAATGATGTCACATCTTAACACTGCCACGAATAGATCATGTAACTCCTAAAATATATAGTTTAATAAGTCTATAGAAATAGTTTTGGAACTAATGACACAAAATGATAGAATAAAAAACTCAATCTTTACGTTATGCAACATAAAATAATTAGTTTGGATATCATACTACTTCAAAAATATATGATGATACCCACTTCTCAGATAAATTTAAATTTTTTCACTAGATAAAAATATAAAGATAGTTTCACAGATTTAGTACAAGAGACGATGTACAGTGAATGAAGAGATACACTAAAAATGTACAAAATGAAATATATAGGAGTTCTACTGCACATTGAACATTCATTTACCTTTTTTGATCATTAATAGGCAGATCATTTTATCTAGACATCAGTTTCTGACACTCTTATTCTCATTAAGTGTTATTGAGGATACCCTAACACTCATAATTTCATTATCTTAAATTATAATTTTAATATTCATTAGTCTTATAAACTTTTAGGTTCATTTTTTAATTATTTTACACCCCAAAGTATATAATTGAAGGGGATATCCATCAATGTAAATGAAGGAATGGTAAATTAGGTTATGAGTATGAGTGCATTTTTTTATTGTAGTGGGTTTTACTACCCTTGAAAATTTGGATACATTATAGTGGGTGTTTAAATCAATTTTTTAGAGTGTCGAGAGTCGATATAGTATCAGTTTGATCCAAACTACATTGAAAATAACCATATTTTTATTTTCATTTTTCACCACAAAATCATCTTAAATCAAATAATCATTTAAAATTTTGTAAAATGGTTAATTAACCCTCTTCGGACCATTGATATTTCATCCCTACTTGGAAAAACCAATTTACAATCTTGGAAAATATAAGGATTATTATATTTGTGTTATATAAATAATTTATCATTAAACATATGACATACAAAACCATCATTGGAAAATATGAATTCGAAACTACAAGAGAATGTTATAATGACCTTCATGTTCTATAGAGACCACCATTTTTATGGTGTAGTCTATAGGTATTGGAAAATAAGGATATCAGAGTGGATAAAGTAACTTAGTAATGATTATTATACCCTAATGGTTAAAAAATAAATGATTTAATAAATTAATATAGAGAAATTTACTGTTATATATGATCCAAATTTTTTCAAAAAATATAAGGAATGAAAATTTAATATTATATAATCGGAAGAATTTTATTTTTTCATATAGATTATTTCAAAACAACACATGATATCTAGATAATATTACTTGTTACATATTTTGGAAGAGAAAAAAAAATACTTATTTTTGGGTTTTGTACAGATAAATATCATTATTTTATGATTGGTAATGAAAAATGATTTAATAAACTTTTTTACTTATATAACAGTATTTTAAATTGAATAAATTCTATAGGTGATGCATTGGAGAATAGGGTTATTGTTGAAAGAGTTATTAGATCCCCACCAAAAAAGGAGGAATTTTGAAAAGGTGGATACATATGAAATCTAGAACATTATATAATAAACATTTGATTGACTTACCATTTTTTAGAAATATGAATTAAATCATAAAAATATAGTGGATTAAGATATTAAAAATAGAAAAGTAGATACTCTAAAATATTAAAAACGAGTGACACTACTTTATCTTGTTATTTTATGAAAATGTAATTGATATATGTAAATATCATCAAGTATAAAAATTATTTTACAAAATAATGAAATCATACATAAGGATAAATAAAATGTATTATCCAAGAGAAGATTACTTAGATATCAAAAATGAAAATGTTATTTTGTATAATTCATCAAAAGTTATCTCTTATGAATGACGAATGTAGAAAAATATCAAACTGAATTAAAAAATATAAAAGGAATTTTAATGTGGACGAAAAATAAAATGAGATATCTATTATGACTAGATTGATCTATAATGAGGATTCAAATTCAAGTGAAGTATCTAGAACTGAAATGTTAAAAACAATAATGAGAAATATTTTATCAATAAATCTTGTAAGTGGTTCTTACTATATTTAAATTTTTTCTAATATTAAAAATACATCAGTTGATTTATTATATGTTGAAATTAAATGTATACAAAATATTATTTTAAATATTTTAAATCATGAAATAGAACTCAATGATAAGCATTAATACACATTGTGGAAAACAATACAACTATTTATTAATATCAAAAACTAAGTAATAAATCTAGTTTTGTAATGATAATGTATATATAAATTTACATATTTGACAAATGGAAAACCATTAACATAATTAATATCTTGGTAAAAAATTATGTAGAAGAAAGAAAATTTACATTTAATCCAAATGAAAATAACAAGCCCAATAATCTGGCAGAATATTCAATGATATATCATTTAATTTTTTTAGTGAAATAAATTAATTATAAAATTATAAGGGTAAAAAAATTAAAATAAAAATTATTGATAACATGATAATCAACTATCTAATAATTTCATGCAATTTTTTTTAAATAAAATTCCAACAGAATTCAGTCTACAAATACTAGTTTTTTATTGTCCAATAAAAGGAATCAATACAAGTGGGCTTTCATTTATGATTTACAAGTTATCTTAAAAACACTAAATCAATAAATTTAAATCCACATCTTCTGGTTTTTATATAAAAAAATATTCAAAATAAGTTTGATTTCCTATTAAATGTTTTCTAACAAGATTAGTCCCAAATTTTAGTCATTACAATAAACTATCTAAAATTTCAATTTATAGGTCACATGCCATGGGATTTTGAAAAAGTAAATATGGTATATGGATATTGGTTCTTCCAAGGACCAAATATAAGACTCATAAAATATTATTTCATTGAATAGTTTTGAGAAATTTAATTTAATTATTTATAACATAAAATCTAAGGTAATGGAATTTTATGTGGTTAAAATTTCCAAATCATTCATTATATCAAATATAATATATACGAACAAATAATTTATTTATATTTATAAATTATTTAGTGATTGAATATTGGTTTTATTTCATATTTACATGTTCATAATTATTATATATGAATTTTTTTAGTTTTACAAAAACCAAAATGAATATATATAATAAATCGTATATACTAAATTAACAAAGAAAAATTTTATGTTTTTAATTATATTTTTTAGAAAATATTCTATTGATTTTAAGGATTAACCATTCCAATTTTATTCTTATTTATATTACATCGAAAAAAATTTAGCTAAATAAATTAAAACTGGACATCAATTATGCATGTGATTCATACAGGAATGGTAAAAAAACATTAACATTGTTACATATCTAAAAGAGAAATCCAAATTGTGTGACCATTACCACACATTTACACTAATTCAATTAGACATGTATAGACAACCAAAGTAGTTTTGAAGAAATATATTTTGTTATTGTTGATGACATTTGTAGATTTACAGAGAGATTTTGTATCAATAAAATTGAAAACATTGCTTATGTTTAATAATTTTTTGTAAATTATTACAAAATCAAAATTGATATATTATTTTAAAAAATATAAGTGATATAAGTGTAGTGTATATAAATTTAAATATTAATAATTTTTTGAATAAATTTTTTATTTTCCTATTTTTTAGCCAATAGAAATCTATAACAAAATGGGTTTGTTAATTGAAACTATAAGTTATTACAATAAAATAATAGAACTATATTAAATTAATTCATTAAATATAAATAATTTTGATTCAAAGTTATAAAAAATAATTTAGATGTATCTATTATAATATGTTTATAGCCAATTATAATAATAACCCATTATTAATTATAGATCACTATGGAACATAATGTTCAGTAATTCAGAGTATATTTAAATAATTTTTTAAACTAAAAATTCCATATCGAAGTTTGAAATTAATATGGGAAAGGTGTATTTTATAAATTTCAATTGATAGTAAAACATATATAGTTTATAAGAAAATAAATGTATGGTTAATGGTTTTATTTATGTGAAATTCAATTAGATTGTTTTAAGAGAATATAATTATGATTTTTACCATCATGAAGAATATTTTAGATAATTTAACTGTCAAAAAGAATAAATTATTTATTTTTATTCACTAATTGAAAACGAACTCAACCCACATGAGATATCATGGAAATTTATTATATTTTATGTTATGGATAGAATATTTTTTGATAAAGATTCTAGGGTGGATACTATAAATTGATTGATAATTTTTTGTTCTCCCAATTATTTTTTTCTTAATAATATACGTGAAGCTTTAAATGATACTAACTAGTTATTAGAATCTAAAAATGAGATTGATTTTTTTTATAAATAATTTTTATGAATTATTTGAAATAAAAAATGAAAAATAAGTTTATGGAAAAAATAAATTTTATTTAATAATCATGATTAATGTGGAAGTATCTTTAGAAAGAAAATGAGATTCGTATCTTATGTTTATTTATAAGAAGAAAAGATAGATACAGATAAGCCCTTCATATCTATTTCTAGGTTAGGAAAAATATTAATATTTTTATAATAGTTTACATTATATGGATTAATATTATTTCATATGTATGTGAAATTTAGTTCTTCTAATTCATATATATATTTTTGAATAACTATGTGAATAAACACTAGTTTTGAGAATAAAAATAATAAAAACAAATTTTTAGAAATTCTAAAAACAATATTGGCTTAAGAATACTATAAGCTCTTATTGGGAAATGTTCTTTAAATTTATTTTGAAAAAATATTTTGTTTATGGTAATGTGATTCTGAGATTATTTATTTAGAAAACAAAATATATATATATATATATATATTTATTATTATGATATATTGATGATATTAATTTTTGATATAAAAAATTTATTTTAAATATTTTATAAAATTAATACCATTCTTATTTTAACCATGTCTTAATGAAGAATACAAAATATTTTATGCAAATAATTTTTTAAAGAGAGGATGATATTTTTCAAATTTATTCTTAGTATCCAAAATAGTTATTTAAATGATTTGGATTTTTATATCGTCCTATAATCCAAAAAATCTATCACATGGCCAAATATGGTTGATTATAAGAACTTATGTGTTCCTCACTATATTCTAGAGGATACAAACTACCAGTGGGGGTGTGATGAATCTAGTGTATAGATTATAACACATGGTAAAACATCCTTATAGACCATAAATAAACCAATCATGAATAAAATGATGGAATAGTAAATCATAAAAATGGGAAGTAAAATGAGAAACAAATAAGACAAAAATAATGTATCGTGTAATTAAATGATGAATTTTTTTAACCATCAAACTGAAATTAATAAAATAAAGAAACTATGTAAAACATATATAATGAATGGACCTTAATCCCAAACACTTTGTTTGTCTCACATCTATGCTCCATACCATCTATAATCTAATAAGTAACTAGAATTTACCTTTGCCTTTTCCAAACCTCCATCCATGTAATATGCTTGAAAACCAAATGATAGCCCAAATAGGATGTGAGTAAAAATAAACAGGACGACACAACCGTGTCTAAAAAAACTAGTCTAATATAAGGGAATTAAATGAATAAGTAACATGTGTATTAAATAATAAATTAATTCAATATATAAATCAATCTTATGTGTCATCTTGTTAGAATGTCTTTGAGCATATCACACAACCATACCAACCATAACCATAAACTATGGAATAATCATATAATATAGAAAATCCATGTGTATAAGAATTTAAACATGGGTCATTGGTCTTAGCCTTCTATATAATAATTTCCAAATAAAACAATGAATAACCTGATATATAAGAATTTTGACATCAAACTGGGCATATCAGATTTTATATGAATTTCTGCTTCAAACTGGGCTAAGACAATAATATAATCATTTCTACATCAAACTGTGCATAGCCTGCAATAAATATATTACAGAAAAAAAGATTTAAAGCCTTTTATGTAAGATTAACATTTTCAAACTAGGCCAAGTCCACTATATAAGCATATTATGTTAAAATTGGCTATATCACACTATATATGGCCATCAAAATCATCATAGGCCAATCCCTTATATAAGAGTTTTGGTATCGAACAAGGCTAAGAAAACTATATGATAATTATTGAATGGATATTACAAATTCATTTCATAATCCATAGTGGTTAATTATGTTAATTAAAATTTAACAATCAATAATAACATCCACATATCAGGTTGGTATAAATCAATTAACTTTTTAACCATTTAAATAAACAATTTTATCTCAATGAAAATAAAAAATTTCCATTGTTATTCTATAGAAATCTCTGACATTACTACTCTTTTCATGATAAACACACATAAATACACTAACCATATCAATATTATTCATGTATTATTTAAACCAATTGATACCATAAATACTTGTCAAAATATCACTAAATCCATAATGATATAATGGATAATATAATTTATAACATATGATCATCCATAATTTAATTAATCAATGCATTAGTAATAGATTCAAAATCATATTATTTCACATACTAAAAAAATAAACAGAATAAAGGGTCAGCTTGTAGACCACCTACATTTATCGGGTAATTAAGTAATTCTCTTAATTGGAATCCCAAAGAAGAATGGTGAAGAGGAATATCACAACAAGGAACCTATATGATGCACCAAAGAGATCAAAACCAAAATCAATATCATTCAAGATATTTATGCTGTAATGAATATAATTTTTTGGAATTGATGGGGGAATGAAAATAAAATAATATCAAAGATAATAATATAAATTGAGATGTCTGGATGTGATTAAAATACTTCAGATCAACTTGAAGTAGCACATGTCATGAGATGAAGGGGTAAAATGTAGTGGAATGTCAAAACAAGCATATGATGCAACTTAAAACCACATCCCATGAAAATTAAACAATATATAACCCCTTAATAAGTCATTTATTTCATTAGTATGGGTTACAAAACAAATGACCACATTGGGTGAGGATATAACTTTTCTGAACCTTACATGTCATATAATGAGGATACATGAGGTGTATTCTTTTCATTTCATGAACCAATTCATGGATTACAATTATTCACAGAATCTGTCTGGAGTCATTTACACATCAGGTTTCACATTTACATGGAATGTAAATGTTTTTTATATAGTTGTTATCCTTGTTTATATATAAATAAACTAAAAAATCTCTAAAGCCTTCCAAACCATTAAAATCTCTCATAAACCTATTTCCCATGATTATTACCAAACTCCATTTGTTGAGCAATGTATTGTTTTCAAACAATTCAAAATAATGTTTTTTTAAGGGGGAGATTATTTTAAATAATACTCTGTCTCTTTATGATGATTTTGATTCTCACAAATACCCTTAATTATTTACTAATTATTTCGTTGAGTATTTTGCAGGAATTTATTTTATTTATTTCATATAACGAGATTTCATACTTCATTTATTCCGAGATCAATTTTAGCGTGTTCTAGAATCACTGTAGCGCGAGATCAATTTTAGCATGTTCTGGAATCACTGTAGCGCGAGATCAATTTTAGCGCGTACTGGAATCACTGTTCATACCCTACGTTGATGAACGTAATGTATGGATGAAAAGTTTACTTTTTATGTTAAAAGAAACGTATGGTTAAGGAACCTTACGTTATTTTGAAACGTATGGTTAATGAATCTTACGTTGTTGAAAAGTATTGAAGAAGAACATTACGTTTGGAAGGAACCTTACGTTTTCGTTGTTGGACAAGTATGGAAGAGAAACCGTACGTTAGTTTTCAGTGTTGAGTTTGTTTCTCAAGAGTATGGATCATCAACCTTACTTTTATAATCAACCGTACGTTCTTTGAAAAGTTGAAGCGAGACAAAGTATGGATGATCAACCCTATGTTTGAATGCTGAAGAGAAAGTATGTATGTTCAACCTTACGTTGTGAACCCTACGTCTGGAGCCACGTCATCAACCCTACGTTTGGCGTCGGGATATTTTTGACAGACGATATTTCCTTTTGCATTGGTCAAACAAGCGGATTATTAGGCGGATTTCGAGCTGATTCTTAAGTGAATCAAAGACGATTTTCAACGGATTACTGATTGATTTAAACGGAGCTTTTTATGCCGATTCTTCAGGGGAGTTACAACGGCTCTGTTATTTCTTTTTAATATCGCGAATCTAAAGGAGATTTTCATGGATCTATTTATGCGGAAGATTTTCTCAGATTTGAATATATATGTTCTATCTTGGAAACTTCGGATATATATATACACAGGAAAGTGTGTGAAATAGATAGATTGATCTTTTAACGAGCAAGAAACAGAGACTGTGTAAAGGCGTTCTTTTCTAGTGATCGAGAAGAAGTGTAAAACCTTTATTACCGAAGGAAGATCTTGATAGCAGATTCACGTGTTCTACATCGACTATCTGTTGTGAATCTATTGCTGCTGAAGTTGTGAAGTTTCTGGTAATATCTATTGCAACTGGATCGACTCAGAACTGTTTTGATTACAGATCTTTATTTTCTGAAGACAACGATCTATCTACTGTCAATTGCATTCTGTTGCAATTGTGAAGAACAACTGGAGAAGTGTTTTCTTTATCGAAACCCTTTTTATTTTTGAGTGATCAGCTTCTCATTCTAAGCTGTGTGGGTTCGTGTTTGAACCACGAAGGCTGTGTTTGCCTGAATCTTGTAAAGGTGTCAACTGCCTGTACTCAGTTTTGGACAGGTCTGTGGAAACGAGGACCAGATAGTGAAAATCGCCAAGCTCGTGGATTTGAGCGTTGGTGGAGTGGACTAGGGGCCTTCTGTTCCCCGAACCACTATACATCCGTGTGTTCATGCTTTTACTTTTTCCGCTGCATATTTAATCGTGAAAAAGCATAGTGGACATAATTTTTCTAAATTGAAGAGATTGTAATAATTTTGAAAATACACAATTCACCCCCCTCTTGTGTGTAATCTGTAGATTCAAGTCCAACAATTGGTATCAGAGGAGGAGCTTCTTATTTTTTAAAGTCTTATCAAGCTAGAAGTATTTAAAGATTATACATAGTGTATCATGGATGATATGAGAGAGGGAATGTCAATGGTCAGAGCACCTTACTTTAATGGAGATAATTATGGCTGCTGGAAATCACGTATGATTATTTATCTAAAAAATCATGGTTACAAAGTCTATTCAAAGATTCTGACTCCCTATGAAATTCCTGAAAATCCCGATACATGGAGTGCTGCTACAGAGGCTGAGTATGACATAAATTCAAAAGCTATGAATGCAATCATCTGTGGTCTAGGACCAGATGAATTTAACAGAGTATCTCAATGCCCGACTGCATATGAAATGTGGCAAACAATAGCTGTTGCTTATGAAGGAACAGATAATGTAAGACAGATGAGATATGCAACTGCTAAGTTAAAATTCGATACTTTCAGAATGATTGAAGGAGAGAGCATCACTCAGATGAATGGAAGATTGATAGAAATTGTCAATAATATAACAGCTCTAGGAGAACCAATCAAGCAGGCTGATCAAGCGTTGAAGGTACTGAGAGTACTTCCTACTCGATGGAATGGAATCTCTGCAGCAATCAGACAATCAACTTCTGTTAAAGATCTAACTATGAGAGAACTGATTGGTACATTGATGATGTACGAGGCTGAAATGCAAGATGAGGTAAATGAGCATAAAGTCTACATAAAAAGGGAAAACACTGCGTTGAAAGTGACTTCTCAACAAAAGGATAGAAAGATGAAGAACAGAGAAGTAAGTGCTAAATTAGAAAGCTCTGATTCTTCAAATTCGGATGAAGAACTGGCTCAGCTAGCCAGAAAATTCAGAAAGTTCTATAGTAAGAATAAAGACTTCAAGAAATCCTTCAAAAAGGATAGCAAGGAAGTGAGATGTTATGAATGCAAAAAGATGGGACATATCAGACCGGATTGCCCAAAATTGAAAGATGCAAAGAAGAAGAAATTCTTCAAAAGAGATGATTATGAGCAGAAAGACAAGAAAGCTATGAAAGCTACTTGGAGTGTTTCTGAAGACTCAAGTAATTCTTCTGAATCAAGCTCAGAGAAGGAGGAAGCCAATTTAAAAGCAAATATGTGTTTCATGGCTGAAACTGATGAGGTACACTCATACTACTCCTCTGACTCAAATAATGAATCAAACTCTGAAACAAGCTTCTCAAATAAAAAACGTGCAGCTTACTGCAATATGCTTGAAGAAAGGTATGACTCATTATTTAAAAAATATAAATCTATAAAGAACTTGCACAAAGCTATTTCAGATGAGAGAAATACTTTGCTAAAACAACATAAGGAATTAATTGACAGATACAACTCTGCAGACTCAAATAAAATTAATTTTGAATCAAAAATAAAAACTCTACAGGATGAAGTAGAATCTTATAAAAAGGCTGCATTAGTTTTTACAAAAGGAGAAAAAACCTTAAATGAGATACTTGGAAAAACTGTAATTAAAATGGAAAGGTATGGAATTGGAAGTAAAGGAGAAAAACCTAAGTTATACAAAAATTATTTTGTTCCTAGCACTAAACAGGTTATTTGTAACTTCTGTGGAACAAAAGGTCATATAGCTAAAAACTGTTTTCTAAGACAACCTCAAATATGTGGAATTAAGAAAGCTTATATTTCCAACGATCTATATGATTCAATCAATTTTAAGAAAACAAAGCAAATCTGGATACCCAGATCACTGCTTGCTAACACTCCTGGACCCAACAAAATATGGGTACCAAAGCAATTTGTTTGAATATCTTTGCAGGTAGCAGGTCACCAAAGAAAGAAAGAAATATGGTATATGGACAGTGGCTTCTCAAGACACATGAGTGGAACTTCAGCTAATTTCTCTTCTCTTACTCGAAAGGAAGGAGGACTTGTCACCTTTGGTGACAATGCCAAAGGAAAGATTATTGGTATTGAAACAGTTGGAGATCCAGAGACAGTCTCAATCAACAAAGTACTTTATGTACAAGGGTTAAAACACAATCTGATAAGTATCTCTCATCTCTGTGATGATGGATACACTGTTGATTTTACTAACAATAGTTGTACTGTTTCTAAAGATAAACTGTTTAAGTTTAGAGCACCCAGAACTGATAATGTTTATACTATGGATTTGTATTCCTTGTGTAAACAACAAGTAAACTGCTTAACTACTAATATAAGTGAATCCTGGATCTGGCATAGAAGACTTGGTCATTGCAATATATATGCTTTACATAAATTATCTAAGAAACATCTAGTTTCTGATTTGCCTAGTCTCAAATTTGAAAATGACAGATTCTGTGATGCATGTCAGCTTGGCAAGCAACACAAATCATCATTCAAATCTGTTAATAAAGTTGCTACAACTAAACCTCTAGAACTTATCCATATGGATTTGTTTGGACCTTCAAGAGTAGCAAGTTTAGCTGGTAAATTATATGTTTATGTATTAATTGATGATTATTCTAGATTTACTTGGATTTTCTTTTTGAAATTTAAAAGTGAAGCTTTTAGTTTATTTGAAGGTTTTTGTAAATCTATTCAAAATGAAAAAGGTTTTAATATAATCTCATTGAGAAGTGATCATGGTGGAGAATTTGAGAACCAGGAATTTAATTCCTTTTGCTCAAACATGGGTATTAAACACACCTTCTCTGCTCCAAGAACACCTCAACAGAATGGGATTGTAGAAAGAAGAAATAGAACTATTCAAGAAATGGCTAGAACTATGTTAAATGAATATAGCCTACCTATATATTTCTGGGCAGAAGCTATTAATACAGCTTGTTATATAATGAATAGAATTTTAATAAGACCTATTTTGAAAAAGACACCCTATGAACTATGGAATAACAGAAAACCTAAATTAAATTACTTTAATGTTTTTGGATGCAAGGTTTACATCTTGAATACCAAAGATAATCTTGGTAAATATGATCCAAAATCTGATAAAGGTATTTTCTTAGGATATTCTGCAACCTCCAAAGCTTATAGAGTCTATAATAAAAAGTCAAGGATTGTTGAAGAATCAGTTCATGTGAAATTTGATGAATCTGATCCTTTTGAGAAAAGGATAGAACAAATAGATGAACCTGATTCTAATGAAAACATGAGACTTGAGAATTTAAAGAATGACTTTGAAAATGATATAAAATAAATTCAGTCCAGTTCAGAAGAACATGACACTGAAGAACCTTTGAATATAATGCCTAGACAGTCTAGAACCTTAAAGAATCACCCTTTAGAATCTGTGATAGGTGACTTAGAGACTGGTATTCAAACTAGAAGAAACTTTGGAAACATAGTTGAATTCTCTGCTTTCCTATCCCAACAAGAACCTAAGACCATAGAAGAAGCCTTAGATGATGAGAGCTGGGTAATAGCAATGCAGGATGAATTGAACCAGTTCAAGAGAAATAAGGTTTGGGAATTAATTGAAAGACCACATGATTATCCAGTAATAGGAACTAAATGGGTCTTTAGGAATAAACAGGATGATCAAGGGATAATAACTAGAAATAAAGAAAGATTAGTAGCTAAAGGATATAATCAAGAAGAAGGAATAGATTATGATGAGACCTTTGCACCTGTAGCCAGGTTAGAAGCCATTAGAATCCTTTTAGCCTATGCATCTTATATGAATTTTAAATTATTTTAGATGGATGTTAAATCTGCCTTTTTAAATGGTTATTTAATGGAGGAAGTTTATGTTGAGCAACCTCCTGGTTTTGAAAATTCTCAAAAACCAGATTCTGTTTTCAAACTTACTAAAGCTCTTTATGGCCTTAAACAAGCACCTAGAGCTTGGTATGAAAGACTAAGTTCTTTTCTTTTGAAAAATGATTTTACTGTTGGACTAGCAGATCCAACACTCTTTAAGAAACCTGTGAAAAATAATGTTTTGTTGGTTCAAATTTATGTTGATGATGTAATTTTTGGATCAACCAATAAAATTCTTTGTCATGAATTTTCAGAATTAATGCAAAAAGAATTTGAAATGAGTATGCTGGGAGAATTAAATTTCTTTTTGGGTCTTCAAATATTTCAAAAAGATTTTGGAAATGTTTTAAATCAATGCAAATACATTACTGATTTACTTAAGAAATTTGGACTTGAAAACAGCAATACATTTACAACTCCTAGGTGTACTAATATAAAACTTGATTTGGATGAAACTGGAAAATCAGTGGACAACAAGTTATATAGAGGTATGATTGGTAGTTTGTTATATCTTACTGCTAGTATACCAGATATAATGTATTCAGTATGTATTTGTGCTCGATTTCAATCAAATCCCAAAGAATCCCACTTAACCGCTGTTAAACGAATTTTTAGATATTTAAAAGGTACTATTTATCAATCTCTGCTTTATCCAAAAACCTCTGATTTTAATTTAATTTCATATTCAGATGCTGACTTTGGAAGCTGTAGAATAGATAGGAAGAGTACTTCAGGAACATGTCACTTTTTAGGAAAGTCTTTAGTATCATGGTCTAGTAAGAAACAACACTCAGTTGCCCTGTCAACAGCCGAGGCAGAATATGTGTCTGCAGGTAGTTGCTGTGCACAGGTGTTGTGGATGAAAAACACTCTTATGGACTTTGGATTAAATTTCAATAATACACCTATTTTATGTGATAATACTAGTGCAATTAATATTTCAAAAATTCCTATTAGTCATTCTAGAACTGAGCACATTGATATAAGACATCACTTTTTAAGAGATCATGTGTTTAAAAAGGATATATTTTTAGAATTTGTAAATACAGAAAATCAATTAGCAGATATTTTTACTAAACCACTTCCCATGGCAAAGTTTGAATTTATTAAGGGGGAGTTAGGTTTATTTAATTTTAAATAGTTTTTTTTATCTTATTCTGTTTTCGAATTCTGCTTAATTTTTGTTTCCCGCTATAAGTAATTTTATTTTGTTTTAAATAAAAGTAATGATTAGTGATTACACGGGAATCAAGGCTGTCAGAACCGTTTCACCTTCTAAACTGTTTCACCTTTTTCGGAAACCCTTTCGAAAACCTAAAACCGCACATCTGCTCCAAAACCCTTTTCTGAATCTTCAAACCCTAAACATACAAACCTTCAGAAATCGTTGTTGAAATGGCAAAGACTAAGTGTCCAGATGAAGCTGAGAGCAGTGCTGCAAAGAAACCTAAAGTAGTTGGTCGGAAAATACTGCAAGGTAAAGTCATAGATTTAGAATGGCTGTTTGAAACTAATTTACTGTTGAAGCAAGCGTTGTCGTTTCAAAGCCTTGAGCAAGCTTTTAATAGTGAAAACTCTGAGTTTCTATATGAGGCAGAAATGAGACATTTCTTTAGAACTGTTCAGTTTAGCCTTGGAGATACGGAGGATAGTTTATTGGCTCAAATAGAGGATAAGGACTTTTCCATATCATCTGTAGAGATAATTCAAATTCTTAACTGCCCTCATGAAGGAGTTTTTCATTTCGATTTACGAAATATTGGAGATTCTGTACATAAGTCTGAAGACATTATGTCTTTTCTGTTTGGAACCAGAGTGATAAAGAAAATGTTTATTAAAGATTTGGAGCCCGATCAGAAAATCTTGGTAAACTTTGTTCAGACTGGTTTAGCACCAAGGATGGCTGAGATGGAGAAAATCATATACCCTGACATGTACATAATGTATCTTCTGATGTGTGATATTAAGTTTAATTTTCCTCGGTTTATGATAAGATATCTGAGATATTGCTGTCAGAGTGAAGCAAGAATGACCTTTTTCCCTTATGGAAGGTTCATTTCTTTGTTTTTGTTTAAAAGGGGAATGATCATATTGGTAGATGCTGGGGTGAAATGTCACCACAGTAATGTTTTTAATGCTGGAACTTTGAGGAAAGTAGGATACTTCTGGAGCACAATTAAAGGAAAACTCTTAACTGTTGGAGCTGAGGAAGACTCGGAGAGTGCTCAGGCTCAACCGGCTAAGTCCAAGGAGGGACAAGCAGATTCAAGGGTTAGTACAGTGGCAAGGAGAATTCTCTATGAGATGGAGGAAGTTGAGGAAGAGAGAAGTCAAGAAGGACTTCAATCTAGAAGGAAGAGGTCAATTGATGATGAAATTAGCTCTCCTGCCTTGAAATCCTCTGAACCGGTAATTTCTTATTCATTTGTGAGAGAAGCTGTTGTGGAGCAGACTGCACCGATAGAGGAACCAGTAGCTCAACCGGAAATCCAAAAAGAACCTCAATCTGTTGCTGTGGCTGTTGAAAAAGTAATTCCACAAGAACAACTTATGGAGGCAGTGCCTGGTGAAGAAGTGGCCCGACCTCAAGATTTACATGAAAATATTGTTCTTGACCATTCCGTAGAAGTCAGAGAGACTACTGTTCGTGATGAACGTACTTCTGAAGCTAATACAGAGGTACTTCAGGAAGATTTTTCAGTGGAAGAGTTTCAAGCTTCAAAAGCTAGTTCAGTGGATCAACCTTGTCAGGACAAGGACAAAGAACAGTCAGATGCAGATTCTTTACCACTTGCCCTGCCTCATCAACCTATTTCTGGACATGAGAATAGAGCACAGGGTGCCCCTGATTCGAGAAAAGAAGAAGTTGTTGAGTTGTACAAGCGTATCTCTCAATTAGAATCTGAGAATGATAGTCTCAGAAATTCTCTGAACTTAGAGCAGTTGAAGTTTCAGAAGCTGAAAGAATGTACTGTTTCAAGACAGGAAGTAGATTTGTTTAAGACTGATATGTTGCATGCTGTTGATCAGTTAAAATCAGAGATGGTAAAGAAAGATGATTTGTCTGAGATGAAGATTTACATGGAGAATAAATTTGAGTCTGTTGCAAACAATGCTGTGAGTGGATCAGGTTCTTCACCTGATTTGATTCGAAGATTTCAAGCAATTACTGGAGCAATGAGCAATATGAGTGACAGATTACACGATCTTCAGTGTAATAGTGCCCCTTTGTCAGTTTTGCTAGATAATAAGAAATTTTTAGTGGATCAGTTGACATCTGGAGAGCAACCGATTAGGATTCTTTTGAATCAGTTATCAGAAAAGCTGGCTCTTTTTGTTGAAAAAGAAGAATGAATGCATGAGTTTTTCAGAGTTAATTTGATTGAAGATATACATATGACTCAAGAGAACAGAGATCTTGTCATCAAGTTAGGAGATGGGATGATGAAGAGGCTCAGAGAACAGTTTACAGAGATCAAGACCGCGATTCAAAGGAGATAGACACCTTTTTCCCTGTCTTATCCATGAACCTTGATTCCTCTGTATATCACAATCGTTTATATATATAACAGCTTGTGAATGAAAATTCTCTTCTTTTGTTTTTGTTTTGTTGTTATTTATTGATTTATGATTGAGTTAGCCAGTATAACAAATTCACTTATTCATATACAGTTAATTATAGCATTTACTTATAGTTCAGTGCAATATTGAATGTGTTCAAATCCGTAATTTTTTTTTCATTCTTTTTGATATCACAAAAGGGGGAGAATTTGGATAAACACAACATTTAAATTCATTTGTTTCCTATGAAGAAATTTGGATATATAGGAGAAGACATTTATCTTTTATCTATTTTTTAGATGAAAATTTATTTTTATGGGGGAGAAATTTTATTATAGTTAAATATTGTTTTAATCCTTTCAGAATTCTAAAATTTTATAAAACTAATTTTTCAATAAAGATTGCAATTAAATTAGTTCTATTATTTCATGGGTTTTGTGATCATCAAAAAGGGGGAGATTGTTGAGCAATGTATTGTTTTCAAACAATTCAAAATAATGTTTTTTTATGGGGGAGATTATTTTAAATAATACTCTGTCTCTTTATGATGATTTTGATGCTCACAAATACCCTTAATTATTTACTAATTATTTCGTTGAGTATTTTGCAGGAATTTATTTTATTTATTTCATATAACGAGATTTCATACTTCATTTATTCTGAGATCAATTTTAGCGTGTTCTGGAATCACTGTAGCGCGAGATCAATTTTAGTGTGTTCTGGAATCACTGTAGCGCGAGATCAATTTTAGCGCGTACTGGAATCACTGTTCATACCCTACGTTGATGAACGTAACGTATGGATGAAAAGTTTACTTTTTATGTTAAAAGAAACGTATGGTTAAGGAACCTTACGTTATTTTGAAACCTATGGTTAATGAATCTTACGTTGTTGAAAAGTATTGAAGAAGAACATTACGTTTGGAAGGAACCTTACGTTTCGTTGTTGGACAAGTATGGAAGAGAAACCGTACGTTAGTTTTCAGTGTTGAGTTTGTTTCTCAAGAGTATGGATCATCAACCTTACTTTTATAATCAACCGTACGTTCTTTGAAAAGTTGAAGCGAGACAAAGTATGGATGATCAACCCTACGTTTGAATGCTGAAGAGAAAGTATGTATGTTCAACCTTACGTTGTGAACCCTACGTCTGGAGCCACGTCATCAACCCTACGTTTGGCGTCGGGATATTTTTGACAGACGATATTTCCTTTTGCATTGGTCAAACAAGCGGATTATTAGGCGGATTTCGAGCTGATTCTTAAGTGAATCAAAGACTATTTTCAACGGATTACTGATTGATTTAAACGGAGCTTTTTATACCGATTCTTCAGGGGAGTTACAATGGCTCTGTTATTTCTTTTTAATATCGCGAATCTAAAGGAGATTTTCATGGATCTATTTATGCGGATGATTTTCTCAGATTTAAATATATATGTTCTATCTTGGAAACTTCGGATATATATATACACAGGAAAGTGTGTGAAATAGATAGATTGATCTTTTAACGAGCAAGAAACAGAGACTGTGTAAAGGCGTTCTTTTCTGGTGATCGAGAAGAAGTGTAAAACCTTTATTACCGAAGGAAGATCTTGATAGCAGATTCACGTGTTCTACATCGACTATCTGTTGTGAATCTATTGCTGCTGAAGTTGTGAAGTTTCTGGTAATATCTATTGCAACTGGATCGACTCAGAACTGTTTTGATTACAGATCTTTATTTTCTGAAGACAACGATCTATCTACTGTCAATTGCATTCTGTTGCAATTGTGAAGAACAACTGGAGAAGTGTTTTCTTTATCGAAACCCTTTTTATTTTTGAGTGATCAGCTTCTCGTTCTAAGCTGTGTGGGTTCGTGTTTGAACCAGGAAGGCTGTGTTTGCCTGAATCTTGTAAAGGTGTCAACTGCCTGTACTCAGTTGTGGACAGGTCTGTGGAAACGAGGACCAGATAGTGAAAATCGCCAAGCTCGTGGATTTGAGCGTTGGTGGAGTGGACTAGGGGACTTCTGTTCCCCGAACCACTATACATACGTGTGTTCATGCTTTTACTTTTTCCGCTGCATATTTAATCGTGCAAAAGCATAGTGGACAGAATTTGTCTAAATTGAAGAGATTGTAATAATTTTGAAAAGACACAATTCACCCCCCTCTTGTGTGTAATCCGTAGATTCAGATCCAACACCATTAACTTATAAAAATTTTTATCCAAAAAAATATATATCATTTTCTACATCAGGGCTCTCTATATCCAAATGAGACTCAACAAATAAGGTTCAAAGAAAAATGAAAACAAAAACGAAAATGACCTTTAAAATAATTAAATTGGAACATAACTAGAAAATGAAGGGGTCTTACAACTTCTACATCATATAAAAAATCATCACTGAGTTTCTCAAAGAATAATTATAGGGTATTGAAGAACACATTTGGACACTATGATTTCATATTGTACTACCTCTAGAAATTATCCTCTTGAACACACCCATGTTGACATTTTACATGAATAAATATGTAAAGTACGACCCCAGATATACTTCTCACTACGGTCCATGATCTATTTCTTATACTCGTCATTGGATACAAATAAAAAATGATCAATTGAAAAATCATATATCATATGATAAGTGTTGGGATGATATCAAAAAATGTATGAAAATTGAAACATTTTGGTCATGGAACTATAGTACTATGTAAGGGCTAGTCGTTATGCCACTAGACCAACCCTTCCCACCATCACAAACGGTCCAAAAAAAAAACAAATTCTAATTTTATTTTTTTATTAATTTGATGATTCCCAAACCTAGAAGACACAAATAATTAAATGTGATGGCCAACCTCATTCTCTAAAGGTCATATCAATTTGTTAGCGTATAATACCTCTCTAATTTGTTCGGTCATTGATTGACTCATGATGAACTGATTCTTCTTAGATGTTTACTATTTGAGACTAATTCCAATATGTACTAACTCACCTACCATAAAACAATAAATATTTTAATGGTATATCCTACCAAAATGAATCTAAATGTTATATTTTGGATCGATTCTTAGAATTTATTAATACACTCAAACAATATGAGTTCAATATGTTTCTCCCATGATCCATTGATTTCCAAACCAAAGGCACATAACATATCCAGAATAATATAAATAGTCTAATTAGATAGAACATCAATAAATGGATAGAAGGTCATTATCTGATGAACCTATGTTCTAATATCTTTTGAAAGAAAGACCAGACCATGACATTGTTGAAATCCATCAAATGTGCACTGAAAATCCATAAGGGATGGAATTCCTTAGACAAGGGTATTATTTAAGCCAAAAAAGGGAAGGGATGGTGTCTAAAAAATATAAATCACATGGTATTCCACAAGGCACATATTTTAATGACCCTTAGAAGGTGACACAAATGATTCATGCACATTGTATGACCTATATTAGACCCCGCAAAATCCAGTTAATAGGAATTTTTTGGAGAAATCTAATACACTAAATGATAATACTTTGGCTGCCAAACGAATACCCCAAATTCAAAAGAAATCTCATATTGAAGTTTCCTTCCATCAATAAAAAATCATTTTAAAATAAGGTGGAAAATATGAAAAAGTCAGAAGCTTTCCACTATCATAAAACATTGAGTGATCATATCAGATATGTCCCAAGATTCGAGGAAATCCCTAAAGACATGTCCACCATGTCACGCAATAGCCCGCTGACATTTCTCCCTCATCACATGAATGGATTAAACATGTTTAAGTGGTCTTGATCCCCCACTTTGGATCTATAGACATGTAGAACGAATTTACTATGATAAATGACCGTACATCACTATAGGACCCTTCGTTGGTCACCTGACACATCACAAATGGGGAGAGTCATTCTCTTTGACAAAACTCATACAAACTCATGATATCACCAACTCAGAAAAATATTCACTAAAATTAAAAATGTAAATGATGGGTGATTCGTGCAAGAGTAAGATATATTGAATTTATATTAATGAATTTATACATCCCAGGGGATCAAAATTGATTATTACCTTCCCTAAATGAAAATAAAATTTTATCTCATGAAGGACCCTAGATAATCCATCTTATTCTTATAAAGGACCCTAGATAAGACACATCTATCATGGGTAGAAACATATAAAAACCATCTTAGATCACAATAAATCTATTAAGAAGGAATCCTAATCTCATAAATAATTATGGGATGGTCCTACCATACATAAAAAAGAACCTTTTAATGTCTGCATGATTATTAAACATACCATTAATTATATAAAAAACAATAATTTGGGTGTTGATTGGGAAATATTATGGATGATGAAAATCATGTGATTTCCCTATAATAACATACAAAAATATCTCACGAAGAGCGTAGGCCCATAATCCATCCACCAACACCAGTATGAAAATTTATGATAAACATAACAAAAGGTGACATATAACCCGAGTGGTGAGGCCTATAAAAATCCAACTATTGTAAAAAATACATCTTTTGATCAAAACACCGATACACCCCAACATTGAATTGGAATTATTAGAATACCCAATATTATAATCAAAAAGCATTTAAACAAGATAAAATCTAGGGAACAACCTAAGGGATCATTTTTTCATACCTCCTTCACATAATCATTTAGGATCCCAAAAAGGACATCTCTATGATTATATGACAAAAGCCCTAATCATTTTTTTCATTAGGTACGTTATAACTGAAAAAATATAAGGCACATATTCTATAAAAGGCTATTATGATGAATTAATAGATAACAGACTCAGATAAAGAATAATATGATCATTTTAATACGCTTCTAATGAACCACTCAAGTCATGCAAAAAAACTGGGACATGTCTCCAAGATCATGTGATGACTATCATTGAATATTATTTGGAAAATGTGTTTTCCCTCACGCATGTCAAAGGAATTTGTGAGGCCTTCTAGGAACCCAACCCATGTCCTGTGAATCCCAATAATCTCACCATTCATACATTTTGATGTATTCTATAAATGGTTCCCAAATCATATGGAAGTACTAGTGCATGTCGACTAGGTATCATGATAGTACCATGTGTGTCCTAAGAGACCATGTGATGTCATATAGTAAAAACCATCCATGACACAAGGAAAACCCTAGACAAGTCAACTTATATAATGAAAATCCCTATAAGATTTTTTTTGCTCATGTGATGACCTCAAAAAAAAGACATCCATTTCTTATGATGTCCTCTAAAAAATAATCCTCAGTCATGTGATGTCCCTCAAATATGTCGTTATATTATGTGATGTCACAAAGAAATGATGAATAGATCATGAGATTTTCATTCGAATTGTCTGTGATACAACTAGACATTTTCATTCATCCTCTATCTTCTTAAAAAGACAATCAAGGCATGTTATAAATTCGGTCATATAGGTCACGTAGACAAGTAGGCCATGTAATTCAGGAGTCTTATGATATGATGAACATTCCACAATATAGTTTGGGTGTCCTCAGTGTGTATGCCACGATCTATATAATAATATAATATTTCCCATATATTGTGGAAACCGTAGTCTGTAGGACCCAATCATATTGAATTTTCATAACTTCATTTCTAGAAATAACTAGGATACATAGGACACCTTCTTAAGGAAATTAGAACAAAGGGAAATCCACTTTGGTTTACTTTCCCCAATTCGCCCACATTTCAACCATCCAGACCAAACTATCCCACTATGATGATCATACTACCTCCTCAATTAGTGGGATGATAAATTAAGTAAACATGGATAACTATGATTCCTAATATATATAGGATGTGTATGACACGTTACTAACATAAAAAACTCTTTTTGAATATCCAATGTGTTGTCCCAATATATATGACCCGAATCAATATACATTGACACTAATTAAATTTTAACCCTTAATTATTACACCATGTTTGACTCATGTGGGATTAGGGAGTTGAAATGGTTGTATCTTTCACGTTATGAACCTCCATATGTTAGGGAATCATCAATATGTAATCCCCAATCAGTGGAATGATATGATTATCCCATATAATGGAATCCACATTAGGGTTGGTACTAAGTGATTGATCGATATATGATGAATCTGATTCCTACCTTAACTATGATACGTATGATTTCTATATGATTCTCAAGATGAAATACACAGTTCCTATGTACCTGCAAGTATTTTCTGTCTAAATGATGCTAACATAAATGAGTTAAATGGAATTTTTTTTTATTCCTCTTATAAAAATTATATGTATTACACATCAAAATATACCAATCATATCACTGAAATATCATTTACCTCAATGTATGGTTGAAAATTCTGAACTGCATGGCGATACAACTCTAATGTATAATATGATTCTTGTTAATGAAATTTGGATGATGATCAATATATAAATAGATATGGACTAAATAAAATATTTCCCTCAACATATTAAATTATTTGACCTATGATCAGTTTTTTTCAGCAACTCGTATCATATCGTGATTAGAAAGTGATTCTCAAACATATCATAAATCAATAAGATAGTCTGGAAGTAAGCAACAATTCCCCCCAAAAAGTGTGTGATGATTCTAACCTTCTATCCTCTCAACCAATTTGAGTCCCTAAGTGTCATTGAGTATGAAACCAAAATTTACCACCTACCATTGGAATATTGGTTTGTACCTAGTTTCTGATATGGAAATGGTTAGGAGATTCTATGGAATATGAAACAAAAATGTCAAACTTGCTGTGAATGAATTTAGGGGCATAAAATATTTTACAATGAAACCAGTGTAAAAAAATTTCTCCCCATCTGCGTCATCATTCCCAGTGAAACAAAATTGCATATAATGAGGTATAGTAGTTTAACTTTGTAACAAAACTCATAATATAAAAAAAGGAATTTCTAGTTCTCATCGAACCCTTTTGTTCCTTACAAATGAGTGATCCACTAATTTTATCAATGAAACAAAAATGTTGAACGAGATATGATTCAATCAAATAGAAGAATGTCCAGTACACAATATGTCATGTGATGTTGTTTAAATATCCTATAAAAACATAAAAAACATAACACAGATCTTATAGCTAGTACTCTATAGATAGGGTTCTTATGAAATATGTTCCTCATTTTTTTGACAAGTACACATGGGAATAATGGCCAAATCGAGAATAATAAGATAATTATGTTATCCATTATTATTTGATTGAACACATATCATGCCTATGATAATTCCATGATCATGATTATTATTCATCATTGTCTTCATGACATTATATATTTCTCTTGCAAACAACACCCCAATCTAATATGTATTCATACAGTGACCTTTTAAAAAAATTAGATATGAATGCATCCCATGTGGGCCTCAGAATGACATCACCAAAATGACATATTCTATGTACGGTGGAAAATCAAATTTTCTAGGAATAATGTTGACTTGGTATGATCTCATTAAATAAGGCTACCTATGATGGTATTCATGTGCTAAAGAGGAATATTCCACATAGTCTAAAAAATATCATAGTAAAGCATGTGTCACATGTCGCCCCAACTTACCACATCAATAACTCATCCATAAAGAATGATAATCACCACCTTATGTATCAGATGAAGGTGGAACAAGAAGTAATTTATGGCTCCCTTATTGTTCAATGACCCCCATGGAAGGCTCTTTTCAACCATCATCACATGATCCATCCTTATAGCACCCATAATTCACCTATAAAGGGTACCACCCAACACAATTTATCCCCATATAACCTTGAATTGAAAAAATATTGAAACATCGGATGATAAATTATCTGGATAATCATCAGTAGAATCATAAAACTATCCCACTAATGATTTCTACCAGCATACTCCGGTAGTAGCTAATGAGTAGGATCATATGTGTACTCACATAGTGAAAAAGTCCATGAGGCTATTTCTGTAGCATGCATGATGGACTCTCATATCGATAACACTATACAAGACTCACATCAAATTATTATGATTGAATAAGGGGGTAATAAGTAGGATCATATCACACATTAAATCAAAGAAATATTCTATTATGTAGTAAGGATACAAAATTTGTAAGCCCAAATTCTTATGCACACATATATAAATTTCCAATACATCCTAGTAACATCTAAATAACTCCACTGGCATATTATAGAACTAGTATAGATATAGGAATGGATGCATATTCATATCCATATTTATCATAAAAAATTATCTAATAATAATGAACATGTTTTTTGGGTATAATGTTCATATTCTTTCTCCCATCCATGAAGATAAATAGTATAATTCAATAAAGTAAGAGAAACCAAATAAACCACATTTTAATATTCTAATTGTGGATCTGAATGTTTGTGTGGAAAATTCATTAAGACAAGGACACATTCATATAGAAGAATAAAAATAAATAATGTTAAATAACATGATCTCGATCATATTCTTATTTCGGGTGCTGCTAACAATTGAAAGATTCAAATTCCTAAAGAGAGTCTCATACTCTTTTCAATGAAGACCAGCAACATACTCTAAATTCCTTAGATTGGTCTTATAATCTAGTTCTCTTTGGGGAACTCCAATTGAGAAGGGAACACGCCTCAAGGAAGGGTCATATTCTTTTTAGTGTATCAACTAGGAATAATAAATAAGATCAAATAATTATGCCTTATATCCATACATAGTATAGTGAATAATTTCATCACCATCCTTACAATTATTTATAAGAGGGTTCTCATATTCCTTCTCCCATTATGGAGATCCATCAATTTATTCTAATGGGGAATGGATATCTGGATCGTGCTCGTATTCCTGCTCTAACTAGGGCACTCATTGTGAAACTGGAACATGATTCAAGACATGCTCATATTCCTATTGAAATAATATGGAATCATAATACAAAGGGTAAGGATATTACTCATTTCCACTTTTGGAAGGTTGATCACTAAGTGAGAGTGATGGATTCCCCTGGGAAGGATCTTATTGCTACCAATATTGAAGAATGGAATTCGAATATTCTAACTGCTTCTTAGCGGTGGTCTCAATTTTCCATACCACTAGACAATTCTCATCAATTTCAAGCAATAAACATACATTAATCTCATATCTATATGGAAATTAAAAATGCAGGTCATAATATTATATCCACAATGTAGAACTAGGCCCATAACTGAAATATTCATAAAGCCATCATCATTGAAATTATTTGAGACACATTATAATCAATAAAATGGTACACTGAATCATCAAATTATAGTCGAAGGATATCATTATTGGTATAGTAATCCTCATGGTAGTGTGTATTTGTATTGTTGGGACTCCACTTATAACATCTATCATGGTAAACCTCCCTATAATGATATCTTTCACGAAGAAGGAAATAATTACCTTTCCTAGACACATTATTATATATATGTTCTTAAAAAATACACACCTTCATATGGAGAGGTGATAAAAACATCATGGTCAACTATATATAGTTCCTCATTAATTATAGTAGCACTTATCTATAGTTATAAGGTGGCCTCAATAAACAAATTTTGTAGTCAGTGTTTATAGAGGCATATATGTCTGATGAATAGTTACATGACATAAAAATATGGATATAGTTATCTAAAAACCATCACCCCATTTTGTTTTGGCCCCTTGTCACTTCTCACTATGGGATCCCTGATGGGAGGCATAATGATTTCATGCATTATATAAAACAATATATATGGAAAACTCATCAGATTATGAACTATAGACACCTAAATTATATTGGATATGAGGGTCACCCAATAACAAACATACTCTATTTTTAGCAAGACCTAACTGCTATTTCGAGGGATCGTGACCCATAAATGAAATATAATAGTGTCAATATACAACAAGGTTTCCTAAATTTCATCACAAATCATTGTAAGTTGATCTATAGAACTAGGTCATATAATCTTGTTCATGGATGGGGAATATATGTAGCATTACACTACACCGAATACATGGAACATAATAACAAATCAGGTTTGGTGCATGTAATTTCATAGGAACTGGTGAAATAATGAGACAAGGAAACTTTCAATCCAATTAGATTACACAACCTAATTTCCCAACATTAACAGTGCCAAGTAATCGTGAACAGAGGGAGAGGATAGCTGACAGATCCTTGAACTGGGGCCCTGAAAATAAGGAGAACACCTTTTAAACATTGTGGAAAATCTTGTGACTGACTTGACAACATCCCATAGAAACTGAATCCCATCATAATCTTCCAATAATCATATATCTTACATGAGAATAACTTTTCCGAATCAAACAAGTGACTATATTAGTTTACTTAGATACATTCTAGGTGAAAATCCAACCCCTCGATCTGGGTGGACTTCTACCACCACCTCCACCTATCAAGTCATCAATTTACTAGAAGAATAAATTTAAATCTATTGAAACTTCCTGAATACTACAATCCAATGTTCATGGAAAATTTATATCTCAATATTCATCACCATGATCGTCATCTCTAGCGAAAGTCATGGGAAAGTCAACGAATGTTCCATATCAACCCCAACCCAATAGGATGGGGGGTATTAAATCTCAATTTCTATCCTAATATAAATCCATTCCTCAATAAGAATCCTTTATTTCTCATTAACACAAGATATTAATTCCCACTGGTCACCCGTATAGTCCCCATTACATAGGGATGGGGTAATTTTACTGATCATATCAAAAAAGGGAATCAAAATTTTCCACATTTTGGGCATGAAATCCACTCCTCCCACTAAATGAATAATTTATGAAATTTTGTGCACATCCAACAATCATGACTAGAAACTCCATCATGGTCAATACTCATAGTCTAATTTTGGAAAAGCGTATGATGAAGGAAAATAGGCCTCTTTATGGTTGAAATCCAAAACATCCCAATATTTAAAAAGGTTTTAGAAACAACACTAATGTAATATGGTTAGAATATTCATGTTACATTTATAGTAATGGGATGACTACCATTACCTAAAAAACCTTTTTGAATGTTTTCACCATCAATACAACATAATAATTTGTTCATGATGTAGGTGTAGAAGGATGAAATAAAAAAACATACCCTCAGAGTTGGATCTAGATGCACCAATTTAGTATGGAAGCACCCAGAAACAATATATTCTCCAATATATGGTACCTCAAAATATAATGTTGACACCTATTTCATGGAACCCTTCGAAGGATAAACGGAATGGAATGAATAAATATGAATCAACACCCAGAAGAACTGAAAATCCTACAAATTTGGAATATTTATCATGATATGAGAATGAAAATAACTATCAAGAAACTAAATAACATGATAATAAATGGAAACTATCCCATTTGGAATTTATTTTAGGAATGGATTAATATTAAAAATCCCAGTGCCAATCCTCCTAGAAGAAAAGCATCTGAGTTTCAAAAAGTCTTCAGATCCCAGCAGCCAGTCTATATAAATGACGAATTCATGGATGATTGATCTTCCCACCATTATGGTGATATAATATTCATTTCTAGTGTGATCACTTGGTCTTCCATGGGTTGAAAACCAATGGGATAAAAAATTTAGGACACCCCATCATTCCTCACATACTCATTATAGATTATAAGTGGTTACATTATCACTGCCTCCATAAAATCGCAATTTCATTGAATCCCTTGATACTAAAATGGATGAATTTGAAGGTTGAAGTACTCATATTCAGCATGAAAATAATCAATATAACGAATGTGTTGATGAAACATTACCCCCAAAAAAATTCATAAATCTATCATTCTCCACCATCAATGGAGTGGGAGACCCCAAAAAACATCTCACGCACTTCGTATCCCAATATGGTCAGATGTTATTCCGTAGAGACTAGTATGAGGTGACCAAGATGATGTGTTTCTTATATAATTTGATTGTTCTAGCCGTATTTTTCTATAGTATCCCCCAAAATAGTGTCTTTTGCAAGACAAAAATATCCACATCATCAATTCATTTGTCATTTTGGCGTGACTTAGTGAATGATGAGAATAATCAACCTGAAGAATTGAATGAAACACAAAAAAGATTGGGTTTCAATCTTGATATCCATACAGAACGATCTAACCCATTAATTCATCATCACCCCTTCATAAGAACAGTATCTTGAACTCATTTGTAATAATATCTGGGATGAGTTTCATACAGTTTTGATTCCAATTAAATATCCTCTTAGATTCCAGGAGTTCATAGAAACTGACCAAGTAATTTCTGCGAGAAATAATTTACTTAACCTGAGATAAATAATGACTCATTCCTTCAACATAAGAAAATAGGATTGGAATGGATGAAATAATTTTTATTATCCCAAAACTAACAGTGGTGCCCATTCAAGCACCATGGAAGGTCCCAATCCCCCAATCACCTCCATTAAAGCAGAATAAACAACACAATCTACACTGGAAAGAGGAATAAAGAGATCATAGTTATTAGGGAATTGAAAAAATGAGAATAAAACATAATCCTTCTAAAATGATAATGTAACTGGTTATTTACTTCCAATTATAGTGAAATACCTTCTCAAGCTATCATGGGCTAGGAATCCTAATGAGGTCAACCTCACCAATCATATCAACTATTTCCCTTTAACCAAAAGGATTAGTCATAACAAAATTGACTACATTGTTTTCAATGAATTAAAACAATGTATGGTTTATTAGGGAATGGTGATGTTGGATAACACAACATAACATGTGTCCTACATTACATTCACCAAGTCAAAAGATGAAGGTGATTGGAAAAAGGTTCCCCACATTAATGGGTTGATGCTCGACAACTAGATATGATGAAATTTTTTTGACAAAATTCATTCAAACCTAATATAATAGATCTATATAAAAAACAATTATATCACCTAGGAATGGGAAATTTACAATTAATCTAGAATTTTAATGTGACCATCATCCATAGGAATTGACATAATTGGAAGAGTCATTTTCTTATCTAATGCAAGCACTGACTCTTGAATATTTATTCTTGTGAACATATGAATCATTTTAACTACCCAACCAAATGAAACAGTCATTAGAAAATGAGATCATATTTGGCTATGTTAATGTGATACACTTTGGAGATCCCATATCTTATTATCAATATTCATCGGAGTGTGAGTTCTTTGCACCTAACTGGAGAATAGAAGGAAACATGCACATGTAACAAGGATAAAATTGAAAATAATTGTCTGATTGAACACTATACATTAGTCACATACAAAAAAAGATATATATTCAATGGAATGATATGGGAAATTACATCATCATATCTTGTAGAGGAATATAGGTCTCATATAACACTGCACTGACCATCTTCACCGAATCATCTTATATGTCCTCCTAGAGGGTTTGTTATTAATTGATCATCCCAGACAATGGAAATTGTTTTTAGGACTTCATTTACTTGATAAAAATTCTCCTGTAACATCTATACAAGCATCAGGCCCATTTAAATCGAATACCTCAGCTCGTAAGTATAATAATAAGGAGAAACCCCACCTTGGGAAGTTCCAAATTCCGACATAAATGTACAAAATTTTGAAATAGCTGGTTGTTGTTCCCCCCAAGATCTCAATCATAGATGTGCTCCATCATTAAAATGAACTCAGATAGAAACTCATTGACTCCCCCTAGGCCCAAAAGAGATTTAGATAGAATTCATTGCATCTGATGCCTATCAAGTGGATGTCGTGGCATCAAAATTCTCTATCACGATCTCGATCATAGATATGGTTCTGAATTTGTTCATCCAGGGGCACATTAGGCCAATATATGTTTCTTGTAAACTCAATGATGTTGACATCTGAATGATCATAATTCGATACGTTTCCCAGAACAATCTCACACTGATCCATACCCATCTACATTTTACATATTTATAAATAGACATATCTCCCACAATGTTTACATTTAGTTGGTATAGTAAGTGTGATACCGGAACTCTCAGGAATATCATAATCAAATATTAGTTTAGGGATCTCACCTCAAATTCTCTGTTTATGGCCATCTAGAAAACCACTACCCATATTGTCCTACTCAAAAGGCCCTGGATATATACCCATGTGGAATTACAATGAACAGTTCATCAGTGTTTGAAATTCCACATCAATTTAAAGGCCTACATACTACATGGTGATGGTTCCCACATCGAGTCCGGTGAATCCACATATTCTATGGTATTTTTTTCAAAAGAGAGGGTAAATAATCAATGGTGGATGATTATATATTTATTATAGTCCCCAATGGTTTGGAGACCACCGGATGAAATCCCTCAAATATGGTCCACATTGACTATGTGCTCCTCATAAATCTAGTTGAGCCAATAGACCCAACCCAAGATGTACATGGCCCCACTATATCCAGTGATAGTATAAAATAAAATCATATTTTATGTCTATCTTAAAAAACTCTTGAATGAGGGGTAATATTGTCTCTTCCCATTGTCTCTAAAACCTCAATAGTGAATGACATTCCTCCATATTTCTTACAACAACTAAAACATCCCCTAGAAACTCAAAGGTTAATGAAGAGAAGAATTACCAAAGGAACATACATCTTGAATTTAAGGTTGTTTTCCCCATCGATTCTAATGATATCAGGTTAGTGAATATTGGTATCAAATTACACTCATGGCCTTCAATAATTAGTTCCACCATTCCTCTCAAAGAGAAAGGGATGAACACTGCATTTATAAGGCATCACCAATACGTGTTCATGTGTAATTCTAAACAAAATAATGAAATGAATCAGGATGTGGCTAAAGACTACATTTTCTCACCCAATGACCATCAAGGATTCCGGATGATATTTAGGATGTTTTACCCCTCTGATGCTAAAAATATTGAGAAGGATGTAAAAAATTGTTCAATAAATTTTTTTTCTTATAAGTGGAATATTCAATATGGATAGCCTAAATGTTTCCTTTAAAGAAGTAGTATAGGAATATTTGGATCTCCCAAAATTTCATAGAACATAATTAAAACATCCCAAAGGATAATTTTCCTTTACATTCCACAAAACTCATTACTGATGAAACTGCTCATTTTCTATCCCTTCTCTTCACAGGCATGTATTCAGGATATAATAAAATAATTGTGGCCACTAATGAAGTGGAAGTCACTTCCTTCAGAGTACTCTAGGGGTTTTTTATACCAGGTCATAACCATTGGATTAATGAATACTGGCACCACATACTAATGTTCCATGAATAAAATATTCATGAACATATTTATAAGAATAGTATAATGAAATGTTGACTACATATTTATCATATCCCTACAAAAAATTTATCACATAATATATATTCGAACAATCATCTACAAGTACCAGTTGCATAATTTGAAGATGAATATATTGGAATTCACATTATTGGTATCATAAGAGATGTTCCTTGGATTTTTGGTATGACAGTTTGGCATTGAGATCAACCCATAATATACTATCTCTATTTTATTAATTTATCACCAATGAATCTCAATTATCTATGGGGGATCTAGGTAAGCCTCAATTACATTCCACATTTCATATCCATACCGGCGAAAAAATCTACCCCCTTCATCAAAATAATGAATAAGGGAATCTCATATCAATGGGATGATGAGTAACACCAATCCTTCAAGAGTCTCAAGAAGTATCTAATACACCCACCTATCCTGATGCTACCAGTGGAAGGAATGTTCTTCATATTATATATATCACACATATATGTCTCAATTATTCCCATATTTCATATAAAAATTATTCAGGGAGATAGAATAGTCTCCCCTAAATCAATAAAATGATTCTAGGTAATATGGAAAGTTATTATGATATCGAGAAATAAATCCTTTCACTCATATTTTCTATGAAATAATTGAGGCATTAAATTTAACACAATGAAGTCCACATGGCCTCTGGTATTGTTCCACTCATGTAAATCCTTGGAAGCCCAATATTGACAATTATTTTCCCTAATGGGCAGTCACTATTTCAGAAAATGACCTTCATTTTGTTTTATATATGTTAATGAATTGTAAATACAAGGATTATTTCATTTTACCACACCCTACTTTAAACAAAAAACATGAAGAGACCTAATCTCTAATAGATGGGGTTTCCCGTACCCATGACACTGCAAATGCATGGGGGATGTATTTTATTGCTCCTCCCAAATTCCTAACAACGAGAGAATATAATACTCAACATTGTATAAACATGTATTAGGTATTGTGTTTGTTTCTCCATACAATGGATTTTTTCTCTAATATTCATCATTATCCGATAGATGCGAAAATAGTGTGGATGAATAAAAATCCACATTTATATTCAGGAACTAGCCCAAAAAATGTAAATTAACTACATTAACATCATAATGGATTCAAAGAAAATGATATTGGATATTAACGTACGATGTTCCAATAAATAAAGTCAATGAATTGTCCCCTGTCACAGACAACGGACGAGGACTAAGTGTAGAATTACATTTTGAAATAATGTTTCATCATGTTACCCAATTATAGAATGCTCGT
Source organism: Viscum album (assembly GCA_963277665.1). Classification (NCBI taxonomy): domain Eukaryota; kingdom Viridiplantae; phylum Streptophyta; class Magnoliopsida; order Santalales; family Viscaceae; genus Viscum; species Viscum album. Next base: position 1,441,345,276 of record OY728145.1, on the reverse strand, counting down.
GTCGGCACATTGGATAATTCATACATAGTATTTTTGAAACCCTGATTAGAAGGAAGCTATATCACATATTATGCACTAAAGGATGGTCTCATTGATCACCATATGCAATATGGGAGAAGTAAACCAGAACAACACTACCCTGGAGTATGATAAAATTATATCCACCTCTTAATGGATGGTGCCTATAACTAGATATCATAAAAATGGGATTCGCGCTAATCATCTAGTTGGATGTGTAGGGATTTGAAAACAATATATCTATATTGGAAGGATTGAATGATAAAATAGCCCACTAAGGGAGAGGATTTGAATAAATCATGCTAAGATGCATAGAGAAAAGGGAAATTCATTCCATTAGATATGAAGTTCATACTAATTCTTTTGGTACTCATTATTTTGGGACTATTCATCCCCACCAAATTGGGAGGTCGGGTTACTATTATAAAAACATGACACACGATTGTGTTGAATTATCAAGGAATTTTTATGCATGAAAAATACACGAAAAAAAAGATCCACCAAACACTTGATTTTAAAAATATTTCTAAATTTCATTGGTAATATCTTGTATCGAGAATGGATGTTGTGGGGGCCCGATCACCTAGCCATGACTAAGTAGTTCTATCACATCCATACTACAACAGACATAATTTCCCAATAGGATAAGGAATTACCCATCAAGGATCAAAGAAAATAAAATCATCAATTTCATAAAGCCACATATCATCACTCTGATTAGTGTCCCTAACATGATAATAATAAACTACAATATAAAATTCTATTCTATAGAGTTAATAAAATTGATCCAAGAGTAAAAAATCGAGTCCAATCACACATCAATCTATTATATAGTAAGAAACAGATAGATATTGGTGTTCAATAGGACTCTATCCAATATACTTCAAAAGATGGTGAATGAGGACACCAATTCCTTTCAGGAAAACTCCTCCATGATTCATGGGCCTACCATACTACCATGTGTAATTACACAAAGGCAACACTATTTTAATTTTTGTAGAGGATTTTAGTAGTGTTTCCCATAGAATTCCAGCAACCTTCACTCTAAATAGGAATTTGCGATAAATATTAGGATGGTGAGAAATGAAAAAATATCATGGATGAATTGGATAGGTTAAATGAGAAGGGGTTGTGCACAAAACAGAACCTCATGGTCCATAAAAATTGGATTAAAAATTAATTCAATAAAAGTTTCTCCTACATTAATTAAATAAAGGATAAATAGTATTGGATATTATAACCCCAATGATACATGGAAAGAAACTTATGAAGGTAGATCCCCAATGGGAAGGTACCTATATCAAACATATGTTCTATTAAAATAGAGCATACTATCATGACAAAGTGGATGGGGGTCATGTCATGCCCTAAACAATGTGAGGTTTCTCAATAAATACATTACATACCTATTATCAAGTGTCATCAACCTAGAATAAAGACATTAACCTTCATAGCTTCTCTCATCCACGAAGTAATACATTAAACAACACTGTGTCTCTCATCCTTCCCACATAACATACTCTATACAAAATACATATTAACAATGATATGTTGAGCTTCATTGCATATCTCATTCAGACCTCAGGATGTTAAACTATACAAAATACATCCTGACCACATGAAATTATGTTCTATGGAACATGTCCTTTACATAAGAAGTTAAAATTCATTGATGGATTCCATATAAAATGTTGTCAAACTACATGGGAGGAATCATCAGACCAACGTTTTTACAAAAATGAGATAGATCTATAAGAAATAGATATGAAATTCCCTTGTCCCTATGTGAGAGTCAGATGCACATAAGGAATCACATCATCCAAGAACTACATGTTTATTCAGTAATATCATAATTGGATATGCAGTGATGCCCAAACCTCCAGGTCTGGGCCCAGTTGTAATATCTCTTTTCCACCATGTCAGGCGACTCTCATCCATACTGTATGATGTTAAAATGCTCAACTAATATCCTAACATCATGACACTAAACTACACTATTTCTGAGAATTATATGTGGATTAAATTCCTACAATCATAGGGTACAATGTTACACCCAAGCCTTCATTCTCGATTCCTCCCATAACATTCATATTCATCCACATTGAGTCACCCTTGCCCTTACCAAAAGTAGATAACCTGCATAATGGATTTCCTTAACTGATGAAATTATACTACATGGGTTTATACAACTATATATGGATTAATTCCCATTAAATTGGGATATGTAGGGACTCTTAGAAAATATTTCATGGTCCAACCACCACATGAAACAACATTCCCCCATCCTATCACTATCCATATATATTTGGTCAGATATCCCTTAACATTCAATGTGTCTCACATCATGCATACATCACATGGGATTAAAAATTTTGATAAGGGATTCCCCAGAAAATTGAGACATGTATTACCATTATAAGGTTATTAGGGTCCTGAATTCAATAAATTAAAAAGAATAATATGTTTTCCTTTTCATATAAAATTTAATAGGATGTACCATTCATGACATCAATCAGCACATTACTGTAAGGATTTCTAAGAGTTCCAATACCCTTAGTGTTGGTTTCCCACCACACCTATGTTCAATAACATGGTATAGATTGATTCTGTACGTCACAAAATATGTTGAGGTGCATGTATCACTAATCCTGGTACTGGATATAACAATTAATAATAACAATTTCCCCTCCTAGAAAATGGTTTAGTCCTACATAGGGGGATTACAGTACTAGAACCATATCTTTCTTGATTATTTCCACCCCATGACATGTAGTCACACCAAGACCTCCATTATTGTTTCCATCCAAAATATAATAATTTCACATCCATGAGCCGAAGTATTTTTTTCAAGACATTAAACTACATGGCTTCCCAAAAATTATTTCTGGCTTGATTTCTAACATCACAGGATATGTAGTGACACTCAGATCTCTAATCCGGGGTCCAACTACAACATCCAATGAAAAAATTCACCCCAATTTGCATAATCTCTAGGAAATACACTCTCATTTTTCCTATTTATGTGTCATATATATAAAGATCACCCCCATTCATAAAACTACATGATTATTTTTTCATGTCAGTTCCATTGTCCTTATCGCAGGACTTTAATATATAAGGAAAAAATACATCCATACCAAGTGAAAATAAAAAACATGGAAAAATTCATTACTACAAGTCTTTTGAAAATCAGGAAAAAAATTTCCCCACTACTGGATTGTTCATGGTGTATACAATCACCCATCATTATCCCTTCTCAGTGGAGCACATGAACCTATCCCCAACCAACCACAGTAGATGGCGATGTTATCATTTTTTAATCCTCAAAACCAACATACCACACTTCATGTCATGAGTTCCTTAGGTCCCTGTTAACATTTTAGGACCATTGGAATGAAAAATAGATATCTTTTATTGACCATTATATTGATAAATAAGGGATCTTCCCCACCAACATGAGACATATTGGATCTATATATTTGCTTTTTGACCCTTGTGAGTCTGAAAACACCATGGATGATCACAACACCATTGGTTGTACTAGGATATCCCTAGCATCATTTTCCAATGTCATTACTCTGGACTTAAGAATCTCAATCCATGATTTACCACATGTACATCATACACTCAGAATGATTTTGGAGAAATATTGACCCTAGTTATTCTAATTGGAATCATGTGTAAACATCGACTCATATTAGTTCCACATGAAACGTGATCTTACAATACATACACTTTGGTCAAATTTATAAGATATTAAGTTGTATCCTTCGATGGTCAAAATTTCCAGACCTCAAATTTCTTGTGAAATAAACACTAACCTTTTCAATATTAAACCCCTCAAAAGTAGGTTTTATATAAATTCATGTCTACACTCCTTAATCTATTCATATCTTGAGTATTGGAAAATTATGACTTTAATAAATGAGGAATGAAAGCGCATATGATCCACATTGTAGAACTAGTAAAAGTTGGTTCATGCTAGATGGACCCCTAATTCAGAAAAATATTAGAGTAATGGTTTTTTCACATCTCCTTTTAATTATAATGTGTTCAATAGGTGGAATCCAAAAAAAATTAGGGTTCTCAAACCCTCCATGAATATTAAATTCATCACAGATCACACATCATGATTTGAGTTTATTGGGTCACCATTAATCATTCCTGGCCCATGGAATATGATACCTAGATTCAAGGTACCCTTTGTTTGACAATAGATGGAGGCCTATGGGTCCATTATATGTACTTATAATCATCAACCCAATGTGTCACTATGGGGAAAATGATTTTTGATCCCTTTTATCCCTCATCTAACTATGGTATAACTCATAAAATAAGTGAATTCTAGGCCATTACTAGCATTATTGTCCCATATCAGCCTCACAATCAGGGTACATGGGACCACTATAACTAAGATATTCAACGGTTTCCATATCCTCAATGTTATTTATCTATGTTTTTTACCCATTCACAAAGAAGGAATGAGTATCTATATTCCCAAACCTCTTGATGTCTCAAGACCCATCATTCGAAACCATTGCGCATAGGGATAGTGTTTCACATAAGAGATTAAGTTCCACATGGTTCCATAACCCTTCATAGAAAACCCTTTATTTCATATGTAACCTCATTTTATAGACATTTGTGTAATCAAAAGTGACTCATAGACATGGTAATGTAGTGAATGTCAACTTTGTATTAACATGATTTCTATGAATAAGGGCTTTGACCCACAGACTAATATCATATAATCCATATCCCATATTCCTAAATTATTTCATAGAAGTAAGTCTCTAAAATGAACGGTATTAGAATGTCTAAGATAAAGGACCATAAACAATAGTGATATAAGGTTAAATATAAAATAAAATAAACTTCAGTGACAAATTTCAAACATTAAAAGGCCCAAACTATATAAATAAAGGTCTCATCTAAAAAATACTAAACTAAAGTGATAGAAGGTCAAATATAAATGACCATAAATGAATTAAATAAAACTTTTTAGGTCCATCATTATGGTTCCTAGAAATCATATCCCCATTTTCAGTCATGGGGTGGGATTGTGATGAGATATGGAATCCATCTACATAGAAACAAAATCATATGTCAGAAAAGGGAAAGAATCACCAAATGAAATTCACAACTATGTATGGTGTATGTGAATCAAATGACCCATATGTAAATTCAAAATCTCCTAAAGGAATCATAAATCTATTTCTTCATAAAAGATAACTCAGATCATATAAACCCACATAACATCACACGATTGCTCAAAAATTCTTAAGACACATGATCACATGATCGTGACATCATCACACATTCCCCATAATAGTCAAGTATTCATGTGGATAATCCAGATGATAATGGGAAACCTTCCAAGAAAAATTTGTAGCCATATCGTTTAGGATCAATCAATTACCTCAGATAGATTCGTGGTTGATTCAATCAAGCACATGAGAAAAGGATATTTTGAATAATTTTTCACTATAAGGTCCCATGACACTATCACATGATAATGTCTTACAGAAGTTCTTTTGAAAGGGTTATGTAGTGATATTATATCACAAAAGATCTGAGAGTTGGAGAGATGGTGTATGTGCCTACATCCATTCCCCTATTTATAGGTTCTCTTTTAGTATACCAAACATCACCTAGGTGACCATGTTTTCCCAAGAAACTGATTAGAGACACCTCAAATGTCTCTGTAGTGAATTTAAATTATATATAACATTATCATTGTCCCCATATATGTCTCTCACAAGTGGGGAATTTGTTTATGTCAACAAAATGAGCAAAAAAAGATCCATAAGGGAATACATACATACTAAAAGTGTATTAAATTCTCGAAAGAATGAAGGTATGGTGGATGAAACACATGGACCATGTGGTCTTCCAAAAGACACACAATCGCATCACCATTGGAAGGTTAGGTGAATGAGCCTTGTATAACACATGACCTACATTAGATATGATGAAACTCCTTTTTAATGAATCTTTATTCTTAAGAAGGTATATAGGATACTCTTTAATTGTGAAGCATCTACCAGAAGAGATCCCCAAGTCACATGACTTGTCATCCAGTTAGAATATGATAATTATAATAAAATCCTTATAAAATAAAAATGAAATCAGAAAAAGTTTGAAAAAAATTTCTATCATAAAAATTCATTAGATGGGACCATTGGGTTTTTATCAAAATATGAAAGACTAACTAAAATTATTCATTATCACACACAAGACCACAAGAATGTCTCCATCATCATGTGATGGGCTTCACACAAGTCTATACGATAATTCACCCCCTCTAACTCCATAGAAAAAAAATGGATTGTCTATGATAAATTCTCATTCATTACCATAAAACCAAGGCCAGTCCTAGAAAACATCACTAATGGAGAGATTCATTATCTTTTACAAAACTCATGCAAACTCCTGATATCCCAATGCATTGTAAAATAAACATATAAATAAAATAGGAAATGAAGAGGTCTTATTTTGAGGTTAAGATACACTGATTCAATACGAATGATGTTATATGACTGGGATAGTCACTATTAATCATGAAAATAACCATTGATAAAAAAATGTTGTCAAAAAGGACCCTAGAAAAGAATCATGGTCTCGTGAAGGCCCCCAAAAAATTCACCTCAATCTCAAGGAGGACCCTAGAAAATTCAACTTCGATCACACAATTCCCTTTAAATAGGAATCCTGATTATACAAATTTTTATTTACATGTCATACTGATCATGTGAAAACAACTTTTTATATCAACAAGATTAATAATGATATATTTTATTAGAAAAAATACACTAATTGGTGCACTAATAGGATGGTATTATTATTGTTGAATGTTAGGCGACGCCCCCCGAATAACCCAGGTCAGGATCTCACAAATCTCCTAACACGGAAATCCCTCCACTAAATCCTAGCCAAATAATCTGGATATGATCTTCACAAGGTGTGATATAATCGTGGTAGTGAGGTTTATAAATTCCTACCCCTCAAAACAATAAATGTATATTTTGATCGATTCCCTGTTGCACCCACATATTAAATTAGACTTCATAGAGTAGCCAATCATAGGGTTGTTATAATTTTCTATCATGTAAAATATACAGAACATAAAAATGGATTATGAGAAATGTATAGGCCTATTGTGTGATCCTTTTATATCATGAAATCCAATTCTATAATATTATGTAAAGGATGTCCCAAGGATCTATTTCATCATGAAAAAAAATATTAGAAAAATCTAAGGTACATATGCAATAAATGGTTGGAAGAAAATCTAAAAATATGAGTGCCTCAAAAAAAAGAAATATTTGATCATCCTAAATCACATCATATGAAAACCCATGTCATATGTCATCATTGAGACATGTTTCCCAGATCATGCGACAACTCCATTGAAATACTATTTAGATCATGATATGTCCCTCACAAGTGTTAACGAATGTCATGGACACCCTCATAGAATACCACCCAAGCCTCATGAAATTGTTCGACCTTACCATCTAGAACATTTTTTTATTCCATATAAGTCAACCAAATCATAGAATGCCACTAGTTTATTTCACGTGGGTCTCATGATAACACCAACCATGTTAGTCAAAATATTGTAATGGCCTCCTAGAAATGTATTCCAAGTGAGATGGAACATTGAATACATGTCCACCTAGATCATGAGAAGCCCTCCGTGAATTTAAATTTAGATCATGTGATGTCCTCTATGACAAGATATCCAGGTCTTGTGATATCATCTGGACAGGTCAAGATTGATTATGTGATTTCCCTCACACATGCCATCCAAATTATGTGACATGACTTAGATAAGATGGTAGTATCATGTTATTGTCTCTGGACTTGTCTGTGATATAACCAAGCATGTACAAACATCCTCCATCATATTTATTAGAAAATAAATGCATGTTAGTAAGCCAATCATGCATGCCAGGCGGATAACTTGGTCGGGTAAAGTAGGTTTCTCGATATATGATAACAATTTCCAACATAAATTCTTGGAAACCACATTTTGTAATCACCGATTAGTGACATAATATTATATTTCAAATACATTAGGGAAGCCCTAGTATGTAAGACCTAATAAAACTAAAATATGAGAAATCTAATTCCTTCACTAACCATGATACACATGATGCATTCTGAAGGCCTAAGATCAAAATGGAATCCACTATGGTGTATGTACCCATGTATTTAAAATTTCATCCATCAGGGCCCAATCATCCCCATGGAAGGAAAATTCTACCTTATCCATCAAAAGATAATAAATCAAAAGAACAAAAAGAACTATGATTCCTAATATATTCAAGATACGTAGGACACCTTCTTAAGGCACGAGATCCATATTGAAAATCCCATGGGTTGTACCTATACATAAGTCCCGAATCAATATTTAGTGAGACTAATTACATTTGATCCATTTTTCTCATAATGTGTAAGAATTGAGTTGGATTAAAGAGTTGAAATAGTCATTTCGTTCTCTTTATGAGACTCCACTAGTTAATGAAACCATAGTATGTAATCCCCAATCCTTAGAATGAACTAATTACCAAATACAATGGAATCCACCATGGGATAGGTCTATATGGGATGTTCTAACTATGAATACACTGATTTCTTACATAACAAGGATACGTAAGATGCCTTCTTAAGGCAGGATACCAAATAATATGTGACTATGTTCCCACATGAATTCACCTTATGTATGTAGTTAAAATTCATGGGTTTATAAAAGTATATGGATTTTTTTCCTTCTATAAGAATGATACATTGGATGCGTCATTATGGCCAAATAACATCCTCGACATTTCAATCCACTCTATACATGGTATAAAATTCAGATGTACTTGGAAAATTAATTTCAATGTATATGAAAGAGATTGTTAATGGGAAATGGATGAAGAACCTAAGATAGATATAGTCAGACTCACTAAATGATTTCATTTCACATGTAAATGGTTTAACCTATGATAAATTTGATTGGGTATGTAGTCCCATAGTATGATTAATATGATATTAAATAATATATCATTAATTTATTTGATAGTTCCTGAGTAGGACACACCCCCCCAATAGTTTGATCAGCCTGACCTCCCGATCATTCATCCCAGATATTTACCATGTTTCATTGGGACTGAAACCTAATTAAATTCCAACATTTGGAAAGAAATTTTTTTATCCAATTATATATGTGTGAACCATTGAGAGTTTATATGAAAAATAAAACATAATTTTTCCACCCTATGTGATTGATTCTATAGAACCCCCCCCCCCCCCCCCCCCACTATCAAACCATCAGACAATTTTGTTCTCACTGTGTTCAAGATCATTTCTGGCGAAACAAAAATGGAAAACCCAATGTAATATAATTAAACTATCGAACCACATTAAAAAGAAAAATTAATCAACATCAATGTTATCATCAAACCCTTATATTCCTCCTATATGGGTGATTCTCTTATTTTCTCAATGTTACATAAGTGAGATAATGATTAGTATCTGAAATGTTACTCCTAAAAAATAAGAATAAATACCTAGTTCATGTAATGACTAATTATATCCACAAAATTGAATGTTTCTATACTAATAAAGGTGTTTGGTAACTTATTCGGTTGATCCCTGATCACCCGTACTGGTTCGTTCTTACAGGAAGATTTGGGTAATCCTATCACAAAATCAAAGGTTTCATCATCTGATTTTCACTACATAGTGGGTAGAGGATATAGAATCCCAATAGACTTATGATTCTCAACATTCCAATCCTGATTGGTTAATCATCTTGATAAATATACCACTTCTTCCATCATCTTTGATGAAAAAAAATACCTTATACAGATACCATTATATTTTTTTTAAACAATGATGCACAGCAAATTTAGAGGGATGAAACATTATCATAAATATCTATTATAAATCCATATAAACCCATATTAATAATTAAAAAAATAATTTCATTTATACATCCAAGATTCTATCATGGTGTTGTCTCCATTATTCTCGCTCAAATTTACCCAAGAGATGATGGTAGAACAGTCCTTGTAGTCTAGCTTGGGTTGTCGAATCCAAAGGGACCTAAGAAGTAACCTATAGACACGCACATTCTAAGGACTGTTTTTGGCAATGAAGTGGCCAAATTGGGATGATGTTAGATGGGTCTAAAGTATCACTAATAGATTTAGGTGAATTCAATTTAAAAGAATGAGTTGATCCTAGGTTATCGCTCGGGGTGGATTGGACGTATTTCATGTTCAATGATTTCAATTTCTTATATTTGAGATGGGTTCATTTAAGGAGATAAAACAACATCATCAATTACTGGTTTAATGCCTAAACCCTTTAATACTAATCTCCTATACACTTGAAGGATAAATGTTTTGAGCACTTCAAGTTAATGGTTCGTATTTGGACTTGAAGTCTGTGGCCTTAAATTCAACAAGGATGACAGAGTTTAGAAATCATCAAATAAAAATCTCAATTAAAGAAGTGATTATACATTAATGGGGTGATAAATAACATCCAATACATCCCCTTTGTACTCCTTTGGATCAACCCATAAGTGGGTTAGCCATCCATTTATCTCATGGTTTCAATGGAAGAGGAAAGTAGACTCATGAGGGAGGAAATGGAGAAGTAAGAAAACCACAAAAATTAAATGATCACTCCACCGTTGTGTGAATAATTTCACAAGGTTTGGTGCGAATAAATTCACACCATGATCCAACGGTATCAAAGTGATATGAAGAAAAATAGAAAAAGAGAAGAATAAGTACTTTTATTAAGAAACTGAAGTGAATTGAACAACTTACATGTGAAAGACAAATTTGAGACAACAAAATTGCAGCATAACATTACAATTGAACAATGCACCCAAAATCACTCAATCCTCCAACACAACTGCCTTTTATAGGGATTGTTTAGCCCTTAGGTCGAGCCTCAAACAGTCAAAGTCTTCTAAATTAATTGGGGTAGGCCATAGGTGGGTGGAAAGTAAGGGAGAGAAGACTTCCCACCCTTGACCCGAAAAGGCATCCAGCTTGCATCCACCAAACAGAGGTGCATGAAACACCTTTTATATGGCCGTATTTTGGTGGGCCATAAAATACTTAAATTAATATCTGGATGTCCCCTAATAGTCTGCAAAATCACAGCTGAAAAGGAGTTATGGTTGGCGAGATATGGTTTAATTGCTGGGGTATTTGTCTGGGCCGCAGATTCTGCCCCATAATTGTTTCTCTAATTTGGGCCACCTAAATGAACACCATGGAGGCTTCATTAGCATTTGACCCTGAAGAGTTATTTGTTCCTATACATGTTATATAGCATCCCAAGAAATTTGGAAGTCATTGGGATTTCATGTTGGTCCCCACCGTCTCATCCGTAGGCTGGTGTCCAATATTCTTTCTCTAGAATTGCTTCCTTTTAATCACAAAATATCCCCATCATCTTCCATGAATTATCCATTGATCCCTGAATGAAACATGTCCATATTTGAGTTTAGATAAATTTAAAAAAATATCAAATTAAAATATGTATAATTACATTCCTTAAAATCAGATGAATCATTGGGTACTTTAAATGATGTTCAAATATGTACCACATAATAGTGCATTTTAAGAAGGTATTACAATCATAATGTGAAATGATGTTCAAAGTGTAAAATGAAATAAAATTTAGTTTATGAATAATAAATCACATGAATATTATATATATTAACACTGAATATTAGCCTCATTTAGTGGCTAATCACAGCCCCCAACTTGAGTTTTTCTAGTCCCGAGCAAAATATATCTCAACAATAGGAAATTCGAATTCCCTTTTCCAAAAACATTTTAATACACAATGATCACCAAAAAAACTTATACCAAACAATCATGAAACCCATAAAAATATTTTAATACAAGATAGTTTCATAAGAAGATACCAATCCCATGGCCATTCCTTTGTTCAAATTCATTGCCATATTTTCTCCAATATAAATTAAGTATAAGGATGTGTTGTGCATCACAATAGGCATGGGGGTTCATCTTTATTCATGGGGGAAATTACGGAAGTGCTAGGTGGAAACACATTTCAATATTAAGATGAGTATTCATTTATTTGTATAATTTTTTTGTATTTTTTTGTTTTTTTTTGTTTTTTTTTGTTGTTTTTTTGCAATTTTTCCATGGTAATTGAAGTTTCACTCAAAAGAGTCAACCCCTATAGCGAGACTTTGCCGATGACTCCCAGGCAGAAAGACCTTAGGGCACCAAGTGAAGCCCACATACTCGGGCATCATCTCGAGTTAACTCAGTCATAAACAAATTCAAATTACCTAAAATAGAGATAAAAATACTGACTCTGGGCCATACAACTATGGAGTCACGATCCCCATGTGCCCAAAGCCACGCATTAGGTCATTTCAATGCTCTACGCGCAAATTTTTTTTTAATATTTTTTTGAATAATCATATTAAACTAAAATTATTGCAAAACCTATGCTATTTATTTAGGGGACACCATGAACTTAAACTAATACCCCACTATCCAAAGGACGTGCATTGTGATCTTTTTTTATTTGGATGAAAATATAAACGATGAAATATCACATGGGACAGCCACACTTTCCAAAATCTATGCTCATGAAATTATACAAGGATTAAAATAAGATTCAGGGCATGCAAAATTATTTTATATTCAGTTTCAAAGTGTGCAATGTGTATTACCATGTTCAAAGTTAAAGGAATTTTCCTTTCCATTTTCACAAAAAAAAAATCAAATCATTTATCATTTTTTTACACAAAAGCATTTTTTATTTTTTCTCACCCCCAACATAAAATAACATTGTCCCCATTGTTTAAATAAATGAAAATTTAGAAGGGTAGAGGAAGAGAATGAAAGTTCAAAAGGAAATTGTAAATGAGGGTCTTGGAATGAAGTCACATGGTGGTTGAAGTTGAAACTCTTGTTGCTTCCTTTCAATCCCTTGATATCCATGTCACTTTCAGAGGTCCCTAGTAGAAAAAGGGAAAAAATAAACAAAAAAAACAAATTATATATATATATATATATAATAAAGGAAGTAAAATATAAGAATATATATATAAAAATTATAGAATAAGGAAGCACAAGAAGCCGTAGGTCAGTGCTAAGTGCGCGCCCATGTCTACCTTCGGTCCCAGGTTCGAATCCCCACGGCTTCGCCGATTGTGACGGGGTTTTCCCCACGACCAATGATGTGGACATTTTTTATTATTATATTTTTATTTATTTTTTTGTATTTTATTTTTTTAACCTACAAACACATAAAAATAAAGTAAATTAAATTGATGATACATTGTTTTCTTTTTAAATTTTTGGGTAAGGTATTACTCAAGGATCACACCACGTGTCACGAATGAATATTGTGCTCCCCTTTTGTACCCATCCATACTCATTATATAAGAACAGGTCAACAGTTTATTAATTTTTTTAGTTTCAAAATATCAAAATGTCTCATAAACCCTATTTAAAATATAAACTTGATTAAAACAACAAAATTATTGGAAACTTGAAAACCATGGGTTTCCTCCCATTCAACGCTTTGCTTAACGTTGTTATCCCGACATGGACACTAAATCTATTAATTTTTTCCTGGTTTGTAGGTTGGCTCAGTTAACTCAACATCTATTTCCTATTTATTGAATGATTCAATGAATGGCTTTAACCTTTGAACATTGACCTTGAAAATGTAACCACTTGTGGGATCTTGATTCTCTACTGCCACATGGGGGAATACATGATGTACTATGAAAGGTCCTGGCCATCTAGACCTTAACATTCTCAAATGTAAATGATGTTTTGAACTATACAAGAGCACAAGTTTTCTAGGTTCAAAATGTTTGACCTTGATATTCCTAGATTGGTACGCTTGAACTCTAGCTTTATCGATCCTTGAATTTTTATAAGCCTACATCCTTAGTTCCTCCAGTTCGTTGATATCTAATTTCCTTTTTGTTCCGACCAATGAGAGGTCATAATCCATTTTTTTAATTTCCCCAAAGACCTTATGCTCAATTTCAACAGGTAAATGACATGATTTTCCATAAACCAGCCTATATGGGGACATTGCTAAAATGGTTTTATATGCGGTTTGATAGGCCCAAAGAGCATCTAAGATTTTCTCAGACCAATATTTCATAGAGGGGTTGACAGTTTTTTCATGAATTTACTTAATCTCCCTATTCGCTAACTCAACTTGACCATTGGTTTGAGGATGGTATGCATTGGACACTTTATGAGAAATACCATACTTAGACATGAGTGAAGAGAATGGGCGGTTGCAGAAATGGGTTTCTCGATCACTAATTATAGCCCTAGGAATTCCAAATTGAGAAAATATATTCTCTTTTAGAAATCGAAACACAACTTGATGATCGTTGGACCTAGTGGGAATGGCCTCAACCAATTTTGAGACATAATCAATAGCTAAGAGTATGTAGAGTTATTCCCTAGAGTTTGGGAATGAACCCATGAAATCAATTCCCTGACAGTCAAATATTTCGACCACTAAGATAGGAGTGAGTGGCATTTGATTCCATTTTGTGATTGACCCTACGTTTTGAGACCTAGGACAGCTTTGAAAAAATGTGTAAGATTCCCTTGAGAGCGAGGTCCAAAAAATACCACATTGAAGAATCATAGAAGATGTTTTATTAGAGGAAAAGTGACCTCCACATGCCTCACTGTGACAGAATTTAAGGATGGACTCTTGTTCAGATTCTGGAACACACCTCCTAATGACTTGGTCAGGGAAGAACTTATATAGGTATGGATCATCAAACACATAGTGCCTAACATCATAATGAAATTTCCATCGAGATTGAGTCCCTAAGAATTTTATAATGACTCATGTCACTAAAAAATTTGTTATGTCAGCATACCAAGGGTAGTGTCTCACAGAGTATATGTGTTCATCAGGAAATGAATCAGACATAGAAAGGTGATTGGAGTTATCTTTGAATTCCATTCTAGATAGGTGATCGGCTATAAAATTTTCTACACCCTTTTTATCCATGATTGTGAGGTCAAATTATTGTAAGATAAGGACCCACCTAATCAGTCTAGCCATAGCATATAGTTTTTGGAAGAGGTATTTTAGTGCAGAATGGTCAGTGAACATAGTGATGGGGGATCCTAAGAGGTAGGACCTAAACACCTCTAATGCAAACTAAATAGAAAGTAACTCTTATTCAGTAGTGGTGTTGTTTATTTGGGCATCATTTAAAGATTTTCTTGAATAATCAATGACATAAGGAGTTTTATCACAACGTTTTCCTGAAACAGCTCAAACAGCAAAGTCACTGGCATCACACATAAGTTCAAAAGGTAGGTTCCAATTTGGAGATTTCATAATGGAAGTAGAGGTGAGAGATGATTTGAGGGTTGAGAATGAAACCTCACAGCTTTCTGTCCAAAAAAATGGAGCATCCTTTACTATATAGCACATAGGGGACCTGAGATTGAACTAAATTCCTTGATGAATCTTCTATAGAAATCAGCATGTCATATAAAAGACCATACTTCCTTGACAGTTTTGGGTGATGGAAGCTGAAAAATGATGTCAACCTTGGCTTAATCAACTTCAATCCCCCTACCTAAGACCAGATGGTCTAGAACAAGTCCTTCTTTAACCATGAAATGGCATTTTTCCCAGTTTAGGACTAGATTCTTTTCTTCACATCTTGAATAGACTCTCCCTACATTCCTCATACATCCCTCAAATGTATCCCCAAACACATAGAACTCATCCATGAAGACCTCTAGAATGTCCCCTACCATGTCTGAGAAGATTCCCGTCATGCAGCACTGGAAGGTTCCAGGGGCATTTCATAACCCAAAGGGCATGCGTTTGAAGTAAAATGTACTGAAAGGACATGTGAATGTAGTATTCCCTTGATCCTCTAGGGAGACCTCAATTTGATTGTACCCCGAGTACCCATCTAAGAAACATTAGAAGGCATGACCTGCCACTCTCTCAAGGACTTGGTCAATGAATGGTAAGGGGGAATGGTCCTACTTGGTGAATGAGTTTAGCTTCCTATATTCAATTCAGACCCTCCATCCACTACTCACCCTTGTTGGAAGAATCTCTCCATCCTCATTGGTTATCACTATGATTCCAGCCTTTTTAGGAACCACTTGGATTGGGCTCACCCATTCACTCTCAGCTATGGGATATATGATACCAGCATTTAACAATTTCAGAAGTTCTTTCCTTACTACATCCATGATATTTGGATTGAGTCATCATTGAGGTTGACGACATTGATTTGAATCAGATTCCAGAACAATCCTATGAGTCCCGGTAAGTGATCTAATCCTACGAATATCGGAAAGGGTCCAACCAACGGCTTTCTTAAGCTTCTTAAGGACATCTAGAAGCATCCTCTCATGATTGGATTCAAGAGAAGAAAAAATGGCAATAGGATGTGTTTGATTGTCCCTTAGGAAGGCATACATTAGTGCAGCAAGAAGTTCCTTCAATTCAAGATCAGGTTGGTTCAGAATGTCAACAGAAGATTGGGATATTGGATCATGTTCAATTTATTTTTTTAGAGTTTCAGATAGGATTGATTCCCCACATGTATAAGTTTCAGCTACTAGATTGGATTTATCATAATTAGGGATGGAAATTGGAGTGGTCTCCATGAAAATGGTTTCTTGAAAGGTTTCACTGATTGTTGGACCTATGACTTCATCATAAGAGCAATTAGAAAATGATTCAAGCCAAGGAGATAAAATTCTTTCATATGAACAAAGGAAATCAATCTCATGCTGACTTAAACATTCATCAAATATTCCTTTATGTTCCATGGATTCATTATCAATGCTTCCTATCATGTTTACTTCATGAATGTCCTCGTCATACCCTATTTGTGAGCTTTCATTATAGATGTTGAAGTCTAGACTCATGTTCCCAAAGGTGATGGTCATGTTCCCATTACGATCTCGGATAGAAGAGTTGATTGTTGCAAGGAATGGACGACCAAGGATGATTGGGGTTTGTTCCTTATTTCCTAAGTTTGGATGGTTGTCAAGGACAATGAAATCTGCAGGGTAGATGAAGTTTTCAACCATTACCAGAATGTCCTTCAAAATTCCCTTTGGAAACCTAATGCTACGATCAGCAAGCTGAAGTGTGACAGATGTGGGTTGGAGCTCTTCTAGACCTAACTAGCAGTACATAGCATATGGGATGAGATTGACACTAGAACCTAGGTCACACAAGGCCTTGACAACTCTGCTTTCTCCTAGTTCAACATTGATGTAAGGGCAACCTGGGTAATTCAACTTAGGAGGAATTGTTCCTTTAATTGTGGTACTCACATTATCTGCCAAAAGGACTTGATTTTTATGTGAAAATTTTCTTTTAAAAGTGTACAATTCCTTAAGGTACATTGATTAGACAGGTATGGTTTGGATGACATTGAGAAGGGGAATGTTCAACTTGACTTGTGAGAAGATTTCCCTCATTGATTCACTTAGTTCAGGCTTGGGTTTCCCCCTCATGCATTGAGGAAATGGTGCAGGTTGTGGGGTTGTTTATTGAAGAGTTTTTTCTTTCACATTGTTATTAGTTTCCTCAGTTTGATCTTGTGGCTCATTTGAATTTTAATCCAATTTTGAATCTTTTGGTGGGTTCTGAATTAGCTGTTCAGGTTTCTCAATTGATTTCCCACTTCTTAAAATAGTCACATCCTTTAGTTGTTCATGAGTTGTTTGAGCACATCTTGAATCTCCCCTTGAAGTTGAGGATGGAACCACCTGAGTAGGCATGGGTGCCTTTCCAGTTTTGATGGGTTGAAGTTCTTGTTTTAGGGAAGAGACTTCTGAGTTCATCCTCTCCATTTTTTTGCACAGTTGTTCTAGTAGTCTTTGTGGAACAGTTTGGGTGGGGGCTTGAGTAGGTTGGTTTATCCTAGGAGGATATTTTGGAGATGGAATGGTTTGTTCAAAATGGACCGGTGGCTATTGGTATTGGATAGGTTGGGTTTGGAACTGGTTATGGGTTTGGTAGTTCTGATGGGGTAAGGATTTTGTCCCTGTGGTTGGCTAGGTTGTTGGTTATCTTTCTAGCGGAAGCCTTGGTGGTCATTATACCTTGGATTGAAGTTGTTTTGGTATTGAGGCTTTTTAAAGGTCAATGCATTTACATCCGCTGGGGGTCCTCCTAAAAGAACATCCTTGATGGATGGAATGGTTGGGCAGTTTTCTGTCTTATGGTCATGTTTTTCACAAATTATGAAAACAGGGTCAACGATTTGGATTTGATGGACTTTCCTAAAGTCTATCTCTTCAACCATCCTAGAGAGTGCTACGAGCTCAGACCCGAGGCTTTCCTCTTCTCTAAGTGTATGAATTCCAGTAGTTCTTTGTGGCTTTTCAGAATAAGGTGAAGTTCCCCATGTTTGGTTTTTTTTTCATAAAGGCTTTCTAGATACTCATAAGCATCATTTGGGTCTTTGTTTTTAAAGGTTCCATTACACATCATGTCAATGAATTGTTTATTCCTTGCACCCAACCCTTCATAAGAAATTATCACTTATTTAGGAATAGAAAAACCATGGTGTGGAACCATGTTTAGAGTGTCTTTGAACCTCTCCCATGTTTAATAGAATGACTCTCCCTCTTTTTAAAAAAAGTTTTGGATACTCTTTTTAAGTGCAATTGTTTTGTGGTGGGGAAAGTATTTTTTTGTAGTTGGTCCCAAGAGTTTATGGATGATGGTCTCAAATTTTTTAGCCAATTTTTAGCTCGATCCATTAAATAAGAAGTAAATAGACACATCTTAGTTGATTCTAGTTTATGTGGGGGACACATGGTTTCTACAATGTCATTGAACTGTTTAATGTGAAGGTAGGGCATCTCGGACTCCATTCCATGGAATGTGGGAAGATGATTTAGGACATGGGGTTTAAAGATGTAGTTGGAATCTCCTAGGTAGTTTTATCTAATGCCTGAGGGGATATTGGTCCAGGAAGGTGTGAGGAAGTCATTCATGGTTTGATCAATTGCATTCCCCAAGTTTGGGGCTGCCTCATTTGGGTTTCCATTTTGGATTCCACCTGGGATTATGAGTTTGTTTCTTTGAAGAAATTCCATTGAAATGGGATCAATTTTAGACTCTAGAGTATTAGGAATATTAAGATCTATTGGAATGAGTTCCCTTGGTTTACTTGACTCCCCAACCCCAGGACGATCAACTCTAAGTAGACGGTTTGATTGATCACGGGTGTAGGCGGACATGCACCAAAAGAAATAAAACAAGAAAGGGAATAGATAAGAGAATTTGGATGAGAAAAGAAGAAATGGGGGAGAATATAATGGGTGTCTAGATGAATTACTTGGGTCCTCGGAAACAGCACAAAAATTTGATTCTCGCTCAAATTTACCCAAGAGATGAAGGTAGAACGGTCCTTGTAGTCTAGCTTGGGTTGTCGAATCCACAGAGACCTAAGAAGTAACCTATAGACACACACATTCTAAGGAATGTTTTTGGCAATGAAGTGGCCAACATGGGTTGATTTGAGATGGTTTTAAAGGATCACTAATATATTTTAGTTAATTCAATTTAAAAGAATGAGTTGATCCTAGGTTATCGCTCGGGGGGGATTGGACGTATTTCATGTTTAGTGATTTCAATTTCTTATATTTGAGATGGGTTCATTTATGGAGATAAAACATCATCCTCACATACTGGTTTAATACCAACACCCTTTAATAATAATCACCTATACACTTGATGGATCAATGTTTTGAGCACTTCAAGGTAAAGGTTCGTATTTGCACTTGAAGTGTGTGGCCTTAAATTCAACAAGGATGATGGAGTTTAAAAAACCTCAAAATAAAAATCTCAATTAAAGAAATAATTATACATTAATGGGGTGATAAATAACATCCAATCCAGCCCCTTGACATTCCATTGGATCAACCCATAAGTGGGTTATCCCTCCATTTATCCAATGGTTTAAATGGAAGCGGAAAGTAGACTCATGAGGGAGGAAATAGAGAAGTAAGAAAACAACAAAAATAAAATGATCACTCCACCATTGTGTGAATAATTTCACAAGGTTTGGTATGAATAAATTCACACCATGATCCAACAGTATCAAAGAGATATGAAGAACAACAAAATATGAGAATAAGAATAACTTTTAATAAGAAACTAAAGTGAATTGAACAACTTACATGTGAAAGACAAATTTGAGACAACAAAATTGCAACATAACATTACAATTGAACAAAGCACCCAAGATCCCTCAATCCTCCAACACCACTGCCTTAAATAGGCATTTTTGAGCCCTTGGGTCGAGTCTCTAATGGTCCAAGTCTCCTCAATTAATTGTGGTAGGCCATAGGTGGGTGGAAAGTAAGGGAGAGAAGACTTTCCAACCTTGACCCGAAAAGGCATCGAGTTTGCATCCACCAAACAAAGGCGCATGAAACACCTTTTAGATGGCCGAATATGGGTGGGACATAGAAGACTTAAATTAATCTCCGGATGTCCCCTAATATCCTGTAAATGATCATCCAAAAAGGAGTTATTTTTTTCGAGATATGGTTTAATTGGTGGGCAGTGTTTCTGAGCCGCAGAATCTGGCCCAGAATTTTATTTCTAAATTGGGCCGCCTAAATGGACACCATGGAGGATTAATTATCATTGGATCCTTAAGAGTAATGTGTTCCCCTACATATCTTATAGAATTCCCCAAAATTTGGGATTCATTGGGCATGTATGATGGGCCCCACCATCTCATCAGTAGGCTGGTGTCCAATCTTCCTTCTTTAGAATTGCTTCCTTTCATCACAAAATATCCCCATCTTATTCCACGATTTCTCCATTGATCCCTGAATGAAACATGTTCATATTGGAGTGTAAATAAATTTCAAAAAATATCAAATTAAATTATTTATAATTATATTTCTTAAAATCAGATGAATCATTGGGACCCTTAAATGATGTTCAAATATGTACCACATAATAGTGCATTTTAAGAAGGTATTACAATCATAATGTGAAATGATGTTGAAAGTGTAAAATGAACTAAAATGATGTTTATGAATAATAAATCACATGAATATTATATATATTAACAATGAATATTATCCTCATTTAGTGGCTAATCACTCCCCACTATACAATTTATATATCATAATTAAGCCTTAGCGATCAGATAACTACTCTATAATGTTTCAGCTGAAAATCATTGGTATAATATATTTTGAAGTCCGATTTAATAATCCTAGATACTCTAAAAATATAAATTCATGTTTTAGAGAGTTTCATAATCATATAATCAATGCATGACGCTCATATGTAACATATATGCACCTTTTGGCCCTTATAATTGGAAATGACACTTCCCTTTCATATTGTATATGACTACTTGATTTCGAAAGACATTGGATAGTTGACACACCTCCTCTGCCAAAGGATTAGTTCCCACTAAAAAATATATGCATCCGGATATTATGATTAATATATAGCACATACCTCTCACCAAATAGATATTAATTCCATCATCTCTAGACATGTACTACCCTCACTGACATCAAATCATGAGCAGTTTAATTCCTCTCATGAATTCTTAGCTCTCTGGAGCCCAAAGAAACCAATCAATACTCCTTCATCGGAACTGCTCTGATTCCAACTCAATATGCTTCTTAGTATACAATATATTTATATCCATTAAATTTAATGTTAGGATAGGTTATAAGTTTAGCCTACACTTTTTATCCTTAAAATCTATCTCACATGCATATGATGAAGAAAACATCACTCCCTTCTAGTTCCTTACTAAAAATAGTGTTGAACTACAGGATAATTCACATATGATGTTCCAAAATAATCCTCGAAATCCCAGTACACAAATAATAAAAAATACATTATTCAACCTCTCCTATGATAACATGCCTACAAAATTCCCTATCTCCACTATCACTCCAAACTATGAGATAACATGGACCAGTAAGTGAATTCATCGATCCTAAAACTGAATTTGGATAACATAGAATAATGATAATTCTCTCTTAATATACTGTAAATGATGTCATTATACTGGGAATGCGCATATACTAATTGTGAGTACAATAATATGCTATCAACAAAAAACACCAAAAATTGATCTAAAAAAGGATGAATTATTTATTCAAAAAGTACATGAATACCATTTGTGTGTTCTTCAATCCTAACAAAATCACCATGAAATAACATAAGAAATACAAAATCCTAAAAAATTCTTGAGGTATGAATGATGGCCTCATCATTAAATGGTGGAATCCAATTCTCAAATAGATTATGGGTAAGATCATATCACCTCTCAACTAATTGAATATACTATCAATATGTGGATGGGGATAACAGTTCTTGATTGTCATCTGGTTGAATCATTGATAATACACAAAAAAACCCAAACTATCATCATCCATGTTTGCAAAAATAAATAGATAATCCCACGGAAATGTACAAGGACCCATGAAACAATTATCATTAAGATCCTCTGATTGAACTTTCTACCCCTGATGATTTGTTCATTCTATCAGGTATGGAATGATTGACACAAAATTTTCTCCTAGGACTAACTCGATCATGAACTAAATATCCCAATAGGTCGGTAATGAATAGAACTATTTGTGAAGGATATCACGAAAATGGTCACCCACTATAATAAAATAATCTAAATTAACATCACCATCAACCAAAGAAATAATTGCAATTTATAATGTGAGCCAATCCACGATTTACTAAATTGGACATATACGACGAACCTGAATATCTCATTAACCTTGATGAGAGTAGCTATCTCTTACTGTAGATAGAAAGGTCAAAATCCTCAAATAATAGTCCACATGAATATATTATAGAACAATATAATCCATAATGATAATCAAATTTAACATTTTAATTTCTATAAAAAACAGTTACCAAATGATATGCTACCACCAATCTCTAGAAAACACACCTTGAAATATTTGATATTATTTAACCACACTCTCAATGGAATATTGATAGACAAATCCCCATCCCTAATTTACACAACCGAAGAAAAATATTGGACAAAATATCAGATAAAAAATAATGTGATGATCATGTATCAAACAACATGAAGTAAAGGGTAGATGATATATGAATCCAATCTCTTATGGTATAAGATCATGCAACCACAATAACTAGAGTAGACTGCATAACATGAATCTTATTATGCACTATTACAAATTCCCCAACCTACATATATTATTCTATTCCATCTAAATGATACTACCACTCATGCCCTGGGGCAGCATGTATGCTATCTAGACCTCATAATCATTGGGAACTCCAAATACTAATATATCAATGGGTAGAAGAGTCCTTTACAATCCATGATACCTATCATGATACCATTCCAAAAATATACTATTAAATTCCCCCCCAGAAAAATCTATAAGTGAATTAACCTACCACGATCATGGATCTCTAGATCAGGATGAGGACACTAAGGCATCGTGTGAACTAAATTTCCAAAATGAATCTACTGTAATGAAAACTTATCTTGATATGGTCTCAAAGTACCTTGCCTGATCTGCCAGCTATTTCCTTGATGAAAACTACCATAATGGAACTTCATGCTTCTAGAAAAAATTCTCTTATTTTCCATCAAATTTAATGGAGACTACTCGGTACTACTCTCTAATTCCCTTCTGTGATCATTTCATGATTCATCACATCTGGAAAGATACACCACTGAATGAAATTCACATGTGACCTAATCTTAAAGTGAGTCCCATCATAGAAACATCACTAGATTGGTGTAGATCATGAAATTTTCATCCAATGACTTCCATGATAAATCTTATTGCTACTCATCATACTATAGAATACCCCCAACAACACTTTGTAGTTCTACGATGAATATATTTAGAAAGATTCTCACTCATATTTGTGGGTTTCCCAATGTGCTTGAAGATCATCTTGATGGACTCTATCAACAAATTGATTTCATGGTGTACTCAATACAAAGTTAAAATTGATGGATTAGGTAGCTATAATTATCCTAGAATATCATACACCACATAAAAGGTGTAAGAACACCCCCTTTCCTTAGATCACATGACCATTAGGAAACATTCATCATCGGCGATTTTTCAGTTTTAGGACGGATCTTAGCTTCTTTAGAAAAGTGTGGGTGGTGGAGAATTTGGATACTCATTAGTGTTGGTGTTCTAGTTGGATCGGATTTCGGTGAGGCGTATGACCAACACAACGACATGAGGTCTGTACTCAAATTTAATACAATGGTAGTGTTTTGGAATGATGTCTGAAATCAGGTGAGTCTATTCTTAATTTAATTTAATCATTGAATTATTTCAATGGTTGGATTGGGTTATGATCAAGGAATCCTATAGTAGATGAATGGGTTTATATGGTGTCATACTTTCATACTATAAACAAAAATACATTTTAATGAGTATTTTGTGTCACTGAAGAAGTTCATCCGTCAAAGGGGAAGTATTGTTTCTATTGAGATTGATGAGTGGCCTTACCCATGATCCTCCTTGGTTCCCTTCCACTCCCATAGTATTCATAATTCATCCTCTAATATGGGTTCTTCTGTGGCATAGAAATTCCATGTTTCATTCCCATAGTGGTTCTTCTGGTTCATATCGGTTGGGATACCCTCATCAACAATGCTTCATTGGTGTGGTTGTTGGGACATTCGGCCCTATGTGGTGTTGGATCGGTATCACATGTCATAGAGAATCTACATATTCGTTATGTGGTTTCAGTGTTTAAGGGAGTCTTCTATATTATTCAAGGGCTCCCTTCTAGTGATGGTTCTGAAATTCACGTAGGTTTTTCAAGGTGTGTAGGTGTGGAATGTTTTGACTTCATGAAATGATTTTTTTGGTGTGTTTCTACATTGTGTCATCTACCGTCCACTGTTCAATGTATTTTTTAACCATTCCTCTACAAGTGGTTTCATCAGATGAGGTTTAGAGAAAATATTTTTCACCATACCATTTCTATTGGATTTGGATGTTTGAGAGGGTTTGAAAATTTCCATCGGTATCAAGCTCGTGCATCTCTGCATGACACAACTTGCTGAACAACGATATGATAGTGGATTCTGAACTTAACGATATTGTTTTTCTGGAGGGAATTTTCATTGTTGATTTAACTATGTTATATATCAAATTGGGAATATGTACAATCGGGGTACATTTATGCCTTCAATGTCTAGGATTTCATGTTAGTCCCCTCTCTACCTTTAAATGGGGTTTAATTTTAATAAAAAATTAATTTTCATTTGTGGTACTCAAATCTCTGCAATAAGAATGCATTTTCCATGCAATCAAAATGCTCACCATAGAACACATAATAATAATATTTCCAACTACATTAAATTAAAATTACCAAGATCCACAGAATTCTAGTCTTTCTAAACATGGATTTTATGTGTTTTATCATAAAATAAGATTTTCATTCATTTAATTTAAAAAATATGATAGGTATATCAAATCATGGTTCATATAAGGAATTATTTGTGACATAAAATATATGGTTCCCCATCAAGAAGAATGATTTTTAATGTAAATCATAATTTTCCAATCATGATTTATACATAGTAATTTCACATCACACTAGGCCATAAGTAGATATATTATGAAATAATAAAATCACACAACACGTTAATCTCCCAAAAAATAACATCAAATTCTTACATGAAAACATCACGAACAAAAATACCATCTCCAGGAAATCATTTTCCTCAGTACATCGGAATCATACTCTCCTACACAATCTTATTTTCATATCATGACAAATCCTAGTATCCTTTTTATCTTTCCAAAGTGTGGATGAAATAGAGAATAAACACTTGATCATATTATTCAACATTGTAAAATAGAATTATTTAAAACTCTCTTAGGTGAAAAAATATAGTTGGTTATAGGAACTCAAGTGTTCCACCCCTTATGCCAAAGGCTACCAACTAGAAACTGGAGTCTAGTGAATATAATGGGGAGACTACTCACTCTACTATAGTTTCAAAATACAAAATAAAAAAATAAATATCTAAGTAAATATCAGAAAATAGTAAATCATGCAACTGTGATGTAAATATAAGTACAAAAATAAAACAATAATTAATTATTTAATGATAGGATAAATTGTTTATAATTTCCAAAAAAAATTAAATTAAAAAAAACTATCGAAAAAGATAAACTCAAAGGGCCCTGATCTTGATTCCATGTTAGTTCAGTGTCCAAAATCTAACCCATCTAGTCGAAAACAATTTAATACAGAACATGAACGTAAAAGGAATGAATGTCATTTGACTATAAAATGCATTGTTGGTCTATTTCAAATGACCATAAAAGGCATAAAAGTCAGTATTTCATCAATATGATAAAATGATCAGTGCTATATCTTCCATGATATAATTCATTGAACTACATAGCCTAATTTCCTAGTCATAATACATTAATCTGTATGAGAACATAATTTTTGAATGACATGAAAGATCATGGTTCACATACTTGTTCCATATTTTATTACATGGTAAAATGTTGATCCATGTTTGAGGTAGTTACATTTCATGTTGTTGGTCTCCTACCACACCGTTATTCTAGTAATGTGTATGGATTGAATCTCCTCATAATGAGATACGTAGTAATTACTAGACTCCATTTCATGGGACAATCAATCATTTTGGAAAATATCAACGTACTATTTTCCCTATGTCAAAACATAATTGATAAGAGGAAATATATTCAATAAATATGTGTTCATTGATTAACATTCTAATGTGATTCTTAGTGACACCAGGAACTACCATCCTAGTTCCATCCATAGAAGTAAAATCCATATTTTCCTGCTGATGATTCATAAATACAAAAGGAACTTTTAACGAACTACATGTAGCTTGATTGCTTTCATAACACGATATACAGTTGTTCCCATACCCTTAGTCACAAGACAAACTGCAATTAAAAAAATTCCATCCTTTTCATTTGACCTGCATCCTTAACATAATAAATTAAACTACACAACTAATGTACTCTTCTCATTATAATAATCACAAAAATCATCTCAAGAATTATGTGTGGTGTGATTCTCATTCCAACAAGATACATAGTGATTCTTTGATATCCAATCCTTGCCCTAGTTACAACAAAATATGAAAAATTACATATCATTTTATATGGTATAGACTTGTACATTTAATCATTAATGATATAAACAAGGCTTGATTCTAATTCTAATGAGCTATATAGTGACTCTTGGACTATACATCGTTTCCTAGCCACTAAAAAACATTAATAACCTATCCATTACTTGTATATTCTTTGAGTGTTGGAGGAGAAATTTTACACTCATTATTTATCACCCTAATAATATATCACGTGGGATTAAGAAATTTTGTAATCAAATTCTAGGAAAATGTAAGACAGATCAACTTATATCAGGATGGTCATGCTCATAGCTAGAAGACAATAAAAGTAACACTATACATCTTTTCCAATGACTGTAAACTACATGAATTCATCATGAACTACATATGATCTGATTCTGATTCCAATTAGATATGTTGTTACATCTAGATATACAATCATGGACCTAGTCGAGACAAAATATTGGAAATAAATCCACTCTCTTATATTTTATATAGTTCTATATATGTAGATTCAATATTATTTATCACCCCATTCACGAACCTTATTCAAAAACCCTCACTTTGACCATATATAAATTCAATTAGTATGGGGGTTATTATTTTAGATCTATGTGTTGATTGAATATTTCTCTAGAAAGACTTTTTTTACTGCCAAAATCATATACACTCATCCATCTACAATTGCATTGTGGAACTGTTTTCCTTGAAATATTGACCTCCTGATGTTAAATGGTATTCCTAATGTCTTGGATTCCTATAATTAAAATTCATTATACCTCAATAAATACATGTTTCTTGATTCTCAATTTAGTGATATATGAGGTGGCATTTAGGATTCATGTCCTAGTCCTAGAAATGTGGTAATGAAAAAATCCCCTCCCTTCTAAATTAAATGATCTATAATAGAGCTAAAAATTTGGGATCCCTCATTTAGGGTTCCACCAAGGAATCAAAGACATCACACTAATTTATATATGGGGCTATACAAATCATGGAAAATATCATTCCAAATTATTCCTTTCTGGTCAAATGTGTCATTTCCACAATCCATATTCCAAATCATAGATGTATTCTAATCTTTAAATTCATTATCCAGTTATCATAAATAGAATATATAATACCTGAGGACTCTATTCATAACCATGATATAACATAGACAAGTTGGATTTGAATAAGTATCCCATAAAAAGACCTTATTATTGAATGTATTCCACTATTTGACTATGATATGATACATCATAGTTTGATTTTCATAAAATCACCTAAAAAACATGTTTTTTCAACCAGAAGTAATTTCTCCCTTAAAGAAAGTCTCTTTTATTTCCATAACCTTTGATGAAATTATCTCAGAACCGATATTTGAATTCTGTCCATGACTATCCCCCCCATACCTTCCCCTTGTCTTTTATCCTAATCCGGGTACCCCTATGATCATGTTCACATTTTCCTCCCTCATGGTCAAAGTATGTCTGAATGACCATGGTCTGGTAGACCCTATATAATCAATTTTTTCCATAATGTTTTGGTAATAGTGGAATTTCCTAAAATTATTTTTACCATATTTCTCTTTGTTTCATATGATCATAATATGATACTTATTTCCACATTATTGAGAAATTCTAACTAAAAATTCCCCACCCATATTCATGTACTGTCCTTCTCAAACCTAAAATATATGTTTGGGGAATTATGAATCTCCATAAAGTACACTATGTCTTAAGTAATAGAAATTTAAAATTCTAAAGAACCCCTTTTAAAAAATATGATGTAACATTATGTAGTTTTATTTTCATAAGTCAATCACATAATGGGCCTATTTTCTGGAGGATAAAACTATATAACTATACTGAAACCCAACCCATTTTGGATTGTATAAATTTTCCAAAATTAGTTTTTTCAACTAGTGGTAATTTTATCGATAGGAGAAACCTCCTATATTTTTGTAAGCCCATTTCTCCATGTCACTCTTCAGATATGGAGACCCCTAAATTACATCTTACAAAATTCCACTACTCATATCTGAATCTGATGGCACATTCTCAGATAGATTAATATGAATGGGGATAATTATTAACCTTTTGGTCAAAGATAATTAATGTAAACAATATCCCCACAATTTACATGTTGTTCAAATATAAACTACCTAACATAAAATCATAATCAAAAGAAGATAATCTTTACAAAAACATCATCTCTGTAAGATGATAAAATTCACAGTCAAAGTCTTGGTCACACAACGTTAAACTACACGATGCGTCAAACACTGTCAGAAAGGGTCCTTACCCACTATCATTAATCATTTATGAATTTTTATTCACCTTAATACTCGAAAAACAAATGTACAAGTGGTATCAAATTAATATCAAATTCCAATTACAAATTTATATTAATTATTAGACACCATCCTTGGGAAAACAACCCATCATAGTTTTGAGTAATCTAACATTCACAAACCCCCCGACCATGGGTGGAAGAATACCAGACATCATAAAATTTCATAATTATGAAAATGAAGTATCACAACCCATTTTGCACAGAATAATTCAACCACATAAAGGGATTATCATCTAGGGGATTCCACAATTTGACTGTGTAGTATCATGCCCCAATTGGATTTACATAATGTCACCCACAATATGGTTTTTTCAAGAAGTGTAAATTTCATTATCTGGAGAGACATCCTATGTTCCCATTAACCATTAAATTACTATACTCAAAACCTCCTTTTGAATTCTATCCATGTTCATTCCTTAAATACTCATCTCAAATACATGGTCATATTGAGAAATGAAAATGTTGCTTCTCAATACTCGCCCTCAAGAATCTAAAGAATGTCAGAATGTTCTTGTCATAAAATAATTTTTTGGGTCATCATTTCAAGGTTTTTGGTAAAATATGTTCAACCTAAAATAGGACTCACGTTATTTCATACGTGTTTAATTTAAACAGCCCACAAAAATTGACATAGTGCTCTATAGGATGAAACCCCTCAAATGGAATTCTAGATAAGTAGAGTCCCAGATCACTGGACCATCACATTATGTTTTTTAGGTAAATCAAATCTTGAAATGAAATGATTAAATCAATAAAACTATTCTAGGATAAAAATAATATACATAGGCCTAAGAAAATTATATGTCATTCCTACCATGTATTTTCCATATTAGACATAAGAAAATATTATGGTGATGAAAACAAATAGGAAAAGATTATACGCTAGTCCATATGTCCTTAGAAATAGTAAAACACCGCTCTCTAGGCCCCATGGATTAAAAAAGTAACACCATATATCCATAGTATATGTAGCTCCAAATATAACCAAATATTTTTGGGATACATATATGTGCCATATATTCACCATTGAACAAATTTTTTTCATGATGAATGAATATAATTCATGAGGATACTTTTGTCAGCTTCATGAAATGTGTTTTTTTCACCTTTCCATAGAGTTCAATATGTTATGAATAATTGGACACCAATTGTTGAGATTGAGTAGACATTCATCTGTATTATAGGGGAGGTGACATTGTATGTGTCAGTATGAAAAATGTCAATGAACTGGTCTGAAAAATTTGGAATTTGACACTCCATTTTTTATGGGGGTCAGTAATGGAACCACATGGACGATCCCTAATGTGAGGGATAACATCTTGACGAGGATATTGGATAGGGATGCGGGGGTGTATCACTCACAGAATAGTGTGGTGGTTCTCCCAAGGTTGTTTTGTGTGAAACGAACCAATGTTCCTCATTGTTGGAACAAGACCTATCCACACAACACAAATGGTATATACACCCAGAGTATGTCAAATTTTCTCACACAACCTATGCACTAGAAGTCTCACGCATCCCCCTATGTGGAACTAAAATCACATACATACCTTCATGGGTACCTATCCCATGAAACATTTCCTATCACTTATTCGAACAACCTCCTTTGACCAGGTTCTACTATTGTTTTATAAATATGACCCTAGGGATCCTCATTTTTTCAATGTAATATTCTGATGTACTCCCAGTCCACTACTCTCTCTACTGCATCACCTAGACCCTCAAAAACCCTCTGGGTAACATTCCAAACCTGATAGAAAATATGATTAATGGAGATAGTGGAACTAAAGTCCTCCTATGGTCTAAAATACATAACACATACATGATACACCCATTCCCACAAGGTTAACAAACACTGATGTGAGTTCCCCTACCCAAAATAGGGACTTGTGAGATTACATCCGGGAAAACCCATGGAGGCCCTTCAATACTTGAGAAAATCCACACCTGTGTTTTTTACCACGTGTTCCATATCCTAATGTACCTTCAACACATGTTGGCCTACCAGTGTGATGCTCTCTCAAGACACATAGGCATAAACTATGAGAGACCCCATTAGATTACCCAGCCTCTACCCTACACAAGACACCAATAAATCGATTCTCCAAGCCACCATGTTTAGGGATACACTTTATTTGGATCCCTCATCTAAGAGATATCAAATTGATAAATCCACTAAAGATTCTATACCTGCAATACTCTGGGTAGAGGCACACAATTGTGTCTCTTCTTTCATTATACAATCCATTGGTCAGATAATTCTTACACTTTTCCTACCTGATGGGCATGGTCCATTGGTTGAATTTGTTTATGCATCACCTCGACAATGATTACCCCAATCCTAGGGGATGTTTCATGTATCCCTTTGTTATAGATACTATGTTTCAGACCATGTCATTCCCTAGTTGTCTCTATGATCTGAAGCCCCCGATTCTAAATATGGAGGGTGAGTATCACACTTTGTTTTTAGCTTTGAGATAGATTGATATCATTATATTAATACCATGAAATAATTTTAGGGAACCGTTCCTAGTTTAATCTCCCAGCATTTCATATAGAACCTATTTTAGTTAACTTTTTCCCCATTCTCAGTGCACATGAGTCGTAGCTGGATTGATCACAAAATTTGACTCTCCTGGTTACCAAAAATAGAGTGGAGATTTGATCTTCAAATCCATTTTATCTATCTCTTATGGTATATTGTACAATGGTGGGATGAATGTTCTGTCTTTGTGACCTATTTCACCAGAATAGGGGGGATCACATTTTTTTCAGATAACCTAGAAACTCTTTTTCACTTAGAAAAATGTCTGTTGTGGGCGTATGGGTTAGCTATGATCAAAACATCGACTTAGTATGATTCATTTTTTTGGTTGAGAATATTTTTCTAGGTCTTCCACATTCCTTGCTTTAGTGGGTCCCCATAGATGTTAGTCCTCAATTACATGAATCCAATCTTATGTAAAATTGGATCATGTGGTTTATCATATATTCTACTTCATCTTTTTTTCTCACAATCCTAATTCATTTGGGAATAATTCTAAGTGTAATCCCAATACATTCCCAAATGGGCCTCATATTTTTTATAATCCCCACCCACATCACTATAACATAACAATGGGAGTATTTCCTTCTGTAATATCACACTGAACTGGGGAATCATATTTTGGAATAACACCACCTTAATCCTCACAAATGGATAGACTCCCTCGTGAAATAATTCTTTTGGGAGCCATTATATGTAATAGTATTCATAAAAAAACTATAAAGATTTTATTACCATATAAATGGGATACATATGAAGCCTCCGTGAGGTTCAAACTCATCACCCCGAAAATGAGCCTCTTATTCAGTATAGTACTCTACCATATCCATGAAATGGAAAACATTCCTAGTGTAATCCCCAACTAAACTAGGGAGTCTGCCTTAGGAATAAACCGTTAATTAATCAACTTATTTGTGTATACTCACCCATGAGACAAACCTTCTAATGGCCTCCATAGTCACAGGTCCCCAAAAACAAAATATGTGGGATTTGATTCCCTTACAAATGTGATTCTTAAGAATATTCCCTATGGTCAATACCCAAAAAACCAAATAAAAAATAATTATATCTAATTCACATTCCTAATGGATTATTATTCATGTTGGTAATCCATATACCTTCATGGATCCCAGGGTTGATTTGGCAAGTACCAAATCAATTCTTGACCATGAACCATTCACCTAAACATACACACTGTTTGAAATTAGAATAAAAGGATATGTCTTCATCACATTACTTTAAAAGGTATGATGGGACCCATTATGTTGAAATGAACTATATGGGTTCTGATTCCTTTTAGAAGGAAATGTTGGCTTTGGTGGCCTAGAACCAACTAATTTGTAATTTATTAATTAATAAATTCCATATCACATCTTGATTGTTCTTCTGCGTGAAAATGCATGTGATAATGTCCTAAGGACAGTTGTTGCATTAATGGGTCATAGCGGATCCCTGCTATGATGATAACCCGGAAGTGCCATAACATTGTTCCTGAATACATGTTCTATGGATGGATGATATTATTTGAGGGACACAAATAATATAGGTCATTAGGGGCGAGGACTCATAAAACATTGAGGCACCTTCTCATGGTGTTCTCCCTTGGTAATATCCCGGAGGATATTATGGGAACGAGACCTGCCAGTAGGAAATCCACATTTCATAGTGTCATTGGATGTTCCTATCTACGGACGTGTGTATTGGTCCTTATACTTAATGATTATTATTAATGGGTATTACAACTCGTGCACTTAGATGTATTGATGAAAACTTTGACGACGCACTGTTTATAGTGAGGTAGGATACGTTGTGTGCGTCACCAGTAATACTGCATTAATAGATAATGCGAGAAAGGATTTGTCCCTTCTGGTCCATAACAAAAGTAGATATCTCATGCCCTTTGGCGGAATTGATATAGCCTAAATAAATCCATCTCCATGGTATGGTATGGGCGAGTTCAATTCCGGGAAGTCAAAGAAAGAATAATTGAGCACATGGGTTTATGGAACTAGAATGCAACCCGCTTGATTAGAGATATCGAGACAAAGGTATTATATTACACAGTAAGCGTTCATATGTGGTGACACGTTATTTCGGTGTTAACTTCTTTCTCTATAGGTACCTTGGCATGTTGCTAGACAGTAACCTTGGACATTAGGCAGGATCCTCCTAATGACACTGAGAAAGTGTCCTAGAGGGTCACACACTAAGTGTGTCCATATATCTCAGTTAAATATTAATTTAACAAGTTAAATAAATATTATTCCAAACTGTGGTTTAATAATTATTTAAGGATTCCTGATCTCATTTATTTCGACACAAGTTATTCGAGAAAATATATTGTGGGTGAAATAATATATATATATTTATTAGCGAGTAATGCAGTTACATTTATTTAAGAAATAAATAGTCATTACTCAAGGTCAAATAAATATGGTGGAGGAAATAAATAAAATGGAAAAATAAAAGTACATGCAGTGTATATTTATATACACGCCGTGTAGTTTTTTTTGGGATTCCTGAGAAAATATGGTTTATTTAATTAAATGATATTAAATGTAATATGTTGGGCGCATGTCAAGTAATAATGATGGTCAACTGTCATTATTAAGACATGGGGTATTACTAAGAATTAAATGAAATGATTAAATGCTTTCGAGCAATCAATTCATTTTATTATTCTAAGTATTATAATCCGAAATTAAATTATTCTCAATGAAGAGAGCCATTATTGTGCACAGCGGATCTAAAAATACTCTCAAGACAAGAGGGAATTCCTTTTTTTTCACCAAGAACGCTTTCAAGTTACGAGAGCGAGATACTCCACCGGATCAAGGCGGTTGAAGGCGGACATCGCAAGCAAAGGCGCTTCCGTGCTAGCACCTGGATATACCTTCGGCGAAATCTAGAGATATGTAGAGCATGTGTGGATCACCGCTACAGTAATCCTACACATGGATTCTACGACGCAACGACGGATCACCGAATCATGACCGGACACATCCACGAAGAAAGAATTCCACCAAGGTAATTCTTGTGAACTAATTAAAATAATTAAAACCAACATATGATGATCCTATCTCTATGGTTATGGGATTCCCTCTTAAGTTTATCATTCATCATTCTATTCCGATGATTCGACGTTTTAATTCATGAAGGATCTTGGATTGAACATTGCTTAATGTTAAAATTAATGTGCGGAAAACCCACCAACACGCTTCCACTACGCCCAGGACCTACAAGTGGTATCAGAACGGGGTCATATCGTTGATTATAATTATTTAGTTTTTCGTTGGTAATTTACGTATTTAATAATTTAGTTATTTGAATTCATGTTTAATCGTTCTAAAAATCTAAATATCGAGATCCGTTCCTCCTCCCTCATTTCTCGTTCACCTCACAGAAACGATTTTTTCTTTTAATTTAGATTAAAATAAAAAAGAGGAACTCATCAGGAGGAGCCAAACGTTTCTGGCCGTACAACACTAGAGTACACGGCATTTATTCGGAAGTACATGCCGTTTAGTCTAGGATCAATATAAGTCCCCAGCCTTAAACCTTACTTAATATTGAGTTATTACAAGATTACACATTGAGGATCTTTTCAGGTTTAGAGTTTTAGAGAATTAGATCATAAAACTTGCATTACATTCCACATATAAACAAAGTGGTTACATAAAGATAGTATTCTTCTTTAACATCAATGGAAACATATTTAAAATAAAACATGGATTCTTTCTTGACACTTCCTTGACACTATCATCATATCATGTACCTTTCCTTTGACCTATGAAAAACATTTCAAAAAAACATGGAATGAGCATAAAAAGCTCAGTAAGGGATATACAAATATGGAAAGGAAACATGGGTACATATATACATAAGAATGAAATCATATTTTACCCATAAAACATAAGCACTTTAACATACCTTATCAAATCATGAATAAATCATAGAAATCATAAGACACAAAGGTAACTTGAGGCATTCATAACATTCTTACGTAGGGAGTAACCCTCTTGGTTACGTTTGGAATACCCATCACCGTATATTCCCTAAATCTATTCGGAGAAACCTTAACGTTTCACTACTTCGCGTTACCCAATTAATTGGAGAGCTATATCGGGCTCACCCACCCTTAGTTTATCACGGAACCACCCATCTTCAAAATAATGCCCAAGAACCTCAACATAATCGTATCACATAAAACATGCATAAAGGAAACATTACATTTCCACCTTTCAATCACAATATATCAATACAACACATTGATATAAAAAAATTATGAATAAAATTTTCAATACCAAATTAAAAGAAAAGTAAAACATGGTATTTATTTTTCTTTTTAAAAAAGGTATGGCTTGTAGAGGAAGCCGAAACTCAAATAATGGTCACGGCGGTGGAGAAGTCGTTGTCGCCGCATACGTACGACAAAAAAAATCCCTTTTGTCGTTTAGTAAACAATTCATATAAAAAAGATTCCTTTTAAATAAACCTAAAAGTCAAAGGGATTTATACACCGTATAAAAGAAGGTTGTGTATAAAACACAATATGCCTCAATGAAAGGAGATTGAGACGAAGTCCCATACCTCAGGTCCGACTTGACTCGGTCATTCTTTAATCTCCTGAATAATAAACTTGAGTTAATTTCTACTTGTTTAGGAACCTTTTTCAAGTTCATTAATCCTTTTATATCACTTATTGCCATGTCATGAACACTATGTAATTATTTAAGTTAATAACGGCCGTTTTAACGATCATTGGTACTTGAGTAAAAAATAAGCCCTTTTACATGTTGTTCATGTATCCATTATATCCAGAATGGTATTCATGATGTAGATATCATATATGTCATATATATCCAGTACATGCATGCATTCATAATATTACATAATCATTTAGAGGTAAGAAATGAAATGCACCGTTCATGGAGACGGTAAGCCGTACGTACGCATGAACGCTACTTTCATTTCTATTTCGTATTTTATAGAATGGAATCATATTGATATAAAGATATATTATAATTCCAGTATAATATCATATATAATATCATAGTTCCTTCCTTTATACATCCCACATATGGTGTTTAACGAATCAAATCACTTTGAGGGGGTGGTAGTCCGCACTTCCTTAAATGAAGATATCGCGTTTACCCATAATGGAAACCATAATGGTATGCACAAAATGAAAAATACATAAGCTTAAGGAAAACATAAACATATTATATATCATATATAAATATAGTGACATCTTAATGTCCACCTTTGATGGTGTTAAAAGAATGCTGAACAATCATCGTTTCGGGAGGCATAAATTCGCCATCCACAGAAACAGTATGTTCGTTAACCATTAGATGGAGGTGTGTGTAAGTGTAGCTCGAATCCTTCTTATAACAACATCCTAGTATATTGAGGATACTTGAGTTGTTAAAAAAGAAAATAATAAAAAGAGATTAGGGGGTTGGAGATGAAAAATAAAACAAAAGGATTCAAGTGAAGACATTACCTTAAAATCGGGTAACTCCCTTTGTTTTGAGCACAAAGGCTTCCTTGGGAAGACTTCTGCACAAATTTATGCTTTAAGGAATAAGAGAGAGAAGTGGAGAGACAAAATGGGCAGGGTTTGGCAGAGACAAAGGCTTTGGAAGTGTGGGTAAGGAGATAGAGGTGGGGGCCTTTTATAAGAGGAGAGGAGGGCCACTCTTGGAATGTAAAGAAAAGTCACTTTATTTTAAAATGGTATTCGGGTTTAAGAAATCCCACATTGATATAATTCGAGGATAAGGTGGTAAGGGTTATAAATCCACTCATCCAATAGGTTTTGTACATGTGTAGGTCTTAGATATTACATTATCTTTCCATTTTATTTAAATCGTTAAATAATGAGGTCATCGCTGCATCATCATGATGTCATTAATTATTTAATTTATTAAACGTCTAAAAATTATAAAAATATACTATGATGTAGGAAATCTTTTTATCCTTCCAATGACTATTTATATTCAAAACTATGACTTGTATAACACCATGTAAAAATTGATTTAGTAAAACATCTCATGTTTGTGTCATTTTTTACTTTAACATTAAATAAAAGGTATTTATGTCATTTTCCAACCGAAGTGGCTCCATGGGGTCCCCAAGTTGACCCATGGATTGTCTTGGTCGGTCATGACACATCCAATGAGGGTAGGACATGTGTCATGCTCATATCATATTATTAAAACATTATTTTTACCCTAAACTACACTAATTACCACTAATCGCGATTAAGAACTTAAAAGTTACTAATCACCAAAAAATTATTTTAATCTCATTGAACCACATTTTACATCTTAATGACAACCATGTATGTCGGATTTTTAAAAATAAAATCACAGAAGTGGAAATGTTTCATTTAAATGAAAAATCAGTCTCTTTAACTACCACTTAGTGGTTTCACTATTCATCAAAAATTGTAGTTTTTCAGAAAAATACCAAATCATCACCCTAAGCTATATTTGATATTCTAAAATCAAAAATGTTGTATATTTTATAAAATTAAAAAAAAATAAGATGCATTAATTAATTTAATAATAAATTCCCGTTGTCAGGACAAATAGCGGGTTTTTTTGAAACAATATCTATGAAAAGGTTGTCATTAGTTTATACCCAATTCCAAAGTGAAATTAATACTAATGACCACCATTGGGTTAAATGGTAAAAATATATTCTAATTTAACTTTAAAACCAATTCAAAAGATAATATAATCATATAAATAAAGTAGATTAAAAAGCAGTTTTGATGTAAAATGCAGTATTTTTTAATATTCATTAAAAAAATGAACATTGTCAGAAAAATACCAAAAATTCACACAAAGTAAATTTTGATGTCCCAATCATAATGAATAAGTTTATTTTGACAAAAATATCTTATAAAATTTTGAAAAGATATATTTAAAAATGGTTTTCCATCAAAAGGCAGTAAAACAATCCTTTTAAAAAATATTAGTATATTTCATGCTTAAGATTGGATTTATTTTCATTTTATGCCTCTAAAACACTATATAATTCACTAATAGACATAGATAAAAATATTTATTATTCATTACTTATTTGGGATGTTACATCCTTCCCCCCTTTAGAAAATTTCACCCCCGCAATTTATTTACTTATCAAATAAATGGGGGTACTTATCCCTCATTGTATTTTCAGATTCCCATGTTGCTTCTTCCATCATGTGGTTTTTTCACAAAACCTTTACCTGATTAATCACCTTATTTCGTAACACGTGCTCCATGTGGTCAAGAATCTAGAATAGTTGTTCCTCATAAGATAGGTTCTCTTCCAGCTTAACTACCTCTGGACTCAAAACATGAGATGGATCTGGCATATACATTCTCAACAACGAAACGTGAAAAACATTGTGTACCTGAGAT
Source organism: Viscum album (assembly GCA_963277665.1). Lineage (NCBI taxonomy): Eukaryota > Viridiplantae > Streptophyta > Magnoliopsida > Santalales > Viscaceae > Viscum > Viscum album. The sequence goes on along the minus strand of OY728145.1, from coordinate 1,441,305,765 downwards.
AAACTCGGAGGTAAAGCCACCCGGTATGCAACTGATCCAACTCTCTCAAGAATTTCATATGGTCCAATGAACCTTGGACTCAACTTTACTTTCTTACCAAATCTCATCACACTTTTCCATGGTGAGACATTGAAAAAAACATGATCACCTACCTCAAAAGTTAGATCCTTCGTCCTGTTGTCTGCATAACTCTTCTGCCTACTCTGAGCTGTTCTCATGTGTTTTTGAATCAGCTGAACTTTTTCTACCATCTTTTCTACCAATTCTGGTCCCATCAACTTCCTTTCACCCACTTCATCCCAGAAAGCTGGAGTTTGACACCACTTCCCATATAACACCTCAAATGGTGCCATCTGTATACTGTAATGAAAACTATTATTATATGAAAATTCAACCAAAGAAAGATGTTGGTCCCAACTTCCCTGACAATCCATCGAACAAGCTCGTAGCATATCCTCCAAGGTCTGAATTGTTCATTCTGACTACCAATCTGATTGAGGATGAAATGTTGTACTAACATTTAATTCAGTACCCAACGTCTTCTGAAGGCCTTTCCAAAAGTTAGAGGTGAACCTGGGATCACGATCAGATACAATGGAGAGGGGAACTCCATGTAACCTGACTATCTCTTAAAGATACAAACGGGATTGTTGATCTAGGGAAAAAGTATCTCGTATAGCAAGGAAATGAGAAGATTTAGTCAAGCGATCAACAATAACCCAGATTGCATTATTACCTCGAGATGTCTTCGGTAATCCCACAACAATTTCCATGGATATATTCTCCCATTACCACTCTGGCACTGGTAAAGGCTGAAGCATCCCTTTAGGGAACTGCCGCTCTGCTTTAACCTATTGACATGTCAAACACTTCATAGTAAAATCAGCAATATCTCTTTTCATTCCATCCCCCCAGTAATACTCCTGAAAATCTCTGTACATCTTAGTACTACCGGGATGAACTGAAAACGGGGAACTATGAGCTTCACATAACAACTCTCTCATCAACTGTGAATCACAAGGCACACACAATCTCTTCCCAAATCTCAAAACACAATCACTATCAATGTTGAATTCGGGCAACTTTCCTTTCTGAACCAGCTCTACCTTTTTCTACAACACACTGTCTTGCTTCTGTGCTTGCTTGATTCTATCTGATAGAGATGATCTCACTGATACCAGAAACAAAACAGAAGAACTTCCAGCACCAACAACTTTTATGCCAAAGTTAATCAAATCCTTAACCAAAGGATCACGTTCCAAACACAACATTGCTAATGATGCATTACTTTTTCGACTCAAAGCATCAACCACTTTATTTGATTTTCCCGGATGGTAATGAATTGTACAATCATAATCCTTCATTAATTCTAGCCATCTTCTTTGTCTCATGTTCAATTATTTCTGAGTGAATATATACTTTAAACTTTTGTGATCGGTATATATTTCACACTTTACTCCATACAAATGATTCCTCCAAATTTTTAAAGCAAAAACAACAGCAGCTAATTCCAAATCATGTGTAGGGTAATTTACCTCATGAGTTTTCAACTGTCATGAAGCATAAGAAATTACCTGATCATTCTGCATTAGGACGCAACCAAGTCCTTTCAATGAATCATCACTGTAGATAACAAACTCACCATTCCTGGAAGGTAGTGCCAAAACTGGATCATTCACTAATCTTCATTTCAATTCCTGAAAACAATCATCACATTCTTTTGTCCAGATAAACTTAACACCCTTCTGAGTTAGCTTAGTCATTGGAAAAGATAACCGTGAAATATTTCTAAAAAACCTTCGGTAATAGCCTTCCAAACCAAGGAAGCTACGAATCTCTGTTACATTTGTGGGTCTTGGCCAGTCTTCCACAACTTTTGTTTTTGCAGGATCAGCAGTTATCCCATCTTTAGAAACAATGTGACCAAGGAAAGAAATTTGTTGCAACCAAAACTCACACTTTCTGAATTTCCCATACAATTTCTTTTCTTTTAAGGTTTGCAAGATAACCCTTAAATGTCTTTCATGCTCCTCTTTACTTTTAGAAAACACCAAAATATCATCAATGAAAACCACCACAAACTTATCCATGAACTCACGGAAAATAATATTCCTTAATTCCATGAATACAGCAGGTGCATTGGTAAGCCCAAAAGGAATTACTACAAATTCATAATGGCCATATCTTATACGAAACACAGTCTTCGGAATGTCTGCTTCCTTTACCTTCAGCTGATGGTACCCCGATCTCAAGTCAATCTTTGAAAAATACTGAGCTCCCTGGAGCTGATCAAACCAATCATCGATATGAGGCAAAGGATATTTGTTCTTAATAGTGATGTTATTCAAGGCTCTATAATCAATGCAAAGTCTCATTGAACCATATTTCTTTTTAACAAACAAAACTGGAGAACCCCATGGTGATGTTCTAGGTCGAATGAAAACTTTCTCTAATAAATCTTGCGATTGCTCCTTCAACTCTAAAAGATCAATTTGAGCCATTTGATAAGGGGGTTTTGAAATTCCCTTAGCATCAGGAACTAAGTAAACAGTAAATTCAACTTCCCGATCTGGTATTATTCCAGACAACTCATCAGGAAAAACATCAGGATACTCATTTACCACTGGCACATCATTAATCTGAACAGTTCCTTTATTTTCAACGATGTGTGCAAGGTGACATTCATTTCAATCTTTTACAAGTTTCTCGGACTCATGATAAGTTATCAACAGTAAGGGTTCATTCTTGTACACAAACTGAAAGTATTTCTGAAAAGAAACTTCTTTAGCTCTACAGTCAATCTTAGCATGGTAAATAGAGAGCCAATCCATACCCAGGATAACATCAAACTATACTAGAGGTAGAACAACAAGGTTTGCAAGTAGGTTATTTCCACAGATAAGGATAGGAGGATTCTTATAAATTCTTTTTGCCTCAACATTTCCCCCAGGTTTTTTTACCAAAAGTTCAGGAGTCATTTCTTGAGATGGTATTCCCATTTTACTAGAAAAGGTTTCAGAGATGAAAGAATGTGTAGACCCCGAATCAAAAAACACGCTGGCATAATCTGAAAAAAAAAAGTACCTGATACAACTTCATTTGATGGACCGACATCTGTTGAAGTAGTTGCAAAGGATTTCAACACCCCTTTCTGGTTGTAGTCTTACTGCTTCCCATCACTCAAGCTCTTTGTCGGACACTCGTTTTCATAGTGACCCATCTCATTGCACTTGAAACATTTCACTAACTGTAAATCAAATTTGGTCTTACCTTCACCTTGATCTTTTTCAGTGAAATCACGAGACTTGTGTCCCATCTTACCACATCGGTAGCACTTTCCAGAATTCAGAAGACATTCCCCAACGTGCCTTTTACCACATTTATCACAAACCGTAAACTTAGTTTTCTTACCATCAGACTTTTTTGAAGAATTATTTCCTTTCTCCTTCCACCTCGGTCTCTTCTTCTGTTGGTTTCTATAGAACACCTGATCATCAGAAAATTCCATTTACACCTTCTCAGCACATCGAACAAGCTTTTCATAACTTTAGAACTCATGAGAAGCCAATGCCCTTCGATGTTTTGGCTTTAACCCTGAGTAAAAAACATTTGATTTTACTATCAAGGTCTCAGATAAAATTTGGAGCATACCTTTCCAATCGAGTGAAACTTTCTTCATAGGCAGCCACTGAGTATTCCATTTGCCTCAATTCCAAGAATTTTTTTTCCATCCTAATTCGAACAGCCTTAGGAAAATACTTTTCAAGAAACATACCTTTGAATTCATCCCAGTCGAGAGCATCAATCTCATCAGCGTCCCTGATATTTTTAACCATCGACCACCACTGATCTGCTTCTCCCTACAAACGGTAAATAACAAGACTAACATTTTGATTTTCTGAACACCCCATGACATCGAAAATCTTCTCCAGTGATTTAATCCACCATTCGGCTAGCACAGGGTCAGATGATCCTCTGAATGATCGGGGATGTTGCCTCATTAAAATGTTCCACCACTGACATGTTTCTCTGCAGTTGATCTGGCTGATCTCGTGTATGGATACCACCGCCATTTATTGATTGAGTCAATAGTGCCATTACTGCAACAAACTATTCAGTTCCAATTCTAACCATCTCAGGATGCTGATTCGGAAGGTTATTTCTTTCTGCATGCCTTCTTAGCACTGCTTCCCTGTTTCCTCTATGGAAAACCATTCTAAACAAACATGTCTTGATGAAGAAACATGGTAATCTTCAAATTCTATATCATTTCAATTTGACCATAAAAAAATATTTTTTGGATAATAATTTAATATAATTCTAACTCCTAAATTTATCTAAACCGACCTATGATACCAACTATATAGCCCCAGCCTTAAACCTAACATAATATTGAGTTATTACAAGATTACACATTGAGGATCTTTTCAGGTTTAGAGTTTTAGAGAATTAGATCATAATACTTGCATTACATTACACATATAAACGAAGTGGTTACATAAAGATAGTATTCTTCTTTCCCATCAATGGAAACATATTTAAAATAAAACATGGATTCTTTCTTGACACTTCCTTGACACCATCATCATATCATGTACCTTTCCATTGACCTGTGAAAAATATTTCAAAAAAACTTGGGATGAGCATAAAAAGCTCAGTACAGGATATAAAAATATGGAAAGGAAACATGGGTACATATATACATAAGAATGAAATCATACTTTAACCATAAAACATAAGCACATTAACATAACTCATCAAATCATTAATAAATCATAGAAATCATAAGACATATAGGTAACTTGAGGCATTCATAACATTCTTACGTAGGGAGTAACCCTCTTTGTTACGTTTGGAATAACCATCACAGTATATTCCCTAAATCTCTTCAGAGAAAGCTTAACGTTTCACTCCTTCACGTTACCCAATGCATTGGAGAGCTATATCGGGCTCACCCGCCCTTAGTTTATCACAGAACCACCCGTCTTCATAATAATGCCCAAGAACCTCAACATAATCCTATCACATAAAACATGCATAAAGGAAACATAACATTTCCACCTTTAAATCACAATATATCAATACAACACATTGATATAAAAACATTATGAAAGCAATTTTCAATACCAAAATAAAAGAAAAGTAAAACATGGTATTTATTTTTCTTTTTAAAAAAAGGTATGGCTTGTAGAGGAAGCCGAAACTCGAATAATGGTCACGGGGGCGGAGAAGTCGTTGTCGCCGCATACGTATGACAAAAACTTTCCCTTTTGTCATTTAGTAAATTCTTTGTATAAAAAAGATTTCTTTTTGAAAAAATGTAAAAGTCAAAGGGGTTTATACATCGTATAAAATAAGGTTGTGTATAAAACAAAATATGCCTCAATGAAAGGAGATTGAGACGAAGTCCCATACCTCGGGTCCGACACGACTCGGTCATTCTTTAATCTCCTGAATAATAAAATTGAGTTAATTTCTACTTGTTTAAGAACATTTTTCAAGTTCATTATTCCTTTTATATCACTTATTTCCATGTCATGAACACTATGTAATTATTTATGTTAATAACGGTCGTTTTAACGATCATTGGTACTTGAGTCCAAAATAATCCCTTTATAATTACATGTTGTTCATGTATCCATTATATCCAGAATGGTATTAATGATGTAGATATCATATATGTAATATATATATCCAGTAAATGCATGCATTCATGATATTACATAATCATTTAGAGGTAAGAAATGAAATGCACCGTTCATGGAGACGGTAAGCCGTACGTACGCATGAACGCTACTTTCATTTCTATTTCCTATTTTATAGAATGGAATCATAATTATATAAAGGTATATTATAATTACAGTATAATATCATATATAATATCATAGTTCCATCCTTTATACGTCCCACATATGGTATTTAACGAATCAAATCACTTTGAGGGGGCGGTAGTCCGCACTTCCTTAAATGAAGATATCGCGTTTACCCATAATGGAAACCATAAAGATATTCCAAAAATGAAAAATACAGAAGCTTAAGGAAAACATAAACATATTATATATCATATATAAATATAGAGACATCTTAATGGCCACCTTTTAAGGTGTTAAAATAATGTTGAACAATCATCGTTTTGGGAGGCATAAATTCTCCATCCACGGAAACAGTATGTTCGTTAACCATTAGATGTAGGTGTGTGTAAGTGTAGCTCGAATCCTTCATATAACAACATCCTAGTATATTTAGGATACTAGATTTTTTACAAGAGAAAATAATAAAAAGATTTTAGGGGGTTGGAGAAGCAAAATAAAACAAAAGGACTTAAGTGAAGACATTACCTTAAAATCGGGTAAATCCCTTTGGTTTGAGCTCAAAGGATTCCTTGGGAAGACTTCTGCCCAAAGTTAGGCTTTAAGGAGTAAGAGATGGAATTCTAGAGACAAAATGGGCAGGGGTTGGCCGAGCCAAAGGCTTTGGAAGTGTGGGTAAGGAGGTAGAGGTGGGGGCCTTTTATAAGAGGAGAGGAGGGGCACTCTTGGAAAGTAAAGAAAAGTCACTTTATTTTAAAATGGAATTCGGATTTAAGAGGTCCCACATTGATATAATTAGAGGATAAGGTGATAAGGGTTCTAAATACACTCATCCAATAGTTTTTGGACATGTTTAGGTCTTAGATATTACATTATCTTTCCATTTTATTTAAATCGTTAAATAATGAGGTCATCGCTGCAACATCATGACGTCATGAATAATTTAATTTATTTAACGTCTAAAAATTATAAAAAAAATACTATGATGTAGGAAATTTTTTTAGATTTCCAATTACTATTTATAGTCAAAACTATGACTTGTATAACCCCATGTAAAAATTGATTTAGTAAAACATCTCATGTTTGTGTCAATTTTTACTTTAACATTAAATAAAAGGTATTTATGTCATTTTCCAACCAAAGTGGCTCCATGGGGTCCCCAAGTTTACCCATGGATTGTCTTGGTCCGCCATGACACATCCAAGGAGGGTAGGACATGTGTCAGGCTCATCTCATATTATTAAAACATTATTTTTACCCTAAACTACACTAATTACCACTAATCGCGATTAAGAACTTAAAAGTTACTATTCACCAAAAAATTATTTTAATCTCATTGAACCACATTTTACTTCTTAATGACAACCATTTATGTCGGATTTTTGAAAATCAAATTACAGAAGTGACAAAGTTTCATTTAAACGAAAAACCAGTCTCTTTAACTACCACTTAGTAGTTTCACTATTCATCAAAAATTGAAGTTTTTCAGAAAAATACAAAACATCACCCTAAGATATATTTGATATTATAAATTCCAAAATGTTTTCTATTTTAAGAAATTAAAAACATATAAGATTCATTAATTAATTTAATAATTAATTCCCGCTGTCATGACAAATAGCGGGTTTTTTTGAAACAATATCTATGAAAATTTTGGCATTAGTTTATGCCAAATTCCAAAGTGAAATTAATCCTAATGACGACCATTAGATTAAATGGAAAAAATTTATTCTAATTTAACTTTAAAACCAATTAAAAAGATAATATAATCATATAAATAAAGTAGATTAAAAATCATTTTTGATGTAAAATGCAGTATTTTTCGCTATTCATTAAAAAAATGAACACTGTCAGAAAAATACCAAAAATTCACACAAAGTAAATTTTGATGTTCCAATAAAAAAGAATAAGTTTATTTTAAAAAACATAGCTTATAAAATTATCAAAAAATATATTTAAAAAGGTTTTCCATCAAAAGGCTGCAAAACAATCCTTTTAAAAAATATTAGTGTATTCCATGCTTAAGATTGGATTTATTTTCATTTTATGCCTCTAAAACACTATCTAATTCACTAATAGACATAGATAAATATATATATTATTCATTACTTACTTGGTATGTTACAATCAATGCATTGAAAAATCCGCCAAATCAGGCCGTGTATTGGATTCTTTCTAAGAATTTAAGACCTCGTGTGTTGACCAGAAACATGTGGAAGATGGTTTCCGAATTACACGTCGTGTGGTCCAATGAACACGGCGTGAAGTCCCATCGGGTTAGGGTTGGGCTGTGTACCCCGTACATGGCTTACCCGGTTGGAAACCATGTATTGCCGAAACTACACGGCGTGTGTCCCACATAACACACCTTGTACTCCGAAAATTTCTAAAGTACATAAACACGCCATGTCCCCAGGCGTGTACTTCAGATGGACGGTGAAGAAAAGTACACACCGTGTAGCCATAACTACACACCGTGTACTCAACCAAATTACGCAGATTTATTAAAATATATTATTATATTATACAAACCCTTGAGAAGTGTACCATGGTGCAGGCATAAAGCTGAGGCACAACATGTGATAGGTGTTTTATATATATGTGTTTAATTTAACATCAGCGTAATAAATGGGAATTCACCGGGTTTCCTCCAAGGTACAAGTTACGTACAAGGATAATTTTAAATGAATTTATTTGTTTAAAATTTTGATGGATGAGAATCTCAAGGAAATTCAGAAAAAGGATATAAGATAAAATGATTGATTTATTAAAGATTGTTAACTGATTCGAGCATGATTTATCGTAAACAAGAATTATTAAAGAATTGAATGCTAGTTTTATTTCTGTATAAATATCGTTCCATGTATGGATGATCCTGAGCTAGACCGAGACCTTTATATGTGAATGGTTTCTTTTAATTAATTTATTTAAATTAAATTTGTCGGCCTTCAATCCATCTCCTCATTAATATGTAGGGCATGCACGCCCAAGGATTCTTTTATGTAAAAACCCCTTGTATCCCTCACCTGCGTGTGAGATAAATGCATATGTAATGCATGGAGCTCCCAGGCTAGTGGAGGCGGCTCAAGTCAGGATCCAAGGTGAAACCAATCCAAGGAGATACAAAGGTAGACAGGTGGAAAGCTGTAAACATGAACCCGAAAGGTTCAAGGTGTTTCTCCCCTAGGTCTTGGGTTAGTTTATCAACCACTAGATAAACTAACCAATAGAAAAGCTCATGATCATACCATTTATTTTATTTCTGTTAGTTTCATGGTTTATTTATTGTGGGTGTGTTGTCACGATCACACAATTAATGAATTAAATGAGCATGCAAGATAGAACTAAAATTAAACTGGGTTATACATAAATATTATCTTAGACATGGTAAATCAATTAAGTATATCCCACTTAATATTAACAAGAATGTAATCAAAGATAATAAAATGGAAATTTACATATAACGATAAAATACCTCAAAATAAATATTTAGTTGGTATAGCCTTCCATAATCTTGGTTAGAATCGAACCATAGTTCAAAGTGCTTGACCAACCCTTGTTTGGGTGATTTCAATTATCATGGAATTCAAATTCAAGGTTTTGGGTTAACATGACTTGGTTCGCATCAAGGGTTGACTGCCACAGCAGGACTTGGTGTGACTAAGAGGCAAAGGTTGAGGAAATCCAAAATAAAAGGATTTCAGGATTGGGGAGTCCACTCAGCGGATCAAGGAGCTGCGAGTTAATGAATTTGGAAATTGGAATTCCTACCTAAAAACCTTCACGTTTCTTGACAAAACCTAGTTGGGGTAATGCGAAGGGAAATATGGATCCTTGCCACTAGAATATTCAGGCAACAGAATATTCCTAAATCAATTGTGAGGGCTATTAGGTTTCCATAAAATAGTGGGAGACTAATAAGTATTAATTTATTTGTCTCAATTTTGGTAATAAAGTACTAAACCTTTGCGCATCTTAATTTGTAGAAATGGAAAGAAAATGAATTCAAACATATCATTGTGCACCATACTTGAAAAAAACCTTCTCACCAACACCAATTTCGAAGAGTGACAGAGGCGTTTATGCGTCATCCTTCTCCCCGAAAGGAAATTGTATGTGCTGGAAGAGCCTATTCCAGTTGTGCCTGGGAAAGAGGCTAGTGATGAGGGATTATCTCTATACATGAGAAAAATGGATGATGCCAAAGATGTCCATTGTTTTATGCTATCAGCCATGTCTAATGATCTCTTGATGCAACATGAAAACATGGATGTGTATAGCATGATATCTCACCTTAAAGATCTCTACCAAGAGAAGGCGAGAGAGGAGATGTCTGAGATCTCCAATGCTTTGTTTACCACGAATCTTGGAGACTATAGGCCAGCTGGTCCTCATGTATTCAAGATTATTGGCTACATCGAATTCCTAGACATATTAGGGATTAAATTCCAGGATGAGTTGCGTACAGATCTCATCTATCCTCACTGCACAAGTCCTTCTCTAGCTTCATTGTCAACTATAATATGAGCACCAATGAGAAGAGTCTATCAGAGCTTCTGACCTTGATTCTCTGGGTAGATAAGGACATGGGGCGTGACAAACCCACGGTCCTTTTGGTTAAAAATAAAAGGAAGGAAAAGGAAAATGGGTCAAAGACATATAAACCGTCTGAATCCCCCGAGCTCCATCCCTCCAAGAAGAGGAAGATCCAAAGGCAGGGCAAGGAATGGGAGGCAGTGTGTTTTTCATGTGGCAAGCAGGGCCACTAGAAGAGGAACTGCACCCAGAAGCATGGGGACGCTAAAGGTGTGTTAGTTATCGAGTGAAATATTTCTATTTTTACACATTGGGTATTAGATACATCTTGTGGGGATCACATCTGTATTCAAATGCAAGAACCAAGTAGATTTAGAAAGATCTCCAGTAGAGAGGTGGATCTTCGAGCTTCCAATAGCGTTAGGCTGGCTGTGTTGGCTATTGGCGACTATAACCTCTCATTGCCAACTAGCATGATTTTGGTTTTACAAAACTATTTTTTTGTGCCTTCTGTTACCAAGAACATAATTTCTATATCTTGTTTGGATATGGATGGATTTATTTTCATGTTTGGAAATAAGGGTTGTCTCTTTTATAAGAAAAACGTATGTTATGGTATGGCACATTTGAATAATAGTTTGTATGTATTAAATTATGAAAACCAAGTGTTGGAAATCGATAACGAAACAAACTCACATGACTCATACATCACCCAGTTATGGAATCATCGCCTTGGTCATGTGAACGAGAAGCGCTTGACAAAGCTCTACCAAGATGTCTATTTAGACTCTATTGAGCTAAAACCACTTGATAGATTCCATGCTTGTTTACAAGGAAAAAGGACCAAGCCTCCTTTTGGTGGACAAGGTGAAAGGGCCACAGAGCTTCTAGGATTGGTACACACGGACGTGTGTGGACCACTTCCAGTAGAATCTAGAGGTGGATATTCTTACTTCATTACTTTTACTGATGATTTGAGAAGATATGGATATGTATACTTAATGAGGTATAAGTCAGAGTCCTTAGAGAAATTTACAGAATTCAAGAATGAAGTAAAGAATCAGGTTATAAGAAGATAATTATGATTTGATCGGATCGAGGTGGAGAATATCTGAACCAAGAGTTCATCGATATTCTACGGGATACTGGGATTCTATCTCATCTCACACCTACTTATACACCATAGTGAAATGGTGTTAGTGAAAGGAGGAACCGAACCTTGTTGGAGATGGTGAGGTCGATGATGAGTTGTGCGGATCATCCATTATCCTTTTGGGGATATGCATTACAAAATGCAACATACACATTAAACCAAGTACCAACTAAGGTGGAAAATGGAATTCCATCCATGTTATGGAATGGAAAGAAACCCACTTTGTCTCACACACGTGTATGGGGATGCGAGGTGTTTGTTAAGGCCTTCTCAAGAAACAAACTAGCACCCCGGGGCACGTAGTGTATCTTTGTAGGATATTCCAAGGAAATGAAACGATATTACCTCTATAACCCTCAAGACAAGAAAGTGATTGTCACTAGACAAGCCGTCTTTCTTAAGAGGGAGTACATCCTCAAGAAGGATAGTGGGAGCAAGATTGACTTAGATGAAGTTGATGCTCAAGATACACATGAGTTGGTACATGAACAAGTTCCACAGGTCCCCGTGGAAGAGGTTCCAGAAACAGAAGTACTACATAGGAGCTCAAGAGAGGTAAGGGAATGAGAGAGATTTGGTTTCCTAGTCACCGAGGATGGTGAATCATTATTGTTGGACAATGATGAACCTCTCTCTTACAAGGATGCAGTAGAAATATCAGAAGCTACAAGATGGCTAGAAGATATGAATTCTGAGATGGATTCCATGTATCAGAACCATGTTTGGGTTCTGGTCGATGATCCAGTTGATCTAAATCATGTTGGATGCAAATGGGTATTCAAGGGAAATATGGACATGGGAGGTCAAGTTAGCACCTATAACGCAAGGCTGGTGGCTAAAGGATTCAGACAACGTCAAGCAAATGAATATGATGAAACCTTCTCAAAAGTTTCCATGTTTAAATGCATAAGAATCATACTTTCCATATCAGCTTACCATGACTACGAGATTTGGAAAATGGATTTCAAAACAGCATTCCATAACGGGAACCTTCAGGAAGATGTATATTTGACACAACCAGAAGGGTTTGTGACAACAGGTGAAGTCAAACGGGTTTTCAAGTTGCAGAAATCTATTTATGGATTGAAGAAAGCATCCAGGTCATGGAACATTCGATTTGATAAAGCCATAAAAGAATTTGGTTTCATTAAGAACGAATGTGATCAATGTGTTTATAGGCGGTTTAATGGGAATGCGTTCATTATCCTAGTAGTGTATGTTTATGACATGTTGCTTATTGGAAACGATGTACCAGCCTTACAGTCAGTTAAGGACTGGTTGAACAAGTGATTCTCCGAGAAAGACATAGGTGAAGTAGATTACATTCTAGGGATCAAGATCATTCGTGATAGATAAAAGAGGCTGCTTGGACTATGTCATGTTACATATATTGACCAGATACTAAAGAGATTTGTTATGGAACACTCCAAGAGGGGATTGGTTGCAGTGTCACATGGATTACATATTTCTAGGAAAATGTGTCCTTAGACACAATAAGAGAAATATAGAATGAGAAAGATCCCATATGCTTCGGCTATAGGATCCATCATGTATGCCTTGTTATATACCATGTTTGATATTGCCTATGCACTGAGCATGGTAGGAAGATTTCTAGAAGATCTAGGAAAACAACATTGTACTGCTGTTAAGAATATCCTTATGTATCTGAGAAGAACTAAGGATATGTTCCTGGTGTATGGAGGAGACGAGGAGCTTGTCATCAGAGGGTATGTTGATGCTGGTTTTCAGACAGATCAGAATGATCTGAAGTAGCAATCTGGATATTTTTTCTGTCTCAATGGAGGAGCGGTGAGCTGGAAGAGTTCAAAGCATCCAGTTGTCGCCAATTCTATAGCAGAGTCCGAGTATATAGTGGCTTCTGATGCAGCCAAGGAAGCCGTCTGGATTATGAACTTTGTCCAGGATCTTGATGTGGTACCTAGTAGTAAAGATCCCATTAAATTGTATTGTGATAATATTGCAGTAGTGGCTCTTGCAAAAGAACCATGGTCACATCAACGGACAAAGCACATACTCTAGAAGTATCACCTCTTGATGTATTTTTATCAAAGGGGTGAAGTTGTAGTGAGAAGAGTGTCCACAGAAGAGAACATGGCAGACCCCATGACTAAAGACCTATCTCAGCAGAAGCATGAATATCATGGGAGGGGTAGCGGGTTAAAGGTTGTTAACAGTTGGCTCTAGTCCAAGTGGGAGTCTGTTGGAGTTTGTGGCCTAGAACCAACTACTTTTTACTTTATTCAATAATAAATTCCTCATCACATCTTGATTGTTCTTCTGCGTGACAATGCATGTTATAATGTCCTAAGGAAAACTATTTCATTAATGGGTCATAGCAGATCCCTGCTATAATGAGAACCCAGAAGTGCCATAACACTGTTCATGAATATATTTTCAATAGACAAACGATATTATTTGAGGGAAACAAATAATACAGTTCATTAGGGGTGATGACTCATAAAACATTGAGGCACCTTCCCATGGTGTGCGTCCTTGGTAATATCTAGGAGGATATTTTGAGAACGAGACCCGCTAGTAGGAAATCCACATTTCGTAGTGTCATTGGATGTTCCTATCTACAGACGTGTGTATTGGTCCTTGGACTTAAGATTATTATTAATGGGTATTACAACTCATGTACTTAGATGTATTGACGAAAACTATGACAACATACTGTTCGTAGAGAGGTAGGATACGTTGGGTGCGTCAAGAGTAATACTACATTAATAGATAATGTGAGAAAGGATTTTTCCCTTCGGTTCCATAATAGAAGTAGATATCTTAGGCCCTTTGATGGAATTGATATGGCCTTAATAAATCCATGGTCATGGAAAGGTATGGGCGAGTTCAATTCCGGGAAGTCAAAGAATGAATAATTGAGCACATGGGTTGATAGCACTAGCATAAAACCCGGTTGATTAGAGATATTGAGACAAAGGTATTATATTACATAGTAAGCATTCGTAGGAGGTGACACATCATTGCGGCGTTAACATCATTCTCTATGTATGGCTTGGCGTGTTACTAGATGCTATCCTTGGACTTTAGGGAGGCTCCGCCTAATGCCATAAGAAAGAGGCCTAGAGGGTCACACACTATGTGTGTCCATGTATCTCAGTTAAATAATAATTTAACAAGTTAAATAAATATTATTACTGACTGTGGTATAATAATTATTTATGGATGCCTGATCACATTTATTTCGACTCTAGTTATTCGAGAGAACATATTGTGGAAAAAATAATATATATATATATTTATTAGCGAGTAATGCGGTTACATTTATATAATAAATATATATCCATTACTCAAGGTCTAATAAATATAGTGGAGGAAATAAATAAAATGGAAAAATAAAAGTACATGCCGTGTAGTTTGTTTTTTCGGGATTCATGAGAAACTATTGTTTATTTAATTAAATTATATTAAATGTAATATGTTGGGTGCATTTCAAGTAATAATGGTGGTCAACTGTCATTATTAATACATGGGGTATTACTAAGAATTAAATTAAATGATTAAATGCTTTCAGGCAATCAATTCGTTTTATTATTCTAAGTATTGTAATCCCATATTACATTATTCTCATTGAAGAGAACCATTATTGTGCACAACATATCTAAAAAATACTCTCCAGACAAGAGAGAATTCCTTTTTTTCCACCAAGAATGCTTTCAAGTTACGAGAGCGAGATCCTCCACTGGATCATGGCGTTTGAAGGAAGTCATCGCAAGCAAAAGATCTTCCGCGCTAGCACCTAGAGATGACTTCAGCGATGTGCAGAGATACGTGGATCACGTGTGAATCACCTCTAGAGGAATCATACACTTGGATTCTACGACGCAATGACGGGTCACCGAATCGTGACCTGACACATCAACGAAGAAATAATTCCACCGAGGTAATTCTTGTGAATTTATTAAATTAATTATAACCAACAGATGATGATCCTATCCTTATGGTTCTAGGATTTCCTCTTATGTTTTTCATTCTTCGTTCTATTCCAATGATTCGGCATTTTAAATCGTGACAGATCTCGGATTGAACGTTGCTTAACGTTAAAATTAATGTTGGGAAAACCAACCAACGCACTTCCGTTGCGCCCAGAACCTACAACAAACATAGTAATCCCTTCTTATGGGCCTCATTCGGATATTAGAACAAATTTCATCTCCCTTCATGATGATTCACACTAGAGTGACCCACTGTGTGACTTATAACCAGTATCATAATAAAATGTAAAAATAATATCTAATCTATACATAAGAGGGTACCATTTATGGATTTCCTCAGACACAAAAGGATATCTTTTTTTATGGTGAATATTTGATATATATTGATTAGTATAAATTCCATCCATGATTTTTATTTACTATTAATTCAAAGGTGGCCCACATCATATTTGGGAATTATGGATGGATTCTGAACATATCTTAAATATATGATAGAGTCCTATACTAGGAAATAATTCCCCATAATAGGATGTGATGAGCTATACCTCCCATACTATCAACTAATATGTGTTCTTAATCATCATTTTTCAAAATCACCAATGAAATCCTGCCTTTAGAATGTAGGTCCCTAATGGATATGAAAAAATTATATTTTTCTTCTTCCAAAAAAAATATTGTTCGAAACCACCTAAAACAAACATGGTAATGTTTTTGAAATAAGGGTTATTAGATCAAAACAACAAAACACCATTCTTACCCAATGTGGAATTTTGAGAATGAAATAGATTTATAATTTTTAATAGTATTTAAGAATGAGAAGATTTATTGAATTTCATATTTAACAATTTCTTACATCATTTGTTTAGAATTATTAAATGGGTTTCAATGTATTATAATAATTATATATTCCATAAAAATTAAATTCTTTATTTTATATGAATTTTCTATAATACCATACATAGAGTATTAAAAATGTATAAATCCATTCAAATTAAATATTTGTTTTTCCAGGAAATATTATAGTATATTTTCAATTTTATATCTATTTTATCCTTTCTACCATGGTTGATGTATATATGATGTATATTTTGAATTTATATTTTTTTACAGTGATTCAGGATAAAAATACAGGTTTATTAATTGATTTTCCAGGTAGATTAAATGGAGAAATAAAAGTGAGATATTATCTAGGAAATCAACATGAATTATTGAACATCATTATAATTTTTGGTTGGTTTCCTATGCATGATTGATGTATTTTAAATGATGAACTTCATTAACAAAAATATAGAACTGTTTTTGTGAATGTAAAAAATATTTGGAAGTAATTTGTCATGAAGAAAATCTATAAATATTGTTTGATAAAACTAGTATAAGATTTAACATGAAATATATCGATCGTTAAACATGAATTGTACAACACAAAAAACTAGGAGTGCTACTACACATTGAACCATGTTATAATTTTTTTCAATATTGTTGTGATCATTTTGACTCGACTTCATCGTTAAACTCTCTACATATCATTACACACAATCCACTATTATATAATTTCAATAATTTAATAGTCTTACATTATTTTTTGTGGTATTTTTAACCTATATTTTATATATGAAATATATATTTTGTGTATTATTTTTTCATTCAAAACCGATACAATACTATAATAATATACTATACATAAAAATGTATGTCTTTTTTCATGCCTATAAGTAAAATAGTTTAGGATTTTTGGTTGTGCTTCATGGTAGAAATATAAATATTGAATTTTTATCTGAATCATTGCATGAATAATTTAGTTCTAATTCTTTGTGAATCCCCATTAAATAAATTCACTTTATATTGGGTCTTATACTTCTCACAATTAGCATTTTAAAAGTATACAAATGATCACATTGATAGGATCTACAATAATAATAAAAAAAATTTATTTTTTTCCCACTAAATAGTTATCTTGATTATAATAAATATTTGATATTTAATAAAAAGTTCAATTCATCCCTATTGAAAAGGAAAACAACTTTTCTATAATGAAAACAACATATCCTCTCCAGTTTATATAATCATATTAATTCTACTATTAATATTTATAAGTGATTAGAGGTAATTATTATCATGTCTATAGAGGTAACAGAACTCCAGGCCCATACAAACCACTAAGGATGTTCATGAACTATAAAAACCTATTTCAAATTCCTCTAAAAGACAAGAACATGAAAATAGAAATGTATGTACTAATCTAAAATATAACTACTCTAATTAAATAATACAAATTATTGGGATTTATCTAAACTATCTAAATCCAAAACTTCCTAACCATACAAGAACATTCATCTATAACCTTGAATTTAGGCATATTAGGATGGATATCTCACAATATAATCCAGTTTGTGCATGTTTCTTCAATACATAATCAAACATTTATTGAAATTTATGATATATTAGAATTATAAATGAGGTGACCTGATAATAGATATCTAGATAGTATTCCTCCAAATATTTTATAGCACTCACTTCCTCATCTAGTTGATGAGATAGGGAAACTAAAGAATATTCTCAAATCAGACTCCAAAATCTCATACTGTCAAGCTCTCCCACAGAATATAGAGAAACTATATCTAAATATAATCCACCAAATATATATATATGTATAATAAAAACATGAAAATAATTAATATTACACATCCCTAAAATCATTTTAAATATTATGATCACTATGAAGTAAGAAGTACCACTGAAGAGAAAAACCTTATAGGAGACTAACAATATACATAATATAATGTTTCTTATGTGAACATATTAAATAGAAATTAACATCAAGATTTTCTAAAAACTACTATATTTATTTTCGAAATTCAGCCCCCTTATTCTTCACCATTCTCCTATGTTGAAACATATTCAGTTCCCTTTTCTTGTAGTCCGCTTCCACTTCCTGGTCAACACTATTATGATAAATTAGAGCATCCTCCAAGATTTCCCCAATCTAATGAAGATGAGGAATCTTCCCACCAACCATATCAACATCACATAATAGATAAAATCTTTATACTATAATATTTAATTTATATAAGCTATATTAATTATAATTTTGAAACTATTTTAGATATCACACCAATTCAATCACATACTCAAGAAAGAACGATACATGAACCACTCATTGGTTTCTACTATTTTATCAATAGTATCTCACATATGACATTCATTAAGAATGAGGTTTTGGCATCAAATAACATGGGACCAAAAATAATGTGTCCTAGTTGGTCTCCCTTGTTACATTGTATGCTAAGATTGAAAAATAATGATTCCTTACCAAAACCATGTAGTCATCACAAATTCCTATCTAAAAAATCCATTACAACATTCAAATTAAGATATGACACCACTCTATCACAACTGAACCCGAATGGAGCAATTAATTGGAAAAATTGAAAATTATAGTTCCCCTCAAATCCCAACTCAAATAATTCTGGTGATAGTAACAAAGGGTATAAAAACAAATATATGGGACAATTTCCCCTAATAAATTATAATAACTTAACAGAATACAATTATCAAATACATTATGTAAATAATTGATAAAAATTTATTTGAAAATTAATTTAGAGGACATACAAAAAATAGGTCTCCAAAGTTGAAATACAAAAATGTAAGAGATATAGTTATAACTCTATCATTGGCAACGATTATAGATGATGTAGAATTGATCATCTTGATATCTAACTACAACATCGATACTATATATATATGTGTGTGTGTTTGTGTCTGAATACGATTTTTCATAGTATTATTCTCCCAAAAAACTCCCATAATAATATTGAAGAAGCATACTAATACCTTAGTGAATAGAAAATAAAAAAACATGTCTCCTAGTTTAGGTTAACTACCACCCATCATCACTAGTGCTAAAGCACCCAATAAAACATCTAGAAATAGTACCATAATTTCTATAAAGGTATTTTAAGTTAGTACTTCACACTTAATTCACAAATAATCAGGCCATCTTGACACCCCAATAATATACATCTTTATTCTCTCATCTCTTCCATAGTCACATGACCATAATAAAATTACATCATAAGTATAACCACATATCCACTATCATATACCCCAAACCATATCCAAATAAAATCTTAATCCCAAAAGTAATCAATAACTCCACACCTCAAAAAAATATATCATCCTCATCATTGAAGGGTAATATAAACATGAATGCTATAAACCATGTTCGCTCAAACATTCATGTATTTCATTTATAATGCATCACATCACAACAATATCATATACACTATAATCAATAAATTATAGTTCTAACATCATAACCTCATTCCATTATAGCCTATAGTATATCTTGTTGATAGAATGTGTATGGGGAATTAGTTATAAGTCTATTTTATTTCAATCATAGATTATTTGGAAAACACATGGAACCCATGTCCTTATATGGAATCGTTATGGTTACCCAAATCAGGTTGTGGTGGGTTTGGAATAATAAAGAATATATAATGAATCTAATATATTTCAAAAAACATTAATAAGGGTCAAATATCTATTATAATGAATTTTTTACTTTTACAAGAAACAAAATTTGTTCACAACAACTGCATGTCAATATCTTCTATAGCAACAATAAAAAATAATGCCAAATCACATCATTACAACTCAATAGCTATGTGTTAACCATATGCTCCCATTTCATCAAATAATTATACATATATTGACTTACTATTACTAGAAACATTACATTTACTATGTCCTAGTTTAATTTTTATTGATTTATATTTCAAAAAACAATCACTATTTTGACATTTAATTATTTTAATACACATATAAACAATTCACTCAAAAAATCCAACACATTATTATTTTCCATTAAACCATTCCTATTATAAATTTCCATATCCCATAAAAAATTTTATTATTTCAATACCACTACACATTAATGGGTAATTATGAAACATTCAATTATATCCTATCCCAACACCATATAAACCACCATATGATTAGACACCATCAAAAACATCAACCAATTCTACCACCATAATAACATTATCCACATCCTCTTTACATTAAACATTCCAAATCACAATAACAAAAACATCATAAAATCATTCAAATTCCAAAAAAGTAAAAAAAAACTATACAAATAAAATATTAAAAAATAATATTAAAAAAATATATTTTACCTCTAATAATATTTTTATTTTTTAAAAATAGGTAATCAATTATGGATGTTAATAAAAACTTGTGATTCACTTTACTCTATTTTTTACCCGTAATAAGTAATTAGTCTATTATGAATAGTTAAAATCATACCATAAGTAATAAATAAAGGATTCATAAAAATATATGTTAATAATCAAATAGAAACACATATGAAATAAAATGGAAAAACATTAAACACATGTGATGTATGACTTCCCTTCAAATAATATAATATAGTCTAGGGTGTTTATTAAGGTAATTCTAACAATCTACCCATTCAAAATGTAGCAACGAAATTTCCATATTAATAATTAATTAAAAAAATAGACATAACTCAAATAACATAATCCAACATAATCATCAAAAAATATATCACAAAAATGGTTCGAATCAATAATGAGACACCTTATGAAGGGAATCCCTAGAAACATACACATATCATTCCTTCATCAACCACTCAACATATCATCATACAGAAGATCTTTTAAAACATAAAAAATTGAAATACATGCAACATTTTGGTTAGTATTCTACATTAACTTTTATCCTTTTGAATTCCATTTAAATGTCTATTTTATTTTAGTGTCTTGCATCAGGTAACATTAACTCTAGATATCATTTTCTAGTTGGGGGATATTCTCCAATTTTAACTCTGAAACCATTACTTCCTAAAATCAAAATTAGTGGATTCTAATTTTATTTTTATTCCCCAAGATGCCCTTGTGGGGTCATCCTTCACTTCTCATCGATCTTCATCGACCTAGGTATGTTTCATTTATAGGATTTATCTTCAAGTGGTCATGAAATTTAATAATATGAAAAATATCATTAGAACCTCCATTCTCTATGAAGTTTCTACTATTTTTTCTCCACTAAAATTATTCACCAAGACTCCTTCATATTATATTAGTTGGATTTATGTTAATAATGAATATTCATTCATTTATATGATAAGAAAATGTAATTGTTATTTATTTTTAGGATATTCATTATCTAAACATATCATATATGAGTTTTTTTATTATGGTGAAGATATAATTTTATCATTGGTTTAATATATGATTTTATAGTGATCTTAGGGTGGAATATCTATCCTTCATATGAATTTGGATTCACATAAATAAAATATATGATGATATACCTATTTCATTTATCTTATATGGTTATAATGTTTTTATTTATAGTGCATGGAGTATAGTGGTTGATGAATAAATTATGGTTTTAGAAAAAATCTCAAATAAAATATTTTCAATATAACATATAACTAAATTGTTCTTCCATTCCATGTTTTTAATGATTTATTCGATTAATATACATATCTTCTTTATCAATTATATTGTAGTTTAAATCATTACCGAAATTTATTCATATTTTACATTGATACATGATATATTTATGAGTTGTTCATTAAAAATTCCATCCACATGTAAAATATATTATTAATTACTTGATCATGATCCTATTATGCTTATTGGGTATGATCAAGACCTAAAGTCGCATAAATTTTTATTATAGTATTATCTTACTATGATTTTCATTCTTGTTAATTTCTTCTGTTTATATTTAGAATGTATAAGCTTTTTTCATGATGTACTTTATATATATGTTTCTGAACCATGTATTGTAAGTTCGAGCAGAAGATATTTTGACTAGTTACAAATGATTTTTTGTATACATATTATATGTTTCTCTATATTAGATGGAAAACCATATATAAATCAAATATTATATATATTTAAATGATTCTGTTTAAATATATATATTCTCTTTTCTAGGAGAATATGATGCCTCCGGTGTGAGGACAAAATCAACACACATTATATGATCCAATCTAAGTGGAGAATGGAAATGATGGGAGGATAATTATAGATAAATATATATACTGATGTATGTGTTATATACATTATCACCTAGAGAGGATTATACCATCTACATACTATCAAAATACAGATCCCTTATATTGAAATTTTAAACTATTTTGATTTCGATCATAGATCAATGTATATTTTCTTGATGACAGTAAATAATTATAATAATTTTTTAAATTATGATATATTTTTAATTATTTAATAGAATATTGTGTATACCAATATTCTAGTACCCCATTTGATAGACTATGTTTTCATTATTTCACTACCTACATTATATGAATTCTAGAATTGTATAAATTATTTTATGACAAACTAGATGAAGAAGACAGGTAGCTTTAATGGGGTAAATTGTACTCCCACAGTAGTCATGTTTCATTAGAATTTATGAAGACATTTTCTAGGTTCCTAATAATGAAATTTTTTCTCACATGAGTGTATAGGTCATTAGACCATAGAAGGTCACTACACATGGTTTTTATATTAGAGAGTTGAACTGTTTCTGATATTATTTGATGAGTTAAATTATGTTTCATAGGGGTTTAAATGGTAATTCTTATAAAGGATCTCCCATTGGGTCTTTCTATTCTTTCCCCTTAGGTCATGTTTTGTTGTCACGCCTGATTTATATATAATATTTTCCATGATTCAAATATTTGTGGACATATTGGTGGTTTTGGACCACGGATTTATATCTATGAATGTTCATAGAGTATGGTGTCTCTATATGACTAGGTAACTCAATGAATAGGTGTTATACTAGAGAATATATATACATTGGATTCTGAGGTATGATTTTCTAAAGATACATGTTGAAATTTTAGTCTCTTCCTATATTTATTTTATTGTATATTGTTAAATTATCAAAAGAAAAAACCGTCTCCACCTTGTTTTGAATTTACCCCTTGTTTGTTTACAACCACTATTGATCAAGATGTTCACCTAAGGAATTATGTGGAATTGGATGATTTCCATTCAGGTATCCATGATGGGTTGTTAAAAAAATATTTTAAAGATATTTAAGGGATCATGGTTATGTGATTAAAAGTATCGGGGAGATAAAACTATTATGGGATAATGAAGTAATATATATATATATACATGTAATACATTTCAATGGTGGATGTTTGAGAAATAAATGTTAGAATGGGTTATATTGTAACATTATACTCATTTTATTCCCACTCTTTATGTATCACGCATCATGTATATTAATTTATAGGTTTTCCTAGATTGGTTAACTAGTTATGTTGTGTCAATTTCTATGGATGTTTCCTTTATTGTTGGAATCATTTAAATTTCTATTATAACAAAATCATCATTATGATATAATTTTATATCATAGTAATTATTTTAAAATGGGAGAGTTATAACATCCCCTTTAATTTATTCAACTATCTTTGAATCCTCCAATGATTGTATCTAAATTGTTTCCTTTATAGTTTGACTATACAAATTTCACTTGAAAATTTAATTTTACGTCTAAAAAATAGTTGTTTAAAAATATATAAGTGAGTGGATTAATATTATGAATCAATTCTTATTGTAGTGAGTTAAATTCCAAACCACTTTTTTTCAAAATGGAATCCGATATGATTCTATTTATTAGTATAAATCATATCAAAATTTTACCCCTATATTTCAATTGTAAGGAGTTGATGATAATACTCAAATGAATAGGTCTCCCATTGATTCTTACGTTTACAAGAGTTCTTCCAATCTTATTTTTTTATAAATTCATTTATCCAATTCATAATAACCATTAATTAATTATATCATATTGGATTTCCAATTTTACCATCCTCCTTACATCTACATTAATGTCTCCCCTAAACTATCAGAGTCGTGTATTGATGGTGATTAACACATTATTAAGTGTATTGAGACTAGATACTATTTTGGAGTTCATATAAAAAATATTTTTTTGGATGGTGTTGTTCATTATTGGTGGATGTGGGGGTTTATTCAATGAAGTATTGTGGAAAATACTAGAAGAGTTTCTCAAATTTATTCATTAAAAATTACTCATTAATCCACTCAATTGGGTGTAAGATTGATATATTATTGTGCTTAATTAGGGATAATTAGTCATGTTGGAAGATAATACTATAGTCATACCATACCTCTACATTTATCCACATATAATTCGGAACATAGTGTCAGAAATAATATCTTTTGATGGTATTGGTTGAAACCAATTTATATTCTAGTGGTGATTGTTGACCTCTCGAAATCCTATGATGTTTTTTAGAAGTGCTATATAATTTTTTGGAGTATCATTGGAGCATATATTTTTTATGGAAGATTAATGAGTCATTAAGAAGTTGTGTTTTATTGTTGTTATGGTTTTAGGTATAGTGAAAGCATCAGGGTGATGCTCAATAATGATTTTAATCATTTTAAACAGTTAATATCAGAATAATATGAAGAGAAAACCCAAGAATCATATAATAGTGGATCGTTAAAATTAAATTTATAATTAATTTAATATATATATTACCTTGAACAAGGAAATTAATTTTTCTCAATTTCGTTTCCTATTTCATCATGTCGGGTCTTTGCGATAATGTATCTGTATTAGTATCTCTCGAGTTGTATATGCACATTCTCAATGAAACTAAAAATTTACCACTTGGTAGCTAGGTGTTGGAATAGAGGGAATTTGTTCCTTGCAAAATTTACCAATGATTATAATGAAAAAAATATATTTTTATTTCTAGTTATTGTGTTGGGGGAGTAAAATTATTCATTATAGATTTATAGAATAATAAGGTGGCTGTGGAAACCCAATAATCCTCTACAATGAAAAATAAATTACAAATACACAGTTGTAAATATTTAAAAATGTTTTAGTGGAAATTTATTAATGTATTTACTCTATGTAAACCCCATAAGAACAATAATAATATTATTATTCTAGTATTTTCATGAAATGTGAAAGACAAACATACAAATAAATATTATACAATAATCCTGTAACTAATCCTATTATTCGGTCTTGGAATTACTCAAAAAAAAATTAATGAATTGAATAAATAAATAATATTCATATATGAATTAATTATATAATAAATTAACAAAACTAATTAGTAAATATGAATTTTTATATATATTTAACTATGTATGTATTTATACAAATCTATTCACAATACCAGTGAAAAATACATGTTTAATTATAACCATGTGAATAATAAAAAATACATAATCTTAAACTCAAAGATTTTGTACATTAATATTAGATGATTGTATTTATGTGATTACGTATAATCGTATAACTATTATACCTCAACTATAGAATAAAATTTTTTATTAATAAAAATTCAATTGAATTTAATGAGATTATGGACACTCTTAAGGTGTTCCCCACTCGCCCAATTTTTCACCGAATTTTAGTGATTGTAAAAAATTGAAATATTACAATCTAACATCTAATTAAGACCTCCATAAAGAAATATTTTAATCTCATATAGATAAATACCTCCATATGAACACTGTAGTATAATACAAGTGAATAGTCTCAATATATCATCTCATCAATTTCATGAAAACATCATTCAAAATTATGCTAAATTTTTCTTTCTTAGACTCTTTTAAATGAAACCCTCAATGAAATACCATGGAAATGAATTTAATTATAAATATATTTTGAAATCATAGGTATAAATATATATTTTTTCATTTATTTTTAATGGAAAAAATCCATTTGTGATAAATTCTACTGAATTATTATCACATATGATGCTACCAAAATTTGCAACCTACATGTGAGTA
Organism: Viscum album; assembly: GCA_963277665.1. Lineage (NCBI taxonomy): Eukaryota > Viridiplantae > Streptophyta > Magnoliopsida > Santalales > Viscaceae > Viscum > Viscum album. The sequence continues at coordinate 1,441,279,451 of OY728145.1, read as the reverse complement.
TATTTTATCACGGTATTCCACCATTAATTAAATTTCATAATTCATAAAATACATTAATAAAAATAAAAATTATATAGAAAAATAAATACATATGTATCTAAGAATATCTAATTTAACATACAACATTTTTAATTTCAATATGAAGTTTTTTCCTCATAACATACCATCTAGAGGATTGCCATGTGAAAACTAAACATAGAGAATTCCCAATGTCTTATGATCCTCTTTCACATTAGAGTGGAATATATTTTGTTTTCTAGTTATTAGATATTATATGGGAAATAAGACATAGGAATAAGAGTATTTTCATTATGTAATAATCTTTATAGTAGGGAACTACTGTATTAATTTCTATGTTAAAAATTCTCAAAATAAACTGCCACGTTATTGTTATTCAAAAAACAACCACAAATTTATAATATATATAGTAATATTATTTCGTTGTAGTGTAAAAATATATATAGTTTTAGGGATCTGGCTCATAATGAAACCAACTTACATTAGAAATGTCTACTAAGAAATACTTTCACATTAGCTATCATATTATATTCATTGTTCCCCTAAGATAAAACATCAGTCAATGTTTTTTCCAAATTAAATTTAATTTCTACTCATTTTACGTTGACCTCACCCCTTTGAGAAAAATTACTAATGATAGTAAAATTTTGAATTATATACTTAATAATGAATCTTATTCTTTATTAGGTATAAAATCATATATTTTTTGTTCTATAATCACTCTACAGCTACTGTGATGTACTTGTGTGTGTACGATATCTCATTATATAAGGAAATGTGGAATTTTTAGTTCCAAATTATCTATATAATGAGTGTCATAATTATTTATTTATCACTTCCTACAACAATATCATTTTGAGTTTTAAATCCTCTCTAAAAATATGAGTTATTTTTCCGAAAATTCTTTATTTTCTAATGGATTGAATTTGTAATATCTGATTATTTATTTAGATATCCAAAAAATATAATATTAATTACCTATAATTATATATTTTTTGAAGATATGATTTATCAAATTCATTATATTCTTATACATTTATATGTCAGATAACAGATTTCTTCACATAGAATAAATCTTATAGAATTATGCTTTATAATTTTGTTGGACCTCAATTTGTTTTATTTGGTATAATCAACAATATATACCCCCAAATGGAAAATGGATGATATTTTTGACTCATCATAAATATTTATATATTAAAAATGTTTTGATTCTTCTTTTCTTTAACACAATTACCTTATGATGTATATGGGGGAGATTTGAGATTTAAACCCAATGACATATAATTACTAAGAAACTCATATTTAAGAATAAATATATTCTGTTTAGTAGAGTTACATTGTCCTTAAACTGAGCTGACTCTTTTCGTTGTTATTGTATTCATTAAAATTAATAGAGGAATTGGATTTAGTCCCAATTATGTAGAAATATTTATATACATCAATGTTATCCAATAAAGTAATTTTGTAACAGTATAAACCTTGATATTTTTTCAAGAAACATTTTCGCACACATTCTTATGAACCATATCTAGGAGCTCTATGAGCCTTCCACCTTTTACAAAAAATCCATATTATTTCATATTTAAATATAAAAAATTATGAATTATAGTGATTTTTTTTTCAAAATTAGAATATAAATATCAATCTTAATATTATTTATTAATTTTATTCTTAAATAGAAGACCAACCCACTAATTCCACAATTTTTTGTAATATGATTCATTTTAGCCTGATTCTTTATTGATTATTAAGAAAAGAATTATAAAATATTTTCCATTAATACAGTTATTTATAAATTCCATGGAATAGGATAAGCTATCATTATAAAAGTATAATCACTAATTTATGAAAATGAAATAAATTAAACAATGTTTAAACTAGAAAAATATTTTTTTCGTTATACTAGGCTTATAATGAGAAATATATTATTTTGGAATGAAAACAGTTTTCAATGTGAGATTGTGGTATCTTATATCCAATATATATAATCATATTATATTGGAATATCAAAGGAAAACCATGATTCAGGTAATCATTCAAAAATATGTTGTACCATTATTTGGATACAACTTTGGGAACCAAAAACTATATAATATTACTCATTTGTACAAATAAAGAGATGAAACTCAATAATAAAAATACACGAAGCTTCCTATTGCTTTATTTTAATGGAAACATTTATTTTTCATGTTTCCTCTCTCTAAAAATGAAAACCCCACAATTCACCCATATAATTATCTTTTGAATATATATTTCTCATCTTGGAAGGGAAGTGTGATGGTGACTTGGACTTGGAATTAGTCTTAAATATTTTCATCATGCCTTTCCTTATGTTCACCAAAAAAGAAAATCGATTTCTATGACTCATATATTTCTATTTTGGGTGAATTAAAGTTAATATATCCTAAATCATCGTCTATATACATTTAATTTTTAAATTCATAATGAATGTTTAGAGTTTATATATAGTTAGTCCAGTTAGTGGTATATCAATATTTCACTTTGTAACATGAATGATATAATTTCTGAGAACTATATTTTGTTCAACATCATATTTAACTGACACACCTTCTCCTAGATTCCGTATAAATAATTCATTATATATTTAAATACTCTTTTATAATTTTTTATAATGATACAAATAATAGAGATATGATAGGATGGTGTATGAATCCATACCTTCAAGATTATTCTAGATCCAAATTTTCATGGAAGATAACATAATGCATTTGAGTTCCAATGCACCATCAATATGTTTTCAAAAGGAACTTTCTACTCCAAAAATGACTCATATTGGGTGTAGTAGAAACTAGGGGAAAGAAAATAAGACATATTCTCTTTTTTTAGTTTGATAAAAAAATATCTAGTTCTAATCCTAGATGTTAGTGTCCGACAAAAGATTTACTTCCTCTAAAATAGATCATTGGGATATGTAACAAAATAGTGAATTTTAATTTTGTAGAAAGAATAAAATTATATTCTATTGAATTATCATCATGACCATGTTTAATGTAATAAATTATTTTTATTAGTATCCCACAATATTATAAATGACTAATATTCATTATAGTTATATTCAAAATATTATTTCACTTAGATATTGTTTATGAAAAGATCGATACCCCCCGTCTCATTATGTTAAATGGGATATTCTAAATTTCTCAAATTAAATCTGGAAGGAGTAGATTTATAAATGAATTAAATGGATGATAATTTATCTATGGAGTAGATTCCTCCATCTATAAATCATATAATATGAACTCCTCAATGATTTCATCTAAAAAAATTCAAGGAAATCAATCCAAAATTTAAATCAATTGGTATTGAAACAAGAAGATCATGAGTTTTGGCCTAAAATTTAACTTACTTTAATTAGGGAAATGAAATTACTTTCAACCATGGATATATTATATATCATGTGATAGAAGACCTTTACTGACCTTAAATTTCTTTTGAGTGATTTTATTTAACTTTGGCATAATTATATTTGTGGGAAATAATCCCCCATAGAAACATGTTTTTTTATTTATGTAGATTTTGTTGTTGGAAAACCACATATAATCTTGTTATAATATTTTTGGTGTTGTATAAGTAGATGAATTTATTTTAGTGTCATTTCATAGTGTTTCCAAATTTTTGGGCCCCAAATTAAAGATTTTGTTTTACACAGAATGAAACATTCCTATATAGAAACATAAATATGTGCAACAAAATGGGGTTTGATGACCACAAAGGAGGTTTTCGGACTAAAAATGAACTCCTCCTCTAAAGACGAATGTAGTGAAAATTCCCTTTCACAAATGGATCTATGCTAGGTGAACTGCAATGTGAACTATGAAAACTATATATAAACAATATTTCACGAGAGGCTCGTTGTTCATGGGAGGATCATCAATTGATAGAGGATCGTTATTTCTATATTAAAAATGTTATTTAAACCTTCTATACATGGTTCTTTTACAAATTACATTGGCCAACTAGAAGAATAAAGGTTATATATGAAATGCGTAGTCGGTTCATAGGGATTCCTATACCGTAGTGGATTTTTTAATATTGGTTTATGTGAGATTTCATTTACTATATTAAGGAAAATAACCTGATAATTAGGATGAGATAACCTTGTTATGGAAATAATTAATGAAAGTGTTCATGTAATTCAGAAGTATTTCATGAGGGAGGATTTGGTAATGTTTAATAGGTTCACAATGGGAGATTCCATGAAGGAGAAGTGATTACTGTGAAATTCCAATAATAGATACTTCATATAATGGTTTTTTGAGTATTATAAGCTCACAAAGAAAATGTGGATGTTAAGTAGATGTGGATCGTGATGAAATAGTTATTCACAAGGCCGTATTTGACTATGATGAAGAGGAAGTCCATAAAAAGGATTTTCATGAAGCACTCAAGCCACATTTTGAAATGTAGTTCACGGAGGATTTTCACAAGGCCTTATTTGACTATGGGGATTATGCTCTAAGGAGGCCCAAGGTGTTGGGTTCTGGGTCTTGAACCTCGGGGACACTTCTTATGTACCAAGCCTTGACATGGATCAAAGTCCCCATAGTTCAGGATGGTATGGGGCTTACGCTCTGAGGAGGCCCAAGGTGTTGGGTTATGGGGTTTGAACCTCGCGGAGGCTACCTATGTACCATGCCCTGACATGGATCAAAGTCCCATAGTTTGGGATGGTATGGGTCTTATGCTCTGAGGAAACACAAGGTGTTGTGGGGCTTGAACCTCATGGAGGCTTCCTACGTACCATGCCTTGACATGGACCGATGTCCCTGTTGTTTGGGATGGTATGGGGATTACACTCTGAGGCGGCCAAAGGTATTATAGGGCTTGAAACTTATGGAGGCTTCCTACGTACGATACCTTGACATGGATCAAAGTCCCCATAGTTTGGGATGGTATGGGGATTACCCTATAGGGCGGCCCAAGGTGTTGGGTCATGGTCGGTGCGTGCTATAAGCTCACACGAGTCATGCATGGTGTGAGAAACATGAGATAGAAGAGACTTGACGATCACGTTGCGAAAGGTGCATTTGTGGGAGATGGAGTGGGGATTATGCATGGAGTGGCCCAAAGAGGAAACAGGGGCATAGGGGTGGTTAGCTTCCTGAGAAGTCGGGGTTTACTCCAGGAGGGAGGCCTGACGGTGACAAAGCACAGCGGGATAGGGGATCGATACCGAAGATAAGAGAAGCATGGTTTCCCACTACACCCTTCGCTGGCCCTGGGGACTGAAGATGAATGGAGAAGCAGAGATGCTGCCTCCTAAAAGGAAATCTAGGGGCATACACCAAGGTAGCTGACCTTTCCCCACAGGCAAACGCCACTCCAATAAGGACGATATCATCCCATGTGAGGTGTGATCCCATAGCCGTGAAGACTAGTGTGTGTGGAGAATATCTGAGGAGGGTGACCCAGTTTGAAAATCACGAGGCAAGGTCAGAGTTTAATGTCATGTGATAAGGACAATGGTTCTTGGCAGTTTAACGTCCTGCAACTCAAACGAAGTGGGTGCGTTCTGTACCCCTAGGACATATATAACTGGTACCCTCTACTCCTTGTGAATGGGAAGGCATCGAAAATTCCGTGATGAGGGGGTGTCATAGATCAATTCATCGACAGGTCCACGTTAGCATGGTTATGTGGAAATGAAATACCCATTAGCGTGCCTACGCGATGAAGAATAAGGAGAAGCAACGCAATGGGAAGAACAGTCCAAGGGACATTGAAGTTACTTCGTACAAGCCTAAAAAGTCGTACGGGAAAGTGGTGTATGATGTGGATGCACGAGGCGTGAGAGACACCCACGAATGGGATCCATGAGAAGAGTGTCTGATGCACGTGCAATGGTATGCCCAAGGCGTATTGGAAATGGGATCTTGTAGAATTGTGTGAAACCTCTACAACGTGCACACGAAATAAGCATCTTTGCGTGAAAAACTCTGGGCTGGCGTGAAATCAATGAGGCTTAGCACACAAATGGATCCGAGGTTTTGGGCACAACTAGAATGGATTGCGCACAGGGAATACTAATTGCATGCAATTGAGAGAGGATGCACATAATGGTTGGGGTGCGTGCAATTGAAGGGGATTGCAAGCAATGTCTGTAGGTGCGTGCGATTGAAGGGGATTGCATGCAATTCCTAGGGTGCATGAAAATTAAGGGTATTTATTGAAATGCCTAGGCTACATGCAATTGAAGCGGATTTTGTGCAATTATATAGCCTTCATGAAAGTAGAACGTATTGTGTGCAAGGGGCGGACCCTGAATGGATTGGAATTCAGTCTTATACCAAGAGGATCTCACGTGAAGGCGGAGCTCGAGGCAACTTAGTGTGAAAAAAACAGTACCTGAAATCTATCTTTGCATGTGTGGAAGGTGAATTTCGCACACGAGATCTAGTTCAGATTCTTCATCCAAGAAGTCGAAGGGGGTCACCTTCTATTTATAAGCATTCGAGGGTGCGGAAAATAGGTCGGAGCGAAATAATTGCATGTCATTAGCGGCGGTGCGAAATGTTCACCGCATAGGGTAGATTCACGATATATTTCGCGCCCACACCACAAAACACTCGTGAGTCCCAGAACATTCCGTGTGGGAATAATTTTTTCATGCACTTGGGAATTGTTTTCACGCGATCCCTCTCGGCCCACAGGACTGGGTCCCTGGATCCAAATATGACTTCTCTTTGTCTTTTTGAAACATTCTTTATCCATTGAGCATTTTTTGGCGTCTAGAATATTTTTAAAAATTAATTCTCATGTTTTGATTAAATACTTATTTTATATTATATTTATTTTATATTATTTTATAATTCATGGTAATTTATTTAGATTATGTTAATGAATTTAATCAACCAAATAAACCATGAATCAAATAATAAAAAAGTAATTAATCAATAATATATAAAATAAATATGTGATATGATCATGAAATTTAAACTACTTGTTTCATTATTTATTAGATGATAAATAATCTTTGATAGTAGGAAACATTATGCATTAATTTGATGTTTGTATCATGTTGATGTTTATCACCATTAACCTATATATCTCAAGGGTTGGTTTCACCTCATACCAGGTGGTGAACCATATCTTCTATTTCACTAACAAATTTTTAATCGTATTTAATTTCAATTAGGGTCAAATTAATTATTTCATGTTTGATGATGTCAATATGAATATTTTGACTTCCAAGATTGTATATTGAGGTTATAAAGAATGTTTTTTAGAGGTCACTCAAAAAGTAAGACAATTTGAAATCTCAAAAAAGTTGATTACTACATGAGGTGATTAATATAAACTTAAATTATATAATTTTGAGATTACACAACTAAATATATGGTAACTACAAGAATAAATGATGTTATTAAGAATCATTATTCATGTGTAAATTAATGAGAATAATTGTAGGGGTTGATGTGAAGAAACAATTCATGGAGATCCATCCATATATATATATATATATTATCTACAAGATCACATAAAAATAAAATTGATGTTATTTTAATTATATATTTTTGTTTTTTTATTTTCAATATTTTGAAGAAGAGTTCATAATATGGAAGTTATCTTTATAAAATAATATGGTAGTTGAAATTTTCAATGTTCTAGATCAGCTGGTTTTTGATGTAATAATTGATGAGGAAAAAATAATTAATGTGGAAAGATGATCCATGTGTGATGATAATTTCTGATCGAGGTTTGAAGTTCCTTTTTATTGATTGATAATTCATGGAGATGTATTTTTGGACATCTATAATGATATTTCATATTTTTTTGTGGAAAATATATGTGTGTACGAGTTATTTGTCACACATGCACATTTGTGTATGTCACATTTTGTGACATTGTATAAGTTAACTTCCACTACATACATATCAATGATGAAAAAATATATAAAAATATAAAACTTCATATATTGTAATTTTTTTCTAGATATATATTTGACAATTTGACATATCTATATATTATGAATTATTGACAATCAAAAATTCATTTCCCAACCCATAATTTATTTTTTGGAAAAGTAATGTTTTTCATATGATTTATTCATGAGTTTCATATGAGTGAATTCTCATCCAATAAATATCATGTACATATGATGATTTTTTGTAATAAATGATAATAATGTATTGAGGAATATACAATATTAATGATGAAGAATTCAAGAAAATTATGGAGATGATTTCAGCAATTTTTAGGATTCAAACATCATTTTAAATACAATTGATTCATGATCAGTGTAACTAATGGAGGAGAAGATATATGGGGAATAAATTTTTATGAGATGATTTAGAAACCACACTATTATATTGAGGGATATAGTTAATTACTTTTAGAACAACAAGATATAAAATTCAAAGCAATTAATTTTTTTGATTATTTTTAGAATTGAAATATAATATAATAACATAATGTTTCCCAATATCGTAAGGAGTGATGAATTTGGTTCCTCAAATGAATATAAAGATAATATTGGGGATTTTAATGGTAATATTTGAGGGATTATGAATATCCTAATATTATGGAAATACATAGTGTAATATATATTTGATATAGTTGAGATTCAATGAAAAAGAAAAGTAAATTTAGAATGTGGAGCATATCCATTTGTGTCTATTGTTCATTTTTCTAAAGTCAAAGAAAATAAATGCAATCAGATATACTTCCCAGAACCACATTATATATTTCCAAATAAGTGGAAGTATATTCAATTGTACATTCACATAATAAATACATTTTTTACAATGAATTATGATTGATTGGGATCCTCTATTGCAAGCAAATTATTTGTATAGTTTCTTGAAGAAGAAGTAGAAGATAAAAAAATATTTTTTTAATTAACCAATATATATTATTCTTTGTAAGATATTCGAATGACACACCCCAAAATATTTAACTGTTTTAGTATAATGGAAAATAATAATACAACAAAAATCTTTTTATCAATAAGGCTTTAATAATGAATGATTTATGCTGAGAAAGGAGATCAGAGTATTTTTTTCCAGTCAATGACTTTATCTGAATTTATTATAATATTTCATATTTATTAGGATAAATATATAATTCTAATAAAATTATAAAATAGTATACTAATGGTTTCTTTGTAACTATTCGGTTCCAGGATAATGGTTCCAAGACTATATTCATTACTATGATTATTTTTATAATGAAAATCATGTTCTTCCCATGTGGTATAATAACCACCATACATTAGGGACTTAGTCATCTTTAAAGATAAGAAACACAGAAATGAACCAATATTCTCTTTTTTATTTTATTTACATTATATATACACACCAAGCAATCGTAATCAAATTACTGAAAATAAAATGGAACAATTAATATATTCACAAAACATGTTATGAGACAAAAAGTGATGAAAGATTAAATTAATTTAAATAGTACACTGGCACTAATTCACCCAACCCTAGATTATGAGTCACATACATTAGTTTTACATTTAATTGGTCATCAACGAATTTTAAACATATATTTCAATATAAAATTTTGCGTTTTCCTGTGATGTGATTTTCTCTTTTAAATGGTTAGATGAAGTGAGTATTTGACGAAACTATTTATTTCCATATTAAAGATACCATAGATGATGTTCCAAAAAAATGATAATGAACATGCATAAGAGTTATGATAAGATGGTTAGAAAATATTCACCAAGGATGGTTGTAATTACACCATTTAAATTTTGTTAATGGGGATGTATTTCTTTTACATATATCAAGAAGTATTCTAAATAAAATGTCTGCAATGAGATGACGAACCTCATGTAAAAATAGAGATATAATAATGTTAATAAATTATATCAACTAATGATGATATATATATCATGTTGGGAAGATTTTTAGATGATCAAAGGACTACCAAGGATATGGGAAAATACTCTACCACAATAGTAATAATGCATTCATGTGGTCAAGATAAATTTTAAAAAAATTTGATGACTTTCAAATAGAAGTACCAAGAACACATGTTTTGATCACATAAATAATATTATTTTTAATGAATACAATATTATAATAAAGGATATTATTCATTATTATCCAAAATAAATTATTTCTGAAATATTTTCCCAATTTATATGTATGAATCATAAGATCCCAAATCCTAAAGAAAAATAATGAAATATGGAGTAATATGTAAAAGAAATTTTACAAGTTATTAAAATGTTTTATCACTTCATGATTTTATGTAATAATTTTTTTCATTTAATCTAATTACATAGATTCATTTTCATACATGCATTAATGTGTTTTAATGATGAATCTTGGGACCATCATTATATGACCCCCGCTGGTGGCTGCGGTGGGGGCGGGTTGTGGAGGCCGGTAAAAGGGTTGAATCCCAAAACCATTTTCTTTATAGTGTGCTTTTATTATTGGCACTTGTTTTACATTGATTTATAACGAACCAAAATGAAATATTAATTTTATAATGTAATAATTATCTTTATAGTGTACCTATTGAACATGTAAGTATGAATAAGAATAACAAAACTTTAAATAATTTTTCTTATGGTGTCATATAATTAAAATAAATTGGAAAAAGTAATTAATTTTGTGTAATGTATCTATATGTTTAAAAAAAAATTAACTTCTCGAAAAATATTTCTATTATATTATTGGAAAAAATAATTAATGATTTTTTTTAAATTTTATAAAATTTCATTCCAAAAATAATGATCAATTTATTAAAAATAAATTTCAACATTATATTTGAGTGAACTTTTAGAAATGATTTATTTTTATGAATAATAAAAAACTACTAATATTGAATGAAAAAATAATTTTCATTTAAACAAAGAAATGATAAAAATTTTCTAGTGGATTCAGAAATAAATTTATTTCAATTATATATTTATTCATTCTATTTAGTACCTTTGTATCAATTCCATATTTTATTTTGATATTAAAAAATTATATAGTAATCTAATCGTTCTCTTGGCAAAACTATATTTTTGTCACATTTATGGAATTAATTTAAAATTAAACTATTCAGGTTATATCAATGGAATTAGGAAAACAAGAATCCACATTTAAATTTATAATAATCACCATTATTTAATATTATTATTTAATTATGGTCGAAATGAATTTTCAAAACCGTAAAAATTAATTTCCATGTTTAAGTATAAAAAGACTTTACCATGAGTAAAACTAAAAATATATGGAGGAAAATTACATGGATACCTATCCATATTCAATTTTATGGTGACATTTTGACTTTTTATCATCTATGATTCTATAATGATGCATTTCAAATCATTTTTAATGTTTATATCATTGGTACACCTTCTTCATTAAAACAATTTAAAGTGTCTCATCTGTCACGACCCCCTCCCCAAAAAGTGTACCCCTCCTGGGCCGGCAATGTGAGAAGGGAGATAATGACCCCTGAGTCCCACCTCCAGTAGGCCTCGGGTTGGCGACTAGCACCGAGGGTATAATACACGCACAAATGGGAGGCATTACCCTCTAAGAGAACACATGCAGAAGAGAGAGATAGAATAGACTCCAACCAACTCCATCTCATAACTGAAATATAAAAGAAACCCAAGTACATATATGAAATTTCATGCAAAAGTACTACAACTGAAAGGGAAAACTAAAAGTACCCAAAAGAAAGTAAAACGGCAGTGACCACAAGCCCGAACAGCTCCTCCTCCAACCGCAAGCTAGTAGTTACCAGCTTGATCTCCAACCTGCTCCAAGTGACCTAAAAAACAGTTTATATATTCATAGGGTGAGTATAACAGTATACTCAGTAGGATCCTCCCCAAGCCTCTCGTGCAAAAGTAAAGAAAGCATGCTAAAGCCCAGTGAACAACAAGTGAAACTAACTCGTCACCTAAACAGGTATACTATGTTCCCTACCTCACCATGGCTACTCTCACCAAGTAACACATATAAGAATATAGCATATAGTAAAGAATATCAAGGGTACCCCGCTACTACTTCCCCACTGGTTTGCCGCTTTGCCCCAATGACATACTTCCTGTGCATCTCTCTCCAAAGGCTTTCCCGCAGACACCTGGGCTAAGCTCCACAATCTGCACCTTGTGCACCACAAAGGCTTTCCCGCAGACACCTGGGCGAAGCACCACACCATCCTCACAACAAAAGTAACCAGGTAGTTTTCGGGAGCCACCACAGCTCGTATAACGTGTATTATACATCGGGTATAATACCTCAATCCATTACAGCCCATACGCTGAGTAAGGATCCTCAAGCCATCATAGCCTATACACGTTACACCTATAGTAGTACGTAAGATACTATATCCAGAATATATGTGTGTGAATAACCACAAGCCATTACAACCCTCTACACACATATATGGGGTATCTAACTGCTGTGCCTCATGGCACAAGTATCTACCAAGAGAAGTGAGCGGAGCCAAAGGGGGTAGTCAGCCATTCAACCTCCCATCAGAATGTTGGGGAAAACACCCCCCCCCCCAGGGCTCAGAATCCCCGGGGTGTCAGTTGCCCTTACCGAAAGGGTGGAGTAGCGTATAGAAACACAAAAAGTACAGAATATATATAACTCACAACCACACTATGGGCATTACCTAGTCATAGGCACAACTGCAGCTAACGTCTCTCAGACTCCAGGCTGCTACTTCTAAGACTAGGTATCCTATAAGCACACAACCATTTGAAGAGCTTTATTAGATTACTCCATTCTCATTTTATCAATTCCAATGTACATTAATTAATTCTTTAAACATTAATTAAGAATGAACAATTCCACATTAAACTGAATTGGCATCACTTTCAAAAACAACGGCTCCTTTTTAAGATTCACATCACCTTTAAATCCCAGCACCTCCATCCCCGTGGATTTTCACCATTTAATCAAACATTAATTACAGAATTACTTTTCCACATTCCCAGGCATTCTAGAAAAACATCCTATGCTTCTAAACACAAAGGAGGCTCAACACGGTGAGTAAATATACTACCCGTCGAGTCTTTTCCGCCTATAGAAAGAGCATAGACCCATCCTCCATCGGGAGGCTAAACACGGAAAGCACGTGGCATACCCTGCGTGTCTTCGCCTCCTTCGGAAAGAGGGTAATCAACACCAGCTGCCTTGAGCAGTGGGGAAAAGTAAAGCAGATAAACAACCAAACCAAACCACCAACATCAAACCATCACATTCATCTCATACCATCACCCTTGGTGTCCTCCCCGACACCCATATGCATAAACTGATGCATCTCGCCACACTAGGCGTCATCCGCTTCCACAACCACAAGTCTCCATGCCTCCACATATCACAACAGCCATCCAGGCTCACATCACAGCACAAGCAGCAGGGAAACAAACATCACATCATGGTCTCTTGACCCTTTAACAAACAAGAGGGTAACTCAGAACCCTTTTAGAAAATCCCACATAATCAGTTTTCTAATCCATATGGAATTGGCAGATTTTTTATTCGTAGGTTCCAATCATGGATACCTAATCAGCAAGCTGTCCCAATTAAATAACCATGCTTACTTCCCTAATTTGATTATCCTCAAATTAGAACAACTACAACAACGACAATAACCAGATTAATTTACATGCCTCTTTATCTTTAGCCAATTAATTAAAAATTATTTCCGGCTTTATGTTCATTATGAATTTCTATCATGAACGAACAACAAATCAAAGAAAACATAGATATCACTATATCTAGGAAAACATGAGGTGAACCGTTATCACTGTATAAAGAAACAGCATGCGATCAACCAATTCTTTTAATCCGGTTCAAGTATTTAATTAGGTCAATTTCATTGTGATCCAAAGAGATAAATCATGCTAATTCTACAATTTCACGTCTACAATTAGAGAAGCCATGAATCCCCTACCTCGAAGAGTTCTTGACGTCCTTTATCCACACATCGGGCCACAATCCTTCTCTCGCGACAACTTATGTGGAAGATTGATCGACACGGCTTGGTCGCATCAAAACAAAGTAGAACCAATCCTAGGAGTAAAGATTGATTGTGCAACACCTACAGAAAGGATTGAAAGGTTCTAGAACCTCTTAGTTGAGAACAAAGGGAAATAACAAGGAAGAATGATATCTCATCCCTTTTTAAGATTTAACGAGGTGGCGGTTTAAGATCCGGTTAATTATCCATTAAAAACGGATCGCATTAACCCACACGGTTTGACCAAGTAAAACATTCCAGGCCTTAGGAATAATAAATATAGGATTTATGGAATTTGAATCGGCCTTAAGAGCCCTTAAAATAAGGCTTTAAATGTATTTTATATCAAAAGAAACGTCAAAAGGGGCAAAACTGTAGGAGTCTGGAAACACTCTTCACCCACCGTTACTGTACATGAAACCGATCTGTGAAACCGATCTGTGAAACTGATCTGTCACACCGATCCGTGAAACCGATCTGTGAAACTGATCTATGAAACTGATCTGTCACACCGATCTGTGAAACCGATCTGTGAAACTGATCTGTCACACCGATCTGTGAAACCGATCTGTGAAACTGATCTGTCACACCGATCTGTGAAACCGATCTGTGAAACTGATCTGTCACACCGATCTGTGAAACCGATCTGTGAAACCGATCTGTGAAACTGATATGTCGCACCGATCTGTGAAACCGATCTGTGAAACTGATCTGTCACACCGATCTGTGAAACCGATCTGTGAAACTGATCTGTCACACCGATCTGTGAAAACGATCTGTGAAACCGATCTCTGAAACCGATCTGTCACACCGATCTGTGAAACCGATCTGTGAAACTGATCTGTCACACCGATCTGTGAAACCGATCTCTGAAACTGATATGTCACACCGATCTCTGAAACCGATCTGTCAGACCGATCGGTGAGACCGATCTGTTACTGTTCATAAAACTGGAAACACTGTTCACAGAACTGGAAAAAATTGGCAATGTGTTGGGGATAAGTCCTCTTGACCTCCCAGAACACCTCCAACACCAACATTTCACAAAGTAATGGACCGGAGAGGTCCGAGCCATTACATTAGATACCTCTCAAAACATTCTCGTCCTCGAGAATTAAAAACCAACCCAGAAGAGAAGAGGGGTCCGAACAACCACCCCATAAGATACCTCTCAGAAAAAACCACCATGAGTTGTTCGAAAGCTGGAACAAAACTCTGACATCCGGGAACAAACAATCCATACCCAAATAATTCATTCACAACATCACATCAAAGGTACATAAATAAAACATGAAAGGTCTAACCAGAGAGGAAACATCATTACATGAAAGGAGTTAAACATTAAACAACTCTGGGTACTGAGCACGTATCTATGACTCACGCTCCCAGGTACTCTCCTCCATGCCACCGTGTCGCCACAAGACACGAACTAAGGGGATATAACGCCCACGCAACACTTTCTCCTTGCGGTCTTGGATCTCCATAGGTCGCTCCTCGAAGGTTGCATCATCATCAATATCGATCTCTCCCCAATCAATAACATGAGATTCATCATGAAGGTAACGACGGAGCTGCGATACATGGAAAACATCATGTATCCGACTCATCAGAGGGGGAAGGGCTACTCGATACGCCACACCTCCAACACGAGCTAACACCTCGAAAGGCCCAACAAAACGGGGAGAAAGCTTACTTCCGTGACCAAACCTTCGCTGCCCATGACGGGGAGTCACCTTTAGAAATACATGATCCCCAACATTTAACTCTAAGGGTCTCCTTCTTTGATCAGCATAATATTTCTGACGATCTTGTGCTGTCTTCATCCTCTTACGAATCACCTGAACCATCTCTGTTGTATTTTGCACTTGTTCTGGTCCGAGAATTGCGGACTCTCCGACCCCAGTCCAGCACAACGGAGAACGGCATGGCCGGCCATACAAGGCTTCAAACGGCGCCATGCCGATGGTAGAGTGAAATCTATTATTGTAAGCGAACTCTACCAAGGGTAAGTGATTCACCCATGAACCTCCAAAATCAAGAACACAAGAGCACAACATGTCTTCAAGAGTCTGGATTGTTCACTCTGTCTGACCATCCGTTTGTGGATGAAAAGCAGTGCTAAGGCACAGTTGAGTGCCAAAAGCATGCTGGAGACCTCTCCACACCCTAGAGATAAAACGAGGATCTCGATCAGAAATGATCGTCTTAGGAACTCCGTGAAGCCTCACCACCTCCTCCAGATACTGCCTCGAAAAAAATTCCACTGAGCTCGACTCCTTGATCTCTATGAAGTGGGATGATTTTGTTAAACGATCCACTACCACCCATATATCATCATGTCGTCCCGGAGCTCGAGGTAAACCTGTAACAAAGTCCATTGAGATGTCCTCCCACTTCCACTGAGGAATCTATAAGTGCTGGAGAATACCACCAGGAACACGGTGTTTGGCCTTCACCTTCTGGCAGACTAAACATAGAGACACACATTCTGCAACTGTATGCTTCAGCCCGGGCCACCAAAACTGACTCCTTAAGGATCGGTACATCTTCTTCACACAAGGATGTACCGCCAAGGGTGATCTATGGAACTCTCGGAGAACCGTCTCGCGCATCTCCAAGGGAACAAAAATCCTACCATGATACAACACTCGGTGTTGTTCATCCTTCGACCAACCATCAGGGGCCTCACCACATACAACTCTGTCTCTCCAAACTTCCACCTCTCGATCACCCAACTGAGACTCTTCCACCTTCTGCATCAGGGATGACTGCACCGTCATCTGGAAAAGACAACCTCTTCCCCCAACTTCTCCCATATCAAGATGCAAAGCTGATAGATCTTCCATCACTCTCCAGGAATCACCAGATTCATGCACAACATCATTACGTGACTTTCGGCTCAATGCATCAGCAACAACATTACCTTTTCCAGGTTTATATGATATTTTGAAGTCGTATTCCTTCAAGAACTCCATCCACCGACGCTGCCTCAAGTTCAAGTCACGTTGGGAGGAAACATACCTCAAACTCTTATGATCGGTGAAAACCACAAAGCGCTCGCCAATGAGGTAATGTCTCCACAACTTCAGCGCAAACACCACGGCTGCCAACTCCAGATCATGGGTGGAATAGTTACGTTCATGGGGACGCAACTGCCGAGACCCATAAGAAACAACTGACCTCTGCTGCATGAGAACACAACCTAGCCCCAGATGTGAAGCATCACAGAAAACATCAAACTGGACTCCCTCCGCAGGAAGACAAAGGACTGGAGCACTTACCAACTTCTCCTTTAGATATTCGAAAGTTGCCTGACACTGATCAGTCCATATGAACGCTTGGTCCTTCTTGGTCAAATCTGTCAGAGGTGTCGCAACTCGAGAGAAATTGGCTACAAATCTCCTATAATAGCCTGCGAGACCAAGGAAACTTCGCACCTCTGACACGGTCTTGGGGGCTGGCCAAGACACCACTGCTTCTATCTTCGAAGGATCCACAGCTACTCCCTGTTGGGACACAAAATGTCCCAAGAAACGAACTTCTCAAGCCCAGAACTCACACTTGGACAACTTCTCAAACAACCGATGTTGGAGAAGAACTCCCAAAACGGCTCGTAGATGCTCTGCATGCTCCTCTTCAGATGTGGAGTACACAAGGATGTCGTCGATGAAAAGAACAACAAACTTGTACAGGAATTCACGGAACACATCATTCATCAACCCCATGAAAATAGCTGGAGAATTTGTCACGCCGAATGGCATTACAACAAACTCATAATGCCCATGACGACAACGGAAAGTAGTCTTCGGTATATCCTCATCCTTTACATGCATCTGATGATATCCTGACCACAAGTCTATCTTTGAAAACCAACTTGCACCCTTCAGTTGATCGAATAGGTCATCAATCCGCGGGAGAGGATAGCGGTTCTTTATTGTCACTTTGTTTAATCGATGATAATCGACACACAACCGCAAACTGCCGTCAGCCTTTTTCACAAACAAAAATGGTGCACCCCACGGTGACACACTTGGCCGAACAAAACCACACTGTAACCGACCATCGAGCTGTATACGTAGCTCTCGTAACACAAAAGGGGCCATCCTATATGGATACATAGAGATAGGAGATGCTCCTGGCTGTAGCTCGATCCCAAACTCGATCTCTCGTCGAGGGGGTAAGGATACAACCTCTTCTGGAAAGACGTCAGGGTACTCCTCTACGACCCTAGGAAACGCCAACTGTTGAACCTCTGAAGAACTCAGCATCATCCCAGCCATCATGGATGATAAGGATGAAACTCGTCTATGACTCATCCGAGGATCTCTCTCACTAAAAAACACTACTTCCTCTCCATCTTCATCAATGAAAACGACCTTCTTCCAGTAGAAATCCACAATAGCCTGCACCGAATACAACCAATCCATGCCGAGGATGACATAATATGGTTGTATTTGTAAACATAGGAAATCTCCCCAAGAGCGGTGCTGCCCCAACACTAGCTCACAGTCTCTACATACTTCAAACAAGCTAGCTCGACCTCCAACTGGCGTAGTCAACGCCAAGGGCACTGGAAGCCTCTCTACCTCAAGTCCCAAAGCATGGACAAGGGTAGGGGATATAAAGGAGTGTGTCACACCTGAATCAAACATGGCATACACCAAGGTAGAAAACAAGCAAAGGGTACCTCGAACGACATCTGGCTCGCCTGGGGCTGGCAACGCTGGAGCATGAAGCTGACCACGACCACCTCCACGACCTCTCTGACCCTGATGACGACCACCACCACGGCTGCGCTCTGCTCTCTGAGGACGGGGAGCGTCATGGGGTTTTCCTCTGCCTGCTCCATCTACCCTCTGGTGATCTAAAGCTGGTGCAACCTGCTGCTGCTGCCTCGGATGGAACTGCCTCAACGGAGGAACCTGGAGTGGAGCGCCTGGTGCACGATGACTGCTCTGAAAAGTCGGGCACTCTCGCTACTGATGACCACGACCACCACAAGAAAAACAAGCGCCTGATCCCTTGGAATAGGCCTAAGAGTTGCTGCCTCCGGAGAAACGAGATGGGAAGGGCTGGGACCTACCCCCAGGTGAATGGAAACTCTTCTGTCCTGAAAACCGGGAACCCCGGACCACAGCTCTGCTTCGTGATGAATCATGACAATTCCCCTCTCGTGACGATCCGGTCCTGGTCAAAGTCCTCTCAACAACCTCTGCCCTTGCCAGCACCTCAAGATATTTCTTCAGCATAAATGGGGTGACCTGGCGTTGGATCTCTGGATGCAAAGCCTCCTCGAAATGCCTCGCCCTGGCCTTATCATCTGGTAACAGGTCTGAAGAATATCGTAGAAGGTTCCTGAAACGGATTCCAAACTCTCGAACACTGGAGCTCCCCTGTCAAAGGTTGAGTAGCTCCTGGCGACTGGACGCCTTCGCAGTCGATGAAAGAAACTCGACTCTAAACCTGTCTCAAAACTCCTCCCATGAGATCACTGACTCCTCACGATCACCGAGGAAAAAGAACCACCACTGGCTCGCTGCTCCACGCAACATCGTCACAACCAAGGACACCCAGTGTTCCTTCCGAGCATGAATCGAACTGAAGCCTATCTCGACCTCATCCAACCAGTC
Source organism: Viscum album (assembly GCA_963277665.1). Lineage (NCBI taxonomy): Eukaryota > Viridiplantae > Streptophyta > Magnoliopsida > Santalales > Viscaceae > Viscum > Viscum album. Next base: position 1,441,259,844 of record OY728145.1, on the reverse strand, counting down.
TTCTGTGAATGCATCTGAAACGGAGCCCTCGTACTTCTTGTAGACTCTGGCGTTGGAACTCTCGGAGTGTCTTCCTCCAAGTGTCATCGTCGTCAACCTCTACCCGGCGGCGATCTGCTGGAACAGCCTGCTGGGCATCTTCTGCGCAAACTTGACGAGGACGTCGACCTGGAGCCATACCTGTAAAATAACAACTGTTAGAGCTCCTAAGCCTGGAATATGCAAGACTCAACATTAATTAATTAATTGTTTTGTTTTATTAATTTTAGGTTACCTATCCCAAGGTCTACCCATTCAAACACAAGCACAAAGAATAATGATGCATGATCCTTTCCTAGGTCTCTACCCTGCAATCGGTATCACTTGTTTAGTAGCCATTGTAAACATAAAGGTCCGTGCAATAGATCATAGGGGGCCCTGAACTCCTATATCTCTGCCGGTCTCCAGTGTTTACCCCACTTGCTAAACATGAATGACACCGTTTCCCTACCATCCCATGCATCCTCACCTGTGCCTAACTCCAAACTCCATCCTATCCCTCAACCAGACCTCTGATACCACCTGTCACGACCCCCTCCCCCCAAAGTGTACCCCTCCTGGGCCGGCAATGTGAGAAGGGAGATAATGACCCCCGAGTCCCGCCTCCAGTAGGCCTCGGGTTGGCGACTAGCACTGAGGGTATAATACACACACAAATGGGAGGCATTACCCTCTAAGAGAACACATGCAGAAGAGAGAGATAGAATAGACTCCAACCAACTCCAACTCATAAATGAAATATAAAATAAACCCAAGTACATATATGAAATTTCATGGAAAAGTACTACAACTGAAATGGAAAACTAAAAGTACCCAAAAGAAAGTAAAACGGCAGCGACCACAAGCCCGAACAACTCCTCCTCCAACCGCAAGCTATTAGTAACCAGCTTGATCTCCAACCTGCTCCAAGTGACCTGAAAAATAGTTTATATATTCATAGGGTGAGTATAACAGTATACTCAGTAGGATCGTCCCCAATCCTCTCGTGCAAAAGTAAAGAAAGAATGCTAAAGCCCAGTGAACAACAAGTGAAACTAACTCGTCACCTAAACAGGTTTACTGTGTTCCCAACCTCACCATGGCTACTCTCACTAAGTAACGCATACAAGAATATAGCATATAGTAATGAATATCAAGGGTACCCCGCTACTACTTCCCCACTAGTTTGCCGCTTTTCCCCAACGACATACGTCCTGTGCATCTCTCTCCAAAGGCTTGCCCGCAGACACCTGGGCTAAGCTCCACAATCTGCACCTTGTGCACCACAAAGTCTTTCCCGCAGACACCTCGGCGAAGCACCACACCATCCTCACAACCAAAGTAACCAAGTAGTTTCCGGGAGCCACCACAGCTCGTATAATGTGTATTATACATCGGGTATAATACCTCAAGCCATTACAGCCCATACGTCGAGTAAGGATCCTCAAGCCATCATAGCATATACACGTTACACCTATAGTAGTCCGTAGGATACTATATCCAGAATATGTGTGTGTGAATAACCACAAGCCATTACAGCCCTCTACACACATATATGGGGTATCTAACCGCTGTGCCTCATGGCACAAGTATCTACCAAGAGAAGAGAACAGAGCCAAAGGGGGTAGTCAGCCATTCAACCTCCCATCAGAATGTTGGGGAAAACACCCCCCCAGGGCTCAGAATCCCCGAGGTGTCAGTTTCCCTTACCGACAGGGTGGAGTAGCGTATTGAAACACAAAAAGTACAGAATATATATAACTCACAACCACACTATGGGCATTACCTAGTCATAGGCACAACTGTAGCTAACGTCTCTCAGACTCCAGGCTGCTACTTCTAAGACTAGGTATCCTATTAGCACACAACCATTTGAAGAGCTTTATTAGATTACTCCATTCTCATTTTATCAATTCCACTGTACATTAATTAATTCTTTAAACATTAATTAAGAATGAACAATTCAACATTAAATTGAATTTGCATCACTTTCAAAAACAGCTGCTCCTTTTTAAGATTCACATCACCTTTAAATTCCAGCACCTCCATCCCCGTGGATTTTCACCGTTTAATCAAACATTCATTACAGAATTACTTTTCCACATTCCCAGGCATTCTAGAAAAACATCCTATGCTTCTAAACACAAAGGAGGCTCAACACGGTGAGTAAATATACTACCCGTCGAGTCTTTGCCGCCTATAGAAAGAGCATAGACCCATCCTCCATCGGGAGGCTAAACACGGAAAGCACGTGGCATACCCCGCGTGTCTTCGCCTCCTTCGGAAAGAGGGTAATCAAGACCAGCTGCCTTGAGCAGTGGAGAAAAGTAAAGCAGATAAACAACCAAACCAAACCACCAACATCAAACCATCACATTCATCTCATACCATCACCATTGGTGTCCTCCCCGACACCCATATGCATAAACTGATGCATCTCGCCACACTAGGCGTCATCCGTTGCCACAACCACAAGTCTCCATGCCTCCACATATCACAACAGCCATCCAGGCTCACATCACAGCACAAGCAGCAGGAAAACTAACATCACATCATGGTCTCTTGACCCTTTAACAAACAAGAGGGTAACTCAGAACCCTTTTAGAAATTCCCACATAATCTGTTTTCTAATCCATATGGAATTGGCAGATTTGTTATTCGTAGGTTCCAATCATGGATACCTAATCAGCAAGCTTTCACAATTAAATAACCATGCTTACTTCCCTAATTTGATTATCCTCAAATTAGAACAACTACAACAACGACAATAACCAGATTAATTTACATGCCTCTTTATCTTTAGCCAATTAATTTACAATTATTTCCGGCTTTATGTTCATTATCAATTTCTATCATGAACGAACAACAAATCAAAGAAAACATAGATATCACTATATCTAGGAAAACATGAGGCGAACCGTTATCATGGTATAAAGCAACAGCATGCGATCAACCAATTCTTTTAATCCGGTTCAAGTATTTAATTAGGTCAATTTCATTGTGATCCAAAGAGATAAATCATGCTAATTATACGATTGCACATCTACAATTAGAGAAGCCATGAATCCCCTACCTCGAAGAGTTCTTGATGTCCTTTATCCACACAGCGGGCCACAATCCTTCTCTCGCGACAACTTATATGGAAGAATGATCGACACGGTTTAGTTGCATCAAAACAAAGCAGAACCAATCCTAGGAGTAAAGATTGATTGTGCAACTCCTACGGAAAGGATTGAAAGGTTCTAGCACCTCTTAGTTGAGAACAAAGGGAAAGAACAAGGGAGAATGATATCTCATCCCTTTTTATGATTTAAGGAGGTGGCGGTTTAAGATCCGGTTAATTCTCCATTAAAAATGGATCGCATTAACCCACGCGGTTTGACCAAGTAAAACATTCCAAGCCTTAGGAATAATTAATATAGGATTTATGGAATTTTAATCGGCCGTAAGAGCCCTTAAAATAAGGCTTTAAATGTATTTTACGTTAAAAGAAAAGTCAAAAGGGGAAAACTGTAGGAGTCTGGAAATACTGTTCACCCACCGTTACTGTACATGAAACCGATATGTGAAACCGATCTATGAAACTGATCTGTCACACCGATCCGTGAAACCGATCTGTGAAACTGATCTGTCACACCAATCTATAAAACCGATCTGTGAAACTGATCTGTCTCACCGATCTGTGAAACCGATCTGTGAAACCGATATGTGAAACCGATCTGTCACAGCGATCTGTGAAACCGATCTGTGAAACTGATCTGTCACACCGATCTATGAAACCGATCTGTGAAACCGATCTGTGAAACCGATATGTGAAACTGATCTGTCACAACGATCTGTGAAACCGATCTGTGAAACTGATCTGTCACACCGATCTGTGAAACGGATCTGTGAAACTGATCTGTCACACCGATCTGTGAAACCGATCTGTGAAACTGATCTGTCACACCAATCTCTGAAACCGATCAGTGAAACCGATCTGTGAAACTGATCTGTCACACCGATCTGTGAAACCGATCTGTGAAACTGATCTGTCACACCGATCTATGAAACCGATCTGTCAGACCGATCGGTGAGACCGATTTGTTACTGTTCATAAAACTGGAAACACTGTTCAAAGAACTAGAAAACAATTGGCAAAGTGTTGGGGATAAGTCCTCTTGACCTCCCAGAACACCTCCAACACCAACATTTCACAAAGTAATGGACCGAAGAGGTCCGGGCCATTACATTCTCATCTCTCTAACTTATAAAAGTCCACCACAGATCATATCCATTTCACAATTACAAAACCCTTTGGTTAAAAAAATACATAGTAACATTATTAAATAATTCCTTAATGTCATCATAAGAGCCTATTTTTCGGAAACCCTTATATGTAGGAATTAGGTGTATACCTAATGGGGTTCCTTAAGGAAGGGGTATAATACTTAACTATGTAATTTTATTTTATTAATTCATATAAATGGATCAAATATTCATGAAAATTATTATATATATATATATAATAATATAATATATTATAATTTTATTTTAATGACCTATATCTATATGCTCTTTGACTAAGAGGGAATCAAAATAATTGATTGAGTGTACATCAGACAACTACCTCATGAACTGATTCAATTCATATTCCATCAACAACTACAACAGTAGGATATAATGATGTATTTTAAATATTTTTATGATATTTATGACATAAATATACATCGAAAATACATTATCACGTATACCTTCTTACATTCCATTCTATGGGAATATTAAAACGTCGATTATGTGTACTATAGACTATCGCCTCACAAGGCGATGTTATTCATTATTCACATACGATTTATGTGGAATTTAATAAGAATATGATTAATTAAATTATGTTATATAGATGAGAAATTTTTTATTATTTAAATTAAATATACTATTTAACTCTATTTTGTTTCATCTTGTGGGGAAATGGAATCAATGTTCTAGCATACATATGACCAACTATCTCCGTGAATCGTTTAAATTATTTACTATATCTCTCATTAATGGATTAATATAAATACATATATAATGAAAAAATATAATATTAATATAATAAATTTAATTCGTGATATTATGGAACCATTATCATAGTAAAAGTACCAAAAATACAAGACAAAACCATATTTTAAATAATTATTCATTTATAACCGTTGAAGTGATTTTAACATGGAATTGTTGATAAAAGTAAATAAAATGTTACAGGTAAGTAATATATGGTATGATAAATATAATTATGGCTCTGTTATATATTTATAATAAAATTATATTTAATATATAGGAGGTTCCAATGAGTACACTGGAATTTGAGATATAAGGTAAGATATTTCTACTCTCTCTTTTATTTCAAGTAGATATTTTTCATATTAAGCAGTTGTTTATTTTTTTTAGTGTACATAATTAACATATAAAATGATATATCGTGAATAAATTTCAAATATGTATATATTATGTTTCAATTTAGGTTATTAATTAAATAGAATTCATATTTGAAGGATACCATTGTGGTAAGGAATTTTTATCTCACCCTTATTGTAGTAAAACAAATGTCATATACACTAATTATTCCATTTGGTTAGTGTAAATAATTACCATGATGGTAATTTAAAATTATATTATTTAAAATAATGGGATATTAATATACATCTAAGGATATTCCTTTTACGGTGATTATTATTGAAAATTAACCAATGTTTTAAAAGATTAATGCAACAATCTATTTGATGATTGAGATTGGTTTTGATTAAGTCTTGGATGATAAAATACTATGATATACCTATAAGAAAACACATATATTTTAATCTCTAATGGTAAAATTTTGAGAACATTTTTTTCCATTCATTTCCAACTCTTAAAGAATTAAAGTGTCTGAAGTATTATTTTTACTGAAAATAATATTTTTTTCACTATTTGGTTGAATCCCCCTTTAATTCTATACCCAAGTTATCCAAAAAAATTTAATGAATGTATTTATTATTTAATAGTGAATTTAAAAAAAATTACCCAATTTTAAATTATTATAAAATAGGTTAAATGTAATCATCTTATCATTTTCCAAACAAGGCTGATTTTCTATTAAAAATAAGAATGAAATATTTAGTCTGATGCATATGACATCAATTATTTTCCATGTCTTCATTACCCATGGGTGTTTTAGTGATTCCATTATAATTTTGAAGGCTATATTCAAAATAATATGAATTTTATAATTATTTGGGAAATTTTAGTTTTGAACGAGTTATTTTAAATGTAAAAAGTTAACTTTTATCAGGAAATGTTCAAGGTGATATTTGAAAATAATTTTCCTAAAATTATATAATCCTTTGATTTAAAATAATATTTACTTGGATTATGATACCATTATACCGTTATCAATATTTATATTGATTATTTTTTATTATGATGAATTTTTAAAAACATGATATTTATTAATGGTTTATGCACTAATAAAATAATGAAATGTTTACAAAACCAATTTCTTATCCATGTGTTCTACAATAATGCAATGTTTATTAAACACATTTATTCATGGGTTATGATATAATTAATGAATTATAATCTTATGTGAAACATATGTAAAGATATAATTATGAGAATGGGCATCAATATCAATATCTAATGCATTGGGTTTGTATTGTATCTCCTGATTGGATAATGGGAAAGAATATAATGTGATCGAGCTAATTTGGGAAACATCCCAATGTGATAGATCCACTATAAGAAGCATGTGATGATTGTAGATCCATAATGATTTAATGGTCTCAGTTGTTAACCTTGACACTTGAAATTGTATTTATAAATAAGATATATCTATACTTCAATGACATGATCTTCTTGTTCACTATTCAGTTATGATCAATTTTTATTTTTATAGTTTATTTATTTTGTTATGATTATGTTAAATGTCATGGATCAACATTTTAATAAATTATTGATTGGGATGGAAATTTGTTTGTTATATTTTCTATATCAAACCATTCTGCCTATATTATACATTCATATGATCATCAATTTACTTCATACATGTTTACCCATATTAAGAATAAGAGATCATACATTATCTTGTTACCATTACCTAGGTTATTATAGAAGTATTATGTAGGGTATACCTCTGAAAATTAATAATTTTGTTTATTTACAGTAGATATAAATTATATTTCATGAAAAATCATTATTATTATTTTTTGTCAAAAAATATTTTAAATTATAACGATCTGTCACTGTGTATTTGTGTAATGTGTTGAATATTAATACAATGATATATAATATTTATTTATGATATTATTGGGATTCTATAGTTCTTATCAGATAAAAATTTTAGTTAACCTTTTTATATAAGGCGGAGAAAACATTATTAAGATCCCATCGGATATGTGTAAGTAAAATTATAAGTGTTAGTTTAAGTATTGAATAATATATATATTAATTTTTGTAAAGGATAAAGTGATGAATTTCTATGATATTAAACCCTTGTATTGATATGATAACTATACATGTATCTCTCCTATAGTTTTTTATGGGAAATAACACTATAAATAGAAGAATCATATTGGGCAAGATCGTCACCTGATGTGTGAAAATGATCCTTAAAGCATATCTAATTTTATACTGTCACAGTATATTTTTTGTAAACTCACAAACTTTTCATGAAAAATATTTATGTATTTTAATGAATTATTATAAATGATTAACTATGTTTAACATATGGTATCTTATATTGAAATTAGATTTTTATGATTTTGGAAGCATAAAAATTATTTTTCATGGTTACATGGTCCCACGCAATGATTAATCATTATCACACTATGATTTGTGTTTTAAGTAATTGAATGGGAATATAAAATACCAGTTTAATGTTAAATTTGATTGGAAATTAGTTAATGAAAACCCAAATGGGGTGATGACTATTGAGAAAAATATTCTAATTATTCCTATTAACCTATGATGGTATATGATTGAAAACATTTACCTCAACCAAATCTCAAACACACCAAAGAATGGAATGATATATTTTAAAGAGATCTTGTTTATTTATGACCATAGAGAAAATAATATTATGTAAGCCATATGTTAATATTTTAGGAATAAGAACATTATAAAATTTTGAAATGTTATTAGATAATGTTTTAGGTGTGGAGAATATGCCAACTGAGTAAGTAATTTAAAAGGGAAAAAAGAAAAGTTAAGATAATGCAATGGGTGGGAATAATGGTTCTCCTATAGAATCATTTATAGTTGAAATAATTATATTTTAAATGTAAGGTAATTATAAAAAGTGATGTACTGTGGAAAAACTCATGAAGGGGATAAAAAAGGATTCATATGTAAATGTTTTTCAATTGATGATGAATATACTAGAAATAAAATATTAATAGAAGGATTTAACAATGAATAATATAATGAATCATAGTAATGGTTTTAGAATGAAGGGAAATGATTAATGTGTCTATATGCTGTAATTCATGAAATATGAAAAGAATAAATATTGTTCTGTATAATTTTATCGTTATGGATTTCCAAGAATATTTTTAACGGATTTGATGACATATAAATTTGATTTATTGAAAAAGTAATATTTTAAGAAAAACACATGAATAAGGGAAGATGAACCTTAATAAAATATTAATGTAGAGAAAATGGTCAATATTATTAATAAAGAGATGATTAATATGTATAATGAAAAATGGATAGTATTTTTGACCTCAAAACTAATTAGTGTTTTTTTGAAAAGGTTGTTTCTATTATCAACAATGGAGTTTACATAATTTTTTAATTTATGGAATATAATAACTAATATATGGTTTTATTTTTTGAATAATGAATAATTCATGTTGTAAACCTATAATATTTAGTGAATTTTTTTACAAAAAAAGAATTTATTCATTTAGATATTTATTATTACACATAACACGGAGTTTAGATTGTGTTACTCGCATCCCTATATTAAAAAAAACATGTCATATTTTTAATATGATATTATAATATAGTTTTCATAACTCTTTTTTAATGGAGGAGTTGAATAAGATTAATTAAATTATGATTTTTTTGTTTACACCTTTATATAAAATTACTTCTTCTATGACTGGTTAATTAAAAATAAAATAAACTTTATTAAAATACAAGAAAACAATCTTTGGAAGAAAATTTGTTTTTGAAAAAATTAATTTTACCTCAATAAATCATATAAAAAAATTTTCAAATTATTTTAATATGATTTATAGATAATATATTAAAAACTTATTTAATATTCAACTTATGTGTTTTCTTGACAAGCAATAAAAATAAATTGAATTTTAAAATTAAAAATATTATTTATCTAAAATATAGTTATGTCTCATCTTCATGCACTTATTTTAAAACAAAAATTTTACACTTCTATAAAAATATTTCAAAACAATTTTTATTTTTAGTCAATATTTAAAATTTTAATTTATGTGAATTTTTTATATTTTCAAAAAGGATATTTCTTTTAATGAATATTTGAAAATACCGAATATTAATTGAAAATGGCGATTTATTTACAATTATTTTTGAAGATAATTTATATTTTAAACTATTTTAAAAATAAATTGTTCAAATTTTATATCTGATAACTTAATTTATGCCATTATAATCATTTTCTAATAAATTTGGGATATAATAACCATATCATCTTTTTTACATTTTCACTTTGAAAACACGGTTTTCCATCGCATCTTAAATCTATTGGATGAAAATAATCTTAACCAATACTTTATAATTCTCTATAATACTCTACATTGGATCCTTTAAATGATACAAACATGGGTATACCATTTTCATTACAAACAATTACAAGTTTGGCACATACCTCACTTATAATAGGCCACCCATATCCTCTATTTTCAACAACATAAAAACCACTAGGTGGATCCAATAACTACCCGAAACCCTAAAAATATCCTTAATATAATTTCATAAGAAATATTTATTTATGAATTTCAACTTATTTTTGGTATTGGACAAAACATAAAGGGTATACTTGAAGAAGAGTTGACATTCTTCAACAAGGATTTTTATTTTATTACTTCATCAACCTCATTTAATTATATTTATGTTATTGGATAACCATAGTATATTAAATATAATAATATATTTTCCTATTTTTAAAATTACATAAAACAGTCCCTATTTTCATTAAATAATTTTATAAATCATTATTCGTGTGTGTAGAAGTCTACCGTCTCACGAACCAATTTCATTCGTTTTCCAATACCACCTCTCAAGTTTGTGTATAATGATAGATATAATGTGTATATATAAATATATATGAAATATTTAAAATATTTATACCTATTTATATATTATATAATATATAAATTTTTTTACATTCCATTCTGTTGGGGATATGATAATGTCGTTAGTGGGTATGGAAGACTACCGTCTCACAAAGAGATGTGATTAATTTTCTACTAATGCTTTAAAAGGAAGATAATAAAGATAATGTTAAATAATTAAAATTATATTCATGAAATAATTATTATATTAATTTCATATGCATCATTCATAAAATATAATTTATTAGTTTTTTCCATCCTTTTCTCCCACTAAAGGATGATAACATCAATCATGTTACTCTGGCCTGCCAACTTCAAAGAGCAATGTGACTATATATTTTAATAACCACCCAAATTGATGATATATATAATAATAGATAAATTAATAATATGTAATTAATTACATAATAATAATTCTATACTGATAAAATATTATGTACTTACATCCATAATGATCTTTGAAAAATTGAAACATTACAAATGTGTACATACAGCCTACTATATCATTCATTATAATGTAATTCATTTTCCTAATAGGATTTCAGGATTGGTATTAATTGTATTCTTTTTATAATTATGTTATTTATTAAATAATTATTGTTATGGATATGATGGAATAATTATAAAAGTAAGAGTACTACAAAGAAAAAATCAAAAAATATAAAAAACATTGTTATTAACAAAACCGTGATTTTAACATTGAATTTGTTATAAATTGTTACACAATATTCTTAAAAAAATTAATATATGTAATAATATATATAATTATGTTTCAATAATATATATATAATAACATAATATTTACTATATTTTCGGTTCAAATTGTTTGAAATAAGTTGATACTTAAGGTTAGGGATTTCTACTCTCTCTTTTATTTGTGTGTGACATCTGAAAAGTCTTCACATGTTTCATTTATATTGTGTATATACTAACCCTTTTAAATTTTATATAATTAATATAATCCTTTTAATTTAATTTGATGTTTCATTTTATGTTATTATTTTTAGGCGATTCTGACTCAAAAGATTACTAATATGATTAGGGTCATCTATCCCCCTTTTATATTCTTTACGATAAAAGAAATATTCACAACTTTTTTCATATATGTGGATTATATAATATAAATTAATGCGTATTATTATTTTTATCATCATAATTTCGGGGATTCACATATCAATTTTGTTATCACTCTTGCACATTTTTTACGATTCATAATATACTAAAGCAATAAGCGATATTTGTCACAATTGTCAATCTTTGAGATATTTGTTGTGTTATCCCCATATCATCATAATGATGTGTTTATACTACCTCATTAACATGTAATATAAATAATTTATTTGACATTGTGATATTATCTATTTAATTTATTGTTATTCATTCATGGGTTTTATGATTCAACATTTCCAAAAGTGGTAGGGTTGTTTTGTTATAATCTCACTATATATCTTGATTGCTCAGGATTATGCATAAAATATTGAAATATTTGGATATAAACCTCTTTAAAATAAATTATATTCTTATTCGATGGTTATTTATATAGAATTGTTATTTTCTATACATCTTATAATATTTATATACTAGATAGTTCAGAGTAATTATTTAAGGAAAATATCTTTCAATTTATATCTTTAGTCAAAAAACTATTGTTTTGTTCAAAAACAATGTTTCATAAAACTATTTTCAAAAATATTTAAAAATTATTAAAAATATTTATTAAATAACTTTTAAACATTTTTAATTATTTTATAGAATGTTTTGAAATGAATCTTCAGGTCATTTTATAAATAATTCCCTTTTTTCTTTTGAAAAAAATGTGAATTGAAATTTTGTTTTAACATGAATGTAATGAACAGAGAAACCAACTATTTTGAATATTATATTTTTCGAATATTAATTTATATATTATTAAGGTTATATTTTAAGAAATGGTTTTTCAAAATTTTGTAAATTGTTTTTTTCAAATTGGAATTGATATTTTCCACAAGAAATATTGGGAATTATTTGTATATCTTCATTTATATGATTTAAATAGTCTTTTTAATGATATGATATTTTAAAAGTATTAAAAATTATTTTTTAATAGGAATAGAAATATTCCTTAAGAAGTATTTTAAACAATTTTTAATGTACCCTATGTATGTTTTAATGATTATTTTTAAGGAAAATATTTTCCAAAATGTTTTAGAAAGGTTTTTTGAAAAAAACATTAAAGAATATTTATCTTCTCCGAGAAATATTCCATGTTGTTAATCATTCAAAATAATTTTCCATATAATATGAAATACTTTAAAGTAGTTTTTTCCTTACTGGGTATATAGTAGAAGGATACAATTCTTATTATTTATCTGAATGGTTTTTGATTATGATTAGAAGATTTTTATGAAACCTATTTATTTTATATGTGTTATACAATGAAAAAATTGTTATGATATACAATTATTTTTTCGAAGGATTATGCTATTATGAAATAATGAAGTGATTATGAAACATGTATTATTAATATTGGTAATGATTTATTGAAATGTTTTTGAATGTCTTTTTATTTGATTTTTTATGATTTTATGAACATTTTATGACCTCAGAGAACATATATTTATGATTTTAATTATGTGATGGTGGTTAAATTATAAACAAAAAATGGTGGTTAAATTTTAATCAAGGATGTTGGATATGATATAAAAAATTATTAGTGGAACATACATCTCCCTCCAATACATTGACTAAATATTTATATATACCAATATATATGGTATTATAATGGGAAATAAATCATGTTCTATAAGGGAAATTGTATTCTATGATGGTATTGGGAGTGAACATTTATTGCTATAATGGATTGGGGAGTGAACCCATTCCAATATTATAGCCTTTGTAGTAATTATTTTCATCCATGGAAGTTATTTTCTTTGTTTATGTGTATTCCAAAATTTCATGTCTTATGCCAATGTTATTCTATCGGTCGGTCTCAAGTTATTTGATTTTATTTTGATTCATGTATTATGAACTACTAATATTTATTCATTTACTTACGATTATAATATGTGATATGTAGTCTATGGTTTTCGTATGTTATGATAATATTCTTATATCTTAATGTTCGAGTTATTTTTAACCATATCCTTTTTACCCTTACTGATCATCTGAGATCTCCCTCTCTTACGTTTCCTTCTCCAATGTATAGATTAATGATTTTATATAGGGTTTTTTGTTAAAAATATTAATGTAAAATATCTATATATGAGATGTTGATGATCATTCGGAAAATAAAAATATTGTGTACCTAGATTCCAAATATACTAAACTTTAATTTTCTATATGCATGTTTTTCTCTACTGTATTGAATATTCAAAAAATAGGATTTAGTATCCCTATTTCAGAATCACAAGTTTCTATTTTTTTATCAGAGGAAAGGTTTAGTAAATCATTGAAAACCATGAGGATAAAACATTATTGTGATCCCAATATATAATTCTATTTATATGTCGTAGTGTGTATCTATGGTTAATTCTAAGGATGAGTCGATGTATATAATAGTTCATATAAGTTTTTTAAGGTATATAAGATGGGATTTCTGTGTAATTACTTCCCATTTTGGATACTACAAGTTGATGTAGCTCTGTAATAGAGGTATATAGGGGTAAAACTCCAAAAGTTTACATTAATCTGGACTCAATATTCACCTACTGCACGATAATGGTACTGGAGTTTCACCTTGTTAGCACTACTTTGGGATTTTCTATAAAAATTCCCAAATACATTATGAACCATCATAAAGGATTGAAATAGATTTTCATTATGAATGAACATATTAAATCCATATATTTCAATGATTAAAACTAAGGTGTCATTATTTATACATCCTTTATGATATTTTTTTCATCATTACATGTTTTTCACAAGGAGCAATGTTTATCATACTATTATTTTTGGTTTTAGTTAATGGAGAGAACCTGAAGGAACTAATTTTACATTTAATTATATGGAATATTTGTGAGTGGGAAACCAAATGGGATAATGACTAGAGTGAAGTTTGTTTTGATTATTTCTAACTATCTATCAAGATACATGATTAATGATTTAATCCTGGACAAACTCTCAGACTCATCAAAGAAGATAATGATAGAGATTATTGAGATTTGTTTAGGTGATACTATGGATGATAGAAGATTCAGTTCAATATATGATGATAATATGAAAATAAGCACTAAATGGAATGTATTATAGGGATGAGAAGATGTTTTGGTTTTGGAAAATAAAGACACAAATAACATAACTCCAATAGAAAAAAATGAATTTTTCATTTAACATGGTAGATGAGAATAATGTTCTTCCCAATGTATCATTTACAATAGTATGTTTTAAATTTGTTTGGTATGGGAATAATGTGTAATGACCTAGACATCTATAAATAACATTTCCCCATATGTTTTAATACAATTTCATATTATGTACAATGTTTACAAAAAACATTCACTTCTCTAGTTTTATTTTTTAATTATATTTAAATTACTTTTAATGAATCATTACCATTAACAGTATAGTTGTTGAAGAGTTATCACATGATTAGTATAAATATACGAATTTAAAAAACCAATTGAAAAACACAAAGGATGTGATAACCTCATCTAGTTGGATCATACCATATGAAACCAATTTATTTATGCTTCATAGGGATATATAATCTCTAGGATTTCTCTTGACTAATACCAAGATGAGATAATATTATATAAATATGAGGTAAACCATTTATCAAATAAGTTCAAGCTCATCTAGATCACGACCCAAACCGTGTATGCCCAACCACACTGAGAATGTCAGGTCATCATGCACCACTCCCTTTTGAAGTTATTTTTGTGTGTTAAATGGTTTTTTATCAAGACCTTATATATATGATTATGTACATCATTTTTTTTCTTCAATAATGAAAATATAATCAACCAGTTATTGTTTATTTATTAATTATTTCTATTTTGATACAATAAAACACAGAAAGTATTTTAGGGTAATTTTAAAAATAAAGTAATTAATTTATATTGAAGAATTAATTTTTTTATGAAATAAATAAAAATTTAATAAAATATTATTATTAAAAAAAATTTATTATATATAAACTATCATATAATTTTGATGATGTCAAACGTAATTTCCATAAGGGGATAAAAACAATTATTTTCAAAAAACCCATCATTCCATAATTAATGTTTATTTTGTTTTAAAATATAAATTTCACATATTATAATAATTATTTTGATATAATTAATATTTTACTAGTGAATTTTAATGTTGAAATTACCCAATACTGAATTTTTTAATTTTTATTTAGAGAATCAAATTATCTAGAAAACATAAAATAGCTTATTAATATACATAGTTTATTATGACATACTAAAGAACCAAAAGTGTTGTAATAAATATTATTAAAGCTATCTAATGCCATATAAAATTTTTCCTATTTAATATAAATAGATTTTATTTTTATATTATTATTTTTATAAATGCATTTTGAATCATCCAAAACCATTAATATATTTTCTGGTTATAAAATCATTTTGTTAACAATATGACACACCTACACATAATTAGGGGTTTTATTTTATTAATTTAGGCCCTTATAATTATAAAATAATGGAATCCCAACCATTTCATTAACACCATGGAAAAAACTATGGGATGGTCTTAGCATTTGATTGTATTATTATGGCGAGTCCAAAACCAATGTTTGAGATATGAAAAATATTTTCAGAATTATTTCCTTTATAAACCTACCTAGGATAAGATTTATCTTCACTAAAATTATTTTATTAAATCCATACTCTTCCATCGCCACTCTAGAGTCCTCATAACTAACCCTGAAGCTCCCAAGAAGATCATATAAATCATTTGGGGTCACACACTGAAGTATGGGATTATTTCCTTTCTATACATTATTCAAGTATCTTCATTCTATTATATATTTTATCATCATTTACATATGACGGGATATGTTAATTCTTATCCACATTACTATAAAATTTTTATAAAATTGATGAGATACCAATTTTCTATCATCAATCAATTTTTATAAATTTTTTGTGACGTAATTATGTTTTCGAAATTTCACTATAATTTTCAATGCAAAAATAAATTGTGTATTGAATTACATACCCATTTAAAACCAAGGATATTCATAATTATACAATATACCACTTTACTTGTGACTTAAATTTATATATTCCGCACTCCATGATCTAAAAATAATATATTTTGATGAATGAATCTATATTTTATGATATATGTGGGAGACTTAAGAATGATAATGAAATGAATGTGATGTGTGAACACATTATTATATTTTCCTCCAATTGATTAGGTAATGTTTTTCCACTGATATATCTAGTTGGGACATGGACTGAAACTAATTCCCTTATGGTAATTTTTTTGTCATGATGTATTGGTAGTTATCCTGGACTTATGTTTTTAATATAGTGGTGTATGTTGTTTCCACATTTCAAATGTTGTGATTATCTGGACATGTCATGACTTCATGTTCGCGTTTCTTTTATAACAAATTTATGTGCTTATTTTGTAGAATGCATTTACTTATTCATGTTATGAATGATTCTTTCTTTACTTGTCTTTTTAGATGACCAATTTCATTTGTACATCCTCAGGATATACAATAAAATTTTATATATGAATGAATATTATGAACATGTTAAGGATGTTTTTAGTAAAATAAATTCATTTTTTATGTTGCTAGGTAATGTACTTAATTAAAAAAGACACTATAATTCTCAATAATCAATGTTTTATTATGTTTAATTTTTTGTAATAAATCATTAATAATTGTGTAATAAATAGTAGGGCTTCTAAATTATGAAATTAAATTTACAGAGGATAAAACACATGAACATAATTTGAAAGGATGTATGAGCAATGGGTTTGTTGTTGATGATGAAGTGATTGTTAATAATATATTAGAGGAAAGTGGTATTGAGTAATAAGATGTTGAATCCTAGTTAACGGTTAAATAATGAAGTGTGATGGTTGAAGTATTAATGAATTTTACTTTAAGGATTATGTTATATGAATCATGGCATTTATAAGGATTATTCATTATATGTTTTTCATTAAATATTTTAAAAAATTTATCAAAAAGTAATATATGTTTTTAATAGTGATTCAAAGAATAGATGATATTTTTATTAAGAACATATACCACACAATATGTGTTTGATGAAGATATGATTATGTTTGGATAAATATATTTCATTCATGGAAACATAAATTGTATATTGTTCATTTTATTGGAACTAATTACTGATTTTTTGAAAAAGTGGTTTATGATATAATTGATAGAGATTAAAACATTAATTGATTTATGAAATATAGCCACCAATATATTTTTTTATGGATGTAATGATGAATCATGTTCATATTCAATAATTTTTTTTGGTAATTTAGTTTATTTCAATGTTTCAAGGAAATATATGATGATGATGTTCACATGTTTGGTTTCTGACAATCATAATCTACTTTATAAAATTTGGGGGTTTAAAATATTGCTTATTTTATGAAATTTATTGAACTTATTAATAAATTTTCAATTCAAAATGGTTTATAATGATTACTAAATATGGAATATATTAAAATAAACTTTCGATGAGGGTTTAGATATTAATGTATTACCCCATCATATAATGATTTATCCATATTTTATTACCAATGTTAACATTATTTTTATCACAAATACATGAAATGACTCATAATTATATAATGGAAATTTTCTAGTCATTCATACCTGAAAAAAATCTTCTCTTAGAGTAATAGATGATGTGGAAAATTATCAAGGCATGTCGAAAGGATGCATTTGTCCCTTTGAAATAAAAATATATCATGTATGTATATTTTCATGTTTTCATATTCTAGATGGAAAATTAATTCTTTAAAATTATGAAATAGATATTAAAAAAAGATCTATCATCAGCCTTTTTTATTATATTAATGTACATTTTTAGTCCTCTTAGTTTTAGCGACTTGTAGTCATAATATTTCTCTTATCCGTGTTCTTTATCACACTACATCCAAATTTGGGTTTTTTCCCTTCTCTATCTATGTTTTCACTTATGACCGATGATATCTTATTGAAAAACCTAGTATGATTTATTCCAGATGACTTTTTCTTACCTTTCTCCTTTACAAGAGCATGTTTTATTTACCCTCATTATGATATGGGTTTCAATAATGGAATTATCAAATGATAAACCATTAATCAATGAGATGAATTTCAATTACTAAATAAATGTCAAATGGGGAATAAAGTGACACTATAATTTTTTGTGAAATATATTTTTCCAATCTATTTAATCTTTTCAAAATTTGTCATAGCACATAACTAGGCGTTTTTCTTGTGTACATGTAACCATGTGTTTAAATGAGATTTGTCATCTTATTGAAATGTAATAATATGATAGTCGTCACATAAACATTAGAATAGAGAAAATGTGTATGATTAAAATAATTATGGAACTATATGCTTTAAACTTGTATAAAAAATGATTTTTTAGTGAAAAATTAATGAAAAACAAAAAAATATTGGAAAATACATGAAATATTTCTCTAAAAATAAATTTTTATATAAATAATCATGATTCACCTCAATAAGTTAAATAACTTTTTCTGACTTTTTTTTATTATATGTATATATTTTATATTCAAAAACCTATATAACATTAATCTTATGTGTTTTATAGACAATTGATAACATTAAATCTGATGGTACGCTTATAACAATATTTTTCTAAAAAATTTGATTTATCTCATTTGGCCAAATTAATTTTAAAACTAATTTTTATAATTTTTTATAAATTTTATTTTAAAATATAATTTCATTTGTAATTAAATTTTAATAATTATATTAAGGATAAATTATGCGATTTTTCTTAAAAGATTAATTTTCTAATGAATAATTAAAACTAAAAAATATAAATATAATATTACTTTTTCAAATAAATTATTTAAAAAACTAATTTTAAAATAATTAAAAATAAAATTATTTAAATTATTTATCTATTAATACATTTTATTTCATTGTAATATTTTTTCATTTTGAATTTTTATATAAAATCATTTAAAACTTATAAACATTTTCTATTGATAAATTGTATTCTCGTCGTGTCAATATGATTAATTTTAACGAAATATATCCACATATATGAATGGAATTTGGTAAAAGGAATTACATATATTGAATCAAAATAATAATAATTATTTTATATGTTTATCATAGTTTTTCCCCAAAATTAATAGTGAAAAAAATATCGTGGTTAAGGATAA
Source organism: Viscum album (assembly GCA_963277665.1). Lineage (NCBI taxonomy): Eukaryota > Viridiplantae > Streptophyta > Magnoliopsida > Santalales > Viscaceae > Viscum > Viscum album. The sequence goes on along the minus strand of OY728145.1, from coordinate 1,441,240,195 downwards.
ATTTGGTTTGCATTGAGTGTTAAACTAGAACAATAAGGGTTGAAATGTATAATTTTTTAAATCTATTTTCTATAAATATATAGTCTGTATAATTTCTAATTATAGAAGATAAAATATTATGGTGAGTATTGGAATTTGAATAATGTGGGTACCACTTTTTTGATTAAAACAATACAACTCGGCCACTCACATCACATTTAAAAGTCTATCCACTCTCCTGCCATCTTTACACCATAAAACTATTTAGGATTATACAAAAACCTCAAAAGTTCCTTCCAAAATTCCATTATCACATATTAGTGTCCATATGTTTTTTATATATCTATCATATGAAGGCATCTGGTGAAATCCTATGGAGGATACAAGAAGAATATGTAACATATTTCAATGAGTGTTTTTTATTTTATTTTATCCTCCACATCCTACAATTATTAATAAACCATATTGATAAAAAAACCCAACGTATCATACACTTAATTATATTTTTTCATATTAATACCATTATTTAAAACCAAATTCACTTTAATTAAAAGGGTTACGAATTCATCATCCATGTGTATGATAGACTACTACATCACAAATAGATGATCTTCATTTTTTCATTAGAACCTCTCACAATTGTGTTTGATGATGGAACTAAAGCATATAAAGAATATTTATTGCATAATAATTCATTTTATGTCCTTATATCATATATATATATATATTACTTCCTTTTACATAGATGATATGATAATTTTTCTCAAGTGTATGAAATAATACGACCTCGTGAATTGATGTGATTCATTTTTCACTAACACATTACATGGAAGATAACATGGATATATTTAATGAATATATGTGATATGGATGAAATAATAATTATATTAATGTTTTTTTATTTATATAAATATAATAATTAATTTTATTTTATACCTTTTCACCCAATGAATGGTGATATTGTCATTCACATGTGAGTGAACTACCGCCTTCACAATGTGATGTTACTCTATTTTCATCACCCTCACACATGGATGACACATGTATGTATATTAAAAAAATTATAATTTTACATAATATATTATGATCATCCTAAAAATACAATTACTAGTTTCCTCCTTTCAATAATAATCATTGAAAGATTGAAATGTTACTCAGGAGTTTGTAAATCCTACCATCTCTATGATCATAACATAATTCACCTACAAAAAACATATATAATTTTTGGTATTGACTGTATAATTATTCTATAAATATTATAATTCAATTAATATAATTATTATTTTATTTATTTTACCATAATCAATGTAAGAGGATATAAAATTACAAATCTAAACATTAATGATAAACAATGTGGTTATTACATAAAACGAGATTTTAACAAGGAATTGTAAATAAAAACGTATTTAATGGTCACGTGTATATATTATAAGACATAGTATAAATAATTATGTTTATATAATATATCTTAAAAATATATATTTATTATACCATATGTTCGAATATTTATGAAGGATTTAGAGATTAAAGATAAGGTATTTCTAATTTGATGTTTATTTTTGGGAGACGTATGAAAAGTCCCCAAAATTTTGATTATAAAGTGTATATACTACATAAAGATAAATGTTAAAATAATTAGAATTATCCTTTTAAAAAATAAAATATTCATTTCACATTATTCATTATTGGTTCTCATGATTCAAAATGTCACTAAAGTGCTCTGGGATTTCCATCTCACTTTTTTCTTTAATGAGATACATGTTATCTTTTTAACTTGTTTCCTATATCTTGTGTTTATAATATCAATTATTTTTTTACAAAATATTATCATTTAAATTTTTAATATATTTAAATCCATTTGGGGTTATCTCTTTCAAGGGTTATATCATTCAATAATACCCAAGTAGAACAGGATATTTGTAACAATTTTTACTTACTGAGACATATGTCATGTTATGCAGCTATCATCAATATGTGTTTTATATACACCCCTAGAAATGTCATATTATGAATTTAAATATTCTCCTAATATTCTATGTTTATATAGTTTTATTATTTCATGTGTATTACGATTCAATGTTACCAATGTCATATTGTTTTTGTGTTACAATTTCATAGTTTATCAAGATTTATCATTATTATGATTCCAATAGTGAAATTTTTTGATTAATCTCTCACAAAACACCTGAATTTTCATCTCTAACATTTATTTAATTATAATATATATTTTCCCTTCATATTGTACTCATTGTGCAATTTAGCATTTAAAATAATGTGTTTATGGAAAATCAACTTTATATCTCTCTCCCATTTAAAACTAATTTTTTTTTCCAAAAACCATGGTTTCTATATTTTTTTTAAAACATATAAAATTATTTATTAAAGGAAATTTAACCCATGTCTGACTTTTATTAACAAATTTCATATAAATTAATCTTAATGGTTTTTTTCCAAATAATGATCATTAGTATTTTACCAAAAATGTGAAAGGAATATTTGATTTAACATTTATAGTATGAATGAAATTTATTTCTATTATAAATATTATATTGATATATGTCTACATTATAATTTATTAAGGTTTTTATCATTGTAATGGATTATAAAAATTATTTAAAAAAATCATATAGAAAATTATATATTCTTCATAAAATATATTAACTTATTTTTGAAGCATATTTTCTATGTCTTCAAGGATATTTCGATTAAAATTGATTTAAGTTTTTTTAAAATAGTGTTTTCAAATTAGATATGATTTTTTCCTCAAGAAATGATTTAAAATATTTATTAAATATTCATTTATAAGTTTCAATAATTATTTTTGTAAATACCCAAAAATTTCAATGGAAACTTTTTCTTAATTTTCTTCGAGATTTTACGACTACGCAGTCTCTTACGGAATCTGATTCAGAGGCCCGGTGTGCCCAGAATCAATTTCCAAAGTTTAGCTTGGGTACGTTCAGTGAACGAATGAGCGGGATTTCCTAACATTTAAACCGGTGCTCGAAATCAAAATCCGAGGGCACCGATGAAACAACAACGTCATTTTTTGCTTAGGAAGACCTTTTCTGGAGTAGCTTTTGCTCGAAATTAGTTGTTTAAAAAAGGGATTAAGATTAAAATGAAATAAAAATCGTGTTACATATTTTTTCCACATTCGTAAGTGGTTTAGCCCATGTGAGGGAGTTGGGGTGGGACCCACTGATGTTTTAACCCCCCTTGAGAGGATTTAAGAGGAGGTGGGGCCCACACGATCCCCCACCTTTTAATTTTTCCTTAACTCCTACTGAAAACCTCTTTTGTCATTAATGTTGCCAACTTATCACTTCAATTAATTTTGACAAGTTATGTTTATTTAAATGAAGTGAATTAAATTATGAATGTTTGAATTTTAAAGGTGTTGGGAAAAGTAATAAAATAAGGCTAAAGCCTTATTTTATTTTGGTTTCTTCGTTGTGTCGAGAGAGGGAGAGTTCTACAATCGAAGAACTTCATCATCCTCTTTGAAGAATGTGAAGAACACCGACACGCCTTCCTTCATTCTATTTCCCGCGTCAAAGGAAGGGAGACGTCGTTTAACCTCGGACAATCTCTGTCAACGTGTACGGAGCCACACCCCACGATGCAGTTTTCCACGATGCTCATCGAACGTCAACACGTTATCGAGGTAGGGCTTTGATTTTGTTCGTGAATATTCTATTCCGTTCATCGTCAATTTCTTTAGGTCTCTTGTTATCAATTTAACTGGAGGAGGTCGGACCCCACGAACACGACCGAACCTCATCCCCCTTTGTTTTTGTGTTCATTGCGGCCTGAAGGAAGGTGGTGCGGTGCAACGACACCACACGGAAACTTGGAGGAATGCGTCGAAGAAGCGCGGTGCTGTTGCGCCGCCCCGTTGAGTCCGAAAGAAGCCGCGGCCGGAGCAGGGCTACGGCGGAGCAGGGAGCAGCGGCCTGAACCGCCGGCCATCGGCGTGTCAGTGGGGAAAGACCGCAGGGTCCCATAGCGGCGACATCGGCCAACCTTCCGAGCTGGCCATTCGGAGAAGGCCGGGGGTGGTAACCACCGGCTGGAAAAAGGAGCGGCCCCACGTGGGTGCCGCCGTTTCAAAACATGGGGGCAGCGCCCCCTCCCCCCTTCCGCGACAGCTCGGCCAGCGCCGAGCTGGCCACGCGTGCCGCGCCCACAGGGCCAGGCGGCGCCTTAATGGGATGGACTCAGACCTGGGTCGGGTCGACCCGGTTTGGGCCGACCCAGTGGGTCTTGGGCCGGGTCGGTCTGGGCCCAAAACCCCCTAAAACCGGAAATGTTCGTTTAAATGCCTTTAACATGGGATACGAACCTCTAATCGAAGTAACGTCAGTTGCGATGTGATCCTTGGATCGAGATGGTCGTTTTGGTATATTACAGTCAAGGTTTCGGAGAATGTTGGGTATGGCCGGGTTGGTTCGAACATGAGACCAACCGGTTCCTCGGAGCGGAAACGCCTATAACTTGAGCTCTGGACATCCGATTGACGTGCCGTCGACATTATTGGTTTCTTCTTAGTGAGACAGACCTTTTGGATTACTCCTCTTGAGTTTTGAATGCAGTTGGAGTATGGCGGGGTTGGATTGTACCCGAAATCCAACCGGGCCCCTGGAACGAAAAAGTCGTTAACTTTCAAACCGGACATCCGTTTGACGAACCGTCAACAGCCTGGGTGATCACATTGAGAAACGGTCCCTATGAGTATATCCTATGTGACTTCGAGGTACAGTTGAGATATGGTCGGTTTGGTTCATACACGAAACCAACCGGGCCCCTGGGACGAAAAGGCTAATAACTCTCAGACCGGGCGTTCGATTGACGCGCCATCTGTCGCGTCGTGTTCCTATTGATGATACAGAACCTCGGGATACATCAACTATGGTCTATGTGACAGTTGATGTATCGAACTCTTGGATCATGGAGTGGACCCTCCCGGAACGAGCGTACTGTGTGCAGAAACCCTAGAGCTGGCTGAGACTTGACGACTGCTGATCGATCGACTCAGAGTGTTTCAGATAGCCCTGTGGGGAGCGCTTGGTTGTAATGGCAGACCCACGGTGGAGAAGCACTTGGTTTTAGCGGTAGACCCGCGATACTCAATAGAAGAAGTACCTCTGTAGGCTATGAGGGGGAGTGCTTGGTTGTAGCGGCAGACCCATGGTGAGAAGCACTTGGTTGTAGCAGCAGGCCCACAGTACTCGATAGGTGGAGTACTACAGCAGTCCAAGGTTAGTGGGAAGCGCATGGTTGTAGTGGAATGCCCACTATACTCGATAGAGGAGGAGTTCCCTAGTAGCAATGGGTTCGACGGTGAACACTTTCGTACAAGAATCCTCTGTTGTTTCGACAACGAAGACAACCGTACTGGAATCCTCCCTGGGTTTGGTGGTGATGACTACAGTACTTGTATCCTACGTGGGTCCCAGCTAGATGAATAAGTAACTACATCTGATCATCTCCTTTTTCTTTACAAATGATGTATACCTGTGTGAGCTGAGTCTTGACTTTCAATCATTATCTTCGATATGATTTCTTTACATTCCTATGTGGATTGGGTTGTGCTTTCCTATGTGGATTGGGTTGTACTATCCTGTGTGGACGTGATGGAACTTGGGCTCAGATGTTGGAGAAAAACTGGAATTGATGACTTTGGTATATGTCTGGGCATATACCTAAGTAGTGTTGGTTGTTACTTCATGATTGTATATTTATTTTGTGGATTATGATTTGTGGATTCTGGGAGACCTTCGGGGGTCTCGGGGTCCCTACTGAGTAGCGTATACTCACCCCTGCATGGGCTATGCCCGCACTACGTTGTGTTGGATGCAGACGATGGATAGCGCTGATCATGGTTGAGGTTTGTGGAGCAGTCGGTACCTGGAGGTGGACCACTGGGCGGGACGTACACGGAGCGGACGGCTAGACCTGAGGAGCTGAGGAGGCTATCTTCACCCACCATTCAGCAGGGACTTCCAGTGGATGGCTCGACATTGCATCATTACTTTCAGTTGTTGTACTTTCTTTCCAATTGTACATTACTTTCAGTTTGGGAATCTATTCTGTCCCATTTACTTTCCACACTTACTATCTTACTCAATTTACATAGTGTTTACTTCTTCTAGCTTACTCTGTGGTGTTTGTTTACTTTTTGAAGGCAATTCCTTCCCCTTTTTGTCAGGATTAAGCCTTGGTGCTAGTCGCTAGCCCCTGGCCTATGGAAGGCGGGCTAGGGGTAGTCATGACACGAGTCCCGAGGATGGTTCATGACAAATTGGTATCAAAGGAGTTCAGTTCTACCACAGAACTCAGGACTTTGATCTTATTTCTATATGAAGCAATAGTGTTAAGGGTATTGAGTGGGGTTATCAGTCCAGGGAGTCCAGTGTCGGTGCGGCGGTCGACATATCTGTACACCAGGACCCTGCCATCTGATTTCTGACATAATGCATGAAAACATTGATTGCATGTGTGTTTAAAAAGTTTTATTTGTGATTACATTGTGTCAGCTCACCAGGTATACTGTTTTGACCGTGGTGCACCTGTTTCTATTCAGGATGGCCCCACGACGGCAGCCAGATAGGGTTCAGAGCTTTGTGCAAGACGACCACCCACCAAGCGACGAGTCCTCGGTGCAAGGCCCTTTTACAGTGGAGGCACTGGCGGTGCCTCTACCCGCCGAGCCACTGATTCCACCACCACCAGCCACTGAGAGTGCACACCGCCTTAGTGCACTGCACGAGTTTCAGCATCAGAGACCGCCCAGGTTCCATAGGGAGATGGACCCTCAGGCAGCGGAGGATTGGCCGGAGGTGGTTGTGTGAGTTTTCAGGTTAGTGGGGACACCAGCTGACCTCATGGTGATCCTTGCAACAAGCCTCCTGCCCGCGGCAATAGGCATATGGTAGATCTTGATGTTCCAGGTGCACGACGAGGCGCCTCTCCTCTGGACGGACTTTGAGAGCCTCTTCCGCTCGGAGATCATCCCAGCCACCCTTTGAGAGGTGCACATACAAGAGATACTTCATCTTCACCAGCGAAGCATGAAAGTGGCGCAGTATTCTGCGAGGTTCACTGATCTCTCGTGTTACTCTAGAGATATGGTAAGGGACCCATTTTTTAGGGTCCAAACCATCGAGCAGGGGCTCAGATGACAGATCAGAGCTTTAGTTTTTTCTCACACCATCCCGAGGAAGACAGGGATGTTGGAGCGAGCCCTCTTAGTGGAGAGTTTCCTTGCTGAGATGTCTCCTGTAGCAGGACCCACCACTAGCCGGTATGCGGCAAAGACTTATACAGCGGGAAGTGGACAGATAACACAGAGGTCCAAGAGGACCAGACCTACAGGTGATCGACTGCATGACCCAGGATAATCTGTGCGAGGAACCCAGGGTGGAGAATGACTTACCAGGAGCGGACAATGCTACTCATGCGTTGTGGTTGGTCACATGGCATGTGACTGTTCAACCCTCCATACAGATGACAAGCAGACAAACGAAGGACCTCCCAGGCAGAGGCAGTGGTTCGATCGGGGTGGATCTCAAGGAGGAGGAGACCGATGCCGGGGAGCTGGTCGTGCAGTGGGTGGTGGGCGACCCTTTGAGGCCCTACTACCACCACCACCAGGAAGACTACCCTGACCGTAGGGAACAGTTGGACAGGGGAGAGATCAGCTTTAGGCAGTTGAGGCCTACAATCATGGATCTCCAGGAGCAGATGGACAGGAGAGGGACTAGCTCCATAAAAGAATACTTTTGTTCATGTTGCTTCTTTCTTTGTTGATGTTTGTTTGTAGATTCTTTGTGTCTTTGTACTTTGAGCTGTAGTAATAAAATACACCTTTATTTGCGGCATTTACTTTCCGGTCCTCACCTTATGTTGTTACTAAGAGGTTTCGGTTTAAACTGTTGACTTGACCCTCAATTTTGAGATTCCTACTAGAGGAAACCCAATAACCACACACTGATGCCGTCAGTGTGACTCAACCCTTGGAGGCGAGAGTAACGGTTGGATCTCTTGGTAGTAGTTTCGATCCCTTACGACATCATCTTTGGTGTGGATAAGTATCATATATGTCAGTATTGACTGTATTAGGCATAGAATGTGGTTCATCCTGGGGATGAGACCAGATTTCTCTTAATGGAAAAGATTAAATCTTAGAAACTCTTGTAGGACCAGTGAAGGACCAGGTCATCCAAGAGCGGATTAGGACAGCTCAGAGCCGACAATAGTCTTGTGCTCACAGGAGGCAAAGACCACTGGAGTTTGAGGATGGCGACCGCATTTACCTATGAGTCTCACCTCGACGTGGATTATGGATTTTTTTCCAAGGCGGAAAGTTATCTCCATGCTTTATCAGACCCTTCTAGGTCCTCTACAGGGTAGGCTATGTGGTTTACCGCTTGACCCATCCTCATCAGTTGCACCATGTGCATGACGATTTCTGCGTATCTCAACTAAGGAGATACGTTCATGACCCGATGCAAATCATTAACGATGGGGAGACTTTTGCAGAGGTCTGGGTGGCAATCGAGGATCGATAGGAGCGGGTCCTAAGTGGGTGGTCAATTCCACTTGTGCGCATCAGATGGCATCACGGAAACCTCCCTGAGAGCACTTGGGAGAGGGAGGCTCAGATGCGTGCTCATTACCCTCATTTTTCCCCTAGTTTGTGATGTATTGTTACAGGGATGTAAATCCCTGAGGTGGGAGTATTGTAAAGACCCAAAAATTTCAATGGAAATTCTTTCTTAAATTTCGTTGAGATTTTACGAGTATGCAGTTTCTGACAACACCTGATTCCGAGGCCCGGTGTGCCCTGAATCAATTTCCAAAGGTTAGATCGGGTGTGTTCAGTGAACGAACGAGTTGGTTTTCCTATCATTCAAATTGGTACTCGGAATCGAAATTCGAGGGCACCGATGAAACCGCATCATCAGTTTTAGCTTAAGAAGACCTTTTCTGGAGTTGTGTTTTCTCGGAATTAGTTGTATAAAAAAAGTTATTAAGATTATAGTGAAATAAAAATCGTGTTACATTTTTTATTCCACAATCAAAAGTGGTTTCACCCATGTGAGGGAGTTGGGGTGGGACCCACTGATGTTTTAACCCCCCTTGAGAGGATTTAAGATTAGCTGGGGCCCACACAAGCCCCCACCTATTCATTTTTCCTTACCTCATTTTTAAAACCTCTTTTGACATTAAAGTTGCCAAATTATCACTTCAATTAATTTTGACAAGTTATGTTTAATTAAATTATGTTAATTAAATTATGAATGTTTGAATTTTAAAATTGTTGGAAAAAGTAATAAAATAAGGCTAAAGCCTAATTTTATTTTGTTTGCTTCATTGTGTCGAGAGAGGGAGAGTTCTACCATCGAAGAACATCATCATCCTCCTTGAAGAACGCAAAGAACACCGTCGCGCCATCCTTCATTCTTTTTCCCGCGTTAAAGGAAGGGAGACATCGTTTCACCTCGGGCAATCTCTGTCAACGTGTATAGAGCCACACCCTGCGACGCCGTTTTCCGCAATGCTCATCGATCGTCAACTCTTTATCGAGGTAGGGGTTGGATTTTGTTCATTAATATTCTTTGTCGTTCATCGTCAATTTCTTTGTGACACTTGTTATCAATTTAATGGTAGGAGGTCGGACCGCACGAACACGGCTGACCCTCCTCCCCCTTTGTTGTTGTGTTCATTGCAACTCGAAAGTAGGTGGCGCAGTGCAATGGCACCATGTGGAAACATGGAGGAATGCGTCGAAGAAGCGCGGTGCCGTCGCGCCGCGCCGTTGAGGCCGAAAGAAGCCGCTGTCGGAGCAGGGTCGCGGCAAAGGGGCGCGGCGTCGGCACGCCGCGCCGGAGAACCACGAAACGACAGTGGCCGGAGCGGGGCTGCGGCGGAGGGGCGGGACCGCGGGGTCCCGTGGCGGTGGCACCATCGGGCTAGCTGGGTCAGCCGTTCGGAGAAGGTCGGGGGTCGTAACCCCCGGCTGGGAAAAGGAGCGACCCCCACGTGGGGGCCGCCGTTTCAATCCAGGGGGTAGCGCCTCCCCCCCTTCCGCGACAGCTCGGCCGGCGCCGAGCTGGCCATGCAGGTCATGCCCGCACCAGGCCAACTGGCCACTCAGGCCGGGCCGGGCCGCACCCACCGAGCCGGGCCGCGCCCTAATGGGCCGGACCCGGACCCGGGTCGGTCCGGGCCAAAAACCCCCTAAAACTGAACATGTATCTTTAAATGCCCGTAAAATGGGATATGAACCTCTGATCAATGCAAGTCAGTTTTGATGTGATCCTTGGATCGAGACGGTCGTTTCGGTATTTTACACACAAGGTTTCGGAGAACTTTGGGTATGGCTGGGTTGGTTTGAACATGAGACCAACCGAGCCCTCGGAGCGGAAACACATATAACTTGTGCTCCGGACGCCCGATTGACATGCCAACAACATTTTTGGTTTCCTCTTAGTGAAACGAACCTTTTGGATTACTCCACTTGAGGTTTGGATGCAGTTGGAGTATGGTCGGGTTGGATTGTGCCCGAAATCCAACCGGGCCCCTGGAACGAAAAAGCCGTTAACTTTCAGACCGGACATCTGTTTGACGAACCATCAGCGGTGTTGTTGATCACGTTGAGAAACAGTCCCTATGAGTATACCCTATGTGATTTTGGGGTGTTGTTGATATATGGTCGGTTTGGTTCGTACACGAAACCAACTGGGCCCTTGGAACGAGAAGGCTAATAACTCTCAGACCGGGCATTCAATTGACATGCCGTCTGTCGCGTTGGATTCTTATCGATGTGACGAAACCCTGGGATACATCAACTCTGGTCAACGTGACAGTTGATGTATCAACATCTTGGCTCATGGAGCGGACCCTCCCAGAACGAGTGTGCTGTGTGCGGAAACCCTAGAGCTTTCTGAGACTTGATGACTGTTGATCGATCGACTCGGAGTGTTTCGGATAGCCCAGTGGGGAGTGCATGGTTATAGAGGAAGACCCATGGTGGAGGAGTTCTTGGTTGTAGCGGCAGACCCGCAGAACTCAACAGAATGAGTACCTCTATAGGCTATGAGGGGGTGAGCTTGGTTGTAGCAGCATGCCCATAGTGGGAAGCTCTTGGTTGTAGCAGTAGGCCCACAGTACTTGACAAGTGGTGTATTAAAACAGTCCATGGTTAGTGGGAAGCACTTTCTTGTAGCGGTAGGACCACTGTACTCGATAGAGGAGGAGTTCCCCAACATCTAAGGGTTCGACAGTGAAGACTTTTGTACTGGAATCCCCCATGGGTTCGATGACGACGACAACAGTACTGGAATCCTCTGCGGGTTCGGCGGTGATGACTACAGTACTTTTATCCTACTTGGGTCTCAGCTAGGTGAATCAGTAACTACATCGGATCATCTTATTTTTCTTTACAAATTATGTATACCTGTGTGAGCTGAGTCTTGACTTTCAATCATTATCTTCGTTATGATTGACTTGCTTTCCATTGTGGATTGGGTTGTGCTTTCCTGTGTGGATTGGGTTGTACTATCCTGTGTGGACGTGATCGAACTCAAGCTCGGATGTTGGAGCCAAGCTGGAAATGATGACTTAGGTATATGTATGGGAATATAACTAAGTAGTGTTGGTTGTTACTTCGTGATTGTATCTTTCTTTTGTGGATTATCATTTGTGGATTCTAGGAGACCTTAGGGGGGTCTTGGGGTCCCTACTGAGTAGCATATACTCACCCCTGCATGGGCTATGCCTGCACTACGTTGTGTGGGATGTAAATTAGGGAAAGTGCTAATCGTGTTTGAGGTTTGTGGAGCAGTCAGTACTTGGCGGTGGACCACTGGGTGGGACGTACATGGAGCGGATGGATGGAACCGATGAGCTGAGGAGGCTATCTATACCCACCCTTCTAGTGGGACTTCCAGTGGAAAGCTTGATGTCGCTTCTTTACTTTCAGTTGTTGTACTTTATTTCCAGTTGTACTTTACATCCAGTTTGGGTTTGTATTCTTTCCCATTTATATTCTGTACTTACTATTATACTCATTTTACATAGTGTTTACTTCTTCGGGCTTACTCTATGGTGTTTGTTTACTTTTTAATGTCAATTCCTTCCCCTTTTTGTCAGGATTTACGCCTTGGTGCTAGTCGCCAGCCCCAGGCCTATGGAAGGCAGGCTTGGGGTAGTCACGACACGAGTCCCAAGGATGGGTCGTGACAATTTTCAAGGAAATTAATTTCAATAATTCATATTGAATTCATAGTTTTATAAATGGATTTTCATTTAAAATTTATTTTCTTGATGAAATTATCTAGGTGATTTATCATTAAAAATAATAATTCATATATTATTGAAATATCTAATGAAATTTTTTATTTACTTGGGAAATGATCAATGGAAAGTAGTCTTCCTCTTCCTCTGAATTTTTTTTTTAATTTGAAAATATTCTTATGAAACGTGTTTTTATTACTTGAGTAGTAGTATGAAGAAATTATTATGATATTGACTTTTTTTACAAAGATTATTATTTGATTAAATAATGAAATTGTTATGAATCATGTCTCCTTTACAGATGTAATGATATAATTAAATTTTTAGGAAATACATTTTATTTTGTGGCTACTGATAAGATGAATGTTTAATGATCATGTACACTGATATTAATGATCTTGATTATGTTATGGTGGTTAATTTTTATGCAATGACATTTGGGATGTATATATACCACAAATTAATTGGTTAGTGATATATATTTCATGATATAGATAGTACTGGAAGAGGAGTAAACACAGTTATGTAATGTAATTTGTTCGTTATGATTGTCTTGGATGTGAACCATGACTACTATAATGGTTTGGAGAGTGAAACCATTCAAAAATAATTTATTTAGTAGGGATCCATTAATACTATGTAAAATATTTTTCTATACTTATGTGTATTTCATAATTCAATGTCTTATACCAGTGTTGTGCTCTCATAGATCATTTTTGTTGATTTCCTTATGATTCATGTCTTATGAAATGACAATGTTTATTACATGTCTCAAGATTATGATAATTGATATGTAGGTTATGGTATTAAGATTTTATTATCATATTTTCATACCATTATGTTCATGTTATGCCTTTTTATCTCTCTTGTATACCCTAACTTATCATCTTAGCTCTCCCTTTCGGATGTTTCATTTCCATATGTCAAAAATAAACGACTTTTGTAGGGTATGATTGTGAAGTGTATAATATTAGATGATATTTATGGGATATGTTTAAGGACATTCACCAAAGATAATGATTTTGTACCAAGTATAAAATTATAGTAAACTCTTATAATCATTTGGTGTGGGTTTGTGTAATGTATCAAATATTCATATAAAAAGATGTAGTTTCATTTTATTAATTACCTTGGATTCTTTACATTTTAACAGTGTGATTTAAATGTAATTTGATTTATTTCCATATTTCAGGATAATATATAACATTGGTATTCACATATATGAAATTTGACCATTATGATAAAATTTATGATATTTAATGTATTAATGTTATATAGATTTTGGGTAATTTTTACATCGTTTGTAACACATGGAATTTAAAAAATAACAAAGAGTTATTCAATGTAATAAATTACATGAAAAATCAAGTTAAACATTCATTACACACAAATATATGAATTTATTTCATTACACGCAACAATGAGTTTTATTGATATCTTACATTACATGCATGACTAAGTTTTACAGAAACATATACTAATATTATTATTTAATATGACAGTCTTCTCCTAGCCTTTGAAATGGTGAGTATGAATAAGATTAACTAACATATTAATGTCTATTTTTTTGCACATTTATTATTTATCTATTGATTATATATATATATATATATAATATCTTTAAATAAAAACAAATTGTTCTGAATAACTTAATTTCTCTTATATATGGTCTAGTGGTGCTTAGAGCACATAAATTTAAATTAATTTTAAACTATATTTGGGAATGTATATTTAAAAATAAATATAATTTCAGAAATTTGAGTTCCAAAAATATATTTCAGGGAATTTTTTTATGGGATGTTTCATTTTTTGATGAATAACAAAAAAATTATGAATTTTAATTGAATACTTCATTTTCAATTAATGTATTGGTAATGTTAAATTATATATTGGATTATATAGAATGGAAAATTCATTTATTATTAAATAAATTAATACAATTTATGATATTTAAATCATTTTATTGATTAATTATGATATTAAAAAAATGTAAACTTTTGAACATTTTCACTTTAAAACCTCACATTCTCACCACGTCTATGGGCATAATATTAAATTATATTCTTCAACTTATATATGTTTAATTTTGAAAAATTTATTACATTATTTATAAGAATAATTTATTTTATATAAAAATTTCAACTAAACTTTAAAATATATTTATTATTTTAAATAGTTAAATTTAATTACAGTGATTAAGGTAACGACGAATTTACATAGTAGTTAAATGTAGAAAATATGGTGGAAATATGAAAAAACCCATTCTAAAAAGAGATTTTCAAACTATATTTAGAACTTATCCCTTATATTCATTAAAATTTACCATTATTGGAGATTGTTACATAAAAAAAATTGTGGTTGGAATTCACTATTTCATAACAACACATGTGTTCCACTCACCCTACTTATAAAAGGTCACCCACCCCCATCTCCACTTTACAAATTAAAATCACTTTTTATCAGACATGAACTATAAAAATCAGTTCCCAACATCCATCCCCTCATACAAGAATCCTTATTTTTTGATGAAATCTGACATTGTATTTCATTAGTTAAAACCTAATAACGATACCGGAAGAAAAGGTACTGGCCTTCAACGAGCATCATTATTTTATGTATTTATCCAAATAATTGCATTTTTCTTTCATAATAATGATATATTAATCATAGTATAATCCAAACAATTTAATATTTTATAATACTTTAATGAGCTAGAACAACCTCTACATTAATCAAATGGGTTATGAAATTATCTTTTGTGTGTACGGTAGACTACAACCTTGAAAATCGATATCATTCTCCATTCACTAATGCATTACATAAAAGATAATAAAGAAAAAGTTAATGATTATATGTTATATATGTGAAATAATTATTTTATTAATAACTTATTAGTTTTTACATATAAATAATATATTATTTCATTTTATTACATTCTCACTCAATGAAGGACGATAAAGTCATTCATGTGTGTGTGGACTATCTTCTTCATGAAGTGATGTGACAATTTTTTCATCAGGAAATAGATGAATGATATATATATATAATATAACAGAATGAAATAATATGGTACATGATATATTATTATAAATTTTTAAATATAAAATATTACCTACACCGTTTTTATAATGATCTTTTGAAAATGGAAAATGTTACTCTTGTGTGTGAACGACCAATGGTCCCCATGATCATAAGATACATCGTTTTTCAAATAAATAATTTATTATTGGGTTTCAAATTATGATTAACATTTAATTATGATAATTATATTTTTATTATTAATCAATATATGAAGAATAAATAATATATGAACTTGAAATTGATATTTCTTGATGAAATAGGCAAGTGAAACTAGGGAAATTAACACCCAAAATAATGAAAATTACATAATATTATTAATAGATTGGTAACAAATTATATAAAGGTCCATATGTGTTATTATTATTAGTAATAAGGTTCTTTATATGTTAATAACATGTTTAAAACAACTATACATAAGGCAAAAGTATGTTTACCCAAAATGAAACACGAGGTATATGATTTCCAATCAATTTCATTTCATGGATGTATATTTTAATATTATACCCATGTTTATTTAATTTGGTGTCTATAGTAACCATTCAAAATATAATATACTGAATATTTCATTATTAATTTTATTTTGAGTTTAATTTTGTCTTATTTTATATACGATTATTGGAATTAAAAGTTACTAAGGGATAAAGAATTTCATAAATCAATTTATTTTAATTGTGTTATATTACTACTTTGTTGTCTTCGATATTATAATATTATGTGTGTAATGACTTTTGACTATAAATTGTAGAATTTACACTAGTTAAGTTTGGTTTTATATTTGATACACATAATCGAATCCATGATTAATTCTCACTTAAATTTTATGATAACTGGGAGTCTTTCACTGAAAATTTCATTCTAATTATATTTATTTGTTATTCATTTTCCCTTAAATGAAATAATTTCATCGTTATTTTATAAATATATTAATTTTTTTATCCAATGGTTCTTTGTGGGAATTTTGAACTCATAATATCATTTTATCAATCATTATTTCATAAAAATTTAAAAAAATACTTTCACTAAAATATGACTATATTTCTATCTCAATCAGATATATGTTCTCTTTAAAAAAAATTTTAATGTTTTAACCTTTTAATAATTATTTATTATTGTAATTTACATCCATATTTAATATTTAAAAAATAATAATTTAATCTTACATTTTTCAAAAAATAATGTGCATTTATATTTTCTAAGAGTAGTGGAAGGAATCTCTATTTTAAAAAGTACAACCTGTGTAGAATTTACATCCATAATGAACACTAAAATGTATTAAATATTTTTTTAATATTAAATGGTTATTTTAGATGGGAATTATTTTCAAAAAATATATATAATTTAACATTTTGAATGTAATTTTCTTAGAAAATGATTTTCAAGATGTTTTTTCAATTGAAATAAATATTCACTACAAGACCGCTTTTTAGTGGAATTTTTATGGTATATATGTTAATCAATAAAATTGAATTTATTCTTTCAAAAATTGGTATATATATTTTTGGTACCATCCATAATATTCATCTGGATGGTTTATGTTCATTTTGACTAATGATATTAACAACATTCACTTCCATGATTCATTTTGGTTATCAATAACTTTTCCATAAATTATTGACATTTTTTGGATATTAAATATGCCCTAGATGTAAATTTTTTTTATTTATCATGTATATGTTTATTTCTGAAACTACATAACATTTTTACTTATAGTTTTTACTTTTAAATTCATTTTATTATCATGGAAAATAATGAAAAATCAATATCCTTCACTCAATACAGATATTTGATAAGGCATATTGTATAAGAATTAAATAAATTATCCAACATATAAGTAATTATTTGGACCAGAACTAAATGATTTTGGGATTGGATTATGAAATCCCATATTTTATTTATAGTCTTCTATGACAAAATTAGTTCTCTACCAACCCATCTCATTTGTAACCAAGTTGTTTTAAACTCTGATGAGGGTATATATTGACAATATGTGTCTTGTAAAAGAAATTTATACAAATTGGTTGTGTTTTCACCCAACATGATTCAAATAGTATTGAGGGAAAATCGTGATGGAAAACATATCATGATCCTATGAAACATGATTTCTAATAGTAATTCATTTCCATCATTCAAAATTTAATTTTCATTATTATCCATTAGATTTTTCGAATGATGATATCAAATAATTCATTTCATTATCAGATTATTGGTAACATTACATGTCTTCTCATTTATTTGGCATTCCATATTTATTATACCTTATATTATCATGGTCCGATGTTTTTTAATATAATGTATTTTCAGTTATATTTATTTCCATAATAATTATGCTCATTGATTCAATATTTCTTCTATTATGGTTAATCATTACTATATATTTGAGTTCACCATTATTTTTCTGAAATTACCAATGTTATAGAAGACTAATTACGTGTATTAGTGTCAATGATGCTGAGAATTTACATTTGTTATGCTATATTTTCTTTTCCCAAAGTAAAACAGGTATTATTTATGCAACATGTTACTCCAAAACTCCAAAACTATTCATTTATTCATGATGTAATTCCTTGTATCCTTACTAAAGTAATAATGTATGAAATTGATATTAGGCTACTAGGGTTAGGATTATTATATTTTATCTCAGAAAAAAATTTAGAAGCATTTATAACTATATTTATGTATACATATATTATAGAATATAAACATATAGTATAATTTATAGATAAGTATACAAGAACTTCTTATTGTTTTGTTAAGATAGATATTGTGTTGTTTTTTCTACCAATACAACCTTTTTGGGATACTAAAATTTTACGTGGTTTAGTAATAGATGTCACTATGGTTAATTGTTATGAAAAATTTGCATTGGTCTTGACTCGAGCATTACATTGTACCCAACAATTGGCCTTACTACGCACCTTGTTTGACATTTATGAGGGATATTATTATGATAATTCTAGTTTTTTACAAAAAATTAATGATATATTTGAATAGATAATTAAATTAGTCAAATATATTAATCCCCTTCCTATGTAAGGTCCTAAGGTGAAATAAATCAAATGAATCAATTGTGTAATAGGGTTCAAGAACTAAAATGTAAATGTATTTTTACAAATTGATTATTGTTTATATGAATAATGAAACATTTATTTATTATGTTAGAATAAAAAATTCATTCTATAATTAAAGAGTTATGGATACTGGCATGGGTTTATGATATTAAAGATGATTTTATAATCAAAATCTAAAACATCTATTTGTAGAATTTCAGTGGTAAGATTATATCACGATTAATGTCATTTTTTGGAAACTGAGGAGAATTATTTTAATTAGTGGATATGTAATTTGAATATTAATTCCTTTAAATTAAATATAATATATATATATATATAATTTTATAAGTGTTGATATCATTTAGGATTAAGATTATAATTATTGAAATTTTAATAATAGTCAAATAGGATCATTAGAATTTGTATGAAACATAATTTGTATTAAAAACCTTATTGAAATAGTTAATTAACGATTAATTATATTTCAAGGATGGCCATAATATTTTTGGGAAAATTATAGGAATTGAATTAATATTTTTTTAGAAAAAGGAGAACTCACATGTTGGTTGATAAACCATCATAGCTGGAATGGAGATGGGGTCAAACACAACATTGAATGATGATAGGGTGTTTACGCATACCACTAGACTATGTGATATATTTGTTAATATGACATTTTTTTAGGTAAACTATTTGAGAAATAAATATTATTGATGAACCAACGGTGTTACCTTTTATGGTTGGATATTAATTTATTATATTAGACATCTTTTTCTAACAACATTAGTTTTTGAAGAGATTGAGAAACAGATTGAAAGAATTCCCATGCATTTCTAGACCTTATACTATTAATTAAAATTAAAATTATGTGACTTATCCATTCAAAAATAATTCATTTTATATTTATTTCATGAAATAAGTTATAGATTAGAAAATTATAAAAGTAAAAAAGTAAAAAATAGTTTTTATAAAATAGATGTAGATCACGTAATTATATTTCATTATATTCTTCTATAATAGAAGAAGTACTCAACATTAGGAATAAAATATCTTAATGTAAAATGTTATCCTGTTACCAAAATTTCTAATAACACTAATGATAGATTTAAAAACTACTTACATTATTGTTTTTGATAATAATGTATCATTTTATCGACCACTTTATCATGATGAATATTCTTTATCAATCTAAATCATCATTTGATTTTTAGTTTACATTTCTATGTGCATGTTTTCATTACCAACGTAGGTTATCATACTCAAAGACCTGTTTTGGGAAATCACTAGAAGAAAATTATCCAACCATTGAACTCTTATTAAGAGTTTTTTTGTTAATACTTTTACAGTGGGGTGTTTGCAATAATGAAATTTGAAAATATCAGTTCTGGTATTAGTACAATAGAGTTTAAATTTTGATGATGAAAATTATTTAAGGTGTGGAGAATGTATTATCATGAAATTATAAAAGAATAAAATTTTATTTAGTATTATATGTGAAAAGAATAATTTGGTTTGTCGTGTGTTACATGAATTAATATTGTTATTTTTTATTATAAGAAACAACGAGTTTCATAGATAGCTTGTGTTACATGCAAGATTGATATAACCGAACATTAATATACTATTAATATTATTTACAAAGTTAATTATTTACTAGAAATTTTAATGGAGGTTGTGAATAGTATTAATTAATAAATTATAGTATATATTTTGAAAACATTTATGGTTTATTATTGATTCTAAATAACAATTATAATTAATTAAAGTAAAAATAAATTATTTCAAAAAACTATATTTTCTAAAAATGTGGTTTAGTCATGCTTGAAACATATTATTTCAAATTAATATTTATTGATTTTAGAATATATATGTCAAAATAAGTATAATTTATGAAATTATAATATAGAAATTATTATATGGTAACTTTTTTGTAAATTTATGAGTAGTTTAATTTTTTATGAATATTGGAAAATACAAAATTTTATTTAAAAACAACATTTTTTACATAATTGATAATATTGATTTATATTATGAATTAATATTAATGTAAATTAATTTAATTATTATATAAATTTATATAATTTCGGTTATTTTATTAATTTAATATTAAATTTAGTTATAAAAACATTTTATACATTTGAACATTTCTACATTAAATGCCCACTTTCACATCACGTATATGATGTTTTTTTAAAATAAATTATGACATTTTTGTGAATTAAATTTGATAAAATAGATTAAATATATATAAAAATAATAATGTATGTTATAAAATAAGTTAAATTTAATTTTTTACTGTAATTATAATTGAAAACAGATAAAAATAATTCGATTGATTATGTTTAAAATAAGTTTTCTAGTGTTTAAACATAGAATATAAGGTGTGAAAATTACAAAAAATTATCCAAAACGCATTATGTGGACATATTTAGACAATATTATGTCTATTATATAGAATGGACCATTATTCTTTCTTGGCGACATGTTAAAAATGTGGGTGGAAATAACACTTTCATAAAATAAAACTTGTGCCACTCACCCTACATATAAAAGGCCACCCCATATCCTCTCCAACTCAAACCTTCAAACAACTTTGGATGAACTAATACCTACCCAAATCACATCCATAAATCCCTTTCCTCATATTATAATTATTTTTTTGACAAATATCTCAAATATGATGGATTTATTGCAACGATAAGAATGACAACAAAAGAAGAGGTAATGTTATTCAATGAGTTTTATTATTTTTATTATCTCCCCTTATTACTCAATTATTATTATAAAATCCTCAAAAAATATCCTCCATATAATCCATATAATAATATATTTTTATAATTATTTCATAATGTAAAAACATCATCACATCTATCAAATTGGTTACAATATAATCTTTCGTGTGTGAGGAGAGCAACCACCTCGCCATGTGATGTGATTCTTCTTAAACTAACCCTTTACATAGAAGTTTATATTGTTAAATCCAATGATTAAATGTGATATAAATGAAATAATTATGAATTTACTACAATATTCATCATTATTTAAATGTAATATGTCTTTTTGGATTCTGAATATTTCACTTAATGAATGATAATAATGTCGTTGACGTAAGTGCGGCTGACTACCATCAACAAATTATGTGACCCTCATTTCAGTATAACACCCCATGAATGATATATACAATAAAAAATAGAAAATAATATGGTATATATGATATTATTTTCATTATAGAAATATAAAATATTATTCACACCATTTCTATAATTATCATTGAAAAATGCAAAATGTTACTAATTCCTATGTAAGGCCAACCATCTCCATTTCCACAACATATGTCATTTTTCAAAACCATTATTAGTGATTTATTTTTAAAGTATAATTAAGGTAAAAATATGTTAATTTTTTCATTATTATTTTTATAGAGTCGATGAAACTATAAAATATGTTCGAGAAGAAGATGTTTCATGATTAAACACACATGAGAATCTAAGGAAATTATCACATGGTAACATTTAAATAATTAAAGATAATTAATGAAGGGGTCATAATGTTTTATATATGGATCATATTTAAAATTTAAATTTTTATATTGTTTTTTGATTTGTTAATTAAATGTTTAAAACAACATCACCTGAGGTTAATTGACATTCATCCAAATGGAAACATAAAGTAATTGATTTAATCTCAATTTCATTTTATTAAGTAATATTGTAATGTTATGCACCTAGCTAATTTTATATGTTCCATATACTTCACCTTTGATATGTGATATCTTGAATACTACATTATTAATGGTTTTTTGTGATTAAATTTGGAGTATGTCATATATAGAAATTATAATTACATGTTACCTAATGGAAAATAATTTTAAAAATAAATTTATTTTCTATGGGTTATATTACTTTTTTGTTGTCTTAAATAACATAATTATATTATTATAAATAATTTTGACTATATATTTTCTTAATTCCTCTTGTTTTGTGGCTATATACATTAGATAGAAATAATTAATTAATTGAATAATTATAATTTCAACAATATGATCATTGTAAGGACTTATTTCATAATATCATTCTACTAAAGATTAATTATTATTAAATTTCTATAAAAATAAATTATTTAATTATCCCTATAATTACTTTCTACTACTTTTTTTATGATCATTTTCGATTAATAGTACCGTTTTACCTCTCTCTCTTACAGAAAATGTATTATAAAATGATTTCAAGGGAATACATATTCATTTTATTTCTTGGGTTGGAAATATTTTTCATCAAAAAAATGTTTCAAAATAAAATTCATAAAATCATTTAAATTTTCAATGATTTTACACTTACAAAAATTAAAAGGAAACATATTCCATTTTCAGAACAATATCTATTTTTATATTGTTGAAAAAATGCCTGAAAAACATTTTCTAGTGATTTCTGCATGAATAGAATTTCCATCCATCATGGAAACTTAAATGTTTCAAATATTAGTTTATATGTTTCAGTGGTTATTTTCAATGAATATTATTTGTTTTGAAAAAAAATCATATTTTTTTAGAAATATTAAATTAAAAAAAAGGATTTTAAATTTGTTTCAAAATGAAAAAGATATTTACCATAATAATTTTCTTCAAATATATTCTTATGGAATTTCAATTAATTAATAACGAAAAAAAATTATTCTTATTCATATTGTTATATATTGTTTTGAAACTATCCTTATTATTCAAGTAGATTGATTATGATAATTTTAACAAAGTATTGAATCAAAAATCACTTTCATGATTAATTTTTTTATTAATTAACTTTTCCATTAAAAAATAACATTCCTCTAGATATTTAATTTCCCAAAAATATAAATATTACTTCTCATGGATATGTTTATTTCCAATAGTGTATTTCATTTTTCAAATAATGTTTTAAATTTTAAATTTATATTATTATTTGGAAAAATATTCATAAATATATATGCTTTACTCAAATGGGATAACTGATAAGGCTTGTTTTTTTTAATTAAATCAATTATTCAATAAATTATGAATGATTTAGACATGAAAAACATTGTTTGGGGGTAGGTTAATGTAAGAACCTCAATGCCTCAGTAGTCTCATGAGACAAAATATGTTTTCCAAAAACCCTTGGTGTTTTTGAAAAAGTTGTTTTAAACTATATGGGGGTTATATGATGAGAATAAGTCTCCTACGGATGGACGTGAAGAAAATTCATATTGATTTTTACAAAGAATTTTATAAAACGTTTTAAAGAGATATCTTGAGGTTAATGGTATCATGTTCCTTGGAAACATGATATTAGATTATTAGAATTTCTTTCATTATGAACTCATTTATTATTAATATCAATGAGATTGTCGGTATGATATTATTTTGGATGCATTTCATTATCATATTATTGATTATATGTAATTTTAATTCAGTTATTTAATTTTAAATATTAATTATACCTTGTATTATCGTGATTGAAAATATTTTTAAAAGGTAGGTGTTCTATGTTATTTACCTTTAAATATTGATTATGCTAATGGATTCATTATTTATCCCACTATACACAACACTTACCAACCATTTTATATCACATTTGTTTGGATTCCATTTTATATGATATGAAGTTAATATAATAGAATTATATTAAAGTATGTAGATTTTTTACTTTCTTATGATATATGTTTTCTCCCCAATGTAACATTTGTATCATCTATATAATATAGTTTTCTAAATATCAAAAAAATTCCCACCATCAAGGTGTTATTAATTTTTTATTTTCCATTGTATTAATATAAAAAATATCTCTGAGATACTAGTGTCATTGTTGTTACATTATTTAAATATTTTGAAGTTAATAAGGGTCTTATGGAAATTAGTTTATAGAATTGATTAATTTGAACAATGATTAACATTATAGATATTAATGTATTGTTTAACCATATGATGATTTATTCATATTAGATAACCATTTCTAACCATTTTGATTCTGATAATTACTAGATATATATGGAATTCAATATTATTATTTTTGTATGTCTTATGACACATTAGTGCGTTGTGTATGAATAATTCATCTTAATATATTCGAGTAAGAGATGAAGTGGAAAATGATTAAACCACAAGAAAAGGATGAGAATTTAATTATGAAATGGGATTAAATATTGAGTGTATATATTTCTTTTATATTCCTCAAATTTAGGAAAATTATATTTTAAAAAAACTAGCATTTTCATATATTTATAAAGAAATATTTTTCTCTTATCACACAATAGATTTATGTTGTTTTTTAGTAAAAATTATTATAACCATGTTCTCTATCACTCTTTATTAGTATTTGGCTATAAATTTTATATTCCATTTTAATCATTTCTCTCCTCATTGATTTTATCCTAATCAGAAACATAGTTATGTGTTAACCCAAATGAACTTTATAATTTCTTTCCCATTATTTCAGGAGGATGTTTTATTTACCCTATATAAGATATGGGGTTTCCATAAAAAAAATTCAAATATAAGGAAACTAATTATACAGATCTTATTCAAATTGAATGGTTTTTTTATTTTAGGGTTCTAAGTGTAACATCTAATGTAGCTTTTATTTTGTTCAATAAATTTAATTTCATCGATAGCAGGTGTCACACACAAAACCGAGTTCTAATGAACCACAATATATTATTAATATTATTAAATAAACATTATCATTATAACCTAAACATGAAACTAAGTGACATGAATAGGGATAACCACATTTTATATAATATGTATAATTATTTAATGTAAATAAAACATATTGATTTAAAGTACTCAATTTTTTGTAAATCCTTTATATGATTGTAAAATAAAAATTTATACATTTTTTCATTGAATTTGGTGAATGTTTTTAAAAATAAATTTCTTCCACTTTTATAAAATTTATTTTAAAAAATAAAGATCATTTTTGGAATTTATATGTAAATATTATTCTTGAGTGATTTTTTGAGAGCTTTCTGATAATAATTAATTTTAGATGAATACAAAAGAATATTTATGTTTATTATAAAATACAAATTCTTTTAAAAAAATTACAAAGTCTATTTTATTTAAAAGTGGGTTTAAAATTATAATATTTTCTATTATATATTTTTTAAAATAATTTATGTCATTTGTGTAAAATTAATATTAATTATTGATAATATCTAATTCTAATCTATTAAAAATTGACTCCTGGGAAAACTACTTTTGTGTCACGTCTCGAGGTTTAATTTCCAATAAAATATTTTCACATATAATAATGGAATTTTAAAAAAATTAATAATATTTTAAATCAATATAAGTAATAATATATAATATTTTAAAATTAATTTTTTGTCAAAATTAATAGTAAAAATAGTAATGATTAATTATAGTGAGTAATGTTAAAAACGTTTACTAGGGGTTGAAGTAAAATGATAAGGGGTAAACGGACACATAAAATTATCCAACACCCATTATATGTCCATTCATACATGATATATGAAAAAGGTTATAAAATGCATCATTTTACCCTTATTTATTGTTTAAAAAATGGTTAAACATATTTCATTTTAAAAATTCCAAGTGTGTCCTCTCCCTCACTTATAAAATGCCTCATCATATCCTCTCATATTCACAATTGCAAAAAAAAT
Source organism: Viscum album (assembly GCA_963277665.1). NCBI lineage: Eukaryota > Viridiplantae > Streptophyta > Magnoliopsida > Santalales > Viscaceae > Viscum > Viscum album. The sequence continues at coordinate 1,441,214,147 of OY728145.1, read as the reverse complement.
TCATTTTTTTCCAATAGCATCCGACATAAATTATTTAATATCATTACGACATAAACTCATTATTCTCATTATGAAACCCTATTATGTTGGATTTAGGTTTAAATCTAACAGGGTTTCCTAAAGCACATGTATAGTCCTTGTTAATATGTTCTCATATTATTTCCTTGTCTATCAACATAAAACATTCTTCAATCAGGACAATATAATGACATAATTATCTACCATATAAAGAGATTTTATTATGTTGATTTAATTACTTTGTTCTATATCCTCCTCCATCACGTGTGAAATAAATCATTTTATCATGTATGTAGCAGACTACCACCCACTAAATCTATGTAATTCATTGTCTGTCATCACCTGTCATGACTAGATATAATGATGGGTTTAATATATATATATATATATATATCTAATATTTATTTCACCATTATAATTCTTGAATTATTATATTGCATATCCCTTCCAACTTTTCATTCCATGGGAATAAGATAACATCACTCATGTGTATGGAGGACTACCACCTCACAAAGAGATGTGTTTCATTGTTCAATTACACTTTAAATGGACTATAATAATGAAAGTTTAAATGAACATATATGAAATAAATTATATATAAATAATTCATAAAATGTAATATATATATATATATATATCCTTAATGGAAATGGATACAATGTTCATGCATACATAGGATCTATTATCCCCATAAAAATTGTGTTTCATTTTTATCCCTAAATATACTGTATTACACTAAATACATATATAAATAATATATATGATATTTACATCATATTTAAGGATTTGTGGATTTTGTAACCCTAAAAATAGTACAAGGAACCGAAATTCAAAACAAAAGAAATCATTAAAAAATCTTATTACCTAAAATATGATTTTAATGCAGACTTAATAATAATGTTAATAGAATTTCACATGTAATTCATATATGGTCTGATAAATTTGAGTATGGGTTTTTAATATATTTTTAATAAACTTATATTTATTACACTATAGGATCAAATGTTTAAAATTAATGTTGATATATAAGAAAAGGGATTTCCAGTCTCATTTTAATTTAGGGGACACATGATCCATATTAACCACTCATTTCATTGTTGTGGGTTATATACCTAAAATTGACATTTTATATAATGAATATATTTATTTTCATGATATTTATAGTACAAATTGTTTTTATGCCATCATGGGGACAAAGATTTAGAGTTTTCCAATATGGTACGAGATATTATTCACACTTTTATTTATGTGTAACACATATCATATTCACCACCTATTTATTTTGTGTGGTGTATATTATACCCAAGAATTTTTTTCCTAATTATTCTCATTAAATTTATCTGATATACATTTTAATATAATGTTTTTTATTTCTTTATTATTTCAATTCAATAGATACCAATGTTTTAAAAGTTTGATGTTAAAATCTCATTGATTATTGAGATTGTTTTTCATTATGTTAATCGTGAGGATATATTATGTTCAACATATATGAAATCATTTATTTTCTTCTCCTCCATTTATTTCTATATAACAAATGTTCAGTTTTAAATTTCCGTAATTAATGTATTATAGAGAAAACACTATAATTTTTATGAATAATCTTCGTTATTTCTCTCTTCGATCAAGAACCATTTTTCGTTTATACAAATGTTTTATAAAAATATTTTAATAAAATATTATTCTATTTTATAATTATGTTTCAAATAAATCATTACCATTATTACAATTTTTACAAAATGGTTTTGAAATTAATATTCCTTTCCATTTCCAAACAAGTCCATTTTGTATTTTATTCAAAAAGTGAAAGGAATATTTTTTTAAAACTTTTATAGAATGAATGGTATTCTTTATCATTATGAAAAATTATTGTTTTACATATTGATTCATAATATTTCATGGTTATTTATGAGGAAATGGATTTTAAAAATTTTTTGTGAACATTTAGTTTTAATAATGTAAATTAGAAACAAAGAATATTATTTTCTTCAAAAAATGTTCAAACCGATATTAAAAAAAACATCCCTTGTAAGAAAACATATGTTAATGTTTATTAATATTTATTTTTGATATAGTCCAATTATAAAATCATTATTATTTATTTAGATGTTTTATTCTTATGATGATAAATTTTTTTTGAATCCTATTTCATTTATATGTTTTATATAAAACATAAAATGAAATTTTTGTGAATATCAATACATTTTCATGGTTTATGCTATTATGGAATGTTTACGGAATCCTTTTATTATAATGGGGTTTGATATGATGAATATATTATGATCTTTTTGAATTGATATGAATTTTTTGTATTTTCTGATGGTTTTACAATCATCGCCCTAAAAATAGTTGAGTAATATTTTATATATCATTAGATAATGATGGGAAACATGTTGATATACTTAATCCACAATGGGAAACATACCATTGATCATAATCTTCTACGGGAAATTTGTTATTATTCATGATCTATTGTGAAATGAGAGATAATTTTTTATAAAAAATTGGTTATTTTTATAGTAGAAAATCTTAACAATGACCTATGAAATTCTTTCAATACTTTTTATTGTGTCAAAATTATATAACAAGATCTTCTAGTTCAAGGATTATTTATAATTAATTTCAATCTTATATTTCATTTATTTTGAATAGATAATGTCTTATTCTATTTATCATTCTTATGATCGATGATATATCAATTATGAAAATTACATTTATCATTGTATACCCTTAATATTATATTATTCCTTCTTATGACCATCGACTGATAACATCTAAATTTACCCTTAATGGGAATCAGATCTCATCCATTTTTATGTTTCATTTCCCAAGGATATTAATAATGGTTCTAGTTTGGTATGTATATGAAGAGTATTAGATTGGAAAGACTTTTTGAGTGATGTTGAAAATAATTCATTAAATAAGAACAATATGTAACTATTATCGAAATATGCTAAACCGTTACAATCCTACAACTTGTAATAGTAAAATACGTTGAATATCAATGTAAAAAAGATGTACAATTTATTATAAAATGACTAGGTTACTATAAAGTCCCTAAAAAAAGATGGATAGAAATAAAATATAAATATTAAACTTCAAGGAAGTTTATATTATTTTAAAAATGAGTTGCATAATAAAACAAATTAGAGTGTATATGAGATAAAACTGTTTGATGAAAATGACTCAACATTAGAGGAAAATAAAAACACAATCATTTAAATTAAAAATATACAATTAGATTTCAATTATAATGTGATTTTAGACCTTGAAATATCAATATAATAAAATACTAAAATGCATTAAGATCAAGTTAATGTGATGATAATGACATGTGAAGTCATGTTTAGGAGTTTGGTGAAGGAGAAAAATTCCATAATATAAAATTCCATGATCTTAAGATCAAGCATAAAAATAAATAAAATGTTTATTTTATGTCCTAAAAATATACAAAAAAGAGTCATACATTGATAAATAATTCAAATATGGATTCTAATAAAATAATATCTCAACATTGTGAAAGGAATATATTGAGATTATCTAATAACTATTCTCTATAATCATTAAAATAATATATTCCATCCATGTCTAAATACTATAATTGTACTAAGTCTATTAGCATTAAAATACAGGACTGAATAGAAAATATTTAAAATAAATATTATTAATATAAATGATGATAATCCAATAACTATAAACATTATATTTGGAAGAATTAAAATATTTGTAACTTTTTAAACAGATTCATGATATGATGTTGTATATTATGAAAAATTGATGGATACTTATCCTATAAATTATGGAAAACATGCATTCCAATGGTAAAATAATGGTTTTATTGGTAACTGATGGTGTTATTAAAATTTGGTACACATATTATTCGATTTTTAATATAATATATGATTTTCTAATGTTTAAATAAACCCTCTAGATATGGGAGGAAATACAATGATTTTGAAAAAATTAAATATCAAAAAGGATTGTTGTTATGTTAAAAACAATTTTAGATAATAGAGAAATATCTATGAAAGCTAAAATTAGTGGTCATAAATATGGAGTAATATTGTTCTACTAATTTACTCATGTATCATATAAAAAATGAAAAAACAATTAAATCTATTGAATGGTGGAATGTTTTACTTGGATAAAATTTTAAGTGGTAATGTTATAAACACAACACCAAATAATTTTTAAATGAAAAATAGTTATTCATCATTAGATAAACATCCCAATAAGAAAACGATAATTTCTACACCAAATCTCATAAAAAATTTATATTTTTTTGAAAGAGGACACAATATCAATACTTGTTAACAATCCATTACATTGAGTGATGACGAATGAAGTCCTAAAGTTTTTAGAAGAGATATAAAATAAAATAGAAATAGGATGAATTTATTAATTTAATTATAAAGATTCTATATGATGTAATCCTAATCTATAAAACATCATAGAAATAATACATTACAATTTGGAAAAATTATTTTGAAAATGGATGAAAAATATATATGACCAATTATAAATTAATATAGAACATTACATGTGAAGATGAAGAACCTAAATTTATTAAGAGGATATAAAAAGATGATTACCTTAGATATCAGGAAGTTTTATATGGGATCATTGAAAAATATGTACACATTTATAATAATTTTGTATGTATTATACCATCCCTAGAATATTTTTTGTAGAACATAAAAATTACACCATTCTATTTATACTCCATGATGGATCATTTTAAACATGATGTCCAACATAAAAGGATATGAGCATTTCCATGATTGAAAATTCAAAATAGAGATACATAAATTCATAAAAAAGTATTTTATTTAGATATGGATTGAATTGGGAAGTGAAATCAGGTTGAAAATAGTTTACCTACCTAGTTTTACACAAGAATGAGATTGAAGTTCCACCATATTCCCTAAATCCTTTTTATTATGTTTATATACTTTAGTTGAAGGGAATTAGAAGTTATTTTTATCCTTATGTGGATAAAAAATTAATTGATGCATGTTATTGTAAATTTTTATAGATTTGATAATGTCCAGATATTTGTATTTGTTTTCAATATGTGTTATAAAGAACATCATTACAAATGGTTTACATTGATTAATGGGAAAAAAGATATTATCCCAAAAGGGGGAGTATATTTTTGAGATATTTTAAAATCCATTAAATTAATACAAATATGCAATTTGTTGAAGGAAAAAGATAAATTTTCATTAAAATAGAATTAATGATTATTAATTCATAATTTATTTTCCGGAATAAAATCTACTAATAATGGGGAGAAATTTATTTCAATCAATGATAATATAATATGAAATTTTAAAGAGATCATAGAGAATAATTCCAAAACGTAATTTTTGTACATGACTATTTATTATATTTTTATTTGGATGATTGTTGAATTTAAAGTATTAATTATAAATAAAAATAAGTAATCAATTGTTGTATCATAGTTTTAGCTTTATCACATTTGAAGTACTTATGATTAAGATATTGTAAATTGTTTGAGTTGGTTTCATATTCCTTAAAAAAATATAAAATGTAACAATATAAATGAAACCCTTTAATTTTATACACAAAGAATGACTCATTTAGAAATAGAGTGGAATGATTGATAGAACATTTCAAATGAAGGATGTGAAAACATTCCCTTCAATAAATATTTTATATATTTATGAAATGTGGGAGTAAAGATAATGAGATATGTGAATGATAAAAAGGAGAGAAAATAAATAATTGTTATTGAAGAATTAATTAATAACAAATTAACATACAATTTTATATAATTTGTATTTACAATAATTAAATGTGGGTTGTTATTTTTAACATATTTTGATTGTGTCGTATGTATTTTCAATAAGATTAAATGGAATTCAAACATTTTTTATATAGTAAATATGTAAATGTTGAGTGTCTTGTAAGTATTTTAAAGTTCCCATGTATATTGGGGTGAGGATTGATATCCTGGATGTCGATTAGAGGTCCAAATGAATTGTGATTTCCATAAGAGGTGTTGAATACATAGTTTAATATTTTATGTAAAATTTCCACCATTGATTTTATAGAAAACACCTAAAATGAATATTTTGATATATTCCATTATTCAGATGTAAATTAATGACTATGTTGTTATGAGACGATGTACGTTATTAGTTCAAGCTTATTTGAGAATTTATTTCCCTTTGGATAACATAATAATGTAATCATGTGAAAATGTACTTAGATGAAGTTGTAATTATAAGTGATAATTTTGGATATTTTATTAATGTTAAAATGAAATAGTAAATGTTAAACCATTATCGATAACATTTTTATTATGTTGAGTGTTTATAAATATTAGATATTTAAATGAAATCACTGATAATGTAGCTATTAATTATAATAGAAATACTGTCTAGGTGAGAATATAAAAAATAGATGAAAATTGATGATTATTTTCATTCATTGATGAGATTTATAGTAAAATTAATGGCAGTATATAAATATATATAATAATATTAAAAGGATGATGATTGTGAGTATGATTCATTTTAGGACAGAGTTGCATCTATGTAATTGTAACGCTCTAACCCCAGTTACCCAAAGTCAGTGCATTATCACATATCATTGGCAGGATACAAGGTATCATGTCCCAAAAGACCGATCAATTTAGTAGCCTTGGAAGTACTCGATACATTCCTAAGTTTTACATTACATCATAAAATCAAAACATAAACAACATTTTTTCCCTTTTGAACACAATTATATCCTTAGCATATCCATGTAGGTCAACCAGAAAATAATTCTTCACATCTTGGAAAAAATAAAACATAGAAAGTGGTGAGCTCAGATTCTCAGAATGGATAACAATATAGCACCAACCTTCATGATTAAGCAAAAACATTTAAGCCAATGTATTAGACTAAAAAAAATCCTTTCAAACATAATCTTCAACATAATATGGAAATGGTAAAATCCAATAATACCATTTACTTGTTAACATGGATATTCTACTAGTCGAATAATCAAATGCAATATCAATAGCCACATTCATAATGATGGAATGCATAATGTCAGACTCCATAACCACATAGTCAAGGCCTTGTGCCAGGACTACAAATTATATTTTTTCATGGCTTGTTGCATGACACTAGTTTGGATAATGAGACATACAGATGCATCGAGGAGCTATAGCAGGCTCCACCCATCAATTACTAAGTCCAATGCATTCCTCATAAGAAAATGTTTCAACATAACATAAACATTCGTATAAAAACTACCATATGAAAAGTCATTGCATTATCCATTAATCATAAATGGTATAAGAATAACACATCCACAATAAAACTAATCACATAACCTTCAATACAATATGAAATATTTTTATCATAACAAATCAACTTCAAACAAGCTTAAAATCTATCAAAAGGATGTTGATATAGAGGAAATGCAAATATTTTTTTAGAGAAATATCTCTTTCTATTATGAAATAATTTAAAATCAATAGGATTATAAAAGCAAATTTTTTCTTGAAAATATTATTCTAAGCTTTTATGGTAATATTTTATGATGTTATAGCGTCATAAAATTTCTACACTCACCGTATAAGTTAAAAAAATTCATACCTTAATTTTATCGAAAATGTCATAAAGTGACTTGTTTGGAAAATGAAAAAATGATTCCTCTCATTGTATTCAAGGTAAAATAATGGTATAAATGACTTTAAACCATTTTCTAGTAAATATTAAAAAAAATTAAAATATATTTATAAGAAAACACATATGTGGATGATAAAGAGGTCCAGGCAGATACTTACGTAAAAACAACCTTAGATTATAAAGGCATTGTGGAATTAACCGATACATTGTACTTTTCCTTAATCTAGGGTATGTTACCATCCTGTATAATATTTAAATAATTGTTATTAAATTATAAAAGAACTATATACATAAATATGATATCATATATGAGCATCTAATAATTCTTTGTTAATAATATTTTTGTAGTATCATCGTTTTAGTTGTTAACTGATCTATTTTCCTTTATAGGATCGGTTACGTAATCCTTGTTTGTTACATATAGGATGTATTTTATTCATATCCAGAATGATATTATGTTCTTAGACATTATTTTTAATCATAAACTGAAAATTATTCCTGAATGATTACGATGGAGAATGAATCTAATCGCGTTCAAGGAGACAGTAATTTGTATGTACGCACAAGCGAAAATATAATTATATTTATGGTGAAATTGTATCTAATTGGATGGTATATCATATATAAAAAATCAATAAAATTTTATATTTATTATTAACTTCATCAATTCTCATTATTAAACCAACCCAAATAGTGATGATTTTGAATAACAAACTACACCACGACAAGGAGACGGTAAACCCTACTTACGCACATATGGTGACTTTTTCATTCATATGATGGATAGAATAGTGAATATGGTTTTATAATTTTAATAACATAAAAGTATACAAAAGTTACTGGAGTTATTATTTTAGAATGTAAACAACAATGAATGATGAAGTTAAAGAAGAAAAGAACTCGAAAGCGGTGATGAAATATTTACCACTTCTTCGGGTTCTTCATTTTGATTTTATCAAAAATGCTTCATAGGATGTCTTTTTGATCTAATTAAGGCCTATAGGTTGAAGGGAGGATAGTTTATAGGATAGTTGGGCTGGTTTTGGCAGATCCAAAAGGCTTTGGAGGTGTAAAATTAAGAGAAGGAGAAGTGGCATTTTATAAGATAGGTGAGGGTCTCTTCAGGAAATGCTTGAAATATTATTTTATAATAAAAATTATTAGGTTACAAATGGATCCAAAATAAAATATTTCTAGTCTAAGGTGGGGATGGGTAGAAAACCTCTCAAACAATAGATTTTATATAGTTTTAGGTCATTATATTAAGATTATCATTTATATTTAACTATTAGTTAAATAGTATGACATTTACCTTGTCTCTTTTTATTTTTATATTATACGGTTAATATACGTACAATAACAATACAAACAAACCCAATGTGATAAATTATTAATATATATAACATTATATAAGTCCTTTGGCTAGTCCATAAACTTTTAAGAATATAATTTCAATTAATAATATAGTATTTGTTTTGAAAACTCAATTATGTCAATTTTTACACTATTTTGCATTTGATTTTTTTAAAGCCATAAAAACTATATCACATTCAATAAAATTTATTTAACCAATCCTAACATGTCATATTAACCTATAAAATTAGTTTAATTCAACAGATGCCTCAATTTAAATTAATTTGGATATTTATAATAACAATTGTTTTAATATTTCAGTAATAATGTAATTACTTCATCATTGTGTCATAAATAAATTAAAATTTTTAATGGTTAAAAATTATAAATAAAATACCATTAATTATGAAATATTTGTATATTTCTATTTAATATTTATAGTTGAATTTATATTTTCTATAACCCTATATTAAAAATTTCTTAGATATTAAACATTGAATTTATCTCTTTTAACTCTTGTTTAAATAAAATTTTAATAAACATCACAATCTAATCCATGTATACCAAATAGGATGGTTTTTGTTCCTATGTTTTTTTATTCGATTTATACTTATCCAAATCGAATTATGACATGTGTTAGGGTAATTATGATATCATTTTTACATTTAATTACCTTATTTACTTTTACACGTGGTAAATAAGGGTCATAAGTTACAATTCACCACAACTTATTTTCAACTTATTGAACCATATTTTACGTACTGATATTAACCATGTCTGTAACACCCCAAGCAACAACGATACACTTCTCTTTTAATAATGCAATAGCTTGCATTGTACGTAAGTTCAAGATTCTAACACACTGTGACCAATCAAAATATCTGTTATGAATAGTAATACCCACCTTTTGAAATTATATAAATTTTATATTTCAAAATGGGCTTCATTTTTGGATTCGGAATATCGAAATTTTCCTATGTTGAATTTTTTGTATTTTTCTGAGAACATCCAATTTTCGATGAATAGTGATAAATACTTAAAAACAACTTTTTTTAATCAAAATAATTTATAGTGATAAATTATACTATTGAGAGTTTTTAAATTATATTTAGATTATAATTTTACCATTTTATCCAACGGTGGTCATTAGAATTAATTTCACTTTGAAATTAGACATAAACAATTTTCAATCTTTTGATTCATATTGTTTATTAAAAGAATGCTTTTTGTGTTGACAATGGGTATTAATTATAAAATAAATTAATGAAAAATATACGGTTTTAATTTTGTAAAATAGACATCATTTTTTAATGAGGAATATCAAATATAGCTTAGGGTTAATTTTTGGTATTTTTCTGAAAAACATCAATTTTTGATGGATAGTGAAACCACTAAGTAGTAGTTAAAAAACTAATTTTTTGTTTAAATGAATCTTTACCACATCTGTGAAATGAATTTCAAAAATCCGACATACATGGTTGTCATTAGTAAGTAAAATTTGGTTCAATGGGATAAAAATAAATTTTAGTGAATAGTAACTTTTATGTTTTATTAATCGCGATTAAAGGTAATTAGTGTAATTTAAGGTAAATATAATGTTATAATAATATTAAATTACCTTTACACTTGTCCTCACCTTATTATACGAGTCATGAAAGACCAAGACAATCCATGGGTCAACTTGAGGTCCCATGGAGCCACTTGGGTAAGAAACGACATTAATAACTTTTTATTTAATGTAAAAATAAAATTGTCACAAACATGTGTTGTTTTACTAAAACAATTATTAAATGGGGTTATATAAGTCAAAATTTTGACTATAAATATTAATTGAAAATAGAAAATGATTTCCTACATCATGGTATTTTTTTTTATAATTTTTAGACATTAAATAAATTAAAAATTTTATAACACCATGAAGATTCAACGATTACCTAATTAATTAACGATTTAAAAAAAATGAAAACTATAATGTAAAATATAAGACATAAACTTGTCAAAAACCTATTTGATGAATATATTTAGAACCCTTTTAACCTTATCCTAGAAATATATAATTGTGGGACCTTTGAAATCTGAAAAGCACTTCATAATAATGTAACATTTCAGGACTTTCCAAGAGTGCCCCTCCTCACCTTTTATAAAAGGCCCACACCACTACCACCTTATTCACACCGTCCATGCCATTTGGCTTGGCCAACCTCTGCCCAAATACTCTATAAAATTCCCTCTATTACTCCTAGAAGCCTCACTTTGGACAGAAGTCTTCCCAAGGAAGCCTTCGGCTCAAATAAAAAAGAGTTACCCGATTTTAAGGTAATGTCTTCTCTTATGTTCTCTTGTATTATTTTGCTTCTTCAAACCCTTAGACTATTTTTATTACTTTATTTTGTAAAAAAACAGTATCTTCAATATACTAGGATGTATTTATGATATGTATTCGATTTACACTTACACACACCTCCGTCTAATGGTTAAGGAACATACTGTTTCCTGGATGGTGAATTACTACCTCACGAAACGATGATTGTTCTATCTTCTCCTACCACCCTCATGGTGGAAATTATGATGACACTATATTTATTTATAATATATATAATATTTATTTCTTCCTTATCCTTATGTATTTTACATTTAATGTTTTCCTTTATGCTTTTTTATGTTGTTAAAATGTGATAATTTTATTTGAGGAAGTGTGGACTACTGCCACCTCAAGTGATGCGAATCGTTCATTCAATACATGGAATGTATAAAGAATGAAATTAATCAACATATGGGACCTATATAACATATATATTGTACTATAAATATAATATATATATCTCTCATTTATTTTTAATTCCATTAAATAGGAAATAGAAATGAAAGTAGCGTTCATGCGTACGTACGACTTACCGTCTCCATGAACGGTGCGTTTCATTTCTTACCTATTAATGTTATGTAATATTATAAAGGCAAGTATATAATGTAAATATATGACATATATTATTTCTAAATCATGAATATAAATCTCGAGATAATGGATATTTTACCACATGAACAACTTTTAATTATAAGAAGTTTATTGTTGACCCAAGTACCAAAGAGTGACAAAACGACCATTATTAACTTAAATGACTACATAATTTTCATAACATGGTAATAAATAATTTAAAAGGAATAATGAACACGAAAAAGGATCTTTAGAAAGTATAAATTAATTCTAGTTTATTATTCAGGAGGTTAAAGAATGATTGAGTCAAGTCGCACATGAGGTAAGGGAACTTCTTAACCCATTTTCCATTCTTTGGGATAATCTACTACTTTCAAATTATGTCATGATATTATTATGTCCTATATTGTATTTGTACATTATTTATGTGTACTTATAGTGAATACACATAATTGATCTATTTTATATAAAAATGATCTTTCTAAGGGACTTCCTCTCAATCTCCTTTCATTGAGGGATATTTTGTTTTATACATAAATTTCTTTTATATGGTGTATAATCCCATTTGACATTTATGTTTATTCAAAAGGAATTCTTTTTATACAAAGCATTTTACTAAATGAAAAAAAATAATGTTTTTTTGTCGTACGTATGCGACGATAAAGACTTTTCTGCTGCCGTGACCATTATTTGAGTTTCGGCTTCCTCAACAAGCCATAACTTTTTTAAAATGAAAAATAAATACCATATTTTAATTTTATTTTATTTTGGTATTGAAAATGGTTATTATAATGCTTTTATTATATCAATGTGTGGTATTTATATCTTGTGATTTAAATGTGGAAATGTTATGCTTCCTTTATGCATGTTTTATGTTATACGAGTATGTTATGGTTTATGATATGTTAAAACCTTTTTATATAAGGAATACGTTGGACTAAATAAGTGACGGGTGGAGCCCGCTATAGCTCCACAATGCATCAGTATGTCTAATGAGACAATCTAGTGTCTTGGAACATGGCCTTGAAAAAATATTATTTGTAGTCTTGGCACGAGGCCTTGGCTATGAGGATATGATTGTCTGGCATTATGCATTCCATCATTATGAAAGTGGTTATTGATATTTCATGTGATTATTCTACTAGTAGAATATCCATGAGAAAAAGTAAATGACATTATTTCTTATTACTATTGCCATATTTGGATGATGTTCAAGATTAAAAGGCTTTTGTTTTAGTTATTCATTGCCTTAATAGTTTATGTTTATTTATGAAAGTTTCTTCTATATTGTTATCCTTACTGAGAATCTGAGATCACCCATTTCAATGTTTTAATTTTTCCAGGATGTGAAGAAGTATTTTATGAATGACCTGAAGGGATAGTATGAGGGTATATGAAGACAAGATGTTGTTTTAGTTTTCTTTTACATTATGATGTAATGTAAGACTTATGAATATATCTAGTGTTTATAAGGCTACTAAACTAATCGGTCTTTAGAGACTTGATCTTTTATGATCATGCCAATGTTACGTAATAATGCACCGACTGTAGGTAACTTGGGTCAGGGCATTATAGTTGGTATCATAAGAAGTTTAGTACTAACCTTGGAAGCTAGATTTAGATAAACCTTTATTAGAGCACATATCCCTAAGATAGACTTTTAGGATTAGTATAGAAGAACATCCAAAAATTTTGGTATTATAGAGATTTTGTGAGTTTTCCGAGCAATACATCCTTGTCTGGATACGATCAGGTAGAGGTGGCTCTAGCACAGATGTACCTAGGGGTAAAACCCAAAACCATTGCGTTGAGCTAGACTTGAATGGGAACTCGTGCACGACAACGGGCCTTGCTGCACTCTTGATTACAACACTCCTGGGGGATATTCTTAGGATAATTCCCTTTTTCATTACAAACCATTATTAAGGGTTTATGAATATATACTTCTTCAAAGATTTTTTTATGATTATGGATTATATCCATAAGCAGTTCAATTTATGTTAAGTGTCTTACATGTTTCGAATTATTTATTTTGATTCAAAAACTAATCTAGTTTATGCCATTGTTTAGAAATGGCGCCTAGTGAAAGGAATTGAAACTATATCAATGCACACACTCCAATTAGGGATTTTCCTCCTACTCAAGATAATTATAATTGAGCTGGTGATACAACTGGTGCTGATTAGTTTATCACCATACTGGGACAACTCACTCAGGTTATGAATAATAACCTTACTCGTATGGAGTAACCTGATCCACAATGTGGAGGATCGATGTTAGACTGCTTCATGAGGAAAAAACCAACAACATTCAATGGGAGTACAAATCCCATAATATCTGAGAAATGGATAAATTCCTTAGAGAAAATATTCCATGCCTTGGGGAGTAGTGGAAGGGAAAAGGTTATCATGGTAGTTTATCGCGTCACTAGAGATGTTGATCAATGCTGCCCATTGATTCAAAACACAAATAAATATAAAGAAGTATCGTGTATGGAATAGAGGGAGTTCAACGAGATTTTCTTAGAAAAATACTATCCTCGTGATCATCAAGCAGATATGGAAAGGCATTTTCTGAGTCTGAGACAAAAGGTGGATGAGAATGTCACAAAGTATGAGGCTAACTATACAAGGTTAGCTAGACATGCTGCAGATTATATACATAACCCAAGAAGTAAGATTGATCGTTTCTTTGATGGGTTAAAAACATTTCTCCGTCGAGCTTTAGTATCACAATCCTTCTCATCATATGAAGATATTGTCTCTTGTTCTATCAAGACGAAAAAGGAATTCTCTAAGTCTTATGACAACAAAGTAAAGCAAGAGAAGAAGATAATGGTGGAACAAGAGACAGATAAAGGGAAAAAGATAATGAAGGATTTTCCATTATGCAATAATTTTGGGAAGAATCACCCCGGTACTTGCCTAAAAGGAATGGAGTTTTTTATAAATGTGGAGAAAAAGGTCACTAGGCTCGTGATTTCAAGGGAAAGAAAGAGGCCATCAATGTTGAATGATACAATTGTAGAGAAATGTGGAATTTTTCAAATGAATGTCCTAAGAATCAGGGAAACTTACCTTAGAAAATTCCAAGGGATCAAGGCCAAGCTTACGCTGTTACTATAGATGAAGTTGAATAATTATTGTATTTGTGTTTTTGGACTCATGAAATATATTATTATTATAAGAATAATGTGACATATATAAGGATAGTACTGGAGTACATGTTGTTTTCATTATTGATTTAATATGATTAAGGAAATCATATTTTTAATATGTGACAATAAGAGAAACATTACTTTGTTTGGGGAATCTTATGTAACAATTGATTTTGGAATTTAGAGACCTTTTAGAGAAAGTCTGGAGAGAGGTATTTTGGATAACTATAAAGGTTGGAATGGATTAAGTTTAAATTTGGATATTATTGTTTAAGGTTAAACCATTTCTGAATATTATTTTTGGAATATTATAATCCTATAGTTTTAGGAAAAGGACAACCTGCAGGTCGGGGGATAACCCGTCGCGTTGGACAAAGCTATAGGAATCGAACCCACAATAATAGTGTGACATGACTTTATTACCTACCACTAGCCTACAAGAATTCCATGGTTATTACAAAATCGTTTTCCTGATCTAAATGGTATGTGATAATATTTTGAACCATGTACGATTAGGATAAATATAATATTTTTGAGTTCTACTATCTTTTTGAGTGAAAGATGAGTTTGTGGTAGAAATTAGTTGAAGGTTGAAACTCTACTTGTCAAGCATATATATATACCTATATATTATTCTATGAATAAATTAATTCTTAATATTTAGAAAATGGATATTAAAACACAAAATGTGTTATCCTAATACCTTATGTTTTGTTGAACTGATGATATTTTAAATCAACATAGATTGATGGCTTTATGGCCCTCAATTTTAAACTTGTTTGAGATTTATGACCTCAATAACTCCCTACAAATATTTACATTTTTCCTCCAATTATATGACTATAATTTCCACTAATGTTCTCCTAATCAAGATCGTAATTTGGCAGTGACTTATTCATTTCCCTTTCCCTCTCATTAAGGCTAAAGTTTATTAACCTTATTTCCGATGTGGGTTTTCCACAAAGGCATTTACTATTTTCTACCTTTTATTTTTGAAGAACATTTTAAAATTATGAGGATGCAATTTATTGAAGTAGGGGATAATGTAACACCCCAAGCATCCATGATACGCTTCTCTTTTAATAATGCAATAGCTGGAATTGTACGTAAATTCAACATTCTAACAAACCACGACCAATCAAAATAGCCGTTATGAATAGTAATACCCAATTTTTGAAATTATATAAATTTTATACTTCAAAATGGACTTAATTTTTGGATTCTTAATATTGAAATTTTCTTATGTTGAATTTTTGGTATTTTTCTGAGAACATCCAATTTTCGATGAATAGTGATAAATACTTCAAAACAGATTTTTATATAAAAATAATTTATAATGATAAATTATACTCATTAGTGGTTTTAAATTATAATTAGAATATAATTTTACCATTTTATCCGATGGTGGTCATTATAAATAATTTCACTTTCAAATTGGACAAAAACAATTGACAATCTTTTGATTGATATTGTTTCTTAAAAACACGCTATTTATTTTGACAAAGGGAATAAATTATAAAATTAATTGATGCAACATATATGGATTGAATTTTCTAAAATAGAAATCATTTTTGAATTAGTAATATCAAATATAACTTAGGGTTAATATTTGGTATTTTTCTGAAAAACTTCAATTTTTGATAAATAGTGAAACCACTAAGTGGTAGTTAAAAAACTAATTTTTTGTTTAAATGAAACTTTACCACTTCTGTGAATTGAATTTCAAAAATCCTACATACATGGTTGTCATTATTATTTAAAATTTTGTTTAATGGGATGAAAATAATTTTTGGTGAATAGTATCTTTTATGTTTTATTAATCACGATTAAAGGTAATTAGTGTAATTTAATGTAAATATAATGTTATAATAATATGAAATTACCTTTACACTTGTCCTACCCTTATTGGATGAGTCATGTACGACCAAGAAAATCCATGTGTCATCTTGGGGACCCCTTGGAGCCACTTGGGTAAGAAAACGACACTAATAACTCTTTATTTAATGAAAAAATAAAATTATCACAAACATGGGTTGTTTTACTAAAACAATTATTACATGGGGTTATATAAGTTGACATTTAGACTATAAATATTCATCGTAATTCTAAAAATATTTCCTATATCATGGTATTTTTTTTATATTTTTTATACATTAAATAAATTAATATTTGTATAACACCATGATGATGCAACGATTACCTAATTAATTAACGATTTAAATAAAATGAAAAGATAATGTAAAAACATAGAAATAAACTTGTCAAAAACATATTGGATGAGTATATTTATAACCCTTATAACCTTATCCTCGAAATATATAATTTTGGGACCTTTTAAATCCGAAAAGCACTTCATAATAATGTAATATTTCATGACTTTCCAAGAGTACCCCTCCACTCCTCTTATAAAAGGCCCCCACCACTACCACCTTATTCAAACCTTCCACGCCTTTTGGCTCAGCCAACCTATGCCCAAATACTCTCTCAAGTTCCCTATCTTACTCCTAGAAGCCTCACTTTGAGAAGAAGTCTTCCCAAGGAAACCTTTGGCTCAAATCAAAAAGAGTTACCTGATTTTAAGGTAATGTCTTCTCTTATGTTCTTTTGTATTATTTTGCTTCTCCAACACCTTAAACTCTTTTTATTCCTTTCTTTTGTAATAGCACCAGTATCTTCAATATACTATTATGTTTTTCTGATATTTATTCTAGCTACACTTACACACACCTCTATCTAATGGTCAAGGAACATATTGTTTCCGTGGATGGCTAATTACTACCTCTTGAAATGATGATTGTTCTATCTTATCCTACCACCCCTCATGGTGGCCATTATGATGAAACTATATTTACTAATGATATAAATTATATTTATTTCCTCTCTATTCTTCTTTATTCTACATTTAAATCATACCTTTATTCTTTTCATGTTGTGAAAATGTAATAATTTCATTTGATGAAGTGTGGACTACCGCCCACTCAAGTGATGTGACTCGTTCACGCAACACTTGGAATGTATAAATAATGATATTAATTAACTTATATGACCTATATAACATATATATTATACTATAAATATAATATATATATATCTCATTTATTTTGAATTACATTAAATAAGAAATAGAAATGAAAGTAGCGTTAATGTGTATGTACGGCTTACCGTCTACATGAACGGTGCATTTTATTTCTCACCAATAAATGTTATGCAATATTATAAAGGAAAGTATATTCTGGATATATATGATATATATGATATCTAAATCATAAATATAACTCTGGTGATAATGGATATTTTAACACATGAACAACTTTTAATTATAAGAAGTTTATTGTTGACTCAAGTACCAATGAGCGACAAAACAACCGTTATTAACTTAAATGACTACATAATTTTCATAACATGGTAATAAGTAATTTAAAAAGAATAATGAACCTGAAAAAGGTTCTTAAGAAAGTAGAAATTAACTCTAGTTTATTATTTAGGAGGTTAAAGAACGATCAAGTCAAGTTGGACACGAAATAAGGGAACTTCATAACCCAATTTCCGTTCATTGGGTTAATATCCTAGTTTCAAATTATGTAATGATATTATAATGTCCAATCTTGTATTTTTACATTCATTATGTGTACTTATAGTGAATAAAAATAATAGATCTATTTTATTTTAAAAAATGATCTTTGTAAGGGACTTCGTCTCAATCTCCTTTCATTCAGGCATATGTTGTTTTATATACAACATTCTTTTATACGGTGTATAAACCCCTTTGACTTTTACGTTTATTCAAATAGAATCTTTTTTAAACAAATAATATTACTAGATGACAAAAGGGAATGTTTCTTTTGTCGTACGTATGCAACGACAACGACTTCTCCGCCGCCGTGACCATTATTTGAGTTTCGACTTCCTCTATAAGCCATAAATTTATTAAAATGAAAAATAAATACCATGTTTTAATTTTATTTTATTTTTTTATTGAAAATGGGTTACATAATGTTTTTATTATATCAATGTGTTGTATTGATATCTTGTTATTGAAATTTGGGAATTTTATGTATCCTTTATTTGTGTTTTATGTTATACGATTATATTATGGTTTATGATTTGTTAAAACATTTTCATATAAAGAATGCAGTGTAATTAATAAGTGATGGGTGGAGCCCTCTATAGCTCCTGATGCATCAGTATGTCTAATGAGACAAACTAGTGTCTTGGCACGAGGCCTTGAAAAAATCTTTTTTTTAGTCTTCGCACGATGCCTTGGCTACGTTGTTATGATTGTTTGGCATTATGCATTCTATCATTATGGAAGTGGTTATTGATATTTCATGTGATTATTCAACTAGTATAATGTCCATGTGAATTTGTAAATGGAATTATTTCATTTTACATTTTCCATATTTTTTTGAAGTTCATGTTTAAATGGATTCTGTTTTAGTTATAAATTTCCTTAAATGTTTATGTTTATTTATGAAGGTTTCCGCTATATTGTTATCCGTACTGAGCATCTGAGCTCACCCCTTTCAATGTTTTAATATTTCCAAGATGTGATGAAGTATTTTATGAATGACTTGCAGGGATAGTATGAGGGGATATAAACACAAGATGTTGTTGTAGTTTTGTTTTACTTTATGATGTAATGTAAGACTTATGAATATATCTAGTGTTTCCAAGGCTACTAAACTAATCGGCCTTTTGAGACTTGATCTTTTGTGATCATGTCAATGTTACATAATAATGCACCGACTTTGGGTAACTGGGGTTGGGGAATTACAATGTCTCTCAAAATTATGAAATTAAACTCACATAGGAAGAAAAATTATTTTTTATTCAAATTTGAAAAATCTCTTTGGAGGTGGGTAAAAGACTGTTAAAAATTCAAAAAAAAAATTATATATCTAAACATATTATAAAATGAATCCAATTAATTAAATTTAAATTATATAGGTATTCTGTATCTATTTTGACCTAAAATAAAATTAAATAAAATAAAAAGTCTATTTTAACCAATAACTCAGTGTTTTTCACTATTCATAAAAATGAATTCTTTTAGAAAAATACCAAAAATTCCCCATAAGCTAATATCGATATTCCGAATTAAAAAATGAAGTCCTTTTTGAAAATTAAAATTTAAAAAATTTAAAAAATTGGGTATTTATATTCATAACAGCTAGTTTGACTGGTCGCAATGTGTTTGAATCTCAATATTGCGTACAATGCAAGATGTTTCATTATTCAAAGGGAAATGTATCGTGGAATATTGGGGTCTTACATTCTTCCCTCCATCAAATAATATTATCCTTGAAATTTCTATAATACTACCGCACAAAATGATTCAGGTGGTTCTTTATCATAAGTTCCTCTGGTTCCCACTTTGCCTCTTTAATCTTATGTTTTCTCTATAGAACTTTTACCAGACGAGTCATTCTGTTTCTAATCACTTATTCTCTTGTATCCAAATTTTGACAGGCTCTTCACAATAAGACAAGTGAGTTTACCATTTAATTTTCTCATAGGTGTCTATATGTGTTGCGTTAGGCATACATTTTATCAACAGAGACATGTGGAAGACATCATGAACTTTGGAGTGACTTGGAGTCATTTCCAAATGTTAAGTAACCACTCCAATTTTTTCAAGAATTTTGAAAGGTCTGATGTACCTAGGACTCAATTTACACTTCTTACCAAAATATATTACATCCTTCCATGGATATACCATTAATAAAACATGATCTCCTACCTGATATACCAAATTATTCCTTCATTTATCAACGTAGCTCTTTTTCCTACATAGAGCTACCTTGATGTTGGTTTGGATAACCTGCACCTTTTCCACCATTTCATCAAAATGTTCTAGGCCTAAGAGTTTTATTTCACCAACATCATCCCAACAAGTTTTTGTGCGACATCTCTTTTCATATAACTCTTCACATGGCTCCATCTGAATACTTGAATGGAAGTTAATGTGATAGGAAAATTCTACCAAAGGTTAATATTGATCCCGCTTACCATGAAAGTCAAGTGAGTAAGATCTCAAAATGTATTATAAGGATTTAATAGTCCGATCTGATTGTCTATTAGTTTGAGGGTGGTAGGCACTACTGAAATGAAGTTCAGAATCAAGGGCCTTCTGAAGACTTTTCCAGAATCATGATGTAAAATGGTGTATGCGATAAGAAACAATCCATTATGGTACACCATGGAGTCTTACAACATCATTAATATATTTTCTTGATATATGTTCAAATTGTAAATCTTTTCTTATATCTAGAAAAGGTGTTGACATGGTAAGAATATCAACAATAGCTCATATTTCATCATTCCTTCTAAGAGTCTTTGGTATCCCCATGAAAATGACCATCGTAATATTATCCCATTTCCACTCATGCATGGGAAGAGGTTGCATGAATCCTACAGGATGATTCCTTCCAGCTTTCACTTGTTGAAAAACCATACATCATGACACTAAATCGGCAATCTCCCTCTTCATGTTGTCCCAAAAAATGTTTTTTCAAATCTCTATACATTTCTGTGATACTAGGGTTTATAGGGAAATTGGAGATACGAACATCATCCAACAATTCCCTTTTTAGATTAGGTATATCATGAACACAAAGTCTCTTCCCAAATATCAAAATTCCATCCTTATATATGAAGTCGATCAATATCACATTGTTCACAGCATTAATTTTCTTTTGAAATTTCTCATCATAATTCTAAGAATTTCTTATCCTTTCTAGTAAAGATGGGTTGGAAACCATATGAAAAAGTATTGATGTTTCACCTTCAAGGGTTATTCCCATATCCATCATTACTATATCCATGAAAATAGGATCCCTTTAAACTCCCATCTTGTTCAAAACTCCAAGATCCTTTTTTCTCAAATCACCTTCCCAGAGTGGTAGTGTATTATGCAATCATAATCCATGATTAGTTTAAGACATCACCTTTTCCTAATGTTTAGTCATTTGTGTGAAAAATATACTTCAAACTACTGTGATCAGTTTAAATCCCACATTTTTTACCATAGATATAGTTTCACTATATTTTCAGAGCAAAGATTATAACTTCTAAATGAATATTTTTAGTGGGATAGTTTTTATCATGTATTATTAGTTTTTTTGAGGTATAGGAAATAAAATTATCATTCTTCATAAGGACACAACCATGTCCTTTCTTTGTAGCATCAGTATAAATAACAAAACAATCATTCCCCAATGGTAGAGTCAAAATATGAGAATTAACAAATCCTCTCTTTAGTTCTTCAAAACATAATCTTTTGTCCAATCAAATTTAATCCCTTTACTTGGGAGCTTGGTTAATGGCTTAGACAATAGGGCAAAATTTTGAACAAAATGCTTATAATAACCTGCTAATCCAATAAAGCTACGTATCATAGTTATACTCGTCTGTGTTTGAAATTTTTGGATTTCCTTGGTCTTTGAAGGATCAATAGATATTTCATCCTTAAAGACAATATGGGGATGAAAATAAATCACTTTAAGCCATAATTCACACATTATAAACATACCATATAATGCATTTCTTCTAAGATTCTTTGGATTAATGCGCAAGTGATTTTCATGATCATCATAGCATTTGGATTATAACATGATATCTTTAATAAACACCACTACAAAGTCATCAAAATATTCCTTGAAATCTCTATTCATTAGATCCATGAAGACATAGGGTGAATTTTTCAATCCCAAAGGAATTACTGTAAACTCATAATGGTCGTACCTGGTTCGAAATACTGCTTTCGGAATGTCTTCCTTCTTCAAAAACAACTGATGATATCCAGATCAAAGGTAAATATCTGAATCATTTTGATCTCAATGAAGTTGGTTGAATAAATCATCAATGTGAGGTAGGTTATAATTTTTCATTATGGTTATAGAATTTATCTCCCTGTAGTCAATGCACTACCTCATAGATCCTTCTTTCTACTTCAAAAAAGGGATTGTGCCCCATGGATAAACACTATGGTTAATAAATACATTATTACTCAATTCCTCAAGTTGTTTCTTTAGTTTCACTAATTCTATAGTGTGTGTACTATTATTGGTCTTTGATATGGCCTATCCACCAGGAATTAAATCAATGAAAAACTCAATTTCTCATTCTGGAGGATGTCCAGGTAAATCCTCTGAAAACACATCATAATATTCTAGCACAATAGTTACGTCCTCTATTAAAACATTCTTTTCCTCATCCATAATTATTTTATACTCATCCACCAAAATAATTTAATTTCATAGGGCTATTTGGGGTGGATATAGATAAGAATAAGATAGTGATGTTTCTGCTATAATGATAAGGTACTATTTATCATCATCGAGAGTTGTATCCTCTTTCGTCTTAAAATAAATTTTTGTATCATGGTCTGAAAGGCAATCCATACAAAGGATTATATCAAATTAAAACATGGGTATGACAATGAAATTAGTAAATAAATAACATTTATACACCATATTGGGAACATATTAAAAAAACTTTGGTGCAATGATACTTCCCTTATGAGTTTTGACAGACAACTCCCTTGTTAAAAAGAATTGTAAGTATCTAATATTTCTTGAAAATAGAGAATATATGAAACAATGCAATGATCTAGAATCAAATCGAGCATCGGATAAACTTCAGGGAACCATTAAATTACCCACCACAATGTCTTTCGGAGCTTCAACCTCAATAGTAGTGATCACATATGCATAGCCTTTCTCCCTTGAACTATTCTGAGGTATGTTCCCTTGAATCTTAGGATGGTCATTTGCATAATTCCCCTTATATCAACAATTTTAGATTTCATCATTGACAACGTCATTATATCCCTTGCCATCACAAGCGTTGTGGCCTTTTCACCACACTTGTAACTGGATCACATTCCCTTCAGATAAGTACCAGGGTGTTTCTTTCCATGTTTACCACAGGATGGATAATTAACATTCCCCTTCTTCCCCTTATTTCCATTTCCAGAGAGTTTAGAAAATCTCTTCTTCCCCTACAATTCTTAAAAGTGATAAGACATAGAGAATTCTATTTATTTCTAGATATCACTTAAGAAAATATCTTCATATGATAAGAAGGATTGTGAGAGTAATTCTCACTGGGGAAATGGTTTTAACCCATCCAAGAATCAGTCAATCTTACACCCTGAGTTACGTATATAATCTGCAATATGCCTTGCTAACCTTGTAAATTTAGCCTCATACTCTGCGACATTCGCATCCTCCTTTTACCTCAGACTCAGAAATTGTCCTTCTATATCCACCTGATGGTCATGAAGAAAATATATTTCTATGAAAATAACATTAAACCCCCTCCATTCAATGTTTTAAATTTATTCATCTTCTGTTGTGTTTTTAATCGATGACCAACATTGATCTACATCTCCCATGAGGCGATAAAAAACCATGAAAACTTTTTCCCTTTCGCTAATCCCCAGTGCATGAAGTATTTTCTCTAAGAAACTTATCCATTTCTGAAATACTAACAGAGTTTTAATACTATTTGAATGTTGGTGGTTGTTTCCCCATGAACCGCTCTAACACTAATCTTATGCGTTGTGGATTGGGGTTCTCCAAACAGGTAAGGTTATTATTCCTAACCTGAGTGAGTTGTCCCAATATGGTGATATGATGATCAACACCAGTTGGATTACCTACTCCAATATAATTATCTTGAGTAGGAGGGAAATCCATAAATGGATTACGTGCGTTGATACAGTTTCCATTACTTCCACCAAGCTCCATTTCTAAACAATGTCATACCATCGATTAGTTTATGAATTGGAATACATAATTCCAAACATGTAAAACACTTAACATAAATTGAACAGTTTATAGATATAATCCATAATCATAAAAATATATTCTTTAAGGAGGTATATACTCATAAACTTTCATAATTTTTTGTAAAGAAAATGAGAATTATCCTAAGGATATCCCCCAGGAGTGTCGTAACAAGAGTGCCGCAAGGCCCATTGTCGTGCACCGGTTCCCGTTCGAGTCAAGCTCAAATTGGTGATTTCAGGTTTACACCAAGGTACAACTATGCCGGAGCCACCTCTACCAGGACATATCCATATAAGGATTCATTTATAGAAAAACTAACAAAATCTCTATTGTACCAAAATTCTTGAATGTTCTTCTATACTAATCCTCAATGTCTATCAAAGGGTATCATACTCCATGTAGTATTTTCCAAAATATAGTTTCTCAGGTTTGTACTAAACATTCTTTGATACCAACTATAACGCCCTAACCCTAGTTACCCAGTGTAAGTTCATTATTACATAACATTGGCATGATACAAGGAATCATGTCTCGAAAGACAAGCCAGTTTAGTAGCCTTTGAAGTACTAGATACATTCATAAGTTTTACATTACATCATGAAATAAAAATATCAACAACATTTTTTCCCTTTTAAAAACACATATATCCTTAGCCTATCCCTGTAAGTCAGCCATAAAATACTTCTTCACACCATGGGAAAAATAAAACATATAACGGGGTGAGAATAGAATCTCCGTAAGGATAATAATTTAGCAGAAACATTAATAAATGAGCATAAACATTTAAAGAAATGTATTAGACTAAAACATGATCCTTTTAAACACAAATATCAGCATAATATGGAAGAAGATATAATCAAATAATTACTTTTAATTATTCACTTGTATAGTCTACTAGTAGAATTATCACATGTAATATCAATAGACAATTTCATAATGATGGAATGCATAATGCCAGACATCATAACCACATAGTCAGAGACTTGTGCCAAGACTACAAATAAGATTTTTTCTAGGCCATTTTCCAAGATAGTAGTTTGTCTCATCATACCTAACGATGCATTGAGGAGCTATAGCGAGCTACAATTGTCACTTACTAAGTCCAATGCATTCCTCTTATGATAAGGTTTAAACATAACATAAACATTCGTATTAAAACTAGAATACGAAATTTCAATACCTTATCCATAATCAATGAATGGTATAAGAATATCTCATCCATGGTCAAACAGATCACAAAACCTTAAATACAATATAGAAGATTTATGTCATAGTAAATCAACATCAAACAAGCTTAAAATCGATCAAAAATATGTTGGCATAGATGAAATCAAAACATTTTTTCGAGAAATATCTCTTTCTATTTTGAAATCAATTAAAATCAATATAATTATAAAATAGAACATTTATTATGAAATTATTCTTATATTCTTATAAGGGAATCTTTGACGATGTTTAGCGGCCGAAAATTGCTGCACTCACCATATAAGATAAAAAAACATTCTTACCTTAATTTTGACGAAAAGGTCATAATGTACCTTGTTTGGAAAAAGATGGAAAGATTCATTTCAAAACATATAAGGTAAAATAAGTTTATAAATAACATTAACCCTTATTTTATAAAATAGTAAAAATGTTTTGAAATACAATTTTAATAAAACATGGAAGTGGATGATAAAGAGGTCCCAGAAGATACATACGTAAAAACAAACTCTGATAATAAAAAGATAGTGGAATGAACCCTAACATTGTACATTTCTTTGGTCGAGGGTACATTAACCTCCGGTATAATAGTTATATAATTGTTATTAAATTATAAATGATATATATACATAATTATGATATCAAATTTAATCCTCTAATATTGATTTGTAAATAATATTTTAGTAGTTTCATCATTTCGGGTGTCAACGGATCTGTTTTACTTTATATGCTCAGTTACGTAAGCCTTTTTTTAGGGATCAGATGTATTTTATTCATATCCAGAATTATATTATGTTTTTAGACATTATTTTTAATCATAAAATGAAAATTATTCTTGAATTATTACAATGGGGAATGAATCTCATCGCGTTCGTGGAGACGGTAATCCGTATGTATGCACGAGCAAAAATATTATTATATTGATGGTGAAATCGTATATAATTGGATGGTATATAATATATACTGAATCATTAACATGTTATATTTATTATTTTCATCAGTTATACCCATTTTTATACCTATCCAAATAATGAAATTTTTTAATACAAACTAAACAATGATCTGATGACGTTAAGCCTTATGCATGCACATATGGTGACTTTTCATTAATATCAGGGATAAAATAATGAATATGGTTATACCAATTTAATAACATCATAGTATATAGAAGATACTGAAGTTATTATTTTATAATGGAAACAACAAAGAAATAGGAAATGGAAGAAGAAAGGATCTTGAAAGAGGTGCTGAAATATTTACCTCTTCTTTAGGTTCTTCCATTTTGATTTGATCAAAAGGACAGCATAGGTTGGATTTATGATCAATTTAAGGCCTCAAGTATAAATGTAGGATATTTTAGAGGATATTTTGGCATGGTTTGGATGATCCAAAAGGTTTTGGAGATGTGAAATTACGAGAAGGGGATGTTTTTTTATAAGAGAGGTGAGGGTCACTTTAGGAAAAGCTTTAAATATTATTTTATAATAAAATAATTTTTGGTTTCTAATTGATGAAAAATAAATTATTTAGATGATAAGGTGGGTATGGGTCGAAATCCTCTCCTCCAATATGTTTTAGACATGTTTATGTCATTACATTAAACTTGTATTTTATATTTAACTCTTAGTTTAATAGTTTCACATTTACCATGTCTCTTTGTATTTTTATATTATATGGTTATTAAAAATACTATAATAAGCCAATAGAACCCCATGTAGTTCATTATTAATATATATAACCATATCTAAGTCCTTTTTCTGAACCATATATTTTTAGGAACATTATATCAAATAATAATATAGTATTTGTTTAAAAATCTAAATTATGTCAATTTTGACACCATTTAGCATTTGATATTTTTGAAAGCCATAAAAACATTATCACTTAAAATTAAATTTATTTAACTAATCCTAACATTTCATATTAACATAGAAAACTAGTTAAATTCATCATAACTCTAAATTTACATTTATTTGAATATTTATAATATAAATTATTTTAATATTTCATTAGTAATGTAATTACTCCATCATCATTGTGTCATAAATAAATTAAATTATATAATGTCTAAAAATTATAAATAAAATACCATCATGTAGAAAATATTCCTTTTCATTCTATTGAATTTTTATAGTTGAATTTTTATTTTTTTAACCATCTATGAAAAATGGTTTAGTTATTAAACATTGAATTTATCTCTTTTAACTCTTTTTTAAATAAAATAATAATAAATGTCCTTATCTAATCCATGTGGACCAAAGATGATCATATTTTTTCCTAAGGTTGTTTTTGGTCGATTTATACTTATAAAATAGAATTATTAGATGTTTTAGGGTAATTATGATATCATTTTTACCCTTAATTACCCTATTTTCTTTTAACCGTGGTAAATAATAGTCAACAGTTACTATTCACAAAAAAATCATCTCATGGAGGGTAATTTAAGGAGAGGTAATAATCATATATACATCTTCTAAATAATTTATTATCCTAACAAATTTATATTTTTTGTATCAATCATAAAATAGTATGTTTCATATCCTCAATATACTATAATTTTGAAACCCCAACCCAAACCACCGAGTCCAAACCGATGTTCCACATTACCAAATATGTGTCTCATCTTACCAAAGAGGTGGCTGACTTGCAGTGATGGTTTATGTATCACATTGGGGAGACTATGACCATAGTATCCATTCATTTTTTGAATAATAATAACAAAATAAAAATAAAAATAACCAGAGTAATAGATAGAATATAGAAGATGTCAAACATGTCCTACAACTTATTTGGGTGTAAAAGTTCTAAGTCAAACTGGATAAATGAGTGTAGAAAAATAAATAAATGAAATTGTATTAATATATATTCTATAATATTCTTCTTGTAGCTCCATACTACTATTATCAACCATCCACTATAGGTTCCACTATGTTCTCTAGATCATTATTTCGTGAAATATAACATAACACTAAAATGCTTGAGTATGGTGTGAGTACAAGACATAGTATGACCCCAAAAATATATCATTAACCAATTATGTCTAAGTATAACATGATTATTCCATGAAATAATAAATTAATAATAGTTGATAACATAAAATCATAATCAATGTAGTCATTAATAAACCTAGACACCATATTCACACGTTCATATCTTCTTTAAATCTATTAATGAATGATATTCAAAGGTGTAAAAAGGATTAAAAAACAGAATCAAGGATATTAATATGTCACTATGAACCCATAAGGTATTTTTTTACAATATAATCGACATCCGTGAGGAATCAACTCAATGGGATACATAGAATCCACAAGGAATAGAGTATTTTAATGTTCCCTCAGAATCCTCAAGGAATCACGAAACATATTTTTCAGGAGGCAATCATGATCAATTATCATCATCGTCACACATGATGTATAGTCCCCCTATATAAGATTTAATCATACCATGATGGGAACATGTACCACATAACAATAAAATAACCTACAAAGGTGAGATAACATAAAATGGGGTATACTATGATATACATATCATGGAATAATGAGATAATTGTAGAAAAAGAACATAATATGAGTGAAATCAAACATTTCATGTAACTACTCGAAAAATTCTTCTATAACATAGATCCTTTATGGGTAACATTACAACACAATCTCCCAAAATCTAATTTTGTCAATACAAAATACATCCATGCTAAAACAAGAATTAAACCATGTCATCAATTGTGTACAATAGCCTCAAAAGGTATGTAACTTCTTAAATAAAAGTCATCACCATCATGAAATTTACACTTCTTATATTAATAGTAAATTAACTATGGTTATTAAAATAATAATGAGTTTCATGTAGTCTATAATAATATTATAATATGACACTTTTTATTAAATTTTTTCTATGTATGAATCAGCATTGAGGTTGAGACGCCATTGAGGATTATTCACTGTCGAGACTGGCTCCGTGGAAGTCAAGGTCTCACTATCATGAATTCTGACTTCCAAGAAGAAATTTTCAAAAAAGTATGAGTGACATTCAAAAACATCCCATAGTCATCTATGAGTCACAATTATAATAAACATTGGATAAACTATATAATGACTCACCACTAGTAGGTCATATTGTAAGAATGAAATTTTGGAAAAGTATAAAATGCTACAACCCTAAACAACTATTAGAGGATTCATCACCAAGAGTATGGATCATCATTCATTAACACGCAACCAGTGTCACACCTCTAGTATAATTCCTCAACAACATTATAACATCATTCCAAAGTCTCAGTACTGAAATTAAACACCCCTATAGAGGGATTTTGAGTCATTGTTCCAAGACTCACCACCTTTGTTTCCCTATTTATTATTTTTTTAATTATTTTGTTTTTGAGATATATTATTGAATATAATTCCATGTGAAATTTCAATGATTGATTCTCAGTGGTTTAATAGAATGCATTAGAGGATGTGACAACCCAGAGTATGAGGATGTTGAATACCTATATTCTTATGGAGATACTCATGCATGATAACGAAATTTTTTTAAAATATCTCCCTCATTAATAGAAAAATATGAATTGATGTATAATTTTATAAAAGAGGAACACACTAAATGCTATTACAAATGGGAACTGTATATCATTTTTAGAACATACATAACAACACTTGATTTATGAATCTGAATAAAAGTGCATATATAATGCCTTCCTACAGAAAAGAATAATGGGATACTGTGAAACTAAATTAGACAATAGTTTTCAAAAATTTGACTTGAGATACATTTAAAATTACATTCATGAATTCAAAAGCTAAAAATCCTAAAAATTCTTGAATTTCAATTCCATTAAAACTTTTATCTTCAAAGTAAGTCTATAATGATTAAATTATGAGAAGTGTGTTATATACTCTATTTAATATATGAAAAATATCTTTTATATTAAACTAGATGATACATAGATAACATATAACCCATTAATTATCTATTTCCCCAGAAAATGTGGAACAGGACCTCTGAGACCTGTTCTATTTAGTTTTCCTAATGAAACCATGGTAGAGGGATTGCGTGACCTTGGCATTAGAATACAATTGTAAAACGAAATCTATTATGTGGATCATACTATTTTTTATATAAACTACTTTGTGGATGTTGATCATAAAGTTATGAGGTATGAATATCATCTTGAAATTGAAGCTCTTATTTTCAAAATTTCTAATGCTTGTTTTATTTTGTTTATTGAATTTGATCCTTAAAAATAAAATTGTTTTACACTATAGAATGTAAATACCACAATACATTACCATAATCTATTTTTTATAAGTTTTTGATTAATTAATATGATTTCAATGTTTTATGAAATATTTTATATTATTTTATCTGAGACCTAACAAATCATCTGTGATTTGTTTGAAAGATTGGAATTTATAACGATCAAAAAGTTTGGTTAAATGATCCGGTTTTATTTTTATTGGGTGAAGCTATTTTAATCCCTTTTCAACATAAAATTTTATTATGTACTCAATTCACCACCCCCATCTTGAGTTACTCACTCAGGGCAACATTTTTTATCAATGTATTACACTTTGATATCGATGATTTCAAAATACTTTTAACTATGATTTTTGTTAAGTGTTAAGTATCTTAAATTTGTATGGTTTCTAAATTTTACTCCTTGAATTTATAATCATAATGAAGGTTCTACTATGAAAAAAAATCTTCTATTTAATAGAAATTATAATGCTCAATATAAAGATTAAATAAAAATTCATTAAGAGAGTATGTTTTTCAAAATTTTAAATGATATAGAAGATAAATATTTTGTACCTGCTACAGCTTGAAAGGATTAAGATGATTCTACAAATCATTCATATAATAAATATTATAAATAAATTAATTCCATTTACTATGATTTAGGAAATGAGGAATTTAATATAATATCTACTTGCAATAATACCTATTAAATTTGGGATACCTTATCAATTTCCCATGAGGAGACAACCAATGTAAAAGAAATGTGATTAAATATATATACAGTTAACAATGATTCTTTTCAAATGATCCCTGATGAACTAATATCTGAAAATTATCTTAGGGTTAATGATATTTTAAACACAATGAGAACACATGGGAATATTGTATCTCACAATGACTACATCATGCAACTTCTTAGATTTGTACTTGAAAAATTGATATGTAAATCTGTGTAAATTTGAGAGTCAATTGATATCAACAAGATACCAATCAATGAGTTGATTTGTAAATTGAAGATTTATATAGAATAGTTGAAGGTCAACCAATAATATTGTAAACATGAAAATACAAAATCTATATCCTTTAAGAATATATCATTTAAACAAAAGGAAAAAAGGGAACGTTCAAGTTCAATATTCAAGTGATAGTTAGTCACCTCTAAATAGTGTTGAGGAAATGGTCCAAGATGCCAAAAAATTCATGAAATAAGAATGAAAAATTATGTTTTCTAGGAAGAAATACTATAAAGCATAATATGATGGTATGGAAAATTGGAAAATGTTTGTAATAAAGAAGACCATGGAATTACCTTTTAGTAATTAAAAATAAAATGACATGTTAAGGAAGACTATCTAAAATCGAAAAAATATGATGATAATGATCGAAGACATAAGAATGTAATGAAAGGAACATGGTGTTCATTTGAGAATAGATCTTTTGATTTATATTGTTATTTTAGAAAAAATAGAGAGAGACAACATGTTCTTCATGACTAATATATCAGATGTGTCTACTATATAATACATACATATTTATTATAATTATGTTAATGAATATAGTGATGATGATATGACTAAAGAAGAAATGATTTAATATTGAATATTGAATTTAGATACATTTTATTATATTTTGGATATGTAACATGTTCTTAAAATAGAACATGATTGATCAATTAAAATCATGTATAAATTGTCTATTGAGAAGGTAACTAATTCGCAGCTGCTAAAAGAAGATACAAAACATTAAAATTAAAATGAGAATCATAAGAAAGAATAAGAAAATTTTACTAATGGTAGAGAAACTCTTACTCAATTATTGGGTTAACAAGTTTCAAAAAAATATGTTACCTATAGAGCATTAAATCATAGGCAAAGATGAGTAGTAAAAAGAACTGTTCTTCCAAATTAAAATTCAGAATATTTCAATTCTTTTTATTTTTTAATGAACCTCCCAATGTTTTTTCCAAACTTTTACTGTCTCTTTTCATGAAATAAAACAAAATATGGGTAATTAAACCCTTGATTAATAACACTTTTGGATATATGAAAATAGGAGTTTCAAAATAACTGCTAGTATACATTTCTTTTTAGGGAAATAGTTCTATG
The DNA here is from genome assembly GCA_963277665.1 of Viscum album. Classification (NCBI taxonomy): domain Eukaryota; kingdom Viridiplantae; phylum Streptophyta; class Magnoliopsida; order Santalales; family Viscaceae; genus Viscum; species Viscum album. The sequence continues at coordinate 1,441,180,698 of OY728145.1, read as the reverse complement.
TCCTCTTGTATAAGTGAATGGTACTTGGAGTACAAATTTTCATGATATATAATAGGTGAATATTCTAACCTTGAGAGAATTATTATGGTTCAGGGTGGTCATTTATTTATTTGTGACAATGATAATAGAAAAATAATCAGCGTTTGCTAGATTTTTAATAGTATTCATGGTTGAAATTTTAAAGTATTGTTTTTATATGGTTTGAATTTTTTTTATTTTATCAAAAAAAATTGATGATGGTTTTTAGGTCAAATTTGAGAACAATTGATATAACTTTTATGGTTCAATGGAATTTTAAATTTCTACAGCCTTATGGAATGAAAATTTTAATAATCATGATTATAATTCCTTAATTTCTAAAAACCATTCCCTATTGAGTGATATTAACAAAGAATCTGGGGATTGTCCTAGGAGACTAATCCACTAAAATATTCACTCACTTATAAAGCTTACTAGAAAAGGGTTAGTCAGGGATATATAAAAACTAGTGTTCCCAAATGATAATTTATATATCCCATGTAAAAAGGGAAACAAAACAAAACATATTTAAGATCGACGAATGAAAAATTAACTTCTCCACCTCTTGATATGGTTCATATAAATATATATTGATAATGTAGGGTTTCATTTATAAATGGGAACCACTATCACTATATACCAGAAGATGAAATTTATGGGTGTACATGGGTGTTATTTTTTCCTCCTAAGAGTGATTTATATTAGTATTTTACCATGAATACTAGATAAGTAGAATATTTAAATAAACATAGGATTTAGGCCCTAATAGTTGACCATGGATGTGAATTTAAAAACCAAGACTCTCAATCTTTATAATCTCACAATGGGTAGAGTCAAAATGTAACTACTCCAAGGACCCCTCATAATAATGGAGTTAATGAGAGAAGGAAGAAAAATTATCATGAAATTTCTTAAACTGTGTTTAATAAGTTTTACATACCTACCTATTTTTGGGAAGAGTCTTTGAGTACAACCTCATACATCATAAATAGTGTTTTTATTAGAACAATTCTTAAGAAGACCCCTTATGATCATTGTAGTTACATAAATCCAATGGTTAACTAATTTAGTGTTTTTAGTTTCATTGTTTTTATTCTTATCACTATGGATAATATTAAAAACATTATCCCAAAAGTGATGAATGAATTTTCCTAAGTAATTCAATATATATAAAATCATATGTATTTTAAAATAAATTAATTAAAACTATGGAAAAATATCGTCACATAAAATTAGATGAGAATGATCCACCTGAGCCTAAGACCTCCAGATAAAACCATATAAGTGATTTATCATCATTCAAAATATATTCTAAAACTTCATATTCTATTATGAAATAGTCTTTAAAACAGAATAATCTGAAAATTTCCAAAAAAATCATGTACACAAACCTATATAAAATCAGAACGTGACCATTTATTCTTTTTCATGAGAATTTAGGACCATTAAGTACCATCCCATAGATTCTATTGTATAAGATCTTGATAGAGGTCCACTGAAAAGAGAATATCTGAGAAATCATATTGAACATCAAGAATTCTTGTCTAAGCTAGAACATAACATCATAAATGTAGAAATTAATGAATAATTCTAGGTAATGGAAATTAATTAAGAATTAAATCAATTAAAAAAAAGTGTGGACACTTATTGATAGACAAATGGAATTCTTAATTATGTGTAAAAAATGTCTGTCAAAAAAATGTAAAATGATACATTAAATACTATAAAAAAAGGATATACTAGTAAAATGATGTTATCGTCGAGAAAATGAAATATACTATAAAGAAAATGTTTCACCAGTACCCAGACCTAAATCCATTATAATAATAATATCCTTTTGTAGCTATTCTAAATTTAACACTTTATCAAATTAATTTCATGAAAAAATTATCAAATGGGTATACAGTGGAGGATATTTATGTACAATAAACCTCTAGTTTTCAAAATCCCCAATCTCTAAATCATGTTTTCAAATTAGCTAACTTTTTATACAGTTTGAAACAATCCTCTAGTGATTGGTAGGATGAGATAATAAATTTTCTTATTTCTAAAGTATTTTCAAAATTTGTAGATGATATTGAAATTTTTTTAAAATTATTTTCAAAGGACATTTTAGGGTTTCCAATCATATTCAATAATATTTTTTTCATTAAGAAATATAATTTGTACTAATTTTTCAAAAATTATCGAAAATAAATTTGAAATATTTATGATGGGTGAACTAAAATTCATTACTGGTTTTAATATTTTTTAAAAAGAAGGAATCATTTTGAATCAATGTAAATATAATAATTATATTTTAATATTTTCTAACTAGGATATCAATATGATGTGTGACACTCTTATCATTACTACCTATAAATTGGACCTTGATGAAACTAGGATGCCAGTGGATCACACCCCGTACAGACATGTGATTGTATGTTTTATCCACATTACTACTAGTTGACCATATATAATGTTTATTATGTGTATATGTCCTTGCATTCTTGTTAATTAAAATGATTCACATCTTTTTTAGGTTAAATTATTTTTTTAATAACTCGAATATACTACCAATATAGTATTTTTTTAGCATATAATATACTAATTTGTTTTTGATAGTTATGATAATAATGATTTTTTTGGATTATGTTATATATAAAATCACATACGAAACAGTTAAATTTTTATGTATGTAACAATATTTTTGCTGCAGTAAGAAAAAAATTCAATTATAATGTCTACTACTGAAGCGGAATATATAACTGCAAGCAGTTTATGTGTAAATTTTTTTGTTGATGAAACACACATTATAAGACTATGTATATCAATTCAGATATTTCTTAATAAATGATGATAAAAAAGTGTTATAAATATTTCTAAGAGTCCTATATCACATTATTGAATAACATATTGATGTATGGAATCACATATTGAGAGATCATTTTCAAAATGGTGACATATCTCTTTAATACATTTGTACAAAACATCAGTTGGCTGATACCAATATAATGCCATTAAATTTTGAGAGAATAAAGCACTTCAAACATGATTTAGGTATGATTAATTTTGATTAAGTTTAATTTTTGGGTAACACATTATTATGTATGACAAACCATTGGGTATGACACATAGTTTTGTATGACACAACATCAGGTATGAAAGAACATTGTGTATGACATACAATTGGGTATGAAAAACAATTGGGTTTGAAATGATGTTGGGTATGACTCACCATTGTGGTTGTCTCGCCATTGTAGATCCCTTACTGTAGAGAACATATCACTTTTTTGATCTTCATAGTGTTGGTTTTCATGTCGTTTCCAAAAATCTCCTAAATTGTTGAACCCCTAGTTTTTTTATGGTTTCTATATTTTTAGCTTAATTAAATTTTTTCCCATTTCTTCAAATTTTATTTTACATTTATAATTTCTTTTTAATATTTTGTATAAATTATCCCCAATTTATATAAAATATAGGTATTTTCTATTTCCGATGCACTTATTTTATCGTGACATTCTTTCCTCTTCATCCCTAGGCAACTCATTGTATTCCAAACCTCAACCTCATGAAATTACCTTCAGCTTCATTTGTAAAAAATCGAATCACTATAAATTTATTGGGTAATGGTAGCTTCATTATCTTCTTAAGATGAGTATCATCCTACTACAAAATTAAAAGAACAATTATTTAGTCAAGTCACTGTAGTACTGAAAAATATGGAGCTATAAAAAGGATTTGTAGTTCTAGAAAGTGCAGTTAATGTTGAATGGTTCCATTTGAGTAAATGATTGGTTGTCAATATAATTATGAATTTTGTTTTTATAGATTGGTTCCCTTCGAATATGAGACACTTTTATGATATTATAGATTACTAGTATTTAAAATATATCGAGTGTGGTTTTACTGATGAAATATATTTTTGGATGATAATAGGAATGATTGGTCACATAATTTCTTTTCCTAAAAACATTTGGAATGTTTCTTGGGTGTTCCACATAAAGGTGTATATGAATACTACCAAGTATCTATTCCTAATGTAAATTATGTTTTGTGTTTAAGTATTCACTTGTATATCTAACTGGTGAGTGAATTTAAATAATTATAGTAGCTTCATAACAATACAGAGAATGAAGAATAATCTTTCAGTTCATATATCATACGTTATTCCCATGAATGTCTAATTTCTCTAATCTAAGGTATTAGGATAACTATCTGTTATGTATTATGAAAGGAGGACATAATATGAATATGTGTAGGTATTTTATATTTCACCTATATAAAATGATCAAGACTATATCTAAATATAACATCTTAATTTATTCAAATTTAATTTTATCTATATTAAATGAAACACGGTTTGTTTCATAGGATAACGATTCTATAGTTGATTGTAGTTGTTTTTTATCTCAAAATATATTTTTTCAAAGATGAAGATTATATGGAAACCATATAAATATTAGTGGGTAGTTGATAGAGAAAAACTAAACATTTAATTTCACCCTATAGAACATCCTTCATGGATAAAAGGCCTTTCTTATATTTTTTTTGAACCATATGAGATAGTGTAGTATTCAGATATGGAAGAATAAGTTTATGCCATGATATTTAAGGAGGAGACATATTCTGTCAATGATGGTAGATATCCAAAACACTCTCATGATTCTCCACCTATTAAATATACAGATCCTAGTTCACCAAGAATATTTCTTAAAAAAGAAACATTATTACGAAGTAATCATGATGAAAATAATGTTTCATGAGGCAAAAAGATAATGAGTGGCCCTAAATCGAATTATAATGATAAAACAATGGTGATCAAGAATATTAATAACATGATTATAACAATAGTGAAAAAATAATGAAATGAATTGAAATGGGATTGGAGATACTGATATTGGTGATATTGATGATTAAGATATTGATGGATCCAATGGGACGATATGAAAATAAGATATAGAAACTCCCCAATAGTCATTCAATTCGACTGAATAATCTGTTTCCATATCTCAGGACAGACCCATTCTGGTCAATAAAATAGACCCAACTACAATAAAGGAGGATGATTATTATGTTGAGGTGGTTATATCCCCATGTCTTAAGGTTTTTGATGAATTTAAAATTATTGTTTTTTCAGAAAAATTGGTTGTCATTGGTGCTGTTGAAGAGCATATGGTTGAAAAAAAAAAGAGAAATGAGCTTGTTGAATTTACTGTGGATGAATGTGTAGAAGTGGAACCAAAATTTCATGTACCAATGAAATAAGAGAATTCTTCGGGTGAACATACTCTTTATATTACAAATTATCCCTTAGTTTATTATAATATTAATGTTTTATCAGATGTTGTAGTGTAGAATGCTACGATTCAGATAGAAGAAGAACCTAGAGATTGGGCTAAGCTTACTATTCATACACAGAGTTATGATTCTCCAAGACTGGTTGAGATTCAATTTTTTTTACCTTCTATAGTTTTACTTGCCTTTGTTGAATCTCCTATGGTCAAGGTTTCTAATAGTTGGATTGATCCTATAAAAATGTGATGGGGTAATATCTCTAGCGATGTTGATTGTCCACCATAGGATGGTGGACCTAATTTAAGGTATATAAGGGATCCATAGATTCAATGGTTTCTCAAATTGAAGTTTCTGGTTTGTCAGAACAGTATGATTCTTTTTTAGAACCTAAACCATTTGTTCTTCTAGGTTTAGTGGACTTAGCCTCCAATGGTGACATAGATTCTTTTTAAGGAATGATATTCTTAGATTTTGATAATTTTTTAATGAATCATGAACCCATACTAACTAATCTAATTGAAAATGAAGCAATAATTCTATTTGATTTGGTGATTCCCTATATTCAAACAAATATGAGGCATCATATTCATCAGATAGTGATTAAGAATAAGAGGATTAGTGGGGAGATGGATTCTAAAAGGTATTTGAATGAAGGGTTTAATTCTTCCTTTCAAGATTCAATGGATTACACTCTTATATTTCTTGAAGATGAATCTCAAAATAAATATACCAATAAATCACCTACAAATGAATTTTAGTAACTTTGATTAGTGATTATAGATGACTTTACAGAGTCTTCAGCTAGTACCTTAAATGATTCTGTTGCACAACCTCATGAAACCATAAGAAGAATAAGGTATAAAAAATTTTATGTTCAGTTCATTTTTACCTCTTATGAAAAGGACATGAAATATGAATGGGAGATTGTATCTATGGAAATAAAATATTTTCTCTCAAGGATATACACTAAGTATTCATTTGATTCCAGTTTCAGGTTTTTTGGCTAATGAGTTGTGGTTGCCTCCTATTACGCATGCCTTTAAGGAGAAATTTAGTATGTTAAAAGTGATGACTCAATTGCTTCATCATTTTATGGAAGAGAAATGAGACTTTTTTAGTGAAACAAATCACGGGGGTAGATCATTATATATTTCATATACCTAGTGAAACCCTACCATCATGTGCATAGTACATCCATTATATCCAATGAATCCATTCCACTCATACCTGAATATTCACCTCCTATAAAATAATTCCTTTATTAATAGTATCATAAATCCAGATTTCTCACTTGAATGCTAGATTTCAACTTATTACTTTATCTCTTAACAAAGGTGTAATGAATTTTCGACCAATTTTTATTCAATATCCCAATGTTCCTCAAGCTATAGCTGGAATTCCTAATTGTGTTCCTACAACTTTTCATCAAGGTTTTTCTAGATCTGATGTTGAGCCTACTATCTCTAACAAGGATAAATTCAAAGGAAATGTAAAATAATAGTTATAACATTCTGAAAAACATAGAGACTATTTAATTAGACTTCATATTTTTGATGGGAATGTTTTTTTATTAATTTTTATATCGTTTTTTAATATCATTGATGATGATATTTAATAATATGTTTATTATCATGTTATTTATTATTTTATTATACACTTCTTGGATAATCTGAAAAGGGGAAACTCTAGTATAGCGTTTAATTTGGCCTTTACAAGTAATTCTAATTCTTTATATTTGATACCACTTCTATAGAATGTCAGGATTTATCTTTGATATATTGTGAATGATATATCAAGATTTCTTTATTCATCTTTTCTTTGATGTCGGGATATGTGATCATCAAAAAGGTGAAGATTGTTGACCACATTTTTTTAATGATAACAAAATCATGATTATTATAATTTTATCGAGTATCATTTTTTCTACAAGCATCCAATAAAACGTGAACAATGATGAAATTTTTCATAAACCCGACTCAATATTGAGTTTGAGACCCCAATGACGATAATCCACCATCACGAATGACTAACCATAAGATAATGTCTCACCATTAATTGGTCTCACAAATGAGATATAATTTTGAAGAATTATGAGACATCATCAACAATGTCTCATTGTATGATTTGAGTTAGTGTTACAATGATAATTCATTATTGTATGGAATTACTCAATGATAGGATGTCATACCATCATAATGGAATTTTGAAAAAGTATGAGACACTGCCATCCTGACTTACCATTAGATGAGTCACTAGAAAAAGGATGAGTCACAATCATTTGAGACACCACTAGTGTCACACCACTAGTACACGTCACTAACATCATTGTGAAACCGTTCCGAGTCTCACCAACAATATTAGACACCGCAAGAGAGAGTGGTTGTTACAAAGAAATACCTACAATATTTATTCTAATTACCACGACTCACAAACACTAATTCTCTACATATCTTTTTTTAATTATTTTCTCTAACATATATATATTAATGAATATAATTCCATGTTTTATTTTAATGACTATTTCTTAACTGATCAATGGAATTCATTAAAGGATTTATCTTCCCTGAGTACATTAATCCAAAATATCTGGAGGCTCAAATGGATACCCATACATGATCCTGATAAAAAGAGAATCAACCACCCTCATCTAGAGAAGAATATGAAGTGTAGTGTGGTCTGCTGAAAGAAGGACATGTTAAAAGATATAAAAAATGATAGTTTTAGATCATTTCAATAACATAAATGACTACACTCAACTAAGGAATCATAATAACAATACACATCCAGTGCCTTCCTATAGTTAATAATAGATGTATTCTAAAACAATATATTCTGCATCATGTTTCTTAAATATGAATTGAGAGACATTTAAAAATACTATCAAGGGCTCATAAGATAAAAATAATAATACATCAATGTATTTCAAGCCCTTTACAACTTTTAGCTTCTTAGTCTGCATATATTCGTTAAATTATGAGATGTTTGCGTTGTAGATTATTTTGTATACACACATTGTCTCCTGTATTAAAATGGAATATACATAGATATCTTCTAAACCTTTCATTATGTTTTATCCAATAAAACTATTGAAGAGGTCAACTGTGACATGATTTATATTTTTACAACTAATTATATAGAAGAGGCCTTTTTTGGTTTAGAAATCAATATAATGATGAAAAACATGATCTGGTATGTGTATCAGACTATTTATTTATATAGAATCTTCTTGTCGATAGGTTATCACCATGTGGTGATGACTGGGTTTCATACTGAGACTAATCCACTTATTTTCAAAATTATTGGGGCATGTTTAATTATTTTTTTGCAGAATATATTGTTTTAAACTACGTTTTTTAAACAATAAAAAATCATTACTTTTAAATTTATCCTTATTCTTTTTCTATAATTTTTTTATAATGTAAAATGATTTTTGAGGATTTAGTAGTATATTATTTTAGATTATCTAATATATAATCATTCTTCTAAGAAATATTTTAAAATATTTTAAATGATAATTTTCAATTTTTTAGTTAATTATGATAATTTTAAATTAATATCGGGAATAAATTTTAGTTCATTTTCAATAAAGGCATTTATTGGGTACTCAATTCACCCCACCCAAACCCCCAACTCTTAATTTTCTCACTCTAACCAATAATCATGAAGGATAAAAACACATTTTGGTTTGAATGATGTAGTTGAAACATCAACATTCAAGAAAACCTTATAATTTCCTTATTATTATAGTTTTCATCTTGTCAATGCTTGAGGATTGTAACTAGAACCTAAAACCTCTATATTTTCTCTTATATTACAAACGAATTAAATAATAAAGATAAAAAAATACACATATGTATTGATAATTGGGTTAGAAAAACATATGATGCACAAAGGAAGATAATGATTTTAAAATAAAACATTTTGATGTAAATTTTATATTACCAAGATTCTCCTCTTCCTATAAGGCAGTAAGAAAATATTCAGCCTCAATGATTAATGTAAAACCATTGAAGGGTTTGATACTACTAATATGAAAATGTCCCATATTTTAAGTATTCTCCTCCATTATAAATAGGTAGGCTCTAAAAATATTGATAGGAGATAAGAAATCGGATCCAATAACACACATGAATAATTAGATGCTAATCTTATATATGTGAGGAATAAATAATTTTATTAAAACTCAAAATGACTAGCATGGATCTTGTCCAATGTATTTACCCCCTATGATTCCATCACATTTGATGGAGGTAGTCTTACACTCGTATCATTTAATACCAAAACTATAGGTAGAAATATAGTTTTTCCCCTTTTATAACCTCCTAAATGAGTAGTTGTCCTAAAGAAAACTCTCCTAAATACTGGAATAATTCTACATCGCTAGTGGAGGTTCCTTTTGACGTATATTTTGTTGACTCCACCCTGGATGCCGCTTCCGCTATCTATTTAATGTCATTTTCTAAAAAATATCAAGATTAATTACATTTAAAATGTGGAATAATGGATGTAAGTGAAAAAAATGATGTATTCATCCCAAAAATAGTTGAATTTACCTTATTTATTATTGGATTGAATAAATACCCCTTTATAAATAAACCCATTCATCATTCCATTCACTCACTTTATAATAGGAATCTGATTGTCAATGGAATACAATAGAATATCCAAAACCCAGATATAATTCTTAACCTCTATAACATTGGAATTGATGTACATGTTATAGTGTTCTTGGATATCTACACGATGCGAGATGGAAATTATATCTTGATGAAATACCAATAAGTATTTTCCATTGACTGAATTGTCTTTCTAATATTCCACTACTTCATGTTGCACATAATCAAATGCTTCAATGGACATTTTTATAGAGCACCTGAAGTGCCATTATTTAAATTTTATTCGAAACCTCTCAATACAAATAGATGGTTGGGAAATAGAATCCAATGATTTCCTATGATGATGATAATGTAAACATCCTCTCATTGTAGGGGTGGTCTTATCAGATCTGGCATGTGGTGTGTCCTATTTATGATATCATTTTGATTTTTGAGCTTTATAATCGTAATAATTGTAGTGATACTTCTTACAATCCTTTCCCAACCTAGCTGTTTCAATGGGGGTCAACATGGGGGGATGCACATTGTCAGTGAACCATGAGGGTAATATTAGATATAGGCATTAGTATAGCCAGATTCAATCCAATGGGTATGCTTGATTGAGGTAGATTGATTACCTCTTAGAATATGTCCAAATCCTTGAGGACCCAAAGACTTTGGACTACCTTTTGGGGTTTCTCTAGTAGGAAATTCATAGAATGTTATAATATTATTTTTTAGAAAATTAATTTGAAAAAAAATCTATAGAAAAAATATTCTAAAAAATTTACCTCATTTTCAATCATGGTTTCCAATACACTACCTCTAAAAGATATCATATTTTATCATATTTTATCATAAACATTCCCATTTTTTATTATCTGTCCATTTTGAAGATCCCCATATAAAAGGAATGTGAATTATCATAGTAGATTCTAATTCTTAAATTCTTCACCATACATATTATATAGGGGTTGGATGATAGAAACATCCTGAACAGACGGTTGAAACCAGCATATTAGAATAATAACTTCACTCCACACCAAATAGAACTAATGTGTGTTCCAATATACCCACATTACACCTTTAATTGTATTAAAATAATTAATTAGTTCGTTCTCATATATACATGAAATAAGACCTAGTGGATCTTTTCCATCGTGGAAATTTCTGACCCTAGTTACAAAACCTATACTATCATTGTCAATAAACAAATGCCCCAGACCCCAGAAAACATTTTGATTTGTCAACTAATAACCTGTAGGTGCTTACCTTCATTTAAATAAATCTTATAAGATTTGTTTGGTCACTATATTATATTTGACTACATAGTCCTACGATTTATATTGTCCCTAGTTCCAATGTTGTAAAAACATATTAGGAACTCCCTACTTCTCAAATGTAGGAAATCCAACCAGGTGCTGACACCAAGGACCAAATCCTTCAAAATCTATAAAAAACTTCATCCATCACTATGAATGGAAAAATATCCTAGAGTGGGGATCATCATTCCTGGAATCTCAACATATCATTAAGATATCATATTGTAAATAGGGAATTCATTTAGAATCATCCCACATTTATTTTGGTTAGATAACTTCATTAAACATCTCTTTAATAATGGGTCCTCCAGATATCATATTGATGTCAAAAAACTGTTAATGACCACACTATGTGTTAGATGTAATTTCATCAAATGTAGGCTCCATTGGCATAGTAGATCATGATTTATATCCGGATTATAATAAACATATGTTTGGTACACCTATAGATTCTTTTAAATACCAACCACATTTAGTTGGACTTCATATTTAGCACATGTTTTGGGCACCAAGTATACCCACATACAAAATGGGGTTTCACCTCATCCAAATTGGATGTCCTAGTCATCCTTCCAAGAATTTGATTCGTCTATCTAAGATGCTGTCAAAACTGATGAATAAAATTGTTCCTTTTTTCATAGGACTGTAAGGGTTATAATGTAGTGTACATGTATTCTGATGAATGACACTAGTGGAAGGTACCGTTCCCTCATTGACATGTAAAACCATAGTCTAGATATTCACTGTGGTGAAATTCATGTATTCAAGTATCCCAAAAATGAATATAATAATTCTTCACTATAGGGATAAGTAAATCTAAAAGGATCTCATGGGCATAAAGCAGTATTTTATTACCATTAGTGTATTCATTATGATGTTTCAATAAATGCTTTTTTCCAATCAAGAAGACTGGAGTCATTAAATTCATATGAATTTTTCATAATGAAATCCAACATCTATTTGATTCATGTACTAACTTTTTCATTACATACTTTAAATATTTTACTATCCATTGGATGTATATAAAAATAATGTGATGTTTTATTTTAGTGTAGATTATCAGAAATAAAAGGGTTATTTTTTGACCAATATTTATTTGCCTATGGGGTGTTCCAAAAAAATGATGGAGATAAAAATGAGAATGTTCGTTGTTGAGGTCTACTCTTGCATGATCCTCGGTGAGGCCACCTCATATAGGGGTATAAAAGAGGTCACCTCACATAGGTTCCTAAATGGGGTCACCTCAAGAGACATCCCCACCAATTTAAATCTATTTATATAGTTTTGTTATGAAACTAATCAAGTGAATGCAGAGAAGATATGCAATAATTATTTTCATAAAAAATAAGATGGAGGGAAACAATAGTACCCGTGAGAGTAAGTATTTTTTTCGTATACAATACAAGTTATAAACAAGTATGAACCTATGAAAATTACATATATGAACCTCCCAACATGACAAATTTACAGGACCACCTTGTCTATCCTATAAATTCCAGTCTCCCTTACGTAATATAGAAGACATACCGTTATCCAATCCTAGGAATAAATTTACATGAACACATGAAGGTCAATAAATTGAGGATCCATAAATATCCATATTCAGGTCTACCTCAGTACTAGATCCTCCGAATTTTATTGGATCTAATATTGAAGGGGGGATTTTTTGAATACTATTTTTTGACATGGGGATGGTAATTTTAAATGTGAAATATCATAATTAATATGTAAATGAGTTATAATAACGATTAATTGTGTTTCCAAAAGTGGTCGTGTACAAGGCTCGTCGTCCATAACTAGTTTCAGCATGTAGGATTCACTAACAAAACCGACATCATCAGTGAAGTCTAACCGTTATAATCATCATCATAGATAAGGTATAACATGTTCTACTAGAGACTCACATTGATCTAGACAAGTGAAACAAGAGAATCACATAGTTTGAGATACACATTAACATAATCTCTCACTATTCCAAACATGTGTTCCCACAAAATCATATAGGTCAACACTAGGTGAGAGACCTATACATGAAACCTGAGTGAACCACCTCCTTCTCCCAGGGTCCTGCGTTTTACAATAAATTTCACCCATGCACTCCCCAATTTATACAATTATAAGATAAAGAGTTATACCAAATCATTTTCCGCCCTAGTCCATTTGTAAGTTCCCCAAACCATTCAATTAACTATGCATGCATCAAAATATGTTATAATTTATACGATTATAGGGAATAGGTTTTTGATTATGTTTAAAATATATAGTAAAAATTTAAAAGGAATGTATTTTCCCATAGTCATGAAATACTATTCTGAATTCTCCTTCTATAACTAAGAAAATATGTGACACCCATCCAGGAGAACCTGAGGAGGCCATTGGTAGATCGATCATGGTCTCTCTATTGTTGGGTTTTTGATGTTTTTCAATGTACATGATCTGACATATAACAATGACGCAAGGTAGCCTTTCATTATCTAAAGTAATATTTGGGAGTGGTATCTCCAAAATCTGCAGAAGCGTTACCTTAGAGATATTTCCAATTTCATATAGTATAGGTTTTTCCGTAGTGAAGCCCGACACAAATCAACTATGTATAACCTTGATAAAGAAAAATCTAGCTCACCCATTTATCGATTCATAGTAAAACCTTTTCGAACCTATGTTCGTATATACAATTATTGGTTCCCCCTCTATATGGGTCCCTCATTCAAGGGGGATCAAGGAAATACCTCCTACAATGCATCTGGACATGAATGATCTGATTCTATGGAATACCATAATTCCCTATCAATCATAAATTTCAATTGTAATAGATGGTAAAATTTATCATACCTAACAACTAGGATCTCATTAATATTCTTTGTTATACATTTATTTCATAATGAGAATCCTAATTATATGTATGGTGGCATATGGACTATCAGGATAAGATACAACATATGTTTCATGGAATGTGAGGTGAACCAAATCATTGGATAACCTTATACGTTTTGGCCTTTCCCTCGACCAATCATCCAATTTTCATAATGGGTGGAATTATAATGGAATAAATCCTAGAGTTAGTACCGAATTATTCTTTCATGAATTCCCCTCCATCCATATCATTACAAACATCCACCAGCAGAAGACGAAGATTTATTGGACTTCTAGATCTTCCCATTCAAATTAATTCTGACATTGAACATGATTCTTGTGGGAACTGTGTTTAGTCGTGATCATTTCATTATCATAACAAAATAACCTCGTGGCATCCAATTTTTCATAATGCCCAATCATTTTCTCACCCACTCAATGGTCCATTTCCAATGTGTTACAAAACATTCCATGTGATTCTTCCATATGTTTAATCCGCACTAATTTTTTACTAATCGGTCACTAAAACCTATCTAAAGAAGATAACTATGAATCCTCCATGAGGTTAAAACCCAACATCCCAAACACACCCAAATATTATTTGGGCCACAGTCTTGGTTTTGTTATATTTAACCCAAAGACCAATATTTCTTATGTGTCTCATGAGATGTTTTGTCATAAGTCCCACAATTACTTTTTATTATCCCCTTCAACCTAGAAAGCCTTACTGGGTGAGTTTGGTCCATATCATAGGAATTTAAAAGGAACAATGTTAACCATTATTTAGAAACTATATATGTGCATTACGATTCATATCATGAGAAAATGTAGGAAGCCCCTATCATGGGCCCTATCCCATCATCAAAACAAAATCTCATCTCCTTGTATGATTGAAAATTATATATCGCCTAAACGTGTTACTTAAAATTAGCATCATAAAAAAACATAACCATGATGGTTTTAGAAATTGAGGACATCAAATACCTACATATGGCTCCTTCAATAGAGATACTCATATGCATATATATGGTTCCCCATCAATGCATTACTATAATTGAATGTCAATACATATGGGTCACATGTTCTAAATTTAAAATTTTATGGTATTAATGAGTATATATTAAATCCATTTGAGAATATTGAGGTAGGAACTAATTCCGACCAAAAGGGTATGATGAGGTCAATATACCATCATCTTAATCAATTTGATTTCGTAGGTTACATTTTTAATGTTCCCCATTGATCACTTACTTTTGGAAAGTAAGGCCATGATCTATAATGGATGTGATATTCATTGGGTATTTCAAATTCTATGAACAACCCCTTTAGAAAATGACCCTCCATAAATGGATTTGAGAGAATATAATATTAGATTTATTAAAAAAATGTGAATGTTAATACTATTTGGATCAAGATAGATATCAATTAATTACATCAGTTATTTCTCTATGGTTAATGTGTGCGATGGTGAAATTTTCATGGGGTAGTTTGGTGAACATAGTATGGGTAGTTTTCTCAATAAGAATAAACATCTCTTCTAAACAATTTTGATCCTTCTTTAATTATTGAATCTCATATTGGGATAGGTCATGAGAAGAGGAAAGTGGTGTTATCTCCATCAAATGAATAATAATATGGTATTTATAAGGTATGGTCTTATAGGTTGCAGTCATCATTTCATTTATCTATATCAAATGGATTTTTCCTAACGTTATATATACTAGTCATAATGATAATTTTATAATTAATATAATATTAGTTGTTATGATTCATAATTGTTTTTTAAATAAAAAATGATATAACATATAATTTTTCAATATAACATAATTAGATAATGTGTTTTCTACACCAACATTGATTAATAATGAATTTATTAATTGTTAGAGCAGACAACATTTATAAAAGTGTTCCATGTTACATTATTCCTGCTTAATATGATTTTCCATTGAAATCTCAATTCATACAGTAAAATATTTTAGGGCACATCTATTTCATCACTTGTTTTGTTTCCTATGATTCTTTTTAATTCATGTGCATCCATTGTAACACATTGACCATGTGAGTTGTCTTGTTTCATTGAACATTGTCTTGGATATTTAGGATCATCACTTCTTGATCCTCATTTGAAATATCATTCATCAATGGTACCACCTATGGATTCAATACTAGTGTTGTGTATGATATGTACTTACTCGGGTGTCATACACGGAACACATCATGTAATATAGATAGGTTAAGTTGGAGTGCTAGTCAATTGGACACAGTATAGATGAGATCAAGGATCTTAATCAGACTGATGTATCTATGAATAATCATTCAATTGTTCACAAAACTAATGGATTTTGTCCATGGTGATACATTAAGGAACACCTTATCTAGGAACTCATACTCCAGGTCTCTTCGATGATATTCTACATAGTTTCTCTTTTGATACTTAAAGGATTTCATATGATAATAAATAGTCAGAATCTTCTATATAATTTCTTAAATACAAATATTTACCACCAGGTTCCACTCTGAAACTTCATCCCAACATGATGGAGTCTAAAAAATATTCCAAAAAATATCCTCATATCGTTCCACATTATTTTTATAATGGACATTAGTATAACATGAAAAATATACAAGGGATATGTTTTGATAACAAAATTCATGTATAACTATTGAACATGATCATGGAATATCCTGTAGAGTTTGAATGGTTATTTTAGAATAAACATTAATCTAAGGGTGATTATAGGTGCTAAAATCATATCAATATCAAATTCATGTTAATGGATTCTCAAGAACCACTATGTATACATTTGGTCTTGATATGATAC
Source organism: Viscum album (assembly GCA_963277665.1). Classification (NCBI taxonomy): domain Eukaryota; kingdom Viridiplantae; phylum Streptophyta; class Magnoliopsida; order Santalales; family Viscaceae; genus Viscum; species Viscum album. The sequence continues at coordinate 1,441,163,811 of OY728145.1, read as the reverse complement.
AATAGGGAGTGGAACTCTTTTATTTCATACAACTTCATTTTAGTATATCATTAGGAGTAGTCCAAAAGATAAATATTGTAAGGGTTAGTGTCCTCAGAACCAACTGTTTTGTACTTTGATTACATAAATGTTCACCTATTATATATTGTTCATTGTTCTACATGACTATAATATAATAATGTCCTGAAATATTTGTTGCATTAATAAGGTCATAGCAGATCCCCGCTATGATGAGAACCTTGAAATGCTATAACAATTTTCATAAATAAAGTTTTGTTGTTGGATGACATTCTATGATAGGACACATAGTATACAGACCATCATGTGCGAGTACTCATAAGAAGACGAGACTCTCTCTCATGGAGTTTGCACTTGGTAATCTCCAAGATGGGAGATTATGAGAACAGACCCGCCAGTAGTAATTCCGCATGTCTTGGTGTCATCAGATATTGCTATCTACGAGCGTGTGTAATGGTCCTTAGACTGGAAGATTATCATTAACTCATGTCATGACTCGTGCACTTAGATTTACTGACGAGAACCGTCACGCAGACAGTTGGCGGGAAGTAGGGTACGTTGGGTGCGTCACGAGTGACATGTTGTTAATGGATAAGTCAAGGAAGGATTTGTCCCTTCCATTTATGGATGTTGATATCTCGGCCCTTTGATTGAAATAGAACTGTCGCATTAAATTCCATGGCCATGGTGTAAACGATGAGTTTATTTCAGGTAGTCAAAGAATGAAATATCAAGCATATAGGTTTATGACACTGCCATGAAACCTGCATGATGAGATATTGAGACAAAGGGATTAAATTACACAGTAAGCGTTCGTATGAGGTGATACGTCAATGCGGCGTCAACTTCTTTCTCTTGGGTGCCTTGACCCGTTGCTAGACAGTAATCTTGGACTTTAGGCAAGCCCTCCTAATGCCAACGAGAAAGAGGCCTAGAGGGTCACACACTAAGTGTATCCAAGTATCTCAAGTTGAATAAATATTATTCTCGTACGTGGTTTAATAATTATTCAAGGAAGACGAAGTTGTTTTAAATGATGGAGGAAAAAGAAAATAAAACAAGTACACGTCGTGTATTATTATTACATGCCGTGTAGTTTTATTTTGGAACAGAAATGAATAAATTAAAACAAGATATACACGCCGTGTACATTTAATGTACACGCCGTGTAGTTTTCAATAAAAAACAAGTACACGCCGTGTATTTATTAATACACGCCTTGTAGTTTTTTTTAGTTGGGATTTTGAGGATATAATATTGTTTTAAATGATATTTATTATAATCAGCGTGGGCGCATGTCAAGGAATTATTTATTCGACATGGGGTTTTAAATAAAGAGTCAATGAAATAAATAAAACGCGTAACGCGTTTATTTATTTTCATAACTCTATAACCCCACACACCTGATTATAAATATCCTCACAACCCCAACTCTTTTCTGACACAAGAGAATCGTTGTGCACAACATCTCTGGAGAATTCTCTCAAGGCTGAAAAAACATCTTCCTCCAAGAACGCTCTCAAGACCGAGAGAGATCCTCTTCCATCGGATCAAGACAATCTAAGGCGGACAACTCAAGCAAAGGCTTCTCCACGCTAGCACCCGGATAATCTTTTGGCGACGTCCAGAGATACGAGGTACACGTGTGGATCACCGCTAGAGGGAGTCTACACTTGGCTTCTGCGACGCAACGACGGATCACATCGACAACGTGATTGAGAACATCAACGAAGAAAGAACACTCAAAAGGTATTTCTTTTTAATTAATTAAATTAATTATAATCAACCTGTAACGATCCTTGTTTGTGGTTCTGGGAAAAACCATCTTCTTTGTCTTTTTCTGTGATTCGATCCGTGGAGACTGGCGTTTATCGTCGTATTGATCCCGGATTGATCATTGCTAATGACAAAAAGCCAAGTGGGCACATCCACCCACGCGCTTCTGCTGCGCTCGGAACCTTCAAATGGTATCAGAGGGAGGTTACAACGTTGATTATAGTTATTTAATTTTCGTTGATAATTTACGCATTCTTATTTGATTCAATTCGAAACAAATCATTCTATAAATCTGAATTAACGAGATCTATTCTTCCTCCTTCGTTTCTCGATTCATATCACAGAAACGACCTTTTAATTTTAATTTTGATTAAAATAAAAACGAGGAACTCATCCGGAGGAGCCCCTCTTTCTGTCTGAACAACACGGGATTACATGGCGTGTAATTAAAACTTCACGCCGTGTACTTAGGTTCAACGAACCGGCACTAGTCCGCCAAACCACGCCGTGTGAATTGATTATGCCTAAGTTTTAATGACTCCGTGTTGACCAGAATAGAACGGCACGTGGAAACCGGAATACATGACGTGTATGTTGGAACAACACGCTGTGTAGTACGTTCCGACCCAGGTGAAACCGTGTATAAAGATAAGTCGCGTACCGCGTATACGGGATCGCCAGGCCGGTTACCGCATAACAAGGAAGTACACGATGTGTATGATTCATCTACATGCCATGTACTCTAAAATTTCCAAAGTACAGAAAAACACGCCAAAGCCCCAGCGTGTACTTTGGACAAAGGGTGAAAAGAAAAATACACACCGGGTAATTATAAACTACACGCCGTGTACTTTCCAGAAATGGAATTTCACCAGGTTTCCTCCAATGTACAAAGACCCATACAAGGAATATGGATGAGAAGAATCTCAAGGAAATTCAGAAAGGAATTTAAGATAAAGAATTGATTAATTATAAGATCGTAATTAATTGAATTCGAGCGCGTCTTATCTTAAATAAAAGAACGATTAAAAGAATTTGAATTCTAAATATGCGTAAATGTCGTTGCATACTATGGATGATCATGAGCTAGACCAAAGACCCTTTGTATGTGTATGGTTTCATTTAAATTTATTTAATTTAAATTTGTTGTCCTGTGAGCCTTTTTCCAATAAAATGTAGGGCATGCGTGCCCACGGTTTCTTTAATGTAAACCCATGTAATGGAGGATCTCCCAAGCCAGAGGAGACGGTTCAAATCCCGAAGCCGAGGCGAAACCGACACAAGAAGATACAAAGGTGGACAGGTGGAAGTTGAAAAACACGAACCATCAGGTTCAAGGTGTTTTCCCTAGGTCAGGGTAAGCTTATCAAAACCGCTAGATAAGCTAACCAAATAGAAACTCATGATCATGCCATCTTATTTTATTTCTGTCTGATTGCATGGTTTATATATTATGCATGTGTTGTCGCGATCACATAATTAATAAAATGAACAAGCATGCAAAGATGGAATAAAATAAAAACTGGTCTATGCGTATACATTATCGGAACATGGTTAATCACTCAAGAAAGCATCACTTAATATTAACAAGCATGTGATAATGCAAAGATACGCATAAAGAATAAAATCCCTCAAATTCCATATTAAGTCAGACCAAGCCTTCCGTTACTTGATTAAGGGCAAGACTCAATAAAACTATGTGTTTGACCAAACCTTGTTGGGACACTTACTTTTATAAAGGAAGCCCTTATGAAAGGTTTCGGGTTGACTTAACCATATTACATCAAGAGAAGTAGCCCTTGCTAGACTTGATGTAATATTGGAGGCAAGAGTTGAGGAAATCCAAGTCAGGATTTCAGGATTGGGGAGTCCACTCAACAGATCAAGGAATTGTAAGCTCACAGTTGGCAAAGACCCGCCTACCTAAATACCTTTAAATAGCTTGACCAACCCTTGTTGGGGTTATACGAAGGGAAATATGGATCCTTGCCTTTAGAATGTCAAAGCAACTGGACATTCCGAGTTCAATGGTGAGGGCCATTGGGAATTGATAAAATAGTGGGAGACTTAATAAAATTTATTATTTCTCATAAAATGAAATCAATAATGTACTGATGAATCTGCTCTTTTAAATTGTAGAATCAAAATGACAAACACATCAACCACATTTTCTCTGTGATCAATTCTGGATAAAGACAACATCCTCACCGGCAGTAACTTTCAGGAATGGTTTAGGCGCCTTCGGGTTATCCTACGCCATGAACGGAAGTTTTATGTGATGCAGTCCTCACTTCCTGATTCTCCGGCCCCAAGGGAAAGTTGTGAAGATTTCCTAGTCTATGATCAACATTTGAACGATGCTATCGACGTTCAATGTTTGATGTTGTCATCTATGTCTAGTGAACTCATGAAGTCTCATGAAGACATGGATGCCTACAGCATGCTCGAGCACCTCCGTGGTTTATACCAGGAGAGAGCAAGACAGGAAAGGTTTGCGATCTCCAAGGCTCTATTTCATAGCAAGATTGGAGAGGGTTCCCCAGCTGGGCCTAATGTAGTCAAGCTCATTGGCTACATTGAGCGCTTGGAGGTTCTAGGGTTTAAACTCCCTGAAGAACTGGGTACCGATCTCATTTTCGCATCACTCCCCCAGAGCTTCTCAAACATTGTTGTTAATTTCAACATGAACAATATTGAGAAGTCTCTATCTGATCTTCTTATCCTTATTCGACAAGTGGACAATGACATGAAGCGTGAAAAGCTTTCTGTCCTTATGGTGAATAAAATGAAAGGGAAGGCGAAGAGCTTTAAGCCCAAAGATTCTTCAAGGCCTTCCAAGAAAAGGAAGATCAAAGTGGAGGAAAAGGAACAGGATGCTGTTTGTTTCGCATGTGGCAAGAAGGGTCACTGGAAGAAAAACTGCACCCATCCAAGGAAGAAAGGGGAAGCTTCAGGTGCGTTTGTTATCGAATGCAATCTATCTGTTTCTACTAATTGGGTATTAGATAGTGCTTGTGGTGCTTACATCTGTATCCAAATACAGGAACCATGTAGATTCATGAAGATTGATCGAGGGGAGATAGATCTACGAGCAGCCAACGGAGCCAGACTTGTTGCTGTAGCTGTCGGGGACTACCACCTCACATTGCCTACCGGGATGGTCTTGGTTTTGAAAAGATTTTATTATGTACCCTCTGTAACCAAAAACATTATTTCAGTATCCATATTAGATACTGATGGATTCATATTCAAGTTTGGAAATGAATGTTGCTACTTTTATAAAGATAGAATTTGTTTTGGTAGGGCACATTTATATAACGGCCTTTATGTGTTAGACTACACAAACCAAGTAATGGCAATTGATAACAAAGTTAATTTACATGACTCATACCACACCCAACATTGGCATCACCGGCTAGGTAATGTGAATGAGAAACGTTTGACAAAATTACATCAAGATGGGTATTTAGATTCTTTCGAACTAAAACCACTTGGTGTATGTCATGCGTGTCTACAAGGCAAAATGACCAAAGCCCCATTTAGTGGGAAAGGTGAAAGAGCTAATGAGCTTCTAGAATTAGTTCACACAGATGTGTGTGGACCATTTCTAGTTGAATCAAGGGGTGGATTCTCGTACTTCATAACTTTTTCTGATGATTTTAGTAGATATGGATATATCTATTTAATGAGGTATAAGTCAGATTCTTTTGATTGGTTCAAAGAATACAAGAATGAAGTTGAGAACCAGCTTGGTAAGAAGATTAAGAAACTCTGCTCAGACAGAGGAGGAGAATATCATAATCAAGACTTCATTGATTTCTTACGGGAGTTTGGGATTCTATCTCAACTCACTCCTCCTTACACACCGCAGTGGAATGGTGTAAGTGAAAGGAGGAACCGCACCCTGTTGGACATGGTGAGATCAATGATGAGTCATGTGAGTCTTCCATTATCCTTTTGGGGATATGCATTACAAACAGCAGCACACATACTAAACCAAGTACCAACTAAATCGATAAATGGTATTCCATACGAGTTATGGAGTGGACGCAAAGCCATGTTATCGAATTTACACGTGTGGGGTAGAGAAGAATTTGTTAAGGCCTCTTCAGGTAACAAACTTGCACCCCGAGGCACAAAGTGTATCTTTATAGGATATCCCAAGGAAACAAGGGGATATTACCAATACAACCCCTCAGACAAAAAGGTTACAGTGGAAAGGCACGCCATATTCCTTGAGAGGGAGCACATCTCCAGAAGAGATAGTGGGAGCGAGATAGACTTCGATGAAGTCGAGGCTCAAGATACACATGAGTTGGTACAAGAACAGATTCCACTAAGCCCCGTGGAAGAACAATCTGTTCCAGAGACACAAGAACTGCGTAGGAGCATGAGGGAGGTGAGAGAACCAGAACGATATGGTTTTCTTGTCACTGAGGATGGTGACTCATTATTGGTTGACAATGATGATCCTCCTACCTACAAGGAAGCAGTTGAAGGCACAGACGTTGCCAAGTGGCAAGAAGCCATGAATTCTGAAATGGATTCCATGTACAAAACCAAGTCTGGATTTTGGTAGATCCTCCAGTTGATGTAAAGCCTATTGGTAATAAATGGGTATTCAAGAAGAAACTGGACATGGAGGGGCAAGTCAGCACCTACAAGGCATGACTGGTTGCAAAAGGTTTTAGACAGCGTCAAGGAATTGACTATGATGAAACCTTTTCACCGGTTGCAATGCTAAAGTCTATCAGAATCCTATTGGCCATTGCTACTTACCATGACTATGAAATTTGGAAAATGGATGTCAAAACAGCTTTCCTTAACGAGAACCTCCAGGAAGATGTCTACATGACACAACCTGAAGGGTTTGTGACTTCAAAGGATTCCAACAAGGTATGCAAGTTGCAAAAATCCATTTATGGATTAAAGAAAGAATTAAGGTCACGGAACATTCGTTTTGATGAAGCTGTTACAGAATTTGTCTTTGTTAAGAATGAATGTGAGCCTTGTGTCTACAAAAGGTTTAGTGGAAGTGCAGTCGTTTTCCTAATAGTATATGTCGATGACATATTTCTAATTGGAAACGAAGTACCTGTCTTACTGTCAGTTAAGGCATGGTTGAATAAATTCTTCTCCATGAAAGACTTGGGCGAGGCGGCATATATTCTTGGGATCAAGATCCATCGTGATAGATCCAAGAAAATGCTGGGCTTAAGTCAAAGTACAAACATTGACAAGATACTGAAGAGATTCAGTATGGAACAGTCCAAGAGGGGATTGTTGCCAGTGTCACATGGCATTCATCTTTCCAAGAAAATGTGTCCTCAGACACATGAGGAAAGAAAGAGAATGGCAAGGATCCCTTACGCATCCGCGATTGGGTCAGTCATGTATGCTATACTATGTACGAGGCTAGATGTTGCTTATGCATTAAGTGTGGTAGGCAGATATCAAGCTGATCCAGGAGACCGCCATTGGATGGCAGTCAAGACTATCCTTAAGTATCTGAGGCGTACTAAGGATATGTTCTTGGTTTATGGAGGAAATGAGTAACTAGTCATCAGAGGACATGTAGATGCTAGTTTCCAGACTGATCAAGATGACATGAAGTAGCAGACTGGATACATCTTCAGTTTGAATGGAGGTGCAGTGAGCTGGAAGAGCTCAAAACGAAGTGTGGTGGCAGATTCTACAGCGGAGTCTGAGTATATCGCAGCTTCTGAGACAGCTAAAGAAGCAGTATGGATGCGAAGCTTCGTCCAAGAGCTGGATGTTGTACCGAGCAGTAAAGATCCTATCACACTCTATTGTGATAATACTGCGGCGATGGAACTTGTAAAAGAGCCAAGGTCACATCAGCGGACAAAGAACATACTTCGGAAGTATCATCTCTTGAGGGATTTTTCTCAGAGAGGTGAAGTTGCAGTGAGCAGTATTTCCACGGAAGACAACGTGGCGGACCCATTGACTAAAGCCTTGACTCAGCAGAAACATAATCATCATGTGAGGTCTAGCGGACTAAAAGTCGTAGGCAGTTGGCTCTAGTCCAAGTGGGAGTTTGTAAGGGTTGGTGTCCTCAGAACCAACTGTTTTGTACTTTGATTACATAAATGTTCACTTATTATATATTTTTCATTGTTCTGCATGACTATAATATAATAATGTCCTGAAATATTTTTTGCATTAATAAGGTCATAGTAGATCCCCGCTATGATGAGAACCTTGAAATTCTATAACAATATTCTTAAATAAAGTTCTGCGGTTGGATGACATACTATGATAGAACACATAGTATACAGACCGTCATGTGCGAGTACTCATAAGAAGACGAGACTCTCTCTCATGGAGTTCGCACTTGGTAATCTCCAAGATGGGAGATTATGAGAACAGACCCGCCAGTAGTAATTCTGCATGTCTTGGTGTCATCGGATATTTCTATCTACGAGCGTGTGTAATGGTCCTTAGACTGGAAGATTATCATTAACTCATGTCATGACTCGCTCACTTAGATTTACTGATGAAAACTGTCACGCAGACAGTTGGCGGGAAGTAGGGTACGTTGGGTGCGTCACGAGTGACATGTTGTTAATGGATATGTCAAGGAAGTATTTGTCCCTTCCATTTATGGAAGTTGATATCTCGGCCCTTTGATTGAAATAGAATTGTCTCATTAAATTCCATGGCCATGGTGTAAACGATGAGTTTATTTCAGGTAGTCAAAGAACGAAATATCAAGCATATTGGTTTATGACACTGCCATGAAACCTTCTTGATGAGATATTGAGACAAAGGGATTAAATTACACAGTAAGCATTCGTATGAGGTGATACGTCAATGCAGCGTCAACTTCTTTCTCTTGGGTGCCTTGACCCGTTGCTAGACAGTAATCTTGGACTTTAGGCAATCCCGCCTAATGCCAACGAGAAAGAGGCCTAGAGGGTCACACACTAAGTGTATCCAAGTATCTCAATTTGAATAAATATTATTCTCGTATGTGGTTTAATAATTATTCAAGGAAGCCTTAGTTGTTTTAAATGATGGAGGAAAAAGAAAATAAAACAAGTACACGTCGTGTATTATTATTACATGCCGTGTAGTTTTATTTTGGAAAGGAAATGAATAAATGAAAACAAGATATACACGCCGTGTACATTTAATGTACACACCGTGTAGTTTTCAATGAAAAACAAGTACACGCCGTGTAGTTTTTTTTAGTTGGGATTTTGAGGATATAATATTGTTTTAAATGATATTTATTATAATCTGCGTGGGCGCATGTCAAGGAATTATTTATTCAACATGGGGTTTTAAATAAAGAGTCAATGAAATAAATAAAACGCGTAACGCGTTTATTTATTGTCATAACTCTATAACCCCACACACCCGATTATAAATATCCTCACAACCCCAACTCTTTTCTGACACAAGATAATCGTTGTGCACAACATCTCTGGAGAATTCTTTCAAGGCCGAAAGAACCTCTTCCTCTAAGAACGCTCTCAAGACCGAGAGAGATCCTCTTCCATCTGATCAAGACAATCTAAGGCAGACAACGCAAGCAAAGGATTCTCCACGCTAGCACCCGGAGAATCTTTTGGCGACGTCCAGAGATACGAGGTGCACGTGTGGATCACCGCTAGAGGGAGTCTACACTTGGCTTCTGCGACGTAACGACGGATCACATCGACAACGTGATTGAGAACATCAACGAAGAAATAACACTCAAAAGTTATTTCTTTATAATTAATAAAATTAATTATAATCAACCTGTAACGATCCTTGTTTGTGGTTCCGGGAAAAACCATCTTCTTTGTCTTTTTCTATTATTCGATCCGTGGAGACTGGCGTTTATCTTCGTATTGATCCCGGATTGATCATTTCTAATGACAAAAATCCATGTGGGCACATCCACCCACGCGCTTCCGCTGCGCCCGGAACCATCAAATATTACATGATCGAAATGAAATGTGTGGAATTTATAAGGAAGATAACAAGCAGTCATATTTTTTCATTCTATTAAGGTTCTGGGTGAGCGCTCTGATGTAGTGCATTATTTTTTTTCCCCATTATCATAATTGTATGGGATATGGGTGCACCATACCCTTAGGCTTATGTCAATTGGCCTTGAATTATTGGTATACAAAGAATCGTTACAGAAATTCTACAATCTCCCTCATCTTGTTATTCCTTAAGATGTTTGTCTTCCAATATCTATATATCATAGTGCATCCTAGATTAATAAAGATGTATGAGCATTGAATATCATGCAAATGATTCATTGTCCATTCTTCTATAAATGGGAGACATATCTACTGCTTAAAACTTATATCTCCAACCATAGAAAAATTGAACTCTAGAATATTTGATACAATTTTTATTAGTATTGAATCTACATTTTAGTCCTCATTAATAATTTCAAGAATGGATAATTTGGTAGTTTTTTGAGATAGTAATGGTGATAATACATTTATTATTTGTGTAACCATTCAACTCATGTCCAACAATATTGGATCCCAGTCAATCTTCATCGTGGATAAAATTGTGTGATCCTTTTGACATAGATAATCTCCCACTTTTTCTATTTTTTATGATTGTAAGGGATTTAAAAATAATATTCCTTGATCATATCTAACCACATCGTTTGGATTACATTGATCTTATTTTTGTGTGAAAATATACTTGTTTGGAAAATCCCTCTAGGTAACAATGTAGTGTTCTCTTGGGTGACTGTGTCTGTTGACAAATAAGGTTTCCATTCTATGTTGTGGTGTTATAGGGAGATTATAAACAAGTAATGCTGAAAATATCCATGATAAAGGAATATATTCTCAATAAGAGGTAGAAAATATTGTGTATACATTGTGGTGACATTTCCCAGAATTTTACAAGTATTTGGTAAATTTTGTATGATGTCTCCATCATCATGAAATTTGGTTTTCCATGAGGTACTAATAAAAAATAGAAAATCCATGAGTTTCGTAAATATTGGGTTTCACTATGGGTGTTTGATGAAGGTGTGGATTATCACAAATCAACATTGCGAACATATGAAGGAATAATGGTACTCTCTGTGACTATGAGAAGATTCACGAAATGGAGAAATTTACTATGAGAATCACAAAAAAGGTAAAATCGTGAATTATGTGGGATATCATTGTGATAAAGTTATGATGTGGATATAATATTATGGAATAGGATGTAATGAAAATAATCATGATTCTACACCCTTTCGAAAAGCGAGAATTACTTAGCGAATATTTCAAGGATTTAAATCCTTGAAGGTGATTTGTGATGGTAATTCTTACAAAAAAATTGTCAAAACGATATGTTCATGATGGATATCGATGTCATTAAAATAATTTATAATAAAAAAATTTTGTTGTTTTTTATGGATACAAAAAAATCTCGAATGTTGTTAGCTTAATGAAGGCTTAGTGAGATTCATGAATTTTTTTGAGCTTCATGAAGGAGGTTAATCCTCGAATGATGGATGATCTTCATGAAAGAAGTGGCCATACAAAATATTTCTGGGTTCATAAAGGAAGTTTAAACATGTGATAGATTAGGTAATTTCATCAAGGATGTGTCTTTTGAGAAGGATTTGAGAATCATGAAAGAGATTAAAAACTACATCCCAGTCAATCTGCGGTAAATTGATAATCATTAGGTGGATTAAATTTAAACATAAATAGAGAATATATATACAACATGAGGTATATTCATTATGTTTAATGAAGGGACCTTCATGTTCTGGATCTATGTTTCAATGATTTCTAGAGCAATGATAAAAGGGATAAGAAGAAGGTGATCCATTCCCCCAGTAGTGATCCATCAAAATATAGAAAGAGGGGCTGACCCTTGGGAAGGATTGAGATATCCTTAAACATTCTAATGAAAGTGAGTCTGGTAATAGAAGATATTTAGACATATCCTTGTATTTTTGAAGTTATCATTAGGGTATTTGGTATATTTGAACATTTCCATTTTATCCTCCTTGGAAATAACCCAATGTGGGTGAACTATGTAAATTCACTGTGTATCATGAATTATTTAATGTCTATTCATATATTTTTATGGAAATGTGAGAGAAAATGTTTTTAACAATGAAAGACGATCTGAAGGGGTTGTTGACTTAATCATTAATACGCTTATTCAACCCACTCTCAATGTATTTAAACTGGTTGGGATAAAAATGGGTAACAAAACTACTAAATTAATGTCAATGGTTCACTCTTAGTAGATGAAATAAAGGATTTCAATCACAAAGGTATTCCAATCATTGATGGAACCAATTTTCAGTTATAGAGGAATTTGATTCAAAATGGCATCTGGTCATTAGGAATAGATATCTTTTTAGCATTAATGAATTTAATATCAGCCAATATTGATTGTGTTATATTCTTAGAAGATTGATGAAGGGAATTGGACACTAATGATAAAGGAACCAATCCATTAGGGGGATCCCTAGGCAATGAAAAATATATGATGGCGATTTCATGTAATTCATCAAATATGATGTTGGAAAAGCTCCTAAATTTTTATAAGGGTGACTCAAATATAGAATAAGCAAAAAATGAATGTTCTATGGGACAAATATGAGGTTCCAAGAATTCACCCTACTGAGTTTATTGACGAATTATTTGACCGATTGAAAATTGATATTAATGAATTGCATGGCCTCCAAGATATTATTAAAGATATGAATATAATCAAGAACTTATTGAAAATAATTTCACCTTAGTTAAATTTTAATATTACTGTATTGGAATATATATATCCAAAGAAGTTGACATTGGATAACTTTAATAGTACTCTTGCTTCATATGAGAAGAGTAATGATGATAATAACTATATGGAAAAAAAAAAGTATATAGAAGTGGAATGCAAGACCTTTATGGGCTGCACTATTGAATATGGGAATGAATATGAATAAATATATGATTTCAAGTTGTCCATTTAATCAGATTAAAATAAATAGGAAAATGAAATTTTAAAGGGGAATATCAACTTCCATGCCATCGATTTGGAAATGATGGACATCTTGCAGCAAGGTTCCTAAGATGTTCTATGATGATTATGAGGATTAAGATAAAATTTCAATGACACGTTATTCATCGTATGTAAATGGTATGAAAATATTTATTGAAAATATCTTCAAAATGGAGAGTCTACTTTCAAAGGAAGATGATAGTTTAGAATAATCTGAGGAAGAAGACGTTGAGGACTGTAAGGATCATAATGAAAGAGATGTGGTGGCATAAAATTTATAAATAATTAATGAAATAAAAAATGAATAATTATAATTTTATGGGAGATTTGACCTTTAGGTCTAATTAGAAGCATCGCTTTAAGAGACATAGGTTTGGAGAGCCAAAATAATGAAATCCAACATGGTTCTTTGTGATGAAAAAAACATTATAAAGGAGTAGGAAGAAGAGAAGTCTGATCTAATAGATGAAATTTAATAGATTATTTCATTAAAGTAAGAGAAATATGATACGATTTTTGAGTAAAATCTCAAAGTAGAATAATAGAAAAGGGTGATCAATGGTTATATTATTTCAAAAAAATATCAATAAAAAATAAACAAATTGCTTGAGAAGATGTTTTTCATCTAGTGAAAGAATGTGGATGATTAGGAGAATCTATTGACTTCAATAAATAATTCCCCAAAGGTAGTATAAAATGAAATATTAGAGGTCAACACTCAGGTGAAACAAAACAAAGGAAAGTCAAGTGAATAAGTGATATATCCTAACATTTTATATGGTATGATATTGTTCCAAAATAGAAAGTAATAATAATTCTTGTCATACCACATCCACCTGTTTTGAGATCGAAGACTGATTTGGGTAAAAATATAAACTAGAAGATTCATAGAACCCAGTACAAAACTATTAGTGAATTAGTGACAAAAAAGAATACAACCCACACTAGATGTTAATATTATAGAAATATTATACACCCTCCCAATATATATTTCATAAACAATAGGTATCAAAGGGAATAAGACCAAAATAGGTTTCCGTACTGAAAAAAAATATTCCTTGAAATCATGTGATGGTTACTATTTTGGGTGTGGGGGATTCAAGAAGACATTTCTCATAAACAATGTAGAGGAATTTGTTAATGAAGACTTTAATATGCTCATAATTATTAACCATATGTGTCGTTAAATGAGTTGAAAATGAAAATAATTTTAAAATATATCTATATATGGCTGGGACATCATTATTCGAGGAATATTAAAATTATCAATCCATAATGGATGTGAGGTGAAAAAGTAGGGACCAAAAGGAAGAGAGTTGAACATGTAGTGGTTGTAGGGATTTCATCCAAAGAATCAAAATGAACTGGACCATGGATCAATTATAGGTGATTCACCTCCCATTTGACTATAAATAACTAATTAGTGAATGGAACCAATAATGATAAAGATGTAATAGTTTGATTTTGAAATACTGAAACCCTAGAAATTATTAGCTTAGGAAAATACATTTTTGGGAAAAATTCATGAGACCTGCAGATGTCTTGGTTGTTGAAGGTATCAATCATAGCTTTCTATATGTATGTCAACTGTCATACATAATAAATTCTATAATTTTTTTAAATTAATAATGTATAATCACAATACATTATGGTATAGTGATTTTTTAATGATTGTTTAAGACAAGGAATCTCCACCATGTACGTTGGGAAGAAGATATCTTCTTTTTGTGGAAGGATGAGGAAAAAAAGTTATGCTCTAAAATCTTTGGTAATTTGAGATAAATATCATTAGAATATCTAGTGAAATGTGATTTTTCTCGACAACTCCTAAGGATGTCATGTAATCATACCCATAGATGTGATTCTTTCAAAAAAGGAAGATCATTGAAATGAAATATAAGGAAGAACATAAAAGGTAAACAAAAGTGATTGATTTTGGGAATATTTATGAGTAAAAATCTATTTTTCCATTATGTGATGATGGGATATTATATTATGTTCTACTACATGATGATTTTTGTGTAATGGCATGGGTTTCATTCCCCACTCACAAGATTGTGGTGTTCAGTTTCATTAAAACATGTTGAAGGGATGTTGGAAAGAAGTTAGGTTAAAAATTATAGAAGAACCAAATAAAAAATGGAACATAGTTCACCATTATCCTAGTGGATCATTACATCTAGAATCAAGGGATTAGGTAACATTTTTCAGTAGTGAAAAACCAACACACAAAAATGAGCACTTTAAAGAATAAATAAAATTATCAAAAACTTGTCTAGAATAATGCTCATTGAGAAAGACCTTCAAGAGATTGTTTAGAAAGAAAAAGTTATTATATTAGTCAATATATTATATAATGTATTATTATTTTTGAAAAAACTCTTAATGAGAAATGGTATGTAAGGAAGACATCATTGATGCACAATCGATTATTTTAAAGTAACTGTTTCATTATCAATGAGGAGAAACAAAAAATGTTAAAATCCTAAAGAGAAGATGGAATATTCCTTAGCTACCCAGGTAAAATATATTAATATAATTGTTTCCACATGACCATGGGAAATTTATTTTAATGAAATGAAGTATCTATTGTATAGAATAAGATGTTTCTTAATCAAATAGATGATCACTCTCAGGAGGAAAGTGATGTAGATATAAGTAGCACATTGGATGTTATAATTCAAGAGTATGGTACAGATGAGTATTCAGATAATGAAAAAGATTAGAGTAAACCGATTTCTACAATGTGACTGAAAAAAGATCCATAATTGATAGATGAAACATAAATGGGTATCATACAACAGTATTGCAGATATTTATGGTTAAGATTCTACTGTAAGCATCATTATTTTCATTGGTAGATCATAAAAGTATTTGAGGAAGGATATGGATATGAAAACTAGATTCAAGATACGAATTATTATCATTACAAAATTGAGTAGAATCATACCTGGAATATTGTTTTGAGGCCAATAGAAAACAATTTCATCATAACTAAATGTGTCTCTCAAAACAAGATAAATGAAGATGGTGCAATTATTCCAAACAATTTCCGAATAGTGTGGAATTGGTAATCCCAGAAAAGGGGTATTGATGTTGATGAAACATTTCCAACTATTTCAATTTTATAGATATCATATTATTCACGACCATAGAAGTTTTAATGAAGATTAATGTTTTCCAGATGGATGATATGTCATCATTTCTGAATTGTGTTATATTTACAATCAAGTTGTTTTTCTCATTCATGAAGATGATAAAAGTGTTTTTCAGCTGATAAAATAACTATATGTGATGATGAAAGAACTAAGTTCATGGTTTTCACGGGTTGATTTGTTTTTAATGAAACATGGTTTTTATTGTGGTAGAGTTGATTACAATATACATGTCAACAATGTAAAATATCAAATTATGGTTGTTTTGGTGAATTTCAAAAACATTTTTTTGGTGGATCGGATGACTAACATTGAATAATGTTTATTGAATTCATGAAATGTTATTTTAAAATCTCTGTGATTATTGAACTGTTATTTTATATTTGTTTATAGGTGACACAATAAAATAATGATACATTTTTATCTCAATATAAATACTAAAAAGATGTCATGTGATGATTTGGAATGGATAATTACATTAAGATGATTTCATGGTTAGCTTCCTGGATGAATCTATCATGGGATGATAAATTAAATACTGTTAAGGTTATATAATATAGGAAAATATTTCTCATTATATCGTGCTTAATAGTGAGAAAACATAATATTGTTTCTTCACACATTCCAAGAAGCAATATAAAAAATCTATCCAAAAGAAATCTATTTGGTTGTAGTGGAATGAATACTTTTCTATATCAAGGTCATAGTGGATTTTGGATTTCTATATAATGAATAATCATAGCCAGAGTTATTGGGATATACATATGATGATTCGGATACATCAATAGATGATTGAAAATCAACATCGAGTGGTGCATTCTATCTTGGGGAATTGTGAATTTCTTGTTTAATAGGAATAAATATTTCATTTCATTGAGCTCTACCACAGATGAATATATTAGATCCACTCAATCATGGGACATCGTTATTGGGGATGAAGTAAGAAATTTATGATATGGGAGTTCAAGTAAAATCTCTAATTAAAATCCATTTTGGAAATTCAAGTGCTATAAATCTAATATAAAATATATTCCATCAGTTAAGTATAAATCAAAATTAAATCAAGTATCATATTATCTAGAAGAAAGGGAAGCATGTTCTTGTGAAGTCAGAGTATATATCTAAATAACAATTCGTTTCGGGCATTATGTTGAAGGTCTTACACAAATGTGGAATTTCAAATACAATAACAAGCTCTAAAAGATTAGTTTAATCACCAAACTAGAACATGTGTGAATGTTTGAACCCCTATCCTAGAGGTATGATGATATTCCCTAATTTTCTCATTCCAATTCTTTACCATTTTTCATATCCCAATGATGCAACCTTCATTTTCATTGACAAAGGGAGAGGAATTAGGGATATCAAAGGAGGAAATGACTTTTTCAAGTTATGGGAGAATCTAATATTGGGAGAATTGATGTAGGGGTGATATTAAATGTAATAATGCTATATATGATCAACCAATGGATATATATCATGATATATGGGTTTCATGATGAAATCTGTTGAGGGTTTTTGGAATGAAGTGATTTATAGTGTGAACATTTCATTATACTATTGTTTCTAATAAAAAGAATTGATCATGAGGGATTATAGTGAGTTTTGAGTAAATATTTTATTTCTATATCAATTGCATGATGAGAATGTTTTTTGATGATAGAATATTATTTAACAAGGCATCAGAATGTGAAGTTTTTTCAACAAACCCAATGGGGATATTTTAGGATAAAATCCCCCAATGTAACATTGTAATGCTTTTGGTTTGATTTTATTAGTTGACAAAGTAGGATTCAATGGTTATTTGTTGAGTTATAGAGATATTGATCATAATTTATATTGAAAAAAATACAATACAGGGGAATGGATTCCATGGAAGCACTATAAATAAATTATGTAAATAAATATGAATCATTTCCACATGTTTTCTAATCATTTAGGGTCCAAAATATATAGAACAGACCTATCTTCACGAAACATGGATTTCCCTGAAGGCTTTTAAAAATATGGTAATTTATTGAGCTTTTATAAGACTATGTCTTTTTAGTGGAGTTTTTCAAATTTGTGTATCCCTGTTAATGAGAATTTAGAACATATAAATGTAATATGTTATAATCCGCGACTGCGAGAACCTTTATGAATGACTAAATTTTATGGGATATTCATAAAAAATGATGAATCATTAATGATATGGTTGTGGTTCAGGAAAAGGTGACGACATGGATGTAAGATTTTGGAGTAGGTGGAAATTCCTATAAAAAGGCCGCTAA
This sequence comes from Viscum album, assembly GCA_963277665.1. Classification (NCBI taxonomy): domain Eukaryota; kingdom Viridiplantae; phylum Streptophyta; class Magnoliopsida; order Santalales; family Viscaceae; genus Viscum; species Viscum album. The sequence continues at coordinate 1,441,145,600 of OY728145.1, read as the reverse complement.
CCCGTTCACAATATATAGAATGGCATAATGACTATTCAAATCCTCAAGATATGTTAAGGTGGTTATTGTGAAAAAAATTCATTCATTATGGGTGTTTGTTAAGGCTATCATAGCCAACCAAAATTTTTCAACATAAAAAATAATTGATGTTCATGATGTATAAAAAAATATGATCGAACATTGTGGGCTTTACAAAGGCTACGTTTACTTCACAAAAGTGTTTAAGATTCATGGATGAGGTTTCCAAGGGAAGGAATGTTTATCTATGTTAAATAAAATAGCTTTAGAAATGTTTTGGGATCATGAAAGAATAGTATAATTGTAAATTATTGGGTGATTTTCAAAATTCATTGAGATTCTCAAAGGCATTGAGCATCAAAAAAATGTTTGGAAATCAGTGAACAATAAATTTTTGGTGAAGATGTATTCATCCCCAAGGTGAAATTTAAACTTCAACGGAGAATCTATCTATATATGAGCATGTATTCATTATTTTTAATGAAGGGAACTATATTCCCATTATTTTTGTTTGAATCCATTATACAGTAGTGATCAAAGACATAGATAAAAGGTGATAGTTTCCTTCAAATTTGATCCATCAAAAGAGATATTGATGGAGTGATCATTGGGTAGCAGGGAGTTGTCCCTAAAATTTTTAAAGGTAGTGATCCGTGGAAAAGAAGTGATCATGTCTGAACCATGTATTTTGGTAGTGAGCAATGGTGTATTTGGTTCATCAGAAAATTGATTTTTTTTTCACCTTGGATGTATCCCAAAGGGTTTGAACCATGTAAAACTATTCGGGATCATGATTGATTTAATTTATATTTATATATTTCTATGAAAATGCGATATTATTGTTTATTATTTTAAAATGAAACCATATCTGAGTGGGAATTTATTTTCATCTGTTATACGCTAAATCCCCCCACCACCACAATATAATTAACCATATTGGTCTAACATTATTGAGGAATTTTTGTCCACATATATGTCCCAATACTCCTCATAGAGGTAATGTCACTAAATCCTCAATATCAAGATCAATTTAAAGAACTATATATAATATGGTGGATTGTTCTATCCATGGATCATTAATTGGAAGGAGTATAGGGTATTGCTTCTTCATATTTCTTGAGTACACAAACCTATCAATTTTTGCACATATAAATATAGTTAAAATAAAGATTTCTTATAGATGGGTTATGTGAGGACATGTGGTGTTTATTCTCCTAATAAATGACTTATATCTATATTTTCATTAATTATAGAATAAACAATGACTCTATTCTAATTTATCATGGTTGGAGGTTGTGGTAATCATGATAATTACCTCAAAACATTCATATATTACACATCCAATAAAATAATACTTCTGATTTATATCATAGATTTTGGTCTTGGGAATCCTTAAAATGACTTAATTTTTAATGGTTCCACATATATACCTTTACATTTTATAACATGAACATATAATGTAACTCGATGTATCCACATTTGGCATTTAAAATACATGGAAAATAAGATTTCATTTTTCAATTTATTTAATATAGAATTAAATTGGTTCTCATGTTCCTCCATTCATTTTGAGTATATGATATTATCTCCCATAAATACAACAAGAAAATTTTAGGGTAATTCATAAAAATACTATCAATAAATTTCATAACTATTTTTTTAGAATTAGAGAGTATGAATTAAATCATTATGCACTCCTAGATCTGATACATTATAAGAAATATAGATAGTGTATATCCTACATCACCTTAATTTGATATTATCCCAATAATATATATGCCTTAGATAATTACTAGACACATTTTATCTAATTGAACAAGTCATTAGTCAATTTTATATGATAATTGTTCCATATTTTGATATTTTTTACATCTTAATAATCAATGTAGATGACCAATGAAAAGTCATTCTTCTTGACGAAGATGATTGGGGAACCCCATGGTGAAGCCCTTAGGTGTATAAGACCTTTATCCAAATTCTCCTATAGCAACATATATATCATCTTATGTTAAACAGTGACCATCCTTCATGGATTCTTGGACATTAGAATTGATATTTTTATAATCATGACTGAGTAGTTGACCTCTGAGTTTGGAAGAAGACCAAAAAATTCATTGGGAATCAAATTAGAATATTCCCTCCCAATGGGCATGTCATTATGGTTGATCCTCTATTTTGATTCAATCATTTGAAAAAGATAATATGACTCATTGGGAAATAATATACATTCCTAAGATATTTATACAAAATCTGTTTCATCCATTACATAGGAATTGTATAGTATCATACATTGGTTCAATGTATAGATGGTAATTTTTTTCTCTCACCAATTTATGTCGGGCCAATATATGGTAATCCAATACATTCCATTAATATCACTAAATTCTTATAAATTGTGTATGAAAACGTGTTTGTTAGAATCATGTCCCACAAATTGGGAAAATTGATGAGTTATATTCTTATGATGCAATAATTATTCATTATATTTATTCAGAAATAAGTCAACTTCAATGTTCTAAGGTGTTGTTCAAACAGTTTTACTAAACATTTGTGATATAAATAATTTTTTATAACTATAATAAAAAATTAAGACATCTTATTTTGAATTAATAATTAGGATACATTGTACCACGTCATTTTTAGGATCCACCTAAATAGTTTTTATTTCATAAGATCTCCCTTTTTCTCTTGGCCTTAGTGGTTGTTTTAATAAATTTTTATTGATAAATAATGGTTTAGTGAGTTGATTCACATTGATTCCTAATTAATTCTAGTAGTAATATTTAAAAACATGTATATGGTTGACTAATGAATTCTTTTCTTCCATATCATTTTTGGGTTCCTCCCATTGAAAATTTCTTGCTCGGTGCCCTTCCTTCTTATCCCAAATACTTTTCATTATCCCCTTTATGTAATTTCTAGGATGCATAATCCCACATAAATAAAAATTGGAATGTCGAAATTTCATACCAATATTATTTGTATCCATCATATTAGTAGGATTAAAATATATTCTCCACTACCTATCTATTGTCCTGTGAGACACATGAGATTCGATGATATAAAATTATATTTTGAGGTCACATTAGACTATTTCTTCATATATTACAATGTTCCATATGAATAATCCTCTTCATAGATGTGTGTTTATCCCACAAAGGAAGAGGTAAAATTTTTATTTATGAATAATAAAAATGATATAAGGGTGTCTTGAAACTCTTATGATGTTTTACTCATATGAACTCATGGATTCTTCATCACATTTTCTGAGTCTAATGAAATCCCATTATATTTTCTGTCATTGTGTGTGTAGAAAATATTTTTTGAAAACAATTTCAATAGTTTATTCCACACCATCACTTTGATCTCATCATTACTATTTTTACATTATACCAACAACAACCACTAAACAACATCTCATTCTATACAATAGAAATTCATCATAACATTCTATTTCATAGAAAATTAAATAATTGATAAGATCTTTACAATATATATAATCTAGTGTTCCATGATTAAAGTATCCTAAGATTTACTAAATGATGGAGGAATTTATCTCATAATGGTATCAATATAAACTTATTGTTTCCATAGGAGATTTAAGAATTCATATATTTTCATATTTCTAATAAAAACCAATGTTAATTGAAAAATTATTTTCATTAATTTCATAAGTAATTATCCCATTGGGTTGGGAATCTCATTTGGTCTATCATCACAATTCCTATTACATTGGTTATTATCCTAATTCATCTAATTTTCAACTATTGACTAGAATGAACAAAAAATAAGGGACGGTAATTTTAAAACTATTGAAAAATAAATGGTAAACCATTATCATTAAATAAAAAACTCATAATGATATATATTGTATAACCTATACATTTTTATGTTTGAATATATAATAATCCATTATTTATTTCTTAATATAACATCATATGGGGTTTTATTATTAATAATGGTCTTTAAAGGGATTGTGAATTTACTATAGAATACATCTCAATAGTTTAAAAATATTTATGAAATAAGGCTCGTTATCATTGAATAGGTGATGACCATGTCTAGCTTAATGTTCCCTTTTTTGGGTTGTTAACCCTATGTTACAACTATCCTAGAGACACGCCATCTATAAATATCACGGAAGGGATTAAATTTTTTAGACTCCTATTTCACTATTCTTTAACAAAATTTTAGGTTTTTTTCAATGTTTTTTCTTATTAGTATGGATTTTATGAGAGTTTTTCTATCATAATAAAAAAAATATCTAGATATTCCTCATATACGAACTATGAAAACCCATATCTTTAATTCGATTTATTTATTTTTTTTATTGTATAAATATTTACTTATTGAAACTTTAGAATATCATGAAGCCTTTAATATTTGTGTATTTAGGTACATAACAATACAACGTACAAAATAAATACAATGTAATACACTAACACTCTATAATAAGAAATTAATTTATCTTGGTCTTCTAAATCTACATGGGATAGCCTAGGGATCTGCATAAGAAAGGGATGATAAATAAGGCCCAGTAATGAAAAAAAACATATCATAATATAATGAAATACATGTGAGGAAAGAGTTATATCAAGGTTACATAATTGTGGTAGGAATCAGAATCTTTGGCAAAGGGGCATGATATGACAAGACTGAATAAAGGAAACATGGGAATATGTAAAAAAACATAAAACAAAACATTTGATTAATTCAATGATAAATTATAAGATAACATAACATAATTTTATTAGGATAACTTCTTATTCATCTTACATGGAATAAAATGAGATAAAAACATTATTGAATTCATTTAAGGGATAAATAATTTTTGGCCCACCTATAACTTTCATATAAAGTGCATGCCTTAGTGCACCACTTATATTTTATGAAAAAATGATGTTTTTATTAATTTTTACTACATTATTAATGAGTGTGGTTTAAATACATATAAATTAAAAAAAATAATGCATATGAATAACCCAATGGATACACTAAACTATACATTGTTATGTTTATTCACTATAAAAAAGTTTAGTATGATAATATCGAACTATTTTTTTGGCAGCATAATAGGGGTATATAAATGTCTATAGAAGGGGTGAATGATAGAGAAATGGGACTATAATTACATTGGAATAATATTTAAATCAATAGGCATGTGTAAAAACATATCCCAAAATGTTAAATTCTAAATCAATTGGAATGAAAAAAAGATGGTTCTTGAATAAATAGGAAATGGATAGGATCCCTTACCTTGAGGGGACGCTTTGAAAATCTTGGAACTACATTCATAGATGATTAGGGGAACCATTGGAGGCCTCTATAGATGGAATGGTATAATAAATTAATTTTATATGGGTTTATAGGGATGAGTTATAGGAGTTTTGGAGGCTTTATATATAAAAAAGGAGGTGATTTCTTTTTAAATATCCAAACATTGGTTAGGGACTCTATATGATAATGTTATTAAAAACACAAACCATCACATGGTTTTTCCCATGCTTTTTTAAAATATGGAGGGATATTTATTATAATTTAATTATATAAAACAAACTCATTAATATAATAACCCTGTTTACGTAGAAGCATGTCATGTTTATATAGAATGGTTTTTAAAACATTAAAATATAATATAGATTTTTGATGAATCGTTAAGGGTATAAAAAAAATAATTAAATAGATTCCAAACACATTATGAAAAATTTAAAACATAAGTACGGTTTACAATTATATTAAAGGTTTATATTAAATCAAATTGGGGTTTTTTAATGTCATAATATACAATTTATATTTATACAGTATTATATTTTTAAGAAAAATTTTGACTATCTACGAAAATTATGAAAAAAAATTACAACTAGATAAATAAAATATTAAAATTTACAAAATAATATTTATTTTATATTAATAATAATCCATTTATGTTAATATATATTTTCAGACCAAAATCTTCATTTTTTAAAAGTACTTATTTTTTAAAAATAATAGATTTATGACTATAATGTTTTTAACTTCTTATAATATATTATCATATATAATTATCAAATATTATATAATTATAATCATATATTTATTTTAAAAATTATAGAATTAATTAAAATATAATTTCATGATTGAAAAAATATATTTCCCTAAAATAGAAATTTTTTTCCATCATATCTAATTCTATTTTTTATCAAACATTTTTTTTACTCACTATAATGTTCTAAAAGATACATATAATAATTTTTTTATAAACAATATAAATATAAAAATTCACACTATTATGGAATATATATAAATAGACCAATATTACACTATATAATGTCTTATGGGTAAGGATTATTATGGTGAGATTTTCTTGTGGTGGTTTTATAACAAATTTTGGTACATGATCGTGGTTATGTTGAACTTATCCCATAAAAACGATTCACTCACATTTTAGCTATCGATTCTCACATTGGGCTTAGTCAGGGCGAAAGGCTAGTGATGTCATCTCCATCATAAGCAATGTTATATTGGATACATATTAAACAATAATATTTTTTGAGGTCGTCACTTCTATTTTCTTTGTTAAATGGATTTATAATAACCATATAAATATATAACTCTAAATAATCAGTTTTCAATGGGTATAACATCAACAGTGATAATTTTTAATGATATTTTTGATATGATATGATATGATCATTTATGTTATAAAATAACCAAATTAGTCCTGGTGTTTTATATGGATACATTAAATAATCTTGTGTTTATTAATTCAAATACATAATTTAATTAAAAAAGATCAAGTCAGTGTAGTATACATAGCCTACCATAGCTCAATGAACTTGTCCCTATGATGCATGGCTAGTCATGGTCATCATCAGTGTCCACTACTAAGAATGCTATTTAGATCCTTAACTCATATATTGTGTCTATACCGTACCATTGTAGAACATTAAATCCATAGATAAGAGCTTCTCAATGTTTCCCATCTTTCCAAAACTCCAACACATGATCCTAGGTTCATGGGAAATATTCTGAAAATAACATACTTTTTCAAAGTTGGGGAACTGAAAACCTCCATAATTCAAAAAATATTATGAAAATTCCTTGATCTAACATTGATTATTGCAAAAAAATTTGTTTGAAACAATATCCTTACTCTTCATTCATTTATAAATTTCTTAGGAAGGACTATTGGAAACTAGAAGAAGTCCCACAAATATATCCTCATCGAATAATTTCATTTCCATCAGTTATATTAATACTTGATCCTTGACTCATGTCATGAAAGAAACCAATAATATTAATATTTTTAGACACTACTTCAGAATGTGATCACTATAATGATCCATCATATTAGGATATAATTATTTGAAAAAAATATCCCCATAGGTTTTCTAAGTTAGACCATCATGATATACTGCATGGTTTTCTACACCCCATAATTATTTGGAGGGAACATATAGAATGAACATTGATAGATTCATTTTGAGGAACTCAGTTTCCTCAATGAGGTGATAGACACCATTTATGATTTCTATCTATTCATCCATATCACGAATTCTCTAAATGTTGTGAAAGGATGGTGGGTACTGGGGATAGATTTATTAGGCATAGTTAGTAATAGACACTAGTGAAAAGAGTCCAGACTAATGTGGTATTAATGCTAGTACCATGATATTTTGTGTAAAAGAATTCTCTAATCATCTTACACAACTGGTGGACTCACCAATTATATATGCATTGGAATCGTTATGAATATTAATAGAAAAAAATTCAATAAGATAATTATTAGTAATTCTATGGAATCAAAAAAAGTCTTCCCTATATATCAACATATAGCCCATGGTATATCCCACCAAGAAGAAACCATTTTCTTATCCCTATACATTATTCTCCATTATAAAATAAAAAATAACTCAAAATCATTATAAATTATACTAATGAATTATAATGAAGATATATCAATATATCATGGAAATATAGTGATATCACTCAACATAGGATATATCCTAAACAGATAGCAAAAGTTATGGATTTTAATTAATATATTAATATATTTTATAGTTGAATGTATATATATAGGATAATATCCTATCACCATACTCATAATGGACCACAAACACAAATAAATTAAACAATATTAACAAAAGTCCCATCATTGATAACTCATTGGTCCATTATACATGTGATGTCCAACAATAGGAAACTCCCCTACTGGACTACCACATAGCTATCTCTACTATACCTTGTGCCAATATAGTAATAAATAAAGGAAGACTAGTGGCTCTTTGATTCAATTTTGAGTCACCCCCATACAAACCTCTAGGTTTGATCTATAGTTCCAGGTGATTTCATTCTACCTCCCAATTGAAAAGAGGATTCCATCTAGTAGTGAGGGTATAACTCAATCAGTGGGAGGAATATACCCATAGTATCATGTCATATCAATAATAATTATAATCAAATAAAAATAGTCAATAATCAGTGTAATATACATAAATAATGAGATGAAATATATTTCATTCAAATAAACAAGCTCACAATGTTGATATCTAAACAATAGTAATTATTGCAGTTAAATAATTAATGGATAAAAAAGTCCTACAAAGTCTATCCTAGTCACTTGTATCTTCATATTATTTTTCTTATTCTTCTAGTACGTGTCCCTTTCCGATCACTAGATCTCTATATCATAAAATATAATATCACACAAAAATTTATAGGTATGGTTTGAGTATAATACAATGTAAGAAAACCCAAATGTGTCTTTAAAAAACATTCTATATATATAACAGTTTGATACCATAATAATAATAAATCTGAAAAAGAATAAAAAATACAATCCTAGACTGATAATTTTGAAATATACAGACCCATAATTTTCAAAAAAATATATTAAATCATAATGGATGAATCTTCATTACATAAGAAGACATTCCATTCTAGAATCATATTGGTCTATTTTCTTTAGAATCTTGGATTAAAAAAACTACTTCATATGTTAACTACGTCATCCATCAATAAGTTCATAATAATTAACAAATTTATAAAACATATAATATGTAATATCAATCTTCATAACATACGAGAAGAAAATAAAATAAATGGTGATATATTATTCAAAGTAAGGATAAGAAAGTGAGAAAAAAAATTCACTTATTCATAACATTGGAATTAGTGTGTGAGTCTTTGAGAATATCATTTGCAAATTAACACTGGTATATAATATAATATAATCTTGACTCATGAAATAATCTTTTGAATTTCAAAAGACCTGATTCATAATGGATTCCATGAACCTTATCAAGGACAATTTAACATTAGAATAAGACATAGATTTGTGGTATACACAGAGGAATACTAAATAATATCCTTAGTAGTCAAGGTTCAATGCCAAAACTATCATAGACATTCTAATTCAATCTCCAATCCATCATATTATTTGTTTTTCAATCTCAATAGTATTATTTTGGACATAGTCCATTAATGAATTTTATTCACACCTCATTGCATTCATATTTCCCTCATGAGATATTAGTGTCTGCCTAATGCATCGTGGGAATAAAAATTCTATGCTCATCCATCACTCAGTAAAAATCATATAAATATGTGGCCCCATGTTATTAACTAATCATCATATCATAACCATGAAATGAAATTGGTTTTATAATAATTTAATTTTTATTAACCTGTGGAAAATAAACATTTATAAAAAAATCATCAATTAATCATAGAAAAATTCATGGAAAATCAATGGGTTTCATAAATCATGATTAATCATAATCATAAACAATAAAGATAATGAATACTTATTTTATCATTAGATTTTATCCTTAATAAAATTGGTATAACATCTCAAAATGTAAAAATAAATGAAAAATTCATTTAAACATCTCATGGAACATTTCCAATGAGAAATAGAATCCTCATATTAAAATCACTAATTTAAAATATGAAATTTATCAAATATCAAGGAAATTTTTTTCTTTAAAACCAAATTGAAAACATCTAAATCAATAAATAATTCATTTATACTATTTGATAGTGGGAAATTATGCCTATATTTATTTGTTTAAAAATGATTCCTTTAATATTTTTGATGAAAAATTTAAAAAAAACTCATTTTTGAAAATGATAACAACATTACATTGAAAAACTAAAAAACAACATGGATAATATATTCTTCCAACAACCAGAGAATATATTTAAAACCATTCTTAATTTTTTTTTAAACATTAGCATGAAAGAGAATGTATTTTTTACCAAAGATAGATATAAAGAAATTTTTCTAATAAATATACTATCATTATGTTCCGAACATATGGTAAAGGAAAATAATTTAAAATACTTATTAACCAGAAATAACTAGAGGATATTACATGTCATGATATTTATGAGAGTTTGATCAAAATATTTCATCGTCAGAATCTTAATCCAAACCAATCATGAAAATTAATGAGATTTTAATATAAACCACTAATTTAAGTTCATATTCATTTTAATACTATTTTATTACATATATAATAAATTTAAATTAATTATAATTATATAGGGGAATAATTTTAATACTTATAAAATGATATATGATCCCTTTATATCTTTTCAGCACTCATTTATCAATAATTCATTATTAAAATATATTTTTTTGGGTATTAAAAAATTAATTTTTTATAATAATTTTTCTTTGGTAGATCTTGTCATTGTACATGAATCATGGTTAAATAATCTATAGGATGTTAAAAATGATATAAATATGATATACCTTCTATTATATATATATATATCAAGAGTCATCTATAAAATATAGAGATGAAAAATGAATTACATCGTTCATGGTGATGGTAGGCCATGTATAAGACTAAATGTTGTTTTCCACTTATAAAATATGAAATGAATGAAAGGTAAATAATAATTCAGCATTAAAAAAATTATAATATCGTATATATAATATATAATAATCAAATCTTTCCTTACTAAAATCCATGTAAAGAAGAATTTAAAAATGAATTGTATCACTTCATGGATGTGGTAGTCTACGTGTATGCAGGATCGATGTTAACATAATTCAAAATATTTGAAGGTAAGTTGGTAGATATGATATTATTCATGTTGAATAATAATTGTTCCATAAATAGTATGTATAAATATTATACCATTAATAATACTAATACATAAAATATATTGATGAAAAATAAATTGAATAGCTACATGGAGATAGTAAGTTGTCTGTAGGAATGAGGGATAATTTCTCCTCTCATTTTCTGGGAAAGAGGATTGATAATTATGGATTAATAATGATAACAATATTTAATTATATTAATAATATTTCTTCTATTACTTTAAGATAACTCTAAAATATTTTGTTGCAGTAAAAGAGGAATTAAAAAAGTTAAATTGATTATCTAGGGTGATTACATATTCTATGGAACTCCATTAAATATCACCATAATGATCCTACAGGAGTAATTTTGGGGTTCCCAAAAGAGGAAGTAAAAATTAATTCTCTTGAAAAGTGAATCCAAATTTAAAAATATTTGAATATAATTATTTATTTGGTTCAAATATCATAAAAAATAATATATCTGTAGGTTTATTTGGTGTTTTAAAGCATGCCTTTTTGTTAAAAATGTTTGTAAGTATATTTTAGCATTATATATTGTAACATTTTTTAACTTTTTAATGAGATAAAATATTAATTATTAGGATAGAATTTGATCATAAATGTCTGTTGGATTCATTATTTGTCCATATATTTTCAACTTTATCCTCCTTATATTTTTATGGGGTTAAAATGATTTTATAAAATATTACTTTAATAAAATATCTATAATGTAATTTTTGACACTAATCATTTCATATTTTTTCACGACCCTAAGAAAATATTGAATTAGTATATAATCCTTTAAAAAATAAAATATATTTTATATTTATATAAACTATTCTAATAACTCAATAACTCAGTGAAATTATGTTACATTTATTATTATAAAAATCACTTACATCGTTTTTCTTTTAATTGAATAAATATTATGTCAGTGGATGGTATGTATTTAAGGTAATTATATAATTACTAAATATAATATATATTTTACAATCAAGAATATTATTTCACTATACTCTAAATACCAGTTAATATTCATTAAAATATTTCATTCTTCCCTGTTTGAACACATAATATACATTTAAAAGTAAGAGATTGACATTTTGTATTTTTTAATTTTAAATGTTATATAGGACATTTTAATGGGAGTGTATCCCATAAAAATAAAATTCAAATCCTATAGTGATAGGGATAAAATCACCATCATCCATTAATAAGTATAATGAAAAGGGTAACATTGTCATTTTTTAACTATGTTAACCATATTTACCATTTACTAAGGTGATAAATATTACCATGGTTACTATTCATAATACCTAAAAATTAAATGAAAATATTTACCAATTATTGGACCTGATGATTAAAAATAATGAACAAATACATCAAATTTAAATTTTGATACACGGTAGAGTATTGTCCCAAAATAATTCCACAAAACATGGGTAAATTATTTTTCTCAAAAATTTAATTATTAAAATTTAAATGGATATATATTCACATATCATTCCATAGAAAAATTAGATTAATTTTAAAATAATTTACTCAATATATAATATATATTTATCATTAAAATTATTCACCTGTAGTTATTAATTTAATTTTTTAATATAAAAACATATTTCACACATAAAAATAGTTTCCTAGAAAAACATTTCCTTAATTTTACAACATATTGTTAACAATTTAAAATTAATTAATTACCACTGAATTAATTTGATTCATATGAAAACCATAAATTTTACATAGATTATCTTTCTATATTAGTTACTCCTAATTTAATGTAAGGGTTATTGTAGTATACATTATTACATTTCATTTAGACATGTAGTTTCATGTATCATAAGATGTCTGTTTTTTTAAAGAAAAACTTATTTTAAAATCTCAAGGTGAAACATTCTAGAAAACATTAAATTAATTTCACCATGAATATTGAATAATTATTTTATAAAAATTTGAGTATATATATAATACATTAAATCTTTTGATTCCCAAGTTGATTCTTTAAATTCTTTATTCCTCTAGATAACCTTATCTAGGATAGTAAACATATTCCACAACACATTATATCAATTATCAAATATTTATACTTGTTTATCATCAATAAAATGTTTAAAATAGTATTGAAAATCCTTTTAGATTATTACATGTGATGTACCATGTATGTACATCCATATGAGTGATAAATGGGAGACATTGTAAACCTGACAGTTGTTCAAGGGTTGGGTTACACAATAAGCTACAGTACATACCCAATCAAGAGTCTCAAAAGATCCAATATACCTGGGGATCAATATTATCTTCTTTCAATATATCATAACCTAGTTACATAGTAAAATAATTGTAAATAAATTAACTCCAATGTCAAATTACTAATTTCACTTATCATTTTGAAGATAAATATTTTTCAACACATAGCTCCCTAGATGTGCTGTTGAATAGCTATGAATTTCTCATCCATTTTATTTTTTTTTCTCAAGCCACAATATCATTAATTATACAACTCCCACTAAGAATGTTGGTTTTCAACACATCAATCTTAATTTGGATTCATGGGGATCCATCTGAATTCTTGATTGAAGGCTAATCTTATAAGAGAATTTGAGAAGAGAACGGTTTAAATACCAACCATATTTCAACTCCATTGAACAAGTCCTCAACAAATAGTTAAGTGAATGAAGGTTCCTCTTAGACTAACCATCTGTTTGTGGTTGATAATTTGTGCTAAAACAAAAATATGTATCCAATGACTTTCTTAAGGGTTCTCTAGAACATCATGGAAAATCTCAGATCCTGATCGGATATATTATTATGTTCGATGAAAACCAACCACTTCCACAAAGTATATTATGGAAATATGATACATTTATGAACTTTAAATGATAGTAATGACGTGTATTGAGTTAGTAATGAGATTGAATACAACATAAATCGAATTTTTTTCCATTTACAATTTTGGGATTTCTATGGATAAAATTTATTTTGATATCTTACCATTTCAATTAACGTGTGTGAAATTCTTGTAATATCCCTTTATATATATATCTCTCAAACATAACATTATGAGATATGAAAAAATGTGATATTTTATTTGTAATATATCTATTCATTTTAACACATAATAAATAAAATTTTAGTAATATATATATATATATCTTCATAAATCTAAGATGAAAATATAATGATGAAATATGATCCCCATCCAATTGATCCTTCTTTAAATATAGTTTTTAAAAAATAAAAACATAGCTATTGAACCATATCATTCCATAATAACCAAGGTTAAAATCATGGAATTTTCCATCCTCCTTAAATTGTTTAACATCTTCTTTGTACGCATCATTAATACTCATTTTAATAGATGGTTAAGCACTCATATGACATAGATAAAATCTATCCCCTTAATTATAGATTTGTGGAAACATCCTTTTAAGTTCACGAAATATTTTATGATGAACTAATCTAGTTATAATGCTCAGAAATCATGTCTAATCATGTTTAGTCGTGCTTAATCATTCCTCAATATTTTTCTTTATGCCTTTTTATAATCATAATCTATTATTTAATGTATTATTTCATGTGAGATGTTATTTTTTTCAAAATATTAGTCATCGATCAGTGGACACATAGTCACCAATCACTCCATTAAGTCAATAAATCAGAAATGCATGAGTCACTAATGAAGTGACACCACTCAATATATTTTTTTTAATTATGAGACAACATATTATCAATCTACCGATCAATAATTTTCACAAAGGACCAGACACCATTGACATGGACACGACATTGTTCATAGCAGTTAAAAATTATCATAAAGGAAAATACATCATTCTAATTAGTTAGGAATTTTCACAATAGACCAAACACTATTAATGGATTTCACCATGTCTGGGACACCATATTGAGACAAATGGAGATTCACCGCTTTTGAGTCATTTTTCATGTGTCACTACTCCTATCACTATGTTCCAGATAGATTCAATTTTTCATTTATCATTTAAATTAAAAATTACTACTAACAACAATATATTAGTTATTTAATGATACTTATGTTATAAATGATCTATTTTACCATTTTCAGTACATAGTAAGAGGTATGATGTACCAACACATTATAGAGATCACACACTTTGTTGGAAAAATAAAAAATTATGAGATTAAATAAAAGTTAGCATGTGAGAAGATTAATATACAAAGTGTGACACACAAGACCATAAAAAAATATATAATCCCCACCTACTAGATGAAAAGTAGGATGAAATTATTGTGAACAAAAGTGTGTGAACATTCTAGTAGCAATAAATAATACTGAGAAGGATTTATGAAAAGCATCTCATCTCACACGAAACCAGAACAAAATGCATCAACATCAATAGTTTTTATTGAGAATTTTTTCTAATAGTGGACTCGGGCATCTCTTATGAATTATTCAAGGAGTACAGTGGTATCAGGAACACATTTCAATTATTACAAATCCTCTCTCATTTTTTCAGCACTATTGTGTATAATTTTACTACTTTTCACGTAGTGTGTGTGTCTATAGTATAACCACACATTGTCTCATGTGATAAGATATAAGACACTATATATAATCACTCACTAATGTTTTTACACCTTATTACACCCGCATACAACTTTAGAATACATCCATGTGTGACATGGTCAGTCTCTAATCTATTATAATGGTAAAGGTCTAGTTTGACCATGACAACTTTGTATGCTATTCTGAACCTCGATTGAGGATCTGGATCATGATTATTAATATAAACTTCATAGTAGTATGTGATCATCAAGTGGAGAGGATTAGGTTACTAATTGAGACTGAACCTTTTGTTTTACATCAATATTTTCAAATTTAGTTTTCTCTAATTTTACATATATTTTAGAAAACTAATTATTACATTGATAGTTATTCTTAGTTAGTGTTCATAACTATTTTTTATTTTTTAAATTACATTAAAAAGTTATACCAATATTAAAATATATATAACTAATAATTAATCAATCTTTTAATAAAATAATTCATCATTCAAAACTCTTATAAATTTTCTAATTTAGTTAACTAAGAATTTTATACATTAATTGGGGGATTGAAAAATAATATTTTAGAAAAGAAATTTTTATATTAACTCAATTAACACCCTCCCCTCTTGAGTGTCCTCCTCCAAACAACATTTTTATAAGATGGAATTTTATATCTTCAATATTTTGATGATTTCAATGCCTTTTAAAATATTTACAAATGTGATTTTAGTTGGGTTTTAAAGATATATAATTTTTTATTTGTTCTAAAATATTTAGATCCTTAAGAACCTATTTTTTAGTATTTATTATGGATGAAAGATGTGAAGGTAATACAATTAATAGAACCCCATTTTTGAATGGAAAAAATTTAGATAAGTGAAAAAATAAGATGAAAATGAATTTATAAAGTATGGGTTTTTAAATTTAGTCTTCTACTGTATTTGACTATAAAATACCTACTACTACATGAAGTACATATGATTACCAAACCATGACATCTTATAATAACATGTGAAAAGATATGAATGACTTATGTTTTTAAGAGATGCATAATTCCCTAGAATTTCTAAATGTAAAACTGCCCCTGAAATTTGGGATACTTTAGCTATTTTACAAGAAAGAACCACTAATGTAAATGAAATGAGACATAAAAAATATGCAATTAAGTATGATAACATTATGATGAATCTTAATGAACCTCTATCAAACCTGTATATCAGGTTTAATGAAATTATAAACAATATGATCTCTCATGTAAAGGAAGTTATAGTTAAGGATGAAATCATGTTCATTCTCAGATGTCTACCTGATAGGTGGATAAGAACTTTATCATCAATAAGAAAATCCTGTGACATTAACACTCATCCAACAAAGGATCTGATAGGTAAACTGATGATGTATAAGGAATAATTTAAGGTCAACAAAGATTATGATGATGAAAAAAATATAAAATCAATGTCTTTTAAGACCATTTCTTCTACACACAATGAAAAAGATAACTCACAGACTCATTCTGATATTTCATGAAATGAAGAATGATAATAAGGCAATGATAAATAAATGGATCAATTATCTATAAGGTTTAAATAATTATATTGTAAGAAGATGATTTTTAGAAATCCCGACAACAAGGATATAATGACAACAAGGTAAATTAAAAATGGACTAGAAAATAAGTTACTATAGTAATGAAATTGTTTTTTATGAGTATAAGATAACATGACATGTAATGGCTGAGTGTCCCAAGTTAATATATAAGAAGGATTATTTGGACATGAATAAAAGGAATAAGAAGGAAATGAAGGCCACATGGATTGTATATAAGGATAACTCCAATGAGTTAGAGTCTCCACATAATGAGAAATGTGACCAAGATAACATGTACGTCATGAAGAAACCTTTCGAGGTAAGAGTCGACTCTACTATAAAACATTATTATTATTATTGTGAAGATAAATATGATTCTGAAAACATGACCAATGAGGAAATTTTTGATTATTGATAAATGATTGGAGATACATACAATGAATTAATTGATAAATTTAATGTTATAATGAATCAACATGCTCTTACCTCTACCTTTAACATAGATCTTACTTTAGATAAAAAGAAAAATTCTCAATTGCTTAATGAAAATAATGAATATAAAATATCTAATGATAAATTGAAAAAAAATATTTAGAATATTTTACCAATAGAATGAACACTTTATCTAAAATTTTTGGTAAACATTTTTCTCCAAATATATATTACTAGTATTGGCTATTATCGATATAAAATAAATCATGTTAAAACTAATTATGCATCCAAATCTTGAAATTCTTGTTTTATTGCTAGTTCTGGAAAATTTCCTCCATGTTTTATTACTAAAAAAACTACTAGTCTTTCATTTTGTTCTAGAACAAATAATGATTATTTTCCCAAATCCTTAGAAACTATTAATATGAATCCCATTTAGTATGTGTGGGTTCCCAACTCATTTATCACTAATGTTACTAGACCCAAGATAATTGGGTAACCAAAGTCTTTTCTTGGTTAAATTATTTTTTTATGTAATAAATCTTGAATATATATAACAAGAAATCATGGTATTTGGATAGTGGTTGTCCAAGAAATATATAAGGGGATTATTCTATATTAAATAATCATTCAAATATTTATGGTGGTCATGTCACTTTTTGTGAAAATGTTAAAGGAAAAAATAATTGGCCTCATTCGAAATAGTAACACTAATTAAATTGTAATATCAAAATTAATCTTTGTTGATAGTATAAAATAAAATCTTCTTGGTATCTCTCAATATTTTGATGATTATTTTAATGTTAAATTTAATATAGAACATGGCCATGAGTGTGTAAAACAAGAGTTTTAATATTTCTTCTCACAAAAAGGCTATAGTAATAACATCACTGCTTCTAGAACACCCTATTTGAATTGAGTTTTATAAGGTAGAAATGTAACCCTACCATAAATAACATGGATTATGCTTAATTAATATCATCTACCTATTTAATTTCGGGAAGAATTTATCAATGCAACATGTTATATTATTAATGGAGTCTTAATTAGAACAATTTTTAAGAAAATACCCGATGAGTTATTGAAAAATATAAATCATAAAGATTGTTACTTCAATGACATTGGTTGAAAAGTAAATATTATTAACACTATGCACAATATTGGAAAATTTTCATCAAAATGTGATGATGTAATTTTCCTTGGTACTCAACCTCCAGTAAAGCCTATAGAGTTGTTAATATAATAAACAAATTTGTGGAAGAATCTATGCATATCAGAATTTTATGAAAAAGATCCTCATGATACCAAAACCACTCTTTATAATATTGAGGATGATCTGTCCAATCTGTCCATAAATGATAAACCCCTGACCTTAATGTTAAGAAATTAGTTAAATCCTCAAGTTCAGAAAAATATATAGACTCAGAACATTGTGTATATGAATGTACAGATTGACAATTAATAAAAAGAAGTTATTTTTCTAGACCAATTAGAACACATAAAACTAATCCTTTAGATGTTGTAGATGGAGTCATAAATAGAGGGACTCATATTATAACATCCATCAGAAATCAGGTTGAACGTTAATCCTTCATGTCACAACATGAACCTAAGAACATCAATGATGTAATCAATGATGAATTCTTGGTAATGGATATGGAAGAATAATTAAATCTATTTTATATAAATAAATCTTGGGAACTAGTGGATCGACCCAAATTCATCTTTACCATCGGTACTAAAAGGGTGTTTAGAAATAATGTGCATTAATCTGGAACTATATTTGGAAATAAGGAAACAATTGTTGAATAAGGGAATAGTCATGAAAATGGAATTGACAATGATGACACCATTTCAATTGTTTCTATAAATGATTCCATTTGAATCCTTCTAGTATAGTTAGCTCATCTAAATTTCATACTATATCAAATGGATGTCAAAATTGCATTCCTAATTGGGTATATAGCTAAGGATATTTTTGTTAAAAACCCCTCTAGTTTTTAAGATCTTCATTTTCCATATCATGTCTTTAAATTAAAAATATATATTTTTATGGTTTAAAATAGGCTCTAAGATCATGGTATGATAAGATCAAAAATATTATTATTTATAAATCTTTTCCAAAAGGTGTAGAAGATAATACAATATTTATAAAATGAATTTTAAAATATTTTTTGGAAGTTCAAATCTATGTTGATGATATTTCTTGGATCTTCCAAAAATATTTTTTGTGTGGATTTTTAAAAAATGATGCAAAATGTATTTGAAATTTTTCTAATGGGTGAATATAAATTATTTCTTGGAATAAAAATTATTCAAAAAAAGGTAGTAATTTAAATCAATGTAAATATACCAAGGACCAATTAAAAAGGTGTGTCTTTTACTATGAAAAATGGTGTGATACTCCAATGAGTACCTCCATTGAGTTGGAAAATGATGAAAATGGTAAATATATTGATCAAACCAATTAGAGAGGGATGATTATAAGTCTACTATTCTTGACTACTATCCATTATGATATCATTTTCGGTGTATGTATTTGTACTCATTTTCATGAAAATCATAATGATTCAACTCTTCATTTTGTTAAATAAATATTCAAATTATTGAAATATACTACAAAAGTAAGACTATTCTGTCATGGAGGATAATCAGTGGATTTACCTAGCTACTCAATTATCAATTTTGGGTGTTTTAAGATAGATAGAAATGAACAACCTGAACATTTCACGATTTGGTAAAGTATCTTGTTTCATGGTGTAGTAAGAAGTCATATTATTTTTCCTTATCTACTATTGAAGCTGAATACATACATGCTGCTAATTTTGGGGATGAAATTTTGTGGATGAATCACACTTTCCAATTTTTTGTATATAAATTTAGGTATGTCACTATACTCAATGACAAGTAAGGTTCTATTAAAATCTCAAATAATCCAGTTTTGAACTCAGTAAAAAACATATTGATATAAGAATTCACTTTTTCACAAATCATTATAAAAAAGGTTATACTACTTTAGAATTCATTGACCTGAAACATCAGCTTGCTGACATTTTCACTAAGCCATTAACTTATTAAATAATGAGCTATATCGTACATGAATTTGGAATGATCAATTTTGTGTAACTGTTTTTTGTCTCACCGGTTATTCTCTCAATTGTTTCTGTCTCACTGTTTTCAGTCACACTGGTTGATGTCTCACTAGTTGATGTCTCACCATTTGAAGTGGCACCATTGTGATGAATCCATTGAAATCATGTGGTAAGTACTCATCATTTAATACATAATTATTTCTACAACATCAACGTTTTAATTATTTGATTTCATTTTACAATATACCACATTTTTTATTTAGAAAATTTAAAGCCCTAAATGATAAAAAATCATTTATTTCATATCACTTCTCACTTAACCCTTTATCTAGAACTCCCAAAACCATAAACTTCTCACTTAACCTTTTATCTAGAACTCCCAAAACCATACACTTCTCACTCAAACCCCTTTTCTTCATTAATCCCTCTCTATATATTATAAACATAATGATGGAAGTCTCAATATTCGTAGACCCCAGAGAAAACTGGGTCGTCGAAGAGATTAAAAAAGGCTCGAATCAAAATTCTTGAGGACCCTCTGAACCCTGGTTTCATAGATAGAGTAGTCGTTCCAAAAAGGGTTGTTTGTGTAAAATGGATTATTTCAATTAGGTCGCTTGTTTATAGGCTATTGGAAGATTTGGGATGGCTATAATGGTTTACCAATGATAAGAGACCCTTGTACCTGAATCTTGTTTTTAGAATTTTATTAGTACATTGTGTTTTCTTTCAATTCTAAAAATGATTTCACAGTCTGAAGTATGGTAAATGGACAAAGAAATTATTTTTCTAAATGGTCGGGGGTTGTTTCCTGAAAACTACATTATGACGGTATCTTTGAATATTATCGAGGAGGAACTCCACCTCCATGTGATATTTTTTAACTATAAGAGGATTTGGGTGATTTGATAGGAGATGGAAAGAGGAGAAGACCTATTGTTGTTGAGTTGGAAGGAGAAACAAGATTTTTATTCATGTTCGTTCAAAATATTACCTTTACATTGAATGTTTATTTTTCTACATTGAAGTATCAAGATGTTTTCTTGGTACATATCTTGATAAATTCTCATAATATAAACTTCTGAAATTATATTATCCATACTATTTGTTAAATGAACAAAACCACCTCAAAATCAATATCCCTATTCTATTTAATTCATTTTATATAATACTTCATGCCAAATTATTGGTAATGTAAAATGAAAAATATTGAGGAATAAGATTTTTTTTGTCTATGGAAATATACAAATTAATAATGATAATTTGTAATCCCAGTAATAAGTCATCGTTTGAAGAAAATGATGACAATTATGAGAATTTAAACACTATTGAACATCCCTTCCGACACAAGGATATCACCGTCCCTAGTTTGGAACTAGATGAAGTAGTAGAATACCTAGACAATGAAATCGATGCTATTGTGGTATAATATAATAATTCTGAGATTTAATGAAATGAAGGTATTTAGGATGAAGGTGGATAAAAAGAAGATAAGGTAAATGATACTGATATGGAAGAAACTATTTTGGAAGAAATATTTGATAAGGACAAACAAGAAGAAGGAGACATTATAGAGGGAGAATCCATTATAGATGAAGATGAATAGTCGAATACAATAGAAATGAATAAGAAAAATGATCTAGGTTAGGGTAAGGGATCAAATATTGATTATGCTAATAGAATGGAATTCCATTTACCTAGTTAATAAATGATGAAAAATTAGTTATATTCGAACGTAATATTCTTGGGACAGAAATGCATCAAAATATTGTAGATGATGTGAAAAGAGATCATGTGATGAAGTCACATAATTCTATAAGGTAATCATTAGTTAAAGGGAAAAACATTAGTTACAAATTATTGAAGTTCAAAATCCCCTCAATCCATGTTTAATAGATTCGTAGCAATAGATTCCATGTTTCAATAATGTTGATGTATCTCATAGATCCTTAGTTAAGGAAATATATCTTTCAACAGTGTTTTAACTCAAACCCATCTCATTAAATGAAGTGATTTCTCTTCAAGTGCCAATAATTACTCCTGCACCTATATTAAAATCCCAAAACTATTTTGGTCACAATGAATTAAAATCATTTGGAAAATATCAATTCTCTAGAATTGGAAATCGTTTTATGTCATAACCTACTCCAAGGACTGATCCAAGTGAGAGGGTTGCTGGAATAATTCTGGAGAAGTTGATAGGGAATACTCAACCTAGAATTCTTCATGCTATACAAGAGGAAATTATTGAACATTAATTGATAAACGATGGATTTATGTCCATAAAAACATCGGCTGAGGATATAAGGAAGACTAGCAATCAAATCCTTCTCTTGCTCCAACAGCATTTACTAGTCTCAGTTCGGGTGATACTGACATGCTCTCAGGAAATGTTGTACCTCATTTGAACCAAATTTGATTCCAGTGGGAGAGGAAACTATCCAAAACAACACAATGATAGATAAATAAATGAGTGGAATTGATTTTATAATCAATATTCCTGAATATGAATATAAATTCTATTCTGATATAGTTCTTATAAAGTATAATGCATTCACCCCAAATGCTCCCGCTCAATCAGCTTCTCTACATACAAATCAGCCTAGGTAATGTGACTTGATTTGAATAGTGATAAGGGAATTTCATAAATATTTGATTGGGGGTCCTAATCATAAAATCAATGGATTGATTTATAATAAAAATAATCATGTGAAGGAGATGGTCATATCATTCTCAAAAGCTTCCACTGACACTCAAGATGAAAATTGAAAGAAAGTGGATTTTTATTTTAAGAATAATTTATACCAAGCACCAGCTAACCAGTCATTTTAGGTATTTTTGGGAGATTTTTAAGATACCTATAGTGACTCAATATTTCAATTATAAATTAATGTAGTTGAAGGACTTTATCCCTACCCTTTAAAGATATATGGAAAACTAGGATTACTTTGAGAAAGCTATTAAATATAGAGGTGAGGTAATTTGATATTTTATAAATCAACTAAATCCATACATGCACCATAAAATAAAAGAAATCATTGCTCTAATAGCTTCCCCTCTGAGACCCACAAGATTCATTTTACCTCTACTTCTTTTGCACCAGATTCTATGAACCCTAATCAGGCTCTAAGACAGATTAGACCATTCCTTATTGAGTAGCCTTTACTCCAGTATTCCTCCAAACCAAGCCTCTCATTTTCTATTATTGAAGGTGTACCTCTTCCTCCTCTTAGTATCCACTCTTATCCTCCAAACACTAAAATATATCCACCTACTTATTCTACATCAGATGCCTCTCACAATAGAAAATAAGTGGTGTACATAGAGATGAAGTTATAAGATGATTTTTTCATAGGGATATGATGTGTTTGGTTTTTGATTGACATGTATTGAAGTATTAAATGAAATATTCTAACTCTTTAAAACACTTTTTGATTATATTTCATGATTATTTTTAATTAGAATTTACCTTTTTATCATTTTGATAACCCCAAAAGGGGGAGGAGTTGGAAAACTCAGAGGAGGAATTTTACTCACCTAACAATCATTATAGTATTCAAATGATATATTATATTAAGACATGTTACTTATAATCTAGGAAATGATATTTCATATATATGTATAGATATTATATTTTATATACTTAATTTAATTAATTTCTTTCTATATCTTAATTTAACATTTTCAACCATTAATCATTCTGTATTTCTTGTAAATTCCCTGACTAGTGATCATAAAAAATTGGGAGATTGTTAGACTCCTCTAGTTTTAATGCACACAAATCATTATCAATCATGTTTAATCATTATTAATCTTTTATCAATTTATTTCATTATGCCTATGTATATTCATCATCTATTCTATATAGTATTATTTCATTAGACATGATACTTGTATTTGAATTACAACGGCTCATCGGTTAGTGGATTAAAAGTCATTGGTCTCAGCATTTCTTGGGGAAATCGATAATGTATGAGCCACTAGTGGATTGAAACCACTCAATCTGAGTTTCAGTAAAATATGAGACACTTTTCTATCAATATACCATTCCAAAATATTCATAATGGACAATACACCATTGACATGGACAAGACACCATTCATAAAAATTCAAAATTCTCTTGAAGGACAGGACACCATTCTAACCAGTTCAGAATTTTCATAAAGAACCAGACACCAATGTTAAATTTTAAAAATTATAAGACACCAATATTATGACACTGGTCCTAAGTCACTAAAAAAAATGGTGTCTAGTGGCAGTTCTAGAAACCTCCTCTAATCCTTTTTTAAAAATGTTTTCCCGGGGGTTTATAATAAACAGCCGCGAAACATGTTTTGTTTACAGCACCGACACTTCCTCCCCCCACCCCGACCACACCCCAAGACCCTAGTTCCCCTGCGACCCTGGCCCCATGTGACCCCGCGACCACGGAGAACCAGCTTCCCCAGACGACCCCACCCCCCTACGACCCCGGCGACCCCGCGACCCCGGCGACCCCGCTTCCCCCATGCCATCACGACCCCAACAACCCATACGAACCCTAAGTTTTGAAATTAGGTGATTAGAATGATTTTTTCTAAAATTTTTAAATTTATGGGTTGTGATATTGATGTTTATATATTTTCTAGTTATGATTACTTGTGGTGTATTAAGGCATTGTTAGGGAAATTTATAACCTTTACCAAAACACATATTGAGATCCAATTATTTATTTGACCACTATGATCAGTGAGTTGGAGAGTGGTAATTGAGTATTTTAGTTCCTAAATACCTAAATAAAAATATTATACACTTGGAATGAAGTTAAAACTATCTCCTAGATAACATATGGATTTAGAAAAAATTCTCCCCAAATTCAAAATTTATTTAATGATAAAAAGTTCCTGTAATATAGAATACATGGTTACCTGGATGGTAGTTCTAAAATTAATAGTCAAAAGGAATTAATTTTTATAAAGAAATATACATTTCAATGTTTTCATGTTTGTAAGGTAATTAGAGATGGTTTTTATGTTTTTTATTATATCATGAAGGGTGATATTGAGTTTAACAAGAGATAATATCTCCCTTGATTTTTTCCCTCTCTTGGGTATGGATTTCCCCTCATTATTTAAGTTAATAAAGAATCCTACCGGATTGTTTTGGTAGGTGTGGGTTCCTTTGTATCCTCATCATAATTCTAATATTCTATTGGTTTTTTATCAAGAATTATCTTGAGATTTAGAACCCTTTAATAGTTTGGGACTAGTTGGTGTGGGGTTATTAATGGTTTTCCTACTCCATAATATAGTCACAACATTATGTTTTTCCTAAGAATATTCAATGTAACAATATTATCCCCAAAAGTATGAGGAATGGAAAACCAATGTAGGTATAAGTTATTTACTTTTTTCATGGTTTTGAAGTGAGCTTTTATGGATAAAACATTTTATTTTAGTTTTTCCATTTTATTTCACAATTTCCCAAGTAATGGTTGTGGAATTGATAGGATATTTTTGAGCTAGTAGGTTTATCCCAGGAGAATATTTAGGTTTAGTAATGGGTTGTTGTAATTATACTGATGGATGATGGAATTTTTCTTGATTGTATTGAAACTGGTTATTAGTTATAATTTTCATGAGGGTAATTATTTGGACCGTGTGACTGGATCGTTCATTCATTATCCAACCAATGAAATACTAGATAGTAATTATACCACGAATTAAATTTTTTTGGTACTATGGAATTTTAATTTTTTTGATAATTTTTATCAATAGATGTAATACCAATAAGATCCTTATTAATTTAAGAGATTAATGGGACATTTTCGGTCATATGTTGTCCTGAATGATAGTACCAACACACCACTTTTCATCTCCAAATTCCCAACATGATTCTATTGTGAAAATCCAAACACCAAGCCCGGACACATAAACTATTATTCAAATACCCTAGTTTGATACCGAAACCACATCAGCCACATCGTGAACGCCATTTCTGATGTCATCTCCACCTTACAACATCAAATTTTATGCAATAACACTATTAGGTCCTTCTCTAGATGAATTATACCAAATGTGCTCAATCCCACCCACCAATGCTCTATCATATCCTGACTACGATTCCTTAAATATCAAATAATAACAAAAATGTTCAATTCCCACACCGATGTATGAATCTGACTCTCAGTTCAACCCCTTGGTCAAATACTCGATCATCCCATTTTACCATAATTATCCACCCATGAGCACTAACACCTATATGATCCAAATCACCCTCAAGTCACACCACCACTCTTTTCTATGTGAATACACCAAAGAGAGGTCTAGGAATTCAATCCACACAAGGTTCGTAGAACATCAAAACCTAATCTCCCATGTTATTTCATCATGAATTTCCATGAACACCACCACTTATCATGCCTCAAGACTATAATCCCTCACATGGTTCTTGTCACTCCTAATTAAAAATGTGTTGAGTTTTGTAGGTATCATAAGGTTTTCCCTAAACATTATTTATAATAGATTTATTTGATATTAGAGTTTTATATGAAGACTCTCTAGAAAACATAGGTTGGGGTTATTCAAAACTAACAATGTGATTTGGTTTTCATGGTAAATTAGCTACCACGTTGTTAGAACAATGTTTTTCATTACCAAGAAACATCCCATATCCCAAACACTAGAGGGTTCATATCTAAATCACGGGCGTGCCATTATTATATTATGTTTCTGTAATCTTATACTATCATACATATGAATATTTTTCTCTATTTAGTAGTAACTATGTGTTTTGATTTTTTTTATTGTGTAGGCACATTGTGAAATACATGGATAAAAGCACGATAACATTACCAAGGAACACCCCTCAGTATGTTAAGGGATTTAATGAGTTTTTAGATTTTTCAATTTCTAATCGATCCGTTGAAGGGAAAATAAAATTTCCATGTCCTAAATGTAAATTTAGAACATGCTTTAAGATAGATGAAATTTAATAACATTTAATACGGAATAAATTCCTTGGTCAATATTTTGGTTGGATTTGGCATAGTGAATCGAATGTTACAGAAAGATTGAGCACTGATGTTAATCCACAGAATGATGTCCCAAGTTTGTCGAAAATGGAAAGTGAAATGCAAAACCTCATAAATGATGCATTCAGCATTGCAAGACACCACTATCAGCATCAAAACATATCAGAACAACCCGAAAAGGGTGCTACAAATTGCAATGTGACAAGTGATGTTTTTGAGACTATAAAACATTCACATAAATATTGTTACATATCATTGGATCCTCCTCCTAATTCTGTGGAGACAAATGTAATAGAAAACATCACTAAGGAAAATGTGTTTCATGATTTAGTTGACGATGGAAATCAAGACTTGTATAGTGGGTGTTTGAAATATTCAAAGCGTTAATTTCTGCTGAAGTTTTACCATATCAAATGACTATATGGAATTACAAATAAGGAAATGTCCATGATATTGGAATTAATTCATGATGTATTTCCTGAAAAAAAAACCCCAAAATATTTTTATGATATGAAAAACGTTGTTAATAAGCTTGTTCTGAATTATACAAAAATACATGCATGTCCCAATGATTGTTTGCTTTATTGGGTAGAGGATTTAAGTATACATAATTGAAAGAAATGTTCTTCTTCTAGATTGAAGGAAAAGGGTGATGTCATAAGTCTGAATGAACATAATTTCATGGAGAAGAAGAAAAGGGACACACCTGCAAAGGTTTTGCATTACATTCCTTTAAAGCCTTGATTGCAAAGATTATTGATGTCATAAAAAACCACTGAATAAATGAACTGGAATTCTGTAGATAATAATAATGATGGGTTAATGAGACATCCACAATATTCCCAATCGTGGAAGACATTTGATTCATTAAATCTAGATTTCTCCGCTGATCCTAGGAATGTTAGATTGGGATTGGCTGCCGATGGATTCAACCCATTTGGGACTTTGAGTACCGGTTATATCATTTGGCCAGTTGTTTTGATCCCTTATAATCTTCCTCGGTGGATGTGTATGAAATAGACATCTATTATCCTTTTGATGGTTATTCCTAGAAAACAAATGCCTATAAATGATATTGATGGAAACTTGTAGCCTTTGATTGACGAATTTCATGAGTAATGGAGCAACGGTGTTGAGACATTTGAAGCTTCTTATAAGACAATGTTAAAAAAATCTTACTACTTAAATGTGGACCATTACTGACTTCCCTGGGATTGGGAATATATTTGTTTGGAACACTTACATGGGTTTGGTAGAGACCCAAATCATGAAGTACATGGACATTAAATTAATTTTGTGGAATACTTAATAAAAACCAAAAATAGACACCAATGGACCGTAACAGTTTAGTGTCTTTGGAAACTCGGAACGTGATCTTCTAATCATGGTGAAAGATCTTCAACATCTCCCATAAAGATCTTCCCCTTATGGTTTTCTTACATAAAACCTTTCTTGAAATCTTGGGAATGAGAAGAAATATAAAGGGTCAGCTCAAAAGCTCAGTAAGGGTAAGAATGGGGAAAATAAAACAAACCATATACATTTGAACATAAAAACATGAACATTATGTTTTAACATCAAAATCTTGAGCAAAGACATAAATATTGGAAGTACGTAAGCCATGTATAATAATGGAACCTCAATCTTGTAAAATAGAATGGGAATAAATCATGTAATTGTGGCAACCATTCAGTACTTGTTATGATTTCCATAGTAGAAAATTAATTGTTTCCAAGACCATCTTAGTGGACAAAGTCCCTTTCTGAATCGAGTTCACTCCTCGTTCCAGTCCTATATCACTGAACCAGATTAACTTACCATTCCAGCCATGTCTATCTCATGAGATATAAATCTTTACCCAATGCAATGGAGGGAGATATAGGTCCCACCCATCTCATAATGAAATCATTCTTATGTGTGCCACAACATAAACATAAATCATTCATCATAACAAAAAGAATAAAATGTGTTTCATAAACATCATCCCATCACAACATAATCTATATAAAACAAATGGATATTTCATTATAAGAAAATTGAAACCATGTAAATCATATAGACATTATACTTGAAACATACACATATGAAATAATGTCATATTTGATGGAAAATGGTATTGATAAAACACTTGAAATAAATTCTTGAAGAAAATATCCTTTCTTCTTCAAAATCATTTTCATTTCACAAAATGCCATGCAATTTTAAAAGAAAAGTATTTTTTTAAAATTGTCATAAAATCTTGTAGAGTATGCTTCATGAAAATTATGCGTTATGAAACCGTAAAAATCTGTTCACTCCGTATAAGTTAAAAATAACATTCATCTCGTACTTTTTTCAGAAAAGTCAAAAAGTTCCCCATGTGGTAAAAAAAAGTAAGATTCCATTCATAACATGCGGTAAATTTATAAAATGGGTAAAAAGTACTTTAAAAATACATGAATACATTTTTATACAACATGGGAATTGATTATAACAATAAACCCAGTAAATACTTATGAATAACAATCTCGGATAAGAACGAGATTGGAATAGTTATCCCTTACCTTATGTATGATATGCTTCATATGTATCTGAACCTTCTGTATAATGATTTAAATAAATTAATTGACTTATTACAGAATCAAATTCATTGTTATGATATCAAATATGGTTTACTTATGACATTATATTACCCGTTCTTTTGTAAATTCGATGTAAAGGCAGCGATTTGAGTAAAATCGTTTCATTTATTATACATGTTTCAACTTGTTGTTCTTGATATTAATACTTATATCCTGTATTACTTAATTCCAGAATGTAAAACATGATTTATATATATTATATATTCATAATATACATATATATATATGATACATCGATAAATGGAATGAAATACACCGTTCATGGAGACGGTAGGCCGTACGCACGCATGAACGCTGTTTTAGATTCCTTATTTAATTGAGTGGAATTAAGTAGATGAAATACATATATATGTGTATACATAATTCCAGTATCATAATTATGTCATATATTTCATTATTATTCATTATATATACTTCATAATCATTCACGAATGGTTAACATGGAGAATGAATCTCATCGCGTCGTGGAGACGGTAGACTGTATGTACGCAAGAGCGATGATATCATTCCCATAATCGTGGAATGGTATTTAAGGGTATGTATAATATTTCAGAATCAATATAACTTTACAATAATCATATATGGTTATTTATTTACATAATTATACCCATCCAAGTAAGGTGGTGGTCGAAAACAGATTACACCACGGCGTGGAGACGGTATTCCGTACGTACGCATGCGTGGTGATTTAATTTTCCGTAGGATGGATAGAAGGTGAAATAAAGTTGTTTCATATTTAAAATAACATATAATTATATGAGTAATATTGATTTTATTAGTTTATAATGAGACATATAAAGTAGAATAATTATAAAAAGAATGAAACTTGAGAGAATCGGAAGAAGTGATTACCTCTTTTTTGACGCACCTCCTTTAAGCCTTCCCTTAATGAAGTAGAGTTGGTCTTTTGAGAAGACCAGAACCTCGAGAATGTTTCTAGGGAAATGGATATGAGAAATGGTCATGGTTTGGCCGAGCTTAAAGTCTCAAAAGTGTGTGAAGAGAAGAGGGATGGGGTGCCCTTTTTATAAGGGAGGAGAGGGGCACCTTTGGAAAAACAGAAAATATTATTTATAATAATGTCATATTCGGTTTTTAAAAGCTCCAAATGGATTTATTTCAATGATAAGGTGGTTATGTGTCGAAATATTCTCAACCAATATGTTTTAGACAAGTTTGTGTAATTATATTAACAATATCATTTAGTTTTAACTCTTAGATAATTAGAGTGACATTTACCATGTCACATTTTATTTTTATATTATATAGTTAAAAAACTCACCATATACATCCAAGCGACCCCCATGTGGTCCATTAATTATAAACATATCATTATATAAGTATTTTGGCCTAACCGTAGATTTTTAGGAATATAATAGCAATTGATTATATAATATTGTTTTTAAAAACTATTTTATGTCAATTTTGACACTATTTTGTAATTGATTTTTCAGAAAATTATAAAATCATGAATAGATCGAAGAAAGTTAATTAAATCAATAATAACATGTCATATTAAACTATAAAATTATTGGAATTCATAAAAAGTCTAATATTACATTTATTTAGGGATTTATTACATCAATTATGTTAATATTTCATTAATAAGATAATTACTGAATCATCCTTGTGTCATAAATAAATTTAATTATTTAATGTATACAAATTATAAATTAAATACCATTGTGTAGTAAATATTTTTAAAATTATAATGAATATTTATAGTGGAATTTATCTTTTTTATATCCCTAAATTAAAAATTATTTAGTTATTAAACTTTGATTTTAACTATTTTAACCCTTCTTTAAATAAATTAATAATAAATGTCCTAATCTAATCCAAGTGGGCCTAAATGGTCATATTTTATTCCTGAGGTTTTTTTTGTCGAATTATACTTATCCAATAGAATTATTAAATGTGTTAGAGTAATAATAATATCATTTTTACCCTTAATTACCCTATTTACTTTTAATCGTGGTAAATAAATGTAAAAAAGTTAACATTAACAAAAAAACTATTTTCATCTCATTGAACCACATTTTAGTCCTTGATATTAACCGTGTCTCTCAGATTTTTGAAATTCCACTCACAGAAGCAGTAATATTAGGTTTTATGTGAATTTCCAAATTCACCTAGGAGGTGGGTAAAAGGCGATGAAAAGATCAATAAAATTTTTTTATATCTAAAATTATTATAAAATGACTCCAATTAATTACATTGAACTTATATAGGTATTATGTATCAATTTTGACCAAAAATAAATTTAAATAAAATAAATAATTTTTTAAACAGAAATTCGGTTTTTAAATAGTAACCTAGTGTTTTCACTATTCATCAAAAATTGAAAGTTTTCAGAAAAATACCAAAAATTCACCCTAGGATATTTTTGATATATGGAATCCAAAATGAAGTCCATTTTTAAAGATAAAATTTATAAAATTCCAAAAAAGTTGGTATTACTATTCATAATGGCTAGTTTATATAATATTTTAGTAGCATATCTTTATTTAGTGAAACTAAGTATTGCGTACAACACACGCTATCGTGGAAGTTTGTGATTGCGTGTAATGTAAGCCAAGTCAGGGTTGCGTGTAGTTCATGACTCTTTTGTTTTTTCGTATAACAGAATCCAACCATATTTCATTTATACATTGAATATATATATATACACTTAATGCTGCGTAGAATGACTACTATCAAACGAACATAAAATTGTGTGTAACACAATCCAAGAATAGTGTTGCGTATATTGCAAGCTAATAAGGTGTTGCGTATAGCGCAAGGTGATCTTGGTGTAGCATACAACACATGAAATCAAATTAATTAAAAATAATACTTATCATAAAATCTTGGGGTGTTACATTTTTCCACCCTTAAAATGAATTTCTCCCTCAAAATTCATCGGGGTTATACATGGTTTACTACTTCAAAGTTTCTTTCTTAGAAACCCACATCGTAAAAAGGGATAATAAAACTTAATTTTAAAAACTAAATTATGAAACGTAATGATTACACAAAGTAACTCATCATTGGGTTTCCACATTTGAGAACATGTGTGAAAATATGGATATGGAAGAAAAATATATCCATCATGTTCTGATGGAGAGTGGTAGAGAACATGGCTATGAAAAATCCAAAAATCACAAATCCAAAAATTTGTGATGATCTAAGGTACCATCTAATTCATCATATATAATAGCACTAGAACATCATTTTTGGTTATCGATATTATTTCTCTAATGTTGAATAATTTTTGAATTAAAATAAATACTTACTTGATTTTGGTACAATCTTACTGTTTTTAGTGCCTTGAATAATTTCCAATTCGTCTCTTAAAAAATAAAGTTGAATTTGTCTTCTATGAAGTGTTAGCAGATCATACGATAGAATGATAGGTCATTCCATCTGTCTCAAAAAAGAGGATAACAAAAGTTATTAAATAGACATAAGTCCATATATAGTGATATTAATTGTATATGGTTCCTAAAATGGACTTATAATTCATATATCATACCTCTTAATCTAATTAAACTTTTTTCTACTAATCAGGGACTTCCTTTAGGCCAGTGGTCGGCGATAAAGGCATGTCGCACATTGGTTGTGGGTTCGATTCCCGCAACCTTGTCTGACACGATAGTTTGTCGTCCATCCTATGGGTTGTCCTTTTTCTAAAACTATACTATCATAACATATAAATTTATATCTTTTACCAATACTAGATGATGTCCATTCCAACTTTTAGGCTTATCGAAAATACTTCTATCGGATTACTAGAAATTTCATCTACCAAGCATGCGAATTCCTTCATTTTTCCCCATATATCATAAGATATATCATGTTGGTCACATTCCAAACATGTGAATACCTTAATCATGTATGCTCTTGAAAATGAATACCCATTAAACCTTATTGATTACATGAATGCTGTCAAAATTTAACACTTTCCACATACCAAAATCCCAAAATTTCTATATACTCAAACAATGATATAACTTTGTCCTTATATCAGTCATGAGCTCATTTCATTCATTCTTTATCCTTCATTATGCGCATATCATCTTCTTTCCAAAAATATCTGAATAAACTTTCATGGTTTCTAGTACCATTCAACATATACTTTCAAATACTTTAGGAAAGACAATAGTGTAACAATCCTTAGATGATTCTTTATCCCATATTACCATACATTATTCTTGATAAACATACAATCATTCCACTAACTTCTTAAACCACTGACTGAGCTTCATCAGTTCTTTCATCATATATTTCATTTATAGTCTCTTCATCATCATCCACATAAAAACTACCCATATGACCATGTGGATTATCTTAATGAGAATTTACCTTAGGGAATTGGTTTTCATAATGCCCATAAATTCCACATTTAAAACATCTAATCATTGTTGATGTCGTAGAAATACCATTATCCTTCTCCACGGTGTTAACTGATCCTTTTCCTTTTCACTTACTAGATTTGTGTCCTTCTTTTCCTCACCCAAAGCATCTTCCAGTTCCTTCGAAACATTTTCCTTGATTCCTCTTCCCACATGATTTACATGAGAGGAATTGACCTTTCTTTCCTCTATGATCATCGTGAAACTCCATCTTTTTCTTATTAGATGAGTCGGGATACATACCAAAGTTGAGATTTTTGATCATATTATGAGATTTAGGATTTGTAATAATAACAATATGTGGACATCCAAATCCAATTTCATTTGGTTGATCATGAAGAATATCATTCCATTGTCCATCATATCCTCTATTATCATGAATCTTCCAATTTCCAGCCATTTTCTAATACCCAAAAAGAATAGTGTGAGAGGAAAAAATCATAATCAAGGGGGATTACCTTCAATATCTAACATCATAAGTTTAATTATAATATTTTTACTGTAATTCTAGGAATATAAACTATACGAATACTTATCCGTAGGGACATCCCTAGACATACATTAGAAATATCTCTAGGGATCTCACTAAAGTTTTTGCATCCTAGTTTCCAAAGTTTAACTAATCCTTTCCTTTGATACCTACTATTGAAACCCAAAGCTTGATGTACATAGACATTACATTACTTTTGCGGAATACTTAATATATAACAAAAACATACACCAAAGGACCATAATAGTTTAGTGTCTTTGGAAACTCGGAATGTAATATTCTAATCATGGTGAAAGATCTTCATCATCTCCGATAAAGATCTTCCCCTTTTGGTTTTCTTACCTAAAACATTTCTTAAAATCCTGGGGAAAAGAAAACATATAAAGGGTGAGCTCAAATTCTCAGTAAGGGTAATCAAGGAGAAAATAAAACAAACCATATACATTTGAACTTAAAAACATGAACATAATGTTTACACATCAAAATATTGAGCAAAGACATAAATCATGGAAGTACGTAAGGAGTCTATCATAATGGAACATCAATCTTGATAAAATAGAATGGTAATAAATCAAGTAATTGTGGAAATCATTCAACACTTGGTATGATTTCCATATTAGCCAAGGCATTGCTGCCAAGACCATAATAGTGGAAAAAAGTCCCTTTATGAATTGAGTTCACTCCTCATTTCAGTCCTATATCACTGAACCGGATTAACATACCATTCTAGCCATGTAAATCTCATGAGATATAAATATTTACCCTATGCATTGGAGGAAAATTTAGGTCCCACCCATCTAATAATGAAATCATTCTTACTTGTGCCACAACATAAACATAAATCATTCATCTTAACCCAAAGAATAAAATGGGTTTCATAAACATCATCCCATCATAACATAATCCATATAAAACAAATGGATATTTGATCATATGAAAAGTTAAACATTGTAAATCATAGAGACATTATACTTTAAACATACACATATGAAATAATGTCATATTAGATGGAAAATGGTTATGATAAAACACTTGAAATGAATTCTTGAGGAATATATCCTTTCTTCTACAAAATCATTTTATTTTTACAAAATTCCTTGCAATATTAAAAGAAAATTATTTTTTTTGAAAATATTCATAAAATCTTGTATAGTTAGCTTCTTTAAAATGAGGCGTTATGAAACCGTAAAAATCCGTTCACACCGTATAAGTAAAAAAGTAACATTCTTCTCGTACTTTTATCGGAAAAGTCAAAAAGTTCCCTGTGTGGTAAACAAAAGTAAGATTCCTTAAATAACATGTTGTAAATTTAAAAAATGGGTAAAAAGGAATTTAAAAATACATGAAAACATTTTTTGAAAACATGGTAATGGATGATGACAATAACTCCAGTAAATACTTACAAATAAAAATCTCGGATAAGAACAAGATTGGAATAGTTATCCCTTACCTTATGTCTGATATTCTTCATATGAATCCGAACCTCATGTATAATGATTTAAATAATATCCTTTACTAATTATAGAATCATATTCATTGTTAGGATATCATATATGGTTTACTTATGACTTTATATTACCCGTTCTTTTGTAAATTCGATGTAAAAGCAGCGATTTGGGTAAAATCGTTTCATTTATTGTACGTGTTTCGACTTGTTGTTCTTGATACTATTACTTATATCCTAATTTGCTTAATTAGAGAATGTAAAACATGATTTATATATAATATATATTCATCATGTACATATATATATGAAAGATCGATAAATGTAATGAAATACACTATTCATGGAGATGATAGGACGTACGTACGCATGAACGCTATTCTCGATTCCTTATTGAATTGAATGGAATTAAGATGAAGACATACATATATATATATATATCCAGTATCTTTAT
The DNA here is from genome assembly GCA_963277665.1 of Viscum album. Taxonomy (NCBI): domain Eukaryota; kingdom Viridiplantae; phylum Streptophyta; class Magnoliopsida; order Santalales; family Viscaceae; genus Viscum; species Viscum album. The sequence goes on along the minus strand of OY728145.1, from coordinate 1,441,108,455 downwards.
TATGTCATATATTTCATTATTTTTCATTATATATACTTTATAATCATTCATGAATGGTTAACATGGAGAATGAATCTAATCGCGTTGTGGAGACGGTAGTCCGTACGTACGCACGAGCGATGATATCATTCCCATGATCGTGGAATTGTATTGAAGTGTATTTATAATATTCCAGAATCAATATCACTTTACAATAATCATATATAGTTATTTATTTACACCATTATACCCATCCATGTAATGTGGTGGTTGAAAACAGATTACACCACGGCGTGGAGACGGTATTCTGTACGTACGCACGCGCGGTGATTTCGTTTTCCATAGGATGGATAGCAGGTGAAATAATTTTTTTTCATATTTATAATAACATATCAGTATATAATTAATACTGATGTTATTACTTTATAATGATACAATAATATAATAAGAAGTAGAATAAGAAAGAAACTTGGGAGAATCAGAAGAAGATATTACCTCTTCTTCGACGCACCTCCTTTAAGACTCCCCTTAAGGAAGTAGAGTTGATATTTTGAGAAGAACAAAACCTCGATAATGTTCCTTGGGAAGTGGAGAAGAGAAATGGGCAGGGTTTTTCTAAGCTTAAAGGCTCAAAAGGGTGTGAAGAGAAGACGGAAGGGGTGACCTTTTTATAAGGGAGGAGAGGGGAACCTTTGGAAAAACATAAAAATTTATTTTATAATAAATTCATATTCAGTTTTTAATAGCTCAAAATTGATTTATTTAGAAGATAAGGTGGGGATGGGTCGAAATCCTCTCAACAAATAGATTTTATACAGATTTGGGTTATTATATTAACCTTATCTTTTAGTTTTAACTCGTAGTTATTTAGATTGACATTTACCATGTCACTTTTTATTTTTATATTATATAGTTAATAAACAAACCATATACATCCAAGAGACCCCCAAGTGGTCTATTGATGATACATATATCAGGATATATGTATCTTGGACGAATCATAGATTTTTAGGAATATAATAACAATTAATAATATAATATTTGTTTTAAAAACTATTTTATGTCAATTTTGACACAATTTGGTAATTGATTTTTGTGAAAATTATAACAGCATGATTAGTTCAAAAAAAGTTAATTAAATCAATACTAACATGTAATATTAACCTATAAAATTAGTGTAATTCATAAAAAGTCTCAAATTACATTTATTTGGGTATTTATAACATCAATTATTTTAATATTTCATTAATAAGATAATTACTGCATCATCATTGTGTCATAAATAAATTAAATTATTTAATGTATAAAAATTATAAATAAAATACCATTATGTTGTAAATATTTTTATATTTCTAATGAATATTTATAGTAGACTTTATCTTATGTATAACCCTGTATTTAAAATGATTTAGTTATTAAACGTGGATTTTAACTATTTTAACCCTTCTTTAAATAAATTAATAATAAATGTCCTAATCTAATCCAAGTGGACCTAAATGGTAATATTTTATTCCTAGGGTTGTTTTTGGTATAATTACACTTATCCAATAGAATTAGAACATGTGTTAGGGTAAAAAATAATATCATTTTTACCCTTAATTTTCTTATTTACTTTTAACCTTGGTAAATAAATGTAAAAATTTACTATTCACCAAAAATTATTTTCATCTCATTGAACCACATTTTAGTCCTTGATATTAACCTTTTCTCTCGGATTTTCGAAATTATACTCAGAGAAGCGGTAAAATTATGTTTTATGAGAATTTCCAAATTCTCCTAGGAGGTGGGTAAAAGATGATGAAAAGTCCAATAAAATTTCTATATATCTAAAATTATTATAAAATGACTCCAATGAATTACATTGAACTTATATAGGTATTATGTATCAATTTTTACATAAAAAAAATTTAAATAAAATAAATAATTATTTAAATAAAAAGTCTGTTTTTAAATAGTAACCGAGTGTTTTCAATATTCATCAAAAAATGAAAGTTTTCAGAAAAATACCAAAAATTCACTGTAGGCTAAATTCAATATTTAGAATCCAAAATGAAGTCCATTTGGAATGTTAAAATTTATAAAATTCCAAAAAGTGGGTATTACTATTCATAAATGCTTGTTTATATAATATTTTAATAGCATATCTTTGTTTAGGGAAACTCAGTATTTCATACAACACACGCTATCGTGGAAGGTCACAATTGCATGTAATGTAAGCCAAGTAAGGGTTTCGTGTAGTGCAAGACTCCTCTGTTATTGTGTATAACAAAATCCAACCATATTTCATTTATACATTGAATATATATATATACAGTCATTTTTGCGTAGAATGACTACTATCAAACGAACTTGAAATTGTGTGTAACACAATCCAAGAATAGTGTTGCGTATACTTCAAGATAATATGGTGTTGCGTATAGCACAAGATGATCTTGGTGTAGCATTCAACACATGAAATCAAATAAATTAAAAATAGTACTTATCATAAAATCTCAGGGTGTTACAGGTTTGGCTTGTCCTATTTGTAACATTGATTTTGAGACCAAACGGCTACCACATAGTAGAAAATGGTGCTTCTTATATCATCAAAGATTTCTCGATAAATCTCATAGATTTCAGCTGAACAGATTAAAATTTAATGGTTCCATTGATCGTAGACCACCTCCAAAGTGGTAAACTAGTTCTGAAATATTGACACAACTTGAAAATGTTGAAACAGAATTTGGGAAGCTTCATCATTTTAATGATAGCAGAAAATGGGTCTGAAGTGCATCGTCAAGCGAAATCGGAATGCAACAATGGAAAAAAAGTATATTATTCAAACTTCTATATTGGGAATTTAATTTTTTGCGGCATAATCTTGATTTGATGCATATTGAGAAGAATGTATGTGACAATTTGATTTTTCTCATTTCTTAATGAGCATGGAAATTCTAAGGATCATCTTAATACTCATAAATACTTACAAGAAATGAACATAAAATGCGATCTCTAGCCAGATGAGAATAAAAAGTATCCCCCGGAAATTTTTGCCATGAAAAATAGGGATAAAGATAAATTCCTTTGATTTTTAAATAATGGTAAGGTATCTTATGAGTATTCAAGTAACATCTCATGGTGTGTTGACTTGAATAATCGTATGTTACATGGATTGAAACGTCACGATTCCCATATTTTGTTACAAAAGTTACAACAATTGGAATTGTGTACATTATGACCTGAAACAATTACTACTCTTGTACTCCAATTCATAACATTTTTTAGAAAACTATGTGAGAAATCTCTACATTAATTTTATCTTTAAAACCTCCATGAGAGGTTTGTATTGTCCCTTTGTGTAGTGGAGATGATCTTTCCTCCGTCATTTTTTACTGTAATGATTCATTTAACTGATCATTTGGATGAGGAAGCTAAATTAGGAGGCCCCATTCATTATCGATGGATGTATCCAATTGTGAGGTACATTATTTATATTTTTTTCAGTTAAGTAAACAATTTTGGTACTTAATTAAATGATTTATTATGTTTATTTTATTTCACAGATATCTTGGGCATTTGAAATCAAACGTGAGAAATAAAGGTCAACCAGAAGGCTCTATTGCTGAAGGCTATTTGTCTTAGGAGTGTCTTACCTTTTGTTCCTGATACTTAGATGATATTGAGACAAGATTTAATCAAGTTGGATGTGTTGATGACACATTGAATTGTACTCAAATACATCAGAAATCCAAAATACTTCCTCTTATTGGCCGATCTTTTGGGAGGACCTCAAATGTGACACTGACGGAATTGGAATTATTACATGAACAAAGATATGTGATGATGAATAGTGAAATTGGAGACCAATTTATTTAAGATTTGAGGATACAAACAAAGAGACGAATGGGAGGCCGACCATGAAATTAGAAAGATATAAGGAAAGCTATTAATAAAGAGCTTGTAGAATAGTTTGCACAACGTGTCAGTTCATAAATATTGTAATAAGAATGAATATTAGTTTGACAAATACATTTTGTAAATATAATAAAGTATATTTCTTTTTTTAGATCATGAATACTGATACTCGAGTAGAGGTGTTAGAATATTTGATGTTTCTTGCTAGATGTCCGCTAAAACTAGTTAGAATGTTCGACGCTTATAATGTGAATGGGTTTAGATTTCGTATAGTCGATCGAGAAGTGGGTTTGAAAACACAGAATAGTGGTATATTTACATTTTCTGAAGTGGAATACTACAGAAAGATACATGATATTATTAAATTAAACTACCACAAACTTTTTTCTATTTTTCATTCAAATGTGAATGGGTCGATATTTTCAGAGGTGTTAAAAGAGATTCCTTGCAATTTACTTCTGTGAACATCCCTCTCTTGATGGATTTTGGTGATCATGAACTGCAAGATCCATATATCTTAGCATCGTAAGAAAAAATGGTATATTATGTGAATGATGTTTTTGATGAAGGGTGGAGTGTAGTTGCAGACGTAATACAAATAGATTTTAATGATATGGGTGATGAAGTGGATAATTTGACCTCTGAATTTAAATTTAATCAACAACAGGAAGCCGAATTAATTTTCCATCATGATATTGAAAATATTAGTCTAGCAAGGATGAATGAAGTGGATGAAGCATTGGAGTAGTAAAATGACATGATTGAAGGGGAAATTTATTGTTTGTACAATTATTTATTTATTAAGCAACCACTTGTTTCATTTATACAGTTATTCATTTTCATTGTTATATATATTTTGTCTGTTAGTACTGGGAAACTATTATCATTTTTAATTATTTTAGCATTTTTTTTTTTTGAAATATCTATTCTAAACTTAATTTTATTTGACTAAATGACAGGAATGCAAAAGAGGAAGCGGTATATTATTTTATCTTGTTCTGTGACAGATGAAGATCCATCTGGCTCCATCCCCATGACATCTGAGGCACCATCTACCTACACTCTAGCACCATCTCCCCCTTCACCATCTCTCACACCATATATGGAAGTCCCATTAGAGGGTGAGTCGTCGACTCCCCCTTCATGAGCCTCATTAGTGGGGTAGTGACACGACCATTCCAGTTCATCACGAGCGTACTAGAGTGTCATTGTCATAGGCACAAATTTTAATTAAATACATTTATAGCATTTTGTTTATACTAATTATTTTCTCATTGAAGATGAAAAAAATAAAACCGTGGAAAAAACATAAATAGTGCAGATGTTTGGAATATTATTGGAGAAAACATAGTCATGCCATTTGATTCTTATACGGTCCCAACAGATGACTTCGCGGGGTTACTTGGCCAAATTCAAGGGCACCTGGCAGCGGAGCCCATTTCCCTTCCTTTTTCATATGATGATTGGAGAAATATGCCTCCAAGCTAGAAAAATGATGTTTTTGATTCTGAAATAAACTTCAATTTTATACATTATCGTTTAATTGAATGTCATGTTACTAATATATTCAAAATGAATTTATGTATACATATGTTCTTCCACTTTACAGATGTTGATGTGATAGCATGGAAGTGGATGTTGAAAAATCTAGGTAATAAATGGAAATATTTCAAATGGATATTGTGGTGTCATTTCAACGATACCTCATTGACTGTGAAAAAAATGTATGAGAAGCTACCCAGTAGGGTACCGAAAGAACTGTTGAACGTTTTTGTTGACAGACTACGTGATGAGAGGCGGATGGTATTGAAATATATATTATTATATTATCCTCATTTTAAATTTATACATGTATATGGAGAGTACATGGAATTGAATACATTACTATTGGATTTCATTTTATTTATTTTAGGATCTCTCAAGAAAGAATGCTTCAAACCAGGCTAAGCAAGTCATCCATCACACTGTGGGCTCAGAACGCTTTTCTAGAAGCCGAACGACATTGTTAATCTTTTAATTAGATTAAATATTTATAATACAGTATTATCTGTTTAATATATTGAATTGTTTAATTATATTTCCTTAATACAGTCATAGAGTTTAGGGCACGAAGCATCCCGAACAGAACTGGTGTTTGATGTTCATAAGAAATCTGATGGAAGTTTTTGTAATGCGCCAGCTAAAGAAGTTGGGGTATAAAGTCAATTTTTTTATTATAATAACTTATTATAATTTATTAATATGGTAGTATATATTGATATTTTATTTATATGTAAAAATTAAAGAACTATGGGATGCCAATCCTGCACAGTCCTACTCAGTCTCCCAAGATGACCCGGTTGCTAAAGTCCTTGGCTAGGAGCATCTGGGTAGAGTGTGCGGGATGGGTTTGGGACCCATAACCATCTGAGGTTTTTTGCAGGCCATCTGGGATAGCAACTGCATCTACTCCTAGATTTAGTCAGCCCATACCTGAAGATGCTCATAAAGAGATTTTTTCTCTACGAAACATAGTTCACCAGCAAGGGGATCAGATATCTTCTTTGCAGAAAGAGTTGATTGAAATACGTCAGCATATGAGAAGATATTACCCCGGTGGTAGTGCATCGACCAGTGGTATGCAGGTAAATCACAAAAAATCAAAATTATTTAGTTCTCTAACTTTCATTAGTTTTATGTTTTAATATAAATATGCAACCTTATTTAATTTTCAATATAATGTTCTTACAGGTGACAACAGAAAGTGGTGATGTAGGTGGCGAGGGTGACGATGCATCATCGGACCATGAGTAATCGTATTGTTCTTGTGTTGAATAAATATTGGAATAGTTGGTTTGTATATGTAACATTTGTGGCACATAGTTTCCACAAAACATTTTCATGTCCTAAATGTTTCATGATTTATCTTGTTTCCTTTTCAGCATTTTATTGATTTCTGATGTTTCTTTTTATGTCATGATTTTTTGAGTGTAGTATACATCATTCCATTTAGGCCTGTATTTGAATTGGTAGTAGATATTTTGGATGACTATAAGTTACACCCATTATTGATATGTTGATCAAATTGGGTCATTTCAGATGTTATACTATTTTGAATTTGAACTATGTAATATTCTCTTATGTTGAGGGGGTTTTACTATTTTTCTGTGGTGAGAGGGTAGTGGATTCATCCACACCTATTTCATACTCAATAGAATCATGTTTCCCAACATCAATTGGGTTAACATTGAAGAAATATATTAATGTCATACCACCAATAGGAAACACATATTTGCCTTATAAGAGGGATATCATTAATTTCTGTGTGATCCCGTAGGTTGAATGATACTGGAGATGACCATGAATAAAAAATGTTAAAAATTTACCCCAACCATGTGGGTTATGTTTATTCATTGTAATTTTATAGTTACAAACGCCACTTAGGATAGATTCTGATGCTTTTAGATATTAGAGCATTGTGACCATCCCTAGTATATTATCTAGATATTCTAATGGGACTCATGGGTGTTTAAACTAGTTTGGGTATAAATATACTATTGAGTGTCATTGGTTGGATATCACCACTGGGATCAACTTTTAGATGCTTGAGTATAGACAATAGGAAAAAACACCCTATATATCTTCTTGAGTAGTCAAGGTCACATGTTAATAAAAATAACTATAGTGAACATGATACTCATAATGAAGTTCTAAGGTGATTTTTCTTTATGGTGGAAATATTTATACAAATAAATATGATAAGAGAAGAATGTGTTCTCATGATCTATTTAAAGGATATAAAAAGGTTGGATGTGAAATTATAGACCAATTGTTTTTCCATAGAATATATTTAGTTGGACAACCTGTGGGGAATTATTCCCTATAGATTACCATGAGTGTCATATAATGTCTGGATAGATCCATTTAGATGGTATTCCTTAAATAAGGTGTGTACCATCATGCAATCATTTTAAAAGGGTAGGAGACAATGTATGTCTAGTTATGGGGAACATATATTCTTGGAAATTGACTCCTATGTATGACATAACTATTGCTTTCATGCCTCAGCTTTGTGTTCATTATGGGTACTCTCATCTTGTTTTTGGTCTTGAACATAATTGGTGCATTTGGTGATTCAATTTTAATTGAAGGATATGATGATGGTTTTAAAATGGAAAAACATTGAAGAACCCCATCAATACATCATCAAATGTAAGAGTTCATAGTTTATCAATCCAATTCCATGTTAATGGATTCATATTAGGTTATCTATTTTTTGATGAGTGCCTCCAATGGGATTCCATGTATATGATTATTTGGTATGGATGTCCTTTTAGAACTAAATTACAATGAAAGGTGTTCATTAGTGATTCATATAATATAGATTCTTCAAAATAGGTATTGGTAAAAGGTGTGAGATTTTGGGATCATCAAATATTATTTGGGTGGAATTATTTGAATTATTGGATTCCCTTATAGGTTTATGATTTTTAATGAATAATATCAAAATAATAGTGTTTAACGAGTTACCCGTATTCCTATGATATCTCTGAATCTGTGTAGATATGAAAATATATGATTTTTAGGTTAATCATACATATAATACATGTTTATGACTCATTTTTTTAAGGCCACATAGTTAGGAAATTATTCATTTTTTCCATACAAAGAGGTCGTAGGTGTTTACATTGTTAGGATCAGGCCCTTACGATGAGCATTATATGAATCTCTATAAATAGAATAATAACACACATAGTTTATTAATGATTAGTGGGATACATCATACCATTTATGTTAAATTTAAATAGAAATATTTCAAGAATCTTAACTTCTTGTGAAGGGTAACACTTTGTGAAAGGTACCTAGAAATAGATAGTGTTTGAATTTATCATGAGTTTCCATTTTAGTTTCATCTTGGTCTTCAATGACTAATTTGGAGATGGTATGGTTGTGGATTACACATATTAGAGGGCCCATATATTTTTTTCAACATCATATATGTTGGCATGATGATAATGGATGAATTCTTAAGAGTCTGGGGCATACAACATGAAGGTGGATATGATATTGTGATACAAGGAGGGGTATCTAAAATTAAGGAATATATAAAAAATCTAATACTAGTTTCTTTAACTATCGTATTTTGTAAAAGTTATTCATATTATTCTTATCGCATAAGAATAATAGAATATTTCATGATGTTGGGATTGAACCTCGCAGGGTAATATATTGTATCCTAGTTAAGAGGAATAAAATACAATATAATTGAAGGAATGCATTTTAAGGTAATGTGACATGATTCATCGTAGATAAAAATTGTGTTGAAATGACATGTGTAATGAATTTTAGAGTCATCATACCAGGTTTAGAAGGTTATTAATATAATGTATCTCAATAAGTATTTTAAATTATGATCAAATAGAACATAATGTTTTTGTGTACCATGATTTTTTTATGAAATATGTTAATAGAAGATTAGTTGTGTTACATAAAAGTGAATAATATAGTATTATGTGGGACTAACACATGAGCTTGTCTAGGACACCTGGTATAGTAGATGTGTGTGGTGATAGTATATTTGGGGTATTAAACTAAGTAGGAGGACCACACATGGTAAATCTAACTGTTTTTTACGCTCACTCCCTATATGGGAACACCGACACACATGTTGATCTAATGTTTCATTTTCAAGTGATATATATTATGGTGGATCAAGAAGGATCAGCTAGATCTAGGTTTGGAGAGTAGTCAAATAATGGACCTATTTTTTATAGTTGATTCAATCATATTTTTTTCAATTTATTCTATACTGATTTCCAAGGTTGATGTTTCTTGTTGTATGTTGGTATGTACAATATGGTTCATTATTATATAAAATGTCAATGTTTACTTATTTTTTTTCAATTTATTCTATACCGATTTCCTTGGGTGATGTTTCCGGTTTCTGTTGGTATGTACAATATGTTATTTCTACTTTTATTTGTCTTTCAGGGCAGTGGTGCAGTAGAAGAAGTCTTTTTTTTCTGGTCAGATTTTTGCGGTTGTTTAAACCGCCGCTAAATGTACATTGGCGGCAGTTTAAACCGCCGCTAAACTATGATAACCTCCGAGAAATGTAAAAAAATTACATTTCGCGGTGGTATTAACCACCGCTACCAATTCGTATCATAGGTGCTCATTCCTCGGTGGTTCTGGTGACTTCAGTGACAGTTTTACGACCGCTGGATTGGAGTTTATTCGGGGAGGTTATAACCACCACGAATAAACTGATGTCCAGGGCTCGTAAAAACCGCTGATAAACTCAGTAAAACCTCTGTGAAATGATGCATATACAATTCTTTCCATAAACCGCCGAGAAAAAAAAATAACCACTGCTAATATATTGGTGAATCCGTATTAGGTGGCAGTTTATAGAAACCGCCGCCTAACCATTTAGTGTCAGTTTAAACCGCGGCTAAACGCAAAAAAACCACCGCTAAATGAAGATTCTCTTGTAGTGAATTATTTAGAAAATTAAGACATCATTCTAAAGAGACTATACATAGAAAAAGGCTGAGTCACCATATTTGAGTCACTGCTCATGTGTCACCACTCCGGTAACACTGTTCAAGACATAGTCATTTCATCATTTATCATTTAAATTAAAAATTATTACCAACGGTAATATTTGAGTTGTTTAATGATACTGGAATAATAAATGATATTTTATACATTTTTTGTAAACATTATGAGGTACATGGTACCAACATGTGAAGAAGATCACACACCTTGTTTCCCAAATGAAAAAAATATGAGATTAAATAAAATGTGGTGTAGGAGAAAATTCATATACAAGATGTGACACACATGGCTAAGTATAACATATTCACACCAATACTTCTAGATGCTATGAAGGATAAAATTGATTTGAACCAATGAGTTTGAACATCTATGTAGAAAAAAATTCTACTGAAGTGGATTCATGAAAATCAATTCATCTCAATAGAAACCAGTACACAGTACATCAATGACACTTTATTTTTTGTGTCTATTTTCTAGAATTGGACTCGAGCTTCAGATATTCTTTACCCATAGAATCCAGATGCATCATAAACATCACATAGATCATTTTACACCCTTTCTCATTATTTATTCTTTGATGGGAATAATTGTTTTAAATTCCAAGAAATGTGTGTGTCTATAGTATAACCACACACTATCTCTTGTACCAAGTTAGAGGATACAAGATATCATCACTCACTCATATTTTTACAGCTTTTTAAACCCACAAAAATAGAGGAAGATATCCATGTGTGACTTGGTTAGTTTCCCATGTATAACTATGGTAGAGGTCCAATTTGACTTGGACATTATTGTATGCTGTTATAAACCTCGATCCAGGGTGTGGATCAAGATTATTAATATAAACATCATTACGGTGGGTGATAACCATGTTTAGAGTATTGGGTCTCTTCTTGAGACCGAAACTATTTTTTTACTCTATAGTGTTTAAAAAAATTCTCTTCTTTTACTCATATTTCAAAAAACTAAATATTACATTGATAGTTTATCTTAGTTAGTGTTAATAACTGTTTTTTATTTAGAAAATTTATTTAAAATCTTATATATATATATATATATAATTCAATATATTGTAACTAAGAATTAATTAATCTTTTATGAAATTAATTGAATATTAAAAACTTTTATAAATCATCATCTTTGGTTAACTTGGTTATTTGTACATTAATTGGCAGACTATGAATCAATATTTTAAAAGGGAATTTTGAATAGGAACTCAATTCACCCCTCTCTTTAGTTTTTTACTCCGACCAACATTTTATCTTTTGTTATTCTCATCATTGATAAGCTATCAGGATCTTCTCAACCCAAGGCATATGTCACTTCTATCACCTTCCAATGTTAGTAATGTATTGTGCAGTCATAATCATTAATATACTAAAACCACTAATAAATATCATATTCAACTATATCGATGAGAATATATACATTATTTGTTTCATATATATATACACATAAAACCTTTTTTGTAATGCTAATTCCTCTAGTATATAATGTAAACTTTTCCATAACTATAAATCATATGATGGGTAATTTTTCTCAAGAAAATTAAATTTTCATTAGGTATAATCTGACACTATATCATTCTACATGGGACTGAATCACATACCACTCTTTTCTGAATAAATATAGATCACAAAACCTTTTCCACTATAAGGTTATATATTCAAAGGTATGATGATTAACCTTCGGTTTAGTTGCATAAAATATTATTCACATTAATCAGTATTGAGAATTATAGATTACTTCTAAGTTCACCTGATGAGTGGATTATAATGTTATGATAAATTATCTTCAATGGGATTATAATATCCATCAATATCATGAGTAATTGGATCTCTATCATAGTGGTTTTCCTAGGCTATTTTTCAATAACTTCCATATTTTCCAGATTCACAACTATACCATCACTTGATACTAGATTACACAAAAATTTATCTTTTTGTATCCAAAAATCACACTTTGTATATTATTTAAACAACATTTCCATCCTTCAGTTCATTATTAAAATACCCAAGTGATCTCTATTAATAGGACAACTCTTTTAACATATAAGAGTTGCTTTTATAAAAACAACCACAAATTGATCAAGGTAACCTCTAATGTATATGTTCAATAAATCTATGATGATAACATGAGTATTATTAATAAAGAATTATATCACTATACCTTCATAGAGTCTATAATCATACAAAATTTTTTCATTGATATATCCTCTTTATGGACCATCAATTAATGGAATCATGAATTAATGTAAACATTTTAATTGTATTTTTCTCCATACATTTGATCAAATAAGTCATCAATATGAGGTTGAAGATAATTATTCATTATTCTGATCTAATTAATGAAAAGTCACATTGATCTATCTTTATTACTCCCAAAAATAATGCATTTACCCTATGGGGGCATTCATTCCAGATGAATTTCTTTTTAGTATTATTCTAATCTTGGAATTAAGTGTACAACCATATATGAATCCAATTGAAAACATATCATCATGATTCATTGGAATAATCAGAAAAACATCTAAAATAACATAAATACACTCTAGCATAATAGGAATATCATTAATATTGATATTAACCAAAACCATCTACGATAAACAACCATTTTGAATAGGAATAAAAACCGCTAAAATATAATAAATTTTTGTTGTAAATTCATATTTTTCATTACACTGATAGATAATCATAGGTGGGATTAAAATATAAAAGACTTTATTCCTACCATTTTAATTAATGTGGGATTTATTTAATGAAATTAAATCCACTCCTAAGATATAATAAAATCCAACCAGAAGTAGAATAAAATGATTCCCTTGAAACACATTCCAAAGAAATTGCATCAAATAAGAATCATAGATATGAGATGAAATCATAGTAACTTTATTGATTTTGATTTCAAATTCAACATCTAATAATTTAATTGGTACTACGATAGCCCTAGAAAAATTTATAAAGGAGTGGGTATATCCAATAACAAATAAAAAATTATATGTTTTATAGTTTATTGTAATGGTCCAGGCCCACCTGATTCATTACGTTTCTAATTATGGTGTTTTAGAATCCCTGGGTGTATGTCCTAAGGGCGGCATGCCGATGAAAAGATGTCACATTGGTTTCACCCATCGGTTTCACCGATCAGGGTGACAATAATCGGTGTGCCACCGATCTGTGTGTCATTGATCGGTGCCGCACCCGATCAGTGCCACGAGTGGCTTGTTGGGTTTTTCCTTCCCAATTTTCTCAAAATGCCACTATTTATTCTTTTAATTTTTTTAAAGTGGGTTAATGTTGTTCTAAACCCCAAAAACAATGTTTGAAATCCCCCAAGGGTAGGAGACCCGCAACAAACACCTTTTTATATCTTTAAATGAAATCCTTTAACGCACAACTATTTTGGAAAACTCTCTGATAAGAATTATGAAATAAAAATTAGTTTCACTGTGTGTAAATGTAAAAATGCGTGTTGAAACCCCAATACACCTTTAAATCCATTCATGATATCATATCTCGTAATTCTTGGACCTCGCCTTTTTTTCATGACAATTATTTCATTATTCTTCTAGGATAGTATCTTTTCTTTTCATTTGTGCATTTGGAGTCTCCCTTCCTGACACTAGTGGTACACCTGTGTTGGAGGCTCTCCTTCTTGTTCTTGGAGTCCTCGCAGTTCTTCCCATTCTTGTCGCACATCCCATGTTCTTGGCATGTGGAAAAAAACTTTGATCTTTGATCATACAGGTAGGGTTCTTCCTTCATATCCCTTACTGTGTATCATGAGGGGTTGGTATGATAATGTTTCCTATAGGGATGGACGAAACCAATCCGTAACGAATATGATAAATGAAAATTTAACTAATGGATGGGTGGGTTTGATTATGTCATTGTACAATTTTTTCCTTTTCTATATATTGTGAATTGTGAAGGTTTATTTCCATTGAAAATTATGGTCATTGGTGGTCCTTTCTTTTGCACTAAAGAACATCTATTTTTCTGGATATTTCTGTTATTTAATGGCTATAACATGGAATCTGGTTAATCACAAAAACTCAGTTGATTAAATTGATGCTATATTAATAAGAATATTTGTGTGGTCTCCCTATTTAACCAAGCAGAAGAATGAAAATTAATGAAAGGTTTGTTTTATTTTGAAAGCTCCCTTACTCTGTCATGGTATCATGTGTGGTTGTTTTTTTGTGGTTTAGGGGTTACATGGATGGGGATGGGATCCCATGCTATTTTACAATTTCTAGTTTGTGAAACTAAGGCTGTGTGGGGCCATATATTGGGGCTTTTTTTTGTTGCATTACATTGAGGGATCTCAAAGAGCCCTTTTGTAGTTGTGACCTTACAAGAGAACATGGTGAGAATGCTTAAATTACTTCTTGGGGGTTTTTACTTCCATTCCTTATGGAAATTCTTGTTAGTCACCTGTAGTGTAGAATTATTTAAATGGATCCACTTGAATGTATTTACAATAATGCGCTCAAAGGGGATTTGTTTTTCAGTAAAGAGTTGTGGCCTGGTTGTGGTTATTATGCTTTTCATGAATGAATAGTGACTATGGTTTTTGTGTATGTCCTAGTTTTGGAACCCCTAGTTTGGGATGAGTTCATGTTTACTAGTATTTATAACTTATTTCTTATTCTTCTTATTCACACCCATCCATGTTGAGCACTTCGTGTCGAACACGCGCATTTCATGGGGGTGTTTTTTCAAACACTCATATGAGTGGCAGGTTATTAGATCATTTCTAGCTCCCTTTCCTGAGTAGACCAAGGTTCTTATGGTAGTATGTGATGGTATGGGGTCCATATTTAGCTCATGATTCATTGGTTTTGGTATGTTGTGGTGGTTGGACCATGTGTGTGCATGAAGTTTATTTCCCAAGTGACTTTGGGACGAGGCCCAGGTGTCTTCGGGCATGGAAGTAGTTTTTATAGCCCATGTGTCATTGGGCATGGTAGTAGTTGTTCCCGAATAGGTGTCTACTGGTGTGGATACATGTGGTTGTTGTGGCCCAAGTGTTTGTAGGTGGGATATGTGGTTGTTGTAGCCATGGTGTGTGTAGGTAGGGCATGGCAGTGGGACTATGTAATGAATAGTGGGGGAGGTGTGATGCATAGGATGTATTCAATAACTAGTGGGAAAGTTTTTTGGGGTACCCCAACATAGATGTGTTATTACTATTACATTACATGACTTGCATTATTTGTGGAGTGTAACTAGGTGAGGTTTTCGTGGATAGTTTCCTTTATAAGTGCTTCCGTTATGTCCTTCTCTCACATGGCATTAGAATTCCTCCCCACTTGTGAACTTATGAATTTGGTTTTCCCTAATGAGTATACCTATATACCCCCCTATGTATATAAAACTACTTTCAGGTTTCTAGAAGGACTTCGAGGACTTCGTGGGACACTATTAGCTCAGACGTTGGGACCGTTAAAATTTTTTCATTTCCTTTCTTTTCACACTTCTCATTAGAGTTTTCTTTTTTTTAAACTTATTATTTGAACATTCATATGGGAATGGATTGTTTTTTCTTTTCCTTTACTTCCTTCTTTCATGTTTTTTTGGGAATTTATATCTTATCACTTGATCCTACAAAAAATAAAGGGAAATTCTTTCTATATTATGTGTGATTCTACAACCTTAGTGTTAGTCACCACTTTGGGGCCTATTGAAGGTGGGTCTTGAGGGACATTATCTCTCCATCAACCTTAGGAAAGAAGGTTTTGGAAATATTCTATACATCTCCTCATTTGGTGAAGGTGGGTCATGATAGAATAATATCAAATGAATTTTGAGGAATTGTATAGAGTTTAGAGTTAGGAATAGTGAGGATTAAATGGAATGGTAGGTCAATAGTGGTAGGAAATCTTGGCGAGTGAAATTGGCCAGGGAAGAACAGCTAGGAAACAAGATTTTAGGGCCCATGTGATCCGATGCAATGACTATGGACATACCGAATGGCCAAATGAGGCTACACTGATTACAGGATAGTGAACCAAAGAAAGGTACGTTCATCATAATAACTTGTTTTATTGTGTGTTATTTGTGTTCAGGGAATTTAAATAATCAAAAATATTAAAAAAATTAAAATAAGTCCTATACACTACACATTCATAGGCATTCCTTGTTTACCTTACAACTATGGAAACAGGACGAAAAACGTGATTAGTTCAGGCGATCGGGGCCTAGGAGGAGGATCTGGAATATCAATGTAGGACTGATCGAGAGGTGTAGGATGACATGTGGAAGAGGATGCTTCATACCTTCTAGTGGCATACCCTCCAGAAGTACAAGGGCAACATCTCAGACAAGGAGACAGAGAGCTGTCTCGAGGAGCTGGTGATAGCTTTCAGCTTGATCCGGGCTCGGACAGAGTATGGGGTTCCTCTAGAAGTAATCCAAATTCAAGGATCAGTGCTTAAGTGGTGGATTTTATATCTCAGGGAGAAGAGGTAGGTTGAGGATTCATGGACAGACTTCAAGAGGGAGTTCCCGGTGGAATTCCTTTTTTCCACAATGAAGGCGGAGAAGAAGCTAGATCTACTCTCCCTATAGCTGGGAATCATGTCCCTGAGTGTAACGCCCTGACCCCAGTTACCAAGAGCTGGTGCATTATTGCGTAACATTGGCATGATCACAAAAGATCAAGTCTCGATAGACCGATTAGTTTAGTAGCCTTGGAAACACTAGATACATTCCTAAATGTTACATTACATAATAAAGTGAAAAACTACACTAACATATTCTCCATTTTACACACTCATATCCCCTTCATACTATCCCGGCAGGTCATTCCTAAAATAATGCTTCACATCCTGGAAAAATTAAAACATTGAAAGGGGTGAGCTCAGATGCTCAATAAGGATAACAATATAGTGGAATCTTTCATAAATAAACATTAACATTTAAGGAAATGTATAACTAAAACAAAAGCCTTCTTAATCTTGAACATCATTATAATATGGAAAAAATAAAATTGAATAATTCCATTTACTTACTCACATGGATATTCTACTAGTCGAATAATCCCATGCAACATCAATAACCACTTTCATAGTGATGGAATGCATAATGCCAGACTATCATAACCACGTAGCCAAGGCCTCGTGCCAAGACCACAAATAAGATTCTGTCAAGGCCTTCTGCCAAGACACTAGTTTGTCTCATGAGACCTACCGATGCATCTGGGAGCTATAGCGGGCTCCACCCGTCACTTATTAAGTATGAGGCATTCCTCATATGAACATGTTTAAACATATCATAAACCATAACATAATTGTATCACATAAAATATGCATAAAGGAAACATAATATTTCCACACTTAAATCACAAGATATCAATACAACACATTGATATAATAAAAACATTATCAAAACCATTTTCAATACCAAAATAAAAGAAAAGTAAAACATGGTATTTTTTTCTTTTAAAAAAAATTATGGCTTATAGATGAAGCTGAAACTCAAATAATAGTCACGACGGCAGAGAAGTCATTTTCACCGCATACATAAGAAAAAACATTCCTTTTGTCATTTAGTAAAAACTCTTCGTATAAAAAGATTCCCTTTGAATAAAAGTAAAAGTCAAAGGGGGTTTATACACGGTATAAATGAATGTTGTGTATAAAACCAAATATGCCTCAATGAAAGGAGATTGAGACGAAGTCCTTACAAAGATCATTTTTAAAATAAAATTGATCTATTATGTGTATTTACTATAAGTACACATTAAGAAAGTACAAATACAAGATAGGACATAATAATATCATGACATAATTTGAAAGTATGAGATTAACCGAAAGAATGGAAATTGGGTTAAGAAATACCCTTACCTCATGTCCGACTTGACTCGACCGTTCTTTAACCTCCTGAATAATAAACTAGAGTTAATTTATAATCACTTAAAAACATTTTTCAAGTTTATTATTCCTTTTATATCACTTATTACCATGTTATGAACATTATGTAATTATTTATGTTAATAACGGTCGTTTTTTCGATATTTGGTACTTGAGTCAAAAATAAACTTCTTATATTTACACATTGTTCATGTGGTAATATATCCATAATTATATTCATGATTTATATATCATATAAGTAATATATATCTAGTATATAAATTCATTTATAATATTACATAACATTTATAGGTAAGAAATGAAATGCATCGTTCATGGAGACGGTAAGCCGTACGTACGCATGAACGCTACTTTCATTTCTATTTCATATTTAATGGAATGAAGTTATAATTACATAAAGGTATAATATAATTCCAGTACAATATAATGTATAATACCATTTACTCCATCCATTATACATCCCCCATATGGCATTAACGATTCAAATCACTTTGAGGGGGCGGTAGTCCACACTTCCTAAAATGAAATTATCACGTTTACCCATAATGGAAATCATAAAGTATGCCATAAATGAGAAATACAGAAGCATAAGTAAAACATAAAAATAATATATATATCATATATGAAAATAGTTTCATCAAAATGGCCACCATTAGAGGTGTTAAAATAATATTAAACAATCATCGTTTCGTGAGGCAGTATTTCGCCACCCACAGAAACAGTATGTTCTTTATCCATTAGACGAAGGTGTGTGTAAGTGTAAACCAAATAAATATCATAAAAAAATCCTAGTATATTTTAGATACTGGATTTGTTACAAAAGAAAGGAATAAAAAGAGCTTAAGGGGTTGGAGAAGCAAAATAAAACAAAACAACATTAGAGAAGACATTACCTTAAATCGGGTAACTCTATTTGATTTGAGCCAAAGGCTTCCTTGGGAAGACTTCTGCCAAAAGTGAGGATTCTAGGAGTAAGGGAGGGAAGTTGACAGAGTGTTTGGGTAGAAGTTGGCCAAGCCAAAAGGCTTTGATGGTGTGAGTAAGGTGGTAGTGGTGGGGGCCTTTTATAAGAGGAGAGGAGGGGCACTCTTGGAAAGATTGAAATGTTACATTATTATGAAATGATTTTCGGATTCTAAAGGTCCCACAATGATATATTTCGAGGATAAGGTGATAAGGGTTCTAAATATTCCCATCCAATGGGTTTTTGACAAGTTTAAGCCTTATATTTTACATTATCATCTCATTTTATTTAAATCATTAATTAATGAGGTAATCGCTGCATCATTATGGTGTCATAAAAAAATTAATTAATTTAATGTCTAAAAATTATAAAAAAAATATCATGATTTAGGAAATCTTTTTTTTATTTCTAAGGAATATTTATAGTAAAAAATATGACTTTTATAACCCCATTTAGAAATTGTTTTAGTAAAATAACTTATGTTTGTGACATTTTTATTTTAACTTTAAATAAAAGTTTTTTATGTCATTTTCCTACCAAAGTGGCTACATGGGGTCACCAAGATGACCCATGGATTGTCTTGGTCGTCCATGACTCATAAAATAGGGTAGGAAAAGTGTAAAGTTATTTTCATATTTTTATAATATCATTTTTACTTTAAATTTCACCAATTACCTTTAATCGCGATTAATTAGTCTTAAAAGTTACTCTTCACGAAAAAATTATTTTAATCCCATTGAACCACATTTTACTTCCTAATGACAACCATGTATGTAGGATTTTGTAAAATCAAATCACATAAGTGGTAATGTTTCATTTAAACGAAAAATCAGTGTTTTAACTACCACTTAGTGGTTTCACTATTCATCAAAATTTGATGTTTTTCAGAACAATGCCAAAATTTATCTATAAGCTATAATTGATATTATAAATTCAAAAATGATTTCTATTTTACAAAATTCAAACATATAAGTTGCATTAATTAATTTTATAATTAATTCCCGCTGTCACAACAAATAGCGTGTTTTTAAGAAACTATATATATCAAAAAATTGACAATTGTTTATGTCAAATTTCCAAGTGAAATTAATTCTAATGAACACCATTAGATGAAATTGTAAAAATATATTATAATTATACTCTAAAACCACTCAATAGTATAATTTATCACTATAAATTATTTTGATTAAAAAAGTTGTTTTAAGTATTTTTCACTATTCATAATAAATTGTAAGTTCTCAGAAAATTATAAAAAATTTAACTTAGGATAATTTCGATATTTCGAATACAAAAATGAAGTTCATTTTGAAATATAAAATTTATATAATTTCAAAAAGTGGGTATTACTATTCATAACGGCTACTTTGATTGGTCGTGGTGTGTTAGATTCTCGAACTTGCATACAATGCAAGCTATTGCATTATTGATAGAGAAGCGTATCGTGGAAGCTTGGGGTGTTACATTCTCCCCTCCTTCAATAAATTGCGTCCTCGCAATTTGAAATTTTTCTTTGAAAGTAAAAGGTTGAAAATAGAAAATACTTTTTTGGAAAACCCACATCGGAAATAAGGTTAATAAAATTTTGCCTTAATAAGAGGGAAATGGAAATAAAAAAGTCACAACCAAATTATGATCTCGATAAGGAGAACATTTGTGGAAATTAGAGATATATAATTGGAGGGAAAACGTAAATATTTGTAGGGAGTGATTGGGGTTATAAATCCCAAACAAGTGTAAAATTGAGGGCCTCAGAGCCTTCAATCTATGTTCATTTAAAATATTATCAGTTCAACAAGACATAAGGTATTAGGATAACACATTTTTTGTTTTAATATCCATTTACTAAAGTTTAAGAATTAATTTATTCATAGAATAAGAGATAGGTATATATATATATTCTTGACATGTAGAGCTTCAACCTATAACTAATTTCTACCACAAACTCATCTTTCACTCAAAAAAGATAATGGAACTCAAAAATATTATATTTATCCTAATCGTACAAGGTTCAAAGTATTAACACATACCATTTATATTAGGAAAACTATTCTGTAATAACCAGGGACTTCCTGTAGGCTAGTGGTAGGTAATAAAGGCATGTCGCACTGTGGTTGTGGGTTCGATTCCTGCAGCTTTGTCCGACGCGACGGGTTTTTCCCCACCCTGCATGTTTTCCATTTCCTAAAAATAAAGTATTATAATATTCAAAAAATAATCGTCAGAAATGTTTTAACCTTAAACAATACTATTCAAAGTTCAACTTAATCCATCACAACCTTTATAGTTATCCAAAATACCTCTGTCCAGACTTTCTCTAAAATGTCCTTAAATTCCAAAATCAATTGCAACAGTAGATTCCCTAAACAAAGTAAGGTTTCTCTTATTTTCACATACTGAAAATATGATTACCTTCATCATATTAAAACCTTAATGAAAACAACAAGTACTACAGTACAATACTTATATATATCACATTATTCTTATAACCATAATCTAGTTCTTGAGTCCAAAAACACAAATACAATAATTATTCAACTACATCTGTAGTACCAGCATAAGCTTGGCCTTGATCCCTTGGCCTTTTCTGAGGTAAGTTTCCCTGACTCTTAGGACATTCATTTTCATAATGCCCCATTTTCCTACAATTGTAGCATTCAACATTGATTGCCTCTTTCTTTCACTTGCAATCATGATCCTGGTGACCTTTTTCTCCACATTTATAACAAACTCCCATTCAATTTAGGAATGTACCTGGGTGATTATTCCCAAAATTATCACATAATGGAAAATCCATCTTTCCCTTTTTCCCATTATTTGTCTCCTGTTCCACCATTATCGTCTTCTCTTGCTTTACATTGTTGTCATAAGACTTAGAGAATTCATTTTCCATGTTGATAGAACATGAGACTATATCTTCGTACGTTGAGAAAGATTATGATACTAAAGCTCGATGGAGAAACGGTTTTAACCCATAAAATAAACGATCAATCTTACTTCTTGGGTTATGTATATAATCTGCAACATGTCTTGCTAACCTTGTAAAGTTATCCTCATACTTTGCGACATTCTCATCCTCCTTTTGTCTCTGACTCAGAAATTGCCTTTCCATATCTGCTCGATGTTCATGTGGAATGTATTTTTCTAGGAAAATATCTTTGAACTCTCTCCATTCCATACATGATACTTCTTCATCTTCCTTTGTGTTTTGAATCAGCGACCACCATTGATCGGCATCTCCAGTGAGGCGGTAAACTACTATGACAACCTTCTCCCTTTCGCTACTCCCCAAGGTGTGGAATATTTTCTCTAAGGATTTTATCCATTTCTCAGCTACTAATGGATTTGTACCCCCATTAAATGTTGTTGATTGTTGCCTCATGAAGCGGTCTAACTTTGATCCTCCATGTTGCGGATCAGGGTTCTCCATACGAGTAAGGATATTATTCATAACCTGAGTGAGTTTCCAAGTATGGTAATAAGTTCATCAGCACCAGTTGTATCTCCAGATCCATAATAATTATCTTGAGTAGGAGGGTAATCCCTATATGGAGTGCATTCTTTGATACAGTTTCCATTCCTTCCACTAGGCTCCATTTCTAAACAATGGCATAAAATAGAATAGTTTATGAATCAAAATACATAATTCCATACTTTTAAAATACTTAATATAAATTCAACTATTTATGGATATAATCCATAATCATAAAAATGTTTTCCTTGAGGAAGTATGTACTCATAAGCCCTTCACAATGGTTTGTAAAGAAAATGATAATTATCCTAACCATATCCCCCGGGAGTGTCGTAACCAAGAGTGCAGCTAGGCGCATTTTCGTGCACCCGTTCCCGTTCGAGTCTAGCTCAAAGTGGTGTTTTCGGGTTTTACCCCTAGGTACATCTGTGCCTGAGCCGCCTCTACCTGCTCGTATCCAGACAGGGATGTATTGCTCGGAAAACTCACAAAATCTCTATAATACCAAAATTCAAGGAGCTTCTTCTATACTAATCCTCAATGTCTATCTTCGGGCTATGTGCTCTAATCAGAGTTTATCTAAATCTAGCTTCCAAGGTTAGTACTAAACTTCCTATGATACCAACTGTAACACCCCAACCCCTGTTAACCAGAGCCGGTTCATTATTGTGGAACATTGGCATGATCACAAAATATCAAGTCTCGAAAGACCGATTAGTTTAGTAGCCTTGGAAACACTAGATACATTCATAAATGTTACATTACATCATAAAGTGAAAAACTAAAATAACATATTCTCAATTTTCCACACTAATATCCCCTTCAGACTATCCCTGCAGGTCATTCCTAAAATACTTCTTCACATCCCAGAAAAATTAAAACATTGAAAGGGGTGAGCTCAGATGCTCAATAAGGATAAAAATATAACGGAAACATTCATAAATAATCATTAACATTTATGGCAATGTACAACAAAAAACAATGCCTTTTTAAACTTGAACATCAACATAATATGGTAAAAATAAAATTGAATAATGCCATTTACTTACTCACATGGATATTCTACTAGTCGAATAATCCCATGCAATATCAATAACAACTTTCATAATGATGGAATGCATAATGTCAGACTATCATAACCACGTAGCCAAAGCCTTGTACCAAGACCACAAATAAGATTCTTTCAAGGCCTCGTGCCAATACACTAGTTTGTCTCATTAGACCTACCGATGCATCGAGGAGCTATAGCGGGCTCTACCAGTCACTTATTAAGTCCAATTCATTCCTCATATGATTAGGTTTAAACATATCATAAACCATACCATAATTGTATCACATGAAATATGCATAAAAGAAACATAAGATTTCCACACTTCAATCACATGATATCTATACAACACATTGATATAATAAAAACATTATCAAAACCATTTTCAATACCAAAATAAAAGAGAATTAAAACATGGTATTTATTTTTCTTTTTAAAAAAACTTATGGCTTATAGAGGAAGATGAAACTCAAATAATAGTCACGGCGGCGGAGAATTCATTGTCGCCGTATACGGAAGAAAAAACATTCCTTTTGTCGTTTAGTAAAAACACTTCGTATAAAAATATTCTTTTGAATAAAAGTAAAATTCAAAGGGGGTTTATACACGGTATAAATGAAAGTTGTGTATAAAACCAAATATGCCTCAATGAAAGGAGATTGAGATGAAGTCCATACAAAGATCATTTTTAAAATAAAATAGATCTATTATGTGTATTTACTATAAGTACACATAAAGAAAGTAAAAATACAAGATAGGACATAATAATATCATGACATATTTTGAAAGTAGGAGATTAACCCAAAGAATGGAAATTTGGTTAAGAAATTCCCTTACCTCGTGTCCGACTTGACTTGACTGTTCTTCAACCTCCTGAATAATAAACGAGAGTTAACTTATAACCTCTTAATAACCTTTTTCAAGTTTATTATTACTTTTATATCACTTATTACCATGTTATGAACATTATGTAATTATTTATGTTAATAACGGTCGTTTTGTCAATATTTGGTACTCGAGTCAAAAATAAACTTCTTATAATTACACTTTGTTCATGTGGTAATATATCCATTATATACATAATTATATTCATGATTTATATATCATATACATCATATATATCTAGTATATACATTCATTTATATTATTAAATAACATTTAGAGGTAATAAATGAAATGCACCGTTCATGGAGACGGTAAGCCGTACATACGCATGAACGCTACTTTCATTTCTATTTCATATTTAATGGAATGAAGTTATAAATATATAAAGGTATAATATAATTCTAGTATATTATAATTTATAATACCATTTACTTCATCCTTTATACATCCCACATATGGAATTAACGATTCAAATCACATTGAGGGGGCGGTAGTCCGCACTTCCTAAAATGAAATTATCGCGTTTACCCATAATGGAAATCATAAAGTATGCCATAAATGAGAAATAAAGAAGAATAAGGAAAAAATAAATATAATATATATATCATATATGAAAATATTGTCATCAAAATGGCCACCATTAGAGGTGTTAAAAGAATATTGAACAATCATCGTTTCGTGAGGCAATATTTCGCCACCCACAGAAACAATATGTTCTTTAACCATTAGACGAAGCTGCGTGTAAGTGAAAACCAAATACTTATCATAACAACATCCTTGTATATTGTAGATACTGGTGTTGTTACAACAGAAAGGAATAAAAAGAGCTTAAGGGGTTGGAGAAGAAAAATAAAACAAAACAACATTAGAGAAGACATTACCTTAAAATCGGGTATCTATTTTTGATTTGAGCCAAAGGCTTACTTGGGAAGACTTCTGCCAAAGGTTAGGCCTCTAGGAGTAAGGGAGGGAATTTGAGAGAGTATTTTGGGAGAGGTTGGCCGAGCCACAAGGCTTTGAAGGTGTGAGTAAGGTGGTAGTGGTGGGGGGCTTTTATAAGAGGAGAGGAGGGGCACTCTTGGAAAGATTGAAATGTAACATTATTATGAAATGATTTTCGGATTCCAAAGGTCCCACAATGATATATTTCGAAGGTAAGGTGATAAGGGTTCGAAATATTCCCATCTAATAGGTTTTGGACAAGTTTAAGCCTTATATTTTACATTATCTTTTCATTTTATTTAAATCGTTAATTAATGAGGTAATCGCTAAATCATTATGGTGTCATAAAATCATTAAATTATTTAATGTCTAAAAATTATAAAACAAATATCATGATGTATAAAATCTATTTATATTTCTAATTAATATTTATAGTCAAAAATATGACTTGTATAACCCCATTTAAAAATTGTCTTAGTAAAACAACTTATGTTTCTGACATTTTTATTTTAACTTTAAATAAATGTTATTTATGTCATTTTCCTACCAAAGTGGCTCCATGGGGTCCCCAAGTTGACCCATGGATTTTTTAGGTCGGACATGACTCATCCAATAGGGTTAGGACAAGTGTAATGGTATTTTCATATTTTTATAATATCATTTTTAGCTTAAATTTCACTCATTACCTTTAATCGCGATTAATTAAACTTAAAAGTTACTATTCACGAAAAATACATTTTAATCCCATTGAACCAAATTTTACTTCCTAATTACAAACCATGTATTTTGGATTTGTGAAAATCAAATCACAGAAGTGGTAATGTTTCATTTAAACGGAAAATCAGTTTTTTAACTACCACTTAGTGGTTTCACTATTCATCAAAAATTGAAGTTTTTCAGAACAATGCCAAACTTTTACCCTAAGCTATAATTGATATTCCAAATTCAAAAATGATGTATATTTTTAAAAATTCCATACATATAAGTTTCATTAATTAATTTTATAATTAATTCCCACTGTCATAATAAATAGCGTGTTTTTAAGAAGCTATATATATCAAAAGATTGACAGTTGTTTATGTCCAATTTCCAAGTAAAATTAATTATAATGAACACCATTGGATTAAATGGTAAAAATATATTCTAATTATACTCTAAACCACTCAATAGTATAATTTATCACTATAAATTATTTTTATTAAAAAAGTTGTTTTAAGTATTTTTCACTATTCATAAAAAATTGTAAGTTCTCAGAAAATTACAAAAAATTAAACATAGGATAATTTTGATATTCCGAATACAAAAATGAAGTCCATTTTGAAATATAAAATTTATATAATGTCAAAAAGTGGGTATTACTATTCATAACGGCTACTTTGATTAGTCGTGGTGTGTTAGATTCTCGAACTTGCATACAATGCAAGCTATTGCATTATTGATAGAGAAGCGTATCGTGGAAGCTTGGGGTGTTACATTTTCCCCTCCTTCAATAAATTGCATCCTCGCAATTTGAAATTTTTCTTTGAAAATAAAATGTTGAAAATAGAAAATACTTTTTTGGAAAACCCACATCGGAAATAAGGTTAATAAAATTTTGCCTTAATAAGAGGGAAATGGAAATAAAAAAGTCACAACCATATTATGATCTCGATAAGGAGAACATTTGTGGAAATTAGAGATATATAATTGGAGGGAAAACGTAAATATTTGTAGGGAGTGATTGAGGTTATAAATCCCAAACAAGTGTAAAATTGAGGGCCTCAAAGCCTTCAATCTATGTTCATTTAAAATATTATCAGTTCAACAAGACATAAGGTATTAGGATAACACATTTTTTGTTTTAATATCCATTTACTAAAGTTTAAGAATTAATTTATTCATAGAATAAGAGATAGGTATATATATATATTCTTGACATGTAGAGCTTCAACCTATAACTAATTTCTACCACAAACTCATCTTTCACTCAAAAAAGATAATGGAACTCAAAAATATTATATTTATCCTAATCGTACAAGGTTCAAAGTATTAACACATACCATTTATATTAGGAAAACTATTCTGTAATAACCAGGGACTTCCTGTAGGCTAGTGGTATGTAATAAAGGCATGTCGCACTGTGGTTGTGGGTTCGATTCCTGAAGCTTTGTCCGACGCAACGGGTTTTTCCCCACCCTGCATGTTTTCCACTTCCTAAAAATAAAGTATTATAATATTCAAAAAATAATCGTCAGAAATGTTTTAACCTTAAACAATACTATTCAAAGTTCAACTTAATCCATCACAACCTTTATAGTTATCCAAAATACCTCTGTCCAGACTTTCTCTAAAATGTCCTTAAATTCCAAAATCAATTGCAACATTAGATTCCCTAAACAAAGTAAGGTTTCTCTTATTTTCACATACTGAAAATATGATTACCTTCATCATATTAAAACCTTAATGAAAACAACAAGTACTACAATACAATCCTTATATATATCACATTATTCTTATAACCATAATCTAGTTCTTGAGTCCAAAAACACAAATACAATAATTATTCAACTACATATGTAGTACCAGCATAAGCTTGGCCTTGATCCCTTGGCCTTTTCTGAGGTAAGTTTCCCTGACTCTTAGTACATTCATTTTCATAATGCCCCATTTTCCTACAATTGTAGCATTCAACATTGATTGCCTCTTTCTTTCACTTGCAATCATGATCCTGGTGACCTTTTTCTCCACATTTATAACAAACTCCCATTCATTTTAGGAAAGTACCAGGGTGATTATTCCAAAAATTATCACATAATGGAAAATCCATCTTTCCCTTTTTCCCATTATTTGTCTCCTGTTCCACCATTATCGTCTTCTCTTTCTTTACATTGTTGTCATAAGACTTAGAGAATTCCTTTTCCATGTTGATAGAACATGAGACTATATCTTCGTACGTTGAGAAAGATTATGATACTAAAGCTCGATGGAGAAACGGTTTTAACCCATAAAAGAAACGATCAATATTACTTCTTGGGTTATGTATATAATCTGCAGCATGTCTTGCTAACCTTGTAAAGTTATCCTCATACTTTGCGACATTCTCATCCTCCTTTTGTCTCTGACTCAGAAATTGCCTTTCCATATCTGCTCGATGTTCATGTGGAATGTATTTTTCTAGGAAAATATCTTTGAACTCTCTCCATTCCATACATGATACTTCTTCATCTTCCTTTGTGTTTTGAATCAGCGACCACCATTGATCGGCATCTCCAGTGAGGCGGTAAACTACTATGACAACCTTCTCCCTTTCGCTACTCCCCAAGGGGTGGAATATTTTCTCTAAGGATTTTATCCATTTCTCAGCTACTAATGGATTTGTACCCCCATTAAATGTTGTTGATTGTTGCCTCATGAAGCGGTCTAACATTGATCCTCCATGTTGCGGATCAGGGTTCTCCATACGAGTAAGGATATTATTCATAACCTGAGTGAGTTTCCAAGTATGGTAATAAGTTCATCAGCACCAGTTGTATCTCCAGATCCATAATAATTATCTTGAGTAGGAGGGTAATCCCTATATGGAGTGCATTCTTTGATACGGTTTCCATTCCTTCCACTAGGCTCCATTTCTAAACAATGGCATAAACTTGAATAGTTTATAAATCAAAATACATAATTCCATACTTTTAAAATACTTAATATAAATTCAACTATTTATGGATATAATCCATAATCATAAAAATGTTTTCCTTGAGGAAGTATGTACTCATAAGCCCTTCACAATGGTTTGTAAAGAAAATGATAATTATCCTAACCATATCCCCCGGGAGTGTCGTAACCAAGAGTGCAGCTAGGCGCATTTTTGTGCACCCGTTCCCGTTCGAGTCTAGCTCAAAGTGGTGTTTTCGGGTTTTACCCCTAGGTACATCTGTGCCTGAGCCGCCTCTACCTGCTCGTATCCAGACAGGGATGTATTGCTCGGAAAACTCACAAAATCTCTATAATACCAAAATTCAAGGAGCTTCTTCTATACTAATCCTCAATGTCTATCTTCGGGCTATGTGCTCTAATCAGAGTTTATCTAAATCTAGCTTCCAAGGTTAGTACTAAACTTCCTATGATACCAACTGTAACACCCCAACCCCAGTTAACCAGAGCCGGTTCATTATTGTGTAACATTGGCATGATCACAAAAATCAAGTCTCGAAAGACCGATTAGTTTAGTATCCTTGGAAACACTAGATACATTCATAAATGTTACATTACATCATAAAGTGAAAAACTAAAATAACATATTCTCAATTTTCCACACTAATATCCCCTTCAGACTATCCCTGCAGGTCATTCCTAAAATACTTCTTCACATCCCAGAAAAATTAAAACATTGAATGGGGTGAGCTCAGATACTCAATAAGGATAAAAATATAACGGAAACATTCATAAATAAACATTAACATTTATGGAAATGTACAACAAAAAACAATGCCTTTTTAAACTTGATCATCAACATAATATGGTAAAAATAAAATTGAATAATGCCATTTACTTACTCACATGGATATTCTACTAGTCGAATAATCACATGCAATATCAATAACAACTTTCATAATGAAGGAATGAATAATGTCAGACTATCATAACCACGTAGCCAAAGCCTTGTACCAAGACCACAAAAAAGATTCTTTCAAGGCCTCGTGCCAAGACACTAGTTTGTCTCATTAGACCTACCGATGCATCGAGGAGCTATAGCGGGCTCTACCAGTCACTTATTAAGTTCAATTAATTCCTCATATGATTAGGTTTAAACATATCATAAACCATACCATAATTGTATCACATAAAATATGCATAAAAGAAACATAAGATTTCCACACTTCAATCACATGATATCTATACAACACATTGATATAATAAAAACATTATCAAAACCATTTTCAATACCAAAATAAAAGAGAATTAAAACATGGTATTTATTTTTCTTTTTAAAAAAACTTATGGCTTATAGAGGAAGATGAAACTCAAATAATAGTCACGGCGGCGGAGAAGTCATTGTCGCCTTATACGGAAGAAAAAACATTCCTTTTGTCATTTAGTAAAAACACTTCGTATAAAAATATTCCTTTGAATAAAAGTAAAATTCAAAGGGGGTTTATACACGGTATAAATGAAAGTTGTGTATAAAACCAAATATGCCTCAATGAAAGGAGATTGAGATGAAGTCCATACAAAGATCATTTTTAAAATAAAATAGATCTATTATGTGTATTTACTATAAGTACACATAAATAAAGTACAAATACAAGATAGGACATAATAATATCATGACATATTTTGAAAGTAGGAGATTAACCCAAAAAATGGAAATTTGGTTAAGAAATTCCCTTACCTCGTGTCCGACTTGACTTGACTGTTCTTCAACCTCCTGAATAATAAACGAGAGTTAACTTATAACCTCTTAATAACCTTTTTCAAGTTTATTATTACTTTTATATCACTTATTACCATGTTATGAACATTATGTAATTATTTATGTTAATAACGGTCGTTTTGTCAATATTTGGTACTTGAGTCAAAAATAAACTTCTTATAATTACACTTTGTTCATGTGGTAATATATCCATTATATACATAATTATATTCATGATTTATATATCATATACATCATATATATCTAGTATATACATTCATTTATATTATTAAATAACATTTAGAGGTAATAAATGAAATGCACCGTTAATGGAGACGGTAAGCCGTACATACGCATGAACGCTACTTTCATTTCTATTTCATATTTAATGGAATGAAGTTATAAATATATAAAGGTATAATATAATTCTAGTATATTATAATTTATAATACCATTTACTTCATCCTTTATACATCCCACATAGGGAATTAACGATTCAAATCACATTGATGGGGCGGTAGTCCGCACTTCCTAAAATGAAATTATCGCGTTTACCCATAATGGAAATCATAAAGTATGCCATAAATGAGAAATAAAGAAGAATAAGGAAAAAATAAATATAATATATATATCATATATGAAAATATTGTCATCAAAATGGCCACCATTAGAGGTGTTAAAAGAATATTGAACAATCATCGTTTCGTGAGGCAATATTTCGCCACCCACAGAAACAATATGTTCTTTAACCATTAGACGAAGCTGCGTGTAAGTGAAAACCAAATACTTATCATAACAACATCCTTGTATATTGTAGATACTGGTTTTGTTACAACAGAAAGGAATAAAAAGAGCTTAAGGGGTTGGAGAAGAAAAATAAAACAAAACAACATTAGAGAAGACATTACCTTAAAATCGGGTATCTATTTTTGATTTGAGCCAAAGGCTTACTTGGGAAGACTTCTGCCAAAGGTTAGGCCTCTGGGAGTAAGTGAGGGAATTTGAGAGAGTATTTGGGGAGAGGTTGGCCGAGCCACAAGGCTTTGAAGGTGTGAGTAAGGTGGTAGTGGTGGGGGGCTTTTATAAGAGGAGAGGAGGGGCACTCTTGGAAAGATTGAAATGTAACATTATTATGAAATGATTTTCGGATTCCAAAGGTCCCACAATGATATATTTCGAAGCTAAGGTGATAAGGGTTCGAAATATTCCCATCTAATAGGTTTTGGAAAAGTTTAAGCCTTATATTTTACATTATCTTTTCATTTTATTTAAATCGTTAATTAATGAGGTAATCGCTAAATCATTATGGTGTCATAAAAACATTAAATTATTTAATGTCTAAAAATTATAAAACAAATATCATGATGTATAAAATCTATTTATATTTCTAATTAATATTTATAGTCAAAAATATGACTTGTATAACCCCATTTAAAAATTGTCTTAGTAAAACAACTTATGTTTCTGACATTTTTATTTTAACTTTAAATAAATGTTATTTATGTCATTTTCCTACCAAAGTGGCTCCATGGGGTCCCCAAGTTGACCCATGGATTTTTTAGGTCGTACATGACTCATCCAATAGGGGTAGGACAAGTGTAATGGTATTTTCATATTTTTATAATATCATTTTTAGCTTAAATTTCACTCATTACCTTTAATCGCGATTAATTAAACTTAAAAGTTACTATTCACGAAAAATATATTTTAATCCCATTGAACCAAATTTTACTTCCTAATTACAAACCATGTATTTTGGATTTGTGAAAATCAAATCACAGAAGTGGTAATGTTTCATTTAAACGGAAAATCGGTTTTTTAACTACCACTTAGTGGTTTCACTATTCATCAAAAATTGAAGCTTTTCAGAACAATGCCAAACTTTTACCCTAAGCTATAATTGATATTCCGAATTCAAAAATGATTTATATTTTTAAAAATTCCATACATATAAGTTGCATTAATTAATTTTATAATTAATTCCCGCTGTCACAATAAATAGCGTGTTTTTAAGAAGCTATATATATCAAAAGATTGACAGTTGTTTATGTCCAATTTCCAAGTGAAATTAATTATAATGAACACCATTGGATTAAATGGTAAAAATATATTCTAATTATACTCTAAAACCACTCAATAGTATAATTTATCACTATAAATTATTTTGATTAGAAAAGTTGTTTTAAGTATTTTTCACTATTCATAAAAAATTGTAAGTTCTCAGAAAATTACAAAAAATTAAACATAGGATAATTTTGATATTCCGAATACAAAAATGAAGTCCATTTTGAAATATAAAATTTATATAATGTCAAAAAGTGGGTATTACTATTCATAATGGCTACTTTGATTGGTCGCGGTGTGTTAGAATCTCGAACTTGCGTATAATGCAAGCTATTGCATTATTGATAGAGAAGCGTATCGTGGAAGCTTAGGGTGTTACACTGAGAGAGTCTGGGGATCTTGTTCAAGGATATCATTTTTATTGCTATGTACCTATTTATATATTAGGAGTCTCAGGGAGAAGTTTTGAGGCGGCACTCTGACCATCTATTTTGCATGTTGTTACTCCCTTCACCCTACGGACCTACTTGGTTGTCCAAAAGAAGGCCAAAGTGCTGGAAAGGATGCACACTATTGGAGAAGTTCCACAAGAGGGGATATAGTTAGGCTCGTCAAATGGGAAGGCATTCACCAGTAGACCTCCAGCATATAGGCCTTCCAGGTTTTGTCTACAGGGGAGAAGGCCCCAGTGGTTACAGTTCCGATCTATGGGTCTTCATCATTCCATGTGGGTCAAGGACCAATATGATTCATCTATGGGAGTCATGGGTACCTTCTAAATAAGATCCCAGGCCAACTGTAATATAGTAGGGGTAGGCAGGTTCAGTGCCCACCTCAACGGAATCAGTTTCCGGCCATGCATTTTCAGTTGCATAAGAAGGGACAGCGAGCTCCCGCTCCTCCGAGAGAAGATGTTGCAGGAGGCTGACCCCAGGGTGCTCCTCAAGGACCCCAACTAGGGCATGTTCAGGGAGGTAGTTAACAGTTGAGGGGAAGATGACCTAGGCATGGGTAGTTGTACGCCATAGGGGCAGTAGTTCCAAGTGGTCAGAGGTCTTTTGAGTTATGATGCACTTGTTTAGTACTCTTGCATGTTCTTTGTTTGATTTAGGATCTTATCAATCCTTTGTTGCACTCATTCTAGCCCATACCTTGGGTCTGTGTGCTGAGAGACATCTTATACTCCTGCTTATGAGTATGAAAGTTGGAGGTTAGACCAAAATTTCTCATGTTTTTTTGGGATGTGTACTGATTTTGGGATCACATCAGTCTAGTGGGGACCTTCTATTTATGCAGATGAAGACGTATGATGTCATTTTAGGCATCGACTGGTTGTTCTCTATGGTTGCCTTTATTGACTGCTTCTGAATAAATATCATTTTTTTAGATGTGGGTGGACAACATGTGTATTTCGTCGGCGAGTAGGGATTCCATGAATGCATCCGGCGAGTGGAGCCCTTAATTTCCCTGTTAGCTGTGCGGTTATTAGAGTCCATATATTTAGAGATGGTGGAAGTCACGGGGATCGTCGTTGAGTTCATGGATGTCTTCCCTAAAGAGGTTGTGACTCTACCCCCTCTATGTGATATTGAGTTCAAGATAAACTAGCTACATTTTTTCTATTGGATTCTGATAGCTCCCTTTTAGATGGCACAATCTGAGTTTTGGGAGTTATGGATTCAGATTGACGATATGTTAAAGAAGGGTTTTGTTTGTCCATGCATGTCACCATGGGGGGGTTGCTGTCTTGTTCAACAAAAAGGAAGATGGTGGTCTCAGGATCTGGATAGACTATCAGAGACTGAATCAGGTGATGGTCAAGAACTTTATCCCACTCCCAAGGATAGAATACCTTTTAGATCAGTTGATGGGGGTCAGATGGTTCTCCAAGATTGAACTGCAGTTAGGATATCACCAGTTGAGGGTGAAGGAGGGTGACTTCTCATAGTCTACCATCATATGAATATATGAGCACTTTGGATTTGTAATCATGCTGTTCAGTGTTATGAACGAACCAACCATGTTCATAGGACACATGAACTACGTCTTCTAGGAATATCTGGACCTGTTCGGGGTCGTGTTTATTGATGAAATCCTGATGTACTCAATATCATAGAAGGATCTCACCGAGAATCTAAGAATGTTTTAGGGGTCCTTCAATAGCACCAACTCTATGAGAAGTTGTCAAAGTGCATGTTCTGGACATGAGAGGTTCACTTCCTTGGAAACATGGTGTCCAAGAAGGGAATAATGGTTGATCTGTATGATGTTGAAGTGGTTGTTTCTTGGAAATTACCAAGAATGTGATTGAGGTTTGTAGTTTCCAAGGTCTGGAAGGCTATTATCGGGGGTTTGTGCCTGACTTCTCTCGATTTTCAACTCCATTGACAGATTAGACATTAAAGGACCAGGACTTCATGTAGAGTGAGTAGTGCCAAGCTGCCTTCAGTTACCTGAATGGGAAGTCGGTTAGTTCTTAGTGCATAGGCTTCTTGAAGAATGGGTGGTGTTTGAGGTTTTTTACGATGCTTTATGTAACGACTGAAAGATTCATTAATGGAAATCCCATTTGAACTAATTAAATGTATATATATTTTTTTATAAAATATCAACGTCTTTGGTTTTATGTTATGAATTATGACCGTTGTTAATATAGTTGTCGAACAGTGATCACATGATTAGTATAAATTTAGAGCTTTAACAAATCCAATTTACTAAGACAAAAGAAGATATGGCCTCATCCAGTAGAATTGCTACATACGAAGCCCATTTTTCAGAGATCAAAAAAAGTGGTGGCATCATTGGGCTTCTCTCTTAACCAAACCCAAGCTGAGCTTCATCATGACAAGCTCTAACGGGACCGTCTACTGGGGAAGTGGAAGTTGATAGAAATTACCACTTGAGCGATATTATCTGAGCCACCCCAAGAGTCGGTCACCATCGCACACCTTACCCTTAGGTTTTATGCGACTGTTTTAAGGGGTTATGTAACAAATATCTAGTACTATGTTCATGTATATTTTTTTTGTATATAATAATAAATATACCTTCTTGTCATTGTCGATACATTGTAAATAGTTTTTAAAGTACAAATTGTATTTTTAGTTATTATTTAATTAAGAATTATATTTTATTAAATTAAGGGATTTTTGAATTAAATAATATTTTAATAAAATATTATTATTATTATTAAATTAATTTTTTATTAAATATAAATGATCTTATAATTTTATGAATGCAATTATAATTTTCCTTAAGGATTGAAATCTATTTCTATCAAAACCCGTGAATTTTCGATAAATGTTGGTTTTTATTTTAAAAGTGAAAATTAAAATATTTAAAAAACTTATTTAGATAAAATAAATGTTATTTATGGAATCAGGACGTAGAAATTATCAAACGGTGAATTTTTCATAATTTTCTGAGACAGTCAATTTTTTGGGTAAAAATTAAATACCATTTAAATATATGATGTGTTTTATGACATCATAATGACCCAATAGTGATGTAATAAAATACTATAATCTTTATGTTCGGTCAATATATCTTTTACCATTAAAATAATGTGATTTTGGGTTTGTTTAAATTTCTTTTCGAAGCATTAATGGACCCCTCAAGACTTATTATACACCTTGTCTTTTTAAATTGTTTTCCATGGGAGTGTGACTCACCTCCACATAAGAAACCTCATTATTTTAATAAATTTGGACTTTGGCCTTATAAAATATTGTTTTCATCTTCCATTTTTCAAAAACCATGGGCAAAAACCATGGGATGGTTTATGGTTTGGATTAATTTAATGTAAGGGGACCCAAACATGAATAATAAAGAATTCACTCACCTTTCCTATATAAACCCACCCAAGCTCCCACTTCCTCCTCACTAAAAGCCCTTGTAGTTCATAAAACCTCTACCCTACTCTCTCTAGAATCCTCCCAAGCTTCCCCAAGCTCCCAAGAATCCCCTCTAAAGCCTCTCTCAAGCATTTGGAAGCACACTTCCAAGTAAGGGTTTTTTCTTACTTTCTCTTTTTTGTCCAATTTTCATTTTGTTGTTTTTCCATTTTAATTTCAATTATGAATGTTGGGGTATGGTTTC
Source organism: Viscum album (assembly GCA_963277665.1). Lineage (NCBI taxonomy): Eukaryota > Viridiplantae > Streptophyta > Magnoliopsida > Santalales > Viscaceae > Viscum > Viscum album. Next base: position 1,441,071,310 of record OY728145.1, on the reverse strand, counting down.
GCACCACCCCCATACGTCCGTCTTATTGTTTGAATGATGGGAGACCCCTTTCTCTCTCATTAAATTCCTCCCATGTACACTCGTTACTATGCCGAAATTCCAAAAAGAACTTCTCTCTCCTCATTTACATTCAAGCAATACTTTTGTATCATGAATCTAAATTCCATTACAACTTTTAGGAAATGTAGCTATATGACCTCCGTACTATCCATTACATGTAAATATGGTGAGAAACCCCTTTCTCTCTCATTAACCATTTTTATGAATTCTTATTTCACACGGTTATACTGCCGAAATTGAACCGATTTTCTAAGCCAATGCCATTGTGTAGTGAATACCATGCCCATTTCTCAATTAAGGGTATTCACCTTTATACACATTTATTTATTGATTATAAAGTATCATGTATGAATTACACATTCTTTTATCATGGAATAAATGATTATGTTTTATGAATTCATGTACTATGATCCATGTGGCACACTTATGCATGAAATGAAATTTTTTAAGAAGGGTGCGCCCTTATAGAGCTCCAATGCATTGGGTAATGTATAGTATCATGATACATCATGTACAATGACTATTGACTCATTCTAATTCAAGTGAAATGATGGTTTACTCATGCTTCATGTGCAATGATTATTTACTCATGCTCTATGTGCAATGAGCCTTGGCTCATGCTAATTCCATGTAAAGTGTTGTTGCCACATTTCTGTGTTATGATTATCATGCTTTATCATGCCTTTATGTTAATTTTTCTCATGTGCTCTATTGATATTCCTAATGTCTAACATGTATTGTAATCCTCATGTTATTCCATGTGTCTTCCCTTACTGGGCTTTATAGCTCACCATTTTCTTAAGCATGTTCTCAGGTTATCCCATGCAATGCTATGTACGAGGGAATGTAGTGGTCATGTAATGGAAGTATTCAAAAAAGATGTTTTATTTCATGTTTCAAGATTTTATGTAATGATCCTAAGCCCCACAGACACTAAACCTCTCGATCTTCTTTGTTGTATCAAGTGAAGTTTTATGTAATAAATCATGTTTAAGTTGTAATTAAAAGCAGGGTTGTCATAGTTGGTATCAGAGGACAAGTTAATTTTTTTTTTGGGATTAGGATTAGAAAACCCTAGTAAAGCCTTAGAAACAATACTAAGTATAATAAAAACACCCCTATGTTTTTTTGAGTATTGAGGAAGTGGTTTATCAAGGAAATACATCCATGTCTGGATACGAGCAGGTAGAGGCGGCACTGGCACCGATGTATCCTAGGGGTAAAACATGAAAACACCGCTTTGAGCAAGACTCAAATGGGAACTGGTGCACGACAATGGGCCTTGCTGCACTCTTGGTTACGACAATCCCAGGGGATTTGTTTTGATAAATTCACAAGCTTATTATGAACCCTTAATAAGGGAATTACAAAAAAATTCCCTTCAGAATATATGTTTGAAAGTAGATCATGAAAAGCCTTGATTAAAGCCTATAGACTCATGAGTTAAGAAAAAAAAAGTTTATTTATAAGTCATCAACTTTTTTCATTGGATTAACCATTATGTGTTACCCTTAACTTTCCTTTTATTCCATCCAATGGCCAGTAATAGGAGGACTCGGGCTAACAACAGATGCGAAGATCAGTGTTACTGCTGTACTAATGAGATTCACAATCCAATGGGAGCGGGAATCACGAACTTTGTCTCACTTATCTCTCATCTAACTCATGTTTTGAATAGAAACATGGGTCAAGAGGAACATTCAACCCCCCCCCCCCCAATAAAGAACAAGTCGCTATCGAGAGATTCATGAGACAAAGGCATCCTACTTTTAGTGGATCATCTTATCCCACGATCGTTGACCAATGGCTAGACTCCATTGAAAAGATCTTCTCCATCCTTCATTGTTCTGAACAAGAGAAGGTTATCATGGCAGATTATCATATGGCGGGTGAATCTGATCAATGGTGGACGTTGATCAATAATACGGAGCCTGAGGAAGAGATTGAGGCGTTGGAATAGAAGGATTTCCGGAAGATGTTTTTCGATAAATATTTTCCACACACCCTCCGGATTAAGATGCAAAGGGACTTCCTTTCCCTCAAGAAAAAAGACGAAGAATCTGTTGGAGCATATGAGGAAAACATCACAAGGCTTTCACGACATGCTTACAGCTTTTTCATTACCCCAGAATGCAAAGTTGACCGATTCTTTGGTGGGATGAAGCCTACCTATAGAAAGCATTAGCGATCTGTGACTTCGACATCTATGAGGAAGTTGTCCGATGTTCCCTCAAGGTCAAAATAGATATCGGAGAATCACACGAGTATCATGGGGATAAGAAGCATAAGGTGGACTTCAATTTTGTCGGTCTGATGGATAAATCCAACGGTGCTAAGAAGATCCAGCACCCCACTTGCCAAAAGTGTGGAAATAAGCACCCTGGAAATTTCCTTAAGGGGACAAGGAAATGCTTCAGGTGTGGAAGGGAAGGGCACCTAGCTATTAACTATCGGCAAGAAAGACCCACGGATGCGACAGAGGAGAGGAATACACCGTTCAAACCTCAACGCGTTGTTCAATGCTAAAAATTCAAAGAACCGAGTCATTTTGCAAATCAATGCCCTAATCCAAGGGTTTTCGTAGGCAACAAACAATCTCCAAGGTAGGAAGGAGGAGATTTTTCCATCACTTCTGCCGAAGTGAACCCCAACAATGAAGTGGTGACAGGTACGCTAGTTATTCATTCATGAATAGCGAACATACTTTTTGATTTAGGTTCAACGAATTCTTTAATATCTCAAAAGTTTAGTAAAACAATCCCAACACCACCAAAAATCAAGAAAGTGAAGATGTCAGTGAGTACGACAAATGGGGAAATCATTGCATCTCATGAATATATGTCCTCCCCTATTATAATATGTGGATTGAATTTCCCAACAGACCTCGTCATACTCCCTCAGGTGGAATTTGATGAAATTCTTGGCATGGATTGGCGTTCCTTATATAGAGCCAACATAAATTGTTGGGATAGGGAAATCACACTCCATATGGAGAATCGAACCCCGATTCTTTACAAGTGTAAGGAGGAAGCTGAATTTCCTTTAGCTCCATCATCTCAAGAATGGATATTACTGCCCTATGAGCATGCGTATCTAGCTCAGATGATTGAGTCTAAGGAAGATAACATCCTTGGGAAAATGCCTATTGTGAGGGAATTAGCTAAAGTGTTTTCTGAGAAACTGCCTGGTCTTCCTCCTAGAAGAGATGTTGAATTCTCAATTGAACTTATACCTAGGGTTTTAAGAATATCCAAGACTCTATATAGAATGGCTGTTTTAGAGCTTTATGAACTGAAGAAACAACTACAGTAGAATCTAGATAAAGGGGTTATACACTCAAGTGCTTCACCATGGGGTGCACGAGTCCTATTTGTCAAGAAGAAGGATGGTTCAATGCTACATTGCATCGATTATCGTGAACTTAAAAAAATCACGATAAAGAACAAGTATCCTCTCCCACGAATTGATGACTTTTTTGATCAGCTGCGTGGAGCACAATACTTATCCAATGTGGAATTGCAGTCGGGATATTATCAAGTAAAGGTGAAGAAGGAAGATATGCCAAAGACTGCTTTTCGAAAAAGATACAGGCACTATGAATTCATAGTAATGCCTTTTAGAATCAATAATGCTCTGTAAATCTTAATGGACTTAATTAATAGTGTCTTTAGAGATTACCTCAACAAATTTATGGTAGTCTTTATAGATGATATTCTAAATTACTACAAAACCAAGGAGGATCATGAGGAGCATTTATGAACTGTACTTGAGACTTTGCGCAAGGAGAAGCTCTATGAAAAGTACATCATGTGTGTGTTCTATTTGAAGGAGGTCTCATTCTTGGGCCATATCATCACAATCAATGGGATATATTTGGATCCCTCCAAAATAAATGCAATTGAGGGATGTCCATGGCCAACATCGGTAACGTATATCCGTATCTTCTTGGGGTTGGCTGGATATTATCGACGATTTGTGAGGAATTTCTCATGATTGTCCAACCCTCGTACCAAGCTAACTCGGAAGGAGTAAAGTTTTCTTGGAGTGATGAATGAGAAGAATGCTTCAAAGAGTTGAAAAGGAGGCTTATCATTACGCCCCAGCACACTCTACCCACAAGTGGGGAACTTTTTGTGGTATTCGGTGATGCTTAAAAGAACATATTAAGGTGTGTACTGATGCAGAATGATAAAGTGATATCCTATGCCTCAAGGCAGTTGAAAATCCACGAGCGAAACTATCCAACGCATGATCTGGAGTTGGCAGCAGTGATCTTTGCTTTGAAAATCTGGCACCATTATCTCAATGGGGAGAAATGTGAGATATATACTGACCACAAGAGTCTTAAATATATATTCACACAGAAAAAGCTTAATATGCACCAGAGAAGATGGATAGAGCTCATCAATGATTATGATTGTTCAATAGATTACCACCCTGGGAAAGCGAACAAGGTGGAAAATGCCCTAAGTAGAAAGGACCTAGTGATTCTATCAATAATGAGAATTGAGAAGGATACAATATTCTTAGACATGATGAAGATGGACATGGGAATCATAAATAAGGTAACGTCATCAATCCTTTAACAAATGATTGCTCAACCATCTCTTTTGGAAAGGTTCAAGGATGCTCAAAAGGATGATGTGGGAATTCAGGAAAAAGTGGAAGCTATAAAAAAGGGGAAATCCTTGGAGATTAATGTTAATGAAGAAGGAACTGTGTGATTTGGGAAAAGACTATGTGTTCCATCGAGTCCGGAGCTGAAGAAGTGACATTTGGATGATGGACATAGTTCAAATTTCTCTATTCACCCAGGGAGCACAAAGATGTATCGAGATCACCGAGAAAACATTTGGTGGGATAATATGAAGAAGGAGATCGTTGAATATACCTCAAAGTGCCTGGTGTGCCAGCAAGTGAAGGCAGTGAGGCAGAAGTCTAAGGGGATGGTGCAACCATTGTCCATACCAGATTTGAAATGGGAGAACATCACCATGGACTTTGTCACTAGTCTTCTGAGGACATCTAAAGGCAGAAATGCGATCTGGGTTGTGGTGGATCATCTTACAAAGACTGCACACTTCATTGCTATTCGGGAGGATTTCTCATTGGATAAACTGGAACAGATATATATCAGGGATGTGGTAAGGTTTCATGTAGTACCACTATCTATTGTGTCTGACCAAGATCCAATATTCACCTCTATGTTTTGGAAGAGTCTTCAACATGCTCTGAATACTGAACTGAACTTTAGTATGGCCTATCATCCTCAAACTGATGACCAATCTGAGTGGACTATCCAAACACTTGAGGAAATGTTGGGATCATTTTCAATGGACTTTAAAGGAGGATGGGATCAACGTGATCCTCTGGTTGGGTTATCTTATAATAAAAGTTTCCACTAATGCATCCAAATGGCACCATATGAATCCCTATATGGGAAAAGGTTCAAAACACCGGCATGCTGGGATGAGGTCGGTGAACATAAGCTGCTTGGACCAAAAATGGTCGATGAAATGTTAGAGAAGGTGAAAACCATTCATCATCATATCAAGGCATCCTAGGGTCAACAGAAGAGTTATGAAGATAACCGTCGAAGAGACCATTGGGTTAAAGTTGGATACATAGTGTTTCTACGCATATCTCCATTGAAGAAGGTCATGAGGTTTGGAATGAGAGAAGTTAAGTCCAAGGTACATTGGCCCCTTTTAGATTCATGATCGTGTCAGGGTTGTTGCCTATCGACTAGCACTTCCACCTGCCATGACAAAAATACATGATATCTTTCATGTATCCCTCTTAAAGAAGTTCATACTGGACCCTTCACATGTACTCTCTTCTGAGGTTGTATAGTTGGAGGATGATCTTTCTTATGAGGAGCATCCAGCGAAGATCATAGATCATAGAGAAAAAGTTCTACCAAATAATACAATGACCATCATCAAGGTGTTGTGGAGAAACCACATGTTTGAAGAAGTGACTTGGGAATTAGAGGAAATGATGAAGATGAGTTACCCAGATCTGCTTTAGTGTGGGAAAAGGAAAATTTCAAGGGTGAAATTTCTTAAGGGGGGAATATTGTAACGACCCAAAGTTTCACTAATGGAAATCCCTCTTGACATAACTAAATGTATCTGTATGTTTATATAAAATGTCAACTTCTTTGGTTTCTTGTTAAGAATTTTGACCATTGTTAATATTGTCATTGAACAGTGATCACATGATTAGTATAAATATAGGGCTTTGACAAATCCAATTTACTCAAACAAAAGAAGTGATGGCCTCATCCAGTAGAATTGCTCCATAAAAGCCCATTTTTCGGAGCAAGGAAAAGAGGTGGCATCCTTGGTCTTCGCTCTTGACCATGACCAAGCTGAGCTTCATCTTTTCAAGCTCGAACGGGACCTTCTACGGGAGAAGTGGAAGTTGATAGAGATTACCACTCGAGCGATGTTATCCGAGCCACCCCAAGAGTCTGTCATCATCGCACAGCTTACCCTTAGGTCTTATGCAGCTGTTTTAAGGGGTTATGTAACAAATAGCTAGTACTATGTTCATGTATATATTTTTTGAATATAATTATAAATATACCTTCTTTCCATTATCGATACATTGTAAATAGTTTTTAAAGTACAAATAGTATTTTTAGTTATTATTTAATTAAGAATTATATTTTATTAAATAAGGGGATTTTTTAATTAAATAATATTTTAATAAAATATTATTATTATTATTAAATTAATTGTTATTAGATATAAATGATCTTATAATTTTATTAGTGCAATTATAATTTTTCTTATGGTTTGAAATCCATGTTTGTCAAAACTCGTGATTAATTTTTAAATGTCGGTTTTTATTTTAAAAATGAAAATTAACATATTTAGAAAATTATTTAGATAAAATAAATATTATTTCTGGAATCATGACATCGCAATTATCCAACAGTGAATTTTTCATAATTTTCAGAGACAGTCAAATTTTTGGGAAAAAATTAAATACCGTTTAAATATATAATGTGTTTTATGACATCATAATCACCCAATAGTGATGTAATAAAATACTATAATTATTATGTTCGTCTAATATATGTTTTACCATTAAAATAATGTGATTTTGGTTTAGTTTTAATTAATTTTCAAAGCATTAATGGACCCCTCAAGACTTATTAAACACCTTGTCTTTTTAAATTGAATTCCATGGGAGTGTGACTCACCTCCACATAAGAAACATCGTCATTTTAAGAAATTCGGACTTTGGCCTTATAAAATATTTTTTTCCTCTTCCATTTTCTCAAAACCATGTGCATAAACTATGGGATGGTTTGTGTTATGTATTAATTTAATGTAAGGGGACCCAAACCTAAATAATAAAGAATTCAATCACCTTTCCTATATAAACCCACCCATGATCCCACTTAATCCTCACTCAAATCACTTGGAGTTTGTCCAAAATCTGACCTACTCTCTCTAGAATCCTCCCAAGGTTCCTCAATCTCCCATGAAGCCACTCTCAATCCCCTCTCAATCCTTTGGAAGCACACTTCCATGTAAGTGTTTTTTCTTCCTTTCTCTTTTTTTGTCCAATTTTCTTTAAGTTGTTTTTCCCTTTTAATTTACATTATTAATGTTGGGGTATGGTTTCGCACCTCCCCCATACATCCCTCTTATTTTTTTAATTATGGGAGACCCCTTTATCTCTCATTAAATTCCTCCCATGTACACCCGTTACTATGCCAAAATTCCGAAAGGAACTTCTGTCTCCTCATTTACATTCATGAAATACTTTTGTATAATGAATCTAAATTCCATTAAAGTTGTTAGGAAATGTATCTATATGACCTCCTTAATGTCCATTACATGTAAATATGATTATTAACCCCTTTCTCTCTCATCAACCATTTTTATGAATTCTTATGTCACGTCGTTACGCTGCTGAAATTGCACTGATTTTCTAAGCTGATGCCATTGTGTAGTGAAGACCATGCCCATTTATCCATAAAGGGTATTCAAATTCATGAAAATTAACTTATTTATTATAAAGGTTCATGTATGAATTTCACATTCTTTTATTGTGGAATAAATGATTATGTATTATGAATCCATGTTTTATGATCCATGTGGCACACTTATGCGTGAATTGAAATGTTTAAGAAGGGTGTTCCCTTATAACGCTCAAATGCATTGGGTAAAGTATATTATCATGATACATCATGTTAAATGAGTGTTGACTCATGATAATTCAATTTCAACTAGGATTTACCCGTGCATCATGTGCAATGACGATTTACTCATGCTCTATGTGTAATGAGCCTTGGCTAATGATAATTCCATGTTAAGTGTTGTTGCCACATTTCAATGTTATGATTATCATGCTTCATCATGACTTTCGGTTCATGTTTCTCTTGTTATCTATTGATATGCCTAATTCCTAACATGTATTGTAATACACATGTTATTCTATGTGTATTCCCTTTCTCAGCTTTACACCTCACCCTTTTCCTATGCATGTCCTCATGTGATCCCATAAAATGCTAAGTACGAGGGAATGTAGTGGTCATGTAAAGAAAGTATTAAATAAAGATGTTGTATTTCATGTTTCATGTTTTTATTTAATGATCCTAAGCCCCAAAGACACTAAACCTCTCGATCTTCTTTGTTGTATCATGTTAATTTTTATGTAATAAATCATGTTTAAGTTGTAATAAAAATAAGGGTTGTCATACCATAGGTCATGGATTGGGGTGAGTTCTGTTTCAATTGTTGGGTGTGATCTCTTATGGGTCTAAGCAGTTATGTCCCTCTGAGCCTATCTATTCCACCCACTACTTTGAGCTCATAGGGGTTGTCTTCGCAGTAATGTTGTGGTGTCACTACCTAATCGAGGAGCACTATGTGGTCTGCACAAATCACCAGATCTTGAGGTATATCTTCTCTTAGCAAGATATAAATTTGCACCTGTAGATATGGGTAGAGTTTCATTAGGACTATAACATTGAGATCTCTTACACTAAAGGTAAGGCAAATGTTGTGGATGATTTTTTGAGTTGGATGTAACAGAGGAAAGTTGTTTAGGAATATTTGGATGCTAGGAAGTCGATGGAGGAGTTGGCAGCCTTACATATGGATGTAAGGGTGGAGGGTGGTAGAGGTTGTCTATATTAGATAATAGTGTAGTCCTCTCTGTTTCGGTTGGTGGAGGAGTATAAGTGTGGATACTAAGAGGATGAAGTGATGTGAGATCATGTTAGCCAGGGAAATGCTATGGAAGGATGGTCAGAGGATCGGTTGAATCAGTGTTGTTTCATAGAAAGCCATTTGTCTCGGTGGAAATACAGAACAGTGTTCTTGGTGACATCCACAACTCACCGCTAGCAGTGCACCTAGGATATTCCAAGGTGTACCAAGGTTTAAGGGGTAAATTTTGGACGCTCGATGTGAATTAGTTAGTGGAAGGGTTTGTGTTAAAGTGACTCATGTGTCAATAGTTGAAGGCTAACCACTGTGTCCCATGAGGACTGTTACAACCTTTGGATTTCCCTAAGTGGAAGTGGGATGACATCTCGACGGATTTTATCATGAGACTACCCAACGTTAAAGGTGTTTGAGTTGATCTCAAGGTTGTAGAAGACCGGATTGAGAAAAAAGATATCTTCCTAGAAATCAAGGAGTCGAGTGCGATGGATGCCTTAGCACAGAGGCACCTGGATGAGGTGTTTCAGTTGCATTGGGTTCTAAGGTCCATAGTTTCGTATAGGGATGCATGGTTTACCTCATGAGTCTGGAGGGGATTGCAGTATTCCTTTGGAACCCAGCTACATCTCTCCACTAGTTTCTACCCTCAGATAGATGGGTAGTTATAGCGCACCAACCATACATTGGAAGATATGCTACATGCATGTGTTTTGGACATTGGAGGATCATGGGTATGCCACTCGCCTCTGGTAGATTTTTTTCCACAACAATATATATCAATCTACCATTGGAATGTATCCATTTGAATCTTTGTACAAGTGTTCTTATTGCTCACCCATGTGCTTGGTAGAGGTCATTGTAGCTGGTGTTCTTGTTCCATAGGTGGTGCAGAGCATGATGTAGAATGTTACCATTATACGGGAGAGGATGAAGGTGGCCCGTTACCAGTAGAAGTATTATGGAAATTATAGGAGGATACATGTGGTGTTTGAGATCAAGGACCACATATTCTGGATGGTCTCCCCTCGGTGTGGAAAACTGAGGTTCAGAAAGAAGAGTATGCTTTCTCTCAGGTTCGTCAAACCCATCTTGGTTTTGTGATGGGTTAACAAAGTGGCTTATTAGCTGGAGATGCAACCACCACTTCTAAGGGTGGACAATGTTTTCCACATCTCATAGCTTTGCTGATATCTACATGATGAATCCCACATCCACTACTAGGGAAATATGGATATAGAGGATAACACAACTTTCATAGAGAAGCTGGTGAGAATCAAGGTTTCTGAGGAGAAGGTTCTTTGTGGATGAACCATTCCCATGGTTCGTGTGTTTTGGAGGCATGGTGGCCTCGAGGAGAGTATTTAGGAGTAGGAGAAACAGATGCTTTCCCATTACCCAAAGCTATTTTTCATTTTGTTCTATTTTGTTTTGAACTTGTTTGTGATGTAGTGGTTGACATTATTAATTTGGAAATGTGTTTTTTTCATTGATCATTGAATTTATGTGATCCATCCTAACTATGGGAAGGGGAGGAATTCATCCATAATCAAGATGATTTAAGGTGGATTCAATTAATCCCATGTGGGTGAGTTAGTGTCGGCCAATGCATATTATATCTTGACATGGAGGAAGGGACTCCCAAAATCATATGACTGGATGACATGACCTTTAAATTTTTTTAAAGTTGCTTGAGGGATAAGTGTTCCTAGATGTCCCTCGTCGCATGGCCATGAGAGGTATATTTCGAGGTGGTTGTTCAGAACCCTCTCTATACATTGAGTTCAGTTTATATTCTCAAGGAAGATATTAGTTTGAGAGGTATCAAATGTAATCGCACAGACCCTCCTTGTCCATTACATTTCCAATTCTAGTGTTTGGCATGCCCTGGGTGTATGTTTGGATGGCGGCGGGTTGGTGGTAGGATGTCACCCATTGGTGACACTGATCGGTGAGTCACATATCGGTGTGTCATGAATCGGTGTGGCACAGATCAGTGCCACATCCTATCGGTTCCACGTGGGAATTGTTAGGATTTTGTTTCCATGTTTTCCCATAATTCACCTTTTGATCATTTAATCCTTTTTAAAGTGGTTTAAAGCCCTTTTATCACCATAAACAATGTTTTAAATCCCATAAGGGTGGGAGACCCTCAATGGACCCGCTTTTCTCTTTAAATGAAATCCATTAATGCACAACTATTGTGGCCACCTCACCAATGAGAATTATTAAAATAATATTAATTACATCATGTGTAACCATCTAACCAAGTAGTGAAACTATGATCCAATATTAAATAAATTCATGATTTCATATCCTGTAACTCAAGGATCTTACCTTTTATCAAATGCATATTCATTCTTTCTTCTTCTTTGCTGGTCTCTTTCTTTTCCTTGGTGCGTTTAGTGTCCCCCTTCTCGATGCTAGTGGTGCACCTATGTGGCTACCTTTCTTGGTTGTTCATAGAGTCCTTAGAGTTCTTCCCCTGCATGTCGTGCATCCCCAATTCCTGGCATGTTTATAAAAACTTCGATTGTTGATCATTCTAGTAGGGTTTTTCCTTCATCTCTCTTATTGTGTATCATGCGTGGTGGGTATGATAATGTTTCCTTTGAGAATAGACGAAACCAAACCTTAACAAAAATAATAAATAGCCTTATAACGCATTATGAGGTATGTTTGAGTATGGTTAAGTAATCTTTTATAATTTTATATATGTTGGGAATTTTGTGGGCTTATATCCACTGAAAATCGTGGTTGTTGGTGTTCATTTCCTGCAAACTAATGAACCAATGTTTTTTAGGATATTTCTTTGATCGAATGGAAGTAACATTGAAACTTCTTAGTTACGCAAACATGGATTATAAAATGGATTCCCAATAAATAAGAATCTTTGTTTGGTCACCCCAGTTAACCAAAAGGATGAAAGAAAATTAATGAAAGCTGTGTTTGAATCTAAAAATTTCATTTCTCTGTCATGGTAACATATGTTGTTAGTCTTGATGCTTGTGGGTGACTTGGATGGGGATGGTACCCCCTACTATTGTGAAGTAGTTGTTTTGTGAATATGAGGCCATGTGGGTCTGTATGTTGGGGTTTTTTATGGTTCTATTACATAGAGAGATCTCAATGATCTCATTTTTGTTGTGACCTTACTAGAGAACCTTCTATGAATGCTTAAATCGTTGTTTGGCTATTTTTCCTTCCTTATCATGTATATATTCTTGTTTATTTCTAGGTGGTGATGATTTACTTAAATGTAACCACTTGAATGTAGAAAAAAAATTCTAATAGGGGATTTGTTTTTCAGGAATGATTTGTGACTTGGTTATGGTTGTTGTGCCTTTTCAGAATGAATAGTAATAAGGTTGTTTGTGTATGGTCTGGTTTTGGAACCCCTAGGTTGCAATGAGTGTTTTTTACATATATATATATATATATATAACATAGTTCTTATGTTTTTTATTGGCTCCCCACTCAAGTTGATCACATCATGCTGAACACACTCATTTCAAATTGGATGATGTTTTTCCCAACACTTTTATGAGTGGCTGGTTATAGACAACTTTCCTGCTCCCTTTCCCGAGTAGCCCACGGTTCTTCGCGCAGGATGTGACGGCCTAAGGTCCATTTTTAGCCTAATATTCATCGAGTAGGGTATTTTTTGTGGTTGGACTAGGTGTGTTCTAGAAGGTTGTTTCCGAAGTGTCTTCGGGATGAGGCACATCTCTCTACCGTATAACAGCTGTAGTTTTGGACCAAGTGTATTTGGGTATGGATATAGCTGTTCTAGCCCAGGTGTCTATGGGTGTGGTTATGTGTGGTGATTATGGCCCATGTTTGTTTGTGTGGGATGTGTGGTTGTGGTATCCTGGGGGTGTGAAGGGCGGGGTATGGCAGTAGGATTGCAGTGAGAATGGAGGGGGAGGACTGACACGTAGGATGCCTTAAATAACTATTGGTACAGTGGTGTGGGGTACCCATACATCAATGTGTTATTACTATTACTTTACATTACTAATGTTATTTGGGGAGTGTGCCTTGGCGAGGTTTGTGTGGATTGTTTCCTTGCTAGGTGCTTTGGTTATCTTTTTTTCTCATGGGGAATTTGAATTCCGCCCCACTTGTGCCCGAGAGATTTTGGTTTTCCCTTTTGAGTATACATGTATACTCACCCTATGCATATAAAACTGCATTTAGGTTTCCAAGAGGACTTTGAATATCATGTGGGACACTATTAGCTCAGACGACTGGACTATTGACATTCCGAAATTTTATTTCATTTGGTACGTCCCTTAGGAATTATCTAGTTTTTTAGCACTTGTTATTGGAACATGCATTTGGGAATGGATTGTTTTGGCTTTACTTTTACTCCCAACTTTTCTGTTGTTTGGGATTTACTATATTATCTCATTATCCTACTAAATAAAAAGGGTAAGTCCTTCCATGTTATGTTCAATTCTATACCCTTTGTGCTAGTCACCACTCTGGGCCTATTGAAGGTGTTTCTTGTGGGTCATTATCTCTCCTTCGACCTGAGGAAGGATGGGTTTGGCAATATATTGTCCCTTCCCTCATCTTGGTGAAGGTGGGTTGTGACATATATGTTAAGGGTACATTCCACGATTTATGTATCCACATCATCAATAGTGAGTCCTTGATATTTCCCATTAACTCTAGGTTAAGGAGGGTTCTAAAGCCGATTATCATCATTAACCTTTGGATTTGAGAACCAGTTATAATAATTCCCATAATCCATACATTTGAAGCAATTGAGTGCATATTTTTTTTCCTTTCATTAGTTGATCTCTTTATATCACTTTTAAATTTGATTGGAAGGTTTAACTCATTTATACAGTTAATAAATTTATAGGTAACCTTATGAGAATGTACTCTAGGATAAAAGAAACACATTGAACAAAAAATGGAAGGATTATATTCCCTCTCCATTATTCTTAGAGATTCCTATGAAATCTATATTTATTTTCTTATCAAACCCATAAGATTGATGGGTACCCCGAATCTCTATTTCTACCTTGATATCCCCTACTGAATTCAGTTATTGATAACATGATTCTAAGAATAGGTTTTATGATCCCAAAATGTCAATCAACATAACATTATAGTTTTATGGTAATATTAGAAGTGTTCATGAAAAGGCCTGTAAGATTTTTCCATAGTAACTAATATATTAATCACCCCTCTATGTTGAATTAAATAATTCCTTCAAAAGATTCATAAGAAAAATATGAGTAATTTAAAAATTCAAATATAATCTCCTTAACTTTTCCCACTCCACTGACATAGTATTTTTAGGTTGCCTCAGATTCATAAAAATATTCATCCAATTACCTATTTCACCATCAAAATTATAGAAATGGGAAAAAATATTTTTATATTTTAAAAGACTAATGAATAGAAAATATCTTTTTTTTTGGAGGTAATAAATTTCTCAACAACTAGTTGATTGAAGTACCCACTAATATAAGGTAGTTGGTTTTTTTGGTAGAACAAAATAGAACATTGTATCCTCCTTTTCTAATTTGTTAGCTTCGAATGTTTCTTAACATGAGAAATTTATATTAGAAAAAAATGTGATTTTTAAATTTCCATCCCATAATATTATGTTTCCTAAAAGGTTAGTAATTTCATTGTATATCATATTCAAAATATATATGATTCATTTTAGTTCATCACCTTAAATAAAAAATGAATATCCTGAGGGAAAAAAATTGGTACATGGAATCCACCTAATCAGGAAAAACATTTTGTTTCGTGTCTTAATTAATGAACATTATTTTCAAACTATGACACATTATTTTTAACATTAGTCATCATTGAACATAATCTATTTAAATTTTTCTTAATAGGTAACAAATAAACTTTTAATTAACACAGTAATATCATATAGTCTTGTTAGAAAAGGTGCACAATAATTGAGAAAATATCACGTATTATAATGATGGATGAGATATACTCGTTCACATTTTTTGGGGGTATTAACCCTGAAATAATATTTTCAAAAATTAATTCCACTTATATTATACTGTCAGGGTTATTATTTTAGGAATCCTATTCTCCATTATTTACAATAACATAGGATGTTCTCTTATACATAGGATTATCCTAAGGGTTATCTCTAATGTATTATCATCCAAGATTACAAAGGTTAACTTAACCATTCTCTTATACCAATAATAGTGAACCTTAAATGTCATAAATACACACACACACACACATATATATATACACATATATATTACAACTTAATTGATTAATATTAATTTCATAAAATAAGGATCCATACTGGAATCCTATAGATCTATTATATTTTAATCAATGGATATATTGATAGCTGCTAAAATGTGAACTAAAACATCTCCCAAAATATTCTTCACAACTATTCTCCATTCTTTATATATCATACATAATATCTTTATTCATAAAATGAAAAAAGTAAAAATATGGAAGGGTATGATATGATTCAAAAAAGGGAGAACAATATATATTTTTATGATCACATAAACAAAACATGATCATAGAGTAATATTTGAAAACTACACCAGGTATATTACATATGATAATCATTTTTCCTTTAATAATTCATTGGTGTTCATTGGACATGAATCAAAATAGAATCAAGGAACATGATCCATGAGGTCATAATATTATAATATCAAATAGAATTTTGGCATATGAATAATTATTGCACATAATTTCCATATTAGTCACAGGTCATTTCCAAGAGTTTCATAATGGAATCGGATTACTCCCCAAACCAACATAGTATTCATTAATCACTAAAAACATGTTTATAGACGATGAAATTTCTTATTGAACTAGGTTTACTCTATATTTTAGTTTTTTTATCTTAGGATATATCCATATTTATACAACGCATTTTAGGGATATATAACTTCAACAGAAACCATTATATAATTAAAAATATATATATGTGTGCTTCAAACCTTCCTCATATCATAATCCCTGAATATAAATGGGTTTTATTAGTATTTTACAATGGAATAACTAATGGGAATGAAATGTGATTAAATTTTTCTGTTAATTAGTTATATCATAACCCATGGGAAATGAATGTATTTCATTAAAATATGTTCATTATGGCCAAAACCCACATATAAAAATAATAAGGACTATATCATTAGATCATATCCCAATTAAAACATAAGTAACCTTCATTTATGCCATCATATATGAAAAACGATTGAATAGACCACGTGGAAAATTTCATGAGGATAATAACCTTTTCATTTTTATATCACATTTTAAAAATATAAATAATTTACCTAACACTGTTGAATTTTTGTTGATTCTAAAATTTAGAGAGGGCCAGAATCAGGATGATAAAGAGAAACGAATGAATCTCAAAGGGAAAGAGAAGATTCTATGACCTG
The DNA here is from genome assembly GCA_963277665.1 of Viscum album. NCBI lineage: Eukaryota > Viridiplantae > Streptophyta > Magnoliopsida > Santalales > Viscaceae > Viscum > Viscum album. Next base: position 1,441,054,647 of record OY728145.1, on the reverse strand, counting down.
GGAGGCAGGTGTGCGCATGATATAGAGGATGATAGAAAGTGGCCCTCTGACATGAAAATTCTTGCACACCCAATGCAACATCAACGGGAGGCTTCTGATGAAACCCCTCCAAAACTGCCAAAGGCACCAGCGTGCAAGAGCACCTGAGTTGCGCACAATGCTCCTCCCGGTGCGCAGAATCTGGTGCGATCAATGCGACGTCAATGGGACCCTTATGCACCGTCATGTTCAAAAATCAATTAAGGATAGAGAATGAAGGAACCCGTCAGCGCCCAAAACCTTGTGCGCCAAATGAGACGTCAAAGGCAAGCTTCTTCGGTGACCCCCTAAAACTGCATGAATGAATGGGCACGCAAAGTTCTAGGAGGCGCGCAAAATCTTATGCACCCAATGAAACATCAACCGATAATTTTCATGTAGTTCCCCTTTCAAGAAGCCTATTAGGATGTCAGATATAGAATGAAGCGTACCCTCCGCCCTTCGAAAATGGTACTAGTAAACGAATAGATGCTTTGCTACATGAAAAACACATATTTCATGTCCGCATGAAAAACACAATGGCCACCCCATATTGGATCTTGCACGACAGTTCCCTGAAGTGTCCTCTTTAGGGTGGGCACTCTTGGGAATGGTCCCCATCCATTTACTTTAACCCAAAGTCATTTTCATGAGAGATATTCCTTTTTCGCACGTGTAGCCCTTCCATCTTGTGATCATCCCTTCCATCTTGCACGCAACCCTTCAATCTTGTGCATAGTCTATACCCTTGCATGCAAACCCCCTTATAAGCTCCATGTATCATCCTTAACTTCGGTAATTATGTTCAAGCCCCTCTTATGCGCCACACACCTGTGTCGCGCGCCCACTTTCCATTCGACCCTCCAGGTCTGCACGAAGTCACTTCAATATCCCTTGGGACAGTGCTCCCCAGTTCATTGATTCTCCTCATGCTTCTTCGCATAGGAACGCTAATGTCTATTATTTCATCTCATAGACATGATAACGTGGACTCCTCATTGGATCACTAGATAACACCCCATCAAGAAGGCATTGTTAATGCCTTTCCTTCACCAAGGGCGGGTGGGTATTAGTTATGTACGCCATAGGGGGTGCCGAGTGAACCCACGTCATCCGAGATATAAGATTTTAAACTTCCAATCACCATCATCATCATCAGATGACGTTAAAATGTGTCCTCACCTCATTCATCATACGATGTGTTCCCCGCCTCAGACATTCTCTCTTACCACTGGTCTCCACAGGTGGGAAATATTCCTCACATGGAATGAGATCCTCTTTACTGGGCATCATATGTCCACATGGAAGGGAAACCACATTGGTGTTAGCCACTATCCTTTCTTGTAGAAGGAAGATACCTACACCTCCTATCTTCTTCCTAGACAAATACTAGATTGTTGGGATGGGCACCGGAACCCCCATCTCATCCGTACAACATCCCAATGTCGTTTGGATTTTTCGTCACATAGGTTTACATCCTGGAGTAAGTCCTAATCTCTATCTTTTTGGGATGCTAACCACGTGTAAGCCCCACTCCACCTCCCACAGACACAACATTCATGATGTGATCCTCATGTCGTTTATGCCTCTTGTTTCTCACATCATGAATGACTCACGTGGGCTTAGAGTAACCATCGACCATGACATCCTCTATGGGAACCCTAGAGTGTAAGCACCACACAAATCTGAACTACGTAGACTTGGATCCATGACATGGCAAGGTATGTCGGTAGCCTCCCTGAGGTTCAATCCCAACAACCGTTGGTCCCTACCATTTCATTTTGGCATACCCAAATCCATTCCAAACTATGTGGGATTTGATCCTTTGCATGTCATGGTAAGTAGGAAGTCTCCTTGAGGATCAAGACCATCAACTATTGTTCTTGACCATTTCACGTCGGTTCATTTCATCCTCCATGATCTTAAACTATATGCCCCATTTTTCCAGCATGACACTAAATTATACCCAATTCAGTGATAATCATTTGTGAACCACACGCAGCAAAAAGCAGTTTTGATCCCCATTCAATTGTAATCCATTGTGAACCTCACGCGGTGGTAAGCTATTGTGATCCCCATTCAGTAGTATGATGTTATAGTCCCTTCCATTGGGGAGCGATATCTCTAGTCTATCCCCAAGGAGTCAGACCAACCTCGGGCAGCTAACCGTGTGTAAGCCCCAACATATCATCGGGTCACTATCCTCTACACAGACCCCAATCCTATACCACATCCTGAAAAACATGAACTTTGATTCCCTGTCATGGGGATATGTAGGAAGTCTCTTCGAGCATCAAGTACAACATCATCATCTCCCTGGAGTTGATTCCATATAATTCTCCATCCACTTCACTTATCTATCCATTATCCATCTTGATTCATACTCGGGTCACCACATCTTGGTGAGGTCCTGTCAATTCACCTATTCACTTCTCTTAGCGGAACCCATCTAACTAATCATGTGTTACTCCCATCACCAGTGTTCGGTCCAGGGGTTGAACCCATCTGATCCACTCCAGTCACTGTTCTGATCAGTCTAATCCATCTCTTCTAAACATTAAACTCGTGGAAAACCCTATGTTAAAAATGGGAAGCTGAAAAAACCTCAAAGACATGAATATGGAATTTAAATACCCACATTTGACGTGGGATGACTCGGGCTTCCACACCTTTGAAAATATATATAATAAGGGAAAGAAACCCTGACATGCTAGAGTTCCGACATCCAGATATACCAGTGATTTCCTACATGAGTACTCCCTTGACTAATGGTTGTAGCCCTTTCCGGACCCCTTGGAATGTTTTAACAGAAGCAATGTAAATAACCAGTGTCCATAAAGATATGGCACATGAAATTGTTTCACGAACTACAACTCAATCTATTAGGGAGACCCGAACAAGGCGACGATATTTGAGTAGGAATCCAAAGATAGAAGAACTGACATCCCTTAATCACATTTTGATCAAGGATAAAATTTAATAGAATAATTGAAAGATTATGTCCTCATTTGGAAATCTAGAATGTTGGGAAATAGTCAGTGCATTCTCATAGTCCCCAAAAAGATAGAAGCATGCACCCCAGAGAAATTGTTGTAAATGGAAACGATGAACTAGACATGAAGGTATTCTCCTCAATATAGATATTGGTATCATTTGAGATGTCAGTGAACATGTGTGTCACTAGATCTAGTTATCCAATGCCAGGCCCCACCATGAAAATAGTGGGTATGGCATGTAACTCACCAGAAGTTGGGGTTTTTGAGTGTTGTACATCTAGGTTAATGAAATTATCAGTGTGGATCCTACTTACCTGCCAAGAAATATGGAATGAGTTTGGGGAACTGGATGTCGATTTAATTGTTTCAAAATTAATGGTTTAATCTCCCTACATTCAAGGACCCTAGTTGCAGTAATAAGAAATCGATAAGTACCCATCCACCAATGTAGGGGCAGGGGAAATGTCAATTGGGCTATCCCACATGGATCCACCACTTATGCAGCTGTCTCCATGCCCACAACTATTGGGAACCCACACCCCATCTCCCATTCCGAATTCATACAAAAAGAGGTGATAAATTACCACATCCGTCGATATGAGGAGGAGGGGATTATACCGACTCGGGGTATGGCCTGACATGATATAGAGGTGTTTGTACATCATTGTCACTGCTTTCCCCAAGGGCCGTGTAGGGAACCACTACTGTACACTCCAACATGCAGCCATTTCGGGAGACTCTCTGCTAAACGCTTCGATGACTCCCTCCCCTGTGTCAATGAGGTTGGGGATGTCTAGGCCAGCTTGGATGGGATCCCATTTTAGGGGATCCCAAGAAGAGCTCCCACTAGTCTGTTCTAGTTCTTCCACATGGTCCCATGGGCTGAAGAGCTGGTTTGCAATTCCCCTGCAACGCCAGCCCCGGTCTGACGGACCCAACGGTAGTATTGGGCACAGGCTGAGGTTGACACCCTCCAAGGGGTGTCAACATCAAAAACTGCAGTAGATCACGCCACTTACATAATCTATCACTAAAATATTGTTTATGATGTGTAGGTGAAGTTATATATCTGACTTGGATAAGGGCCAACACCACCCCACAACCAGGCTTGGTTGACTCTCTTGGTTGTCGGTGCAGGTAGCGGCCGCCGTGAACCAACCCAGAGTAATGACACCCGGTATAGGGGCCCCTCCATATCGCCCCTTTAAGAATGTGGGTCATACCCATGTCCATTCATAGTGTTAAGGTCTTACATGTGCTACCTTCAATCCGAATGAGGGCCCTCCCCACGACAGTGGCACTCTGTAAAGAAGCCTCTCTCACACTCATTACATTGGGTACGGGGTCATTCCTCCTACCACATGCTACCAACAAGGATATTTTACTCATCTGGTCAATATCCAGTGTGGAGGCCTCCCCCATGTCCTTATAGTGGTCGGTGAAGGTCCTCCTCACTTCAGAAATCATTGGATTGATGGTCATCTTCTCCTCACCGACACCTGACACGGAGGTCCTACCCGTGTTCGGCTTGAATAGTGTAAGGACCCTACTCGTGCAGATGTTGCCAGTGTAAATAACATGGAGGTCCTACCCATGCTCTTACCAGATCCATCAGAGGTGCTACCCACTCCATCACTTTCCAATGAGATTCCCTCTAAACATCACTCAGTGGACACAGAGGTCATCCCCATGTTTCCATCGATATTTTTTTAGGTTCTCTTCACACCCCATATAACTCAGATAGAAATCCTCTCCACCCCATCACTATTACGGATTATGGTCCTACACATTCCGGAAATCTACCCCGTTATAAAGAACCATCCCATGTCATGGGGGTGGGTCATCACTACCGTAAAATGAATATTGAGATGATTCAGACTTAGATTAAACAAGCCTTCTTCTTAGATTCTGAGGAGGAATATGACTCAGCGATAGAACCCTCGCCTAGATCCTCCGTGTCATGGGTTGGGGATGGAATAAGGTGCATCAGCCTCATACTTCCTAATGTGAGGACCATAATATTCCTACCTACCTCTGCCAGTACATCCAGGAGGATAAAAAATTTGGTAGCTCCATTGGTTCTGTCCATGCAGTCACCACTTTCATCCATGGAAACAATCTATACCTCAAAAAGAGATCATAGAGATCTATTCTGGTGACCAATTTGAGATGAGCAACATCATGGTTCATCTCCAACAGCCATAGTACCTGCCCCAAAAATTTTTGTCACCAGGTCATCTTACCACGATGTGGCCACTAAGTCACAAAACACTTTGGAGGATAGCCTGAGATATGGCTGTTTTTCAACACGCTCGTCATATTCTACACCGATGATCCTACCATCTATGCAGTCTACTTTTGTACCGCTACTGGTTCCCTAGCCTCCTCTGGCTTATGAGTGGGGAAATTAAGGGCCAAACACCGAATCTTGACAAAGGGGCTTTTGAGATATTCTCGCAGTGAACAATTAAGTAGAGATGTTTTGGCCAGTTGTTGTGCCAAATTTTAGGGCACCAGAATCTCTCACCCAATAAGAGGATAGATTCTTTCCCAAGACCCTCTGGTCGACTCATTTCCATCATATTCATCAAATAGTGGCCTACCCCAAGAGTCGGGCGCACTTCAAATTCATTGGCCAACAACGCGGTTTGGTGGATTTGGTCGCACTCCCCGTGGCCAATCACCCTAAGAGACGAAGTAACTAAAGGAACCTCCAACAACGATACATCCAGATCATTAATGTTCCCTGTAAGATAATGAAGGACTTTTCTCCCCTCGTACAAATTTGTGGTTGGGGGAAGTATGTGGCCCTCCACATCATTTCCATCTGGCAACAGCCTGATCATCTAGGAAACACAAAGGACATGACTCCAGGCAGGGTTGCAGTTTATATGGTCGACCTACCGGGGGTGAGAAAAAGAGATAGAGATACATAGATAATACCTACACCTTGAGGGAGTATCACACATATTGGATCTGTTGGGAAGGATTATTTGTCAACAGATAAATATACTGGGTCTTCCCCTTCCCACCGAGGTGTTGGTCCTCAGCCAAAATCTCAACAAGGGAAAGAGAAAATCATTTTTTTTCAAATAATCATACCCATTCGGATAATTATGAAGTTAAAATAAGATCCTAAAAAAGTTGTGTTGCATTAGAAACTCACAGAACACAAGAAGATGGCCGACAACCTCTTTACTGAACGTGTTGCTGAGTGACGACCCGACTACGATAATCCTTGACTGGGGCCGCAATAGTAGACAAAATTTCCCCATGGAGAATTACCACTCAGTGACCTTGACCATCATTCCCACACATATAGGGTTGATGATGGATCATACAGCAAGAGGGCACATTATGTATTGCCAAATCCTCCTGAGTGGCGTAACAATCCTCGGGAACTAGATTAGGCTCCCCCAACTGCCATTATTCATGTAGCTCCACGAGCTTCTAGTCATGTTTATCATGTTAAAGAACCAGCCAAATCACTATAGGTCAGGGATCCCTTTCATGATGGAAAAAGCCACCCAGATGATTTAATGGTGGCACTCATTGCCAGCCTTGAAGCATTAGAAACTCGGCAGGTGGAAATCCCGCAAGATGGAATGCCATATCCAATGTGGGTAGATGATAAACGAGCACCCTTGGGTTTCATAAATTCTACCTTTTCCCCATTTAACGGGATTGGTGATACAATATAGCATTTTTCCCACATCATTTCAAGGTGTTGTCTCATGTGGGGAACTCCAGTGGAGCAGGAGGCTTCTTAACTCTGATTCTCCGTACATACATTTGAAGGGAATGCGTTCGTCTAGTATAGCAAGCTACCCATCGGCTTAGTAACAAGTTGGGGATATCATCATAGGAAATTTCATTACCTATTTAGTTACATCACTCAAAAGATGAGTATTAACGACCTCATTAAGTTCAAACAGAGGCCTCACGAGCACATCATAGGCATTGTAGCCCAGTGGAAAGAGCTTACATACTCCCTTGACATGCCACAGACTGGGGAGAAACTGTTGAAGATGTGTGTGGGGAATGTCAAGAAAGAACTGGTGCCCTCACTAATTACCCAGAACTACCTCAGGGGATTCTGAGACTTATCTGATAAAGCCTAGTGCCTAGATGAAACCTTTCAACTGGACGTCCCAAAATGTTTGTTTACTCCAAAAATCCCCATAAAAAGGACAGTCAGGCCTGAGCCCGTTGTATTGGCCCCAATAGAGGCCCCATAAAACTAGAATTATTAATGATGGAGCCTCCTCTATAGCTTCGCAGAGGCCCACCTCTACATGCACAACCTCTAGCTGAGAAGCTCCCACATCATAATCGGTAGGCTTCCCCACGCAATGCACTACCACCATCTATGTGATATAACTAGGTCCAACTTCCTCGATAGGATCCTCCATCCACTCATCAGGGCCAATCTCCCAGAGCCCCCTTCTCGTATAGGAGGAACCAGACCTACTCATTTAATGGGGCAATGGTTCCAGGTTATTTCCACAGTGCCTTGGAGTAGGGGATAATGTGTTTCCCTAAATGCATGATTACAGAAGAGGAGAACCTCAATAATCACCCTACTGCCCCTATCACTGGATTCTGAGGCACACCCTCAAATAGTGCTATGTTCTTAAAGACTGGCTTCAAGACTACGTGGATAATAACATAGTCTAGTTAGGCCTAGCTCTGGCATATGTGGAATGTGTCTTTGTGGAGCCAGATAGAAGTAGTGACTGTGTAGGTGAGGGGCATCAGGTTTCAAAACATGGGTCCCAGAAGTGCGACAATTGAATGGCTCATAAGATAGTCGCATATTCCCATGGCATTATCTACTCACTACTGAATCGATCTGAACCATCAAGAGACATTGCACCATCCACCGCCATTACTTCTACTTTAGTTTCTCTTCCATCCTCTTCCCAAAAGAGTAAACACCCACTGCGTGAGGGAAATCAATGTCCATTGCTAATGCCATTGTCGTCCCATATTATCTGCAACTCCATTCTTCTAGAGATCAATATTCCTCCCTGAATCTGTCTAGTAGTTTATGACTATTCGAATTATGGTCAAGGGTATGCCTTGGTTAATACCGTAGAGCTGGTAATACCCTACATGATTCCTAGTGATGAGGAGCACTTGGTGGATCCTCCCGGCGTCCCCAGCCATTGTCTGTATCGATAGAGCTATGACTATATAATTCGTCGAATTTCCATGGTTGGTATTTCAAGACATGATGTGCATGAAACTGAAACCATATAGTAGGCCCAGTGTGGAGCACAACATATTCTGCCTTCTAATCTAGCATAATCAGATCCTCCTTTACCATCATTTATGTTTCTTGATCAGACAGAGCCACCTCTAATACGTCGTGCTCTACTACCCCATGATATATACTGGTCTCAGTCATTTGTCCCTCACCTATTCATCACCCCATAGTCTTTGATTTGAGAGTAGTGGGACATTCCTAGCACCAGTCAGCCTTCGGTCCAGCCAGTAGGGCCCGCCATACCTCATGTCATAGAGAAACCTCCAATAAGAAGAATTTCATGAATGTCACATAAGTATGATGTTCTCAAGAATCTTTCCATCATCTTAGTAAATCTCTCCATCCTATAGGGCCATTGCATGTCATCGGATATGCGTGAGGCCCTCGTAGAGGATTTATGAATCCCCCTCTAGATTGAGATGGGGGTAGCATCTGCAGAAGCCATCTATGCTGAGGAAGTCAAGCATACTGAATGCCAGACCATCATCTCATTCTATAGAATGGAATAAGGCTCTCCCATACAGGGGCACATTATCCCATTGTACATCACCTTCCAATTTAATGGAATTGAGGTTAATTGCTATCTTTCCGACACAGGCTCTGGGATCAACATAATCCTGACTCAGACACTGCAAAACTATGGTTGTTTGAGGATGATATGAGTCCCTATCCCCTAAAAATCCAAAGTTATGGTAGGAAAGAATGGACACAGAATATAAGAATTCTCCAAAATACCCAGTTCAGTGGCCTGATAGCCAACTCCAAGATCAAGGTTGTCACCCAGGACACCACCAACAATGTGTCGATGGAAGGTCATGACTCCACTGACATGCCACAATCCCTTCATCGTATCACCAGTGCCTTAATTACCCCCTTAATTATCGATTGTTTGTACTCCAAGGCAACAACTATCCCTTTTCCACTTGTAAAGACTACTATCTAGATGCTGATTATTATAAGAGAAAAGACAATATGATTCCGGCTAAGGAGGTTGAGCATGTTGTGGCTACGACTGACCCATGGACAAATCATGATGATGCCTACATCTTTCCATCACACCTATTGGAGGATAAAACCCTAGACATGGGAAAATGATTCATTGCTTTTGGAATAATGGGGAGAACATTCCCAAGTCAATGAGATGATGGAAGATCACCTCGCACTCTTAAAATAATCAGGCTCAGATAATCCCAGTGCTCCCTAATCCCATAAGGTATAAGGATGTCCAGCCCATGGTAACAGAAATACTCTATACTAGCTTGTTATATTGGAATGGGATAAACTGGTTCATGTGTATGCCCCACTGTTTCTTCGATATCATGAAGAATGGCCTCTTGGGACAAAGACCATATGGTATCAACTCAACATCCATCATCACAATAGTTTCATCATAATAGATGATCCCTAATGTAGTGTACACTACTTCTTAGGCTGGTACCTGTCTCCCATCGGGATCTGCTGACTTAGAGTAAACAACTGCCTTCGAGGATCCATCCTCTATAAGTGAAGAATAAGACTTAGAGGATTCCCCTCCATTTGAAGAGGGGGTTTCCACCATAGTTTATGAATTGGTTCTACTGAACCTCGTTCGCGAGACAGAACCGAAACACACATTGATTAGTTCCGATAGGCCCAAAAAAGAGCAAAAATAGTATGTGGAATTCCTCAATAATCACCGCGATATATTCACCTGTAGTTATGACAAGATTCCATGGCTAGATCCTCAGATAGCGGTCTACCGCCTCGGTCTCCTGGTAATCAATCATGGGTTCTAGAATCATCCTATAATGATGCACCCTTCCCATGGTTCCATGGTTGAGGCTGAAGATGACCATCTCATCAAAGACAACTTTTTTAAGGTGGTCCAGAACCCCTGATGGCTAGCCTACATCTTTCTAGACAGGAAGAAGAGCTGATAAATCAGAGTCTGTATTGTCTTCTGGGATATTAACTGTCCCTGCCCAAAGGATGGTTTTCCCATTCCTTTGATGAATATATTAATTTATTACATAGTTAGTTTCAATCCCTCTTCATAGTAGATGGGTATTCTGGGTACATCCAAATCCTAATGGCTCTTAAGGATGAGGAGTTTAGTACATTTTGGGCACCACAAGGTACTTTCATTAACAAAATGATTCCCTTTTGATTAAATAATGAAATATCCACCAATCATCGTTCAATGATTTTCATATTTAGGATGATCCTCAGGAAATTGGTTGAATGTCATGTTGATAATATGGTGGTCAAATCTCACAACCGTCAAGACCATCTCAAAGACCATTACAAAGTGTTCATCTTCCTCTGTTCTCACCATAAGAAGATTAACCATTGATGTGGGCTTCTGAGGTCACCTCTGGAATGTTTCTCGGCTTATTTTTCAAGTACTAGGACATCGATATCGACCCATATAATATCAAGGCCATTATCCAAATGTCTCCTCTGATAAGCATTAAGAAGATTCTAGATTTCCAAGGCAACTTAACTTATATATGTAGATTCATCAAGAATTTGGCGAGAAAGTGTAAGCCCTTTTCGTGGCTCATTAATAATGGAACCATCTATGATGGGGTAGAAGAGTGTCATACACCTTTTCGAGAAATTTTTACACCCCATGATTTCATAGTACTTTAACTCATTAAAGTAATTTAATAGCTTGTGTTATACGCAACATCGAGTTTAACCGCAACACAACATACCAAACTAGTCTTTCCAATGCAATTATTAATAGTATTACCTTCATTTTGAATATTATAAACTCTTTATATTTTTAACACCCATATTATGTTTTTTTACACATAATATGAGAACAAATTCAATTTTCCATATTGACGAATTATATTTCAAAAATGAAATTTTATCACCTTTTAATAGAGAACCATTTTTAAATACAATATTTGAAACATTAATATATTCCATTTGACAAATTAAACTTCTTATCTACAATCAGGACATAAAAAATTAGTTTCAATAAATAATTGGTTTTTTCTGATAACTTTCATTTATTGGTGAATAGTGAAAATACTAAATTTTAATTGAAAACCACTTTTTAAATGAAAATAGTTTATAGTGTTCAATTATAAATTTAAATGGTTTGGAAGTATAATTAAATTATAATTTTATCATTTAATTAAATTGTGTACATCATAGGTAATTTCACATCTAAATTTGACATAAACACATGTCAATATTTTGATAGTTTTCATTTTTTTAAAACCCGCTTTTTGGTTTTTGACAATGAGAATTAACATTAAATAAATAAATGAAAATTCTATGTTTTTAATTTCCTAAAATTGAATTCATTTTTGAATTCATAATATCAAAATTATCTTAGATTTATTTTTTGGTATTTTTCTGAAAACATTCAATTTTTGATGAATAGTGAAAAACACCGCGTTGTTATTTAAAACCGACTTTTTATTTAAATAATTAATAATTTTATTTAAATTTATTTTAAGTAAAAATAGATATATAATATCTATATAAGTTCAATATAATTCATCAAAGTCATTTTATAAAAAAATTATTTGTATAAAATTTCATTTAACATTTTAACCACTTTACCCAAATTCTAAGCACTTAAGCACATTTGCATAAAACATAATTTTACTACCTCTCTATGTTATATTTCAAAAATCTGGGAGACACAGTTGACATCAGTATGTAAAATTTGTTTCGATAAGATGAAAATAATCATCGGTGAATAGTAACTTTGGACTTGTATTTATGAGGATTAAAAGTAAATAGGGCATTTCAAGCTACACATGATATTATAATTACCCTAACACATATCCTAATTCAATTGGATAAGTTTAATTCCACCTAAAACCACATTAGGAATAAAATATGATCCATTATGGTCCACTTGGATTAGAATAGAACATTTATTATTATTTTATTTAAAGAAGACTTAAAAGAGTAAAATTCAATGTTTAATAACTAAATCCTTTTTAATATAGGGTTGCACCCAATAATAATTCGACTATAAATATTCATTAAAAATATAAATATAATTCTGATGTAATGGTATTTTATTTATAATTTTTAGACATTAAATAATTTAATTTATTTATGACACAACACTGATGCAGTGATTACCTTATTAATGAAATATTAAAATAATTGATATTATAAATATCCATATAAATGTAAATTGAGACTTCTGATGAATTCCATTAATTTTATAGGTTAATATTAAATTATTGGGTTAGTTAGATAATTTTTTTTTCTAAATTTTAAGGTTGTTATGACTTTCACAAAAACAAAATACCAAATACTTTCTAAATTGACAGAAATTTATTATTTTAAAATATATTATATTATTGGTTGATATAATTTTCCTAAAAATCCAGTATTCGGCCAAAGAACATAAATAATGTTATATAATTCATTAATGAACAACTTGAGTATATCTTGGAGGTTTATAGTATGTTTATTTCCAATATGGGGTTAGAATACAAGAAGATGCGGTAAAAGTTTAACTATTTAACTTAGAGTTAAATCTAAAAGAAGAGGTTAAAATAGTACGTTAAACCTATCTTAAACCTATTAGTTGAGAGTAATTAGACACATACCCACCTATTGCTCGAAATAATTTCATTTTTAGTCATTATAAACAGAATAAGATTGTATAAAAAATTAATATTTTTTTTCTAAGGTGACCCTCACCCCTCTTATGAATATGCTCTTCCCCTTCTCTCAAAATCACACATCCAAAGCCATTTGGCTCGTCCAAACCAGGCCGAAATATCCTTCCAACATTCCTCACATCAACCTAGTGTCCTTAATTGGATCATAATTCTAGCCTAATGCACCCTTTTGATCAACTCAAAAGGAAACACCCGAAGAAGAGGTAATAATTTCACCACCCTCTTTCAAGTTCTTCTCTTTTCCACTTCCTCATTCATTGTTCTTTCCAAAAAATAATAATAAATACCATATATTATACATATTTTTATGTATTATTAATATGGTACAACCATATTTGCTATTCTATTAATCCTATAAATGACAAAGTCCCCATACGTGTGTACATACAACTTATCGTCTCCACGTTGTGGTGTAGTTTGTTATTCCAACACTTAATTATTTGGACGGGTACAATAATGAGTATAAATAATGTAAAATTATTTAATTATTCTTTATATATGATACAAAATCCCATTAAATATTATTTCACCATCAGTATAATGATATTTTCCCTCATTCGTACGTACTGATTACCGTCTCCACGACGCGATGAGATTTACTTCCACGTTCATCATTCAATGATGATTTTAAAAATATATACTTTTAATAATTATATAATATATGAAATATTAATTGTACTAGATATATATATATATTTATACTTACATATATAATATTCACTTACTCTCGTTCAATAAGATATGAAAATAAAAACAACATTTATGCATACGTACGGCCTACCGTCTCCATAAACGGTGCTTTCAATTTCATATATCTATCAGTTATACATTTTTATATTATATATATATATGATCTATAAATCATGTTTTACATTATTTAAGTATTTAAATCACGATCTAAGTGATAGGATCCAGAATAACAAGTAAAAACATGTAAGATAAAGAAAGTGACTATTACCCTAAATGTTAATTTAACATTGAAAACATTATTAAATAGCTTGTATAAGGTCATAAATTAGTCATGTATGATATAATAAATATAAATATGCTTATGGTATAATTTAATAACACACTATGGTCATTATATAGGAGGTTAAACGTACCCTCGATCAATGGAATGTTCAAGGTAAGGTTTAATTCTACATCTCTTTATTGTCCGAGGTTGTTTTTATGTAAGTATCTACTGGAACCTATTAACTATCAATGTACATGTTTCATTAAAGAGTTTTCAAATGGATTATTTTAAAGAATCTTTTTTATAAAACACCATTTTAATGGTTTTAAAGATTTATTCTTCTAAACCATTCCCATTAATGTACATGTTTTCAATATGATTTTAAGGATTTATTTATATCAACATGTATGTTTTCAAATGATAATTTCTTTAAAAAGATTCAATGTGGTATAAGACACTTTTACTCATAACTATTTTTAAATTAATTCCTTTTTAAATTATGTGACTTATATATATATTATTTCCTTAAAAAGGGATATTTCCCTCAATGATTTTTTCTTATCATTTTCAACTATGTCAACATCCATTACGGGATATTATTCTTGATCAAGGATGATTTATTATATAAGAGTTTCATGTTGTATTAAAGGTTTTGTGATATGTTTGACTGTGGATGTGTTATTTTTATACCATTCATGGTTTATGGATAAAGTATTGTCATTTCTTATGATAGTTTAAATGTAAATGTTTATTTTATGTATCATCCTTTTCATATGTGGAATGTATTGGATGTAGTATGTGACGGATGGAGCCCACTATATCTCCTTGATGCATTAGTAGGTCTCACAAGACAATTAAATGTGTAATTAGCCGAGGCCTTTCCCAATTTGATATATGGATTTCGCCGAAGACTAAATCATTTTTAGATGTTCTAGCCAAGGCCTTGACCCGATGTTTCAGAATGTCTGGCATTGTACATTACCTCATTATGAAAATATTATTGATGATTCATGTGGTTATTCGACTAGTAGAATACCCATAACTATATTAATTTTATGGAATTACTTACTCGGCTCATATTCCTGCCACAAAAGTGTAAATTTTTATTATTTGTAAAGGAAAGTGTTTTCCATTATTCAACATGCCTAATGTTTATGTAATCATCCTCTACATTTCATACCCTTACTGTGTGTTTGAGCTCACCCATATCTTACGTTTCATTATCGAATAATATGAAGAAATTAATTATGAGTGACTTACAAGAATAATTAAGGAGGCTTGAATGTTTCTAATGGAATAAATTATTGTTTTATTTGCTTTAATGTTTTAATATAGAACTTATGTATATATACTATTTCCAAGACTGATAAACTGATTGGTTCTTCTGGACATGATTCTTTGCCATCATGCTAATATATTAAAACAATGCACCAGCTTCAGGCATCTTGGGTCGTGGCGTCAGAGTTAGTATCAGTCGAAGTTTAACAATATCCTTGGAAACTAGATTTAGATAAAATCTTATTACAGCACATTACCAAAAGATAGACTTTGAGGATTTTTATAGAATAAGTTCCTTGAATTTTGGTAATATAGAGATTTTGTGTATTTTCCAAGCAATACATCCATGTCAGGATATGAGCAAGTTGTGGAGGGTCAAGAAAAGATGTACTTTGGAGTGAAAACTATGACAATGAGGTTCACGCTTAAACTAGGGTATCCTGGTACAGGACCATAGGCCTTACTTCACCCTTGGTTACGACACTCCCTAGGTATATCCTTAGGATACTTCGGATCTTCATTACAAGAAATTATGAAGCATTTAGGAGTAATTACATTCTCAAAGAAATATTTTTATTATTATAGATTATATGCATAATATTTTTAAATAACATTAGGTGTTTGACAAGATTGGAATCAAGCATTGTGATTAATAAACTAACTTGGTGTATGCCATTATTTATAAATGGTGCCTAGTAGATGGAATGAGAACTCCAGAAATACACATTATCCAAAGATTAAGAAGGATCATATTATTCATGGTATTAAGACATAATTTAGAATGGAAATTGTCTCCCATGAATTTTCATAATATGAGAAATAGTATCATCGGTTAATAATATAAGTAAAGAATTTTTTGAGTCATGTGGATTTAAAGGGAATCCATAGAAGGAATGGGTGGAAGATTGATTGTTGGATAAAGGGAAAATAGGATAGAAGGAATATCCTATATGTGAAAACTATAGAAATAATCACCTTGGTATATTCTTGAAGATAATGTGAATTTTTTATAAGTGTAGAGAAAAAAGACATAGAGTAAGTGACTGCAATGGGAAGAAAAATGTTTCAAATGTACAATGCATCATCTGCAAGGAGTTGGGAAACTACACGAAACAATGTACAAATCATCAGAGTATACCACAAATGATGCTTTTGGATAATAATTATGTTATGATATTACCACATATGAAGAGTAATGACAAGTGTTCTTATGTTGATATTAATGAATTATGTCATTGGAGTATCGTACCAATGTTGTACTGATTATTATAACTATTTAGTATATAAGAATTGTACTACATTACTATTACATTAAGGATTTGAGATTGTGTGGTACCTAGAAAAGTGACTCAATAACAAGTCAATCTTTTTGGAAATACATGGTGGAAGGAAATATAAAACTTTAATAATGTCCTGATACTGAGGTATTGATTTTGGAATAATAGATGATTGAATAGGATAAATTATTTTGGATATTATTGACATATTTGGAACTGATTAATGGTTTGTTTATTCCATCATTGTTGGAGTTTACAACATTTTTGGATATAGGAAGTATATCCAGTAATCTATAAAGAATAAGGGAGACCGAATGTAATCATTGTTGTTTTATGGTAATTTAGGGCGTTACTATGTTTTAAAAGAATATATGGTGAAGTTATTCACATGTTATTTTGTGGAAAACTAGATCTTCATTGTGTTTACCGACCTTATAAATATCAGACTCTATGTTTGGACATAAGTATTTTTGAAAAGTCTAAAGGTTGGAATGGATCATGTTAATCAATGGATTCTATTGTTTATGATTAAAACACTTCTTAAGATTATTTTTGTATTGTTATAAAAAGAACAACCCAAAGGTCGGGTGACAACCCATCGCGTCCGACAAGGTCGCGAGACTTGAACCTGCAACCACATGGCAACAATGGTGTATCATCTAACACTGAAATACGTGATGTCCTATTTTGTTTAATGTATTTTTTTTAAATATTCATTCAATTGAATTAAAAATTCATTATTTTTAGAACCATATACGATTAGGATAAATAGAATATTATTGAAATCTATTACCAATTTGAGTGAAAGATGAGTTTGTGGTAGAAATTAGTTGAAGGATAAAACTCTACTTGTCTAGAGTATTTTTTTTCCTATTATTCTATGAATACATTAATTCTTAAATTATATTTAAGGTACCTTCAAACCAAAAGTGTGTTATCCTAATACCTTATGTTATGTTGATCTAATTATATTTTAAATCACCATAGATTGATGGCATTGAGGCCCTTAATTTTACTCTTGTTTGTGATTGATGACTTGAATAAATCCCTAAAAGTATTTACATTTACTCCAATTATGTATCCCTAATTTCCACTAATATTCTCTTAATCAAGAATTCAATTTGGTAGTGACTTTTTCATTTCCCTTTCTATGTTATTAAGACAAAATTTTATTAACCAATTCCTGATTTGGGTTTTCGACAGTGGTATTTTTCTATTTTTAACATTTTATTTTCGGAGTTCAATTTCAAATTTCTAGGATGAAATTTACTGATGGAGGGGAGAATGTAACACCCCAAGATTTCATAGTATGTTATCTGATTAATGTAAGTCAATAGCTAATGATATACGCGACACAGAGTTTGAGCACACCGCAATATACCAAACTAGCTATTCAAAAAGTGGTTAAGAATAGTATTAACTAAATTTTGAATCCTATATACACTATATAATTTTAACAACCATATTATGTATTTCTTAGACATAAAATGAGAGAAAATTCATTTTTTCAAATAAGGGAAGTATTTTTCAAAAATGCAATTTTACCGCCTTTTATTAGCAAACCCTTTTTAAATAAAATATTTTACACCTTTATATATTAAATTTGACACGGTTATTTAGAATCGGGCCATAAAAATTTAGTTTTAATAAATTTATTGTGCTTTTCTGATAACTTTCATATTTGGGATAATAGTAAAAATTACAAAATTTTAATTGAATACATATTTTTTAATAAAAATAGTTTATATTGTTCAATTATACATTTGAATGGTTTATAAGTATAAATAGATTATATTTTTATCATTTAATACAATGTAGGACATTATAAGTAATTTCACATTTAAATTTTACAAGAACACATGTCAATCATTTGATAGTTTTCACTTTATAAAAACCAACTTTTTGGTTTTGACAACGTGAATTAATTTTAAATCAAAAAAATGAAAATTATATGTTTTTAATTTGGAAAAATACATTTCATTTTTTAATTCGTAATATACAAATAAGTTTTGGGTGTTTTTTGTTATTTTTTTGAGAACGTTTAATTCTTCATGAATAGTGAAAAGCAACGCATTATTATTTTAAACCGACTTTTTATCAAATTATTTATTTATTATAATAATATTTATTTTAAGTCAAAATAGTAATATAATACCTATATATGTTCAATTTAATTCATTGGAGTCATTTTATTATAAAATTAGATGTAAAAAATTTTATTTAACCTTTCCACCTCTTTTACCCACCTTCTTGGAACATTATCAAATTTTCATAAAATATAATTTTACAACTTATGTGTGTTGAATTTAAAAAATCCAAGAGACATGGTTGAAATAATTAAGTAATATTTGATTCAATAAGATGAAAATAATTTTTTGGGAATAGTAACTTTTGGTTTTTATTTACCACGGTTAAAAATAAATAAGGTAATTAAAGGTAAAAATTATATTATTATTATCCTAAAACATGTTCTAATTCTATTGGATAAATTTAATTCGATAAAAAATAACAAAAAAAAAATAAGATCCCCTTTGGTCCACTTTTATTAGATTAGGACATTTATTATTATTTTATTTAAAGAAGAGTTAAAAGAGTAAATTCAATGTTTAATAAGTAAAACATTTTTAATATAGGGTTAGAAAAATTATAAATTCGACTATAAATATTATTTAGAAAGAAAAAATATATTTCCTACATAATGGTATTTTATTTATAATTTTTATACATTAAATAAAATAATTAATTTATTACACAATGATGATGCAGTAATGATCTTATTAATGAAATATTAAAATAATTGATATTATAAAAATCCTAATAAATATAAATTGATTCTTTTTATAAATTAAACTAATTTTATAGGTTAATATGATATGTTAGGGGTTATTAGATAAATGTTTTCGATTTGAAAAGGTTGTTATTACTTTCACAAAAAAATACCAAATAGTGTCACAATTGACATAAATTAATTTTTGAAACAAATATTATTTTATTGGATGATATAATTATTCTAAAATTATAAAGTTCTTCCAAAGAGATTAAATAATATTATCCATGTAATTAATGAACCAATTTAGGTTCTCTTTGAGTTCTATAGTATGTTTATTAACCATCTAGTGTAAGAATACAAGAAGACACAGTAAAAGTTAAACTATTTAATTAAGAGCGAAATATAAAAGATAAGGTTAAAATGGTATCATAAACATGTCTAAAACATATTGGTTGAAAGGATTTCGACCCATAACCACCTAAGGCTAGAAATAAATTTATTTTAAGCCATTATAAACCAAATATGATTATATAATAAACTAATATTTTATTCATTTCCTAAAGAGACCCTCACCGCTCTTATAAAAGGGAACTTCCCCTCCTCTCAAAATAACAAATCCAAAGCCATTTTTCATTTCAAAAACCAGCCAAAATAACCTCACAACTTCCTTCAAATAATCTTAGAGTCCATATATTGATCATAAAGCCATCCTAATGAGCACTTTAGATCAGCTCAAATGAAAACATCCGAAGAAGAGGTAATAATTTTACTACTCTTTTTCAAATTATTTTCTTCTTACACTTCATATTTCTTTGTTGTTTCCATAAAAAAAATTATAAATCCAGTACCATAAACATACATTTATGTATTATAATTATGTTTCAACCATAGTTTTTATTCTATTCATCCTATAAATGACAAAGTCACCATAAGTGCGTACGTATGGCTTACCATCTCCACGTCGTGGTGAATTTTGTTATTCAAACACTTAATTATTTTGATTGGCATAATAATGAATATAACTAATATATAAAATATTAATGATTCTATATATATGATATAACATCCAATTAAATATGATTTCACCATCAATATAATGATATTGTCGCTCGTGCATTCGTACGGATTATCGTTTCCACGACGCGATGAAATTCATTTCCAAATTCACCATTCAACGATGTTTATAAAAATATATATGATTAATAAGTATGAAATATATGACATAGTAATGATACTAAATATATATATATATACATACATATATCTTATTCAGTTACTTTCGTTCAATACGATATCAAAATGGAAACAACGTTTATGCGTACGAACGACCTACTGTCTCCATAAACAGTGTCTTCCATTTCATATATCTATCTATTATACATATTTATATTATATATATATATATATATTATATAAATCATGTTTTTATTTTTTATGTATGTAAATCATGATCTATGTGATACGATAAAAAATAACATGTTAAAACATGTACGATAAAGAAAGCGATTATTAACCGAAATGTTAATTTTTCATTGAAATAATTATTACATGGCTAGTATAAAGTCATTAATTAATCATCTATGATATAAGAAAACTAAATATGGCTTTTTTATAATTTAATAACACTCTATAGTCATTATACATGAGTATAAACTTACCCTCGACCAAAAGGATGTTCAAGGTAAGTGTAAATTCCACTATCACTTTATTATCCGAGGTGGCTTCTATGTAAGTATCTACAAGGAACTATTTACTATCCATGTCCATGTTTCATAAAAGAGTTTTCAAAGGTATTATTTGTAATGGAATTTTTACTAAAACACCATTTTAAATGTCTTAAATATTAATTCTTCTTAACCATTCTCATTAATGTCCATGTTTTCAAAGCAGTTGTAAAAATTTATTTATATGGACAAGAATGTTTTTATATGATAATTACATTAAAAATATTCATAATGGAATTTGACACTTTGAACCAAATATATCATTTAAATGACTTCCTTTATAAATTATGTGACTGTTAAATGATTACTTGAAATAAGGATATTTCTCTCAAATATTTTTACTGATCATTTTCAACTATGTCAACATCCATTAGGGGATATTCTTCTTGATCAAGGTTGATTTGTTATAAAAATAATCAATATTGTAATGAAGGTTTTATGATATGTATGACCGTGGATGTGTTATTTTTATACCATTCATGGTTTATGGATAATGTATTGAAATTTTGTATGCAAGTTTTAATACGAATGTTTTTGTTGAGTTTCAACCTTTTCATATGAGAATGTATTGGACTTACTATGTGATTGGGTGGAGCCCGCAATATCTCCTTGATGCATCGATAGGTATAATGAGGTAATTAGACGTGGAATTGGCCGAGGACTTTACCAATTTGATATATGGTTTTGGCCGAGGACTAAATCAAATTTAGATGTCTTGGTTGAGGCCTTGAAAAGATGGTTCAGAATGTCCGGCATTATACATTCCCTTATTATGAAAATATTATTGAAGGATAATGTTGTTATTAGACTAGTAGAATACCCATGACTATGTTTCTTTTATGTCATTATTTACTGATCTCATATACAAGCCATAAAGTGATAATGATTATTATATCTAAAGGAAAGTGTTTTCAATTATTCACCAAGCCTAATGTTTATTTAATCTTCTGCTCTATTGCCTACCTTTAATGAGTGATTGATATCACCCCTTTCTTTTGTATCATTTTCCCAAGATATTAAGAAGTTAGTGATGAGTGACTTGTAGTCATAATTTTAGATGTTTGGATGTTTTTAATGGAATAAATTCGTTTTTTATTTCATTTCAAGTTTTAATGTTGAAATTATGTATGTATCTTGTTTCCTAGACTGCTAAACTGATCGGTCTAATGAGACTTGATTCCTTCTAATCGTGACAAAGTTTTAAAATAATGAATCGGCTTCGGGAATATAGTGTCGGGGCATTAAAAAATCATGTAGTATCTACTCCAGCCTCCGGTCTTAATGCCACCGGCCTCAAGAAATCCATTCGTCCTCTACACGTCTTCTCTAGAACAATCTCTTGTTTCCCTTCACACCCTGAAGTACAATGAGGGGATAGAGAATAGTAACTACTATCTTAGCTGTATTCTCATTGATATGGAGACTATATACTCCTCTATTGAGAAGAGCATCCTTACGGTGGTATTTGTAGTCTGGAAATTGTTACATTACTTACAACCCAATGATGTATAACTAATATCCCACGTAGATCCTCCAAAATACATCCTGAACCACCCAATGTTGACAGGTCTTTTGGCTTAGTGGCCAGTGATCCTCCAACATTTTGACATCATGTTTTTCCCATATTATGTTATTAAGGGGAAAGTGTTGGCAGATTCCTTGCCTCCCATCCCGCTCCTATAAACTAGTCTATGGACCTTGAAATTCTTGATGAGGAAATTATCTCAGTATACCAAGCCATTTCATGATGGAAAATGAAATTTTAAGGTTCTTATCAGAGCCCCACCGACAGAAGGATCAATGACCCTGAGCTCAACAGAGTTGGGCTAAGTATCGTCTTCATTACTCTAGCGTAATCCATTCTTCCATAATCATTCTTGTTGTCAGAAGGCTGCATCAACAATGAGGCGGAGTATTGGGCTCTCATTATTGGCCTTGAGGAGGCCCTTGAGATTGACATTTTCCATTTTCATATGAAAGGGGACTTCTAAATAGTCATTAAGCTGTTCAAAAATGACTATGATGTCAAAAAGGATGGTCTCATACAATTATTTGAATGCACTCTCAAGATAACGACACAATACCCATCTCATCCAAAAGTTACTTATGTACCTTGATCACCGAATGGTCATGCTGACTCCTTGGCTAGACTTGCTGCATGACTTGTAGTGCCAAAACAAGATGATCTAATTATCCAATTGGCTCAACGGATAGTCATGTATCCCGTCACTCTAGATGATGATGTGAGCCTACTGGTAAGCCATCTTACCACCACCACCTCCACTTTAGGACCTCTAGGTCCCCTAGATGCATTGATTGAAGTGACTCCTGATTGAATAACCTCCTTTGTCAAGTATCTCCAATATAGAAATCTCCCGGCAGATCAGGCTGAGCGTGAGCGAATCTGACGCCTCATGTTACAGTTTAACCCTATGACCGTCTTAGTTGTGGGGAGATCCTCTACAAGAATAGGTTCGATGGGGTTCTCCTCTGTTTCATTAAAGGTGTTGATATTTCCCAAGTCATGTAGGTTGTTCATGGCAGTTCCTGCGGGGCTCATCAGATTGGGATGAAACTATCTCATCAGATATGGAGACGGGGGTATTTCTAGAACTCCATGATCCATAACATCATTGAGTACCCCAAACGGTTCCATGCATGCCAAATTCATTCCCATGTTATGAAAAGGCCCCTAGATCCTCTCCACAGTACCATGTAATCTTGGAACATCGCTGTCTAGGGACTCAATGATGTGGGACCATATCCTCCAGAAAGAACTCGT
The DNA here is from genome assembly GCA_963277665.1 of Viscum album. Taxonomy (NCBI): domain Eukaryota; kingdom Viridiplantae; phylum Streptophyta; class Magnoliopsida; order Santalales; family Viscaceae; genus Viscum; species Viscum album. The sequence continues at coordinate 1,441,030,932 of OY728145.1, read as the reverse complement.
TAGTCTAGGTTCATCCTGCCTGCCACGAATTTCTCCTCCAAGTGGGAAGACGTAGTCCCACTCTATGTGGTCAAGGCCCATTCTATCATTGACATTGTGAGCTCTAATGACATCTACCGATTTGGATTCCCTCACAGCGTCCTCAAAAATAATGGCATGAACTTCTAGGTAGTTGAGCTGAAGAAACTATAGGCTATGTACAACATTTGTTCTAACCATACCTCCTATTATCATGCCCAAGAAAATGGATATATCGGTGAGTTCAACAAAACCCTCTCTAACATTGTGCAGAAAATTGTTGGTCAGAATAAGAAGAGTTGGCCATACAAGCTCCCCAATGCCCTTTGGTCTTATCGGACGACAACTCATAATTCCACCAAGGTGACTCCATATTCCCTAGTGTACAGAACATAGGTCGTCCATCCCATCGAGATTCAATTTCCCTCATTGCATTCAAAAATCTATCATCAGAAAGCGCCAGATAATGTAGCTGAAGTTTATCTTACTGAGTTGGAAGTGCTTGACAAGAATAGGCTTCGTGCCCTGTACAATCTTTAAAGGCATCAGAACAAGAAAGCTGGACATTTCAACAAGAACGTTTGCATCCACTCCTTTTTTCAAGATGACTTGGTATTGTCCCTGAGGACTATAACGATACCTAGTAGGAAACAACTCATGTTGGAGCCTAAATGGGAATGACCTTACATCATTCACATGTTTTAATATAGTAGTGAATACTCTTTGGTCACTATGGATGGTGAGCATATAACTCCTACATCCAATTCCATGTTTATTAAGAAATACGTTGAATATGTAAATAGGGTCCTACATGACCTTAAACTGTCCAGTCCTACATGACTATAAACTATAAATTTTCCCACATGACATTAAATGGTATGTCATCCCGCATGACGTTAAACACTCTACTATCCCCGCATGAAATTAAATTGTATGTCATCCAGCAAGACGTTAAACTGTTTGTATTCCTACAAGACATTAAACTATATGAACTAGGTATTGCTTGATTCCTATCCTCATGGGATTCATAAGAATGACCTAATGATTTGTCTTGAGTACAACCCTAGTTTCCTCTTTAATTATCCCCCTATGTATAGTTTTTTTGGAGGATCCCAGATGGTATCATGTAGGATTCGTTCGCCCCACTCATGTAAGGATTGTGATGATTGCACCATGTCCCCTCTCTCGTTATTCTCTCCTCCCACATGCTCACCACACGATCCTAAACTGCATGGACTTCAGAACTACGTATGGATTGATTTCCATCCTTATAGGATACATGGGAACTCTTGGAAATGTCATTCGTAGGCCCCTCCCTATACTTCATGACCTCCCATTGGGTTGACACTCATGGTGTGGTTCAGGCTTTTGCCCTCATTCACATCGAGTTCATCATGATCGTACTATGTATCCCTCCACATGAACATCTCTACCTCTTCTACTATCTAGATTGAAATTTAATTTCATGGGCATATTTATTCTTCACACACACCCTGTACTTGGGACTTCATTATCAGTCACATCCAATGAGACCCCCCAAATGGTAAGGATTCTTGGCCCAAGGGATCTCCAACAATTACGGGACAACATCCTCAAGTATTTCGAACAACAAATTGATACATGTCCTATATTCCGAATACGGTCAGCAGTTGGTTCTCATTTTTTGTTCCCATTTCAGTTAACATGATATGGATGTTGTGTTTTGAATCTGGTCAATAACTATCCATTTTCATTGTCACAACCCCCATATGTCCCAGAAATGGAGTGTCATGGTTCATTTTACCCCGATATCTCTTCCTGATTTGGTATGCCTTGAGAGGAACTGTGATTCCAGCTGTCGGGCCCTTATATGATGCGGAGAGCCTATTCACACTCCTTATTTCCCACACTAAGAATTGATCACATGGGATTAGGAGTTATGATAAGTCAATGTCTATATGAGAGGTCATATGGTGACAGTTGGCCAGGACTCCCGACCATTGGTCCCTCGACCCTTTCGGAACCTTTCCCCAAGTTCTCATTTAGGATTGTCTTATGTGCTATGGACTCATGTCCTCATTCAGGTCAGTCTATTTTTCCACACAACACATATCCGCCTGGGACATGCCTCCTTTATTTATCATATTTTCTATAATCATAGGCCCCACTTTGCTTTAAATGCCCCATAATTTGGGATTCAATCATCTTATATATCCAAAAGTACCCCCGAATGGATTCAGTGCTCTACTCATGAACTCTCCTACCATTATAGGTAAACGTTCTCGAGGGTTTTGAACAATACAGTGATATATATCCCATGTTTCAAATATGGCCAATGGTCAACACTCAGTTGTGTGCCAAAATTATGGTCACAAAAATATGAATACTATGTTGCGAACATGGTCATAGTTACCCTCTATCATCTTTTCTACTTTGTGGTAATCCATAGGTATAATGATTATCCCTCTTTACTCAGTTTTCAATCTAGGAATCTATGGTCCGAGCCATATGACCTTAAAATAAGAGAATTATCATCCTTGCTACATGACGATAAACTACACATCATCCTTCCATGTAACTAATTGTGGATTGATTCCCATCACTATGGGATATGTAGTACCTCATGAACTCCTAAATCTTCTGGTCCAGTCCCATATCTTAGAAACATTTTTATCATTTTGGCCCCTTGTCCTTACTCCTTCCAGGGAAGGGTACAGGGTTTGTTATGTGCTTTAGTCCCCATTCATATCGGGTTTGTAACAACCACACCACATACCTCTCTCTTCTAAGCTCCCTTTAATCCCTTGCAGTACACTCATATTTTTGAGTTGGATGCTCATAATTCAAGTCCATCGGCCCTCTTTAGTGATTTTACAATGTTCCTTGTTGTTCTTTGGCTTAGATCCTAGAGTGTCAGATTCTACCTGGACATGCTTTCACCCATTTTCAGTATTCTTGTTCCCCTTCATTTGGGATTTTATTATCATTTACACATAAGGGACCCCCATATGGAATTGATGCCTGGCTCAAGGGCTCTCATACCATTATGGGATAACAATCACAAGGGTTTTGAATAAAAATGGATAAAAGTTTCGCATTACGAATATGGACTTTGCTGACACTCATTTGTTGTTCCCATTTCAGGTCACACGATGTGGATGTTGTGATTCAAACACAGTCAACTGTTATCCCCCATCATCACAACAACCCCATCAATCCATAAATGTTAGTAACATGATTCACATAATTTCCCACCCCATCGTGTCCAAATTAAACTTCGACACTCTTGGTTCAATCCCTCAGTGCACATTTTCACGTTAAGAGGACAATCCGGCGGTGAGGCATCATTCAAGGATCTGCACCGACTCCCCCTTGATGAGTATCCCATGTGGTGAAAAGACCTCTTCTTCCATTGTTTCCCACAACATGTTTTACTCATGTGGACTTAGGGACTGGATCAAGGTATTCACTCTCTTAGAAGAGTGTCTGTTCTTCCTGATCTGAGTTCTAAGAACTTAAACTATGATCTCATTATACATCATCTTCTAGAACTACTTCTAGCTTGATTCCAAGGCACATGGGATACATTAGAACACCCAGACATATCATCTTTGGGTCCTACTCATATTTCACTAATTATCACTTTATTTCAGCCTTTTACACCCCTACCTATATAGGATTGCATAGTGTGGCATGTGTGGACTTTTGTCTTCATTCATGTATGAAATGCAAGAGATGCACCATGTAATTCCCTTCTGAGAGATACTATCTCCCAGCCAATATTCTCTAATATTTTCTGGCCCCTCATCCATTGTATTCTTTCATGGAATCGTGCATGGTGTGATACATACCCCTAATATCGTCACACACATGAGGAATGCTTTATCACGCCGTGAACATCCCCTCTTTAACCTCGTTTCTCATCCATATATCTAATCCATATGACTGTAAACTATATTTCCTGTCCTTATGTAAAATTAAGCTATTTCATCTATACAACATTAAATTAAAACGCATGGTCGGTTCCGTCACATGGCCGTAAATTGTGACATTATCTTCCTGGCCACATGATGAAAAAAGGCAATGCATCATGGTATCCTCATTTGAGAGAACATCACGTTTGGTATCAGTCACACACCATACAATTTATTAACTCCTTTATGTGGCTTGATTCTAGTGGCGACACCAATAATTTCCATCCTAGGTCCATTGCTTCACAAAAAACACATCCTTCCTAAAAGAAAAAAAAATTCTATAAAATTATTCTTCTTTTGTGCAAGGATGAGACCCACAAGAAAATATTATCATTGGCACTAGTATCTTACCATTTTCCCTTCAGAGAAACCTATGGCTTAATTCCCTTCCTCATGGGGTACGTAGGAATGCCCAGGCAATTTTCCTTAGGCCCTTCCTAACATTCTTTTTTGGTCCCCTTACCTAGAAGTTTCCCAGGGATCACATTGTGGTGATACAAAATCCTATTGTCCTCATTCACATCGGGATTTAGTAATTACATCACCATGTGTCTCCCTAATCCAAATCAATTTCTGGTCCAAGATCTATTACAATAAACATAGACCACTCCACGTCCTTGCCGTAATATGTTAAACTGTATAACATCTTCCTGAACTATGCATGTATTTGTTCCTATCCTTATGTGATACGTATGAACTCCAATGCATTGTTTCTCCAGGTCCAACCCCAGGAATCTAAAATTCAGCTTCCTCTCTTTAGCCCGTTGTCCCGAACACTTTCAGTAGCATGTGGTGTGGTGAGTACCTCTTGGGTTCTGATTCACATCGGGGTTTTCAATTGCCGCACCATGTGCCTCCCATGTCTTTTCCCAACCTTGTAAGAGTTCTATGATCCTAAACTAAGATCTACCTATGGGAAATAAGAATCATGTTTGGCTACATCACCACCCTAATCATGGACCATTTAATCAAGCCCCCCTTAATGGCCTATCCAACAAACATTAATATGGAAGTGTGTGTAGCTTCCGGGCGCAGCGGAAGCGCATTGGTGGGTTTTCCCAACTTGATTTTAACGTTAAACAACGTTCAATCCGATATCTGTCACGATATAAAATTCCGAATCTTTGGAATAGAATGAAGAATGTAAAGAAAAGAAGAGTCCCAGAACCCTTGAGGTGGATCATCATATGTTTATTATAATCAATTTAATTAATGCATAAGAATTACCTCGTTGGAATTCTTTCTTCGTTGATGTGTCTAGTCACGATTCAGTGATTTTTCATTGCGTTGTAGAATCCATGTGTAGGATTCCTCTAGCGGTGATCCACACGTGTGTCATGTATCTTCATACATCGCTGAAGGGATCTCTGGGTGCTAGCGCGGAAGAAACTTCGCTTGCGAGGTCCACCTTCGACCACCTTGATCCGGTGGAGGATCATGCTCTCGTAACTTGAGGGCATTCATGGTGGAAAGGGAAATTTCTCTTGGCTTGAGAGTATTTCCAAATCCGTTGTGCACAACAATGGCTCTTCAAAACGTTGGGGTTGCGATGATATTTATAATAGGGTTTGAGGTTAATAGAGTTATGACAATAAATAAACGCATTACGCGTTTTATTTATTTCATTAACTCTTATTGGAAACCCCCATGTCGAATTATTAATTCCTGGACATGCGCCCACGCTGATTATAATAAATATCATTTAATAAAACAATATTAAACCCCCAAAATCCAAACTGGAAAAACTACACGGCGTGTAATAATTAATACATGGCGTGCAGTTGTTTTCCATAGAACTATACGGCGTGTATATTTTATATGCACGGCGTGTACTTTTATTTTCCATTTTTCTCCACAACATTTATTAGACCTTGAGTAATGACTATTTATTTCTTAAATAAATGTAACTGCATTACTCACTAATAAATATATTATTTTGTCCACAATATATTCTCTTGAATAACTAGTGTCAAAATAAATGCGATCAGACATCCTAAAATAATTATTAAACACATTCGGGAGTAATATTTATTTAACTTGTTAAATTAATATTTAATTGAGAAACATGGACACACTTAGTGTGTGACCCTCTAGGACTCTTTCTCAGTGGCATTAGGCTGAGCCTGCCTAAAGTCCAAGGTTAGTGTCTAGCAACACGCCAATGCACCCATAGAGAAAGAAGTTAACGCTGCAATGACGTGCCACCTCCTACGAACGCTTACCGTGTAATATAATCCCTTTGTCTCGATATCTCCAATAAAGCGGGTTGCATGCTAGTTCCATCAACCCTTGTGCTTGATTATTCTTTATTTGACTTCCTAGAATTGAACTTGCCCATACCTTACCTTGGCCATGGATTTATTTAGGCTATATCAATTCCATCAAAGGGCCTGAGATATCTACTTCCATTATGGAACAGAAGGGACAAATCCTTTCTCGCATTATCTATTAATGTCGTATTACTCGTGACACACCCAACGTATCCTACCTCACTGCGAATAGTGTGTCGTCACAGTTTTCGTCAATACATCTAAGTGTGCGAGTTGTAATACCCATTAATAATAATCTTAAAGTCTAAGGACCAATACACACGTCCGTAGATAGGAACATCCAATGAAACTATGAAATGTGGATTTCCTACTGGCAGGTCTCGTTCTCATAAAATACTCATGGATATTACCAAGGGCGCACACCATTTGAAGGTGCCTTAATGTTTTATGAGTTCCCATCGCTAATGAATTGTATTATTTGTGTCCCTCAAATAATATCATCCGGCCATAGAACATACATTCATGAACAGTGTTATGGAACTTCCGGGTTCTCATCATAGTAGGGATCCGCTACGAACCTTTAATGCAACAGTTGTCCTTAGGACATTATTACATGACATGTCTCGCAGAAGAACAATCAAGATGTGATAAGGCTTTTATTTAATGAATAATGTACAAAGTAGTTGGTTCTAGACCACCAACTCCAACAGACTCCGACTTGGACTAGAGCCAACTGCTAACAACCTTTAACCCGCTAGCTCTCACATGATATTCATGCTTCTACTGAGATAGGCCTTTAGTCCTGGGTTCTGCCACGTTCTCTTCCATGGACAGTCTGATCACTGAAACTTGACCCCTTTGATAGAAATCCCTCAAGAGGTGATACTTCCGGAGTATGTGCTTTGTCCGTTGATGTGACCTTGGTAATTTTGCAACAGCCACTGCTGTAGTGTTATCACAATACAATGTAATGGGATCTTTACTGTTAGTCACCAGATTAAGCTCCTAGACAATGTTTTGAATCCAGACGGCTTCCTTGCTGCATCAGAAGCCGCTATATACTCGAAATCTGCTGTAGAATTGGCGACAACTGGCTGCTTTGAACTCTTCCAGCTCACAGCTCTTCCATTGAGACCAAAAACATATCCAGATTGCAAATTCAGATCATTCTGATATGTTTTATTACCAGCATCAGCATACCCTCTGATGATAAGCTCCTAATCTCCTCCATACACCAGGAACATATCCTTAGTTCTTCTCAGATACTTAAGGATAGTCTTAACAGTATTCCAATGCTGTTCTCCTAGATCTGCTTGATATCTGCCTACCATGCTCAGTGCATAGGCAACATCATGCCTGGTACATAACATGGCATACATGATGGATCCTATAGTAAAAGTGTATGGGATCTTGCTCATCCTATCTTTCTCCTATTGTGTATGGGGACAGATTTTCTTAGTAATATGTAAACCATGTGACACTAGATCCAATCTGCTCTTGGATTTTTCCATACTAAATCTCTTTAGTATCTGGTCATTGTATGTACCCTGACTTAGTCCAAGAAGCCTCTTGGATCTGTCACGAATGATCCTGATCCCTAAAATTTAGGCTGCTTCTCCTAAGTCCTTCATAGAGAAACACTTGTTCAACCATTTCGTAACTGACTATAAGGATGGTACGTCATTTCCAATACGCAATATTTCATCATCATATACCACTAGGATGAAGACCGCATTCCCATTAAACCACTTATAAACACATGTCTCACATTCATTCTTAATGAAACCAAATTCCTTTATGGCTTCATCAAATTGAATGTTCCATGACCTGTATGCTTGCTTCAATCCATAAATGGATTTATGCAACTTTCAAACCCGTTTGGCTTCACCTGGTGTCACAAACCCTTCCGATTGTGTCATATAGACATCTTCCAGAAGGTTCCCATTAAGGAATGATGTTTTGACATCCATCTTCCAAATCTCGTAGTCATGGTAAGCTGTTATGGCAAGTATGATTCTTATGGATTTAAACATGGCAACTGAAAAGAAGGTTTCATCATAGCCAATTCCTTGACGTTGTCTGAATCCTTTAGCCGCTAGCCCTGCATTATAGGTTCTAACATGACCTTCCATGTCCATATTTCTTTTGAATACCCATTCGCATCCAACGGGCTTTACATCAACTGGCTCATTGACCAGAACCCAAACATGGTTCTGATATATGGAATCCATCTCATAATTCATAGCTTCTAGCCATCATGTAGCTTTTTGAGATTTCTACTGCTTCCTTGTAGGAGAGAGATTCATCATTGTCCAACAATAATGAATCACCATCATCGGTGACTGGGAAACCAAATCTCTCTGGTTCCCTTACATCTCTTGAGCTCCTACGCAGTACTTGTGTTTCTGGAACCTCTTCCACGGGGACCTATGGAACTTTTTCATGTACCAACTCCTGTGTATCGTGGCATAAACTTCATCAAAGTCAATCTTCCTCCCACTATCCTTCTTGAGGATGTGCTCCCTCTCAAGAAAGATGACTTTTCTGATGACAGTCACTTTCTTATCTTGAGGGTTATATAGGTAATATCCTTTCGTTTCCTTAGGATATCCTATACAGATACACTTCATGCCCCGGGGTGCTAGTTTGTTTCCTGATAAGGCCTTAACAAATGCCTCGCATCACCATAAACATGTTTGCGACAAATTTGGTTTCCTTCCATTCCATAACTCGGATGAAATTCCATTTTTCGCCTTAGTTGGTACTCGTTTTAATGTGTATGTTGCAGTTTATAATGCATATTCCAAAAGGATAATGGAAGATCTGAATGACTCATCATTGACCTCACCATGTCCAACAAGGTGTGGTTCCTCCTTTCACTGACACCATTCCACTGTGGTGTATAAGGAGGAGTGAGCTGAGATAGAATCCCAGACTCCTGTAGAAGATTGATGAACTCTTGGTTCAGATATTCTCCACCTCGATCCGATCAAAGCATCTTTATATTCTACCAAGCTAATTCTCTACGTCATTCTTGAATTCCTTAAATTTCTCTAATGACTATGACTTATACCTCATTAAGTAGACATAGCCATATCTACTCAAATCATCAGTAAAAGTAATGAAGTAAGAATATCCACCTCTAGCTTCTACTGGAAATGGTCCACACACATCCGTGTGTACCAATCCTAGAAGCTGTGTGGCACTTTCACCTTGTCCACCAAAAGGCAGCTTGGTCATTTTTCCTTGTAAACAAGCATGACATCTATCAAGGGATTTTAGCTCAGTAGACTCTAAATTTCCATCTTGAAAGATCATTGTAAATCGCTTCTCGTTCACATGACCAAGGCGGTGATGCCATAACTGGGTGATGTATGAGTCATGTGAGTTTGTTTCTTTATTTATTGACAACACTTGGTTTTTGTAATTCATTACATAAAAACCATTATTTAAATGTGCCATACCATAACATACGTTGTTCTTATAATAGATAAAACCCTTATTTCCAAATTTGAAAAACAATCTATCCAATCCAAACAAGAAACAAAAAATATGTTCTTGGTAACACTAAGCACATAATAACAGTTATGTAAGACCAAAATCATCCTAGTCGGCAATGATAGGTTGTATTCTCCAATAGCCAACACAGCTAGCCTTAAGCCATTAGTAGCTCGAAGATCCACGTCTCCTCTGGTGATCTTTCTAAATCTACTTGGTTCCTGCATTTGAATAAAGATGTGAGCCCCACAAGCTGTATCTAATACCCAATTTGTAGAAATAGAAATATTGCACTCGATAACAAACGCACATTTAGCGTCCCCACGCTTTTGGTTCCAGTTCCTCTTCTAGTGACCCTGCTTGCCACATGAAAAAAAAACATTTTCTCACATTCCTTACCCTGGCTCTAGATCTTACCCTTCTTAGAGGGACGATGCTCGGGGGCTTCAGACCATTTATAAGTCTTTGGCCCCTTTTCTTTGTCCTTTCTTTTCTGGTTCACCATAAGGACCACGGGTTTGTCACGCCCCATGTCCTTATCTACCGGGCGAATGACGGTCATAAGTTCTAATAGACTCTTCTCATTGCCTCTCATGTTATTTTTGACAATGATTCTATAGAAGCTCTTGGGCAGTGATGATAGTATGAGATCTATACACAACTCATCTGGGAATTTAATCCCTAAGATGTCCAGGCGTTCAATGTAGCAAATAAGCTTGACTACATGAGGCCCAGCTGGTGCAGAATCTCCAAGCATCATGGTAAACAAAGCATTGGAGATCTCATATCTCTCCTGTCTTGCCTTCTCTTGGTAGATAACTTTATGGTGAGACATCATGCTATACGCGTCCATGTTTTCATGTTGTTTCAAGAGCTCATTAGACATGGCCGATAGCATGAAACACAGGAAATATATGGCATCATCCATGTGTTTCATGTAGAGAGATAATTCCTCATCACTAGACTCTTTCCCAGGCACAACTGGAATAGGATCTTCCAGCATATATAATTTCCTTTCGTGGCGAAGGACGATGCGTAAATGCCACTGCAACTCTTGGAAATTGGTGCTGGTGAGATGGTTTTCTTTTTCGAGTATGGTGCGCAATGATAAGTTTGAAGTCATTTTATTCCCTCTCTACAAATTATGATGAGAAAAGGTTTAGTACTTTATTACAATAATTGAGACAAATAAATAAATTAATACTTATTAGTCACCCACTATTTTATCGAAATCTAATAGACCTCACCATTGACTTCAGAATATTCTGTTGCATGAATTTTCTAGTGGAAAGGATCCATATTGCCCTTCGCATTACCCCAGCTAGGTTTGGTCAAGAAACTTTAAGGGTTTTAGGAAGGCATTCCAAATGCCAACTACATTAACTCGTAGATCCTTGATCTGCTGAGTGGACTCCCCAATCCTGAAATCCTTTTTGGATTTCCTCAACCTTTGCCTCTTGGTCACACCAAGTCCTACTATGGTAGTTAACCCTTGATACGAACCAAGTCAAGTCAACCCAAAATAGTGAATTAGAATTCGCCGATAATTGAAAGCACCCCAACTAGGGTTGGTCAAGCACTTTGAACTATGGTTCGATTCTAACCAAAATTAAGAAGGCTATGCCGACATAATATTTATTTTGAGGGATTTTATCCTTATACGTAAATTTCCATTTTATTATCTTTGATTACATGCTTGTTAATAATATGTAGGATATACTTATGTGATTAACCATGTCTAAGATAATATTTATGTATAAGTCGGTTTTATTTTAGTTCCATCTTGCATGCTCGTTTAATTCCTTAATTGTGTTATTGTGACAACACACCCACTATAAATAAACCATGCAACTGACAGAAATAAAATAAATGGTATGATCATGAGCTTTTCTATTGGTTAGTTTATCTAGCGGTTGATAAACTAACCCATGACCTAGGGGAGAAACACCTTGAACCTTTCGGGTTCGTGTTTACAGCTTTCCACATGCCAACCATTGTATCTCCTTGGATTGGTTTCACCTTGGCTCCTGACTTGAGTCGCCTCCACTATCTTGGGAGCTCCATACATTACATATGCATTTATCTCACATGCAGGTGTGGGGTAAAATGGGTTTTTACGTAAAATAATCCTTGGGTGCACATGCCCTACATATTAATGAGGAGATAGCTCGCAGGCCAACAAATTTAATTTAAATAAATAAATTAAAAGAAACCATTCACATACAAAGGTCTCGGTCTAGATCATGATCATCCATACATGCAACGATATTTACACATAAATAAAACTAGCGTTCAATTCCTTAATCTCTCTTGTTTAAGATAAATCATGATCGAATCAATTAATTATCTTTAATTAACCAATCCTTTTATCTTAAAACCCTTTTCTTAATTTCCTTGAGATTCCCATCCATCATAATTTTAAACAAATAAATTAATTTAAAATTATCCTTGTATGTAACTTGTACCTTGGAGGAAAACTGGTGAATTCCCATTTATTACACAGATGTTAAATTAAACACATATATATAAAACACCTATCACATGTTGTGCCTCAGCTTTATGCCTGCACCATGGTACATGTCTCAAGGGTTTGTATAATATTATAATAAATTTTAATAAATCTGCATAATTTGGGTGAGTATACAGCATGTAGTTCCGACTACACGGCGTGTACTTTTCTTCACCATCCATCTGAAGTACACGCCCGGGGACAGGGCATGTTAATGTACTTCAGAAATTTTCGAAGTACAAGGCGTGTACAGTGGGACACACGCCATGTAGTTTCCACATTACAGAGTTTTCAGTCGGGCAGGCCGTGTACGAAGTAAACGACCCAACCCTAACCCGAAGGGACTACACATTGTGTTCATTGGACCACACGACGTGTATTATGGAAACCGCGTGCCACCTGTTCCTGTTCAACACATGGTGTCTTAAATTCTTATAAAGAATCCAATACACTGCCTGATTTGACGGATCAATCAATGCATTTAACCTAGACTGCACGCCGTGTACTTCCAAATACACGCTGTGTATTCTGGTGTTATACGGCCAAAAATGTTTGGCTCCTCCGGATGAGTTCCTCTATTTTATTTTAATCAAAATTAAAAGAAAAATTAGTTTATGTGAGGTGAACGAGAAATGAGGGAGGAGGAATAGATGTCGAAATTCAGATTTCCAGAACAATGAAACTTGAATTGAAATAACTAAATTATTAAATGCATAAATTACCAACGAAAAACTAAATAATTATAATAAATTATATGACCCCCTATTCTACCACTTATAGGTTCTAGGCGCCGCGGAAGCACGTTGGTGGGTTTGCCCAACATGATTTTAACATTAAACAATGTTCAATCTGAGATCTGTCACGATATAAAACGTCGAATCTTCAGAATAGAACGAAGAACGAAAAGAAAATAAGAGTCATGGAACCCTTGAGGAGGATCATTATATGTTTATTATAAGTAATTAAATTAATGCATAAGAATTAACTCGTTGGAATTCATTCCTCGTTGATGTGTCCGGTCACGTTTTGGTGATCCGTCATCTCATCATAGAATCCAATTGTTGGGTTCCTCTAGTGGTGATCCCCAAGTGTGTCACGTATCTTTGGACATCGCTGAAGGGATCTCTGGGTGCTAGCGTGGATGAACCTTCGCTTGCGATGTCCGCCTTCGACTGCCATGATTTGGTGGAGGATCTTGCTCTCGTAACTTGAGGGCGTTCATGGTGGAAAGGGAATTCTCTCTTGGCTTGAGAGTATTTCCAAATCTGTTGTGCACAACAATGGCTCTTCAAAATGTTGGGGTTGTGAGGATATTTATAATCGGGTTTGAGGTTAATAGAGTTATGACAATAAATAAACGTGTTACACATTTTATTTATTTCATTAACTCTTATTAAAATCCCCCATGTCGAATTATTAATTCCTTTACATGTTCCCATGCTGAATATAATAAATATCATTTAATAAAAAAATATTAAATCCTCAAAATCCCAACTGGAAAAACTACATGGCGTGTAATAATTAATACACGGCGTGTATATTTAATATACACGGCATGTACTTCTATTTTCCATTTTTCTCCACTACATTTATTAGACCTTGAGTAATGACTATTTATTTCTTAAATAAATTTACCTGCAATACTCGCTAATAAATATATTATTTTGTCCACAATATATTCTCTTGAATAACTAGTTTTAAAATAAATGTGATCAGACATCCTTGAGTAATTATTAAACCACAGTCAGGAATAATATTTATTTAACTTGTTAAATTAATATTTAATTGAGATACATGGACAAACTTAGTGTGTGACCCTCTAGGCCTTTATCTCAGTGGCATTAGGCCTAGCCTACCTAAAGTTCAAGGTTAGCATCTAGCAACATGCCAAGGCACCCATAGAGAAAGAATTTAATGTCGCAATGACGTGTCACCTCTTACGAATGCTTACCATGTAATATAATCCCTTTGTCTCGATATCTCCAATCAAGCGGGTTGCATGCTAGTGCCATCAACCCATGTGCTTGATTATTCTTTCTTTGACTTCCCAGAATTGATCTTGCCCATACCTTACCATGGTCATGGATTTATTTAGGCTATATCAATTCCATCAAAGGGCCTGAGATATCTACTTCCGTTATAGAACAGAAGGGACAAATCCTTTCTCGCATTATCTATTAATGCAGTATTACTCGTGATGCACCCAACGTATCCTACCTCGCTGCGAATAGTGTGTCGTCATAGATTTCGTCAATACAACTAAGTGTGTGAGTTGTAATACCCATTAATAATAATTTTAATGTCTAAGGACCAATACACATGTCTGCTAATAGGAACAATCAATTACACTATGAAATATGGATTTATTACTGGAGGGTCTCGTTCTCATAATATCCTCCAGGATATTACCAAGGGCGCACACCATGAGAAGTTTCCTCAAAGTTTTATGAGTCCTCACCCCTAATGACCTGTATTATTTGTGTCCCTCAAATAATATCATCGGGCCATAGAACATACATTCAAGAATAGTGTTATGGCACTTTCATGTTCTCATCATAACAGGGATCCGCTACGACCATTTAATGCAACAGATATCCTTAGGACATTATCACATGACATGTCACGCAGAAGAACAATCAAGATGTGATAAGGCTTTTATGTAATGAATAAAGTAAAAAGTAGTTCGTTCTAGACCACCAACTCCAATAGTGTGCAACCTGAGAACCCTTATCCATAGAAAGGGACTTGAATCCCTCTATCTGCTTTGCCTTATTTTCATACTCAAATGCATTGGGACAAAGAGCCCGAAGTGTGCAATTTTCATGGGAATATTCCCCTCGTTTCATGTCCAAGCTTCGTGTGCCTATTATTTTTCTCCTCATCCTATTTTATGTCTAATGGGAACCCCATTACGGCCTGCTCTCATGCCATAATGGCTTACCTACCATATTGTGCCATAATCCTTGAGCACCTCTGACGACATTTGTGACAGGTCCTTTGTTTAGAACACGGTCACCGGTCGACCTTCATTTGTTTGTCCCCATTCTAGGCTAACGCTATATGGATACTATGTTTTTATCATGGTCAATAGTTCTCCTATATCGTCATTCCACTATAATTTTTGTCCAAATATCGATCATCATGATTCACATTTTTTCACATTCTTATATTCAATATAATTCCAACACATTCGGATTTACCCTTTTGCGCATCTTGGTGCATTAAATAGGAGGGTCAACATTATGGGGATACCATCCACCTAGTACCCCATTTCTCCTAATGAATGCCTTTCTCTACTAGGAATGTACCATCACTACACCTTTTTTCCCACATCGAACATGTCTCACATGGGATTTGTTGTTTTGGTAGGTCATCTAGTGGAACAGCCATAACACACATGTTCTTCATCACCCTACATGATTTAAAATTGCGCTCTAAAAACATTGCATGGATTGATTCCCATTAATATGGGGTATGCATGAACGCCCATGAACATCGACTTGGCCCCAACCTAACATTAATTATTGGTCCCTCGACCTACAGAACGTCATACGGGGATGTGTGGTGTGGTGAAGACTCCTCGTTTCCTAATTCACGTTGGGGTGTGTTGTTACTGTATCACATGCTCCCTTCTTGGAATATCCCCTTTCACTCCTCATCCAATCATATGAAATTAAACTTCATGAGCCTATATTTCTCCTACACATGACACGATAATGATATTCAACCCCAAACAAGTTCATAATGCTCTATATTAATCATGTGATGCACCAGATCCCTTTCCCAAGAAGAAGTTTTTTATCTGTGTTGGCCTCCATCCTTAATGTTCCTAAGAAATATGTTTAGCTTGATTCTCATCCTTATTGGATACATAAAGACACCAAATAATTCTTTCTTGGGACTAGCCTTAGAATTATTAACCCTCCTGACCCCTCAGCACATCTCTTTTTTCGGGATGTATGGCCTTTAAACTATTTTCACCAGCCTCACCGTACGATGTTTAAACTATGTGTTAATCGTCATACTTGGTACCGTGTAAAACTGCAAGGAATTCATAGTCATAACTATAGAGGCCCTGTTAAAAATACGGTATGATCGTCGATTAGACCAATGCGCCCACCTAACATGTCTTCACCACGGTGGCATAATTTCACGAGTGTTGGATTCCATTCGAACAACCCATCACTCCACCCACCACCCTTTTCATGCCCTTTACATGGAACCCCATCCTCTATCAGGTCAAAAGGTCTCCACCAAATAGTATGTATGCTTGTCATATGGATCACATACTATCTTAGACCAACATTCTAGAAGAAAAATGGATGAAATTTCGAGTCAGGACCCAAGTTTAGAACAAGGTCAGCGGTTAACCCTTAGTTTTATCCCCATATCAGGCTAATGCAATAAAGATACTGTGTTTCAAACACTGTCATCAGTTATCCTTCTTTGTCACACCACCCCACATTGTTCCTAATCTTGGGTATCATGATTCACACTTCCCACTCCCTTATGATCAGACCAATCCCAATGCCCCTGGTGTTACCTCGCTCATGAATTTGAGTACATTGGGAAAGTGATAATTTGACTGTTCTGATTGCTTCATTCTATGATCAGGCCTTCTCCTTTCTTCGTGGAAGCTAGGATGGGTTGTTTATAAACTAGATTCTCGAAAATTTTATGGAATTCCCACAATTAAATGAAGTTAAGACATGATTATCATTTGTTTCTCACATCGAGCAAGACACATGTGGGCTTAGGGATGGATTCCTTGTTATTTTATGATTGTGGTTGGAATTAATTAAACTGAACAAACAAGTGTATAATATATTCATGCATGCATATCAGAACAAACAGCAAATAGGAAAAATAAGATTATGGGTGTGGTCAAAACAGGGACCTTAAGGATTGAGGTTTTGGATGGACTATTCATATGTTGTCACATTCAAACATGTGGCCTCCATCATCGCTTCCCATCCCCTAGGACCCTTCTCTTCGACAGTAGTGGAAGGGCATAGAATATTAGCCTTGTCATATTCCTGTGATTGTCCATTTTAGAGATCAATCATCTGGCGATTCTCCTACACTATCTATTTTTGAGGATCTTCTAAGTGGGCCCTCAACCACTTGATGACCTAAAATTGGTTTATAATGAATGCCTCAATTTGTTGAGCTTGTTCTTCAAGGCGATGGACCTCCTACTCTACCTCCATGAATCCTTGAGTATTTTATGAATCTTTCAAGAGCCGGGAAACAACTAGATATTGGTTATCCTCCTGTATCATCTCTTCCATGTAATCACATATCATTATGTGAGGATAGCTAGTATCTATCCCTACAGCACAGAGAAATCATAGCCATGTGCGGAGAAACCCCATCTGGCTTAGCCATTCTACCTGTGGATGGATGAGAAAATGTTTGATACACTTCCATGCCTTGTTCCATGTCACATGGAACTCCTCAGTATCGTCCGAGTCAAAATATTATCTTCCCCGGGGTCTGCTGGCTTGTATTCGAGGGAAACCAGTAAGGAGTTCAGCCGCAGGTTCTTCCTCGGGAACTCTTTCTTCATCTGTGACTTAACCCTCGTCGTGTTGGAACTCCTCCCTGGTATAATTTCCACCAATTATCACAACTTTTGACACATCATGTACCGGGGAGGGGAACATAAAATGGTTAGTTCTGCAAGAGCGGATGTGGTCACCAGCAGGGCTCCTACTGACGTTCCAAAACTGATGGTCTATCGAGCCTCCAACTATGCGATCATTGCATCTGCAATCTATATCATGGTCATTTTAATTACCTAGAGAAGGTGAGAGACAATGAAAATTGGATTATGGGATCCATGCGTGGATGGGTCCCATGTCGTTGTCATGGAGGGAGCCTCCCTCATAGGTGAACTTTCGACACTTCCCGACTCGATCACTAGAGACGGCTCCAACTGAACAGGGGATATTGCAGGGAACTCAGAGGACATACTCTCATTTCTTCCATCTGGATCATTATCTTATACCCCATCCTTAATCGGCACCACACCATGCACTGTCCTAAGGAAAGTATCCAAATAATTCTCCCCGGCCTCCATAGGCACATATTCATCCCATGTAGGGAAGTTTTCCTGGGAACCATCTCCCATGTGTTCCTAATGAAGACATTGTTTAGTTGATTAATTGGGATTTTAAATAGATAGAGGCTAGTGATGTAATATTTAAAATTACCTCAAGTATCTTCTGTGTTTGATCCTTTGATTTCACTACTCTCCCAAGAGCTTTTCCAGTGAGTGGGAGCTTCTGAAGGCCCCTCACCACCAAGACCTTCAACTGGTCCTCTTCTTCTTCATCTCCTCCTTCTTCCACTTCTTTATATTCTTCCTCTCAATCATCATCAAATTCTTCCTCTTATATACTTTCATCGTCAGATGGTATCTTTTTAGGGTCATTTTCCAGGACATGCATCACTTTCCACAAAAGATGTGGTTCCTCATAACTCCCCCACTGGTAGGTGTACATATCCATAGCTATTAGGAAGGCATGTCAGCGATGAATTCTTAACCTATCAATCATCTGGATGCGCCCTATTTCAAGAAAATCTGGCTCAGTGTGTACCAACCTCCTCCACAATTCATCTATATACATAGACTGCCGAAGTATTCTCCAAGAAGAGCACATAGAGGGGAAGATGGCATCCACAGTTGGATTCTGGAGGTACTTGAGTCTCTTTCACAGACGTTCTCTACCTGTCCTAGGAGGCCTTATGCAGGACCACTTTTTTCTAGAAGTTAGAGGCGCACTCTCGGATAGTGATACTTCTGATGATGAAGTACAGACATGTGCCATGCTTGCCACCCTGTACATTCATTTCCTCACCTCTCCTGTGGAACCTCATCTACCTCCGTGCTCTTCAGGAACTGCACTATCCACCTTGATTATCAAGAAGAATTTACAAAGAATCTCCTCTGGATACATTTTTGTCCAGTGTTCAACATAATCTATTGACAGGCCTGAACTGACGTCAATGGGGGTAGGAGTGATAATTTTTCCCAATCCTGATGTCGTGAAAATAAACCACAGTTGGGGAAAAATAATAGGATTCCATTCTTTGTAGAACTATGTATATAAATTCTTCAACTTCCTTTTGAAGCACCCAAACTTCTTGGCATACCAGGTTGGCGTGTATAGTAAGAATAATATTTCACCTTCAATCGAGGCTACTAGTATGCCACCCCGAATTCTTTGTAGGTACTCCCTCTTTTATAATTCTTCCTTCCCATCATCTACCATTTACAGAATGGGGTTTTGAATGGGAGGAATCCGAAGTGGGAATGACATCCAATATTGAGAATGAACCCATCTTCCCTGAGCATTAGTGGGAAGATTCCGACAATGTTCAAGAAGGATTGTCGTATAATATTACCAAGGGCGAATGGCATTCACGAATCATACTTGCCATAGTGGGATACGACCCACCCATAAATAATCTGGAACGACCCTCATTTCATCTTAGGAATACAACCCCTCTAAATACGCCCCAGAATACTATACAGCTTCGCTAACACTGGCATCTAGTTTTTGACTTTATTCTTCACCGCCATGATCCCTGTCATCACTAGCATCCCTTGGTGGACCCCCATCCTTGTGTCCCTCACAAGAAGCAGCCATCATCTTAAGAATATAGAATGAAACCCAGAAATACATATATTTGGGTCTCAACTCTCATTTATGACAATTCCCCACAACTGTTACACTCTAGCCTCCAGGACCCTCTAGTATGATCTTACCTTTCCCCTACGAGATGTGTTCGGGCATTGCTTCACTCGACCTAGATTTTTATAGCCCTGTCCTACGTTAGGAAAAGAATAAACCACCCAGAATAGGATATTTCCTTCATGATTTATTTTATTTTCAGCTCCTCTTTAGCCAGCTTTAGAATGTTCCATGACAGGATTGGGGTCCATGTACTATTCCCCAAGACATTTTCCATTGGGAAGAACTCATCATACTGGGACCTCTCCAAGGGGATTCCCCTGATGTAGTGGATGTCCCACAGATTGATGCCAACCTCCCATGGTGGAAGTGGAAGGTGTTTCTATTACGGAACCAATGACTAAATAATTCTCCTACATGATCCTACTATAAATAGAAGTTGAATTGTGACATCCAAAAGGCTTCTAAATGTCTGATAGACTATAGATCCGGCCCAAATTTCCTGCATTTCTTGCATATGGTGTACATACATTACCATTCATTGGTGACGTTTCCCTGAACCTGAACACCCATACCATCCAACAATTCTCCTCGTCGATAAAACTGCTATTGAAAGTATATTCATAATGAGTGAGAGATTCTGTATGTACTAGGTCACGTCCTACAACTGTCCTGGTCGTCGAATTTAGGATCTAGATGGTTGGGTTCTGTGTTTCCCTAGAAGGATGGTCGTTGTATGAATATGGAACTGTGGGGGACTATCCTCCCATATCACCCATGACCACGGTGTATCTATCTCGAAACCAAGCATCAAAACCTCCTTTATATGGAAAAAGTTCTATAATGGAAGACTATCACTCAGAACAAATTTTTTTGAGCTTGGGTAGGCATGCGAAAAATCATCTCGTTACCAGACACTACACACCTTCCCTGAAGAATTTGAGTGTTCTTGATCATCTAATTCCACTATGCAACAACATCAGCCTCCCTCTCAGCATCAGTCTGTTGAGTGGCCATTTTAGAAATACTATGGGGTGGGCGTGAATGAAAGAAGATTCAACATTGTAAATATAGAGAGGTTTGCAAGAGTATCAATCTACATGAAAAAGGTGGGACAACAAACCAAACCCAGATTCATCATCAGAAACATACATACAGATCGGAACAATTTTTTGCGCATAAGAGAATAGTGCCTATTGTGTGGATAATGAAAAAGTAGGGGCCTATGTGAGTCCCTCAGCCTATTTATTGGCACGGAAGCCCCTTCAATGCGCACAAAAAATGATCTCACATGAAAAATGATTCCAAGAACGAACCAAATGACCACTACCCCGATTTTTAATGTGACACTCAGAATCCAACTTTTGGGTCCCCCTTTAGGTCCAATTCTAAATGGGGGAATTTTTTTATGCCGAAATTTAGAGAGGTCTACAATCAGGATGATAAAGAGTACAGAATGAATCTGGAAGGGAAATAGAAGATTTCACGACCTGGGATGTAGGTGCGCACAAGATTCCGAGGATTAGTGCAAGCATCCTACCAGTGCTCAAATTCTTGTGCGCCCAATGTGATGTCAAAGGGAGGCATCCATGGAAACCCCTAAAAAACCTCCAAAGGCTTTGGCAGGAATGAGCACCCGACATTCATGCTACGCTCCTCCCAGCACCAAATCTTTCACACTCAATGCAACGTCAAAGGGACCCTTACACATCGGCTTGTTTGTAAATAAATTAAGGCCCGAGCATTAAGGTACACATCAGTGAGAAAACCATTGCACGCCTAATGCGTCCTCAAAGGCAGGCTTCTTATGGAGACCCACTAGAAACCACCAAACGGTGTGGGAAAACAACGGTCTGGTAGGAGCGCAAACTCTTGAACATCCTATGCGATGACAACTGATCATTTGTGTGAAGCGCCCCTTACACGCTGCCTCCGAGGACATCATCTATAAAATGAATTATACCCTCTTCCATTCGAAAATAGTAATAGAAGATGAATCAATGCTCTCCTGTATAAAGGAAACATCTTCCGCGACCACGTTCGAAATAGCACGGCCTCCAGGTATTGGTTCTTGCATGACAGGTCCCCCAAGTGACATCCTTCGGGTGGGCCCTCTTGGGCATGATCCAAGTCTATTTACATTTACCCACTATCATTTGTGTGTGAGATATCCCTTTTTCCTACATGATTCATCTGCATCAGACCTCTATTAAGCGCAGTCGTTCCATCTTGCATTCAACCCATCCATCTTGCGTATAGCCCATCCATCTTGTGTGCATCCCTACCATATTTCATGCTATCTATCCACTTGCGTGAAACCATACTTTTTCACTCCATGTGTCATTAATTCCTTACGGAACCATGTAAGAACCCCTATTACACACAACACACCAGTGTTGCACGCCCTCCTCCCATGTGACCCTCCAGGTCTAAATGAAATGATTTCAACATCCCATGGTCGGTGCTCCCCGTAGCGTTTCATAGACTCATACTTCATCGCATATTAATTCAGATGGATATTGCTTCTTCTCATAGTAATGCAAACTTGGACACCTCATTTTATCACTCCATTACACCCCAACATGACAGCATTTCTGATTTCTTCCCTTCACCAAGGTTTAGAGGGTATCAAATATATATGTTCTAGGGGGTGCAGAGTAAACACACCTCATCTATGATGAAAGAAGTTAAACTAAAAAACCCCCATCAATCTCAGAACATGATGTTAAACTATGTCCTTTCCCAGTGCATCATACACAGTGTGCCCCGCTTCAGATATTCTAGGCCCACTAGTCTCCACAGTAGTAAAATCTTCCTCCCAAGGAATGAGATTCTTTTTTCTAGGGAGGCATCTTCTCGCAGGGAAGGGAAAACACCTTGTTGTAAGCCCCTAGCCTTTCATGCAGGAGGCAGCTTCCCTGATCCTCTTATCTTCTTCCTGGATAATGACCAGTGTGGAGAGGATGGGAACCAGAACCATCTTCTCGTCTGTTCCAAATCCCTCTCCCTCTAGGCATTGTCACCACCCAGGCCTCCATCCTAGAGTAAGTTCCAATCTACATCTTTTTGGGCCTCTAACCATGTGTAAGATCCACTCCACTTCAAACATACACAACTTTCGCGACATGATATATAGTTATTTGCTGCCACTTGTTTCTCACACCGAGCATGAATCTGTGGTTTTAGAGTAAGCATTGATGGTGACATCTTCTCTGGGAAGCATAGAGTGTTTGCCACACAACATTCAGAACTATTTGGACTATGAAAATTTACATGTAAAGTAACATAGAATCCTCCATGAGGTTCAAGCACTAAAAATATTGGTCTCCACTAATTCACGTCGGATAACCCAAATCCATTCTGAACTACTTGTACTTTGATCCTTTCCTTGGCAATCTGCATAGGTAGACTCCCTAAGGTTCAAGCCCATTAACAATTGTTCTTGACTACTTCAATATGGTTCACCCCATCCTCCATGATGAAAAATTGTATTCCCCTTTTCTCCCATATGACACTAAATTGTTCCATATTTAGTGGAAAGACATTTGGAATTGCACACAACAGTCATCCGTTGTGATCTCCAATCTGTGGTGAGCTGTTATGAACCTCACACACCGGTTAGAAATTGTGGTCCCAATTCAACGGTATGCGGTTGTCATCCCATACATTGGAGAACCATGTCTATGATCCATCCCATAGGTGTCAGACCAAACTCTGGCTGCAAACCACATGTAAGCCCCAATATATCAATGAGTCGATGTCCTCTGTGTACACCCCAATCCAATACCACATCTTGAACTATGTGAACATAGATTCCCTGCCACAGGGATACGTAGAAATTCTATTTAAGGCTCTTGTTCCATGTCACCATCGTCCTCAAGTAGACTCCATCTCATTTTCCATCTACTTCACTTAACCATCCATTATCCATCTGTAATCTTACCCAACCCTCCACATCCTAGCGTAGTCATGTGAATTCACCTCTTCACGGCTCTTAGCAGCACCTGGGTAAATAATAATGTGTTTGTCCCCGCATTAGTGTTCCCTCAAGTGGTTTCACCCATCTGATCAACTCTGGTCAGTGTTATGATCAGTCTAATCTGTCTCCACTAGATGTTAATCAAATGGCATACCCTGTGTTAAACATGGGAAGCTATGAAAAAACCTTGGGACATGACAATGATATATAATTCCCCACAAATGAAGTAGGGTTCCTCGGGCATCCACACCCTTGAGAATCCATGCTAAAAGAGAATGAAACCTAGACGTTCTAGTATTCTAACATCGAGACATGCACGTGTTTTCCTACCTGACTACTCCATCGATCGAAGGTTGCTTCCCAGGACCAATCCCTTGGGATGTCCCAAAAGAAGCAATGTAATTAACCACCACACATGATGATACAATACAGGGAAGAGATTCACAAAAAAATTCTTGATCGATAAGGGAGACCTCGACAAGGTGATGATAATAGAGGAGAAATATCTAGAGGGAAGATCATGCATCCCATCACCCCATTTCGATCATGGATATAATGTCCCTGAATTAGCGTTGGATGCCACCCGCCATTGGAATGATAGAATTTGGGGAAATAGTCAGTGCGTCCTCGTTATCCCCAAATAAAAGGTTGTGCGTGTCGTAGTGAAAGCGTCGAAAAAAATTTCATACATTTTTTTGAAAAGTTCTATATAAATCTAATAATCATTGATGTTTCATGATGTCTGAAAATTTTACTAATTTCATTTATGATAAAAAAATCTTTTCAAACTCTCTACAAAAAATGTACCTCATATAAGAAAATTAAAAGAAGAATACTTTTAAAACATATTATAAAAGTTAAAATATTCAAATAAACTAATATTAATAATCATAATATAATAGCAAGGATGTTTGTTTTTGGAAAACATGTATACGGAAGAGAAATGATTTTCATCCAAAGAGATAAATAATGTCATTTTTTCAATAAAACTATTCATTAGGACTCATGTATAATTCAATTGAGGAAAATGAGAGGGAAATGTATTCTAATGTAATAACCATTGTATAATATAATTAATGGTTTTATTTAGTGTCATATCATAATATCTCAATATCAAAATAAAAATCATAATAGTTCTTTTTAATCATTGATATTTTAAAATATAATCCCCAACTGAAGTACCACATAATTGAAAATCTCTCTAACATCAGGTATAATAAATTTAAATATATAATAATTAAATTATATAATAATTTAAAAACTTCAAATATCATATAAGAACCTTTTATACCATTTTAACAATATTTTTTCAATAATTCCTTATTATAATCGTCATTTTCATCTATTTACACTTTCACATTTTTATGTGATTTCAGTTTAGTAGATCCGGTCCTTGTATATTGATCATGGAACCATAATCTAAATGATTTTAATAGTGATATAAATATCATAAACATCATTAAACATATATATTTAGAGTCATCCATAAAATTATGAGATAGAAAAATGAATTACTCCATTCAGGGAGACGGTAGGTCATCCTTACACATGAACTCTTTTTTCACTCTTCAAATAATTAAATGAATGAAATTTAAAATATTAATTCACCATTATAGAATATATATTATATCATATAAAGAATATATATTCATTAAATAATCCCGTATTTCCATTTATGTAATTTAGATTGGAAAAATTAATTGCATCCCCATGTGGATATGGTTTTCCACATGTACACATGAGAGATGTTATCATATTCTTGTGAAATAGGAGTTAAGAAGGTAGAGATGATATTACAATTTTAGAAGTATAATTTTATCATAAATGTAACAGAAATTTTTTAAATGGTTCATAACTCCAATCCCTAAAATATAGTGATGAAAAAAAATTGTATTTCTACGTGGAGACGGTAATCCGTATGTACACACGAGTGACAATTTCCCATAAAATTTAATATGAATGAGGGATGATATAGGTTCTTTAATACATAAAATAATATATAATTTTTTTTATACTTAGGTTACTATTTTTTGATAATTTCTTCAAATTTATATGTGTTAATAAAATAATTTAAAAATGAAACTCATCGGTTAAGACATGTACCAATTAATTGAAATAACTCCTTTAGATCTCATATTATATTCCTAGGGTTGGTATATTTGGATGAAAACAATCTATATAATTTATCTAAGTATGTTTTTAAGATAATTGTTTAGCGAATGTTTTAGAAATAAGGGAAAATATGATGAAAATAAGATAAATGAGGGGTGCCCTATTATAATTGAGGGGAGTGAAACTCTTAGAATTTCATAAAATATTGAAATATAAAAACTCATTGTATAGGAAAATAATTAAAAATGGATATATTTTAAATTATAAGATATTATTTGTTTTAAACTACATTAATTAATAATATTTTGAAAGATTTATGTGGTGTTTAAAACCATAACTCTTGGTTTAGCCCCATAATTAATCTATATTGACCTTAATTGTGATAAAGTCATGGTCTCCCTTAATAGGTTGTAATTTAACATACAATGTAAAAAATTTCTCATAATTGGAAAATGTATGCCATTTTTTTCTATATATTATCCACCTTGACCAATTTGAGGATTTTTATTTTATATAAATAATTTAGTGATATATTATTTTAATAAAATATCAGTAATGTCATTTTATTTGATTTTCCATAAAATTGACATTCAATAATTCATATCTAATATGTATTTTGAATATATTAATTTTATAAATAAATTATATGTTCTTCATATCAAAATAATTATTCTAACATAATAAATCATAATAATTATATTAAATTTTATAATTAATTAAAATACTTTTTTGTATTATAAGTCTAATTGAAGACGTAATGTTTCTATGTTGCATTAAAATTTTAGGTAATTATATAATTATAAAAATTATAAAAAAAAATTAAATTATTAAATTAAATTTATTATTATTAAAATAACTATTTATGATTAATTCAACAACTAATTTTTCCCAATGAAAATACATTATATATATTTATAGGTTTGTTAGTGGAATTTTATATTTTTCACTTTTTTATATAAAAAATATTTTCTTTTTTTGTAAATGTGAATAAAAAATAGATAAATTTCCTTATTAAGGTGATAATAGAATATTTAAATTAATCCAATATTAATTCCAATTTAAAATGGTAACATTACCATTTAGTTTTAACTTTTTTTGGCACGACATACCCTTCACAGAGGTGAAATTGTTTACCACAAATAGTATTCATAATTCCTAAAAAAGGGGATATGTATTAAAAAAATTCACTCCTTATTAAATATAAATAATCTATATTGCGCAATTCGTTATCAATAATTTCTATAACATAATTTTAAAACATGTGTTTAGAACCTAATGAATCCAATTTTTTATAGGAATACATTTTATGAATAAAACATGACATTTATTCTTAAATCAATGCCAGAAAAAAATATTAACATATTTTTTAATAATTATATTGAATATATAGAATATAAATTCCTTTAAAATCAATCTCACGTAGTGATTAATTTAATTTTTTACAAAAAAAATTATATTTTGCATATATAAATTGTTTTTTTATAAAAACATCCACTTTTATTTTCAAATTACTATTATTTCCATTTATAATTAATTTAATTCCAATAAATTAATTGTGTACAAATGTAATCAATATTATTTTCATAATTTAGTTATTAATATTGATACCTATAAATTTAATGAGTAGGTTATACTGTTATACTATGTAACTATTCATTCAAACCCAAGCTTGTTTGTAATGAAAGATATAAAATTTTGTTTAATATAAATGTATCTTTAAATATCATTGTGTTATTGTTTACTATAAAAATTAATAAAACCACCTACAATTCCTAGTTTGAAACCTTTCTAAAAATATTGTCAATGGTTACAGATTTATCTCAACTAGACTCAATGTTACACCCCGAGATTTTATAAGAATTATTCTTTTGAATTGCATTAATGTCTTTTGTTTAATGCTACAACATGATTTTATTACGCTATACACAACACCATATTATCTTGTATTATATTCAACAATATTATTGTCTTGCATTACAAACAAGAGAAACCTTCCTTGATATCTTGTGTTGTACGCAATACCGAGTTTCATTAAACAACAATATGTCATTAAAATATTATATAAACTAGCCATTATGAATATTAATACACATTGTTGGAAATTTTATTAATTTTATCATTAAAAATGGACTTCATTTTTGGATTTGGAATATCGAAATTAGCCTAGGGTGAATTTTTGGTATTTTTCAGAAAACATTCAATTTTTGATGAATAGTGAAAAACACTGAGTTATATTTTAAAACCGAATTTTCATTTAAATAATTATTTATTTTATTTAAATTTATTTTAGGTCTAAATAGACACATAATAACTATATAAGTTCAATTTAATTCATTAGTGTCAATTTATAATAATTTTAGATATATAAAAATTTTATAGAACTTTTAACCGTCTTTTACCCACCTCCTAGGAGAATTTGCAAACTCACATAAAACCTAATTTTACTACTTCTATGAGTGGAATATCAAAATTCGGAGAGACAAGGTTAATATCAAGTATTAAAATTTTGTTCAATAATATATAAATAATTTTTGGTGAATAGTTACGTTTTACTTTTATTTATCACGATTAAAAGTAAATAGGGTAATTAAGGGTAAAAATGATATTATTATTACAATAACAAATGTCCTAATTATATTAGGTAAGTAAAAATCGACCATAAACAACCTAGGAATAAAATATGAACCTCTTTGTTCCACCTGGATTAAATTATGAGACTTATTATTAATTTATTTAAGGAAGAGTTAAAAGGGTTAAAATCAAAGTTTAATAACTAAAACATTTTTAATATAGGGATATACAGAATATAAATTCGACTATAAAAATTAACCATAAATATAAAAAGATTTCTTACATTATGGTATTTTATTTATATTTTTTAGAAATTATATAATTTATTTAATTTGTGACACAATGATGATGCATTAATTACTTTATTAATGAAATATTAACATAATTGATATTATAAATTCCGAAATAAATGTAAATTCAGACTTGTTATGAATTAAACTAATTTTATAGGTTAATATAACATATTTGGGTTGGTTATATGAATTTTTTTTGATGTAATAATTATTTTATGAATTTACCAAAAACATAATACAAAATAGTGTCAAAATTGACAAATAAGAATTTTTAAAACAAATATTATATTATTAATTGATATAATGGTATTAAAAATATAAGTATCATCCAAAAGACATATATAATAATATATATGACATTAACGGTTCTATTGGGGTTCGATTGGCAGATTATAATAAGTTTTTTGACCATATAGTGTAAGAATACAAGAAGACACGATAAAAGTTAAATTATTTAACTTCGAGTTAAATCTAAATGATAAGGTTAAAATGGTAACATAAACTTGTCTAAAACCTATTGGTGGAGATTTTTTCAACCCATCCCCACCCTATACTATAAATAAGTCACTTTTGAGTCATTATGAACTAAATATAAATTTATTATAAAATAATAGTTTATGTTTTTCCTAAGGTTCCCCTCACCCCTCTTATAAAAGGGAACTCCCCCTTCTCAATAATTCACACCTCCAATGCAATTTGACTCAGCCAAAACCTGCCCGAATACCCTATAAACTATAATACCTTCATCCTAGAGGCCTTACTTTAGTTATAAAGCCATCCTACGAAGCCCTTTTGATTGAATCAAAAGGAAGAACCCGAGAAAGAGGTAAATATCTCACCACCTATTTCAAGATCCTTTCTTCTTCCACTTCCTCCTTCATTGTTGTTTCCATTATAAAATAATAACTCCAAAATCTTATATATACTGAGAATTTATTTTAAATGGTACAACCATATTAATTATTTTATCCATCATATGAATAAAAATGTCACCACACGTGCGTACGTACGGCGCACTGTCTCCACATCGTTGGTGTAGTTTGTTTTTCAAACATTTTATCATTTGGATGGGTATAATAATGAGTAGAAAAGATATAAATAATAAATATAACATTATTATTATTCTTTATATATGATATACCATCCAATTATATATGATTTTAATTTCAAAAGAATGATATCATCGCTCGTTCGTACGGACGGACTACTGTCTCCACCAACGCGATGAGATTCATTTTCCATGATTAACCATTCAACTATGATAATAAAGTATATTTAATAAATAATCATGAAATCTATTACATAGTTATGATACTAGATTTATTTACATATATTATTTCATTTAATTAATTCCATTCATTTAAATAAAGAAATGAAAACAGCGTTCATGTGTACGTACGACCTACCGTCTCCATGAACGGTGTATTTCATTCTGTTTATCGATCTATCATATATATTTATATTCTGAATATATATTATATATAAATCATGTTTTACATTATGGAATTATGTAAATCAGGATATATGTAAGAACAAATAGTCGAAACATGTACGATAAATGAAACAATTTTACCCAAAACGATGCTTTAACAAGGAATTTACAAAAGAACAGGTAATATAAAGTCATAAGTGAATAATATATGATATCATAAATATTATTAAGGTTATGTTAAAAGTAAATAATATGTTTAAATACAATATATAGGAGTCTCAGACACATAAGGATAAAATTGGACATAAGGTAAGGGATAATTATTCAAATCCCATTTTTATTCGAGATTGCTTATACATAAGTATTTACTGGGGTTGCATTTTTCATCCAGACCAATAAATTTTTTTATAAAGTGTTTAATTTTATTCCCTATATGTTTAAACTCATTTTTACCACTTTTTGACTTTTAATTTTTGTTATTAATATAATCACACTTTTGTTTACCATACGAGGTACGTTTTGACTTCTTCGATAAAAGTACGAGGAGAATGTCTTTTTAAATTATTCAGCACGAATGGATTTTTACGGTTTCCTAAAGCCTTATTTTCATGAAGATTAATCTTCATTATTTTATGATTATTTTAAATAAAATCATTTTCTTGTAAAATTGAGTGTGATTTTGTTAGAGGAAAACAATTTTGAAAAAGAAAGAATATTTTCCTCTGGATTTTATTTCATGTGTTTTATCGAAACTATTTATTTCATCTAAGATGACATTATTTAGTATGTTTATGTCTCAAGTATAATGTCTCTATTATTTAAATGGTATGATTTTTCTTATTATGAAATAATATCCATTTGTTTTATATAGATTATTTATGATGGGATGATGATTATGAAACCCATTTATTCATTGGGTTATGGTGAATGATTTATGATTGTTTTGTGGAACACGTAAGAATGATTTCACTATGAGATTGGTGGGACCTATATCTCCCCCAAATTCATTGGGTAATGATTTATATCTCATGATATAGACATGGCTGTAATGGCACGTAAATCTGGTACTGTAATACAGGGCTGGAACGTCTTGTAAACCTGATTCATTAATAGACTTTGTCCACTATGATGGTCTTGGAAGCAATGACTTGGCTACTATGGAAATAATATCATGTTCTTAATTGGTTACCACAATTACATGCTTTTTTATCATGATTGATGTTCCATTATGATCTCTACCTTATGTTCTACCATGTTAAGTGTCACTGCTCATGATTTTGATGTTTAAATGTTATGTTCATGTTTTTTTATTTCCAATGTATATGGGTTGTTTTTTTTCTCCATACCTACCCTTACTGAGCATTTGAGATCAGCCTTTTTATGTTTTCTTTTCCTCATTATAAAAATTATTGTTTTCATTAAGAAAGAAAATAAGATCTTTATGGACATGTTGAAGATCTTTTACCATTATTAGAAGATTATGTTCCGAGTTTCCAAACACACTAAACTAAAATGGTAATTGGGCGTTTGTTTTGTAATGTATAAAATATTCTTCAAATGTAATGTAATGTCCATGTACTTCAATATTTGGCTCTCTACAGTTGGTATCATAGAGAAGATCTAGGTAACCTTTGGAAACTAGGATGTGAAAACTTTAGTGAGATCCCATGATATATATCTAAGGTATGTCTAGGGATTTCCCTAAGGATAAGTATAAGTCTATGTTATAGTCCTAGAATTATGGTAATGATCATAGAATTAAACCTATGATTTTATAGATTGAATGCAATCCCTGGTGATTTTTGTTTTTGTTTTTATAGTAATATTTGTTCCTATCATACTATCCTTTTGGGTTCTAAGAAATGGCAGGAAAAAGGAGGATACATGTTAATGGAGAATATGATGGTCAATGGAATGTTATTCTTCATGAGAAACCAAATGAAACAGGATTTGGATGTCCAAACATCCTTATTATGGATAATCAGAAATCTCATAATATGATCAATAATATCAACTTTGGTAAGTTTCTTGACTTGAATAATAAAAGAAAGATGGATTTTCATGATGATCATAGAGGAAAGAATGTTCAATTTCCCTAATGTAAATCATGTGGGAAGAGGCATCAGGGAGAATGTTTCAATGGAACTGGAGGATGCTTTGGGTGTGGAAAAGAATGAAACAAAGCTATTAATTGCAATGGAAAAGTTTTTTTTAACTCCATGGAAAAGGATAATTATAGCATCCATCCTTTATATAACATAACTTTTCATTACATTTTACAAAAATGAGGATATTTAAGGTTTAGTGTCTTGGAAACATTGAACTAATTACATGAGAAAAAAAACATTCTTCTTAAACACATGAAAGGATTCTTTATTTTTTTCTTCCTAGGTTCATTACAACATCTCATAACCTGGGAGCATACATCAATGGAAAGGGTGAGCAAAAGGCCCAGTAAGGAAAACAAGGGAAACATTTAACATGTGAACATAAGATACATCAATAAAGTCATGAAAACGTACTTTAAGGCATGAGAAAGAAATCATGAGGCATATCATAATAAAAAAACGTATTTCATAACATGAAGGTGTGGCTACAAAATTTAATATTGACAATAATTTCATTTCACCAAGTTCCATCCCCAAGGTGTCATTAAAAATTTCAAAGGTTATTCACCAAGGTATCAGTCTAAAAGGTCATCTCTAGAGATTAAGTCTTTACCCAATGCATTGGAGCGCTATTAGGGAACACCCTTAAATTTGTCTTTATTATCATGTGAGCCTCATATATCATCATAAATAATTTCATAAACAACCCATATAGCATTAAAGAAAAGGGTTTCATTTCATAATCATAACATTTTAAAAACATCATTAAAGACATGATGTTTGTGTCCCTTTAAAACCCACAGAAAAAGAAGGTGGGTCTCATGTATGTAAATCCCATAATTTTAAATAGAACAACTTGGTATATATTTGAATATCCTTATATAAGAGAGAGCATTGAGTATTCACTTAATTAAATAAAAGAACTTTATAAAAAGAGGGAGACATTTTGAGAAGGAAATTCTACAGCATAACGGCTATGTTACGAGGTTTTAGAAAACATTGAAAAGAGAGGGGACATGGGTCACCCACTCATAAATGATCCATAAAATAGTAGGGGAATAGAATATAAAGTATTTAAGAACATGGTAATGAAATTTTAAATACATACCATATGAAATGAAGAACATGAAAGGAAGACAAAAAAAGATTTCTCTTATGAAAATCCGGCAGCCTAACGGCGGCACTTAAACATCAAAAAAATTATTTGACGAGATCAAATAGGGTATCTAATCATATGAACATAAAAGTTCAGTATGATATATATAGATATCATCCCCCGACATAATAAAAATAAACTTGAAAAACTTGACATGAAAGTATAACTTTGAAAATTGAGAAAAGAGAAAGAATCCCTTAAAATTCGGTAGCCTAACGACGCCACTTAAACTTCAAAAAAAATGAATTGACGAGATCAAATAGGGTCTAATCATATGAAAATAAACGATAAGTATGATAGATATAGATATCATACCCCAACATAATAAAAAGTAACTTGAAAGACTGGACAAGAAAATAGAACTTGAAAATGAGAAGGCTGAAAGAATCTGTTACAAAAATTTCAGCAGCCTAACGGTGCCACTTAAACATTCATAAAACGAAATGATGAGAGTAAGATGGGGTCTCTAATCATATGAATATAAAAAGTACTGTATAATTAATATTAAAGAACATACTCCAACATAAGAACATGGAGCATAAAAGAAATGACATAAAAGAGATCACTTGAAAAGAAAGAGGGGTCAGATCCCTTACCTTAAAACGTAACTCATAAAACTCAAAGGTTAGGACCTTGCGGGCTTGGGGGAACCTTGGGAGGACTCCTTGGGAGGTAATGAGACCGGATCTTCGTTGGGGAGATTTGGGAGTCGAATGGATTAGAGGATGGCTTGTTATTTATAGGGAAAGTGAGGGGACAAGGCATTAATGGCCAAGGGACACCTCATTGGTGGTTTTGGAAACACCATGGGCTTGCCCATGGTATTTTACCATGGTATTGGCCACATGGTACACCTCATACCTTATCATAATATTCATAAGTCGACCATATTGATTACATACTTAATACATCATTTAATGTTGTCATTAAACACCCATAACTTAAAAACTGTATTTTCACTATTCATCGAAAATTCAACTTTCTCAGAAAAATCCCAAAATTTCACCTTAACCACATATCGATTCTTTGACTACAAAAATGAACTCCATTTTATAAAAATAATTTTCTAAATATTTTTAATTTAATTTTTAAATAAATACACTATTCACCGAAAATTCATTTTTTTAGAAAAATTTCCAAAAATTACATTAACATAATATCAATGCTCTGAGTTCAAAAATGAAATCCATTTTATAAAAAAAAATTCTAAATTTTTTTATTTAAATTTTTAATTAAAAAATACTATTCACTCGAAAAAACTAATACTTGACTAATAATTTATGAAACCCTTATTTAACCATTTTATTGAGTCTCATTACTTAATCAAGGTACCTAGATTATATTAATACTTTCTTTAAGTGAGATTACTAATCCATTTAGTCACATTACTAATCCTAAGCATAAAATCACTATTCATAATTTACTATTCATCAAAAATCAAGTCGATCTTATTAGACTCTAAATTTCGTACTGAACATAATTGTAGAATACAATTTTTTGAAAATAATTACACATTTTTAATTATATAAGGATTACATAAATATTTTTAAAATATCATTTTTCTAAAATTCATCAAAAATATGCATACTATATGTATCCAGTCATTTGAAAATTCATAAACTTCATTATAAGAAGAAATCCCAATTTTTATTTAAAACAAAGGATTACACAAGGTAGTTACAATCTCCTTACATAGCCCCTTATCACACCATCATAGGACCTAAGTGTAAGGTGTACTAAGGTAAGAGTATCTGAGGGAGGCTCGACCAACATCGCACGAGTAGTAATTTCTATCAGTTTGAACTTCTCGTGAAGTTGATTCTGTTCTAACTTCACACGATGAAGTTCTTCTTGGGATTGGTCCAGAGAAAATCCCAATGGTGCTACCTCTTTCCCAATTTCGTTTAGATGGGCTTAGATCGGTCCACGACTTCTGGGTGAGGCCATCGAATCTTCTTTCAATAATAATTAACGATGATTACTTGAATTTAGAGACAATAATCAAAACGTTTAGTTTCAAGCAATCATATTGACCAATGGTCCTATAACAGTCAAAACCCTACGGTCTCATTTTAATTATACTCATGTTATCAAATAAAACAGTTTTGTTGGGTATAAAAAATAAAATAACACACAAAATTAGGAAACAAGATTTATTCAAAATTTCGGGTCATTACAATCTCCCCCCCTTAAGGAATTGTGTCGTTGCAATTTTAAAAATTGGGTTTTGAAATTTCATTAAATGTCCCACATTGGAAAAGGAGTCAGTAGAACTATTACTTTAAAGGAATGAAAGGGAAGTACAAAGTTCAACCGAGTTAACCCACACTAGGATTACATATAGGAAAACATGGACATGGAGGAGAAAACAAAGGGTCAAGTTCTAAGGGAGAGTGATAGAAAACATGATTAGGAGAAAGTTAACCACAAGAAAATCCCAAACTTATGATGTATGAAAATGGCCTTTGATTACTTATTAGGAAACATAAACCAACAACATTTTTGTTTTACGTTCCTTTTCATAATTTTGATTAATTCATTTACTACATAGAACAAAAACATAAGGAAATATACATACCGTCAAATAGAGTTTCATCCTTTAATAAGACTCTTCCCAAAACTAATCTTCTCTCTAAACGATGAGAATTCATAAACTCATGGTCTCATCAAAAGTACTAGAATCATATTCTAGAGAATCACATAATCCACAAAAGATTAACTATATATTTCTTATATCATTAATCATTATCCCAAAAACAGAAAGGGTAAGGTAAAACAACTCATCAAAAATAAAGAATCCCATAGTAATTGAAACAAATTTTAAATCTTCAATGTTCCATGGTACTACCCAGAGATCATCACAGACCATTCCATAAATAACGATTCGTAAAATTCTTCAAAATAAACCAAACTAAGATTGAAACCCAAATATAAGAATTATTTGATAACATAGTCTTCCAAAATAAACTGCATCATTCATCTATAAACAACATCAATCACCCCTAACTTCTTATAACAAAAGAAGATAACCTAAACCTATTTTCCCCTAGATAGGTTAATCATTTCCATAAGTAACCTAAATTACTATAAGTCCACCTTAAATTCATCGATTCTTCAAAATATAAGTCAACATTTACTCCTCAAAGAAAATACCGTTGTAATCTATTTACCTCAATCAAATATGGTTCCCAGAGTAGTGAGCGTCTTCCAAAATAATAATCATCTTTTAATCCAATAATGATCTCTATAATATTAATATGGAAATCGTCACATTTCCTATCACATTGGTTGTTAGGACATGTTCTTCTATTTCCCGCCATTAACTACGAAAATAAAGTACAATTAGGGGCTTGAATACTTAGCCAATAATCATGAAAAGGAACTTATAGCATATAAGGATAACATGTAAAAGAAAAGTATACCCTAACTTGTGATCCCCTAGGTTTCAAACTAGGTTATCCATGATCATATATTCTTATGTTAATATTTATTTTATTTTATCTTTGTCCCTTTAATAATGGTTCATACTAAGTTTATGAATTTACCAAAGCATATCCCCCGGGAGTGTCGTAACCAAGAGTGCAGCAAGGCCCGTTGTCATGTACTAGTTCCCGTTCGAGTCTAGATCAAAGCGGTGTTTTCGGGTTTTACCCCTATGTACATCTGTTCGAGAGCCACCTCTACCTGCTCGTATTCAGATAGGGATGTATTTGCTTGTTAACCCCTTACTCAATACTCACCAAAATACCAGGAAGATTTCCTATATTTAAACTTTTTTATAGGGTTCTTCCTAGAGTTTTCATATCCTAACTTCCACAAATAAAAAAACCATCATTTGACACCAACTATAGCATCCCACCTTTTTATAACATAACTTCTCGTTACATTTTACAAAAACGGGGATCATTAAGGTTTAGTGTCTTGGAAACCAGGAACTTATTAGATTTGAAAAAAAACATTCTTCTTAAACACTTGAAAGGCTTCTTAATTTTTTCATCCTAGGTTCATTACAACATCTCATAACCTCGGAGCATACATCAAAGTAAAGGATGAGAAAAAGTCCTAGTGATGGAATCAAGGGAAACATTTAACATGTGAACATGAGATACATCAATAAAGTCGTGAAAAAGAACTTTAAGGCATGAGAAAGAAATCATGAGGAATATCATAATAAAAATAACGTATTTCATAACATGAATATGTGGATACAACATTTAATATTGACAATCATTTCGTTTCACCAAGGTCCATCCCCAAGCTGTCATTAAAAATTACAAAGGTTATTTACCAAGGTAACAGTCTAAAAGGTCATCTCTAGAGATTAAGTCTTTACCCAATGCATTGGAGCGCTATCAGGGAACACCCTTAAATTTGTCTTTATTATCATTTTAGCCACATATATCATCATAAATAATTTCATAAACAACCCATATAGAATAAAAGAAATGGGTTTCATTTCATAATCATAACATTTTAAAAACTGCTTTAAAGACATGATCTTTGTGTAACTTTAAAACCCACAGAAAAGGAAGGTGGGTATCATGTATGTAAATACCAGAATTTAAAATAGAACTACTTGTTATATATTTGAATACCACTATAGAAGATAGATATTTGAGTATTAACTTAATAAAATAAAAGATCTTTAGCAAAAGAGAGAGACATTTTGAGACGGAAATTCTGCAGCATAACGGCTATGTTACGAGGTTTTAGAAAACATTGAAAAGAGAGGGTACATGG
This sequence comes from Viscum album, assembly GCA_963277665.1. Taxonomy (NCBI): domain Eukaryota; kingdom Viridiplantae; phylum Streptophyta; class Magnoliopsida; order Santalales; family Viscaceae; genus Viscum; species Viscum album. The sequence goes on along the minus strand of OY728145.1, from coordinate 1,440,992,593 downwards.
GTCACCCACACATAAATGATCCATAAAATAGTAGGGGAATAGAATATAAAGTATTTAAGAACATGTTAATGAAATTTGAAATACATACCATATGAAATGAAGAACATGAAAGGAAGACAAAAATAAGATTTCTCTTATGAAAATTCGGCAGCCTAACGGTGTCACTTAAACTTCAACAAAATTTTTTTGACGAGATCAAATAGGGTCTCTAATCATATGAACATAAAAGTTCAGTATTATAGATATATATATCATCCCACAACATAATAAAAATAAACTTGAAATACTTGACATGAAAGTATAACTTTGAAAATTGAGAAAGGAGAAAGAATCCCTTAAAATTCGGCAGCCTAACGACACCACTTAAACTTCAACAAAAATGAATTGAAGAGATAAAATAGGGTCTCTCATAATATGAACATAAAATATAAGTATGAAAGATATATATATCATACCCCAACATAATAAAAAGTTACTTGAAAGACTAGACAAGAAAATAGAACTTGAAAATAAGAAGGGTGAAAGAATCCGTTACAAAAATTCTGGCAGCCTAATGGCGCCACTTAAACATTCATAAAATGAAATGATGAGAGTAAGAGGGGGTCTATCATCATATGAAAATAAAAAAGAAAGTATAATGAATATGAAATAACATCCTCCAACATAAGGACATGGAGCATAAAAGAAATGACATAAAAGAGATCACTTGAAAAGAAAGAGAGGGGTCAAATCCCTTACCTTAAAATGTAACTCTTAAAACTCAAAGGTTTGGACCTTGAGGGATTGGGGGCACCTTTTGATGACTCCTTGGGATTTAATGATGCCAAAGATTCGTTGGGGGAGAGTTGTGAGTCGAATTGATGAGAGGATGTCTTGGTATTTATAGGGAAAGTGAGGGGACAAGGCATTAATGGCCAAGGGACACCTCATTGGTCGTTTTGGAAAAACCATGGGCTTGACCATGGTATTTTCCCATGGTATTGGCCACTTGGGACACCTCATACCTTATCTAACTATTCATAAGTAGACCATATTGATTAAATACTTAATACATCGTTTAATGATGTCATTAAACACCCGTAACTTAAAAACTGTATTTTCACTATTCATCAAAAAATCAACTTTCTCAGAAAAATCCCAAAATTTCACCTTAACAAAATATCGATAATCTGATTACAAAAATGAAATCCATTTTTTAAATATAATTTTCTAAATATTTTTAATTTAATTTTTAAATAAATACACTATTCACCTAAAATTCAGTTTTTTTAGAAAAATCCCCAAAATTTACCTTAACATAATATCGATGCTCTGAGTTCAAAAATGAAATCCATTTTATAAAAATAATTTTCTAAATATTTTTAATTTAATTTTTAATTAAAAAAAACTATTCACTCAAAAAAACTAATATTTGACTAATAATTTATGAAACCGTTATTTAACAATTTTATTGAATCTCATTACTTAATCAAGGTGCCAAGATTATATTAATACTTTCTTTATGTGAGATTACTAATCCATTTGGTATCATTACTAATCCTAAGCATAAAATCACTATTCATAATTTACTATTCATCAAAAATCCAATTGATCTTATTGGACTCTAAATTTTATACTGAACAGAATTGTAGAAGACCATTTTTTGAAAAACATTACACATTTTTAATTATTTAAGGTTTACATAGACCTTTTTAAAATATCTTTTTTCTAAAATTCAACAAAAATATGCATACTATAATTATCCAGTCATTTGAAAGTTCAAAAACATCATCATAAGAAGAAATCCCAATTTTTATTTAAAACAAAGGATTACACAAGGCAGTTATGGTCTCCTTACAAAGCCCCTTATCACACCAGCATATGACCTAAGTCTAAGGTGTGCTAAGTTGAGAGAATCTGAGGGAGGCTCAGACAACATCACACGAGTAACAATTTCTATCAGTTTGAACTTCTCGCGAAGGTGATTCTGTTCTAACTTCACACGATGAAGTTCGGCTTGGGTTTGGTCCAGAGCAAAGCCCAGTGGTGCTACCTCCTTCCCAAGTTCTGTTAGATGGGCTTCGATCGGTCCAAGACTACTGGGTGAGGCCATCTAATCTTCTTTTTATATTAATTAACCAAGATTACTTGAATTTATAGACAATAATCGAGACGTTTAGTTTCCAGAGGTCATATTGACCAATGGTCCTATAACAGTCAAAAACCAATGGTATCATTTTAATTATACTCATGTTATCAAATGAAACAGTTTTGTTGAGTATAAAAAATAAAATAACACAAAAAATAAGGAAATAAGATTTATTCAAAATTTCAGGTCATTACAATAATGGTATTGCTAAGACATCAACAATGATTAAATGTTTTAAATCTGGAATGTCTGGGCATTGTTAAAACCAATGTTCTAAGGGTAAGTCTAATGAAGAGAATCAACATGGTGATATAGGTAGTATTTATGTTGATGATGATGAAAAGATTACAAATGATATATGAGACGAAAGAAGTTTTGAATCTCGGTCAATGGTTTATGAATGTTGTGGAATGATTGAATTTTTTTCATAAATAATGTATTTTACTATGGAATAATGAATCATCTAAGGATTTTTACACAATTTGTTTTCCTTATGTATCAGAAAGTATATGTTAAATGGTAACAGTAACCATGAAATGTGATTGAAATATTTTTGGAAAGATGATGATATGCTCAAAATGAATGGATAAAGAGATAATGAAATGTTTGATAGTATTAATTAGCTCATATAAGGACAAAGTGATATCATGGTCTGAGTATATAAAAATTTTGGGATTTTGGTATGTTGAAAGATTTTGATAGAATTCATTTTTGCACAAATATTATATGGTAATTCATGTTTCAAGAGAATACATTATTAAGGTATTAACATGTTTGGAATGTGACCAACAAGATAAATCTTATGATATATGGGGGATAACTGATGGTATTCACATGCTTGGTTGATGACATTTCTAGTAATCGTTTTCTTTATATAGTGAACTTGGATAGAAGTATTTTGGATAATACTAAAGATTTTCAATGGATTATGTTGGACGTAAGATAATATTGTTGAAGGATAGAACTTTTTTTTCGATATTATTTCGGGAATGTTATAATATTGTAGTTTTAGAAAAAGGGAAAACCTTTAGGATGGGCGACAACCTGTCGCGTCAGACATGGTTGTCGGAATCAAACACACAACCGAAGTGTGACATGCCTTTATCGCCTACCTCTGGTCTACAGAATTCGATGGTTAGAAGAAACTAGTTTTATTTTTTTAAGCAGTATGATAGATGAAGTATAAGTCCATTTTTTGGATTCATATATGATTAACCTCACCATAGACGGACTTATGTATATTTGATAACTTTTTATGCTTTTGTTTGAGATAGATGGAATGACCCATCATTCTATCACATGATCTTCTAACAATTCATGAATGACAAATTCAAATTCATTTATTTGTGATATGACGTTGAAATTGTTCATGGGATGACCAACAATGAGATTTTACCAAAATTATGTAAGTATTTCTTCTAATTCAAAAATTTTAACTTTAGGTAAATGATATTGAAAACGAAAAAAGTTTTCCTAGTACCCTCATATCTGATGATTCAGATGGTACCTTATATCATCAAAAACTTATGTATTTGTGATTTTTGTCTTTTTCATAGCCATGTTCTTTACTAATCTCTATAATAATGTGATTCTTAGATTTCACTTCCATATCCATATTTTCACCGATATTATTCTATGTGGAAACCCACTGATGAGTTACTTTTGGTTTACATTATGTTTATAACGTTCCTTTTTAAAATGATATTTTAGTATTCTTTTTTACGATGTGTATTTCTATGAAATAAACATTCAAGTAGAAAACCATTTATAACCCCCACGATTTTCGAGGGCTAAATTCATTTTAAGGGGGGTATAATGTAACACCCCGAGATTTTATGAGAATTATTCTTTTTTATTTCATTGATGTTTGTTGTCGTATACTACACCATGATTTTCTTATGCTATATGAAACACCATATTAGATAGTAATATACTCAATACTATACTTGTCTTGCATTACTATAAGGCCCCAGCCTTAAACCTTACTTAATATTGAGTTATTACAAGATTACACATTGAGGATCTTTTCAGGTTTAGAGTTTTAGAGAATTAGATCGTGAAACTTGGATTGCATTCCACATTTAAACAAAGTGGTTACATAAAAGACAGTATTCATTATTCCCATCAACAGAAACATTTTTAAAATAAAACATGGATTCTTTCTTGACACATCCTTGATCACGTCATGTACGTTTCCCTTGACCTGTGAAAAACATTTCAAAAACTAGGGATGAGCATAAAAAGCTCAGTAAGGTATACACAAAGAATGAAAACTGTTAGTTTTTTTCAAACATCAAGTAAACCATGTATACTTTATCAAAGTAATACCTTCACCTTCATGAAGTAGTAAAAAAACTCTTCAATGAATAAAATATCATTACATACCTTTTTGTAACCAAAGGATTACCATAAAACCCATATAAGGAACACATAACATATATAAAGGTAACTTGGGATATAAACATACTTAAGTGGAATAACCATACGGTCGACTTCCACACATATCACTTAATGGAGTAGCCATACGGCCAATTTCCATACATACTTAATGGAATAGCCATATGGACGACTTCCATACCCAATGCATTGGAGGTTATAACGTAACCACCCGTCCTGGTATTCACGGCACCACCCGTCATATGGTTTATCACGCAACCACCCGTCAAATGTCCAAGTACCAATATAAAATCATAAAACATAAAACCAATATAAAGGAATGATAACATTTCCACATTTCAATGACAGTATATCATAATAGAATCCTTTATCAAAACCATTTTCAATACCAAAATACATAAAAGAGTATATGGTATTTATTTTATTTTAAAAATATTACGGCTTGTTGAGGAAGCCAAAGACCAAATAATACTCGTAGCGGTGGAAAAGGTCATTGTCACCGCGTACATTAAAAGAAATATTCCTTTTTGTAGTTTTGTAAAACGCTTCATAGAAAAAGATTCCTTTTGTATAAAAGTAAAATTCAAAGTGGTTTATACACTGTATAAAAGAAAGTTGTGTATAAAATGAAATATGCCTCAATGAAAGGAGATTGAGATGATGTCCCTTACCTCAGCTCGGACTCGACTCGATCATTCTTTAACGTCCTGAATAATAAACTTGAGTTAATTTCTACTTGATTAAGAACCTTTTTAGAGTTCATTATTCCTTTTATATCACTTATTTCCATGTTATAAACATTATGTAACCATTTATGTTAATAATGTTGATTTTTTCGATATTTGGTTCTTAAGTCGAAAGTGGACTTCTTACAATTACATGTTGTTCATGTGGTCAATGGTTATTTATATCTAGAATGAAATTCCTGATTTGGATATCATATATATCATATATATCCAGAATATACATGTATTTATATTATTAAATAATCATTTAGAGGTAAGAAATGAAATGCATCGTTCATGGAGACGGTAAGCCGTACGTACGCATGAACACTACATTCATTTCTTTGTCATATTAATGGAATTAAAACTAAATGAGAGGTATGTATATTTTAATTCCAGAATTATATTCATAATTTAGATGTATCATTCATTATATATATCCATTATATACATGTTCTTTTAATAGTACATTACATTTGGGGATAAGAAATGAAATGCACCGTTCATGGAGACGGTAAGCCGTACGTACGCATGAACGCTACTTGCATTTCTATCTCATACTTTAATTGAAATAAATAATAATGATATTGAGGAATATAATAATTCCAGTATAAAATAATATATAATAACATTAAATCCATCATTTATATGTCCCACGTATGGCATTGACGAATCACATCACTTTGAGGGGGCGGTAGTCTGCACTTCCTAAAATGAAGATATCGTGTATACCCATAATGGAAGCCGTAAAGGTAAGACACAAATGAAAAATACAGAATATTAATTAAAACATAAACATATTATATATCATATATAAATATAGTGACATCTTAATGGACACCTTTGAAGATGTTATATGAGTGTTGAACAATCATCGTTTTGTGAGGCAGAAATTCGCCATCCACGGAAACAGTATGTTCTTTAACCATTAGATGTAGGTGTGTGTAAGTTTTGCTCGAATACTTCTTATAAAAACATCCTATTATATTTAGGATACTGGAGTTGTTACAAAAGAAAATAATAAAAAGAGTTTAGGGGGTTGGAGAAGCAAAATAAAACTAAATGACTCAAAAGAAGACATTCCATTAAAATCGGGTAACTCCCTTTGGTTGGAGCTCAAAGGCTTCCTTGGGAAGAATTCTGCCCAATGTGAGGCTTCAAGGAGTAAGAGAGGGATTTGGAGAGCCAAAATGGGCAGGGTTTGGCCGAGCCAAAGGCTTTGGGAGTGTGGGTAAGGAGGTAGAGGTGGGGGCCTTTTATAAGAGGAGAGGAGGGGCACTCTTGTAAAGTGACAAAATGTTACTTTATTTTCAAAATAGTTTCGGATTTTAAAGGTCCCAAATTGATGTATTTCGAGGATAAGGTGATAAGGGTTATAAATCCACTCATCCAATAGGTTTTGGACATGTTTAGTTCTTAGATATTACATTATCTTTCTATTTTATTTAAATCGTTAAATAATGACGTCATCACTGAATCATCATGATGTCATAAATAATTTAATTTATTTAATGTCTAAAATTATAAAAAAAATACTATGATGTAGGAAATCTTTTTAGCTTTCTAATTAATATTTATAGTCAAAATATTATTTGTATAACCCCATGTAAAAACTGTTTTATTAAAATAACTCATGTTTGTGTCATTTTTACTTTAACATTAAATAAAAAGTTATTTATGTCATTTCCCAACCAAAGTGTCTCCACGGGGTCCCCAAGTTGACCCATGGCTTGTCGTGGTCGGGCATGACACATCCAACGAGGTTAGGACATGTGTAAAGATCATCTCATATTATTAAAACATTATTTTTACCCTAAACTACACTAATTACCACTAATCGCGATTAAGAACTTAAAAGTTACTATTCATAAAGAAATTAATTTCATCTCATTGAACCACATTTTACTTCTTAATAACAACCATGTATGTCGCATTTTTGAAAATCAAATCACAGAAGTGGAAAAGTTTCATTTAAACGGAAAATCTGTCTCTTTAACTACCACTTAGTGGTTTCACTATTCATCAAAAATTGAAGTTATTCAGAAAAATACCAAAACATCACCCTAAGCTATATTTGATATTCTGAATTCTAAAATGAAGTCTATTTTAAAAAATTCAAAACATATAAGTCACGTTAATTAATTTAATAATTAATTCCCGCTGTAAGAGCAAATAGCGTGTTTTTATGAAACAATAAGTATCAAAAGATTGACACTAGTTTAAGTCCGATTTCAAAGTGAAATTAATTCCAATGACCACTATTGGATTTAATGGTAAAAATATTTTCTAATTTCACTTTAAAATCAATTCAAATGATAATCTAATTATATAAATAAATTAGATTAAAAAGAGGTTTTGAATTAGAATACAACATTTTACACTATTCATTAAAAAAATGAACTTTATCGGAAAGATACCAAAAATTTACACAAAGTAAATTTTGATGTCCCGATTCTAAAGAAGAGTTATATTTGATCAAATAGAATTTATAAGATTGATCAAAACTATATTTAATGTCGGTTCTCCGTCAAAAGGTGATAAGTGAACCCTTAGTGAAGATTAGGGTATAAATGCCTAAAACTGAATTCTTTAGGTATTTTAAGCCTTTATCTTTTATTGGATAAATGTAAAAACATTTAAAAACATATATAATCATATTTTAGTTATTTCTATCCATTCCCGCCAGTACAACGGCTACGTGTTTACTAACATTTAAAATAATATTATTTTATTACTAGTGTGCAACGTAAGTTTTCAAAGAAACTCATCGTTGCGTATCGAGTACGCTATCGAACGTAGAAACCCCTTTTAATTTAAAGTAATATTTAATTCATAAATATTAATAAATATGAAAATGTTTTATTCATTATTTACCTGGGATGTTACATCCTTCCCCCCTTTTGGGAATTGCGTCCTCTCAATTTTATTCACTTATCGAAATAAGTGTGGGTATTTATCCCTCATAGCATTTTCAGATTACCATGTTGCCTCTTCAACCATATGGTTTTTCCACAAAACCTTTACCTGGTGAATTACCTTATTTCGCAATACTTGCTCTCTTCGGTCAAGAATCTGGACTGGTTGTTCTTCATAAGAGAGATTCTCTTCCAGCTGAACTACCTCTGGACTCAAAACATGAGATGGATCCGGCATATACATTCTCAGCATTTAAACATGAAAAACATTGTGTACCTGAGATAAACTCGGAGGTAATGCCACTATGTATTCAACTGATCCAACTCTCTCCAGAATTTCATATGGTCCAATGAACCTTGGACTCAGCTTTCCTTTCATACCAAATATCATCACACTTTTCTATGGTGAGACTTTGAGAAAAACATGATCACCTACCTCAAAAGTTAGATCCTTCCTCCTGTTGTCTGCATAACTCTTCTGCCTGCTCTGAGCTGTTCTCAGGTGTTTCTGAATCAGCTGAACTTTTTCTGCCATCTCTTCTACCAATTATGGTCCCATCAACTTCCTTTCACCCACTTCATCCCAGAAAGCTGGAGTTCTACACCGCTTCCCATATAGTGACTGAAATGTTTCCATCTGAATACTGGAATGAAAACTGTTATTATAAGAAAACTCAACCAAAGAAAGATGTTGGTCCCAACATCCCAGATAATCCATCGAACAAGCTCGTAGCATATCCTCCAAGGTCTAAATTGTTCATTCTGACTTCCCATCTGATTGTGGATGAAAAGATGTACTAAAATTTAATTCAGTACCCAACGACTTCTGAAAGCCTTTCCAAAAGTTAGAAGTAAACCTGGGATCATGGTCAGATATAATGGAGAGAGGAACTCCATGTAACCTGACTATCTCTTTAAGATACAAACGGGAAAGTTGATCTAGGTAAAAAGTGTTTCGTATAGCAAGGAAATGAGAAGATTTAGTCAAGCGAACAACAATAACCCAGATTACATTATTACCTCGAGATGTCCTCGGTAATCCCACAACAAAGTCCATGGATATGTTTTCCCATTTCCACTCTGGCACTGGTAAAGGCTGAAGCATCCCTTTAGGTAACTGCCGCTCTTCTTTAACCTCTTGACAAGTCAAACACTTCACAGTAAAATCAGCAATATCTCTTTTCATTCCATCCCACCAGTAATACTCCCGCAGATCTCTGTACATCTTAGTACTGCCAGGATGAACTGAAAACGGGGAACTATGAGCCTCACATAACAACTCATTCTTCAACTATGAATGACAAGGCACAAATAATCTCTTCCCAAACCTCAAAACACAATCATTATCAATGTTGAATTCAGGCAACTTTCTTCTCTGAGCCAGCTCTACCTTTTTCTGCAACTCACTGTATTGCTTCTGTGCTTGCTTGATTCTGTCTGATAGAGAAGAGTTCACGGATACCTGAAACAAAATAGAAGGACTTCTTGCACCAATAACTTCTATGACAAAGTTCATCAAATCAAAAACCAAAGGATCTCTTTCCAAACGTAGCATGTTTAATGAATCATTACTTTTTCGACTCAAAGCATCGGCCACTTTATTTGCTTTTCCCGGATGGTAGAGAATCGTACAATCATAATCCTTGATTAATTCCAGCCATCTCATCTGTCTCATGTTCAATTATTTCTGAGTGAATATATAATTTAAACTTTTGTGATCAATATATATTTCACACTTTACTCCATACAAATGATGCCTCCAAATTTTTAAAGCAAAGACAACAGCAGCTAATTCCAAATCATGTGTAGGGTAATTTACCTTATGAGTTTTCAACTGATGTGAAGCATAAGCAATTACCTGATCATTCTGCATAAGGACACAACCAAGTCCCTTCAACGAAGCATCACTGTATATAACAAACTCACCATTCCTGGAAGGAAGTGCCAAAACATGAGCATTCACCAATCTTCTTTTCAACTCCTGAAAACAATCACCATATTCTTTTGTCCCGATGAACTTAACACCCTTTATGAGTTAGCTTAGTCTTTGGACTAGATAACCGTGAAAAAATTTCAACAAACCTTCGGTAGTAACCTACCAAAACAAAAACACTACGGATCTCGGTTACATTTCTGGGTCTTGTCCATTCTTCAACAACTTTTGTTTTAGTAGGATCAACAGTTATGCCATCTTTTGAAATAATGTGACCCAGGAAAGAAATTTGTTGCAACCAAAACTCACACTTGCTGAATTTTCCATACAGTTTATTTTCTTTTATGGTTTTCAAGATAACCCTTAAATTTCTTTAATGCTCCTATTTACATTGAGAAAACACCAAAATATCATCAATAAAAACAACCACCATTTATCAACTGAGTCAACTGAGGCATCACTGCAACATACTGTTTAGTTCTGATTTTGACCATCTTAGGATACTGATTTGAAAGGTCATTTCCCTTTGTATGCCTTCCCAGAAAATCTGTTTTGTTTCCTCTATGGAAAACAATTCTTAACATAGAAATTTCATAGTTGAAGCAACATGGTAATCTTTAAATGCTATATCATTTCAAAAAAATATTTTTGGATAGTCATTTAATAGAATTATAACTCCTAAAGTTATCTAAACCAACCTCTGATACCAACTATAACGCCCCAGCCATAAACCTTACTTAATCTTGAGTTATTACAAGATTACACATTGAGGATCTCTTCAGGTTTAGAGTTTTAGAGAATTAGATCATGAAACTTGGATTACATTCCACATTTAAACAAAGTGGTTACATAAAAGACAGTATTCATTCTTCCCATCAACGGAAACATATTTAAAATAAAACATGGATTCTTTCTTGATACATCCTTGATCACATCATGTACCTTTCCCTTGACCTGTGAAAAACATTTCAAAAACTAGGGATTAGCTTAAAAAGCTCAGTAAGGTATACACATGGAATGAAAAATGTTAGTTTTTTTCAAACATCAAGTAAACCATGTATACTTTATCAAAGTAATACCTTCACCTTCATGAAGTAGTAAAAAAAACTCTTCACTGAATAAAATATCATTACATACTTTTTGTAACCAAATGATTACCATAAAACCCATATAAGGAACACATAACATATATAAAGGTAACTTGGGACATAAACATACTTAAGTGGAATAACCATACGGTCGACTTCCACCCATATCACTTAATGTAATAGCCATACGACAAATTTCCATACATACTAAATGGAATATCCATACGGCCGACTTCCATACCCAATGCATTGGAGGTTATAACGTAACCACCCATCCTGGTATTCACGGCACCACCCATCATATGGTGTATCACGTAACCACCCGTCAAATGTCCAAGTACCAATATAAAATCATAAAACATAAAACCAATATAAAGGAATGATAACATTTCCACATTTCAATCACAATATATCATAATAGAATCCTTTATCAAAACCATTTTCAATACCAAAATACATAAAAGGGTACATGGTATTTATTTTATTTTAAAATCATTACGGCTTGTTGAGGAATCCAAAGACCAAATAATACTCATGGCGGTGGAAAAGGTCGTTGTCACCACGTACGTTAAAAGAAACATTCCTTTTTGTCATTTTGTAAAACGCTTCATAGAAAAAGATTCCTTTTGTATAAAAGTAAAAGTCAAAGGGGTTTATACACTGTATAAAAGAAAGTTGTGTATAAAATGAAATATGCCTCAATGAAAGGAGATTGAGACGAAGTCCCTTACCACGGGTCCGACTTGACTCGATCGTTCTTTAATGTCCTGAATAATAAACTTGAGTTAATTTCTACTTGATTAAGAACCTTTTTAGAGTTCATTATTCCTTTTATATCACTTATTTCCATGTATAACCATTATGTAATAATTTAAGTTAATAATGTTTGTTTTGTCGATATTTGGTTCTTAAGTCGAAAGTGCACTTCTTACAATTACATGTTGTTCGTGTGGTCAAAGGTTCTTTATATCCAGAATCAAATTCCTGATTTAGATATCATATATATCATATATATCCAGAATATACATGTATTTATAATATTACATAATCATTTAGAGGTATGAAATGAAATACACCGTTCATGGAGACGGTAAGTCGTACGTACGCATGAACGCTACTTTCATTTCTTTGTCATATTAATGGAATTAAAACTAAATGAGAGGTATGTATATTTTAATTCCATAATTATATTCATCATTTAGATGTATCATTAATTATATATATCCATTATATACATGTACTTTTAATAGTACATTACATTTGGGGATAAGAAATTAAATGCACCGTTCATGGAGACGGTAAGCCGTACGTACGCATGAACGCTACTTTTATTTCTATCTCATACTTAAATGGAAAGAAATAATAATGATATAGTGGTATATCATAATTCCTGTATAAAATAATATATAATAACATTAAATCCATCTTTTATATGTCCCACGTATGGCATTAACGAATCACATCACTTTGAGGAGGCGGTAGTCTGCACTTCCTAAAATGAAGATATCGTGTATACCCATAATGGAAGCCATAAAGGTAAGACAAAAATGACAAATACAGAATCTTAAGTAGAACATAAATATATTATATATCATATATAAATATAGTGACATCTTAATGTCCACCTTTGAAGGTTTTATATGGGTGTTGAACAATCATCGTTTCGTGAGGCAGAACTTCGCCATCCACGGAAACAGTATGTTCTTTAACCATTAGATGTAGGTGTGAGTAAGTGTAGCTCGATTCCTTCTTATAAAAACATCGTAGTATATTGAGGATACTGGAGTTGTTAAAAAATAAAAGAATAAAAAGAGTTTATGGGGTTGGAGAAGCAAAAAAATACTAAAGGACTCAAAAGAAGACATTACCTTAAAATCGGGTAACTCCCTTTGGTTTGAGCTCAAAGGCTTCCTTGGGAAGACTTATGCCCAAAGTGAGGATTCAAGGAGTAAGAGAGGGATGTGGAGAGCCAAAATGGGCAGGTTTTGGCCGAGCCAAAGGCTTTGGGAGTGTGGGTAAAGAGGTAGAGGTGGGGGCCTTTTATAAGAGGAGAGGAGGGGCACTCTTGTAAAGTTACAAAATGTTACTTTATTTTCAAAATAGTTTCTGATTTTAAAGGTCCCCCATTGATGTATTTCGAGGATAAGGTGATAAGGGTTCTAAATCCACTCATCCAATAGGTTTTGTACATGTTTAGGTCTTAGATATTACTTTATCTTTCTATTTTATTTAAATCATTAAATAATGAGGTCATCGCTGCATCATCATGATGTCATAAATAATTTAATTTATTTAATGTCTAAAAATTATAAAAAAAATAATATGATGTATGAAATATTTTTATCTTTCTAATAAATATTTATAGTAAAAAATCTGACTTTTATAACCCCATGTAAAAATTGTTTTAGTAAAATAACTCATGTTTGTGTCATTTTTACTTTAACATTAAATAAAAGGTTATTTATGTCATTTCCCAAACAAAGTGGCTCCATGGGGTCCCCAAGTTGACCCATGTCTTGTCTTTGTTGGTCATGACACATCCAATGAGGGTAGGACATGTGTCATGCTCATCTCATATTATTAAAACATTATTTTTACCCTAAACTACACTAATTACAACTAATCGTGATTAATAACTTAAAAGTTACTATTCACCAAAATAAATTATTTTAATCTCATTGAACCACATTTTACTTATTAATGACAACCATGTATGTCGGATTTTTGAAAATCAAATCACAGAAGTGGCATAGTTTCATTTAAACGGAAAATCAGTCTCTTTAACTACCACTCAGTGGTTTCACTATTCATCAAAATTGATGTTTTTCAGAAAAATACCAAAACTTCACCCTAAGCTATATTTGATATTCTGAATTCAAAAATGAAGTCTATTTTACAAAATTCAAAACATATAAGTCACATTAATGAATTTAATAATTAATTCCCGCTGTCAGAGCAAGTAGCGTGTTTTTATGAAATAATAAGTATCAAAAGATTGACACTGGTTTAAGTCCGATTTCAAAGTGAAATTAATTCCAACAACCACTATTGGATTTAATGGTAAAAATATTTTCTAATTTAACTTTAAAACCAATTCAAATGATAATATAATCATATAAATAAATTATATTAAAAAGAGGTTTTCAATTAAAATACAACATTTTACACTATTCATTAAAAAAATGAACTTTATCGGAAAGATACAAAAAATTTACACAAAGTAAATTTTGATGTCCGGATTCTAAAGGAGAGTTATATTTGGTCCAATAGAATTTATAATATTGATCAAAAATATATTTAATGACGGTTCGCCATCAAAAGGTGATAAGCGAACCCTTAGTGAAAATTAGGGTACAAATGCCTAAAATTGAATTTTTTCCGTATTTTAAGCCTTTATCTTTTATTGGATAAATTTAAAAACATTTAAAAACATATATGATCATATTTTAGTTATTTCTATCCATTCCTGCCAGTACAACAACTACGTGTTAACTAACATTTAAAATAATATTATTTTATTACTAGTGTGCAACGTAAGTTTTCAAAGAAACTCATCATTGCGTATCGAGTACGGTATCGAACGTAGAAACCCCTTTTAATTAAATTAATATTTAATTCATAAATATTAATAAATATGAAAATGTTTTATTCATTATTTAGCTGTGATGTTACAATTACACTCAAGAGCATGCTTCCTCGATAGCTTTCATTGTACGTTATACTGTGTTTCACTAAACAACAACATGTTATTAAAATATTATATAAACTTGCCGTTATGAATAGTAATACCCATTTTTTGAAATTTTATAAATTTTATCTTTCAAAATAGACTTAATTTTTTGATTTTGAATATCGAAATTATCATAGGGTGAATTTTTGGTATTTTTCTGAAAACTGTCAATTTTTTAGGAATAGTGAAAAGCACTAAGTTATAGTTTAAAACCGAATTTTTATTTATAAAATTATTCATTTTATTTAAATTTAGGTTAGGTAAAAATAGACACATAATACCTATATAAGTTCAATGTAATTCATTGGTGTCAATTTATAATAATTTTAGATATATAAAAATTTTATAGAACATTTAACCGTCTTTTACGCACCTCCTAAGAGAATTTTCAAATTTACATAAAAACTAATTTTAAAACTTCTGTGAGTGCAATTTCAAAACTCCATGAGGCATGGTTAATATGAAGGAGTAAAATGTGGTTCAATAAGATAAAAATAATTTTTGTTGAATAGTAACTTTTAACATTTATTTACCACGGTTAATAGTAAATATGGTATTTAAGGGTAAAAATGATATTATAATTACCCCACCACATGTCTTATTTTATTGGATAAATATAATTCGACCCACAACAACCTTAGGAATAAAATATGAACCTATATTGTGCACTTGTATTAGATTAGAACGCTTATTGTTATTTTATTTAAAGAAGAGTTAAAACAGTTAAAATCAGTGTTTAAAAAATTATACATTTTTAATATAGGATTATACATAAGATAGATTCAACTAAAAATATTCATCAGAAAGCTAAAAAAATTCTTAAATAATGGTATTTTATTTATATTTTTAGACATTAAATTATTTAATATATTAATGACACAATTATAATGCAGTAATTACCTTATTAATGAAATTTTAAAATAATTGATACTATAAATACCAAAATAAATGTAATTTGAGAATTTTTATGAATTAAACATATTTTATAGGTTACTATAACATATTATGGTTTGTTAGATGAATTGTTTCGAAGTAATAATGCTGTTATAAATTTAACAAAAACAAAATACCAAATAGTATCAAAATTGACATAAAAGAGATTTTAAAACAAATATTATATTATAAATAGATTTAATGGACCTAAAAATCTATGTTTCAGAAAAACGACTTATATAATAATTTATATGAAATTAAGAACCAATTGGGTTTTTATTGGTAGTTTATTGTATTATTATTGACCATATAGTGTAAAAATACTAGAAGCCATGTTAAAAGATAAATTATTTAACTTACAGTTAAATATAAATGATAAGGATAAAATGGTAAACTAAACTTGTATAAAACCTGTTGGATTAGAGGATTTCGACCCATATACACCCTATCCTCGAAATAAGTCACTTTGGAGCCATTATAAACCGAATATGAATTTATTATAAAATAATATTTTAAGTTATTCCTAAGGTTCCCCTCAACCCTCTTATAAAATGGCACTCCTCCTTCTCTCTAATTCACACCTCCAAATCCATTTGGCTCAGCCAAACCCAGCACAAATACCCTCTAAACTGTCCTTAATTCAACCTAGAGACCTTACATTAGTCATAAATCCATCCTATGGAGCCCTTTTTGATCAAATCAAAAGGAAGAACCCGAGGAAGAGGTAAATATCTCACCACCTATTTCAAGATCCTTTCTTCTTCCACTTCCCCCTTCTTGGGTTTTCCCTTATTAAATGATAAATACAGTATATTTTTATATACTATGATGTTATTATAAATGGTACAACCATATTAGTTATTTTATCCATCATATTAATGAAAAAGACACCACTCGTGCATACATACGTCTTACCGTCTCCACGTCGTGGTGTAGTTTTTTATTCAAACATTTCTTCATTTGAATGGTTATAATAATGAGTATAAATGATATAAATAATAAATATAACATTATTATGATTCTTTATATATGATATAACATTCAATTATATGTTATTTTTATATCAAAAGAATGATATCATCATTCGTGCGTACGTACAGACTACCATCTCCACGAACGAAATGGCATTCCTTTTCAATGATTAACCATTCAAGTATGATTATAAAGTATATATATAAAATAATCATGAAAGATATTACATAATAATGATATTGTAATTATGTAAATATATGATTTCATTTACTTAATTCCAATTAATTAAATATGGAAATGAAAATTGCGTTTATGCGTACGTACGACCTACTGTCTCCATAAACGGTTTATTTCATCCCATTTATCGATCTATCATATATATTTATATTCTAAAAATATATTATATATAAATAATGTTTTACATTCTGGAATTTAGTAAATTAGAATATATTTAAGAACAAAAAGTCGAAACATGTACGGTAAATGAAACGATTTTTCACAAAACGCTCCCTTAACATGGAATTTACAAAAGAACGAGTAATATAATATCATAAGTGAATCATATATGATATCATAAATATTATTATGGTAATGTTACGAATTAATAATATTTTTAAACGCACTATACATGAGTCTCAGACACATATAGAAGAAATTGGTCATAAGGTATGGGAAAATTTTACAAATCTCATTTTTATCCGAGATTGCTTATATGTAAGTATTTACTGTGGTTATATTTTTAATCCATGTCCATAAGAATGTTTTTTTACAAAGTGTTTAATATTCATCCATGTATGTTTAAAGTCATATTTAACCCATTTTGACTTTTAATTTTTGTTATGGAAGGAATATTTCTTTTTTTTTCATACGAGGTACTTTTTGACTTCATTGGTAAAAGTACGAGGATAATGTTTTTTAACCATATACTGCATTAACCGATTTTTACGGTTTCCTAATGCCTTATTTTCATGAAACATCGTCTACTTGATTTCATGATTATTTTAAATATAATCATTTTCTTGTAAAATTTCATGTCATTTTGTGAAAAGAAATCAATTTTGAAGAAAAAAGGATATTTTCCTCAAAATTTTATTTCAATTGTTTTATCGAAACTATTTTTTTCATCTAATATGACATTATTTAGTATCTTTATTTCTCAAGTATAATGTCTCTATTATTTACCTGGTTTGTTTTTTCTTATGATGAAATGATATCCATTTGTTTTATATAGATTATGTTATGATGGGATGATGTTTATAAAAATCATTTTATTCATTGGGTTATGATGAATGATTTATGATTGTTTTGTGAAACACGTATGAATGATTTCACTATGAGAAGGGTAGGACCTATATCTCCCTCCAATGCATTGGGTATGGATTTATATCTCATGAGATAGACATGGAGATAACAGAAAGTAAATATGGTACAAGAATACAGGGCTAGAAAGGTAGGTAAACCCGATTAAGTAATGGACTTTGTCCACTATGATGGTCTTGGAAGCAATGCCTTAGCTACTATGAAAATCATATCATCTGATTAATGTTTTCCCACAATTACATGTTTTTTATCGTGATTTATGTTCCATTATGATCTATTACTTATGTACTACCATGTTTCATGTCATTTATCAAGATTTTAATGTTTAAAATTTATGTTCATGCCTTTTAAGTTCAAATGTATATGGGTTATTTGATTTTCTCCATGCATACCCTTACTGAGAATTTGAGCTCACCCTTTTTATGTTTTCTTTTCCACCACGATGTAAAGTAAGGATTTAGGTAGGAAAAAAATAATATCATTATGGATATGTTGAAGATCTTTGACAATGATTAGAATATTATGTTCCGAGTTTTCAAAGACACTAAACAAATATGGCCATTGGGTGTTTGTTTTGAAATGTATTAAGTATTACAAAAAAGTAATGTAATGTCCATGTAATTCAATATTTGGGTCTCTACACTCATGGTTGTTTCCATGACACTTGGAATCCATAAAAAATTGAGTGAATATGCTACTCCAAAACCATAAGGTATCAACTATCATCACAACCCCTCATTATCCTAAAGGTTTGAAGTTAGGTAAAAACTAAAAGGATATCATGCCCAACATCATTATTATTAATCATAATTCTTACTCCACCTCTATGGGGGAATCATACCATGATGGTCACCTATCAAGTATAGCAAGCACAAAACCTCAAAAGGATGGATAATGCATAACAATATACACCATGAAATATATAAAATCACATCATGGGAAACATATTATAAATACTATAATATATTATTCTATTTTTACAGAAATTATTTAATTATTCATAACATAAATATTTATTAATAAACAATGAAAAAAAAGTCATGTATTATTTGGAAGACTAGGTTCGTAATACATCAAAAGAAACTAAAACACACAATCCTTATTTTATTTTCCTTTGTGAGATCCTAAAATCCATTTCAAAACATAAAAATAAATAGGATATCCTTGGGAATGAATTAAATTAAATTTTGAGATATAAGGAATACTATAAGAATAACAACATATAGAAACATGTCTTATGATTCAAAGGTGTAACCTAATATCATAAAAGATACTGATCAAGAGTAATCACATGGAATCATAACATAATGAAAAAGGTAAATATGATCACAAAAACCTAGTAATTTTGGAAGAAACATATAACATGACAAAAAAATGTGTCAAGGATAACTTCCTAGATAATATCACTCAGTGGACAATGTCCCACTATTGATTTGGTTTACTACCTAATCCCATACACAAATTCTCATGATACTAATGATTTCCCAACACATGATAGCATTTTTAGGGTGGAACCATAATAACATGATCAATATTTACATGGAAAAACACAATGAATTAATTCAAATTCATAAACAGAATAATTAAAAATTGAATGAAATTGGGTAGGATAATATAGCCTCGTATCATAAATAAAGAAAATTGAATAATGAAGGAATTTTACAAATAGATATAAGGCTAGTATTACCCCAATAAAATGAATAGTTAATGTACTAGGTATATACGTATGAGACATAAATTAACTATTTATAATCATTTAATAACATTATAAAGAGATAACATGTTAGTTTGGTATAGAATGCTCATCCACTGAAGAAAATGGATGTTTAGTGAGTTCCATAACCTCTAGCCCGAACTGTTAGAAGAATTCATAATATATCTAAATAATAAACATATTCTAATTATATAATTTATTATGACCAATTGAATTGTTATTATTAATTTAATATTATTTACAATCACATTATATTCAATTACCTAATAGTTTAGGTTCTTGCTATACATTCTGAAGATAATAAGTTCCTATATTCAAAATGGCATCGATTAGTGAACTAAGGTGAAAAGTATTATTAAATAATCATATAAAGAATATTAATAATGGAATAATTATTATTTTTATAAATAAATAATAATATTAAAGCACTCATGAATGATTTTTTTTAAAAACGAACATTGTTACAATCATGGTTATAGTATGTCAAATACACACAAGAGTAATGTTTCCATTTTTCAATGGTCAATATGGAATGAAGGTAATTATTATTTAATCATTATGAAATGATAATTATATCATTAATTTTATAATATTTATTAAAATAAACTTACATATACAACCCATGTGATATCATAACAATAATAAAAGAATCACATTACATCATGTGGCAGTAGTCTTTATTTCACATGAATGGCATTATCATTTTTCAAAAGATGGTAATTTAAGGAAACATTAGATATATAAAATTTACATAAATATTATAATTTCATCAATATTATATAAAAATATTAAATCGATCATTATAAATAGATGTGGTCAGCACTGATGGAAAAATAATCACATCGTTTCAAGAGACAATATTCTATCATACACTCAATTGATGGTTTCATTTCCCATTTGATAGAATTGAATATGATTTTTTTTGAATTTATATCGTAAATATTAATTAAATGGGATTTAATTATGATATTAAATCATAAGTTTTTAATAATATTTTAAGGAGGTTCATGAAGAAATAACAAACATGCTCTATTACGAACAATATATATTCATCAGACAATCTCATTTTTTTTAAAAAAAATCCTTATTTGGGGATATTTATAAACACAATAAGGCCTATAAAAAGTGGTAATGGATGTATGGAATTTACTTTCTATAGTATTTTCTGAATGAATGGTCATTGTAGGTGTGGGGAGAAGAGGAGATGGGGTTCCATTTTATAAGAGATGAGGAGTTGCATTCATTTAAATACCTGAAACTATTATATAATGGGATGTCACCCTCAATGAAAATAACACTATAATTTATAAATTCAAGACTTTATTTATGATAATTCAGATTCAAAACTCTATAAAAAAATTAGACATGTTAGTTTTTTTACCACGTTAGTTTAATCTCTAATAAACTGATTTTAGCATTATCTTTGGTCATAGTTTTTTACTATTTCACAATTCATTATGAAAAATAAACATGTTGAACTTATTTTATAATAGTAATTATAATTAATATTGAATGTAAAACATTCTACTAAATTAAATTCATATAATTATTGGAATTTTGTTTAATACTACACCGATAAACATGTTGAAAATATGGTTTTTTTAAGAAATGTATTTTCCATGCATAAGATGATCTTACATTTACTGTATGAAAATTAATCAACATTAAATGAATTTAAATTAATAAATAATATTATATAATCTATATATTTAATTTATATATTCCTTTTTTGGTGTAATTTTGTTAAATTAAAATCGATTAACCTTACAAACATAAAAATATTTCACCCAAAATAATCTATATTTATGCGTAAAAATACTTTTACCAAAATCTTGAAAATATAATATTCAAATGAAATTAATAATAATATTATAAATAAAATGGTTCATTTTTTTACTTTAATACCAAATCCATAATATAATTTCACTTTTTAATTACATTATTTATTGAACATAAATAAGAGTTTTACAAAAAGCGGATGTAATCACTATTATAAAAAAATAATTCTATTTATAAAAATCCCTAATTTTCAACATAAACTAATTTTGATATTTTCATTTCAACACTTATTCTCACTTTCATAAATAAAAATTAAAAATATCTAAAAATTAATTATAATATTTTTTTTAAAATGATATTAATTAAGAAAATAATATTTAAAAGAAAAAATATCCTTATTAAAAAATTGGGTTCATATTTCATAAGCCGTTATCAATAAAATTATATTGATTATGAAATTTATATATATTTAATAATTTAGTTAACCATTTCATACATGTAATTTTAAAATCAAAGATTCAATAGTTTTATTTAAATTACATTAGGTCATTTAGGATCGGAGTTGCGTATTGTATACATTATCAAAAATTATTTTTTTAATATTATGACATTATAAACACAGCATAATCTGAAAAAACTATTCAATAAAGTACTCTATAAATTTTAATTGAAGATATATCCCATATGGGTAATATGAAAACTCACTCACCAAAAATAAAATTCCATAAATACAAAACCCCTTCATGTTTCCAAATGAATTATAACTTGTTAAAAATTGTGTACAATAGCCTCAAAGGGTGTGGAACATCATAACTTACTGTCATTGATGTCAACAACATGGATAAATCATCAATTTGTTGTTTTAAATAATTAGTTGCAAAAAAAAAATTTATGAAAACCTCCCAAAAAATTTATTATCTAAATTCTCAGCACATCATTTCTAGAGGTTCATTATGGGATCCTAGAACCAAAACATGCCATCTGATTAAAAAAAATATAATTCTCAGAAAAATTATACTTACATACTGATATGGGATATATGTAAAAAAACATATTTTACAATGGTTATGTATTTATTAATGTAAAAACCAAATTCTAGATTTATGTTTAGTCTCATGTTTCCCACATAAAATCATCATTTGATTAGTATTTAATTATTTATGGAAAATTGGGCACATGTAATAATGTTTTTATTTTTTTATAAAAATACTAAATAATTATAGGCCTCAAAATATTACACTAACTATGTTCCAATGACTACAAATATTCCATAAATTTTATTGTTTTTTACAAGGTAATAATAAAGTCAATACATTAATAGGGAATTTGGAGGACTGAAATATGAATGTAGATTCTCAATTACAAGAGTAGTGGTGAATTGTACATTTAAAAACATTCAATTTTAAACATAAGGAAAACTATGTTTAATAATGATAAGAAATTTAAATTCAGAAGACATCTTTTAGATTTACTAAAAAACATGATAGGTTCCAGAAATGTGATTCTTGAAATGAAACATAAAGAAAGTTTAACATGTAAATTATTGACTTTAAAGCATATAGAAAGTTATTTATCAGAATATTAAATAGTACAAGAATGTATTATAAGGTAACACATTATTCCATTATCAATTTACTGGGGAAATAATCTTGAAAAAATACAAGCAACAAGTATAGAATATTTAAACCCAAAGAGTAGGGTATCCAAAAACCCTGGAAAAATGTCTCTTCATTTATATGTTCAGGGATTTCTATCTAACCCAAACCATAGTAATCCATAGATAACAATATTGGACTCTATCTTTCTATGTTCACAGGAATTTTTCCTTTATGGTAGTCAACATCTTCGTCTCCATATCCTCGGAAGTCCTCGAATTTACACAGAAACAATCGCAGTTGCATAAATTAATCTGAAAAAAATGATCAAAACCACACAAATTATAAGAGAATATATCAATAGAAATCACTCATGTAGAATTCAATCTCTAAAGTTATTTAATAGTTGTGAGATCATTCAAATGAGCTAATATTTATAGGAATATCCCCAATGGTAGACTCCCTCCTCTAACATTCTATTTTTCCTTGAATATCTGAGGGACGTATATCTGTTCCACTCAATCAACAGTTAGTTAGAAATAGATTGTCTGACATTGTTTCATAATAAATATAAACACAATGAATTTACATGAACCATTTTTTCAGATTTTAAGGACAATTAGATTTAGAAATATAAAAAATGAAGATTCAGAGTCTACAAGATATAGTTATTCGTATTTTGTTTTTCCAAGTGTTAAAAAGATGACTTCTGTAGATTTCGGAGTCTGAATTCCAATCAATTTGGAATCAGAATTATGAATAATTTGGAATATGATTTTTGAGGAATTCATATTTTGAATTCTATGAAATTATGTGTCTCAATTATGAGTAATTCGGGGTCTGAATTCGGAGGAATTTGATGTCTTAATTCTAAGGAAATCGGAGTCTGAATTCTAAAGAATTTGGCGTCTGAATTTAAGAGAATTCAGAGTCCAAATTTCGTTGAATTCGGTGTCTGAATATCAAAGATTTCGGAGTCAGAATTTTATTGAATTAGGAATCTCAATTTAGAGAATTTGGAGTCTAAATTCAGAGAATTTTGTGTTTGAATTTCAGAGAATTCAGAGTTTGAATTCTTAAAATTTGAAGTCTCAATTTGTAGAATTTAGAACATTGAAACAGAATACTCTATATACATGGAATTATATTATTATGAGATATTATATATGAAATCAAATTTTACATTAGTAATATTTTGAGTTATATTAAGAGGGATTATAAAGAGAACAACGAAATCTGAGGTAATAATAAAATTTAGTTAGAGAATATAAATCTTTGATAGAGAATAGAAAGTTTCCTTAGAGAATAGATATTTTCATTACAGAATAATCCTTAGGGAAAATATAAGTTTCCTTAAAATAATGTGTTCTTGATTTTAAAAAACATAAAATAATGTTAAAGTCATACTAAAACCTTATTGACTCAACAATATCACACTTTTTGGAAAGCACAAACATCCTTAAGAAAAAGAATATAAGGGCTATGTTTTTTGCTTAAAAGATAACATATCTACCATTTAATATGAATCATGTTGAATGATCCAAACACCCCCTTAAGTTGTGAAATCCCAAAGGATCGTATTCTTGACTAACTTAAATAGACTTTTCTTTTTCTAGCATAAGGAAATCTTCATAGATAAAATTCATCCTTAGATAAAATCCCCCTTACTTTGGGAATTTTCTTCTTTATTTAATATTCTTTTTATCATTCCATTCTCCACAATTGTGATATTGAAAATGGAATAAAGGGAATTGAAAATAATATGGTACCTAAAATGTTAGTACTATACAATGAAAAATATGAATAACTACAGAAATATCACTACGATTGAACAAAGGATAAATGAAAGGTAATACCAAAAAATATCTGGGTGGGTACAAAATACATACTTCTTTATCCATTGGAATTGTCATCATTAAGATGGGTTTCATCTTATTAAGCACCTTATGATCCTTTTCAATGTTCTTTAGTAGCTAATCTTGATCCTCGTTTTTCTTCTCAAGATCATTGATCTTTTCTTCCTGAGCCTTGAGAAATGTTGCATGTTTCTTAAAAAGATCTTAATTCTTACTAATGATTTTCCTAAAACTAAATTCAAAGATCTCTTTCTCTTTTCAGATTCTAATCCTAGGAATTATGATTCCCATTTAAATTCATGACTACATTATTCTGAACTACTTGTTCATGATTCAACTTTTTATGAAACTTGTAATGAGATCTTTGTTCTTCAAATTTTCAGTATGTAAACATCCTTCACATTGTCTTGAATGTCCTCAATGATTCTCAGAACTTCAATTTTCTTCTTTTAACTCAAATTAATTTCTTTTCATGAACTCGTGTGTGCATCATAACTGATAAATAAGGATTTAAAATCACCCTTTTGCCTCACAAATTTTTTCATAATCATTGAAAAAGAATCCTATTTTTGATTACACGTGTTCTAAAGAATCTTGAAACTCAAGTCTATACAAAGAAACATGCGAATGGTATGAACCAATATATTCAATGATTAGAACCCAAAACTATGTCACAAAGTGGTTGATTCCAAATCACATTCTCTGGTTGGTGAGGATTATTTCCCTATCTCTTCAGATTCTCTCTTTGAAGAACCACAAAAATCAATCATTTCAACCATGTATTTCCATAATGTATCAATCAACAACTATATTAGCTTATCAGATCTCGGAATGATCTCTATGGCATTTGGAGATTCGTGCCCACTATTTTATAGTTGAACTATTCTTTCCTCTACTAAATTTTCTTTATTTTCATCTTCCACAAGGTCATCTTGTTGAATCATTTTTTGATTTATAATCTATTCTCCAGTTGGTTTGTTTACCTCTTTTTGAACCACTTCTTCCTTTCATGGTCTATCACGTTTTGAAGATTTGTCTTGAGATGTTTTGATCGACAATTTCTCATTAGTAATCTCCTCATGATATTCACCATCCTACCTTATAATATCATCGTTGTCATCCCCTTCTTCTTCTACTTATTCTTCTCATTATGCTTCTACTTTCTCTTCCTGTACAATTTCATCATATTCTTTTGGTTCCTAAATCAACATTTTCATTCCCAGAGTCTGAAAACAACTGTTAGACTGAGAAAATTTTCTAGAACCTGAATCTACTCAGAATATTTATAAGTATCATTGAGAAGATATTTAACAATCTCTGCATCACAAATTTCCTTATTTTACTGCTTTTCCTATTTCATGCTTCTCAAAATCCTCACCAGCCTTAATTTTTAATAATTCTGATTAAGAATGATCCAATCCAAATCTAGGATCCCCTTCCTTTATATTTGTATTATCTTCTCTCCACTTAAAAACCATTCATCTGTATAGGTCTTTTTCTTATTATATTTTGGATGTGTAGATTGGGTTTCTTGAACTACTGTAGTGTCTTCATTCACATCTGGCTCCTTCACCTTTATTTTCATCCCACATTTCATTGATGTCTCAACCACTTATAGTTTCTTTGATAATGCATCGATTTTAGATTTAGATAAATCGTTGAATTCTATGGATTCACTGTTAATGAAAACCTTCATCCTTCTCAAGGTATCATCACAAACAAACATCACATTGAAATTTCTTATCCTAGAGCAACATGTAATTTTAAACGAATGAATATTGAAAACTATCATCATGGAAAGAAGATCCAAATACATAATAATCTGAGACTTGATAGTTTCATTATTGAAATTTAAAATTTTACACAAGATATGATCCATAAGGTCAATTTTCATGAGGTTCACATGAAAATCCAGAATATAAATTTCAATTTTCTTTAGGGTGTCCTTATCCCCTTTTCTCATAATGATAAACCCCACAACGCATAACACTAGAATCCAAAAATTTGTATAATTTTGGATGATCATTGGTGTATTCACCCATGAAAAACCACAACACTCTATGGTGTTCACCTTAGAAAAACATCTAAAAAATTCGTATGTTTGTGACTATAGAATTCAGCTTCTCCCTCATAAATAATTCAATTAATATTAACTTCTATATTGAACAAAAGAGACTATTTTTTCCTATAACTCTTAAAAGAAATCTTATCTTTTCCATATTGAATAATAAAACTTACAATCTGATAAAATTATACAAGAAAATAAGGATACACCAGATCGTTTCCTTTAGGTTTTGATACAAACAGACTCTCCAAACCATTCAACTTGATAATCATTAAAAAAAGAGAATTATATTTAGAGAAGAACTTTGGATCTTCCACCCTTTCCCTGTAGATCATCTATTCAAATATTTCCTTTACAGATAAAATTTTCTTTTGCAGGGATTCATCCGAAGACATTTAGATTTGAGGAAACCAGAAAAATTCAAAATAATCATTAAGAAGAGAAACAAAGAATTAGAACATGAGATCTTGGAAACCGATGTGGTACAACCATTAGGGGGCCTTTATATAGGCATTTTTGGAGAGCGTTCATAATCCAAAAAAGATCCAAATATTTAAATAATATTGATTTGATCTAACTTTTGTGATGAAAACCAAAGAAAGAATTTGTTAGGTCCCGATCTTTTAATGGTTTAAGGATAAAAATTCAGATTTAAGGAACTTGAATCCAAAAATTTTCCTAAAACAAGAAGAAAATAAGAACAACTAGATTTTAATTACAAAAATTTAAGTAAGGAAATATTCTTTCTAGATTTCTAGGAAAATTATTAGTATTAAGGAAAATTCTTATTGTTTTACATTAGATTACAAAAATTTTAATTACGGATATTTTAAAAATGAAAACTTTTCACTACAAAAAAAATTAGATTGTGAAATTTTTTTGCCTACGAAAAATTTTGACTACAAAACTTTTTGACTACAAATATTTTTTGACTACGAAATTTTTTAGAAAAAAATATGTTTTGACTCTGATAAATTTTTTAAAATGAATTTTTTTTACTAACAATAATATGTAATCCCCCTATCAAAAGGAGTTTCAAACAGTAATGACAAAGGATTCAATAAAACGTTAATAGGGAAGATTAATTTACATTTATCATTCCTAACATTCTTTATTTTATTAAAATCTATGAGATGGTAAATATTTTGTGAAAATATCTACCAGTTGATCTTACATTCTGATAAATGGAAGAATGATATTTCCTTTGTGTGAGTGATACCTATGAAATTGAAGCCTAGAATCTATGTGTTTTTCATGAGAGTGTTGCACAATGTTTTTTTCTTAGTGAACTGAAACTAGTGTTATCACACATTATATGTGTTTTGGTATAATTCATGTCGTAATTTGTTAGTGTGTGTTGTATCCACAACACTTGGACACACAACCTTTTAGCAGTTAAACATTCAGCTTCAGTAGTGGAAAGTGCTATTGAGTGTTCCTATTATCATGACCAAGAATCTAATTAATATCATAAGAAATGAAAATGTTCGGGATTTACCTTTCATTTCCATTATATATCCATCAAAATCAGCATCCGAACCAATTTTTTAAAACAAAATCATTTCCAGAAGTATGAAATAGTCATAAATCCATGGTTCTATTTAAATAGGGAAATTATTTTCCCCTACTTTAAAATGATATTCCTTAATATTGGATTGATATCTTGTACATAACCATACTAAAAACATTATGTCACGATTACTTGGTGTCATGTAATGTAGACTTCCTATAATATCTCTAAATGTTGTTTGATCTACGGGTTTCCCAACATCATCATGATCATTTTATTCAGAGTTACCTATGGGAGTGAATATATTCTAAGTGTTGTCATATCCATACATTTTAAGAGTATCATTAATATTATTATGTTGAAATATATATGTTCCTTCCAATTTTTGAGAAATGTGAAAACCCAGGAAAATTTTTAACTCACACACATATTCATTTCAAACACAAATTGCATTAGATTTTCAAACAAATCGATTAAATATTTCTATGTAGAACCAAATATAATGTCATAAACATAAATTCGATGAATAAAAACATTTTTCATATCATTATTTATAAAAGGGAAGGATCAATAGTTCTCTTAACATAATTGGTATGTAACAAAAATATTTTAAGTCTATCATACTAGGATCTAGGGGCTTGATTAAGAATATATAAAGCTTTTGTATGTTTGAAAACATCATCAGGATGTTTTTTATATTTTAAACCAATTGGTTGTTCAACATAATCTTCCACTTGAACATATACATTATTTATTGCACAATTTACATCCATTTGAAGAATATTGAAATTAAAGAATGTTATGAAGGAAAGTAAAATATTAATATATTCATGTCTAGCTACTATAGCATATGTTTATTAGGTCTATTCTTTCATGTTGATTTTATACAATATAAAATAATGTAGCCTTATTTTTTTCAATGATTCCATTTTCATCACATTTATTTCTGAACACCCATTTTACAATAATAACATATGTTTCCATATGTATTTAAACCAATGTCTATACATTATTCCATTCGAATTACTTTAGCTCATCTTACATGCAATTTATCTAATCATCACCACCTAATGCTTGATCAGTGGTTTTTCGTTCTAATTGAGAATGTAATTAAAGTTATTCTACGTTATATAATAAAGAACATATATTCCTTACATGTTGATTTACATCACCAATGATACCACAAATAGGATGATTCTTAATAAACAATTGATTTGTGTTTTCTAATACCTGCTCATCAACATATGGTAGGAACAATTTTGGGTTAAAATTGAGTATTCATAATGAATAATTTGCAACCAAATACATTGAAGTAGGAATGTATAGGATTTCATCCATTACATAATTTGTAATAAGTTTAGTTAAGAAACGGTATAATAAAAAATCAATTAATAGTATATCAAACAATATTTATAGATTCAGTCCAAATTTTTTTAGCAATAGAATATTCAGTCATCATGGTTCTAGTTATCTGCTGATGAATTCAATTTTTATTCAAAAGAACCATTTTCTTGAGGAGTTCTTGGTGATGACAAGTTATGTGTAATACAATTTTTAGTACAAAAAGTTTCAATATCATAATTTTGAAATTCTCCCCCATTATCAATATGAATAGTTATCAATAGAAGGTTTTTTTCCTTTTTAACATGGGATCTAAAAATTTGGAAAAATGAAAAATAATTATATTACCTTGATAGAAAATAGACCCACATAAATATAGTGTAATAATCAACTATGAAAAATACATAATATTTTCTTCTAATGCTACCAGTTTGTGTTGGGGAAAAAACAACCATATGCACTAATTGTAATGCCTCTAAAGTTGAGACATCGCCAATTGATTTAAAACATGATTTATGTTTCTTTCCATACTGACAAGGATAACAAAATATTTAAGAATCCAATCTACATTCTGATATAACCTTAACTAGTGTTTTACTTGATAGTTTTTATAGGTTCCTAAGTTTACAGTGTCCTACCCTTCTATGCCAAATCCTTGATTGGTCATGCATTTCAATAAGACTATGTAGATCTAGGTTCATAAGGTCTTCTAAATTTAGTGTGTATACATTCTCTTATCTCTAGGTAGAATGAATAAAATCAAACAATGGATTATGTACTAATCATTTTTTATTGATAAAATTCACAAGGTGACCTTCATCACATAATTGACTTACGATAATGACTTTTTGATTTGGACCTTTAACAAATAATACATTTCAAATCAATGTTTTTTCATGAAGAACAATGTTACATATAAGAAATCAGTTCTTATTCTTGAGGTATGAGTTTCTTCTTTTCATGTTTCTTTAATTGATTTTGAGAAAATTAGAAAAATGGGGAAAATCCCAATTTTTGTGGGTATACGCTGTGTACTATTCCGCATGTCGTGTACTTGTCCATGTGGGATGACTACACAGGGCATGTACGCCTATCAGCAATGAAGGGTGTCAAAAATATATACACGCCATGTACTTAGTATATACAAACCATGTAATTAGTCGGCAGGTAAATATTAAGGTGATGGAAGTATCTTTCATAAGAGTGACAATAGATGTCATGTAGTCAGAAGTACAGGTCGTGTACTCATGTTGACCGATGAACAGTATGGAAATGAAAAGTAGCCGCCAAAGGAACAGTTAAAACATGACAAGTACACACCATGTACTTGAGAGTACATGTCGTGTAGTTTTTTTTTCACTTAAAATAGGCAATAGCCTCCTCATTTGGAAGATGTGGCAGTGAATGCGTTTGGAGCTCGGATGGAGAGGCCGAAACATGGAGGAGTTCCTGATCGCATGTCGAGAATCCCTTTATTCCGTTGTCGATCTTGTTTGAAACGAGTCGGTAAGACCTTACTTCTCCTAGATCCGTTCATACCAATTTTATACTGAGGGGAAGTAATTTAGGTTTGAATGGGAAAATATTTTATCTCAGATCTAGGCCATTCTGAGTAGATTCAGGAGGCATTTTTCATGTATAATGATCAGAGGAGATCAAGGTAGGTGGTCTTGTGTTTTGTTACAACTATCGAGTACGATTTGTGTACCGTTGTGCCATTATCCCATGTTTGGGGTGTTTTATAGTTTAGGACTTGTCTATTTAGACACCTATAATTGCTTAGGTAGTATAATGATAAAATATACACTGCTGTTTGGGATCATTGCTTGGATCCAAGGCCACCCCGTGGGTGCATTCCCCCTCTTTAGTTGTTTAGACAGGATACCCAAGGGTATTCCATATCTATAACATGTTTTAATTTATCTTGAGAGGAACTTATATCTATTGATTGCTATGCATTGGGCTCAGCCCAGTTTCTTTCTTATCTTGAGGGCAGTGTTGTGTTTAGACTATGGGTAGTGTTCCTTAGCCTGTGGGTAACTTTTATTATGCCTATGGACAGTACATTCCGTGCCTAATGGAAATATCTCATATTCCTGTGGGCACTATTCGTTATGCATGGGGGAAATCACCTCCATGTT
The DNA here is from genome assembly GCA_963277665.1 of Viscum album. NCBI lineage: Eukaryota > Viridiplantae > Streptophyta > Magnoliopsida > Santalales > Viscaceae > Viscum > Viscum album. The sequence goes on along the minus strand of OY728145.1, from coordinate 1,440,960,451 downwards.
TGGATTTTGTTTAACTGAGGTTATGGATATGGATGTTTGAGGACAATGTTTACTTTGAATATTCATTTTGGTGACTTCACTTGTTGTACTTGCCATGATAAAGCACAGGCTTGAAGGTAACAAAAAATTATTAAAATGGAAATGGAACTAGTAGATATTGTTACTTTTGAGTACTACCTAGTTTACTACATTTTATTATTGCACACTGTTGTTACACATTTTCACTGACAGTTCGGCATGGGCCTTCAGTGGTTTCCTACTAGGATTTATTTGTTGCACCCTGTTTTGGTGATATATTTGGCAAAACATATTATATTTCTATAGGTGTCGATAAGGGTAAGGGACCTATACAGGTATATGATTGCTATAGAGGAGTATGAGAGCATGGGACCAGGCTGAGGCTTGCGATGCTGATGCATTCTATTAACTCTAATTTTTTTTCTTTTGTTTGTACTTGTGTGATGTTGTTGTATTGTATTTTCTTGTCATGTATCATGTTTTTACTATTTTCCTGGACATAGTAACAGTTTGCACCATTACATGTACAACTGTTAGTTATCTTTCACTTCAGTTGTTCATTTTAGTTGCCTATTTTTTAATGATTTTTTTGTATGTTTATGTAATTTTTTCTGCTACACTACAAATTTACAAATGATAGCACAGTTTCCCTTATCATTCCACGGACCTCGCTGCTAGTCGGAAGCCTCAGGCATTGGGGGAAATGTGCTTGAGGTCTTGTGACAAGCCGTGTCTGGAGAACCCGTTGTGTGGCTTCCTCAACTAGGACATTACAAAGTGCTATCAGAGGGGTTTCTTTTCTTTGACATAATGTTTGAAGCCTATAGTCAGAGATAGATTTTTATGGGTTTTGGTAATGAAAAGTGCCTTGGAGTAGCTGCCCCATGTAGAGGTAAAGTCCAGATTGCCTCAAATTCAATTGTGATTTTGTGTTATTAAAATTGATTTGATTTTCACCATTAAGTGGCGCACTTGTGGTGTGATGTTTATATTTTTATACTGGGTTCTATTTAGTTTCAACCAAATAAGATGAGGGATTTCCATATCATGCATCATTTAGGCACATGTTAGAATCACATGTCATGCAGAGTTTCCATGCCATGTAGGTGCACTAGAAATTGCATGTTGTTGTGAAAGATGATGTGCTATCAAATTCATGATGTTGTGATAGGTACCTTGTTAGAAATAACTACTATTTTATAGGGTATTGGTACATGTTACAGTTGAGTTTTTTTATGCTAGTCTTATGGTCATGAAATGTATGGGCTCCCTTGGACCAGAATTTAGTAGATTATGATCCATCATTTTGTTTTGTTTTGTGAATGGTTGAGTGTTAAACATTGATCTATGGGGATTATGGGCCCCCACATATCGGAATTTTGCATACTGACTCTTGAAATTAAAAAAAATGGGGCGATGTAGTAGTTTTTGAGGTATACTATTTAGAATCCAAAACAGAAAGGCATGTGTTTCTATGAACACACACCATGTACTCTTCTGTTCATGAAGAAATGAAAAACAAATTTAAGTACATGTCGTGTAGTATTTAATCGTTTCATATGCCATGTGGACAGAGACACGGAATAGGGAATGTCTTGTGGGATCACATCGGGTACACTTTTAACACACCATGTAGTGTCAGCTGAGTAGCTGGTCGTGCTGCTAACAAACCGGGTTTGTTGGTTCTTCATGGTACACATTGTGTCCTTCTGGAACACGTTGTGTAGTGTGACATGGGTATAAAGGTTGTGTCACTAGCAACACGGGCCAGTGAACCTTGACTAGTACACATCGGGTACCTTTGGGACATGCTCTGTAATATTTACTAGGGAGAGACCATGGGATTTGGCCATGTTTTCGGGGGAAAACAAAGTGGTGTACACGTCATGTGCGGGTGTAACACGTCCTGTATTTATGGTTGAGACATGCCCAGACCAGCATCAGAGCACATCCATGTAAGGTATTAAGATTACACGCTATGTGCACTTTATACACTCCGTGTATTCTCTTTTTTCCAATTTTTTTATTTTCCATTCCCCTTTTTGGGAACATTTAAATGGACAAAATATCCTCGATAATAAATTATGCTAAGGCGTGTGTTTGACCTTGTAGATTCATGCCGTCGATACGACCACGATTTGTATGCCAAAAGAGTGGTAACGATTATACTCCAGAGATGGTAGGCCATGGGCAACCGATGGATCCTATAGCAGTGCCAGATGCAGCGCCAGCCATTATACCGAACGCCGGCACGGACATGCAGTTCTGCGAATGCATTATGCGGTTAATGCAGACCTTCTAGGGAGCACTGCCGACTGCCACTTCTATGGCAGAGCTGACATGTATATTCCAGCAGCATCATCCGCATACATTTTCAAGGGATAGAGGACCACATGCTATGGATTCTTGGGTGGGTTCTATGGGGATTATTTTCATGCATCTAGAGATGCCTTTAGGGTCGAGGTTCAAGCACGTTAAATACATATTGTGTGATTCCGGAAAGAGATGGTAGGATGTTAAGACCCAGATCGAGCATAACTGAGACATGGCATGGGAAAATTTCCAGGCTGTCTTCTAGGACTTTCTCTTTTCGAAGAAGCTGAGGGCGGATCGAGGTCGAGAGTTCATGAATTTGTAGCCGGGCGCCATGTCAGTGGTGGATTATTCTACTCACATAACCAAGCTACAACATTTTTCACCTGTTCCAGTGGGTGACGAGACATTATGGTCTAGACAATTTGAGAATGGTCTTATATATGAAATCCATGTGCTGGTGATCCTTTTCAGGTTTCCAACAGTGCATGATATTGTGAACCAGACACTGATTACTGAGCGGAACCTGCAGGATGCTAGCGGTGCAGGCCCGGGCGGTTGGGTACTAGTTTCTGGTACTATTTCTACCAGTAATAGGAAGAGGCAGATGGATTTCTCTCACGGTGGTAATACTAGCCAGAATAATTCTTTAGGTGGCCAGGTGATTTGCTACCAGTGTGGAAAATAGGGCCACAAGAGACCTCAGTGTCCACGTGACACAGTGGAGTGCCGAGCATGCGGCGGCATGGGTAATCTTCAGCATTTTTGCTAGGAATTCCCACCAGTGGCTAGTGAGGGGGTTCTTTTTAGACTCCACGTGAGAGATCAGGGCCAGCAGCTTCTTACTAGTTCGTAAATTGGGATACGTCAGGACGTTCCGGCCGAGGTGGTGGTCGTGGACGTGGTATCCAAACACCAGGATCTCAGAGGCAGTAGGGCGGGTCTGCTCAGGGTAGCTAGGCTGTGTTCAAGGGCCGTGGAACTTGGCATTAAAATGCAGTGCAACAAACCCAGCATGAGTAGGATCCCAGACCTTATACTTTCACAACTACTATTCTAGTTGCTTCTATTTTGTCTGCTGTAATTTTTTGACACAAGATCTACACATAGCATTATATTTTATACCGTTGTGGAGAGCCTTGGGCTCTGTGATTCTTCTTCTTCTGATATTATGACACTAGACACTCTATTGGGGACTAGAACAGTTGGTGTGCATCAGTGTAGGGAATGCCCCTAGATGTTGGTTGGTGTCACCTTATGTGGGACATCTATGTCTTAGAGATGATGATCTATGTTGTCATTCTTGGGATGGACTGGTTGGTACCATTTTTAGCCTTTTTATATTGCTTGCGTCACAGGGTGAGTTTCACATAACCTGAGGGCAGTGAGTTTCTATACAAGGGTGAATAGGATGTCCAAGCGAGCCGATCTGGACCCAAGCATCATAGATGAGGTGGAGTAATAGCCAAGATTGTGAGTTTGTATCTGGATGACAATGGAATTTGTTAAAAGGATTCCCATCCTGTAGATGATCATTTCAGGGATGTCTTCCTGAATGACTTTTTAGGTATTCTTATGGAGAGAGAGGTGGATATATCTATTGATATTGTTCCAAGAGGAGCACTGTTGTCCATTCCTCCTTATAGGTTGGCCACACAGAGTTGTAGGAGCTAAAGAGGCAGTTGGAGGAGTTGTAGGCAAGGGGTTTCATCCGACCCAGTACTTCTCCTTGGGGTTCGCCTGTTCTGTTTGCGAAGAAGGCGGATAGTACCCTCAGACGTTGTGTGGATTATCGGATGCTGCACTAGTTGACGACCAAGAACTGATATCCTTTTCAAAGGATTAATGATCTTTTTTATCAACATTGAGGGGCATGAGTGTTCTCATAGATTTAATTGAGATATGGATATCATTTGATAGGCATTAGACCATCTAACCTATGTCTTACATCATTTCAGAGTAGATATGGTCTATAAGAGTACTTGGTCATGCCGTTCGGACTCATGTATGTACCATCAGTTTTCGTGGCTCTGATGAATCGTGTGATCCACCCTTATCTGGATTATTTTGTGGTAGTCTACATGGACGATATCTTGGTGTACTCTCACACTCTACATGACCATGCTATCCATCTTGAGATTGTACAGAGTACATGGAGAGAGCATCATATGTATTCTATGATCTCAAAGTTCCACTTTTGGATGGACCAGATACACTTCCTAGGTTATATCATCTCAGAAGTAGGAGTGGCAGTAGACCTAGAGAAGGGAAGAGCATTAGTTTCCTAGGATAAGCCTAAGAACGTGTTTGAAATACGGAGTTTCTTGGGGATGGCTAGTTACTAAAGGCACATTATACAGGGCTTCTCCCTCTTAGCAATGTCGTTGATTGGTTTGTCTAATAAGGATGTGATGTTCCTTGGGTTATAAGCTTGTGAGATAACCTTTCTGGAGCTGAAGGGAAGGTTGACATCAGCACCAATCCTGATACTTCTAGAGCAAGGAAAGTGCTATATAGTTTGCTCTGATGCATCAAGCATTCGTCTGAGGGCAGTGTTGATGCTGGGTGACCAATTTCATACGTACGGGTCACAAAAATTAAGGCCACATGAGAGGAATTACCCGATTCATGATCTTGAGTTGGCCGTAGTTGTTCATGTGTTACGCTGTTAGAGATATTATCTCCTGAGAGAGCATTTCGTGGTATTTACGGACCACAAGAGTCTGAAATATATCATTACCCAGTGTGACCTGAATCTGAGACAGTGAAGGTGGGTTGAGTATCTTCAGTCCTTTGACATTGATCTTTCCTATACACATGTTAAATGTAACGCAGTTTCTGATAAACTTATTAGGAGGACTCAGTTACAGGCAGTGAAGGAGGCTCGCGGTGAGTGGTAGCTCATGGGTTTGTTTTCTAAGATGCATTTTGAGGTGCGTGATAGTTAGGGGTGAACCTATCATTCATCCTTATCTATGACTTCTACCCTCATGGAAATCGTGCGGATGAGAAAACTATCATATTCAGAAGGCCCAGTCCTACGCGAGTTGGTGGCATGTGAGGACCCTCCTCCTTATTGGACGATATGAAATGATGAGGTACTGCGTATCCATGGGAGAGTGTGGGTTCTAGGGGATATAAGCGATGATTTTATGTGGGAATTTCATGCATCATATTGGACAGTACATCCCTATGTTACCAAAGTGTATCGTGACTTGAGACGTTGGTATTGGTGGTCAGGTATGAAACGAGAGGTAGCTGGTTTTGTAACCAGAAGTTCCACCTATTAGCAGGTGACGACAGAGCATCAGAGGCCAGCCAGACTGTTACAATATTTACTGATTCCAGAGTGGAATTGGGATGATATCATGATGGACTTCATGACTGGGTTGCTGAGGTCACCTTGATGCAGTGATGCCATGTCGGTTGTTGTGGCCAGACATACGAAGGTAGCACACTTTTTTCCAATCAAGGAGACTTTAGGTGTTGACGAGCTCGGAAAGTTTTATATCCGAGATGTAGTATGCCTTCATGTGGTACCTCATTCTATTTTTTCATACAGGGACACTCGTTTTACGTCTCATTTCTGGCAGTGTTTATAGAGGGAATTGGGTACATAGGTGCTTCTGAGCACAACTTACCACCCTCAGACCGATGGCCAGTCAGAGCGTACGATACAGGTGCTAGATGAAATGTTGCGTTCATGCATACTGGAAATTGGAGGCTCTTAGGAGAGGCACATATCCATATTCGTATTTCCCTATAATAATAGGTTTCTGGAAACTATTGAGATGGCACCTTACGAGGCATTATATGGTATACCATGTCGATCAACCTTATGCTGGTTGGAGGCCGGTGAGGCAGCTTTGCTCGGACCACGTCTCAAGAAAGAGTCTTCAGATCACGTCCAGTTGATTTAGAAGTATATAGTTACCTCACAGTCTCGTCAGAAATATTATGTTGATCGTCGTAGACGACCACTGGAGTTCATTGTTGGGGATCAGGTTTTCATATGTGTTTCACTGAGGATAGGACACAGGCGGATCATGAGACAAGGTAAATGTTCACCGAGGTATGTGGTGCCGTTTGAGAATATAGAGAGAGTCATGATGGTAGCCTTTCAGTTTTGGTTACTATAGAGGCACTGGGCCATGCACAACACCTTCCATGTGTCTCAACTATGCAGTTGTCACTCAGACCCATCTCACGTCTTTCAGCCCGGGGAGGTTGAGCTTCAGGACGATGCTTCCTTTAAGAAGCATCCAATTCATATTGATGATAGGGGCACAATGGTTCTCCGAGGCCAGTAAGTTCCTCTTGTATGGGTGCTATGGAAGTATGGCCGAATGTGGGCTGAAACCTTGGGGCGAGAGACCGATGTATGTTCTCAGTGGGCAGAGTTGTTCTGAGCATTATCTTCACCACCCATGGGAGGGAAATTTAGGGACGAATTTCATTTAATAAAGAATTTAGTAATAACTCGATTCTTATACATTAGGTACAAGTTACTTCATTTAATATTTTTTAAGTGTTTTTGAGAAAATAAGAAAAAATGGGTAAAAATCCGAAATTTTTTGGGTACACGCCTGTACATTCCCACACGCCGTGTACTTTGGCCATGTGGAATGAGTACACAGGGCATCTAGGACTGTCAGTGATGAAGGGTGTGAAATATGAATATCTGCCATATACTTAGTATATACATTCCGTGTAATCAGTCAGCCGGTAAACAGTAAGGTGGTGGTAGTAGCCGCCAGCAGAGTGACAGTACACGCTCTGTAGTCAGAAATACACGTCGTGTACTCTTGTTGGGAGATGAACAGTGTGATGGTGAAATGTATCCATTAGAGGAATAACTAAAAAATGATTAGTGCAATCCATATACTTAAGAGTACACACCATGTAGTTTGTTTCATCACCTAAAATGAGAATTAGAAAGCTCATTTGGAAGAGGAGGCAGTGGACGAATTTGGAGCTCGGAAGGAGAGGATGGAGCTTGGAGGAGCTCCCGATCGTACGTCGCGAATCCGTTTCTTTCGTCGTCGATCTTGTTTGAAAGGTGAATTTAAGTCCTTCCTTCTCCTTGATACGTTCATAGCAATTCTTTCCTGAGGGGATTTTATTTATGTCTGAACGGGAAAATCATTTATCCCAGATCTACACCGTTTATAGTTGATTTGGGAGGCGTCGTTCACGTATATTGATCAGAGGAGATCAAGGTAGGTGGTCTTGTGTTTTGTTACAACTGTCGAGTAGAATTTGTGTACCGTTGTTCCACAAGACCATGTTCGGGGCGTTGTATAACAGATGAATTATCTATTTAGATACCTATAATTGATTAGGTAGTATAATGATTAAATATGAACTGCTGTTTGGGAACATTGATTGGATCCAGGGCCTCCCCGTGGGTGTGTTCCACCTGTTTAGCCATTTGACTAGGATACCTGAGGGTATGCCATATCTATAACATGTTTTATGTTTCCTTGAGTGGAATTTATATTTATTAATTTCTATGAGTTGGTCTCAACCCGATTTCTTTCTTAGCCCGAGGGTAGTGTCGTGTATAGCCTATGGGCAATGTTCGTTAGCCCAAGGGTAACGTTTCTTATGCCTGTGGGTAGTACCTTCCGTGCCTGCAGGATATATCTCATATGGCTGTGGGCACTATTCGATATTCCTAGGGGAAGTCACCTACGTGTTTCGATTCTATGTACATGAGGGTAAGGAACATATATCTATTTCCATGCCTATTTTAAGGATACCATCACTCGATTTTCATGACTAATAACAAAATTTAAATTTCATGGATGAATTTTTTTAATGTGGTTCATATTACACCTTAGATTTTAATGTTAATATTCCTTCTATAGAATCCATAAATTTTATAACATAAATAAAATATTCACAATCATTGTGAATATAATATGAAATATTATTTATTTTATTTATATAAAACATTACAACAAAAAAATACACAATTATACATTATATGAAACGTATATAAAACATAAAATTAATAATTTTTGAAGAAAAATAGAAACATACACATAAATACTACAATTGTTTAATAGTGATCTATATTTTTACTATTGAAAAACAAATGTTTAGTATAATCGAAATAAGAATTCATAAAATTTGTAAAATAATTGAAATTTAGTGGAAGAATTAGGAAATTAGATGAATAGTTTTTATAGAATTATTAATAATTTATATATTAATGGAAAATTGAAATGTGGATATTATATTACCTATATATATATAAGAGTCGGATATTCATAGAGTGTATGAGTAAAATAATTTATTTAAAACTATAATTAAATCTTATATAAAAATTTCAAATATATTACATATATTATTTAATATATTTATAACTGAAAAATTAACACTCATAGATTAATTATTCTATAATAAAAAAATATCTATTCACTAGATGGAAAATAATTTATCTTTCAAAAGAATTATAATAAATCTTATAATATTATTTCATAGTTAAGTTTCTAATATTTAGTGTTTAAATTTGAATAAATGGATTAAAAAATTGAATTAAGACAATAACATTATGAGATAATATATTTCACTTTAATAACATAAAATACAAAAAAACATTACATATAATCAAGGAAATATAACTAGATATTCATAGACATATCATCTGTTTTTTGTAGATAATCTATGTTTAGTGTGGTTTAACCACCCACATGAATATTGATACACTATTTTTCTAATTATAATAATCAAGGGTTTATAATCAGTAATAATTAAAATATCATTAAATTAATATGAATTATGGTTGATTTAATGGTTCTAGAATGGTTTATCACAAATGGGTCATTATTATCAAGTAACTCCTCGTTATTTAATGAATTACCAAAATTTATAAATTTATAGAATAAATCATTCTAAAAATTATCCATAACATTCAAGGAATGAATATTGGAATTTAGAAATACTTTTAAAATTATTATTCAAGTCCCCTGACTAATTTGGATATAATTTACAATTGAATAAGGAATACTGATTGAAAATTACTTAATGAAATACATGTATAACTCTTTTAACATATAACATGGAATGGTTTTAGAATAATCTAAGACTTTCTACTAAATAAGTTATACATTACTAAAAAATTATATTCGATGAAATTTATATAAATATAGTGTTTAAAATAAGTATTAATTATGATTATTTTATCATATTAGGGTAAAATATTATACTAGTAAGTGGGTTGATAATATTGTAGTTTTATCAATAATTGTATTTTTTATGTGTTTTTATTCATTATTAATATAAATTATTAATGTCTGTCTTATGTTCTTCAATATTTAAATTTATCAATACATTTTACTCTATTTTTTTGAGTACCATTTCTTTCAAATGATTCTTTTTGATGACTATGAACATTATTGGTGGGTTATTATTTCAATATCAAAAATTTTATTTTTTTACATTAACATGATGTAAATATTTTTCTCAATTTTTCATAAAATAAATTATTCGATTAAATTGTTGTATTTATCCTTCAACTTTTAGGATTTACCATTCAATCACTTATTCTATGTTTGATTAACCTAAAATGCATTACAAATTACAATTTCTATAAGGGTTTATATCATAATATGTATTTTCTTTTGATATTCCCTTTGTCAAATAATAAATTTTAGATTATGTAATTACTTTAAATATAATTTCCTTTATAAGTCTTAAATTCTTCATTTTCTTTTTAAAAAATATATTATTTTTATCATTTTATTTATTCATAGTTCATAAAATTTTATGATTATAAAGGCTATTATTTACCTCTATCATAACTTTATTCCTCTTCTATATTACTATTATTTATCATATATTATGGAATATTTATTTAAAAAAATTATATCACCTTCTATAATTTTATAATATTCCCATTTTGCTTGACAGATCATTCTATTACGTGTATTTCAATGATTTATCATATACTACGAACTTGTGAAATGCAGTTTTTCATTTTTTTATAAATTTTCAATCTATATTATCATTTTTCCCTTATAAATTATTTAATAATATTATATGTTAGAATCATTACCCATTTATAAAATATAATCTCTCTATTAAAATATTCTTAATTTAATGTCTTTTATTGAAAATAGAATTTCCCTTATTTTTTATCATTTCAACATTGTGTAAAAACTAATAAATTTAACATATTTATTTTATATTTCTTAGATTCTCCTAAAATATTATAAATAGATTAATATACACTTTTATATTTTACTAATTTACCATTACATATTCTATATTATTTTTCTTTATAAGTTTTCATATGTTTTCGTAATTCTAAAACAATCATTTTATTCAATATCAGAAATCCAATTTATTTTCGAAGTGTGAGAAATGAAATATTTATGAGGAGTTCATTTGTCAAAAAAAAATTTCTTATAATAAAACAATATATTCATAATGATATCATATCACTCGAAACCATTTCATATAATCCACATTAATAATACATTATACTTCTTTATTTTTATTGTAGGGAATTTAACTCGATAACCATATCATTATATTAATTAAGTATTTTGAATGGTTATATCCACTTTTTCTCATTAGATTGTATTCATACATCATGAAAATTATATATTATCAATTTAAATTGTAGAGGCTAGCATTTCTGAAACATTTTATGGATCTATTATTTTTTAATGTTCATCTAGAATAAATATGTATTTATATGTTTTTACGTGATAGGTGAGATTTGATTTATATATCACAATAATACATTGGATAGATATTTTCAACTCATTGTATTATTATTTATAGAGCATGGGTGGTTAGTATGTGATACAATGTAAATGGATTTCAAGGGACATCATTTTTCCTCTATGTTTTGATTATCATGGTTTTTATCATTGAAATGTCCTTATTATTAAATAAAACAATGTTTCTTACACATTATTATGTCCTTAAAATTTTATATTTTATAATTAATGCAATGTTTCCTTGGTTTATCATCATCCTGATATGATTTACTCATGATTATTTGAACTAAAATGTCTATGTTTCCAGACCAATATGTTCACCACACATGTACTCTATTATAGTCTCTTTATGATCACCTATATTAATTTGATCGATATCTTCAATTTTTTCCCCATCATGTGTATCTGAGATCTCCCACTTAATATGTTTCCCTTTCACCCCAGGAATTACTTAGTAATGAAATAACCTTTAGTAATTCATTTTTATAGAAATTTATTGAATAAATGATTTTTATACTATGATTAAAAATAGTTATTAAAACAATATATGATTATATTAAACCATTGAGTTCTATGATTTCCTTTTAAAATATTAGTTATTATGAATATTTAAGAATAATTGTGGAAAATATATAGAAAATATTACTTTGTTTTAGAGAATGTTCATACATATGTATTTGTAGATCACGATTTATAAGTGTATATTTGTGTAATCTTTAATGTATTATGAAATAAATTATTCCACCAAACCTATCTAGGATTTTTTTCAAAGGGTATAATACTAACTAATAATAACACTTATGTCAATCATGAATTCATCCTCAACTACCTATACTACATGTAGCTATCCATGATCAACAACTCCTCTACAGAGAATCTATTTTTAGTGCTTCCTTGATACAAATTTAATCATAGTTCATAGGGACACAAGGTTACTTAATGATCACATCTTCAATATAATCCCTATAATGTTATTCAAAAAATATATTAATCACATGGATTATAATATGAAAGAGACATGGAAAATAACCTTTTTAAAATTAAATGAAGAAACACATACAATGGAATTATACTGTTAATTCAATTAATTACCCATCATGATTTTTAATATAACATGACGATGACCCAAAAAATCCAAATAATATGATAAAATATGGTATATCATAGTACATTGTTAAAACACCCTATTATAAAATCATCACAGCATATATGAAATTGATTCTAATAGACTCGGTGAGATTTAAAATTCCAAAAAGATTATAAATTTAGATACAACTTATTGAAATACCAATGATGAAAGTTATCTAGGTATACTTTAGGTGGAGACAGATCTGAGAAGCTAACTATATTGTTAGCTGAACACATTCCATTTTTTAGAGAGTGTATTCATTCATTGTGAATACATATTGTAAAAACTATCATAATCCTTGAAATAAATCAGCATCATGTTATAATTATCTATTATATGTATTCTAATACATCATATATTTATAAATAATTTTATATTATTTTTAAATTTATATAGTAATAGTTTTATTTTAATAAATAATATATTTCTGTTTGTTACAAAGTAATTTAAAGGTTAAATTTCTGGATTTTAGATATGTTTTGATAAATTGGACTTGATTATTTAAATCATTATAAAATGTTTTTCTTTGGTCTGATTATTCATATTTTTCAGGTATAATTTATAATTGGGTGAATAGTGAAAAATGATGGAATTTATTAAAATGGAAACTTCATTTATAATATTTTTAAAACCCCATTTTAATGGATTAGATTAAATTTTATGTTATCCTTAAATTTATAATAATAATACTTTTACTTTCATATTAATAATCATTGTTCTAAATTTTGGTACAAAATCACTTTTAATCATAATAAAATAATGTTTTAAATAATTCATTGTTCTTAGTAAATATATATTATAATTAACTTTTACCACTACTATAAAATTAATATTGAATAATTGATTTTGAAATTGAAATTCAATGTTCCTATTATTTTGTAATATAATATCCATTTTTGTCCATTATAACTAGTAAACATCGTCAAACGTTTTCTCTAAGGTAATGGTCAATAAAGCTTATTGGAAATTTAAAAACAAAGAGAGAAGGATTAAATTACCATTAAATGGAGAAACATATTTATTTTATTAATTTATTTTGAATCATATTTGTCATATATTTTAAATATGTGATAGTTTTTCCCCTTTAATTTCATAAATTCATTTAACATATTCTGAAGTTATATGTATTTATAAGTGTCCTAATCCCCTAGCTTATAAATGTTCCACTCATATCCTCATTTATTTACATAATATGAGAAATTTAGATTGACCATAGTATACCCAAATTAATTATGAAAATACCCCCCCCCCCTCCAAATTTTATAGTTTCAGGTTGACCCAAAATACCATCCTAAGAATGCTTCATGGTAATACAATTGGGGTTTTAAAAGAAGAGGTATAATTCATTACTAAGTGTTTCATTTTTAATTGTTATTAAAAATCCTTTAAATATTAAATAATATTAGTTATATAATAACCTTATTATAAGTAATTTAATTAAAATTTATATTGAGCATTTGAAGACCATTTTTATTCTCCATTTCCATCGAACTGAAAATGATGAATTGTTTTTATGGAGAAGTGGACAACGACCTCCTTGAAGTAATGTGTTTCTTTTCTCATCACTAGATCATATGACTGATTAAATGATGTATAAAATAAATATATCTTATTTTTTTGACATAATTATGATTTTTTAGAGGTAAAATTTTATTTACTATCATACACTTCAATCTATTGGAAAATGATAACATCACTCATCAGTATGTGATGATTTCCAAATCTATGGAGTGATGTGATGTATTTTTAAATCCCACCATAAAAGGATGGTCATAAGGTTATAAATAATGAATATATATAAAATTAATTTCATATTTTGGATTATATAAATTTAAAATATCATCTACTCTATATCCATTTCTAAATTAGAAAAAATGAAAACGTGATTTATGCATATGTACAGACTATAGTCTTCATGAAATGATGTTATTCGTTTTTCATGACCACATTACATGGTAAGTTTCAAATATGGGTTTAATGTATAGATGTTATAATTATTATATTTTTAATTTTTATGAAGTAGTAGAACCATAACCCCTTTTCCCACAATCAATGCACTGATTTTGATATGTGGATTTATATTTAACATCACCAAAACATCCAACATGAATTTATTAATTTTAGAAACTAAATAAAAAATTGTTGAAAATAAAATAAGTAAAATAATGATACTATAAGGAACTAGAAAAATGACCATAACAAATGATAAAAATAATATAATATTGTAACTCAAGATGGAATATATACAAATGAAATGAGTTAGGACTCAATGTAAGATACAAAATTTTGGAAATTATATTTTAATGTTATCCTTATAAGTATTTTTCATCTATTAATTATTCTTTTAATAGTTTTCAATTTTTTTATTAATTTTTAAATGGATTATAAAGGTAAATTTCATTTTTATTTTTTAATTTAAAAATTTTAAATAATAGAATCTTTTAAATGATTCTCATGTGGGTTATTTTTATCTTTTTAAAAAAGAAAAAATGTATTTTCTTTTATGATGAATATCATGACTGAATTTTCCTACCATGAAATTAATTATTCATTATTAAGTCCCTTCTACTAGTTAACATGGGGTTTTTATTTAATTAATATTCCTACTCATCTTTGAATATCTCATTTTAATTATATTTTAATGAAAATGTATATTTGTAATTCAGATTCTATAAAACAGAAAAATGTTAGTCATATGGGTTAAAAGGAGTTTATCAAGGGATTTATGAGGAAAAACTAAATTATTTTAAATTTTTTCTTAATATGGTACTTCATCATTATATATTATTGTGGGTGGAATCAATATTTTTCATGGGGATTTGTGAGTCTCATAATTCTCTAATGTATAAGGTAATGATTTAGTCTTCGAAGGTGAGAAATAAGGGAAATAACTAGAAAGGTTTCTCCAATGCAATTAACTAATACATATTTATTCTAAAACCTATTATACATTAGTGAACATGTTTTTTGTAAATTACTCTTAATGATAAATAGATTTTTCTATCAAAAAATATTTTAATAAAAATTATTTGATTTTATAAGGTAAGGATAGTTTATGAACTTTTTAGGATGAATGGTTTTCAATGATTTCATGAGTTAAAATATCCATTTATTTTAAAAAATTATTTTAATATGCATAATAATGTGTCACAAATTATTTATTTTTGAGAAGGTTTATTCTCATATTTTTAGAAAATTTATTTTTTTTCATCAATGTACTATTAGTAATATTGTATGTATTTTAATGGATGTTTATGTTTTTATAAGAATAATTATATTTAATTTTATTTATTTCTCTTATTATTATTTTTTTCTCATAAAAACACTTCTAGTATTTTTTTAGTGAAACTAATTATGTCTAAATCCTATATAATGATCAATGATTCAACTTTAACATTTGGTTATAAGATGAAAAATTATCATAAGAAAATCTATGTAGTACAATTAAAAATCCATTTTTATAAAAAAATGTACATTGTGTGGAAGTATAAACCTTTTTATGTAATATTATTTTATATTCTATAACACTATAATTCCCAGATGATCATATTTATAATTGTGTTCTTGGAAAAAATTATAATTTAATTTCATAGATAAGAACAACATTAAAAAAGGGTAAATTAGAGGATAAAGATAAATTATAAAGAGATTTTGAAGCATCCTTTTCACTTTCCTTGAGATTATCCCTCGGGATATTAGTGGTTGATTCAATTTATTCATATATTTAAAAAGTGTAAATTCTAGCACTCAAATTACATACTTTAAGATACTTCTCCCTTTTCTTCTTTTCATTTGATATTTTTTTCCTGATATCAGGCATTATGTCAGTCTTAACTTACCATTCAATTAATATTACATTCAGAACAACAATTTGATTTTTTTCCATGATGAATAAGTTTCATATTTTTAAATTTTTATTCACCCAATTTGTTAAGAATTCAATCTTAATTTAATAATTAGAATCACATCCATTGGAATAAATATTTTTTTTACTTCAAAATAAAATGTTATTTTACATTATTTGATATCCATCATTTTTATTGACATGTAATATCATTGTGATATCTTATTCCATAAGTAAAAAAATTAGTTACTTGGGTGTCATATTTATTATGTCTTTCACTTCTTGGATAATAATTACTTTGGGTTCCCACAATCACGGTAAAACCAATATTATTTTATTAATAAGTTCTTCAATATATAAATCAACCCCAAGAGGCTTCATCCCATATAAATGTTAATTATGTTTCTATAAATATCAATAATATATTCATTTAAATTCAATGAATGAAATTATAGTCTTTTCTATTCATATCTCTTCTTGTGGATTTTACATTATTCATTCCTTCATGTGTGACTTATAAAAGTTTCCATATATCATTATTGGTTTTCAAAACAGAAATACTATTAAATGCATTTTTCTCAATCCTATAATGATGAATGATTAAGGCAATTATATTAATATCAATAGAAGCACTAACTTGTGTAGTCCATTTATCATCATGTTATTTGGTTTATCTAAAACCATGCACAACCTTTTAACATTCAGATTAATATATTCTAAGAAAAATGGTAGTAATGTTATTTTGAAAATAATAATTATTTCAACCACTAAATATTGGATCTCATTCAATAAAATGTCCATTGAGGTCTTTTTTTAGAAAAATGTATTTAAAAAGAACATTGAGTTTTAAAAAAAATTTAATTTTAAAATTTATTTCAAAAATAATTTTTTAACACTCAATGAAATTTCAAAATATATGAAAATATAAACTATGATAAAAATAATTAGATAATGCATCAAAACATGGAATTATGGGGGTGTATTTCCTTTTTGAAATTAAAATGAAAATATAAAATGAAAAATACAAGATTAAAATTATAAAATAATAAAAAAATCATGATCAATATTAAAGACTCATTATTAATGTTAATTAAGAGAGTAAGAAGATAAGATAGAATACATAGAATATTTATGAAATTATGAATATAGTGGTAATATGATGGAATTTATAAGTTTAATAATAAGATAAACATAAGTAATAATGTGTTAGTCAATATTACTAAATGTTCCCCCTGTATCTCCACCCCTCAATAAGAGTGATGCAAATTATTAATTTATTCCCACATATTTTATATAAACCAAAAAACCAATGTCTCTTAGTGTTAAGGGATCTATAAAAAACAAACATCACATGGTTTTAATTGAAACCCAAGATCCAGTTTACATGAATTTCTGCATTTGTGATAATAAACGTGTCCCTTAATTTTTAGTGAGAGAACATACCCCAAACATTGATTTAGTGAGAATAATTATAAGATAAGATGATAATTGAGTGATTTTATTATAAAAATCCATTTCAAATACTTATATATATCTCTCTATAAATATTAAAACTATCTCAATTAGATATATTGGGACAAATTTTATATTACCAAAACATTGGGTACATTAATATGGAATATTATAAGATTAATTTTCATTTACTATCATTATGATCGATGCTACAACCTGAAAGTTTGTATATCATTGTCAACATAGATACATAACGAACTGGAAAAAAAATATTACATCATCTTCAACATAAATATTTACAACCTGAACAATTCTTATACATATAATATAAAAACTCATGCATTTTATCGTAAGGAAATTGAATGAATAAAAAGGGTGTGATTGGATACTTATTAATGGTGAAAAATGGATATATGAATGATTTTTCATGAATAATATAAGAATAACTATATGAGAAGATGATAATAATATTTTAAAATCATACTTAGAAAATAAATTATCAGAATCATGTTTCATGAAATTAATCAAGGAAGTTTATAAGATATGAACCAAAAAGGAATCATGGAACATGTGTAATGAGAGTATAAGATTTCCATAATATCATTTCATAAATGAGTTCAATAAAATTTGGAATATTTTTAATAATAAAAATAAGATTTCATGTAGATGCACTAGGAACATTATCACATGTTATGGTTGGATTTTCCATTGGTGTACCTACTTTAGTCTTAGGAAAACCTCATGTGTACCCTCTTTATAAATTGATATAACCTATTGTGTACCATATTTTCGGCCAAGGATAACCTTTTATGTAGAAAACTTTTATCTTTGGATATCATCCTAGGTATCCATTAATCACATAAAACATTAATATTTACTCAATTCATTATAGGTATGTATAAATATTGTTCAACTGATAACATTATAATAAATCTATTCACAAATATACCTCAAGATCACGAAGAATTCACCATATATTCATAACAGAACCCTTAAAAATTAAATGTGTTTAATTAAAATCTCAATATCAAAATCATTATCCATATAGACAAAGAATATGTATGGTAAAATGGATCACATCCCTAAAAAAATGTAACATAAAGGATATTGTCATTGTTGAAAAATGAATTTATAATATCACTAGAATATTTCCTCTAGAAAATTCCATTTTTCCTGAAATCTCATGATTAAAATAGAAAAATTTCAATAATATTAATGAATATTTTTATTTAAAATTACTTTTAACAACTAATAATCTCCTCAAATAAATTACTGGTTTTAAAAATGGGGAAATTCATTCATGGTCAGTTGGCTAAAACAATGATTCCTTTCAAATGTTTTGTAAAATGTCAAAAGAATATCATTTGAGAATAACAAGTGGATTACTTTTAATAATTTTAATATAATTAAAAGAATGATTAAAGAATAATTAAAAAATTGTTGGGATAATTGTATAAACATTCAATTTTTTTTAAACATGGACATGTAAGAAAATTATTCTTAACGAAAGGCTTAAATAATCATAGTATTTATTAAAAATATTATTCTTTTCGGTACCTAAAGAGAGAAAATTGGATAGAAAACAAGTAAAATACATAAATAACTAGAGTGGAACATAATTCAAGATATTTTTTTGAGATATATCTTTTAAAATCACAAAAAAAAATTAAACATAAAAAATCATGGTAAATATACGATAGTAACATAAAACCCTAATGACCTTGGTAAAATTAGAATCTTAATCCCCATGAAAGAATTACGTTGAATGAATCATTAAACACCATAAACATAATGATACTAATTATACTACATTTTAAATAATAATTATATTCACCTGTGAATAGATAATATGGTTTATATCCTAACATATGTCTCAGAGAATATTATTTGAGACAAGAAGCACTTACCACTTTAGTAAAATCCATATCCAAACTATATGAATGGAAAAAAATATAAATTGTAACATGAAATGAAATTAACTAAAAATTTTACATGATATAATATTCCTGGATTATGTTTATACATATCATAATCATAAATATGTTCATATTATTAAACATATCTCTATTAAATAACATTGCGAATGAGAACCCTTACCTAAGGTATGAAGTAACACGTAAGCACTATATCCTCCAATATAATACATTTAAATTAATTAAATTTAAATAAAAACACTTTGTAAAAATTATAATTTCACATATGATTTAATCATAAAATTTCTACACCATTTTATTAACAAATCTATAATAAAATCCTTGTTTTCTAGTTGTTAACATTTTTTTCATTTATTGGTCTGGTTGATAATTATGGTCCAAAACATTAACCATGATTAAATCATCTTTATAATGATTATAATTTCATAATTATAATATTTAATCAATTTATAAACTTATAAAACAATTCATTTAATTAATTTATGAAAAAATGATTACATCGCTTTGTGGCGACTGTAGTTTATACACACACACACACATACAAGAGTGATGTATCAAATTTTTGATGGATGGAACGAAAGAAAGGTAAATAGTAATTAAATTGTATAAAATAATTGTTTTATCATAGATATTATATATATTCGTTAAACCATTCCATATTATAGTTCATGTAATGTGGAAATGTAAAATGAATAACATTACTTAAAGGATGTGGTAGTCCACATGTACGCTTGGGTGAAGTTATCATTTTACCATAGATAGGATGGTAAGAAAGTCAATAATATTTTTCATTTATATATGTATATATATTTCAAAAATATTATATATATTCATTGAATCCATCATAATAATCATCCATCAACTATAGTGAAGGAATATAAATGATATCACTATGTTGGGTGGTAGTCCACATGTATGCATGAGTGATATATTCATTTCCTAGTTGATAGAATATATGTAGGATAATGTTAGATCCATAATCATAATAATATTTTATTATATTTACGATAATTAAGATATTATTTTATGATGAATATCATATATCTATAGGTGTAATATGAATAAATAAATTCAAATATGTCTGGTATGATGATTACAACTTATTTGGTAGACCATCATCAAATCCCTTATTTTAAACCCCTATAATGGTATTTTAGGATTCTAGATTGCTCCAATTCATGGACATGGATGTTGAAAAGTTAATTGGGCAGGGCTTGATGGATATTGGTGGCTCAATGTTTTGTAAATAATGGATTGGAGGGATCTGATTTTATAATATAGTGAGTGGACGCTCTTCAATTTTTTTCAAAACATTAAAACATGATAATGTCAAACACTAGAAAAATTAATCCAAATGAATCATATTTGAATATTATATGATAAAGTTTAAAAATAAAAACATCCAAGGTATTTGAATATTTTTAATGTCATTTTCACCATTATCACTTAATTTGACTCATGGTAATCATTTTCTAACCTTAACTATGTTAAGAAAATTTTACTTTTGTACTGTTAATTATGAAAAACATTAAGTTGGCCTTATTAAATTATATTTATTTTTATGATAAAAATATTTAATCTATTTTAAATTATTCAATATCCATATGTTTTATAAATTATTTTTACAATATGTTGTCAAATCACAATAAACCCCATTTTTACAGAATACATGATTATGTATAAAATTGTGATTACCGTCAATAATCTCCACAAAAAAATACAAGATAAATGTTAAAAAAATCGTCAATTATATAAAATATATATTTATTTCATTAAAATAATTCATTAATATTTTTTATTTAAATTATTATTATAACTACAAATTGTTTGAATAAATTATATTTTTTTTTGAAAATTGTGTTTTTAATAATTAAAATCTAATTATACCAAAATAAATTATAATATTGATTTATTTGTAATTAATTATATTATATCTAATTAAATGTTACTTATATTAATTTTAGATAATATAAAAAAAGGACTTCTACTTTAAAATAAATGTTAGTTTTAAAAAATAAATATTTTCACATTGAATAAAAATAATTCATTTTAGAAAAATATATAAATTACACCTTAAGATAATTTATAAAAGATAATATTAATATTATATCTTATTATTAATAAAATTTGAAAATTTTGAATTAAATTAAATATAATATCTGCTAATAAATACAAATAAACCATTTTTGATGAAAAAGATATTTTGATGCATAAAATGATTTTACTAATAATTGGGTAATTTTTTCCTAAAAATTATGAAATTAATTTGTATTGAGAATGATCATTATAAAAATATTTCATAATTTGTTTACTCATATTCACAACAAGAAATTCAAAAGCTATGTTATTATATTATCATTTAAATAAAAATATTTCTATATTCAATCCAAATTCACATAAAACTTGGTGTTCTGTGTTAAGAATGTTGTTGATGTTACTATAATTCTAAACTAAAATTTTGTTGATTTATATTTTACCAAAAATATAATTTGTATCTATTAAATTTTATCATGGTTATCTATGGTATAATTTTTAAATATATCTTTGTTGAAATCCTAAATCATATAAAAGGAAAATAAAAATTCTCTTGAAAAAGGGGTAGTGGGAAGCATAATAGATACCTAAAATGACACCTAAATGATTTTAAATATAAGGATAGCATTAGTGGGAAGTGAAAATATGTTCTTGAAGGATAAATTCATTTAACATGGATTTATATACAGTGTTATAGACATGATTAGATGAAATTTAATTACCATAAGACCATAAATCTATGAAGGTGAAAAAACAATAAGTTCCTCAGAAATTATATTAAATATTTAAAATTTATGTTCAAGGATCCTATTTATAATGTTGAATTAATATATTACTATCATTTTGAAGATCATGGTAAATTATACATATAATATTTAATTTCATTTTATAGGAACAATTTCATCTTCTAATTTTTATTTGACCAATTACCACATCCACTCTTACTTAATAAAATGAATATTCAAGTTTAATTTTTAATTATTGATGCCCTAAAATTAACATTTAATATTTCATAATATCCATAAAAAGATATTCATTACTTCTCTTTCTTGATATTTATAAGATATAGAATGGTTAGAATAAGTTATCCAATATTGATGAATCATCTTATGGTTAAATAATATATTGAATTCTAAAAGCTCAATAATAATACCCAAAGATCAACATTATCTATTATAAAATTAATTATCCATAATTATGTTCATTAATATTTTTTAATATATTCAAAAACCAAAAAAATTATAAATAGGGTTCGTAAATTTATATAATTTACTTATCATTTATTCCCTAAACAATATAAAATGTTTCTTAATGTCATAATCCATATACGTTAACATCTTCATCATTTATTCCTCAAAAATAGGATAACAACCCAAATCGCTATAAAAACAAAATAAAACATACATTCCACGTAAAATTAAATATATTAATATTTCCAAATTAATATCCCATTCAATCAAAAATATTCCATAAATATATAAAAATATTAAACATTATAATAAAATCACTAATAAAGTCCAAGGTTATCAATACTTTGTTATTTATTTTATCAATATCGATCATCTCATTATCCCTACTAAACATTGTTATCTCATGTTTAGGAACATATTAATGGTCGTTGATACCTCAATCATGTGTTTCCCATAAAATCTCACATGACCCTAGAATAAATTTTTTTTGTGTATCAATATCACTCAACATTGGATTACATATATCATTATAAACACTACTCTAGGAAAATAATGTGACATTTCATGATTCATATTAATATAATATAATTAATAAAAACATATAAAATATAATTATCAAATAAAAAATCATATACACTTCAATCATTCCATTTCAACAATTGAGATAGCGAAGTTTGTTCATTGGAATAATGGTTAATCCTTGGATTAGGAAATTTAATCAAATAATTATCCTATTTCCCAACCATAAGACATTGAAATTTAATTTATTCCATACAATGAACTTAATTTCCCTCCGTAAAACTTTTATTTACCATTCTCAATTATTTACTCTATTACATTATTTTCCATTCAAAAAACATATTCTCATTCATTTTATAAATTTATTTTTGTAATATATCCCATATAATGGACTGAATCTTCTTCTCTCGAAGGAATTAATTAACCTAAAACTAATTAAAATCCATTTTACCTTATTTGTTGTGATGATATTATCACTCTTGTAACGGTTGTTGATCATATAATGAGATAGAGGAATTGGCATAATAATTAAAATTTTCAATATATCCCCTCTCTAATTTGATTTCTCCATAGGGAAATCATTCCATCGGCTTCCAAATTTAACACAAACAAAAGTACTCGTAATTCTAACCATTATCTAAAACCATATTTCATTGTGTGATTACAAAACTTCATAGTGAGTTTTCATATAATAATGGAAAATAATTTATATGGTTTGTAAATAATAACAATTTATTTTCAAAATATGACACTATAGGTTTGAAATATATCATTTATGATCATAATCTATTCAATCCATCATATTAGTTGATAATTAAAATGTGAATTAACCCATGCATATAAATAGGGGGTTCCAAAATAGGTGTACAATAAGGTCACATTGATCATGAACTAGAATGGTGGTCGATATATAAATTTGGAACTCTTAAATGAGTTATTCCCCCTAAACTGAACTATTCAAATATAATTTTATCTTACACTATATCGACATGGATTTATTTTCTCAGAAAATAACATTTGATTCTTTACCAATATATAGGATGTTCTCCTATACATACACTAATCTGAATTTTTTTATTAACAGATTATCATCCTAGTTTCAAAATATAATTAATCCATTTATTGATATAATCAATAGTGACTCATAATTTTCTTACATAAATATTAATTTTTATTATATAAATATTATTTTTCTTACACTATGATCTATTAAAACCAAACACAGATTAGTGGTTTTGGAAACATTTATAAAATAACAACCAGTACATTAAATATCAACATCATATCCCCCTTTTATCTAAAAAACTAAAATCATTCTTAATAATAAAATAATTAACAACATTATTCAAACCCACGAAAATTAAAATGAAATAATGTGTGACATCAACATCTTAGTGAAGGTCAAAAAGGGTGATATCAATGGTCATTTAATCATAGCATGAGCATAATCATATGATAACACGATCATAACATTTCAATATAGAACCCAATAAACCAAATATCATTAATAAATTCATTATATTAATAATAGAAGTTCATAATACATGAATCATAATATAATCAATAAACATGATACCTTAGAACACAACAATTACATAATATCATGTCATAAAATAGTTTTATAAATGTTGAATAACCATGATAATATAAATATTATATTAGGAATTCCCACCATGACATTCATCACATCTTAGGCATGGGATAACCATATGTGTACCTAGTTTTGTTTTGGGATAACCTCATGTGTTCCCTTTTTGAGGATTGGAATAACATTATATAAATTGAATTTAATTTTTGATATAACAAATTGTGTACAAAATTTTGGGTTTGGAAAATATCCTATGTACAGTTTTATCTCATAAGACATAAAGGATTAAAAAAATTTAATTTCGTGATATAAAATTCATGACCAACCCATCACATATAAATATATCGATTTATATGTAGGCCACCACATCATAGAATATTCACCATATCATTATAGAATACCCCAACAAAATAAACAAGATTTGTATGAATATTATTATCATAATCATCCAAAATTATGATAAATAACAAGTATAGTTTCATGGGATCATATACCCAATGAATCATATGTAACATAAATGGAGTTTTCTTAAATGAAAAATTCTTTTAAATGATTATAGGAATATATAATGAGGAAAATTCACTTTTTTTATTTTGAAATATCTAATTTAAAATCTCAAAAAATTCAAAAAAATTATTAAAAAGGATGCTATCAAAAATTTCTTCAAAACCTATAAAATATGATTCAAATTTTAAATCATTCATAACTATGGGAAATTCTAATCATGTTGAGTTAATTAAAAAATGACGCCTCTTATATTTAAAGTCAAAAGTCAAAATAATCTCATTCATAAAATGGAAAGAATAGAACATTGAAAAAAAATTATACAAATAAAAAGAGTGGGAAATTGTTTTGAATAATAGATATATTAGTTAAAAAATCACTAAAATATATTATGAAAACATGGATACGGAAGAAAATAATTATTTACCAAATATGAAAATAATAACAGATTTTATATAAAATATTATATGGTTCCATTTAATTTATATTTAGTGGAACATCGTAGGAATAAAATTTAATGAGTAGAAATTACTAAGGAAAACAAATTTCAATATATTTTAGTGATAGATAGAGAGATCATATTGTATTATCATTTGAAATGTAATCCTAAACACTCTATTTAAAATGAGATTATAAAATAAAACCATTATATATTTAGTAAATTTTGAATCGTAATCCACATAAAATAATAACATAAAATTAAACAGTAAAAATAATTACCAAAATTATATTAATGACACATTATTTGGTAGTGTCAGTAGGTATATCTTAAAAAATATTTTATATAAATAACATAACAAATTTCCCATTGAAAACGATTAGTGTTAATAAACAGTTACCAATTCTGTAATATATGAATGAATTCCACACAAATGAAATAATATCAATTTCCAAATTATATATCATGAATTTATAATTAAAAATTAAAAATCATTTCAAATGTCTCGTATATACCCTCATAAATTTCAATAGGCATATAACATAAAACATTTATCAATGAAATAATATTTAGATGAAGAACCATTATGATATGTCTGACTGTATTTGTACGCCATAAAATATCCAATATAATACATTTAATTTTATTGAAAAAATATGAAGACCATTTTAAAACTTGTAATATATATATTATTAACTAATAACATTTCAACATAATTTAATTTCTAATTCAATATTTAAATCCTCATTTCAAGGTGTTTCCTACATCGTTTTTATTGATGTTTCAGTTTGGCAGGTATAGTACATGATTATTGATCATGGTTCCAAAATATCCACATTGTTAATCATTAAATTAGATTAATATTCAATCATTTAATAATCTAATAAAACCATTCCAATATATCTTTGACGAATGATAATTACATCACACCAGGGAGATGATAGTGTGTATAAACACATGAGTAGTATTTCCACTTGTTTATGGACAGAAATAATAAAGGGAAATAATAATTAAACATTAAATATAAATTAATATATCATAGATATCATTAATATTCATAAAATCTATCAATATTATCATCTATGTAAATTGGAAATGAAAAATAATCACATCACTTCAAGGAGGTTTTATTTAGAACTTATGCATGAGTTTCATTATTGTGTTACGGTTGGTGAAATTGTAACAAATTTGATAAGATATTATAATTTTAGAATAATATTTATTTAATAAATAATATATATATATATATTAATATATTTATATTAAATCCTCCATAATATACATAATTGAATTATACTAACCGGAAGTCAATAATATCGTAATTTGGAGTTTATTGTTCCCATGTCTGCATGAGTTATAATTTCATTTCCCAATTGATGAGTGTCTAGTGGTTGTTATAAAATAATGATGTTTTAGTATATTTATTATAATTAATTACATTATGATTATTAATATGTATTTATAGTATGTCGTAGAAGATATAAATAGAATGGTGTTGGGTAGAACAATTAAATATTCTTTGATAGATTACCGTTAGATCCCTTCATAAAGACCTCTAAAATTTTATTTAAATAGTATTTAATCATATAAATCATGTTTTGTGATTTACAAAATTTTATTTTTAAGGGTTCAGTCGAGCATGGTGGCTCAAATTGGTGTAAAGAGAAGGGAGGATAAGTGTCCTTTTATAAATGAGGTTGATGACACACTTGGAATTTTTAAAAATATAAAATATAATAATGTATTACAAAATAAAAAAAATTTAAAATGAAAAATATTTGAATATGAAATGAGATAAATACAAAACATGGCCATTAATAGGATTTATATGTTTATATGTAAATTTCTTCATTACCTCTTAGTTTATTCCCTTGCTAAACATGTTTCAATCTTAATCAATGCAACTAAATTTTAATGTTGTTACTATTCATTATACCCAAAAAATAAATTTTCATTATTAAATTATATTAATAATTATTATTAATATTATGGAATAAATATAGAAATATTCAATGTCATTATTTTTATGTTTGAAAAAAATAAACACCAAAAAATCAATGAAAACTATTTTTAGATAAATGCATTTTATGCCTAAAATTGAGTTTACCTTCTTTCCATTATACAGATGAACTATTTGATTAATGTTAAAATTATTCATTGAATATATAATATATAAATTTTATAAAAATAATTCTTCAATAGATATTAAAATTATTTCTTCTGATAAAAACAAATTTCGAACATAAGAACAATTTTTATAAAATCGTTACTTTTACAGATAAAATAAATTAATTCCAAAATAAATTATATTGCTGGTTCTGTTGATAATAATAATTTAATTTCTATGAAAATGGTTCTTATGTTACTTTAATACTAAATTAATTTTTTGGGACTTAAAATTGAAAACTAAATTATTGTTATACACAATTGTTATATTATTAATATTAATTATAAAATTTATATTTTCAGAAAAATTAGAAAATTTCTCCATAGGATATTATTGATATCATGAATTAAAATGTTATATAATTTTTATAAAATTAAATTTTTATATGTTTTTTAAATTAAATAAAAAATTCATTCAAAAAATGAAATAACAACCAATTTTTATGAAACAATATATTGAAGCACAAACTCACTTTTTTGAAATTTCTGTGATTAGTTCATAAGAATTAGTTAATATATTTTTATTCTATAAAACACATTACATTGAAAATACATAATAAGGTTACACGTATTCATATTAAGTAATTCAACAGATATGTTATAAAATACACATTTAAATAATAATTTTTTTCCCAAAATATCAGAATTGAAATAATGCTTGGGGATGCGTATTACAAAAGATATCAAGATAAATATTATTTTAAACAATTTTCTTAGTGTTATAGGTATATACAATGTTGAGAGTCTTATAAATTATAATGTAATATTTATAACATAGAGGAGGTCTTGTAGAAAGATAAAACATTCTCGTTAATTTAATCAGTGATTTTTTGGAATTGATTGCTGATATGATCCATGCACCAAATTCCTCTATTAATAATATCCCAGAGGACCGTATGTTTTAGGAAAATTATATAGGATAATGTGGATAAATAAAACAATCAAAAAATAATATTTTACCCTACTATATTCAATCTTATACATTCAAATTTCATTCCCCCATATACTTGGTAGCCTCCAACATTTTTCTAATGGATTTTTTAGAACATAGCGCTACAAATATTTCCCCAGTAGCTAGCTAGTCCCCCTCCACCTTGTTTTAGTTGTCCGGATGAAAAATATGTGTACTTATTACATATCCATTGGTGGGTTGGGAAGATGTTTCCATAACTAGATGACATCCTTCATTGCATCAGTGAGTCAATACCCTACACTAGACAACTAGTGACCCCTATAGTCCTTCACCATCAACCATGTGGCTCCTATATTTCCTTCAAAGTTATTATATATTTTAATGTTATTACTTACAAGGATATTAATATTCAATAGAGGAATTAAACATACATTCATATTTCTCTTTATAGACATAAAATATTTTATCAATGAGACTCTATATTCAGTTAAATTGATATTGAAATCAATTAATAAAAAAATGAAAATACAAGATAGTGTTTGCGATCATGAATACACTATTTGAGAAAGATATCTCCAACATGTTCATATTTCGTTCAACAGAAATCTATGGTTAGTATAATGGTTAGACATTATTTATTCAAATTTGAATCACAATTGAATCCATGAACTAATTTTTATTTTGAAATTTATATGAAAAAGGTTGTAATAAGAGGAATGAACTTTATGGGATGGAGGATCATGATTTTATCGATGTGAGATATCATTCCAAAGTAGTAATTAGTTTTATAATAACAATCATTCCTGGATGTTTGATGATTTTTTTCAATGAATGTTTGTGGGAGATTAACAGTGGACATTGGTACATCCATGATCACAGTCTTAGATGAAGTATATGAATTGATAAGAGCGGATATTGGTCAAGCTTAAAAAATTATGATCTGTTTAATGAATATTTGTAGAATTCCCAATTGTATGACATGTAATTTTTAATATAAAACATTGTGTGTCTTGTATTGGTAAAAAACAATGGTTTTTGTCAAATATAAATATCACATGTTTCCTTATATATGGCACACACACTATACCCATAGAGGAACTACATGGTGTGTATATGGATTATAATCCCTAAAGGTCATTTTTCTTTAAAACCATGTTGTATAGGTCCACACATCAGGTATTTATGGAACAGTTAAAAAATTAAGTTGTTACGTGTTGTGTTCCCTATCTTTCATAAAATTCTATATTCCCCATCCTACAAGTTACAATGACATCTATTTCATGGTATGTCGTGTTCCAGAACATGAATAGGTTACTACTCATCAAATATTCATTACATTCCATAGATAACACACTTTTTATTCTATCCGATTCTTTTGATTATTCATATATACATTCATGGATGTATAATTTGGGCATGTAAATAGTCTAACAAAAGTCACTATCTGGTGTAGTTTGTGATGTAGGTATTATTTTCCACACCAGATGTGAAATGAGAAGAGATTTTAGTAGTCTACTATCTCCATCCTCAAATATCTAAATATGGTGATTATGGGAGTAGTGATCAAAGAATTCATAAAATCTTGGAAGAATTCGGTATCCCCCATTTACACAGGGTGTTGGATCCTCCTTCAGTGGTTTATTAATATATATAGCTGGGTATCCCCCTGTAGGTTGGGTGTGGGATACTCTATCACGTCCCACAGTCTCCGTTAGGCATGCACCTCTATTATTTGAGTTAAAAGATATTTTATCTTCAAATTTTTTATAAATAGGGTCTGGAATCCCCCTATATCTAGGGGAATGTAATATTATCTCTTTTCATACAGTAATAGTTTGGTATCCCCATGAGTATATAGGAAGCATGATTCTCTATTTGGGTATTGAACGACCTCGACATATATTTTATCTAGTAAGGCATGTCACATTACCTTTAAAATTCTTTTTATGTTGTCTGTGTTGTTGGAATTTGGTTGCTAAGGTTATTTATTTATTATATATTTTTTATGGTCCAAAGTATTTGGAATATTTTTTAGTTAATGTTTTTATATTTTTTATTTTTTTTAATGAGTGGGATTCCCTCAATTGATTTTGGATGTAGCATAGTATATAGAATGTCTATGTTGTGAAGGATCAATTGATACTTATGAATTGTCTGACACCCCTTGGTGACTTTAAATATAGAGTTAAGGACCTAATATCTACATTTTACTTCTTGGGATTTTCACTATATAGAGAAATCATAATTTCTTAGGAAATATAGACCCCAATGGTTTGGAGCTATAATTACGTGTATTTCTCTAAGACCTATATTTATGTGAAAATATTTGTTAATATTATGCATCCTTCAGGTAGTTACTCATTATTATTGGGTGATTTGAAGTAAATTGTTTTATGGTTTTCACCTCTTTTTTCCTCCTAGTTCACACTCATAATAGGGGTTGGGCCAGTTTGTTTTTTTTTTCTATGGTGATTTCAAGTTATCCTATTGGGTATGATTATACTCACTAATACTCATGCCTTGTTCAAAAATGTATTGTATCAAGAATGATGATGTGTAGTTTCAGATAATGTTTTTGTGAACAAAGAGCTACTGTTTATCATTTAGATATGATTAATTGTTCCTATCGATGACTTATTATGGAAAATAGTTATTTTTCATGGTTTACTTAACCGCAGTTGCTGGAGTGTGAACCTGGAGTAATTTTAGTCTAGTGGAGTTCCCCTTTTCATTGTGTAATAGAGACTTATTAGATACTTTATTTTTTCTTTATAGGATGTCCTTACATATGTTATCACATGAATGAATTATATTAATTTAATTTTCATTGATTGTATATATATATACACGGTACAATGCTTTTGGAATATCTTGTGTATTGGAGACATTTCAATTATTGGTTTAATATAGGCTAAAACTGGTCATATTGTGGGATATACCTACTCAGTGCTAGTAACCAACCCTTAGTCTTTTGGATGTGGTATTAGGGTGGCACTATCAACATTTCACAGGATTGGGAGCGATATTAGTAGTTTATTTCATATATAGTGGTATCATCATGGGATTTATATGCTATAGTTTTTTGTGTTTATAGTTTTTTGGGGACTCATTTTTCAAATTTGGGGAATCATGTTATGGGAGTATTGAGATCAGTTTTTATACTATTGAGAGACAAATATCTATACATAGTGACATATCATTTCACTAATTCTATGATAACATTTTAGTCGACCATAAACATTGAGTCAACATTCTAGGATAAAAGAATGATGGTACATCTAAAATATAGAAGATATATATAATATTAAGGTAAATTCCATATTTCATTAACAATATATGATATAATTCTTGTGGATTTATCCTTATAAATAAAGGGCGTTACTTGGTGATAACTATCTTATGACATAGAAAGGGGTACCAAAAGATGTTGAACAAATTTAAACCATCCTTCCACTATATTGAAAGTAGTGAGGTGATGTTATTAAATTTAAGTATATATATATATATATCATTTCCTTTCAATTTGATTGATTTTCTATCACCGCATGCTTAATGTACCTTTCATATGTAGAGGATGGATGTTCTTTATCTTGGTTCAAAACAACCATTGTTGGGATATATAACTTGAATTTGAAATATCAACTTAATCATGATCCTCTATGATATGGAATTAGCTATAGTTAGGGATTCCTGTTAGCACTACTCTACCATAGATGGAGTTGGAGACCAGCAATCTGAGAATTAATCTTATCAGATAATGTTTACCTTTCTTCTATTTATCATGGACAAGTCAGAGTATGCATCAATGCTTAAATTTTTCAAGTTGTTTATATATGATTAATTATTGTGTAATTTTTTTATAATTGTTATTTTAAAGAACTCTAGTATGAAATATTTTGATTTGTGTCCATGATTTCATGAATCAACACCCATTCCAATGTGACATGAGTGATTATTGGAATATGAAGAATCCATTGAATCGATGCACCAAAGATGTGTGAGTAAGATAGAATTCTACCAGAATGTAAATAGATTGGTTCTCATATATGACCTCAATATAGAAGTAGTATTTGTGATAAGACACATCATTAGAGTAAACTATATTGACTATCAGGTATTTTTTTCTTAGTGATTCAGTGGTGAGAGAGTAGTTAGGGATTTAACATGCATCAATACGTTCAAAAAATGAAACATTTTGATAGTTGTTATTTTCTCTATAGTGTTGGTAGTCTGATATGGGGGATTATTTTGGTCTGAATTGAGTAGGTATTTATATAGAATGCTTAATATGGAGTACAATTCAATTCTCGTATTCAGGTAATCTTATACTCAATGATATGGTAATTAGATATTCATACTGTATTATATATTTGAGAGATATAAATTCTATTATAACACATGTATATACCTTTCACTGAAAGTGTGATTCCCTAGTTCATGAATGTTATTAATATTATCCCCTTCTATAAAGGTGATCCTTTCTTTGGTTAATAAAGTGGAGTTCTAAATGATACCACATTGTGGGAATGATTATTTGGGTACCCAACTCTGTATAAATATCTTAGCTATATCTAGTATATAATGGTGTGGTTGATTGAGTAAATGAGGTTGGTTTTTGGAAATATTGATCAGTTTCCCCTTAGGTGTTCAAAGTAGGTTCTTTCCTTTAAATGTTAATACAACAAACCATAAGTTTCTATATGTTTATTATGTACTAATGTTACAGAAAATTAATCATTTATTATTAATATCAAGTTAAAAAATACTTTTGGATGGTGAACTATGGTTCATCATGATAAGAAGTTGGTATACTCAATGGTTCTCATATTATGGATAATGTTCGATGTCAATCAGTATAATTGTAAGAACCCATATAGATCTTTTGGTAATAAAATCTAAACATTATCATTATTTGGTTCATGGTGTATCCAATTTGGTGTTTGGGTATTTTCCTAGACATACCATTAGAGTTTAATTTATTTAATAATCTATAAGAATATGATATTTCTATTCCAGTGATTATGAATTATTTTGTGATGATGAAGATATAAAGGATATTGAGATCAGAGTGATTCAACAATAGTGTGGTGGTTGGTTCTTATTAGGCGAGCACATTCATTCTAGGTTATCATGGGGGTAGGTGAGTATGCAGCTTTGGATTAGTGACCCCCATGTGTATAAGGGGCCGTATTCACCTATGGTGATGGACCCCCACTCTGTGAATTGGTGATAGGGGCCACAATTGTGATGGTGACGATTTAATGTTTTATAACGAATTTTCTCAAAAATCATAATGATATGTGTTATCTAACGGATTGGAGAATGTAAATCACTACCTAGGTGGATATTTTTTTATATTGATGATCCTATTAGATGTTGTGATGGGAAATAAAAACCAAAACTCTTTTTATATATCCTGGTCCATCATATGGAATTATTAGGGAATTAATATAACTACACACATCCCATAAAATCCTTTCTATGTGACGGTAGATAAGGCAGTTTTAAGAGGGTGAGGTTTTTGGTCACTTATGTGCTGTTATAATTAGGTTTGGGGCCAACTTTGTAGGGACAAGTATATTTAGGCCAACATTCTTCATATTGTGACTGATTTGGGCACTCAAATTGATGTAGTTTGTTGTTATGTTTTTTTATTATATGAGAGTAGTTCCATATGTGTTTGTTGATATTTATTATAAATTTGTTATGAAAACACAATAAGGTAATCATTGATAGTAGGTTTGTGTATATTGGATATCACTGTGTATATATGGGATTTCTCTAAATGATTTTTTCTAAATATTTAGAATGGTGTTCAGGATACTCTTATGACTCAATAATATAACAATGGTCAATGTTCTTGGTTGAATGTTGATATCATAATAGCTAATGTGGTTTTAGAATATTATGCAATCATACATCTATTCGAGAGAGAGTGTGGGGTCTAGTAAGGCTGGTCTTGGTATGTTAGGGAATTTTTGGAATATTCTCATTTGAATACCATATATAAAAAACCATTATTTTTTTGGGATAAAATCACTCCCAAAAGAGTTGAACAGAGTGCAGAACCTTCTCATATAAATATTTTTGGAATATGAATTTTTTCATTCCATGTGGTAGGAAGACATCAAGATGGAAATAGATTATTGGGTATGGTGGATTGGAAATTCTTGTCTAGTGTGGATGTATATTTCCACATGATCTTTATTTTAAAATGGGATAGAACCAATATATTTACAAATTAAATGGGGAGTTTTCTTTCATGAAATTCTTCTGTAGATGTTTATTAGTGATCAAACTATTAATGATCAATAATATCCATGTAATTATTGATTTTTTCTATAAGTGTATATATTTTTGAGCTTCTTTTGGAATATATATGTTGTTTATTTTTAAGTAAAAAATAGATCTAGGGTGGGGAGGATGTAGTGAACCATATTTTTATGAATAATGATTAGATAAATATTTCAGTTTCATAGAGTCCTGGGATGTCCCTCTCACGACCCATCCCCCAGGGCATGTCCCATGAGTACCCCTATCTCACCAGCCATAGGCCCGGGGTAGGCGATTAGAACCAGAAATGTATATCCCTAAAAGTTGGAAGTAATTTCTTTTAAACCAACAAACACACAAACCTAAAACATGACAAGATGAAAATCATGTAGTATAACTATGGAATTAATATGTGAACTGAATGTAGAGGGGCCTAAATAAAAGCCCAACTGAATATATTCAACTACAACAGACAACATATCCTGAGACTGTACCACAAGGAACCTACATGAAGTGTAGGTATAACTCGTCTTTGTACATCTCCATGTCAACCAACCACCTCCATTTACACCGTGGTCCTGGATCTATGAAGTCTCAGGAAGATAGCTCATGATTTTCTCAAGACACAATAAGGTGTGGGTGAAGCCCGTGCAGGGGTGAGTATAACATTACCCAGTAGAGACCCCGAGATCCCCGTTGGAATGTCCGAATATTAAAAAGGAAAACCAAAAAGAAAAATCTCAATCACAAAGCACTATGAAAATGATTCAGCTCAATGCAGGTATACAACTCGTATTTTAAGAATAAAAATGATTAGCCTTAATCTATATCATTTTAATTTATTTGGAAGCATCCAAAACCGATCCACGAAGGTGTTTTTATATTTTTGATCCATATATGGTCGTATGTCCCTGATCCATGATGGGACACTCTATTGATAGTCCTCGTCGCGTCACGCACTGCCAATCCCCATAGGGTCGCTTTAATGCTGATCCACATATAGTCAATATGATGTTGATCCATACAGTGTCACTAGAATGATGATTAACATAGGTTCTCTTTGATGGTGATCCACACGGGGTTTCTATAATGCTAAAACACACAAGGTTGTTAGAATGATGATACACATAGGGTCGACATGATGTTGATCCATACAGGGTCACTCTTCAACTGACAGCCATCCACAAGATTCCCCACACCTGGTGCGCTTGAGTTCCATAGTGTTTACTCCTAAAAATATAATATGTGCCTCAACATCCATAATGTTTCACAAAGGAGTATCCCGAAGGACCGACATGTCATAAGGGTCCCAAAGCGTTTGGCGACATGTCAATCGGACGCTCGGTCTGTGAGTTATAAGTTGTTTAGTGATGAGGGCCAGTTGGATTTAGGTTCAATCCAACCTGGATGTAACCCAAAATTTTCCAAAAACTCATGTTGATATCTCCAAAGGACCATCTTGTTCCATGGATCCCAGTGTTGTAGAAGGTTTGACAAACAGAAATCTTGTTTGTGAGGATCGACCTTTTTATGTGTATCTAGGATAAAAGTTCTCCAAGTATGGTCTGACTCGGGCCCATCCTTTCCCATCGTGAATGGGATAGGCCTTGGGTTTGACCCTCTGGGCCGCGTACCGACACATCACCCCTCGGCTGGCCACAACCGACGGGTGAACGGACCCGGGTGGCTGGCGAGGTCCGCTAGTCGCATGACTATCCCCATCCTGAACGACAAACCCGTTAGGGTAAATTAATCAGAAACACCATGTATTGCTGCCCAACTATTAGTGGGACCCTGGGAGTGTAGGTATTCATATCCATGGATTTGGTCCCTCACAATCATGGGGTGGTGGTCCCCACCACCGCGGATCGAAGTTGTGGGTCCCCATCACCATGGCTCGATGCTGTGGAACACATTCGCGGCGCATGCCACCGGGTTTCCCGACTGCAACCACTGACGACCAATGCAGGTGGACCCATTTGTCTAATGTGTCCCTTCTAGGTGATGCCTCACCTCCAAAACTGGTGAAATCAAGTTGTCGTCATCACCTGTTGGCACCGGTCACTGGTGCCATACCAGTGAGGCATTTGTGGCCCACCGAGTGAGCTATGTTTGTTCGTTTTCACTTTAGAACATTCCTACGGACCTCCCAGGATACTGTTGTCGATTTCACACATCACCCACGATGAATGAATCAAAACCCAAAGTGGAGGAACGTTCGGGCCTTTTTCGTTTGGCATACGCCATCCACGTTCGCATCATATCAATGGGGTAATAATTAAATCATCAACGATAATCTAAAACCCATTTAACACTTCTATGATTCATAATTATTTTCAATAATGCCGAAAAGATACAAATTATCATCAATTTAAACATAATATACCCCTACCTCAGAATCAGAGGAGTCGTTGTGGTAGTGGAATTTGAATCTATGCTTAATGAATCCACTGACATTCGTCTTCCACAGATCGAATCCTCCAATATTTCCATCCAATCCTACATTCTTCGTTGGTGGAAGAAATAACAACACTTCTTCATATGTTCCTCCATTCCTTGTCAAAAACCCAAGACCAAGCCTCATTTTAATATAGGGGAAGGGTGATTAACGCAATGAAATATTAATTAAGTTCATTAATGAATGATCCTCTTAACTCTCAATGGTGTCGTTACAAAATAGAAGAGTCAAGCCATTAAATGGCTTGAAAAATAAGAGGTCCTACCATCGCCACTCAAAAATTGGTATAAAAATAAAATAACAATTTTATTTTATTTTATTTTCATTTAAAAAGTCCTTGAGACTAACATTTTCACCTGACCTACTG
The DNA here is from genome assembly GCA_963277665.1 of Viscum album. Lineage (NCBI taxonomy): Eukaryota > Viridiplantae > Streptophyta > Magnoliopsida > Santalales > Viscaceae > Viscum > Viscum album. The sequence goes on along the minus strand of OY728145.1, from coordinate 1,440,922,575 downwards.
CGGTTGAAGTTAAGAATACCTTAATTGAATCCCAACGCTTCAGATTCAACAGTGTTCTTAGTTTTTTTATCCGAGCCTCAGTTCAAATGATAGCTAACGCCACACATACGTTTACCAAACATACCTTAAAATGATCAAAATTCCATTCTGGGAACACAGTTCCTCATAATCAAGCATCTTAAATTTTCACAGACTCATAAAAATCCCAAATAATTATAAAAATATATTGAATTTTTGTGTCATCAAATTCAACCCACATTAGGAATATTCTCCCCTAAAATATACAACAAAACTATGGTAACAAATGGGGGCACTGAGCTTGTAGGTGATCCTACCTTTCCCATGTGATATCCTAGATATTCTTGTGCTTCCAATGAACTCGCACAAGAGGAATCAACATCAAAAAAAGGACCTACTTCGGTCTATCCCTTATATCCACTAGGAACTTCAAAGGGTCACCCCTTCATCAATATCTTGCTCACCTTAGTCAATAACATGTGATTAATCATGCGCATACATTCAAAACTATGAAAAATAGGAAATATTATGCACCAGCTACATATATGGGGGAAAAGATAGATGATATTCCACCTCACATACTCTACTGATAATCTTGAATGGTCTGATTAACTTCGATGATAGCATGTCGCCCTAGACAAACCTTCACAATCCTCATCGGGGTGAGACTTGTATGAATACATCATCTCCTTCATCAAACTCCAAGGGTATCGGTCTCTTGTCTGCATAAGACTTTTTACGACTCTCTGTAGTCTTCATCCTCTCTTGGATGATCAACACCTTTTCTGTGGTATCTTGTACCAACTCTGGACCCATACATGCTGACTCCCCTAGGTCTGTCCATAATAGTGGTGACCTACATGGTCTCCCATAGAGGGCTTCAAATGGATCAATGATAATGGTGGAGTGATGACTATTATTGAAAAATAACTCCACCAGTGGTACGTGGATCCTCCAATGGACACCATAATCAAGGATAGAAGAAAAAAGAATGTCCTAGAGTGTCTATATGGTCCACTCTGTCAGACCGTCTGTCTGAGGATGGAAAGTGGTGCTCAAACGTAGTATAGTCCCCAACACCTTCTGTAATTACTTCCAGAAGCAGGACGTAAAATTATCATTGCGCTCTGAGATTATCATTGATGGACCCCAGCGAAGCCATACAATCTCCTTTATGTATAGGTGTCATGTGCTCTCTATTGATCCCTTCTCTCGAATTGGTAAGATGTGGGCCGAAATGGTGAGTTTATCAATGATCATCCAGATGGAATAGTGGCACCTAGACATAGGTGGTATCCCTGTCGAGAAGTCCATGGATATACCATACCACGTCCACTCTGGTACCTCATGTTTCTGACTTAAGCCTCCTGGTACCAGATGCTCAAACATCACATTCTGACAGGTGAGGCATCGCAATGTTAACTCTACCACTACTTTCTTCATCCTAGTCTACTATTACTGACACTGAAGGTATTGTTACAACTTCACTACATCGGATGTACTGCCAAAGTTTATGTATGGTGCTCTCTCAACAACACCTCATGTAGCATCACTGGTACCATAGTGCATCCTCTGAGGAGAATGACGTGCTCCCCACCATCATAAAATCCGTCAGGATCATAACATGAGAATATCTGAGAACGTCGTGCATCGTTGTCAACATCCCCATGTTGAGCCTCCCTAACTCGCTGAAGGAGTGAGGGTGTAATAGTCAAATACTATAGGTAAGATGCTACATCTCTATCCACTAAAGTGATATGAAATATGGCAAGCTGCTTGGTCACCTCACTCAGCAACTTCTGACCACACCCCCTGCTGAGTGAGTCTGCTACAATGTCTACCTTTATAGGTTTGTAAAATATCTCAATGTTGTAGTCCTAGAGGTACTCAATCTGTCATCATTGTATCAGGTTCAATTTATTCTGTGAAAAGATATACATGTGACTCTTGTGATCAGAATAGGATTTAAACCATTCATTCATCATGTAGTGCCATTACATCTTCAGTAAAAAGACCACTAATTCTAACTCCAGGTCATGGGTAGCATTGTCTTGCTTTTGCTCTGTCGAATAATATGAGCCCTAAGCGATCACTGCTCACTCCATCATCAGAAAACAACCTAGTCCAGTCCCTGATGGGTTGTAGTAAACCACATACCCAACGACCTCATCAGCTGGCCTCATGATTGGGGCACTCGTCGGTATCTACCTTTTCTCTGAAAAAATTGGAAGGCATCTCTCTATTTACATGAATGGGTTGTCCCTTCATTTTTCATGCGGACAAGGTTTTCACAACTTTGGAAATGTTATGTACGAATATTTGGCAGTACCCATCCAATCACCATAAAATCCGCACATCGGTCACACTCTTGGGTGGCTCCCTAGCACGCACTTCCTCTATCTTCACTGGATCAAATAATACTCTAGCCATTGAGATTACATGCCCAGGTAGTGGACTTCCCATATCCAGAACGTGTACATTGAGATTTCTTTCAAATTTTTGTGCTCACAGAGTGTTTCTAGGACTATCTTTATGTGAGTGACGTGTACCTCATCTAATGCCGAGTATATCAAGATATCATCAGTGAATACCACCATGTTGAAATCGATGTAAGGATAAATGATCCTATTAATGAGCCCCATGAACACTGCCAGAGTGTTGGTCACACCTAAGGGAATAACCACGAACTCAAAATTGATATACCGATATCTGAAGGACGTCTATGGTACGTAATCATCTCATACTCTGAGCAGATGATAAACAGATCTAAGGTCAAACATTGAATACCATCTACATACCTTCTACTGGTCAAAGAGATCATAAATCTTTGGGAGTGGATACATGTTCTTCACGGTCACCAAGTTCAGGCACCGATAGCCCACTCAATGCCTTAGACTCCCATTTTCCTTCTTAGAAAACAAATTCGGGGATGCCCATGGAGAAACATCGGGCCTTATGAACCTCTTCCTTTTTAAGCCCTCCAACTGTACCCACAACTCACGAAGCTCTGCGAGAGTCATCTGATATACTAGTGTTGGAATCAGTGCTAAGCAGGGATAATGGTCAATGTAGAAGTTTACCTCTCGGCGAGGTCATAGTCTCGGAACACATCAAGAAAGACATCAACATACTGGTGTACCACTACAGACTATATCGAAATCTTCACGTAATCTTCTCTGAGGGAATGACATTCCAACTAATGTGTGATCGTCTTCACCCTCATCCTAGAATGTCCATCCTATGTTGTAAATTTTCCCTTCTTTTTTATGAAGGAAAACATGATCCCATCCTCTTGGACACACCATAAATTGCGCTTAAGTTAGTAAATATGAGCATGGACCATGGATAACTAGTTCAAACCAAAAATTACATCATAAGGCCTCAATGCAGCTACCAGGACATCACAGCCAAAACTCTCACCTCCTAGAATAATCTCACACTACCAAAACCAATGGGTAGTCATCGATTCCTCTCTTGTAGGAGTCTCTAATCGTATTGGTTGATCCATTGTCTCTACCAGAATAGTTGAGCTCTGAATGGGATCCATGGAATGGAAAAGACTGTATGTCTCCTATGCCTATGAGAACATTAACTAAGGTGGAGTAGACACATATCATGCCTCAAATCATCTCCGGAGCACCTTGTTCTTAGGCCTCAACTGCATGATGCTTAGTTTGTCCCTGTCTACCTGCTCCCTGAGGCCGGGGTGAACCAAATGGAGGTGGTGGCTATAGAAACTTAATCATCTCCCCCCACCTGCATCGCGGCCTACTGCCCTACCACGTTCGCCACCTTGCGGACCTCCTCACTTGAATATCTACCTCTGCCTTGGCAGTCCTTCGACCTTCTGCTTCTTGTCGATATAGTGGGTCAGGTAGTCTCAAACCCTGTGGCCCTACCCACCACACAACAACCACAATCTTCTCCTCTACTGGCATGCTATACCTCTTGATCTCCACACCTTGACCCTACGTCCTCGTGTCATCCTCCAAAATGTATGTCTAGCTTGTACCTCTACATCATCTACATATAGCCTGCTGCTGATGACTTCGATACTTGTCATCCAGCGGTGGCTCTCACTATCAGTGCGTTCTTTGATAAGATTCTCTCTACCAGAAATTCACACTAGAGCACTCCAACCTACATCGTGATATGGATCTATATCATCAGCGCTCTGACCTACCTCTTGAGACCCTGTTCAATGGTTCAGGCCTTGAAGAATGTGTCGCATACCATGTCGGTTGATTAGTGTGAGAGATCAGTGAATCTCACAGAGTACTGGGCCACTGTCAGGCTATGTTGTCATAAGTTTAGGAGATCCTAAATACGCACAAAGAATAGTGTGGTTTGAACGATCTCTTCCCGAAAGAGTATCTCAAAGTCAATCTAGGTGAGGTTCACCTCGTCATTTAACTAGAGAATCAGGATCCCCCGTCTCCCTATTGTTCCCTAGAAGAGGCTAGTATCTCGGATAACCATCTACTCTATTTTTGCCTCAACCTAGCAAAAAACTCATTCTACAGCCTCTATTCATCCCTCAGACACTTGGGGATTTAGGTCTCCTCGTAACCTCATAGGACTCTGCCTCATAAACTCGTGAAATTTTCTTAGTTGGCATACACCGCCCATTAGTGGGGCTGGTGGGAACTATTTCCCAATAAGTATTCGTGCTACTGTTCCACCACCCAAAGGTGATATTGTTTTCAGAGGGCCTTGAACCAAAGCTTCATCATTTGGTAGTCTGTCATCATGATCATTCTCTAGATTCTTGGATAGTTGTCTACATGGAGGCATCCTGAAAAGAAACAAGTGAACCACAATTATTAATTTATACCCGGGGATATAACTCAAAAGAGGTCAAAAGTAAAACATTTATAAAACACACGGAATCAGTGTTTTCATTCACAGAGTCAAAAATAAGAATTCTGGGACGTGGTGTATGGATACATCGGTCGTCACACCATCACTAGACTCCCCAAATGGAAACTTACCTTCAAAAAACTTAATAAAATAATTCCATTAGAAATATCATAGTCCTAGTTCTTCAGTATAACCAACTCTTCTAATACCACTTTGTTATGACCTGCCCCCCAGTGCCCGATCCGTGACTACACCAAGCACGCCTTCCATAGGCTAGGGGTTGGTGACTAGAACCAAAATAAAATATACCTAAATGTTGGAAGGAATTTCCTTTAATCCTGCAAACACAAAAACCATGAATAGAACAAGATGAAAACCACGTAAAAAAATAAGAGTAGTAATGTATGTACCAGAATTAAAGGGGTCAGAATAAAAGCCCAACTAGGAAGATACAACTAAAACAAACAAAAAATCCAGAGATTTTCCACCATGTATCCTACTTTAAGGGTTAATAAAACTCATATATACAGCTCTCCATGTCAACTAGTCACCTCCGTGTACCTCCTGGTGATGCATCCCCAATGTCTCAGCCATGCTGCTCATCGTCTGCATAAGACACAACAATGTGCGGGCGAAGCCCGTGCACGGGTGAGTATAACAATACCTAGTAGGGACCCATAGACCCCTTGTTGACTCTCCAAATTCCAACATGGAAAACAAAAAAGAAAAATCTCAATAATAATTCCCAATGAAAAATAATCAGCTCAAACTAGGTATACAACTCAGAGTTCAAGAATAAAGATGATTAGTCTTAAGGTATATCAATTTATTCATTTGGGAAGCTTCCAGAACTGATCCAAAAAGGAGTTGTTCCATTATCGATCCCCACATGGTCTCATGTCACTGATCCACGATAGGCCGCTCTATATTGTGTCCTCGTCGAGTTGCGCATAACTGATCCACATTGGGTTGCTAGAATGTTGATCCGTATAGGGTCTCTGTGATGCTGATCCACATAGGTTCACTATAATGGTGATCCACAGAGGGTCTCTATGATGATGATCCAGATAGGGTCACTAGAATTATGATCCACATTGGATCTCTAGAATGATGATCCACACAAGGTCTCTATGATGCTGATCCACACAAGGTCTCTCTTAAATTGATAGACAACCACATGATTCACCACACCCACTGTTCTTGAGTTCCATAATATCTCCTCCTCAATATATCGACCATTTATCAACCTCAGCTAATATCCACAAATGAGTAACCCGAAGGACATCCATGATGTAAGGGTCTCAAAGCGACAGACGTCGCATTAATGGGATGCCCAATCTCTGAGTTATATGGTTTTTAGTGCTGATGCAATAGTTGGGTTCAGGTTTTATCCAACCCAACCATTCTCCAAATTTCTCCAAACTCTCAAGAGGATTATCTCAAAGGACCATCTTGTTTTATGGATCCCAGCACCATAGACAGTTCATCAAACTGATGTCTGGTTTGTGAGATATATCCTTTTTAAGTGTATCTGGGCCGAAAGCGGTCCTGGTCCTGTCCAACCCTATTCAGGTCCAACCTATGTTTGACCCAGCCAGCCCGGACCATCTTGTAAGGCTAGAATGGGCAGGGCAGCTGGCTTGGCACTCCGGGTTACCCTGTCTGGGTGGCTGGTGTAGTCCACCAGCGGGGTGACCTACCACCTTCTCAAAGGGAAATGTTGTTCGGATGAATTAATGGGCGGTTCCATGTGGTTCCACCCTCCTATTAGTAGGACCCGAGCAGCATGACAGGACCCCTCCCAGCTGCCACAATTTTCGTCCAATGTCATCCAGCCCCCTGGTCCACCGTAGTGCCTAGTGGTTCCACCACACATTCGCGGCCGACGATGGTCGTCGGTGCCGTCGCACCGGTGCCGCACCGACGGGGCTTCAGTGGACCACTGGGTGAGATTTGTTGGTCCCTTTTCTCGTCTGAATGAGCCTACATGCCTTTCAATATGTTGTTGTCACATCATGGCTCTCGGATTCATGTTTCCATCTAGTTCAAAAATATCCCAGAAAAAAATGTTACAAAAACCGATGCACCGTAGGGTTCGGGCCTTATTCGTTTTCCCCACACCCACTACATTAGCATCATACCAAACAAGTAATAATTAAATAATCAAAGGTAAACTAAAACCCATTTAACACTTTCTTGATTCTTCATGATTTTTAATAAAGTGAAAAAAGAATCAAATTCTCATGAATTTAAAAAAAACTACCCTTACCCTGGAATTAGATGAGACATCGCAGTTGTGGAAGAAGTATCCACTCTTGATGAAGACATTGGTGTTCGGCATTTCCATATTGATTCCTCTAACATTTACCTCCTTACCACTGTTTTTAATTGGTGGAAATGCCGCAACACTTCGTCTAATGTTCCTCCCTTCTGTGTCAAAAACCCAAGCCAGATCCTCATTTAAATATATGTGATGTGAGATTAACGAAATGCAATATTAATGATGTTCATTAATTAATGAACCTATTAACACTCAATAGTGTGGTTACAAAACACAAGATTAAATCCATTAAATGACATTACAACATAGTGGTCCCACCATAGCCGCATAGTAGTTGGTAGAAAAATAAAATACCACTTTTATGTTATTCTATTATTCATTAAAGAGTTTACAAATGTAAAATGTACACCTAACATACTATTATTGATGTTAAACCTCCATTAAGCGAATCTTGGCACTGTGGATTCAATGGTGCCTTGGGTTTATTAATCCTAGCACTGGTTCAAAAGATTAAAATTGACTCCCGCACATTTATTGAATATAACATAAAAAAAATTCAATGTTTTGTTCCAAGAACACTTGGATACGGAATCGAGCACCATCAATTTTCACAGAATCATAAAAATAAAAAATATTTCAAAACAATATATATATTATCATGGTCTTTACAATCCCTATGTGTATAAAATTTATTCTTGCATAGAAAAAACATTTGAAAAATTATCATTTCATCTATATTATTACATAATAATGTGGAAACCTCCAAGATGAGCCGATATGAGATTGTGGACGTGATATATCCACAAAAAATATTTATAATGTATTAATATGATATTTTTAGTTTATTAACATCTAATTATGGATAAACGGTTGTATGTTCCATGAATTATGAATCATATGGGTAAAATGAAACTCTACCTATATTCAAAATAGTGTTTAAACCCTAGATATTATTTTATAAAATTTTAAATTGTGAAAATTGTATGTTTTTTATCATGGGAGTAATAATAAATCAAATAGATTTTATTTGATTAATTAATTATATAAATAGGTTAATTATGAATAAACCCTCAGTGGAGTATATATATATACAACTATGTATCCTCTCTATATAAAGAATATTTTGTCATTTGAATAACACATGAAAGGGAAGGAGGAGAGGAATAATATTTTGGAGTTAATGATTAATAATAGATTATTGAGAATACATCCTCAGCACCATTTTTCTGTAAAAAATTATATATGTGATTGATTCGAGATTCAACTATTATTCCTTGGGTCAAAATATTATTATTGATAGATTTAGTATTCCTTTTTTTGTTTTCAACCATGATATGATTTCATTAATTTCTTCCCATATATTCTTTCTTGTTTAAAACATATTATAATTTACTTTTTTCATGGATAATCATAGTTGTCATTATTCTTAATTATTCTTTAATTTATAACCCTGAAAAATGATAGTAAGTTTATCACTCTATATGTGTGAAAATAAAATTTTATGTATAATAGTTTTACCCTCCTATTTTTTCATATTAATCTTCATTTTATGGTTTTTTAGACAATTCAAATGTATTTTTATACTTATAATTATTATCAATTTCATTGAAATTATGTGATTCATAGGTTTTTAAAAAGATGTTTCTAGAAAAAATCATAATCTTCAGTGGTGGTGGATTTAGAGTTGAATAATGTGGAATATAATTCTATAATATTGACATTAAGGATGTTGAGATACCTCCAAAATCATCAATGGATTCTATTTCCCTTGATCTATGGTTATAGATCAATTTTTGATAGTGATAAATCCATGATCTGGTCCTTTAATGAAGTTTTTTGTATGATTAAGAGTGATATTAATGGTTGTACAAATATTTGGAGTAGTTTGGTGAATCAAGGTAGAATACCTGACTATGTGGTGAGTATTTCAGAGGAATAAAAATTTTCTTTCACAATTGTTTTTCTATCCAATGTTTTATTTCAAATAAACTATCAAAATCCATGTGGTTTATTGTTTACACATGTACACCCCATCTTGTCATTTGTTTCATGTACAAATAGTACAAAACTAACAGTATGTTTAGACTTATAATCCATGTGTCTAATGATCAGGCTCTATTTATCTTGAGAATAGGATTTAAATTTCACTAGTACACACCGGGTGTCCCACTTTGCTGAATATGACTTATAGTTTAACAAACACAATGTATACATGGAGCTTTCATGCCATGTACTGTGATAGTAGATAGAAAGGGTTTTTCTTAGGTTCTACATGCACTGTACCCTAATGTTAATGTATTTTACTCCTTTGATAATATCTAAATTTTAATGACTAGTTTTTTAGAACTCATATTTGGACTTCTAAATAATCCATCATGTTTGGTTTTATCCAAATAAAATATGATGTTGCCATTCTCTCTAATATCAGATATGATAAAATAACTGATACTAGTAGTTTACCCTCTTTATCATAGGACATTCTATAATGGTGGGTATGATCATAATGATGAGAGTACTCTAAGACTCAAGGTTAGCTCAGGTATCCCTTATTAATCAAGGCGCATGATACCAAATATGTTGGTCAATTAATGATTAAGAGATACACCCCCCTTTAGAAAAAGACTTAGATCCTCTATAATATATTTAGGGTTGGGTTAGGTATCCATATTTAATATCCAAGGCACATAATCCTCTCTCAATAGATTGGTCTACAGAATTGGTCAAGTATTTCCCTATAAACCATGGAAGAAAATTAGCTATCTTATTCTATAGCTAGTGTTAGGGGGTTCCCCTATTTACATAGAATACTGGATGTTTTATTAGCGATTATAACTCACTCGAATCTCATGATTTTTTTGAATCATGTGACATTACCATAATGATTTATGTGAGGTTTCATGATTTATTAGATTTTTGAAGCATGATTGATTTATATATAATACACTACTTATGGGTTAGAGAACCTGATATTCCCCCAACTTGTAAGAGTAATTCATCATCTATTAGGCTCCCCATAATTATTCTAAATTGTAATTAATTTTTGGAAGGATAAGGATTGGGGGATTCATTGTTACTTGTGACTCCTAAAGCACCCCTTAGTGGCCTTCAAGATATGATAGATGACTAAATATATAATTTATACATTATATATCACTATCTACTATGTGTAACCATATATTCGTGTAATATTATGACCCTCCTATGATATATATTTGACATTAATGTATTTACATGATAGTTATAAGGGATGGTAATATTTGGGTCATTCCTCCACATCATTCATCCAATTACTTTTTATTACTATGATACTTGATCCTACTAGGTGTCTAGTTTTCCACTATGTTTTCCTATAAGATATCATTCATTTTTTGGGTCGGGATTACTTGATTCATTGTGTTTATATTTTGGATTCTATTTCATTCTACTAATTATATTTATATTCAACCATAAATGGGGATTGTTTCCACACCTGTTGTTATTTCGAAGAAACTAAGTACTTTCAGAGAATGTCTTGGTGGACGTGAATTTGTCTTGACTTTTTTAGATATTATTAATTTCTATGACTAATAAAATACTATATTTAATGTTGAATCATTAGGGTATCATTCACTGTTGTGTCAAGAGTGTGATCCAAGATTAATCCAAGCAAGGTGAAGTTTTTTGATTATTTTTTCTGAGAAATTTCATATGTTTTGTATCCCATTAATATTCATTAGAGGATGTTATTTCTTCTATTATCATATACATGGATCATATAATGCTTATCTATGTTTATTAAATATGTTTATTTCTTGTATTTTGGATTATCCTGTTATTGGATACATATTTATTACAGGTTGATATATGATAATGCCTCTCATATTTTCAGATATGTTGACTCAATTCTAGCCATTAACCCTTGGACTATATAAGGATATAATGAGCTAGAACTCTCACCATCCTATATTACAGGGTGGGTCTATGGTAGGTTGTTCAAATAATCACATGATAAGTCTAATGTATTGGAATATAATGATTTTTATATTATGAATTATGTTTTTATTTTTACCTTTCAGTTTTCTATTTTTTATACGTTCTGCACCTTATTTTGATTTACTTAGCTTAACTAATTATCACAATTAATTAAATTTTAATTAATTTTTTGATTATTACAGGATTCAGATATATGAAATTCATAGGATTACATGTGTGATCAATTATTAATTATCACAATAAATTAAGTTTTAATTGATTTTAAATCCATAATAGTGAACACTATCAAGTGCCAAATGATTTTATATAAGTGGTTTCTATAAATTATTTAATATAATTTGAATTATTTTATTTCATGATTTCATATTGATGCATTAATTAAAATATATATAATGAAATTGTACACTTATAAAACTCTAGTGGATTAAGTGTATTGAAATGAAAAATGTCATTCTGTTTTTCTAAAGCCGTTTCATATAACAGTTTCTCAACTATCTTTACATTTATCTATTTTATTTATATATAATGAATGTGAAAGGAAAAATTAGATCTCATTCAATTTCTAAATACATTCCTACCTAAATCTTTAATTGAATTCATAAAGAGGGTAAAAGATAAGTATGCAGGATGACTTATTTTATTATCGGTTTGACTGATTAGTCAAATGAATAAAAAAAGTTAATTTCAAAATATGGTAAATGAAATGAATAAGTTACATTGATACAAAAAAAAATTTACATTCCAAAATATATGAGAAAAGCATGTTGAAAAATTAATAAAATAGGATAATAAAAATGAAAAAATTATATTTTTAATTATTTTAGAGATAATGACAAGTGAATAAAATTATTTTGATAATAATGGTTTGAATGTTGGCATTTTATAGTGAGATTTAAACTATCAAACATCTATTAATATTATAATTTAAATTCTCATCTTATATTCTCTATTTTTTATGAATCTGAGAAACTATCTCATAGTTTCATAACAACCTATTTAAAATCCCTTTTAAATGATGTTATTTTCCCATGTGATTGGTAAAATTAATTATGCAACAAGGTAATGGAATCTTATTATATGTTTAAATAAGTAGGATAACTCTACATAATTTTTTCTATAGTGGATATGAAATATTATCATATTAATGTAGGTATTATGTTTCTATAAATATTTCATGGTGTTATAAAAACATTAAAAAAATGAGAAATTTGAAAATAGAAATTATTATAGACAAAGAACATTGAGATCATGTTTTCATATTTATCAAATTATTATGTAAAATTTAGACAAAATTGTTTTTTTAATAAATATTTTTTTCCAAATATATTTTAATGATAGTTTAAGGTAATCAACCATGAGTATATATTTAATTTTTTCACTTTTTATTCACTGGAAATTTCTCATTTTTAAAATTTTTAGTAAAATAAATCAATTATTATAGCTTTATATAAATAAAATAATAAATAAATATTAAGTTTAACATATAATTTTTAATGTTTTAATACATTTTATAATATATAACTTCAAAATTATGATTTGGTAAATACACTGGATTTTGATATTTTTGAAGGTTAGGCATAAATTTCTATATGATATATTTTGTAGATTAAATTTTATACATGTTTTCCACATATATTCATGGAAATAATATTGTTTTTGAGGTCACAATGTTCTTATAATGGATATTTATGAAAATAATGGTTAGTTTTATATGAGATTTTTGTTTATTGAATATCATGATAACATTCTGTATGTGAGCACCAAATTGGTGAAATGATATTTACATCTATTTTTATAATTGTTAACATCAATTAAAATGGTTTATTTTGAGTTTAAATGTTATTAAAAAATCATTTTTGGGTATTTTGGAATGTGTTTTGATATTGGACATAAATATTTGAATGTATTTTTACATTAAATATGGTTTTTAGAACTCCTTGTATTTTGATATTCTCATGTTAGTAATTTCAAATGGAAAATGGATAATTATTCATTAAATTTACAATTTTAATCATTTTATAATACTTTTAAGTAGTATAAAATATTATATCTCCACACATAATACTTTTTAATTGGTAAAATTTTATGTTTAATATGAGTGATTATGACTTTCTTCAGCTATATATCGGTTTTACATAAAAATATTCTATGTCATTGTGGCATAATATTTTTTCAAACCCCCTATAAAACATTCTAGACCTTTTACAATATTTAATGTACATTATTAATATATTTTTAGGATTTGTATGATATTTATAGCATGATTATGATATTCACTATGTGCCACATATGATATTTACTGGCCTCTACCCAAGTATGAATTTTTTCATGTCACCAGTATAACTTTACCACATATTGAATGACTTGTATAACATAGAAAATTAATTTATTTGAAGCATAGAACCCATGAAGGATAAAAATATACCATCATACCAAACTTATCATTTATAAATCCAAGAAGAAGCGACCAAATCAAGAGACTGACCCTTTAATGATGTGCCTGGTGGAGTTTAAAACTGATGTTTTCTAAGGAATCCTTAACGGACAAAGTAAGAACCAATGTGGGGTCATTAAATTTGTGGTGGATTTTATACTCGAGTTACTGTAGGGAGATAATAAATCGTGGTAACCACAATATGGAATCTCTAGAGATATTCTAAGAGTAGCTACACATGAGTGAAAAAATAAGGAGTTATCAAACGAGTGCATTAAAATGAACAAAAGCTATTCATATTCGTCATCCTAAAATATATTGGGGAGGTTTGGTGGGAGTATCTAGTGTGAGAGACGATACAAGATATGTTGGTAGCTTATTAATAATAGCACCATGATATAAAATACTTCTTTCTCTATTATCCATGTTATCAAATTCTACAATTTTTAAAATACAGGACTTAGTGGACAATTGTTTTGCAAATGGTAGTTGTACAGATCATTAAGTGTATATACAATAGATTTTTTTGTTTAATTTTCTTTAGAAAATTTTGGAATAAATTCATTTATTTGGTGGTTTCTCATCAAGATACATAGAATATTTATTCTTGATAACATTTCAGTTTGGTCCCCAATACAAAATACATTGTACATTTAAAATCATATGTACTAATGGATTTGGATATGAATCTTATAAAATATATTTTTTTCTTCTATGTAATATTAATTTGATAATGTTCTTGAGTATCAATCACATCGAAAAGTATCTTTGATATTCCCCGTTATGTTGATAACCTTAATATTAAATGATTATATTCTTAAACATAGTTTTATGGTTGGATAATATAGTATAATGAGACATTGATTATATTATATGTTAATTTCTTGATAAACATAAAAGGTTGTTAATTTATCTCAAGATGTCATAACATATTAATCATCAAGACATTAGATTATGAGGTTTTACCCCTCAGTACAAATTTGAAATGCTTTTTGTCATTGTAGATTCCTTTCTCTAAGAATGTGTAATGATCCATAGACATTAATATTATTATTAATACATATCATGATGTTAAAACTGTGATATATTTATTTAAATTTTGATGAAATAGATTCATAGAGATATTGGGTTTCTTGGGTATGTCACAATTGATATATTATTAACGAATAATAAGAGAAAAAATTTCATTATAACATCTTAATGGATGATGATATCTTGACTATTTGATTGGAATAAAAAAGTTGAAATAAATTCCCTAGCCATTGTGTAATGAATGGTTTATTTTTTATATTAAAAGAAATATAAATAGGTCACACATGTTTATGTCATGAGTTTTCAAATATGAGGATGTTAAATCATGAAAAATGTTTATAAAATTAAGTGATATTTTGTATGTTATTTTTGATGTCGAGGAATTAACTTCTTCTTCTGGAGTGCTTTAATATGTTTCCAAATATTGATATTGGACATTAGGACCCATCTCATTCTATAGTATAAGAATATTATAGGGTGACACATATTATACTTCTAATATTCTCAATTAAACTCAATCCAACTATAATTATTGTAAATAATATTATCCCCCAACCATTTGATAGTATTTATTCCAAAATTAACGATTTCATTCATTAGTAATTTTTCAAATATGTGGTGAAGGATAAATAAATATATATTCCTCATGTAATTATTAATTGTATTATTATAGAATCTTTATATCTAATTTTGTTCACAATTTAATAAATAAATCTTATTTATTAACCAGATATTTATTAACTTATGTAAAAATAGAAATAAATATTTATTCCGAATATGGCCAATATTATACATAAATTCTTATTTATTTATAAAATAAATAATATTAATTATTTGAGGTTCTGTTAATATAGAGGTAGAGAATAAGGATTTTTGATTCAATGATAGGTAGTTGTTTAAGAATCTATAAACAAATATTTGTCTTTTTTACATGTAAATGCATACCACGAGTTAGGAAAATAATGTTATTTTATATATAATGAATCATATTAGGCTATTAATATATGATAGTGGGATTTTATGAAACTAATTAATATTATAACCTATAATTTTATATTTATATATTTTGTTATGGCAGTTTTTTTGGGGGTGGGACATTCATTATTCACCAAACCACTCATCTCTCACTCCACCCAAAACATCTATGCGGTTTATATGAAGAATAAATAATGTGAACTTCATCCTCAATACTATAATTTTAGATAAGTAATGATATGGTACTTCCAAGTCAATTTTATCAAGGTATCAATTAGAAAAAGTGACAAAATACGATTGATACAATTTTCATAACACTAAAAATACTTATGGTGATTCTTCAAGATGAATGAAGAATGATTAAATAACCACCATAAGGATTATGTATTTGATTCTGTTGATGAAATGATAGTGAAATTGAACATAGAATTTCAATAT
This sequence comes from Viscum album, assembly GCA_963277665.1. NCBI lineage: Eukaryota > Viridiplantae > Streptophyta > Magnoliopsida > Santalales > Viscaceae > Viscum > Viscum album. The sequence goes on along the minus strand of OY728145.1, from coordinate 1,440,906,565 downwards.
TGACAACATAATGAAATAGATAATTCTCAAGAAAGATGTTATTTTTATTTTATATTATCAATAAATTTAATATGAAAGAGATCGTCCCTTCTACAATTAGTAATATTTGACTTTTTTAATAATATTTGACATATTAGTAGTGATTTTTTCATCATTTACAAGGTGGGTTACACATTGAAATACTAAATAGTCATGTTTTCATCTTTGAAATAGAAACATATGATGCGTTTCAAAACATCACTTTGTATTAGAGCTTTAATGATAAAAATTAATAGAATTTTTTTACAAAAAATTATACAAATTTTTTATTATCATTTTTAATTTCTTTAATTCGTTTCTTTTATATCTAAATGTCTATATTTATACAAATCCTTCATGGTTATCACACATATAATAAAAAATGGATCAATAATTTATAGAAAAAACATCGGATGAACACATCCATAGGTTCTAATGATTCTATGTAGATTTCTTAATATTATACAATTTGTTGCCTATTGGTATATATATTATATACATAGGTAAACTAAAATATTATGAACTATGAGAATTATAGTTTATAATATAGTAATTAAATATATAGTGCATGAATGAATATGACATCTTGACCATGCCATTTAGTAATATGATGTTCTAGACTACATGTTGTGTATATTTCATATCATTATTCTAGTATATGTGTTTTCACGAAAGAAAACATCTGGTCAAAGTCGTGTAAAGTATTTATTATATAACATAGTCCTGATAGTTATATAAAAAGGAATTATCATTTTGTATAATAGGTGTACGTATCATGTACCTCCAAAATTTCCACAAATGAAACACATTTCCATTCATCAGGAACGTATGATAGAATTGAGAATTATATGTTACATGGAACATATCATTTTTACAAAATACGTATCATAACTATTTATAAATAAAGTTAATAAATTATTTATTATCTATATTGAGCCTCATCAAAACATGTCAATGTGTAATTTATTCAATATAAATTTATATATATTAGTTTTACTATATATTAAAAACATAATTAATTCCACATTAAATTCAATCCCACTTACCTTCTATAGTCATGATATTCTTATTAATCTATAAACACTAAAATAATTACATAAAAATTAAATAAAAAAATGTTTATGTGTTGTTTATTAATTGAATGTGACATGAAATTATTTATAATGACTTATAAAATTCATGTAGTATGACTGAATAGTAAATGGACTTAATACAAACAATGTAGATCAAATAGGTACACTCTATGTTTCTTATAACTAAACATCTGTAAATTTGATATTTTTATATAAAATTTATAAATTGTTTTTTTATTTTATCTGATTGTAGTCCCCATAAATTTTTGGATGTATATAAAGTAAAAAAATTATTTTATCAATAAAGATTAATATTTAATTTAAGTGAATTTTATTTGGTTTTTGGATGACTGAAATGAATTATATTTTATTATATAACTATTCATTACAGGTCTAAATTATCCTAAACATTATAGACATGTGTTTTTGTATAATATTGTCTAATTTAATTATTATGTGGGTTTCTCAATTATTTTAATTAAATTAGTATGATTTCATGTATGTCATCCACTACACATATTCTAAAACGGAGATCATGTTAATGGTTTGTTTTTGGTATTCCAAAATACCATTCTATTCTTTCCCCTCATCTATGTGTGTACAAATAATATGTATGGATTGAGATCTGAGGTGTTTAGAGGCTGATCATGATAGACCCAAGTTAAAGAAAACCCATGTGATACATAAGAAAAACGTGGAATGATGCAACCTGATCCAAGAACACTCATAATATTTTTCCCCTATAGTCAATAGTATGATTATTATATGGTAAATTAATAATGATAATAAGAAAATATATTTATCATAAAAATAAGTTTTATTTTATCAAATGTATAGTTATTTATTTTATGTATATTTTTCATGAAGAAATAAATTAGTTAGCTTAATAATTTTAAATTTCATATGGAATAATATAAAATTATCATGTTTAAAATTTTTATAAACAAATGGTTAATAACTTAAGTAAAATCCAATTAATAATAAGAAACCATGTAAAATGATAAAAAGTAAAGATTTATGCAAAATAAAAAAAATCACTCAAACACATGTTATGTTATAGTTATCTATCACACTGCTTGATTTGGAATGGAAACATAGAACTAATGTTATTTATTGTAAATTTCAGGAAACTTAATTTTACTTGATAATTCTTATGAGGTTTTGGAGTATAATTAACCAATTTTGTATTGGGTGTAATAAAAAATTTATATCCAATACATTTGTGAGAAAATACATGTTGAAATACAAGTAAGGACTTTATGATTGGGGAGTCCACTCCACAGATCAAGGAACTATATTTAAAAAAATTTCTTGAACACCATCATAAATACATTCAAATAACTATTAAATCAAATTGATATGTTATGGGGAGAGAAATATCATTGTCTTCCACTATAATATTCTTATGATAGATCATTATGAATCAAATGGTGTGGGTTTTTTGAACTTGATAACATAATAGTATAATAATAATAAAAATAAAGTATTTCATCTCAAATATTTTTTTTATCATATAAAGTAAAAAACAGAAGTTATTATTGAAATTTATATTGTTAAACCATCATAACACTAAAATCATTCCACAAATCATGGCATGTCCTCAATGGCACAAATTTAACGGAGTGTCATATATGTTTTTATATAGCATTACTATTGAAAATTTTGTATTTTGTGTCAAAATCCCATTTATTATTCATCCTTCAAAAAAAATAGAGAAAAGGATAATCGTGTTTATATAATATATAAATGGTGTATGAATCATATTTATTTTATATCATGCTATCATCTATTTTAAAATATTTGATGTTAAAATACAGGGATTGGATTCTTATACAATGTTAATATTTTCCTATAACTTGAGAAGGGAAAAGTGAGTTTGGAGATAAAGGTTATTGTTATTATTATGTAATTGAGTAAATAATAAGATTTCCATTTAGATACTCTTCATGAATTAAAAATAATGGAGTATATATATCATCAAGTGAAATTTACCTTCTATATTGATGATAACAATTATATTGATTTATTTTTATAATACTTAACCCAAATATTATCATTATTCATATATGAATGGATGAATAATATTTAAAATTCACCCAAGAGTATTATGAATGAAATTTTCAATATAGATAAGGTTTTATGGGAATTTTTTTGTATCATGTCGAGTTCTTATGGAACTTTTTCTGAAGATATTAAACTTTCATTTATACCATGCAATGTACTGAATCAATAACTAAATACACATGGAATTAACTTATTATATATTGGACACAAAACTGACATGTCATACAATACACACAACAACTACTTGACATACATTACACACAACATTATGTTGGCATGTGATACAAACAATAATGTGTTTCTATGAAACATATCTTATTTTCTTAATTAATATAATTAGTTATTTATAACCAAGCCATTAAATATAGATATATGAATAGTAATAAATAATTTATGAATATTTTTATAACTTTCTTATATAAATAAAACATGTTCACGATGAAAAATATAATTTTTTTGTAAAGTCTTTATACATCTAAAATTACTATTTTCTCAAATGAATTTCATTTAATTTTCTACTATGAAAAATAATAAAATTTATTATAGAAAATTTTAGAAATTAAATTTGATAAAATAAACTTTTTTTTTGAATATATAATGAAAAATTTAACTATTGGTGAATTTTTTTGATCTTTTTTATGAACATTGTTTTTTGATGAATAGTGAAACATACTAAATATTAATTCCAAAAATCAATTTCATATAAATTTTATATAAGAATGTAACATATTTTAAATTTTCTTAAAATTTTAATTAGATAATAATTTTATTATATAATCTAATTTAGGTCATTTTAACCAATTTCACATTTAAATTGGACATAAAAACATAAGAAAGTTTTAGACATTTTTTATTTAAAACCAGTGATGTCATCCATTTAATGGGATTATTATTAATTTAATTTCTTTCACTTATGTGTTTTGAATTTGTAGAAATATATTGTATATTTTTAATCAAAAAATTATATATTTCCTAAAAATTTTAACAACGTATTTGAATAAAAATATTAGTGAATTTAATTAAAATTAATTTCATCAATTAAGGTAAAATTAAGCCTAAGGACTAAACTATAAATTTATGAAAAAAAATGACTCAGAAACATATACAACAACAATTTTCTGACCATATTTATAACCTATAATAACTTTTATTGATTTCTTACATTAATGGATCCACATTCAACATGAAGAAATGAGAGAGGAATTTTATATTCCAATATTTATAAGAGTGATACTCCTCCTCCACTTTAAAAAAAGATTATTACCTCTCATTCACTCACACCTCTAAATCCCCTTCTATCACAAATAATATAACCAAATATGATCCAAAATTTCCTATCTTAATCTTACAAGAATCCCCATTGGTATAAAAAACCCAAGGAATCTTTTTTGGAAAAACCATATGGAGTTATTCAATTAAGAGATAACAACTTCGCTCAAACTCTATTCCCTTATTTTGTTTCTCCAACCTATCCAATCTCTGTATTAAATGATTTTATAAACAAATAAATATATTAAATATACTATAATGGTGTTATGATAATGGTATGACCTATACTTAGACACACTTCCAACTAATGGGTAAAAAATATACTGATTACGTGTATAGAGAACTACCGCCTCACTAAATGATGATTGTTCATTTTTAAATTACTGCATCTCATAGTGGAAATTATGATAGAAACACTCTTTATATATATAGACGTGTGGACTACCACTCCCTCAAAGCAATGTCATCCATTCACACACCACATGGAATGTTATGAGGATGGGATTACTGAAATTATATTATATATATAACTTTATATTTCTAAATTAATAATATTATATATATATATTCAAATATTACATTTTCTTTCTTTCTTTCATTATGATAATAAAAACATATACAATGTTCATGCGTACATACGTCTTACCATCTCCATGAACGGTTTATTCCCTTTGATAATTATATATTTCTTATATTATTAAACAAAATATATAATATATATAAATTATATTTAAACAATTATTACAATATATAATCAGGTTATATGTATAATGAAAAAATATATAACCAATTAAGTCACATGCGAAGAACAATGTAGATATTACTTGAAGTGAAACCTTAACCAAGGATTGTTAAAAATAATTTAATGTAATGTCTTAATCAGACCATGTATAGAATCAGATATAGTAATATGGTTTTTTATAATATTTATAAGAAAGTTTATATTTACTATATAGTTGGTTTGAATGAGTTTAATTAGAGTCATGATATATGGTAATAGGATTTCTTCCCATTTTTTATTTCATTGAGATACATGCATATTCACCACTAACATATTTTTTCAAGTGTATATAATATTTAAAAATTTATTCTATTCATATTATAACTAAATATATTAGTATCTACCTAACCATATTATGAAATTTCTATCTTGGGTATTATGTTTCAAAAGATACCAAATAGGTAAAATAGTTTTTTCTCAATTTTCTTTCTTTGAGACTCATGTTATGTTATGCACCTAAATTCGTTTTGAGGTGCATATAATTAAATTTTAAATATTATACTCGGAATTTCATTATTTTCGTGATATTTTATGTTTCATATAATTATATTTTCTTAATTTTATATTATGATCCAATGTAACCATGTTGTATGTGTTTATTGAAAAAATCTCATTACTTTTCAATATTGTTTAGGTTTATGATTCCTTTTATTAAATATTATGATCCAACTCCCAAAAACACTCTTGATTATACTTTTCATCAATTCATTCATGATATATACATGTATTTTTAGAATTTTACACTCTTTTTTACTTATGATTAATAAGAAAAAAATTTATGAAAAATATCATTGTATATATCTCTCCGCATGGAAAACAATTTTATTTCAAAAAAAATGTTTTCAAAAATCTGTAAAATAAAATTTTCAATTGATTCATGAAAATTGTTTTCAAAGAAATTTCAATTTTAATTTTTGTTTTATTTTTAATATCCCTTTATAATTTTTCAAATAAATTTTCAATGAAATTAATTTTTCAAATGATGTTATGTTTTAAATATCATTTTTAAGGATGAATCTATATATTCTGCAAGAAATATTTTTAAAATATCTTTTAAAATTATTTCAAATAAGTGATAGAATCTATTTTTGTTAAGCATGCCTTTTTGCGGAAAATATTCAATATTTCTATTCATATTAATTCTCTAAATGAATTTTGTTTACATCGTATAATGTCTATGAAACTCGTATCTCAGTCATGGGATATAGGATATTTAAGCCTGGTCCTTTCACATGTTTTTTTTTGATAATATGATCATGAGAATTATCTATCACAATAGGTTATGACATGATTATATTTTTATAATATCCATTTCATTTCACGGTTTTTGATACAATAATTTTTGATCTTGTGGAATATGTATGTATGATTTAATAATGATGGTAGTGACCTATATCTCTCTGAAATGAATTTGTTAATGATTTATATCTCATGATATTGGAAAGGATGGAATGAGAAATTAATTTTGTTCACTATAACATGGATCAAATTAAGAATGAACTCAGTTTAGTAATACAGGACTGGAATAGTTGGTGAACTCAGTTCAATAATGGACATTTCATACTAATATGGACATAGAATTAATTCCATGACTACTATGGAAATCATTATACATGGTTATAAAACTACCATAATTCGATGATTTATTCCTATGTTATGATTTTAAGGGTTATGTTCTTTATTATCTTATGATTATTGTCTTATGAACTACCATTATTTATGAAATATTTTATGTGTATGATCTTTGACATGAAATGTATGATCTTATAATTTCATGATCGTGTTCTTAAACCCTTATTCCAATGATTATGATTATCTATATCCTTTTTTCACCCTTACTCAACATATGATCTATCCACTTTTATGTTTCCATCCACATGTTAATCATGATTTGTATTCTGTTTGATGTGTTCAATTAGGGTTCTAGTTAATAATAACCATGTGGGATATTATGTATCTATTTTTAGTGCAAGTGTTTATTTTACATTATTCCAAAGTCACTAGAATAGTATGACCCTTGGTAATTTTATTGAATAATGTTTTTATAATTCAAAAAATTTATGTAATGTAAATTTATAAAAATGGACGGTCCTTATTTTTTATATTAAATAAAAGGTTTTTTTAACCATTGGAATATTAGATGAAAAAACCTTAGTGAGAATCATAAATACTTGTATGTAGATATGTTTAAGGATATGTTTAGGTATTGGAAAATGTATTGGAATTTTGGTAATTTTTAGAGTGTGTTTTCCCCTACTAATACATCCCTGTATGGATACTAAAATTGGATATTGATCCGGAATATATGCACCTATGGGTAACAAATCCTACAAAATGTTATGGTTGTGATTCGGGGTAATCTTAAATGCAACAACAAACCTTGCTACACACATATTTTTACACTCAAATGGGATATGATTTCAGAATTCTCATACACAATAATGTCCATCAAGAAGGATTTAAATAGATTTTTTCTATGAATAACCTAGGATAAACCTATAGTGTCAGTTATTATAGATGGTTTCATAATTTATACATCACATACATGGATGTTCATGATTATTTGTTTCCTAAATTTGATAAATGTATTTTACTCTTTGATTTTTGATTATTAAATGGCTCTAACCTGAAGGAATTGATTTAATGGTGACTACAATAGAAAATGCAACAATTGTACTCATGAGAAACCAAATGCAATGGGTGTTGGAATTAAAAACCTCATTGTTCTGATCAAAAAACATTATCAATATATAAATCATATTGGAATTCCAAATGAGAAAATGAGTGCACAACATTATATTTATTCATTCATGAAGAAATATTTACATTAATTAAGAGGGTGTTATGATCTACTTATCGCTGAAAAATTGATCTGTACTACAGAAAATATATTCTCTATTCTATAGTGGTTGAATAATGATAAGGTCATTCTGGTCATCAATAAGTTAAAAGGATTTGTAGACCAAAGGTGGACACTAATAAAGAATATGAGGCAGCAAGATGATATTTAATCCATGTAATATTACCACATGAAGAAATTGTTTTTCAAAAATTACATTCCTCAGATTCATAGTACCATGATGATGAAAGAGTTCCTCAAGTCGATGAAAATGGATAGTGAATCTGTCGATACCTATGAGGCCAATTTATTGAGACATGCAAGGTATGATTTAGGAATTATCATCTAACCCAAATGTAGAGTTTATAGGTTCTTTAGTGGAATAAATCCAAGTACCTAAATGGAGTTGGACATGAGATATTGTAGAAGAAATGAGGCGGTTGTTTGTTATGCTATCAAAATTGAAATGGAGGTTATAGTCACGTATCAAACTCATGGTTTTGACAAGAATTGGAAGATGAGGTTTAATGGAAAATATATAAACCATAATGAAAGGAATATGATGATTATTTTATTCTCTATGTGTGTGAATAAGCATAGTGGAAATTTCATTAAGCGGTTTAATAAATGATTTATGTGTGGATGGGAATTTCATTGGGAATTTTATTTTCTATGTAATGGTAACATGTTATCTAACATAGTGAAGGAGGAAAAAGTAACACAAAGTAAACCTCCAATGATTCAATGCTACATGTTTAAGGAGAATGATAATTATGCTAACCACTACCATAATCCAAGGGCTAGTGATGATGATCAATGTAAAAAAATCTTAAAGTGAGGGATAAGGGGAAATACCATGCAATGAATATTTCTGATGAGGTGTGTGATAAAGATGTGAAAAACGTAACCATACCATCCACTCTTGAACTTCTAATATTATATTTTATTCTATATCTACCCACTCTTTAATATGTAAATAATTTTTTAAAGGTGTTTCGTTTCCACCAAAACAGTTAGTTCTATAATTAGTAGTTCAAACCACTAATGATACAATGATTTCATCTAAAGTCTATGATACCTATCCAGTTGATGTTTGTGGGAATATTTTTCCTGATTATCTTTTCATTTTTCATTTGGTTGATTTTGATGTCATGATAGGAATGAATTTGATTTCTCTATAAAAATCAAATATCATATTAGAAGTAAGGGAAGTTATGTTTGATACATCAAACCCTCATATGATCTTCCATTATTGTAACGATATGTGTGAACTTCTGGTAGATATTATATCCATTTCAAGAACCTTAATTCCCATCAAAAATGGTTTTTTATCTCAAATGGATTGGGAGAAAATTGAGATCAATTATATGATTATTGTATGGGATTTTTTGGATGTCTTCCATGTAGAGTTTCTTACCCTTCCACCAAGATGATAAATTTACTTCTCAATAGTACTCATACCTGATTCCACACCAAATTCAAAGACTCCTTATATAATTTATAGGGACATCGATTTTAAAATATTAACATTACATAACTTTTTAAGAATACTTACACATTATACAAATAGAATACCAAAGAACTTAAATGTTCTAGCACCTTTGGAAACATGGAAACATACCAATTATACATAAATGAACTAAATAATCTCCAATTATGTTCTTCATGACTACCACCTTTTTTATAGACATCATACATGGTATATATAATCATAAACTGGGAGAAAGAAACATTAATGGGGTTATCTGAGATGCTCAGTAAGAGTAATCAAGGTATACATATAAGCATAAAATTGAGTATAATGATATGAGAACGTGATTATGAATATCTGAATATCATTCCCTGTATATCAAATATCATAACACAAATCATGTCATGAATAATGGTAGTCCATTGGAAATAACTCATAATTAAATAAAGAGCATAATCCATGAAAACATAACATAATAGTAAGATGTGGAAGTGTAGAAAACACATATGCATTTACTAATTTCTATAGTAGCCAAGAAATCACTGCCAAGACCATCTTAGTAGTGTAGGTACACTCCTTATACCATCATAGTTGCATGAGTTCACTCCACATACCATCATAGTTTTCTTGGTTAACACTCATGGTCATCATAGTAGTCAAGGTTCACTCCCAAGAGCATCATATTTTATCTCAGGAGATAAAAATCATTATCTGATGCAATAGAGAAAAATATAGGTCCCACCCATCTCATAATGAAATCATTCATTTTTGTTCAACATGATCATTCAAGATCATAACATAACAGAAAAATGAAACAGGTATCATAAAAATGTAAACATATCATAACATGTTGAAAGAGATAGGTTTCATAATTATTTCATCGAAAATATAACCCACGAAAGATTTAGTTCTCAAAAGCACAAAATATGTGAAAGAGAAATGGACCTCAAAAACACCATAGATTCAAAACATAATCCATTAAATGTAATAATATGATTGGATACATTGTATAATTTTAAGACAAATTCTTGAGTAACACCAATGGATCTTATCCTAGAAGGAAAATAATTTTTTAAGATCTTTTAAAAACAATTGTTGAGGACAATATCCTTTCTTTTTGAAAAATGATTTTTATAACATAAAACCATTTGAAACATAAACCCTATGAATAGAAGATAGTAAAATGGATATGTAATTACCCATAAATTTAGTTATAAGAATAATTGGATACAATCATGGGTATTATATAAACCATAAAAAGGGAAGGGAGTCAATCATAGCTTGTATCTCATAGAAATTAAAAGTGAGATTAAATGCCCTTAATTTGTCTCTTGATTATATTTATACATGAAAAATATTCTTATAAAATTAATATAAGATTATTTTACGACTTTTATAGAAGTATATTTTTATATCCAATACCACGTATAGATTTATTATGACCTTATCTTACCCTCTGGTAAATATTCATATTTTAAGGTTTAACTTTGGGTAATATTTGCTTTGTTCATCATATATGTCTTAATTTGTTTTATCAATGGTTGTTATGCATATATAATGATTCCAGAATATATATTATGATATAAATATAATTTATATCTATTATATATATATTTTAAAAATCTATATCATAAATATGTTTGAATTAGAATACACCGTTCATGGAGATGGAAAGTCGTACGTATGCATGAAAGATGTTTCTATTTCAATTGTCAAACATAAAGAATGTGTGTAAATGAAATTTCTATATATATGTATATATAATTATTACATTATCATGATCATATCATATATAACATATAATTTTACTATAACCTTGTTTAAAACATTCCATGTGTTGTGTGAATGAATCACATCTCTTTTAGGGGGAGATAGTCCATACTTTAGAAAACGGGATTATCATATTATCAACAAATGGAATGTTAAATGGAATGACTGGTAAAAATGATTAAGAAGCTTAAAGATTTTATAAATATAACATATGATATATATTAAAAGATCCTCCATCATAATATCCACAGTGATTAGTGGTAAAATAAAACTGAACAATAATCGATTTGTGAGTCAGTAGTTCACCATTCACAGAAATAGTATGCTCAACATCCATTAGATGGGGGTGTTTTTAAGTGAATGTTGAACATTGAGAATTAAAAAATCCATGTATAATAAGGATAAAATTGTTTTCAAACCATAAATGAATAAACAGAGTGGAGGGGTAGAGAATGGAAAATTAAGGAAATGAGCTTGAGAGAAGCCATTACCTCTTAATTAGGTAATTCCTTTTAGTTCATGCCAAAAGGCTTCCCTGAGACACCTTCACCAAGGTTAAGTATTTTAAGAGGAATGGAAGGATTTGGGGATGATAAATGGGATGGTTCTGTCCAATAAATAAGGCTTTATTGGTGCAAATCAAAGAGAAGGACATGTGCCCTTTTATAAGGGGGAAGGTCACTTTTGGATACTCCAAAACAATTAATTTATTATAAATTGATTTTGGATTTTATAATATCTTCGATTTTATTTATTAAAATATCCTCTCATAAAATTAATTTTTTACATGTTTAGGTCATAGAATTAACCTTATCTTTTGGCTTTAACATTCAGATAAACAATTTGACTCTTATCGTGAAAACATGTCTACATTACACTATAAGCATAATATAGTTTCTATAAAATGCCAAACAAACACTAACTAGGTCCTTAATGACATATAGAATACAATAAATGTTATTTTGAAGAACACTTTTTTAATAATTTTATATCATTTAATAAAATATAAATTATTTAAAAGTATCACTTTTGTGATTTTTGATACTGTTCAATATTTTCTTTTTTAAAAAATATCAAAAAACATGATAACTTCAATGAAACACTTAAAAAATTGCACTAACAGATTTTCATTACCTATAAAATTCATGTATGTGTTTAATTAGTAATATTATATTTATTATAAAATTTTTAATATAATTTATTTGATATCTCAATTAATTAAACAATCAAGAAATCATTATTGTAGAAGTCATTAGTTAAGTTATTATTTCAATAAAAATTAAAAATAAATTATCTAAATGAATTTAATATTTATATATTTCTAAAAAATAATTATTTAATAATTTATAATATATATTACCCAATATAGCAAATGATTAATTAATTATTTTTTTAATATGAAACTATTAAATATTATTTAAATAAAATATAATAAATTTCATCTTCCTACACATGTTCCTTAATGATGATTATGTATTTTAAATAATTATGTAGTAGGTCAAAAAACACATATCCAATGAAATTTGAATAAGTTTTAGGGAATTTTAATATCATTATAATATTATTTGTACTATTAATTACCAAATTTACATTTAACCTTTGTAAATAAATTTTAAAAGATACTATTCACAAAAAAAATATATTCATTACATTAGATCACATTTTCATCTTAATTTCAACCGTGTATTTCTATTTTTTGAAATCTAATTATCATAAGCGGTTAAATTATGTTTACTTCTAATATCAGAAATGTGGGTAGAAGGCGGGTAAAGTACTTATTCAAAAGTAAAAAAAATTTGTATCTAATTCTATTATACCAATTATTCTAATGAACTAAATTAGATTAATATATGAATTATTTATCTATTGTGAATTAAAAAAAATTATTTAAAAAATACATATACATTAGTGTCAAAAAAAATAAAATTATTAAAAGCACATTAAAAGAGATTCATTCTTGAAAACCATATTTTTATAAATAGATGGACATTAAAAAGAATCCTATATTTTTTTATCATAATTTTAAAAGAAGTTATTACTATCCATATAAAATTTTTCAATGGCTAGTTTGTAATTATCTCATTTATATAATAATAAAAGTAATGAATGTTTCATAGAAACTCATTGTTGTGTGTATAGTACACCATGTTGGTGTTGCATGAAATGTATACCAAGTCGATGTTGTGTGAAACATATGCAAAGTAGGTTCCATGTGAAAGGAATTATTGACTTAGAACAATGCAAGATATTAATGAAAGATTTAATTTATTTGAAAAAAGGACCATAAAAAATCAGGTTGTTACATTCTACAACCTATAAAATGAATTTCACACTTGAAATTCATCAAATTAGGTAAAAACAAATGAGGATAATTATGCTTTATTATATCCTTATTTTCACACGTAACTTTATCTAACAATTTATTTCTCCACCAAAATAAAACCATGTGAGATTTTTTGTTTAGTAGAGTTTTCTTTTATCAGTCAATAATTTCAACAGGTTTCTCCTCATAAGAAAGATCATGTTCCTACGGTATGACCTCTATGTTCAGTACATGTGAATGTTCTGGTATGAAATTCTTTATGATAGATAACTTAAACACATATAGAAAATGATATATATTTTTTGTAAGTTCCAATTAATAGGTTTGTTCCCCGTTACGATCCAGAATCTCATGATACTAATAAAACTAGGGCTTAGTTTCCCTTTCATCCTAATTCTCATAACTTTCTTCTAGTGTCAGGTTCATATAAACACTTTTCACAAACATAAAATTCTAGATAACATCGATGGGTATGAGAATAACTTTTCTATTGACTTTGAGATTTATTGATATGTTGTTTAATGATTATATCCTTCTTGACCATTTCTTAAGCAATTTCATGTCCCAATATATTTCATTCTCCAAACACATCCCAACATATTGGATCGTGATATTTATTCCCATAGAGTGACATATAAATTCTTTAGTAAAAGCTATTGTTGTAGGAAAACTCAACTATAGGAAGGTGTTTACTCCAAAATTATTTGAAATCTAGATAACATTATCTCAACATATCCTCAAGGGATTGAATTGTTATTTAATACTGAGAATATATCTGGGGAAAATAAGTAGTGTTGAAACTAAATTCTATATAATGTCATTTCTAAACGCTTTGCCAAATTTTTTTGGTAAACCTTAGATCTCGATTTGATACAATGAAATTTGGTACTCCATGCATCCTTACCACTTCCTTGACATATATCTTGGAAAGTTGACCAAGAGTGAATTCTCATATGATAGCAATGAATTGTGTTGACATAGTAAGGTTATCAAATACCACCCATATTTCATTAATCCTTTTATATTTTTAGGGTAGTCCAACGAAAAGAATCCATAGTTATGTTCTCCCATTTCCATTCTCATATAGGTAATGGCTGAAACATCCATTTTGACATTTTTATTTCATCCATAAATTGGTATCATGCCAAACACTGGGATAAAAACTCTATGATTTATCTCTTCATGTTATCCCACAAAAAGTATTCTTTAAAATACTTATACATCATCATACTTCCGTGATGAATAAAGAATAATGAACTATAAGCTTACTCTAACAGATCCTTCTTCAAATCTGGTATGGATGGAACACATACTCGGTTCCGAAATCTCATCATTCCGTCTTAATTAATGTTATTCTCAAGAACAATAATGACCATATTTTACCAGTCTTCATCTAACTTCTATTCGACCTTAATAATCACATGTATAGATAGTTTAATATTCATTTCAAAAAAAATAAGATATTTATCCTTCATTCAATATTTTTGGGTCTGTTATTTTCACAATCATGAATATTTGATCTTTTTTTGTCCTCATAATGGATAAGATAGAATGATCTTTCCAACTCAAAGCATATGTCACATTATTGGATTTCCCATGGTTGTAATTTAGTGAGAATTCTTAATCCATTGTCAAGTCTAACCATCTTCTATGATTCATGTTAAAATATTTTTATGTGAATTTATATTTAGGTATTTTGTGATCAGTATATTAATCAAACTATTCTAAATAATGATAATGCCTCTATATCATTTGTGCAAAAACTACCATTGCTAACTACAAATCATTAGTTGGGTAATTTTTCTAATTAATCGTCAACTATCATGAGGCATATGCTATAACCATGTTATTTTACATAATAAACCATCCAAATTCATTCATGGATGCATCCCTATAGATTACAAACCTATCTCCTTTATAAGGTAATGTAGTCAAAGGTTCACTGACCAACATTCTCTTTAGTTCCTTGAAATTTTCCCAACATTCATATATTATATTATCATGACACCCATCGTAGTTAACATGGATAGAGGAATATATATTCATGAAAAATTATCCACACACCATATATTATATCCATATAAACCAAGAAAGCTCTGGATCTCAGTCATCGGGTTGGTCTAGGACAGCTTATAATAGCCTCCATCATTGATGGATCTACTTCTACACCATCTCTTGAGATTATTTTACTCAAAAATGATTCTTCGTGCAGCCAAAATTTACACTTTATAAATTTTTCATCTAAAATCTCCTTTCCATTGGTTTTGTGGTACAATTACGAATTTGATTTCATGATCTTTGAATATATAATAATATCTTCTCTAAAGAATACAACAAACACATCATCGTAGTTTCTATATACTATACTCATAAAATCCATGAAGATATCATGACCATTAGTAAGAAAAAAATGAAATCACTATATATTGTTAATTTCTATAACTTGTATGGAATGTAATATTTTGTATGTTTTCATTCTTGACCCTCAATTTAAGGATATCCAAAATGAATGTCTATCTAGGAATGGTATTGGTCTCTACGTAGTTGATTAAAAAATTCCTCAATATAGGGAAGATTATACATATTCTTGATTGTGATAATTTTCATCTCTTGATAATCAGTGGTGAGTCGCATTGATCTATATTTCTTTTTCACATGTGAACTGGTGCTCCCCAAGGTGACACACATGGCCGAATGAATCACCTATCAAGGTTTTCTTGGATTATCTACGTCAATTCATAGAACTCAATATGGTCCATTCTATAATGATTTTTGGAAATTGGTGTGGAACCAGGTATTTGTTTTATTGATAAATCAACTTCATGTATTTGTGGAAGATTTGGAAACGCTTCCGGAAAAAAATACATAATGTCTCAAACAACAGTCATATCATCGATGTCGATCTTCTCCCCAACCATTTGAGATAGTGAACCCTTTTGAATGGAAATTAAGACCCATAAATTTGTTGAAATATCTTTAGGTAATTCAAACTTATTATCAAATTTATTGATAATCATTACAATGTTTGAAATATCAAATGTAACATCTCTTCCATAAAAATTGATGTGGGATTTATGAATTGAAATACAATCTATACCTAATATGACATCAAATTAGACCAAACAAATAATGAAAATATTTACAGGAAGCACATTCCCACAAACATCAATCGGAGTTGAATCATAGACTTGAGATGCAATCCACATACAATTATTGGTTTTCAAAACTAATTCAATATCTAGCTATTTTTTTGAATCCTAACACGCTGAGGAAATTATTTAGAATTGAAAGAGTGGGTAGATCAAGATTCAAATATGAAATTAGCAGTTCTAGAGTGGATGGTATGTGTATCTTTCATGAAGTCATTATCACTCACCTCATCAAAAATATAAATTACATGATAATTCACACATTCCTTTGGATTAATAGGTTACAGACATCAATCATCTTGACCAGAAACTCGTTTCATGTATTGGTTAGTATAATTCAAATTCTCCATACACTTATAGAAATGAATTATGGGGGACACATTCTGCAACACTTTTTAATATTCATAAAATAGGTAACATCATCCTATAACATCAAAAATCAGTTTCTTAGTGACCTTCCTTTCTATACATACAAAATTTAATACACCCCTTGCTAGAATTTTCTCCTTGTTTCTTTACTACACATAAAATATAATGGAATGTTCTTCTTCTTTTCTCTATGGATTTTAGTGTTTTCTTTAAACTCTGTCTTCCTCTTATTATCAAATCATAGAGATTAATATGTAACTCCCACCACCATTTAATAATTGTTTGAACATGTCGCTATCTCTTCATAGATACTAATGTATCTTAAGGCCAACTCCTTTCTAAGACATCTCTTAAAGCCACCATATAACTTATCAATATTAAAATCTTGTTGGATGATAAAATCTGAAGCATTCCTTGAATGTATTGTGAAATTAGAATCATAGGTACAATCGTATTCTTCATCCCATTGCATCATCTCATGGAACTCATTCTCCATCATGTTAAAAATAATCTATATAAAGTACCTATTGAGAAATATGATCTTGAACTCATCTCAATCCATGGATTCAATCTCATTTTTCTACCTCATATTCTTGATTAGAGTCCGCCACTTTTTTTCATCACCTTCTAACTTATAAAATTCTAAAATGATTTTATAATTCTTCTAACACTAAAAAATGGAGAATATATTTTCATTACTATTCATCATTTGTTCAGAAACAAATGGATCATAAGACCCTCTGAATTGAGGTGGGAATTTCACAATAAAATACTCAATAGAGTACTGTTTCCTCTACTCATTTGAATGTCCACCATGATTCATAGCATGAGTAAGCATTGTGAGCATAGAAATTAGTTTTTTAATTATAGATCCTATTAAATTTGGTTTTATAGGGGGAAAATCATTGCATTGTCCGTTGTAATCCCCATTAATGTGGCCCCTTCATGTTCTATCCATTAACTAAAACCAAATGCACAATGTAAAAATAGTAATCATAACAATAAACCACATAAATATGAAAAATAACTTCTAGGTTGAATAATTTATGACACCATAATTAATCTATGACAGCAATTTTTTATACTAGGTTATTCATAGCTAAATTATATTTAATTCCTTCATAATGGTTCATGAATATTTTATTAATTCTCAATGTATATCCACTAGGAGTGTCAAATTAGGTTGGTTTCAAGGCCTTTTGTTATGTTACAGATTATCCTATCTCAGGCTTAGAACTACTTGTCAGAGTTGTTACCCCAAGTAATTATATACAAGAGCTACATCCACTTTTAATATCCAGACAGGGATGTATTTCTAGGAAACCACTCACTCTATCCACACCGAATTTCCAGTATGATTTCATATACTTTTCCTTACCCTTAGACTTATCATTAGGAAAGCCCTTATGGTTATCACTATGGTATTCTCATCCTAGCTTCCAAAGGATATCTATAATTTTTCTCAAAAAAATTTATAGAGAACCTCTCTTTTCAAACATTAACAATACATATTATTTTTATAGTACATAAAAATTATACTAATAGACCCTCAAAGACCATAATTTGTCTGGTGCCTTCGGAAACATGGATACATAACACTGTTAAATAAATTAACTACATAATCTCCCACAAGATTCTTCATTAAATGAATAATTCTTAGATACATTAATAATTTTACATATCATCATATCTTGGGGGAAAGGAACATAAAAGGGGTGAGATTAGATTCTACGTAATGGTAAACAAGAAAGACATAAAATCCTAAACATGACTATATTTGAATTAGAATGTTATCATAGAAATAGAAGATCATATCATTTATATAAAATACCATAATTGAAATCAGGGAACAATGACTGTCAATTCGTAAGACATAATTACTAATTAAATAATTAGCATAAGACATGATAACATAACATAGGAGTAAGACATGAAAGTGTGGAAAACACATAAACATATACTCATTTCCATAGTAACCAAGGCATTTCTTCCATGTTCATCTTTGTAGTTTGGGTTCACTCCATCTATCATCTTAGTATCATGAGTTCACTCCTCATACTATCTTATTAGTTAGGGTTAACTCCCATGGACATCTTACTAGTAAAGTTTCAATTCTAAGGCCATATTTGTTTATCTCATGAGATATAAATCATTATCCCATACATTGGAGGATGATATAGGTCCCACATATCTCATAATGAATTTATAATTACAAGTTCCAAAAGATAATTAAAAATCATAACATACTCCATAAAATAAAATGGTTATCATGAACATGTAAATATATCATATCCAAAAGAAATATAGATGTTGCATAATTATATCATTATAAACATAACTCGTTATAGAAGGGGGTATTGAAATCATATAACACAGGAAAGAGAAATGGAATTTATAAACATCATTCCATAAAAACATATTCCATTCAGAGAGTGAATATTAATGGAAACATTGAATAATTTCCAAAAGTGAAATAGAATCATTTAGGGATGTTATCTTATATGAAAAATAATTTTGAAAGGATTTTATAATATTTCCTGAGGAAAAAATGATATCTTATTTGAAAAATGATATTTATAACATAAAATCGTATAATCATAATCCCAATGAATTAAATATAATAACATCAATATTTAACAACCTATACATTTAATTTTAATTATAAATGGATATAATAATGGGTAGTAAATGCACCATACAATAGGAAAGGGTGGAGAACATATCTTATATCTCACAGGAATTAAAAGTGAGATTAAATCACCTTACCTTGTGTCATGATTATCTATATACTCAAACAATATTATTGTATAATAAATATAAATTTAGTATAAATATATTAAATACAAAAATTCTTATATCTAATACCATTTTTAGTTTTATTATGATTTTATATTACTTACATGTTAACGATACAATGTTATGGTTTTACTATGTTCTTCGCATGTGTCTAAAATTTTTATAACATTGGTCCTTATAATTATATAACATTCCAGAATGTATATCATGAGACAAGTATCATATATAGCAGTTATATTTGTGTTTTAACAATCTAGAGAATAAATCTGTATGAAATAGAATACACTGTTCACGGAGATAGTAAGTCGTACGTATTCATGAATGTCTTTTCCATTTCAATTATCATATGGAAAGAAGGTATATAAATGAAAAATTTATGTGTGTGTGTATATATATATATTATTCCACATTAATTATTATATATTATATATCATATAATTTCACTAAAACCATCCTTAATATATTCCATGGAGAGTGTGAATGAATCACATCGCTTTGAGGGGGCGGCAGTCCACACTTCCTCAAAAAAGATTATCGTATCAACAACAAATATAAAGTAAAAATGTATGAGTTATAAAAAGGGATTAGGAAGATTGAAGACATAATAAATAATATATATATATATATATATAAACTCAGTATCCATCATTATGGCCTCCATGATTGGTTTTAAAAAAATTAACAATCACCATTTCATGAGGTAGTAGTTCACAATAAAATGAAACAGTATGCTCATTATCCATTAGATGGGGATGTGTCAAATTGTAGGATAAACCCTGAGTAAAAAAAGAATCTTATAATAATGAGTAAACAGGTTTCCTCATACCATAGTTAAATAAATAATGTGTAGGGGTGGATAATTAAAAAACAATGATGCTTGATATATTATATTACGGTTTAATCTGGCAATTCTTTTTGGTTTGTGCCAAAAGGATTCCTTGAGTTTCTTTATACAAAATTGAAAGAGTATTTGGAGGAATTTAGGGAATTTGAAATGAGAAATGGTCTAGATTTGGCTGAGGAAAATGGATATTGAGGTGTGAATTAAAGACAAAGACATGAAACCATTTATAAGGGGAGGAGGGTCATTTTTTATGCACCAATACTATTAATTTATTATTAATTGATTTTTAATTTAAATTATCTCTAAAGTGTGTTATTCAGATGTTGTTATGATTATGGGTCTAAATAATCTCGAAAATTTAATTTTACACACGTTTACATTATATAATTAACCTTATCATTTGTATTTAACCGTTAGTTAAACAATTTAACTCTTACTATGACAACCTTTCCTTTTAATCTATATTGAGATCATTGTTATAATAAAATTCCAAACGAACACCAAATGGATAATTAATAAGATATTAAAATCAACCCAAGTTAATTTCCATAATCTTATATTTTTATGAATTTAAAACATCTAATAAAATATTAATTATTTTAATATATCATATATGACAATTTTAATAATATTCAAAAATATTTTAAAAAATATCCATCCAACAAGATAACATCAAATAAATACTTCAAAAATTTAAAGAATAATTCTATGTTATTTATAAATTTTTTTATGTCATTATTATTCAAATTATATTTATTTTAATATTTTTAATATAATTTTTTTGATATTTCAATTAACTAAACAAATTAATCCATCATTATTGTAAAATAGGTTAATTAACTTATTTATACCATAAAAATTTTAAATTTATTATCATAAAAAAATATAAATTTCATATATTTATATTAAATAATTATAGTCTAATTTATCTTTTTTATAACAAAACATAAAAAAAATATTTTTATTAATATTCAAATATGACCCTTCTAACTCTTATTTAAATAAAATATAATAAATGTCTTAATCTAACACAAGTGGCATAAATAGGACCTTAATTTTTTCCTCAGTTTGATTTTGGTCTAAACCCACATGTCTAATGAAATTAGCACATATGCTTGGATAATTTTATATTAATATAATAGTTTTTATACATTTCATTACTCTATTTACCTTTAACGGGGGACAATAAAATTTAATAGTTACTATTCACATAAAATTATTTTTATCCTATTATATCACATTTTCATCATGATTAAAAATATGTATATCCATTTTTTGAAATTAAGTTCACAGAAGTGATAAAATTTCATTTACGTCTAATCCCAAAAATGTGGCTAGATGGCGGGTAAAAGGAATGGTCAAAAGATAAATAATTTTTATTATTAAATTATATCATTAAAATGATTGCAATGGCCTAAATTGGATTAATATATGTACTATTTAACTATTATTACAAAAAAATAAAATTAATGTATAAATTATTATTTAAATGAATAAGTCATTTTTGAACTACTACACAATATTTTTCATAATTCATCAAAATTAAAATCTCTTCCGAAGAAGACCCAAAATTAACCCTATGATAATTTCATTACTCTGAATTAAAAAATTTATTTTCATTTTACCAAAATAAAGTCTCATGAGTTTCTAAAAATATATTTATTTAAATAATATTAAAAATGTTTCACTTGAGAAAATAATATTTTAAAACATATAAGGATTTTAACAAGAATAATATCATTTATAAAAATAAAACTTTTGATAATGAAAGATAATATTTTTGGTAAAATCCTTGTATGTAGTAAAATATAATTTTCTCAAATGAATTACTTATAATATCATTATGTGAAAAATTTTAAAATTAATTTTAGACACATTTAGATATTTAATTTTATAATTTTTTTTTTGAATTTATATTCTGAAATTTATCTTTCAGTGATATTTTTGGAATTTTTTAGAGAATTTCCATTTATGGATTAATTGTGAAAAATATGGAATTTTAATTCTAAACAGTATTTTTATGTAATTTTTTATAAGCGTCAATTATATTTTTTATTTTATTGAATATTTAATTATTTACTATTTTAAAAAATATATATAATTAATTAACTGGAAATATTTTCACATTTAAATAATATATAAAAACATAACAAACTGTTGGATGTTTTTTCTTTCAAACCCGTAATGTCGTCCCATCAACCGGATTATTTTAAAATTAATTTCTACCATTTCTGTTATTATAATTTTAATAAATTCATTTCCTATTTTTAATATTACTAATTTCTAATTTCTAATAAGTTTAACTTACTTTTTGATAAAAAAATATTAGGGAAATTATTTAAAATTGATTACATTGACTAAAATAAAATTGTTCTTAACTATGGACTAGCCCATAAATTTAAGAACAAAAAAGTTCTTGAAACTTATCTAAAACCCATATTCTGGCTATATTGATAACCTATAATATATTTTTTCTACTTTTTACCATTTTTTTATTTACTTGCAACATGAATAACGTGGGTCGAAATATCTCTTCAAATTTTTACAAGAGTGACACTCATCATCAATTATAAAACTATTTCCATTCCTCCCACATCCTCACACCCCTCAATAATAGTGTATCACCCATAATATACTCAAATAATGTAAAAAAATTCATACCTTCATTTTATAATCAACCCCTTTGTCATAAATAAATCCATGTATACCTTTTTCCACAAACTAAAAGGAGTTACCCGATTAAGAGGAAACGACTTCTCACAAGATCCATTATTTTATTTTCATTCTCCACCCTGTATAATTTCATTATTCCTTGATTTTATAAAAAAATATTTTAAATATAATATAATGTTGTTATTCTATTAATTCTGCCAACACAGAGACACAATTCCATCTAATGTGTAACGAATTTATTGTTTACGTGTTTCATACACCATTTCCTCACTAAATAATGAATTTATATTTTTCTTTGTCCGCATCTCATGGTGGAAATTATGATTGAAACAACAGTCATATATGTCAGATATTATATTTATTATTAATTTAGTCTTATTTATTCCTTCAATAGCACAAATCATTTTTTGTTTCATTCAGTGTAAATATGATAATTTCGTATGTGGAAGTCTGGACTACCGCCCTATCATAGCGATGTGATTCATTCACACACAACTTTAAATGTATGAAGGATGGTTTATTAAAAAATATATGATATATGATATATATATATATATAATTACATATATAATTTAATGATATTATATTTATACTGATATTTCAGTTTCTTTCTTTATTTCAATACAAAAATAAAAATAGAAACCACATTCTAGCGTATGTAAGGCTTACCATCCCCATGAATGGTGTATTCCATGTCAAAACTATACATTATATAGATTATTATATTAAAAATATACTATATATACATTATATTCATATCATTTTATTTATTATTTAATTATTATATATGTATGACAACCAAATATATAACCAATTAAGACAAATGTGAAGAATAAAGAGTATATTACCCGATGTGAAACCATAACTATGGATTGTTAAAAATTGTGTAACATAAAGTTATAATAAAACCATAAATGGTATTATATATAAGAATATTTTTATTAAAAATATTTATAATAAATTTATATATATTATACTGGTGTTTTGAATGAGTATGACGAGAGTCAAGACACATGCATTTCACCTCAATTTTTATTTCCATGAGATACATGCTTTATTCACCATACATACATTTTGTGTGGTGTATATAAATTAATTGGATTTATTATATGTTTATCATACTAATATTTATGTGTATATTCATTTCCATTATTTTAAAATTATATTATGGAGTTTCTGTTCCAAAATATACCAAATTTGTAAAATTGTTTTGTCTCAAATTTTCTTCTTTGAGACTCAAGTTTTGAAATGGACATATATTATTTTCAAGGTGAATTCACATCCATTGTACATGTTATGTAATGAATAAAAATATTATAATTATTTTTGATACTTCATGTAATTTCTTTTTCTATATATGGATATTATGATCCCATGTTACCACATTATAAGAGTTTATTGAAACAATCTTGTCACTTTTCCAAATTGATTATGTTTATGCTTCCATTGATGAAATATTATAATACATCTCTCAAGATAAATAATGAGTTTACTTATGATCTCTTTAATCAATATATTTCCACGTATTATTTCCATTTTCCAACTTTTTTTTAATTATGATAATTATGTATAAAAATTTAAAAACTATTTGATCATATGTCTCTCTTCCAGCGACACGTGTATACTTTATAAAATCATGTTTTCAATAATGATTTTAATAATATTTTCTAAAATCATGTTTTCATTTGGTCAATGAATATAATTTTCAAAATCATGAATATTGAATCTTTTTTATCTTCATAAGGTAAAAGATAGAATGATCTTTTCCACTCAATGCATCGGTCACACTGTAGGATTTCCCATGGTGGTAATGTATTGAGAATTCATAATCCATTATCAACTCTATAAATCATCTATGGTTCATGTTAAAATCCTTCTGTAAGAATATATATTTACATCTTTTGGGATCATTATATACATAAGGATTTCCAAAATAATGATAACACCTCTATATCTTTAGTGCAAAAAACACCACAGATAACTCCAAATCATTAGTTGGGTAATTTTTTTAATGAATATTTAAATATCCTCATGCATAGGTTATAACCATTTTATTTTCAACATTAACAAGTCCCAATCCATTGGTGAATGAATCTCTATAGATTACAAATCCTTCTCCACTATAAGGTTATGCCATTATAGGTTCACTGACCAACATTATCATTAGTTCCATGTTGTTTTCCCCACATTCATCTATCCAGAGGATCCTGACACCCTTCTAAGTTAACATAGACAAAAGATTATATATTCATGATAAATTCTCCACACAGCATAGATAAAGTCCATCTAAACCATGAAATATTTGGATCTTAGTCACCGAGTTGGTCTAGGCCTACTTTCAACACCCTCCTTCTTAGATGGTTCTACTTCTACACCATCTCTTGAGATTATTTGACCAAAAAATGAATCTATTTGTAGACTAAATTTATAATTTTAAATTTTTTCATAAAACATATCCTTCCATAGGTTCTGTAGTACAATTCTGAACTGCTATTCATGCTCTTTGAATAGAAAACAATATCTTCTATAAATACAACAACTAATATATCTGGGTATTCTCTAATGTATATATTCATTAAATACACTAAGATAGTAGGGGAACTACTCATGAAAAAATACATCACTGTATATTAAAAATTTCTATAACTTGTATGGAATGTATTATTTGGTATATATTACTTCATGACCCTTAATTTAATGATATCCAAAATGATTTAAAATCTAGGAAAGGTATTTTTCTCCACACAGTCGAACAAACAACTCATCAATACAGGGAAGAAGATTCATATTCATGATTGTGATCTTTTTCAACTCCTAATAAACATTTAAGAGACACATTGATCTATCATTCTTTTTCAAAAAAGAATTGGTTCTCCCCAAGGTGACCCACATGGGTGAATGAATCCCTTATCATGGTTTTCTTGGAGTTTTTCTTCATTTCAAAGAACTCAAAAGGGTAAATTCAATATGGATTTTATGAAATTAGTGTGGAACCAGGTTTGTGTTCTATTATATTTGTGGATTCTCATAGCAGTGTTTGAAATATCAAATGTAACTTCTCATCCTTGACAATTGATGTGGGATTTATGGAGAGAAATAAAATCCATGCCTAATATGACATCAAATTCGACCAAGGAAAGAATGAAATGATTTGCAGGAAGCACATTCCCACAAACATCAATCGGAGTCGAATCATAGACTTGAGATGAAATCAACATACGATTATAATTATTCACTACTATTTAAACATCTAACTATTTTGGGGTAATACTAACACCCTATGAAAATTCAATATATTTTAAAGAGAGGATAGATCCTGAATTGATATGACATTAGAAGTTATAGAGTGGATGGTATTTGTACCATTCATCACATCATTATCACTCCCCACATCAAAAATAGTGAATACATGATATTTACCTTTTTACCTTGGATTAAGAGGTTACTAACATCATTAATCATGCCCAGTAATTGGTTTTGGGTAATGGTTAGAATAATTCCCATTCTCCTTACACTTGTAACACTGAATTATGGGGCATTCATTCTGTGACACTTTTTTATACTCATTAAATATGTAACATCTTCCCTTCACTTCATAAGTCAATTTCTTGGTGACCTTCCATTCCATACTTAAAATATTCATTAGGTCCCTTAATAGAATTTCCACCATGTTCCTTACATCACATAGAGCATAACGGAATGTTTATCTTCAATTATCCATTGATTTTAGATTTTCCTTTGAAATCTATCTTCCACTTCTTATCAAATTCTGGAGATTGATATGGGACTCCCACCACAATTTCATCAATGTTTTCACATGGTAATGTCTCTTAATATATTCTAATGAATCTTAAGACCATCTCCCTTCTAAGACTTCTCATGAAACCATCGTTGAACCTATCAATATTTTTATTCCAGTTGGATAATAATTCTGGATGCGTACCTTGAATGTGTTATGAAATTATCCTCATAGGTACCAACATATTCTACATCCCATTACATAATCTCAAGGAATTTATTCTCCATCATGGTATAAATAATCTGAATAATTACTTATTGAAAAATATGTTCTTGATCTCATCTCATGCCATGGAATCAATCTCAATTTTCTGCCTCATATTCTAGAATATAGTCCACCTTTGAATGGATTCACCTTCTAACCGATAAAATTCTTGAATGATTTTATAATTCCTCAAACGCTGAAACATGAATATTATATTTTCATTAGTACTGATCCATCATTCCACCGAAAATTTATTAGAAGACCCTCAAAATTTATGTGGGAATTTCCTCATGAAATACTCAATATAATTTTATTCCCTCTAATCAGGGATGTACACCATGATTCATAGCTTGAGAATGAATTGTGAGAATATCAATTTTGATTTTCATTCAAGATTCCATTGAATGTAGTTTCATAGGAGGATATTCATTGCATTGTACATTTTAATCACCATTAATGTGGTCCCTTCAAGTTCTACCCATTAACAAAAACCAATAGAATGAAGTAAAAAATAGTTATCATAATGAGGAACCACTGAAACCTGAAAAATAACTTATAGGTTTTATAACTTATGTCCCCTTCCATAATATACGATACAATATTTTTACCTTAGGTTATTCATAGCCAACATATATTTAAATCCATCCTAATGTGTCATGAAGTGTTTATAAATTATCAATGTATATCCCCTAGGAGATTAAAATCAGGTATGTAGCAAGCACTTTTTTTGTACTAGATTAGCATTAGTCTAGCTCAGAATAGCTTGTTAGAGTTCTTACCCTAGGTACATTTATAACAGGGCCACATCCACTAGTAGTATCTAGGTAGGGATGAATTTCTAGAAAATTACTCACTCTATCCTCAAAAAAATCCAAGAAGTATCCTATACTTTTCCATACGCTGAGATTTATCCTTAGTCATGCCCTTATGGTTTTCAATAAGGTATTATCATCATAGATAAAAAAGGTTAACTATAATTTTTATTAGATAATATCTATAGTGAACATCTCTTTTCAAACAATACAAGTTTATATCTTTTTTAGAGTACATAATAATTATACAAATAGACCCTCAAAGACCATAATTGGTCTAGTGCCTTTAGAAACATGGAATCATAACACTGTAAAATAAATGATCAACATAATCTCCCAAAAGATTCATCATTACATGAACACTTCATACAAATATTAATTATACTACATATCATCATAACATGGCAGAAAGAAACATTAAAGGTGTGAGATTAGATGCTCAGTAAGTGTAAACAAGGAAGATATATAAGCCTAGACATGAATATAAGGGCATGAGAATATGATCTTAGAAATAGAAGATCATTCCATTCATAAAAAAATATCATAAAGGAAATCATGGAATATCAATTGAATGTTCATAGGAGATAATACCTAATTAAATAAAGAGAATAAGACATGAAAACATAACATAGGAGTCAGACGTGGAAGTGTGGAGAACACATAAACATATACTCATTTTCATAATATCCAAGGCATTGCTTCCATGTCCATATTAGTAGTATGGGGTCACTTCCTAAACCATATTAGTATAGTTAGTTTAATCTTCATACTATCTTAGAAGTCTTGGTTCAGTCCCATGGAGATCTTATTAGTCAAGGTTCACTTCTAAGACCATCATAGTTTATCTCATTAGATATAAATCTTTACCCAATAAATTTGAGGGAGATATAGGTCCCACCTATTTCATAATGAAATTATTCATACATGTTCCAAACGTTAATTATAAATCATTACATACCACCTAAACTAAAACAGGTATCATAAATATGTAATTATATCATAACATATAGAAATAGGGAGGTTTTCATTATTATTTCATTACAAACATAACTTGTGAATGAAGGGGGTTTCAAAATCATATAACCCATGAAAGACAAATGGGATTCATAAAAATTATGCAATAAAAACATAATACATTTAGAGAGTGAATATAAAAGGAAACATTGAATAATTTCCCCAAAAAGTGTTAGTAACACCAAGGGAATTATCTTAGATAAATAATAATTTTGATAGGTCCTTTTAAAATATTTCATGAGGAAAATATCATTTCTTCTTTGAAAAACTATAGTTATAACATAAAATCATATAATCTTAAACCCAATGAAATAAATTTCATAAAATGGATATGTAAATACCCATAAATTTAATTTTAATAATAATTGGATACAACAATGGGTTGTGCGTACACTATACAAAAGGAATAGGTGTATAACCTAGGTTATATGTCATAGAAATTAAAAGTGAGAGGAAATCTCCTTAACTTGAAAAATGATTCAAATTTTACTCAAACCCTATTCCTGTATAATAAATATATGTTTATTATAAATATTTTGAAAAATAAAATTATTATACCTATTACCATGTTTAGTTTTATTTTGACCATATATTACTTGTAAATTATAATATGTTATGGTTTTACTTTGGTCTCCACATGTGTCTAAATTTTTTATATCGTTGGTCCTAATACTAATATAATATTACATAATGTATATCATGAGATTAGTATCATGTATATCTAGTATATTTGTATTTTAAAAATATTTAGAATATATATGTACGGAATAAAATACACTATTCATCGATTTGGTTAGTTGTACGTATACATGAATGCTTTTTCTATTTCAATTATCGTAAGGAAAAAAGGTATATAAATGATATATTTATGTATATATATAAATATATTATTATTCCATATTAATTATTATATCATATATATCATGTAATTTCACTAAATCCATCCTTTAAATATTCCATTTGATGTGTGAACGAATCTCGTCGCTTTGAGGGGGCGGTAGTCCACACTTCCTCAAATGAGATTATACGATTACCAAAAAATAGAATGTAAAATTGTATGAGAAATAAAAATGGATTAGGAAGATTGAATAAAAAATAAATAATATATATATATATTCTTAGTATCCATCATTATGGCCACCATGATTGGTGGTAATAGAAAAATTAACAATCATCATTTCCTGAGGTGGTAGTTCACCATACAAAGAAACAATATGCTAAATATCCATTAGATGGGAGTGTTTCTAAGTGTAGGATGAACCCAGAGAAAAAAATAAGATTTTAATATTGATTATAATGGCGTTTTTATACCATAATAAAATAATGAGAGTGGAGGGGGAGGATATGTAAAAGAAAGGTAACATGCTTGATAGAAGATATTACGCTTTAATCTAGTAATTCTTTTAGGATGGTGCCAAAAGGAATCCATTAGATTCCTTATTAAAAAGGGAATTAATTTTAGGAGGAATTTTTGAAAACGTGGGTTGAGAAATTTTTAAGATTTGGCTGTGAAAAAATGATTAAGAGGTGTGAATAAAAGACAAGGAGAGTGGACCATTTATAAGGGGGAGGATAGTCATTTTTTTATACAGGAAACTATTTATTTCTTATTAATTTATTTTTGATTTAAAATAGATAAATAGTGGGTTATTTAGATTTTGAAATGATTATGGGTATAAGTAATTTCAACATTGAATTTTAGATATGTTTACAACATATAATAAACATTATCATTTGAATTTTACCTTTAGTTAAACAATTTAACTCTTATTGTGAAAACCTATCTTTTTAATCAATGCTGTTAATATATTTATAATAAAATGCCAAAAAACCCCAATTGGACAATTAGTTAGTTATTTAACACTATCCATGTTATTTGGATGAAACTTATATTTTTATGAATTTTATAACATTTAATAAAATATTATTTATTTTAAAGTATCTTATTTGACAATTTTGATAACATTCAATATTTTCAATTTAAAAAAATACCCAACCAAAATGAAAACATCAAATAAATACATGTTAAATTGAAATAAAATTTTTATGTTGTCTATAACATTATTTTGTGTCATTAATTATGTCAAATTATATTTATTTTATATTTTTTAATATCATTTATTTGATATCTCAATTAATTAAATAGTTACTCCATACTTATTGTAAAAGACGTTAATTAAGTTATTTATACTCCAAAAATAAAAAAATAATTATCATGGAAAAGGTAAATTTCATATCTTTTAATTAAATAATTAAATTATAATTTATCTTATGTATAACCCTATATAAAAATAATTTTGTTATTAATATTCAAAAATGATACTTTCAAATCTTCTTTAAATAAAATATAATAAATGTATCAAACAAACAAAAGTGGTGTAAATAGAATCTTAATTTTTTCCTTTGTTTTATTTTTTTTTCTAAACACACATGTCCAATAAAAT
This sequence comes from Viscum album, assembly GCA_963277665.1. Taxonomy (NCBI): domain Eukaryota; kingdom Viridiplantae; phylum Streptophyta; class Magnoliopsida; order Santalales; family Viscaceae; genus Viscum; species Viscum album. The sequence goes on along the minus strand of OY728145.1, from coordinate 1,440,874,853 downwards.
TAGAACAAGTCTGATAGAATATTATATTATTATTATATAATTTTTATATTTAATTAACGTAATTACCTTTAACAGTGGTAAATTAAATTTAATAGTTACTATCTACATAAAATTATTTTGATAATATTATATCACATTTATCATCCTGATTACAACTAGGTATATTTTTATTTTGAAATTATGTTCACATATGTGATAAAATTACATTAACTTCTATTCCTGAATACGTGTCTAGAAGGCAGGTTAAAGGAACGTTCAAAAGTTAACTAATTTTTAATATTTAATTATGTTGTAAAAATGATTCTAATGTCCTAAATTGGATTAATATATGTACTATTTAACTATTGTTACATTAAAATCAATTTAATGTTAGAATTATTATTTAAATGTAAAAGACAGTTTTGAACTACAGTGCTATATTTTCCACAATTCATCAAAAATCAGGTATTTTTAGAAAAATACCAAAACTTCATACTAAGATAATTTCATTATTTAGAATTCAAAAATGATTTTTTTAAGAAAATAAATTTCCATTTTTTTGTAAAATTAACATTATTTTAATGATAATAAAATCGGTTCACTCGAGAAAATGGTATTTTAAAACATAAAAGGACTTTACAAAAAACTTATCTTTTATTATCAATATTTGAAAAAAAAAATTATTACTATTTTTATAACAATTTTTAATGTCTATGATATAATTATTTCATTTTGATAATAATAATAATAAGATTTTTTTATAGAAACTCAGTGATGTGGGTATCGCACACCAAATCATTTTTGCATGCAACGTACGCCAAATATGTGTTGCATGCAATGCACGCCAAGTTGATTCCTTGTGAATGGTATATTGGAATTACTTAAATTAAAGATATAAATGAAATCATTAATTTATTCAAACAAAATGTTCTCAAAAACTCGGGGTGATACATAATGTATCCGATTGAGTTGGAGTAAATAAAGGAGTAACTCCTTGAAAACCTATAAAAGGGATTCATTTGGACAAGTGTGTATGCTTGGGGTGCACCAAGTATTTTTTTTTTAAAAAATACAGATAAATGAAACATTAAATTCATTATTGGTAGTTGAAAAAGATCACAATAAAGAGTATGTATCATCTTCCCCATATTGATGACTTGTAGGATCAAATGTGGAGATCTCAATACTTCTGAAATATTGATATTTTGTTATGAATATCATCAATTTATGGTCAAGAAGAAGGATATACCTAAGACAGAATTCCATAAATGGTATGAAAATTGTGAATATATAATGATTCGATTTGGTCTTACAAATTCTTCTGCAATCATCATGGATTTATTAAATAGGGTTTTTAGAGAGTATCTCAATATTTTTTGTCAGACTTTATAAATTATATTATTATCTATTAGAATAGCATGGAGGAGTATAAATATCACTCTAGAATTATAAAAAGAACATAAGGAAGGATAAAATATATGAATATTATACAAAGTGTGATTTTTGGCTCTAAATGTTTCATTTTTTGGATCACATAATCAGAAGATATAGTATACAAGTAGATTTGTAAACGATGGATGCTATTAAATAATATATTATACCAACCATGATATCTAAGATCCATATAATTATTCATTTAGATTGATATTTTCAATGGTTTGTGGAGAATTAGTCATGATAATATTATACGCTGACCATGTTATCACAAAAGGGTGTCAATTTCCTTTGGATTGATGAATGTGAGGAGAATTTCAAGGAACTAATGGGAATCTTAGTTTGTGAAACTATACTTACATTACCCTATAGTGGATAATTGTATTTAATCAAAAGTGATATAACCAATAAGTTATTGGGATGTGATCTTATGACGAATAACATGGTTATCACGTTTTCTTTTAGGAATTTTATGATTCATGATCAAAATTACCCAACTAGAGATTTGGAGTTAGCTGTGGTATTTTTTTCAATCAAGATATGGAGGTGTTATCTTTATGTGGAAATGTGTGATATATGTACCAATCATAAAAGTATGAAATATATATTCACACAGAAGGAGTTGAAGATGCACCAGAAAAGGTGGTTACAACTGATAATGGAATATGACTTCTCAATACATTAACACTATTATAAAGTGAACAATGTTGTCTATGTTATGAGTCGGAAAAAGAATTCAAGCTTATCTATGAAGTGAATCACCAAAGATACAATATATCTATATTTTCAATGGATGTATCAATAAATCATGATGGTAGTGGAAAAATGTTTTCTTTCACATATGAATGTTTGACCATCTATCATTGAGAATATTAAGAAGTCATAGAAGGAAGATGAAGAGTTATAAAAGAACGTCAGAAATGTTCCTTAGTTTAACCTCGATTAGGATATAATGAAAATATTCCATAACTTTGTATGTGTTCCTTGTATACCAGATTTTCAGAAGGATATGTTTTAAGAATCTATAATTCCATTATTCTTTATTCATCCTCGAAGTATGATGATGTATATAGACTTGAAATAATCCTTTTGGTGTGGAGGGATGAAGAGAGTTAACCCAGAGATTGTATTTGAGTGCTTTTTTTACCAACAGGATAAGGATGAAAGACAGAAGTTATATGGTATGTCTCATCCATTACCCATACCAGAGTAGAAATTGGAGATCACCAGTATGAATTTTGTTTTTAAACTACCAAAAAACACTAATGTGTTTAATGTTATATGGGTGGTATTTTATCTCCTTGGTACACCAAAATAAATCATCACAATAAGAGATGAATTATATATGGATCATATTTTCAGGATATTCATTAATGAAGTGTTATGGTTGTATAGAGTACTACATTCTACGGTACAATATCAGGAACAGAGGTTTACATCTATGTTTTTATGATGACTTCAGTAAGCACTTGAAGCATAATTTTGTATTAGCATTTCTTATTATCTTTACATAAATTATGAGACTAAAATAACATTTCAAACACTAGAGGAAATGTTGATATCCTATTCATTGGATTTAAAATGTGGTTGGGATCAACAGCTTCCTCTAGATGAGTTTCAATAATACAATATTTTTCACTCAATCATTCAGATGAAACCACATAAATCCCTCTATTGGAAGAAATTAAGATCTCCCGGGTTTTTTGATGGGCTTGGATAAATAAATCTATTTGGGCCTGATATCACTGAATAAATGGTTAATAAGGATTGAAACATTCAACATTATATCAAAGAATCTCAAATTCAATAGAATATATATACTTATAACTAACGGTAAGATCTAGAATTCGATGTCGGTGGAATATTGTTTCTACAAAACTCACCCAGGAATAAAGTTATGATATTTTAAAACATAGGTAATCCAATACCTTTGTATATATGTTACTTTGACATTCTTGATCATATCGGGATGGAATCTTATCTCATAGATATTCTTCAAAATCTCTCTAAAATTGATGTTGTGTTCCATGTTTCTCTCCAGATGATTTATATACTGAACCCTTTGCATGTACTGTACTAAGAGGTCATACCACTAGAGAAGTATCTTTCTAACACAGAACAACCTACTGAAATTCTTGACCGATCATAGAAGGGTATATGAAACAAGATCACTCACATGGTCAATGTTTGGTGGTTCCGGTGGTGGAACATCAACCGTAGGTTAGTGCAGATTTGGGGTAGTACGAGGTGGTGCGCGGTGAGGTTTCATGGGAGAAGGCTTTGTGTTATATGACCCCTGGAATGATGCTGGCACCCAAGACAGCCCCAAAGGATTCTCACTTGAACCCTAAAGTTCGTGAGATTTTTAGCCGCCTGAAAAAGGATTTGGTTGATCCCTGTTCTTCGGTTGTTCTCTCTGAAGAGTGTAATGGCACTAGTAGGAGCGCAGGTATAATTGCGGAAGAGGTTGGAAAATTGGAGAGAGAGGTGCAATTAGACTCTATCTAAGAGGTTAAAAAGGATATGCAGGAGATTTCAATCAATGCAATGAAGGCGAATGTGGAAGCTGGCGTGGAGATAGATGTGGGTGATTATCCATGCAAACTGGCCTCAGGAGATCTGCATTTTCAATTCATGGGATGTGGCTTGAATTAAGCAAGTGGATCAGTTTTTTCCTTTCAGTAAGGGGACCATGGAGAGGCTGCACCCGGTCCTTCAATAGGGTCGGCAATAAGGGATGTCAACCTGGATAAGCATGTTTCAGGGGAAACCTTTGGAGCTGGGGGTCCATTTCCTTTGGGTATTGTGCCATCGGGTACTTATGCCCAGGCAGTGGGTGCTGGTGGTAGTGTCAGACCTAGAAGCAGTCATCCCTCGAATACCCAAGAACAGGTGTTAACTTTAAAGCATGTTGGTACTCTTCTCAACTCGAGGGGCTCTTTTTCTAGCCTCAAATTAAGTAACAGATTCGACATTTTGAGCATCGAGGGGGACTCGGACTATAACCAGTTCTATAACTCTGAAGATGAATTGGATGGAGAGGGACAACCCTCGGATGATGTCGATATAGGAGGGGATGGAAAGGACCTACCCAGACCAAGGAGAAAAAAGTGGAATAAGGAAAACATTGACCCAGGAAGTTTCATTGTGTCCAAGAAGAAGAGGAAAAAGGGGCGCAAAGACTACTCCCTCCTCCCTAGGACAATGGTGACTCAGTCAGCAAAGAAAGTCAGCAATCCAAAGGAACACAGGGCCCAAATAATTGAAGGCGAGGAGGTTCAACATGCTAGTTTTGAGGGTGTTGTCCCTACTATCCTTGAGGGTGATAAGGGGCCTCCGGGCTCTGTACAGCAATGTCAGAATACCTACAATGATGACTCACAACGACAGGTACTTTCGATGCTGAATCAAATGGACCTACTGTTGAACTCTGATGATGAAACGACTGACAACATGCTGGATATTCAAGAGTTAAAGAAGAAGAGGCCACTTTAGGTGACCTCTTCTAAGGAGCAGGGTAAGTGGATCGACAATCAGACCCGCATTCTTCTTAGAGGATGCAACACGGGAATGATCAGCAAGGAGGAACTCTTGCAATCATGGGACATACTTGAAAATCTCTGTGAAGGAGTTCTAAAGGATGATCCTAACATCCAGATAAAGTCTATTCCCTAGATATTGTTTAGAGATCTTGGCTCGAATCAGCTTAAACTTTATTTTTAACAAATCACTTGTGACTTTCGATGCTAAACCGGGTAAGGTGTGAGGGTTATCATTTTTTCCTTTAAATTTATTGAAAATAAAAATTTAATGTTTGATTGATGTAAAACTGATGTTGTGTACTCTATACACAATACTCAGTTTGTGTACGATATATACATCACCGAGTTTCAACAAAACATCGCTTTTTACAATTATTTTAATGAAATATGTATAAAATAGACATTAAATTTATTTATAAGAATGGTAATAACTATGATTCAAATATTTTATGAAATTTTATTATAAAAATAAAACATTTGATAATGAAAGATATTATTTTTTGTAAAATCCTTGTATGTTGAAAAATACTATTTTCACAAATGAATTTCTTTTATTGTCCTTCTGTGAATAATATTAAAATTAATTTTAGCCACATTTTGAAATTTAATTTTATAAAATGATATTAGTTTTTGAATTTATATTTTGAAATTTAGTTTTTACTGAATTGTTTGGTTTTTTTGGGAAATTCCATTTTTGGATGAGCTGTGTATTATATTGAATTTTAATTCAGAACATCATCTTTATATTATTTTTTATACACATAAAATATATATTATATTAGTTTGAATATCTAATTAGAATATATTTTAAAAAATAAATATAATTTAGTTAAATGGAAATAATTTCACATCTAAATTATATATAAAAACATAACAAACTTTTGGATGTTTTTTTCAGTCAGACGCACAGTTTCGTCCCGTTAGTGGGATTATATTAAAATTAATTTATGCCACTTCAGTGATTATAATTTTAATAAATTGATTAAATAATTTTATTAATAATAATTTATAATTTCTAATAAGATTATCTTCATTTAAAAAAATATTTGGTAATTTATTAAAAATCAATTACATCCACTAATGTAAAATTGTGCTTTTCTAAGGACTAACCAATAAATTTAAGACCAAAAAAGTCCTAGAAAAATATCTAAAACCCATTTTATGGCTATATTTCTATCCTATAATAACATTTATCAAATGATTATAGTTATTTTATTTACTAACAACATGAAAATTGTTTTTGGAAATCTTTTTTCGTACATTTACTTGTGTGTCACTCGTCATCCATTATAAAACTTTATTCATTCCTCCCACATCCTCACACCTCTAAATCCCATTGTATCACACAACAAATACTCAAATAATTCCCCAAATTTCATAATTTCCAATTAGAATCATCCCATTAGTCAGAAATAATTCCAAGGATTCATTTTTCCTCAAACCAAAAGGAGTTACCTGATTAAGAGGTAATGACTTCTCTCAAGATCCTTTCTTTTATTTTCATTATCAACTATATAAAATCTCAGTATTCCATGATTTTATATAACAAATTATCTTAAATATAATATAATATTGTTATTATAATTGTTCTACCAACACTTAAACACACATCCATCTAATGGGTAACGAATTTATTATTTATGTGTATGAAAAAATATCACCTCACTAAAGGATGACTTTTTATTTTTCATTGACAGTGTATAATTGGGGAAATTATTATGGAAAAATGTTTATATATGTCATATATTATATTTATTATTACTTTAGTCTTAATTTTTCTATTTACAACACATATCATTTTACTTTCCATTTAGTGTAAATATGATAATTTCGTTTGAGAAAGTCTATACTACAGCCCCTCAAAGCGATTTGATTCACTCACACACCACTATAAATGTATTATGGACGGGTTTGTTGAACATATATGATAAATATATCATTATAATTCTAATATAATGATATTATATTAATAAATATATTTAATTTTCTTTTGTTATTTCAATACGACAATAAATATAGAAACAATGTTCTTGCTTACAGGTGGCTTACTGTATCCATGAATGATGTATTGATTATAAATATTATATATTATATAGATTGTTATAAAAAATATATAATATATATAAATTATATTTATAAAATTTTATACATTATAAAATTATTATATTTGTATAATAACTAAATATATAACCAATTAAGACATATGTGAAGAATAAAGCGGATATTACCCGAAGTGAAACCTTAACAAGGGATTGTTAATAATCATGTAACAGAAGGTCATAATAAAACTATATATAGTATTATATATATTAATATGTTTATTTTAAATATTTATAAGAAATTTATATTTAATATACTGGTGATTTTAATGAGTATGACGAGAGTCAAGACACAGGGTAAGGACATTTCACATCACTTTTTATTTCCATGAGATACATGCTTTATTCACCACATATTCCTTTTGTGTGGAGTATATACTTAAAAGGGATTTATTATATGATTATTATACTAATATTTATTGGTATATTAATGTCTAGTATTTTAAATTTATTTTATGGGGTTTCTGTTTCCAAATTTACCAAATCCATAAAATAGTTGTGTCTTAAATTTTGTTCTTTGAGAATCATGTTTTGTTATGGACCTAAATTATTTTCAATGTGTATAAAATTTCATTTTACAGTTTATGTGATGAATATAATTATTTTAATTCATTTTTATGATTCATGTAATTTATTTTTTGTACATGGATGGTATGATCCCATATTACCTTGTAATAATATTTTATTGAAACAATATCGTCACTTTTCAAAATTGATTATGTTTTAGCTTCCTTTGATAAAATATTATAATCCATCTCTTAAGAAAAATATTGATTTTAATTGTCATATATTTACTCAAAATATTTCCATGTATTAGTACCATTTTTCAACATTTTAGGTCATATGATAATTAAGAAAAAAAATTATAAAAATATGATTGTATGTCTCTCTTCCAGTGAAACCTGTTAAATTTCTAAAATCATGTTTTCAATAATGTTTTCAAAAATAAATTCCAAAATAAAGGTTTCAAATGGTAAATGAATATATGTTTCACAATCATGAATATTGGATCTTTTTTATCCTTGTAGTGGATAAGATATAATGATCTTTTCAACTCAAAGAATCAGTCACCTTGTTCGATTTCCAATGGTGGTAATATATTGAGCATTAATAATCCATTATCAACTCTAACCATATTCTATAGTACATGTTAAAATCCATTTCTGTTAATATATATTTATGTTTTTTATAAGTATATATATCACACATTTCTAAATAATTATAATTCCTTTATTTCTCTAGTGAAAAAACTACGACAACTAACTCCAAATCATTAGTTGGGTAACTTTTCTCATGAATATTTAACTAGCATGAGCCACAGGAAATAACAATGTTATTTATCATTAGAAAATATCACAATACATTTGTGGGTTCAAATATATAGATTACGAAACAATATTCACTACAAAGAAATGTAATCATTGGTTCACTGACCAACCTTCTCTATAGTTCCATGAAATCAACCCAACATTCATCTATCCAGAGGATCTTGACACCCTTCTGAGTAAACATGGTCAGAGGATTATATATTATTGAGAAATTCTATACACATCACAGATAATATCCATCTAAATCATGTGTGATCTAGATCAAAGTCACCAGGTTGGTCTGGGCCATCTTTCAACAATATCCATCTTTGATTGTGATCTTTTTTAACTCTATATAATCAATGAACAGTCCCTTTGATCCATATATATTTTTCAAAAATGAACTCCAGCTCCAAAAAGTGACACACATAGATGAAATAATCACTTATATAGGATTTATTGGAGTTTCATCATCAATTCCTAGAACTCAATAGGGTCCATTCAATAAGGATATTATGAAATTATTGTTGAACCAGGTATCTGTTCGATTGAAAACTGAACATGATGTTTTGGTGGAAGATTATGGAACTCTTTTATAAATACATCAAAAAAATAGTCAAAAAATTGGCATACCATCTATGTAGATCTTGTACCTAACCATTTGAGATAAATAACGATTTTGAATGGAAATTAATACCCATAAATTTGATTTAATATCTTTAGGAAATTCATTCGTATCATAAAATTTAAGGATGATAATTGTAGTGTTTGAAATATACAATCTAACTTATCTTCCATGATAATTGATGATGGGTTTATGAAGAGAAATACAATCCAAGACTAATATGACATCAAATTCAACCAATGAAATAATGAAACGATTTGCAGGAATCAAATTACAACAAACCAAAATCGGAGTAGAAACAAGAATTGAGATGCAGTCAACATACCATTACAGGTTTTCACTTCCAATTCAACATCTAACTATTTTGTTGCAATCCTATAACCCTTATAATGCTAATTATATTTGAAATAGTAGGTAGATCCCGAATCAAATATTCCATTATAAGTTCATGAGTGGATGGTATGTGTACCTTTCATCACATCATTATCAATCCCCTCAGAAAAATAGCGATTGCATTATATTTCCCTTTGAACTATGGATTAAGAGGTTACTAACATCAATAGTCATCACAAACAATTGGTTTTGGGTAATGGTTAACATCATTCCCATTATCCTTACACTTGTAGCACTCAATTAAGGGGGATTTATTCTGGGACACTTTTTCATATTCATAAAATATGTAACATCTTCCCATCACATCAGAAATGAATTTCTTGGTGACCTTCCATTCCATACATACATCATTTATTAGACCCCTTAAGGTAATTTCCACCATGTCTCAAAGTACACTTAGAGCATAATGTAAAGTTCATATTCTATTCTCCATGGATTTTATGGTTTCTTTTAAACTGTATCTCCCTCTTCTTATCAAGTCTTGAAGATTAATATGTGACACCCACCTCCATTTCCTCCCTATTTGCATAAGTCACTGTGTCTTGATTACTACTATTGTATCATAAGGCCAACTTCCTTCTAATAATTCTCTTCAAGCCACTGAAGAACCTATCAACTTTACATTCTGGTTGGATGTTAATTCCCGAAGCCTAAATTGAATTTGTTTTGAAAATATCCACATAGGTACCAACATATTTATCCTCTCTTTGCATCATCTCAAGTAACTGATTCTCAATATTGGTACAGATAATCTGAATAAATTACTCTTTGAAAAAAATATGTTCTTGAACTCATCTTAATCCTTGGATTCCATCTCATTTTTCTACCTTGTATTGTTGATTAGAGTCCACCACTGATCTGTTTCACCTTCTAACAGATAAATAGCTAGAATGATTTTATATTTCATTGAACACTAAAAAATATATAATATATTTTCATTAGTAATGATCCATTGTTCAGAAAAAAAATGGATCAGAAAGCCCTTTGAATTGAGGTGGACATTTCCTCATGAAATACTCAATAGAATTTTGTTCCCTCTACTAATTTAGATTTTGACAATGATTCATTTCTTGAGAAAGCGTTGTGAACATTTCAATTAGGTTTTTCATTCTAGATATCATAGAATTCGGTTTTATAGGTGAACTTTCATTGCATTCTCCATTTTACTCACAATTAATGAGGTCCCTTCATGTTCTACCCATTGACCAAAACCAAAAGCAAAATGAAAAAAATAGTTATCTTAACGAGGAACCACATAAACATGAAAAATAACATATAGATTTTATAACATATGATACCTTACATTATCTACGACACATTATGTTTATCCTAGGTTATTGAAAGACAAATTACATTTAAACCCTTCATAATAGTTCAGGAAGAGTTTTTGAATTCCCAATGTATATACCAAATTAGTTTCAAATCAGGTGTGTGTAAAGGCCTTTTGTTGTGTACCATATTAGCCCAATTCAGGCTTGGAACAGCTTGTCAGAGTTCTTACGCCATGTACATATATACCAAATCCACATCCACATATAGTATCTAGGCTGGGATGTATTTCTAGGAATCCACTCACACTATCCTCACCAAAATTCCAGGTTGTTTTCCTATACATTACCTTTCCTATATACTTATCCTTTGGCATTCCCTTGTTGTTATCACTAAGGAATTCTCTTCCTAGATTAAAATGTATAACATTCTTTTTTCTCAGATAACAACTACAGTGAACCTCACTATTTAAACATTAACATTACATATCTTTTCAAAGTACAATAAATTATACAAATAAACCCCCAAAGACCAAAATTGGTCTAGTGCCTTTGAAATCATGGAAACATAAAAATGATAAATATATGAAATACATAATCTCCCACATGATTCTTCAATACCTGAAAACTTCTTAGGTACATTAATAATAGTACATGTCATAATAAACTGGGGAAAGACACATAAAAGGGGTGACATGAGATGCTCAGTAATGGTAAACAAGGAATAAATATAATCTTAAACATGAGTATAAGGGTATGATAATGTGATCATTGAAATATAAGATCATAAAATTCATATAAAGGATCATAACAAGAATCATAGAATACCAATTGTGAGTTTATCAGATATAATTCATTTTAAATAAAGATCATAAGACATGAAAACATAACATAGGAGTAATATGTGGAAGTGTAGAAAACACATAAGCATATAATCATTTCCATAGTATCCAAGGCATTTCATCCATGTCAATATTATTTGTATGGGTTCACACCCTATACCATTTTAATATCCTGAGTTCAGTCCTCATACAATCTACGTAGTCATGGTTCAATTATATGGATATCTTTATAGTCAAGTTTCACTTCTAAGATCATCTTAGTTTATCTCAGGAGATATAAATATTTACCCAATAAAATTTACGGATAAATAAGTCCCACCTATCTCATAATGAAATTACACATACACATGCAAAATAGGTAATTTAAAATCATAACATTACTTATAAAATAAAATTGGTATTATAGCGACCCGACCTTTTCTTACTTAAATATTACATCAATTTAAAGATAAGCAACATAATAGCATTACACATAGAGGATACAATGGTTTAGTGTCTTGGGAAAACTAGGTCCATACATAACAAATACAACATCAACCATAAACATTTATTTAAATTATTCTTCACTAGCTTCTTAGTGGCACTTGTCCTCTCCTTAGTACATGTATCCACCTGAGGATATACATCAAAAGGGGTGAGCTAGAATCCCATTAAGAGGATATATAATAACTATATATCATGGGGTGATTATAATCATAAAATATGAAAAATATCATGAACATGAGAGGAGCATAAGTAAAAGACTAGAAATGTGGCAATGCATAAAAATGAAACATCATGTCTTAGTGGTTAACTACAACACATACTTGTGAACCAAGATAGAATCTTGTTAACACTTCATTTCACATTTACTCATGAGATTCATCACTTTACCCAATGCATTAGAGCGCTGTATAATTCCAGGCGCACCTGCCACTTTGAAACATTCATATTGCGCTATATAATTTCGGGTGCACCCGTCACATCATAATATTATCATTATCATGATTGTCACATAGAAAACATATCAATAGTGAACATAACTAACCCATTTAATGGAATGGTTTTCATCACATAAGAATAAATTCATATGATTTGGGTTCCCAAAAGAAAGAGGGAACAATATACTTGATACAATAACCATCAACCACGAATGAGAGGTAAAAGTTGAGTTCTTAAAAGAAGAGTTCTTTTGGAAAACATTCAGATTGACATAAACATCATTAGAAAACATGTATATCCCTGAAAAGGAAAGATAATGATTAAAACATGATCTTTAAGGAGTGACCATATCAAAAATTGAGTGAAAGTGGCAAAACCCCAAGAATGAAAGTTGGGGTCGAGAATTTCCCCTTACATTGTACTCGAATGCCTCCTTCTCTTTAATGTACTATATAATGAAATTATATTAATTAATTATAAATTAAAGAACCTTTTATAAATTAATATGGTTTATTATGGTTTCATTATGTCATATTATTCTCCTTTGGGTGACTTATATTGTTTAAAAAACATTGTTCGGGTATGTTCGTGTTTATGGTTTTCTGGAGTGGCTCACTTGTATTCTTAAATTGAAGCTTGTGTAGAACATGGATAAACCTACAAAACTGATATTACATGTTATTAACGATATTTAAGGAGTTTTTATAATCTTATAATGAATAAAATTTGATCCATGTGGATGAATCATTAGATAAGAATTAAATGATGGTTATTTGGGTCAATTTGGGCAGTTTTTTGATCACAACGAACTTGTTTTTACTTATCACTTAGTAATGTGGCCATAGGTTATTTACAGAACATTAAATAGAACATAATACATATAAAAAATTCTGGTTCCACCATAAAAATTGTTTCATGACCATATCTGAAGGTATAAATGGAAGAAGAAAGTATGTCGTTCTTGAAGGTGAAAAATTTACACCTCACGAACAGCATTCTCTTTAATAAAATAAAAGGAAGAGGAAAAGGGGTTTGGATGATATAATATCCAATTAGAATAATAAAATTATATTATATTTATAATAATGGAGTTAATAAACAATTTGGATGAAGATAGATGGGGATAGATCAAGAAAATGAACTTGATCTTGAAGGGGAATTAAGGGAGAAGAGGGAGGGAAATTACCTCTAGAATCCTCCTCTTGAGAACCACCTTTAAGGCCTTAGCATGTTCTTTTGATGAGACCAGAAGCTCTTGGACATCGAGGAGGGGATAGGGAAGGTTTTTGGGGCCGATTTTAGACAATTATTGAAGCTTGAGAGGTGTGGTTTGGAAAAAGTAGTGGGAGGGATTTTTTATACATGAGTAGGGAGGTGTTTTTAGTATAAAATATTAAATAAAATAATATATCAAAAGTTAGAAATGTAATAGTAGTTTTATGACATCCTAAATCATATATTTATATAATATAATTAGTTTTGGGCTTTAATTAATCTTTAAATTCTAATTAATTAATTTATTAAAAGTAAAGTGAAAGAAAGAAAAAAAGAAACTTTAAGAAATCACATTTCGACTCAAGGCTTTGGAAAGTTCTTTTTAGGTTTGAGAATTGGATTTATTGTATTTTAAGAAACCATTAATGAATTTTAATATAATTTGGACGAAAATAAAGTTCTATAATGTTTATTTCATCATTACAACATTAATGATGCAATTTAGTATACACCGATTATGCGAAAAAATATATTTTTTACTATTCACCTGAAAATTGAAGTATTTCAGAAACAACCCAAAACATTACCCCTACCATTTTTCGATGTGTAGAATCCAAAAATGAAGTCCATTTTTCAAAAATGATTTTCTAAATAATATAAATTTAATATTTAATTAAAATCATAATTTATTAAAAAACAATTTTTAAGATTAAAACTGATTTTATAGTGCTTCCAAAAATTACATAGGGTCTTATAAAATTATCTAAAATCTATAAGACATTTATTAAATAATTTATGAATACATTATATGGAAATAAATATTCTTTTAAATTAATTAATTAATTATATTTAATTATTTATGACTTAGAAAATACAAAAACGTTTACTATAGTCAAATTGTCACTTTCTAAGAAGTATAAATTTTATTTAATTATTCATAGGTAATGATACTATTATGTTGGATTATTTACTATTCATAAGGGTCATATTACTATTCATAAGGGTATGTTACTATTCATAAGAGTAGGTCACTATTCACGAAAAATTATTTTTGTTTCATTAGACTCCAAAAATCATCCTGAACACAGCCATATATGTCAAATTTTCAAAATTCCTAACACATAAGTGACCAACTTATATTTAATGGTCACTAATCACATAGTAGTTCATTATGTTTTGATTTAATGTTAATTTATGACATATTTATAAGAAGATAATTTTTATTGAAATAATTTGGGTCATCACATTCTTCCCCACATAAGAAATTTCGCCCCCAAAATTTCACTTTACACAAAAAGGTGAGGGTACTTCTCCTTCATTTCCTCTTCTGGTTCCCATGTTGCTTCCTCAAACATATGGTTCCTACACAAAACATTAACATGATGGGTTGTCTTGTTGCATAGAACCTTATCACTTCGGTCCAGAATCTCTACAGGCTGCTCCTCATAGGATAGATCATCATCCAGCTGCACCACCTCTGAGTTTAGTACATGTGAGGGGTCTGGTATGTACTTCCTCAGTAGTGATATATGAAACACATCATGAACATGAGCCATATTCGGTGGAAGTGAAAGACGATAGGACACAACTCCTATGAAATCAAGGATCTCAATGGGCCAATATACCTTGGGCTTAGCATCCCTTTCTTCCTGAATCACATGACTCTTTTCCATGGAGATATTCGAAGGAAGACATTATCTCCAACATCGAACTCCATGTCCCTTCGATGGTTTTAAACATAGATCTTTTTCCGACTTTGAGAATCTTTGATGTGTTTTTGGATGACTGGAACATTCTCTGTCATCTCTTGACCAAGATCAGACCCAAGTAGCTATCTTTCTCCAACTTCATCCCAACAGATTTGAGTTCTACATCGCTTCCCATAAAGAGCTTCATACGGAGCCATCTGAATACTCGAGTGGAAGCTATTTTTGTATGAGAACTCAACCTATTCGAGATGCTGATCCAATCTACCTTTTAATTCAAGAGAGGAGAATCTTAAAATATCTTCAAGTGCCTGAATAGTCCTTTCAGACTGGCCATCGGTTTGGGGTTCATAGGCTGTGCTGAAATTTAATTCAGTACTCAAAGCATGTTGAAGGCTCCTCCAGAATTTCGATGTGAACCTTGGGTCATGGTCAGAGATAATTGAGAGTGGAACAACATGCAGTCTCACCACATCCTTCATGTATATCTTTGTAGGTTGATCAAGTGAGAGATCTTTCCAAATAGCGTTAAAATGGGAAGTCTGGGTGAGTCGATCTACCACAACCCATATCTCATTATTTCCCTTTTACATCTTCGGGAGACCCATGACAAAGTTCATAGTAACATTTTCCCATTTTCACATGGGTATTGGCAATGTCTGCATCATACCTTTGGACTTTTGTCGCTCAGATTTAACTTGCTGACATACCAAGCACCTTGATATATATTCCGCAATCTCCTTTTTCATGTTATTCCACCAGAAGTGTTCCTGGAGATCACGGTACATCTTGGTGCTCCCATGATGGATAGAGAATGTTGAGCTATGTGAATTATCCAATAACTCCTTTTGTGTCCTGGGTGATGAGGGCACACAAATCCGCATTCCAAACCGAATCACACCACCATCGTCGATATGGAACTCTTGCAGCTTTCCTTCCATTACTGTATTCACCCTCTTCTGTATCTCCACATCATCCCTTTTTGTTTCCTTAATCTTCTCTTGGATGGATGGTTATGAAATCATTTGGTAAAGGTAGGATGTATCCCCTACCCTTATGATTTCCAAATCCATCCTTTTCATATTCAAGAAGATAGGGTCTTTCTCAATCCACAAAATGGATAGAGTAGCAGGTTCTTTTCTGCTTAGAGCATCAACTACCTTGTTCTCCTTTCCAGGATGATAGTGAATAGAGAAATCGTAATCCTTGATTATCTCTAACCATCTCCTTTTATGCATGTTGAGCTCCTTTTGTGTGAATATATACTTTAGGATCTTGGGGTCGGTGTATATGTCACACTTCTCCCCATAAAGTTAGTGTCGTCAGATTTTCAAGGAGAAATCATTGCTTCCAACTCTAGATCATGCATTAGGTAGTTCACCTAATGGATCATTAACTGTCATGAGGCATAGGCTATCACATTATCATTTTACATGAGTAAAAACCCCAAGCCTTTCTTGAAGCATCACTGTATATCACATAACTTTCTCCACTTTTTGGTAGTGTGAGTACAGGTGCAGTGATCATCCTTCTCTTTAGCTCCTTGAAGCTACCCTCATATTATTCTGTTGAGACGTACTTTACCCCTTTCCTAGTTAACTTAGTTAGCGGCCTTGATAATCGTGGGAAGTTTCTCACAAAACGTCAGTAGTACCCAGCTAATCCAGGAAAACTACGGATTTTTATGACACTAGAGCGCCTGGTCCATTCCTCAATCGCCTTTGTCTTTGAAGGATCTACCAAAATTCCTTCACTTGTGATCACATGTCCTAAGAATGTGACTTGATTAATCCAAAAGTCACAGTTGCTAAACTAGGAATGAAACTTCTCCTTTCATAATGTCTCCAAGACAAGTCTTATATGTTCTTCATGTTCCTCCTTTATCTTGGAGTAGATGAGAATATCATCGATAAAAACTACCACAAATTTGTCGAGGTAATGTCTAAAGACTCTATTCTTCTAATCCATGAGGATTACGGGGGAATTAGTAAGTCCGAAGGGAATCACCAAAAACTCATAGTGCCCATACCTTGTACAGAAGGTAGTCTTCTGAATATATTCCTTATTCCCCTTTACTTGATAATATCGAGAATAAAGATCCACCTTTGAGAAGTATTTAGATCCCCTTAATTGGTCGAACAAGTCATCAATCCTTGGGAGAGGATACTTTTTCTTTATGTCGATCTTGTTAAGTTCCTGATAATCAATACACAGCCACATGGTTCCATCCTTCTTCTTCACAAAGAGCACTGGACCACCCCAAGGTGGTGCACTAGGTCATTTGAACCCTTTGTCCAGATGCTCTTGCAGCTGCTTCTTTAACTCCTCCAGTTCGATAGGATTCGTCCTGTAGGGGCACTTCGAGATAGGATTAGCTCCGGGTATGTGTTCAATTGAGAACTCTAACTCACGATCCGGGGGAATTCCAGGTAACTCTTTGGGAAATACATTACCTTATTCCCTCACGATGGACATTTCCTCAAGGTTGGAACTTTCCTTTGACTCAACCATTTGGGCGAGGTATGCTTCTTCACAGGGAATCAACACCCACACCATTGAAGGATTTTTCAAAGGAGATTCATGATCTTCCTGGAATTTATAGAGGAGCATGGGATGGTTTGGAATATGAAAAGATATTTCCTTTTCCTGACAGTTGATATGTGATCTATATAACGAGAGCCAATCCATTCCATTTATAGCATCAAATTCCACCAAGGGAAGTATTACGAGATTTTTCGGAAGAATCTTCCCACATACGCCAACGAGAGAAGTGTCAAACACTTGGGTTGCAATGATTGCACCACTTGGTGTTTTTACATATATATCTACTTCACGGTTTTGAGGCTTGGATTCTATAGTTATAGAAAACTTTCAAGATATAAAGTAATGCGTACAACTGGAATCTCATAATACTTTTTCCATTCTTGAGTGAATAGGAAGTGTACCTTGTACAACTTCATTATCATACTCCACCTATGTAGTAGATATGGAATAAGCCAAAAAAATTTCCTTTGGCTTTGGTGGCTGCTGACACTGATTACCCTCGAGAGATCGAGGTTTAGTCCACTGGTTTTCATAGTGCCCTAGCTCCTTACAGTTGTAGCATTGAACCATGAGCGGTTCTCTCCATTCATCAGCTACATTCTCCTTCCTTTTCATGTCTTTTCGAAACTCTTGAGCATGGTGTCCATCTTTTCCACCCTTGAAGAATTTCCCTGTCCCTTTGAGGCAGTTCCCATTGTGCAACTTCCCACATTTTTTGCATGTGGGTCGTTGATTTTTCTTCCCACCTTCATCATTAGATCCACCATGTTGAAACTCTGTCTTCCTTTTTTTATAACCATAGCCATTATAACATTCTCCAAACTCCATCTCCTCTTTCAGAGAACACCGAACAACTTCTTCATAACTCCCAACATCTCTAATTGCAAGAGCCTTTTGAAGGTGTGGTTTTAATCCACTAAAGAATCTATTAATTTTTCTATCATTATTGATTAAAAATCTCGAAGCATGCCTTGAGAGCCTTGTGAAATTTTCTTTATAGGTTGTGAAAAATTCTCCTTTTTTGAGCTCTATTAATTGTCTCTCCATATTCATGCAAAGAGTTGGTGGGAAATACTTATTAAGAAACATTATCTTAAAGTCTTCCCATTCCATCTCTTCAATTTCCTCCCTTGGCTTAGTGTTATAAATCAAATCCCATCATTCATCAGCTTCTCTATCTAGAAGATAAACGGCTAGAGTCACCTTCTCCAGCTTAGAATAGTGAAGCCCAGAAATGATCTTCTCCATGGAGTTGACCCACTGTTCCACAACTAATGGATCGGAAGATCCACAAAACGTTGGTGGACATTACTGTATAAAACATTTGATGGTCAGTTTCTCCCTATTTGGTGAAGGAGGATGTTCCCCTTTATTATGGTTATTGTTCATAACCTAAGATAACTGGGTAAGCATCTCCATGAATTTTTTAACTCCACCACCAAATTCATTGGGGATGTCGTTCGAGCAATCGTTACATAGGCCCTCGCAATAGTTGTTTGCCTGATTTCTCCTAGTTCCCACCATTTTCTAAAATAGAAATGGTTAGAACAAAACATAAGTAAACAAGTCATGAATAAATTATTTATCAAAAAATTTTATACCAAAAACATAACATATGTAATCCCTAGGTAAATACACTTGTGTGCATATTTGTACTTAATCTCATACTAGAGGTTTTCTCTAGGGTTCACAAATCCTAATTCCCAAATTAACTAAACCTTTCCTCTGATACCATCTATAGCGACCCAACATTTTATTACTTTAATATTACATCAATTTAAAGATAAAAAACATAATAACATTACACATAGAGGATCCAAAGGTTTAGTGTCTTGGGAAAACTAGAACCATACATAACAAATACAACATCAACCATAGACATTTATTTAATTTCTTTTTCACTAGCTTCTTAGTGGCACTTGTCCTGTCCTTAGTACATGTAGCCACCTGAGGATAAAAATCAAAAGGAGTGATCTAGAATCCCAATAAGAGGATAGATAATAACAATATATCATGGGGTGAGCATAATAATACAATAAGAAAAACATCATGAACATGAGTGGAGCATAAATAAAAGACTTGAAATGTGGCTATGTGTAAAAATGAAACATCATGTCTTAGTAGTAAACTACCAAAAATACTTGTGAACCAATCTATCATCTTGTTCACACATCATTTCACATTTATTCATGATATTAATCACTTTACCCAATGAATTAGTGTTCTGTATAATTTTGGGCACACCCGTCACTTTGAAACATTCCTATTGTGCAATATAATTCTGGGCGCACTTGTCACATCATAACATTATCATTATCATGATTTCCACATAGAACACATATCAAAGGTGAAAATAACTAAACCATGTAAAGGAATAGGTTTCATCTCATAAGAATACATTCATAAGCTTTCGTTTCCAAAAAGAAAGAAGGAACAACATACTTGATACAAGAACCATCAACCATGAATGAGAGGTAAAATTTGAGTTCCTAAAAGAAGAGTTCTTTTGGAAAACATTCAGATTGACATAAAATTCATTAGAAAACCTGTATATCCCAGAAAAGGAAAGACAATAATGAAAAAATTATCTTCAGTAAGTGACCATATCAAAAATGGAGTGAATGTGGAAAAACCCCAAGAATGAAAGTTGGGTTTGAGAATTTCCCCTAACCTTGTACTCGAATGTCTCCTTCTCTTTAATGTCCTATATAATGACATTATATTCATTAATTAGAAATTATAGAACCTTTTATACATTAATATGGTTCATTTTGGTTTCATTGTGTCATATTACGCTCCTTTGGATGACTTATAGAGTTTAAAAAACATTGTTCGGGGATGTTCGTTTTTATGGTTTTCTAGAGTGGTTCACTTGTATTATTCAATTGAAGTATGTGTAGAACATGGGTAAACATCCAGAACAGATATTACATTTTATTAATGATATTTCCAGAGTTTGGATGATCTTATAATGAATCAAATTAGATACATGTGGATGAATCATTAGATAAGAATTAAATGATGGTTATTTGGGTAAATTTGGGCGGTTTTTGGATCACAACGAACTTGTTTTAACTTATCACTTAGTAATATGTCCATAGGTTATTTCCAGAACTTTAAATAGAACATAATAAATATAACATATTCTGGTTACTCCATAAAAATGGTTTCATGAACATATCTGAAGGTAGAAATGGAAGAAGAAAGTTTGTCGTTCTTGAAGGTGATAAATTTACACCTCACGAACAACATTCTCTTTAATAAAATAAAAGGAAGAGATAAATGGGGTTGGATGATATAATATCCAATTAGAATAATAAAATTACCGTATATTTATAATATTGGAGTTAATATACAATTTTGATGAAGATAGGTTGGGAGAGATCAAGAAAATGAACTTGAACTTGAAGGGGAATTAAAGGAGAAGAGGGAGGGAAATTCCCTCTAGAATCCTCCTCTTGAGAACCTCCTTAAGGGACTTAGCATGTTCTTTTGACGAGACCAGAAGATTATGGATGTGAAGGAGGGGCTAGGGAAGGTTTTTGGGTAGATTTTAGACAATTCATGAAGCCTGAGAGGTGTGTTTTGGCAAAAGGAGTGGGAGGGATTTGTTATACATTAGTAGGGAGGTGTTTTTAGTATAAAATATTAAATAAAATAATATATCAAAAGTTAGACTTTTAATAGTAGTTTTTTACATCCTAAATCATATATTAATATAATATAATTATTTTTAGGCTTTAATATTTCTTTATAATTCGAAATAATTATTTTATTAAAAGGAAAGTGAAAGAAAGAAAAAAAGACACTTTAGGAAATCACCTTTTGGGTTTAGGCTTTGGAAAGTTATTTTTAGGTTTGATAATTGGATTTATTGTATTTTAAGAAACTATTTATGAATTTTAATTTATTTTTTAAGAATCTAATGTTTTAGAATGTTTATTTCATCATTAATTCATTAATGATGCAATTTAGTATACACCGATTATGCGAAAAACTATATTTTTTTACTATTTACCTGAAAATTGAAGTATTTCAGAAAAAAACCCAAAACATTACCCCTACCATTTTTTGACATGTAGAATCCAAAAATTAATTCCATTTTTCAAAAATGATTTTCTAAATATATATAATTTAATATTTAATGAAAATCATAATTTACTTAAAAAACAGTTTTTAAGATTAAAACTGATTTTATAGTGCTTCCAAAAATTACATGGGGTCTTGTAAAATTATCTAAAATATAAAATACATTGATTCAATAATTTATGAATACATTATATGGAAATAAATATTCTTTTAAATTAATTAATTAATTATATTTAATTATTTATGACTTAGAAAATACCAAAACATTTACTAAAGTCAAGTGGTCACTTTCTAAAATGTCTTAGTTTTATTTAATTATTCATTGGTATTGTTACTCTTATGTTGGATTATTTACTATTCATAAGGGTCATATTACTATTCATAAGGGTATGTTACTATTCATAAGGGTAGGTCACTATTCACCAAAAATTGTTTTTGTTTCATTAGCCTCCAAAAATCATCTTGAACAGAACTGTGTATGTAAAATTTTCAAAATTCCTAACACAGAAGTGACCAACTTGTATTTAGTGGTCACTAATCACGTAGTAGTTCATTATGTTGTGATTTAATGTTAATTTATGACATATTTATATGAATATAATTTTCATTGAAATAATTTGGGTCGTCACCTTCTTCCCCACTTAAGAAATTTCGCCCCCGAAATTTCACATTACACAAAAAGGTGAGGGTACTTCTCCTTCATTTCCTCTTCTGGTTCCCAAGTTGCTTCCTCAAACTTATGGTTCCACCACAACACTGTGATAAGATGGGTTGTATTGTTGCGTAGAACCTTATCACTTCGGTCCAAAATCTCTACTGGCTACTCCTCATAGGAGAGATCATCTTCCAGCAGCACCACCTCTGAGTTTAGTACAGTGAGGGGTCTAGTATGTACTCCCTCAGTAGTGATATATGAAACACATCATGAAGTTGAGCCATATTCGGTAGAAGTGAAACACGATAGGCCATGACTCTTATGCGGTAAAGGATCTCAATGGGGCCAATATACCTTGGGCTTAGCATCCCTTTCTTCCCGAATCACATGACTCTCTTCCATGGAGATATTCGATGGAAGACTTTATCTCCAACGTCGAACTCCAAGTCCCTTCGACGGTTGTCAGCATAGCTCTTTTTCCGACATTGAGCATCTTTGATGTGTTTTTGGATAACTTGAACCTTCTCTGTCATCTCTTGAACAAGATCATACCCAAGTAGCTATCTTTCTCCAACTTCATCCCAACAGATTGGAGTTCTACATTGCTTCCCATAAAGAGCTTCATACGGTGCCATATGAATACTCGAGTGGAAGCTATTGTTGTATGAGAACTAAACCAATGGGAGATTTTGATCCCATCCACATTTTAATTCAAGAGGGCAGGCTCTTATAATATCTTCAAGCATCTGAATAGTCCTTTCAGACTAGCCATCGATTTGGGGTTTATAGGTCGTGATGAAATTTAATTCAGTATTCAAAGCATGTTGAAGGCTCCTCCAGAATTTAGATGTGAACCCTAGGTCATGGTTAGAGATAATTGAGAGTGGAACACTATGCAGTCTCACCACTTCCATCAAATATAGCATTGCAAGTTGACCAAGAGATAGATCTTCCCAAATAGCGATAAAATGGGCATTTTGGGTGAGTCGATCAACCACAACCCATATCGCATTATTTCCCTTTTACGTCTTCGGGAGACCCGTGACAAAGTCCATAGTAACATTTTCCCATTTCCACATGAGTATAGGCCATGTATTTATCATACCTTTGGACTTTTGTCTCTCAGATTTAATTGCTGACATACCAAGCACCTTGATATATATTCTGAAATCCCCTTCTTCATGTTATCCCACCATAAGTGTTCCCGGAGATCACGATACATCATGGTACTCCAAGGATGGATTGATAAAGTTGATCTATGTGCATTATCCAATAGCTCCTTTTTTATCCCGGGTGATTAAGGCACAAAAATCTGCGTTCCAAACCGAATCACACCATCATCGTCAATATGGAACTCTTCTATCTTTCCTTCCATTACTACATTCACCATCATTTGTATCTCCACATCATCCCTTTGTGTTTCCTTAATCTTCTCATGGATGGATGGTTACGAAATCATTTAGGAAAGGTAGGATGTATCCCCTACCCTTATGATTTCCAAATCCATCCTTTGCATATCCAAGAAGATATGGTCTTTCTCAATCCGCAACATGGATAGAGTAGCAGGTTCTTTTCTGCTTAGAGCATCAACTACCTTGTTCGCCTTTTCAGGATGATAGTGAATAGAGCAATCGTAATCCTTGATTATCTCTAACAATATCCTTTGACGCATGTTGAGATCCTTTTGTGTGAATATATACTTTAGGATCTTGTGGTCGGTGTATATGTCACACTTCTCACCATAAAGGTAGTGGCACCAGATTTTCAAGGAAAAAATCACGGCTTCCAAATCTAGATCATGCATCGGGTATTTCTCCTCATGTATCATTAACTTCCATAAGGCATAGGATATCACATTATCATTTTACATGAGTAAACAACCCATGCCTTTCTTTGAATCATTACTTTATATCACAAAACTTTATCCACTTTTCGGTAGTGTGAGTACAGGTGTACTGATCAGCCTTATATTTAGCTCCTTCAAGCTACCCTCACATTCTTCTATCCAGACATACTTTACCCCTTTCCTTGTTAACATAGTTAGCGGGCTTGACAATGGTGAGATGTTTCTCACAAAACACCGGTAGTACCCAGCTAATCCAGGAAAACTACGGATTTTTGTGACACTAGAGGGAATCGGCCATTCCTTAATCGCCTTTGTCTTTGAATGATCTATAGAAATTACCTCACTTGTGATCACATGTCCCAAGAATGTGACTTGATTCATCCAAAAGTCACACTTTCTAAACATGGCATACAACTTCTCCTTTCATAATGTCGACAACACAAGCCTTAGATGTTCTTCATGTTCCTCCTTTATCTTAGAGTAGATGAGAATATCATCGATAAAAACTACCACAAATTTGTCGAGGTAATGTCTATAAACTCTATTCATCAAATCCATGAACATTGCATGGGAATTAGTAAGTCTGAAGGGCATCACCAAAAACTCATAGTGCCCATACCTTGTACGGAAGGCAGTCTTCTGAATATATTCCTTCTTCCCCTTTACTTGATGATATCCATAATAAAGATCCACATTTGGGAAGTATTTAGCTCCCCTTAATTGGTCTAACAAGTCATCAATCCTTGGGAGAGGATACTTGTTCTTTATGTCGATCTTGTTGTGTTCCTGATAATCATTACACAGCCGCATGGTTCCATCCTTATTCTTCACAAAGAGCACTGGACCACCCCAAGGTGATTCACTACGGCGTTTGACCCCTTTGTCCAGATACTCTTGCAGCTTCTTCTTTAACTCCTCCTGTTCGATAGGAGTCATCCTATAGGGGCACTTCGAGATAGGATTAGCTCCGGGTATGAGTTCAATTGAGAACTCTACCTCATGATCTAGGGGAATTCCAGGTATGTCTTTGGGAAATACATCGTCGTATTCCCTCACGATGGGAATTTCCTCAAGGTTGTAACTTTCCTTTGACTCAACCATTTGGGAGAGGTATGCTTCTTCATAGGGAAACAACACCCACACCATTGAAGGATTTTTCAAAAGAGATTCATGATCTACCTGGAATTTTAATAGGATCATGGGATGGTTCGAAATATGAAAAGATATTTCCATTTCCCAATAGTTGATATGTTCTCTATATAATGAGAGCCAATCCATTCCCATTATAGCGTTGAATTCCACCAAGGGAAGTATTATGAGATTTTCTGGAAGAATCTTCCCACATACGCCAATGAGAGAAGTGTCAAACACTTGGGTTGCAATGATTGCACCACTTGGTGTTTTTACAGATATTTCTACTTCAAGGTTTTGAGGCTTCAATTCTATAGTTCTAGAAAACTTGCAAGATATAAAGTAATACATACAACTAGAATCATATAAGAATTTTTCCATTACTGAGTGAATAGGAAGTGTACCTTGTACAACTTCATTATCTTGGTCCACCTCCGTAGTAGATATGGAATAAGCCTAACCTTGTTCCTTTGGATTTGGTGGATTCTGACACTGATTACCCTCGAGAGATCGTGGTTTAGTGCACTAGTTTGCATAGTTCCCTAGCTCCTTACAGTTGTAGCATTGAACCATGAGCGGTTCCCTCCTTTCATCGGCTACATTCTCCTTCCTTTTAGTCTCTTTTCGACACTGTTGAGCATGGTGTCCTTCATTCCCACACATGAAGCATTTCTCCATCCCTTTGAGGCAGTTCCCATTGTGCAACATCCCACATTTTTGGCATGTGGGTCGTTGATTTTTCTTCGCACCTTTATCATTAGATCCACCAACTTGAAACTCCATCTTTTTTTTCTTATCATCATAGCCATGATACCATCCTCCAAACTCCATCTCCACTTTGAGAGCACACCGAACAACTTCTTCATAACTCCCAACATCTCTAATTGCTAGAGCCTTTAAAAGTTGTGGTTTTAATCCACTAAAGAATCTATAAATTTTTCTATCATTGTTGATTATAAATCTCGAACAATGCCTTGCGAGCCTTGTGAAATTCGCTTTATAGGTTGTGAAAAATTATCCTTCTATTTGTTTGAGCTCTATGAATTCCTTCTCCATCTTCATGCAAAGAGTTTGTGGGAAATAATTATTAAGAAACATTATATTAAAGTCTTCCCATTCCATCTCTTCAATTTCCTCCCTTGGCTTGGTGTTATTAATCAAATCCCACCATTGATAAGATTCTCTATCTAGAAGATAAACAGCTAGAGTCACCTTCTCCATCTCAGAACAGTGAAGCACAGAAATGATCTTCTCCATGGAGTTGACCCACTATTCCGCAACTAGTGGATCAGAAGATCCACAAAACGTTGGTGTACGTTGCCGCATAAAACATTCGATGGCCAGTTTCTCCCTATTTGGTGAAGGAGGACGTTCCCCATTATTATGGTTATTGTTCATAACCTGAGATAATTGGGTAGGAATCTCCATGAAGTTTTGAACTCCACCTCCAAATTCATTGGGGATGTCGTTCGGGCAATCGTTACATAGGCCCTCGCAATAGTTGTTGGCCTGGTTTCTCCTGGTTCCCACCATTTTCTAAAATAGAAATGGTTAGAACAAAACATAAGTAAAAAAGTCATGAATAAATTATTCATTTAAAAAATTTATACCAAAAACATAACATATGGGATCCCTAGGTAAATACTCTTGTGTGCATATTTTTAATTAATCGCGTACTAGAGGTTTTCTCTAGGGTTCACAAATCCTAATTCCCAAAATTAACTAAACCTTTCCTTTGATACCAACTATAGCGACCCAGCGTTTTCTTACTTAAATATTACATCAATTTAATGATAAAAAACATAATAGAATTACACATAGATGATCAAAAGGTTTAGTGTCTTGGGAAAACTAGGACCATACATAATAAATACAACATAAAAAAGAACCATTTATTTAATTTCTTCTTCACTAGCTTCTTAGTGGAACTTGTCCTCTCCTTAGTACATGTAGCCACCTGAGGATAAACATCAAAAGGGGTGATCAAAAATCCCAGTAATAGGATAGATAAGAACAATATATCATGGTATGGGCATAATCATAACATAAGAAAACATCTTCAACATGCGTAGAGCATAAATAAAAGACTTGAAATGTGGCAATGCGTAAAAATGAAACATCATGTCTTAATGGTAAACTGCCAAAAATACTTGTGAACCAAGCTATCATCTTGTTCACACATAATTTCAAATTTAATAATGAGATTCATCACTTTACCCAATTCATTGGAGTACTGTATAATTTTGGGCGCACCTATCACTTTGAAACATTCATATTGTGCTATGTAATTATGGGCGCACATGTCACATCATAACATTATAATTATCATGATTTCCACATAGAACACGTATGAAAGGTGAAAATAACTAACCCATGTAAAGGAATAGTTTTAATATCATATGAATACATTCATAAGATTTGGTTTCCCGAAAGAAATAGGGAACAACATACTTGATACAAGAACCATCAACCATGAATGAGAGGTAAAAGTTGAGTTTTTAAAAGAAGAGTTCTTTTGGAAAACATTCAGACTGACATAAACTTCATTAGAAAACTTGTATATCCCTGAAAAGGAAAGAAAATGATGAACAAATTGTCTTCAAGAAGTGACCATATCAAAAATGGAGTGAATGTGGCAGAACCCCAAGAATGAATGTTGGGTTTGAGAATTTCCCCTTACCTTGTACTCGAATGCCTCCTTCTCTTTAATGTCCTATATAATGACATTATATTCATTAATTAGAAATTCCAAAACCTTGTATACATTAATATGGTTCATTCTGGTTTCATTATGTCATATTATTCTCCTTTGGATGACTTATAGAGTTTAAAAAACATTGTTCGTGGATGTTCATTTTTACGGTTTTCTAGAGTGGTTCACTTGTATTCTTCAATTGAAGTTTCTGTAGAACATGGGTAAACATCCAGAACTATTATTACATGTTATTAATGATATTTCAAGACTTTTGATGATATTATAATGAATAAAATTAGATACATGTGGATGAATCATTTGATAATAATTAAATGGTGGTTATTTGGGTCAATTTGGGTGGTTTTTAGATCACAACGAACTTGTTTAAACTTATCACTTTGTAATATGGCCATAGATTTTTTCCAGAACATTAAATATAAAATAATACATATAACATATTCTGGTTCCACCATAAAAATGGTTTCATGACCATATCTTAAGGTAGAAATGGAAGAATAAAGTATGTCGTTCTTGAAGGTGAAAAATTTACACCTCACGAACAACATTATCTTTAATAAAATAATAGGAAGAGGAAAAGGGGGTTGGATGATATAATATCCAATTAGAATAATAAAATTATAGAATATTTATAATACTGGAGTTAATACACAATTTTGATGAATATTGGTGGGGAGAGATCAAGAAAATGAACTTGAACTTGAAGGGGAATTAAAGGAGAATAGGGAGGGAAATTACCTCTAGAATCCTCCTCTTGAGAACCTTTTTAAGTGCCATAAAATGTTATTTTGATGAGACCAGCAGCTCTTGGATATGGAGGAGGGGATAGAGAAGGTTTTTGGGCAGATTTTAGACAATTCTCGAAGCTTGAGAGGTGTGGTTTGGCAAAAGTAGTGGGAGGGATTTTGTATACATGAGTAGGGAGGTGTTTTTAGTATAAAATAATAAATAAAATAATATATCAAAATTTAGACTTGTAATAGTAGTTTTTTGACATCCTATATCATATATTAATATAATATAATTTGTTTTGGGATTTATTTATTATTTATAATTCGAATTCATTATTTTATTAAAAGGAAAGTGAAAGAAAGAAAAAATGACATTTTAAGAAATCACCTTTTTCCTTTAGGCTTTGGAAAGTTATTTTTAGGTTTGAGAATTGGATTTATTGTATTTTAAGAAACCATTTATTAATTTTAATATAATTTGGGCGAAACTAAATTTCTATAATTTTTATGTCATCATTACATCATTAATGACGCAATTTAGTATACACCGATTATGCGAAAAACTATATTTTTTACTATTCACCTGAAAATTGAAGTATTTCAGAAAAACCCAAAAAAAATTACCCCTACCATTTTTCAACGTGTAGAATCCAAAAATGAATTCCATTTTCCAAAAATGATTTTCTAAATATTATTAATTTAATATTGAATTAATACCATAATTTACTTAATAAAACAGTTTTTAAGATTAAAACTGATTTTATTGTGCTTCCCAAAATTATGTAGGATCTTATAAAATTATCTAAAATATATAAGACATTGATTAAATAATTTATGAATACATTATATGGAAATAAATATTCTTTTAAATTAATTATTTAATTATATTTAATTATTTATGACATAGAAAATACCAAAACGTTTACTAAAGTCAAATTGTCACTTTCTAAGACGTCTAAATTTTATTTAATTATTCATAGGTAATTTTACTCTTATGTTGGATTATTTACTATTCATAAGGGTCATATTACTATTCATAAGGGTATGTTACTATTCATAAGGGTAGTTCACTATTCACCAAAAATTATTTTTGTTTCATTAGACTCCAAAAATCATCTTGAACACAATCGTTTATGTCAAATTTTCAAAATTCCTAACACAGACGTGACCAACTTATATTTAATTTTCACTAAGCATGTAGTAGTTCATTATTTTGTGATTTAATTTTAATTAATGACATATTTATAAGAAGAGAATTTTCATTGAAATAATTTGGGTCATCACATTCTTCCCCACTTAAGAAATTTCGCCCCCAAAATTTCACTTTACACTAAAAGGTGAGGGTACTTCTCCTTCATTTCCTCTTCTGGTTCCCAAGTTGATTCCTCAAACTTATGGTTCCTCCATAAAACTTTGACAAGGTGGGTTGTCTTGTTGCATAGAACCTTATCACTTTAGTCCAGATTCTCTACTGGCTGCTCCTCATAGGAGAGATCATCTTCCAGCTACACCACCTCTGAGTTTAGTACATGTGAGGGGTCTGGTATGTACTTCCTCAGTAGTGATATATGAAACACATCATGAAATTGAGCCATATTCGGTGGAAGTACAAGGCGATAGGCCATGACTCCTATGCAGTCAAGGATCTCAAAGGGTCCAATATACCTTGGGCTTAGCATCCCTTTCTTCCTGAATCACATGACTCTCTTCCATGGAGATATTCAAAGGAAGGCCTTATCTCCAACATCGAACTCCAAGTCCCTTCGACGGTTGTCAGCATAGCACTTTTTCCGACTTTGAGCATCTTTGATGGGTTTTTTGATAACGTGAACCTTCTATTTCATCTCTTGAACATGATCATACCCATGTAGCTATCTTTCTCCAACTTCATCCCAACATATTGGAGTTCTACATCGCTTCCCATAAAGAGCTTCATACGGAGCCATATGAATACTCGAGTGGAAGATATTGTTGTATGAGAACTCAACCAATTGGAGATGCTGATCCCATCCACATTTTAATTCAAGAGAGTAGGCTCTTATAATATCTTCAAGCGTCTGAATAGTCCTTTCAGACTGGCCATCAGTTTGGGGTTGATAGGTCGTGCTGAAATTTAATTCAGAACTCAAAGCATGTTGAAGAATCCTCTAGAATTTAGATGAGAACCTTGGGACATGGTCAGAGATAATAGAGAGTGGAACACCATGCAGTCTCACCACTTCCTTCACATATATCTTTTCATGTTGATCAAGTGAGAGATCTTCCTAAATAGCGATAAAATGGGCAGTCTGGGTGAGTCGATCAACCACAACCCATATCGCATTATTTCCCTTTGATGTCTTCGGGAGAGTCGTGAAAAAGTCCATAGTAACATTTTCCCATTTCCACATGGGTATAGGCAATGTCTGCATCATCCCTTTTTACTTTTTTCACTCAGATTTAACTTGCTGACATACCAAGCACCATGATATATATTCCGCAATCTCCTTCTTCATGTTATCCCGCCAGAAGTTTTCTCGGAGATCACTGTACATCTTGGTACTCCCCGGATGGATAGAGAAAGTTGAGCTATGTGAATTATCCAATAGCTCCTTTTTATCCCGAGTGATGAAGGCACACAAATCCATGTTCCAAACTGAATCACACCATCATCATCGATATGGAACTCTTGTAGCTTTCCTTACATTACTGCATTCACCCTCTTTTGTATCACCACATCATCCCATTATGTTTCCTTAATCTTCTCCTAGATGGATGGTTATGAAATCATTTGGGAAAGGTAGGATGTATCCCCCTACCCTTATGATTTCCAAATCCATATTTTACATATCCAAGAAGATAGGGTCTTTCTCAATCCGCAACATGGATAGAGTAGCAGGTTCTTTTCTGCTTAGAGCATCAACTACCTTGTTCGCCTTTCCAGGATGATAGTGAATAGAGAAATCGTATTCTTTGATTATCTCTAACCATATCCTTTTACACATGTTGAGATCCTTTTGTGTGAATATATACTTTAGGCTCATGTGGTCGGTGTATATGTCACACTTCTCACCATAAAGGTAGTGCCGCCAAATTTTCAAGGAAAAAATCACTACTGCCAACTCTAGATCATGCGTCGGGTAGTTCTCCTCATGGATCATTAACTGTTGTGAGGCATAGGCTATCACATTATAATTTTACATGAGTAAACAACCCAAGACTTTCTTTGAAGCATCACTGTATATCACAAAACATTCTCCAATTTTCAGTAGTGTGAGTATTGGTGTAGTGATCAGCCTTCTATTTAGCTTCATGAAGCTACCCTCACATTCTTCCGTCCAGACATACTTTACCCCTTTCCTTGTTAAATTACTTAGCGGGCTTGAAAATCTTGAGAAGTTTCTCACAAAACATCGGTAGTACCCAGCTAATACATGAAAACTATGGATTTTTGTGACACTAGAGGGCCTGGGCCATTACTCAATTGCCTTTGTCTTTGAAGGATCTACAGAAATTCCCTCACTTGTGATCACATGTCCCAAGAACGTGACTTGATTCATCCAAAAGTCACACTTGATGGACATGGTGTACAACTTCTCCTTTCATAATGTCGCCAACACAAGTCATAGATGTTCTTCATGTTCCTCCTTTATCTTGGAGTAGATGAGAATATCATCAATAAAAACTACCACAAATATTTCTAGGTAATGTCTAAAGACTCTATTCATCAAATCCATGAAGATGGTGGGGGAATTAGTATGTCTGAAGGGAATCACCAATAACTCATAGTGCTCATACCTTGTACGGAAGGTTGTCTTCTGAATATATTACTTTTTCCCTTTACTTGATGATATCAAGAATAAAGATCAACCTTTGAGAAGTATTTAGCTCCCCTTAATTGGTCGGTCAATTCATTAATCCTTGGGGGAGGATACATGTTCTTTCTGTCGATCTTGTTGAGTTCTTGATAATCAATACAATGCCATGTGGTTCCATCCTACTTCTTCCCAAAGAGCACTGGACCACCCCAAGGTGATGCACTAGGGCATTTTAAACCTTTGTCCAGATTCTCTTGCATCGGCTTCTTTAACTCCTCTAGTTCAATAGGAGTCATCCTATAGGTGCACATCGAGATAGGATTAGCTCCGGGTATGAGTTCAATTGAGAACTCTACATCACGATCCGAGGGAATTCCAGGTAACTCATTGCGAAATACATCATCATATTCCCTCACGATGGGCATTTCCTCAAGGATGGAACTTTCCTTTGACTCTTCCATTTGGGCGAGGTATGCTTCTTCAGAGGGAATCAACAACCACACCATTGATGTATTTTTCAAAGGAGATTCAGGATCTTCCTGGAATTTGTAGAGGAGCATGGGATGGTTCGGAATATGAAAAGATATTTCCTTTTCCCGACAGTTGATATGTGATCTATATGAAGAGGTCCAATCCATTCCCATTATAGCGTCGAATTCCACAAAGTGATGTATTACGAGATTTTCTGGAAGAATCTTCCCACATACACCAACGGGATAAGTGTCAAACAATTGGGTTGCAATTATTGCACCACTTGGTATTTTTACAGATATCTCTACTTCAAGGTTTTGATGCTTTGATTCTATAGTTCTAGAAAACCTGTAAGATATAAAGTAATGCATATAACTAGAATCATATAAGACTTTTTCAATTCATGATTGAATAGGAAGTGTACCTTGTACAACTTCATTTTCATGCTCCACCTCCATAATAGATATGGAATAAGCCTAACCATGTTCCTTTGTCATTGGTGGCTGCTGACAGTGATTACCCTCGAGAGATCGAGGTTTAGTGCACTAGTTTGCATAGTGCCCTAGCTTCTTGCAGTTGTAGCATTGAACCATGAGCGGTTCTCTCCTTTAATCAGCTACATTCTCCTTCCTTTTCGTGTCTTTTCGACACTCTTGAGCATGGTGTCCATCTTTCCCACACATGAATCTTTTCCCCATCCCTTTTAGGCAGTTCCCATTGTGCAACTTCCCACATTTTTGGCATGTGGGTTGTTGATTTTTCTTCCCACCTTTATCATTAGATCCACCATCTTGAAACTCCATCTTTCTATTCTTATCACCATAGCCACAATACAATTCTCCAAACTCCATCTCCACATTGAGAGCACACTGAACAACTTCTTCATCACTCCCAACATCTCTAATTGCAAGAGCCTTTCGAAGGTGTGTTTTTAATCCACTAAAGAATCTATCAATTTTGCTATCATTTTCTATTACAAATCTCGAAGCATGCCTTGCGAGCCTTGTGAAATTCTCTTTATAGGTTGTGAAAAATTCTCCTTCTTTTTGTTTGGGCTCTATGAATTCTCTCTCCATCTTCATGAAAAGAGTTTTTTGGAAATACTTATTAAGAAACATTACCTTAAAGTCTTCCCATTCCATCTCTTCAACTTCCTCCCTTGGCTTGGTGTTATTAATCAAATCCCACCATTTATCAGCTTCTCTATCTAGAAGATAAATGGCTACAGTCACCTTCTCCATCTCAGAATAGTGAAGAACGGAAATGATCTTCTCCATGGAGTTGACCCACTGTTCCGCAACTAGTGGATCGGAAGATCCACAAATCGTTGGTGGACGTGGCCGCATAAAACATTCGATGTCCATTTTCTCCCTATTTTGTGAAGGAGGAAATTCCCCATTATTATGGTTATTGTTCATAACATGAGAAAATTGGGTAAGCATCGCCATGAAGTTTTGAACTCCACCTCCAAATTCATTGGGGATATCGTTCGGGCAATCGTTACATCGGCCCTCGCAATAGTTGTTGGCCTGATTTCTCATGGTTCCCACCATTTTCTAAATAGAAATGGTTAGAACAAAACATAAGTAAACAAGTCATGAATAACATATTCATTTAGAAAATTTATACCCAAAACATAACATATGGTATCCCTATGTAAATACTCATGTGTGCATATTTTTACTTAATCTCATACTAGAGGTTTTCTCTAGGGTTCACAAATCCTAATTCCAAAATCAACTAAACCTTTCCTCTGATACCAACTATAGCGACCCAACATTTACTTACTTTAATATTACATAATTTTAAATATAAAAAATATAATAGCATTACACATAGAGGATCCAAAAGTTTTAGTGTCTTGGGAAAACTAGGACCATACATAACAAATACAACATCAACTATAATCATTTATTTAATTTCTTCTTCACTAGCTTCATAGTGGCACTTGTCCTCTCATTAGTACATGTAGCCACCTGTGGATAAACATAAAAAGGGGTGATATAGAAGCCCATTAAGAGGATAGAAAAGAACAATATATCATGGGGTGAGCATAATCATAACATAAGAAAAAGATCGTGAACATGAGTGGAGCATAAATAAAAGACTTGAAATCTGGCAATGCGTAAAAATGAAACATCATGTCTTAGTGGTAAACTACCAAAAATACTTGTGAACCAAGCTATCATCTTGTTCACACATCATTTCACATTTACTTAGGAGATTAATCACTTTACCCAATGCATTGGAGTGCTGTATAATTTTGGGCGCAGCCGTCACTTTGAAACATTTATATTGTGCTATATAATTCTGGGCGCACCTGTCACATCATAACATTATCATTATCATGATTTCTACATAGAACACATATCAAAGTTGAAAAAAACTAACCAATGTAAAGGAATAGGTTTCATCTCATAATAATACATTCATAAGCTTTGGTTTCCCAAAACAAAGAGGGAACAACATACTTGATACAAGAACCATCAACCATGAATGAGAGGAAAAATTTGAGTTCTTAAAAGAATATTTCCTTTGGAAAACATTCATATTGACATAAACATCATAAGAAAACATTTATATCCCAGAAAAGGAAAGAAAACGATGAACAAATTATCTTCAAGAAGAGACCATATCAAAAATGGAGTGAATGTGGCAAAACCCCAAGAATGAAAGTTGGGTTTGAGAATTTCCCCTTACCTTGTACTTGAATGCCTCCTTCTCTTTAATGTCCTATATAATGTCATTATATTCATTAATTAGAAATTACAGAACCTTTTATACATTAATATGGTTCATTCTGGTTTCATTATGTCATATTATGCTCCTTTGGATGACTTATAGAGTTTAAACAACATTGTTCAGGGATGTTCGTTTTTATGGTTTTCTATAGTGGTTCACTTGTATTATTCAATTGAAGTTTGTGTAGAACATGGTTAAACATCCAGATCTGATATTACATGTTATTAATGATATTTATGGAGTTTGGATGATCTTATAATTATTAAAATTAGATACAAGTGGATGATTCATTTGATATGAATTAAATGATGGTTATTTGGGTTAATTTGGGCGGTTTTTGGATCACAACGAACTTGTTTTAACTTATCACTTAGTTTTATGGCCAATGTTTATTTCCAGAACTTTAAATAGAACTTAATATATATAACATATTCGGGTTCCACCATAAAAATGGTTTCATGACCAGATATAAAGGTAGAAATGGAAGAAGAAAGTATGTCGTTCTTGAAGGTGATAAATTAACACCTCGCGAACAACATTATATTTAATAAAATAAAAGGAATAGGGAAAGGGGGTTGGATGATATAATATACAATTATAATTATAAAATTATAGTATATGTATAATAATTGAGTTAAAACACAATTTGAATTATGATATGTGGGGAGAGATCAAGAAATGAACTTGAACATGAAAGGGAATTAAAGGAGAAGAGGGAGGGAAATTACCTCTATAATCCTCCTCTTGATAACCTCTTTAAGGGCCTTAGGATGGTCTTTTGATGAGACAATCAGATCTTGTGAGTGGGGGAGGGGCTCGTGAAGGTTTTTGGGAATATTTTAGAAAATTCTTCATGCTTGAGAGGTGTGGTTTGGCAAGAGGAGTGGGAGGGATCATTTATACATGAGGAGGTATGCGTTTTTAGTATAAACTATTAAATAAAATAATATACCAAATGTTAGAATTTTAATAGTAGTTTTTTGACATCCTAAATCATATATTAATATAATATAATTAGTTTTAGGCTTTAATTATTCTTTATAATTCCAAATCATTAATTTATTAAAAGGAAAGTCAAAGAAAGAAAAAAATACACTTTAAGAAATCACCTATTGACTTTTGGCTTTCGAAAGTTCTTTTTAGATTTGAGAATTGGATTTATTGTATTTTAAGAAACCATTTATGAAGTTTAATATAATATTTCTGGAACTAATGTTATAGAATTTTTATTTCATCCTTACATCATTAATGATGCAATTTAGTATACACCGATTATGCAAAAAACTGTATTTATTTACGATTCACCTGAAAATTGAAGTATTTAAAAAAAACACAAATATTTATCCCTACCATTTTTTGACATGAAGAATCCAAAAATGAAGTCCATTTTTCAAAAATAATTTATTAAATATTATTAATTTAATATTTAATTAAAATCATAATTTACTTAAAAAACTGTTTTTAAGATTAAAATTGATTTTATAGTGCTTCCAAAAATTACGTAGGGTCTTATAAAATTATCTAAAAACTATAAGAAATTGATTAAATAATTTATTAATACATTATATTGAAATAAATATTATTTTAAATTAATTAATTAATTATAATTATTTATTTATGACTTAGAAAATACCAAAACGTTTACTAAGGTGAAATTTTGACTTTCTATGATGTCTATATTTTATTTAATTATTCCAAGGTAATGTTACTCTTATGTTGAATGAGTTAATATTAATAAGGGTCATATTTCTATTCATATGAGTATGTTACTATTCATAAGGGTAGGTCACTATTAAACAAAAATTATTTTTGTTTCATTAGACTCGAAAATTCATCTTGAACACAACTGTGTATGTAAAATTTTCAAAATTCCTAACACAAAAGTGACCAACTTATATTTAATGGTCACTTATCACTTAATAGATCATTATGTTGTTATTTCATGTTAATTTATGACATATTTATAAGAATAGAATTTCCATTGAAAAATTTTGGGTCGTTACAGGTATCCTTAACTAGTAAATATTACATAACCAATAAAAATAGGGATGATTCAAAATTATTTCATTATAAACAAAACCCGTGAAATAATGTGGTTTTGAAATCATATAACCCATGAATGAGAAATGGGATTTATAAAAATCATGCCAAAAAAACATAATCCATTCAGAGAGTGAATATTAAAGGAATCATTGAATAATTTACCCACAATGGTATTAGTAACACCCAGGGTTGTTATCATAGATGAAAATATTTTTGAATGGTCTTTTTAAAATATTTCATGAGAAAAATATCATTTCATATTTGATAAATTATAGTTATAACAAAAAAACTATATAATCTTATACCCAATGAAATAAATATAATAAAATTGATATATAAATACCATAAATTTAATTTTAATAATAATTGGTTAAAATAATGGGTAGTACATACACCATAAAAAAGGAAAGGGTGGAGAACAAAATTTATATCTCACAAAAATTAAAAGTGAGATGAAATCACCTTACCTGGTGGCATGATTCTTTTTGTACTCAAACAAGATTATTGTATAATCAATATATGTTTATTGTAAATATTTTACATAATTAAATTCTTATACTTATAACCATGATTAGTTTTATTATGACCTCATATTACTAACTTGTTAATGATACTATATAAAGGTTTTACTTTTTTCTTCGCAGGTGTCTATATTTTTTATATAGTTATTCCTTTTACTTATATAATATTCCAGAATATATATCATGAGATAAGTATTATGTATATCTAGAATATATTTATTTTAATATTCTATAGAATAAATATGTGTGAAATAGAATACAATGTTCATGGGGATGGTAAGTCCTATGTTTCTATGAATGTGTTTTCAATTTCAATTATCGTATGAAATGAAGGTAAATAAATGAAATGATAATGTATATGTATATATTTATATTATTTTATATTAATTATTATATCACATATATCATATAATTTCACTAAAACCATCATTTAAATATTTTATGTGGGTTTTGAACGAATCACCTCTTTTTGAGGGGGCGGTAGTCCACACTTCCATAAACAAGATTATCATATTAACAACAAATATAATGTATAATTATATGAGTTATAAAATGGTATTAAGATGTTTGAAGACAAAAAAAATATAATATTATATACATATATATATATATACATTTTATCCATAATTATTTCCACCATTATTTGTGGTAAAATAAAAATTAACAATCTTTATTTCGTGAGGTAGTAGTTCACCATACAAAGAAACAATATGCTCAATATTCATTAG
The DNA here is from genome assembly GCA_963277665.1 of Viscum album. Lineage (NCBI taxonomy): Eukaryota > Viridiplantae > Streptophyta > Magnoliopsida > Santalales > Viscaceae > Viscum > Viscum album. The sequence goes on along the minus strand of OY728145.1, from coordinate 1,440,835,511 downwards.
ATTGGTGTGGGTCTAAGTGTAGGTTGAACCCTTAGAATAAAATAATCTTTTAGTATTGAGTATACTGGAGTGTTCATACCATATTAAAATAAATAGATTGGAGGGGGTGGATATTAAATAGAAAGGAAATATGCCTGATAGAATATATTAGCTTTAATCTCGTAATTCCTTTTGGTTTGTGCCAAAAGGCTTCTTTGAGTTTCATTATAGAAAATGGGAAGAATGTTATGAGGAATTTAGGGATGTGGGATGGGAAATGGTTAGGTTTGGGCTGTGAAGAAAGTCTTTAGATTTGTTAACAAACGACAAAGAGTGGTGACCATTTATTAGGGAGAGGAGGGTCGTTTTTTCACCAAAACTATTTATTTATTAGTAAGTGATTTTTGATTTAAAATAGCTACAACGTGATTCATTTATATTTTGAGATGATTGTGGGTCTAAATATTCTCAAAAATTGAATATTAGACATGTTTAGATAATTTAGTTGACCATATCATTTGGATTTTACCTTCAGTTAAACAATTTAACTGTTATGGTGACTACCTGTCTTTTTAATCTCTAATGTTAATATAGTTATAATAAAATTCCAAACATCAACCAATTGGTTAATTAATTAGTAATTTAGCACTATCCAAGTTATTTGGCTGAAAATTATGTTTTACTAATTTTATTACATTTAATAATTTAGAAATTATTTTAATGTTTCATATTTGACAATTTTGAAACTATTCAATATTTTCATTTTAAAAAAATATCCAACCAACATCATAAGTTCATAAAATAATTAAAAATATTAATTAAAATATCAATTTTATCTATAATATTATTTTATATCATTAATTAAGTCGAATTATATTTAATTTAATATTTCTAAAATCAGTTATTTGTTATCTCAATTAATTAAACAATTAGTCTATCATTATTGTAATAGATGTTAACTAAGTTATTTATACTCTAATAATTAAAAACAATTATCTTGAAAAATATAAATTTCTTATTTTTAATTTTAATAAATATATTCAAATTTAACTTATTTATAAAACAATATAAAAACAATTATGTTATTAATATTTGAATATTACACTTAAAACTATTCTATAAATAAAATATACTAAATGTATTAGTCTAACACAAGTGGCGTAAATAGGATCTTAATTTTCTCCTAGGTTTTATTTTGGACTAATCCCACATATCCAATGAAATTATCACAAGTGCTAGGATAATTTTATATTATTATAATATTATTTTTGGATTTAATTACTCTATTTACCTTTGAAGGTGGTAAATGAAATTTAACAGTTACTATTGACATAAAATTTTTTTGATCCTATTATATCACATTATTCATCCTAATTACAGATATTTATATCCATGTTTAGAAATTTTGTTCACATAAGTGATAAAATTACATTTACTTTGAATCCTGAAAATGTGGATAGAAGGCAGGTAAAAGGGAAATTCAAAAGTTAAATAATTTTTTATTTTCAATTATATTGAAATAATGATCAAAATGACCTAAATTGGATTAGTATATGTACTATTAAAGTATTTTTACATTAAAATATATTTAACGTATAATTTATTATTCAACTGGAAAACTTAATTAAGGTATAATTCGAGGGGAGTTTATTATGAAGCTCAGATTGACAATATGCAGGTTCCTATTACAGTAGGGAATGAAGGTGACAAATCAGAAGCAGAGGATTGAAGTTGGCAACAAGCAAGAACAAGGAGACAAAAGAAAAAACAAAGAAATGAAGAAATGAAGAAGAAGGAAGATGATCAAGCTGCCAGCTCTGATGAAGATATTGAAACACTTTTGCAGCAAGCTCAGGAAATTTCAGACTGCTACTCTGGAGGAAGAGGTCGGGGGCGTATCAGTGGAAAAATATGGAATGAACTGAGAGACCAAGAACGCAAAATTGGAGAAAAGTTAAGTAAAAAGATTTTTTCCCAAGGCAGGGAACTTTAATGCATTTGTTTTTTCACTGTTTCTCTTGTATTTATCCTATTGACCTTCTTTTATAAATAAATTTGTGGGGCTTGTCCCCTCACCTTTAAAAATAATCAAAAATCTAATCATTTCAAAAAAAATACCAAAAACTCACACTATAATAATTTCAATACTCTGAATTCAAAAATAATTTTTATATTACCAAAATAATTTTACGTGAGTTTTTGAAATTATCTTTATTTAAAGGACAATAAAATCAGTTCACTCGAGAAAACAGTATTATAAAACATAGAAATACTTTAACAAGAATCATATATTTTATTATCTATATTTGAAAATTTTTAATAATTATTAATATAACTATGTTTAATATCTAGGTTATAATTATTTCATTTAGATAATAATAATAAGAAGATGTTTTTTTGAATAATCCCAGCTTCATGTGTATCGTACTCCATGTTAGTGATCTGTGCAACATACGCCAAATCTATGTTACATGCAACATTCGCCATGTAAGTTCCATGTGAATGGAATGTTGGAATTAGTGAAATTAAAAATATTAATGAAATCATAAATTTATTCGAATAATTGGTGCAAACAAACTATGGGTGTTACAGAATAAATCCGACTGAGTTGTAGTAAATAATGGAGTAACACCATGTAAACCATGAAAAGGGATTCATTTGGATAGATGTGTAACCTAGGTGTGGACCCATTATTTTTTAAAAAATATATATTGATAAATGATACTATAAATTGATAATTGGTAGTTGAACAAGATCAAAATCATGAATATTTATCATCTTTCCCATATTGATGACTTGTTGGATCAAATGTGCGGATCTCAATAATTCATAATGATAGATATATTGTAATACATATAATCAATTTATGGTCAAGAAGAAGGATATGCTTAATATGGAATTCCATACAAGGTATGGAAATTTTAAATATATAGTGCTTCCATTTGGTCTTACTAATTCCCATGTTATCTTTGTGGATTTAATGAATAGAGTCTTTAGAGATTATCTCAATATTTATTTGTCATTCATTATAAGTGATATTATTATCTATTAGAATAGAAAGGATGATTATAAATATCACTATATAATTATACTAAAGAACCTAAGGAAGGATAATATATTTGATAATTATAAAAACTGTGAATTTTGGAGGTAAATGGATTCATTTCTTGGATCACATAATCAGAGATATGGTATAGAAGTAGATCTATAAAAGATGGAGGCCATTGAATACTATATTATACCATCCACAGTAACTGAGATCAATATCATTATTCATTTAGATGTATATTATCAAATTATTGTTGATAATTAATCATTATTATATAATACTTTGACCTTGTTATTATTGAAGTGTTCCATGTTCCTATAGAGGAATGAATGTGAGTAGAATTTCAAGGAAATAATGAGAAGCTTAGTCAGTGAACCTGTTCATACATTACCCTATAGTGGATAATGGTATTTAATCTAAAGTGGCACATCCATGAAGTTATTTTAATGTGATGATATCTATAATAACATTGTTATAATTTCATACATCAGGAATTTTTTGATTCATGATCAAAATTACCCAACTATAGATTTGGTGGTAGCTGTGGTATTTTTTCTTTCAAGATATGGAGGTGTTGTCTTTATAGGGAAAAGTGACATATATGTAAAAATCCTAAAATTATGAAATATATATTCACAGAGAATGAGTTGAACTTGCACTAGAAAAGATTGTTAGAGTTGATAATGGATTATGACTTCTCAATACATTACAACCATAGGAAAGTGAACTATGTGGCTGATGTTACAAGTCAGAAGGATCATTCTAGCACATCCATGATGTGGATCACAAAATATCCTAAATTTCTATATTTTCAAAGGATGTTCCAATATATCTATAAGGAAGTTAAAAAATATTATCTTTCCCATATGAATGTTCAACCCTCTATCTATATGAATATTATGTAGTCATCGAAGGAAGATGAAGAGCTGTAAAAAACGTCAGAGATGTTCCTTAGTTTAACCTTAATCAAGATAGAATGAAAATGTTCTGAAACTAGGTCTTTCATCCTTCTGTACAAAATATTAAGAAGGTCATTTTATACGAAGCATGTAATTCATTAATATCAATTCATCCATGATGTATGATGATGTATATGGACTTGAAATAATACTTCTGGTGGGTAGGACTGAAGAGATATTTCTCATCCATTACCCATTCCATTATGGAAATTTTATATCATAATTATTCATTTTTTCAATTAACTACCCTTGAACTCTAATGGGTTTAACGTTATATGGGTGGTAATATATCTCATTACTAAGTTAAAAAAATTCATCACCATAAGAGAAAATTTCTATATGAATCATCTTTCTAGGATATACATTAATGAAGTGGTATGGTTGTATGGACTACTACATTCTATTGTATCATATCAGGATCAGGGGATTACCTTAATTTTTTGTCAAAGACATCAGCATGCACATGATACATAGTTGTTTTTCAACACAATTATTATCCTTAGTCATATGATGAGACTAAAATAACAATTCAAATCCTAGATGATATGTTGAGATCATATTCTCTAGATTTCAAATGTGGTTGGGATGAAAACCTTCCTCTAGTTCAGTTTCTATAATACAATATATTTCACTCACACATTCAGGGGAATCCTTATGAATCCCTCTATGGGATGAAATTTAGATCCCCATGGTTTTTGAATGAGAATGGATAGTGAAATCTTTTTGGACCTGCTATCACAAAATAATTGGTTTAGATAGTTTTGACCATTCCACAATATATTAAATAATCTCAAAGTCAATAGAAAATTTACGCTTATAAATGATAACGAGATCTGGAATTTGATGTTAGTTGAATGGTGTTACTATAATACTCATCTGGTAATATAGTTATGATATTCAAGAAGATATGTAAAATAACTCCATTGTATATCAGTTTCTATAAGATTCTTGATCGTATCGGGATGGATGCCTATCCCATAAAACATCCTTTAAAGCTCTCTCAAATTAAAAACGTGTTCCATGTATCTCTCTTGATGAAGAATATACCGAACCATTCGTATGTTCTGAACTAAAGGGACATGCCACTGGAGAAGTATATTTCTTTAATAGAAAACCTGTTGAAATTCATGACCTATCAGAGAAGGATATATAAAACAAGATCTCTCACATGGTCAATGTTTTTTGGAGAAATAGCCAACTATAGGAAGCTACATGGGAACATGAGGATATAATGAAGCAAAATTATCCTCATTTTTTTAACTTAGTGATTATTTTTATGGGATAAATTCATTTTAAGGGGGTAGAGTGTAACACCATGAGTTTTTTTGGAACTTTTCTTTGAATAAATTAAATTTTAATTTATATCAAGGAATACACTAAGTAAACAATTCCTTTAACATGACACTAAAAAGTCATGAAATTCACTCAACACATAATTGTAATACATTACATGAAAAACTGATGTAGTGTAATTTATATGCAATACTCAGTTTGTGAATGATGTATCCAACACTTAGTTTCTATGAAACATCACTTTTTTATTATTTTAATAAGATATGTATAACCTAGACATTAAATTTTGATATAAGAATAGTAATAACTACATTTCTAATATTTTTTATAATTTTATTATAAAAATAAAACATTTGATAATAAAAGATATTATTTTAGGTAAAATCCTTGTATATTGAAAAATAAAAAATTTTCAAATGAATTTCTTTTAAAATCCTGCTTTGAAAAATTTTAATATTAATTTTGGACACATATAGATATTTAATTTTATAAAATAAAATTTGTTTTGAATTTATAATGTGATATTTATATTTGAGTGAATTGTTTTGGTTTTTTGAGAAATTATATTTTTTGGATGAATTGTAAAAATTATTAAAATTAAATTCAAAATTGCATTTTTATATAATTATGTTATAAGTGTCAATTATATTTTATATTGGTTTGAATCTTTAATTATATATTGTTTTAAAAAATTAATGTAATTTAGGAAAATGGAAATGATTTCACATTTAAATTATATAAAAAACATAACAAACTTTTGGATGTTTTTCTTTCAAACACACGGTGTGGTTGAACAAACATGGAGTTCTTGGAATGGTAGGGTCAATGATTTTTCTTGTTCCATGAAGCTCAAACTCCTTATAATATATTTAATATTCTGGAGTAAATTTCATTTTGCTTCCCTTGATTCTGAAATTTATTCTCTTTAGGAATCTCTTCAATAAATGGAGGAGCAGAATTCTTCAAATGACTTATCTTATAATATTTTCGGTGAGACTCAGTTGGTTTATAAGATTAATAATTTGTTGAATCTCAAAGATTCTTTTGAAAGGGACAATTATAAGGCTAATTTGTTGAGCGATGGGGAAAGAAATTCTAAAATTTTAAATTATTTGCAGAGAATTTGGAAAGTCTCAAGGCCTCTCTCTTTGGTTAGAAATAGGAATAATGTCTTCAAAAACAGAAAGGATCTTTCTAAGCATGTTGTTACTTATTTTAAGGATCTCTTTACAGGTCATGTCCCTCTTGTTGATCCAGTGGAGATTATTATTCCAATGTTTGTTAATAAATAAGATAATTCCAACCTTACATCTATCCCTTTGGAATTTTAAATCAAGGAACCGACCATTAGTCTGAAGTCTGACAGCTCCCCGGGTCCAGATGGTTTTGGGAATTTTTTTCATTCCGACTTATTGGGACGCCATTCATGATGTTGTTTGCAGGTTGATTACTCATTTTTTTAAAGGTGGTTCTCTTACTCATGGATTGAATAATCAATTCCTTTCCCTCATTCCATATACAGAGAATTCTAATAAGATTCATTTGTTCAGACCAGTTTTCATGATCAATACAATTTTTAAATTTATTTGAAAAATCTTGGCTACGAGGTTGTCCTCTACTGCAAGTAAGATTGTTTCTCCTTATCAGTTTGGCTTCATTAAGGCTTTCTCTATTAAGAATTTTCTTACTATTGATTTTGAATGTGTTAAACTTATTATGAAATCCACAAGGGATGGTAATATTGCTCTCATGTTCGACGTTAGGAAAGCTTTGGATACAATAAATTGAAATTTTATTTATAAGGTTATGAGTTTTTTTGGTTTTGATGTTGTTTTCATTAATTGGAATTAAATCACTTTTGAGTCAGATCGTATCTCTGTCCTTGTTAATGGTTCCCATGAGGGAATCGTTCCTTGTTCTATAGGTGTCAGACAAGGTGACCCTCTTTCTACCCTTATTTTTTCCATTACGGAGGATTATTTAAGTATATTACTTTCTTTTATGGCTTGTAATGTGAAACTGAAGTCTATTAGTGTTGGTAGAGGTTTTGGTGCTCCCACTCACTTGTTGTATGCTGATGATATTATTCTTTTCACTAAAGGGTATATGAGAAATATTAAAAATATTAAGCGTTCCCTTTTGCATTATGAAAAAGTCTCTGGGAAAGAGAAAAGTTAGAATAAGTCTTTTGTTTATTTTGGTAGGAATTATCCTATTTCTACGAAGATGGGAATTAACAAGGATTTTGGTATTCATGATGGTGTTTTTCCCTTCACAAATTTTGGTGTTCCTATGTTTTGGGGGAGGCCTAAAGCTTGTCATTTTTTGGATATTATTGGTTAAATCAGACGACATCTTGCTACATGTAAGGGTAAGTCAATTTCCCTGGCGGGTCAGGTTTTCTTGGTTAGGGCTATGATCATTTATAAGATTGTTTATTATTTCATGTTCTATAAGTGGCCGATCTCTCTCATCAAGAGCATTAATGTTTCTATTAAAAAAATTATTTGTAATGGTAATATCATGGAGAGGAAATTAGCTACAGTCTCTTTGAATAATTTTTGTAAACCCTATGATGCTGGGGGCTCTTGTTATTAAAAATCTTGAGGTGTTTAATGATTCTCTACAGGCTTCGTTCATTTGGAGTCTTGCCAATAGTAATTCTGAGTCTCTGGAATTTCTCCGTAAAAAATTCAGGGACAGGCTTAGGAATGGGGTATTTAATCATCTGGATTCTTCTATTTGGCCAGCTTTTAAATCCATTTTTTCCTCCATTGACTCTCACACAAGATGGCTAGTTTCAAGGAACTCATCTTTATCCTTTTGGATGGCCAATTTGACCGGCTGTCCCCTAGATAATTCTTTGATGAATGATCATTTTAATGTTGATTTGGATGCTACGATTAAATATCAGCTTGATAATATAGGGGGTCTACCTAATCATATTGTTACTATTATCAATAGTTACTATTTATCTAACATAGAGGATTTTTTGGAATGGGAACCCGCTATAAATGGCCTGCTGACTTCAAAAAAATTATAGTCATTCTCTATCATGCATTATAGGTTTCAAATTGATTATGGATCTTAATATGAACTTTATTTGGCCTTCTCGGACAACTTTTTCCTAGAGACGGGCTCATGGTAAGCTTCCTATATATTGTTTCCTTTAAAAATGTGGCATCTCTCTCTATTCTTCATGTGTGTTTTTTCATCAACATAGGGAAGATATTGATGATTTTTTTCTTAGTTATGTCAATGCCTCTTCAATGTGGAAGGCGGATTTTGATATTTTTGAAATCCATATGCCTAATATGTCTTCAATTCATCATTTCCATCAAGGTTGGCATTCTATTTCACTTTCCCCTCAATTGATGGATCTTTTTAGATTCACTACTGCAGAACTCCTTCATTTCATTTGGTTTTCTCAGAATAAGGTGATTCATGATAGATTTACCTTCTTAGTAAGTGGGGTTTTATTAGTTATTCTTGCTGATATGCGTAATGTTGATATTCCAAGGAAGCGTTTTTTTTATTCAACTTGGTTCATGATTTGTCTGTTCTGAATTGTATAGGTGTTAAGGGTAATTTCAGGCCTCTGTGTGGTACTTTAGAAGTTATCTGGACGAAACCTTTTTTTGGTTTGTTAAATGTTAATTTGTATGGTTCTTCTAGGGGTAATTCGGGGCTTTCATGTTACGGTGCTATTTTTAGGAATCAAAAAGGGGATTTCCTCAGTTGTTTTCATGGTCCCTGTGGCTTTGCCTCTTCACTTGAGGCTGAAATTCTTAGCATTATCCTTACTGTGGATCATGTTGTGAAGCATGGTTGGGATAATTTTTGGATTGAGAGTGATTCATCTGTAGTTGTTTCTGCTATAAGGATTGGTCTTCCTCACTTGTCCTGGAAGCTAACTAATCATTGGATAAATTTTTTGGAGACCCTCTATTCCTTGAATCATATTATCACTCACATTTATAGGGAATCCAATTTTGTTGCTGATGGCCTGGATAATAATGGTTTTAATGGAGTTGATTTTGTTTGGTATGATCAGGTTCCTAATGATCTCCTTCCTTTTTTTAAAATGGACTGTGAAAAGTCTCCCATTTTTAGACTTTTGTATGCTATATTTTATCTCTGATTGTGGCTGTTTTGTAATGATTTTTTCATCCTTATGTTCTGCATTTTAAATTGGGGTCTGTTTACCTAGTTTTATTATTTTTTCTTCTTTGGGGAGGTTTGCTTCCATTTTTTTCTACAGGTTGGAAGTAGCTGGCCTGGGCCGCTGGAAGCTTCTACAGTCACCGAGAAAGTAGATACGATCTGGACGCCACGATAACTACTGTCGATGACACATATTATCGAAAAAATGTTTTTGGGGAGAAAATTGCTTACCGGAATCAGTATAAACCTCAACAGTGGCCGGAGAGGTAGGGGATGAGCGGCACCCAGTGCATTTATTATGGAAAATTTTTTGTTTCATCTTCTTGAAATCCAGAGCCCACCCTATATTAATGGTTTATTCTTGTTTTCTTTGGTTTATTTCTTTTTCACCTTAACCATGATTTATGGTTTTCGTGTCTCTTGTTTGTATTTTTTCTTGTACTTTTTTCTTTTTTTCTTTATTAAGTTTCCATTACTAAACAGTGTTGTCCTGTTAGTGGGATTATTTTAAAATTAATTTCAGCCATTTCTATGATAATAATTTTAATAAATTGATTCTATGTTGTGAATAATTATAATTAATAATTTTAAATAAGTTTAACATACTTTTTGATAAAAATATTAGTTATTTATTTAAAAACAATTACATCGACTAAGGAAAAATTGTGGTTAACTATGGACTAACTCATATATTTAAGACCCAAAAGACCTAGAAACATATCCAAAATCCGTTTTCTGTCCATATTGATAAAATATAATCACTTTTATTGAATTTTTACTATTATTTTATTTATATACAACATGAAAAACGTGGGTGGAAATATCTCTTCAAATATTTACATGTGTTCCATTTATCATCCATTATAGAACAAGATTCTTTCCTCCCACATCCTCACACCTCTCAATCCCATTGTATGACCAAAACTATACTCAAATATGGTCCCAAATTTCATACCTTTCTTTTATAATAATCCCATTATTCAGAAATAAATCCAATGATTCTTTATTGCACCAACCAAAATGAGTTACATGTTTAAGAGGTAATGACTTCTCTCAAGCTCCTTTCTATTATTTTAATTCTACAACATATATACTCTATTTATTCCATGATTTTATAAATAAAAATAATCTCAAATATAATATAATTTTGTTATTATAATAGTTCTACTAACATATAAACACATATTCATCTATTGGGAAACAAATGTATTGTTTATGAGTTTGAAAAACTATCGCTTCACAAAATAATGATTTTTTTTCTTTGACCACATATCATGGTAGAAATTATGATGGAAAATATGTTTATATATATCAAATATTATATTTATTATCACATTATTCTTATTTATTCCTTTTACAGCACATATCATTTTACATTCCATTTAGTGTAAATATGATAATTTTGTTTGAGGATGTCTGGACTATCTCCCCATCAAAGTGATGTGATTCATTCACACACCACTAGAAATGTACAAAGGATGGGTTTATTAAACAAATATGAAATATATATCATTATAATTATAGTCTTATAATATTATATTTATATGTATATATTACATTTTTTATTATTTCAATACGACAATGAAAATAGTAACAACATCTATGCGTACGTATGGATTACCGTCTCAACGAACTATGTATTCCATGTGAAACGTTTATATTATATATATTATTAAGAAACAATATAGTTGACATACATGATATTTATATCATTTTATACATTATTAAATTATTATATATGTATAATAACCAAATATATAACTAAATAAGACCAATGCGTAGAATAGAGCGTAAATTACCTGAAGTGAAACCTTAACAAAGAATTGTTAAATATTGTGTAAAATAAGGTCATAATAAGACCATATATTATATTATAGATATGTATATGTATATTTATATTATTTATAAAAAAATTATATTTATTATACATGTGGTCTGAATGAGTATGATGAGAGTCAAGATACAGGGTAAGGGAAGTTCACCTCACCTTTTATTTCCATGATATATATGCTTTATTCCCCACAAATTTTAGTGTGTGTGGTTTATATACTTCCCCTGAATGTATTATTTTATTTTTATACTAAAATACTACGTTTTATTCATGTTTATTAATTTATTTTTATTTTACGGGGTTTCTGTTTCAAAATATACCAAATCGGTAAAATTGATTTGTCCAAAATTTTCTTTTTTGAGACTCATGTTTTGTTATGTACGTAAATTATTTTCAAGGTATATATACATAAATTATTCGTGTTCTGTAGTGAATATAAATATTTTATTTATTTTTTATGCTTCATGTAATTTCATTTTTGTACAAGGATAGTATGATCCATGTTACCATGTTATAAGAGTTTATTGAAACAATCTCGTAGATTTTAAAAATTATTTATGTGTATGCTTCCACTGATGAAATCATATATTCCATCTATAAAAAATTATTAAGTTTAATTATCATATTTTTGGTCACTATATTTCAATGTATTAGTACTATTTTTTAAAAAAAATTACTTATGATAATTAAAACATTTTAAAAAAAAATATGATCGTATATGTATTTTCCATCAAAACCTGTTAAAATATTAATATCATGTTTTCAAAAATGTTTTGAATAATTTTTTCAAATTTTCAATGAATATTATTTTCAAGGTACATGAATTTAATTTTTTTATTATTTTGGGTTCTTATTTTATTTTTTTGTGAAATCAATTTTTTGTGATAATGGTTTTCAATGTATTTTATGTTTTAAAAATCATATTTCAAAGAAGAATGGATTCTTTAATCAATAAATGTTTTTTAAATATATCGTAAAATTATTTCCCATATAAGATAATATTTTTTAGTGTTACTCATTCTTTTTTGGGGAATATAATTAATGTCTCCATTCATATTCATTCACATAATAAATTATGTTTTAATGGAATGATGTTTATAATACTCGTATCCCATTCACGGGATATAAGATTTTGAAACCCACTTACATTCATTGGTTATGTTTATTATTAAATGATTATGAAACCTATCTTTTCCATCATGTTATAATAATATTACATGTATATAATACTCATTTCATTACATGTAAATGATTCTATTTTTTACGATCATATGGTAAAAATATGTATGATTTCATTATGTGATGTATGAGACCTATATCTCACTCCAATACAATGGGTAAAGATTTATATCTCATGAGATATAAATAACTGGAATGTGAAATGAACTCAGTTCAGTATTTTGGTTCCAGAATGAGAAATGAATTTGGTTTAGTAATACATGGTTGGATTGAAGGGTGAACTCATTTTAGTAATATAGGGCTACAATGGCGAGTGAACTTGGTTCAATAATGTAATTTTTCCTCTAATATAGCCTTGGAAGCAATGCCTTGACCACTTTGTAAATAAATAAATATTCTTAACTATTTTCCTCAATTACATGTTTTATTCTTATGTTTTGATTTTATGGATTTTGTTCTGTATTTATTTATTATTCATGTCTTATGAACTGCCAGGATTTATTCTATAATACATATTTATGCTCTTTGATATGAATGGAATGATCATCTATTTTCACTATCACAATCTTATACACTTATGATCATGATTATTCTAGAATTTCATCCTTGTTTACCCTTACTGTTCATCTTATGTCACCCCTTTTTATGTTTCCTTTCCCCATGTTTTGAATATATTTATTTATTTAATGTGTTTAAAAAGGTTTTCATTCATAAAGATACTAGTGGGAGATGATGTATCTCTTTTAAGTGCCTGTTTTTATATATCAGTGTTTTTAAATGCAATAGAATATTATGTTCTTTGGGCATCGATTTGGAAAAAGATTTTAGTATTATTCATATTTTATTTAATGTTAATGTATGAAAACTGAGGGTAGATATAGGGTTCCACCACTCTTTACAATGAAGAGAATGAATAACCTTGTTTACAATCCCATGGAAAGTATTATTCCAACGCATTGTTTAAAATATTTGTAAAATAGATAAATGTTTATTGTGGAATGAAATGAACATTAGTCTATTTTCATCTCATGAAGGAAAATATTCCATTTTATTGAAAATTAGGTTGAATTGAAGAAAAATAAATCAGATGCTACTTGTTCAGTTATATTGATCATTACATGTAAATTTCATGATATAAATATTTTATATAGGTTTTTAAATAAATATATTTAAATATTCATGAACCTATTATATATATATATATATAATTAAATTTCATTCTCAATGGATCTAAATAATTATGATATTTACATTAGTTAAGATAGTCCCACCATATTTATATTTTATGATGGAATGATTCAATTTAACCTTTTTTTGTATTAGGTACTACCAAAACATTAAAATCTATGTGCATTTTTGATACAATGAGACATTATTCTTTTAAATTTAATTTAATTTATTATTTCACACCTTATAAATAGTTCATAAATTATGGAATCATAAATATCCCCCCAAAATTAATGTTAAATAACATAAGGTTAAATTTCATAATTGTGAAAGATAATTATTTTTATGGAAAATAATTTTTCAGATTATCTGTTTATACCTGAATTAGTTTTTTATTCTCTATTAAGCTAATAAATTATGTATACTAGTAAACAATATTTATTGTTTTAGACCTAGAAACCCATATATATAAATTTATTTCAAAATTAGTTAATAGTTGGTTCACCATGGAAATGTAAACTATTAAAAATCTACAGATAAATTTATAAACATCATGTGATTCTTTTATGAAATTATTGAAATAAATATTGAAGTAAATTTATAATCATTATAATGATTGAAAACCTGCTACGATGGATTATCAGAGAACATATTATCCACAAAATAATATATCATTTACATGTGGATTGAATTTGAACCCAATGTCACACACACACACACACATATATATATATAATCATATTAAATTTAGTAATATGAATATAATATGGTGTCTTATATGTATTTCCAATCTTCTATAATTCCTTCAATGACTAGTATTGAAAATAACTGTGAATCAAATAACCTTAAGAAAAATATATTGATATATGGTTATTGATTAACTTTTAATACGACGATAATATATTAGGTCCCAATAATATTTATCTTTCAAAAACAGTTTGTTAAATTCTAGTTTGATCTACTAACAAAAATAAATTAATTAGTACATCTCAATTAAAAATACCATACCTGTAATGATTCTATCTTGACAATTTAAACTATGTAATTATAAGGAAACATCACACATTTTAGATAGTAGAAGAATACATAGCTAATAAGTTTTCAAAGATCGAGATACAAATGAATTTGTTTTGGAAAACTTTACTCAACTAAGCTACAGTGGGAGTTAACTCAGATACATATACTATGTAGTAAGTCAAAACAGAAGTGGTAATTTATGATGAATGTGATGGGTGATATATGTATTATTCGTTCCGAATAATGGTTCCTATAATGATTTATTAAATGAAAACATGATAATATTTACATGTAACGAGGAATTTAGTAATGTATTCTATATATTATAATTTTTTATTTCATTAATTATTATATTTATAGACATGATACTATTGATGATTATTTGATAGAAACTGTACATGGATAGAGAAATATGGAACCATTAAAAGAATGATTTATTATTGGAAGGTTTAAAAATTTATTTACATTATCTATGAAAAAACAATAAATAAATGATCGTACTAAAATCATTTGAATTGAACATTTCAAATAATTTCTCTATGATCCTTATATGGGGATATTTTTTATAGGTTCTACTCTCTATGAGGAATACTTATAGAAGAAGCATATATGAAATCACCAAAAAGATACACTATAGGTCTCCTCTTTATTAAATACCTATATTGGGTTGGTGAAATCAATAAATTCAGGTGAGATCTGAATGTTACAAAGTTTATTTTACGAATAAAATCATGCATAATGAGTACTGAATATTTGTTTGAAATAATGGTGTTTAAAACATATAATTAAGTTATTTGGATTGTTTTAGTATATGAAGATAGATATGTTTAAAATATAAGAAACAATGAGGGTATGTTTTTAAATTTTATAAATACTAGGAAACTAATCTCTCCAAGATTGAATTAATGTAACAACCATGTTTTTGGGAACAATGGTTTTATAGATTCATCTATATGTTTGATCAGGGTTTCTATAGTTCATATATTAATAATGTAATAATAATTCCTGTTGAAATAATTCATAACTAATTTCTTTTAATTGTTTAATCATTCTATTAGAACATACTATGGTATAATAAGATATTAGTAAGATAAATTTCATTTCAATAGGTTTTGTTATAGTTATATATCTCATATTCTTGGATATCTAATGAAAATTATTATTGTTGATTAATGATTCTTTGTAAGTGAATATTAAAAAAAATTGATGATAATTTCACCGACATATAGTTATAAATATGAAATTATAATTTACAAAGAAAATTGGGATGTGTTACAACTATTAGTATAAGTGGGAAATGTAGTGATCAATGTAATTGAGGAATAATATTCTTTTATGTAAGCATGTTCTTGTATAATGTGTGGATAATGTAATTAACCAAGAAAACATGATATATCTAGTTGATTCCATATCAATAATTTCAGAGTATGTTGTGGTATCTGATGTATCATATGATGTAGGAAAGAAATATACTATACAATTTTTTTTATTCAAATAATATAAGATTTATCATTTTATGAAAACATTTACTTTGGAATCAAATATATTTATTAAAAACGAGTTATCCGGTAGAAACATGTTGTTCCCTCACTTGTTTTTTCCCTATAAAAATTTTCACCTTCTCGTTGCTCCTCTCATATCGATCATATTTTACCATTTTTATTTCATATCTACTTACCTACCTCATCATCTTGACATGAAACCCATCCTCACCACCTCCAACTCATTGCCTTTGGTTCCCCAAATTTCATGTTCCTACATCCATCTCTATCTAATGATTTTTTTCTTGGTGATTCCTCATTTTCCCATTCTTCTCCCTCCCACTACATTCTTTTCTTTTACCCGATACACATATTAGGGTGTCCCCCATGGTCTATTCTCTATTTTTTCCATCCTATCATGACCCCACATATGATTATATTTATCCTTTCAACTATCCATGGCCTCAAATAAATTTCATATTATATTTTTTACTATTACTAATTTCTCCTCCATCGAAAAATATCCCAAACTATTTTTCCTTTTTTTTGACATCAGTTGAAAAGAATAATAAAATTATTTTCTATAAAAAAAATTCAACTATTCAAATTTAATTACCTTATTTAATTTCCCTACCTCTATTCTCAAATTCCATAAATATGCACCCCTCTATTTTTCCATTCTATCACTTTTCTTAGGATGAAAAACATATTCTGAAAAATTGTAACTTCCTCATACATTGTATATATCAATTTTTGAAAACATCTTATCAAGTTGATAAAATCATACCTGTTCTATAAAAAAAATTAGTTTTAAAATTTTATTTAATTGTTAAATTTGATTAAATTTATTACCATGATAATATTTGTTTTAATGTGAATCAATTACCATGTGGAATTTTCAACTATATCTTATTCTCTAACATGTATACAATTTATTTATATATATGAATCCATAATTGGTAAATATTGTCTTTAATAACCTGGTATTAATCATATTTCAAAAAACAATACCATTTACAAGGTAAATCATATGATTCCAATAATTAATTTTTAAATAGTGACACAGTTAATCAGAAACATACAGTAATTATAAGTAATGAGTAGCATTAAATCAACATACTTCAATATTTATCAGTTATTTGTTACATGTTATCAATGAAATATTTTCCTTTTTATCACTCAAACTTTTATAATATTGTTTTTATCATAACTAATCTGTCATTATTCATTTAATTTTCATTTTTTAATTTTTTTTACCCAATTTTTATCAATTTTCATATGACCATGAAATTTAACAAACTAGTCAGATTACTTTTAATTTAATAGATTCATATTTACTATGAAATTTTAATGATACTACATATAATAATGTATTTTTTAAATGACTATACAAGAAATTTCAATTTATATTTACTCTTCTTTCTTTGGTATAACATCCAAAGAATGATACTACTATAAAGGGGATTCATTAGCCCATGTAATGTATAGTTTAAAATATTAATATGTCCTCTCAATCAATGTTATTTTGTTTAAATTGTGTACCTCACATTATTATTTAAATTATTTCCCCTAATTATTCTTATGATTCCAATAACATATCATATGTATGTTTTACTACTACCAATACTTCAACATTTAAGCATTCCACTTATTCAAGACCCACTAATGGTATTCTCCTTGTAAAAAAATAATTATTTTTGTAGGAATATAGTTTAATTTATATTCATGAATATATTAAAATTAAAATAGAAAATTATATTAAAGTTTTTATTTTTGATTCATTATATTAACATGTTCTAGAATTATAATTCAATTTATCTTTCAGAAACAAATTAACACTTCACAACAAATTTTTTGTATTCTTTATTTCTAAGGACATTATTATCTAATTTCAAAATTATTTATGATTTATATTATATTTCATTTTTAGAATTAATTTTAACATTATTTAAATTATGAAATCAATATTTTAATGATTAATTATTCAAATTATTCATTTTATCAAATTTTCATTAAATTTTAAAAAACAATTATATCCATAACATGTATTTTGTTTTGAATAAATTTTAATTTCTATGTACAGAACTATTGTATACATTGAATTTCTTACTTTTTATAATATTATTTTATTAAATAAAAATTTAAATAGTCTCGTGCAACGGAAGAGTTGAATACCTGGTTGTAACTATGTCATGATTATAACAAGGGATTTAGAGGTTGAAACTCTATTGTATCACAATGTGATTGATTTTATCAGTATAGTGATGTCACAATAAATACATTTTAAAGAGACATATCTATATAAAAGAATAGTATAAAAAAGGCGTGGTTAGAATTACAATTATATATGTACTTAGTAAAATCATGTATTCATCGTGAGAGACAGTGGATCGATGTCATAAGCTGTTAGATATACTTCATGTTAGAGTCTGGTGGAGATTAATCCCTAAAACTAACAGTATTTTTCTTTGGCTGTATATGTATTCATATGTTTTAATATTAATCTCATCAGATATTTTTTGTTCTTATAAGTGACATGTATGCAAGAATTTCATATAGTATTTTTTAAAAATGTTATACAAATGGTTCCACTATTATAAGAACCCTGATATGAAATGGTGTTATTTTGAAATGAACATTTATAGAAGGAGGACATTCGATAACAGGACATGTAATATATTTACTGTTATGTATTGGATGTTAAATGGGTATGAGATATAAGATCATGATGTTTTCACTTGGTAATATCCAATATGGGAGATTATCAAGAATTAAACCACAAGTTATAATTCCCAATGTTTTGTGGGAGTGAATATTTCTATTTATAAGCACGTGTAATGATTTTTGGATTGCAGGATAATTATTAGTACATTTCATGATTCATGATGTTTTATACACTATTTTAAATAATGATAAAATATAATCCTATTGTTTTTGGGAATGCTGGGTGTGCCACGAGAGATATGTTATTCATTAATACATCAAGAAAGTATTTTCCCCTACTGTCTACCTAGAATAAGATATGTTATCTCATTGATTAGAATGAAACTATCAAACTAAATTCAATGTCCATGGTGTAATTATTGTTTGATTTCACATAGTCAATGAAATACATATAGAGAGAATATATTGATCAAATTGGTGTGCGACCTACTTGAAGAGATATCATGAAAATATGATCATGATACATAGGTTCCCAATATTATGTTGTTATAATAATTACTTCATTATCTTCATTCAATTGTGTTATATAACATGTTTCTAGATTCTGATATTATACTTTAGGGGAATCATCCAAATCCCACTTTGGATGAATCCTAGATTGTCACAATATTTGTGTTTTGATTGATTGTAAAAAAACTCAACATCAATTTCATTTATAGATTATTCATTATCCTCACGATCATATATTATTCCTTATGAATTTTGTGATCCAATTAATTTAGTAACTATTTACATCTGAGTTGAATGTCAATTAAATAATCATTTTTCAATTATTTATTTATTGTCCAAAGACAAAATATTTACATCATGTTTAATTCAAAAGGTAAAGAATATTATTTATTTATTAAATAAATGATCAATTACTTATATAAAAATTAAAATAAATACATATTCAAATGATTAAGGATATTATATATATATATATATATTTCTTAGTTGAATAATATTAAAAATATGATAATGAATAAATGTGGATGAAGGGATGTCTAAACTGAAATATGATAATAAATATAATTTTACCCTATTATATACTAATATTTACAAATTGAAAACCTAATAAATTACCTGAGAAAAAAAAATTATTATGATTTTACATAGATTGGGGTATGTTATTGGATTAATATATGATTGGGGAATTTGTATAATTAATTAATATTAAACACATTTATTGTCTATTAATATACAATGTTATGATATTTCTGATATTGTTAGTCATTTTTAATGTACATTGTATCATCATGATATATATTTTGGACCACAATGAACAACTCTATAGTTTCTCTTGAGAAAATTTAATGTGACTTTTTTACTTAATCCTCTAATGTCAATGATGCAATGATATAACCCTTCAAATTTTTAATGGATTATGGTGGTGATCAATGTGTGATACAAAATATGATCAAAATTGTATTTCTAGAACCCTTAGTACCGTTAGATATGCTTTGAGATGAATGGAGAATGTGTGTATCTCTACAAGAGTGATTCTACATTTGTTACTCTAAGTGGAACAATGTTCAAACCAAATGGAGGTTCATATGATCAACAACCTCATTGAAAAAATAATTCATAAGATAGAAATAATTCTGATTTTTAATTAATTATAAATTAAAATTGAAAAAGATCAAATCCCATGGTTCTAGTGGACTTATTCAATTTTTTGATATTTATTTCATTATTCTAAATATTTTTCTTTATGTGAATTGTAGATTACACATTGAAACTAAAAAGAGAGAAGTTGGATATTGCCTAAAAATTGATTCTTTTGGGATGAAATCCTTCAAACTAAACCATCATCATTTCTCTATTTCTTACTGAATTCAGTGGTTGATAATCATTTCAATTAACCCTTATAATCAATAAAAACCTAACATAAGGTTCTTGAGAATTATTTTAATGTTTGAAAACCAATTTTAAAATTTCATTATCATAAAAGAAAATTAATTTAATAGTATTCAACTTAGTGATACCATATCCTTTTCACTTCCTTGTTTACTATCCTATTCCATGGAATTCAATAATTTTATACCAAGGTTCACTAAAAAAATTTGGTTTTTGATCATTCTTATAATTGAAATAGTTATACTACTTTATTTAATTTTCATTAAAAAGAGTTTTATATTTTTCCCCTTTTTTTAACTCACACACTCTTTTATTGCCAACTTATATGACCCAAATAACAAATATTCTATAAAAAGTTAGTTTTAAAAAAAATTATTTTTTAGTTTGGAGGCATATCATATTTTCACGTTGTTGTCGAGGAACGATTCAAGTGGTCAATAATTTTTTCATATAAACTTCAAAACAAATCTATTTTTGGAAAAAAAAACATAAAAACCTTCTAGTAAATAAACATTAAATCCACATTTCTATCCCTAATGCCCATAATAACAGAAATCCACAGAAATCATAGAGATCTTAGGAAATATAACATTAAAATTGAGAACATGAGAGAAATACTACCAACTATTAATAAACAAAAAAATAACCATAAATCAATTAAAAATATTTAAATATGTATAAAGTTGGAATACCAAATCCCTTAATAATTATGGAACCCTTATTTAATTAGAATAACTCAGAGGGCTCAAAATTTTTAGCTCGTGTAGTAATATTTTTCATAGATTCCCACATTTAATGGTGTTCCTAACAAGGACTCTATAGCCGTTACAAGGGACTATTATATTTTCATAATCATATTCTATATACAATGGATTAATGAGAATAAGTATAAAATGAAATAATTTTCCTAATATATTAAGGGGAACTCTATACTCTAGTTCTTATCATTAGATAAGAATATTTTTTAATCTATAGAATAAGTGGAAATTTTTTCTCAAGGTATTATACCCATGGGGACATAAAAGATAGATATATAATAGGGCAACTAGTTTGTTTAAAGATGATATATACGCCTTCCATGAGTATACTGATAGATTTCGGGGCCTTTTTAGGTAGTGTTCTCATTACTATCTCCCACCCAATCCCCACATGAAATTTATTAATCTGGGGATTTCAACATCATGTTAGAATTTAGTGGAATAATCTGTAGGTCTAAATTAGAAAGGTATGAAAATTTATAACACTCTTTCTCTTAATTCTGAACACAATGACTATAAGAGATGAAATTACATTTTGATTGGGTACAAAACTATTTATATACAATAAATTCTTTCATATATTTTTTAAATAATAGTCTAACATTTTTCATAATGAATAAATTTTTTTATGTAATATAATTCGTTGCCAAAATACAAAAGAAATTACATAGGGATAAATTACATCAACAATGTATGTTCCGAAAATCTAGAAAAATCATCTAAGGTAATGAAATTCAATCCAACCTTTATAAAATATTATTTTTTCAATGTATATCCCATGGATGTGGGATATAGATAACCCTTATTTAAAAAATTAAATCCCATTATCAAGTAACCATCCCACACATCCTAGAAAGATAAAAGAGTGATAAGAAAAGATGCATCGAAATTGTCACATCAACCTTGGTCAAAATTTAAAATACAATATAAGGTAGAAAAATCTATTTGAAATGATTAAATATATAGTATGGTGTATCCTTAATTGAGAATATTTGACCAAAATGGAATGAATTTGATTCACAAAAACACCAATATGATTTAGAGAGTGATCAAAAAAAATCTAAGATGCATAATCTAAAACTGAAAATATGATTGTTAGTAAAATACATAAATATACTAGAAAAATGTATTTTTTTGTTCATAATATAGGTAAACCATGGGGATAATTATGTGGTTTTCATTACCAAGGCTGGTCTCCAAAGTCATCATAAAGATAAATATAATCCACAATATTTTTGAAATGTAATTATCGATTAATATAAATATCCTAATGTTGAGATCTATGAATATAGAAATATTTAAATATATGATTAAATGAAAATAAATCATATTATTCTACCTTAAAAAGATGATGAATTTTCTTAATGGAAATAAAAATAAAAATAAATAAAATAATGTCGATGAACTAGAGGGCATGTCTGTTATTTTCTAAAAAACATGTTGGTTTGTGAATTCATTAAATATAAATATTTTAAATTTTTAGGTTCACGTTCATATTAAAAACACTAAACCATTAATAACCCTTAATTTTGTTTTTCAGGGATCACATGTTATTATTTTTTATCTTGAAGAAAATAATTGAATGTAACTGTTAGATTACATTATATGTTAGAGAACACTTGTATGATTTTCCCACCTTCAACATGTTTTATATCTATGGAGCTAAACAATATGTCCTCTTCATCATCCAAATTTGTACCATAACTCCTGTATTTTCTTTATTAAATTTTTTTAGTTCATGCATTGGAAATGTATGATAATTACCATGTACATTCAACAATGTGATGAATGGGTTGTTGAGTCCTAAGGGGAAATCGATCAAGACTAATTTCTCCAATAGATTCTCTCTCTAAAACATGATATAAAAGGAGGGATGAAGGTCCATATATATAAAATATGATATACATTTAATGATTTTCTAAAACCCATTAATGTACTATGTTTTTGGATTCTATAATCTCTATTATGGAAATTATATAAATATGATCTTCTGAAATTCTAAAATACACACATAAGAAAAATTGGTATTTGAGAAAATATATGATATATTACTAATCAATAAAACAATACCCACAAATCCAATCAAAGAATGATTCCACCCAACCATAATCACCCTAGGATTTCCCATAACATGCCAAATGATGAGAATCTATATTATCACCTTGTTTGATAAAGGAAAAGTTTATTTGGGAAAATCATTCCGTCAAGGACAGAATCCTTCTCAAAATAATGCCAAAATATTAGCATCCATCTTCCTTATATGATAAATTTGTAATCCCTTCAATGCATTCAGATCCCCTCAAATCATTGATCCTGAAATTTGAGTGGGTTAAAATTATCACATAGATTATTGTAGATTCCTTCACCACCATAGGTCATCAAGAGGCTTGAAATTATGTACAATGAGTTTCCACAACCATTCCATCACTATTATGGTCAATAAATCCAACACCAACACCGAAATTACAAGAGAATACTATTTCAAAATTAATATTGATAATATCTTATGGGGGATGACAAACCAGAAGGTTCTTACTGACTACTACCCAATGAAGGAAATACGTTATATTCATTCCAACAAGAAATCCATTCCACGTCTCTCTTGACCCAAATATGATCTTCTGTCACCTTTTTGTGGAAAATGAATTCATTTCATCAAGTCTAAAATAGCCAGGAAATTCTGTATACTAGCCCCATCACTCTTGTTTGCAATGATGGAACCCATTTAATTTGGTTTTAAACCAACCCTATATGTGGATCAATGAACATTCAGAAACCTAGTGAGGATTCATTCCACACCCCTTCCACCCAATGATAAAAAAGAATTTGATGCAATAGCGAATCCTCCACTTGGAGAAACAAAGGAAAAATATCATCCTCCACAATATGACATATAATCAAAATCTCACGGGTTTTAAGAACACCATTGTTGACCAGAAACAAAAAAAATATACCCCTGGGATGGGAGGTGAGAAACCAGAGACTCATTAAGGGATTATTGGGAAAGACATGGGCCATGTTATGAACCCACATTTTGGGTCCCCGCCAAACTAATTATCCCCCAAAAGAATCCTCGATCCATTAAAATCATATAATTACCCATTCCTAGAGTTAGATGAATACTAATAATGAGATGAAAATCACAATCATTAAACTAGTTGAAAATATTCCCTATATGCCCCTCCTCAAACCATACATTGATTAGATCTTCCGCCCATGCATTTTCCAACCATTGTACATTAGTTGAGGAAACTATAAGGATGATGCCATCTTCCTACCATAGATCGTTCCAAACACTCACATCATTCACATCATTAGTTCTCCAAATGCATCCTATCTCATAAAGATATTTTGTTCCCAAAATTACTCTCCACATATAACTAGGTTGCATCCCTATCCGGGCATGAAAAAATATATGAAGAGGGAAATATTTTTCCTACAACACCTTTGAGAATAGGGTATTTGTATTTGAAATAATGTTTGGTCCTTACTTCATCAAAAGTTCTTAATTATACCACTTGATATTCCAAAAATTTATTACCTCCAAAAAATTTCAAAATGCATTTTCTTCTATGAAATTCTATGGGTGTTATTGTTTCCCTCGTGGGATCCCCAATAGAAGTTGGCCATCTGGGAATCTATATAATCATTGAGAGTTTTAGAAATTTTAATAACAACATAGAAACAGATGGTATTTCATGGGAAAATACAAAATAAGTACTTCATTTCCCTCCTCAAATATATTGATACATGGCCATAAACAAATACAATTGTACACCCTATCCATAATCCAAGAGAAAACTTGTTTTATGGGGTTTCAATTACAAATATTACCAAATTAGTAAAATTATTTTGTCTCAAATTTTCTTTATTGAGACTCATGATTGGTTGTGCACCTTAATTAATTTCACAGTGTAGAAAAATCTATTTTATATTTTAAGTAATTAATATCATTATTTTAATGATTTTTTGTGCTTTATGTAATTTATTTATTTGTGAATTGATTTTATGATCCCATGTTACAAAGTTATAAGTGTTTATTTAAAAAATCTAATCACATTTAAAAATTGTTTATGTTTATGCACCATTTAAAGAAATATTATGATAATTATTTCATGATTTCTCATGTGTTTGATTATCATATATTTATTCAATATATTTCCATGTATTAGTACCATTTTCCCACTTTTTTGTACTTATGATAATTAAGAAACAAAATTTAAAAAAAATAATCATATATGTCTCTTCGAGAAAAACCTATTAAATTTAAAAAATTCATATATTCAGATATGTTTTCAATAATATATTTAAATGGTGAATGAATATAATTTTCAAGGAAAAAGGATTTGATTTTTTTAATAATTTGGGATCATATTTAAAAAAATTTCAAATACATTTTTTAGTAAAAAGGTTTTCAATGTTTTTTTGTTTTAGAAACAATATATCAGTGAAAAAGTGATATTTTCCTCAAGAAATGTTATTAAAATATATTGAAAAATTATTTCCCATCAAAGATAATATTTTTTGTTGATACTCATGCCTATCTGGGGAAAATAATTAATTTCCCCTTTCATATTTATTCACTTAATGGATTATGTTTTGATGACATGATGTTTAAGAAACTTATATCTCTTTCACGGGTTATAAGCTTTTGAAATCCTCTAACATTCATTTGTATTGTTTATGGTAAAATGATTATGAAACTTATATTTTTCACATGTTATGATATGATTACAATTTTATAATACCAATTTCATTTAATGGTTTATGATTCTATTATTTACTATCTTATGGCACAAGTATGTATGATTTCATTATGTGATTTATGAGACCTATATCTCACTCCAATTCATTGTGTAATGTTATATATCTCATGAGATTGACATATATGGAAGGATAAATGAACTGAATTCAGTATTATAGGGCCAAAATAAGAAATGAATTTTATTCAATAATACATTGGTGGAATGAAGGATGATGTCATTTTAGAAATACATCTCTACCATGGGGTGCAAACTGGGTTCTGTAAAGGAAATTTTCCTATAATATAGCCTTCGATGAAATGCCTTGACTACTATGTAAATAGTTATATTTTCTTATTTGTTTTCCACAATTACATGTTTTATTCATATGTTATGATTTTATGGATTAGGTTCTTTATTTCTGTATGATTCATGTCTTATGAACCACCATGATTTATTCCATAATACATATTTATTCTCTTTGATATGCATTAGTTAATCATTTATTTTTATTATCATGTTCTCATACCCTTATGATAATGATTATTCTAATATATCGCCCTTGTTTACCCTTACTAAGAATCTTATCTCACCCCTTATTATTATTTATTTCCAAATGTTATATAGATATGTATTTATTTAATGTGTTTAACAAGGTTGTTAGTCAATAACCTAGTGGGAGATTGTGTAGCTCTTTCACGTACCAGATTTTATAAATCCATGTATTTATAGGAATTTAAATAGTATGTTCTTTGGGCATCTATTTGAAAAAATGTTTTCTGTATTCCTCAATATTTTATGTAATTTTAATGTATGAATTCTAACAAGGAATCCATCTCATGGTCCTCTTGACCCATATACGGTCATCTGTCATTTTATTATGGAAAATGTGTTCATCTATTCAATTCCAAAACAGCCATTTAGTTGTGAATATCAGCCCCACCACACTCATTTACAATGTAGGAACCCATTTAATGAGTTTTTGGACTAACCCAATAGATGGATCAAAGAACATATAAAATTTTATCAAGTATTCATTCCACACCCATTCCACCCCATGATTGAAAACAATTTTATTCAATGGAAATTCCACCTCTTGGAGACACAAAGGAAAACTATCAACGTACACAATATGACATATTATCAAAATCACACAGGTTATAAGAATTACTTAGTAGACCAGAAATTAAAAAATATCTCCTTGGGAGGGGAGTGGATAAACTAGGAACTCTTCTAGTGATTATTGGGAATGACATGGGCCAGGTAATGAACCAACATCTCATACCTCATCACAGAGAATACCTTCCAAAATAAAATCAGATCCATCAAATTTGATCATTACCCATTCCACATGTGAGAGGAATACTCAGAATGCTATGAAATTTGACACCATTAAAATATTTGAAAATATTCCCCTGATTTCATTCCTCTAGTGAGTTATTGATTCGATCCCCACCCTTTCATTTTACTACCTTTGTACATCAGTTTAGGTAACCATAAAGAGGGTGCCATGTTTTATCCATAGATCTTTCCAAACACTCAAATCATTCCAATCACCAATTTTCCAAATTCATCCAATTTCAAGAAGATATTTTGTTCCCAAAATTATTGTCCACATATAACTAGGATGTATCCCCAACTGGGAGTGAAAAAGATTGAATGAGGTAAATATTTCTCCC
This sequence comes from Viscum album, assembly GCA_963277665.1. Lineage (NCBI taxonomy): Eukaryota > Viridiplantae > Streptophyta > Magnoliopsida > Santalales > Viscaceae > Viscum > Viscum album. The sequence goes on along the minus strand of OY728145.1, from coordinate 1,440,807,650 downwards.
ACAAAACCTTTGATGAAATGGTATTTATATTTCAGAAATGTTTTGATCCTTGCATTAACAAAAGTGCCTCATTATACCATTCGATATTCCAAAATCTGATACATCCACAAAATTTTGAAACACGTTATATTTTCTATGAAATTAAAATGGTGTTATTGTTTCCCTTATGGGATCCCCAGTACAAGTTGGCCAAATGTGAATGGATTTGATCAACATGAGATTCTATAAATTTGAAAAACAACATAGATTAGAAAGGAATTACATGGGAACATACATTACATGCCATTCCTTTCCCTCCTCAAATATCTTCCAACATGACCATAAAAAATCAAATTTTCCACCTTATCCCTAATCAAAGCGAACACTTGTTTATTCAAACATCCATCAAGGGTTGGGAGGCCCAAACTTTTCAGATTCCTTTTATCCAGTAAAAATATGCACAACCACGTGAATTCCTACCTATTTGCGTGTAAGATTCCTTTACTGAAGGATAAATATTATTTTCAATGACTAATACATTATCTAGAAGCCCTTTCATACATATTGATGATGTTTAGTACTTAACTGCATTATTGTGGCGTAGTATGTACAAAAAAAGCAATCATCTATAATGAATAGATTGGAGATAGGGGAATTTCTACATACCATATAACCATGGATAATTCATTGATCTACCTCTTTCAAGAATAGATAAGAAAATACCTCAGCCACTAGAATGAAGAGATAAGGTGATAATGGATCCCCATTTCGCAGACCTCTTGAATGTTTAAAGCATTCTACAGGGTCCCCATTAACATTGATTCTGAAACAGATACTTATAACATAGTTAATGGTATTAGATATCCATTTCATACAAAATACCATCATGGAGAGAACTAGTACAAGAAAAGGTTGTTAGACTATGTTGTAATATTTCATCCTATAAAATTTCATTGAAAAGATTCCTATTTTGGATGAGGGATTATTTTTTATAGAGTTATATATTTCAAACACAATTTAAACATTTTCAGTAATGGATCTCCATGGATGATAGGATCTGTGGTTTTTTGTAAAACAGAAAGGGAAAATATCTATAAGAAAAGCCACCATGATGAATGAAAATAGTATTTATACAACATTTCATAGACTGATAGGTCATAATTCTATGAATTTATAAGGTCAATGGGGTTTTTTGGATGTGTTTAATTAGAGTTTCATTCATGGAATCTATAGAAGCTCTTATTTCCCACAAAATCATCATCATTACTACCAAATTAGGTCCGATGATATACTAGAAATATTTTTTGAATATTACATGAAACCAAATAGGCCCTGAGGCCTTTGTAGTGTGAATGGGATGAGGTGACACATGCCCTTTTTTCTTAGAGATTTCTCTATACGAGTTATGGTTTGCATCATCTGTGAATTTTTTTGGAATGCATCTAGTCTGATATGTTGGAGCTTCAATACATTACGCATTATATAGGTTGGTGAAAATTTTCTGAATAATGGATTGAATAATATTTTTTTCATAAAAAACTCTACCAGTAAGATCCTAATGTTGAGAAATGTGCGTTTTACATCTCCATGTAGATTCTATTTGGTGTAAAAAATGAGTATTTTGATCACCCTCCCACATATGGGATTCTATTTCCATCCAAAACCAAAATCTATCAATTTCCCTCACAATAGAGTTGTGATTATTTTCTGTATATGAGATATCCCTGAGTACAGGGTTACAAAAAGGAAAATGGTGGATTCTCTTGAGGATATTCTGTAAAAAATTAATACATCCATCAAAATACCCAAATATAACGGAACTCCTCCTTTGTAAACAATATGCAGTACTTTTCATATTGTATGTGATGTGCCGGTTCAGTCTCTCACAAGATAACAAAACCACCTTCTTGAAATTACTTTAATAGAGCCTCAAAATTTCAAATTGAATATCTAGAATAGGCCTCCTCAATTCCCCATGAGGGATCATGGACAAAATGACAAGATAGTGGTCAGAAGATTCAAGAGGTAGGTTAAAAATAAAGAAATCATAGAAGATGTATTTCATTTCATCTATTCCAACAAATCAATGTAACATTTCATAAATATGATTCTCTGTTCATCTCCCTCTATGAAAAGTAAATAGAGTTACTAAAAACCCATGGTCATGAAGAAAATTGATCATAATAGAATTCTTAAACACCTCCATATCATCACCACTCTTCATGTTCCACCCATCATTTTCCTGACAAATGAGGATCTCATGGAAATCTCCCCAAAATAATAGAGGGATCGAGATAGAGTTTTGATCCTGGTTCTATATGATCGAAGATTTTTGTTTATCTAGAATCCCATGGAACACCTAGAATTCAACAACAGGAAATGATAGAGATCATGGGGTGTTAATAGTCACGCCAATGTGATTACATGAGAAATTAGTAACCTCAACAGTAAGTTCCTCTTTCCACAATATGTGTAGACCACTAGAGTGTCCTCGTATTCCAATAAGAAAGACATTATTTAAACCAATCTACAATCCTAGAAGACCATTATCCATTTTATCCAACACAGTTTTAGATACAAATATTATGTCAGGGCGGTATTATGAACTCCAATGAAAATGTGATCAAAAACTGTTTGAGGGTTTTCAAGTCCCCAAGAGTTCCCTCAAAGGATTTTCATTGCTCTAGGTAGGGATAAAATATTTCCACCTATACCTCCATAAAAACCATAAAATATTCATTACCCCCCACATTAAAAATATTTGGAAGTATCTTAGGAATCTAACACAACTCCTTGGTCTATTGTTTCTTTTCTGAATTTACATTGGTGGCCACACCACCTCAATATCTTCAAGTCACCCATCCCCACATATGATGTTTTTAAGCACCTGATGATGTTAACCAAACCATATCTTCTCCTTCTTAGGAAATGATACCAAGATCTTCCAAATGTAGAAGAGGTACAGGATCAAGGGGTTCATCAAACGATTGTTCCTACCTATCTCATAGGTTTTGTGGTTATTTTCATGTTAGAGATGAACTAATATATGGGGGATAAAAATATTCGGCATAGAAAGGAACAAATATTTGGATGAATGTTGGTTCCTTCCCCTAACAAACATGATTTTATATATAGTCAACCAGAACCACTATTCTCCATAAAGGTACTTCTTGCACCATCTAATCCACTAGGTTTACATCAGAAAACACCGGTGTCTATATCGTGATTACATTATTGTGAATTAGTTCTGACTACATCATGAATGCCTTCACCAGTCTTTCAGGATCCTTTTGTTTTTCCACCTCAGAAGTGAACATCATTCCATTAGTAATTTCTTGAAGAGGAACGTTATATTGTAAAAGGAAATTTCATTGTTCATCCCCTTTCTTCGATCCACATTCCTATTCTAAATTTCTGATACACCCATAGAGGAAACAACAAATTTGGGAGCTTTTTAAAACCGAATTATATATTGGAATTAGTATAATATTTTGTTAATAAGTGGCCCCACATTATTGGTTGTGCCACATTGAATAAGGCTCTAATACTCACCATGGTCCCCATTGTATTAGATCAGATTGATCTCATTCATGAAATTTTCCACTACATCCTCATATTTCATGCATAACTCATCCATTTATACTATGAAATGTGATTCCATTGATTCATATCCAGTAACATAAATAGAATAAAATGATTTTTTCGATATATCCCATTACTTTTACTTCTTTTATGATAATGATATGTATTTTGATGGACCATGTCCTACCTTTGTGAAATTTTCTATATCTCTTTCATTTAAAAATTTAAATAAAAGGAGCCCCCCCCATCCCTTATGTCAATGTATCCTCCAATCTCTATATATTTTGTAGAGTGTTTTCATGGACACCCTGATTAAAATATCATTTTTCCAAAAAAAAATACACAATGAATTGAAGATCTATACACTATGAAATAAATTTGTGTTAATCCATTCATGTCGAGATTATCAATTTTTCATTATTTTTTTAAAAATGGTTATGCCACCTATTCACGAGGTCTGATTCCTTGGATGTGATCCCTAAAGAGGAAATCGTGGAGCACTATTTCAAAATGGACTCCTTCGTATGAACACACCATCACAAGACCCACCCTTCACATGTAGTCCATTCCTCCATTTTTTTTAATCCCACTCATATTCAAATAGTACACTCCATGAAAACAAACCTATGATACTCCCTTTCTCAATCCCACACCTTCACGAACAGAACGCTGCACGAAACTCCCCTACAGGTACTAAATATTTTTCCATAGAGCTCATTGTGAACACTACCTTTAAAACCATTACCTCATGATCACACCCTATATGAGTCCTCCCATCCATGAATCCATCCCTCAGAAATATTATTACAGATAAGCTAATGGGAAGAAAACCCGGCTTCCTAATGGTTGATTGAATGAAACTGGACCCTGAAGGAAATCTATATTTTCAATAAGATGCAAACAACACCACAATAGCTAATACAAAGATATTCTTTAGTGGATAGATATCAGATGTTGACGAGCCTTATCAGTCCATTGAATGTAGTCAACTAGAAGGTTATCTAAAAAAATAGGGATGATAAGAGATCCTGATCGGAGATTTGTGGATGAACAGAGGACAAGATGGTGAAGATGAGAGGGAGGGTGTTGATCTGATATCACTTGGAATATATAGAATGATCATATTTCATAGAGTAACCAGATGGAAACACATGTATCTTTGGTTTATGAAGCAAATCAGAATAAGGAAAACTCCTCCGAATGACATCCAGATCAACAAATGTTGGACTGAAGAATATCGAAGGAAAATCCAACAGTAGAAAAACCCTAGGAAGAACATCTCATGAGTGTGAGAGAATAAATAATGAACAAGTTAATTCATTGTGAGAATCCTAATTATTTTATCAACATGTTGATTCATTATTTAAATTCATATATTAAAATTAAAATAATTTACTAAACATGAAATACCAACTAAGGATATAATGAACCTTTAATGAGTTATGTTTATTTGAATGTTTATATTTTTCATAATCACATTTATAATTAAAAAAAATTGGATACCATTATAATTAAATTAAATAATTATGTTTCAAAACAAGAATAAAATAATTGAAATGTTTTATATCTAATTGATCACACTTTATTATTTCTCAACTATCAAACATGAGGCCCATGTTAGCATACTATAATAACAATTTAAATAGTTGGATCTCACTGATACACTTATTTTATGTCCCTCATGGACCATTTCTTGATAAAAGATATTTTAAATCAAAAACCAAGAGTAGTTTATAGAAATCAATCATGGCCATTAAAGAGATTTTAAATTTCATAGATATAATATCCACTTATGATCATGAACTAGGTAATATAATATTTTTGTTTCATGATATATCATGAACCAAGATGCAAACTCTATGTCATTATACATTATTGCATTATTTATATGTTTACCTACAAATAAACACACCTTCTATCACCATGGAAATTGATTTAATAATGGTGATACTGTCATGATCTATTATACTACAGTTATCTCATAATTTTATATGTGAAAAAATATTACATGATCGTTAGACAAATTTCATAAAATCAATGCCACACCTAACACATTCTTCCACTACACAATATAAATCCCACAGTTTTTATATTTCATTAATGATTATGATCGAAGGGAACAAAATGATATTGATCACAAGTCAAGAGGCTAATACACATATTTATCGATAGAAATAATCAATGACTTCAAAAAATGTTGTGTTTTTATTGGGGGTTAAGTATTCATGATATATTATAAAAACGGTCACCATTTATGATCATCACGGGAACAAATATTAATTATTATGATCCCCAAACATATAATAGTTATACAACATCTGTATCTCATCAAAATTATTTTTCTAGATATTATGACCTATGTTTACGATTAATATCATTGTATCTTGAGGGTCTCATAATTGATGGGAGCTACTATAACCTTTTGATATGAACTATAATTTTTGGAAATTACTATATAAATTTTACATTATGAAGAAACATTATATAATTGTAATAGAGACAACAGTAAAAAAATTGTACACATTTAATGGAAATCAGGTATACTCGTGATTTTGTTCTAGGGAACCAACTCACAATAATTCCACATAAACTAGATCCAACTAATAGGAATTTTCAAACTAGGGACTCTCATATAAGAATAATACATTTGTTGATATATAACATTATCTAGTTGTTCTTCCGCATTATTCTCTATGTTAACTCAACTTACTGTGACATAACATCCTTGAGTAAAATATCTCAAGAGGTAAAAATTATGATGAATATTATTCAAACTATGATGTGACATGGGTTCCCTAGAAAGTACCATAAATTCAGTACGATCACAATAAACTATGATAAGGTATACAGTACACCTTACAACACCATGTTCTGAGACTAATCTAAAAACAAGACTATAGCCTTAGTTTCATCGTAAGTTATTATATAGACAAAGTTTCTATATAATTATAGTCATTGGACTCCTTTAATATTTTAATGATTATTTCACAATTATTTGTGAAAAATACATTATTAACTACCAATTCATATAATGTTGATATATATGGAATATATCATCCATGTATCCCCTCACTACTAGTAACTCATCGCCTCCATGAACCTGGAAAATATTTGTTGTACATCTCTTGTACTTCAAGATTGTTTTCACATGTACCTAATTACTCTATCTAGGATAAATATATTTCTTCCCACTATAATTATAGAATATGAAACACCATACCTTTTTATTACCATGTAATACATGCTAGATACCACTTACGAAGTAGTAGGTATTCAACCCATTCATTCAATCCCCACCATTTTTTTGAGGTCACATTTTCATAGATGGATTAATTCTATGAGAGAATAGAAATAATGTCCTAGGTTATTTAATATATTCCCTTTTGAGGGTTGTATTGATTTATCCACATTGACTTATCCAAAGAAACAAATAAGATCTGACACAAAAAATCTTAATCCCTTGAAGATAATCTAATTCACAAAATAATTTTGAATAAAATAAATCATTTATCCAAGTGTTCACTAAAAATATTGAAATTTAATTTATTTAATATTATTAATATTCTATAAATATATATTAGTAGGTTAGAAGGGGAATTATCACTAAAAATCATATAGATTCATGTATTTCATTCATTAATTGTGAACTCAAATTCCCTTTTATAATCATAAAAATGAACATTCCATGATCATGATTCCTACAACAATTTATAAATTGAAAATTTGTGTGTCTATAATTAATTAGCACACTATTACATAATAACCCATTTAGATTTTTTTCATATAGACATCTTAGAAAATATTCCCATTTATAATTTGATATTCATTTTCAAAATTCTTTAATAATGGAAAATCTATATTCATCGTAATATTATAATAAATTTCAACATTGCGGCTGGTGAGAATTTTTCATCATAGTCAATACCATGACATTGATTGAAACCATTTACATCCAATAATAATTTATAGAGAATTACTTTTCGATAAATACGAATATTTTAGATGAAGTCCCATTTACACAAAATAGGTTTTACATTGGTTAGAGGATCTAACATAATTCAATATTCATTTACGAAAATGTACTTCATCTAAAAAATGGGTAGCTTCTTGCCCCTTTTTATACATCCTTGATATCTACTTCTAACATTTAATTCATATGTTCAATATTTTTAAATATTAATGTGTTACTATTATTTTTCATAACAAAACCATATCTTACATGATCTAAAACGTCTCTAGTTAACCTACATAGAATATGTGTCTCTAGAAAATATTAATCTCCCACTGAAGCTTGTGGATATTGTTATTATACCATATGCTATGAATTTAGAGAATCAACCACATAAAATTATATATTTATCCAACTATTTCCATTATTTTTTTCCATATTTTAAAAATATGGAACTAACATCAATAATTAATTTTATATAAACTATGATATATAGGTAGTTTTATTTATTTGTATTAGGATAATCTATAAAGATGAACTTCATGAATTGAGAAATGAATTTATCTTTAGGTATTGTTTTGAGAAATGTGCCACAACAAAATACAATAATATACAGAAAAGTTTTATTATATCAATACTATAACTCATATTGATCCTTATATTTCAGTTTAAAGAGAACAATGTTTAGTATTTCTGCTATACATAGAAATTAATATCCCTAAATGGATAGTGTTAGGGTCACATGACTCATCATTGATCATACCATGTCAAAAAGGATAGATTCATCCTTTCACATTAAATATTACAATGAGGTGTAAAAAAAGGATTTATTTTTGGTTTTATTACATACTTCATCAAGTTAATAATGAAAGAATGGATTAGATATTATCAGCCATGGTTTTAGTGGAGTTTCATTATCCTCTAACTAAGATATTTTTATACATAATTTTCATATTACATAATCATATTTACTAAATCCAACTTATACATCATTTTCTATAAATATATATATCCATATCTACTAGATTATTCAATATATTAAGTAGAGTATTAAAAATCACCACCTCCAACTTCTAAAAATAGATAACATTCATCATTATGAAAACCCCCCAATCATTTTTCAGTTCTAACTCTATTACCAAAAAATGCTTCTTTTTCCATTTTCTGTTTTAAAAAAATTCCACATAATTAATTGATTTTTTACTCATTGTATTCTAAATCAACACCCTAAGACCATTTGGATAAATTATTTTCATTTCTATGAATCATCTTGGAGAACCATATGTGTGTAGAAAAAAATTCATTCTCACTGTTTTTTTCATTGAATTCAAAAATTGGTTTTTCCAATTCATTTATATATCATCAATTTTTATTATATGTCATAATATAACATAAGTTACCATTATAAATGAGACATAATGTAATTACGTTAAATAAAAAAAACCCATTGCTCCTAACTATGATAATGTTATTATGTTTCTATTAATATAAGTTAAATATTTAAAAAAATAACACAATAACCAAACCACTGGGAAATGTGACATGGTAGTGTTCAATTATTAATGCTTCTCATATTACAACATTTTCTATTTGGAGATCACCCTAATAATTTTCAATATTTTACAATCTTACAAGAATTTGTATTTGAATAAAATTTTCTAAAGTCATTCTATATCCAATATCCATCATTTAGGAATAGATAGATTTCATTCAATTAAAAATATATATAATATAGAAGAATAAACTTGCTTACTCTTACAAAAAAAAATATTCTTCTATTGGCCTTTCCTAACATATATAAATTATAATACCACATGATCATTACTCGACCTACATATCTTAATCATCATTGAGGGTATTGTATCATCAATTTTGAATTAAGATTATACTTTGAAGCATTTTCCTTGATATTCCTTCTAATTTTCACCATAATTATAGAACATTTTGAATTCATTATATCATTATATTATTTGAAATCCAAAATGATTTGATCATGTAGTGACTACTTCTTATTATTTAGGATGTAATAAATTATTAATTCTAATAATAATGGTGTTAATGTTGAATGATTGAGATCAGTCGTTGTTTCTTCATTAAATTTGAAACTATGTTATTATGATCACTCAACATAACAAATAATTTTGAGTGCATGATTTCAATGTTGATTCCATTATACTATATTTCTTTTTAATGTGCACTTTATATGTCATATCATTCTTGTAGAGAATTCTCCATGGAAAAATTTTGGATATGAGATATAATCTTATAGAAATCATCACACTCGTTCATTGTTTATTTCTTAGAGGACATAGATGACAATATTAGACACTTCACATAAAATTTTCTTTATAATAATAATTTTCATATTTAAATTATATTTTTGGCACCTTAGTCAATATTGGGGACACTAGCACATAATTACTCTTTTCTTGGCTTAGTACTATATGACAGTTCATGTACCACTCTATGAAGTTATTTCTAGTCAACACATACTTTTTATCATGTTTTCATGTAATTAAATTATGTTTGTTTTATTTGTCACCATTTTATCTACATAAAAATAAACTCTAGCATATTATTACATCATCGTGATTACCATAATAAAATTTTCAATCATATATATTTTAATAATCTGGAACTAATTTATAGAATTCTATTGGACTTTCACTACTAAATTTAGTATATTCAGTATCATGAAAACTATAATGGAGTTGAATCTTAAAATAGTCTCCTAATATTTTAATATAGGTTTATTAAACAAATCATGGAGTATCAAAATAGGATTTTGGATGGAAAACTATATTATCCCCAGAATCATTGAAATATAGAGTGGATCCCCATTTCCTAAAAAACATAACTTTTTTTCTAATGTAATTTTCATAAATGATTTATCAATCTAGCAATGGATGAATGATTGAGTTCATATTTAGATGTGTCATCAAATTAATTTTAATTATAACCCTAGTAATAAAAGTCTCCCAAAACTATGGCTAATGATCATTTCAAATGTATGGATTTTCTCAAATAAAATTGATGGAAGGAGTTCTGGCATAATATATCTTCAGGGTATTTTTTAATATTGAAAAATTAAATCTATTTCTCCTTATGATGTTATCATTATTGGATCATGATCATATAAAACTATGTATAATTTGAAAAAATTAACCCTGTCTTTAGTCCTTTTTAACTATTCATGATTAATAATTATTATTTTATGTGTTCACAAGAAAAATACAATCAAAAATAATAAACATTGTTAAAATCAAAAAAATAAAAAATAAATAAATCATTATGTGATCATGATATGATAACGTTGACAATTCCCGTGATTTAATTTTGAAATAACTAATATCATTTGAAATTACAAAATTTAGTAACATTATCGACATTTAGAACATGAAAAGTCTCATGCATTTCACTTGTTTAGATTTACACCATCACTCCACATGAACGATGTCTATTTGAATGCCTCCATTCATTAAATATTATAATAATTTTTTGGGGAACTAGGGATGTTAAATTGCATTTTATCACATAAATTTGGACACATATGACTTTAAAAAATTAAATTCGTATTGGTAAAACAAAATAACCTCCAAAAAAATAATTATTACATTTTAAAAAAACAAATACAATAATTAAAAAAAATAAAATTAAACCAAACATGCACATGTTGATCTCATCAAAGTATCATTCACCGCATTATTAATATTCTTATGCAAATTAAATATAATAAAATTCAACATGATGGAAATTTTAATGGATTGTATCTTCTATAAAATAATTTAAATAAACTATTGGTATATCCCATGTGTTCTAAAAAAATAAATAAATTTCTAAAAAATAAATATAAATTTTTAGATTATTTTAATAATTTTTTTGTATCTCTATATTTTAAATAGATTCTCATATATTAAAAATAGGATTATGATGGGTGAAATGGGTTGGGAAGGTCAGATCAGAACCAACCTAGCTTGGGTCGGGGTAATCTGATTATTTACCTTATCTGATATAGATTGTGTGCTCATGTAGGGGTTTGGATGAATTATGAATGGTAACCCATTATATGTGTTTGTGTGTGTGGGAGTGTTTTTCCTACCCATATGATAGGGCTGGATATGGTTTCAATTACCCTCCCCCATAAATGGTGTGAGGCTAAAATGTCCATCCCCATATAAGGGGTGTGAACCACATTCCCCTGTCAAATTGTTTAATGCTTATATACAGAAGGTGTTTATATCTAGCCTTTTCCAGTCAATATTCTTAATTGGACAACCTGGTAAAGCACTGACAACAAAATATCTTCTTGGTTGATTCATAGATATATATATATATATATATTATAAAAATACATGCTAATTTCCACTATAAATTTCTAGAAATCAAATAAATTATATATCATAAATATCCCATCCATAGAAACTATTATTGATGCAATGTGAATATTAATAAGACTATATTAAAACCATATTTCCAAATATTATAGTGATCACCTAATGTTTTTCATTGAAAATTTCCTTCTTATAAATATGTCATAAAATCACAAAAAACACAAAATAATTTATTAATAAGAGCAATGTGACCTTTAAACACATGTTTTTTCACATATGTGTTTCGAATTTCAAACATACGACATACACAGTTCAAATCAGTATGTAATTTGGAGCCCGATAAGAAAAACAAAATTTTTGGTGAATAGTAACCTAACCATAGGAATAGTAAGATACCCTAATGAATAGTGATATAACTGAATGAATAGTAACCATACATTTGATAGTATAAAAATAATATTCCAGTGAAAGTATGATGTATCAAAATTTTAGAATAAGTAAATTAATGTTTTGAAACTGGGTTTTAATAATAAATTATTATTTTAGTGAAATATTTAATTAATCATATCTAGAAAATTATTTTTGAAAAATGGACTTCATTTTTTGATTATATATGTCAAAAAACGTTTAGGGTGATGTTTTAAGATTTTTTTGAAATACATGAATTTTTAGTGAATAGTAAAAGTCATTAATTTACCATCTAAATACACTATAGTGAATATCCACTATTCTTGACATCACAAGTGATGTAAGCACCCAAATATCGAACCTATATGAATTTATTACTATTCTTGTTTGTGTAATACTTACTATTCATTTACTTTTGATGAAATAATAAATTAATGATTATAATATTTTGAAAACCCTTCCCCCATCCTCTATAAGTACCACCCATTCACACCTCTTATCATCACATATCTCAAGCCTTGTGCCTTTCCATATTTCTACCAAAATATCTCCCAATGCTCTTCCACCATGTCTAAAGGCCCCAAGTCTCTTCAATATACCAAAACATATTCCCTTAAGAGGTTCTCAAAAGAGGAAGTCTCAAGAGGTAAATTCCTCTTTCCCATACGTTCATTTCATTTAAGTTCTTATCTTTTTGTTACTTTCCCCACATACCTTCACCACAATGGCATGATAACACTAGTAACATAAATGTACTGGAATTTTCTTATGATGTCTTGGAAATGAATTAGCATTCATTATACGAAGTCAGCATCAAATTTCGGGAAAGGGAGATCACTCTTCATATCCTAATGAATCTTCTAATTCTTTACATGTGTCAGTAGGAATGTGACTGTCCTTTAGAATCATCATCTCGAGTATAGATATTTATACCTTGTGAGAAGGTATATCTGGCTCAAATGATTGAGATATTGGAGAGAATCAATCTTAGAGACATGGAAATCGTCAGTGACTACCCAAATTTATTCCCTGAAGAGTTTCCTGGTTTTCCTCCTGACTATGAGGTTGGGTTATCAATTGAACTTATCCCCAAATCTATACCTATATAGAAGACACCATAAATAATGGCCCCCCTTGTGGTAAAAAGGAGCTAGTAGTAGTTACAGGAGAATATGTAGTAGGGTTTTATATGCCCAAGTGCTTCACCGTTGGGTGCATCATTCCACATCATCAAGATGAAGGACAGATCAATGCGCCTCTACATTGATTATCTTGAGCTCAATAAAATCATTATAAAGAAGAACTATCACTTATTACAGATGGATGACTAATATGATCACCTTCATGTGTCCAGTTATTTCTCTAATGTGGGCCTTCATTCAGGATTTGAAAAATTAACGGTGAGGACGGAAGATATTCCCAATACTGCCTTTTGAACGAGGTATGGACACTTTGAGTTAAAAGTGATGCCCTTCGGACTCACTAATGCTCTAGAATGTTTTATAGATTTAATAAATAGTGTCTTTAGTGATTACCTCGATAAATTTTTTGTAGTATTTATTGATGATATTATGATATATTCCCAGAGCAAGGAGGAACATGTGTTGTATTTGAATACTGTGTTAAAGACCTTGCAATTGGAGAATTTGTAAGCAAGGTAAAATAAATTCTAGTTCTGGATGGAGGAAGTATCATTATTAAGGAATTTTATCACCAGCAAAAGGATATATGTGGACCCTTCCAAGACAAAGGCAATTGAAGAGTGGCCCATTCCAACATCTGTAATGGAGATCCATATTTTTTTGGTCTTGTTGGCTATGATTGAAGATTTTTTAATAACATTTCAAGTTTGTCAAATCCAATTACCAATATGATACGGAAGTGAGTAATGTTTTTTTGGACTCTGGAAGGTGAAGACTGTTTCTCATAATTGGAAAAGAGGTTTATCACTGAGCCAACACTCCCACTCCCTACAAGTGGTGAAATAATTTTTTTGTATAATGATTCTTATAATAAGGTCATAGGTTTTGTGATAATATAAAATGATAAAGTTGTAGCCTATGCCTAAAAGAAGTTGAGAATCCGTGTGAAAAACTATCATATGCATGATCTTTAGTTTGTGGTGGTGATCTTTGCATTGAAAATCTAGAAGAATTATCTCTATGTGGAGAACTGTGAGATATATAATGACACCCAGAGTTTCAAATATATATTAACACAAAAAGAGATTAATATTTTATAGTGAATATGGATAAAACTCATCAAGGATTATGACTGCTCAATCCACTACCATTCTGGTTAGGCAATCAAGGTGGGAGGAGTACTATGTTGAAATGATGCAACATTTTTATCTATTATGTAAATTGAAAAGGATCCGATAATCTTTTATTTAAAAAGGATGGACATGGGAATAATTAAGGGATGAACATCATATATCCTTTCTCAAATGATTCCTCAACCAACCCTCTTGGAGAAAATAAAGGATGCTCAACGAAAAGATGTGGAAATTTAGAAAATGGTGGAATCTTTTAGAAATGAGAAATCCCCCAATTTCAAAATTGATTATGATGGACTTTTACGAATTGGGTCATGATTATATGTACCATCCAATCCAGAGATAATGAAGGAGCTATTGAATGATGCACTTAGATCGACCTTCCCTATCCACACAGGTAGCACAATGATGTATCGAGGTCTCCGAGAAAACTTCAGGTGGGATAATATGAAAAAGGATATTGATGAGTATAAATTGAAGTACCTGGTATGTCAGGAAGTGATGGCAGAGAGGAAAAGTATAATTGGGTGATTAAACCACTAACCAAACCATCATGGAAGTGGGTGAAAATTACCATGGATTTTGTCAATAGACTTTAATGGAAATCCCAAGGATACAAGGCTATATGGGTCATAGTGGATCATCTTAAAAAGGAATTTCACATTATCACGATTCATGGGGAATTATCATTTGATCAAATTGGACCATTTTACATCATATAAGTGGTAAAGACTCATAGATTACCATTATCTATGGTCTCAGATCATGATCTGAGATTCACCTAGAAGTTCTGGAAAAGTATCTATCATGCTCTATGCATTGATCTAAACTTTAGTACGGGCTATCATCCTCCAACTAATGGAAAATCTGAGCGAAATATTCATACACTAAAAAGGAAAGATGAGAGAATGTTCTATATAATTCAAAGGAGGATGGTGCCAACATCTTCCACTAGATGAATTATCCTACAACAATTTTTTCCACAAGAGCGTCTGAATGGCACCATATGATGCCAATGATGGGAAAAGGTTCAGAACACTGGAAACTTTGGATGAAGTCGATGAGCGTAAGCTGCTAGGACCTAAAATGGGCGAAGAGATGATGGACAAGGTGAAAACCATTCCTTATCTTATCATGGTAGACCAAAGTCGATAGAAAATTTATGCAGACAACGATCAACAAGACCTTGTGTTCATAGTTGGATACATGGAATTTCTGCAAATAACTCCATGGAATATGGTCATGAGATTTGGAATGAATGGGATGTTAAGTCCCATGTACATTGGCCCCTTCCATATCCTAGATCAAGTCTAAGCTATGACCTTTCGATTGGAACTTCCATCCACCATGTCGAAGGGACATGATGTCTTTCTTATATCCCTTTTATTGATGTACATACCAGACTCTTCAAATGTACTCACTACAAAGGCAGTACAGTTGGAGGATGATATTTCCTATGAGTAGAATTGATTGAAGATCTTGGATTGTAGAGAAAATGGTCAATGTAACAAGACTACTCATCTGATCAAGGTATTGTGGAAAAACTATAAGTACGAAGAGGAAACATGGGAACTGGAGGAAGCAATGAATGAAATATACCACCACCTATTTTTTCCCTAGAATGTAAAATGAAATTTCGAAGGAGAAATTTCATTAAGGGGGAATAATGTGACAACCCAATGTTTTCCAATGGAAATTACCTTCCTATAAATATGTCATTAAATCACATGAAAACACCACATAATTATCTTTTAAGTTCTAATTGAACTTGAATCATTATTTTTTCATTTATATGTTTGGAATTTTCAAAATATGATAGACACGGTAGAAATCAGTATGTTATTTGGTGTTCGATACGAAGAAAATAATGGTTGATGAATAGTTACATACCATTGTGAATACTAATATAACTTTATGAATAGTGATATACACTAATGAATATTATCCCTATCCATGAGATTATAAAAATAATATTCTATAGAAAGTATGATGTACCTATATTTTAGAATAAGTAAATGAATGTTTTAAAATAGGTTTTTAATAATAAATTATGATTTTAATTAAATATTAAATTAATAATATTTTGAAAATTTTATTTGAAAAATGGACTTCATTTATGGATTCTACATGTCAATAAAATTTTGGGTGTAAATGTTTGATATTTTTCTGAAATACTTGAATTTTGTGAATAGTAAAATACTTTAATTTACCATATAAATACACTATTGTTAATATCAACTATTGCTGACATCAAAAGTGATGTAAGAACCCAAATATCAAACTCACATTAATTTTTTACTGTTATTTTTCATTTAATACATTCTATTACATGTCTAGTGAAGAAATAAAAAATGAATGATTATAATATTATGAAAACCCTCCTCCCTCGACTATAAATACGACAAATTATTAACTCTTCTATTCACTCCTCTCAAGACTTGTTCCATGGAAATATTCTATCCAAATATCTCCTGATTCTCCTCAACCACGTCTAAAGGCCCCTAGTCTCTTCAATATTCCATAACCTCTCCCCTTAAGAGGTTCTCAAAAGAGGAAGTTTCTAGATGTAAATTCATATATCCAATTCCTTTTTTTCATTCATGTTATTTTCTTTTAGTTTCTTTCCTCCCCTCCTGTTACCAAAATGAGATGATAACACCAGTAAAATACATGTACTGGAATTCTTTTATTCTAATATAATACTTCATTATCTTTTCTCCTTTAAATATCTTATATTTGAAGGAAATGAATGCACTATTTGAGATGTGGTATTTTGGCACATTCTACGACAAAAGTTTATCAATTTATATTGTCATCACAAATTCTTGTCATGAAATCAATTATGTTATGGTTTAACCCAATTATTAAATATTTAATATATCATAGTTATGGTTCTATAATCCTTTTTTACTAATGGTATTAATTTATAATAAAAAACATGTTCATTGTAATAGATCCCACTGATTAACAAAAATAGTTATCAAAAAGTTTTTATATATAATATTTTGAATTCACTCTAAGTAACCAAATTAAAATTGTAAGGATATAATTTCAATTACAATTACTAATAACATACATCTTCAATTTAGGGAAATCACTTTCATCATACGTGTTTATTCTAACATGAACTGATCATTGATGCCAAGTAAATGAACCCGAACTATGAAATGATCCTCAGAACCTATCAAAATAGTTATAAATGAACATAAAATGATTATAATAAACTAATAAATTATAGAATAGGTTCAGGAAGTATTAATTAATAAACCTAATTTTTATATTCAGGTCTATAATAACAAATGGAGAACACCAATTGATTTATGGTAATGGATCCTCTCCATTTCTCCTTTAGTCTAGATTGTCCTCTATGTTATGCCTTATTATCATAATCCCAAATGATGGAGTATGTTTTTTCACCTACTCCATACATCCCTCATGATGTATAAGTGATGAGAAACTCTTTATCTCTCTCATCAAGCCCTCTTGGGTACACCTGATACCATGCCAAAAACCGTAATGAATTCTACCCAGACCCTTTTTGTTCTTTTGGGCTGCCTTATTTTTCTTAATATCAAAATAGAGATATCATATTCGTTTATGTGCCTATAGAAATTTATATGTCAGTTTTACAAAAATTTATTTAAGAAGAACCATTAATCACTCTATTTTATGTATAAACATGTTGTTAAAATATTTCATCTGAAGAACTTTTCGATAAGAAAACCTTTTTTAGGGGAACATCCAGAATTTTTACCCCAATATCAATTTCACTATGTCCTCTTTCTTAAGACAAAGTATTCATTATAAAATCAGAATTTTTTATTATGAAAGCTTTATTGTTTAAATTATTATTTTATATTAATGATTTTCTTCTTTTTAATTTTAAAATCTATATAGTATTTTCCTTAAAACCACACAAAAATGTTTTATTGATAATGTTTTCGAAATACATTCCTTATATGTTTTCACTTATGTTTGACATAAGATACCATGTTATATTCTTAATTTACTTTATGATAGTCCAATTATGTTCTAATACCTTTCTTTTATGGATACTTTCGTGACACTCCCATTCGTTGTACTTTATGTCATTATTGTGGTACCCACTTCTTTTCATGGGTACACTTATGTTTATGTATGGTTGATTATGTATTATTTTTTGGAAAGAATATTAATGAAAATGTTGTGATGGGTGGGACTATATTGGGCTCTAATGCATTTGGTAAAGTGATGTCTCTGGAGATGTGATGGGAAACAGGATTTTCTGTTATCCTTGACCCATACTAAAGTGGGAAACAAGATTGGCAGTTAGCATTGACCCATACTAAAATGGGAAAAACGATTTCTGGTTATCCTTTAATCATTCTAAGGATATTATTTATGATCCTACAAAATTTATATGATTACATTTTTATATGATTACTTTTCTATATGATTCCATGTTTATATGATACGATTTTAAATTTTCCATCATTTGGATATAATTATGGCATGCCTCCTAACTCAGGTCCTTAAAAGGTGTCCTAATATTATTCTCTTATAGGTATTTTCATCTCATTCATTTATTCATGTGTTCCCTAGGGAACCCTGTATAGATATAAGTTCTCAAAGGATGTTTGGATCTCGTTATGGAGATTAAATAAAAAACTGTCTTTTTATCCCCTTGTTTTATGTTTTATGTAACTATCCTTCCAAGATAGTAGACATAAAGATCCTTGGATTATAATCTGAAGTATAATTATGCATAAAATCATGTAATGTTTTATGTAAAAGTCTTCGGTCTGTATAATTATCAAATGTAATCCAAAATTGAATTTTTCATCTTAATAAAATACATGTTCATTAATATTCAAATTATCGTTACATGAGGCATTGTAATAGAATAAAATATATATTATAAAATTATGTGTTTAGATTAAAATTACAAAAATTGAATCTAAAATTACCGATAGATATATTTTTCAAGGATCACATGAGATTAAATTAATCATAATAAAAAATAAATTATAAATTATTTTCATGAAAATTCCATCATTATTTTATCACCGTCAGCATGTCACATCTCAATAGTGCCAAATGAGACATCGTATAATCAACCACATATTAACCACAATACCTAGATCATTTTTATTCAATTATATTATTCTATAGTATTAATCAATGTGTTTTACAATGTTCTTATGATTTCATGATGAATACATGATTGATTCACATGTGGATATCAATCATAACTTGTTCTTTTATTGGTATATTTCTCAAATGTTTTAGAGAGAGTTAGTGGGAGATCCAAATTCCTAAAATATGACTACTTACTACTTTTTATGATAAAACACATTTTTATATCAATTTTTATGTTTCTATATCTTGTGTTTTTTAACTTACGGAATGATAACATTCCAAATTGCCCAAAAGAAACATATATGACCTATTTTACTAATTACAATAATCCATGAATATTTATCGCTGCCTTTGACATTATAACTTGTCACATGATGATATATTATCCATTTACATAGACTGTATGATACTCTAATAGTTTAATATACCTATAATAATTTATAATCAATAAAAAAATAATATTTCCCATATTCAATATTGTAATTAAATAAATTACATTTACATTTTGATGTTATTAAAATAATTATTATTATAACCAAGAAAAATATAATTGAACTATTTTATTTTTGATCAATCAAACATAAATGTTTAACACCACCAACACATGGGGATCACTTTTTCATAAACTCATTTTCAACAGAATAGGTCAATGTTGTGGATGCATTTATCATGTGACTATATTAGATCTTAACTCAATAGCAGTGAGTGTAACTCATAGACTTGAAGCAGTGTCCAGTAACCCATGAAGGCTTATAAGGAGATAATAAATTTCATAGATATCATAATCACCTATGAACACATGGTTTACAATATATCCTATTTTTCTCAGGATATATCATAATTCGGGATGGACACGGTTTTCCATAATCCATTATTCATTTATTAATTTGTTAACCCTAATAGATTGGATTAACTTAAACAAAAATGTAATTTTATTTAAAAATGTACTCCCATAAAGATCAATTAATGGTTATATATCTCTTCATTTCAGAAGTGATAAATCCTATCATAATTAATCAACCAATTTCATACCACCAATGAAACACCCAATAAAAAATACCTCACCAAAAATGTAATTACAAGGTTTTCATATTGAATCAAATTATGTGATAAAATGGTCCACACTAATAATGATCTCAATTAAAGATTATAATAAATATATTTATATATATGAATAATCAATGTTACCAAAAAAATGTGGTCTTCCAATTGGTAGACCAGCTACCAAAATGTATTTGGACTATATGTCTTGTGTTAATGATTATAGTCCAAGTATCTCTAAGATCAAAATTTTGATGGAAACTACTATATCATTTTAATATTAAGTCAAATCAAATTAAATTACCTTAAAAATTAAATGAAGAAGAAACAATATTATTAGGATAATATAAACACACACAGACACACATATGTCATAATATATACTTATATTCTTTGAAGAAGAATATATAAGAGTTAGGTCTAAGAAACCTATAAGAAGTTTTTTTGGAATTGATCCATACCCATCCCCTTACCTTAAATATTTAAGTGATTTTTTTGAATACATAATGTTTTTCATGAATCGAAAAAATTTATATTCATTTCCAAGAATATTAGGTCCAAATTTCATCATATTATAAATCATTAAGTAATTTTGTTTCAAAAAAAATTACCTTGTAGGACTTTCTCATCAATATCCTTGAAGATTAGTAAAATAATATTATTATGAATAGAATACTTCATATTCTCAAAGATACATGAGGATTGTTCATCCCATATACTTCATATAATATTGGATAAAAAATTTTATTATGAGACTGTGGTGCTAGTATAAAATTTATCGCTTAATTTCTATTTTCGAAATTTAGTTTTTTGGAACTATATTGAAATCCTATTGTTCATTATTTGGATGACTGATCCATCACTCTCCCCATGGGGTGATTCAATGAACTTCTGGTTGGGTCTGTAAAATATTTTCTATCTACTAACTACATCACATTAGATAAGAAATTTTATAGGAATGACCTTGTAATTAGAGGTAGGCCATTCATATTTACCAGTGGAGAAGTAATAAATGTTGAAAAATGAAAATAAATTTTCAATTTTTTTAACAATATTTGGTATTTAATCTCATTATGATGTACAAGGTACCTTCAAAAATTATAAATTTCATAATAGATAATCTAATTTAATGTGAAGATCAAGTATTTTATTTTGAAGAAAAATATTTGAAGATGTTTGAGGATATTTATAGAAGACACACCCCTATAGAAATCTATATAGAAATTAGTTTGACAAAATAAAGGGATCTATTAGATCAGTATGAGGGATAATATCATGGATAGCCTGATAAATTTAATGATGAAAACATTACATATGATAGAAATGGAATCATAATGTGAGGATAAATTAATTAAATATTCAAATAGTGAAGTTTATTTTTTTAGTTTAAATTAATTTTTCATGAAACACATTAAATTCATTTCCTAAGTTAGGCTCAAGAGTCATTGATTCAATAGGCACTATAACTAGATGTTAAAAGTCATCATTCTCATGAGAAATATGCATTTATGGGGTTCATGTCCATGTTTCTAGTGATCATTAAATTATTAAAAGTAAATAGTAAAAGATAATTATTGTTCTAAAATGGTGAAAAACATATTTTGGTTGGAACATAGTGGAAACAAAATAGATTATCCCTTCATTTTTCATGTATAGGAATCCAATAAATCTCAATCACTAACAAAGGTTTTAGGTTCAATGGATTCTAAATCCCAATATAAATATTTTTATAAAAAATAAGAAATATAATTTCGTGATATTGGGATAATATAACCCACTTATACGATACCTTCACTTAAAAAAATCCAAGTTATGCCTATAAAAGGTGGTTTTCATGTATCTGCAATGAATATGATAAGTAAGATCATGTTTTGGATATTTACTATGTGGAGAGTCAGTATTAACTATTTTAAATTCAATTAATTATATCGAAAGTATTGTTTTCATATTATATTCTAGGATAAAATTCTTTATAGACTTTATGGGAGTAAAAAATAATTCTACATGGGTATTTTGGTTACGCACCCATTTTATTTGAGCATGAATATTCAGAGAAAACATCTTTCACATACCCCATTAGAATATTATCTTATATGAATGTCTTTGGGTTTGTGTGGTTCCAAAGATGCCCTAAAAATATGAATGATTGATCAATTTTCATACATTGTTGAGAGAATAATTTGGGAATTTATGGATGATTTTTCCATTATTAGAAACACACACGAAAACTATTAAGATAATATAGAATTAGATTTAGAATGATTTTCCAGACAAAAACTTATTTTCAATTGGGAAAATGGGAATTTATGGTCAATGACATAATTATTCTCAACCACAGGGTCACATGGAGGGGTGAATGCGTTTCTAATTCTAAGATACTGCTTAATCAAATGATTCCCCCATTTGATAATGTTATAGATTATATAATCATTTTTGTGCATGCCAGTTTTTAAAATAGGTTAATACAAAATTTAAAAAATATCAATACCCCTATGTTCTGTACAAGATAAGGATAAACCATTTCATTGATGAAAATAATTTAGATTCTGTCAATTGAGCCATGGAATAAGTAACATAAGAACTAACCATAATTTCCCATAATATGATCTTTTGTATTGAGTTTGTGTGTCATATAAGGAACCCAAGTGTTGGGGTAGGTTAGGGGAATATAAATGATAAAAGAATATATTTGTTTTATTATGATATTATTTTTTAGATGATGCTCATAGAAATTATACCAAAACTATGAATTAATAATTGGCAGTTGTTTTTTCTCTCTATAATTCAATTAAGTGTTTGATTAGGACCAAATTTATAATATTTCCAAATAATGTATAATTAAATTACCTACTGGCCAAAAAAAACTAAATATTTTCCTATTAAATGGATCATCCTCTAAAAAATTAACATTGAGATAAGGGAAAAGAAAATTTTTGGGTTTGTGGATGATAAATATTACAGCTATTTCTCACATAATGATTTCTAGATAATAAAATAATAAATTGCTTTTCTATGATTTATTTTGAGTGATTCTAGTTTAGAGTGTTTTAATATTACACAAAAAAAATCAATTGATCCCTAAGCTAAATTTACCCTGAGTGTTTTTTTATATTAGTGAAATATCTAATCACCATGGCCAAGACCACATAGTAGTGAACTCATCGAGGACATGTGGAATATATTTATAACTTGATTTAGTGAACATGCGTACAACAATGCCAATTTTGATAAAGAAGTCGACTATGATAAATGACCATTCAAATTACATGACACTATATAGCTATAAGTGGTGTCTATGAAGAATTTCTATTTAACATTAGGAAAGTAATAAAAGGTAAAAATATTGGTCATGTTACATCAGATGAGTGCCTCTGAAAAATAGTCTACAAGAAAAAGACAATAGTTGTGATGTTTATTATACTAGGGTAAAAATTGGAAGGAATTTCTCAATACAGTGTGTTTAAATCTATTTCAGAATATTAGTTATCAATTATTTAAATATATATAAATTAATTCAAAAATAATTAAATACTTTTTTAAAGTATTTGACTTGATTCAATAATGCCTTACAATGTCCTTCGTGACCTTCAAGACCTATGGAGGCTATAAATTATAGTCCTCTGAAGCTAGAATATAACTAATGTATTGAAAAACATATTTATCTGTAAAAATGATGAGTCTAGGAGATAATATCCATCACTATAAATTACCTATCAAGATACAATTTCTAATTATCATTCTCATACTCTCTCGTAATAAACATCTTTCCCTATATATCTCTCTTATATTGTATTGTCTTTATTGAGTGAAAATGGACTGAATTTGAAAAATATTTTCACTGAGAAAATGTTTCTCCTCATATCCCCTCTAAAGTGTTTTCTCATAAACAATGTGACATTTTGGTTATCACACCCAAAAGTGACAGAACATGTTTTCAATCAACATAATCAAAAAATCACAGTATGATTCGGAAGCATTATCTCCCATAAAATCAACAGAGTAATAAAAACAACCTCTATACCCATTGTGGGGATATGTATGGACTTACACTGGTCTATATTAAAATTTCATTATAAAATCATTCTATATTTTCATTATTTATTTCGACATTTCATATTCCTATTTAATCACATAAACACATAATTTTAATATTCCTAATTTTGATTTACTATTTTATTGATTAACATTCAAATTATCTTTTACACATCAAATCAAAATTATCACGATACTATTTCTTCTAAAATATATCTATACAACAATCTTTCACAGTAATTCATTGTATAAAAATATTAATTAATGAGTGTGTTTATCATTTAAATTTTTTAATTTATTAATCATTACTTAACACTATATTTTCTCTTCACTTATTTATATATTTGTTGTTGTTTTTTTATTTATTAATTTCTATCACACTCGTTCTTTCATTTTTTATAAAGTAAAATCAATAACTCTATCCATTTTATTAGTATATTAGAATTATATTGGTATAAAAAGGGATAATTTTCTATTTCTAAAAATATTTTTATTTTTTGAAAATGATTTTAGTTTTCAATATATAAACCGATTTCAAGGTACAATCTTTTCTAAAAGAAAATATTTTTCTAGCACCCATGATACTGCTGAATGGAAATAGATGGGTTGTGCATATCATTTTGATTGATCTAATAGTATTTATTGGAAGATATATATTTTAACTTCTCATAGTTCAACTGGATATTATTTATGGAATTTTTTCTGCATGGATATATTACGACATATTCAATGTAAGAAATATAGACCCATGGTTATATTTATCCGTTTGAATTAGAATGTAATTCTATAAATGATTAATATTAAGGTTTAGAGAAAAATTTATATAATAGAATATATAAATAAAAAAACACATGATGTATAAGAAATATTGAATGTTTCTCATAAGGAATCAAATAATGTTGAATATATTATACATGATATGTATATATAATATTTTTAATGTTTTATTTTGAATTTATTAGTGAGATGTTTACACATATTATTGAGCGATTAAATGGAGGAAAGTCTCTTGGTGATTATTTTTCTATAGAAACATTAAAAATAAATATTCTATTTTTCTTTTATAAATATTGGGATACTAAATCAATCACTATAGAAGAATAAAATGATATTAAAAACATGTCTATTGAGGATCTTATCAGATCATTCATAACCTATTAAATAACCATAAATCATCAATCTAGAATAGAATATAATGAATCCAATGAATATAAAATAACAATTTCTTTCAAAGGTATCAATGATGGTGAATTATTAGAAATTGATACTGAGACTAGGAACATTATCATGTAATTGAATAATGGAAATAAGAAATATAAATCCTTCCATCATCCTAAGAAAAAAAATTCATACTAGATAACCAAAAGTTCTGCTATAATAATAAAAACACATAGGATCATATTAGGCTACATTAACTAATTTAAACATTAATGAAAATTATAAATTGTAAAGATCAATTAAATTATCATTCTGAAATACTAGAGATTTCTGCCATACCTAAACCTCTTGAATTTATTCAAATGATAAATTCATCATAACATATCTCAAGTTAGGTGATGAATATAGATCATATATTTACTTTTAATTATCATCCCTACATTTATCATCATCATCTTCTTCTTCTTGTAAATAATAAGATCTTGATATTTATTTTTGATGAACTCAATTATAAATATACTGAAATTATGAAAATAAAAACAATTTTTTAATGAAAAAAAACATATTTTAAATTAAAATAATCCCATTTATAAAGAAATTGTTTTTTAGCTTTTAAATTAAAATAAAAACAAGATGTTTTGAATTTAGAATATAAAATCAATGAATTTAAAAAATCATGGACATTTCAAACATTTTGATCAATATCTTAATATGATGTTGTGATATTAACATTTTTTCAATGTAATATTAGAACACATTCTTATAATTGAATTTAGATTATAGAAAAACATTTATAAAGTTATGTTTAAAAATAAATTGTTTTTGTCAAAAATTTAGGCATGTGATATAATAGTTTGGTCAAAAAAATACAATATATGGGTAACCTTATTTTTTTAACTCTATTCCCATATCTCATCTATAAAATCATTTTTAAATTAAAAATGGGATCCAAAATTAATATTATATACTATTTTAGGGAATATGTTTCTTTTGTGAATAAAAATATTTATTAGCCAAATTATTGAACCCAAGATCATAGGGGTACGAAAAGATCATTTGTTTTCTATTTTTTTAGGATAATCCATTAAAAATTATTGACATATAATATTTTTTGTTATCCCAATTGGATCATTCAACTAAAATGTTTTCTTATAATGATCAATTCAGTTTTAAATTGTTTAATTTTTTCAAACTGTTTTAGTTTTTTGCGAGTGATCTAATAATGATGTTTTCCTTGTTCTCCATTATTTATTATTATATATTTATTTAAAATATTTTTCAGAATTATTGAAAAAAATATAATTTTTAGTATGATAATAGACCATTTGATTAATTATAATATCATTTATTATTACAACCTAATTGAATGTACTGCCTTATTGAATGGTTTCAAATCAATCATGAAAGGTTATTCATCATTTTTCATGAATATTATCATTAAAATATTTTATACGGGTGAGTTCTCTAATTTTTTAAAAAAATAAACAATTATGATTTAAATGTGATGGTGTTTTTTATTAATGATTTCAATATCCCTCCTGAATATTTTTCAAATTATTTTTTATTTAATTTTTTTAATTTCATTTTATTCTCTATTAAATTTTTGTTTTTAGAAATGGAATATTTATAAATGATTTTATATTATTGTTTTATATTTTACTAGTGATATTATTAATATATTAGTATAATATTTCTCAAAAAATCAATGTTAATATTTTTAATCACATTCTCTCCTGAGGTTATGTTTTCATTTTATTCACTAGATGTGCCAATCAAGGGGGAAGCTTATGAGGTTATGACTAGATACATCTATTTCCTTCATGGGGACTAGTTATTCTAGACTTCTAATTCATCCCTTGATATTAAATATTGATTTTAAGGGACTGATCTATATAAGGGTTTTTTTATTCTGTTATTATTAATTTCCTTTTATTCATGGTTGTATATATATCTATTTATCAGTTATTATTTAATTTTTTATCAAATATTGGGGTTATGTGAGATAAAAATAATTTAGTTATTTTTTTCAATTATATATTTCTCTTATCCTTTTTTTAAATTTATTTTTCATTTATCTTATTTTTTTTCTTTAAAAGTTTCAAAATTCTTTTTGATGTTGTCATTGATGACATTATATATAATTTTTTTACCTTATCATTTATAATAATCACATAGGGGGATAAATATTTGGTACGTTGTTTAATATAATTAATTTACTATCTCGGAAGGTGGAATCTTATTACATAACGATTTCACATAAGTACTCTTGATTTATCATTTAATATTAAGTGCTTCTGATCATCAAAAATGGGATGATTGTAATACCTCACTCAATATAATTGTGTAATCATGATCACAAATACTAAATTATATTCATAAACATTGTTTTATTTTTTATTGTTTATAGTACATAGAGTTTTTCATAAGTATTAAATTAGAGCATGAGGTGACCTTCTCCCGAGGGTTTCGTTCAAGTTAGTAATGCATACCATCGAAACATTTTAGACCACATTGTAGTGAATTCATCCAATATGTGATGAAGATGTTTATTGATGGAGTTTGTTACCACAACTACAGTAGTGTGGTTTCTGATTTGTGAAGTCACGTGTTACTAATGCCTTATCAAATTACAACATATAAGTTGACTAGGTTCCCATGATTCGTTGTTCACCTATGAAACATAAGGAAAGAAAAATTACCATTGTTGTGGTCCTAATATATCAGATGAGTTCTTCTGATAAAAGGTCTACAGAAGAACACTAAGTTCATGGTGCTCAGTGAGTTGTAGTGAAAATGGGATGGAATTATTCACTACAATATGTTTCATTTTGTTTTACATTTAAACTCTAGAATTCTTGAAATCCTCGTTAATTTATTCATAAGTCAATTTTTTTGTCATAAATGATTTTACTAGACTCATTAAATCCTTAAAATAACCCAAGAGATCCCTATCCCTACTGAAATATTTAAATAGGATCCACTAGTTTCTTGAATTTAAATGGTAGATTGGCTGACATATATGATCATAAGAATTATAAACAAATGGGACCATATCCACAACTCACAATGAACTCTAAACATCCATTTTATAGTTCTTAATATATTTGTATATAACCTTATAAATTGTCTCTAAATATCTCTACAATATTGTACTATCTATATTGAGAGATAAAGAATGAAATTGTAATGGATTTTTTCCATTCAAATCAGTTTTCTCTACACATATTCTACAAATCTAGTTAACAACAAAATTATGGTATAGGTGATCATTATACGAATATTGAGGGATAATAGATTATTTATACATACATGAAAATTAATGGGAGGATTAATTTAAATTAAATCTTATAAAAATACTATACTAATAGTAGAATCCACTCAACTATTGGGTAGAAGATGTATGGTCTCACACTGATAAATTTATGAACTATTTATTTTGAAATCTATTTAATAAAAAATTAATTTCTCCCACAAATCAAATAATAAAATTTAATATTGAGTGATTCAATTATTTTAATTACATTATTATCATTATATAATATTATATTTCCACTTTATATACATGTTTATATAAGTTTTACTTTATTATATTGTAATTTTTAATAATCTTCTTCTATTAAATTTTATAAAGTTAATTTACCACCCCCCCCCCCCCCCCGCCCGAATTCAATTTTATTTACTTCTTCATACTACATGAAATAGTTGTATGAAATATAATTAATAAAAATTTATAACCCAATAATGATATATTATTCATTTCTATATTAAATTATTCAATCAATGTTTTCAACCAAATAGCTTGGTATGAATATTTTTTAAATTTTGTCACATTATGAGTGATTAAAATGATAAAAAAGTAGTCAATGAAATAAATCCATTATAAATTTTACATACTACATTGAGGAAAATACATTACTATTTAGAAGAGTTTCTAATAGAATCTTTATCATTTGTGTGTTTGAGGAAGAGATAATTTCCATTAATGTGAGTTTTCACTATTCTCCATTGGTTGGACACCATGGTAGAGTGAGGATGGCCAAAATCGTTTTTAATGATGTATTATATTGTCATATAATTTATATGCATGTTGGAATTTTATTCTATAGTTATGAAATGTGATAAAGGTTACTAAATTTTTGATGAATACAAGAGAAACAACTAAAAATAATTTTATAGGTATAATTTTCGATACGTTGTTATTGGATTGTATGATACCATTCCATTATCTAATGGGAATTGGTATATACTGGTTTTTGGTAACCTAATTTCTATATGAGTGAAGGATATGAATAATCTAAATAACCAAACAAGTAGAAAGGATAAATTAATTATAATTTTTTCATGTTTTAGAGTGATCATGACCTTATAGACGAATTGTTGTAACCACTTCAAGAATGTAAAAAAATAACATTAATGAAAGATATAGATCTATGCCAAATTATGTAACAACTTTCCATTATCAATCTATTTTGAAATATAAAGACTCAATTATATTTTAGAAAATATGTGATTAGTTCATGGAATGACTATCATATAAGATTAGATGTAACCTTTTAATGCCACCAGGTAACTATTAATACCCTCATTGATATTCCACATTATTGGATACTTTTTTTGAAATCTATTTATTTTATTATGGTTTTCATTACAATTCCTTGTGGGTTAATAAGAATTAAAAATTTATTTTAAATATTTTGAAGTTATAAAATTTTTGGAGCTTATTAAAATTAATGATAATGGAAGATAATAATATAAATATTCTTTGATATACAATGAATGAACTAAAAATATTTATTATTCTATCATTAAAAATATATACCTGAAGAAAATATATATAGTGTATTTTTCAATTCTAGTCTTATGAATTTCCATAGAATTCATAAATCCATGTTTTCTAGACATTTAATAATCAACAGATTTCTAGTAAATAGAGATCTGTATATATTTGGTTAAAAGAATACATTATTTTATTAAATGGTAGATTGATTAAAACATAATTTTAGTGGAATAAAAAGGGCATTAATGTTATCTATATTCTTGAAAAAAAATCACTAAGTCTAACAAAAGATATAAATCTTGATGTTTAAGCCGAAAAAACTAATGGTCCTTATTATTATTATTATTCTGTTTTGAATAATAATAAATTTACTAATATGTCTCCTTATTTTATTGATAATTTATAACTCTTACTTTTTTAGAAATGTTACCTTTTACTTCTATGAATCATTGATTAGGGGAATCCAAATGGCATGGATGTTATCTATGTTCATGAAAACTGGCCATTCACTAAGTATAACTAAAGACATTAAACTAAATGCTTATGGGAAGAAAATCAGTGGTCATTATTTCTGTAATTATTATGTTTTGAATAAGAATAAATTCACTTATATGTTTCCTTTTTTGACCATATATAACTCTTAATTGTTTATAAAAATTACCTTTTTACACTGAATTGAATGGTTTGGAATATTTCTCAAAAAAATATTTATTGGAATATATATTTTAGTTTATAATTTTTTTCAAGGATGCTATAATCCAACATAAATTCGCGAAATGGTTATCATCCCAATTTTAACACCACAAAATTTCATTGTATGTTATCTCGTTAAAGTAATTCAATAGCTTCTGATATACGCAACCCCGAGTTCGAGCGCACCCCAACATACCAAACTAGTCGTTCAAAAAGTAGTTATGAATATTATTAACTGCATTTTGAATCTTATATACACTATATAATTTTAACACCCATATTATGTGTTTCTTAGACATAATATGAGAACAAATTAAAATTTTCAGATAAAGGAAGCATTTTTCAAAAATGCAATTTTACCTCCTTTTAATGGAGAACCCTTTTTAAATCAAAAATTTGAAAATTTTATATATTAAATTTGAAAATTTAAACCTATTATTTATAATATATATATAAAAATTTACCCTCGATAAATTTTTGGTGTATTTTGGATTACATTCATATTTGGGTGAATAGTGAGAAATATTAAATTTTAATTGAAAACAATTTTTTTAATAAAAATAGTTTTTAGTGTTCAATTATACATTTGAATGGATTGGATGAATAATTATTTTTTTCATTTAATAAAATTTAGGTCATTATATGTAATTTCACATTTAAATTTGACATAAACATATGTCTGTCTTTTGATAGTTATTACTTTTTAAAAACCCACTTTTCGGTTTTGACAACAGGGATTAATTTTATATTAATAAATGAAAATTATATGTTATGAGTTTGGTAAAATGTACTTCATTTTTGAATTCATAATATCAAAATTATCATAGGGTGAATTTTTTGTATTTTTTGGAAAACATTGATTTTTAGAGAAATAGTGAAAAACCTCACGTTATTATTTAAAATCAAATTTTTATTTAAATAATTATTTATTTTAATTAAATTTATTTTCCATAAAAATAGATATAAAATACCTATATAATTTCAATATAATTCATTGGATTCATTTTATTATAAAATTAGATGTATAAAATTTTATTTAACTTTTTAACCTCTTTTACGCACCATCTAGGCACGTTAGTAAATTTGCATATAACATAATTTTACATCTTCTATTAGTTAAATTTAAAAAATCTGAGAGACAAAATTGAAATCAGTATGTAATATTTGATTCAATAAGATGAAAATAATTTTTTTGAATATTAACTTTTAACATTAATTTACCACAGTTAAAAGTAAATAGGGTAATTAAAGGTAAAATTGGTATTATAATTACCCTAACACATGTCCTAATTCTATTGGATAAGTGTAATTAGACCAAAAACAACCATAAGAATAAAATATTATCCCATTTGGTTCACATGGAATAGATTATGACATTTATTATTATTTTAATTATAGAATAGTTAAAAGAGTAAAACTCAAGTTTTCATAACTATATCATTTTTAATACAGAATTATTCATTAGATAAATTCATCTATAAATATTTATTATAAATCTAACAAAATTTAATACATAATGGTATTTTATTTATAATGTTTTGCCATTATATAATTTAATTTATTTATGACACAATGATGATGCAATTATACCCATATTAATTAAACATTTAAATAATTTATATTATAAATATCCAAGAAAATGTAAATTGAGAAATATGATGAATTAATATAATTTTATAGGTTAATATAAAATGTTAGGGTTTAATAGATAATTTTTTTTTGAAGTGATAAGGTTGTTAGGAATTTCACAAAAACAAAATACCAAATATTGTCAAAATTGACATAAATTAATATTTAAAACAAATAATATATTGGTGGTTGATATAATTTTCCTAAAAATCTAAGGTTCCAAAAGAGTGCTTAAATGATGTTATATATGTCATTAATGAACCACTTGAGGTTATCTTGAAAGTCTAGAGTATGAATAGTAACCATATTGTGTAAGAATAAAGATGACACATTAAAGTTAAACTATTTAACTAAGAGTTAAATCTAAAAGATAAGGTTATGATGGTTCCCTAAACATGTCCCAAACCTATTCTTTGAGAGTCTTGTGACCCATATCCAAATAAGGCTCAAAATAATTTCATTTTAAGTCATTATATTTCGAATATGATAGTATAATAAATTATCATTTTAATCTTTTCATAAACTAAACCTCACCCATCTTATAAAATTGCACTTCCCCTTCTCCCAAAATCCCACCTCCAGAGCCATTTGTATCGACCAACCCCTACCTAAATATCCTCCCAAATTCCCTAAAATCAATATAGAGTCTTTCATTGATCAGAAATATAACCTATGGATCCATTTTGGTCAACCGAAAAGGAAACACCCGAAGAATACGAAAAATTTCACCACCCTATTTAAGTTCTTTTCTTCTGCAACATCCTCATTATTTATTGTTTCCATAACAAAATAATAAATCCAGTACATTTTACATAAAGTGATTTATTATAAATATGTTACAAAATATTTTTTATTCAATCCTTCCTATAAATGGAAAAGTCACCATAGGTGTGTACGTAATACTTACCATCTCCACGTCGTCATGTAGTTTGTTATTAAAATAAGTAATTATTAGGATGGGTATAATAATGAGTATAAATAAAGTATAACATGTGAATAATTCTTTATATATGATATAACATCCAATTATATATGATTTCATCATCAAAATAATGAAATTTTCCCTCGTGCGTACATACAGATTATTGTCTCAATGATGCGAGGACATTCATTTCCACATTCACCATTCCATGATGATTATAGAAATATATATTATTAATAAGTTTGTAATATATGAAATAATAATGCTACTGTAGATATATATATATATATATATACTAAAATATATCTTATTCACTGTCTTCGGTTCAATACAATATGAAAATGGTAACAACGTTTATGCATACGTAAGACCTACCATCTCCAAAAATAGTGTTTTCCATTTCATATGTCTATCTATTATACATATTATACTTTATATATATATTTTGTTGGTCGAAGTGGATACTCAAGAAGGAGGTGAATTGAGTTCCAATTTAAATTTATATTAAAAACATTTAGGATTTAAATCCCCATAATTAGAACAGACCAGTTAATTATGGAAGTAGAGATATAAGTGATTTATTGTTCAATAGGTTCCTCAAAGGTTGATTAAACCTCAGTTGAAACAGTGTGAGTACTAATTCCACTTTTGAAACAAGTTTACTAAAAGAATCACATATACACACTAACCAAAACTTACTATCAGAGTGAAAAAAATACATTTATATATTTGAAAATATAAGAAGTAGATAAATGTAAAACAGAGTACTTGGAAGTTGAACACAACAATTTAAACAAGAGGTTCAGTCTTAATCCATGACCTAATCTTCTCCACTTGGTGATCACCTGCCACCAAGCAGTTATATTAAAAATGATACACAGCCTGTATCGGGCTTTACAATAGTTCTCAAAAACTGTCCAGGTTTAACAACCTCTACCTTAGTTATACGTTGGAAAATAAACTCCCAAGCCACACTAGGGTTCTTCCATAGTTAGTCGTGGGAAACAAATGTAAAGAGAGTTTGGTATGGTTAGTTTTAGTATACCTCAATTAAAGCACAAGATTCAGTGTGTGTATGACATACACACTTCTCACAAATGTAAAATACATAAACACAATAGAGCTAAAAATATTAGGAAGAAGTTTAGAATGCTCTTTGTGTTGGCAGATCAGCGCTGGACTCCTTGAAATGAAGAAAATGATGTTTTGGTCCTTCTCTGCAAGTTTCTCTAAAACGGTGTGTCACAACTTCTAGGTTCTAACTTCCAAATGTAGAGATGATCAACTTCTTGGGTCAGAATCTCTTTGTAGCACAACACCACATCATTGAAAATGTTTTTCCAATAGATCAGTGTGATGCTCCTAGATCTTCAGAATTAGTGCTCGAGTGCTCTTCTTCTTGCTTCATATTTTAGGTACTGTGTATCTCCCTTATGCATATGCCCCTCCTTTTATATCTTGATGTCTGTCATTTTATATTTTTTCTAGTTAACTTTTTTCTTATTTGATTCAGTAGGGGCCGACAAGAGAATTGATTTATCCATGTGTGGTCTTCCTCATACCTCGTACTATTTCCTGATATGACTAAAAATATCATTATATAATGTTCAGTGCATTAAATTTTCCAGACATGACCATTATGATAGTATAAATAAAACTGGTAAAGTAAAGAATAGGTTATCATTAGACTGATAGCAGATTCATGTCACACAGTAGACTTCAACAGTATGCCCTTCAACTGTGGACTTCATCGGTAGGCTTGCAGTAGACCTTTGACATTATGCTCTTCAATTATGGAGTTCATCGGTAGGCTTCTAACGGATGATCTGTAACACCAGACTATTACAATAGTGACCTTTCCAGTGGTAGACTGTCTCCACATTTGACTTCAACAATGATGGAGTTTGTCTATCAACAGACTTCTACTAACAGTAGACTTTGAACAATATTGGAGTACATCGATAATAGGAGTTGTCTAGCAGTAGCCTTCTACTAATCGAAGACATGTCCAGTGGTAGACTTGGACTGTGAAGCTCTTAATATAAGACTTAAGAAAGATCCTGATAGAGGGCTCATAACAGAATATTTATCATAGCAGTGACTTTTAATAGTGACTCATTGTCTATAAGAATTGGTAAGCATATCAAAAGTGGACTTGTAACAGTTACCTTGTACTGGAAGCTTCCAACATTGTGCTATAATGATGACCATTAAGCAACAGTGACTTAGAGTAACAGTGAGCTATAATGGTGACCTTGAACAGAAGGCTCTTACCAGTAGCCCTTAACAGTAAACTGGTACTAAGAGAACTGTAAAATGTAAGATGATGCAACAAAGTCATGGGACTAAAAAATATAGATTTTTTAAGATAAATATTATAAATACGGATTAAAAGGGATTGGCATATGACTTAATATATCATGATCACTATTTATACATGATTTGGGATTATCAAAATAGGTGAGTCCAACAGTCTCCCCCTTTTTGATAATCACAAATTATGCCTGTATGTAATAATTATAGGTATCACAGATAAACATATAATACAGTTATAAAACAAAGATCAAAAGGGAACCTTAGTTCAGTTGTTATATCTCAAGTATCAGAGATTAATAAGAGGACATAGTATCTAAGGGAAAATTATAATGGGTCCATTAGAGTGTAACGATAAGAGCATATTAGTATATCATATTACTATTAGCGCATCATTTTCTCCCCCTTTGTGATTAGAAAAAAGAAACATAGGTAGAGATAACAGAGAAAGCTTGTTTTAATGGAAGTACATTACATGACCCAAAAAATACACAGCCCCTATCAAAAGACACAAACATCCTCAATCCACATAAACCTTTGGCAAGTGTTCTTTCCATTTTGAAGAAGAAGATGGAGAAAGAGATGGTGGATTAGAAGGTTTAGGAATTTTTGAAGGAATGAATGGAGGGGTAGCAACAGAAGCTCATGTGTTTCTGTAGTCGATTTCTCTCTGAGGTATCAGTGGAGTATGGCATCTGATGGCCTCATCAGGAGACATCAGGGACGAACTACTAGGTTGAGGAGTAGGTAAGGCTGGAGGTATTATGACAGGGGAACAGTCCACATGGATAAAGGGTATAAGAATGTTTCTAAAGTCCATAATAATGCTTCCTCCTCCTTCCATAGCTGAGATGAAATAACCCTTGTTTGCCATAAATTTCTCTAAGGCTGGAGTCAAATAGCCTAGCCGAGTGACTTGGTCCTAGAAGGCTCTAGTGAATGGTGGAATGTTGATGGTTTCCAAGAAAATATTGAAATTGGAATCCATATGATGCTTGGATTACATCCTTTTATAATAGTAATTAATATGTTCCTTTTACTCATATGGTCATGGGCAGCCTCTCGCATGAAGTCACAAACTAACTTCTAAAAATCATTGGTAGTGGAGATAATCTGAGTCACAGATTGAGAATTAGGTGCACTAACAACAGATATCTTTTCTAACTCTTCAGTGACCATTGTTCTGAAAGATGACAAGTCCATAGGTGGTGTTGGGGAGGTGGAACCAAAGGCAGAGGAAACCAAGGGTGTTATTGTGAAAGCCACAGTTTCCTTACAAGACTTGGTCAAACCACCGATGATCTTCTTCACATCAACATCCTGGAATTTCACATGAGCTTTCATGGATTACATAAATCATTCTAATACTACAACAATCTATTTCACCACACATTTCTTGTAGTGAATGTCTTTGTCTGACTAGCCCCTAGAAGCCTTTATAGTAGTCGGGCTCACCACTGACTACCATAAAAGTTCCACAGACAGAGACACATCCTTGAGTTGATTCTGGCATTGAGATATTTCTTAGGGTAAGCTGGCTTGAATGGAAGACTGAACATTATCCATCTCAGAGGCAGTTATCTCTTGAATTAAGGCCACTGCCTTTTCCATTTCAGAGGCAATGTTATTAAATAACTGGAGAAGATCTGTTTTTAGTTCTTCCAGATCATCCTTAGTGACAAGGTTCTTAGGAATGTTCACCACTGTAGGCACTGCGACAGGTTCTAAACCCGTAGGTACAGGGTGTATTTTTCTTGACATATCACAATCAGAATCATCATAATCCATCCCAAGTACCAGGTATCCAGGGTATTTTGACCAATCATCAATATCATGAAGAACAAATATAGTACCAAGATGATCCACCTCACATGGAGCTTTCTCTTGTGTTTTCTCTTCTTCTTTTTCTACACTAGGTAATTCCACAACCTCCTCTTTAAATCTAGTAGACTCAACCTCTGTCTGATCCATTGGTTCGCTAGTGGGGTGAGTCACAGTCTCCACTAAGTCATCAATGACTTCTATTTCTATGGAAGTAGATGCCACTCCTGCTTCTTGGTCTAACACGGTCCTGTCTGTATTTCCTATCAGAGGACTTAGACTGAGCTCTACTCCTTCACTTTTCTCATCATCAGCTTTAGAAAAAAGAGCATATTTTCTTGCATCTTTATCACCATCCTCCTTTTCCTCGTGATAAGAATGATCTGAATCAGTAGACTCATCCACTTTAGAGGTGTCTCTGACAATATTCTGTGATAGTTCTTCTTCGTCACTAGTCTCATTCTCATTTTCCCTCGGAACAGTCTCTCTTCTTGGCAGTTCTTTTGGAGGGCAAGGTGCTCTGAAATCTATTGTCCTTACAGGGCTGTCATGTAAATCAGGATCACTCCCATCATCAATGGGGGTGTTCTCTCTTTTAGGTTCTATAGCTCCTTCAACTTCCTCCCCATCATCTGAATAAGATGGTTCTATCTCATTAGGTTTCAAGCCTGTATCTCTCTTGTATTTTGGCCCAGATGGGTGACTAGTGGGGTGAAAATGTTCATACACTTTTCCTTCATCATTTACTCATTCCTTCTGTCTAGGATTCTAGCTAATATTCATGAATTTGAAAACATCCTTGGAGATACAAACAATATTATTATCCACATTAATCTCCTCTTTATTTCAATCCACACGCTTTATATTTATCATTACTGATATTAACTTTGAATGGAATAGGGCATTGGACTTTCAGCTCTCCTTAGTCATAACCTCCAATTGTGCCATCAGTAACCTACATAGGTTAATCTTCTCCCCATGAATTAGTAAGTACATCAGCAATATGTCCTGATACTTCATTACTAAAAAATCCCCTCTCCTGGGACTAATCACATGCTGAGTGAACTTGAATAATAGTTTATCTTCTCCATTCATCTCAGGTGCAATGATCTTCCTTTATTTTCCATTCCCTGTCAGCACTTTCAGTGCTTTTTCATACCCAAAAATCTCATTGTCTGGAGGAGCCACTCCTTAATAATATTCATACACTCCATCGTGATGGACTCTCAAACAAGAAGCCCACTCAATAGAAGAGAAGTTAACATCATTTCTATTAACTCTAGATACTGGCCTATGAACTTTATATTCCTCTTCGAACTTCAGGTATTCATAGAATTCCTTCACATGCATTGGGTAGTACGGTCCATTGTTATTGGAAATGAATTTGGTCCATCCTTGGGCTTCCATTACTTCCAGCACTAATGACTTGCTCGAAAGAAGCCATTCTTCACTCAGCTCCATGTCAGCCATAATTTCTCTCTTTGTCAGATGCGGGTTGACAGGTCCCATCGGGGTTCTACTGGTACCACTGGACTCGGCTCGAGTCTTCTATGGCC
Source organism: Viscum album (assembly GCA_963277665.1). Classification (NCBI taxonomy): domain Eukaryota; kingdom Viridiplantae; phylum Streptophyta; class Magnoliopsida; order Santalales; family Viscaceae; genus Viscum; species Viscum album. The sequence continues at coordinate 1,440,768,066 of OY728145.1, read as the reverse complement.
TTGGTGCATCCTCATTGATAGTTGGGGGTCTCTTGGTTCTAGCCATGGATATTGAAGGAGGTTCAAGGGTTCAAATAGAGAGTTAGGGTTTAGGTATTTTGAGACAAAGGTTCGATATTGAGGAAGAAAGTGGATTGAGATATGTTCGTAGTCTTAGTTTTATCATTTATGGAAAAAATACAAGAATAAAATATAAATATTGAATAGGAATAAAACGGTTCGGATCACTGCAAAAATAACCGGTAAAATCAAACAGCGAGGTATCCAACAGTGGGGTTCCTAATAGTGAGGTACACCAGTAAGGTGCAATGGTGAGGTAAAATGGTGATGTCCAATGGTGAGGTCCAACGGTGAGGTATATCAGTGATGTTTGACAGTGAGGTTTTCAATAATAATATTAATCAAACCTAACTCATGTTTGATGTTATTTAACCTCTCGGAATTCAAAGGCTTTGTGAATATATCAACCAATTGATGTTCAGTTCCAATGAATTCAAGATTGATATTACCCTTTTGATAATGATCCCTCAAAACCTGATGTCTCACATCAATATTCTTTGTCCTAGCATGAGATACTAGATTTTTGGGAATGTTAATAGCACTTTTATAGACACACTCTATAGAGACATGTTTGAATTGATATCCATAGTCTAGTAAAGTGTGTTTCATCCACAGAATTTGAGCACAACAACTACCATCCTCTATGTATTCAGCTTCGGCAGTGGATAATGCAACAAAATTCTGTTTCTTACTAAACCATGATACTAGTGACTTGCCTAAAATGTGACATTTCCCAGAGATTCTTTTTATATCTAACTTTCTACCAAAAAATAAGCATCAGAATAACTCAACAAGTCAAATGATTGTCCTTTTGGATATAGCAATCCTATGTTGGGAGTATATTTGATATATTTAAAAATCCTTTTAACAATAGTTAAATGAGACTCTTTTGGATAGGCTTTAAGGAGAGAACACATACATACACTAAATATAATGTCAGGTCTGCTAGTTGTAAGATAGAGTAATCTCCCTATCATACCTCTGTATTTGGTTTGATCCACTAGTTCTCCATCTTCATCAGCATCCAACTATCAAGTGGTACTCATAGGCGTATCACTTCATTTACTACCATCAAAGGAAAAACGTTTTAAATTATCCTTAATATATTTACATTGATTAAAAACAATGAAATTTTTATCTTGAAAGATCTGAAATCCAAGGAAAATTTTGAGTTCCCCCCATTAAACCCATTTCAAACACATTATGCATCATTTTTGAAAAATCAATACATAACAAATTTTTAAATGATCCAATATTAATATCATCCACCTAAATTTGTATTAGAAAAACAACTTTGGATATCCTTTTAATGAAAAGAGTTGGATCAGCTATTCTATTAGTAAACCCTTTTGAAATAAGAAAAGACCTAAGCCTATCATACCATGCCCTTGGAGCTTATTTTAAACCATATAAAGATTTATAAAGTTCAAAAACATGTTTTGAAAAATGGAGATTTGTAAAACCCAGGGGTTGTTCAATGAACACATCCTCAACTATATACACATTAAGAAAAGCAATTTTAACATCCATTTGACAGAGTTTAAAATTATGATGAGCTGAATATGCAAGTAGATTCTTAATGGATTTTTATCTAGCTACAGGTTCAAAGGTCTCCTCATATTCTATTACTTCTTCATGACCATAACCTTGTGTAACTAACCTAGCATTATTTCTAAGAATATTTCCAGACACATCAACTTTGTTCTAAAACACCCATTTAGTGCCTATTGTCAATGTTTCCTTAGGTCTTTCAACTAATTACTAGACTTTGTTTCTTTTGAACTGATTTAATTCTTCTTGCATAGAAATTACCCAAATTTCATCATTGATAGAATAATTTATATTTTTGGGTTCAAGTTTTGAAAGAAAATCCTGATATTCAACCTAGTTTCTTAGAGAAGCTCATGTTTGTGTTCCTCTATTTAAATATCCAGCAGCAGCATCTAGATGATGATTCTTAAGATTCCAAATTCCTCTAGTAAGGGTTGAACTAGATTCCTCATTGTTGTCTATTGGTTCAGAATCAGCATGTGCAGATTCTGGAAAATTCCCATAATTGGATACTTTTACAGGGGACTCACTATCTTTATCATTAAGGTTCATATTTGACAAATCATCCTCAAGATGTTCAAGAGAGTTTCTAGGATCAAGTGGATCAGTCTCATCGAATTTGAAATTAACTTATTCTTCCACACATTTGGTTTTCTTATTTAACACTCTATAGGCTTTACATGAGTAGAGTAACCTAGGATAATTCCTTCATCACTTTTGGGAGAAAATTTGTCAAGATTATATTTAGTATTAAGAATAAAGACATTGCAACCAAAAACTCTAAATTAATTAAATTTAGGCTTTATATTGTTCCAATGGTCATAAGGGGTCTTCTTTAGAACATGTCTCATTAAAACTCTATTGATAATATGACAAGCTGTATTTACAGATTCAGCCCAAATATAAACAGGCAATTCATACTCATTAAGCATAGTCCATGGAATTTCATGAAGGGTCCTATTCTTTATTTCTATAACTCTATTTTGTTGAGGTTTCCTAGGGGTAGAGAAATTGTTACTATATCCATTGTGTGAGAAGTAAGATTCAAAATCATGATTTTCAACTCACTGCCATGATCACTTCTTAGGGTCTTGAATCTAGTTCCACTAAGATTTTCTACAGACATGGTATATTTCATTAAATAGGAACAAGCTTAACTTTTGCGAGCTAGAAAGTATACCAAATTATACCTAGAAAAATCATCTACAAGAACATAAACATATTACTTCCCATTTAAACTTGAAACTCTTGATGGTCCAAACAAATCCATGTGAACAAAATCAAGTGGTTGAGAAGTTGAAACGTCTTTCTTTGGTTTGAAAGAAACACTGTGTTATTTTCCCTTTCAATAGGGATTACACACTTTGTCAAGTGGAAATTCTAATTTACGTAAGTCTCTAACTAAACTTTTCTTAGATAGCTTCCTAATTATGTGCACATTGTACTCTCCTAACCTTCTTGGCCACAACCATGATTATTTATGAAGATCATTTAAGCAGGAAACATTTTGTTTGGCTAAGGAATTTAAATCAATAGCATATACATTCTCATTTCTTCATGTAGTGAAAACTAAATAATTTTTGAATTAAAAACATTGCATGCATAATTTTAAAATTTAACATTAAATCCATCATTACATAAGTGAGATATGATAAGTAAATTGTACTTTAATTCATAAAAAAAGTACTTTAGAATTTAATATAGTATCAGGGTTACCATTATGGCCTAAGCCGATGATTTTTCCTTTTTCATTATCATCAAAGGTGAGATGACCACCATCAACTATACTCAGACCCTTGAAGCAAGAATAGTCTCATATCATTTGTCTTGAACATCCACTATCCAGGTATCATAATGTTTTATAGGAACATTTTTGATAATTTCCCTACAAAACAGATTAATCATGGGGAAATTTTGGTACCCAGATCTTCATGGGTCCAGAGAGTTTAGCAAGTAAAACTTTGGGAACCCATATTTTATTTATAGTTTTTCTAAAATCAACAAACATATTTCTAGACATGAATAATTTTTAAGGTCCTTTTGAATTTTTTTTTCTCAAAAGATGGTCCGGAGCAAGCATTGAACTATCCAGATTTTGGAACAAATTTGGTCTTGCTAATTTGTCTCTGTCCAGGCTGATATCCTCGAATAGTTCTATATTTAAGGGAAATATGTTTTCCTAGAAGCTGTGTCATGGTATCGCTACCAGTAGTGTACATCTCAAGATCCATTCTTAATTGTTCATTACAGAATTTTAACTCTTTATTTTCCTTTATCATCTTAGAAAATTTCTCTTTTTCTATATCCATATTTGATTTGTAATTTTCATTTAAAGCATGCTATATTTTTAATGAATTATATTTTCCCTTGGGTTCATTAAAAGTATCCTCAAGCATTTTACAATATTCAAATTATTCTTCTTTAGTTATATATTCATCATTATGAGAGTCATTGTTATAATAAGTATTATGCACAGGCAAATTAATTATTACCTCAGATGTTTTTGTCACAAAACATTGATTTTCAAGTTTTTTCTATTCTGAGTCTTAATCATCAGATTCACCAGAACTATCTTCTGGATCACTCCAAGCTTCCTTCATAGCCTTTTAATAACCATTTACCTTATCCTCATATTTTCTATTGAATTTCAACTTGGGGCAGTCTGCTTTTACCTGACCTTTTCATTTATATTCATAGAACACTATTTCACTTTATTCTCATTCCACTTCCTGTCATTCTTTCATTATCATTTATGGTCAAACATTCCATTGAAGTTTGTCTTCCTAAAGAATTTATTCTTTCAGTGGAATATTTTGAATCTTATAGAAAGTTGTGATATCTCTTCATCACTGTCTGAATTTGACTCTTCACCTGTAGAACTGTCTACAGGTACTTGAACTTTTTCATTGTCATTTATTTTTGATGCAGAAGTACTGAATGCTACTGTCTTCTTTCATGGTTCTTCTTCGATTTCTTGATTCACCATTATCTCTTCTTCATACAACATTAGTTTTACAATTATCTCCTTTACAAGTATCTTGTTGATGTCACATCATTCTCGGTTAGATACAGAGGTGCCTCTCTATCTATCAGGTATAAATCTAAGCAGCATCATGATTTGTTTATTGATGTCAACTAGTTTCCCAATAAGATTCATGGTGTTTACTATAACATTAAACCGTAGATACATTTCAGAGAAATATTCATCAGGCTCCATCTTAAAATTCTCATATTTAATAGTATAGTTATTTAATATCATTTCTTTAACATTGGTTTTTCCTTCATGAGAAACAGCCAAAGTATCCCAAATTTCATAAGCTGTCTTACAAGAAGATATTCTATTAAATTATTCATCACCCAAAGCACAGTATATGGAATTCATTGCATTATAATTATTATTATAAGTAGTTTTAGTCAATTGATACCATGTATTAATAGTAGTATTATGTAATGCATGTTATTCTTTAATTATGTCCCAGATTTCAGGTCCTAAGCTTTCAAGATACAATTTCATTATCAATTTCCACTTACCATAATTATTATTATTAAATAAATGTGTTATGTTAGTATCAGAACCCTCAACTAAGTTATCCATAGAAAATTAAATGATTAAAGAACTGAAAAATTTGATATAACAGAAATTTGGAGATCTTTAAGATACTACAAAAATCACAGTTGAAAATATATTGAAAAGCTTTCAAAACTGGTTTGATGGTATAAATAAAGAAACCTCTAATACCAAATGTTGATCAGAGTGGATACTCAAGAGGGGTGTGAATTGAGTTCCAATTAAAATTCTTGTTAGATACTTTTAGGATTAAAATTCCCCAAATTAGAAAAACCCAATTAATTAAGGTAGTATATATATAAGTGATTTATGGTTAAACAGTTTTCTCAAAGGATGATTAATCCTCTGTGGAATCAGTGTGAGTACTAATTCAACTTTTGAAACAAGTTTACTAAAATAATCACATACACACACTAACCAAAACTAACTATCAGAGTGAAAGAAAATAGATTTAGTTATTTGAAAATATAAGAAGCGGATAAATGTAAAACAGAGTACTTGGAAGTTGAACACACCAATTTAAACAAGAGGTTCAGTCTTAAGCCAAGACCTAATCCCCTCCACTTGGTGATCACCTTCCACCAAGCAGTTATTTTAAAAATGATACACAGACTGTATCAGGCATTATATCAATTCTCACAAACTGTCCATGTTTGAAAACCTCTACCACATTTCTACGTGGGAAAATAAACTCCCAAGCCACACTAGGGTTCTTCCACAGTTAGTCGTGGGAAACAAATGTAAAGAGAGTTTTGTATGGGTATTTTTGAGTATAACTCAGTTCAAGCACAAGAGTCAGTGTGTGTATGACATACACACTGTTCACAAATGTAAAATACATAAATACAATAGAGCTAAAAATATTAGAAAGAAGTTTAGAATGCTCTATGTGTTGGAAGATCAGCTCTGGACTCCTTGAAATGAAGAAAATGAAGTTTTGGTCCTTCTTTGAAAGTATCCTCTAAAACAGAGTGTCACAACATCAAGGTTCTGTCTTTTAGATGTAGAGATGATCATCTTCTTAGGTCAAAAGCCCTTTTTAGCACACCACCACAACATTGAACATGTTTTTCTAATAGATCTTTGTGAAGCTCTTGGATCTTTAGAATTAGTGCTCGAGTGCTCTTCTTCATGCTTCGTATTTCAGGTACTCCGTATCTCCCTTATGTGTATTCCCCTCCTTTTATATCTTGATGTCTATCATTTTATATTTTTTCAGGTTCACCTATTTCTTATTTGATTTAGAAGGGGCCGACAATAGAAATGATTCATCCATCTGTGGTCTTCCTCGTACCTCGTTCTGTTTCCTGATATGACTACAAATATCATTAAATAATGTTATGTGAAATAAATTGTTTAGACATGACCGTTATTATAGTATAAATAAAATTGGTAAAGTAAAGAATAGGTTTTCATTAGAGTGGTAGTAGAGGCATGTCACACGGTAGACATCAACGGTAGGATCTTCAACTTTGGACTTCATCGGTATGCTCACAGTAGACCTTTAACAGTAGGCTCGCCAACTTTGGACTTAATCGATAGGCTACTAATAGTAGCTCTGTAACACCAGACTATTACAATAGTGACCTTTCCAGTGGTAGACTGTGTGGGTCAGCACCGAGCAATCCTGGCTGGGTCTACACCTAGCGATCCTGTGTGGGTGAGCACGGAGCGATCATGTGTTGGTCAACACTGACTGATCCTTTGTGGGTCAGTGCCGAGTGATCCTATGTGGGTCAGCAATATATCCCCTTAACAGAATAAGATGAACTAGCTTTATGAATAATAAACTATGCTTTTATACTTATGTTATACACGGTGTGAGCTATCTTTTGATTTGTGCATTGTGATTGAGATCATGCATCGTGGGTTTTACTCTGTGGAATTCTAGGAGACCATCATGGGTCTCGGGGACCCTATAGGGTATTTTAATACTCACCCCAGTACGTGTTTTCCCCGAACTATGTTTTTTATTCTATGAACAACTCACATATAGATCGAGTCATGAAAATTCAGGGCATGATGGGGCTTGGAGGTGATTATCAGATGGTGTACAGAGGTGACCAGTAGACGTGGAGAGATGAGGTGATGAGAAGGATATACCATTCAGTTAGAAACATTAGAAGACGACCTCTACTGTTGTTTTCCATTTGTTTTAGTACTTCCATTCTAGTTGGGCATGAATTTTCGACACAATACATTAAGTACTTACCTTTACACTGAGTGGTGTTTTTTAGTTGGGGAAGTACAATTCGTCATCAGTTGTGTTGTTCATGTTTGTAGTGTTCCCTATATATGTGTCTATAAGTTTTGAGATAATCCATTGAAATTTACAAATATACCATTAATGTTCAATTCTCCAACTCCTGGCCTATAGAAGGTGGCCTTGGGGGTAGTCAGCGCATGACCATGTGAGATGGGTCGTGATAAAGTGGTATCAAGGCTGTCTGTTCTACAAAAAGAACTAAGAGTATGTGTTTTCAATGGAGAAATATTGTTAAGAATCTTGAGTTCATATTACAATCCATAGAGTCCAATTTTGGTGTGGTGAATGACATATACATACACTAGGACCTTTGATTTAGTTTTCTAACTCAGTACACGATAACACTAGTTAAACATGCTTTGAAAATTTATTCATATTGCTCTATTTTGAGTCAACCCACCCGGTATAACTCATTGACCATGGTTCATTTTGATTTCTCTCAACATTTCTCCATGTAGATAACCAGTTAGGATTCCTATGCATGAAAATAGGGATGGTCTATAGAGTGATGAGGCTTCAGTACAAGGACACTTTCATGAGAAGTGACATTTGGACAGTGTCCTAGTGATACCACTTCCCATTGGTTAGTAGTTACTATGGGCACTACCGGTAGAGGACACATGTAGGATCATTACCGTATACGAGTTTCATTGACAGATACCCCACATGTTCTGAGGAAATCCTGACTCACAGGAAGATATGTACTGGCCTGAGGAGCTGACTGAGTTTCCATATTACCATGGCACCATTAGATCAGGTGGTGGTTCGGGCAGTGAGCATTCTATGTGGCTAAGCAGGGCTATGGTAGGGTTTATATTACCCATATCGTACATGGTGGTTACTTTTATATGGATATATCTTTACAACCTTTATTCCATAAGGTATCTCTTTCTAAATAAATCTATGGGGTATGTGTTCCCAAGAGCTTCTACAGCTTTGGTTGGACGACATGTCGGTAGCTGAGTAATCGTCGAGGCATACTGACCATTTCAGGCACTCGATGAATACGATATGAACAATGATTTAGGTATCAGACCTCTTAATGACATGTGTTTGGGGAAATCCATTATAGAACTATTCTTATATGTATTCATACTTATGTTAGAATAATAGAGATAACCTTTTCAGTTGAATATATTTTGGATGAGCGAATACATCGAGTGAATGTGTGTAGTGGGAATGTAGGAAACTGGTGTCAGTCTCAGAGACATGGATGTGAAATATGTTATAGGAATAGGAGGTAATAGGGACAGATGTATATGTAAGCAAGAAGACATTGAAGAGGATCTAGGAGAGCATCAGAAGATTGTATACATTTCGACATGTTACAACCACCACCTAATGCGGTCCCTACCAGGCACAATGAAATGGAGGAAAGGGGAATCTGTTTTCTTATATCAATAGCCATGGAATGGGGAATTACTAGGTTGAATAAAAAGGAAACATAGGAAGCATGGGATAAACACATGCATATGAGCGTGAAACCGATCACTCATGAGTCAAGAACATGACCTTCATGGAAGAAGGTGTTTAGAGTTTTTTATTCCCAGTAGATGTGAATGAGTGCCATAATATCCTTTAAAAAGGTGATTCAGAGGGTTTTTACCCAAGGATGATAACAATATCAACAACTGCATATTGGATGGCTCCTCTGGAGCTTCGTGAGCTGAGAGTATATTAGGGAGAAAAATTTATTGTCGACTCCGATCATAAGAGTCTCAAGTTTATCTTCTCGCAAAATAATCATAACATGAGACAATGACGATTGCTGGAGTTCTCTCAGGACTATGAAATTGAGATATTCTAAACTCCCAAGGTGGATAATGTGGTGGCAGATGCAATCATCAAAAGGTTTGGACAGAAGTTGCTGAGTGAGGTGACAGAGCAGCTAGCCTAATTGCAGATATCTATTGTGGATAGCCAAGGAGCAACTTACCTCTAATATATGGTAATGAATCCCCCAATACTTCAACGATTTATGGAGGCATAACTAGGGGACGTTGACTATGAGTCCTGACATGCTCAGATGTTCTTAGGATAGGATTCAACGCGATTTTATGAAGGTGTGGAGCACATTATCCTCTTCATAGGATGCACCATTGTACCAGTGATTCTACGAGAGAATGAGTTGAGGGAGTCCCACACATACCCTTTTGAGGTACATTTTCATGTTGCAATGATGTACCAGTACCTCTGACTTCAGTAGTAGTGGCCAGGGATGAAGAAAGTATTCGAATAGATCATTCCATGATGTTGCTTTTGTCAGAAAGTGAGAGCTGAGCATCAGGTTCTAGCATGCTTGATCAAATATTTGACCCCCAGACTAATGGATAGATATGGTAGATCATACAGAACTAGAGGGACATGTTTCGTAATTGTGTCTTGGATTTTGGTCATAGTTGGGATGACCACCTACCACTGGTAGAGTTTACGTGCAACAATAGCTTTCACACCACCTTTGGAATGGAATCATTTGAGGCCTTATACTGGTGGAAATTCAGATCCACACTTTGCTTGAAACACCTAGGGAAGACAATACTCATGGGTTCAATGTTTTTACAAACTACCACTGAGAAGGCACATATCATCATGAAGCTAATGAAGACTACACAAAACAGGTATAAGTCTAATTCCAACTGGAGATTAAGACCCTTAGGGTTCGAGGAGGGAGATCAAATTTCCCCTCATGTCTCACCTCGACAAGGAATCCATAGATTTTTTAGGGGTGATAAGATATCTCTAAGGCTTATCAGCCCTTTCATGATAATCAGTAGAGTTGAAGAGGTAGGGTACCTCCAATATCTTCCCCCACAGCTACACCATGTGCATACTTTTTTCAATGTTTCGTAGTTGAGGAGGAGCGTGCATGGTCAATCACACGTTAATGAATAGGGCGTGATGGACATTGACAATGAGGTGACTTATTAGGAGTTACTAGTAGATTTAGGGGATCGATAAGCTTGGGTTATTTGTGGATGGTCTATCCCTCTTGTGTGAGTTCGATAGTAGCACGGGAACCTCTAGGAGAGCAGATAGGGGTGAGGGGATCAGATTATTTCTTAGTACCCCCATTTGTTTTCATAGCCTTTATTTTGACTTTCAAGGATAAAAATCCCTAAGGTGGAGAGAATGAAATGTCCCGGAAATTCCATGAATTTATTAATTATTTGTGATTGTTACATAAATGAAAAAATTAACAGCATATGATTTTGAGGCCCTGAGATTCCAAAATGATCTATCGAAAACAGTTATGCTTTAAATAGCACAGGTTATCAGTTTTCTTGAAATAGTGGAATAACTCTTAAATGGGAGCCCATGTCAAAAATATGAGAGAACCTTACCATTTAGGATGGCAGTTTTACACTAGGTGAGAATTATTTTTAGTCAGTCCAGGCCTCCCATAAGAAAACCAAAAAAAGGAATAATCATTAATAAAATTATTAAATAAAATTATTTTATTTTTCCAATGCTTATAACTCAAGATTGGGGAATCGGATGAAAAAACAGATACAACCACTGAACATTGATGGAATTCTTTTCATTGGTAGATCCAAACATTTTCCGGTGCGGGACAACAGTGGAAGTTAGTTTTTACCCTTAAATAAAAAAATTAATTAAAAATTATATTCTTGTTAAATTCTATAACTCCTAAAGTGTTACTTGGATTGATAATCCACCTGTATCGTTTAGATCATGAGGGAGTGTTCCCCTTATAAAGCACCTAACCTCAGCCAACACAGATCGAAGATGACAATTAATAATTTTTGAAATATTTTTAAGGTACATTCAGTAAACGGGCGGGCGACGATTTCTATCTTTCGAATTGGTGATCATATTAATAATTTGAGGGAACTGTTGAATTCTCAATGCAATGATTCTATTATAAATACCTTAACTTTGACCAGCAAGGGTCGGAAAAAAACTTATTTTTTGATATTTTAGAAAATAATCAAATAACTTTATGAGTTATTTTATCTCATTGTTATTTAACTATTATGTGACATGGATGGACTGCAGAGTTAATATCCCATTCAATGACTTGACACTTGGGATGTGTAACCTTGATATTGGTTGTTTCAATTGAACACTATATGTTGTTCATTAATGAACCACATTAATGTTATGGAACATGGTTATTTCCACACGTCTATTTAATCAAATCATGTGCATGGTTCTTGTGCACCAACGAGAGGAACCTCTGACGATGATCTGATGATGACTTCCTCTATTGCAGAATGGAGCATCAACGCCATAGATGATTTTTACCGGACATCAACAAATGCCAAAAAACATGCTTGAAATGTGGTCACGTCCTCTTTATCTACACTATATACCAACATATTTGAGGTAGGGGTTATGTGATTAATTTTAACCCTTTTCCACAATCTGGAATATTATGAAAAAAATGTATCAATCGTCAAATTGGTTGATCTGCATTTTGTTCTTTATTATGGGAGGATAATACACGGTTTCATTATGGGAGTTTTTGTGATCAAATAATCATTCTCGTGTTATAATGCTAATGTCGAGGGTGCGGTCCACGGAGAACAAGGACCGAACCCTCCTCCGATATTGGGTTGGTGGTGCTCACCCTGGGAGATCAATAAATTTGGATTTATGGTGAAACATTAGGCTATAGGTTGTAGGCGTCATCCCATGAGGCCCATAGGTGCTGATGAGAAGGGAACCAGACCACCAGAGCTTCATAAATGGCCTGTGGAAGCAACGTCTGTGCATTGACACTGGAAACTGGAGGAGGCGGTGGCCACCTACCACTGTCCGTGAGAAGGTGGTGGCTCCCAAAGGCACCTCAGTGGAAAATGGGGTTTCTAGACATTATCTTCCACATTGGAGTAGGGTGGTGATCCATAGAGAAATATCATGGCTTTGATCTGCGGCAGAGGGTGGACCCTAAGTCTATGGGTTCCACATTTGACTAGTCCAGTAGGACTAGCCACATGTTACAGCACAAACTTGCATCACTGCATTGAATACCCAAAGGGCTTAGCCGTTTGGGAGGGGATCAGACCCCCTACAACTGACAAGAGTTCCAGGTGGTTTTTTGGCCATGCGAACCACGCCAAATCGGGTGGATAGGGCCGAACCCGTGGCCTTGTGGGCCAAGCTCGTGGCTAGTGGGCCGAGCCCACGGCGTAGAAGGCCAATCCCATGGCCTAGTGGGCCGAACCTACCCTAGGAAAACTGGAATGAGCCCAGCCTCATCAGGTAGAGACACGGGGGCCAAGATAGGTCGATCCGATCGGGTCAGACCAGCCTGAGACCATTCGTTGAACAGATGTGCTTTAATAGGCATATCACCCAAACTCGACTTCCATTTGACGAACCTTCTATGTTTATAGAACCCTTACGATGATTTTTTCCTTTTAATATACATGACATGTGTCTTTTAGAATGTTGGAGTATGTCTAGGATGGATCATACTGGTATCTAACTAGTCCTTGTCATTAAAATGCTTTAAATAAATAGGCCAAGGGTCCAGATGGAACAACGTCTTTTGCGTTGGAAAACCTATGACATGTAGGTTCATCGAGTTTATTCTTCATGGGACTTAATTTCAATTGAAATATGATGAATGCATTGATTTGAGGATGCTCCATATATGATGTATGCTTTATGCAGGAAACTAGTGGCTTGCTATGACGTGATGAATGAATAGTGATCCTATGTGGGTCAACACCGAGAAATTATGTGTGGGTCAGCTTCAAGCGATCAAGTGTGGTAGAGCACTTAAAGGTCCAATGTGGCTCAGAACTGAGTGATACTATGTGGGTCAGCACCCATCAATCATGTGCGGGTCTGCACCGACTGATCCTGTGTGGGTCATCAGCAGAGCCTCAGGACCGAATAAAATGAACTAGCTTTATGAATAATCATTTTTTAATTCTTTAATAATTTTATACCTTGTGTGATAAATCTTATGATTGGTTCTTTGTGATTGAGATCATGTTTTGTGGCATTTTCTTTGGGTAATTCTGGGAGACCATTGTGGGTATCTGGGTCCTTACTAGGTATTTTTATACTCACCCCTGTACGGGTTTCAGCCACACCTTGTTGTTTCTTGGGTAGACGACAAACAACTAGAGTGAGTCTTGAGGTGTCAGGGCTTGATAGTGCTCGGAGAATATTGATAGACGGTGTACAGAGGTGACTGGTATATATGGACAAATACATTGACGATTTGTAACTACCCATTAGGTAGGAACCTTGGAAGATAACCTTCTAAGCTGTATTCCAATTTAGTTGTACTTCCATTTCAGTTGGGCTTGTATTCAAGCCCCTTTACTTTCAGTGAATTCATTTACACTCAGTGATGGGTTTTAGTGGTTGTTCAAGCATTATTCTTCCATTGTATTTTTCATGATGGTAGTGTTCCATATATGTGTGTGTATGGGGTTTGAGGATATGCATTCTCATTTTAGGAATATTCCATTATGGTTCTAGTGGGAAACCCATGGCCTATAGAAGGAAGGTTTGGGGTTTTCATGGCACAAGCCCTGGGGGACGGGTCGTGACATGTATTTTCTTAAATTACAGATGAAAAATATTATTTATGTTAAATTTTATTATTTTAAGTCCAAATTACTTTTTCCAAAGCCCAATTTACTATTACTAATGGTCACGTTACAATTCCAATTGTCATGATACTATTCCAATGGTCATATTATTATTCAAACGGTTTTATAATTTTTCAAATGGTCTTATTACATTCAATAAGTACCTACTAATTTATTCCTTTTGTGTCTCTAAAATTCCTCCTATGGTTCAATATTTTTAATTTCTATGATTCCAATTGGTTTACTAATATTCTATTTATTTTCTAGAGTAATTTTCAAATGTTTTAAGAGTATTGTATATTTGTGTGATACAAATTTCCAATCGTAGTTTTTTATTTTCTACTTTGGTCTCCTTGTAATTTATGGATATTTTATAGGTTTAATTTCTTATTAATGCAATGATCTCCATTAATGAAATAATGTTTTGTTTTGTTCTTTATGTGGTGTATTAATATAATTCTATATGATATAATTTAACAAACATTAATTATAGAATACATATATCAAATATAAAGTGTAGTTCATTACATTCTTACACCTTTACAAATTTCTATCCCAAAATTTCAACTCATATTCTTTGTTGTAGATAAATGGCGGTACTTATGTTTCATCGTTTCTTCCAATTCCAAGTCACCTCTTAATAATTATTGTTCACCCAAAACACTTTGACATGATGGAATTAATTATAGCATTGAACATTTACAATAATGTATGCGATCTTAAATGTTTTCTCCTCATAAGGGGGTTTATGATCAAGCTGTAACACATCATTATTCTGTATAGTTTGGGTATATGGTTTGTACTTCCTCCAGAGAGATATATGAAACACATCATGAATATGATCCATGTTAACTTGAATATCCAAATGATAGGACATTGTTTTTGTGTGTTCATTTATCTCAAAGGGACTAATGTACCTTTGTATATGATTTCATTTTGTTACAATCTAGATGAATCTCATTCGTGGTGGAATTCCATGGAAAACATTATCTCCAAATTCAAACTCCAAGTCCCATTGATGGTTTTTAGCATAGATTGTATACCAACTGTAATATGATTTTATATTTTACAGTTTGTCTTTATAAATATCTCTCATTTATTATATAAACTAATATCCAAGTTGATTTTAATCAACAAATACATAAAAATCTATAAGTGGTCAATGTCACTTCCTATATAGAGGCTTATATAGATCCATTTAAGAAATTGAGTGGAATATTTTGTTGTAATAAAACTCAAATAATGGGAAATTTTAATCTCATCACCCATTATCAGGAATTGATTAGGTTACAAATATTTCATCAAGTGTATGAATATTCCATTCTGATTTTATAATAGTTTGGGGGAAACAAGCCATACTAAAATTCAAATCAATATTCATATCATGTAGAAATATTCACTAGATTTTCTATGTGATCCTCGTATCATGAGTTGAGATGATTGAAAGTGTTTCCCCAAACATCCTCTTCAATTCCTTTATGAATATCTCAGTAATTTTTCAATTGATAATTTACATAAATATATATAAAGTGGTCATTAATGTTGATTTGATCCACTAAAACCAATATCACAATACATACCTAATATATATTTGATATACTAATGAAAATGTCCATAGTTATGTTCTCACACTTCCATGTCGGTGTAGGTAATGGTTGAAACAACCCATTGGACTTCTATCACACTTAGTTATCATTCTGATATACGGATCACCATGTAGTGCACTTAGTGAACTTATTCTTCTTATTGTCCCATTATAAGTTCCATAAAAAATCATGGTACACCATGGTACTTCCTGGATGGATAGAGAAAGATTATATATGTTCATTATTGAATAGCTATTTCATTTTCAGACGTGATTTATATATATATATGGTCAGTTTTAAACCAAACAAATTTATCTCCATCGATGTTGAATTCAAGAAAATTCCAAATCCTTTAGTACTTCCACCATTTCTTAAATATGTATACCATCGATGTATGCCTCATGGATTATCTTATAGATAAATGATAGGGAAATAATTCGGGAAATGTTTGTTGAATTTCTTTGCTATTATGAATTAATGATCCATCAATTGCATATATATGAATATAGGCTCATTCTCAGTACACATCATGGATATATTATAATTTTATTTTCTATTAAGATAATTAAAAATTTTGTTCTCCTTTCCATGATAGTAGTGAATAGATAAATAATGGACATTTATTATCTATAACTATATTCATTGATGCTTTTCCAACTATCTCTTTTTGAATATATAATTTAGAATGAAATGATATATAAATATATCAAACTTCTCAACAAATATGTAGTGCCTCTAAATCATTAAAGTGAAGATCATAGGTATTAACATTATATCATGTGTTAGTTTGTTCTATTCGATGATATTTAACTATCATGAGGCGTAAAATATCACATTATCAATCTTAATGAGTAGATAGAGGAATAATTTTATTATGAATCACTCTATATCAATAAAACCATCACTAAATGATTGTATTATGAGTACATGTTTGGGGATTAGCTTCTTTTTGAGCTCCATAAGACATTCCTCACATTTTTCGGTCTAGACATAATTTACCCCATTCTAGTTTAACATGGTTATAGGTCTTAACCGTCAAAATAAATTTTTCATGAATCATCGGTAGCAAAAATCTAATCCATAAAAGATATAAATTTTTATATAACTAGTATGTATGGTCCATTATTTAATTTTATTTTTCTTTGATGGTTCCTTTGAAATTCCCCCTCCTGTGATCACATATCCAAATAATCTGTCTTGCTGAATCCAAAAGGCACTATGTATAAAAATTTCGAACTTTTTATCATTTATCATGTATCCATCATATTTCGTAGATGGTCATTATGTTCCTCCTTTCTCTAAGATTAAATTACAAAAACATCCATAAATACAATAAAATAAATCATTGTAGTCTATATATATTTTATTCATAAAATCCAAGAATATTACAGGGGAATTTGTATGTATGAAATGATTCCCAATGAACACATTGTGTACCTGTCACGTATAAGGTATTTTATTTTTAATATCATTCATCATAGCCATGATTTGATGATACCCACAACATAGATCCACATTTGAAGAGTATTGAGCTCCTCATAGTTGATAAAACAAATAATCAATCCTTAAGAGGGGATACTTATTATCATTGGTAATCCTTTTTATCACCTAATAATTGATAGGCAGCTACATTGATCAATCAAATATCATGAAAAAGATCACATTTTCACCCCAGGACGATGAACTATGGTGTATTAAAATAGTTCCTAAATTCTCTTGTAATTGTTTCTTTAACGCCTCTAGTTTAATTAATGATATCCTCAACGTTATTTATTATAGAATTTGTTATATTTTAAGTATTGTAGTGAAATATTCATCACTATCTGGGGGAATTTTATGGGACTCTTTGGGAAATACATCAATGTATTCCATCATAATGATAATTTACACTTTTTTATAAATTCCTTCAACTCATATATTTTATAAAGGTATGATTATTTACTAATAATCAAACCCCACAAAATTTAGGTAAATTTTAATGGATATTTATGATCTTCCTTTCATTTTATTTGGATAATTTTTTGTCTTAGAATATATTATGTTATATCATTTTCTTTAAAATTTATCTGATATCTATATAATAAAAGACAATTCAAGCCTAGTATAGAATCAAATTAAACCAAGGGAAGGATTACCAATTTTTTTACAATAATATTCCAAAATTTTCATACTAAATATGATTCCAATAATTGGGATGTCTTTATCACACGACTAGGTATTTTAACTAATATTTGTTTTTTATGGTGTATGTGTTTTGATTCTACGGTTTAAGAAAACATTATGTATATAATAGAATGAATAAAATAAAAATTAAATAAATTTTTTCCATTAATTGGTAAATAATAAATTTACCATTTATGATATAATTTCCATGGTAAACATTAGAAGTAGTGATGGCATAATATTTTCCTTTTTCCATCAGCATAGGGGTTTATAGACATTGATTACCCTTCATGACCCATGGTTTAGTGAACTGACTTGAACAATTAAATTTCTACAGATAATTGAAGCATTGTACCAAGGTTGGTGGCTTCTATTCCTCCATAAATTGGAAATATTAATAACATTTATTTTATATTAATGATATATGTTTCCTTCTCCATCACACATAAATAATTTCCCCATCCCTTTAAACAAATTCCTCTGAATCTTCTTTCAATATTTTCTACATTTGGATTGTTGGAGGAAGAGAATTATAAAATATAAATATCTACTAAAAATCATCGTTATCAAATGTTAACATAATCAATATAATTCTAAAATAACAATCAGTTAATTTTAGTTGGTTTTGGTTTGGAAGGAACATATAAAAAGTGGAAGATAAGGGAAAATGGGAAGAAAAGTTTATCAAAATTTACCCTCTTATAATTGTTGTCTATTCTCTATGACATTAGTCTCTTTGATTTCTTATTGTTTAGTAATCATGAAAATACTTAAGGATTATGAAAGGATTGATATAGGTGATTATGGAAATTATTTTTCATTGATAAGTGAGGGAGGAGTTGTTTTAATGGGTATATAGAGGGTTATTTATACATGTTGAGGTGATTTTTTAGGGTAACATTTTTATTAAAAAAATATATCTAGGCTAAAACTTGTGATAGTAATATTTTTTACATTCTAAATCATATATAAATAAATTAAAATGATTTTAGGACTATAATTCCCATTATAATTTTAATTCACTAGATTATAAAAATTTAATTTGGGAAAATAGGAAAAAAATTATTTTCAGGGTATAATTATGAGATTAGACATTAGAAAATAACATTAATATTTAGAGATTTAGTAAAAAAAATTCAAGTGAACCATTTATCTTATAAATTTATTTATCACCGGTAATATCAAAATTAAATTTTATTAAATAATTATTAAATTATAATTATGTCATAAAACATGTGTTATTTAGAGAAAAGTATTTTTACTATTATTATACAAATGGACGTTTCTCAAAATTTTATCAGAATTACTCCCTTGGGACTTTAGGACCGTAAATTTCTAAAAATTAAATTGATTTTATAAAAATAATTTTCCCTGTTTGTTATTTTTAATTTGTAATGTCATTAATTATGAAATTTATGATATACAATAAAATAATTTTTTTTTAATTATTTTAATTATGTTATTTCTGAGGATATTTATTTTATAATGTTATAATATTTATATATTTTAAATTTCCCATTATAAATATTATTTCAATAACAATTTATTATTTTGAGTTCAAATTACTATTCTCAATGGCTGAGTTACTATTTTTATTGGTTATTATACTATTCCAATGATCGTGATACAAATACAATGGGAACATTACTATTTTAATGGTAACATTACAATTATAATGGTTATATTAACTCTTATAAATACCCCTTTAATACTTAATAATTTATCATGGTTATATATGTTTATTTTTTATGATATTGTATGGATTTTTAATATAATTTGTTTTATAGTGATGTTCCTAAGGGAAATGATTCGAGGATATCTAGGTGATCCAAATTTCTCATTATAGTGTTTTTAAATTTTTTTCTTTTTTCCCCTTTTACTGATTTTCATTTTATTCGATTTAGATTCTAAATAATGTAACCGACCCCATTAATTAAACAATGTGTTGTTAGTTTTACTTGATTTTATATATCTATAATATTATAAAATTTTATATCACATAAATTTATTCATGAAACAAATATCACATATAAATCATTACTAGTTATAACATAAATCCTGAGTGTTTATGGTTTTTGGATCTAATGATAAACTATTCCATGTCTTTGAACATTTCACATATTTTATTTTCATATTCCAAGAAAAATGTTTCTAATAGAAGAAGATCATAATATTTAATGAATTATTTTTTATATGTAGATTTATGTATTTTTTTAATTTTAATATAAATTTTATCATTCTCATTATTGGACCATTTTTTACAATGTCTTTCTATTGGGTATAATGAGTTCGGTTAGGTGTATTTTCAGGGAGGTATTTGGGATAATGAATCAAATTAATAAATGGTAAACCACCTATACAATTTTTTTTATTATAGTTATTTAAAATTATTAATTATCATATAGTTATTTTAGTTAATACTAGGGAATATAAGTTTGATAATCATTTTTTACAATGAATAAGGTGGAAATAAAAATGACCTACCCATTCAATTTGCAGATACTTATATTAGATTTTAATTTTAAATTTTTTTTTAATTTTCAATCTCAATGTTTGCGTCTTTGAATTCTCATCTATGTTATGTTAAATTTTATATTTTATTCAAACTAATAAATATCCAATTTAGTATTAATTTACATTAAATTTATAAAAAGCATGTGATTGTTTGACACATAAGCCTAACAACCACCCTGGAAAAAAAATTGATGGATGACTATAGTGCATTCATTATGGGATAAAATATTTTATTGATGACCCATAAAATATATCCTCTAATATAACTTTATAAATGATGAGATTTTGTTATGTGATACTTTAAATTCACTTTTTTACATTTTTTATGAAGACCCACTACATCCATGTCACAGTATTATCATTGGAACAAGAAATCAATTCATAATGGCGAGCATTATTATTTTATTTATTTCTCCTTCCATCACATTAATATATTTATCATGTTTCAATTACTCTTAAAATAATATTCAATTAAACATTCAATTAAAAGATAGTGTTATTTGAAAATATCATATTTCTCTTGGTTTTTGAAATATTTTTTTCTCCAACAGATTTTTAGATAAACTTGTTTTCTAATAAATTTTAACTAATACCCATCTTGATTGAGGCCTTCCTCTTCACTAGAAATATAAAAATAAATATGATTTAATTTAAATTTATTGACATCATTAGAGTTCACTTCATTCCATCTAATGTTTTTTTCTTAATCATCTTTTTTATCATCATCAATTAGTAATGTTTATATTAAAGTATTCTTTATTTTTCAAATGAATTTCGACATAGTTGTAAATTATTTTCAATATATTCATATGGTGTTTTTGTTATGATTATTCCATAATTTTATATCTCATAAATATATACCAAATATATTAAAATAAACATCATCAAATAAGGGTTGGAATATACCTTCATGCCTTTAATGATAATTTTTTTTGAAACCACATCTCATTTGGTGTCGTGAAAAATATTGGCTATAGTATGAAACTGATATTATAGATAATAACTTTTTATTATTTTTATCAAGGTGAATTAAGGTATTATTCTCTTTAAACATGGTTATTCCAATATCTAACAAAATCGTATTCTTCCTCAAATCTTACAAATATTATTAGGATGATTATAGAGTACATTATTCATGGATTGTTTTATTATTCCAATTATATAGCATAAGATTTTCATGCTTTTATTAGAATATATTTTTAGAATAAAAAAACATGCAATAAAACAACCTGTTTTGTATTCATCATAATGATGACATTAAATAATAAAATTACAATACTATGTATCACCTTATATAAAATGAAATAATTTATATAAATATAATCATAAATCCAGGTAATGAAATGATTGTCTTCTTTTATTGAATTAATTCTCAACATACCACATAATTTTAATGTGGTACTCTCCAACCTTCAATGTTACGTTTCACTTTGAATAATACTATAGTGTGTGATGTACGAAACACCAAGGTCATGTGCAACATGACCAACCCAAATATCCATTTAAAAAGAGGTAATGATTATTCAAAGTCACATTTTGAATTTTATATATATCCCAAATAATTTCGAAATTCGCCTTTTTTTACACATAATATAAGGACCAATTCAATTTTTCAGATAAAAGATATATTTTTTTAAAAATCAGTATTTTGTTTTTTTTAAACGAATAATATTTTTATATAAAATATTTAACACTTTAATATATTCAATATAATGAAATTAAATTATTTTTTAGAATTTGGACATATTGTTTTTTGAGAAATATTTGTTGTTTTTCTGATAACATTAAATTTTAGATCAATAGTGAAAGATACTAAATTTAAATCGAAAACAAAATTTTTATTTCTAATCATTTATAGTGCTAAATTATATATTTGAATGGGTTTAAAGTATAATTAGATTATATTTTTTCATTTAATCAAATTTTGGTCATTGGAAGTAATTTCACTTTTAAATTCTATATAAACAGATATCAATATTTTAATAGTTATTACTTCTCAAAAACCCGCTTTTTGGTTTCGTCAATGGGAATTAATTTTAAATTAATTATATGTTTATTATTTTTTTAATATATACATCATTTTTTACTTTAGAATATCAAAATTATCTTTGGATGATTTTTGATTATTTCTCTGAAAACATTCAATTTTTAATGAATACTGAATAAAATTGTGTCATTGTTTAAAAACAACATTTTATTTTAAAAATTATTTATTTTATTTAAATTGATTTTATGTCAAATTAGATAAATAATACCTATATATGTTCAATGTAATTCATTGGAGTCATTTTATAATATGTTTAAATATGTAAAATTTTATTGAACTATTTACCGTCTTTTACGAACATTCTGGGCACATTTGCAAATTTTCATAAAACAAACTTTTTCCGTATATGAGAATTGAATTTATAAAATCCAATAAACATAGTTTAAATATGTAATAGAAATTTTATTAAATAATATGAAAATAATTTTTTCTGAATATTAATGTTTATATTATACTTACCACGATTAAAAGTAAATAAAGAAATTAAAGGCAAAAATGGGGTTATAATTACCCTTTAACATGCCTTAAATATATTGGATAACTGTTTTGAGTCAAAAATCAACCTTATAAATAAAATATTAACCTTTTCAATCCACTTGGAATGTATTAGGGAATTTATTATTATTTTATTCAAAGAAGAGTTAAAAGTGTAAAATTCATTGATTTATAACAAACCCATTATTAATATAGGGTTATACATAATATAAATTTGACTATAAATATTTATTAGAAATATTAAATGACTTCTTACATCCTTGCAGTTCATTTAAAATTTATAAATATTAGATAATTTAATTTATTTATGACATAATGATGATGTCGTAATTAGATTATTAATGAATTATTAAATTAATTGATGTTATAAATGTCAAAATAAATGTAAGTTTATTCTTTTAATGCATTACAATAATTTTATAGGTTAATAATTCATGTTAGGGTTCATGAAATGTATTTTTTTTTGATGAAATAATGTTGTTTTGATTTTCAAAAAAACAAGTTTTAAATAGTGTCAAAATTCACATAAATCTGTTTTTTTTTTAAATACCATTTTATTAAATGATAAAATAATACTAAAAATATAAGGTTCTCCTAAAGGATTTAGATAAGATTAGATATTTCAATAATGACCTGCTAGAGGTTCTCATTGATTTTTATAGTATGTTTATTAACCATTTATTATAATAATACAAGAGCACATTGTAAAATTTAAACTATTTTACAAAAAGAAAAATATAAAGGATAGGGTTTATATGGTGACCTAAACTTGTCTAAAACTGATTTGTTGAGACTATTTGGACCCATACCCACCTGAGAAAAGAAAGAAATAAATTTAGAGACATTATTAACCAAAAATGATTTTAGGATAACAAAATATTTAAAACTTTTCTTAAAGTGACCATCACCTATCATATAAAAAGGGAACATCCATTTCTCTGAAAATCACTCCTCAAAAGCCATTTCGATCAGCCAAACCTTGCCAAAATCTCCTCCCAATTTCCCTCAATTAATCATAGAGGCATTCCCTTGATCATAAAGGAATCATAAAGATACCATTTTTACAAATCAAAAGGAAACACAAAAGAAAAGATAATTATTTTATCGCATCCTTCAAAGTTTTTTTATTCTTCCAGTTTCTCAATCTTTGTTATTTTGATACCAAAATAATAACTCGCATACCTTGTTCATGCTATTTCGTTATTATAAATATGGTACATCCATATTAATTATTCAACGCATCCTATGAATGATAAAGTCACTATGTGTGGGTACGTACGACTTAACGTCTCTACGCCATGGTGTAATTTTTCATTCAAAACATTGTTATTTGGATGGATATAATGATGAGTAATATGTATATAAATAATTAAAATAACATGATACCATCTCTATAAAATTAATATACCATCCAATTCCACTAATTATAATCGTTAAAGAAATGATATCGTCGTTGTGTGTACGTACTGCTTAATATCTCCATGACATGAGAAGATTCATTTCCATGTTCACTATTCGACGATGATTATAAATATATATATTATTAATAAGTACGTAATATATGACAGAATAATTATAATGGATATATATATATATCTGTGTGTGTGTTTTTGTGTGTGTGTTTTTACTTACATATATCTTATTCATTACTTTCATTCAATATGATATTAAAACGGAAACAACGTTTATGCGTACGTACGTCCTACCGTCTCCAAAAATGGTGTCTTCCATTTCATATATATACCTATTATACATATTTATTTTCTAAATATATATGATATAAAAATTCATTTTTTTATTTTTTAAGTATTTAAATCATGATATAAATGATTCGATCAAAAATAACATGTTAAAACAAGTACGATAAAGAATGAGATTATTACCTAAATTATTAATTTAACAAGGAAATTATTATTAAATGGTTAATATAATGAAATAAATGAAGAAATTATGATATCATTTATATTAATATTGTTTTATTTATTATTTAATAACATACTATTGTCATTACACATGATGTTAAACTTACCCTCGACCAAAAGATTGTACAAGGTAAGGGTTAATTTCTCAATATCATTTTTATCCAAGATTGATTATGTGTAAGTATTCACTGGGACATATTTATCATCTATGTCCATGAATCATAAATGAGTATTAAAATGTATTTCTAATGGTCACTTTAACTGAAACATCATTTTTAAATGTTTTAAATGTGTATTCTTCAAAAACCATCTCATTAATGTTCATGTTTTCAATATGATTTTATGTATTTATATATATATAAACAAGAATGTTTTTAAATGATAGTTCATTTCAAAATATTCAATGTGGTATGGGACAGTTTGATTAAAAATTATATTTTAAATTTCTTCCTTTATAAATTGGTGACTTCTAAATTATTTCACAAAAATATGATATTTCTCTCAAATCGTTATACTAATCATTTTCCACTATGCCTACATCCTTTACTTGATATTATTATTTATTGAGGCTGATTTATTTAAATACAATATTACATATTGTGTTGAATGATTTATGATATGTTTGACTATGGATGTGTTGTTTTTATACCAGTCATTGTTTCTGTTTAATGTATTGACATTTTTTATGTTAGTTTTATTATAAATATTTATGTTATGTTTCAATATTTTCAAATTAGGAATGCATTGGACATAGTAACAGATAGGTGGAGACCGCTATACTCCTTGATGAATTGGTAGGTATCATGATAGAAGTTAGTGTCTTGGAACAAGGCCTTAACAAAACATATTTATAAAGTCTTGGCATGAGGCCCGAACTATATGGTAATGATGTCCAGGGTTATGCATTCCCTCATTATTAAATTAATTTTTTCATGTGATTATTTGACTAGTATTATATCTATGTACATGTTTGTAGGTTAATGTTGGATTTATTTCATCCATATTATATTCATTTTTATGATTAAATGGATGTTGTTTTTATTACACATCTTTATTTAAATGTTTATAACTTCTGCTAAATTATTTAACCTTATTCAGAATCTGAGATAACCCCTTTCTTATGGTTTGTTTTACCGTGAATACATGATGTTTATTAGGTTTGATATTCATGGTTAGGCTAAGAGAATAATGGAATTCTCAATTAATTATTTATGTTGTGTTTCAATTTTGAATGTGTAATGAAACGGTCACATACATAATCTTTTCTCGAAGAACACAAAACGGATCGGTCTTTCGGGAAACGATTACATGTAATCATGCCAAAGCATTAAAATATTCCACCAGCTCTGGGATTTTGGGGTCATGGCATTAAAGTTAGTATTAGAGGATGTTTAGTACAAGCCTTGGTTTCTGTATTTTAAAAAAATATAATTTGGGATCATTGCCCTAAGATAAAATTTGAGTATTAATATAGAAGAACATTCAAGAATTTTGATAATTTAGAGATTTTGTGAGTTTTATAAAAAATACAACCATGTCTGTATACGATTTGGTAGAGTTAGATCTGGTAGAGATGTACCTTGGAGTGAAAACTCTGACAAATAGTTTCTGTCCAGACACTGGGTATCCGGTTACATGAAAATGGGCCTTACTGCACTCTTGGTTACGACACTTCCAATGGATATGCTTAGGATAATTTACATTTTCATTAAAAGACATTATGGAGGATTTATGAGTAAATAATTTCTCAAAGAAAACATTTTTTATTAATATGGATTATATAATGCCCTGACCCCAGTTACCCAGATTCGGTGCATTATTTCATAACATTGGCATGATAACAAGAAAGATCAAGTCTCGAAAGAATGATTAGTTTACTAGACTCGGAATAACTAGATACATTAATAAAGTTTACATTACATCATAAAATGAAAATCTAAAACAATATAGTCTCCATAGTCCACAATATTATCCCCTCATACTATCCATGCAGGCCATTCATAAAATACTTCTTCACGTCCTGGGAAAAATGAAACATAGATAGGGGTGATCTCAAATGACCAGTAAGGATAACAATATAGCGGAAACTTTCATAAATAAGCATAAACCTTTATGGAAATGTATAACAAAAAAAATCCTTTTAAAACATGAACTTCAGCATAATATGGAAGAAATAAAATTAAATAATTCCACTTACTTATTCACATGGATATTCTACTAGTCGAATAATCACATGCAATATCAATAACCACTTTCATAATGGTGGAATGCATAATGTCAGACTATCATAACCACATAGCCAAGTCCTCGTGCCAATACTACAAATAATATTTTTTCAAGGCCTTGTGCCAAGACACTAGTTTGTCTCATGAGACGTACCGATGCATCGAGGAGCTATAGCGGTTCCACCCGTCACTTTTTCAGTCCAATGCATTCCCATATGGAAAGGTTTAAACATAACATAAACAGTCGTATTAAGACAGGCATACGAAATGTAAATACTTAATCCATAAACCATGAATGAATAAAAATAACACATCCACAGTCAAACATATCACAAAACCTTCAATACAATATATAAGTTTTCTATCATAATAAATCAATTTCAAATAATCTTAAAATCCATCAAAGGATGCTGACATAGATGAAATCAAAACTATTTGAGAGAAATATGTGTTTTTCAATAATTCATTAAAAATCCACATAATTATAAAATAAAACATTTACTTTGAAAATTTTCTTATAAGCTTGTAAGTGAATCTTAGAAGATTTTATAACGGTGAAAAATAGTTGCACCCACGGCATAAGATAAAAAAGACATTATTACCTTAATTCCGTCGAAAAGGTTAAAAATGACCTTGTTTAGAAAATGATGGAATGATTCCTTTATAAACCTCTTATAAAATGTCAAAAAAGGGTATAAATGACTTTAACCCATATTCTAGTAAATAGTAAAAATGTTTTGAAATAAATTTTTAAGAAACATGGATGTGGATGATTAAGAAGTCCCATTAGATATTTATGTATAAACAACCTCGGATAATGAAGATATTGTTAAATAAACACTTAATTTGTAATTTCCCTTTGTTGGGGTAGGTTAACATCCTATATAATGGTGAAATAATTTTTATTAATTTACACAAGAATCAAATACATTAATATGATATCATATATGATCTTTTAACATTGCTTTGTTTATAATATCTTAGTATTATCGTTGTTTCAGTTGTTAAATTACTCGTTTTCTTTCATATATTTTGTTACATAAGTCGTGCTTTTTATGGATAGGTTGTATCTTATTCATATCCAGAATGATATCTAGTATTTATATACTATTATTAATCATTAAATGATAATTATACTTGAATTGATATGGTGGAGAATGAATCCCATCGTGTTCGTGGAGACCGTAGTCCGTACGTACGCATGAGTGACAATATCATCCTTTTAATATTAAAATTATATATAATTTGATGTTATATAATATATAGATAATCATTATCATGTTATATTTATTATTTACATGAATTAAACATCATTATTATACCCATCCAAATAATAATTTATTGAATAACAATTACACCACGACGTGGAGATGGTAAGCCGTACGTACGCACGTATGGTGACATGTCATTCAAAGGATGGATAGAATACTGAATATAGTTGTACCATAGTTGTAATAATATCACAGTATATATAATATAATGGAGTTATTATTTTAGAATACGAATAACAAATAAAGGAGATGTTGAAGAAAAAAGGAACTTGAAAGAGGGTGGTGAAAACATTATCTCTTCTTCGGGTTCTTTCTTTGGATTTGATCGAAAGGGATCCTTAGGATGGCATTCTGATCCAAATAAGGGCTCTAGGGTGAATTGAGGGATGTTGAGAGAGTATTTGGGAAGGGTTTGACCGAGACAAAAGGCATTGAATGTGTGAATTAGTGAGAAGGGGGAGTGCCCTTTTATAAGAGGGGTGAGGGGTACCTTTGGAAAAGCTAAAATATTATTTTATAATAAATTCATATTCGGTTTCTAATGGCTCCAAAGTGTATTATTTAAAGGTTAAGGTGGGGATGGGTCGAAAACCTCTCAACCAATATAATTTAGAAATGTTTCGGTCATTATATTAACCTTATCTTTTGGTTTTAACTCTTAGTTAATTAGTTTGACACTTACCATGTCACTTTATATTTTTATATTATATAGTTAATAAACATACTATATACCTTCAAGAGACCCCAAAGTGGTCTATAAATGATACACCTATCATGATATATGGCTCTTGGCCGAGCATTAGATTTTAAGGAATTTCATATCAACTAATAATATAATATTTGTTTTAAAAATGCTTTTATGTCAATTTTGACACTACTCAATAATTGATTTTTGTTAAAGTCTTAAAAACTTCATTAATTCGAAAAAAATTCATTTAATCAATCCTATAATGTCATATTAAGCAATAAAATTCATGGATGTCATCAAAACATTCAAATTTTATTAATTTGAAGATTTATAATACCAATTATTTAATTCTTTCATTAATAAGGAAAATACTGCATCATCATTGTGTCATAATGAATATTTATAGTCGAAAATAAAACATATATAACCCTATGTAAAAATTGTTTTTCTAAAAGATATATGCTTAAGTCATTTTTTTATTTATTTTAACTTAATTAATATAATGTGTCATTATCACTTAAAATTTGCTCCATGGGGTCCCAAAATCGACACAAAGATGTCCATGTTCGGACATTTATCAACCAATAAGGTTAGGACACCTTTTAGGGTAATTTATTATTATTTTAATATTAATTGATTACCCTTATTTACCGGATTTACCCTTTAACCATGGTAAATAAAATATTTACCGAAATAATTATTCAAAATGTCTAAAAATAAAATTTACCTATTTAAACAATTTGTACATACAGATTCCAAATATGGAATCTATTTTCCCAAATTTAAAACACAGAAGAGGCATAAATTAATTTAAAATTAATTCCCGCTGTCAAAATAAAAAGAGTGTTTTTAAGATATAATAACAATCAAAAGATTCACCCTTGTTTATGTCCGGTTTAATTTTGAAATTATGTCCAATGACAAAAATTGTATTAAATTGTAAAAATATATTCTAAATATATTTTAAAACCAATAAAATTAATAATTTATCACTATTAATTATTTTCATTAAAAACGTTGTTTTTATATAAAATTTAGTAATTTTCACTATTCACAAAAATATAAAAGTTGTCCAAAAAGTACCAAAATTTCACCCTAGGCGAAATTAGATATTCCAAATCTAAAAAAGAAGTCCATTTTGAGAGATAAAATTTATATATTTTCAAAAAGTAGGTATTACTATTCATAATGGCTAGTTTGATTAGTTGTGGTGTGTGTTAGAACTTGATGTTGCGTACAACACACACTATTACTTTACTCAAAGGGAAACGTACTGTGGAGGCTTGGGGTGTTACATTCTCCCCTCCTTCAAATAATTTCATCCTCAATATTTCTAGAATATTACCGCATTAAAAGACTCTGGTTCCCACATTGCCTCTTCCATCTTATGGTTTCTCCAAAAAACTTTTTCCAGACGAGTCGTCTCGTTTCTCAGTACTTGTTCTCTCGTATCAAGAATCCTGACGTGCTATTCGCAATAAGATAGATCGGGTTCCGATTCTATTTCCTCATAGGTGAGTACATGCGTTTGGTCAGGCATGTATTTCCTCAAAAGTGAAACGTGGAACACATCGTGAACATTGGAGAGACTTGGTGTCATTGCCAAATGGTAAGTTGCAACCCCAAATTGTTATAGAATATAGAAATGTCTGATGTACCTAGGACTCAATTTACCCTTCTTACCGAAACGTATAACTCCCTTCCATATTGATACCTCACTAGTGCAGAAAACGTTTTTTACGTCGGTTATTTTTAATTTTTTACGACGGTTTCTAGCCGACGTTAATACGTGCGACATTACAAATAAGGTTTTTGATGTCGGTTATTTAAAAACCAACGTCAAAAAGCATAAAATCGCGATGTTTATCACGTCGGTTATTTTAGAACCGACGTGATAAAGGGCCTGGAGAATGGTTTATCACGTCGGTTATTTTAGAACCGACGTGATAAAAGGCCTGGAGAATGGTTTATCACGTCGGTTATCGAAGAACTGACGTGATAAACGGCCTGGACAATGGTTTATCACGCCCGTTCATAAACAACTGACGTGATAAATAGGGGGTGAGGGGGTTTATCACGTAGGTTCATATAGAACCGACGTGATAAACTGGGGTGAGGGTGGTTTATCACGTCCGTTCTATAAGAACCGACGTGATAAACCGAGTTGAGCGTGGTTTATCACGTCGGTTCATATAAAACCGACGTGAAAAACCGGGGGAGGGGGGTTTATCATGTCAGTTATTCTATAACCGACGTGATAAACCGGTGGGAGGGGGTTTATAACGTTGGTTATTCAATAACCGACGTGATAAACCCTTGTCCAGGCCGTTTAGCACGTCCGTTATTCAATAACCGACGTGCTAAACCATTCTCCAGGCCCTTTATCACGTTGGTTATTAAATAACCGATGTGATAAACCATTCTCCGGGCCTTTTA
This sequence comes from Viscum album, assembly GCA_963277665.1. NCBI lineage: Eukaryota > Viridiplantae > Streptophyta > Magnoliopsida > Santalales > Viscaceae > Viscum > Viscum album. The sequence continues at coordinate 1,440,736,699 of OY728145.1, read as the reverse complement.
TCACGTTGGTTATTAAATAACCGATGTGATAAACCATTTTCCAGGCCTTTTATCACGTCGGTTATTAAATAACCGACGTGATAAACTATTTTCCAGGCATTTTATCACGTCGGTTATTAAATAACCGACGTGATAAACCAAATTTTTTTTAAACAGAATGCAGTGATCTTCTCTCCACTAGAGTCAACCAGAAAATAAATCAAGAAATCATACCACAAAAACAGAAGTACATCAAAAATAAGCATGTAAATAGATAACATATAAAACTTACCCACTAGACAGCATCACCCCTTATTTATACCCCATGGACATCCCTCCCCCACCCCGTTGGAGCCCTCACCCTCATGTATACCCCCTAGACAGCCCTCCCCCACCCCGTTGGAGCCCTCACCCTCATGTATACCCCCTGGACAGCCCTCCCCCTCCCCATTGGAGCTCCCACCCTCATGTATACCCCTTGGACAACCCTCCCCCACCCCATTGGAGCCCCCACCACACTCCTGGACTGCCCCCCCCCCCCCCCGACCCCCGGACACCCCCAAACACCCCTCGACAACCCCCCACCCGCCTGAACAGCACCTCCTCACCCCCTCACCCCACTTGACAGCCCCCACCACACCCCTGGACTACCCCCCCACCCCTGGACAGCACTCCCACACCCCTGGACCGGCTTCCCACACCCCTGGACATCCCTGCCACCCCCCAAGACTGTCCCCCCACCCCATCGGACAGCCCTCCCATACCGCTGGACACCCCCAACCCAACTAAACACACCCCCACACCCTGGGAACCCCTCCCCCACAGACCCAAATCCATACCAGAAGAACCATCAAAAGTAGACCAAAACAAGAAGTAGAGAAAAATTAAACATTCACTTATATAACATTCAAAACTTACACTGTCAACTTCAAAAAAAACTAAATCAAACCTAAATAACTACCAAATAGGCAATTAAAACGAAAATATTCAAAATTACATTTTACATTACAAACAACTAAAATTCAATCAAACCTGTAAAATAATTTGACCACTCCACTTGTACGCGTTTGATGTCTTCAGCAGTATAGGGTTGAGGGTCATCAAAAAGCTACAAATGAAAAAGAAGATAGTTAACGTGTATAATGAATAAATCAAATTGAAATATGATGGAAAAGTATAAGAGGAAATCATACCAGGTCAAAATTCACAATTGTCCCAGTTGTTATTATTTCATACATAAATCTTAACATATAATATCCGCATTCGATGAGGCATTGTTGTTCATGACAATTCTGTTTTGAATGAGTGTAAATTCAATATATTATTTTTATGTAATAAATCAAAAAGTACAAATTATAAATGGAAATTTACCTTCGTCTTTACATATTTTATCTTTGCATTTCTTTTCTTTGTGTTTTTTTTAAAGTAGGCCCATGCACTATTAGAAAATAATACGAATGGGGTAAATTTAAAATTTATTATAATATATAAAACTATTGAGAAATTGAAACTTACTTTTCTAATATATTCTTAAAACTTTCCCGCACATCACCATGAACAGAGCATATCCAATAAAGAGCTTTCTCCCTTGGGAAAAAAATCCCTAACATCCAATGATTACTGATAAAAGGAAATTTATTGTTAGTGGTTTTTTATGTTAAAAGATAATTTACTATTTGAGAGAAATGTGTTTCATACCTCTCACAAAAAGGCATCATCCAACATTGTTGGATTATATTCTTTTCAAATCTTTTAGCAATATAAACCATTCTTTCTTCCTCAGTCAATGCACATGCTTCAGGGGAAATCAATTGCGGGTCCATGAATCCATATACTTCTGTCAGTTCATTCCTCTCACAAATTTTATAAAGATACCTAATACAAAACATATATAAGTATACATTTTTAATAAATATAATGCAGGGAAAAGGTGTTTAAGACTTACATGGAAACAATTTGCACCACGTTGATGCCCAAATTATCTCTAGTAACAAGCTCCATGATATCAGATTTTGTAATCCCCACACTTATTTCACATCCACAAACATGAGATTCCATTGGAAACTCATAAAAACCTAACAACAAATGTGAATATCTTGACAATCTGTCAAGACCACTGGAATCTGTATCTGATGTCATAGCATGTTGTCTTTGTTGTTGTCTATACAGTATTTCTTTACCTTTGAAGTATTCCTGTGAAAATAAATTTGATAATTATAGTAGTTTTCAAATGATAAAACAACTTTAATAAAAAAAAAAAAGATATAACATTCATACCTCTATGGTAATGAGTCAAAGAAGTCTGGATGGCCAAACTAAAAAATGGCCGATACTCTGTCCAACTGTCGCCACCTCATTTGTAGGTATTGGTACCCTAGCTGATCTATCTATAATATCCTGTACAGTGACCCTCTAATTCTCTACCTCTAATTTTTGATGGTGAACTGTATCTCCTATACAATATACCAACTCGTATGCTACTATATGATGTTGAGAATCATCAACATACAACTCGCAATATGTAGAAAGCTGCGGCGGAGGCGTAGGATAAAAAATGGGGTCCGCAGGCTGAGGTGGGGGAGTGGGAGCTACTGGAGGAGGTGGAGGATAAATAATGGGGTCTGTAGGGGGAGGTGGAGGAGTGGGAGCTGCAGTCTGAAATTGTCTTTTCATTTCTGAAAACATACACTGCACCGAATCTCTAATCTTGTCTTCCATCGTCGCATTAATATTTTGAACTTCAGCCTCTAAGGATTCTATTTTTTTTATAAACCCCCTCAATGTTAGAAGTTGAAGAACGTGGAAACACTTTTCTTACCGATAGACCTGTCAGATATCCTCTTACACGACCAGGATGTTCTGGCCTTCCCAATGCTGCAAATAAAATATCTTCCCTCCCAGTAGCTGTAAATGTTCCCTCTGAATTTTTCTCCTCAAGAGAGTCCTGTATTAATTAATTGAACATTTCTTTAATGATTGAAACTTATATGAAGAAAAAAGTTAACTTAAATAAATTAAATAGATATCTTACAATCCTCTCAGCTATGATTCTCGATTCTTCCGAAAGATATTGCCCTTTTTTCCCTTCCGAGCTCTCTTCCATTTTTCATGTCTAGATGGAGGGGATGGAGGGGCCACCTCTCCAGAGCTTGAAGACTCAGCTCTTAGTTGTTGAAATTTTTCCGCTATCATTTTTTCTTCCAATAATGTATACCCTCCCCAAGATAAACTACGAGGGTATACATTTTCAGATTGGATCTCCTGATGAGCTTTCCTTGTTTTCTGTAATTTAAGAATAAGAAATCATTAACAAAACATTAATAAAATCATTTATATAAGAAAGTATATAAAAGTTTACATTGCCCTTACCAGAAATGACTCTTTTTTTCTACTTTCAAAAAACTGTCTCCATGTGTCTTAATCTATAAAAGGATATATACGACATGGATTGTCATGACTCCTATGACCATAAATGAAATCAGATGTGAGGGTTGATTTGAAATCCCTCCATCTCCTGGCAGCCAACGATAAGCATTTCTTCCTGACTCCTCCAGTGTCAGGAATATCAAATGTCATCTGATAAAGAAGAGGTTAAACATATTATATATACCAGAAACATTAAATGAATGGTCAAACAATGACAAAAGATATTACCAAAATCGTCTCCCACAACTGAGAGATAATCGCTTTATCCACACCTCTCCAATCATCATACAGAATGCTTACTTTGGTCTTAGCCGGAGTTGCAACAAAACTCTTAAAATCTTTGGCATTCGGACCTCTAGGAATATCATCATCATCAAACTCAACTACTATCCTCTGATCCTGCGTACGGGCAAGTGATAATTTTGGTAAACGTGTGCAACCACGTTTACCAACCTTTGAACTCTTTGTCGTAATAGGAGCATGTGAATGTTCATCCCCAGAGGTATGACCAGCAATATGCTCCTCCCCATAATCATGTGGTTGATCATCTGAATGAACTGTCATTATCCTTCAAATCAAAAAAACAAACATTAGTTCACAAATATACAAATTCAAATATTTTAATACTACTGTAATCAGAAAATAGAAAAGTGTACTAGGTTACATAATAGTAAACATTGGTAATAGGGTAAGCATGTTAAACAATGTTAAAGATGGCAAAGATGGTCAAGATGGTCAATATGGTCAAGATAGTAAAAAATGGAAAAAATGGTAAACCTGGTAAACATTGTAAACATGGTAAAGTAATTGTTAGTGAACAAATATACAAATTCAAATATTTTAATACTACTGTAATCATAAAATAGAAAAGTTTACTAAGTTACATAATAGTAAACATTGGTAATATGGTAAGCATGTTAAACAATGGTAAAGATGGCAAAGATGGTCAAGATGGTCAAGATGGTAAAAATGGTAAAAATGGTAAACCTGGTAAACATTTTAAACATGGTAAAGTAATTGTCAGTGAACAAAAATAAGAATTTTAAAATTCATGTAATGGTTATAAACTGTTGGGTTGTAGAGGATGGCAAGAGGGGGGGTGAATTGCCTTTTCAAAAAATAATTAACAATTTAAAACAATTATCAAAGCCCAACGGCTAGTTTGACTGGGCACACCGGCGGGCCGGTGGTGTCTCACCAGCTGGCTGGTGGTCCACTGGCTGGCCGGTGCTGAGCTCCCGGCTGGCCGGTGGTCCAGACAGAGCAGGCTTTCTATCTGGGTTCCACCGGCTGGCCGGTGGTCATCCACCGGTTGGCCGGTGTCACCAGGCAGTGGGCAAGCCCACTGCCTGGGTCCTACGGCTGGCCGGTGGGCAAGAACCGGTTGGCCGGTGCCCATACCGGCTGGCCGGTGCACTAACACCGGCTGACCGGTGGCTCTGACAGAAAGCAATGCTTCTGCCAGAGACCACCGGCTGGCCGGTGGACTCAGAGAGTCCACTATCAGCCTTCTTGGGCCAACTCTTGGGAAACCTTTTTCCTAGCATCAAAACACTTGAAAACCAGATAGAACACGATGAGAGTGATTGTGATCATTAAAATCCAAGAGAGAGGGGTACAACAATAAACATGATAAATTAAACTAAACAAACTTAAAACAAACAATAACATATACTTATTTTATTTTAAAACATGTTTTAATAAATAAAAAACTTACAATATCTTACATTTATGGAAAAAATAAATGTAAACAAGAAATAAACATATGTTACATGTAATTTTAGGAATGTACATATGGATTGTTTTCCCAAATTCCTTCGTCGTGATCGTTCCTTATGGCACAAACTATGTCTTCAACATGATCATCATTATGTTCTGTTAATATTTCCATTGAAGTAGGGATCTCACATAAATCAGCATATTCATCAAGTTCATCCTCACCAACATATTGTTTTTTCCCTTGTAAAACAACAGCCCACTGCATATCTGATTGATCTACTACATAAAAAATTTGTTTTGCATGTGTTGCCATTATAAAAGAATCAGTTGTGTCTTCCAATCTATTCAGATTAACAAGTGTCATTCCAAATTCATCGTGTCTGACACTGTTGTTACCGTTAAACCATTTACAGTTAAAAACCGGAACTTTAATTTTAAAGTAATCAACCTCCCATATGTCTTCAATCACTCCATAATATGCATTTGATGCAGAAATTGGGTTTTTGTCCTTAGCACTCGAAAAATGCATTGCTTCTGCAAACACCAATACACCACTATTCTGAACTGCACTTCTGTTGTCCTGAGCTTTTGTATGAAATGTATAACCATTAATGTCATAACCAGACCATGTTATCACATTTAAGCATGGACCACCCACTATCCATTTTAATGTCTCTGATACATCTGATCTACCGAGCAAAGTCTTTTTAATCCATGAAAAAAAAGTTTTGTTGTGCTCATTCAAAATCCACATTTCTTTCTTCTTTGGATGACATTTTTTCAACTCATTAATATGCAATGTGATATATGGTTGAGCATCAGCTATGTTCTTCAAGATGTATGATTCTAACTTCTTCATCTGTTCAGCTGACAATGATTTGACTTTCAAGCCGCGAATCCCCTTTCCCTCATTATTAACTCGTTCATGGGGAGATGGAGGCAAACCTATGTGTTGCGCCGCAGCCAAGTAGCTCGTACAAAACTCTTCTACCTCCTCAGAAATATACTTTTCAATAATGGAGGCTTCAGGTTGATATAGATTTTTAACATACCCCTTTAATATTTTCATATACCTTTCAAAAGGATACATCCAACGAAGATATACAGGTCCACAAAGCTTTATTTCTCGAACCAAATGAATCATTAAATGCACCATTATATCAAAAAAAAGTTGGAGGAAAATACATTTCCAATTGACAAAGTATTAAAATTGAATCCTTTTCCAAAATTTTCAAAGCATTCACATCAATCGCCTTGTTACAAATTGAATTGAAAAAATAACACAACTTCATTATAGTCTTTTTGACACGAATGGGAAATATTCCACGCAATGCAACTGGTAGAATTTGTTGCATCATGACGTGACAATCATCTGATTTCATACCTATCAACTTCAAGTCCTTCAATGAGACAAAAATTTTTACATTAGAAGAATAACCTTGAGGCACTTTGGTATCATGAAGACACTGACAGAAGCTAATTTTCTCCCTCTTCGATAATGTATGACAAGCCGGGGGAAGAAATGTTCGTCTTCCTTTAGGAGTGGGAGCTAACTCCAAACGTATTCCCATTGATAGTAAGTCTAATCTTGCATTCAACCCATATTTATTCTTTCCTTTAATATCTAACAATGTTCCAATCAAAGAATCACAAATATTCTTCTCCACGTGCATGACATCAATATTATGTTTAACTTCATGATACCTCCAATATGGTAGCTCAAAAAATATTGACCTTTTCTTCCAAATATGTCTATCATTACCAGATTTCTGTGTCTTCCCCAATGTCACGTCAAGGTTTTTCACCCTCTCAAAATACAGATCATGGGATAAAGGTTTTGGAGCAGTATCAAATTCTTGCGAGCCATTAAATGCCTTTTTTAGTCTTCTATAAGGGTGTTCCATAGGCAAAAACTTTCGATGACCCACGTACATTGTTTTCCTCCCATGATGCAATTGACAATAGGACGTCTGTTGTTCGCAAATTGGACATGCTTTATGCCCTTCAACACTGTATCCAGACAAATTTCCATATGCTGGGAAGTCATTTATAGTGAACAGAAGCACTGCATGCAGTTGAAAATATTCCATTTTATAAGAATCATACACCCTAATACCATCAGCCCATAACAGTTTCAAATCATCAATCAACGGTGACAAGTAAACATCAATATCATTACCGGGTTGCTTTGGACCAGAGATCATTGTACTCAACATGACATATTTGCGCTTCATACAAACTTCAGGAGAGAGGTTGTAAATTACCAATAAAACAGGCCATGAACTATGTGTACTATTGAGTGTTCGGTATGGATTCATTCCATCTGTGCACAACCCTAGTCTGAGATTTCTTATTTCATTTCCAAATGTAGAATATTGCGCATCAATTTTCTTCCATTGTGGACAATCAGCTGGATGACGTATTTTTCCATCACATACCCACTCTTTAGCATGCCATCTTAACCTTTTTCCATCATGTGAATTAGCAAATAGATATTTGAAACGATTAATTATAGGAAGATACCAAAATACCTTTGAAGGGGGCTTTGTAATCTCTACATCACCCTCTGATTTTTCTTTCACCTTATACCGTGATGTCCCACATTTTGGACACTCTGACAGAAATTCATATTCCTTCCTATATATAATGCAGTCATTCGGATAGGCATGTATTTTCTTGTATCCCAATCCCATCGGGCATAATATTTTCTTGGATTTGTAATGTGAATCTGGAAGATCGTTATCTTTTGGAAGAATGTCTTTCATCAATTGTAGCAGCTCTGTAAAACTTTTGTCACTCCATCCATGCTTCTCCTTTATGTTAATCAATCTTAACACCGCCGACAAAACCGTAAAATCTGTACAACCGGGATATAATGGTTTTTCAGCATCACCATATAGACGTGAAACTGTCGGTTCTATCTCAATTTGTTCTACTACAATAACGCGAATCATTTCTTCAATTCCATCGGAGTTACCATCTTGCGAATCATCATCATCAGTGACATTCCGTCAAGTTTCACCATGCCAAATCCAAGGGCTGTAACTCGGATTAAAAACATGAAATATCAGATGATCTTTTATCTCTCTACTTTTCGACTTCTTCATATTCAAACATTTCAGGCATGGACAGAAAAAAATGTCACTGCTTGGAACATTTCATTTTGCAAATTCCAAAAAGGCATCAACACCTTCCTCAAATTCATTGCTCATTCGATGTGTCGTAATCCAACTTCGACTCATTATTACCTATAACAAATATCAACAAAAAATATATATTTTTAAGATAAGACAAAACATGTTTATATGAAAAAAATCATAATTTGAATGTAAAACAATTTAAAATATAAAACAAATATTGAAAGTTGTAGTAGTTTTCATAATTACCCAACACCAAATAGCTATACATCGTAAGTGTCATGTTGAAAATATGAATATAGACCATTTGTTTTATGTTTAATAATATTGTCATATTATCTGATCATTCTGATTATATATTAGAATTACTATATCCTTTTGATCCGATATATAATCTAAGGACATTAATATTTCTTTATAAAAAGTAATGTTAATATCATGGTAATGTAAAAAAAATTATATGTCGAACTATATATATGTAATACCACTAAAAAAATACATATGTGTTTGGCCTGGGTTTCACACATAAAACAACTCATCTCATAGATTAAATTTTTGAATCATCCTACATAATACATATTTTTATAACTTAGGGAATGAAAATAATAAAAGATTTGATTTATGATACTCATTATGGGTAAACATGATATATATAAATATAATATCTAATCTCATAAAAAGATATCCATGGGGGTATAAGAGCATATACAAAGCACATGATCAAAAAGATAAGTGAAACAGTTCTATATAATCATAGATCATAAAACCTGAGTCCAAGTATAACAATTTTAGCATAACATAAGACATGATTTATATGATAGTGGGAACATGATTTAAAAAACCTTATTCACAAGATCACAACATTGGTATGTGGAATAACATAAGAGTGTGGCACAAACATAATCATATAAGTCATAACATATGTCAAGGGAAAACATAGTTTCATTCACCTCATATTGGGATATGTTAATGAGCTTTCCTATAATTTATTATAATATTTCCTACCAGGCACATCACATAACACATTGGACATGGTATAACCATCTGTATCCCATATTGATCTATGATATATAATGCATTGTCGAATGCATTAGAAGGATATTATGGACCCAAATTTCACATAATGACTGACCATATATATGGGTGAATCGTGATCATCAAATCATTTATAACACTTTCGTAGATCAATTAACTAACAAAAATGAAATGGGGGTCATAATTGTTTTTACAAAACATAATAATTTAGTAATACATAAAAATGTTTTTGGATGGTAAGATAAGATAATATACCTAATTCAATCTAATTATCATTAAATTATTTCTACCTAGATAGAAAAGACCTTTATAAAAAATATAATTTAACTTGAGAATGAAAAGAAAGTACCCTTTACCTTTTTTATAATGAAAAATCTGAAAAGGATGATAATACTATTTAGGTATTATAATTTTTTTATGAATTATTAATAATAAAAGAAATCACCTCACTTGGTTTTGTTGAAAATCGGACATACCATCGTATTCAAGAAATCAGATACACTTTGCATGAAAAGGTCCATCATTTTTAGGAGATGACTGAAAGAAGAAATGTATTATCAGACTCACCATGAGTCCAGAATGAAGTATTTGATTGTAATAGGTATGAATTGATATTTTTATGAACGCAGATGAAAACAGATGATGGTTTTCTGATCTAGGAGTTCTAAAAATCATAATTTTTTGAAAAAATATTATGATGTAAGAATGTTGAATGAAATTTTATGGATAGGTATTACCGATTTTACCTAGTCCAATTTCATTCATGAAAATAATTTTCTGGATAATCATATTGAAAATATGATTTTAAGAAAATAAGTACTACCAATCTTCATCCAGAAAGACACATTCCAGCAAAGTAGGAAATTATAATGTTGCTGGAATAATGGAACGTTACAGTACCACCCATTATTTTTAAGATTTTGATGAAGCTAATCTACAATGTTTTAATAACCATTTGCGAGTTGAATGTTGCGAGTTGAATGAACATAATAAGCATTTGCAATAAAAAAAATTCCACGAGATTCAAAAACGAACGAAAAGCACATCAAGAATCGAAACAAAAACGAACGAAATAAATTCGTGGAAGGCTTACTTGAATGTCGCGAGTTGAGATGATAGATCCGAGAGCAGTGAAGAAGATAAAAAATGAAGCCAAAATGAGTGTAATGCAGGCGATCGACGAGCCGATTAGGGTTTACCTCGCGAGAGAGAGACGAGTCGGCGACTGTCAATCGAAAAAATCGTAAATGACAGAACACGGGCTTTAATTTTTTTAAATGCTTTATAACGTCGGTTATTATATAACTGACGTTATAAACTATTTTTTAGATTTTTTACGTCGGTTATCTTCAACCTGACGTAAAAAGGCTCCTGCGCTTTGGTTTTTTACGTCGGTTATTTGACAACCGACGTAAAAAACGTGTCGATATCGGGTTTTTTACGTCGGTTACAAAATAACTGACGTAAAAAACCCCCCGCGCATTGGTTTTTTATGTTGGTTATTTGATAACTGACGTAAAAACCCAACCGGCGCGATTTGTAACGTCGGTTATTAAAATAACCGATGTGAAAAATCTACTCGCCGCATTGTTACGTCGGTTATATATAACCGACGTAAAAAATGGTGACGTAAAAAACGATTTCTGCACTAGTGCCTTCAAGAAAATATGATCTCCTACATGAAATTTCAAATCCTTCCTTCGGTTATCAGCATAGCTCTTTTGCCTACATTGAGCTTCTTCGATGTGGTTTTGGATTACCTTTACCTTTTCCATTGTTTCCTCCACCAGTTCTTGGCCTACAAGTTTTCGTTTACCAACTTCATCCCAACAGGTTGGTTTGAGACATCTCTTTGTGTATAACGCTTCATATGGTGCCATCTGAATACTCGAATGGAAGCTATTATTATAGGAAAATTCTACCAGAGGTAAATATTGATCTCACATACCCTGAAATTCAAGAGAGCAGGATCTCAACATGTCTTCTAAGGTTTGAATAGTCCGTTTTGATTGTCCATATGTTTGAGGGTGGTAAGCAGTGCTCAAATGAAGTTCAGTATCCAAGGATTTTTGAAGACTCTTCTAGAATCATGAAGTAAAATAGGGATCACGATCAGAAACAATCGATAGGGGTAATCCATGAAGTCTAACCACTTAATTAATATTTAGCCTTACTAGACGTTCCAGTGGTAAATCTTCCCTTATAGAATGAAAATGTTCTGACTTGGTAAGACGATCAACAACAACTCATATTGCATCGTTCCTTCAAAGAGTCTTTGGTAGTCCCATGACAAATTCCATCGTAATATTTCCCCATTTCCACTCCGGTATGGGAAGAGGTTTCATAACTTCTCCATGATGTTTCCTTCCAGCTTTCACTTGTTGACAAACCATACATCCTGATACAAAATCAGCAATCTCCCTCTTTATGTTGTCCCCCAAAAAAATTTCCTTCAAGTCTGAAATCATTTTGGTGCCTCTAGGGTGTATAGAGAAATTGGAACTATGAGCATCATCCAACAATTCCCTTTTTTGATCAGGTATATTGGGAACACAAAGTCTCTTCCCAAATTTCAAAATTCCATCTTCATACCCAATTTCATTCAATCTACCATCATTCACAGCTTTAATCTTCTTTTGAAACTCTTCATCACCGGTCTGTGAACTCTTTATCCTTTCTAGTAATGATGGTTTGGCAACCATTTGAAAAGGTATTGATATTTCACCATCCATGGTAAATCCCATGTCCATCTTCACTAGATCCATGAAAATAAGATCCCTTTCAATTATCATCATGTTCAAAACTCCATGATCTTTTCTGCTCAAACCATCATCCACCTTATTTTCCTTCCTCGAGAGGTAGTGTATCATGCAATCATAATCCTTGAGTTGTTCAAGCCATCTCTTTTGCCACATTTTGAGTTCTTTTTGTGATAAAATATACTTCAAACTCTTGTGATCAGTATAAATCTCACATTTTTCACCATAGAGGTAGTGCCTCCATATATTCAAAGAAATGATCACAGATGCTAACTCGAGATCATGAGTAGGATATTTTTTCTCATGTATTTTCAACTATCTTGATGCATAGGCAATAACCCTATCATTCTGCATAAGGACACAACAAAGTCCTTTCTTCGATGCATCACTATAAATAACAAACCCATCATTCCCCGATGTTAGAGTCAATATAGGAGAATTGACTAATCATCTCTTCAGTTCTTCGAAACATTCTTCACACTCTTTTGTCCAAACAAATTTAACCCCTTTACGTGTGAGATTTGTTAATGGGTTAGCCAATCGGGCAAAATTCTTGACAAAAAGTCGATAATAACCAACTAAACCAATAAAATGTGTGCCTCAGTTATACTCATAGGTGTTGGCCATTCATGGATTTCCTTGGTCTTAGAAGGATCAACAGAGATTCCATCTTTAGAGACATTATGACCAAGAAAAGAAATCTTCTGAAGCCATAATTCACAGTTTCTAAACTTCCCATATAATTCATGTCTTCTTAGAGTATCCAGGATAATGTGCAAGTGATTTTCATAATCTTCGTAGCTTTTTCAGTATACCAAGATATCATCAATAAATACCAGCACAAAATCATCGAGATATTCCTTGAAAACTATATTAATTAGATCCATGAATACAGAGGGTGCATTAATCAGCCCGAAAGGCATTACCGTAAACTAGTAATGCCCGGAACTTGTTCGAAATGTTGTCTTCGGAACGTCTTCCTTCTACACACACAACTTATGGTATCCAGATCGAAGGTCAATCTTTGAAAAGTATTGAGCTCCATGCAGTTGGTAAAATAAATCATCAATGCGAGGTAGGGGATACTTGTTCTTTATTGTTATAGCATCGATCTCACTGTAGTTGATACATAACCTCATAGATCCATCTTTCTTTTTAACCAAAAAGAATAGGGTCTCCCCATGGAGAAACACTAGGGAGAATAAATCCCTTATTACTCAATTCCTCTAGTTGTTTCTTTAGTTCCCCTAATTCTACAGTGGCCATTCTTTAAGGGGCCTTCAATATAGGCCTTGATCCAGGAATTAAATCAATGGAAAACTCAACTTCTCGTTCTAAAGGATGTCCAGGTAAATCTTCTGGAAACACATCTTCATATTATTTCACAATAGGTACATCCTTTATTTGGACATTCCATTCCTCGCCAATAGTCATCTCATTCTCATCCTCCCCAATAATTGAATTTAGTTGAGCTATGGGGGTGGATATAGATTAGAATTAGTTGGTGATGATTCTTCTCTAAAGATAAGGTGTTCATTATCATCATCATGAAAAATTGTAACCTACTTCTTCTTAAAATAAATCATCGCATCATGGTCCGAAATCCAATCCATACCGAGGATTATATCAAACTTAATCATAGATATGACGATGATATCAGCGGATAAAGATCATTAATGTGCTCTAATGGGGACCGATTCACAAAACATTGTCGCAATGATACTTCCCTTAGGAGTTTTAACTGACAACTCCCTTGTTAAATAAAATTGAAAATATCTAATTTACTTAGAAAACTGGGTTGATATGAAACAATGCGATGATACAGAATCAAATAATGCATTTGCTAAACTTGAGGAAACCATTAAAATACCGGCTACCACCTCTTTCGGAGCTTCTACCTCAGCAGTAGTGATAGCTTAAGCTTGGCCTTGATCCCTTGTCCTTTTCTGCGATAAGTTCCACTGGCGCTTAGGACATTCATTTGCAGAATGCCCCATCTCCCTGCAATTGTAGCATTGGACATCGGTAGATTCCTTCTTCCCCTTGCAATCACGAGCTTGGTGGTCTTTTTCACCACACTTGTAACAGACTCCCAATCCTTTTTAGCAAGTACTGGGGTGTTTCTTCCCACATTTACTGTAGGATAGATATTAAACTTTTCCCTTTCCCATTATTTCCATTCCCAGATTGATCAGCAGATCTCTTCTTCTCATTCTTTGCTTAAAATTCATAGGACTTAGAGATTCCTTTTCTGTCTTGATAGCACATGAGACAATGTCTTCGTACGACGAGAATGATTGTGAGACTGATGCTCGACGATGAAATGGTTTTTACCCATCAAAAAAACGATCAATCTTACTTCTTGGGCTACGTATATAATCTCCAGCATACCTCGCTATCCTTGTAAAGTTAGACTCATACTTTGCGACATCGTCATCCTCCTTTTGTCTCAGACTCAAAAATTACCTTTCCATATCTGCTCGATGGTCACGAGGAAATTATTTTTCTAAAAACAGATCTTTGAACTGCCTTCATTCCATATTTGATACTTCATCACCTTCCTTCATTTTTTGAATCAATGACACCATTGATCAGTATCTCCAGTGAGGCGGTAAACTGCTATGATAACATTTTCTCTTTCAATACTTCCCAATGCGTGAAATATTCTCTCTAGGGAACATATCCATTTCTCAGCTAGTAATGGATTTGAACTCCCATGGAATGTTGGGGGTTTCTCCCACATGAAGAAATCTAACATTTATCCTCCACACTGTGGATCATGGTGCTCCATACGGGTATGGTTGTTATTCATAACCTGAGTGAGTTGTCCCAATATGGTGATTATTTGATCAGCACCAGTTGCATCACCAGCTCCACTATAATTATCTTGAGTAGGAGGCAATTCCCTACATATAGTGCATGCATTGATACAGTTTCCATTTCTTCCACTAGGCACCATTTCTAAATAATGGCATAAACCATATCAGTTTATGAATCAAAATACATAATTCCATAATTATAAAACACTTAACATAAATTGAACTATTTATAGATATAATCCATAATCATACAAATGATTTATTTGAGGACGTATATACTCATAAACCATTCATAATGATTTGTAATTAAAATTAGTGTTATCTTAAGCATATCCCCCGGGAGTGTTGTAACCAAGAGTGCAGCAAGGCCCATTATCGTGCACCAGTTCATGTTCGAGTCTAGCTCAAAGCGGTGTTTTTTGGATTTACCCCTAGGTACATATGTTCCAGAGCCACCTATGCCTACTCATATCTAGACAGGGATGTATTGCTTGTAAAAATCAAAAAATTTCTAAAATACCAAAATTCTAGGTAGTTTTTCTATACTAATCCTCAAAGTCCATCTTAGGTCTATGTTCTCTAATCAGAGTTTATGTAAATCTAGCTTCCAAGGTTTGTACTAAACTTCCTCTGATACCAACTATAACGCCCCGACCCCAGTTACCTTGAGTCGGTGCATTATTACATAACATTGGCATGATCACAAGAAAGATAAATTCTCAAAAGACCGATTAGTTTATTAGCCATGGAATAACTAGATACATTCATAAAAATTACATTACATCATAAAATGAAAAACTACAACAATATCGTCTCCATAGTCCACACACTTATCCCCTAATACTATCGCTGCAAGTCATTCATAAAATACTTCTTCACATCCTGGGAAAAATGAAACACAGAAAGGGGTGAGCTCAAATGCACAGTAAGGATAACAATATAGTGGAAACATTCTTAAATAAGCATAAACTTTTAAGGCAATGTATAACTAAAACAAAATCCTTTTAAAACATGAACATCATAATAATATGGAAGAAATAAAATTAAATAATTCCATATACTTATTCACATGGATATTTTACTAGTCAAATAATCACATGCGATATCAATAACCACATTCATAATGATGGAATGCATAATGTCAGACTATCATAACCACAGTTCCAAGGCCTCGTGCCAAGACTACAAATAAGATTTTCTCAAGGAATTTTTCCAAGACACTAGTTTGTCTCATGAGACCTATCGATGCTTCAAGGAGCTATAGCAGGCTCCACCCCTCACTTATTAAGTCCAATACATTCCCATATGAAAAGTTTTAAACATAACATAAACATTCGTATTAAAAATAGCATACGAAATGTAAATACTTCATCTATAAACCATGAATGGTACAAAAATAACACATCCACATTCAAACATATCACAAAACCTTAAATACAATATATAATTTTTGTTTCATAATAAATCATCTTCAAATAAGCTTAAAATCCATAAAAGGATGTTGACATAGATGAAACCAAAACTATTTGAGTGAAATATCTATTTTTTTGAATTCATTTAAAACTCACATAATTATAAAATAAAACATTTACTTTGAAAATTTTCTTATAAGATTGTAAGGGAAGCTTCAATGATTTTATAACAGTGGAAAATAGCTCCACCCTCCGCATAAGTTAAAAATGACATTCCTAGCTTAATTCTATCGAAAAGGTTAAAAAGGAACTTGTTTGGAAAACGACAGAATGACTCCTTTATAAACCTCTTATAAAAATTAAAACAATGATGTAAATGACTTTTACCAATATTCTAGTAAATATTAAAAATGTTTTGAAATACATTTTTAAGAAACATGGATGTGGATGTTAAAGAAGTCCATATAGATATTTATGTATAAACAACCTCAGATAATGAAGAGACTGTGAAATAAACCCTTACCATGTACTTTTCCTTGGTTAGGGTAGGTTAAATTACTTTATAATGGTGAAATAATTGTTATTAATTTATACAAGAAAAATATAAATTAATATTATATCATATATGATCTTTTAACATTGCTTTGTTAATATTATCTTAGTATTATCGTCATTTCGGGTGTTAACTTACTCGTTTTCTTTCATATGATTTGTTACATAAACTGTGTTTGTTATGCATAGGTTGTATCTTATTCATATCCAGAATGATATCATGTTTTTAAATACTATTATTAATCATTAAATGATAATTATACTTGAATAGATACGATGGAGAATGAATCTCATCGCGTTCGTGGAGACGGTAGTCTGTACATACGCACGAGAAACAATATCATCCTTTGGATATTAAAATAATACATAATTGGATGTTATATCATATATACAGAATCATAATCATGGTTTATTTATTATTTACATTAATTACACATCATTATTATTCCCATCCAAATAATAATTTATTGAATAACAATTACACCACGACGTGGAGAGGGTAAGTCGTACGTACGCACGTATGGTGACATGCCATTAAAAGGAAGGATAGAATACTGAATATGGTTGTACCATATTTATAATAACTTCACAGTATATATAAGATACTTTAGTTATTATTTTAGAATGGGAATAACAAATAAAGAAGAAGTTGAAGAAGAAAGGAACTTGAAAGAGGTTGTTGAAAACATTACCTCTTCTATGGGTTTTTCCTTTTGATTTGATCACAAGGGCTCCATAGGTTGGATTTATGATCAAAATAGGGCCTCTAGGTTGAAGTGAGGGAACTTTAGAGAGTATTTGGGCAGGGGTTGGCCAAGCCAAAAGTCATTGAATATGTGAATTACTGAGAACGGGGAGTGCCCTTTTATAAGGGGGTGAGGGGCACCTTTAGAAAAGCTAGAAATATTATTTTATAATAAATTCATATTAGATTTCTAATGGCTCCAAAGTGGATTATTTAAAGGTTAAGATGGGGATGGGTCACAAAACACTCAACCAATAGAATTTATACTGGTTTGGGTCATTATATTAACCTTATCTTTTATTTTTAACTATTTGTTAATTAGTTTGGCACTTACCATGTCACTTTATATTTTTATATTATATAGTTAATAAACATACTAAATACCTCCAAGAGACCCCCAAGTGGTTAATTAATGAAACACCTATCATATTATAAGTCTCTTTGCAGAACCTTAGATTTTTAAGAATTTAATATCAATTAATAATATAATATTTGTTTTAAAAACTCTTTTATGTCAATTTTGACACTACTGAATAATTGATTTTTGATAAATTATTAAAAACTTCAATAATTCGAAAACAATTCATTTAAGAAATCCTATAATGTCATATTAAGCAATAAAATTCATGAATGTCATCAAAACATTCAAATTATATAAATTTTAACATTTATAATACCAAATATTTGATTCCTTCATTAATAAAGAAAATATTGTATCATTATTGTGTCATATATAATATTAATTATTAAATGTCTAAAAATTAAAATAAAAATACCATTATGTAGAAAATCTTTTTATCTTTCTAATTATTATTTATAGTTGAAAATAAAACATATATTACCCAACGTAAAAAAAAAATTTCTAAAAGATATATTCTTTTTTCATTTTTGTATTTATTTTAACATAATTAATATAAAATGTCATTATCACATAAAAGTGGCTCCATGGGGTCCCAAAATCAACCCAAAGATTCCCATGGTCGGAAAAGTTTCAACCAATAAGGTTAGGACACATTTTAGGGTAATTTATTATTATTAAAATATTAATGTTTTACCCTAATTTACCAGATTTACCCTTTAACCATGGTAAATAAAATATTTACCGAAGTAATTATTCAAAATGTATAAAAATAAAAGTTACCTATTTAAAAAATTTGGACATCCTGATTCTAAATATTGAATACATTTTTTCAAATTCAATACACAGAAGTGGAAGAAATTAATTTAAAATTAATTCCCGCAGTCAAACCAAAAAGCGTGTTTTTAAGATATAATAACTATCAAAAGATTGACACTTGTATATGTCCGGTTTAATTGTGAAATTATTTCTAATGACCAAAATTGTATTAAATGGTAAAAATATTTTCTAAATATACTTTAAAACCACTCAAATTAATAATTTATCACTATTAATTATTTTGATTAGAAAGGTTTTTTAATTAAAATGTAGTAATTTTCACTATTCATGAAAATATTAAATTTATCCAAAAAGTACCAAAATTTCACCCTAGTCTAAATTTGAAATTCCAAATAAAAAAATGAAGTCTATATTGAGAGATCAAATTTATATAATTTGAAAAAGTAGGTATTATTATTCATAATGGCTAGTTTGATTGGTTGTGGTGTCTGTTAGAACTCGAAGTTGCGTACAACACACGCTATTGCATTACTCAAAGGGAAACATATCGTGGAATCTTAGGGTGTTAAAGATTATATGCATAAATTGTTCAATTTATGTTCGGTATTTTAATAGTTTTGAATTATGTTTTGTTATTTATAATATAATCTAGTGTATGCCATTGTTTTGAAATGGTGCCTAGTCGAAAGAATAGAAACGGTATCAATGCATGTAATCCAAGTAGATATTTCCTTACTACTCATGATAATTATAGTGTATAAGGTTATGAAACTCCAGATGAACATCTTATAAATATATTGAGAAAATCACCTAGGTTATGAAAAAAACATTACCCGTATGGAGCACCCAGATCCACAACATGGAGGATCAATGTTAGACCGATTCATGAGGTAATGACCACCGACGATCAATGGGAATACAAATCCATTTTTAATGAGCAATGGATAACATCCATATATAAAATAATTCATGATTTGTGGAGTAGTGAAATGGAAAATTTGTCATGATAGCTTATCATCTCATTGGAGATAAAATTCAATAGTGGTCTTTGATTCAAAATGAAAAGGAGGATGAAGAAGTATCAAATATTGAACTGAGTGAGTTTAAATATATTTTCATAGAAAATTAATTTTCTCCTTACCATCGAGGGGGTATGGAAAGGAAATTTCTGAGTCTGGCGAAAATAGAGGATGTGAATGTTGTGATGTTTGAGCCGAACTTTTCATGGATAGAAAGGCATGCTACAGATTTTATATGTTACCAATAAATTATGATTTATTGATTCTTTTATGGGTTATAACCATTTATCGATCAAGAATTAGTCTTATAATCCATATCATTGTATAAAGATATAGTTTCTATTGATATGGAGATAATAATATAATTCTATTAGTCTTATGACACTATAGTAATGCAAGAGAAGAAGGTAATGGTGGAGAATGATACAAATAAAGGGAAAAGGGAAGAAGGTTTGTCCCTTATGTGATAATGTTGGGAAGAAAAACCCCCAATACTAACATAAAAGTAATAGTAGTTTGCTACAAATATGGAGAAAAGGTCACTAGGATCGTGATTGTAAGGGAAAGAAAGAGGCCGTCAATGTTGAAGGCTACAATTGTAGATAAATCGGTCATTATGTAAATTAATGTCCGAAGAGACAGGGAAACAAACCTCAAAAAAGGAAAATGTAGAAACGCAATTCCTATGTTGTTACTACCGATGATGTGGAATAATAAATGTATTTGATTTTTTGGATCTATGAATTATATTCTGGTTATAAGAAAAATGTGATATATATATATAAGGATTGTAATTCATTACTTTTTGTTTCCAAAATAGTTTTAATATGATAAAGGTATTCATATTTTTAGTATGTGACAATAAGATCAATTTTATGTTTTATGGGAAATATGATGTTATAATTGATTTTGGAATTTAGAGACCTTTTAGAGAGAGTTTGGATAGTAGAATGTTTTATAATTATAAAGAGCAGAATTGATTAAGTTCGACATTTGATACTATTTTTTACAGTTAGAATATTTCATAAGATTATTTTTAGATTATTATAAAAATGATAACATGTAGGTCGGGCAACAACATGTCACATCCAGCAAAGCCGTGAGACTTAAACTCGCAACCGAAGGGCGACAAGGGCGTAACCCCTACCACTGGAAAACATGACGTCCTAGTTTCTATATTGTAGTTTTTTTTTAAATGTGATGAGATAAATTATAAATTCATTTTTTTGGAATCCAATATGATTAGGATAAATAGAATATTTTTTTCTTCTATTGACATTTGGAGTAAAAGATGAGGTTGTGGTAGAAATTAGTTATCAGATGGAACTCTACTTGTCATGTGTTCTTTTTTCATGTTCTATGAAGAAATTAATTCTTAAACATTAGGGAAAGGATCTTAAAACCAAAAATGTGTTATCCTTATACCCTATGATTTGTTGAACTGGTGATATTTTAAATCTTCATAGATTTATTACATTGAGTCCCTCATTTTTTAATTCACTTGATTTTGATTGATGACCAAAATTAATCCTTATAAATATTTTTGTTTTCCCTCCTTCTATAATTTCCACCAATTTTCTCCTATTCAAAATCCTAATTTTTTGGTGACTTTTTCATTTCCCATTCCCTCTTCTTAAGACTAAATCCTATTAACCCTATTTTTGATGTGGGTTTTCCTCAATGGTATTTTCTAGCTTTTCAAACTTAAATTTTTGAAGAACAATTTCAAATATTGAGGATGGAATTTATTTAAGGGGGAACGAATCTAACTCCCCATTTATCCACAGTATGTTTCTCTATGAATAATACAATAGCGTGAAATATGTGCAACATCTTGTTCTAGAGCACTACAACCTATGAAATTTTCCAATTAAAAAAGCCATTATGAATATTAAAAACCATATATTTAATTAAACATATATATCATATAATTTTAACATTAATTGTTTTTTTCTTAGTCATAATATAAGGAAAAATTCAATTATTAAGATAAAAGAAGTATTTTCAAAATTATAGTTTTCCACCTTTTAATGGAGAAATCTTTTTAAATCAAATATATGACACTTTTAGATATTAAATTTTAAGAAATTAATTTCTTCTTTATGATTCGGACATAAAAATTTAGTTCGGATAAATTTTTAGTCTTTTTCTGATAGCTTTCATATTATGATCAATACTGAAAGACACTAAATTTTAATTGAAAACAACATTTTTAATTAAAATAATTTATAATGTCAAATTGTACATTTGAATTTTTTTAAAGTATAATTATTTTATATTTTTATCATTTAATGAAATTTTGGTCATTGGATGTAATTTCACATTTAAATTTGAAATAAACACATATCAATATTTTGAGATTTTTAACTTCTAAAAAACATACATTCTGCTTTAGACAACAAGAATTAATATTAAATTAATTAATGAAACTAATAGGTTTTCAATTCGGTAAAATAGAAATCATTTTTGTATTCGGAATATCAAAATTGTCTTGTTGTGTTTTTTTTTATTTTTCTGAAAACATTCAATTATTTAGGAATAGTGAAAACACTACATCGTTGTTTAAGAACAAATTTTTATTTAAAAAATTATTTATTTTATTTAAAATTATTTTATGTCAAAATAGGTACATAATACCTATATAATTTCAATGTTATTCATTGGAATCATTTTATAATAATCTTAGATATATAAAATTCAATTGAACTTTCTACTACCTTTTACGCACCGTGAAGAGACATTAGTAGTTTTGAAAAAATAGTAATTTTACTATAACTGTGAATGGAATATCAAAAATCAGAGAGACATGGTTGAAATTAGTAAGTAAAATGTTTTTAAATAATATGAAAAGAATTTTTGTTGAATAATTGCTTTCGAATATTATTTACAAAGATTTAATGCTAATAGGGTAATTAAGAATAAAAATGATGTTATAAAAACCATTACACATGTTCTAAATCTATTGGATAAGTGTTTTTTGAGCACAATAAAACTTAAGAATAAAATATGAACCATTTTGGTCAACATGTATTAGATTAGGAAATTTATTATTATCTTATTTAAAGAAGAGTTAAAAGTGTAAAATTCAATGTTTAACAACTAAACAATTTTTAATATAGGGTTATACATAATATAAATTTTGCTATAAATATTAATTAGAAATCAAAAATATTTCCTACATAATTGTATTTTTTTATAATTTTTAGACATAAAATATTAAATTTATTTATGATACAATGATGATATAGTTATTACTTTATTAATTAATGATTGATATAATTGATGTTATAAACTTCCAAATAAATGTAAATTCAGACATAGAATAAATGAAAATAATTTTATAGGTTAATATGACATGCTAGGTTTGATTAAATTAATTTTTTTCATTGTAATAATGTTGTTATGACCTTCTCAAAAACCAAATATTAAATAGTGTTTAAATTGAAATAAATTATCTTTTTAAACAAATACTATTTAATTAAGTGATAAAATACATTTTAAAATCTAATGATCGAAAAATGGACATAGATAATATTAGATATTTCAATAATGAATAACTTTGGGTTATCATGGTTTTTATTGTATGTTTAATAACCATTTATTAAAATTATACCAGAGGACATGATAAAAGTAAAAATATTTATGTAAGAGTTAAATATAAATGGTAGGGTTAAAATATTGACCTAAACATTTCTAAAACCTATTTGTTAGGATTATTGAGACTCATAACCACCTTAGTTTCGAAATAAATCAATTTTTAGTAATTATATTCATAAAATGATTTTATAATAAAATAATATTTTAAACATTTCTTAAAGTGACCCTCACGTCTCCTATAAAAAGGGTTCATCCCCTTCCTTGAAAATTACAACTTTAAATCCCTTTGGCTCAGCCAAACCCTACCTTAAATATCCTCTCAACTTCCCCCACATCAACATAGAGGCTTTCTTTTGAGATTAAATCCATCATATGGATCCCTTTTGTTCAATTCAAGAGGAAACACCCAAAGAAGAGTTAATTGTTTTATCACCTCTTTCTATGTTATTTTCTTATACCATTTTCTATTTCCTTGAAATTTCTATACTAAAATAATAACTCTTTTACCTTCTATATACTGTAATGTTATTATAAATATGGTACATCCATATTCATTATTCCATCCATCCTATGAATGATAATGTCACCATGTGTGTGTACGTACGTCTTACAATCTTCACATCGTGGTGTAATATGTTATTCAACACTGTGTTATTTGGATGGATATAATGATGAGTAGTATGTATATAAATAATTAAAATAACATGATAATTTTTCTGTACAATTAATATACCATCCAATTACACACCTATAAATCATTAAAGAAATGATATCGTCCCTTGTGTGAACATACGACTTACCGTATCCTCAACACGATGAGATTTATATTCACGTCCACCATTCAAAGATTATTATAGAAATATATATCACTAATAAATATGTATTATATTAAATAAGAATGCTAATATATATATATGTATATATATACTTATATATATCTTATTCACTTACTTTCGTTCAATACGTTATGAAAATGGAAACAATGTATGTGCGTACGTATGGCCTACCGTCACCATAAACCGTGATTTATATTTCATATATCTATATGTAATACATATTTAAAATATTAATATATATAATATATAAATCAGTTATTTTATCTAGGATGTATGTAAATGATGATC
Organism: Viscum album; assembly: GCA_963277665.1. Taxonomy (NCBI): domain Eukaryota; kingdom Viridiplantae; phylum Streptophyta; class Magnoliopsida; order Santalales; family Viscaceae; genus Viscum; species Viscum album. The sequence goes on along the minus strand of OY728145.1, from coordinate 1,440,712,238 downwards.
TAATTGATAGGATCATGTATAACACGTTAAAACGTGTACGATAAAGAAAACGATTTTTACCCAAAATGTTAATTTAACATGGAAATTATTATTAATTGGGTAGAATAAAGCCATAAATGAATGAAGTATGATATCATTAATATTTATATAGTAATGGTATAACTTAATAACATACTATGGTCATTATTCAAGTGGTTAAACATACCCTCAACCAAAGGAATGTAAAAGTTAAGGGTAAAATTATAAATCTCAACGTTATCCGAGATTGTTTTTGTGTAAATATTTACTGGGACATATTTATCATCCATGTCCATGTTTCATAAATGTGTTTTAAAAATGATTTTTAAGGGAATCTTTAACTTAAAAATCATTATTAAATGTTTTAATTTTTTTTCTTCTAATACATTCTCAATAATTTCCATGTTTTCAAAATGTTATAAAGGATTTATATATATGGACTTGAATGTTTAAAATTGTTAATTCCAATCAAAAAAATCAAATTGGTATGTGATGTATTGATTCAAAAATATATTTTAAATGTCTTCCTTTTTAAATTTGTGAATTTTATATAATTTCCAAAAAAATACATTTCTCTCAATGACTTTTAGTAATCATTTTCAATTATGTCAACATCATTTACTAGATATTAATGTTCATTGAGTTTGATTTATTATAATAAAATCATCCATATTTTATTGAAGGAGTTATTCTATGTTTTATTGTGGATGTACTATTTTTATACCATTCAATATTTATGGTTAACGTATTGAAATTTAGTATGATATTTTTAATACGAATGTTTATTTTATGTTTAAAAATTTCCATATAAATAATGAATTGGACTTAGTATGTTTTTGGTGGAGCTCGCTATAGCTCAATGATGCATCAATAGGTCTCATGAGAGAAATCAATGTCTTGACACAAGGCCATGTCAATAATTTTATTTTTACTCTTGGTAGAAGGCCTTCACAATGTGGTAATGATGTCCGTCGTTAGGCATTCCCTCATTATGAAATTAATTGTTATTTGGGATTATTTGAATTGTAGAATATACATGTAGATGTTTTTTTGGTAATGTTTTATTAAATTTATATTTATTATGTTCAAGTTTCTGTTTAAAATGATATTGTTTTCATTACACATATTTCCTTAAATTTTTATAGATTCCACCGAATTATTTACCCTTAGTGAGCATATGAGATCATATATTTATTATGTTTTGTTTTACTAGGATTCCAATAAGTGTATTATGTTTGATATATAGGGTTTAGATATGGGAATAATGGATTGCTAAACGGATTGTTAATGTAGTGTTTTATTTCTGAATGTGTAATGTAATGTTCATGTATGTAATCTATTTTCCAAGACTGTTAAACCGATAAGTCTATCAGGACATGATTCCTTGTAATCAAGCCAATGTATTAAAATAATGCACTGACTCTGGGATTCTGGGGTCAGGGAATTAATGAATGTATCAACTTGATAGGTTTTTATGAGTTGATCTTCATCTTTGTGTGACTATATGTTCAAATTTTTCCTTTATGACACGTGAAATGATTAATGATTCTATCATTATGCACCTACGGTAATGTTTTTATAACATCATATAAGAAAATATTGGCCGTTTTTTCTTCCAAAAATGTCCAAGCCTTTTATATTTTAGCTCATTCTCTTCATTCATTTAAAAAAAAGATGTTTGATGACATAATTTTTTAAAAAAGTATCTATGGGAGTGTTTTCCATTTAAGATGATTTTTTCATATTAAATATCAATATGATACATCCATAATAATAATGGAATATTCATATATATTTAGATAAATATGGTACACACTCAATATATTATTATTCTGCCCATGAACAAGGAAAACAATAATGTAATCATGTCATTTACACAAATTTTAATGATTTAAAATCATCAATCCTTGAGTGATCCGTCATTTTCAAAAGTGATATCTCCTATATGATACCCATATAAATCATTAAAGAGTTTATTTTTTTGGTCATCTGTAATTATAACACACTATTAAGCATCCATGTATTTCCACGATTCACAACATTATAAGTATCCATAACCAATAATGATTTATCTAGATCACTCATTCAACTAAATGAATTATTTTTCATATGTTTTTAATTTCTCTATTAGTACATTAGATACTTGTTTTAAGTTTGTAAACAATGATAACCCATCACATAAATCTCATTAATAGAATTAAAATAGATATACAATAAATATTAAACTCTAATCTAATTTAAATTACCTATAACCTCCATAATAAAACACATATACTATGTAAAAGGAGATTGGGAGGGTAGAACGCTGCTAAGAGTGTGGGTGAATCAAAAGTTACTAAAACACTACATCTAATAAAAATATCCTTTTATTGATTAGTGATGTTGGTTATTGAATTAAATGGTACAATTATGAGATATGGATTGAAAAAGACACATTTAGAATAAGGGTATTTACAATGTTCACATAGTCAATTTATTATATGGTAAATCCCTATAAAAAATTGATGAGGTTATATTAGTCATGTTGATGTAGATTTATAAACAATAATTTAGAAGGGATTAATAATTGGGTTCTAATTTCAAATTAAAAGAAATAAATATAAGCATTACATGTTTATCAATCATCACATCCACAAACTCATATTCCTCTGGAATGTGAGTAACATGTGTCCCAATTTTAAACATTATACTTGTCTAAAATCACCTTGCAATGTGACTTAGATTATCTAAGGGTTCCATCATACTATAATTTTTTAATTACATAATTTTTTTAGATTTATCTCCATTGTGGAATAGTGTTAACCAAAATGGTCATTTTTTCCTCTTGTTAGCCATATCTATTTTTCATAGATCTATATACCCATTATATGGTCATTTCAATGAATCAATTTTCCAATAAACATATACCTATTATTCTATAACCATGGGATATTTTAATATCCATATCTCATATCATTTACTCATTAAAAGAAATTCTCCCCAAAATTCCAGATTTTTCTTCAACACCTTGTTGTCCAATCATACAACCCCACTTGAAATACTATATTAATTATTCCATTTTCCACTATGACATGACATAGATCAAGTGATAAATTGTCAAAAAAATACAATCTTAGGTGATTATTAGTCATTAAATATTAAATAATTAGATTTTTCTATCTTAAATATGATCCAAGGTTCTTGTTTTCTTCCTATGGGTCACTCCTTAGGTCTCTCCTCAAGTCATGTATTCCAATATTTATCACCATTACAATTAATTTTGTTGGTATTTTAAAATAAATACCAAGAATAAGAGGAATATAAAATTTATGTTTTGGTCTTTATCATGGACTACTTCAAGATAGTCAAGAGGCCACATCCCACAGATTACTTGTTTCACCTGTGATTCTTCACAATCCGTTTTATGCATATTCTAAATTGATTTTGTTATGGATTGTCATGAAATAAATACATTTTCCAAAAAAATTATTCATTACATTTCTTCGGGATTAGGGATAATTAGAAACAGAATCACTGATGACCATGTTTTCAATAAATACAATATAAAAATCCTTCATATCCTATGAAATAATATATTAAAAAATAATTCAAAATATATAATGTGAAACTTATCTAAACACCATGATATAGTATATAATAGTACTTTTAAGATTTATCTAACAGTTACATTTTATTATAATTAATATATTTTTAATTTTAGGATTGAGAATAACTCATATCTGAAACTATTTATCTCTTCATAAGTACTCCCTAATAATAATAAACTACTGAAATTTTCAGGGATCATAATTATCTCAATATAAGATCTTCAATTTTTATAGTATTCGGTATTGAATTCTACCGGGATAATTTTTAGAATTATATATATGAATAAAAGCTAGACCCATAGGAGCTGTAAAAAGGATCATTTATCTATTCCAAAAATAATGAAGATGGATAAGATTAAAAGAACATGTTATTTAACTATGAAAAGATACGTACATGTATTGATGGGGAATGGATATCATTTGGTGAAATACTATGATTCTTTAAATTTTTTATATATTTTTTAGAGTTCATTTTTATAATTGATAACTCTGACTAAATTAATGATAGTTTTTTATTTTCTTATAAAATAAATATATACACATTGTTATTGTATTCAACTCCAATTATAATATTTAACGCATATATAATAGAATATATTAAATTGTAGATGGAATGAAATGTAATTTCAAACAAGAGAGTTATTTTAATCTTTTACTATCAAATTTAAAATCCATAATAATTAATTATAATTAATAGTACATGGAATAAAATTACTAAATATATTTTTTAGTTGTGATTTTTACATGGTTAGTCCGTACACTCATTGAAAATAGTTCAAAAACACTGATATTTTAGAATGAGTTATAAATTTTAAATAGTGAGAGGTTTTTAATCTATTATTGTTTTTTTTACATAGAGATTTTCTATTTAATAATATACATTATGAAAATGAAAAAGAAGATCGAAAAACTATTGAAGTAGTGGAATATAATATTTATAAAATCATACTTATTTTAAAAGTGATTCATTATTATAGTTTCATTATCCCTGATTGATTATACCTTATTTTGTTTTCTATTTTTATAACATGATAATTAATAAAATCTAAATCACTATTATTTTTTATAATTAATGTTAATATAAAGAATTACAATATGTTAGTCACAACATCAACTTATTATTATCAAGTGTCTTTAATTAAATTTATTTACATTTAATATTTATTAAGATATTTGATTTAATGGACTATAATTATATAATGGTTTCATAATCATTGTATTGTTATTTCACCCTTAGTATTACTAATTTTATATATGGTTATCTATGGAGAATATGTTTATTATGGAATCTAATTTTTTTTCTATAGATTTATATTACTATTTCCATGATTTTTTTTATGGAATTCCTATTAATAATCATTTTGATTTTTTTCACACTAAACCGATTTTGCAATATCTATAACAATGAAAACACTATAAAAAAATTTAGTTTAGTTCCTTCAAATATTACATTCAATTTTAGGATTTTGATTTTTTTAATACTTTTAAAAACCTGATAGGACTCATTCCCCTAGTATGTGATTTAAGAAGTGTTCTTGACAATGTAGTTGTTGAGATATATTATGTATATATATATAGTAATTTAATAATAAATTAGTGATTTATATAATATATTTTGGAATAACAAAGATCAACTGGGGTTGATATAAATTATAAAATGAGTGTCACATGATTTATAAAATGATGCCTCATATAGGTATTATATTTATCTGTAGATATAGATTTATCCAATGTATAACTGTATCTTATATACAACTGTCATTTATATTCATTAATTCATTTGAATGTCTAGAATCATTCCATGTATATGTGATGTATATCCATCCATTACATCATGATATTCCTAAGACTAATTATGGTTTAGTGATATATTGTTTGAGGAGAGTGTGCCTTTTGTTATTTTCTCAGATGTATTAAGATACACATTGTGCTATGTGGGATATTTGGATACCAATAGTGACAACGTTTGTCTAATCAAAACGTTTTTAAATGATAATTGCGATTTATCCTTTTGATATTTTTTATAATAAATTTTTTATTTTTTTGTGGATGATTATATTATTTATTTATTTTATAAATTTTTATAACCCTTGAATGTTCTTTTTTTTGATAACATCATTGATTAGTGAATCAATTTGACAATAGATCTTGAGAAACAGTGTTACAATAATGTATAAGGTGTTCTGAGCATGAGTTAATCTTTATTTTTTTATTTCTACATAATCCATTAATGAAACTAACTTCTTATATTCTATGTCTTTATAATTTAATAAATAAATTTTATTTTTCATCTAAATTAACGATAATTCAGTACTTAATGTAGTTCGGCAACCCTATGTCTATCTTTTCACTAGACAAGTGAGTATTCTCAATTTTAATAGTATTTTCTTGTTTCCAATATGATTGATATTCTTCATGGATGTTAGAGGGAAACCTACATATTCAGATCTATACCCCCATGATAATAGTTGCACACAATGAAGAGAGGGTCCTCCATATTAGCCTATTTTCAAAGAGAATATTTTTTACCGCATAATTTTTTATCATTACTTCATGAATAAGTGTTTTATTTTAGGATCCATATTTTGATTTAAAACATGTGTGATTCATAAGATATTTACAATGTTATTTGTTGTGAAATTTTAAGGGTGATCAATTAGTTGATTGAAATATTTTGACTATTTTCTCAATATGTTTCCTAAGGAATTAGAGTTGATTACCCTCTCAAAGATAATAATTATTTCTCTAAATATTTATTTATATAAGAGAAAAAACTTATTATGACCATTATTGGTTGTTGTATTAACCTATGTATGGGGATATCAATTTAAGACTATAATGTTGACCATTATTGATATTATGTTGGACTGGTTTTTATTTTTATCCTATAGTAACATTGCATATTATTTTCAAATTCGTCATGTCGAGTATAATTTCTATGATGAACCTAATACGTCCTTATGTTTTCACCCTAAAATATTTATTTTTTCTATCTCATTTTTTTCAATTTAGGGTTACTTTTATAGAGATATGAATAATTTTATTATATTACTATACTTGATTTTCAATTATTTTCATTATTGAATTGATACATAGAATCATAATGATTATTCACAGATTATATTCAATTAACATATCCTCCCTATATTTTTATTTTTTATGTTTTGATGTTACATGTTTTTAATTGGTGTATATCTATTCAATATATGTGGTTTTACCCATATCACGAGTCCCAAATACTTATCCTATTAGATTAAAGACTGTGGAGGCACTATTGTTCTAATCCCAGACTTGGTATGGGTCCCAGCAGGGTCACATTATTAAAAATTATGTTTTATCACATTATAAAACTGAAAACAAGCTTTAAAATGTAATTTTAATGTACTCGTAACTTTTAATATTTTTTAATATCATAAATAATTAATATAGACTAAAAATATATACACACCAAATGATTCATTGAAAGGTATATGAAGCACATCGAGTCCTACATCTATCTCAGTAGATTTTTAACATAATATTTCATTACACATTCAAAATGAATATAAATCCCTAAATTAATAAAAATATCCTTTCATATATAAGATTCAATTTATTAAAATTTTTTTTTTAAAAAAATCAGTTTTCCTTTATTGTATTTTTTATTTCTTATATAAAATCAATTTTTACAATTTTCAGAACACTTGCAACAAAATAAATATTAGTATATCTTATTAATTAAATATATTTTTTATCATTTCATATATTTTTTAATATCTTATGATATTTGTGCCTAAATAAAATATTTTATTATTTGTTGTTGTATTTTAGTCATATATATTTTACATTATTGTATTAGTTATAAAATAACCATGAATGATTAACTTGAACAAATCTATCTTTAATGATCAACATATATAAAATATTTTTTTGTTCATGTGGATATATATTTAACTAGGTAGAAATTTCAGATTATTTATTTTAGTAGACATAAGTACATTTTTATTTATACCTAATTATGGTTTGGTTTTAGTCAACATATATTTTTTCCATTATCATTATGTATATTTTAGTTTTCAAAACTGGGGGCATCATTGAAAATTGATGTGAACCATTCATCACATCATCAATTGAACATGTCAAATGTTTTCTTATTAAAATCCCAAATATTTAAAAATAGTTTCTTTTATTTTTAATTTATTAAATTATTGTATTATTTTATAATATACATAATGGTGTATTTAGGTATGAAATTATATTTAATATCAATTTTTTTTTATCGTAAGTTCGATTAAAATTTAATTTATATTAATTGGTTATAAGTATTTTTTTTAAATGATTAATGAGTTAATAAAGGAACTGAATGGATTTTTTTTTAAATTCCAGATTTGGTTGATAGATATTTGTTGGAATTTTATGAATAATAAATTTAAATAGTGATATATAAATACAAATTTTATTTTTTAAATTTCTTATGCTAAATGATAAAATTGAACGTGGGGAAAAGGAAACTATTGGAACCTTCACATATCTAATATGTTGATGGAAACCTTATTTTTGTGGATGATTTTAAAAATACACTAAAGGTCATAAAATAAATATTTAGTCACTTTTTGGAAGCTTTAGTTCAATCCATTTGTGTGGAAAAACATTTCATTATGTTTATAGGGTGTTTTTTATATCGATGCATTATTCAATGGGTAATGTAATTTGAGTTAGTAGTGCTTGTCTACATATGAATTAATTTGGTACCCCATTTTTTGGTTTAATGTTAAGATTTTATATTTATATAATTTTTATTCTAAGATCATATCTAAAATGGATATTTAGAAATATAATATCATGTCCCAATCAAGGATTATTTACTTGGTGGAATATCTGATTATATAAAGACATTCATTGTATTTTTTTTGAATAGATAACTAAACAACAAACTCAAGAAACATCATAAAATTATACTAATTTTTTTCTATACTGGTTGTGTGATGAAATTGATATTGATCTCTATATTAAGAAAAGAATGTAAAAAACCCATCAATTTGTGTGGAATATGAAAATATAAGTTCTAAAAATATAATGTCAATTTTATTTTAAAATGTATGTGGGATCTTCTGTATCAATGTGGTGAATATTTATAGCTTCTTAGGGAATTATTTATTCCAAATATTTATAATGGTAATGACTTATATTATTCATTAGTTAAAAATCCAAAAATTGAATCTTTGTATTGTGACCATATGAGCTTCTTTAGATGGATGGTTTGTTAAATGTTTGAATTAAAATGATTGAATAAAACAAGGGAAGAAAAAACTCTAAAAACTTATTGTGATCCCATAAAACAACTAGTAGCTCTTGATGGCTGATTGTGAAAAAAATTGTTTTCTCTATATTTCTAACTTTTTAAATTATCATAACAATTACAAGATATTTCATTATTGATAGGGATACCTTTTTGAAACACTGAGTATAATTGGATATTTTGATACAATAAAACACTATAGGATCAAATTTTATCATTATATAAATATTCTTAGATGGATATATAAATTTAAAAATCCTTTTATTAAAATGTTTAAATTAAAATTATATGGATCATTTTTATATATTGATTTAATATTTATGATCATCTTTAATAATATATAATTAAAATTTTAATATCATGTCCAATATTTTTGAAGTCTCCGGATGATATAAAACATATTTTTGATGAATTTTTGTCATTATGAATCTATTGGGTTACATTCAATATCATTTTACGGTCAAGATGTGACATAGAAAACACTTTCATTGTGACATCTATCACTGAATACTGATGTAGTGAGAAATTTTCAAATATCATATTAGTATCAACAAAATTGATTATTTCATTCATGTGTAATTTGATAAATGAATTTATTTTTTACAACTAATGAACCACTACCTATGATGGTGTTACTTACATTAACATGGTTTTCCTTATGGCATCCAAAATTCAAAAAAGTTGGAAAAAATGATGTAATTGAATTAATTTTTTTTTACATTCTGGATGTTCCTCATATAATAATGAAGGGTTCCTTTTAAAATATCAATCATTGGATCTTGTTTATTTTTTCATATACTATGGTGAATTTTAATGGTCTGAATTGAAGTCCTTTAGGTCCCTTCATCTGTGGTGGTATATTTCAAAACATTGATGTCTTTATAAAGGAAAATCTCTATAATATAAATTGTAAACAAATAAATCTTATGAGGAAAAAAAATTCATTGATGATTCATGTAGTGAAATATTATTTTCAATTTAGATAGAACATCTAATGTGATAATTTGTTTTCAAACATGAATTAGAACTTTGGAAACCATATCAACTTATCAAAATAATCATCATTTTCTATAATGACTCTAAGTTTTATATGTATTACACTAGTCGGAGAAAAAAGAATATATGGAGGGAAAACATACGAAAAATTTAATTGTTAAAATAGTTAATGTAGAATATATATTTATTATCCCCTATAACATATCATGTGCATGTTCATTCATGGTAGATTTAGATGTTGTAGTGACACCAACCCTGGCATCACCGAGCTATTTCCTACTACCATTACATTTCCATAGAAAACATGGCACTAATTCCCATTGAAAGAGTATTTTAGTATTATTTTTAAACTAAATACGTTATTGAAATTTATATTTCATTTTAAAATATAAAATAAACAAGTAATTTGAATTGGTATTTTTATTATTCCATTTAGTATGTCCATATATATCAATCAAAAAAACATCCTAATATCCCAGGTAAATTAAAACATAAAAAATGGGTGAACTCATTTTTTCAGTAATGATATGTGTATAGTATAATTTATAAATATATAAGGAATAATCAATTTATAATTGTAAATAACAGAAACACAGTCTATTTCACAAAAAACATGGGCATATTGTGGAAGAATGAAATGATGATCGAATAATGTCTTATAAAAAATATTAATAGCATTAAACCTAACCATGTGAATTCTAACTAATTGAATAAATTCATGGCTTATCAATAACTAAATTTATAATGATTTAATAATCTATGAATGATATATAAAACATACCCTCACAGATTCTCTTCATAGAATATAATATTATCAATAAATTATGCTAACAATATAATACCTTCAAGGAATCCCAAAAAGAATCTAATAAATTTGATGTCATTATTGAAAACCATATCTAGTTCATCTTATGAAACCTACCAATACACCAAGCATCACACAACCCTGATCATTGCTATACTTTAATACATATTTTATTGTATTATTTTTCTCCTAAAAAAACCCATAAAATCGAGGGGTATAGTATATTTTGGAATTAGGTACATTACATAATGACTATTAAAAATGGTTTTAATAACAATATTGAAGAACCTCCTTAAAATAATCATAAAATTATAATGAATTTAAAACTACATGGGATATCCTAGAGAAAATAGTAGAATGGGGTGAGTTATAAAGCATAGTAAGGGGATAAACACGACTTAACTTGAAGAATGTAGTACATGTTTGACTGTTGGAATATCATTGGTTATTAAAATTATCATTAAAAATAAATCTTGATATATAATGATAATATTAAAATTGGAAATGTATAATAAACATAAATCATGATATTAGCATGAGTTAAGGCTCAATGCATATGGAGGAGAATGAGTCACAACTCATTGCACATGGAGTATCATGCTTCAAATCTAATTTTACATGGATGATCATCCATAAAAGCTCATTTCACATGGTGTATCACAATACTAACAATTACCCAATGCATTGTAGTGCTATCAGGGTGCACCCTTCAAAATCATTTCATTTTTGTTCTAATGTGTGCCACATAGATAGTATATCATAGATTCATTTTTCATCATAATTTATGAAAAGATAATTGAAAGGAGGATTTATAACAAATAAATCCCCAATAAATAGTTATATATGCACAAAAGTGAATACCCTTGATTTAAAATGGGTATGTTATTCATTACACAATTTTTTTTCCACAAAAAATCACAGTGCAATTTTGGTTGCATAATGACATCATATTAAAAAGAAAAAAATGGGTTGATGAGAGATAAAGTGGGTATATCATTATTTACCAATGAAATTCACAGTAAAAGGTGCATGTAATGACCTGTCCCAATATAAGGAATTGGAAATAGATAATTTAATATAATAAATAAACATAATGAAAGAGGAGAAATGAAATAACTCTTATGAAATTTTGGTGTGGTAAATAGTTTAATGGGTGGGATTAATGAGAGAAAATGAAGTAACAAATAATTTATATGTCATAAGGAAAGTATGGTGGAGGTTTGAAAACACGCCCCATCAATAGTTATTTAATATAAATGGGCATAACAAGGTCAGGAAACATGGATAAAATTGTGAAAGGAAGGAACCCTTAGTTGAGTGTGTGATTATGAAGGTTTGTGAGGGGCTTTATCAGAGCATGGGGAAACTTGGTAGGATAATATAGAGTATAGAGAAGATTTTGGTCCTTCTCCAAAGAGTTTTTGTGAGAAAATTGGGATCTTGGGTAGTTATATTTAAGAAAGGAGAGAGAATTCATTATTATTTTGGTTTGGACACTACATTATAATATATTCAAAACCACAATCCATCCAATATATATTACAATGTATTCTTGTAAAGGGGAGTGGAATATATTATTTTATATGTCCAAAGGCCGAATATAAAATAATAATTCCCTAGATTATGCCGAGGTGAGTCACACTCTCAATGAAATGATTTTAAAATCCTAGGATATATTATAAACCTTGGAGGATTCATTGCGGATTTAAAAAATAAATCAAAAAATAATTAAAATTACATAATATAAAATTCAAAACATATATTTAGTCTAGGATTCAATTTATAGTATATATTACATCACCATTGTGATATTATGATGTCATAAAACACACCATATATTTATACAGTATTTAATTTTTACGCCAAAAAAATGATTGTACCAAGAAACTATAAAAACATCACTCTTGGATAATTTCAACATCCTAATTCAATAGATGATATTAATTTTATCTATATTATTTTATAAGTATGTGAATTTTCACTTTTAAAATAATAAGTAACATTTATTTGAAAATGAAACATTTTTAAAAATTAGAATTTTCAAAATGATAAAAAAATACAACTATCATCATAAATAAATTATATGGTCATTTATATTTGATAAAAATTATTTAATAATATTATATTAATAAATATTTATTTCTAAAAATCCATCAATTAAAAAATTCATTAATTGAATTTCATTATTAACCAAAAATACTATTTGTGCTTTAGAAAATAACAAATATTTTTAAAGTAACAATATTAGGATGAAAATATATTAAATGTAATGAACATATTCTTCTTTCTAGGGTCTTGATACATATCCCTTTAATAGACCAGCATACTCCCTTAGAGTATAGTATGCGATTGTGGGGAATTCTTGGGAGTATTCGATGAAAATGGTTTGGTTCATGCTCTCGATGAGCTTTAACTTCTCTAGTAAATGGTATCTTTCATGCATAAGTCATTGGATATCTTTTTGGTCTTGTTATATAGAAAATCCAATAAATGGTATCTCCCATTGATGCTTTGATAAATAGGCCTCATAGGGTATGATCATATTGGTTGAGGTCATCACATCTATTTTCTGGGACAATTTAATATTTTAGGACCTAATATATATACGAGTAATGAGATCATTCTTCAAAGACCATATTATCTTTTCTAATGAAACATAACGGTCATTTAAATTCAATTGGATATAATAAATAAATAAATAAATGTGCCTTCAAAAACCATTTTACCTAAAAAGTCATTTAATTGACCCCAAAGGGGAGTTCTATTTTAAATAGTTTCAGTCATTATAAGGATAATATAGAAGGGCCTACACATCACATATGAAATCCAATTCATTACTCATATAAAAGGGGATTAATAAATTAGAATATATATTCATATTTAAAATAACATATGAAATTAAAATTCTATCCCCAATCAAGGAACAGAATCATAGACCATCCAGATTAAATGAATGGTATTCAAATACTCCATACCTAGATAAACTAATGAAAAACCATCTAAATAAATAATAAGGATAATATCATTATAGTATATACCAATAAGAGTAAGGGTAAGTGGTTATTTTTCATTTATGAATTTAATAAACAAAAAAAATTAATAAAAACATTCTTGCAGAAAAAATAATTTTCATTTAAAAAAACTGTTTTTTTAAATCACTTTTAAAAACATTTTCCCCTAAATTATCTTTGTAATCATGTAAATAAATCTTCAAATATATAAAGGTCATTTTGGTTGGTAATTCAATAAATATAATAGTGAAAATTTCATTTTCATGATAAAAACTATATAAAAGTTCTATGTTTTGAAAAAAGTAACAAGATTCCAAAGAAAAGAATTACTAAAATAAAAAAAAAATTTAAAATATATTTTAGTAAATCATTTTGAAAATATAAAAGAACACATTTTGGAGAAAAAATATAGATGATCTTTTTTAGGAGAACACATCTTCGATCAAAGATTTAATTAAAGTCAGATTTTATTCAATCATTTTTTCTATAATTATAATTACCAAAGATTGGAAAAGAGATACATTCACATGAAGAATATAATGAATAACGATGCAAGAATTAAATGAAAGGTTTTATTAAAAAATTATCATTTAATTTATTCTAATGGAAACTAAAGAATAAACAATCTTGAATAATATGAGATTTTTAGGTAAACCCTTTCAATGATCATAACATTGATGTATGAGTCAACCAATGAATCGATCATTTGTATCAACAATAAATATAAAAAATTAAAGCGGATATATATAAATAGATATTCAAAATTAATTACACACATAGTATTATAATGTTAATTCATGTGGGGATGTAAAATAACTCATGGAAAATGAATTATGTTATGAAATTATTTACCACATGGTAACTCATTATTCAAATCATAGCAGATCAAATACTTAAAATTGAAACAAAAACTATTATTGATAAGGAATTATTAATGAATTTAAATTTCAAAGGGATAATATTTTCACAGTCAAAAAAAATAGGTTTACAACATTAGAATATCCATCAATAAAATTATATTAAGAGAAAATCCCTTACCTCACACTTTCCTTTTGGGATTACTTTCATTAACATCATTTAGTGTTTTTTTAAAGATTTTATTAACATATAAAAAACTATAGTATTTTTTATTATATAATATAAGATTAATTTATAAAATCATATCACCCATTTGATAATATTATTATATTATTTTCATTGTTTTATATGTTCATTACCTTATTTTTCTATTATATTTTGTCTTGTTATTTTTTGGTTACACTTACTTATATCATGATAAAATAATATCAATAACATAAATCCTGAAAGAAATATAGTATATATAAGTTATATCTATATTTATAGTATTAAATAAAATTTTGGTGAGGAGATTTTTTCATGCTTTACATGAAACATATTAAGGATTTTTTTAATAAATTTATGAGATATATATGGAATAAAAATTATATTTTAATCATAATATATATATATCATTACCATTTAGTTATTTTTACATGACAATAAATTGGAAAAAATGTTCTAGGAAATTAAATACATTTTCAATATAGATGGTAGGCCATATATACACTAGAACATTTTTTCCAATTTATTGTCATGTAAAAATAACTAAATGGTAATGATATATATATATTATGATTAAAATATAATTTTTATTCCATATATATCTCATAAATTTATTAAAAAAATCCTTAATATGTTTCATGTAAAGCATGAAAAAATCTCATCGCTTCATGATGTAGTAGTATGTCGTACACACGAACGACATTATCATATTCCCATAAAATGGAAATCATGAATGTATGTGTGATATAATATGTCCAAAAGATTTAAAACATCATAAATATCATATATATATTTATATAATATACTATAAATCCATCATTATTCATATCCATTTAGTGGTTGTAATTAGAAAAACTAATGAAGTCAATTTGTGGGGTTTTAGTATTTCGTACACACAAATGTTGATCCCATAACACATTCAATGGAAGTGTGTGGATATTTATGTCCAAATCATAACAAAAAATCTCTCATAACATTGTTGATATTCTTTATTATATAATCATGGTATAATATGAATTTATGGAGTTGGAGAAGTAAATGAAATAAAAAATATTATTGAATAGGATTACCTCCTCTTCATGTATCCTCTTTATGTTGGGACTAACTCCTTATAAATTTGAACATCATCCATATATAAGGATTATAGGTTTATTGTAGGGATGTTATAATTTTATTTTGTAAGGTATTTTCTGAAATAATTTGGTATAAAGGTGTGAGAATACGTTGATATAGGGATACCTTTTAAAAATGATGTGATTAACACTCTTTTATGTTTTTCTATGATTGAATTCTACCAAGGGTTAATCCCTATCATGTTTCTTATATACTGAAAAACTTTTGATATTATAAGGGATAATTTATACATTTTTCTATCCAATGGGTCTTCTAAAATTATATAAATCATTTGGATCCTTGTATTCAATTTGTAGTCCTTATTTCAAATCATTTTCCCCTTACTCACTATGATTAAATTTAATTTCTTTCACACATAATCATGGTAAAAAACTAATTTTACCCTTTTAGAATCAAAAAATTATTCTGATTCAAAATACGGAAAGTAATTTTTAAAATTGAATTAGAAAAATTGTATAAAATTATTTGAAAATTAACCTCATATTTAGGATAAATATATGTGTTTTTAAACACAAAATGTTCTAAAGTAAACTATGTTTTTATATATAAACTAGTACTTCCCTTGTGCATTCTCACGACACTATAAATTAATTCTTATTATTAACTATATAATATTATTTATCAAAAATAATATTTCACATTAATATTGAATTTTTTTTTGAAATAGAATGTAATATATAATGAAGGAATGATAATTACACAAATTGAGGTTCAAAAGTTACATAATTAGAAGTATTCTCTATCAAATAGATATTGAAGGAACAATAGTCACAGAAAGATTTAATGCCCAGGAACACATACAAGAAACTAATAACTGCGAAAAAATAAAATGATACACTGCTTGTCTAATGAATAAAGAATAATGTAACCATGCTCATATCCCATTCTACCAATGTATATAGACCTTCATAACAGATTTTATCTGGCACTTCCTTCAAACATCAAGGAATATATTCTATTATAATATTAAAATGACAATTTGGAAAATGAATATATAATTAAAAATATGAAGTTCATCAATAAACTTTTGAATATGGATACAGTTTAATATATAAGATAAAATATGTATATTTTTCAAAATAATGTTTTTGAAAATTAATGTGCAGCTCATTCTACTCATTAAATCAATCAATACATATATTGTTGAAAATATGTTGTAATCAATGAACAAAATAAAGGATTTCTCTTCGCTAAAATCAAAAAAACAATGTGAAAAGAGGGAAGTGGGAGAGAGATTTTTGTTAGAGGGGGCCACCATTTGATATTAAACTCTATATGTTTTCTAATGATACATAAATTAATAAAATGAAAAAATAGTTGCACAGATTTTATTTATATAAAATATTGAAAAGAAAAATTTTCTCTCTACCCATATTCAAAAGGTTTATTTTCCTTGTTTATCAAAAAAATAAAAAATAGAACAAGTGAATGTCCATTAATGGTGTAAAAAATATTCCCTATACTTAAAATGAGATATTAAAAATGAGAAAACTACTTATGCTTTCTTATCAAAAGAATGAACCGTGAACGTAATTATCTGTACAGAATTAAAAAAAAGAAAATGTTTAAAAATAAGAATACATATTAATGCATATAGAAATTAAAGAATAAAACATATGAATATTAACCAAAATTAAATAAATAGTAACCATAATAAAAATAATAAATCACTTTAGATTGTTAATATAAGGCTGTTCTTGACATAAGGTTGTGTTAAAAAGTGATTGTTAACATGAAGATGTGTCTGTAAACAGGAGGTATGTATAATATTATACATAAATAATGCAGAAAATTAAATGAATTTTTAGGTATATACAATGTTATATTTGTAACACGTCCAGTGATGTAATGAAATGTAAAGAATATAGAACAAAAACACACAACAATGAGTAATGTTTGTTCAACCAATATCATAGTGGTAAACAACATCCATCACAACATTTTAAGCCCAAGATGCGCATATATGGGGACATTAATGAACATTTAAAATTGAAAAATCCTTTATTTAAAATAATATAAAACTTTTAATTCACATACATGTAGTAAAGATATGGATAACAATTTTTACATGGAAACAGTGATACAGTAATTATATAATTTGGATTGAAATGTAAAAACAAATTGTGAATCAATAAAAATAAAAGTTAACCTTCATAACCAGGGTCTGAGATCCACCATGATCCACCACTTTTTCATATTCATCGTTGTTACAATGATATATATAGTGATATTTTAAACATATTTCTTATGAATCAATTAAATGACAACTATATAGAACAATAACACACAATAATGAGAAAAGATTCTTAAACTAATCTCTTAGTGGAATACAACATTAATCAAATAATTGTTAATGTTAGACCATGTTAAGATCATACACATATTGAAATCCCAAAATGTAAATAACTTATGATATATCTCCAATTAACAACTCATGACTTTTTAAAACTATACTCCTAAAGGATAACAAGATGATCATATCACAAATGTGAAAGAAACGATGTATGTTTGAGAAGATAATTTAGTAATCAAGTTATTCATAGGGATACAAATAAAAAAATATTTAAAAAGGAACTTCAATCTATCTTGTTTTGTTTCCATAAAGGGGTAATAAAATAGTTGTGCATCCATTTTTCTATTTGTATAGATATGTATGTGGAAGTGTGGTGCAATGAAAACCAGCAGCATTTAGCAAGGCCATAATACCACACAAAGGTTATATTGACATTATTGAAATGAATACGAAAATATAAAAGTATCCTATAGTTTAACAACCAGTAATTAGAATGAAACAGTTTATGGCCCAATGAATCCATCATAAAAACAATGTTCTATAGGTCACTAAAATAACTGGGTTTATTCTAATTTTCATGGGTTTTCCATTCTTGATAATCTATAACTTATAAATAATAATTCACTGCACAATATGTGCATATATATGGAAATTGAGACATGAACATACACTATTGACACACCATTTATGTCGAGCCTTGTGAAACATTTAATGCTCATAGGAGTGGTAAAGAGATAGCTAATAGTTGAGGCAAGGAAAAGATGATATGACAATGATATATATTAGATTTAAATTTATATAAATAAAAGTACCTGCAACAAAAATATGCTTCAACATAAATAGATATACCCACATACATGGATGTGGGAAAATGAAATAGTTAAGATATACCTGCTTGATAATAGCTTTTAGAGATAGTAAAAGTACCTGCAACTAAAATCTGCTTCAACATAAATATATATACCCACATATATGGATTTGGGAAAATTAAATAGTTATGATATACCTACATGATAAGAGTCAGCATCACTGTGAGGGTGGAGGACGACCGAGAGTATGGTCTAAACCTCTTCGAGTCCAGTGTAGATAGCTGTGTGGAGTGGTTGGACACGAGAGAACCTGCCTCAGTGGTGGACATTTTTTTCAGCAGCCTAGGGAAGCATGGGGAGGAGCAGAAGGAGGACCTGTCATTGGGGAAATCTAGTCTGTTCAGAATTTTATTCTTAAAACAATGTAAACAACAACACAAAAAATAATAAAATGCATTAATTTCACATTATCTCCAAGTGATATTACTGAAATACGTTCAATTTGACATTGTGTTGAAATTAAACAATCCAAGTATAATTCTTATACTATTGAAAGAATCTAGCCTCAAAACATTGTAAAAATACTTCTTCCTACTAGCCACATTTTCAATAGAAACTGGATTTGTAAACATCATTATGACAGAGGTATTGTGATAAAAATTTAAAGAAGGTCCTCCAAGAATAATGGCACGGAATCCATGAACTAATTTCCACAAACTCAGTATATATGATAAATAGTCTTTTATTGGACTGTTTCTCTCTGGTTTATAGTATTTAATCACTTGGACTTTGAAAAATAATAAGGGGCTTAGATAAATTAATGTGGACAGTACTAAAAGGGTGATAATACTCTTCCAATGTTTTTCAATGACTAAAATTTAACATAGTTTTAACATAAAAAATAACCAAATGCTTTAAGTCATCATGGTCTCTATCATAATTACTCTTTAAAACCAAACACTTTTGGAATTTATTCTTTATCGTAAAATAAAACATAATTTATTTTGGAGGGACGAATGAAGAATTTAGGATTAAGTGGAAACATGGCTAAATGACATGTTGGAATAAGCTACCTATATTTGGTATATATAATTTATGTAAATTATATTTTTAAAAACAATTATCATAAGTGATAATTATGTTAAATAATTATTTAGGTATTATAAAAAATTTATGCTTTCAAACCTAATTATAAATATAATTGAATTAGGCACAAACAGAAGTAATACTGAAATAATGTAATTTAATTTAATGCACCAAAAAACTTCCAATATAGTATATACTGAAGAGAATCATATATCGTCCACAAAATAAAGAAGTACAAAATGTACCCATAAAATATCATACCCATGCTAAAATAGTTCCTGAATCTATCCACAGAATTCATGAAGCCCCTCCAAGATACATTGCCTAGAATATTAATCATAAACATGAATGACATAAGGATAATTGTGCTCTATAGATGCATATGAAAAACATGTACAAAAAAAGGCATTAATAATGAAACTTGGAACCTTAACAAAATCATTAGAGTAGTTAATTTTCATAGAGTGGGGACATGGTCATATGCATTATATGAATGCAGTAGTCTGAATTATACTTCTATCAGTGAAAAGAATATAAGATTTCTATTTACTAAAATCAAAAAAGTAATATAAGAAATGGAGGATGTGAGGGAAAGGGTTATGATCAGGGGATTCAACCATATCATGTTCCGATATAAATTCATTCAAGATACATAAATTTAAAAAAAAGTTGAATAGTGAAATTTTATCCAGAATATGAAAAACATATTTATTATCTCTACCCATATTCATCAACAGATTGAATATATGTCATGTTCATCTAAAAAATAAAATATAACACATGTGACAATCAATCAAATGTGTAAAAAATATTCCTTGTATATACAATAAGAGATTCTGAAAGGTGCAAACCTCTGAAGCATTGTTCTAAAATAAAGGAAACATGCCCTGAATAGTTCTATACAATGCTCACTCTCATATCCCAACCTCTAAAATCATGCAAAAGAATTACAATTATAAAATTATTAACCAAACTAAGCCCTTCCAAGTGTTCTCAATGCAACCTCAAATTAAAAAAAGTGGCAATCATGTCACATAAGGAAAATTGTGATCTAGAGATGGATATGAAAAACATGTACAACAAAAGTAAGTAATCAGGAAACTTGAAACATTAACAAAATAATTATAGTTGACAATTTTTATAGAGAGGGGACATGGTCACATGCATTACCAGAATGCAGTAGTTTAAATTATAATTCTATCAGTGAAAAGAATAAAATATTTAAATTTACTAAAATCAAAAAAGCAATATATGAAAAGGAGGAAGTGAGAGAATGTTTTATGGTCTGGGTATTCAACCATTTAGAAGGATTCATCCATACCTTTGACAATACGTAGAATCTATTAGGCACAATATTTACTCATTATCGATGTCACACCACTTTGAAAACATAATAATTTCATGTCATATACCTGAGAAAAACAACTCATACCGTCCAGACATATTCATAAAGTTCAATTTAAGCTAGAATAAAATAAAAAAAGATCAAAGGAAATCAGATCAGTTCATTTTGAAGCAGGAAAAGGCGACCTTACTTGCTGAAAAAAAAACATTTGGAATTGAACATTTTTGTACAGGAAGAAACGACCAAAACAACTCATGCATTCCCATCGAATCCAAATTCATGTTCTCTCAAGTAAAACTCAAGAAGCACATGATTATCGATGTATCATCAACCCCTTGAGTTCTAAATAATATAAAATTGATGTGTTCTTAACCAAGAATCAAATAGAGATGAATAATTAATTGGTAAAAAAACATAATCAAACCTCCCATAGCCATAAATTATATGTGTCTCTTACGTTTATCCTCATCCGAACATGTAAATAAAAGATAATCATTCTATATTCCCATGCACATTCATGGGGATTTAATTTATTCACTCTGTAATGGTGATAAATATGAACCTTCTTATTTCAATTCTAAAATAAATATGATCCTGGAAATTTCAATTCTGAACCTGCATATTTAAATTTAGAAATAAATATGAGCCTGGATATTTCACTTTTGAATACATATACATTACACAAATAATGGCTCTATTTGGATAAATAAAATGGAACACGATATTGCCTTCGACCAAAAATAAAATAAATGCATTGAAAGTATAAGTGTCTTAACCATGAATTCATAGCTATGCGGAGAGCCATCGATCTTTTCCAAAAGTGAATATAATGGTTAAATCGATAAAATCTCAAACAAATAAGGATATTGGATGAGATTATATAAAAAAAGTCTAGTATTACACAGTACCATCATCAACTGAGCCATCACATTCCCATTCATAAACATTCTCTTCCTTGTGAACCAATTTCTAGTGAACAAATGAATAAAAAATTCATGTATTTTGTTATACATAAAACAATAGTAATAATGTTTAATTAAATGTTCTTTGACAACAAATAAATCATGACGGGAAGAAGGGAATACATTTCCATGCCATTAGGATAATATATCTGCTGGGGAATTCAAGATTTTTAGGTTCTCTGAATAAGCTGTCATAGAGAGTAAGGGTTTCACAAAGATCTTGGATTTTGTCCCTTAAAGTGGATAGTGATGCTGGAAATGGAATGAATGCCAGAGCGGAACCGAATGAGATGGAAATTGAAGTCATGAGATTGAGGAGTGGAAATTGTACAGATAATGAGTCCTAGTTGGAGAAGTCTACCTTCATAAATAAACTGAATGCGTTGTTAGATACTGAAGGTGATGGGGTTCGAAGGTGAAGGAACTATCAGAGGAAACTTTGCATGAGTCGATCGTCATGGATAACCTGAGACATTTTGTAGACATATCAGAAGATAGAGGGTCTAAGATTACCTACATCCCAAAGCATTGATGTTGGAGTTGAATTTCACATGGAACCAGACATAGGTGCCTAACAGAGTATGGGACGGTTGTAGAGACCCGAAGCTTGACGTACATGGACATTACATTACTTTTGCGGAATACTTAGTACATAACAAAAACACACACACAAGGATCATAATAGTTTAGTGTCTTTGGAAACTCGGAATATAATCTTCTAATCATGGTGAAAGATCTTCAACATCTCCCATAAAGATCTTCTTTTTTTTTAAACCTAAATCCTTTCTTTATGTCCTGGGGAAAAGAAAACATAAAAGGGTGAGCTCAAATGCTCATTAATGGTAAGCAAAAGAAATATCAATCACATCATATTCATAAGAACATAACATTTTGGAAATCTTAACCTGCAAAAGAGAGCATAATTTCATAACATGGTATAAATCATAGTAGTGAAATGAAATCCCAATAATCATAACTTAAAACATGAAACTTTGTGGCATACATACATAATCATAGAGAATCATATCTTATTAGTCAAGACTCATTGCCAAGACTATCTTTGTGGAAAAAGTCCATTTCTGAACCGAGTCACCCTCGTTTCAGTCCTGTTTCACTGAACCGGTATAACCTACTGTTCTAACCATGTCTATCTCATCAGATATAAAATCTTTACCCAATTCATTGGAGGTAGATATAGGGCCCACCCATCTCATAATGATACTATTCTTATGTGTGCCACAAAATCATAAATCATACATCAATGCATAACCCATGTAATAAAAATGGAATTTTTAAACATCGTGACATCATAAAACCATTCATATAAGATAAAGGAATTCATAAAAATAATTCCATCACAACATAATCAAATCAATGTAATAATAGGGATAGAAATAGAACCCTTTATTATCTTAGATGGAAAATAATTTTAATAAAACACTTGAACTCCATTCTTGAGGAAAATATCCTTTCTACTTCAAAAACACTTTTCCTTTCTTAACATTTTATACAATTACAAAATAAAAGAATTTGATTAAAAATAAACTTGAAAACTTTTAAAGGAAGATTCTTGTAAATAATGTTTTAAAAATCCATTCAGTTCGTATATGTTAAAAAAAACATTCTTCGTACTTTTGTCGGAAAAGTCAAAAAGTACCTCGTACGAAAAACGACAAAATATTCCTTTCATATCTTTTACTAAAAACTCAACGAAGGGTAAAATTGGATATAAACTATTGTAGAAGGATTTAATTATTACATATTGAGGAAACATGGATATGGATGATAAAATACACCCCAGTAAATACCAATGTATAAACAATCTCGGATAAAAATGAGATTGTGATATTTCCCTTACCTTAGGTCCGATTTGCTTCGTAAGTGTCCGAAACTCATGTATAATGATTTAAATAATGTTATTGACTTATTAAAGAATCATATTCATTGTTATGATATCATATATGGTTCACTTATGACTTTATATTACCCGTTCTTTTGTAAATTCCATGTTAAAGAGCGTTTTGGGTAAAATTGTTTCATTTATCGTAGGTGTTTGGACTTGTTGTTCTTGACATTATTATTACTTATATCATGATTTACTTACTTCTATAATATAAAACATGATTTATATAACATATATATTCAGTATATATATATATAATAGATAGATAAATGAAATGAAACACACCGTTCATGGAGACGGTAGTCCGTACGTACGCATGAACGCTGTTTTCCTTTCCTTATTGTCTTGAATGGAAGTAAGTAGATGACATACATATATATATACATAAATCCAGTAGATTTAAAATGTCATATATTTCATTATTATTCATTATATATACTTTATAATCATTCATGAATGGTTAATGTGGAGAATGAATCTCATCGCATCGTGGAGACGGTAGTCCGTACGTACGCACGAGCGATGATATCGTTCTCATGATCGTGAACTTGTGTTGAAGTGTATGTATACTATTTCGGTATCAATATCACTTTATAATAATCATATATAGTTACTCATTACACCATTATTCTCATCCAATTAAGGTGGTGGCGGAAAATAGATTACACAACAGCATGGAGACGGTATTCCGTACGTACGCACGCGCGGTGATTTCCTTTTTCCGTAGGATGGATAGAAGGTTAATTAGAGTTGTTTCATATTTATAATAACATATCAGTATATAATAAATACTGATGTTATTACTTTATCATGAAACAACTAAATAAGAAGAAGTTGAAGAAGAAAGAAATTGAAAAAGATCGGTAATGGATATTACCTCTTTTTGACGCGCCTTTTCTTAACCTCCACTTAAAGAACTAAGGATGTTCTTTGAAGAAGACCAGGACCTTTAGGATGATACTAGGGCGGTGTAGAAGATATTTTGGCAGGGGTTGGCCGAGCTTGAAGGCTCAAAGTTTTGTGAGGAAGAGAGGGAGGAGGTGCCCTTTTATAAGGGAGGAGAGGGGCTCCTTTGGAAAAACTAAACATATTATTTTATTATAAAGTCAAGTTCAGTTTTAAATATCTCCAAATTGATTTAGTACGAGGCTAAGGTGGGGATGGGTCGAAATCATCTCATCAAATATAATTTAGACAAGTTTAGGTTCCTATTTTAACCTTATCATTTAGATTTTACATTAAGTTAAATAATTTTACTTTTACCGTGTCTTCTTGTGTTCTTACACTATAAGGTTAATAAACATACTATAAGAAGCCAAACGAACCCCAAATTGTTTATTATTAATATATATAACCTTATATAAGTCATTTGGCCGAACCTTATATTTTTAGGAATAAAATAACAATTAATAATATAATATTTTTTTTAAAAACTATTTTATATCAATCTTGACACTATTTAGTAATTGATTTTTGTGAAAATCATAACAGAATGATAAGTTATAACGAAGTTAATTAAATCAATACTAACATGTCATATTAATCTATAAATTTAGTGGAATTCATAAAAAGTCTTAAATTACATTTATTTTGGTATTTATAACATCAATTATGTCAATATTTCATTAATAAGATAATTACTGCATCATCTTTGTGTTATAAATAAATTAAATTATATGATGTCTAAATATTACAAATAAAATACCATTATGTAGGAAATCTTTTTATATTTCTAATGAATATTTAAAATCGAATTTATCTTATGTATAACCTTATATTAATAATGTTTTAGTAAATAAACTTTGATTTTAACTCTTTTAACTCTCCTTTAAATTAAATAATAATAAATGTCCTAATCTAATCCAAATGGGCCTAAATGGTCATATTTTATTCCTAAGCTTGTTTTTGGTCGAATTAAACTTATCCAATAGAATTTGGACATGTGTTAGGGTAATAATAATATCAATTTTACCCTTAATTAGCCTATTTACTTTTAATCGTGGTAAATAAAAGTAAAAAGTTACTATTCACCAAAAATTATTTTCATCTCATTGAACCACATTTTACTTACTGACATCAACCGTGTCTCTCGTATTTTTGAAATTCCACTCACAGAAGTGGTAAAATTATGTTTTATGAAAAATTCAGTTTTTTTAACTACCACTTAGTGGTTTCACTATTGATCAAAAATTGAAAGTTTTCAGAAAAATACCAAAAATTAGGCCTAAGCTATATTAGATATTATGAACTCAAAAATGATTTATATTTTACCAAATTCAAAAAATATCATTTGCATTAATTAATTTAAAAATTAATTCCCGCCGTCAAAACAAAAGGCGTGTTTTTAAGAGATAATAACTATCAAAAGATTGACACTTGTTTATAACTGGTTTAAATGTGAAATTACATCCAATGACCAAAATTGTATTAAATTGTAAAAATATATTCTAAATATACTTTAAAACCACTCAAATTAATAATTTATCACTATTAATTATTTCGATTGAAAAAGTTGTTTTTAATTAAAATTTAGTAATTTTCACTATTCATCAAAATATGAAAGTTATCCGAAAATCACCAAAATTTCACCCTAAGCTAATTTCGATATTCCGAATCCAAAAATGAAGTCCATTTTGAAAAATAGAATTTAAAAAATTTCAAAAAGTGGTAATTACTATTCATAACGTCTAGTTTCAATAATATTTTAATTGCATATCGTTGTTTAGCGAAACTTGGTGTTGCGTACAACACACGCTATCGTGGAAGGTCGCGATTGCGTCTAATTCAAGCCAGGTCAGAGATGTGTGTTGTGAAATCTCCTTTTGGTGTAGCGTATAACACAAGACATTAATGAAATTAAAAAGAATATTTTTCATAAAATCTCGGGGTGTTACAATTGTGGTTGAAGCTGATGCAACAGTGAGGGGATCGGTCGCAAGAATCCCTTTTTATGGACAACCGGAAAGCGGTAGTAGAGGGAAGACAAGATGTTGGATGAAGATGATACAGTAAATGGAGGTGAGGATGGGAGATTTGAATTGTGTGGAAACCATTAATTAGCAATAGGGAAAACACGAGTGGGGGAGGGAAGAGGTTCTCAAAACTGAAACAATAAGGATGATGAAGGAACAGGTTTGGCGTAGGAGAATCATGAAGCGGTGGGAGGAGAAGCGTGAGGAGGTGGAGGACGCGCATGAAGAGGAGGAGGAAACGCATGCAGAGGAGTGAATGCAAGTTAAATGGAACCCGAATTGCTATAGAGGAAAATCCGGACCAGGTGATGGTATGGAGGGAGGGAATGAAAAATAAATGGATGGGTAATGTGATGTGGAGATCTGAATGATTGACATGTTAGTGAAGAGGAAGCCATGTTTACTATAGTTAATAGATAATATATTCAATACGAAATTAAAAAAATGAACTTAATTGAATCAATATATTTAGTATTAATCTTATTTTACTTTAAAAACAATTTATAATTTTTTTTATCATTATAAATTATTAAGATGAAAAGTTAGTTTTCAATTAAAATTCTATATTTTCACTATTTATCATAAACTTAGCCTTCCCAAAAATGTACCAAAAATTCGACCTAATAAACCATTGATATTATTATTTAAAAAAATAATTTTTTTTGAAAAATAAAATTTATCAAAATTTCAAATTTAATTTTTAAAAAATCTGTGACACTAAAAGATAGAATATTCTCCATAAAAAATAAAGGTTTTTATTTGTAAAATTGGATTTATTATCATATAATCCCAATAAAATCTATTGTATGAATGTAAAAAAACAATTTTTTGAATATATATTATATAAATTTCATTGTGATTATCCACTAATAGTATTTAATTAAACTTATTACAAAAAAAACTCATTTTGTTCCTAAAATAGTTTTACTATTAAAATATTTATTGTATATTCAATTGGTTTTTATATTAATTCATAATTATTTAGTATAAAATAAAGTAAACCATATATTTTCATGAGTCATTTAAAGCTATTAAAAACCACGAATTAAATATCTATGAGGAAATATTAATTTCAATTAATAATATTAGTTGTATTCTATAAAACTCAGTCATGTATGTGACACATGCTTTTGAAAAACATCATTATTGCGTTTAACACAATATAACTCAATATTTCACATATTTCATGATATATCAAAGATTTAGTTTAATTTAAATAATAAATACATTTTAAATTCAATGAAATTATATACCCTTTTATGCGAGGTGTTTCATGTCATACATGTTATTTTGTAAAGTGTTATTATTTTATAATGTCTGGGTTTTACATGAACCAATTGTAAATAAATTGTGTACACACAATTTAAATGTTATTCTGGAAATAAATGGTTTTAAATTTGGAAATAAATACAACAAAAACATTGTAAAATGTTTAATAAAACATCGTCGTCATAGGAGATAAAGGGATGTATCGTGGTCATATGGAAAACACATAACTTGGTTTCTAATTTTGAGAATATCAGTTGAAAGTGATGATATGTACATAGAAGAAAAGTGTAAAAAACTATAGAGGTTTATTGAGTTCATTGATCATAGAAAATTAAATTATCAATATAATTTTATGAGACTAAACCCCATAAATTATTTATACCATTTGATTCATCAGTTATGACATTAATACGATAACATTTTTATTTCGATATTGGTTTAATATAGTTGATAAATTAGTTTATATCTAATATTATAAGGGAATACAATTAATTTATTTTTTCTATTTAATAAGTTTTATTTTATCCTTTAAATATAATTTGACCAATTTCTGATTCATAATATACTCCAACAATAATGAATATCAATAAATTGATTTTATTAATTCTTGATGCACATAAATATACTTTTAAGGGATTATAAGGTCCTTAAAAGAGTAAAAATCATTTTTATTTATCTCTAACTATTTTTTTCAAAATTAATTTGGATATCATATGTAATCTAATATAAAATTATAATCTCTGAAAACTCATCCAAATTTCAACACCAACCATTTCATAAATCATTATCCTTGTACCACTTCGATAAGATTACGAACAATATCTTTAGGTAGAAGGTTGCAAAATTTTCATAATGAACATATCATTAATCATTTATGAGGTATCTAAAACTATATAACTTAATATATCTATATCAATCAACCCATTATCCAAATATAATTATTTAAAATTTAAAAACATATTAAGAGTTATATTTTCACCAATCATGTGTTGTTAATGAATTTTATATTTCCATGGAATCATTTTTCTTGGAGATTGGCCCAATTAAAAATATTCATTCAATTCCTTAATAAAAATTACAATTATATAATCATTATACATTGAGTAATTAGTATTTATAAGATATCGTTAATTAATATACAATTATAACATAATACTTGAATCCAAATGAACAAACATTAATCATTCCACAATTTCTATAACATTAACATATGCTTGAACATGATCCCATAGCATCTTCTAAGATATAATCACTTGGCACTTAGGGAATTAATTTTTATATTTCCTATATTTTTATATAAAAACATTAAGCATTGAAAAATTATTAAATTCCCATGAAATCAAGAGAATTATATAATTTTAAACCACACATGAAAAAAAATTCTTTTAGGCATATAGCATGTTTTTTCATTATACATGTATTAGAAGTTGTAAAACCTTCTTTCCCTTAATCCATTTTTTACACCTTTTTACATATTGTACTTTTCATATCATTCTTCCCATTGAGTCCATTACACTATGAAAAATATTTTTTTATAATATCACAAGATACTATGTCTTTATACGATGATAATGTTTTTCAAACTAGTTCCCTTCAAAGAATTGGATTAATACCTAAATAGAAAAAATGGTAAATATTTATCATTGGGTTTTGTACATAGTTTTCATCATTCCTTTATAAAACAATGATGTTGACTTCAAAAATAGAAACCCCTTACTCTTCTTTTTTTATTATCCCGAAAAATTATCATTCCATATCTTATCTATGTTCCTAAAAAAATATATTTTCAGGATGTTTAACTTGAAATGCATCACCTCCTTACATTCTATTTCATCAACCTACTTATTGTTTTGAATCAATGAACACCATTGATCTAAATCTCCTGGTATATGAAAAAATATCATGAAAACATTCTTCATTTCCCAACTTCCCAAAGTGAGAAATATCTTCTCTAAAAAACTTATCCATTTCTTAGATAAAAATTGATTTTCAGTCCTATTTAATAATAGATGTTTCTGAGACATCAAGTTGTATAACATTATTACACATCATGGTGAATTAGTTGGCTGCTCTATACGGGAAATTTTATAACTCATAAACTAAGTCATTATTCCCAATATGGTTATAATTTGATCAATTATGGCTACAACTCCAACTCACGATTTATTATATTTCCCTACAGGGAAATTATGACATTTAATATATGCATTGAAATGACTCTCATTCCTTTTATTATGATTCATTTATAAACAATTTAATACATTAGAATAGATCATAACATTATGAAAAATAATGTATAGTCCCAAAATAATTAAAACACATATCATAGAAAATCTCATAATAATACATGGTTTCTTTGGGAATATATATATTTTTAGATCCTTCATTATGTGTTGTAAAGAAAAATTTTATTATCCTTAGAATATCCCCCAAGAGTATCAATATGGGTGTATAGTAAGACATGTTTTTGGGCACCAGGTAAAACTCGATCAATCCAGATGTGCCTTTTTCATATTTAAAACCATTAATTACCTCCATTCCTAAACCAAAACAACATTTAGTAACCAGGCAGCGTGGTATTTCAATGAAAAAAATATATAAAAATTAACATAACATTTGTATTTTCTTATATATACATCCTCAATGTATACATTAGGTTTATGTCCCATATTCTATGTTTTCCTAAATCTATTTCCCAAGGATTATACTAAAAATCCAATGATACCATTTATAGAGACCCCACCCTAGGAGCCCAGATTTGGTGCCTACAAGAATTACATTACCCTAGAAAAAACGGTTTTAATACCAAATAAATGAATAGTTTTTTATTCTTTCTGAAATATATACATAATTAACAATTACATTAAAATTTTATACATAAATTGCATAAATAATTTTCTTTTATAATTCCATTACCCCCCTTAACATATCCTGATATATCAATCACAAAATACATCTTTATATCATAGTAAAAATAAAACATAAGAAAGGGTTTGGCTAAGATGATCCTTAAGGGTAAGATTTTTGAAAAATATATGAATAAGTAAGGCATGAAAAATTACAATAGAATAATATGTAATAAATATATGATGATCAGATAATGTCATATAAATAATCATATGAAAATGAAACATGACAATGGGTATTCTAACTAATAAAATAATCCCATGGATTATCAATAACAAAATTCAAAATGATGGAATGAAGAACGATGTATATAAAAAACATACCATTGAGGCAATATTATAGTAAATCTAATATTGTGAGGGATTAATGCCAAAATATAATTAATGAGAATGTCATGACTAAAACTAGTTATAGTTTTCCTTATAAAACTTATTGATACATCGTGGAGAAATAGTGGGCCTACCAATCACATATGAAATCCAATTAATTAATACTATTGAAGGTGTAAAATATATTTATCATAAACATTCATATTGAAACTTTCATTAAAATTGTTAATAATTTCATCAATCAATGAAGATAATCATATATCATCTAAAGTAAGTGAATGGTACCAAAATTGTACATCCCCAGTTAAACTGATCCTAAAAACATAGATATATAATAAGTATGAAACTGTTACAGTATATACCCAATTGAGTACGGGTAAATGTATTTTTTCATCGATGAATATAAAAACCAAAAATGATCTTTAAATTTTTTTTGAAGGAAATATATTTTTAATTTTGAAAAAAAGTTGAAAATCATTTTCCTTATAAATAAATATCCAAAAAATCATCAAAAATGAAATTTTAAACATTATATGAAATATTAAACGAAATTATGGTCATTTAGGTGGTTAATTTTGTATATTCCAAAAATAAAGTTCCCATTTCATGGATTTTTTTTGAAAAATTTACATATTTGTAATGTGACAAGATTATTCATTTGAAAAAATTTAGTAACAAGACATAATGGATAAACATGTATTTTCATAAAACAATTCGAATAGGATAATGAAAATATTTTTATTCTATCTTAGAAAACCAGTTTTTATAAAAATAATATATATTTTAACTGTAGAGATAAATGATGTCGGATGTTATTAAAACATTTTATCCATAAATTTACATACCAAATAGTTGAAAAATAGTACACTCACAAGAAAAAGATATAGACTAAATAGTGGAGAAGAAAAATCAAAATGTTAATTGACCAATGATCATTAAATTATTTCCAATGTAAATTCAAGTAGAAAAATTATTGAATAAAATGTGATTTTTTTGTAATGTTTTGAACAGATAATATCGCTTAAGTGAGAATCAAATAATGAATTAATTATTTGTATTAACAATAAATCCACATAAAACATGTTTAAATACCCAAATATATAGTCAGAATTTATTACACACATAATCGTAGACTATTATTTACAAAGAGGAGGTAATATAACCTAAGGAAATTTTTTTAGTCATGAAATACATTCCAACTTTTTAATTCCTAATTAAGTTCTCCAAATATGAAATAATTCAATTTCAAATATAAAATGATGGATTTTAATATAATATATACTAATATTAGGATCCAAATAATGTATTATAGATGGATATATTAATATAGGGGTGAATTTATGTTTTTAAAAAACATTAGTTCAAAATAATTATACCAAACAAATCTACAAACCTCTTTAAATAAAATGATCATATTCATACATGGAAGTTAGTCTGTTTACCAAAGTATCATAATCAATAAAATTTTGAAAATATTAGATTAATTGATATTGTAAATGCATGAGAATTATATAATGATGTTAAATTTAAAATATATATGATTAAATTAGTTTGTCTTAGATTCAAAGTAGATCTGATTAATAACATAGATTTGGTTTAGTGTAAGCAGTTTGGTTACAATAAAACTAAATCATTCAAGCATATTAGAATAAAATAATTCCATGTAAAAGTAAAACAATAGAATAAATATAATAATGCCTTATATATTTTTTAAATTAATATATCTCTTTTAACCTTAATAATATGGTAGCCAAAAACCTTAGAAAAAGTTTCCCACTTGTTTTATACTTGTGAGAAAATATGTCTTTCCTCGGCTAGGAAATTGATCAATATGATAATCAGAATTAATTTTTCTATATATTTTTGACAACTATTGATTTGATAGACCGGATTATGTATCTTTCATTCCCCCAAATCCCTCGATGGTAATCATAAATCAGAATCACAAGTTACAATGAAATAGTTTTTTTATGGGGACAACCTAACAAGGCTTCCTTAATAAGAATAAACTATAAAACAATTTCAAATACTAAGAACTGATTTTTCCTGATTTGTAATCATTATAGCATTCAAAAAATGATAATTTTCCTAAATGAATTGTAAAGACCAAACTCTAATAATAACCATTAATTTTATTGTATTTCCCTTAGGGTCATTTATCATTCCCAATGGACATATTTCTTTGAGGTTGTCATAGTTATTCAGAAACCATTCACTTCAATGGATCTTTTACAAATGATTGTCTGATGACATAGTATTTAAACCATTATAGTATAAAAATATTCCATTATGATAGAAAAAAGTTTTCTATATTCAAAATTTAAACATAGTTAGTCAGGTGGACTACCATACAAATTTCATTACGATAATCACTATTATAATGTACCCAATGATTATCGGTTCTGATATAAATAGATTATAAATTACTTTTTATTATGAATACATGATAAATGTTTTAAATATAATATGATAAATGTAATTCTGATGATTTCCAGATCCATACCCATTAAAATAATTGTAATTTAGAATGTAAGTTTATATTCATGAATACTATAGAACTAATTCTATATATATTAAAAGTGAATTTTTTCCACAAAAAAAACATTATAAACACACATTGTACATAATTAGATAGTAATAATGTATTTAAGAAAGAATTTAATATTTCTAAAACAAAAGGAATTGAAATTACATAAGTGTAATTTTTAAATCATGAATCTTCCCCTTTAATGACTGTAAGAACAAAAACCATAATTAATTAAAATCATGAAAAAACATACAGTACATTTACTTATAAGTACTTCATATACAAAATTGAACATTATTTTTTAACTCTTTTCAGTTTATAAAATATTTAAATAAAATGCTGACTATTACTGACTCCCCGTCATGATAAGATCTCCCCCTAAGGATTACATTTTTCACCTTTAAAAACCATCCTCAAAAACGTTTTTTCTCCCCCATTGAATAATTGATCCCAATTTGAATAATATAAGACCATTTCTTATTTACAAAATTTATGGGGAGAAGTCTTGAGTTTCATCAAAAGGATCTGATGAAAATAATAAAAAAAACATAACGTAATAAAGTACCTAATATTTCACACAAAATAAATGAAATAAAAATCCATCTATGGAAATTAGAAAATATTCAAATATATCATATTGTGATGAAAATTTCATTCACTCATAATCTTGAATTTTAAAATTTTATTAAAATATATATTAGAAAACAATTTCTATAGGGGAATAATTTTAATAATTCCTTTCCATGGATTTTACAATAGTCATCATCTACTTGAACTACATTCATTCTTTCTCAAGAATTGGGATAATTTCATATTGTGACTGAGTTTTTTCATCTTGAATGTGATGTCTTTCTTTCAAAATGTCATTCAAAATCTTTATAATGATGATATCATCTTCTTAATTTTTTATTCTTTAAGATTATTACTACAGATATTTCAAATTCCAATTTAAATATTTTACTTTTTGAGTCATTTTGTCTAGGTTATTTTAATATTATTCCATGAATTTCACCCTATCTAATAAAACATTAGATATCTATTTTATGGATTCAGTGGATTTGTTCATAAAAATCTTATAATTTAAATGGTATCATCATGCTACTTGACATTAGCATTAACATTGTGAGATAATTTCAACACGGTATTTCTTTCCTTCTTATGAAATTTTGAACATTCCTGAATTACTTATGGTTCAACCTCATTCTAAATTTTCCTATCATTAAATTTATTGATTTAATTTTTTGAATTTTATTTTTATGATTAAATCAACATTGGAATATAGAATTTGAAAATATGGTATTTTTCCTTCATGTATTTTTAAATCCTAGATTATAAAACTGACCCCTTGCACTGTAACCATAATCACTAAATAGGATACTTCAATATCTTGATGTTGAGGATGATAGGTTCTTTATTTAGTCGTTTTCACATTCAACTTATCTTAATTTGAAACTAATTTTTCAACTCATTCACAAACTTCCTTTCCATCATTAATTTTTATGATATCATTATCATCATTATCAGATTCTTCATTTTCTGCTTCAGAATTATGATCTTTTTCATCTTTGAAAGATGAATACTCGGCCTATTTCACTGATGAATTTTGAATTTATGGAATATTGTCTTCTTTTTTTGATAGTTTTTTGAAGGTAGTTTTGAAAGAGATGTCTCTAATATTTTCCTAGAGAACCTATCAGATTGATGTTATTCTTTATCAAAATTATAATTTTCATCCTATTCCTCATCTTACTAATCATCATCTTCATCATTACCATCATCCTTTATTTAATTCTTTTCATATTTTTCTTTTTATTATTTTCCAAATTTATTATATTTATTATTAGTAACTTCTTATTCAATAATTGCTTCTTCTTATAAATATTATTATTGAACAAAATCTATATCTTTAAATAATAAATAAATACCTATATTGATTTATTCCATTGATTTAATAAAGTACATATGGATATGAGACATTGTTCATGAATCATATTCACCAATTCATACTTATTCAGATTATTTAGCTATATAATTAGCTAGTATTGATCATTTGTTGACTATTTTAAATTTTCCCTTATCTTTGAATGATAAAACATGAACATTAATGATTGTAGTTTCATTAAACATTAACTGTGAAAATGGATTAGGGTGATCATTTTGAGGTTGAGGTAAAAAAATATTTTTTAGGCTTCCTCAACACAATTCATCAATGAATCAACTAATCTAGAACCTTGTATTGTGTTATTCTATTTCATTTCATTTGTTTTTTCTTCATGGGTTTTGGCAGCAGGAATTCTTGTGGCAAAAGCCTCTGTTGGGTTGAGTACAATTTTGTATCACCTTTTTTTTCACCCATCAATATTCCTCATGCATTCATCACTTATCGCATCATTAACTATCCACTATTTCTTTACATTCATATGAGAGGAGGATTCATCTTTTCTGTTAACCACATCACATTGATCAAATTTCTTTTTCATCTTCTCAGTATCCTTCTAATTTTTTTAGAGGATCCTACATTGAAGGAATTATCAAAAAAACATCGATTCATCATTAATACTATATCTCATCCATTTTATTTTATTGTCACTAATGAAAACAATCATCATCTTATTGGTAGTTGACTTATTTTCAATGCTGAAATATTTCTTGCTCTCTATCATTAACTTGCTTAAAATTGATGGAAATATAATGATATGAGACTTAACTGATCGGTTTTTGATGATGTTGATGGTAAGATAAAAAAATCCCATTAGGATTATTTTTATTATATTGATACGATAATCCAGAATTAAACCATCAGTAACCTTCAATTTATCACTATCTCCATTCTATGTTATTAGGAACCATTGCATTAAATGGAAACAACTCTATTATTCATTGTGATATATGTTATATTTAAATTTTTTTATCATGATCAAATAAGGAATCTTAAGCATATTGTTTATCAAAATATCACTTTATATTTGGTAACAAATGAGAATAAATTAAAGCTTCTCCATCCAATTGAATTTTAAGCATATTGGCTGCATTCTTTTAAGAAATTTAATACCCATTATCACAAATCAGGAATGATATATTTATTCTATCATTTATTAAAAACATTATAGAAATATTAAATTTTTTAACATGTTAATGATAAAAAAGATCATATTTCTCTTTAGGGTATTCAATGTAAATAGATTGCTAGCCTTTTGAATCTACAATCCATTTTAATGTGGAATCATATTTTTCAAATAAATCTACTTCAAATAAATTCTCAGAAAACTAACCACTTACTGTAATCCTTTGTATAAGGCATTGTATTCTAAGATGATACTAGTGATTTGGACATAAGTCAATCATTTTAATTGGGATTTTTGAAGGGATTAGTAACTTCCTGAAAAAATATAATGCTTTTTGAGGTAGTGCACATGGGTTCTCTTTATTCATATAGAATAATACGGTGTGAAAATATTATTCCAATGAATCCAATGGTTGAAATTTATCCTAATATGATCTTATGGTTGGAAATATAATGAATAATTTATTTTTAAATCTTTTAATCCAAAGTTTTTAAACACATTATCTTATTAAAAGTGTATAAAATTAAAATTTTGAAAATACAAAAATATAAAATAAAATTTCAAATAAAAAAAATATCAAAAATTGTAATAGAATACAAAATTTAAAAGGATATGATTAAATAATTTTAGATTTAAAAGGTGATATTAGTATGAATAACAATTTCTTTAATTTTTTAAACAACCTAGAGTATGATATATTTAATATGATGACTAAATATAATGGCTTGGAAATAAAAATTAATATTTTTTTAGAGAAAAAAATTGAATAAATAATTTTAAAACAAATATTCATTATGAAAAAATGAATAAATCCAAAAAAAATATAAAAACATGTTTCTAGAAAATGATTTTTATGTCTGATAATTACATTGAGAATACTAACTCTAAATTTTTATTAGTTAAATATGAGTCCATAAATCTCATTACGATAAAAATTTTAGGAAAACTATTACATAAAAAAATTAACAGTTTTTTGAAAAATAATCAAACTTATATGCTCCCTTTATGAACATGAGTAACTTAATGTAATATATATTTAAACAAGAAGTATATTTGAAAATATATTCACAATTATCATTCATAAATTATTTTTAATATATTAAGATCTATCAAAAGGTCTTGTTTTTGTATAATTTTTATAAATTTTTTCTTGATTTCCGATGACTGACTGAAAATTACCATTTTTATTTATATGAAAAAACACAATTACAAACCACAAACAACATACCATATTAGGGTGGCTTAAAGTAATTCAATCCCATATCATCATTGACTATAAAGATCAACCCCACGCTAGAAAATGACCCCAAGTTAGATAAATAGTGCATATTGCGATCCAGAGTTTCCATGGACTCCAGAAAAAATAGCCACCTTATTACCATCCCTCCAAGTGTGGGAGACCACAGTATGAGCCTCTATTAACTGATTGCACTGCCTAACTGTGTATTCAATAGCCCACAGAATCCTACCATTACTCTATAATGCATTATACAGCTCTTGGGAATCTGTCTCCGCCCAATCCAGATGAAAACTCTTGAGTACACACTTATGCAGACCTGTAGCGAAGTCCAGAGCTTCAGCCTATAGCGTGTCACCTCTCTTGAGCCACCCAGTGAAGGAAACAATAATAGATCCTGACTGGTCATGGACAACCCCCCCCCCCCCTCCCCCACCACACATCTCCCCTTGGATCATCGACCTATCCATGTAATGTGTTATCCACATGCATGGAGGACTCCAACAAACCCATCGACTCTGCCTTGGAGAGCCATTCTGAAACACTACAATGAGGTTGGAGGTGATGGTGTGCACAGACGGCACATCACAGCACTCTGGACATAGCCTGATCAAATCTAGAAAGGTGTTCTCCATCTAGAACAAAATTCTGACCAGTTATCCTGAAGCATTATTGTGTCGGCAATCGTTCCTAGTTTTACAAATCATTCAGCACCCGGCAAGTAAAATGATAGCCCTTGATTTTCTTTCAGCTCTATGACTCCCTATTCCCATAAAACATTCGTTGAAAAAATCCCCACTTCTCCCAACAAAACCTATCCACCCGAAAAAGGTCCCAAAAGACTTCCAGACACTCCTAGCCCATTCACTATCAAAAATTAGATGTCCCATTGACTCCTGATTGGAGGCCCTACAACACCAGCATCTAGAGGCCATTTTAATTCCCAATAACTGTAAGTTCTCATCCGTAGGTAAGGACTTGTACCTCATGCGCCATAATATAAAATTTAACATGGAGGGTACTTCCTTGCACCACAGCACCTCCCCCCAAATATCATTACCTGAGGAGACCCTTGCAACCCGAACATATTCCTTGATGGAAAAAGAACCCGTCACAGAACCATTGATCACAATTTTATCATCCTCATCATTAGAAATTGTGATGTTGAAAACCTCCAATTGACCCTCATCCAAAATAGAATGCACAAACCTGGGATGCATACTTGCCTCCCTAAATGTTATATCTTGGGTAGGGCAGCCCGGATACCATAGCTTACCCACCCCCCACTCTGGTAGCCAAAAGTTAATATTTCCCTTTCCCATGATCCAGCGAGAATTCTGTTGAATATCCTCATGTTATGGGTGTATGATCCTCAAAATTCTTTAAGGCCAATTCCTTTTAGCATTAAAATTCATACCGTAAATCCCCTGCATTATTCTACCCCATAGTGACCTTCCCTTCAGAGCTTCCCAAGCCAGCTTCGCATGTAAACCTTGAATAGTTGAGGAAACACTTCTCATATTAGTTCCCCCTTATGAGGCCCAGTGATTCCTAGCTTCCAATTCTCCATCCCATATGAATGACACCATAATCCACTCCAAGATTACCACCACACTCTTGGGAACCTGAAGAGTTGAGAGGATATGCATAGTGATGGAAACCAGAACACTATTCACCAAAGTGATGCGACCTCTAAAATATAAGAACCTATTTTTTTCAGTTATAAATGCGACCCATGATTCAGCCTATGAGTTTATCAAATTGTTCCACCAAAAGATAAAAGGTACTGACCGGTGCTCCTAGATACTCCATAGGAAAAGACCCCTACTCATTCCCAAATAGATGCCCATGGCCCTAGCCCTTCTCTAAGTGATTGTCCTGGAAGAAAAGAAGAGACTCTTCTCTTTAATCACCACCAGACCACTCCACATATAATATTCCCCTATGATTCCATTCAACCCTCACACTGACCACCTGCAACCATTAGTAAAAATAATAGTGACATCTTTGAACATCAATTGAGTGATCCCCCATATGCCATTCCTGATATGACAAGGCGGGATTGTACCCCTACCAATACCCTAATTAATATATAGGCTGAAAGCATTTTAGGCAATAATGAATAATGTGGGGGACAAAGTGTCTCCCTTCTCGAGACCCCGACATGCCTTAAAGAAACCAAATTGTTTTCCCATGATGGAAGTAGAGATCCAAGATGAGCTGGAGTAGTGAAAGATGAGATCCCTGGACCAATTAGAGAACGCCATACTAGCCAAAACTTTCAGGACAAAGCCCCTCCCCAACCTATCATAGGCTTTGTTCATTTCTAGTTTTACCATCAAATTACCCCCCAAAAGTTTTATTATTTATTCCACTTATCATCTCTTGGGCCACTCCAATCACCCGCTGAATCGACCTCCCTCTGATAAAACCAAGTTGTTCAGAGTTCATCCAAGAATCTAGATGTTCATCCAGTTGCTTATTAAGAATGCTAGCCAAAACCTTATATGGAAGATTGAACATACTAATGGGGAAGTATTGATCAATAGAGTGGGGGTTAGTCATCTTGGAAATTAGGACCATCTTTGTTGCACAGGCTATACATGGTAAGTTCCCTCCTTGAAAATAGTCATGCACAACACCAACCAGATCCCCTTGGATGATGTCCCAGGTTACCAAGTAGTAGGATCCATGAAAACCATCAGCCCCTGGGGAACTATCTAGATTTAGAGTCCAAACATCTTCTTGGACCTCAGCCTCCTATGGTTCTCTCATC
This sequence comes from Viscum album, assembly GCA_963277665.1. Taxonomy (NCBI): domain Eukaryota; kingdom Viridiplantae; phylum Streptophyta; class Magnoliopsida; order Santalales; family Viscaceae; genus Viscum; species Viscum album. The sequence continues at coordinate 1,440,670,867 of OY728145.1, read as the reverse complement.
AGGCCCTCATCAATGAACTCAGTAATGATATTTGGAATGCCCTCAAAGATCTCAGAAACAACGCTCGGGTATCCCCCTTCCATCACAGGGTTGGGAGCCACTAGAAGAGCCTGATGAGACCTATTTACCAAGGACCCTACCTCATCTCTATCTAAGTATAAGGACCCATCCTCCCTTCGAATACTAGTCCTTTGAACACATAAACGTTCTCTTATGCAAGCATGGAAGTACCCCGTGTTTCGATCTCCCTCACAAAGCCATTTCACCCGAGCTCCTTCCCATGAAATCCTTTTCTATTTCCAAAGGAAATCAGTTAAATTATCCTTCATAATCTGTAGATCAGAACAAAAATTGTCATCCCAACCCTGCTCTAGGAAACCCACCAAATTTTCCACCTCCATGCTTAGCTCAGAAACCTCCTGGTCCTAGGCAGGAATCGCCTTCCTCCAAGCCTGAAGATGATACTTGAGCCTCCTCAACATTCTGTGTAGAAAACGCCAAGAATTTCCCTGATGATGCACAAACCAAGCATCTCCAACCACTTCAAAGTATCCCAGTTAATCAATCCATGATTTTGGAAATTGTGCATTATCCCCGCTCATCGCCCCTATACCACGAAGAATACGAATCAGAGAGTGGTCAGATAACCCTCTAGTCAGGTGACAGACCATGGTGCCCAGAAACATATCAATGGAATCATTGTTCATCAATCATTGATCAAGCCAGGAGTAATATCATATCACTCCGCGTTGGTTACTACACCATGTAAAAATTCTTCCCTAAAAACCAGCATCCATAAGACAGTTCCTTCCCATCAATGAGACAAAGGCATGGCCGGCATTACAAGAAAGGGCCATCCTATTTTTTTCTCTTCTGGATTCATAATGATGTTAAAATCACCACCAATGATCCACGGGGTACTTCTAGGATTAAACTCATCTAAGGCATTCCATAAGGCATCCCAACCCTGTGTTGTACACTTCGCATAAATGAAAGAGAAATGAAACACCTGACTCCACACTATGGTCCTAGTATTCAGAGCCTGATCCGAAAATCTCTGAAGATCAACACTATTATGATCCTTCCAAAAAATCCATACATGAGAGTTGGGAGGATCCACATGTAAGAACCCCCTCATTCTAAGATGGAGAGCAAACTCCCGAATCTTGTTAGAGGGTTTCTTGGGCTATAGAATTTCCACCAAAGAAACATGATTATTTCTCATCTCACTAGGGATAAATTTGGTCTTGACCCTAGCTCCTAGGCCTCATACATTCCATAAAAGAAATCTATACATTGGATTGAACATGTCAGGATTTGGTTCCAAACTCCTGACCATTATCAAGAAGCAAGGAAAAAACACCTGTTGACACCTCAATATTTTCCTTGGAATGAGTGTGAACCCCTGAATTCATCTGTGAGGGAACTTCCACAGGAGAAACCCCCTTGCTAATATAATCCCTGGAAAAATTTTCTAGAGACACAAAACAAAGACTCCACAACTTCTCCTGTTCTAATAACTGGGACACAGTAGGAGAGCCTGGAGAAGAGGGCGGTGAGGGAGAAGAGGTCGAAGCCAGGGGAGTGGAAACCACTAGGCTGGAATCCAATAGAAAATTGGGAGGATAGTTGGAAGATAGTAAAGCATCTAGAGCACCCGAGCCTGAAAACACCATGGAAAATCCTGAAATGCGCACTGACACCAGAACCCAATTCTCTGCAAACACATTCCGCAGGTTAATCCCATTGCAAAAAGACACCCCTAAGAGGGGTGGAACATCCTCCAAAGACTTCACCAAATCTTTTCAATTCAATCATTGAAATTAAGGAACCACGAAACGACTGATAACCACAGTCCCCCCATCCATAGAAAAGGAAGATGAAGCCCGAGCTGCCTGCACAGAGGAAACATCAGGGTCCATTTCGCATCGACTGCAACTCTTCATACCACCGAGATATGTATAATGCTGATGTTGAGCATAGGGCCCCAGAGGCTCCTTATGCGCAACACCCTTCGAACGAGCCTTGCGACAGACCTGCACAAGAATTACAAGAAATATGACATGAAGAACAAAACCTTGGGTGGACCAGATAGGCCAAATATTGTCGCAATTCCTTCATCCCTTTGATTCTAATCACTATATTCTCTTGAATTGGATGAGATATATCCATCTCGAGACATATCCTGGCAACCGAGTCCTCCGCTAGACTTAATTTCCGATCATCTGCGGAAAAAAAGGTCCCCAGCGAATCCTTAACGACCATATGAAAGGCTTCATTCATGAGAGGAAGGGGCAGTCTTGGAAGTGAGATCCACACCGCTGCACTGGAACATTCCTTGCCAAAGTGTGAATCCATCGACCATCATGATAGGTAAAACCTCCACCACCCCACCGAACGTGGGAACCTAGTACAAGCTGAGACAAAATATGTCCTATATGCCAGTACAATGAAGAAGGATTTGCGATCAATAATAGACACCCTTTCCGGAAGATCTAAACTCAATCTCCTTACAAAAATCCAAAAAGAGCACAAGTAGTGTCTTGTCCGCACCAAACCTCGCGATCAGGGTCCATTGATGATTCTTGGCCGCTGTTGTAAAGGAAGCCGCTGAGACCTCGAACATAGGGGTACCATTCTCCAAGGAAGATGAAGCAACCTCTGGACTCGCTGTCAGGCCATCCTGAAGCAGCTCCAAACGTGGGGGCTGGCACAGAAGAGTATCCTTGAAAGAGAGCCCTGGATAACGACCCGAATCCCCACCGAGAGATACAGACACGAAGATAACCCTCGACGACATGGGAGAAACGGGAAGTATAGCGTTTGAATCCATTGGAAACCCTTGTGAAAACTCTTGAATTCTGATGTATTGTAAAATAATATCTCAGTTAAATGAGTGATACCTAAGAAAGTGATGCCTAATATCTATGTATATTTCAAGGATGTGATTTGAAGGGTCCTCTATTAAATAAATGGAAGTAGTATTATAACAAAGTATTTGATTGTAATAATAATTGAAGCCTTAATTTGGGACTGTGTGTTGCATCCATAGAACATGATCGCAAAAACATAATGATGTTATAGATTCAGCTACAATAGTGGAATGTGAAATTGACTGTTGTTTCTAACATTAACAAAAAATAATTATTATTCTGAGAAATTACATGTTCCTATGCATATTTTCAATCCATTCTACAACCACCAAATTCATCATCTGAAAAACATTTTAGTACTAAAACATTTCCAGATTAATTGAAATGTCTAAAATCCAAAGTTCTACATAGATAATTAAAATATTGTTTCACATATTTTATATGGGATTCCTTTAGATTAATATGATATATTTCTCATAAGATTTCTGACAACATTAAATCTGTACGACTTGATGTCTTGTAATGTAATATTCTTATCATACCTCTAAAAATATTTTGATCAACTGGTTTCTTAGCATCATCGTGATCAAGTGTATTTGAGGTTTGGATGTGAGTACTTATACATTAAATTTTATCATATCCATAGTTTTTAAAAATATCATTGGTGTAGTTATGTTTGGATATATATGTTCATTATGATTTTATAGAAATTTCAAAACCAAATCATTATATTTACACTCCCATCCCAATAATCTAAAAAATAGATTTCATAAGATCCACAAATGAATATATTAATGATTCTTGGGTTAATCCAAATATAATTTCATAAATATAGATTTGATCTATCATAATGTGTCTGTTAACATTATTTCTTGAAAGAGTTGGACATGATTTTCCCTCAACATAATCTTCTTGTAACCAAAAACTGATTCTCCTATAATAAGAAGCTATCTGGGATTGTTTATGTAAGTATAATGAATTTCTATATTAATAAATGAATATATGATGTTTTTTATTTTCAAATCCTAGGATTTTTTGCAAATACATCATTATGAACATATCAGTTATTGAAATAACACTTCATATCCATTTGAAAATGTTTGAAATTAATATATGTTCCAAAGGATAAAATAATAATAATACCTTCTAATCCATTTATCAGTGAATATGTTATATCATATTGTGTTACTTATTATGGGTTATAACCTTTAGAAAAAAAATCTAAATTCCAATAATAATTCCTCTTTCATCACATTTTTTTATAAAAACCCATTTGACTCTAACTATGGAATTTTCATTAGGTCGTTCAACTTGGGTACGGAAATTTCCCCTCTAAAATTCATTTATCATATCTAGTATAACATTGATCCATTCCACATAGACTAAATAATCATCAAGATTTATATGTTCAAAATGAGAAGGGAAATCAATAAGTTCTATTTCATTCCTTATGGAACTTCTATCACTAATTAGATGGTAAACATCTCTAATGATCCTATAACAAGGATGACTCTTATGAAACAAATGATTATTTAGGTATTGAAAAGGTTGTTTTTTAATATAAGGTAGAAACACCTCCTGATTAATATCTTTAGATACAATTTCTTTAGTGGATTCCTTATAAGAAAATATTTCTAAAATAGGATGAAAATCCATTTTCGAAATAAAATATGAGGATGTAAGTTGATCTGTTTGAAAAAATAATTACTGGTTTCATCAAACTTTACATGTATTTTTTCTTAAATAGTACCATAATTTTTAATATAAACTCTATATGAATTATAAGTAGTGGGATAACCTAATTATATTCCCTTATCAGATTTGGGTGAAAATATTTGGAAGTTATCTTCCATATTTAGAATGAAAAAATTACATCCCATAACTCCTGTGTAAGAAACATTTAGTTCCCAAATAGTCCAAAACTCATAAGTAGATTAATTATGAAATGGTAAAATTAAAACATGATGTATAATATGACTAGAAGTACTAACCACTTCATCCAATAATTTTTACGTAATATAGTATTCACACAACATCATTATTTTTATTTATTAAATAATATGATTTACTCTTTCAGGAAACTTACTTTACTAGGGGATCAAGGAGATGAAAATTTATATGTAATACCCTTCAAACTAAAAGAAATTTCGAAATCAGAATATAAAAATTATCTTCCATGATCACTAAAAATAGTTATAATGTGATGGATTTTATCATTTATAACTTTGGTTGAAAATTTTCTAAAATGAAAAATTCTTTAGATTTTTTTTCTAAAAAATATACACAATTGTATATTGTGAAACCATTATCCAAGAAATAAACAATGTTTTTTCCTCCAATAATACCATTTTTTCAAAGACCAAGTAAATCCATGTGAATCAATTATAAATCATTGGTAGTTGAGATATTCCTTGTAATTTTCCGGATTTTTTCCATGAATTATTTTAATATTATATAGGAATTAATTTGAGACCAGGCACTGAGATGGCGTGTAGTTTTGAGGCCCGGTGAGTCCGGAACAAATGTTTGAATTTAATTTAATAGTTAAATTACACACACATGCAGTTTTCCTGAAAATGTGGAATAACTCCCAAACAGGTGCTCGGATTAGAAATCTGAGGGCACTGTTACGTTTGAAATAGTGTTCTTACCTTAGGTGAGGCCTAACTTCAGTCGGCACAAGTCGGTAGTGAAATATGGTTTTTTTGACGTAACTATAATAAAATATTTAATTAAAATATTTTATTTAAATCCTTGTTGAAATGAAATATTTTATTCTTTTAAATAGAGATTTCGCAGGGAGGGTCAAGGTTACAATTCCCATAACTCTGATTTCCACTGGAGAGCTCTGGAGAAGACCTCCCGACGCGGCGATGACGACGCAGCAATCAGATCATCTCCGGCGAATTCCACGGATCTATGTAGGATGTTTATGTTGTGATTTCTTCCAGTTTTTTAATTCCATGATGAAAGAGGACTAATCCACGGACAAATTAGCCGAAGTTCGATCATTCTTGCGGGATGAGATATTTGCGGGAATCGTGGGGATTTGATTCTTGAAATTAATTTTGTTTTCATTCAACCTTTTAATGGTGACAAACAAATATCGTCTCAAACATCGATCGAGGTTTTTCCCTCTCGATTGATGTGTTTTTATCTCCCGATTCCTATGCGTTCTTCATGTGAGTTCTATGCATTCTCGGAGGGAATCGAACATTGCACAATCGTTGGTTGGCGCAATGATCTGAAATCATAGATCCAACACCGAGATGACCTAGCGGAGGTGCGACGGCGATGGCGGCGGACAAATCGGTGTAGTTCGGAAACTTCCGTTCTTCGATCGTTTTCGTGCGTGTGGATTGGGACGCGCTATCAAGGCTGATTGGAAACCTGAAACCGACGGAATCAGTTTCAGAGGGGCAGGACGACCCCAAATATGCTGTTTCGTGATGATCAGACAGTTGGATTAAGATCCGGAGGATCAGCCAAGGCACGGGGAGGAAGATGATGCTTCTGGAAATTTACCATCTATACGCCATGTAGTATGGGATACACAGTGTGTGTTCATTGGCGTATTTACCTAGAATTTACTTTGGGAGTACACAGACACGGGCAGGGCACATGGCCAAGGACACACCATTTATACCCCTCCCCAGCCAGACCCTGCCAGATACACAGGATACCCCGTGTACTGGTACATGGCAGGTGACACAGACATGGTCATAAACTGTATGTTGTCACATTGCCAGTGTATATGGAGTGATCCCCAGGTGATCTCACACAGTGTGTGATTATTATACACGTCATGTAGTTGCTCCTTATCCGACAAGCTGAATGATGTGTGCCGGTTACACGGGCAGTACTCGGGGTCAAGGAATAGGACGTGTACTTTTTCTACATGTCGTCTAGTTTGGTTTTACTTTGCTAGAACGAATGACACAGGTTGTTTACATGGGCAGTACCCTAGGTCAAGGAACACGGTGTGTACTTTTTCAGCACGCCATGTAGTTTGGTTTTACTTGTCTTGAACGAATGACACGTGTTGTTTACACGGGCAGTACCTGGGGTCAAGGAAGACGACGTGTAACCATACTACACGTTGTGTGACCTATCATAAATTACTTGAGCTACTTTTATTATATTTCATAGACTAGGTTTCATTGGGTTTTTACCCTTGGTCCTTTCCTTTATGGTTCTGGTATCATTTCCTTTACACATGAGTATGATCCCTTCAGCAGAACTTCCTAAATAGAGTTGTTGGAATCCCCTCTGTGAGACATAGAGCCGGATCCTCAATTCATTCCTGGAACCCTATGTAGAGTTCTTGGTATCTACGTGACCAACATTACCCAGGCTCCGATCCTCTGCTTAGAGGATTAGCTCAGACTGAGTTGTCAGAATCACCCCATGACTTGGTTGTGATCCTCATTTGAGCATCATGTTCTCAAGGTACTTGTGGTGTGTGTACTCCATGGACGAGTACTTCGTATCTCTCTCCTCTCAGACATAGGATTGTGTTCTCCTAGTTACATGCTTAGTGGATTCTTTGAGCTTGATCTTAGTGGTGGTATTCACGATAGTCAATTGTGCATGAATATATCTAGATATTGTTGTTATATGTTTGGTAAACATATACTCTATAGAGATGACTGTATCTTTCCTTTGGGGTATTCCCTTGTTTTATTTCCTTTTTGGTTTCAGGGTGTCCTATTAGGTATTGTTATACTCACCCATGAATGGGAGTTGCCTACACGTGTCGTGTCTTGTGAAGAAGAGAGAGCCTTTGACAGGATTCTTGGTGGAACAAGACCGGACGGTGCTCAGTGAGATCAGGCTGGTGAGGCGTGTTCCTATGGCTACAGATTGTAGTCCCAGTACCTTTCCTAACAAGCTGGACTTTTTTACAGACTTTATTTTTATGGGCTTGTACTTTTGGCCCAAGGTTTTACACTTGCTCTACTTTATTTTCTTGTCGTATTCTGTTGGTTGATATCTTTAGTGTATGCATGAATTTCGTTTTTTAGTAGTTTTTACTTTTCAGCATTGTGTTTTTGGAGATGTGTGTGTGTGTGTGTACAGGTTTATATCCAATGCCTCCCATGTTAGTAGAATTCCTTGGAGGTAGGCATGGGGAGTTGTGACTAGGTCCCCACTCAGGACGGGTCGTGACAGAGTGGTATCCGAGGTTGTCAGTTCTACCTTAGGACCGAGAGTCTATGAGTTGGTTTGGGGCAACCGTGTTGAGTGTTTTGAGTTCGGATTTCAGGACAGGGACCACAGTGATGGAGCGGGTGGCCGACATATCCACATACCAGGACTATGATAACATTCTTTTCGACTCAGAACATGAGAACACTAGTTGTAGGGAGAAAAATAATGGTACATGCATCATATAGGAATGGGTTGTGATTTCCATGTCCTTTTTGAGTCAGCTCTCCAGATATACTCACTGACTGATATACATATTGTTTCTTTAATAGGATACCTCCACGATGCGCACTTGATAGGATCCAGCATATCGATCATGAGGATGACCCCCTTAATGATGAAGCCTTGATACGGGGACCAGATCCCCCAGCTGTACCATCCGATGGTGTGCTAGTTATCCCCCCTCCTGTGGAGCAGTGTTTAGTGCCTACTGTACTAGTGGAGGAGGAGCGCAGGCAGAGCACACTCCACAAGTTTCAGAGACAGAGACCCCTCATGTTTCGAGGGTAGCCTGACCCTCATGCAGTAGAGGACTGGCTTGAGGCAGTGGCCTGAGTTTTCCATTTGGTCAGGACACCAGTAGACCAGATAGTGATCCTGGCAGCGAGCCTTCTATAGGGCTCAGCAGGACGATGGTGGTGTTTTGTTATCCAGACTCATGAAGAGGTGACACATTCATGGTCGGATTTTGAGCATCTCTTTAGAGAGGAGTTTTCACTGGTTACCCTGAGAGTAGTACTCATACAGGATCTTCTTCATCTCTAGTAGGGAACCATGACAGTGGCTGACTATTCGTCGAGGTTTATCAACCTCTCGCAGAACTCGATGGATATGGTCATAGATTAGTACTTCAAAGCTCAGAAATTTGAGCGGGGCATGGTTAGAGATATCTGATCTAGAATCGTCCCTATGATAATTCATACTTATGCTGGGGTGATCCAGTGGGCTTTGGTGGTAGAGAGCTTCTTGGCCAAGAAGGGAAAGTCGATAGTTGTCAGTAGTGGGCGAGTTGGAGCAGAGACCTCGGCAGAAGTGAGCCGACATCAGGGACCCAGGTGTGGGAGACGTTTCTAGAAGAGATCCCATGTCAGGGGATATTCCATATAGGGTTCGCAGGGTGAATCCATCCATCCTAGAGAGCGGTGTTGCTACTCATGTGATGGCAGGGGACATCTCGCTCAAGATTGTATGACTCAACGTACTAATGACATGGCAGTAGTGGATGGACCACCGAGGTAGAGAAAATGTGTAGAGCAGACAGATCCGCGGGGCGGCGGACGTGGTAGGGGAGTTGGGAGAGCATCTAGAGGTGGTCGGCGTTTTCACCTTTTTCCACCACCACCCCCAAAAGGTCCACCCCTGGTTCAGGGAGCTGGTGGACAGAGGCAGGGACAGCTGCAGGTGGCAGAGGCTTATGACCCAGGTACTCCCGGAATGATTAGAGGTACTATCTGTGTCTTTTATACTTTGGCTGATGTACTGATAGACACAAGTTCAAGTCATTCCTTTCCGACTTCTTATCTTGTTCAAGACCTTGAGATTCCTGTTGAGCCATTGATTCGACCCTTATGCTTAGAAACACTGACTAGGTAAGATTCATAAGTCACACACATATGTAGACAGTTTGATCTGACCCTTGGAGGTGAGAGTTTCAGTTGGAACCTCTTGGTGGTAGCGTTGAGGCCTTATGATGTCATTCAAGGTATGGATTGGCTATCCATAGTTCATGCCCAAATATACTGTTTTAGGCGAAGGGTTCGGTGTGTCTACAGTGATCGAATAAGGTTTTATTTTGTCAGTGAAAGAGAGACCCATGCAGTGCAGGGTGGACTCGTGCATAAGAGGGCACAACTGATTTCACATCAGTTGGCTAGCCTAGCCCTTGGTGCAGTAGATGTTATGAGTTTCTAGTTTCCATTGGTTGTGGCTGAGTACGAGGATGTCTTTCTATAGGATGTCCCTGGGCTACCTCCCCGTCGGGAGATAGATTTCTTCATTGAGTTGCAACCCGAGATGACACCGATATCAGCATCAGTATATCATATGGATCCTGTAGAGCATCATGAGCTGAGGGTGTAGCTGGACGACTTGTAGAAGAAGGGCTTTGTGAGACCTAGTGTTTCACCCAGGGCGGCCCAAGTTCTATTTTCCAAGAAGTAATACGGGAGCTTGAGGCTATGTGTGGATTACCAGCGCTTGAATCAGGTGACCGTGAAGAACCGGTATCCACTACCGAGGATCGGTGAACTCTTCGACCGGTTGAGAGGGGAACGATGGTTCTCGAAGGTTGATCTACGATCAGGCTATCACTAGTTGCATGTATGAGATGAGGATATACTGAAGATGGCTTTCTGATGTCTCTACGTTCACTATGAGTACTTGGTGATGCCCTTTAGCGTGACGAACTCCCCGACAGTGTTCATGGTACTCATGAACCATATCTTTTAGTCCTATCTAGACCGGTTTTTAGTACTCTTCATCGACGATATCCTTGTATACTTTGCGTCTGAGGAGGAGCACGCAAGATACCTAAGGATGGTTCTGGACACACTCCAGGACCAATAGTTGTATGGGAAACTCTCTAAGTGTCAGTTCTGGTTACAGGAGGTCCACTTTCTGGGACACATTATCTCGGCAAATGGGGTAGCAGTGGACCTAGCCATGGTGGAGGCAGTGCTAGCATGGGAGCCACCTCGGATCATGACGGAGGTGTGGAGTTTCCTTGGTTTGGAAGGCTACTATCGGAGATTCATCCTTGATTTCTCTAGGATTGTAGCACCCATGACAGCTTTGACCTGAAAGGGGTAGCCTTTTGTGTGGATAGAGAGATGTCAGCAGGCTTTCCAGCAGTTGAGACAGAGTTGGACAAGCGCCCTAATCTTAAGATTACTAGAGGAGGGTGTCGAGTACTTAGTGTTCTACGACGCATCAGAAACTGGGCTTGGTTGTGTCCTGATGCAGAGGAAAGTATTTATTGCCTATGGCTCACGTCATTTGAGGCAACACGAATAGAACTACGTGACCCATGATCTTGAGTTGGCAGCGGTAGTCTTCGCGTTGAAGATGTGGCAGCACTACCTGATGGGTGAGAGGTATACCATCTACTCTGATCACAAGAGTCTCATATATATCTTTTCACAGAAGGATCTGAATTTGAGACAAAGACGGTGGCTTGAGTTCCTCCAGGATTACGACTTTGAGATCATTTGCACACCTGGGAAGGGGAACGTCGTGGCAGATGCTCTCAGTAGGAAATCTAGTTCGCAGTTGCTGGATGAGGTGAAGAGGCTATTGGCCTCCTTATAGTTATCCTTTGTGGATAGAGATGAGGGATCATACCTTTAGTCGATGGTTTTTACCCCTTCAATCTAACAGTGAGTCAAGGAAGCATAGCTCTAGGATGATAGTCGTGAGACTATACGTGCTCAGGTATCCACAGGTGTTGCTGCTGATGGATATTCATGAGGTGGGAATCACATTGTTCTTTTCAGAGGGTGCACGGTAGTACCAACGACGTTGCGGGAGGTGGTTCTGAGGGAGTTCCATACATCTCCTTTTGTGGTGAATCCAGGTGTAGCAAAGATGGATCAGGTCCTCCGACGTCAGTTCTGGTGGCCATGAATGATGAAGGGTGTGCAAGAGTTTGTCTCTCAGTGCATTACTTGTCAGCAAGTAAAGGTTGAGTACAGGGGGCCAGTAGGTTTGACTCAGCCCCTTGAGGTGCTAGAGTGGAAGTGGGATGGGATATCCATGGACTTCGTGACGGGTTTACCATATACGTCCAAGGGACACGATGCCATCTGGGTGATCGTTGATCAACTCACCAAGTCAGCCCACTTCCTATCCATACGAGAGAAGAGTTCAGTAGAGAGATTGGGATGCCTCTATGTGCAGGAGATAGTTTTACTTCATGGAGTTCCATCCATGATCATCTTAGATCGTGATGCTTGTTTCACATCTTGATTTTGGAAGGGATTACAGGAAGCTTTTGGGACTCAGTTACGCTTGAGAACAACATTTCATCCCCAGACTGATGGTCAGACAGACCGGACCATCTAGGTCCTGGAGGATATGCTTCGAGCTTGCATTCATGACTTCGGTCGTAGATAGGAGGATCAATGAACACTGGTGGTATTTTTTTATAACAACAATTATCATTCCACTATTGGTATGGCACCATTCGAGGCTCTGTACGGGCGACCTTGCAGATCGCCACTTTGCAGGACTGCCCCGAGAGAGACAGCACTCATGGGGGAAGAGATGGTGAAAGATACTACAGAGAAGGTGCAGGTCATCCAGGAGTAGATGAAGACTACACAGAGTTGGAAGAAATCATATCCCGACAGGAGGCGTAGGCCCTTGAAGTTTGAGGAGGGAGACCATGTGTTCCTTTGGGTCTCACCTCAAAGGGGATTGCGGAGATTTGGCTGAAGCGGCAAGCTATCTCCAAGGTTCGTTGACCATTATCAGATTCTAAGTAGAGTTGGTGAGGTGGCATATTTCTTGGCTCTACCTCCTTAGATAGACAAGGTACACAACATCTTCCATGTGTCGCAGCTACAGAGGTACTTGCATGATCCATCACACGTTGTCGACTGGGGCGAGCTGGACATCTATGTTGGGGTGACCTTTGCAGAGTACCCAGTAGAGATCTAGGATATACAGGATATGATCCTTCATGGACACGCTATTTCTTTGGTTCATTTCCAATGGCACCATGGGAATATCCATGAGAGCACATGGGAGAGGGAGGCTCAGATTCGCGTGCAGTACCCACATCTGTTTGAGTAGCACTTGTTTTCGATTTTCGAGGACGTTAAATCCCTAAGGTGGGTGTGATTTAATGTCCCGGATTTTTTCCATGTATTATTTTAATATTATATGGAAATTATTTCGAGACCAGGCTCTGAGATGGCGTGTAGTTTCGAGGCCCGGTGAGCCAGGAACAAATGTTTGAATTTAATTTAATAATTACATTACGTGCGCCTGCGGTTTTCCTAAAAAAGTGGAATAACTCCCGAATAGGTGCTTGGATTAGAAATATGAGGGCACCGTTGCATTCAGAATAGTGTTTTTACCTTAGGCGAGGCATAACTTTGGTCGGCACAGGTCAGTAGTGAAATCTGGTTTTTTGGACATAACCGTAATAAAATATTTAATTAAAATATTTTAGTTAAATCCTTGTTGAAACAAAATCATTTATTCTTTTGAATTGAGATTTCGAAGAGAGGGTTAGGGTTACAATCCCCCTAATTCTGATTTCCTCTATATAATTCTAGGGAAGACCTCCTAAGGCGGTGATGACGTTCTTGATGATTTTCACCAGCGACGACGACACGACAACTGAATCATCGCCTACGAATGTCGCGGATCTAGGTAGGATGTTTAAATTGTGATTTCTTCCCCGTTATTGATTTCCACAAAGAACACGGACTAATCCACGAATATATTAATCATGGATTGATCCTTCTTGCAGGATGGGATATTTTCAGGAATCGTGGGGATTTGATTCTTGAAATTAATTTGGATTTGATTCAACCTTCTGACGGTGTCGATCCAATATCGACACGAACATCGATCGAGGATCGTCCCTCTCGATTGTTTTGTTTTTCTCTCCTTATTCCTACGTTCTCTTCATGTGGGTTCTATATGTTGTTGGAGAGAATCGATCGTTGCGCATTCCTTTGTTGGCTCAACGATCTGAAATCCATGATCCAACACCGAGACAACCTAGCGATGGTGCGACGACAACAGCGGTGAAAAAGTTGGTGTAGTTCGGAAACTTCCATTCTTCGAGCATTTTCATGCGGGCGGATCAGGACGTGCTATCAAGGGTGATCGGAAGACAAAAACCAACAAAATCGGTTTTGTAGGGGCGGGAAGACCCCAAATCTTGTGTTTCGTGATGATTGGACAGTTGGATCAAGATCTGGAGGATCAACCGAGGCGCACGGAGGAAGACAACGCTTCTGTAAATTTCCCGACTACACGACGTGTAGTATGGGCTACACAGCCTATGTTCATCGGAATATTTACCTGCCTTGTACTTCGGGAGTACACAGACAAAGGCAGGGTACACGGCCAAGAACATGTCGTGTATACCCCTCCCCGTCCAGACCCGAACAGATACACAGGATACCCCATGTACTAGTACATGGGCAGGCGACACGGACATGGGCAGAGACTGTGTGCAGGAACATGGCCAACGTACACGGAGTGATCCCCAGGTGCTCAGATGTAGAGTTTGATTCTTCTACACTCCGTGTAGTTGCTCTCTACCCGACAAGCCGAATGACACGGGCCGGTTACACGGGCAGTACCTGGTGTCAAGTAACAGAGTGTGTACTTTTTCTACACACTGTGTAGTTTGGTTTTACTCGGGTAGAAATAATGACACTGGTCGTTTACACGAGTAGTACCCGAGGTCAAGGAACACAGTGTGTAATTTTTCTACACGCCGTGTAGTTTGGTTTTACTCGGCTTGAACGAATGACACGGGCCGTTTACACAGGCAGTAATCGGGGTCAAGGAACATGGCATGTATCCATAATACATGCCATGTAACCTGTCATAAATGACATGAGCCACTTTTCTTCTAGGACTTGTACTAGTTTTCTTAGGGTTTGTACCCTTGTTCCTTTCCCTGAAGGTTCTAGTATCATTTCCTTTACACGGGAGTATGATCCCTTCAGCAAAACATCCTGAATAGTGTTTTTGGAATCCCCTCTGTGAGACTTAGAGCCGAATCCCCTATTCATTCCTGAAACTATAGGTAGAGTTCTTGGTATCGACGTGACCAACTTTACCCTGGCGTTGATCCTCTGCTTAGCGGATTAGATCAGAATGAGTTGTCAGAATCACCCCTTGACTTGGTTGTGATCCTCATCTGAGCATCATGTTCTCAAGGTACTTGTGGAGTGTTTTTTACAGGGATGAGTACTTTGTATCTCTCTCTCCTCAGACCTAAGAATGTGTTCTATTTGTTACATGCTTAGTGGAATCTTTAACCTGGATCTTAGTGGTGTTATTCGTGATAGTTGATCGTGCATGAGTATATCTGGATATTAATGTTATATGTTTGGTAGACATATACTGTGTAAAGCTGACTGTATCTTTCCTTTGTGGTATTTCCATTATTGTATTTCCTTTGTGGTTTTGGGGGATCCTACCGGGTATTGTTATACTCAACCTTGCACAGGATTTGCCCGCACGTGTCGTGTCTTGTGCAGACGGGTGAGCCTTTGACAAGATTCTAGATGGACCAGGACCGGACGGTGCTCAGTGATATCAGGTGGGCCGAGGTGTGTTCTTACGGCTACATATTGTATTCCCAATACCTTTCCGTAAAGGTTGGACTTTGTATTTTTGTGGGCTTGTACTTTTGGCCCAAGGTTTCACACTTGTTGTACTTTACTTTCCCATCGTACTCTGTTGGTTTAGATCTTTAGTGTATGCATGCATTTCCTTTTTTAGTAGTTTTTACTTTTCAGCATTGTGTTCTTTGAGATGTGTGTGTTTGTGTGTACAGGTTTATAGGCAATGACTCCCAAGTTAGTAGGAATCCTACTCTGTGCTAGTCACCAGGACCTGGCCTATTAGAGGCGGGGTTGGGGAGTTGCAGCTCGAGCCCTACTCGGGACGGGTCGTGACATTCCTAATATATTTAAATCTACATTTATGTTTCGTTATATATTGACAGTGGTCACATACATTTGAATAATAAAACCTTGGTTTCGTAAGATCCTTTACAAGAATTTTCTTTTTTAACTTAAATAAATTTTTAAGGTTACGATTTTGCAACCATCTATTCCATATCTAATATTGGTATTCCATTTCACTAAGGAAAGGTATGTCATGGCTCCTACATACTTCTATGTTAGTATTATATAAATTATCATGTTGATTGGCTGAAATAATTTATTCATTCATTAAATTTGGTACTTTATAATTATTTCTAAAATTCCTAAATTAAACTTCATAAAAAACATGATTATTCATTTGAGGTAGTGCTTAAAACATTAAAAAAACATTTGAAAATAATGCTTTTACCAGAAGAACAATTATAATAAAACCAATAATATATCCTTGAGCATTATCTATGAAGGTAGCATTTACACATTTTATTTTGATAATCATTCCTAAAAAAAACTATTAGTCATTATTTTTCGGGAATATGCAATATCCATGATCCAAATTAGATTAAAAAATAGGCTTTGTGAAAACCTAGGGATTGTAATTTATGAAGAGATATTTTTTTCCAATAACCTCCACTTTGACATTTAATTGAAAACGGGTACTTTTTTCAGACAAATAAATGGTTACTGAAAACTATCCTCATATAGGTTATTCCTAATTTAGAATAGGTTCCTAGCAGATACATTTGTTTATACATTTATTAAAGGTTTTCCTTACTAGTTATAATGCTTGAAATATGATTCTATAAAGATTAAATTTCAGATTTTAGTTTTAGAACTAAAACGTTATACTCTTAAGTAGATGTTTTGGAATTTATTTTATGAAAACTAGTTTGAAAAATATCTTTTCTGAAATTAATTTTTCTAAATCATTAGAAATGGTATCTTTGTTATTATATTCTTTATCAATATCATTTGAAAGTTCTGGTATTTCATTTTATAAAATATTTAATCTTGATTTTACCTTATCATGTTTTTTACAAACTTCGCAACATTGATTTTATAATAGTTTTTTAAAAGAGATATACTTTATCATAATGAAGGACTTATATTATCATCAGCAAAATAAGATTCTTTTTTCGATAATTTCAAATTTTTCTCATTATTAGATTCAAGAAAATTTTCACATAAATTAAAGTTTTTATGGTCCTCAATGAATCATACCTTAACTATATGAAGATTATTTTCTTTACGAACTCTTTCAATAAACCTATTGTTCCATTGTAAGGAACTATTATTATTAGAAGAGTTTTATGGGGATTATACTCCAATTTAAATCTGTGAATCATTATCTTTTAGTGATTTCTTTCATTTTTTACTTATAATATTTTTATAATTACTATCAGAATGTATTTATTTTATACCTTTACTTTTTAGCTTTGGGAAATATGCTCTGATGTGTATGGCTTTAATAAGTTCATATCAAGAAACATTATCTCTATTTTGACTTAATTACTTATTAAATTTATTATATCGAAATTGAAAATAATTATTACCAACTACGTTGTTCATCATATGAGAAATATTAGCTAGTTCATTTTCATAATGTTCCAATGAACATTATTCTATTCAGATATCAACATTCTTCTTTCTAAAAGATTTTACAACTTTCTCAATAGACTCAACATTGTGAAGTAAGGAATATGGTGTAGTAAAAACAACATCCCCATTTTTTTGACTTTTCCTTCTCGGAATCTCCTTTTAATCTACTCTCATATTGCATCAAGGTTTAGATAATATCATCAATAGTAATTTTACAATCCTTATTTGTATCAAAATTAGCGGTTATTTTTTAATTAAATTCATTTGGAATGATATCTATTATCATATCCATGAAAATATAATTATTTAATCCTTTCTCACCAACAAATTGTAAACTATTTGTGATAGTCATAAATCAATGAAGAATTTTAGCAACTAATAGTCCTGGAAAAAAATTCTTAATAGATATATCTCACCATAAATATTTGGGTTTTAATAATGAATGATGTTCCTAGGTGAGTAAAGTATATATTTTTCAAAATAATATTTTATTCTTCACAAGATGAATATTTTATATTTATTATTCTTTTTAATAAGCATAGAAAAATATTTCTGACTCTATAATTAACTTTGTATTCCTACTTCTCTTGATTTTTAAAAGTTGTAACAACCTTATCTTGTATTTTCAAGTTTCCAGTCAGAATCAACATATTATTTTACTCATGTGTTCATTTAAAAGGTTATTATTCTATCCCTCCAGTATTCAAATCCAAATTAGTGTTATATTAGTATTGTGATCATCAATAGATCTAATAATAAGTCCTTCCATATTTCAAAAACAGATTGAAAACATTTATTACCACAATACACGTTATTGTAGTAAATTTTTATAAACAAATAGTTTATAACAAAATTTAATAAACATTCAATAGTAAAAGATAAAAAGTTAGAATTTATTTGAGTAGTGGAATCCTACTCTAATTCCAATTATTGTATATCAATATACAATATATTATTATTATATTTTAAAGAATTTATTCTTTATGTCTCAATTATAATTGGTGTGGTTAATTTCAGTTATTAAAAGAGTTTATTTAATAGAATTAAACTAAACCAATTCCCAAACCTTGTTATCTAAAAAGACATCATGTAGACTTGGACCTTAATCTGATAACCCATGTATTGTAATCAATATGATTTTTATGATATCAGAGTAAATGAAATTATAAACTCATAATATATATGTAAATAGATCATATATAAAACTGATATGGAAAAATTATTATGTCTCAGATTCATAGTAGATCGGATTAATAACGTTGATCATGTCTATTTTTTTTAGTTTCATTATGATATAACTTAATCAAACATTCATTGTGGAATATAATACTTATAAGAAACATGTAAAAAATAGAAATAATATAAGAATGACTTATATATTTTTATAATAAATATATATGTTTTTACCTTAAGAGTCGTTTAGGGAATAACCTAAGATAATGATGTCCATTATTTTATATATACAAGAACGTGTGTATTCCCTTGAAAAACAAAGCCCTAGATATGATGATCATAAGTAATCTATCTAACTATCCTCAATAGCCCTTGATCTAATGGATAAGATTCTTTATATTTATATCCCTACAAGACCATGATCATAATCACATATCAGAAACATGATTTACAATGCAATAATATTCTTATGGGGGAAAGCTAACAGTGTAACCCTGACAATACAAAACATAAAATTCTTACATAATACTAAGAACAAGTCATTCATGGTTTGTATTATTTATATATCTCACTCAAATATAATTTGAAAAAATGAATCAGTAGGACCAAACTCTTCAAATGACCATGTAGTTACTGGAATTTCACCAACTCTCATATTTCATTCATAATGGCCATGTTTATTTATGTTTTTCATGACTACATGGACTCTTAACTCTTAAACATCCCATTTCTAACTGATTTTAAAATGTATTATTGATTTACACCATTATAGTGTAAATGATAATCCATTATAATAGGAAGATGTTTCCTATATCCAAAATTTAAAATTTTTCAGTTAGATATACTTTCTTAAAAATTTAATTATAATAATCTCTAACAGTTTGAATCTGATGTTTATCAACTCTAATATCGTTCTTATTATGAATACTTTTTTTATTAATACAAGACAAAAAGTCTTAAAAGTGACCTGATAAAGCTGATTTCGATGATTATTGTATCCATACAAATTATGATAACTTCAATGAAAAATTTAGTTTATAATCACAATTAAATTAAAACTATTAATAATTATGGTAAATGTGTATGTTTTCTATAACAACATACTAAAACAACTTGTACCAAAAAAAGATAGCAATCAAGTATTTAAGAAAGATTTTGTGAATTCTAAATCAAAAAGAATTGAAAACTCCTAAGTGTATCATTTGAATTTGTACTAAATAACATATATATGGATTTTTTTCATATATGAAAATGTATAATTTATAGTATATACACCATATATAATAAACTAGATGCATGTCATTATAATATTCCTCAATGTAAAGAAATTGATAATAAATCTCATAACTCAAACTTTCATTTTGGAAGCACTTGATTTAACCTTATATATATTGGTTTTAAACATGTTTCAAACATATAAAAAACCCATATTAATATTTATGATATCATATATTATTCTTTCATAACATATTATCACCATTTTGTTAATAATCTTCCATTATTTTCATTATTTTTGTGTTAATTACTTTGTTTTTTAAGAATGCTTGTAATTTTTAGTTTTTTGCTCCACTTAATTAGATCATTATTTAATCATCTATAGAATGAAAAACATTATTTAAATATCATATATACTCATCATATATGTGTTTATAGTAATCCATAAAATTTTGGTGAAAGGAAATGAAATACAATATTCTTGGAGATTGTGGGGAATACGTACGGATGAAAATTGTTTATTTTATTTTTATATTGAAAGAATGAAAATTAAATGATATATATATATATATTATCATCAAAATATCATTTTTATGAATTATATATTAAATAATCTAATTAAATTGATCCTTAATGCATTCTGTGTATTGTTTGAAGGATTTACATTGCTTCGTGAGGCGGATGCCCGCGGTACACATGAATAACATTATCGAATTACCATAAAATAGAAATAATGAATGTATGTTTGATATAATATTTCTAGATTTATAATAACATCATATATATCATATATAAACTATAAATATATAATTATTTCCAACCATTAAATGTGGTCACCAAAAAACGAACGACATCAGTTTGAAAGGCTATACTCTGTCGTACACACGAATTATGATTTTATAAACCATTTTATGGAAGTGTGTGAAGTTATAATTCAAAAAATTAACATAAAAAATTTAATTACATTTTATATAATGAGGTTTTTATATAACCATCCTTTTATATTAATTAGTGTAGGTGGGTGAGCAAATAAAATAAAAACGCGATTACGAGAACATTACCTCTTCATTAGGTATCCTCATTTGGTTTTAGCTAATTCCTTCCTAAGATGGATTTCATCATAAGATAAGGATTATACGGTGATATTAAAAAATTTTGGAAATTATTTATTCATGCATAGGGCTATAAAAAATAGTTTTTAGTTGTGATGTATTTAGTAGATGGGGTGGCCTTTCCTGGGTGGGGTGAGTGGTACTCATGTAATTTTTTAAAAGTGTGAATTCTACCAATGTTTTTTCAATGTAAATTTGAATAAATAATGAAAAAATTTATGTAATGTAAAGTAAATTTTATACATTAATCCATACAATTTGGTATCTAATTGTTTCATAATTAAATTACCCTTTAATTTTAAATGTTTTCCCTTAATAAACTCATTTTTTTCATAATCACGGTGATTAATTAAAATTGTTTTCACTAATAAATATGGTAGAAAACTACGTTGACCATATTATAAATTAAAAATTAATAATATTAAAACAATTTAATCCATTTTTATAAATTAATTTCACTTTATTGGATAAAATTATTTTAAACTTAATCCTACGAATGGGGTGAGAAAGCTTGTTTTTAAAGAGAGATTGTTTAAATGCTTATTAGGATTTTATTTCTAAAGAAAACAAAAAATAAATTAAAATAAAATAAATTAGATAAATATATTTATAATTGATCTAATTATACTTTTAATGAAATAAAAAATATTATTTATCATTAAAATTTATTTAGATGAAAAGCCATTTTTCAATTAAAATTCATTATTATTCACTATTCTTCAAAATAATATTTTAGAAAAGTACCAAAAATACACCTTAAGATAATTTTGAAATTAATCTTTCAAAAAAATAACTTTATTTTTTGAAATAATGTTTATAAAATCCTCAATATTTAGTATTAAAACATGTTATCCCATAAAAGGCGGCAAAAATGCCTTTAGAAAAATAAAACATTTTTTATAAAATTAGATTTGTTATAATATTATTCATAGAAAATATATTAAATGATTGTAAAAAATTATTCAATATATAATATATAAATTACATTAATATCATCCATTAATATTAATTACATTAATTTAATAAGATAAAATTTATTTGGTGCATAAAAATAGTTTTTTATAAAAATGTTTTTTCTATATTCAATTGTTTTTTATATTTTTATCTAATAAATTTATAACCAATTAATTCAATAATATATTTTCATACGTTTTTTAATACTATTAATAACCTCTATATTAATTTCTAGGAGATAATTTTCATTCTATAAAATAATTTTAATAGTATTCGGTAAAACTTGGTCATGCATATAACTGAAGCTATCCCTGAAATTTGTTTTCCTATGTAACACAACCTAAATTAGTGTTGCATGAATTATAATATATTTAATTTATTAAATTTATTTTAAATATTAAATATATTGAAAAGTACCATGATATTATATTCTCTTCTTTGGTTGATGATTAATTTCAGTCAGTATATTGAATTAAATATCATTTTTTTAACATTTTGTTGTGCAACAGATGAATATAATTAAATTCACACTTCAATTTGTAAGAACCATTGTAAAATTAAGTATTTATATTTTTACAATATATTTTAGTACTTGGTACACCATATTCCTAAAATGTTTTCATTATTATTATATGATTAGTAATGTTTAATGAGGTTCTTGAAGGATTTTCATTATAAAATCATTCTTTAGAAGGTGAAAATATGAATAATATTATATAACTATTTTATGATAGTTATTATATTATTTTAATAAGAAATAGTAATCATATATATCATATTTGTGATTCTTATAAAATGAAGGATGTCAAAGAAGATTAATAATTTATAGAAATATTCTAGGCTGGAATATCATACATAGAAATGTAATATGCTTTATTTTGGAGAATAATAAGGTATGGGAAAATGACCATTTTATTATTAAACATGATGTTTTAAAACAAATATGATACTATATAAGTAAAAATTTATTAATAGATATATTTTTCCAAATGGTGATGATCCATGAATATTTAGGGATATAATTATGAGAATTACTAATATTTAGGCAATTTTGAAATAATGATTATATCTATTAATCATTGATATTATTACATAATATTCCAAACTATTACTATTAAAAGAAAGGAATGAGTGATTCAATATATCATTATCAAGTAAAGAATCCTTTGTATTTGGGATTTGTGTATTTTATTTTATCCCTTTAACATTGAAAATTATGATGCTCTTGTATATATCTGTGTGCATAGTCTGAATTTCGTTTTTTAATCTTATGATTCTAGGGATATTTATTCATCTAAATATAATCTTAATAATAATTAAATAAAAAATCTATAAGGATTTATTTTTTTAATTATATAGGAATAATTTTTTAAATTGAACTATGTTCTACAAATTATTTATGTGGTGGCACTTCTAACAATATCGGATATTATAAAGTCATCAATAAATTATGTCAAACATCTAGAAATTTTTATATTTCCAAGACTTTCATATCATATATATTTTTTTGAATATATATATTTATTTCTACTAAATTATAATTCAGTGATCATCATGAGAATGAAGTAACTAATTTTCTCTTAAAGAAGGGTAAATACAAAAATGGATGTCAGTTCCATCCACTTTAAATGTCAGATTAAGAAATAAATGTCCTCAAAAGGATAATATTTATTTCAAAATTAATAAAGAATCTATATAACATCTTTGTGAGGATTATAATAAAAATAATACTAAAGAAGACAATTTCATAGAAAATCAAACTGAATATAATAATAAATAAAATTTTAGAGAAGTTAAAGAGACGAAATAACCTTTTTAAGTCCCAAAAAATGAGGTACAATTTATTAAAGTTCATCATGATAATTAATATATGATAAAAAATACCCTTAGATTCAACACAAAAATATCATATTATTATCTCCTTTAATAATTTATAAAAAATATATTTCTCTAATGAATCTTTTATACAAAAAATGAATATTTATTTTTGGATAAAGAAGAGTAATATCCTCATTATTTCCTTGAGTTATCCACAAAATTTATGATAAACTCTTAGAATGAAAAAATATATCCATTTTCAGTTATAGTTAATAATTATCTAAAATGATAGAGGAAGTGAGAAGTATGTATCTAAATCAACATGATAATGACAACATGTCCCAAATTATGGGATGATCATTTATAAAAATAATTCAATTTTCCAGAAAAAACTAACGATGGAATATATCTAAAACTACGCAAATATTTCAAGAATATTTTAAAAATAAGAATTTAATATTCAATTAAGTTTTTGGAATATTGTTTCACTTCAATCAATATGGTTTCCCTGATAATGGGAATCTTATATTCAAGTTTGTAGCTAATTAGTCGCAGAATTGAGGATATATAATTTATGGAATTAGCCTTACACATTATATAATCATGATTTTTATCATGAATTTACTTTCTTTCACATTGAGAATCTTTTTAGGTTTAGAGTTTTATAGAATTATGCCATAACTATTACATATCAAATATTAAAAAGTGGAATCTTATACGCTATCAATTTTTTTCAAAACAATTAATATTTCAAAATAAAACAATCATTATTTTCATGATATAAATCTTCTTAAATTATAGGTTTATCTTACCCTTCGAAATACCATGTGAAAAAACATTTCAAAATCATGGGATGAGCTTCAAAATCTCACTAAGGGATAAAAACCCGAAGAAACAATTAGTACATTAATGCATAAAAATAATGGAATCATACTTTTCAATCATAAAACATAATATCTTTAATATACCTCTATAAATCATAAGATTTATCGACAACACATAGACCTCCTAAATCATAAAGGGAACTTGTGGCATATAAAAAAACATACATTATATATTTCATAGCTACATTGAGAGTTACATTTGGAACACCGATCAAATTATATTTCCTAAATCTATTATGAGATACTTTGACATTTACCTCTGTCGTGTTAACCAATGCATTGGGGAACTATCTCGGTCTCACCTACCTTGGATTATCATAGAACCTCCCATATACATAAACAATTCCCAAGAACTATAACTTAATCATAACACAGCAAAAATGCATAAATTAAAGATAACATTTCCACATTGAAAAAAATATATCATTTCAAGACATTGAAATAATAAATTCATTCTAAAAACCATTTTCAGTACAAAAATACATAGAAACTGTTTTTGGTTTTAATTTTCCTTTTATAAACTTTACATATTTTTTAAGAATCCAAATATCAAATAATGCTCATGGTGACGAAAAGGTCGTTGTCGCCGTGTATGTTAAAAATAAACATTCCTTTATTTGTTTAGTAAAAAGATTCATAGAAAAATGATCATTTTGAAAATCATATAATTAAATTAAAATAATATGGTTATAATAATACACTATATAATCTAAGGTGTTGTATAACATCATATCATGCCTCAATGAATAGAGATTTAGACGAAGTCCCTTTCATAGATCGTATCATTAGAATAAGGATAAATTAATGACATAATTGTGTGTTAAAAATATAAATACACCCAATATAAGTGGATATTAAGTGTAAATTAATCATAGGTCATTCACATATATTTTTTGAAAAATAAAACCAAGGATATGGATATTTTACTAAATGAAATGAGATTGAGTTAATATTTCCCTTAAAAAGATCATTTTTTTAAAATATAGATTAATAATATGTATTCAATATAAATACACATAAATAAAGTATAAATACTAGACATGATATCAAAATTTTATTCTCACATAATCATATAAATAAGTAATCAATAAGTATAAGATCAACTCAAAGAATGGAAATTGGATTAAGAAGTTCCCTTACCTTTAATCTGACATGTCTTGTTCCTTCTGATATCTCCCTAAATAATAAACCTGAGTTAATTGTTACCTCATTCATGAAATTATCATGTTTATTATACCTTTTATATCAATTACTACTTCATTATTGCAATCATATAATTATTCATGTTCATAACATTCATTTTGTTGATATTCGATTCATGAGCTGAAACAATACATATAAGTACAAATTTCCCATGTTATAAAAGTCCATTATCTCAAGAATTGTATTCATTATTTAAATTTTATATATATATATATATATATATATAATATTCAGTAACTTTTGGATATAATAAATGAAAGGAACCATTCATGGAGACGATAGGCCATACGTACGCTTGAACGCTACATTCATTTATTTGTCATATTATCGAAATAAAAACAAAATGATGCATAGGTATATTACTATTGTAGTATAATATAATATTTTATATATGTTACATATGTTCATTAATTCCTTCCAATATATGTTCCATTTATGGCATGAATGAGTCGTATCACTTTGAGTGGGTGGTAGTCTGCACTTCCCCAAATGTAATTATTCCATTTACACATTATAGAAAGCATAAAGGTATGTTGTAAATTAAAATAAATAAGAATAGTGATAATATAAATAAAATATATCTCATATATAAATATAGTACAATAATAATGGCCATCATGAGAGGTGGTAGGGAATAATTGAATGTTCATCGTTTCGTGATAAAGTAGTTCACCATACACTGAAACAATATATTCGTATACATTAGATGGAGGAGTGTCTAAGTGTATTTCGAATAATTATCATAAGAAATAATATTATTTTCAGGATAATTTTTTTTCTTATTTTATCAAATAAAAAAAATATAATAGGTAGTGAAGAGGTAAAATGATGGAAAAGTCCTTTATGAAAGACGCTTCCTCTAAAACGTGTAACTCTTTATGATTAGATCCCACAAGGATTATTATATTTCATTATGCCAAAATTAAGTATTCTATGTGTAATGGAGGGATATTGGGAGCTTATTTGGGTAGAATTCGGACGATCCAAGGGGCATGAAAGGTTTGATTACCTGGGTAGAGGTGGTGGCCTTTTATAAGAGGGAGTAGGGGCACTTCAGGATGGTCTATAAATATTATTTAATTATTAATTTATTTTCTGTTTCAGATTTCCCAAAATACATTTATTTCAAAGATATGATTATTTTGGGTTGAAAAATTCTCATCCAATATGTTTTTACAGGTTTATGTCCCAAAATTAACCTTATCTACTAAAATTAACCCTTTGTTAAAAACAGTAACTCTTATAATATCTTCTTCCATTTTCATAATATATGGAAACTATATTTACTATATAATGCCAAAGAAAACATAATTAGAAAATTAATGAAATTTGTAACATTATATAAGTCATATAGACTAATATTTTATTTTTACGACAATTATATCATTTAAAAAAATATTATTTTTTTGAAAACTCATTTTTTGTCATTTTTGACACTAAAAAATTAATTAACTTTTGATAATGTCAAAAAAAATGATTCCATCGAACCAATGGAATTAATGAAAATATAACATGTCAAAATCACCCAAAAAAATCATTGATGTTATCCAAATAATCAACATATTTTTATTTTAATATTTATAATATCATTTATTTGAATCTTTTATTAATGAACTAATCATTGTATCATCATTTCTTCAATATTAAATTTATATATATTATGTCTAAAAAATATAAATAAAATTTCATGATTTGGGAAATAATTTTATAATTCTAATGAATATTTATAGTCAAACAGAACACTTTTAAAACCCCATATTAAAATTGTTTTTTGTAAAATATTCATTTTTTGTTATATTTCTCTTTACAATAAATTAATTCTTATGAAATGTCATTTTCACACCCGAGTGGCTCCATGGGTTCCCAAAATCAACCAAAGGTAGTAAATGGTTATAAATATCTAATATAATAGAATTACTTCATGGGTTAGTGCATATTTATAATATAATAATATTATTTTTACCCTAATTTATTTTATTTACCCTTTAACCATGGTAAATAAATAAATTACAGAAGTTAATATTTATCATATCCAAAAATTAAAATGTCTTATTCACATAATTTTGACCTTATAATTCAAAACATGGAATCAAATTTTTTAAATTCATAACATTTAATTTTCTAGATATTTATTTTAAATTAATTCCTATGGTCAAAAAAGTTGGTTTTTTAAGAAGTAAAATAAATCAAAAGATTAACATATGTTTATCTCTAATTAAAATATAGAATTATATAAAAGGACCATAATTTGATTGAATTATAGAAACATGTTCAATTTAAAGTTTATGCCCAATTAAAAGGAGAATCTAACTATATAAATAAATTAGACGAAAAGGTAGTTTTGACTTAAAATACTGTATTTTTCACTATTCATTATAAATAAACTTTTTTATAAAATTAATAAAAAATTATCCAAAGAGAATTTTGATGTAACTATTCTATAGAAGATGTTTATTTTGTAAAATAAAATATATAATAATGACAAACAATTTTTTAATAGTAGATCACTATCAAAAGATGTTAAACCATCCTTTTAAAAATATTTGCAAATTTTAGGATTAAAATTGGATTGATTCTCATTTTTATTCTATCATATTCATTAGATAATTGTAAATATATTTAAAAAATATGTAAAATCATAATATATTTAATTATATTCATTACCTCCAATAAAACAGCATGTTGTTAACTTCCATTTAAAATAATATTATTATTTTTTAGTATAACTGAACATTGTGTGCAACGTATGATTTCCGAAAAAACTGTTGTTGTGTGTCAAGTCTTCTTTCAGAAAAAGCATTTCAGTTAAATAAAATTAATATATTATTGATAAATATTAATATTAATGAATAATTATTATTCTATAAATACCTAGGTTGTGACATCATTACCCCCTCTTGGGAATTATGTCCTCACAATTCAATACGCTTATCAGATAAGTGGGATTATTCATCCCTCGTATAATTTTTAGATTCCCATGTTTCCTCTCCAACCATATGGTTTTCCATAAAACATTTAACTGATGAATTACATTATTCTTTTACACTTTCCCTCTATGGTAAAGAATCGTGATTGGATGTTCCTCATAAGAAAGATTCTATTCCAAGTGAACTACCCCTGGACTGAAAACATGACATGGATCTGGTATATACCTTTGTAACATTGAAATATGAAAACAATTATCTACCGGGGATAATAACAGAGGTAAAGCCACTCTATAGGCAACTGATCAATCATTCATCTATATTTCAAAGGGTCTAATAAACCTCAGACTTAGCTTTCCATTTGTACCAAAACGCTTCACACATTTCGATGGGAAAACTTTGAGAAAGATGTGATCACCTACATTGAAATAAAGACCATTCTCATTTTATCTTCATAAATTTTCTTCTTTATTGGTGATTTTCGCATTTTCATCTGAATCAACTAAACCTTTTCATCCATCTCTTCGACCAATTCGGGTCCCTTGAATGTTGTTTAACCGACTGCATCCTAAAAAGATGGAGTTCGACACCTCCTTCCATATAATGTTTGAAATGGTGCCATCTGTATACTGCAATGATGTTTTTATCATAAGAAAACTCATATGATGAAATTTGTTGGTCCAAAATTCCCTGGTAATCTATTTACTAATCATGTAGTATATCTTTTAATGTCTTAATAGTATGTTCTATCTTCTGATCAGATTTCTGATGAAACTTTGTATTAAAATATAATTCAATAATCAATGACTTATGAAGGCCATTACAAAAGTTAGAAGTGAACACGATATCACTATAAGATAAAATAGAGATGGTAACTCCATATAAAATGAATATATCTTTAATATAGAATCTAGAATGTTGATCTAGATATATAGTCTCTCATGTAAGAATAAAATGAGAATATTTATGTAATTGATCAACAATAACCCTGATTTCATTGGGATCTCAAGATGTATTTGGTAGTCCCACTAAAAAATACTTGGATATATTTTTCCATTTCCACTCTGGATCTAGCACAGGATGAAGAATCCCTTTCTGTAATTGCTTCTCTTCTTTAACCAACATACAGATCAAACATCACTATGAAAATTTGGCAGTATCTCTTTTCATTCCATCCTACAAGTAATAATCCCGAAGATCTTGGTACATCATTGTTCTATCAGGATGAACATAAAATGAAATAATTTGAGCTTCATATAATACATATTTCTTCAACTGTAAATCACAAGACATACATATTCTATTTCCAAAACTCATAACAGAATCTTTATCAATGCTATATTCAGTTAATATCTCCTTCTGAACAAATTCAACCTTTTTCTGCATCTCATTGTCTTCTTACAACGCTTATTGAATTCTATCTAATAGAGATGATTTCACTGCCACCTAAAAAAATATAGTAATTACCTACAATAAATACTTCAAATAAAAATTTCATCAAATAAAAATCCAAAGTATCTCAGTCCAAACATATCATGGTTAATATAGCATTACTCTTTTGACTAGAAGCATCAGTCACTTTATTTTCCTTTGTTGGATGTTAATGAATCATGCAATAAAATTCCTTGATTAATTCCAGCCATCTCCTTTGCCTCATTTTAAACATTTTCTGTTTGAATATATACTTAAAACATTTGTGATAAGTATATATTTCACACTTCATTACATATAAATGACGCCTCTAAATTTTCAAATACAAAACAACAACAGATAATTCCATATCATGTGTAGGGAAATTTAACTCATTAATTTCCATCAGACATGAATCATAAGTATTTACCTGATCATTCTACAATAGGACACAACCAAGTCCACTCAATAAAGTGTCACTATAGATAAAAAACAAACCACATTGAAAGGTAGTTCCAAAATTATAGTATTCACAAATCATCATTTCAATTCATGGAGACATTGATCAGAATATTTTTCCTAGATGAACTTTACCCCATTTGATGTAAAAAAGTCAATAGACTATATAACCATGAAAATAATTCAATAAACATCTGTTAATTACATGATAAACCAGAAAATTAAAAATTTCATTAATACTTGGGGGTATTGGCCATTATTTAATGGATTTTCTAGAGGACGAACATTTATTCTATATTAAGAAATAATTTTACCAAGGATAGAATATTTTTGGTAACCAAAATACACACTTGCTGAGATTTCCATTATGTTTCTTTTCATTTAAGGTTTACAAGACAACCCTTAAATGAAATTCATGCTCCTCTTTACTTTTAGAATATTAAAAAATATCCTCAATAAACACAACAAAAAATTTATCTAAGAAGTCATGAAAAATTAAATTAATAATATTCATGAATACAACAAGTTCATTGTTAACCCAAAAGTCATAACTAAAATTTCAAAATGGTCATATCTAGAATGAAATGAGTTCTGGAGAATGCCTTCATTATTAACAATAAAATTACGATACCCCGACTTCAATCCAATCTTCAAAATAGACAAACCTCCCTGGAAAAGATCAAAAAAATCATCTATATGAGGAAAATGATATTTTTCATAAAAACTATGTAAATCAGGGCTCTATAATAAATGAAAATTCTCATTTAAACATCATTCTTTTCAATAAAAAAGACACAAGTACCCCATGGTGATATTTTAGGATGAATGAAACCATTATCAAATAACTCCTTCAATTGCTTATTCAACACTAAATGATCAATTTGATCCATTCTACAAGTTGGTTTTGAAATTGGTTTATCATTAATTACTAATTCAACTATAAATTTAACATCCCAATTAGGTATTATAATTGGAAACTCATCTAGAAAAATTTCATGATTCTCATTTACCACTGGAAAAACATTTATCTGAATAGTTATTTTGTTTTAAACCATATTTTGAAGTTGACATTCATTTCCATATTTTATTATTTTATCAGCTTGCTGATATGTTATGAAATAACTATTCATTATTATACAAAAAATGAAATTATTTATGAAAAGAAAACACATTAAAATTGCAGTCATTTATAGAATGATAAAAAAACATCTAATTCCTAGCAAAAATAACATCAAACTCTACTACTGACAAAACAATAATGTTTTCATGTAGATTCCATCCACACACAAGGAAAAAATGGTTCTTTTAAAAAAAAATTGCTCAACATTTCTTATAGGTATTTTTAATAGAAGTTCATGGTTCATATATTGAGATGGAATTGAAAATTTACTTGAAAATTTCTCAGAAAGGAAATAACTTGTAGACCTAGAATCAAACAACACATTGGAATAATATGAATAAACAACCAATGTAATTGATACAACTTAATTTGATTGAAAACAATCTACATAAGTAGTTATGAAGGATTTCACCACCACTTTCTGCTTGTAGATTGGCTGATTTTCATCATTTGAGTTCTTCTTCCGACACTCATTTGAATAATTCCCTACTTCATTGCACTTCAATCATTTTACTAACTGTAAATTATATTTTTCCATACCACCACCATGAACTTATTTTAGTGTAATTATGAGACTTTTTTCTTATTTAACCTCATCAGAATCACATTACAGAATTCAAAATGCATTCCTGAGTGTGCTTTTTACCACAATATTCAGAAAGTGTAAACGTAAGTTTTTTACCATCAGACTTTTTTGAAGAGTTCATCCATATCATCTGCCACCTCAACCTCTTAATTGTAATTATTTAAAGAACAGTTGATCATCACCAAACTTTGTTTCCTTATTATCTACACATTGACCATGTTTTTCATAACTTTTGGACTCGGGAAAAGAAAAATCCCATTTATACTTTTGCTGTAATCTGGAGAAAAAACTAATGGTTTTACAATCAATATCCAGTATAAGATTTGGAGCATACCTTTCCAGTTGAGTGAATTTTTCTTTCTAGGTATCCATTAAGACATCATCATTCCTTAATTCTTGCAATTGTTTTCCATTATATGTGGAACAAACATAGGAAAATATTTCTCAAGAGGCATACCTTGAATTCATACCAATCAAGAGAATCCATCACATCACTATACTTATATTTTTAACCATCATCCACCACTGTACATCTTCACCTTCAAAATAGAAAAGAGATAGACTAACTATTGATGTTATGACCACCCCATGACATCAAAAATCTTTTCAAGACCTTTATTCCACCCCTCAACTAGAACATGGTCAGATAATCCTCTGAATGATGGGGGTTGTTCCATCATGAAATGCTCCTCAACTGACATATTCCTTTTTGGTTGATCTGGATGATCTCATGCATGTATACCACAACCATTTATAGATTCTATCAATTTTTCCATCAATTCCACAAACATTTTAGTTCCAATTCTGACCATTTGTGGATGTTGATTGGGTATGTTGTTTTCCTCTTGATTTCGTCCCCACATAGAAGCCTTATTTCCAATGCATAAAACCATTATAAATCATGGTATTTATTAGATGAATCAAGATAAAAATTTTCAAATGGTATATCATTTAAATCTGACCATAATGTAAAAAAAATTTATGGATATTAATTTAACAGTATTCTATCTCCTAAAGTTGTCTAAATGAAACTCTAATTCCAAATATAAGGCCCCAACCTTAAAAATTACATAATATTTATTTTTGATACCACCACCACCCCTAGGAGGTCCGCTCTAGGATCAGGGTGTTGGGGATAGGGATGAGGGAAGCTAAAAGTAGTCAATGCTTATAAACTAGAGGCTCTCATGATGATAAGAGGTATAATATGTGTCCTTGATACAATATCTATATTATATATTTATGCAGTTTTGATTCATATCTATCATTCCACTTCTCTGGTTCTGGACATATAGATTCCAGTATATCCTTTTGCTCAAACATTGTATATAGAGACTCTTATGGGAGAAGACTAAGAAATCACACCCTCTTATTGATGGTGTGACCTAAATTTGGGTGGAAAAGTTTTCTTTTACGATTTATTTGTAGAGTCAATGAGGACTTAGGATTTCATATTACGTGTGGACTGGTTACCCAAAGTTTATTCCTTGATAGATTGTTCCTGGAATAAGAGATAGTGTGTTTGTATTTATGTGATATAGTTTTCCATCTTGTGATAAAATGAAACCCAGTCTATGCAAGATGGACTCATACATAAGAAGGTGAGAATAATTACATAGACTTATGCTACATTGACCCTTAGTGTAGTAGACACTATGAGTTTTTAGTTTCTTATAATGATGGAAGAGTACTAATACTTCTTTCCTAAGGATTTCCTAAGATTATATCCCCCTTAAGAGATAAACGTATTCATTTCTATACACTATGGGGTGGCCCTCGTATGTTTTCCAATATATCATATCGATCTCACAGACTATCATGATATTATGGTGAATTTGGATGATTTTTAGATGGAGGTCTCTGTTAGGCCTAGTATATCATAATGTGAAACCCCATTGGGGTTTACCAAGTAGGGGAATTGAAGATTGATGTTGTGTGTGGATTAACATTGCATAAACCTGGTGACCATAATGAAAAAGTGTCCACAATCAAGGATAGATGACCTCTTCATTTTGTTTAAAGGCGCAAAACTATTCTCTAATATTGACCTCAGATCAGGTTATTTCCTGCTACGAGTACGAGATAGGGATATACCATAGATGGAATTTGATGTTTTTATAGTCACAATGAGTACTTGGTGATGTCATTTGGCATGATGGATACCCCTTTAGTGTTCATGGGAGTCGGGAATAAGATCATTCATTCTTATTTAAACTGATATATGTTATTATTCATTGATGATATCCTAGTGTACTCAGGGTATAAGGAGGGGCAGGTGAGAAAATAGACCATAGTTGGATATGTCCTAAGAAAGAGTCATCTTTACTGGAATCTATCAAAGTACCATTTCCAGATTTCAGTGGAATAATTTATTGGACATTTTATCTCATTAGATGATGTAGTAGTGGACCTAGAGTTGTTCGAGGCAGTGTAATCTTGGTATCCTCCCAAGATAATGATGGAGTTTCAGAACATCCTTGGGTTGGTAGGATATTATTAATTATTTGTACCCAATTTTAGTAGCATATTAGCTCCCTTTCCATCTTTCACCCAAAACGAGTACATTTTTATATTGATAGAGAGGTTCTATGAGGCTTTCCAAGAGTTAAGGTTGAGCTTAATGAGTGATCCCATATTTAGATTTCTAGTGGTGGGTGTCAAGTACGTAGTGTTCTAAGAAACATAAAGGGACCAGATAGGTTTTGCTAAAATAAGTACGAAGGTGGTTATTTCTTATTCATCACATCATTTTTTTAAACATGAGAATAAATATGTTTCCCGCGATCATGATATATCTGGGATATCATTTTCACTAATGATATGGAGACACTATATTAAGGCTGAGAAATTTACTGTATATTATGATCGTAAAATTCCGTTGTATATCTTCATATTAAATAATCTTAAATTGAGACAAAAGATATTGATATTATTGCTCTAATATTATAAACTACAGAGTTTATATAGTATATGGAAGTAGATTCTCTTCGCAGGATATCTTGTTTGTATCTATTAAGTGAGGACACAGAGCAGTTTGACTAGTTAATGTCTTACTTTGCAGATGGGGATAGAGCATATCGCCTCTCATGGATGTTTGTGACCCATAATCAATTAGAATGAGTCTGGGAGGCTTATCCTATGAATACAAATTGTAATACCCTACATACTCATATATCCACTAGACATGATCCCGATGGATTTTCTGAAGGTGGTGAGTGTTTCATTATTTTAGTAGTTTCGATTAATTTACCAGTAGCATGGAGAGACAATGTGATGGGGTTGTTTTACACTTCACTCTTATCAATACGTCCAGGTGTGGTGGATTCTTACTAAGACCTTTAGTGGTATTTCATGTGGCTAATGATAAAGAAGGGAGTTGTAGATTTTGTCTCTTGATGCCTTATTTTTTAGTAGGAAATGGAGTATCACAAGTTTATTATTGGTTTACGTCAACCAATTATGGTTCTAGAGTATAAGTGGGCTAGGATATCAATGGAATTCATGATTGGGCTACCACATATTCCCACATGACACCAACCAGCCAATTTTTATTTTCATAAAGCCACTTTCAAGGGAAGAGTGGAACCCTCACAGTCAAAATTACAGCGTGTAAATGATCACAGATTCAAAATTCAAAAACCAAAAGTAAATTCACAGACCAAAAGCAGATTCGATGTTAGAGCATTCATAGCTGTAATGTTGTATCAACGACCAACACTACAAATAACTTGATCCGCAGAAGAAACCCTGAATTGAGGTTTGAAAAGTCGATTCCACTATGCCATCGGCATCATCACCGCCATCAACACCTCATCGTAGTTATCGTATCGTCACCACTATCCATGACAAAAGATGTTGACATTGCCTTCAGTTGAGATGAACCAACCTATCATCAGACCCCAACCCCATTTTTGAACAAACA
This sequence comes from Viscum album, assembly GCA_963277665.1. Lineage (NCBI taxonomy): Eukaryota > Viridiplantae > Streptophyta > Magnoliopsida > Santalales > Viscaceae > Viscum > Viscum album. The sequence continues at coordinate 1,440,634,770 of OY728145.1, read as the reverse complement.
CTAAAGTCGTCACTGGCAACAAATCGAGAAGGAATAACATCCAAACATTCCAGGATCACCCAAACAAAAACAACTGAACCAGAAATCTACAAGAAGGATTTCCACTGAGGTCCCAAAGGGGGATAATCCATGCCAGACGCACCTCCTGGAAACCATCATTCGGCAAAAAACACATCCCAAAAACCCATTAAATACTACCACGCCAGACCACCTTTGAAAGGAGTGATATACCAGGATGTTAGAGCAGAGTTGGCAGACGAAGGCCACGGTAGAGTCGACACATTCATAGATCTTCATCCCTTTCTTCGGTGACCCCATAAGAGTCAAAATGAGAAATCAAAATAAAACTAAAGAATGTCCTCAGAATGAAACTCCACACAAAGCGCATCAAAATTGTAAGAAAAGAAGTAGCCACTGCCAAAGGGAAAAAGTATAGGACTGCCGCCAGTCCCCCTCCAACACTATCCCAAGATTCCCTAAAACCCTCATCGAACCCAACCAAAATGAGGTTTTGTGCGATGGGTTATCCATCAAGGGTAGTGGAGAGGAATGGCACCATACGCCACCACAGACACCGACCCAAACCTCTTAAAGAACCAGCACCATGACCCGGGTATGGAGGACCAAAGCACAGGGGTAGACAAAAAGAGGGGTAGTTAGAGGCGAATGGTACCCACACTAGAGAGCGACATCATTCTAGAAGGGGGAAGGAGAAATAGAGACAAGAAATAGAAAATGAATCCATGAAAATCAAGGAATCATCGCATCTGGAATGATGTCTCTCTATACTTGACGAGTTAACCTTGTTAGTTTCTTTTGATGGGCTTGTATATGGACCTTTTCTTTAGTATTAATTATCATAATCTAATGATGGGATTATAGTTGTATGCATGCATGGTTATTTTTTGTTTTATATTCCATCATTTCATGGTCTTTGGAATGTGTGCACATATACAGTTAAATTAGGCTAAGGCTCCCCATGTGTATGATATTTCTACTTGGTGACGGTCGGCATCCCCTAGCATATTAGTGGTGGGTTTTGTGCAGTTATGGAAGGGGTCCTTTTGGGATGAGTCATGACATAACGGAATGGTGATATATTGATTAACAGAATATGACCATTATTATTTTCATGGTGTTGTGAAAATGTTTTTTTATTTTTGGATAAATAGATGATTGATGTGAATTAATAAAATTGGATAGTAATCATAAACATATAATTGGTTTATTATTTGAGGATAAAGTGTTTCATATAATCATTGATGGAGTTTAAATAATTATTGTAATTATAGAATAAATTCAATAATCTGTGGTTTTATAAAAGGAATGAGGATGTATGTATTTTTCCTTATGGTTTTCTGTAATTCTAGTTATTACCATGATTCAAAAAAAATACATGACTATGGTATTCACTTATAATGTATGTAATAATAATGATATACGTTAGTATATTTTCGGGAACTATTTTTAAGTAGATTTAGAAAAATTTATTGTCCTTCTTTATAAGTTTTAAATTTTCAATGGGTTACTAGGTAAACAATTTATATAATGGATTGATATCAATTTTGGATGAGGTTTTTGAAATTAATGTCTTATTTCAATATTTGAATATATTTTCATAATATTTGTTGAAAATTTTGTATTGGTAATAACTAGAGATAAATGGAATAACTAATCTTTGTTTATGGATCTTATTTTTGGCCCCAGTCATTAAATAAATCATCTCTTAGAGTGAGTTATGATGTGTAAATTTATCATGTCCCAACCAAAGAATGATATTGTTATTTTGTAATGGATTGAAATATTTTAAGTATACCTTCTCATGAAAATTTCCCAACATTAAGAAAAAATAATAATATAGAAGTTTTTCATATTATCAATATTTTTAAAATATTAATGACCTTTTTAACACCACTTTGGTTTATGGGTTTTTTGTCATTAATTTTTTATTGACTATGTTATTTATCACTCTCCATTAGTATGAGTGTGTCGGTGGTCTCTTATATGTAAGTGTTTTTCATATCTGACTATGTTCTTGTATTTGGAAATATAGTATGTGTTATTATAGATAATATTCTCACATATCTTCTTCTACTTTCAATTGGATACTTGATTAATCCATTTTACATTATGGGTTTCCCACAATGGTATCATCAAATTATAAACCCTTCCATACCGATAAAAAGATGAAATTTCAAGAATTTACATTATTTAAGGGGGTATAATGTAACACCTATAGATTTTGTTAAATATTTATTTGAAGTAAATTTAATATTTTAAAGATTTTTTTTACACGCGATACTAATGTTAGCATGATTTTGTGAAACAATATGTTTATCTTATCTTATATGAAACATTGAGAGTTTCTGGAGTTACACACTAAACCAGGTGTATCATTCATAACACATAGCACCGAGTGTAAATGAAACATGAAATGCTATTAAAACATTATTATTTAATCTGATTGATATCACTTAGTAGTTGTAATGATATGTATTAATGGTAATAAATAAATTATGAATTATATGTTTTAAGTGTTTATATATAAATAATTCGTTGGAAAACAATTAATTATAAATGGAAATAAAAACCATTCAAAAAAATGAAATCTCTTTCTCAAAAATTATTTTTTGAGAACCAAAGTGTTTTAGGTCAATACTTTACACAAATCAATTTTTGGTGAATGAATTTAATAAAAATATATATTTTTCATATTAAATAAAATTTTATATGATAACATTATATGTTTTCTACAAAATAGATTATAATAATTCTAAATAATGCATAACACAATATTTTTCTAAAAAACACCTTTTTGGATTTTTAAAATGTTATTTTAGGACTAATTTTAATATTTTTGAATATTTATTTTTTAAAATCCAATTAATTTTTTAAATATTAATCTAACAATTATATTAGGGTAAATTATTGAAATTTTTTTGAAAAGATAAATATTTCTTTGAATAGTGAAAATTAATTGTTTTTATTTAGAATTGTAATTTCATTAATTGTTTTTAAAAACATAAAAAAAAATTAATATGTTATTAAATTAATAATTAGTTTATTTATATATATTTATTTATTTATAATTCAGTTCATTTGAATAATTTGTATTTTTATTTATGATTATATTTTTCTTAAATTTTTTGAATAACATCTCTTTGAAAACCAATTTCTCACCGCATCTGTAAGAATAATTATAAAGAAAATTTTTTCAACTATGTGAATATAATTTTAAAAAAATGATTTAATAATTTTAATAATCATAATTAATTTTATCTAAAATGTTCAACAATATTTTTTCTCAATAAGAAATATCCCAAATAGTAAAAAAAATAATTATTGTAGTTAAGTTAAAATGGGTTTATTGAGTGTTAAATTCCAAAAATAAGTTTTAAAATTATAAGAATACATGTAATATTAGTATTGGATGATCATATTTCAATATTATATTTCATATGATCAATTATATGTTCATTTAAAAGCTATTTTTCTTATTAATTTCTTTTTTATTTTCGATTCATTTGGGAAATATTTAAGTAGATTCCAAGCGGGTGCCTTTCCCCACATATAAAAGGACACCAAATCCCTTAGCCTCATCACACCTATCATGAAATATTGTTTTTAAAATTACTAAAAAATTACCTCCTAAACATCTTTAGCCATGGTCTGGAGATTTTGATCCTCCCAAAAAACCAACATTATGTTCCTCAATAAGAGATTCAATGAAAGTTCTTCTAAAAGAATGTAATTGTCGTCACTAAGCTCCTTATTTTTATTTATTATTTTTCAACGATAAATTATATCATAAAAATTAAAATAAAATAACACCATTATATATTATATATTATGATATTATTATTTTATTTTAATAGCCAATATTCATACCAACTTCTATTAAATGGAAAACACAATCGGCAATCGTGCATCTTTTTGAACTACCGCCTTGCGAACCGATGTAGTTTGTCTTCCAAAACCACCTTTCATGGATAGACATAATGATTGATTTAACATATTTATATTATATTTATAAAATTAATATAATTTTTTAATTATTATAACCCATATACCTTATTAATTTCTTTTCTTTGTGTGGAATGATACAATAACTCATGTGTGTGGCGGAGAACTTCCTCACACATTGATGTGATTTATTTTAGCTTATGGTTTTCATTAAAGGAATAAGTTTAAATATAAGGAATATAAATTTTATATTTTATGTTATATTCATTCTATAATTTTAATATGTTATTTTTCATTCATTATTTAAATCCGTCGATAAAATTTAAATTTTTTTCATCCATATGTACGGCATACCATCTTCCGGAATGGTTTATTACATTTTCTATAACTAACTCTTATGGATTAAAATAAAAAATATATGCATAATATATCAGTAATAAATATGATATTTATATTGTGTTTAAAATTTTGTGAATGATTAAACCATGATAATTTATAGAGGATCAAAAACAAAAAATCCAAATCTACTAGAAAAACAATGGAGTTATTGCCAAAAACAAGGCTTTAATAGGGAATTGATAGTAAACGAGCAATAAAATTTTAGAAGTAAGTAATATGAGGTATTATATATATATATATATAGTTCTATAATATATTTATAATAAAATTATATTCATTATAGAGATGGTTTGAATGAATAAAATGGACGTCAAGCCCTCAAGGTAATGAAATTTCATCTCAAACACTCTTCGTTGGGACATATGTCACATTATGCCACCATATTCATCAATAAAGAGAATATACTACCCAATTTATAAGTAATATCATGAAACTCATTAGTTTCTGGATATTTTATGTTTTATTTAATTTTATTCTTCCATGGAGATTACTATTCAATGTTATTAATGTGGGTATAGTTTTTTGTTATAATCTCATTGTTCATCAAGACTGTATTTGATTGTGTATCCAATGATAAAATATTATGATCCACATTTAATAAACTCATTATTTTTATTCTCCTATGGTTATGATGATACATGGTTTCCATACAATTTATTTTATTTATATACTCAATATTTAAGAAGAATGTTTTTAATAAAATTTTCATTATTTTTTATTCAATAAAAACCAAATTTTTCCTTAAACCTTGTTATCTAAAAATAATAAATTTTTTGAATTCATTAAATGATTTACTAAAAACATTTTAACACATATATTACATTTTAAAAACATTAATTTAAAATTATGTTTTTCAAAAAAAAAATCTTTGGATTTTAACTAAAAATTGAATGTAATTTTTATATTAATGTGTACATGATGAATAGAATTTCCACCATTGTGGTCATTATTCTATTTGAAGTTTCAATTGTATTTTTTCATGTTCATTTTCAATGAAATATATTTTCAATTTTTTTAATATTTAAAAAAGTGTTTTTCAAAATGGTAATTATACTTTCCAAAAATAAATGTTTTCAATTTTTTTAATGATTAAAATATAATATTCAATGTTTATTTTCAATGAAAATGAATTTAATTTTTTTTTAATTTTTGGTTTTAAAAATAGATTTTCAAAGAGAATTTAATTTCCACATTAAATGTTTCACGTTTCTTTTCAAAATCATTTTTCATATATGATATCATCCTTGTATGATAATTTTTCATTACTAGGAATATTATCATAAAGATTAATTCTTATTATTTCACTGAATGACGTATTTTTTTTATGTAAATGTTTTTTTTAATTCAATTTCTCATTAATAGGTTATACTATGATATAATTATTATGAAAACCATTTTTTCAGGAGTTATTAAATTATGAAATGATAAAATTATTATGATTTTATTCTCTTTTCCATATGTTAGGATATTACTAAATGTTAATGAATCCCATTTCATTTCCAGGGATACAATATCATGAATGTTTATTGATCTTCTGGAACACATACATATGATTTTTAATATGTTATGGGCGGGAACTATATATTCCTCAAATTAATTGGGTAATATATTTATATCTCATGATATATATTGGACTATAATAGGGAGTGAACCTGGTTTATTAACTAATTTTTTTTTTGAGATGATGGTCTTGGAAGTGATCATTGACTAATATGATGCATTGGGGAGTGAACCTATTTCACTATAAAAGACATAGGAGTGACCCATGACAACCATGGAAATGATTATCTATTCATGTGTTCATTCCACCATTCTATGTCTTATTCCTATATTATTCTCTCATGGATCTTATTCTTAACTTTCATTATTATTTATACCTTAGGAACCTTTGATATTTAATTAATGACAGAAGATTATGATTTATGATATATAGGTTATTGTTTTCAAATGTTATAATAAATTTCCCATCTCCTTTTTCTCATGTTATAATTATGTATCTCTATATTTTACCATTATTGAGAAACTAATAACTCCCTATAATATGCTTTCTTCCCCTCGGTTATTAGTAAATGTTTTAATTTGGTTATTTTTAAGAAGATTACCTAGTTGGATGGTCAGTATGGTAGATTTTGAAGATCATTCATGAAATAAAACATATCTGTTTCTAGTCTCCAAAGGAACTAAACTATTACAATCCACATGTGTGTTTATGAAATATATTGAAAATTCATCAAAAATATGTAAAATATATATGTTTGAAAATCCTTCTTCTTTATAAAAAAATCCCAAAAATAATTGTTTTACTATATCAAAATAATAATTTGGTGGAATGTATGTGTGCCCATACCTCCCAATAAGATGTATTTGAATTGATTATGATCATATATTAATTAGGATAAAAATAATTTTCCATAAATTGAAATGATGGTATCATGATTTAGACATAAAATAAATGATTTTCATGAATATAGGATTGATTACTATGATTAATGATGCATGAGGGTCATGCTAATGATTTGGTTTTTGTAAGAGATTAAATATAGAATAATTTTGTTTATATGATGAAAAGTGCACTATAATATTGAAATATTTATTTGATCAAAGATATAAAAATATTTTTTAAAATGAAAATCCACATTGTAAGAAATTCTTATCCATAATGATTAGATGTTGAATTAGATGTAAACAATCAAAATTTTATAATGATCATTTCTCAGGTATATGAAACTTCTACAATTTTTGATTTAGGAAATATGATTCTTGAAAATCATTTTATTCTCCATTTACTTGAATTTGATGTAATATTTTATGTGGATTGGATTTCATTTCAAAATGATTGCATCAATTTCTCTGGAAGGGAAGTCATGTTTTATACAAAAAAACAATATATTATTTTCAACTAGTGTGATGAAAAATATGAACATCCAATGTAAATTTTATCCATTATATGTGTCTTGATTGTTATATTAATGGATTCATTACCACATATGGTTAGATAGAATCCAAACATTGAAGAAGTTATTGAATTGAGCTATAAGTTCATCATTATCTAATAATCTTAGTGGTATAAATATGAATCGTTATGTGAATGATAATTTGTATTTGGACTTCATGAAGTGATATATTAAAGAGTATGGGTCTCAGTTTTTGGTATTTCATAATTTAATAGAAGAGATATAGAAGTCTAAGGGGATTTTATAACCATTAACAATAGATGAATTTAAATGGTAAACCAAAAACATATTTTTTCATTGGACTCCCCAAAATGATTCAAGTCTATAATATTATTTATGCTATAGAAAATAACCTTATTATGTTCGCACAAATCATTTTCTATCAAGTAATATTTACCTCTTAATTAGCATGAAAAAATTTACATTAATGAAGTAATAATGTTGAATGTATTACCACATTCTATTACTCCACAACAGTTTCTTGTAGTTTTGGCATGTAAGGGGCGATGACTCAGGAGTCAGGGTTTCTCGCCATCTTCCCCCTCCCTCCATTCTCTTCCTCTACGGCTCGCGATCGAGGGTTGGGCCATGCGTCGAAGGCATGATGGTGTCGATCTCTCCATGGTATCATGGATTCTAAGCTCTTTATTGAACCTCTTCGGACGAACTTGTGAAGGTCACCATTCCCTCTTCAACAACGGCTTCGACCGATTTCTCCGTGGTCACCCTATTATCTTCTTCTCTATTCCAGGTTCATCATCTTCCTTCTGAGTCACTTTGAGGTTGCAGGGGGCGACCTCAGGAACGCTTGGGGAATGCGGTGGTTCCTTCTCTATTTCCCCCTTTTTTTGTATGTTCTTCATTTCGATTTGACGGAAGTTTCTTCGGGTTCAGAAGTGGGTGCAGTCATAAATCCCCAGTCTGTCTCAGTGGCCTTCTATTTTATTCTTAAGTCTAGATCCGCTATCCTCCAAATCTTCTCTTCTATTTTTCCCTTCCCCTTTGCGCGCGAATCCATAATGATCAGGTTCGAAGGATGGTTTGGTGATTTGGGATGTTTTTTTTTTGAATCTAATGATGGCAGTGCTGAACCGGGTGTTTGTGGGGTATGGTATACAGCTCTATTGGTGAAACATAGTCTATTATTGGCCCAGATGGCAGTTCTCAGTATTGGGGGCGGTGTAGATTCATCCCTCTGGTTCTCATCCATCCACCAGTGTTGCTCTAGTCCCCATCATGGTGTCTTGTTTGGATGGGAGGTCTCAGATGGGGTGGTAGTGATGTGTCCTAGAAATGGGTGATGTGTTCGATGGATTGTCGCACTGCATGGAGGCAAGATATTTCATGACATGTGTGTTTTGATGGTGTTTTCAATGGGTTGGACCTTGGTAGGTGTATGATGTTGTTTGGTTTTATCTTTTGGGTAGGTCTGGTCTTGGACGTGATTCCAAGTCCAACCTGGTAAGGATTCCTTTTATGTGCATGATGGTTCTCACATAGCCTCAATGTGTTTTTATAAAAATAAAAAAAACTATTGGAGGTGTAAAAAATGATTAGCACGTAAGGGGCATCTCTATGAGATATTACCTTGGTCATAGGGTTTCCTTACACCACCTTTTCCATACATCCTCCCTCGCCCTCTCTTCCTTCTTCCTGGGCATGGTGTGAACATGGGTCTGCTTGTGCAGCAATGGCGTGGTCTGGTATCTATTAGCCGATGATATCATGGTCTGGAACAACCTACGGAGCTCTTTCGATGAACCTATGTCATTCAACCTCCCCCTACGAAATCACTTGGTTGGTCTTCGCCCCAGCTTCCATGATAGGTGCTTTTGACCAGCTCTAAAGGCGCCTTCCCTGGTTCTGGTGACTGTTCTGCATGGGTTGTCTCTCAATCTCGGCCATGTGGTTTCGCGTTCTGGAGCTCTGTCAACAAAGACTTCTCCATTGTTCATTCTCTGTCGATGGTTTTATACAGGTATCGTGTTTTGTTCTTATCACCTTTGTGTTTTGGATTATGCTCGAGGTTTTAGTGTGGTAGATCTATCATGGTGGTGGTAGAACCGCTTCTCCTCTCCAGATATCCCCTTTTATTGGGATTTGGGTTTTTTTATTTTGGCTGGGTGGTTACCTGGAGTTCATGGTGTGGTCGGGCACGTGGTGTGGCTAGTTTTCTAGGGTGCATCCACTGGAGTGCTCCGGTGTACCCCGGTGTGTGGATATGTAGTCTCGAGGTGCGGCGGTGATTCTACATCCTAAGGACGACGACGCGATTTACTAATGATGGTGGTGGCATTGGGTTGCTTAACCTGGTTTGTGGTGCATGTAATGGTTGATCTCCATGGGTGCCTTCGATTCGGTTCTTGTAGTTTTGGTTCCACGGTGCCTACAATTGATGATCCCCTTGGGCCCGCAGTTTTTGCTTGTTGGTCTTCCTGTAAGGTTCTCATGTTTCCGAAAAGTGATTTTATTTGAAAATTTAAAAATAGATTGAAGGTATTACCTCATTCTATTTTATGTGACCAAGATCTATGTTTTTCCTTGATGTTCAAGTAATGTATTTTGAAATATTTTGATTCATAGTTTTTTTAGTACTACATATCATCCTCTAACATATATCCAGAATAATATATCACTTAATTCCATAGTTGATATTTTGAACTATTATTCTAAATATTTCAATAGTTTTTGGGATGAACACATTCCTCTTATTCAATTATATTAAAAATTAGCTTTCACCCAAGCATCAAGATGGATCCTTGAGAAGAATTATATAAAATTGAGTTTATAAATCCAATTTTCTATGATGATGATGGGTAAGGAAAGCTATTGGGTCCCCAAATATTTTTTTAAATGGTGAAGAATGTTATATCCATTAAAAAACACATCACGTCATCTCAGATATGATAGAAATGTTATATAAAATATTATCAATAAAATATATAATATAATGTTGGTGAGAAGGTATTCGATTAAATTTATCAATGGATAAAGATTATGATATTAAAAAATAAAATAATGTTAAGTCTATGTAAAATGGTCCCTCTTATATACTTGATCGAGTGGGGATAATATCTTATTGCTTGGAACATCCTACAAAACATACTCAAGTTCATGATACGATTATTGTATCTATCCTATGAAAGTACATACCCGATTCTTTGTATGTAATAAAAAAAAGTCTTATTCTATTAGATCATGATCCTTCCTTTTATGTAAACCAATTATAAATATTAGATCATAGATAAATGTTCAGGGGAACCATCATGCCCATATGGTAAATGTTCTATGAATGAATCAGAGATTTGGTGAAGCTAAATAGAAGCTAAGGATGTGATGAAATATAGAAATACTCAATTTTTTATTATAATTATATAATTTTAAGGGAAAATTTATTTTTAAACTATTATAAAGTATCACCCTAATATTTTATGATATATTTCTATTAAAATAAATTTAATTTCTTGGATAGTTTATGATACATGCAAATCCGAGAATAAAAGAACCATAATATAGTATATAATATAAAATATCTATTAACTTGAATGATTTAATAGGAATAAACACATATTTAAAAATATATAGTTTCAATATATAGAAAATATATCAATAAAAAAAGTACTAAATTTTAGTAATGTCTTTACATACATCAAAATTACATTTTTTAATAACAAATTGGTTTATAAATATTTGTGACAGATTAATATAATTAACATTTTCGATGTTTAGAAAATATATTTGACAATATTAAATTAATTTTTTATATAATCAGGTGAAAATTATATTAGAGTGAAATTTGGATAATTTTATGATTTGATTAATTTTTCAATGAATAATGACAAATAATGATTTTTATTAAAAACATTATTTTCATCTCAAAATTTTATTCTTTTCAATTTTTTAAAATTGGAAATAAAAATAAAACGGTTTGATTTATTTTATTAGTAATAATATTTAAGTCATTGTAAAAAAATTTAGGTTTTTTTATAAAAAATTATCATAATTAATAATTCATTTTTCAAGAAAACTGCCCTTTTCAAGTGTTAGAGGTATAATTTTATATTAATTTTGTACACATATGTTAATTGAACACAATAAAATAAAATATATATTTGGAGTTAGAATAATTAGGACTATTCAATATGGTAAAATTAATGTTTTATCAGAATGAATAAGTAAAAATGTTAAAAAATTCATTAATGTGTTCAAGGTTTAAACTAGTATACCAGGGGTGTTAGACAATGGGATAAGGGTATTTTTTTCAATTAAATTTATTCAAATCGTATTTTATGGCCATCTTTTGACCTCTTCATGTCCCAAATTAAATCCATTTGTAAGTATTATCCTCATGAATGATGTTATTATATTTTAATATTTAAATAAATTCCTAATATTCCCCCTCCACACTTATAAAAAGGACACCCCTACATGATCTTAATCAGAAAAATTTGTGAAATAATTATTAACTAGACCCATAAAAATTATTTTTCATAATTACCTATACACAAATTAGAGGTTCTGGCCTTGATAAAACGTCATTCTAGCAGTCCTTAATAATTGAAAAAAAGTATAATTTCTAAAGGAGAGGTAATCATCATACTAGAACACTTTTAAATTATTTAATCATACACCTCCACAAAAGTTTTTTTATTCAAAATAAAATTAAAAAATATGAATCCTATATTTAATTAAATGTTATTATGATGGTTTAACCACCTTTATTCGTTTTCTTTTCTATCAAATGGAATGTGAAATTATCACTTCTGTATACTTATATACTACGGCCTCTATACAGCGATAGAACCCATTTTCCATCACAATTTATCAGGGATTGTTATTATTCTGGGTTTAATGTTTATATATGGTTTTTATAATATAGATATTACTCTATAATGAAAATAACATATCTACCATATTATCTCTAAATCATTTAGAATATGAATACATTTCTTTTGTATACTTATATTATACCACATCCACAAAGTAATATTATTTATTTTTTCTCTCAGATTATGTTGATGCTAAAATGGATAGATTTAATCAATTTATGTTATATTATTAATATTATATAAGGTTTTATTTTTATTTACCTTCCTTTTTTCATATCCATTGAAATGTTAAAACAGTGTTCCTACATACATAAAACTTACCAACCCCATGAATTTTGTAAATTATTTTCTTATCCCCACTTTTCACGGAAGATTATATATATGTAGATAATGGGTATAAATTTTATATATCATGATTAATATTATTTATAATTTATATCCTTGATAAGTATATATGCAATTTAATAGACGAACATAAACTCTTATAGTAAATGAAATAATGAACATCTAGAAATGTCTATTCTAAAGAAGAATTATAAATATATGGGTGTTGAAAAGTTTAAAGTATATAATATATTATATTATAACTATTTAAATTTATTTTTTATTGGTATTATAAATTTAAATTTATTATGTAGGTTGCTATATCACATTCAAGGCAAGTAAAAATTTATGTTAGGGTTTAATGTTTCAATCACCTAGTTTACTGAGGATATTTATTATTCAGTATGAGAAGATGAAATTTCATTATATAGAACTCAATAATATCATTTAATTTCAAAAAATATGATCATTAATTTATGCTAAATTATATAATACCACATTAATCTCTTTTTAACAGAATAAAAAATATAAAATGTTTTCAATAAATACAGATTATTTGTATTTAGTCGTGAATATTTTTCAATAATTTCAATGATAAATATGAAATTTTTTATGATTATTTTCAATATTCACTTCTGATTTATTAAATTCATTTTAATTAATTTTTTGATTTTAAAAAATGTTTTAAAATGTAATCTTATTTTCATTTTTAGAATGATATATTTTAGAATTTTTACCAAAAATATAAAAGAATATTTTTTAACATACCCAACAAGTAGCTAAATTCTCACCATAAGGACCGCTCAATAATATGAAGATTCTATTTCAAATGTAGATATCAAATAATATTTTTCCTCGATATTCAAGAAATGAATAGATTTTAAATAAGTGATTTCAATTTTAAAATGGTATTTTCATTAATAAATGTTCCAATGGTCTTATAAAAGACGTATTCCAATATGATAACATCTAATGTTGTTACATATGATTTTTTAGTTATATTAGCTAATGATTTAATCCAAAATAGTTAATTATAGGTCATTCAATGAAGATTATTTATTGATAATTAATTGAAAAGTTTTCTTTACCAGTACTTAATTATCTTACAAAGAATCATTCCTGATACATCATTCCTTTCCAAGGGATATGCTTTGATAAAATGATCAAATGTTTGTGAAACCCATTTCATTTTAAAGGTTTATGACATTATACATGTTTTATAATATTATGAAACACAATTTTATGATTTTCATTATGTGATGATTGGGATGGAAATTATATATCCCTCAAACACATTGGGTAAATATGAATATCTCATTAGATAATAAGGAAATTAATGTGGAGTAAACCAAGTTCAATAATGGACTATATCCCCTATGAAAGTATTTGGGAGTGAACCATGACTAAGTATGTTAATAAATTAGGATTTATTCCAATCCAAAATAATATTAAAGGATGTTACACATAAATAATGAACATATATTATTTAATTATGTGTATTCTACAAATTTATGACTTATTCCAATGTTATTCTCTCATGGATATTTTTTATTACTGTATGATTCTAGTCTTATAAACAACCATAATTTATTTTCTAACTCATGATTATAATCTATGATATGTTGGGAGTTATTTTACATTTTTTTGTTCAAATTATCATAACCTTACTCAAATGTTATACTTATGTGATCATTAATATCTCCCTTTTATCCATAATATGAATCAATAATAATAATTTATTATTTTTCTCTCTAGGTTATGAAAAAATGATGTAGGTTTGATATGTCTCTTAAGGGTGATAGTTATGAAGAACAATGTTTTAGATTATATAGATCACTTATTAATATTGTTTATATATCTATGTTTACAAATTCAGTAAACATATATGATATTTGCATGGATTATAATAATATTTATTTTATTATTATTATAGTAATATATAATATTTATCTATGAAATGTATGGGTCATTATACTTATTTTATACTACTAATGTCGTGGTAAAATTTCTAATCAATGAACATAATCAAATTATGAATCCTGTTGAAATATCATTTGAAATAATTGTGAATAAACTAATTACATTATTATTTAAAAAACATTTTTTTATTTATGGATGTGGTTGTTATTGGTAATGCACATACACAATATTTTAGTAGTTTTATTACTGAAATTAGTTATGATTTTGTGGATATTACTCAATATAATATTATCCCAAATGATATTAGATAATTATATGATAAATACCTCTCCTTTATTCAGATTGAGGATGAATTAAAATCATATATCATTTAAATGGACAAAACACTTTTGGTCTAGATATATTATATTACATTATATTTCTTCACTTTTGGGATATTATTGGTAATGAGGTATCACATAATTTCAAATAATTTTTATATAAATAAATCATATCTATAAGTGTGGAATAATTTTTCATTTATATTTTTCCAAATATTAGTCAACCACTAAAATCATGGAGTTTAAACCAACAAAAAGTGTAACAATTATTCACAAAATTATTTAAAAAAATCAATACTAACTGACTTGGTATGATTCATAAATTAATTATTTCAGCTAATAAATTTCATTTTATACCTTGTTGAATAATAATTTTCATGTTATATATAACATCTATGTGTGACAATATGCTAAAATAGGAGTCAAAATAATGGTAAATTTTCATTAAAATATATTTTCTATGAATCTTTTGACACAATGAGTTAAACAATTATATTTATTGTGTGGAATGATTATGTTTTCTCTTAGCAATTCATTAATCTAAAAGATTAAATTATATAAATATTTAAAAATTCAATTTTTTAACAGATCACGTTAGGTGTATTTATATTTCATTGATTGAGTTAGAAAAATATATCATTTTTTCATCTCGTATTTTTTTAGTGGAGGTCTATTTAGGTTTTTATTTATTGAAGTTTAATAATTACCTTTGGTCTCTTTAAAAGTACTTATAAATATATTGTTTATATATCCAAAAAAAAATTTGTATATGGTTTAATATTTCGTTAAATATAAAATCACAAAAATTTAGGTCCCTAAAATTCATCATTCTTCACTATAAATTTATGCTAATCACGTAATGAATTGGTAAAAACAATATATTATTTTTAGTAAATATATATCAATTTTTAGAAAAAATTATAGTAATAATTTATTAAAAGATAAACATATGTAGATTCATCTGTACTATCTTTTTAGACTCTATGTTTTTTGGTAAATTCTACAAATCTTATTTATAATCAATTACATCCAGTATAATTTCACAACTTGTAAACATGAAAGGGAAGAGTTTATAACAAGATGGTAGAATTTTTATTATATATTCTATTATTTACTGTATATATTCAAATTTATATTATCTTTATATATGAATGGTGGAGGACATCAATAAATTAATAATTCCAATTTGAAACACCATATAGACAGGTTGTGTTTATGAGAAGAAACCAGCCATTATCTCATGGAAGAAATGAACAAATCAAATTGATATTGGTGGGATTAGTGAAAAATATAACTTAAATTAATTATTAATAATTATATTATGATATATGGAGTCTCTTGTGAAATATAGAAGTATAAATTTTTTTACTTATAAAAACTAATAATTTTGACAATGTAATTTCCATTCTTAAAACTGTCTCATATGTAGTAATGTAGTATAAATAATATGCACCACATGATGAAATGAAATACTATTCATTATATAAATTTGATAATTACATTTAGAAAATAAAAATGGAGAGGTGAAATTAATTTATTAAAATGGGAAAAATTTAAAATTTGATAAAAATAATTAGAAAATTTATATCTGCTCAATCCCCCAAAATAACCACACACAAAAACAACTCTATTAGAATGAAAAAATATTAAAAATTATGTTTTGATTTGGAAATTGATATATATATATATTTATATATTATAAAATTATATTTTAATGAAATATTAATAAAAAGTGAGGTGTTTAATGATATTTGGGAACCCATATGAATGTTACAGAGTAGAATGTTGGAATAGTATTATGACTGTTAGAATAATAATATGACCATAACAAATAGTAACATGACCATTAGAATAGTGAAATCACCTTTTTAAATGTAAAATAATATTTAGGTATCTTATAATATTAAAATATCACCGATTTATATCATTGTTTAATAAAATAATGTTTTTATAAATGATAAAATTAGTATTAAAATTTTAGTAAAACATATAAGTTCCATTTTAACTTATTTAATAAATATAATTATTTAAAATAATTTTTTTTAATAAAATGTTTGGGACATTTATTATTATACTATATTACAATTATTATATTGTTTTATGAAACCATATGTAATGTTTTAAGGGATCCCTAAATTGATCATAATATAGAAAATTGTTTTTCCAAATACAGGATAATTATTCATAAAAATTACAGTTCTCATATATAGAAAATAAATTTCATAAAATGGATTTTACTGTTGAAAACCACACATATATAAATGTTTAGGGTGAATTTTATTTTCTAAACTATTTGATTTTTTTGGGTTGTGAGTAAAATAAGATATTTAACATTATAAGATAAACATAAGAATTTTTTAGTCATAACGGATGTAAGAACCCACTGGTTAGAAAGAACATGAAAAGTTCATTTAATATATTATATGAATCAATAATTTTGGTATTATTGATCTAAAATAAAAATATAATGACTATAATTTTCAAACATACCCCTCTCCACCCCTTATAAATATCACCTCTTGACACCCCTTCTCCCCTCATCTTCTCAGCCTTGGAGATTAGAAAATTTGTACCCAATTTTATCCTCAATTCCCTTAAACATGAATTATTTTCTCTTATCTCACCCAAATTGCATTCTAATGATCCTTTAAAAGTATCCTAATATAATAAATCCAAAAGAAGAAGTTAGATTATAGACTAACATCTTTTAATTATATTCATCCTCCCCCACCCCTATATGATCTGAATACACCTAAACATTGTGACATTAGTATCATAAACATACTAGTTTTTTATTATTTTTTTGAATATAAATATTTTAACCATACTATCTTTTTCAAAAATAAAAATATTGTTCACAATATGGTTGGATCATTATCTCCATTAACAGCGTACTTCATTTTTCTCCACCACCTTCATGGATAGTCATAAAAATATTATTATGCTTAATTAGAATGATAAAATGTATATTATGACTTATTTCATGTTATATAATTAATATAATTCTATATGATTAAGTAAACTAAAACTAGTTTTACATAGTCGATAAAATAACCTAAATGAACAAACTATATTAAAATAATATTTTTACTACACGAATCATCCTTATGTCACAACCATAATGGATATTTGGGATTGTTTAAATTTTCTATAGGACGTGATTATATGTTTATTTCATTTCTATAGTTTTATTCACATTTTATTAGATCTTTCTTAACTATACCCAACTGATCCCACAACGGAATCCAAATACAAACACCCTCAGAAAAGTGAAATTAAAAATTATATCTCAATAAAATTATTATAAATTAATATAATATATTTATAGTAAATAAAATATAGTTTTAAATGATTTGTTATTATGTAATTAATTAATAGAATTTTATTATTTAGGTTTTTAAGTGTAGCTGTAGAATGATTCTGGAACCTAAGTTGAGGGATCTCTAAGAACCCCCCTATTTTCTTTGGGTAATGAAATTTCTCTCTCTAAATCACATTCAATCTCTATAAATTGATATTTAATTATTCTAATTATTTATCTATTTATCATACAAATATAACTAACTTATTCTCCCTTCCATTGATGTGGTGACACATTATTTAATTATATTTCTCAAATGTGTTCATGAAAAATAAAAATAATTAAAAGGAAATTTCCTATATATTAACCCATTTAAGTAAAAAAACCATTACATTTATTCGTACCATAAATTATTTCAACAAATTGAATGAATTTTTTATGCATTAACATTCTAATTTACCTATATTTTTCAAATAAAATCTATATTTATACACTCTTCAAAGTCTATATTTGGTTTCTTAAATTTTTTATGAGCGTTCATTTCATTACCTGATTCCCTATACCTTATAATGACATTTTTCATATAAACACCATATTTTTATTCCTATTTATATTCATTGAGATATGACCATCCAAAATTTTGTGTTCCTTTTACTCTTTGTAATCATAATGAAATTTTATTTTGTTAGGATATGATACATTATTTTGTCACCCATTTCATTCCATGGGTGGTTATATTGTTTATGGCTTACATTTTATTTCCATTTGTGTACTACAAAATACTATAAATGTTATGATGGGTCAACCATTGTATGGTAACTATTAATTAGGTATCATTTATCCCTCATGATATGATATTTATTGGAATATAGAGAAATATTATTCCATGATGGAACTCTGTCATCCATGTGATGTTTTTTTGGAAATTAGCCTTTGTTCTGCCTCCATGGTTGCCTATTTATGGGTCATGCAGAAATAGTTTGACAGGGATGATTAACCATACCATTTCTTATAGAGATGGTTTTCATTGATTTTCCTTTCCTTTTTTCATCCCATTCAGCTTCATTATACATTATCGAAGGTTTAATTAACCTTATGGGAACTGTTGGTCCCAGCTGGAAATTGTGTGAGGGTGGAGTTCTCATGCAATCGGTTCTTCTCAGATGTAACTTCCCAGGATGTTCTCCAACTAGTTTATTCGAGGATCCAAGAATGCCCAACCTATCTAGTATCCTTGATTCATGGACCTTCTTTCCAAAGTCATGCACTTGTTGAATGTTGATTTGGCCAGTGACACTTAATGAATCCATTGGCCGAGAGGATGGGAGGTCAGGAGCACAACACCCTTCGTGGGGAGGATTTTTTCCCAGTTCAATGACTCTCTTATAGATTTATTTCATGTTCATACATTCATGAATCTTTAGTTCAATCTTGAAGAGTGTGTCTATGGGCTACTCTTGGTTTGAAAAATCGATGTTTGCATGAACATGGTTGATGCCACAGTGGTGATGCTGACTTAGCCATATTATAAGGAACTGTAGAGTTTATCTTCATTCGTAGAAAAAGAGGATGACTTGATGTTTGTATCAGGACCAAAATAAGGTCTTCTTACATATCCTCGGGAGAGGAATCAGAACCCACGTAGTTAGGGATGTGTGGGGCTTACTTATAGAATCTTTTCATTAAGGTGGACATGATTGGGTGGAACCGTTATGGATGGGAACCCTTTTGATATATAGCATTATAGTAGGCATCTTATGTAACCTGTTTTGATCAGGGATCTAAGTACATGTATTTAAGAATGTGTGGGGCTTATGTGGGGGGCTACCCATTTTAGGGGGAAAGGTTGTGTGGATCCTTTATAGAAGGGAACCCATTCGAACTCGGGCCTTCTACTTGGTGTCCAACATATTGTGTTTTGACTATGAATCATTTTTCTCATTGTTTTGAAATTTTTCATGTTGTAATATTCACAAACCTCTAAGCCCACATTTTTCATGCTCAAGGTGATAAATAGGAGGATTTTATATATTCATAAATTCACATGCCTTCTCCCCTGTTGGTGGGGGAGGGAGAGCCCATAGTGGAAGAGGATGGGGTGAAAGTGGTTGAGGGACCATGGTGATGAACCATTCCACGTGAGATAGCATTAAAGGACATGTGGCCTGACCACGGTAGATTGGGGACTTACCTTAGTGGGAGGGCCCCTATATATCATGTGAGGAATACTAAAATTTATAGTAATATAGCTTGGATAATGACTAACTAAAGGATAATCATGTTGGGATGTTTTGATATGCCTCGATCATGAGAGGGAAGGAATGTGAAAACAATGATTCAAGAGGATCACAGATCATGAGACGTGATACGAGGTATGGAATGCACTATTGTGTATAGATGTTGGAAAAGACTCTACTAATGAGGAATTTTCCTTTGGTAAATGGCCATTTTGTAGGAAACATATTCAGATCCATTGAGGCCTGATGTGAATATTCAAACAAAAGTGTCCACAAAACACTGGTCTTCTATTTCTTATGGATGGGGTTATTTATGATGATCTGAAATCACTCAGTATAATATAGTTTAATGTCATATATCTTAGATGATGATATCATTGTTTAATGTCGTGTTTCAATGACTATTTCCATAAAATTTAATTTCATGGAATGGGGATGATAACAAATAGTTTAAGGTCATAGATTTTGGACCACTCATTTTATAAATCCATTATCAGTAGTAAGATAATCAAGCTAGATGTTCTGACTTGTCTCGAACATGAAAGGGAAGGAATGTGTAAACTGTTACTTTAAGGAATATCGGTTTAGGATAAATGAAATGGGAAATAGAATCTATTGAGGCATATGGAGTTAGAAAAGGACTCTCTTGAGGGTGAATATGCATTTTATTGAAGGTTGTCATGTAGGCTTCATATGCAGAGCCACCGAGGGATGATGTGCATAATAAAAAAAAGGTTTTTGCAGGACACTGGCCTTCTACTTCAGATGGCCATAGAGGTTTATGATGATCTGGAATCACCAAGACATAGAGTTTGATGGATGGAAAGGATATATCTGGGCATTTGAGAAACAATAGAGCTGTGATTACCCATGGAGTTCTTTGTCAAACTGGCATAGGAGTCTGTTGATAAAGAATTCGAGAGCTTCATGGGGAATGTCTATTCTCATGGTATTTAAGTGATAGATGTTTTGGAGGCATAATGGAGCAATGTAAAATGTTTTCAACCCGGACCAAAAGGATCATACTGTGAGTCTCCATTTTTCATGATGGTAAGTGAAAGAAGCAATGGGACGGGCCGAGAGTGTCAGAACCGCAGCCCAAAACTAATCTAGAATGGGGGTACTGGGACGCAGCCCCCATAGAGTGGACATGTGGGTGTCAATTGTTTTTCTCATAGGGCATCTGTATAAGAGTTATCCATGTAGGAGCCGACCGATTAAGATTATTCACAGAGGATTTTTTTGTGTGTGATGGTACACATAGGTGTAGACCACATATGATTGTATTCATAATATCTTTCCACTTACTATCATCCCCATATGGGAATCTTCAAACTATCTTCCATATATGGGCATCCACAAACTATGTTCTGTATATGGGCGATCACGAACCGTTTCCCACTAATGGGCATTTGTGAACCGTTTTTTGGATATGGGTATTCACGAACCGTTGTCCCACATATGGGAATCTAAAAACCATTTTTATTATATATTTTTATTGGTTCATTAGTTTACAATAGAGGATCATCCAAATATTGATTGATGGGATGTTTTCTGCAAAATTCATTCTTCATATGGTTTTCTGGATAGATTCTGCTACGTTTTTTGGATGAGGGGTAGAGTCCAGCGAAATATTTCTTGTGCAGGAGAAATTTCTCCCTCACCATGTACATTCTTCATCCACATTACTCCCATCCCATATATCACTTCCTTGCTTTATTCCTCTTTTTCATCCCCTATTTTGATTCAAATGGTGGTCCTTTTATAGAGTTCAATGAATTTGTATCTACAGTAAGCGAGGAAACTTCTCTGGAAGCCCATGGAAGAAAATTTGGCCCACCTATGATTTGGTCAAATATGATTTATGATGGTTCAGGATGATGTTGGATTCTTCTTATCCACTAATCACATCATTTGCGTGGATGACATGCTGGTAAAACATTTTCTGAATTCCCAAAATAAAAAATGGTTCACTCTGTCTCCAATTAGCAAGTGGAAATCTACCCCAAACTACTATGTTCACTAGCCATGACCTTGTGGTCCATGCACCATAGGTCATCCATGTACCTATGGTTCACAGTTTTTTCCTTCTGATAATCTTTCCCAGTGATGGTTCATAGCTAGGAAATATTTCTTTGAAAAATGTGATTTCTTCACATTTCATCTCAAATTTGAAATCAAACACTCTTTCATCTTATTTATCTAACGTTTGGGAGTATTTACATTTTTCTTGATGAATTATTGGGATCGTACTAATGCCCCCCATAAGAATGGGGTCTGTTATATATGAAAATGGGATTATTATGATGTAAAAGGGTCCCTCACATGAATGGTAAGATAATGCTCAAATGTTTTCCTAAACAAAGGGATTTAGCGAGCGTAGTTCGACAATTGTTGATATTTTATGGAACACCTCATGAAATTTTGCATCATTTTTTTACATTACCCTAATTTTTTTCTATGCCTACATAGTACATGCATAGTATGAATAATTTTTCATTGCATAACATGTCTTTTTCTTAGGCCACCCATCATGGGTTATCGACCAAACAAGCATTACTCCTTTTTTGATTGCTCAATTTCCCCCCAAACATTTTAATGAAATGATACATGAAATTATCCCAAAGGATCCCATTGTGGATTTTTCCTCTTGAATGTATAGTTTTTTTTCATTTCTCTAGAAATCCAAAGTCCCGCTAATCAAACATGTCACTGATGTTTTCGGTTGAACAGCTTTGACCTAACTTAATAGGGTATGTCTCTGACTTGGGGCCATCATCTAAGAATGTTCTAGTATCCTTAAGACATGAATTAGGGATTCTTATTGACCCTTGAATTGTGGACTCTAGACATGAATGAGTCTCAAGTGTCTATTTAGGCTTATGGATGATGGATATGACTATCCTCATGACGAATTTTCCTTTGATTGATGCCCATTTTTGGGGGCAACGTTTGTAGAGCCATCGATCCATGATTTTCATAGTCATGAAATGGTGTATGTAGGACAATGGAAAATAATTTCTGATGGATATTGAGGATTATGGAGATTTGGATCTTCTTTAACATGGTATGTGACCTTCAACAATGGGTGCGCTTGAGAAAAAAAATTAGGCTTTTCAAATGATATTCTTTGGGGAATCCCAAAAACTTGTGTGGGAACTCTTCTTTTGTATGAATATCAATATCACTCATATAGATGAGGTATCTTTAGAATCCTCCAAAGAGACTAGAGATGAATCGGGACCATATACTTCAATATATCAAAGATCTATGGAAGGAGGAGAATGCAAACCTTGAATTTGAGGGCCCGTGAATCTGGAGTGGTGGAATGAGTCATGGAAGCCATTAGGAGTACTTAGGTTGGAGAGGACTCTCTTGGGGATAAATCATCATTTGATTTATGGCCATTTTTGTGGGACACATATACAGAGCCACTATGGCATGATATACAATGCCAAGAAATGTTGTACGTAGGACATTGTCCTTCAATCCTAGATGGCATTGGAGGGTTGTGGGGATTCATGATCACTCAAATCACTAAGTTTGGAATATGGAATGTGTGCTTCCAGACATATGGGGACATTTGGGTTGCGATTTACTCATGGAATAATGTCCCTCATGTAGATCTGACTCATATACAGGGTAAGGAATTTGTTTTATCTTTTGGATACTCAATCGTTTAACGTCACATAGCCAGGAAACGTGGTTCCTCTTGGTCGAGGTTACCATGACATGCCTTTCTGGGTCATGCTTCTAGGACCAAATTCTTAGACCATTTTTCCATAATGTCACGGTGGATCTCTCACAATGATTTATAAGCTTTCATAGGCTATTCTCGATGAGGGAAATAAGGGATCACAATGGTTCCATGTCACCATCTATGAATAATTAATTCATCATTATGGGGAATCATTAGTCTACGCAATTTCATTGCAGTTTAATGTCGTTCGGTGAGGAGGATTTTGGCCATTAATTTTAACATCATCGGATTAAGATGATTTTGGTGCAATAAAGGTCATCAAAATTTTCATGTTAATCACAATCTGGGTGTTGTGCTGTTCTTTAGATGGGAATGATGAAATAAGGTGTAAAACATAGTCCCTAGGGAAAATCAAATCTAGAGGGATGACTTGGGACTTGAAATCCATTTTTCCTACTGACATAAGAGTGTACTCTACTAAGGATAAATTTTCCTTTGATTGGAAGACATTTTGTGGCTGACATATGCAGATCCCTCATGTCATGATATGCATTTTCAATAAAAGGTGTCCACATGAAATTGGCCATCCACCCTAGATGGACCTAAATGATTATGTGGATCTGAGTTACCCAAGGTATGAAGATTGAAAAACATGAATGGTGAGCCTAGAAATGTGAGAAAACCCAGACCACAATTAAACATGACAGACTTGGAGCTTCTAAATAGTTCTGAATCACTTGTATAGAGGTAAGCATGATATTTTCACTTCTCATTATCGAGAGGAATGTCCGGACTCTCATAATACTGAGGACAGAGCCACAAATAACACTTGAAGAATTTCATAGATTCATTGTCATACTATATGATTATTCATAAACTCCTCATACAAGTCTGACCTATGCTTGGGGGAAAGGGGAATTTTCTGGTGTTTGGGCCATGAAGTTGAATCTAAGCGTCACTACGTGTCATTCGAGGGAAAGAATCAAGCCACACATAGTTCTGTATGTTCCTTAAATGAATTTTCTCAATGTGTTATTTATAGTTGAGGGAATTTTGGTTTCACATCATATGGTAGATAGGCCTACCATATTCTTCCATGGTTAATTTGCTCAAGGGAATCAATTCCATTGATCCAAAGCTCACGTGAGTTATTCTCGAGGTGATAAACAAGGAGTGTCTACATAGTCACCTACACAAGTGTAAGGAGAGAGAGTATATGATGGGGGAATTATTATTTTATTTCCTATTGTGGATGTTGAAGGA
This sequence comes from Viscum album, assembly GCA_963277665.1. Classification (NCBI taxonomy): domain Eukaryota; kingdom Viridiplantae; phylum Streptophyta; class Magnoliopsida; order Santalales; family Viscaceae; genus Viscum; species Viscum album. Next base: position 1,440,609,560 of record OY728145.1, on the reverse strand, counting down.
TTAATGGTCATAGAATCTCTACATATCCTATGAGGGTAGGAATAAAGCCGCACTTAGTTCTGTGTGTACCCTCATACAGATTTGGCTTGGTCCAAAGAGTAGGGTCACTTTCATTCTACCCATCACGGTTGACAGTTCTGCCTTGTTCCCCCATCGATGGCCTTCATAAGAGAATATTTATCACCAATCCGAAGCTCATGGGATTTGTACTCGATGTCAAAAAGAAGGAGTGATAAGGGTCTCCTCTATGAATGTGGGTAGATAGGGGTGTGATAGAGGCATTTTTTTTATTGGGGCTAGGCTGGGATCAAAGATCACGGCATTTCTATGTATCCTGTGAGGGAAGGAATCAAGCTGCAAATAGTTTTGTGAGAGATCATACAGTTTATTTTCATGCAATTAGAATGTGGTTTAATATCTTATCGAGAGGAAATTAGTCACAGTTTAACGCCATGTTTCATAGATGAGTTCCTTATATTTTAATGTCATGTGGAAATGAAGATGACATATAACATAAAGTCTTAGTGTTTTGACCTCATCATATGTGGTATTTTTACACATAGTTTTGGGTAGTAGAGTTCAGACCATAGGCCAGTGTTTTTTTCTTTTACTCATAGTTTAAGGTAATATAGATTGGAACATGATATGTGATCATTTTTAGCTCAAATATTAATGACATAATGTTTGGTCCTTAACATGAGATAATTTTTACATCAAATATTTTAAGGTTTTATAGTTTGGACCACGATTTGGGGGTATAAAAACTCATATTTTAGGGTCATAGAGCATGAAACGTAACATTTCAGGGAATTTTTACTCGTAGTTTAGGGTCATAGAGTTTGGACTGTGGCATTATGGTGGATATTACTCATTGTTTAAGGTCTTAGAGTTTGGACCGTAACATGGTGGCATTTCTATGCAATATATTTCTTCCAGAACTTCTCATTTATGGGATCCATGATTAGCTGTCTTTCCATGGATATCAGGGTGTATGCTTTATTAGAATGAACCATATGTATTACATATGGTCCTTCCCAAATCGATTCATGGTTTGCGACATTCTTCCATAGTATCATCATGGTTTTGAGGACTAACAACATTTCTCCTTTGAATAAATATCGAAGCTGACACATTTTTATTGAAGGATTTTCCATTCTAATTTTGGTAGATTTTCCATTGGTGCAGAGTGTGCATTATTTTTTCGTCTAACTACAACTATTTATCGAACGGTATTTGGGACTTCTCATCAATGGAAAACTAATTGAAAATTGCCACATTATGTTCTATCACATGGAATTCTATAGGTAACACCGCCTCTACCCTGCATATTACTGAGTAAGGGGTTGTCTTGGTGAAATTGGAATTCATGGTCCAGTAATCCAACACAGCATGAAGAAGAATATCTGGGCATGATTTCTTATCCTTATCAACCATCCTTCAAAGTATGTATGAAATAGACTTGATGAAAGTCCAAATATTTCCATTGGACACCTCGTGATAGTGTGAGAACTAGTTGGCATTTATTTAATACTCTTGGTATAGTTTTCCTAGATCTGTAGAGCATATGTGGTGTCATTGTCTATCAGTATTGTATGAAGGACACCAAATTTTGTGATGATGTTGGCCCTCACACTGTTGGTGATGTTTTTCTCCCGGAATTTTTTAGGTGTTATGGATTCTGCCCACTTAGAAAATAATTTGGTCACTGTGAGTATGAATATGAATTGTATGGCTGTAGTGGGATGTTATATTCCACCAAAATCCATCCCCTAGGCAACGAATTTCCAAGAGTACTTAGCTGTGGGAAGAAACTTCGGGGTACGATGTATGATATTATCCTGAAATTGGATGGAATGACAGTACTTAGTGAAGATGTCTCAATATTGTGTCATGGTGGGCCAGTAATACCAAATCCTCAAGATTTGGTGAGAGAGCTTGGTTGTTGACTAGTGTGCTCCACAATCTATGGTGTGCACTTCATTCATGATGGCAGTAGTTTCTTCTCAATTAATTCACATGAGAAGGAATCTGACAAGGCCTAGTTTGTAGAGAACCTTATGTTGGTTTTTCCTATTGTACATGGTAAAATTGGATGCTTGTCTTCAGACCTGCTCCCTTTTAACCCTAATTGGAAGGATTCCCCCATTCTGAAGGTAACATATTATGTGTATCATCCAAATGGGGATATTAAAATAAGTTATAGGAATGGGGATAATTTCACCAATGTCATTCCTATTTATTTTGATGAATGGAATGACCATCTGACGGTGAGCAATGCTAATGACTTTTTCATCCTAGTCAGGATCATCCAAGGATGTGGCTACATTTTTTAAAGTGTCACATTGAGAATTCTGTGACCCGAGGACATGAGTCAGTGTTTGTTTTGATGGTAATTCATCCATAAGTGATTGAATATGCTTCATCATGGGAACAAATACTCTATTCTTGATAGCATAGTCATTGTTGACAAGTTTGATGACTATCTTTGAATCACCCTTTATTATTTTGTGTTTGGATCGCACTTGGAGTATCAAATCTAGGCTTGTAATGAATGCATGATATTCTGAATCATTTTTCGTAAATCTTTCTAATATTAGGAAAGAGTAATATAAGGTTGACTTTTTATGTGATACGAGTACGACTCCCTATCCCCCATTATTGATAATCGGATCCTCATTCCTTTTCCCTAGTAGGCATCAGGAAGCACCATAGGAGTACATTTTCCACATCTAGGGGTTCTCCTGGATATAAAATACTTCTTCATCCCAAATTTCTACATCCAATGTTGTTGTTTTTTTGAGGATTGATCGGCTTTGAATTCAACTAACGCTTGGAATTTGAGGGATTTTTGGGGAACATAACACATGTCAAACTATATTTGGATGAACACCCATCAGGATAGGCACTCAATTAACTTGGTATGGTTGAGTATATACTTGAGCATGTTGCAGTGGGAGACTAGGTAGTCCTGATTGTTCTTCATGTAATGTCCTAGAATCTGAGCTAAAATGATTAGGGCTACAATTGTTTTTTCAATCATCAAATACTGGGTTTCTAGAACATTCATTTTCCGACATAGATAGTAGAGGTTTTTATCACTACCTACATCATTTTTCTACATGAGGAAAGCACCTAATGACCATTATAGGGTAGTTACGTATAAAATGAGTAGTCTCCCATTGACTGGAGGCATGAGCATGATCAGGCATAGAAGATATCTTTTGAGGTTGTCAATCGCTTCATGACATTCATTTTCCCCTTCATACGTAATAGTTTTCTTCTTGAGCTTGGAGAAAGGTAAACATATAATTGCTAGGTTGGCTATAAAGAATTGAATTTAGGCGAGGTTCCCTTGTAGACCTCTCGAATCAGTGAGGTTTCAGGGTGGGGACATGCAACGAATGACTTTCATCTTCTTAGGGATGTTATCGATGCCACAATGGTATATGATGAAGCTGGAGAATTTTCCCGAGGTAAATCCCAAGGCACATTTTAGGGGATTCATCTTTAAATTATGTTTTCCCAATTGGTTGAAGAATGTTTCATGTTCATCCAAGTGGTTCGAACGATGTTGTCACATAACCAACAGGTCATCGACATTACACTTGACGAATTATACCAAAAAGGGCTTCAAGATATGATGCATGGCGCCCTGATATGTTGTAACATAATTATTTACACCAAATGGAATCACTTTATAATAGAAAAACCCATAAGGGGCCCAAAATGTAGTAGATTCCTCATTTCCATCGGCCATAATAATTTTATTATATCTGAAATAGTCATCCATGAATGAAAGGGATTCGTACCCGACATTTTCATCATTAACAATTCTGGGATCGGGTCGGGGAAGTCATATTTAGGGAAATTTTAATTAAGGTATCTAAAATCATTAAATATTATAACATGTCCATTAATTTTTTTGATAGGGACTATGTTGGCCAGCCAGACTGAAAATTGGACCTCCCCTATGAAGTTGTATTTGATCAGTTTGACCTCTTCATCCCCTATTCTAGCACCATGCATTGGGTGGGACCTTATTGCTTAATTTTTATAGACACGGTGAACTTCTTCTAAGCCAAGATGATGGGTGGAGACCACAAGATATAGGCCTTTCATCTCCATATAATTCTAGGTGAACACATCTTGATACATCTTTAGTAAGGAGTTATATTCCTCTTGTTCACCATCTTCTTCATCTTCCCCTTCTGAATGAGAAATTATATCATAGATAAATTCTACTATATTGGAAGTGAAACTTTCTTTTAATTTAGTGTGTGATGAAAGGTTACTTTGATTTCCCAAGGATGGGATGAGATCATCTTTGATAGGGTGTTTCCTAAAATCATGGGAGTCAACCCGCTCATCTGTGTCTTCGGACTGGGTGGTCATAACAGATACCACACAGACAACTAAGTCTATATTCGGGCTTGTACATATGAATTAAACATGTTTGATGGTTATTACATAATCCTCCCCAATATGATGGATGGGTTTAGTGGGATCCTTCTCCAATCCATTCGGGGAATTGATCCAATAAATTTTGTTGACTAAAATATGTATTTATTCTGACTCATAAAACCCTGCATCAATGTAATTAGACTCAAATAAAGAGAATGGGGATTTATCAGCATATATCATCCAACTCTTCCTATTAGTTCAATACATGAAGCACTGATGGTATGAGGATGTAATTGTAGCATGCTAATGCAGCCAAGGCCTCCCTAACAAAACATTGTAGGTCATACATTGCCACACCACACGGAACTCGAAATCTGATTTGAGATCCTCAATCCATGTTTTATGATTCATTATTCTCAACATTTTCTACTCACCATTATCATATCCCATCAATGTTGTAGTGCATAGTTTCAAGATATCTTTATCATACCCTAGTCGATGAAGAATACTCATTGGGAGGAGGTTAACTCCAGAGCCTTTGTTGATGTAGATCCTTCGAAAATCAATTCCATTTATCTTTCCTAACACATATAAGGGTTTTATGTTCCCTTTCATGAAAGAATCATTATCCCTATCAATAATGGTTTTGAAGCCATGATATTCTTTGGGAATGGTATTTCTTTGGTAGACATCAGCCACTACAATTTAAGCCTCTAATTCCTACAGAAATATAAAGGCTTTGATGAGTTCCTCCCTATGATCTATGGACAAACTCAACGCATCCAGGATTGACATATTTTCCAGTACTGAAGCAAACTGCATTAAATTTTCATACTCTTTTTATAAATTTTGGTGCATTCTGGATCAGGGTTTCTCTTTTACAGACACATTGGGGGTTTGAGATTTGGAATTATATGGTTCAGCCTTTGTAGCAAGACCTGGCTGTGATGAAATCCTTTCCACGTTTGGCCAAACTATTCTACCTATATACCATGGGTAGTTCAAAACATTTTCATCCCTTAATGGATACTCCAAGATTACGGGGCTTGGGTATCTTCTAGTGGGGGTGAATGAGCATTCAGGTTCCTGTTGTGTTTGTTCTGGGATCCTTCCACGTGTTTTCATGATGTTAACGGTTTGGCTTGTGGAAGGGCTGGGAATTAAAGTCCTTCCACAGTCATACCTTTTGAGAATCCTCCAACCTCTGCAGCCTCTTCCCCTATCCCTCCAATTGTTCGCAGGGCATTCAGGTTTTTGGACATATTTTTTATTATATAATTTGTCTATCAAGTGAATGGAATTCTTGGAGCCAATGATCAGTTCGTGATCTGATACTATTCCTGTATGATTATCTCCTTCTGATGGTGCCATTTGGATAGGCGGTTCCTATTGAACCATTTGGTGGGGTGGTTCCCGTTGAACCAAGTCTATTGGAATTATTTCCAAAAGTTTCAACACTGAATTCGGATTTGGTTTCATCTCATATCCATACTATTTCATTCTTCCCTTCTTGACTATAGAGGAGTGCATTGCTGAGGAGGATGGTTGTAATGTTTTAAAAGAATTTGGGGCCATATTAGGTTGTCTCAACTGCACCTAGAGGATATTGTAGATTTAGTTGATAATAATATGGGGTCATCCAGTTGTCAAAAAATTTCTCCTTCTTGTTGTTGACTATTTTTCGCTCCTCTTCCTCTCTTGAGTCTGAGGTAGAAGAATATTCCACTTCTACTAGCGGCGAGCCAAACATGGATTTCTAAGAATCTGCCTCTTTTGTAGGAGTTCAATGAAAACAAAGTATTACAAGATGGTGTGTCCTAGTATCTGGTGGTACGGAAAATAATTCTGACGACCATCAAAACCCACTTCATTGGATTACTTTGGCTCTAGCAGCCAAATCATTTTTCCATTCCTGGTGGCTATGAAATATTCACAGACCTGTTCATCTCGGAATGAATAATTGTTTTTCTTATTTATTAATAATAATTTATTTTAGCACCATTTTTCTCATCTTACCGAGGTTGGGGTGGATGTTGGAATCCAAGGGGACCCACACAGTTTAGTGGGGGACTTGCAACTCGAGCTCGTGATGGGTGTGTCTTAAGCATGACAGAACTCGCTTCAGTTTTTCTTGTTCTTTGGCCATGGGCCGATGGCGCCACTTGGGATATATGGCTAGTCCACTGAAAAGAGTATTCTAACCTTCGAGAAATGGAATCGAATTATATAAACTCACGGATATACTTCACTGTGATTAGTGGTGTTCGCAATTCATCTCAAAGTTTATCGTTGCTCATGGCGAGTATCTTAACATGGTGGATTGGCCATCTTAGGGAATATGTTAGTCCTTTCCATCAAGAAATAATTCATGATAATCTTTATTTATCACAATACTTGTAGTTCTTGAGATCACAGAACATCATCTTGGGTATTGTCAAACCGAATTGGAAGAGAAACTATCACTGGATTCCTCCCAGCCTGTGATTGATTTGGATGGAAAGCTAGTTTTTCCATACCAAACGCGAGCCCTACAGGGTTCGTATGAAGAACTTGTGTTTTACAGAATCTTGTTACTCTATTTTTCCCATCATGGGGTCACAATAAGTGGCTTAGTTAATCAAAAGTTGTTCCGGGTCCCCCGAAACATTAAATTCTTGGAATACGTGGTTACTCATGTTTGGTGGCGGTAGAACATCTCACACCCACTCAAGGTAGGGTATGCGCTCTTGTTGTATCAGAGCGTTCCTACCCACCATGGATTATAATCAATATGTTAGCTACTTTATAGTTCTTAATAGACCTTGATGCATATCCTATCGTTCTTGATCTTGAGATGGTGTGGTTGGGGCCATGATTGGGCACGCCGGTGCTGCTGGAATTTTGGGTGGATACACCACCAAGGTCATCATTTTTCGTTTTAACTGATTATATTCTGGATGACTTTTCAATGTTGGGGAGTGTTGATGTCCTTTTGGGGATAGGTTGAACATTCCAATGATCTTGGATTCATTCACTAGAATGAGTTCCTGTGGTATGTGACCCTCTTTTGTGAGCACCTACTGACGTTCTGAAGAGAGAACACATCCAGTGAGATAACTCCCTCGACATAGCTTGACATTAATTTGCCTTAAATCATTCATTTATTCCTCCTTCATGGAGAACCATTTTTGGGGGGTGAGGGACACATTCTCATGGGTAGAAGGAGGCGGGTCACAGACAAATTTCAATTATTTTCTCTCTTTGATAGAGTTTTGTGGGGTAGGTATTGTCAGGTTTCCTAAGGGGGAACCTAGACTTATGATCACCCTATGGTTTTGAGCATGCACACTATCAGGCTCGGTGAGGGGTGAATCTAGTAGGGAACCATCCACTTTCATGTTCCCTTATCTTGGGTCGTTTCCTGTGAGAACTATGGGGCTGATTTTTACCATGTTCATTCAGGAATACTGCATTGGGTGTTGTGTACCCAGTGTCAAATGATTGGAAGGACTCATGTTACCTTTATTGGAATTTATCCATCCATTTAGTGGTATTCTTTGGGATTTTTAAAGAATATTGACCTGAAGGAAACCCCAATCTTACCTCATAACATGCCTTTGTCTCAGATGGTACGAACCACAAGAAGGGGTGGAATAGGTAACTCCTTGATCCATTGTTCTTCCCAGACTGTGGAAGACATACGTCCGATGTGTGGGGATTTGAGGTAAAAATGACATGTGCCCTATAGTATGGGGTTGTACCAATTCTCCAGTCACTACTCTATGACATAGATTGGTTGTTTTTAAGAGAAAATTTTGATTTAAAAATTACCACAACCTGGTGGGTCGGGACTGTTCTCGTATTACAGCGGAAGATGCTTCTATTTCCACCTTTTCAATTTGATGTATTCTCATGTGGGTGCAAGGATAGTATAGAAAAGTGCTTACGTGGATTCTATATCCTTTTTGAATACATGGGAACTACTTTTTGGCCAACCTCCCTCATAAGGGAATCCTATTTGATGTTCTTGGTTTCCTGACTCTAATGTTTTTCATTGGCTTGATCTCTTCGACCCAGAAACTTTTGAATATTACATTGGGAATGTTTTTTTAGAATCCCATCTTCCATGATCATGGGTTTCATTTGATTGTTGCTAATGGGTTATCACATTGCAGGATTTCATTTCTAGTTGCACCTGAAGGATGGGGCATGGGGTGAAATATAGATCTCCATGATCTCCTCACTCCCAAATGTAAACTTTATATGAGGTGTTTTCAATTAGGTGACTCAATTCATGTAGTTCGTGGAGGCAATAATATTTTCAATTTTTATTCATCCATTTGTATTGTGGCTTCCTTGCAAGTAGGAGGGATTCCATGTCGATTAAAAGGTGAATCTCCCCCATCATGCAAACATGGTTTTCATGACCTTCACGGGGTAGGAATTTTTCTTTCAACATTCTAAGTGTTGTCCATATATTGAGGAAAATGTCATGTGTGCATTCCCTGGAAAATTATCAAGGTATTTCTAAGTAAGATGTGGTCGTAGGCCAATACATCATTGGTATATAATCTCCAACTAGTTTTCTTCTCAAAAGAAACATATCATGTTGTTGTTATTCCGAAGTCTCCACTTATTGATATGTCTATCTTGACTTGTTCTTGATGATTTTCTTCCATGTAACCGGGCTGGTGGGAGCCTTATCAATTTTAGGATGCGTTGAGCGTGGATTAGAAGATGAGCATGGCCCTAGTCCATCCTATGTCTGAGAAAGAATATCACTCATTATTGGAAGATTTCCTAGTGTGCCTAACTCCATTTTGAGAACCTCGTCAGAGGAGGGATTTCTCATATTTTTTCAGAAATGTGGAGGACCTTTTTTCCAACATTGAATTTGGTTGATAGGAGGACCTTTGCCTGTGGTGCTGCGATGGTGAGGACTACCATGGAAACATAATGCCCGACTACAGAAATATTCCTATCTACGTGTAACAATTAGAGGTCCTTCAGGGTGGGATGTTGTAAGGGGAGGAAATTCTTGCTTCTTGATGTCACTGTGGGGAGGTTCTGGACATCAACTGTCATTGTGGGGAGGGCAATTGTAATGACCGTCATCAGGGTGAGGACTACAATCATGATGTGATATCTGGCTGTAGAGAAAATTTCTACACTGAACATCCTGGGAAGGGCCATCGGGATGTAATCCAATAGGGTAGGGGATTTCATTTCTTGGTGTTTCTATGGGAGGACCTTCAATGTAACATCAATTGCGAGGTGGGACATCACAATGACTTCCCACATTCCAAGGGATACAATCATGTCTTGATGTCTGACTATAAAGAGAAGAAAATATACCACATATACCCTGGGGAGGACTACCTGAGAAGAATATAGTAAGGGGAGGAACTTATAGATGTCTAATCATTTGGTCAAGGGGAGGTATAGCTCAACACATATCAGAAAATAGTCTCTCGTGACCGATCATTCTTATCCCACAGAGTAAGCCCCTGAGGGTGGTCTGTGGAGGACCATCAGAGCTACTAGTAGTTACATTGCGGGGAGGACATTCACAACTTCTACATCCACATCCAAAATTTGGTAATGGAATGATAGGGTATTGATCCTTTATTGATATATGTTTGAGGGCATCATGAACGCCATCTTCCAACAGAGTAGGATAATGTGTTTTCTATTCACTTTTCGATTACCTTTGAAACTTTTCATTTTTGGGCGCTCTCTTGTAGGTAACTGGTGTTATCTGCTATTGGTAATGGCCCTTTAAATACAGGTCCCTATCTTTTTGGGTCCAGTGATGTCATCAGGATACACCAATGAGTATCTAGAGTTTTGGATGCGATATATGTCTGCCCGAGACCATCCACCACATTGGACCGATATCCCCCAAATGGGAAAACTATTTTTTCCCGATCGGGTTGTCTGTATGTCATGGGATATTACCATCGACCCTCATGTACTAGGGATGGGATGCAAAACTACTCATGAAGGGATAGCTAATTTTTGTGAGAGATTCATTCCATTCAAGGAAATCGAGTTGTGGGCGTAATTTCTCTCATTTTCCACTTATGCAATGATATCATGGAATGTTTGGGAGGATGTGTTCTGGAATTGATGTCTGAAATTCCATCATTTCCAAGATGTTCTAGGATACATCTGTGGTTGGAACGGGTATGAAGTCTGACTCTGATGTTAGAGAAGGAGGGTTTTCATGTTCTAGTCATCCATGAGTTGCTAATAGATACAGGTACCTATCCTATGTCAGGACAGAAGAAGGAGTCTATCACCGGTTTCCTTCTCCAGTTTCCACTGCATTTTACTTTTGGTATTCACATTCATGAGCGGGTATTTTCATCTACTCTCTTACCAATGTATTTATCTCATGGTATTTGTATGCATCTGTGGGAATTTGACTTAACTAATATTTTGATGACACCCTATTTAGATGGCAGGATTGAAGTGCATCATTAGATGTTTGTGCATATGTATAGATTGTTGTTTCCCTGTTTTTATGGATGGCATGAAATGAGTCCATAGGAGATTGTTCATACGTATAGTTGAGTGACGCCCTGTTTGGATGGCGGGCTTCTCATACATCAGTAGGTATTTGCACCTGTGTATAGCTGGTTTCCATCCTATTCTTAAGGATGGCATGTTTTTCATTGGATGATATCAATATATTTATGTAGCTAGCAGCTCAGTCTATACGGAGTGACTAGAGAGAAATTGTAGGAACTTGGGTGTGCTCGTATTATGCTACCCCATTTTTATGGTGGGCATGAGTGGAGGGGGAAGAGTCCTATATCTTCTTATTGACTGCCACTGTGTTAGTATGACTAAGCTGCTCCTTGGGAACTAGGGTGATAGTGTGTCCCTGTATATATATTTTCCACCCTTGGTAGGCATCTCAAGGGGCCACGTTCTCCAGGACTTTGGTAGGTGTCATCGCCATAAGGTCCTGCTCAGCCGGAGGAGGCCTGGTACTTCGGTGTTAGTGGCGATGCAACTTGGTAGTGGCCATTGGTAAGACCGCCATGCGGTTGAGATGAAGTCTTTAAGAATGAATTAATATGCCTGCCTTAGGTGAGATAGGTATTCGTTGTCATGTTCTGGGGACAAGCTCCCGAAACAGTTTGAGACGACCACTGGGGATACCTTGCTCTGGGGTACCAGTAGTGGCTGAAGAGGCAGCTGTCAAACCATTGCATACTGGAGGGATTGTCTTAAGGCCTCAAGTGTGGGGAGAGAACCGTTTTGGTTTTATTATTTTATCATTGAATTGGATCCCCAGTGTTGAAGATGTTAGGTAGGTGAAAGGGTCCTGGTCTTTGTTGTGACCCTGACCGCCTGTGGGATCATTGATGTGTGTGTCTACATGGGTCACTGGGATTTCAAGTGGATTGAAGGTCACTCTGTGGGAACCTAAAATATACATATGTGAATCACATACCACAAAACATTGTCAAAGTATCATTATTTTAAACATATGAACATTTGGATATTTAGCTTTCCCACCTTCCTTTTTCTTTTGCCATGGGAGGAAGGGGCCTGAGTGGGGTAGAACTGCCACCTTGGTTAAGGATTCACGTCAGGTTCACCATTCATGTTCCACCACTAAGGTGGTTCATTTCACGCATAGGGGGTGAAAATAATGGTGTGACCTGTAATATCCTTTTATCTATAATCATTGAGGTAGAACTACCACCATGGTTATGGATTCACATCGGGTTCACCATTTTTGTTCCACCTCCGAGGTGGTGCATTTTTCACACACTAGGAAGAAAAAAATGGTCATACATGAAGGTTAATTTTGTCTTTTATCATTGGGGTAGAACCACCACCATGTTGAAGGATTCAGGTCATGTTCAATATTCTTGTTGTGCCACTGAGGTGGTGCATTAACGGGTGGTGCAGAAATGGTTCGATGGGGATCATTACTCATCCCTTTTCTATAGAGACAGGTTGTCATTGATTTTACCATTCCATTTTTTTCATCCCATTTGGAATCATAATCATTTAAATAATGTTGAATTAGCCCTATAACAATTATTGGTCTCAACGGGCGATTGCGTGGGGTTTATGTACTCATTAAATCTAGCCTTCTCGGATGTAACGTCCTCAGATTGTCTCTAATTTGTTTATTTATGGAGACAAGAACACCCAGTGGACCATGTGTCCATGATATAGGGTCCTTCTTTCAAATGGAAGGTGATAGTTGGCTGTTTATTTGGCCAACGACACTTAAAGAATCTATTAGTCGAGAGGATGGGAGGCCACGCTAACCACACACTTTCGACAGAGGATTTTTCCTTTTCCAATACTCTCTTATTATTTTAAGACATTTTTATACGTCTTTGAATTCTTGGTTCTTTCCCGATGGGTCTTTCCACAGGACACCCTTAGTTTGAAAAATCAGCGTGGGCATGCACATGTTTGATGCCATGGTGGTGATTCTGACTTATCCATATTATTAGGCACTCTAGAGTTTATTGTTGCCTATGGGGGTAAAATGGTGACTAGATGTTGGGATTTCTCCCATAACGAGGGATTCCTATGTATCCTCAGGAGAGGAATCCGACCCCATGTAGTTAAGGAATTGTGCGGAATACACATAGATGCATCCCATTTAAGGGAACAAGATTGGGTGGAACCTTTGTGGATGGGTACCCTTTTGAGCTCGGGCCTTCTAGTAGGCATCCTATATATCCTACTTTAACTAATAATCTGAGTTCATTTAGTTCATAGTGTGTAGGGGTTTTGCATGGATGATTCCCATTTTAGGGGGCATGGTTGGGTGGACCTTTTATAAATGGCCACCCATTCCATCTTTGACCATCTTTAAGGTGTCCTATGTAGACTATTTTGACCCGGAATCAGTGTTCTTGTAGTTAAAAATGTGTGCATGTTGAAATAGTAACAAAACTCTAATCCCATGTGATTCGTGCTCAGTGTGAGAAACAAGAGGATTTGAAAGATTCATCAAGGTACATGCCTCCAGCCCTTTTGGATGGGGAGGGAGAGCCCGCGGTGGAAGTGGTCAAGGAAATGCTGGGCAAGGGAGCAGAGCGATGATCCTTTCCATGTTAGATGGTATTAATGGTCATGTGTTTCATCCTTAGAGGATTGGGTACTTACTTCTATGGGAGGGCCCCAAAATATCATGTGAGGTATACAACATTTTAATGTCATATAGCTTGGACGATGGCATTGCTGATTAATTTCATGATGTCGAGACTAGTACCAAATAGTTAAATTTCATGTGGTGAGAATGATAACTCATAGTTTTAGGTCATAGATTTTGGACTACTCATTATCGAAATCCACAATCAACTGTTGGATAATCGGTTTGTATGTTTGGACATTCCTTGAACATGAGAGGGAGGGAAATTGTAAACTATAACATTAGGTATAATCAGATCCAAAGAAATGATATTGGGCATGGAATCTATTGAGTTATATAGAGGAAGGAAAGGTCACTTATATGGATGAATTTTCCTTTAATTGATTTCCTTCTTGTAGACTTCATATCGAGTGTCACCATGGGATGATGTTAATACTAAAAAAATGGTGTCTGCAGGACATTGGCCATTCACTGATGATGGACATGGAGGTTTATGATGATCCGAAATCACATGAGAAACTGAGTTTGATAAATGGAAAGGACATGTCTGAACGTTTAATAAACATTCAGGCTATTATTACCCATGGAGTTCTAGGTCAACCTGGTATATGAGGCAGGTGATAGGGCTTTCAGTAGGTTTATGACTGTTTCTGATGATTTCACTGGTGTGTGCAGATTTAGATTATTGGGTGATGGTGCCCTGTTTGTTACCCCACATTCCAGGTTTCCAAAGGCGGGGGGCATCTGTTCCTTGTTTAGGGACGTTTTCTCCATGATCGAAACGAGATGTTGTGATGTCAATTCTTCCTTCCGTGGATTCCTCCTCAGATCTCATCACCTATTCTGGATCTCCCTTAAATATTATGTCGTGGTTCATGAATCTCATTCCCGGTTCCATATCTTTGTGGACACTGGTTAATTACACTACTTAAGTCATGACATTCCATGGGGACTTGACTTGGTAGAAACCATCTGTCAGAGTAGATGACAATATCAGGAATGTGGGGCATCTGTGGAAGTGTGGACATAAGGATCCTGTATTCTTCTTCATAAGCGGGAATCTAAAGGGCGAAGATTCCAAGGCATCCCACTTTTAATGTGGGAAATCATATTCCATAGGCATGTATCTAAGGTTTTCCTCATATTCCCATGTTTAACAAAGGGTATTCCGTAAGTATAACGTCTAGAAGAGACAGTTACACCAAAGTTGGGTCTTTCAAGGTTTTCCTCAGGTAGCTCATGTTTATCATGAGGTAGGCCACGAGTTTAACATCTTGTGGTGACAGAATGAGGGTGATTATAACATCCCATATAGACAGGTCAGATTGGTACATCCCTAAGAAGGAAAAACTGGAAGGTTTACCGGGTGGGTGGATCAGAACACTCGATAAAAGAAGACTCATGATTGTGTGTCCCATAAAGGGTAGATGTCACACTATGAAGAAAGAACTGGAAACCACTGAGGGAGGATCAGGGAGTGTGAAACAAAGAATGGGGGAACACCAAGGTTTACCATAGTCTGGGATTGATCCTCATAGAGGTTTCATACGTACCATGTGTAGATGACAGGGATCCTAACCCACATAGTTTGAAGGGATGATGAATTGGGGTGTACACAAAGGACAATCACCTGAAGACATGATGGGACTTATGTGTGAACTGTGGCCCAAGTACTGCTAGGAGCAGGAAGGAGGTAGATGACATGATCCAACAGGGATGTGGCGGCATGGGTGAGAATCATTATGGATGATGGAGAGTTGAATGGAGTAGAGGGGGAATGAGAAGGTACCATCCTGAAGGTGACAGTAGTGTTGGTCTTGATCTTCGAAGAGACTTCTTATATATCCTCGTGGTAGGGAATCAATTTCCACATAGTTCAGTGGGACGATGGGACACCTGATGAGATGTCCCGTGAAAATGGACACATGAATGGGACCCGGAGGAATTTAAACCTCGATGTTGGCGCATGATCATCCCATAACACATGTGATCAAGGGATAGATCATGATGAGACATGGGTTCTTGGGTTAAGCCTCATGGAGGCTTCATACATATCCCTATGGCAGGGAATAAAAGTCCTTGTATTTCATCTAATGACGTCTTACAGTATATTGGGGACATCAACAACTTATCACCGAATGAGGTTGACAACAGCTCACTGCAGAATGGGGGAACAACAACTTACCACTTATTGAGGTCCAAAATTTATCATCATGCAGGATGGGGGTGAACCGATATGAAAGAGGACATGGGGCTCAGATTGATGGTGGGAGTGAACCTCAAGAAGGATTCCTATGTACCTCACCTTGGAAACGATCAAATACCACATAGTTCAGGTGGTGGGAACCGTTGTGAAGGTGGTCATAATGACTGGGTGTTGGGAATGAACCTCAGGGAGTCTTCCTACGTACCTCACCTTGAAATGGATCAAAGACCATGTTGTTCAGGTGGTGTGAACCAATGTGACGGTGGTCAGAACGACCAGGGTGTTAGGCTTAAACCTCAGGGAGGTGTCCTATGTACCTCACCTTGGGAAGGATCAAATAATAGGTAGTTCAGGTGGTGGGAACTAATGTGATTATGGTTCGAACTAATGGGGTGTTGGGCTAGAACCTCAGGGAGGCTTCCTATGTACCTCGCCTTGGAAAGGATCAAATACCATGTAGTTCAGGTGGTGGGAACCGATGTGAAGGTGGTCGGAACCAATGGGATGTTGCGATTGAACCTCAAGAAGGCTTCTAAAGTAACTCATCATGGAAAGGATCAACAACCACGTAGATCATGTGGTAAGAACCGACGTGAAGGTGGTCAGAACCAATGGGGTGTAGAGATTGATCCTTATGGAGGATTCTTATGTACCTTGACTTAGTAAGGATCAAAGACCATGTAATTCATGTTGGGTGTGGGTCATACACTCTAGGATGCCTGTAGAATATTTTATGGTCAATTCATACTACTCTAGGCCCACATGGGTCATGCTTGGTGTGAGAAACAATAGATAGTAAGGACCTGATGATCACGGTAGAAAGGTGCATCCATGAAGGGTGGTGAATGTAGCTTACGCATGGAAGATAACCGGGTGCCGCTATAGAGCAACAATGGTGCAGGGGGCGTACACATGGAAACTGCCCATCTGCCACTATAGAGAGGAAATTGTGGCTGGGGATAATGCAAGGATGCAACCTCGATGCTGCCATTGAGCGACAATGTTGGATGGGGCTTATGCAAGGATATTGCCTGGGTGCCACTATGGAGCGACAATGGTGGATGGGGCTTATGCAACGAAGCATCCTGGGTGCCTCTATAGATAAAAAATGGTGTATGGAGCTTACGCAAGGTAGCTTCTCGAGTGCCTCTATGGAGCAGTAATGGTGAATGGGGATTACGCAAGGTAGCTACCCCGGTGCTGGTATGGAGCGACAATGATGAATGGGACTTATTCAAGGGAGCTTCCCGGGTTCCACTAAGGATCGGCAATGGGGAATGGGGTTCTTTCACAAGGAATATGCTCGGGTGCCGCTATGGAGCAACGATTATGAATGGGGCTTAAGAAAGGAAGATGCCCAGGTGCCGCTATGTAGCGGAAATGGTCAAAGGGGCTTACGCAAGGAAGATTCCCAGGTATCACAATGGATAGGCAATGGTGAATGGGTATTATGAAAGGAAGTTGCACTGGTGCCACTATAGAGCGGCAATGGTGAATGGGGCTTACGCAAAGGAGCATCCTGGTACCGCTATGGAGTGGCAATGTTGGATAGGGCTTATACAAGGAAGTTTTCTGGGTGCCGCAATGGAGCAGCAATGGTGGATTGGGCTTAAAAAATGAAGTTTCCTGAGTGTGGCTATGTAGCGGAAACGGTGCATGGGGCTTACGCAAGGAAGCTGCCCGGGAGCCGCTATGGAGCGACAATGGTGGATGGGGCTTACGCAACGAAGGTTCTCGGGTGCCACTTTGGAGTGACAATGGATGATGGGGGTTACAGAAGGAAGATGTTCGGGTGCCACTAAGGAGTGTCTATGGTGGATGGAGATTACATAAAGAAGCTTCCCAGGTGCCGCTATAGAGTGGCAATGGTGGATGAGGCTTACACAAGGAAGCTGCCCAGGTGCTGGTATGGAGTGGAAATAGTGAATGGGGCTTACTCTAGGAAGCTTCCTGGGTGTGGCTGTGGAGCGAAAATGGGTGATGGGGCTTATGCGAGGATGATTCCTGGGAGTATCTATGGAGCGGAAATAGTAGATGGGGCTTATGCAAGGAAGCTGCCTGGGTGACACTATGGAGCGGCAATGGTGGATGGGGATTTTCAGGAAGCTGCTAGGGTGCCTCTATGGAGCGGAAATGGTGCATGAGGCTTATTTAGGGGTGCATCTTGGGTGCTGCAAGGGAGTAGAAATGGTGGATGAGGCTTATGCAAGGAAGCTACATGGGTGCCACTATGGAGCAGCAATGGTGGATGGGGCTTAAGCAAGGAAGCTGCTCGGGTGCCATTGTGGAGCGATAATGGTGAATGAGGCTTACATAAGGATGATTCTTGTAATGTCTTCCTCATGTCTGAAAATAAGGGCATCTCAACCCTCTAGTGGGTTGAGGCCTTCGCCTTTGGGATTGCGCACAAGTGGGATAATGCAAAGGGCATTGGAATCAATCAGAACAAAAGTAGATAAAAAGTTTGAATCACATTCCCGACATTCGGAACATAATGAGAGTAGCATGGCGGTGGAGGATAACTATTGACTATGTTTGAAACCCCATATCCATATCGCAATAGCATGAAATGGGGAAAATCAACTGAGGGTCGACTGTTGACCGTGTTCAAAACACAGGACTTGACTCAATGTTTTTTCCAATGTCTTACGTGGCGTTGGCCCAAGATGGTAGGTGAGCCGATGTTGTATGGGATCAGGCTGTTCAGGGGTCCCTTTAGAAATGGATGTGGATTAAGATCAGAATGGAGGGCACAAAAATCGTGAGGTGGAGTTATGGAATGTTTTAAATGATTCAAACGCACTTGAAATTACGCCAATGTAATCATGGAATTAAGCATCTTATGCTTGGAGAAGAAGGCATCTCTTGTATGGAGCAGGAGGAATCCTATGTTTAGAACATTGGGTGTACTACATACTATAGTCATGTAGAGAGGACTATTAGGCATAAGGTTCCAAGTAATGATTGGTGTTGGGTCTTATTCAAGGGCGGCCCATTTTGGTTCAACCTAGCATATGAGCCAAGTGATGGGGTTTGGATGAGTTACATGAGTAATGCTTCAACTCATGGTACTCAGGAAATTGATGATGAGAATATTAACTCACGACATGGGAAACGAATCAATAGAAATATGATGACTCATGGTGTCTCATGGTGTGGAGAGGACTATCTCAAATTACGGTATCCTGTATGTGGAAGGTAGCTGCGCATAAGGGCACAATGGAAATTGTAATTGTACCACCCGGAAAACATCGCGGTGTGACTCTCCATTTTTCATGGGGGTTAGTGACGGAATGAGGGTGATCAGAAAATCCCATATAGACAGATCAGATTGGTACATCCCTAGGAGGGAACACCTGGAAGTTTTACCGGGTGGATGGATTAAAACAATTGATAAGAGAAGACCCAAGATGGTGTGTCCCATAAGGGAAGATGTAAAACTGTGATAGATGATCTGGACACCAATGAGGGCGGATCAGGGAGTGTACACCCCAGAATGGGGGAACACCAATGTTTACCATTAACTGGGATTGAACCTCATAGAGGTTTACTACATAACCTGTGTAGATGACAGGGATCAAAACCCACATAGTACAAAGGGGTTATGAATCGGGGTGTACACAAATGACAACGACCCTGAGACCTACGGGGGCACATGCGTGAATTGCATCCCAAGTACTACTAGGAGTAGCGAGGATGTGGATGACATGATCCCACTGGGATGTGGCAGCCCGGGTGAGAATCAGGATGGGTGATGGAGAGTTGAATGGAGTGGAGATGGAATGATATGGTACCGTCATGAAACTGACGGTAGTGTTGGTCTTGAGACTCGAAGAGACTTCCTACATATCCCTGTGGCTGGGAATCAATGTCTGCGTAGTTTGGTGTGACGATGGGACACCTGGGGAGGCATCCATGAGAATGAACACATGGATGGGACCCAGAGGAAGTAAAACCTCTGGGTTGGGGCATGATCTTCCCGGAACACATGGGATCGATGGATAGATCAGGATGAGAAATGGGTGTTGGGCTTGAACCTCATAGAGGCTTCCTACATATCACCATTGTAGGGAATCAAAGTCCATGTAGTTTATCTGACGACAGATTACCATCTATTGGGGACATCAACTGCTTACCGATGAATGGGGTTGACAATGGCTTACCCCTGAATGGGGGAGCAACGACTTACCGCTGATTGAGTTCCACAGTTTAACGTAATGTAGGAAGGGGGTGAAATGATATGAAAGAATACTTGGGGCCTAGATAGATGGTGGGTTTGAAGCTCATGAAGGATTATTACGTACCTCGCCTTGGCATGGATCAAAGACCACATAGTCCAGGTGGTGGGAACTGACATAAAGGTGGTCTTAATGACTAGCTATTGGGCTTGAACCTCAGATAGGATTCCTACGTACATCACCTTGGTAAGGATCAATGGCCACGTAGTTATGTTGGTGGGAATTGATGTGATGGTGGTCGGAATGACAGGGGTGTAGGGCATGAACCTCATGAAGGCTTCCTACATACCTCGCTATGTAAATGATCAAAGACCACATAGTTTAGGTGGTGGGAACTGTGAATGTGTTCAGAACCATTGGTGTGTTGTGATTGAACCTCAGGGAGGCTTCAACATTCCTCCCCTTAAAAAGGATCAAAGAACACATAGTTTAGGTGGCGAAAACCAATGTGAAGTTGTTCGGAACCAATGGGGTGTTTCTCTTGATTCTCAGGGAGGCTTCCTACGTACCTCAACTTGGAGATAATCAAAGACCACGTAGATCATGTTGGGTGTGTTGCTTACACTATAGATTTCATGTATAAGAGGTCATGGTTGATTCTTACTACTCTAAGCCCACTTTATCTGTTCTAGGTGTGAGAAAAAATAGGTAGTAAGGACATGATGATCATAGCGCAAAAGTGCAACCCTGAAGGGTGGCGAATGGGGCTTACACAAGTATGTTGCCTGGGAACCACTATGGATTGACAATGGTGTTTGGGGATTATTCAAGGGAGATGTTTGGATGCTGCTATGGAGTTGAAATGGTGGATGGGGCCTATGAACAGATGATTTTCGGGTGCTGCTATGGAGCAGAAATAGTGGATGGGGTATACACTAGGATTCTACCTAGGTGCTGCTATGAAGTAGCAATAGTGGATGGGGCATATGCAAGGGAGCTGTCCGGGTGCAATTATGGAGCGGCAATGGTGGATAAAACTTATACAAAGGAGCTTCCTAGGTTCCACTATGGAGTGAAAATGGTGAATGGGGAATACACAAAGAAGGTTCATGGGTGCCTCTATGGAGAGTAAATGGTGAAAGGGGCTTACACAAGGGAGTTTTCCCGATGCCACTATGGAGTGGCAATGGTGAAAAGAGAGGTTACACTAGAGAGTTGCCTGGGTGCTGCTATCGAGTGGCAATGGTGATTGGGGCTTACACAAGGAAGCTTCCTTGGTGCCGCTATGGAGTGGAAATTGTGAAAGAGGATTATGCAAGGATGTTTCCCAAGTGATGCTATGGAGAAGCAATAGTGAATGGGTCTTATGCAACGAAGCTACCCAGGTGTCGCTATGAAGCGCCAATGGAGAATGGGGCTTACTAAGGAGAGCTGCTCATGTGCTACTATGGAGTGACAATAGTGGATGGAACTTACGCAAGGTAGCTACCTAGGTGCCACTATGAATCTCCAATTGTGGATGGGTCGTGCATATGGAAGCTACCCGAGGGCCGCTATGGAGTGGAAATGGTGCATGGGGATTAAGCAAGGATTGTACCCAGGTGCCACTATGGAGTTGAAATGGTTAAAGGGGCTTACGCAAGGAAGTTTCCCGAATGCCAATATATAGCGGAAATAGTGGATGGTGATTATGCAAGGAAGTTGCCTGGGTGCCGATATGGATTGGAAATGGTGTATGGGGCTTACACAAAGAAGCTTCCTGAGGTCCACTATGGAGTGACAATGGGGGATGGGTCTTACGCAAGGATGTTACTGGGGTGCCTCTATGGAGTGGCAATGGTGAATGAGGCTTATCCAAAGAAGCTTCATGGGTGCCGCTATGGAGCGAAAATGGTGTATGGGAATCATGTGAGGATGATGCCCCGGTGCTGCTATAGAGAGACAATGGTGGATGGTGCTTACATGAGAATGCTTCCCGGTTGCCGCTATGAAGAAACAATGGTGGATGGGCTTACGCAAAGAAGCTTCACGAGTGCCGCTATAGAGCGGAAATGGTGGATGGGTCTTACACAAGAATGTTCCTCGGGTGCCACTATAGAGAGACAATGGTGGATGGGGCTTACACAAGAATACGGCCCAGGTTCCACAATGAAGCAGAAATGGTGGATGGCGCTTATGCAAGGAAGCTGCCCTGGTGCTGCTATGGAGCGACAATGGTGAATAGAGCTTACCCAAGGAAGATGCTCATGTGCTCCTATGGAGCGACAATGGTTGATGGGGATTACACAACGAAGCTGCCCAAGTGCTACTATGGAGCAGAAACGGTGGATGGGGATTACGTAAGGAAGCTGCTTGTGTGCCGCTATGAAGCAACAATGGTGGATGGGGCTTACACAAGGAAGCTGAATGAGCGCCGATATGGACCGGAAATGGTGCATGGGACTTACGCAAGGATTCTTCCCAGGTGCCTCTATGGAGTAGCAATAGGGGATGGGGCTTACGCAATGGAGCTGCCCGGGTGCCGTTATGGGGTGGAAATGGCAGATGGGGCTTACACAAAGAAGCAGCCCAGGTGTCACTATGGAGCGGTAAGGGAGGATGGGGCTTATGCAAAGAAGTTGCCCGTGTGCAGCTATGGAGCATCAATGGTTAATGGGGGTTATGCAAGGAAGTTACCCGGGTGCCGCTATGGAGCGAAAATGGTGGATTGGGCTAATGTGAGGATGTTGACCAGATGTCGCTATAGAGCGGCAATGGTAGATGGGTCTAACTTGAGGAAGCTTCCCGTGTGCCACTATGGAGCGGCAATGGTGCATGGGGCTTACGTGAGGAAGCTACCCGGGTGCCGCTATGGAGAGGCAATAGGGAATGGGGTTTACGCAATGGAGATTCCTAGGTGTAGCTATGGAGTGCCAGTAGTGGATGGGGTATATGCCATGAAGCTTGACCGGGTTCCACTATGGAGAGGAAATGGTGGATGGGGATACATAAGGAAGTTGCCTGGGTTCCAGTATGGAGTGACATTGAGCATGGGGATTACGCAAGAAAAATTCACGGGTGCTGCTATGGAAAGACAATGGTTCATGGGGCTTATGCAAGGAATCTTCCTAGGTGCCGCAATGGAGCGGAAATGGTGGATGGGGATTACACATGGATGCTGCCTAGGTGCCACAATGGAAGGGTAATGGTGGATGGCGCTTACGTAGGGAAGCTACCCTAGTACCGCTATGGAGTGACAATGATGGATTGGGCTAACACAAGGAAGCTTCCCAGGTGCTGCTATGGAGTAGGAATTGAGGATGGGGAGTATGAATGGAATCTTCCTGAGTGCCACTATGGATCAGCAATGGAATATGAGGCTTGCACGAGAATTCTGCCCAGGTGCTACTATGGAGCGGTAATGGTCTATGGGGGTTACGCTTGGAAGCTTCCGGGTACCACTATCGAGTGGCAATGGTGGATGGAACTTATCCAAGGAAGCTTCATGGGGGCCGCTATGGAGCGGCAATGGTGGATGGGGCTTTCTCAAAAAAGCTGTCGGGGAGCTGCTACGGAGAGACAATGGTGGATGGGGCTTATGCAAGGCAGCTTCCCGGGTGCCGCTATGGAGCGGCAATGGTGGATGCGGATTACGCAAAGAAGTTAGTTGGGTGCCGCTATGGAACGAAAATGTTGGATGGGGATTACAAAATAAAACTTCATATATGCTGCTATGGAGCAGAAATGGTGGATGTGGCTTATGCAAATATACTGCAAAGGTGCCTCTATGGAGCAGAAATGGTGGACAAGGCTTACGCAAAAAGCTGCATGTGTGCCGCTATGGAGCGATAATGGTTGATGGGGATTATTCAGAGAAGCTGCATGGGTGCTGTTATGGAGTGAATATGGTGGGTGGGCTTACACAAGGAATCTTCTTGGGTTCCCCTATGGAGCGGAAATGGCGAATGGTGCTTTAAAAAGAAAGCAGCCCGGGTGCCTCTCTGTAGAGGAAATGGTGGATGGGGCTTACACAAGAAAGCTTCCTGGGTACCGATATGGAGAAGCAATGGTGGATTGTGATTTCGCAAAGACGCTGCCCAAGTGCCTCTATGGAGCGGAAATGGTGCATGGGGATTATGCAAGGAAGTTGCCCAGGTGCCGCTATTGAGCGGAAATGGTAGATACGGCTTCTGCAAAGAATCTTCATAGGTGCCTCTATGGAGCAGCAATGGTGGATGGGGCTTACGTAAGGAAGGTGCTTGGGTGACGCTATGGAGAGGCAATGTTGCATGGGGCTTACGCAAGGAAGCTACCTGTAATGACTTCTTCATGTCTGGCAATGAAGGAATCCCAACCCACTAGTGGGTTGAGGACTTCGTCTTTCCACTAGTGTAGAAGAGGTATAATTCCAAGGTTGTTGGAATCAATCCGAACAATGGGAGATGGAAAGTGTTAATCACATGCCCAACATTCGAAATGCAATGATGGTGGTATGGTGGTAGAGTATAACTATTGACTGTGTTTGAAACACATCATCCATATCTTTTTAGCCTGAAATGGGGACAAGGAAATGAGGGACGACTGCTGACTGTGTATGAAACATAGGAACTGACTCAAAGCGTTGTCCAACATCTTATGGGGAAATGGCCCAGGATGGTAGGTTAGCCGATGTGGCATGGGACCAGGCCGTTAGGGGGTCCCTTTAGACATGGAAGTGTATGAAGATCCAAATGAAGGACACACAAAGAATGAGGTGGAGTGATGGATTGTTTGAATGGATTCCAACACTCTTGCAATTACGCAATTGTAATCATGGAATTAGGCATCTTATGATTGAGGCATAAGTCATCACCTGCTTGGAGTAAGAGGCGTCCTATGTTTGGCACATACGGTGTACTATAGTTTATAGTCATGTAGAGAGGACTATTAGGCATGTGGCGCCTGACAATGTTTGGTGTTGGGTCTTACTCAAGGGTGGCCCTTTCTGGTTCATCCTGGCATATGAGCCAACTGATGGGGTTTGTATGAGTTACTTGAGGAATGGTTTGACTCATGGTACTCAGGAAATTGATGATGAGGATATCGACTCATGAAATAGGAAACAAAATAAGAGAAATATGATGACTCAAGGTGTCTCATGGTGTGCCGAGGAGTATCTCAAATCATGGTATCACATAGGTGGAAGGGTACTATGCATAAGGGCGCAATGGAAATTGCCACTGTCCCAGCCCGAAAACATTGTGGTGCAACTCTCGATTTTTCATGGGGTTTAGTAACGATAGTGAAGGGGCTAGCGGAACAGCCATGTATAATGTTGCGCGTAATATGGGCTACTCGTAGGATGGGTTACGTGCAAAATTGGACTATACGGCATAGATGTGCGCAGGATTCAGCACCTTGTTACTATTGCACGCTATATTGGATGTTTTGCGTGCAAGTGTGGAATCATGTGTGCATGATTGGAAGTTTTTCACGCAAGTGCAGAATCATGTGGACACATGACATAGGAAAAAATATATAACAAGGGATGATCAAACCACTGTTGGCCCAGGCGAAAGCAGACACATATGGGACCTGTCATGTAAGATCTCACATGGAGTATTACATTATTCCATGCGGGCATAGAAGTGGCGGCCTTACACATAGTAGAGTGGCAGCCATCCAAGAGTAATTTTCCACGTGCGAAGTCTGTTTTCCGCACGTGGGGTGCACAAAATATTCAACGTGCGCAAGTTGTTTCTCGTGCGGCCAACAGTGGGCGCGCGCTGAAAGGGGCATCTGACATCACCTTTGGTGTAGAATAATCTTGCGTGTAGATGATCCTCTTGCATGCACCTCTAAAAACATGTGCGCCCCTTCCTTAGATGTTTTTCAGGTAGCCTAGGTGGAGGATTCCCTCTCATTGGTAGCGTAAAAGATTAGCACGACATGTTCCGTGCAATATTTTACTGTTGTGCTCAAGATTTCACTTTTGCGTGCAAAACTGTCATTCTTGTGTGCAAAACTGTACATTGCCCCAAAATAGTCCCGGATGGCCATTTCCAGAATCCTAACATCAAAAGACCATAACTTTGGATTTGTAACTTCGTTTTGGGAACCACGAGAAGTCAAATCGATGCGTGCAGAACGCCCTATGCTTCAAGTTCAACTATAGAAACATTGGGAGAATTACATGGACGTGTTTTCTGGTGCCGACAATGAAGAGTGGCTCTTTTAAGGGTATTTAAGGGACATCTGTTGGGGAGGAATAATGGAGAAATGGAACATGTTGTGGACACAATCTGAATGGTTCGTGGTACAACTCTACATTTTTCATGGGGGTTAGTGACAAAAGAGAAGGGATGGGCCTAGAGTGCTAGGACCGCAGCCCGTCACTGATCCGGAGTGGGGATCTGGGTGAACAGCCCGCGTAGAATAGACTGGTGGGCACGAACGGTTCTCAACTTAGGGGGTATTCGTAAGAGCTTTCTATGTAGGAGCTGGCCACATAAGATGGTAGACAGAGGAGTTTTCCATGTATGATGGTACTCAGAGGAGTTGGTCGCTTATTATGGTATGCAGAAGAGCTTGCTTCATAATATCTTCCACATATTGGTGTCTGCATACCATCTTCTACATATGGGCATCTGCGAACGGTTTTCTGCATATGGGAATCTGTGAACTATTTTTCTAATATGGGTATCGACAAACTATTTTCCGCATATGTTCGTATGTCAACTGTTTTCCCATATATGGGAATCCGTGAACAATTTTTATTATATTTTATTTATTGGTACGCTGATTGGATGTAGAGGATCTTACAAATATGGTCCAATGGGAGGCCTTCTACAAACTTCTTTCCCCATATGATTCAAGGGATAGATTTTGTGAACTATTTTGGAAGCGGGATGGAGTCCCGCGAACAGCTTTGGGTGCAGGAGAAATTTCTCCTGCCCCTTCTAAATTATTCATCCACATTTTTATCATACCAGATCACTCTCCTATACCTTCCTCATCCTTTTTCATCCCACCTTTTGATTCCTCTAGTTCTCCATTTGTAGTGTTCTGAGGAATCTATAACTACAATACACGCTATAGCTTCTTTGGAACCCCATGGTGAAAATCTGGCCCACAGATGACTCGGTCAACCACAATTTTTGATGGTGCAGGATGTCATTAGATCCTTCTCATCCATGAAACACATCATTCTAATGGATAGTGTGTGGGGTGTACTTCTTCCAGATTCTCACACTAAAAAACATTTTATGGTGGATTTAGTTTTCTAGTGGAAATTCACTGCAAACTGTTTTGTTCGCTGGCCTATACCTTGCGGGCCTTCACATCGTAGGCCATCCGCATACAGATAGTTTGTGGTTTATGCCATCAGGTAACCTTTCCCAGTGATGGTATGCATCCAGGCCATATTCCCTTGAAAAATTTTATTTCATCACATTTTATCTCAAATTTTCAATCAAACATGCACCCATCTTCTTGGCCAATCTTTTGGCTATATTTACCTTACCTTTTCTGAATTTTTGGGACCCTGCAGCCTTTAATAATCATTATTTCATATTATATGTTTTATCACGTTCATATGTTTCCAGTATATTATGATTCCATGATATGTATTTTATGAATATATAGTATTATTCATAAGACATTCCTTTTTTGATATTATGTTATTCCTTCTCACACATATGTTAATCTTCATTTCATAGAAAATTCATTAACTAGATTTTATATAATCACCACCTTATTTTATGTATTTCATAGGTTATACTATATAGTTTTATGAGTTCAAATAAATTTATGAGAACATTATTTGGAATAAAATGTAGTTTTTTTGTTGTAGTTATTTTTTATGTATTGTGAATCCATTATTCCAAAGACAAAATGCCTCATCTTCATTGGTTGGGTTTATTTAATGATCATATAAAAAATAATTTAATAATATGTGTAAAATCCATGGGTCAATAACAGTGTTATCATATAATAACTTTTCTGATTTGGATTAGACTACTTTAGTGAGAACCTTAGGGGTATGTATATGTACATGATAATATCCTGAACTATTGGATATGTACTGAGAGATTTGTTTCCTAAACATTATGACTCTATATGTATATTAAAAAGTTTTATGTTTTTTAAAAATATTACCTAGGTGTATTAACCCTCCAAATAGTGTATTGGGTGTTAAATCATTCATCACTCGGTGTGAGAAAATGATATCTCGATTCAAACTTTGTTTGACACTCCCAGGGGAAGTGCTTCATAAAATTCACAAACTATTTACAACCCACATTGAATTAAATTTATAAATTGTTCTTTTTAAAGCATAATAAGTAAAACTACCAAGGATAAACATTATTAAAACCTATAGACTCCTAATTTGTGGTTTATATATCATTTATTTGTTATTCCTCTTATGATAAAAGTTTCACATTTAAATATTTTTTTAGTTTTTGTACTCTTATCCATTATTTACTTTTTCTAATGGTGGTATATAAGATGAATCTTGCAGTTAAAAAATGATATAGTAAATTTAATGATGTACCTAATGATATGTCTAACCATATTGGAGTGGTATATGGGAATATTAAGGAATTATTTTCTTAGCTAACTCATGTTATGAATAATAGGTTGTATTATGTGGAACACCCTCTTTCTACTAATAATGATAATATTGTGGTTTATTCTTTCATGTGATAATGTCCACCCACCATTATTAGTTCTTATGATGCCATCATTTGAAAATAATGGATTAACAAGATTGAGAAGTTATTGTATATCCTTAAATCATCAAAATAAGAGAAATTCATATTGGTATTTTATTTTATGGGTGGAGAAACTAATTAGTTTTAGACACTAATAAAAAAAATTAATTAAATAAAGTAAATTAATTCCATATACTTGGAAGGATTTAACAAAATTGTTTTCAATAAATATTTTTTATAAATTCTCTGTGTTTAACTGTAGCGGGAGTTCCTTAGACTAGTTATATATAAAGATTATTCTATCCAAGAGGATTCATAAAATATGAAATTTCATTCATGGTATGCCTATGGAATCGTCATCAAAACTAATTGTAAGGAACACTGCTTCTTTTGTTAATTAATGAATATACTATAAAAATATTTTTAATTCATGACTTTGAAATATTTGAATAGTTTTCACAGTATACCCTTATAGTTGAGATGTATATTAGGAACTAATAGTGGTATCATGGGGTGTGATATAAACACAATAAATTAGAGTTTAATTTAGGACTATAAATTGACATATCCTATGTAGGCAAGAATACTCAACCATACAAATTTCACCAATGTTTGAAGAAGCATCCTATAGAAAATCTCAAGGGAAATAAGGGATATTTTAATAATAAAAAAGATAAGAATTATGATGATTATTACTAAAGAGATATAAAAACTCCTACTAATTTATAGATGAAAAGAAGGATTAGATCAAAACTATGCCTAATTCATAGTGTTTCAACAAAAAAATGTGCATTATTCATGGAAATGTCCTAACCCAATGGTTTTTAGATACAATCAATGATAACAACCTAAAATTTTCAAGAGAGAATATAAGGTAATATGCCAGCACTACCAGTAATGAGGATTTTCACAATTATGGGGTGATATTTATTCATTATATTAATTCAATAATAATGATTTTACATTTTGTTTTTCTTATTTTATGAATTCTATTTTATATTGAATGTTTAGTACAACTATTCAAACAACCAGTCAAAACACGGAGTCACATTTTACAGAATGAACTAAGAAATGGTCAATTATTTCATATCCAGTATATAACTCCTCTCAAAGGAATTTTTAGGGAATATATCTTCTCAAAAATCATGTATTACATTATTTTGTGGATTTTGATACAATATTAGAAATGGATGGTCTATCCATATATAACCCCAACATCAAATGACGACGGAGGGAGATCAATCTTCACATCCCAAGTCATAAACTAATTTTTTACATGTATAAGGAAAATGATGAATCTCCTTTTAAATCATCATCTCAGGTGTGTATATTATTTCTATATGATCAAGAATATCTTTCTCAACTAGTTAATACAAATGAGATAATCATACTTGAAAAAAATCATATAGATAGGGATTATACTAATTTTTTCCTTGAAGTTTATCATGGTCTACAACTTGATTGAGTGACTAAGAACTCAATTTAAACTATTACTATATCTCTATAAATAAATAATAAATCTTATATAATGTCTACTACTATGTTAGAAGAATAAAATAAGTGGTTACAATAGAATTTGTAAAAGTGTCTAATACACTCAAGCACTTCACTATGGGTTCCATTGGTCCTATTTTTCTAGAAGAAGGATGGGTTAATAAGCCTCTATATTTATTATAATGATATAACCAAAAATAAAATAAAGAACAAGTATTCCCATCCACGAATTATTTACTTTTTTTTCAAATACCTTGTCCCTGCTACATCCCTAAGGTGGAACTCCAGTTTGGATACCACCAATTAATGTTAAAGACCGAATATGTTACAAACACTACCTTTCGAATGAGGTATGGGCACTATGAGTTTATAGTGAATCCATTCAGACTAACTATTTCTCTAAAAATCATGGTGGACATAAAGAATATTTTCAATAGATATTAAAAAAATTATAGTATTGTTCGTACATGATATTCTAATATACCTTAAATGAAAGGAGGGGAACGAGGATAATTTTTATATAATGTTTATGAATATTTTTAAGGGGAAGCTATTCAAAATGTAGATTAAATGTGAGTCTATTATAGAGGAAGTATCTATATTAGGTCATGTTATCACGAAAAAAGTTATATCTATAGACACTTCAAATATAATGTCAATGTAGGAGTATCCAATTCTAGAATATGTAATTGAGATCTGTATATTCAACAAGCTAACTAGGAAATATCTATGATTTTTTGGAATATTATTTAAATTTTCAAACCCTTTAACAAAGATTACATAGAAGGAAGTATAGTTTTTTAGGACTTATGAATATGAAGAGAGGAGTAAGGAATTGAAAATGAAGATTTTCTCTAGAAAATTCCTCATGTCATACTGGTGTGGTGAACTTTTTTTGGTATACAGTGATGCTCAAATAAGAACATATGATATGTATTGATGAAAAATGAAAAACTTTTATCCTAAACCTCATGGAAGTATTAATTTGATTAATGAAACTATCCAATGCATGATCTTATGTTTTCTATAGAAATTTCTTCATTAAATATTGGGCGTCATTATCACTAAAGGGATAATTTTGAGATTTATATACTAATCTTAATTTGCTAAAATATAAATTCACACTAAAGGTTCTTAATATTAACCAATAGAGATAGTTAGATATAACCAAGGTGAATGGGTTCACAATCCAAAACTATCCTAAGAGAGCGAGTAATGTGTTGTATTATATATATTTAAAGAATATAGAAACCATATCAATGATTACAATTAAGAGGGAATCAATATTTGTATAAATGAAAAGGATTTACATAGGGATCATAAAGAAAGGGATATAATAATTACACTCACAATTTATTTTTAACCATACCTTATAGACATGTAAAATTATTCTCAAAGATATGATGAGAAAAATTCAAAAGCAGGAGGAATCTATATGAAAATGGAAATCACCAAAGTTAAAAATTGATTAAGAATGATTTTCCTGATATGGAATATCACTATGTGCACTATAAAAAATTGAGTTAAAGGATAAACTATAGAATAATGAACATTTTTTTAACCTATTAAATCCATCAGGAAAGTATAAATATGTATAATTATATACTACCAAAAAATTAGCGGGACAATATGATGAAGGAGATCGTGGAATATTAATCAATGTTAATAATAGGTTAGAATGTTATGGATGAAATAAAGGTGTATTAATGGAAATAAAACTATTATGTATTCCCACATAGAAAAGGAAAAAATCACCATGGATTTTTTCACTTATAATTTGAATACATCTAGTTGAAACAATGATACATGTGTTTTGGTGGATCATCAAACAAATACTACTCACATAATTAAATTGTTAATGGAATTCCCACTCAATCAAATTACAATGATATAAGTAAGTACATTTGTGGGGTTTCATGGAAAAACATTATCAATTATATATGATCGAGGTCAAATATTTACAAAAATGTTCTATAAATTATCTTATATCCTCTTAACACTTTTTTGAAATTAATATGTCTTATCACTCACAAACAAAAAACCAATCTTCATAGCATGTCTATAAAATTTAATACATGTTGAGAGGATTCTAGATTTTCGTCAAGGTGGGATGGGATAAACATAAATATATGGTCTAGTTATCATACAATTATAGTGTCCACTCAATAATATAAATGGATATATATGATTCCTATTATTGGGACCCCTATATATTGGGATGATGTTGTAAAATGCAAGCAACTGGTTCCAAAAATAGTCATGGTAATGGTAGAAAATATCAAGACCATTCAGTAATGCATCAATGAATCTATAATTCAACTAGATATCTACACTTAAAATTATTTAAAAGACTGGAATTTTAATTAAAGTGATAAATTAATCATCTACATATCTCAATGGATGATAGTAATGAGATTTCTTAATAAGGGTAACCTATGTACTAGGTACATCGACCCCTTTGATATTATTGGTCACATTAGAGCTGTGTCCCTTTGAACATAACTCCCACTATATCTTTCTTATGTACATTATTTATTATACATATCCCTATAGAGGAACTAACTAAAATATATATCATATATACCAAATTCATTAGATGTATAGTTCGAAAATTGCTCTTATTATGTGGATTATCAAGTGAATATCTTGGACCATGGAGAAACATTTTATTGAAAAAATAAAAATCACATAGTAAAAGAACTATATAGAAATCATACATATGAAGAGGTGAAAATGGAATCAAAAAAAGATATTAAGTGGAAGTACCAACACCTATTTCCACTTTATTATTTAAAATGAATTATTTAGGGGTAAATTTCTTATAGAGGAAGAATTGAGAAAACTAGATTATTTGAAAGGAAATTTAACTTCTAATATATGTGCCATATATAGTAATGTAATATAAAGAACATGAATCTCCTGATGAAACAAATAATATTTTATGAAAATAATTTAAATGTTGTATTTATATAATTAAAATGGCTATAGGAATTTAAATTAGTAGAATGGGTCAAAATTAGAATATAAGATAACAATAATAAGAAAATTTGAATATTATCAATACCCTAGAATTATATTAATCATAAACAACAATATATAAATGAACCATAATATTAGTAATGAAATATTAATATTTAAGATGAATCAATATATAAAATATTTAGAGAGAATAAAATTTAATGATGAATGAATTAAATATGAGTAATTAACAGAAATTTGTGAAACCATATGACCATTACAAAGCTGAAATATAAAATTGTAATCTAACTACTGAAATTGTAATATGACTATTAAGAATATTAAACTTGATGTTAAAATAGTAACCTCACCTATGTTAATGTAAAATAATATTTATTTAACCTTAAAAATTATAACTTTCCATATTTATAAAATGATACATGTAAATAAATGTTTTAAAAATTATAAAATAAGTATTTGTATTTTTGTAAAACATATATTCTTATATTTCATTTTTAAAGAAAATATATGAATTAAAAGAAGTTTTATTTTGATAAAATGTGTATATCAATTAATATTATGATTTATTATGAGTATAATATAATTTTATGATAAATTAATTATTTTTTAATTGGTTAACTAAATTTATCATAATATTTAAAATAATATTTATTTAAATAAATTATGAATATATTAAAATTTTAAATTTTACATATTTATAATTTTTCTTTTCTCAAAAAGGATTTCATTTGATTTGTCTACACACTAAAAAATATTTAGGGTTAATATTTGATTTTTTCTAAAATAATAAATATTTTAGTGAATATTGAAATACAATATAATACATTATTAAATATTATAAGATAAATAAATAATTTTTTAAAGGATTAATTTAATAACTTACTAATTTGAAATATAATTAATCATTTACCTTATATAGTAACTTGAATATATATTATTTCTAGTCTTGTGTCTAATAAATAATAAAATTTACATAATATTCAAACCCCCACTTTCCTCCAGTTATAAATAGTAGCACAAAACACCTCATATTCTAAAAAATTATATTCCATGGGGATTAAGAAATATAATCACAATTTTTTTCTCAATCCACTCCTATAATCCTAGTTCTTTTCTCCCATCCAACGAATATTCCATGTATCCATTAGGCATATCTTAATAGGAGACGTCCAAGGGAAGTGGTATAAATCATGTATAACCTCTTTCACCTTTATTCCTCTTATACCACCCCAATAGGATATACATAAACCTATACATAGTAAAATAATAAACCAAAATATAAAAATATATTATTATTATTTTATAATATATATATATTATTTTATCCCTTATTTCTTTTATAAATATAATACATTATTCACAATAATGCTTTTTCAATGCATCCATAACCAACACACTTCGCTTTTTTCCCACCGACTTCAAGTATTTTCATAAAAAAATTTCTTTATTAAATAAGATTATAATATGTATATTATAATTTTTTATCATTTTATAATGAATTTATGACCATAATATAATAAAAAAAGTAATCTAGTTTTAGATTGTCTATAAAACTGTCTAAATGAATGAACCGTATATCAATAATTTTTTTTACTAAATGAATCATACTAATGTCACAAAATAGATATAAATATGGTTCCATATAAATTTATAAAACAATATGAATATTATTTCACTTTAGCAGTATTATTCATTTATTACATGAACATACGTAATTATTCACAATTGATCAAACCATGTAACCATGAATTTAATACCCTCAGAAAAGGGAAATTAAACATTATATATCATAGAAATGGTTAAAAATGAATATAATATAACTATAGTTAACAGTTTTTGTGAAATTTATATGAATTACCTAATTTATGAATATATTTATTTTAGGGAATTACATAAATTTTTAGAATTATTATGGAACATAATGTATGGTGTTCTTCTGAACCAACCTATCTTCATTATGTGATGACATTTCTCTCTATAACATTGATTCTCTATTCATATTTTGTTATATAATGCTCATATATTATGTATATATATCTATTACATATATAACAAGCTTAATATACCTTATATTGATAAGGTAACACATGCTTTATGTTCATTTCCCAAATGTGTTCTTTAAAATAAAACCTGAATACAGGTAACTATTCTTTCACTTAACCCTTTTTGAACTGAATTTGTAATATATTTATTATCATTCATGATTTCTAAAATTAAGTGAATATTTTAGTTATTACCATTATGTTTTTCATTTTTTTTTCAATTACTGTTCAATATTTATTATTTCTTTAGTGTCTTTAATTTTTTCCTTACACAACAATTTCCTAAGAAAATTTCTATACCCAATTCTATACAAATTATAATGATTTTTTAAATGATAATAATATATTGAGACATAAGAATATGAATTAAGATATTAATGTAAAAAATATTTAATTCATTCTTCACTTTGGAATATTTATGAAATCATCTTTTATTTTTATATAATAAAAGACAATGCAATCCATTAAATTCCATGGGTTACTATTTTTGTTTCCATTAATTTGATTTCCATTTGGGGTTAAAATAAGCATGTACATGTTGTTTATTTTTGTTCCAAGATAACAGTGAAATGTATTTGTAAATTTTCTATTCTAATGAGACAATATATATGGGATTATGGTTTAAACCAAACCCATGATTGGACTCAATCAACCCTATGATATTTTCTAGGATTTTTTCCTTGACTTTTTATTAAGTCATGTAATATATTGTTAACACATCATATATTTCTATGAGATTTTGATAACATGTTTTTTATCATTTTAATACATATTATTATTCATAATCTCTTATTTTTGTGATATCATGATATGAATTCTTCCTCATATGTTATTCTTCATTTCCTAGTTTATTTCATTTATATGTTTTATAGATAACCCTTTTTTTAATCCCCAAGTTATCAATTTTTGTTTTGGTACCATCAATGGATTTATATTCTCATTGTATCGAATAAAAAAATATTTTCTATTTTAGTTTCATTTTGAGGTATCATGAAAATTGTCTTCAAAATACACTAAGAATCATGATCATTGTGTTGTGTTTATTTGATTTTTTGCTAAGAATTATATATTGATATTTGTAAAAGATTTAGGTCACTATATTTATTTTTAAAATTATCATTAGGAAATTATAAATGGGAAACTAAAAAATTATATAATAAATTTTTTGGCCTACCACCAATGATAGAGATAAATTATTCCCCAGGATTAAATTTTCATTACTTTATTAAAAACTAATCTAAATTATTGAAACATTTAATAACATTAATGACCCCATTTGTGATCATGTGAGTCTACCCACATAGTTTATGGAACATTTATTTGTAGTTTTTTTATATTTAAGTAAATTTTATATTATAAAAAAAATTATATCTATAACATTAAATTCAAACAAGAAGATACCATATTATGGACTCCTAAAAATTTTAGTGTTCTAAATAATAAATACAAATATCATTAACATCATGACTAAAAAGATGTGAATAAAAAATAATTATTGAAATTAAGTAAGAATCATAATCCTCCACGTATATCAATTCCCATAATGAATATATTTAATAATAGGATACCCACTATTGATAAATTAATGATCACTATTATGAATATTATTTAAATATTTTATCATTGTAATGAAAATTTGGAAGTATTTTGGGTCTTATTCATTTATTATATGTATTATATAAAAGTATATCATTACATTAAGAAATAGATTTCAATTAAATCTATGAATTTGGGGATTTTAAGCTAATTTCATGAATGGATACATAAGTTATATATAATTATAAAAACAATTAATAAATTTTTGACTTTTTTTAATATAAATTTTTCCATCATTATTCAATAAGACATTGATTATCACTTAAGGATTTATTTGGAATAAGACATTATTAAAGTATATGTAATAAAATTCAATTGGCATTGAATGTTCCAAATAAGAAAATTTTAACACTAAGAGTGAATTTCATATTACTCAATACGTTTTTGAAAAATAATTAAATGAAAATATATTTTAAATGAATATGTTTAGTGTATTAACTATATATCATTCTATCAAAGTCATGGTTGATATAGATTCTCTTGGTAGCCCATACTTTTCAGGTTGTGGTGGGTTTTAAATAAATCATTAATGGTTTTTAAAAAATCCTTTTATTAATTCATTGGTAATTAATGTTCTCTTTATATAGATTTATTTGTGATCATTCATATGATTAGGTACCATTGAATTTATTGTTGATATAAACACTGGATATAAAGTTATTCATTTATTTGAACTATTTAATTAAAAAAATATAAAAAAATTTAATTTATGGATTAATATTGGATTTATAGAATTCATTCATTTATTTAAGTGATATCAAGTAATATTTTCACATATTAATAAGTAGGGGTACCAGGTTTTCTATGTTCCCCGAAAAATCATGGTACAAAATATAGAATAATATTGATCCCTTTTAGAACTTGTTTATTTTTTATTTTTTTATTTTTTTAATGTTAATTATATATTGACACTCATATATATCGAGGATTCTTGATGATGAATTTGAATATAATTAATTGAATAAAAATATTATTAATAGATTGAAAATACAGTATTATAATTATATTGATTCTTTTTTTTTGGTATCCTTAGAGAGATATTTTTCATTAATAATATTAAATTACATAAAGATAATACCACTAATTTTTTCGACCATGTCCAATAAAGGAAACTACACTATAGTTACTCTATCTGAGATGTTTAATGTTGATAAAAGTATGATTGAGACAAATGTATCCATTTTCAATAAACTCTCAGGAAATCTATCTAATATACATATTGATATCAAACATATCATTGATACTTTTGATTATTTATTCTTTGATATTCTTGTTTTTGAACAAGAATTTAATTGATATATTAACCTTCAAAAAAATTTATCACTCTATAAAAGGTATTCATTCTCTATATATGTCTTGTTTCAGTTGTTTCTTCAAAACTTATATCCCTTCTTCAAAATCCCTATTTATATGGAAAATTAATCAATTAAATATATCGAATATTATATATGTGATAAAAATCAATAGATTTATTTTCCTTTATCTATAGATCAAATGATTATTCTATTTCATATTCGGTCATTAATTATCAATTACTAATATACATTTGGAGAACACTACGAGATACGATAAAACTATATTTTCTTCTAACCTACGCAATTATAGATTTTCATGAAATACATTTCAGTGTATAACTCTAATCATATCTCTTTAAATCATCCAACATTAATATTGATAATTTAAATAAAATTGTTGGGGAGTTCTAAAATTCCATCATCTATAGAAGTTAAACAGTATAGCTACATTATCGTTTATCATATGTATTTGATTCATTAAAAAGGATGGTATCCAACTGACCATTTTAATGGTATTAATCAACTTTATTTTTTAGATCATAATGTTTTAATTTTTCAGTTAAATTTCTGTAGCACAAAAAAACTTTTGACACAGTTTGCATGAAACATATTAGAAACTGGATTATGTTGAACACTAATGAAACTTCTAAACACGATTCAGAAATTCCTAGATGTGGTGCTATATTCATAGAGTCTTGTTGGAAGGTTCTTGGTTTCTTCGATTAATTATATCGACTAATTATTTAAATTGAATCAAAAATTTATTAGTGTTCACTAGATTAGAAATATATAATTATTTATATTTGAACCTTCATTGTAATTAGTATATAGAAAATAAAATTAAAAAATCAATCCCTTCTAATTGGAGTACTTTTTCCAAAAAATTCATTCTATAATGGATTATGGTTATGAATTTTTTTATGGTATTGAAAATGTGGATACTAATATATATGTAGATAATATATCATTTTACCAATTTCCCTATAATATATTTTTTCTATTTAAATGTATTTTGAATAGATTAAATTCCATCCAAGTTGAAGTTATTAACCAAAAAAATAATAATGATACAATTGTATCACTACTTCTATAAACAATATTCTTACCATGATTATAATTTGGAATAATAGGCATATTATAACATTTCATTATCATGATTTAGGTATTTCACATTTCTTTATTAAATTTTATATTTAATTGTGTTTATTTTGGGACACCTGAGGATGGATAGCATTTTCTGGGGATAATAGCCTAATGATTGGGAATGTAGGTTTGTTTTAATTATTTCATTTTTGTTATATATTTTTTAAAATGATTGTGCGTTCTCCCTATGATCTAATATCTCTAGAGGTGTGTTGGGGTTTTCTATAGAAATATTAGTGTTTCGCTATCTTACGTGCGACTCCACACCGTTTAAAGAGATTACAAATCATGTATTGTTCTCTAAAAAAATGTAGTAAACCGGGTACATTATGAGAAATGATTACAACCCCATGTAAATGTTAAAATATCATTTTTCAATAACAGGTGAAGTATTTTTGATGTATTTGGGCTATGTGGATTACATGACATGTAAAATTATTACATGCCATGTAAGTCTCTTATGATGTGATTTTAGTGCGTTACATGACAGATACCTATTTTTGTTCAACCACAAACAGTTTTCTCTTGACATAGAGGCTCTTAGGGGAGATATTGGAATCATTTTCTCCTTTAAATCACATTTTGGATTTTGATCCTCATGTTGGTTATGTTTCATCTATCAATGTAATAGACCCCTATTATTTCATTATTTCCATTTATCGTGGTACCACTGTCGTGTGGTGTTATTAGATAAGTTTTTCTATTATATTGATTCATCATGATTCCTTTTTGGTCCATAATGAGATCTTACTTCTTATGTTAACCCATATTTTTGTTACAATTTGACATGTGATACTTTTGTGTTAAATTGTGGTTTTCCTTATCTTTTTACCATTTGGTTTGTCAAATCAATTATGAGATATGGGGATTGATTCTAGGGCCTATGTTAGCGTCATTCTGTTATTCCTTGTTTGTGGATCCATTTTGTGGGAGTGTCCGACCTTTTTTCAGTAGTTGGTTCCATCTATATCCTATATTGGATGGAATACATTGTTATGGTTTTGATAAATTATTTTGAAATTTAAATTCCATAATTGATTGATTTTATTTGTGTGTGTGGAAATTGTTATTTTATAAAATATGGCTCTACACTAGTTTTCCGAAATGAAAAATGTTATTTAACAAATTATGAAATTGTTTTATGAAATTGTTTTCCAATCATGGTTTTGATTAAATAGTTTGGAAAATAGAGAATATAGGAAGCCTTGGGTACTTAGGTTAATGGTTTATCATTTGCTCTTGTCCATTTATACAGTCGTGGGGTTTACTCATGGGGTATTCCTCTATTCCTTTGGCATGTTGTTATATAGACTGGATAGACTTGTTTTTTGTTCACATTTTGGGGTGTTCCTCTAGTACTCATATTTGATACATATGTATAATGGATTGATGCATGCAATTTTACACGTTGGGTGTATGAGTATCCTACCTATCCTGGCCTAGTTTGATCCTTGGAATGATTTTACATATGAATTTGATACAATTGGTTATTTTTTATTTTAATTTATAGTTTTTAATTACATGATTATTCAATTATATGTGATAAATTATTTAATTAGTCTTCTTTGATATATGTGAAATTATCAAAAATTTGATTAACAAAGTTATCTAGAAATGTAGAAACTGGGATATTAAATATATTTCCATTCTTCTTATATAATAAATTATTAATCTATATATCATACCTATTTCCTTAATGTTTATATTTCTAGTATTATTTTACAAAGACATGGAATAAAACATTGGGTTTGGATCCTACTACTCATGTTACCTCACAGCCAATGCACCCCTTTAGTTGTACAAAGTCTCAAGTATGTCATTAGATATTGGGAAAGAAATGGAACCATAGTGAGGAATCACAGTTTTCTATCATATATATCTAGGTAGCTGGGGGTGAGATGGTGGTATTTTTTTCTTGGTATCACATAAATTAGTTATTTTTCATTCATTATTATTCATTGATTTTAAACCTATAATTTGGGATTTTCTGGCTGCTTTGAGTTGTATCATTTGTGTTTTATTATTTTAGTTGTGGAATTTGTTTAGTTTTCTGTTGTTTCCCTCTCTCTCTATCTATATATATTTTCCATGTTTTTGTTTCTATATAATGGATAAAATGTTTTGTATATGTTTTTTTGATGCAAGAGTGTTGCTTTCTATCTCACGGGGATCAGGAATACCCTTTGAGTATGGGGAAATTCAGTCAGGTACTAGTTTGAGAGGGTATTTGGGTTGGATTAGCCATAATTGTTTCTCAATTTGGTGTATTTCCTCAAGAGTCCTTTTCATGGGACCTTTAGAATACTGGGAACATGATTTTTAGAAAATGAGAGGTATGTTGGAGTGAGTTCCTAGCTAGATAATTCCACAGAAAAACTCATGATTCCATGGGATATTGGGATATTTGTCTATGGTATTGAATTCCTGATGTTAATCTTAGTATTTTTCTTATAGTTTTATGGTTTTGACTAGGATTAATTTTTGTCGAATCATTTGTTTTCTTTTGATATGAATCAGCATTCCTATAATACTTCTTCTATGAGTTCCTTGTGATGGTGAAGCAGATTCTCCACAAGGGAATCTTCCCCTTTATAAGAATATTCGCAATGTTATCATGTGAGTAGTTCATGATATTGAACAGAATGTATTGAATGTTCATAACATAGTTGTTGAGGTATATACATGATATATGGTAGAAAGGGATCTATCATGGGAGTTATTTCATTAGAATATATCATTCTTTAAAGGTAAGAATTCGCCTCACGTTTTGGAGGAATTGCATTACAATATCGATCAGATTTTATACACCCTTGATACACATATGAGTATCATAGTAAAATGTGTATCATTCAGAAATAAGGGTCCCAGCAGGTGATTGTGGGATTCAATGGTAAAATTGGACAAGCACATTATATTGGACTATAATGGTTTTAAAACCCACTTCTTTCATTATTTTTTTCTACAGTCACAGATAATGGTAAAGTATATAAATTTTCTCTTTTTATAGTAGGAAGAATGTTCAATGTCAGCATACAACAATCAGTTTGTTATGATGGTTAATGTTTTTCTAGATATGTTATAGAATGAATAGATAAATGCTCATAATTGCGTACATCGTATGTGACCATATATCAAATTGGAAGTATTAATGTTGAATCTTTTGACTTGTGTATAGATAGTGGACAAATATATTATAGCATAGATGCATATAGAATTCATGATTGGTTATTATGCCCCTTCTCTTCTATCTAGAGGCATCTTCAGTGGCACACATGGAAAGAAAATGAATTGGCATGATCATCACAGGAGTGATGGGGTGGTCCTCAGTAGATGTCCCCCTCTTCATTCTTATTTATAGTAAGTAGTTTTCTAATAAGTTTCTATCAATGATGAAAGGATGGGTACAGTAAGTGTTATTGTTCCTAGCCTGAAAATATATAAAATCTTTTTTGATGTTATCCTCATCTAGATTGTTTGGATGAAGATATTTCAATGCTTCATTATGGGCAAGAATATTAAGATTCCAATGATACTAAGGGGCAGTTAGATTCTTCAAAAACTATAGTTTTCTGGCCACGGGACTTTGGAGTGATGGTCCTTCCTATAGTAGATTACATTATAGAGGTGGTAGAACTAGTTTCAATAATAAATATAGGTACAATCATTATTGAATAATCACTAGGGATTTATTTATTTGATACTAGTTCATCCAACATGTTTATATGTATTAATTTTTTTGATAATCATAAACATTCAACAAAGATCATTTTCAATATTATGGAGTTAGAATCACCTCTTGGGAAGAGGATATATCAAGTGTTTTTGTGTCCTTGTTCACATTTGATAGATGAGGCTGGGTTAGTCTGGTATTTTCTCATTCTTTATTTATATTTATTTGATGTCATCATCTTGATGGATTATCTCATTTCTCATTGTGCCGAGGTTGATTGTTATAATAGATTTTTATCATTTCATAAGGTTGATCAGAGCTCAGTTGTGTTTCATGGGGAGTGGTCTTCGTGGAATATTCATTAAGGACCTTCCTCCCTAGAGTCCAGGATATTTTTATCCGCTATAGCAGTTGATTCCAATGCAGTTTCTTCTATTATTATCATCATGTTATTGTTTGTAAATTTCCTAAGATTTTCCAAAATTATTTATCTATTTTTCATTCGTATATTGAGGTAGAGTTTTACTTGAAATACATCCATGTATGAAAGAAATTTTGATACCATCATATCATATAGAACAAGAGGAGCTGAAAGAACTCATGCTTTAGTTGAATGATATGATAAATAATGG
This sequence comes from Viscum album, assembly GCA_963277665.1. Lineage (NCBI taxonomy): Eukaryota > Viridiplantae > Streptophyta > Magnoliopsida > Santalales > Viscaceae > Viscum > Viscum album. Next base: position 1,440,566,137 of record OY728145.1, on the reverse strand, counting down.
TTTTTTTTCTACTAACTATTTCAACTTGGTTGGCCCCTATTCACATTTCTATTAAGAAATATGGGTCAATCCGACTGTATGAGGACTACAAAAAGATATATAAAATAAAACTTATGAAAAAATTTCATTTTTCATTTGTGGAGTATTTCTTTGATCGGTTATATAGGGGGAAGTGGTTTTTAATGATCAATCTTCATTCAAATTATTATCAACTCTAAGTTCTGGAGTTTGATATACCAAAGACACTTTTAGGAGTAGTTATAGCCATTATAAATATATGGGATGAAATTTGGTCCTACTAACACTCCGTATGCTTCTATGTTTTCAATGAATCAGATATTTTGTCTGTATCTTGAAACATTTTTGGTAGTGTTCATGGATGATATTTGGGAGATATCCAAGCATGAGACTCAGAACCATTTGAGTTTTGTTATTTAAATCCTGATGAGCCACCATTTTTATATATGTCATTAAAATAAAATTTCTTTATCAATATGTGATGTTATAGGGATATGTAATTTCTAATCATGGATTATTAGTTTGTCCTGAGATAGTGAAGGTTGCATTTCATTTTAAGAACAACATAACATCGTATATATTAGGATCATCCTTGTTATTACTAGAAACTATGGATTTTTAGGAAGGATTTCTCAGATTTGAATAAACTATTGGATGTTGTTATCGGGAAGGGAGTAAAATTCACATAGTGTGGAAAATGACATTCCTCTTTTGAAATGGTAAAAAAAAGCTAACATTGTGTACTATTTTTATCTTACCTATTCTTTTTAAGGGGTATGTTATGTTTTGTGATGCCTCTAGGTTTTTTATGGGTTACATACCCATATAGGATGATATTTTGGTGGAATATGTATCTATCTTGTATTGACATCATGATAAAAATTACACCACTCATAATCTATAGATTGTAGCACTTGTGCATTCACTTAGCTGTTGGTGACACTCTCTTTTTGGGGATATGTTTATGGTTATTTCTAACCATAAGAGTCCTAGGTCAAGACTTTCTCAAAAATCCTAGAATATATGATAGAAGAGGTAACATGAATACCATTATACATTTGAATTTGAAATTTTCTACACATCGGGGAAGGTTAATGTTTCTTTGAAATCTATCGAGTAAAATGTTACATCACACATTGTTTTGGGATTGAAGGTAGAGTAGAACCTGATGGGACTCTTCACTCATTTTCATATAGAAGCTTAAATGGATATTTCAATTATGGTTCTGACAATTATTTTGATAACATCATCCATCCATGAGAATATACATAAATTTCAGTAATAATATGATGAGTTCTGAGGAATTTAAAAAACCTTTTATGGGGGGGAGACCATTTCTATATGGTCACCCATTTCATATGGAATTATTTTTTTTGTTATTGGTTTTCTATTCCACTATCTTTGATAAGAACAATTTTTTTATTTTAATAGACATATGTGGGACATTCATCTAGGGACTCTAAATATGTATTATTACATGAGATGTAAATTATAGTGGTAGGGTATAAAAGATTAATATTTGGATTATTTATTCCATAATTACACCTACCAATAGATAAAGGTATAGAATATGAAATCTTCTAGTTTGATCTAGCTCTTTCGATTCTAGTTTGGAAATTGGATGAGGTTTCCATTAACATTTTTTGGATTAACATAGACTCCCTATGGGAGGAAATATATCAAGGTGGTGATTTATTGGGTGAAAAAATCATATCACTTTATTATGAGCAGGGGAACCACAAAATTCAAAGATAGGGGTACTTAATATGTGCTTGATATCATGAGGATACGTTGTGGTTTTTCTTCCATTGATTTAGATAATGATATTAGGATTACATTGTGGGTCTGGAGGAGTCTCCATGATATGATGGGTCTCATTTCAGGTTGAGAAAATATTATCATCCAGAGGCATATAGAGATATAGATCATGCTATTCAAATCATATAGGATATTCTCTATGCCTATGTCTTGGATGTTTTTGGATCATGGGATAGCCATCTGTGAGTGGTTGTGTTTTCTTATAACAATAGTTATAAATAAAGAAAATTGGATCATTTTGAGGCTCTATATCGTCACCCATACAGATCACTTATTTATATCGTAGTGGTAACAAATTCATCTTTTGTTTGAGTGATTTTTGTGAGGATTCATGATATACATTAGCATTAGATTATAGCTCATAGTCGATAAGACTCTTATATGTATCATTATCTGCATCCTTTTGAGTTTTCCATAGGTGAATAGATTTTCATGAATGTTTATACATGATTGATTCAACATAAGGTTGGAAAATAGATAAAGTTTGATGTGACAAATATTCAACAGTTCTTGGTAACGAAGAATCATAGGCAGGTTTCTTATTGATTATATTTTTTTTCAGTTGATTAATATTCATGATGTTTTCAACATATCGCATCACAGGAAATACTATCCCAATCCCTCTCTAATTTGAGTTTTGGAAACATTGACGTAGTGATATATGTTTCTTTTATAGAGTATCCTATTGGGATCATTAAATCTCAAGTGAATGTCATGAATAAAAAATTGATTCCATTGGCCAGATTGTTATTGATGTGTGGATCATGTCCTCAAGAGACATGGGATTGAATATTATTAATGAGGGATTTGTTCCCTTTACTCTATTCCATACATCATTATTCCACACGACTTCCTAGGTATTGATATTATTATGTTGGGGAGTTTGAAATCTCTTGTTACCATCATTCATGTATATCCCTTCTCTCTATTCCTTTTCCTCTTTATTTGGGTACAACGTGGGACTCTCAGTGATAGAGAAAGTTTTCTAGGTAAAATGAACTAAATTTCATTTATTTATATATATTTGAATTAATGGAGTCCATGTTTAAATGTGTTAAATTGTTTATTGATTCTCACAGAGTTGTGAGAACCATGGAGGTGTTTTGGATTTTTCAATATAAATTTGTGTTTTTTACTATGTTCTATGTGATTACACACCTTTTAAATGGATTCTATGTCTTGTATTTTTCTCCAGTCAGAATTCATTAACTAGATATTTGGTATTAAAGTATTAAGCACCATGTAAAATTTAAAAGTCATTTAAATAAAAAAAAAATGTTTTCTAATAAAATGATGTAGGTTTTTCAACATAGGGGGGATTCATGCAGTACATTATGTGTAAATGGATTAAAGACTATATAAGTCTTGTGGGTGGGATTTTAGGGTGCTTCACAACTGATTTCTATTTTTATTTCGCTGCAACCTATTTTCTCTCAACCTTGAGGATATTATGATTGATTTTAAATAATTCTTCTCCTTTTATTTCTCTTTATTTGGTGTTTTATCATTTGGTTAGTTGTGTTGAATCTTTTTTGATAATAAATAATTTTTATTTAATTATTTATATTGATTATAGTCACCATGTTTTGATGCCTTGTTCGATCAATTGATCTATTATATTGAATCATCTAGATTAATTATTGTTATTTCATGTGCTCTTCCTATGGAGTCAAAACCTTATACTCGTTATGGTGTAGTGTGTGAATGTATTGAGGTATTTTGTGGTTTTCCTTATCTATTGACCATTTTGTTTTTTGAAGAAATTATGAGATGTGTGGATTGATTATAGGGCCTCCATAATATTCGGTGTGTCCTTCCATGTTGTTGGATAACATTATAGGCATTTGTGACATATGATTGAGGTTAGTTGTTCCATCTCAATCTAGTATTGGATAAACATAATTTTTATGGTTTTGATAAATTTCTTTACAAAGAATATATAACGGTTGATTGATTTGATTTGTGTGTGTGTGGAAATTGGTTTTTGGAAACAGATGTTTTTTCTATGGTTTTGTTTAATGAAAATGGTTTTTATAAGAATTTTGAAATGGTTTTATGAAATGGTTTTAAAAAAAATTGGTTTGATAAATTGTTTTTGAATGTGGATCTCATGGGAACCTTATGTACTTAACTGAAAAAAAAAATTAATAGGCCTCACCCAAAGTCAATTTTGTGGGGTTCACTCATGGGGGTTTTTTTATCCTCCATAGGCTTGTTTTTATAGGGATTGATATAACTTGTGAAAGATTCAATCTCTAGGGTGTTCATATTCTAATTATATTTTATGTATATATTTATGGTTTTTATGTATTTGGTTTTCAATGCTTGTTGTTTGAGTGTCCTAGTTATCAAGACCTAGTATGATCCTTTTCATGAAGTTACCTATTATTTTAGATGATTTGGGTGTTTTTTTATGAGCTATTTTTTTTAAATTTTATGGATTTTTTATGATATGGGATACATGATTTTATTTATATTCTTTGATATATGTGAAATGACATTAATTTTTTAGCTTTTATATATGTATATTATGAAAAATGAGAAATCAAATGTTTTTCATTATTTTAATATACAAAATATTAAGCAGTATATGATGACTTGTTTTTGTAAAAATTTATCATTATTGGATTATTTAATAGAAGATTTTTATGGAACACCTATGTGGGATGATATTGAACCTGTCAGCTTAAACCCAGCGATCCCATTCAACGGTGTGTTGACCTTTGTATATCTTTTGATACTAGGAAAAGGTACAGCATCGTAGTGAGGCAGATAAGTTTTTTATCAGCTGTGTTTGGGTAGCTTGTGGTGAGATACTGGGTGTTTTATAAAACTATCACATTGATTAGTTAGTTTAATATTTTTTCCCCTTTGATGTTGGGTGGGTACTTTGAAATTTTTTTACTTCTTTATGTTGTCTCATTTTTGTTTTCTTCTTTTAGATATGGAATATGTTTAACTCTTTTCATGTTCAAATATTTTTGTCTATGTGTATATATATTACATATTTTTCACTAGGATGGATTAAATATTTTCATATGGTTGGTTTTGGATGCTCAGGTTCTATTCGCTATCCCGTCGGGATCAAGAATTTCGTTCTGTTATGTGGAAATTGATATTATGTACCAGTTTGAGAGGGTTTTTGATTTGGGTTCATACCACCTACCATTTAATAATGATTATGATGATGAAAACGATTAATAATAATAATAATATTATTATTATTATTATTATAGATTGGGAATTAGATTGTAGCTAATAACTACTACTTCAAATCTTTTATTTCAAGGGTTCAACTATTCACTATTGTTTTTGTAAATTTATATTTTGTAACACTTTTTTTGTGTGAGTTATGGGAGTCACATAATTTTTTCTATTTCACATGTAGTATTGGCCACCTAGTGATGTACATAGGTGATAAATTGTCAGGGATTATGTTCTACATAGATATGGTATTGATGGGTTATATGGTTTATTGGTAGCTGTAGAAATCACATGGGAATTAAAATGTTTTGTAAGAATAAATTAAATAAAAAATAAGGCTTTAAGTACATTGATTTGGAAAATTATAGAAAAATATTAAATGATGATGTGGTATTTAATAATTAACAATGGGGTATATAGACCCATCATTAAAAATTATGGTCTATAAGAATATTTCAATATAATGCAATTGTAGGTCCATAAAATAAAATTAATGGAATGACATCATCCTAGATACATATTATTACGATATTCCCTCTATCAGTCATGAATTAATTTATATTAAATATATTCTAAATGAATTTTGGATTGAAAATTATTCATCTTTATTTTATAATATTAAGAGGAACTTGGATATAGAATAAAAATGATTAATCCCATTGATAAATGAAATTAGAATTGGATGGACACCTTATAATCCAAAGAAACTATGAAGGGAATGCTAAATAAAATGATGGGTAATCTAGTTACACTCTATGGAATTGGTAACCCTAGGTAATTGGTGATGATATCACCAGTATAAAAAACCACAATTCCAAAAGTATAGAAAATATTAGTCCACTAAAAATGTTACCCCAATGTAACCACAATAATAAATTTCGGATACCAAGGTGAATGATGTAGAACATATTGATTTATTAGAGAAAGAATATATCAATTAATTTTTTGATGCAAAACCATCTATGGATATGTCAGATCCTCATGTTTCTTTTGATATTTTTTGTTGAATTATCTGATGTATTAGTTAAAACCAATTGAAATAAATTACATCCAACTTTGGATCCATAGAAAAATGAGGTACCTCCAAAACCTCATACAAAATAGGAGGAAGACATTTTAAGTAATGTTCCATTGGGAAAGGCATCATGGAAGAATCCATTCAGTAATGAAGCTCCAAATAAATTTTGGAACAACAATTTCAAACCAATTTTGTATTAATATATTATTAAAAATTTAATGGATGATGAACTAGATATGGATGATAAATAACAAAAAATGGGAAACATAAACATGAATCCAAAGTGTATTGCTTATCGAAAAAAAAGTGGTGGAAATGGAATAAGTATTATAGATAAATTAATATGTATAATGAGTCCCAAACTATGGGTTCATCCTCTTCAAGTTGAATTTATTTTTTGAGAATTTTTTAAGGATTAATTACATGGTCACCTAATCATCATTATGAAATTTTATTAAAAGAAAAAAACCTACCATTTTTTCATTAAAAACATATGATTTAATTTTAGATATCAAACATTATTAAATAATCATATCTTTATTATAAATATGTTTCTTTTGATATTATGGTGGATATTACTAATAACATATGGACCATCAAAAATAATGGTCGAATGATTCCATGTTTAAGGTGGGTAAACTAAATATCACTACTGACATGGGTTTCAAGAATCATAACAATTTATTCTTTTTTCCCTTGTATATATTAGTTGTACCAAAAATAGGTAAATTTTACTTGAGGATAATATAATATCCACTTTTAATTATAACTAGATTATTTTGGGTGACATTAATTCTTATTTATATTCATATAAAAACTATAATATAAATTCATATATAAAACATAGATGAATTCCATATATTTTTTGACTAAATATTATTCTATGAAATTATAATGAAAGGCATTTAGTACCTAGAGGTTTTATGTAACATCAATAAAATAAATTCAAACAATAAAATCCATAAATTCTATTCTCTAGACCTCCCTCATTTGTATTCTAGTCAATCAACAATATTAATTTCACTTCATGTGAATGGTTTGATATTATCTTCTTCCCCCTTAAAATTCAATAATTCCTTTTTACTATTTATGTGATGTATTACCTTATTAAATAACTATTGTTAAGGGATTAAGTAATTAGTTCATTTCAAAAACACAAATTGAAATTAAAGAATGATAATTTTTTATGAGGAACTAGGACATAGAAAATTCCACTATCAATGGTGATAAGGCCTATGATGAAAATTCTATATTGTAAGAATATTGGGAAAATATATGAATCTAAAAATAAAAATTATTGAATATATTAAACCCCAAAGAAATAAAAATTAACATATGGATGTATGGGAAATAATCCAGAAGGAAACAATTCATCTTATGTGTTTTAATGATGGGTATAGAAACTAAAAATTCGGCATCATTGAAAATAATTTCTGTATGTTTAACAAGATTGAATCCTCTCGAATGGCCAATTTATAAAATTTTATTGATTGAGGGATCATCACTAAAATCATGGTTATTTAATCAACTTTGATATTCAATGAGTATTTCAAAGGGATGAATGGGGTCAACATATTTGATATCATAATGCATTCTATATAATTTATCCATAATTATTCTTATAAAATTATTATAAAATAGGATTGAGTTATAAATTTATTTTCTCTCTAAATACAATGCTTATGAATAGGTCTAATGGATTCCTTAGTAATTTCTTCATGATTTTTTTGGGACTTAGTTCTCCATTACCTCTTTTAGGTTATCAAAGTATTATTTATTATAGAATTTATTTGAAATATTATTAATTGAAAATTCATTAATCTTATTAAAATTTTGATAATATTTTGGATATTAAATAATTCAATTGATTAATGGTGGGGATCATATTACCGAAATTCATTAGTGAAATTTGTTCCCCTGGTGTAAGAACTACATTTAACTGGATTGTGTCCCTAAATTAATATATAACATTCTAGGGTGGAAGGATTCATGTTTTATTCAACATTTTATTTGATAATTTCATCATCATTTATATAAAATAAATGATTATAATCCTTGTTCTCATGGTTTATAAATCCAATGATTTTGACACTCTAAATGGGTAGTTTATAAAAAAATTATCATGAGGTATGTTTTCGTTATCCACTTTTCTCAAATTATTCAAGAATTTTTGTGCTGAAAATTAATAAATATTTATATCAAATATTATTTTTAATATCCTGCCATATTATCAAACTATCTCCATTTAACAATTTTAGTGTATTTATATAATTTCGATCATAATGTGAAATCTACCTAATTTCATGATTTAATAGATTGAATCATGAACTTTAGATAAAGATTCAATGTCATACATTTGTTACATTTTATTGATTCTATAAATGAATGAGTTAAGGGGATCCCTGATGAGAAAAATGATCTAGTGGGATGCCTGAATGAAATTTGAGTAATGTTAGAAATATTCCCAAGATAAGAGATAATTCATTGTCTCTCATGTGGGTGTCAAATTCCCAAATAATCTTATATATGCCCCTCAAAAAATATAAATCTTCATATAAGACCCTAAAATTCTCACTTAATAATATTATTTTGACATAATGATGAATAGATGAAAAACTCATGGTTATACTCACATCCATAAGAAACCATATCATGACACAACACGTTACATATGAAGTGAACCATTGTTTCATAACGCCTCTTAAAAATATATTTGAATTATGAGGAATCCTTTATTAAATTTGTTAGACTACATCAACACCAATGATAAATATGTATATACTAATGTATTCTATACTATACCTCCAATATAATTCTATAATGCAGTCTCCAACTACAATATAATTCAATAATAGAATATTTTGAATAAATAAAGATTATGTTGAAGAAAAACCATAAAAAGAGATTTGATACCATGTACTATATCAAATACTTATAAAATTTCATGTATTTATTTCCCAAAAAAAGAGTCTCCAGTATCCAATGTTTCAGATGTGATCCTCATGATTGAGACTAAATTCCCCCTCTCTGCATCCTTGGGAGAAAACATGTGTTGCAATGATATGTTGAGACAACCCCTCCCCTCAACTCCGAAAATGGTTCCATGAACACATTCAAAATGTTTCAAAATTATAAACAATAAATGATGATTAAATGCATCAGATATGTGGCCCCCATTTATGCCTAATGGTACAAGAAATGATTCCTCATATATATTTTCTAACCAAATTGTGTAATTCACTAATAAGAAATTCATATAGGGGAAGATCCTTGATATATAAGAATAACTAATCATGTTAACAAAATTCAATTTTTCTTGATTCTTATATATGAAGAAAATTATATTCTTATAAATAGAGTAGAAATCAATGTTAAGAAGTATTCCTGATCCAATTATTAACATAGGGTTTATTATTTTGTACTTATCTTTATTTTATAATAATTTCATTATTTATATCTACAATTTGGGTCAATTAATTCTCCATATTTATTTTCTAAATATGCTATTATGACCTATTATCTATATTATTGTGGGGAATTGACTAGAGAAATTAATCCCAAGAGAGGAAATTGTATTTCGGGTATTATTTTAATGTTTATGTGTTTTGATTTCATTTCATGGTGTGACAATGGGGTTTCAAGAGTCAGGTTCCGCAATAATTAAGCATATCCACATATTTTCACCTACATTTATTATTTTATAAAACCAACTATACATACCTTTAGTCTACTACTGAAATTTATATTGGTTTTGTGGGAGGTATGTGATGAACAACATCCAATAGAACTTGGTGTTGAGGTGGTGTATTACTACGATTGGCGTTTAATATTAACTCTCACAATGGAGTAATTCGAATTTGGAGTGAAAAGGATTTCTAAAAGGTAATATATGTATTCACAACATATGTAGTGGTATTTTTATAAAAAATTATATTAATTTTTATAATTAATCAATAAAAAATGACACGTAAATTTATAAAGGATTTCATGTAGGTAAAAAAAGGATCATGGACTTTGTTCCCAACATGTGTTATTTTAACTTGCATATATTTAAATTCGCTATATTAAACCACATATAACCATTACAACATTTTTAATATATATAATTTATTTAATAGAATAATATAAAATATTTATAAAGTGATTATCATTGAAATATGTACCATACCTCCTTAAGATATAATCATGACTTTACATTTACTACACCAAGAGTTCAACATTTATATTTCATTAAGATATTCTACTTGTAACGCCCCGACCCCAGTTACCCAGAGTCAGTTCATTATTACATAACATTGGCATGATCAAAAAGGATCAAGTCTCAAAAGACCGATTAGTTTAGTAGTCTTGGAAACACTAGATATATTCATAAGTCTTACATTACATCATTAGGTAAAAAAATACAACAACATCTTGTCTTCATATCCCCTCATACTATCCCTGTAGGTCATTCATAAATTACTTCTTCATAATCCTAGGAAAAATAAAACATTGAAAGGGGTGAGCTCAGATTCTCAGTAAGGATAACATTATAGCAGAAGCTTTCATAGATAAGCATAAACACTTAAGGCAGTTTATAACTAAAACAAAAGCCTTTTTAAACTTGAACTTCAGCATAAAATGGAAAAGATAAAATAAAATAATGCCATTTACTTACTCACATGGATATTCTACTAGTCGAATGATCACATGAAATATCAATAACCACTGTCATAATGATGGAATTCATAATGCCAGACTATCATAACCACATAGCCAAGGCCTCGTGCCAAGACTACAAATAAGATTTTGCCAAGGCCTTGTGCCAAGACACTAGTTTGTCTCATGAGACCTACTGATGCATCGAGGAGCTATAGCGAGCTCCACCCGTCACTTATTAAGTCTAATGCATTCCTCATATGAATAGGTTTAAACATAACATAAACATTCGTATTAAAACAAGCATACGAAATGTCAATACTTTAACCACAAACCATGAATGGTATAAAAATAGCACATCCACAGTCAAACATAACTCATTTGATACAAGATGGAATATTTTATTGTATCACATTAACCTCAATCAAGAATAATTATGGATGTTGACATAGATGAAAATAATCATCAAAACTATTTGAGAGAAATATCCCCATTTTTCTTGAAATCATTAAAAAGTCACACTATTTGTCAAGAAGCCATTTAAAAATAGATTTTTGAATCAAAGTGTCCCATACCGCTTTGAAACTTTTAATAAAAGTTTTAATTTTAAAACTTTAATGTCCATATAAATAAATCCTTAAACCCATTTTTTAAAACATGGACATTAATGATAAATATTTAGATGAATAAGTCTTTAAAACATTTAAAAATGGTATTTTAGTTAGAGATTCTATCCAAAAGAGAGACACTTGAATACAAATAATTTAGGTAATCAAAACTTTTTAATATCATGAGAATAAATGGATTCATGATATACTATGTCAAAGTACATTATATACACCACATAAAAGTGATTTGGTGTATAATAACAAAGAAGTCTCAGTGGAATTTAAGTTGAGATGAAATCTCTCATAAAGTCTGTATCCTTAGGTTAAGGATAAATCAATGACATAGTTATGTGTGAAAAATATAAATACACTAAATATGATTGGATATTTAGTTTAAAACAATCAAAGTACATTCACACATAATCTTGTAAAAACAACACCAATGAATTGGATGTTTAACTCAACAAATAGAGAATGAGTTAAAATTACTCTTATCAAATTCATATCGATGACTTGAGAAATTATCAATGGAGTGATTATGTGTATCAAAAGTATATCCACAGGAATGGGAGTGGAAATTATGACATAATCAAATGAATAGTGATTCCACAGATAATCTTGGAGTAATATAATCAATGAAATATGCATAAAGCCGAATGAGTGGAAATTGAAATCTCAAATTCCCTTATCGATTTGGTAACTTTTCAAACATGAACCCATTAAAGAAGGATCATAAAATGATGATGTAAATACCCATAAATTAAAGTATATTACACAATGAATACAATCATGGGCAGTACACATACACCACATGCAATAAATAAGTGGTGAACAATGGAATTCTCACGAAATTAAGAGTGAGATAAGAAACCCCTTACCTTGTAATTTTCCTTGGTTAGGGTAGGTTAACCTCCTGTATAATGTTGAAATAATTGTTATTAAATTATTCATGAATCATATACATTAATATGATATCATATATGATCTTTCAACATTGCTTTGTTAATAATATCTTATAATTGTCGTCGTTTCGGGTGTTAACTTACTCGTTTTCTTTTATATTTTTTGTTAAGTAAGTCATGTTTGTCATGGATAGGTCATATCTTAACCATATACAGAATGATATCAAGTCCTTAGATACTATTATTAATCCTCAAATGAGAATTATACTTGAATGGATACGATGGAGAATGAATCTTATCGCGTTCGTGGAGACGATAGTCCGTACGTACGCACGAGCGACAATATCATTCTTTTGTTATTAAAATAATATATAATTGGATGGTATATCATATATACAGAATCATTATCATGTTATATTTATTATTTAAATGAGATACACGTCATTATTATACCCATCCAAATAATAATTTATTGAATAACAATTACACCATGACGTGGAGACGGTAAGTCGTACGTACGTACGTATGGTGACATGTTATTCAAAGGATGGATAGAATTCTGAATATGGTTGTACCATATTTATAATAACATCACAGTATATATAAGATACTGGATTTATTATTTTAGAATTGTAATAACAAAGAAAGAAGAAGTGGAAGAAGAAAGGAACTTGAAAAGGGGTGGTGAAAACATTACCTCTTCTTCGGGTTCTTCCTTTTGATTTGATCAAAAGGGCTCCATAGGTTGGCTTTCTGATCAAACTAAGGCCTCTAGGTTGTAGTGAGGGAAGTTTAGAGAGTATTTTGTCAGGGGTTTTCCGAACCAAAATTCTTTGAAGGTGTGAAGAAATGAGAAGGAGGAGTGCCCTTTTATAAGAGGGGTGAAGGGCACCTTTGGAAAAGCTAGAAATATTAATTTATAATAAATTCATATTCGGTTTCTAATGGCTCCAAAGTTTATTATTCAAAGTTAAAGGTTGGAATAGGTCGAAATCCATTCAACCAATAGAATTTAGACAAGTTTGGGTTACTATATTAACCTTATCTTTTAGTTTTAACTCTTAGTTAATTAGTTAGACATTTACCATGTCACTTTGTATTTTTATATTATATAGTTAATAAACTTACTATATACATCCAAGAGACCCCCAAGTGGTCCATTAATGATACACCTATCATTATATAAGTCTCTTTTCCGAACCTTATATTTTTAAGAATTTAATATCAATTAATAATATAATATTTGTTTTAAAAAATCTTTTATGTCAATTTTGACACTATTCAATAGTTGATTTTTTGAAACTCATAACAGAATAATTACATCAAACAAAGTCAATTAAATCATTCCTAATATGTCATATTATTCTAGAAAATTAGTTTAATTCATAAAATGTCTAAAATTATATTTATTTGGGTATTTATAATATCAATTATTCTAATTTTTCACTATTATGGTAATTACTGTATCATCTTTGTGTCATAAATAACTTAAATTATTTAATGTCTAAAAATTATAAATAAAATATAATTATGTAGTAAATCGTATTATCTTTCTAATGAATATTTACAATCGAATTTATCTTAATTATAACCCTATATTAAAAATGTTTTAGTAAATAAACTTTGATTTTAACTCTTCTTTGAATTAAATAATAATAAATGTCCTAATCTAATCCAAGTAGACCTAAATGATAATATTTTATTCCTAAGGTTTTTTTTGGTCGAGATACACTTGTCCAATAGAATTAGGACATGTGTTAGGATAATATTAATATCATTTTTACCCTTAATTACCCTATTTACTTTTAACCGTGGTAAATAAAAGTAAAAAGTTACTATTCACCAAAAATTATTTTCATCTCATTGAACCAAATTTTACTTAATGATATTAACCGTGTCTCTGGGATTTTTGAAATTCCATTCACAGAAGCGGTAAAATTCAGTTTTATGAAAAATTCAGTTTTTTTAACTATCACTTAGTAGTTTCACTATTCATCAAAAATTGAAGTTTTTCAGAACAATGCCAAAATTTAACCCTAAGATATAATTGATATTCCAAATTCAAAAATGATTTCTATTTTAAAAAATTCCAAACATATATGTTGCATTAATTAATTTTATAATTAATTCCCGCTGTCACAACAAATAGCGTGTTTTTAAGAAACAATATATATCAAAAGATTGACAATTGTTTAGGTCCAATTTCAAAGTGAAATTAATTCTAATGAACACCATTGGATAAAATGGTAAAAATATATTCTAATTATACTTTTAAACCACTCAATAATAAAATTTATCACTATAAATTATTTTGATTGAAAAAGTTGTTTTTAAGTATTTTTCACTATTCATAAAAAATTGGAAGTTCTCAGAAAAATACCAAGAATTCTACTTAGGATAATTTTGATATTCCGAATCCAAAAATGAAGTCCATTTTGAAATATAAAATATATATAATTTCAAAAATTAGGTATTACTATTCATAACGGCTAGTTTGATCGGTTGTGGTGTGTGTTAGAACTCAATGTTGCGTACAACACACGCTATCGCATTATTCAAAGAGAAGTGTACCATGGAAGCTTGGGGTGTTACATTCTCACCTCCTTCAATAAATTGCGTCCTCGCAATTTTTTAAAATTGTGCTTGGGAATATAATGGAAATTCCTACATCGGAAAAAGAGTCAATAAAACTATCACTTTAAAAGAAATAAAGAGAGGTATAAAGGTCAACCAAGATAACCCATACTCGGATTCCATGTAGGAAAACATGGATATGGATGATAAACTAAGTGTCATGTTCTGATGGAGAGGGATATAAATCATGATCAGGAGAAAGTTAACAATAAGAAAACCACAAACTTGTGTTGGGACAAATGGCCATTAGTCTCCTAGTATGAAAGTAAATGGATAGTATTTTATTGTTTTGAGTTACATTCATTTATGATATTGACTAAGAATATAAAGATATATACTTACATTTTAGGAACAGTTTCATTCTTTAATAAATTTCCACCACTAACTCATTTTTTTTAAACGGTGAGTATTCAAGAAGACTTGGTCACACTGGAAGAGCTAGAATAAACTTCTATACAATCACATGATCCATGCAGGATGAACTATGTATTTACATTGTCTTTAGATATTAATCAAAACCAAAATGTTTAGTACAAGATATAATGATCCCCCAAAAGGATATTCCTTGAGAGAAATAAACACTAATCTTAATTTCCAAAATTAAACCAACAATACCCCAAAGTTAAATAAATACCATTTAATAATTAATTGTCCTTAAAATATTTCAATATACTCAAAACTAATATTGAAAACCAAAACTTATTAAGAATGTAGTCTTCCATGTTAAATTGTATCTCCAAATGTCATTAATTACTCTTAAATTCACATACTTAAAAGTAATTAACCTAATCATTTCCATAAACAACCCAAATCACTATAAATCCATAATAAAAACCTAGATAAAAATCCACCATTACTCTTCAAATAAAATCCCATACTATTCTATTTTCCTTGGGCATATAGTGTTCACAACAAAGCGAACAAATTTCAAAATAACATCTATCACTTAATCACCAAATCATTTTCCTATACCAATGGTATTCATTTAATAAAACATAAAAACTCAGATCAACTTATTATTGATCGATAAAATCATTTAACTAAAAATAATTAGTCACACTACCCAGGGATTTCATGTAGTCCAGTGGTAGGTGATAAATCCCAATCGCACTTTGATTGTGGGTTCGATTCCAACAGCTTTGTCCGACGCGACGGGTTGTCACACGGTCTGCATGTTGTCCTTTTTCAAAAACTATATTTTATAATATTACCAAAATGAAATAAATTCCTCAAAATAACCATAACATAATTTAACCTCAAATCTTATCTCATAACTTGCATTTTCATCCCAAATTATGATAACTTAAAATTTTCTCAAACCCAACGATCATATAAAACCAAATGATTATTTAAAACTATATCCACAAGAGAAGAGATAATTCTTCCTCAAATATCATTCTCACATGGAAAACTACGGGGTTACAAATACAAGAGAAAATTATTCCAAAGTAAACCCATAAAAAATGAGCACTAATACTTTTTAAACATTTATCCAACCATTTATTCACATATAGCTTCTTCTTTGACCATGAAAATATCCTATAGAATATGACATTCACTCGGGTAATGGCCAGGTCTCCTATATTTACGGCAAATGACTTTAAATGGACTCTTGGGACCATTTTTATCTTATTCCATAGTACTCTTCATTTTTCTTCGGCAATTCTTCACTTTATGTCCTTCCTTCCTGCATGTAAAGCATTTATTTGTCCCATTGAGACACTTTCCTGGGTGTCTCCTTCCACATTTCCTGCATGATGGAAATTGAGGATTCCTTTCTCCATGGTCTCCACTCCTGGAGCTCTTATCATTCATCACCTTTCTCTTCTTTTTTGAGTCCAGGAATTGGTTAATATATATATTGTTGATCATGTTTTTGGAAAATTGATTTGGCATAAAGACGATATCTTTTACCCCTATCAACATTCCATTTTGTTTCTCATTTCCACCACCGTTCCCACCTTGTACATCATTCTAAAAATCACTATGACTTCCTCGGAATCCAGCCATTGACTAAAACCAGAAATCACTGTGTGAGTAACAGTAGTCATAAAATCATTTAGAGATTAACATGTCACCATATTCTCAATTTGAAACACATTAGGATTAACCAAGGTCATTTACTCTCATCTTATATATATAATACTTTAAATCGGTTTGTAAAGAAAATGTAAATTATCCTAAGCATATCCCCCGGGAGTGTCGTAACCAAGAGTGCGGCAAGGCCCGTTGTCGTGCACCAGTTCTCGTTCGAGTCTAGCTCAAAGCGGTGTTTTCGGGTTTTACCTCTAGGTACATCTGTGCCAGAGCCGCCTCTACCGGCTCGTATCCAGACAGGGATGTATTGATCAGAAAACTCACAAAATCTCTACAATACCAAAATTCTAGGAAGTTCTTCTATAATAATCCTCAAAGTTCATCTTAGGTCTATGTGCTCTAATCAGAGTTTATCTAAATCTAGATTCCAAGGTTTGTACTAAAATTCCTCTTATACCAACTGTAACGCCCCGACCCCAGTTACCCATAGTCGGTGCATTATTACATAACATTGTCATGATCACAAAGGATCAAGTCTCGAAAGACCGATTAGTTTAGTAGTCTTAGAAACACTAGATATATTCATAAGTCTTACATTACATCATAAGGTTAAAAAAACTACAACAACATCTTGTCTTCATATCCCCTCATACTATCCCTGCAGGTCATTCATAAATTACTTCTTCATAATCCTGGGAAAAATAAAACATTGAAAGGGGTGATCTCAGATGCTCAGTAAGGATAACATTATAGCAGAAGCTTTCATAGATAAGCATAAACACTTAAGGCAGTTTATAACTAAAACAAAATCCTTTTTTAACTTGAACTTTAGCATAAAATGGAAAAGATAAAATAAAATAATTCCATTTACTTACTCACATGGATATTCTACTATTCGAATGATCACATGAAATATCAATAACCACTTTCATAATGATGGAATGCATAATTCCAGACTATCATAACCACATAGCCAAGGCCTCGTGCCAAGACTACAAATAAGATTTTGCCAAGGCCATGTGCCAAGACACTAGTTTGTCTCATGAGACCTACCGATGCATTGAGGAGCTATAGCGGGATCCACCCGTCACTTATTAAGACCAATGCATTCCTCATATGAACAGATTTAAACATAACATAAACATTCGTATTAAAACTAGCATACGAAATGTCAATACTTTAACCACAAACCATGAATGGTATAAAAATAGCACAACCACAGTCAAACATAACTCATTTGATACAATATGGAAGATTGTATTGTATTGCATTAACCTCAATCAAGAATAATGAAGGATGTTGACATAGATGACAATAATCATCAAAACTATTTGAGATAAATATCCCCCTTTTTCTTGAAATCATTTAAAAGTCACACTATTTGTCAAGAAGCCGTTTAAAAATAGATTTCTGAATAAAAGTGTCCCATACCACATTGAAACTTTTAAAATGAGTTTTAATTTTAAAACTTTAATGTCCATATAAATAAATCCTTAAAACCATTTTTTAAAACATGGGCATTAATGATAAAGATTTAGATGAATAAGTCTTTAAAACATTTAAAAATGGTATTTTAGTTAGAGATTCTAACCAAAAGAGAGACACTTGAATACAAATAATTGAGGTAATCAAAACTTTGTAATATCATGAGAATAAAGGGATTCATGATATACTATGTCAAAGTACATTATATACACCAC
The DNA here is from genome assembly GCA_963277665.1 of Viscum album. NCBI lineage: Eukaryota > Viridiplantae > Streptophyta > Magnoliopsida > Santalales > Viscaceae > Viscum > Viscum album. The sequence goes on along the minus strand of OY728145.1, from coordinate 1,440,547,560 downwards.
ATAAAAGTGATTTGGTGTATAATAACAAAGAAGTCTCAATGGAATTTAAGTTGAGATGAAATCTCTCATAAAGGATGTATCCTTAGGTTAAGGATAAATTAACGACATAGTTATGTGTGAAAAATATAAATACACTAAATATGATTGGATATTTAGTGTAAACAATCAAACGACATTCACACATAATCTTGTAAAAAACACCAATGAATTGGATGTTTAACTCAACAAATGGAGAATGAGTTAAAATTACTCTTATCAAATTCATATCGATGACTTAAGAAATTATCAATGGAGTGATTATGTGTATAAAAAGTATATCCACAGGAAGGGGAGTGGAAATTATGACATAATCAAATGAATAGTGATTCCACACATAATCTTGGAGTAATATAATCAATGAAATATGCATAAAGCCGAATGAGTGGAAATTGAAATCTCAAATTCCCTTATCGATTTGGTAACTTATGAAACATGCACCCATGAAAGAAGGATCATACAATGATGATGTAAATACCCATAAGTTAAAGTATATTACATAATGAATACAATCATGGGCAGTACACATACACCACATGCAATAAATAAGTGGTGAACAATGGAATTCTCACGAAATTAAGAGTGAGATAAGAAACCCCATACCTTGTACTTTTCCTTGGTTGGGGTAGGTTAACATCATGTATAATGTTGAAATAATTGTTATTAAATTATTCATGAATCATATACATTAATATGATATCATATATGATCTTTTAACATTGCTTTGTTAATAATATCTTAGAATTATCGTCGTTTCGGGTGTTAACTTACTCGTTTTCTTTTATATGTTTTGTTCATTAAGCCATGTTTGTCATGGATAGGTTGTATCTTAATCATATCCAGAATGATATCAAGTCCTTAGATACTATTATTAATCATCAAATGAGAATTATACTTGAATGGATACGATGGAGAATGAATCTTATCACGTTCGTGGAGACGGTAGTCCGTACGTACGCACGAGCGACAATATCATTCTTTTGATAATAAAATAATATATAATTGGATGGTATATCATATATACAGAATCATTATCATGTTATATTTATTTTTTAAAGAGATTCACATAATTATTATACCCATCCAAATAATAATTTATTGAATAACAATTACACCACAATGTGCAGATGGTAAGCTGTACGTACGCACGTATGGTGGCATGTTATTCAAAGGATTGATAGAATAGTGAATATGGTTGTACCATATTTATAATAACATCACAGTATATATAAGATATTGGAGCTATTATTTTATAATTGGAATAACAAATAAAGAAGAAGAGGAAGAAGAAAGGAACTTGAAAAGGGGTGGTGAAAACATTACCTCTTCTTTGGGTTCTTCCTTTTGATTTGATCAAAAGGGCTCCTTAGGTTGGCTTTCTGATCAAACTAAGTCCTCTAGGTTGTAGTTAGGGAAGTTGAGAGATTATTTGGGAAGGGGTTGGCCGAACCAAAAGGCTTTTAAGGTGTGAAGTAATTAGAAGGAGGAGTCCCCTTTTATAAGAGGGGTGAAGGGCACCTTTGGGAAAGCTAGAAATATTAATTTATAATAAATTCATATTCGGTTTCTAATGGCTCCAAAGTTTATTATTAAAGGTTTAAGGTAGTGATAGGTCTAAAACCATTCAACCAATAGAATTTATACAGGTTTGGGTTACTATATTAACCTTATCTTTTAGTTTTAACTCTTAGTTAATTAGTTTGACATTTACCATGTCACTTTGTATTTTTATATTATATAGTTAATAAACGTACTATATACATCCGAGAGACCCCAAATTGGTCCATTAATGATACACCTATCATTATATAAGTATCTTGGACGAACCTTAGATTTTTAAGAATTTAATATCAATTAATAATATAATATTTGTTTTAAAAACACTTTTATGTCAATTTTGACACTATTCAATAGTTGATTTTTGATAAACTCATAAAAGAATTAATAATTCGAAAAAAGTCTATTAAATAAATCCTAATATGTCATATTATCCTATAAAATTAGTGTAATACATAAAAAGTCTCAAATTATATTTATTTGGGTATTTATAATATCAATTATTCTAATTTTTCACTATTATGGTAATTACTGCATCATCATTGTGTCATAAATAAATTAAATTATTTAATGTCTTAAAATTATAAATAAAATATCATTATGTATGAAATCTTATTATCTTTCTAATGAATATTTACAATCGAATTTATCTTATGTATAACCCTATATTAAAAATGTTTTAGTAAATAATCTTTGATTTTAACTCTTTTAACTCTTCTTTGAATTAAATAATAATAAATGTCCTAATCTAATCCAAGTGGACCTAAATGATAATATTTTATTACTAAGTTGTTTTTGTTTGATATACACTTTTCAAATAGAATTAGGACATGTGTTAGGGTAATATTAATATCATTTTTACCCTTAATTACCCTATTTACTTTTAACCGTGGTAAATAAAAGTAAAAAGTTAATATTCACCAAAAATTATTTTCATCTTATTGAACCACATTTTACATCTTGATATTAATCGTGTCTCTCAGATTTTCGAAATTTCATTCACAGAAGCGGTAAAATTAAGTTTTATGAAAAATTCAGTTTTTTTAACTACCACTTAGTAGTTTCACTATTCATCAAAAATTGAAGTTTTTCAGAACAATGCCAAAATTTCACCCTAAGCTATAATTGATATTCTGAATTCAAAAATTATGTCTATATTAAAAAATTCCAAACATATAAGTTGCATTAATTAATTTTATAATTAATTCCCGCTGTCACAACAAATAGCGTGTTTTTAAGAAACAATATATATCAAAAGATTGACAATTGTTTAGGTCCAATTTCAAAGTGAAATTAATTATAATGAAAAAAATTGGATAAAATGGTAAAAATATATTCTAATTATACTTTGAAACCACTCAATAATATAATTTATCACTATAAATTATTTTGATTAAAAAAGTTGTTTTTAAGTATTTTTCACTATTCATAAAAAATTGGAAGTTCTCAGAAAAATACCAAGAATTCAACTTAGGATAATTTCGATATTCCGAATCCAAAAATGAAGTCCATTTTTAAATATAAAATATATATAATTTTAAAAATTAGGTATTACTATTCATAACGGCTAGTTTGATCGGTTGTGGTGTGTGTTTGAACTCGATGTTGCCTACAACACACGTTATCGCATTATTCAAAGAGAAGCATACCATGGAAGCTTGGGGTGTTACATATTCAGCATAGTTGCATCATATGTGATATTATAAAGTATAATAATATTATATTGTATGATATATCCTATCACAACAACAAAATAGGTTAATATAGCTGGTTTACTAGAGGTGGTATTTGAAACCACTGTTAATTGTTTTTCAAATATTTAGTAGCGGTTTTTTAAAAATCACTGCTAAATATTGTCAAATATTATAAAAAATGCACTTCCCCCCCTCTTATCATGCCCGACACTCCACTCCTTCCTCTCTCCCATGAGTCCCCCTCTCTCTAACCTCAATCCCTAGAACCCCTCTCTATTTCCTTTTGCACCTTGTCATCGTTGCACATTGCACCTTATTGTCGCCCCCTGTCCCCCATTCCCCCTCTCTGCTCCTCCCTCTCGCTAATACCACTAGTTTCACCTTGCCACAAACACTGCCTATTTCACCTCCCCCCCCCCTCCATTTTTCCCCTCTTTTATCCTCCCTCTCTCCCCTAATCCCCCCCCCTCCGGATCTCAAGCCCTAGCCCTAGCCCTAGCCGCCATTAAAGTTCAGCACCGCCCCCAGTTGTACCTCATTTCCACCCCCAATTTGGTGATTCATGATCCTTAACTTCTTTATTTTATATTATCTCAACATTTAGGGTTTAATTAGCTATGGTATTATATAGTTATTATTATTTAATTATGTTTGAATGTGTATTTACCATTACTTTTATTTTATTGGGTAGACAGTTGAATTGGTCTAATGAAATCTAATATACAAATAAATAGAAGGGAAAAGGGGTCGTTCGCATGTAATTTAATTGATTCCATGTTATTGTTTATATATTTATGTAATTTAAGTGTTTGATTATCTTTTTGAAAACTAAATTTATGGTTTAAAAGATGTTTCTAATCTACAACAATTTCTAAAGAGGAAATCACTATGTTTTAATGAAATTTTTAAAAACAAAGGTTGTGTAAAATTTCTTCTAAAATTGTTTTTATATTAAATTATTATTTGAGAGACTTTGATGATATTTTTATTATTTAATTTTTAGAGAGGATTTTAGAACCAAAAATCAAAAAAAAATTAAAGTCCCAAATTGCATTTTATAAAGGGAATTTTCTTAAGAAACTGGATCCTTGAAGTGTGTCCATTATTTTGGGTTGTATAAATCAATAGAAATTTCATAGTTTTGGGATTTTATTTATATATAACATTAAATATGAAAATATTTTGTTTCTATAATGGTTGCTCTATGATTTTTTTAGTATACTTTTCTATTTGGTATTGTTGGAACCGAAAGACGAGTCTATTTAATTCATTGAATGGTTCTATGCAAAATATCATAGCATAGCTCGTTCTGAAATATTTGATTTGACTGGTCACAGAGCTTGAACGGAGTTACATATTAGATGTTATGGTTGTTCGAAGTCTGGCTACTTGAAAGGGCCATCTAGAACGATTTTGGGGAATAGTATGGCTTTGCGCGCAATAATTGAAATCTTGAACGCAAGAATGGATGTTTTACGCGCAAGAATGGAATATTGCATGCAATAGTAAAATCTTTCTTGTAACATGTTGCGCAAACCTTTTATGTGTCCAATGAGATGTCATCTTCTGCCCAGGCCACCCGAAAAACGGCTAAAGAAGGTGCGCGCAAGTTTTGAGAGGTGCGTGCATGATTAGCATCCACGCGCAAGATTCTTACATGCCCAATGTGATTTAAAACACCCCTTTGCATGCACACCCACCGCAGGGTGTGTGTAAGATCACTTCCACACCCGGAATCTTATGTGAAACCGCTCCCGGGTTCACTGATAAATAAAAGTGCAGCCCGCACCCCTCGGAGAGAGCTCTCTGAAGGTCAGTCGCTGCTCTTTCATGCGTAAGATCACCTCTTCCACGCCTGCAAAGAGAAATGGAACCCTTAATGTGAGATCTTTCACGACATGTCCCATATGAGTCCACTTTCATGTAGGACCATAGTGTTTTGATCCTCTCCTAACATATTTTTTGCCAAAGTCATGTGCGCACAAGATTCCATGCTTGCGCGAAAAACTTCCAATCCTGCGTGCAAGACTTCAATCTTGCATGAAAAACTTCCAATATTTCTTGAAATACATCAATATTACGTGCAGGACTTCAAACTTTCACACAATAGTACCAAGGTTCTGAATCTTGCACGAACCTATGCTACATAGTCCAATCTTGCGTGCAGCCCATCCTGTGCGTAGGCCATCATACGCGCAACAATGCCCAGGCCTCTGCCTATGGGTCCATACTGCGGGGGCATAGCCCCCACGCCCCTACTCCGGCTCAGGGCCGGGTTGTGGTCCCAGCCCTTTGGGCCGACACCTTCGCTACCATCACTAAACCCCAAAAAATATGGAGAGTCGCACTGCAAACTTTTCAGGTCGGGACATTAGCAATTTCCATTGCACCCTTATGTGTAGATACCTTCCACCTATGGGATACCTTGATTTTAGATACTCTTATGGACACCATGAAATACCTTGAGTTGTCATATTCCTCTTGGTCTGTTTCTTATGTCATGAGTTGAGATTCTCTTCATCAATTCCCCACATGTACCTTGAGTTGAACCATTCCTCAAGCAACTCAACTGAACCCCATCACCTGACTCTTATTCCCGGTTGAACCAGAAAGGGTCACCCTTACGTAAGTCCCAACACCATCCATTTCTAGGTGCCTTATGCCTAATAGTCTTATCTACATGACTTCAAATAGTTTTAATCCATATATGACATACATAGGATGACTCTTACTCAATATAAGAGATTCCTTGTGTGCCAAATATAAGATGTCAATAGTTCTCTCTACATGACTGTAAACTGTAGTACACCCTATGTGCCAAACATAGGATTCCTCTTGTTCCCAATAAAGGATGCCTTATGTTCTAAGTATAAGATACTAATAGTCCTCTATACATGACTATAAATTGTATTACACCCTATGTTCCAAACATAGGGTGCATCTTCCTATATATGAGAGATGCCTTATGCTCTAAGTATAAGATGCCAACAGTCCTCTCTACGTGAATATAAACTGTAGTACTCCCTATATGAAAAATATAGGATGCCTCTTGCTCCAAACAAGAGATGTTTTATGTTCCAATCATAAGATTCTAACAATCCTATCTATATGACTTTAAACTGTAGCATTCCCTATCATTCAATAATAGGATACCTCTAGTTCCCAATAAGATATTTCTTATGTTCCAATCATAAAATTCTAATAGTCCTCTCTACATGACTATAAACTGTAGTACACCCTATGTGTCAAACATAGGATGCCTCTTGCTCTATACGAGAGATGGCTTATGCTCCAAGCATAAGATTCCATCAGCCGTATCTACGTGACTATAAACTGTAGTGCACCCTATGTTCCAAACATAGGATGCCTCTCGCTCCAAAAAAGATATCTCTTATGCTCCAAGCATGAGATTCCAATCGTCCTATCTACATGACTATAAACTGTTGTGCACCCTATGCTCTAAACATAGGATGCCTCTTTCTCTAAACAAGATATACCTTATGCTTTAAGCATAAGATTCCAATATTCCTATCTACATGACTGTAAACTGCAGTAAACCTTATGTGCCAAACATAGGATGGCTCTTTCTCCAAACAAGAGATTTCTTATGCTCCAAGCATAAGATGCCTAATGCCATGATTATAGTGGCGTAATTTCAAGAGTGTTGAAATCTATTCAAACATTCCATCACTCCACCTCACACTTTGTGTGTCCTTCATTCGGATCTTCATCCACTTCCATGTCTGAAGGGAAGCCCTAATGGCCTTGTACCATGCCACATCAGCTCACCTACCGTCCTGGGCCAACACCCTGTAAGACTTTAGACAACACTTCGAGTTAGGTTCAGTGTTTCAAACATAGTCAGCTGTCGAACCTCATTTGTTTTTCCCCATTTTTGACTAACGCGATATGGATGTTGTGTTTCGAACACGGTCAACAGTTATCCTTCATCACCACACCACCCTCATTGTGTTCTGAATGTCGGGGATGTGATTCACACTTTTCATCTCCCTTTGTTCGAACTGATTCCAACACCCCTTGGTGTTATCCCTCTTATGTACTAGCACATAGGTGAAGGCCTCAACCCACCACTAAGTTGGGATGACCTCATGTTCAGACATTAGGAAAACCTTCGGGCAGCTTCCTTGCGTAATCCCCATTCACCATTGCCGCTCTTTAGTAGCACACGGGCAGCTTCCTTGCGTGAACCCCGTTCACCATTTCCACTCTATAGTGACACCCGTTCAGCTTCCTTGCATAAGCCCCATCCACCATTATCGCCCCATAGAGGCACCCAGGAGGCTTCTATGTGTAATCCTCATTCACCATTGACGCTCCATAGCAGCACCCGGGTGGCTTCCACGCATAAACCCCATTCACCATTGTCACTTCATAGCAGCACCGAAGTAGCTTCCTTGCATAAGCCCATCCACCATTTTCGCTCCATAGCGGCACCCGGGCATCTTCCTTGCATAAGACCCATCCACCATGGCCGCTCCATAGCAGCACCCGGGAAGCTTCATTTCATAATCCCTATCCACCATTATTTCTCCATAGAGGCACTCGAGCAGCTTCCTTGCGTAAGACCTATCCACAATTTCTGCTCCATGGCGGAATTTAGGTGGCTTCCATATATAAGCCTCATTCACCATTGTTGCTCCATAGGGGCACCCGGGAGGCTTCCATGCATAATCCCCATTCATCATTGTCGCTCCATAGAGGCACCTAGGCGGATTCCTTGCGTAAGCCCCATCCATCATTTCCCCTCTATAGCGGCACCCGGGCAGCTTCCTTGCGTAAGCCCCATCCACCATTGCCTCTCCATTGCGGCACCCAATCAGCTTCCTTGTGTAAGCCCGATCCACCATTATCACTCCATAGCAACACCCAGGCAGTTTCCTTGCGTAATACCCATCCACCATTGCCACTCTATAGTGGCACCTGGGCAGCATACTTGCATAACCCCATTCACCATTGCCGCTCCATAGCAGCGCCCGGGCTACTTCTTTATTTAAGCCCCATTCACCATTGTCGCTCCATAGCAGCACATGGGCAGCTTCCTTACATAAGCCCAATTCACTATTACCACTCCATGGCATCACCTGGGAAGCATCCTTGTGTAAGCCCCATTAACTGTTGTCGCTCCATAGCAGCACCCGGGTTAGTTCCTTGCGTAAGTCTCATGCAGCATTGTCGCTCCATAGTGTCACCCGGGCTGCTTACTTGCATAAGCCTCATACACCATTGTCGCTCCATAGTAGCACCCAAGCAGTTTCCTCACATAAACACCATTCACTGTTGCTACTCCATAGCGGTACCTAGGCAGCTTCTTTGCGTAAGACAAATGCACCGTTGTTGCTCCATAGAGGCACCGGGGTTTCTTCCTTGCGTAAGCCCCATTCAACATTGTCGCTCCATAATGGCACCCAGGTTTCTTCCTTGCGTAAGCCCCATCCACCATTGTTTCTCCATAGTAGCACTCGAGCAGCTTCCTTGCATAAGCCCCAATCACAGTTGTTTCTCAATAGCGGAACCCGATTTGCTTCCTTGCGTAAGCCCCATCCATCATTGCTGCTCCATAGCGGCACCTGGGCAGCTTCCTCGCCTAAGCCCAATTCACCATTGTTGCTTCATAGAAGCACCTAGGAAACTTCCTTGCATAAGCCTTGTTCACTTTGCTACTCTATAGTGGCACTCAGGTAGATTCCTTACGTAAGCCCCATTCACCACCTTCATGGATACACCATTCCATCGTGATCGTCAGGTCCTTACTGCCTTTTTATTGTCACACCGAGCATGACTCATGTGGGCATTGAGTAAGCATCAACCATGACATCCTCTATGGGCAGCCTAGAATGTAAGCCCCTCACCATGAACTATGAGGTATTTGATCCTTGCCAAGGCAAGGTAAGTAGGAATCCTTCCTGAGGTTCAATCCCACCATCCATTGGTTTCAACCCCCTTCATGTCGGTTCCCACTTCACCATGAACTATGAGTTCTTTGATCCTTACCAAGGTAAGGTACATAGGAATCCTCCCTGAGGTTCAAGCCCACCATCCATTGGTTTTGACCCCCTTCATGTCGGTTCCCACTCCACCATAAACTACAAGTTCTTTGATCCTTGTCAAGGAAAGGTATGTAAGAAGCCTCCATGGGGTTCAAGCCCAACTCCCATCGGTCTCGAACACTCCATGTTGGTTCACCCCTATCCTAAATGACATTAAATTGTATGCCCGTCTTGGTCCTGCTTGACATTAAATTGTACCCTATCCAGCAGAAAGCCATTGTGACCCCATCTAGCAGTAGGCCATTTTCGACCCCATCCAATAGTAATCTATTGTCCACCCCATCCATCAGTAATTTGTTTTCAACCCCATCCAGTATTAAGCTATTGTCAACACCATCCAGCGGTAAGCCGTTGTGACCCCATCTAGCGGTAAGTCATTGTGCCCCCAATCGACGGAAGACCATTGAAGTCCCCAATCGATGGTAAGTCTTTTTCAGATGAACTATGTGGACTTTTATTCTCTTCCACGAGGATACGTAGGAAGCCTCTTTATGGTTCAAGCCTATCACTCATGACTCATCCTGATCTACCACTCGATCCCATGTGTTTCGGGAAGATTATGCCCCAACCAGGAGGTTCTATTTCCTTTGAATCCCATCCATGCGTCCATTCCCACGATACGCCTCCTCATGTGTCCCATTATCCCACCGAACTACACAGAATTTGATTCCCTGCCACGGGGATACATAGGAAGTCTCTTCAAGGCTCAAGCCCAACATCAATGTCGTCCTCACAATGGTTCCATCTCATTCTCCCTCAACTTCATTCAACTCTCCATCATCCATCTTGATTCTTACATGGGCCGCCACATCTTGGTGGGATCATTTCATCCACCTCTTCACTGCTCCTAGTAGTACTCAGGCCACTTTCCATGCGTAAGCCCCAGCATGTATATGGTTTTTTATTCTTTCTGTACACCCCGATTCATGACCCCTTTGAACTATGTGGGTTTTGATCCCTGCCATCTTCAGAGGGTACGTAGAAAACCTCCATGAGGTTCAATCCCAGCCAATGGTAAACCTTAGTGCTTACCCATTCTGGGGTGCACACTCCCTAATTCTCCGAAAGTGGTATCCAGATCAGCCTTCATGGTGTGAAATCTTCCCTTTATGGGACACACCATCTTGGGTATACTCTTATTGAGTGTTCTAATACATCCACCCAGTAAACCTTCCAAGTGTACTCTCCTAGGGATGTTCCAATCTGATCAGTATCTATGGGACGTTCTGATCACCCTTATTCTATCTCCGCAATATGTTAAACTCGTGGCCTACCTCGTGTTAAACATGAGATGCTTGATGAAAACCTCGGAAGACATGTCTTTGGTGTAACGGTCTCTACAAGACATTAAAATCACGACATACCCTATGAAAAACATGGGAAGCTGAGGAAAACCTCAGAGACATACCACCAGAATGAAATACCCTACGACTGACGTGGGATGCCTCAGATTATGTTCCCTTGAGATGCCCCTTTATGAGGAATAATATATGTTCCCCAATGTCCACACATCCATATATGATCTGACATGCCTGTTGATACCAACTACTCTGACCGAAGGTTGCTACCATGTCAAGACCCCAGGTAATGAATTGACAAAAGTAGTGTAATTAACCAGCATCCAAAAATATATGGCACCAGGAATGAGATTCACGAACCACAACTTAATCTTTAAGGGAGACCCGGACTAGGTGACATGTTCAGAGGAGGAATCCATGGAAGGAAGAACCGACATCCCATCATCCCATTTCGATCAAGGTGCAAACATCCTTGAATAAATGATGGATGTCACCGGCCTTTGGAAATAAGGAATGCGAGGAAACAGCTATGCATTCTACATAAATAGATGCACCCACATCAATAAAAGAATAAAAAATAAGTACTTTTATTTTCTGACTTCAATTTTATATGTCATTGGTGTGTATCTAGATGAGATATCTATGATTAAAATCTATAATATTTTATGATATTTCTCTAATTAGTGGACCTTGGTTTAGACTACCATCATCCTAGGGGATTTTTTCTATCAGTTTTCCTGATAGGGTAAGATCGAGTGTTAGTTTGATTAAATTTCATCAGGCACTAATAAGATGGATTTTATTTCAATTTATTCCTATAATTTCCATTGTTATCTAAGTTTATTAAATGATTAATAGTTTCTTATTATATTATGATGACCATGATACTTCTATTTCTATAATAACTTCCTTATGTTTCTTTAATATTAAACTTTTATTACAGATCATTACACCAAATTCAGTGATATGTTCATTAGATTTTATATTTTTTTTCATATTTATTTGAGTGATGTTATAATTCTATACATATCTAGAAAATAATATTTTATGAATTCAACTTATCTTATAATTCCAAAATCCCATTTTATAAATAAATATAGTGTTTTCACCATCTAAGTCAATATCCATGAGGTGGTTTCCCATTTGATTTTGAATTTTTAATTTTTGATGTTATGTTATAAAAATGAGTTATTATTGAATTTCATTAATTAAATGGGATGTATTGTAATAGGTTAATAGAAGTGAGATGTGTGATTTATATGGTGTGTTTATTAGGAATCATATAATGATTTTGTGTTTTTGTGTTTTTTTCTAGAAATTTTCATTTGAACTCTTTGGTAACATAGTGGGGTATTGAGAGATTGATGTGATACCAGTGAACATTATTCATTGGCTATTATCCCCTATTGTCCCAAGGATAAATGTAATTAATTCAAGAAATGGGAGATAAATTGTTCTAAAGTTAATTTTATTTGATTAAAAGATATGAATGCCAAGGAGGAAGTATTTCACTGGTCTCAGTCAACTCATAGTCAACATTCCCTCGACTACAGTGATTGATGATGATCCATAGGTCTCTCACCCTATAGCATCTAAGAAAACCTTTGTCCATCACCCCTTTACTATCTCTCACACCCTTCATTCTATTAGTATTTGGCACACCCTTTATCAGTGTCCCATCATAATCTGAGCTAGTGACTCCCTATTCAGCTACTTCAGATATGAGGGAACAGGTCACCTCATGACTATATTGGAGGGTGGCAGTTATAGGTACAAATTTTAATGTGAATAAATTTATTGCACATTTTTTATATTACAAAAAAAAATTCATAAAATTTTTCAACAATGTTACTATATAGAGAAATATGAACAGTTCAAATGTCTGTAATTTGAATGAATTGAGGATAGTTGTATCATTTAACTTCTATGGGGTCCCCAGTGATGATTCCCCAAGATTACTTGACCAGATTCTAGGCGAGATGGCGGTGAAGCCAGTGAAGTCAGTTAATCTTCCGATTACCTATGCAAATTGGAGGCATGTGCCTCAGACTTGGAAAAATGGTGTTTTTGATTTAAATATAAAGGAAAATTTAGTGCATTATGGTTTAATTTAATTTTATTATGTTATTAAATTATAATATTATAAAAATGAATCTCTTTATACATATGTTTTCCCACTTTATTGTTGCTGGTATGATCATATGGAATTGAATATTAAAAATTTTGGGTAAGAAATGGAAGGATTTTAAATGGATATTATGGAACGAATTCAATGATACTTCATTGAGTAGTCAGCAGTTGTATGATAAGGTACCCGAAGGGGTGCCTAGAGAGAAATTGAATGTTTTTGTTGATAATCATCATTATGAGAAGCAGATGGTATTAAAATATATATTATTATATTAATATAATTTTACATATATACATCAATATGAAAAGGATATGACATTTCATACATTACTATTAAACATTTTATTTATTTCAAGATGTTTACAGAAAGAATTCATCAATTTGAGCTAAACAAATCATCCCTCACACTGCCGGTTCAAAGTTTTTTCCCATAAATAGATCGAATCTAGAAATATTTTCATTATTTTAAATATTTATAAGACAAAATTATCTATTTCATATATCAAATTATTAATTTATAATTTTATAATTTAATTAAATAATTTAGGGTACCAAGTCTTCCAAACAGAACTGTGGTTTGATATTTATACAAAATCTAATGGGATTTTTGTTAATAAGACTTCCAAATAAGTTGGGGTATGAATTCCCTTTTCAATAAATATAATTTATTTTTAGTTGTCACTATGTTAATATATATTTCATAAAATATAATTGATATTAGATCTATAGTTTAAAAATTAAAGAACTATGTGATACCAATCCCATGGGATCTTTCTCAGTCTCCTAGGATGACCCAATTGGTCAATTCCGTGGGGAGGAACATCCTAGTCTGGTGTGTGGGGTGGGTTTGGGACCATTGTCATATGAGGTCTTTGGAAGGCCATTAAGGATTTTAGAATCATCTAATCTTGTTTATAGTTACTCTCTACCTCAATTTGGACAGAGGTAGTTTTTATCAATGAAAAACATAGTTCACGAATAGGGGTCTCATATAAAGATACAAGATGCAAAGGTTGATGCTCTACAAAAATCATTGGATGAATTATATCATAAGATGACTAGATTTATCCCCTATGATATTTCATTGGGGACTTGTAGTGAGGAGGTAAATCACAAAACTTAAAAATAATTTAGTACACAAACTTTTATTGGTTTCAATTATAAATTTAAATATACAACATTGTTTAATTTTCAACATAATTGTCATGCAGGTGTCGGTGGAATTAATTGTTGATGGAGATGGAGAGGATGTTGATGAAAGGTCATATAGTAGTGATTATGGTTAACTATCAATTTGTAGATTATTTTTAACTAAACATATGATGGTTTCTTAACACATTTCCCTGATAAACTAAATTTTTTTAGCTTAAACGCATAATTTATTTTGTACTGCCACCCAAATTCCCCCATGAGAATCCTAAGTATTTCACATATTCTGTATATCTGAACTCTCTCCCTCAAGTTTCTTAATCCTTGAGTAATTATATTTTAAAAGTTATATTTTCCATCTCATTTAATATATATCCATGTTTTATCATGTTTTTCATATTTATAAGTATGAACCTAAATACTCTCATGTTCAAAAATGGGAACACCTAGTTTGTGAATTGGATATATTAGCAATCAAGTAACAAGTTCAGGTTTTTGATTCTTAGGAAATGATTCCAAGTAAGAAATATCTTCCACTATCCTCTGTGTTTTTGTAAAATATAATATTCTCTCATAATATATAGTAATAAGAATATATGATGTGGGATTAGTGGGATAATATTTTCTTTTATATGAATTATTGAGATGGAATATTTTAGTTAAAATGTGATATGGTTAGGATAATTAACAAATAATGATGTCACATTGAGGTACTTATATTTTTTACCTTTGTTTTTGAAGAAATCTCTTTTTTTAGGGTTAATTTTTGGACATTTTTTACTTTTCTAGGAATGTTCATAGTTAGTTCATAGTTAGGATAAATCATATGGAATTCTAAGATAACATGTATCCAGTGGTGTCTTAGGGATGTGGTATTTCACATGGTTTGTACATGGTTCGAAAAACTATTAGACTAAACCATTTTTCTTCCCATGTAGATATAAATAGGCACACGGTTGGTCAATAGATTCCCAAAATGTGCAGCCAAACCATGACATGAAAATTAAGTTATCAAAAAAATTATTATTTTTAACCTGATATGCCTCTCATTGGAAAACTTATTCCTCTAAATGATTAGTCTCTTGAACTTATGTATTCCTCTTCTAAATAGTGGAGATCCAAACCCTTTTGGATAGATATTACAATGGTTATTGAGGTTTTAGATCTTTGAAACATATGTAATAGATAAATAATTATTGTTCTTCTTAATTATTCTAGATCTCCTTTATTCTTATTGATATGAATGATATATTGGGGCTTTTATTTCTAGATCTACAGGTTTTATCAATATCTAATGTATTTTCATAAATATCCTTTTTGAGAAAGGAATTAAAAGACCAGAAAAAAGGGGTTTTATATGGATTTTGATTGTTTAATCGGTGTTTTGGATTTCAAATGCTCTCATATGATAGTGTTAAGGTCTAGATTTATTGTTTGATTTGGTTTCCTATTTATTGTGGAAGTTTGGTGATTTATTTTATTGAATACCTTGGTTTTAATTAGTGTCTTAATACGTATTATATATTACTATTTGTGGAACTTCCAATGAATGTTGATATATATATACATGTAAATTCTCTTAAATATGGTTTGGTTTGGAGATGATGAATTGGTTTTTTTTTGGTTTGGAAATTTTGGGGAAGTAGATTTTGTATCTATATTTTATTGAAAAGTGATATATAGGGGTTTTTTAAACCACCACTATATATAAGAAATTAATGTTTAGAGGTAGCTAAACCACCCTATATTAGTTCAATATTTGTTTAGCGTCAGTATATGGTCCAAAAATTTTCCAGAGTATATCAGCAGTCTCTGTTATACTCTAACCATTTTTCAAAGCATAAAATGCTACTAAAACCCTAAAAACCACTGCAAAAAAAGTTTCTATAACAGTTTTTAGAATCCTCCTCTAAATGGATGGTAGTGATGTGAGTTAGATGTTGACACCCACTTTAGTGGTGGTTTTTATAAACCGTCATGGGAATATATGGAGGCGGTTTAAACAGCCGCTATCAGACGATTCTATTATAGTGTATCACTTGTTTCAGCATAGGATAAAATATTCGATTTCATCATCTTGAAATATATTATATGGATCAATCATAGATACAACAGTGTTGATTACATTTTTCTGTGTTGCAAAAAAAATAGATCATTGTATCCCCTTTACAATATAAATGCATGTAATAAAATTATATTAACACCACTAAGAAGACGAATCACCCCATGGACTTCCTATCATAAATCATGATATAAGAATATGATTGATCTTTAGTGTGTAATATTGAATATATCATTAAATAATTTATAACAAAAAATAGGATTTTTCTATTTCTCAATTGAAAATTGATTTAAATATTTTAAAATTTGGTTATAAATTATAAAAAAAATATTTTAGGGAATTTATTTAATTTATGAATATTTTATAAAATATTTAATTATAAAATGTTTATAATTAATTATTAAATGATTATAAAAATATTAATTAACAAATATCTTTAAAAAAAATTAAATTAATATTATATACCTTTGATCTATATGTAATGACTTGTAATTTTGATATAAATGGTTTATATATTAATTATAAGTAAATTTATAATGTGTTTATATATTGAAAAATAACCAAAATATAAAAGAGTTTATATTAAATTATGGATTTTTCATAATTATTAATTTTAAATTTGAAAATTAGATGCCTTATTTGATAGATTATTTAAACCATATCAAAAGTAGTTTTGTATAATTGATATGATCAAGATTTAAGTAATATTAAATATGTGATGTTTTTATTAGTTAAAAATTTTAGGTAATATATTAATTGTTTATATGAAATATAAAGTGTTTATAATTCAATTAAATTTCATATATTTGAATAAATTATAAATATAATGATGATATGAAGGAGTTTATATTAAAATAAATATGATGTGTCTCTATTTATTTATTTATAGAATTTCTCTTATTTTTATTCTTTTATATTTGTTTATTTTATAAACTATTTATAAATCCATTATGAAAATGATACATTTACCCATATCATATTTTATGATATGATGATATTGTTAAGCATGTTTTTATGCTAATACCCATGCAAGTCAAATTATATGACTATCTATATCGTAAGGTATGTCATATGATACCATGACATTATCTTCAATTATTTTAGTAGAAAAATGTTAAAATTTAATGCACGAATGATCTTTTACATTTGTTTTCATAAATGATTTTTTCATGATATGAAACATTTGGGAATTATATACATTTATGTGATGAATATTTAATAGATAAATGGAACTTAATCATTTATTATAACACATAATTAAATGCTTGAAAACATAAGGAGTTTCCTCATGGGATATTTATAGGACCCTACTACCATATGATGGTGTGACATAACCAATGCATTCTTGCCCAAAACTCCCCAAAACTTATAGATCTATTCTTATTATCATTTTTCCTTTTTTAGGAACTAGTATATTATGGGTTAAAATAGGATGACCAAGCCATAGATCTTCAAATTTTGTTCAAGGATTTTTATTATTTTCACCATTATTTTCCATTAATTTAGAATAAATATTTTAAATCTAGTGAAAATGTTAAATTTGGGATTTCACTGAAAAAGGATTATATTCATAATTTTATGTTGATTAAATCATTTTATAATTAATTTAATAGCTATACATTTATTTTTTGAATTCAGGAATCAATTTTTTAATGGGGTTTTAATTAGGACTTTCATTGTTTTGATTCAGTTCTAGACTAAACTAAGTAAATCCTACATTATGTTTGAATTTTTAATGATTTCAAATATAAGGATGAAAATTATAAAGGGAATAGAATTTCATAAGACTTTATAGAGTGTGTAACACTTTTCATTAGCTCAAAATAATTTTCCTCAGCACTTAGTAAGATTTCCTAAGTAGAGTTTGAAATTTCTATGAATATATAATTAGCTGAAATTTATTAAAGGGGAAACATGTAAGACTTATACAACCTTTTTTTAAGACTCTTCATGGATATCATAAGACTTTACCTAGCTTTATAAAAACATTTCTCAAATGTAATACTTCCTCATCCACTATGTAAGACTTTTATTTAAAATTTTATAATACTTTTGGAATGGTTTATAATAATCTTCAATCGTCACTTGAGTCTTCGGTTATCTCATAATACTTGTGACTTTGCCAAAATTTGAGGAAGAGAATTAAAATATGAAATTCCCAAAAAAATGTTTTCAACATAAAATAAATTATCATCTCTCCAGTCAACCCAAATCAATAATGAATGTTCATGTGCTTCAATGTGAAAATAAACCATCAACATGAATAAAGGTATGATCATGGGAATGAAATTTGACGTTGGTAATGTTTGATAAGAGCTTTTTGGTGGAACATAAACCATCAATTGAGAAAAATGGAATCTATTGGAGGAAATAAGAGTTGGGAACTAAAATAAAAAAGGATTAAAAAATCATGACACTAATCAATAGAGAAAAATACCATGTTTCAAATTTGGGAGATGAAGTATTTGAAGCACACAAGGTTTTATAGATCGTTTTACTACTTTTATAAAGAAGATAATTGTTCACTATTTTTTAGGGTGGATAAAGAGAAGTTATCAACTTGAGAATTTTTTTATACTATAATTCTTATTTAGTGATGGAACATTATACCTATAGTGTTAAAGTAAATGAGATTATACGAACTTCTATTTATTAATTATATTATTAGTTGTTAATTAACTTGTAATTAATTTCTATGTAATTGTTTGATAGATTAGTAAGTATGATATTCTCATAGATCTATCTATTTAAATTATTATTCTATTCTTCACTTGTTTTCACAAAAAGGCCACCTTGATATTCTTAACTATTGATATGTTAGAGGGAAGTGGTATGATATAGGATTTATTGAGATATTTGATCATAGCGATAGGAAATAATAGGGAATATACTGATTATTTCACTTCTTTTTTCAAGCTGAAATTTCCATTTGTGGGTGATCCGTTGAGGTTCCATATTATTAGAGAGGGAGGGGGAGAGTGGGAGTGTAAAATTTAATTATAATTTAATAGGTATTTAAGAATATTATATTATGTCAAACCACTACTTTTATGATTGAGTCCAAAAACTAATTTAATTTTGTTCTTGAAAATCTTTGATTATAGTTTTCAACACATAGACGATTCACACAAAATAAGGAAAAATAATAAAATCTCCCTCCTCTAGGGAGAAATCTTGAATCCCAGTCTTACTATATTTAATTTGTGTTAAAAAAATTCTAGGCTCGCAATATCCACCGCATAAAATTTGATTTATTATCAAATAGGAAAGACCAATTTGTGTGTTTCTTTTATATAATTTGAAATGTTTTTAAACATGACCAAGTCTAGTTTGGATCACCTATTTGGATTTGATCTAGAGGTTGAAAGGAATTTATTGGATATAGTTATAAATTTAAGAATTATTGAACACATGGGGAGGGATTTTGTCACTATCCCATTGAAAAACTCTCCATAATCTTCCTCTTCTTCTAGATCCAATTTATAAAGTGAAAACATGGAAGAAAATATATATTAATTTAATAGGATTCTAAGAAAATCACACACCCAAAAAGCTAATAATTATAATAATTGAATTTTACAACCAAATAACCAATAGGATTTTGAACTCAAAAAAATAATTATCTAATTTCTACCTATGTTTCATGGATTAGTGGGAGAGGACCCTAATAGACATATAAATAAATTAGGAGATGTATGCAGAAAAATAAACCACATAGGAGTTCTGGAGGCTTTAATAAGTTAGAATATGTTCTCGTTCTCCCTTGAGGGATCACGTAAGGAGTGTATGTGAAATCTAAAACTTCGTTAAGTCACTAACCAAGTTAAAATCTATAATTTCTACCTCTTTATATTTTTTCCTACTTCAAAGAGTACCTATTTAATTAAGAAAACCAATTGAATAAAGTAATAAAGTAGAAAAAAATATATATGACTTTTGGGAAATATTCAATAGGATTTAATCATCCCACCCACATCAATAATTTGAATACCACTATTTCTTAGTGTTCTTCTACCATGGAGGGTTATATAATGATATGAACCTTTTGGATTCTTCTTATATAGGATCATTGATATATAAATCAATAGGTGAATCCTAATAACTAATAGTGGTGATCGCACAAAACTCATAACAATTCAGTACGAGGCCTACTACTAGAGGGGTATAATAGGTAAATAGTTTCAGCTATCCTTTACTTAAAACCAAAATTTAAGAACTAATGTATCTTGTGAGATATTTATCATTGAATGAGGTTTAGGAAGCATCACTTCTAACACCCCCTCCAGTATTCTAACTTTTTTATTCTCTAGATCACTTCACATATGGTTTTCCAAAAGTGAAATATATTGAGAGTTGTGATTACATATAGTAGAGGAAAGAAGTATAGAAACAACCAATAAAACAATGATACAAATAGTAATCAACAATTTAATGTGGAGATAAAAACCTATATCCTTAAAGGCCACCATTATAGCAAGCTTTTCAACAATATTAACATCCACCACCATTCCAGAGAAAAACTCTCAACCATATACATGATACCATCCTCAAGGAAAAAACCAATAACCATCAATGAAACACATGTTAAAAATATTTTGGAAACCCAAAGTAATAAGAATTCCACTCTCATGACTCATGGATCATAGCTGAAGGATATGGAAGGTCATTTTTTTACATATCAACTCTACTAGGAATAGCTTGGTAAATCAAGGATCAGGTAATCTCTCTACCCAATAAATCCACGATCCTAAGGGAAATGTAAGTTATATTTTTTTAATAAGTGTAAGGTATTTCAAGAGAAGTTATGAACCATTACTAGAAGCTGAATCTTGAAGTGAAAGACTGCAGGACTAGAGGACGAACCTGAGAAGAATGAATATGAAGATGATCTTGTACAGATACAACCAGTGAGAAAAGGAAATAAAAAATACAAGATATAAGATACACCACAACCCCAACTTATATTACCTTCAATAATTTTAACAATTAAAAAGAACGATGAAGAATACCTATAACAAAAAATGTTGTAAATAATCAAGAAAGAGAAAGTAAATATCCTTTTGTTGGATTTCATTGGCCAAAAATCAAGTTATGAAATGTTTCTCGAGAATTATTTTACCATGAAAAAAAATTATAAGGAAAATTTGTACTAGTAATTAATGTTTCTATTATAATAACCCCAAAACTACCAAAGAAATTTCAAGACCCAAGTACTTTTAATATCCCTTGCACCATAAAATGTATAATTTTAACTAATGAATTATGTGATTTAGGATCTACAATTAATATTATCACTTAATTTTATTCTTACTTGTAGATAAGATAACTCAAGGAAACAAAATAAGATATAATATTAGACAACTGATCCACTGGATATCCTATAGAAGTATTGCAGGATTTTTTTGTAAGAGTTTAAGGTCTAACATTCCCTACTAATTTTTACATTTTGAATAGGATAAAGAAAGATGTGTAGACCATTCTCCTATAATCTTGGGTAGTCTTTTTTTAAAAACATATAAGGCTATAATAAATGTTTATAAAGGAACAATTTTAGTGGATTCAGATAATAAAATGTTAATTTCAATATTTTGGATTCATGGAAATCCCTTCGAGAAGAGGAATCTATTTTTACACTGACATATGCTAAAATTACAAATTATTATAAGGAATAATTTTAAATGTTAGGTAAAATAATAAAACTAATGTTGGACTTATAGTCCCTAAAACATAAGGATGGTATGTTTTTTAAAATGAATTAAATAAAGATTGAAATTTGGGTAGTGATTTGATTGAGGATCTAGATGGAGAATACATTGATTATTTTTTCAAATATATTGTTGATACTTATACTTTTCATAAATAGGTTGTCGGCATGGAAAACATTGAGTTAAATCCATCATTATAATACCCACCTAAACTGTAACATAAAAAATTACCATAAAATTTAAAATATGCATTTATAAATGAAAATGAAAAAGGTTTCTCTCATGATTTGAAATTATTTGGAATCTAATAATGAGCATGGATTGTTAAGAATTATGAAATAGAAAATTATTTCAATATGCATTATGAGACATCCTTGGGATTATTCTACTATTTTTTTCACTGAATCTTCCAATAAAATGAATCAAAATCTATTATACAACCTAAAAGAACGATCAACCGGACTTTAATGTAAGTTGTGAAAAAAAATTGAAAGTTGTTAAAATATGGAATCATGTTACCTATTTCTGAATTCCAGTGGGTGAGTACCATTCATATTGTTACAAAAAATAAAATAATCAATATTGTACAAGATAAGAACAATGAGTCAATTTCCACTAGGATTTAGAATAGTTGGAATGTTTGCATTGACTATAGAAAATTGAACCATGTGACCCAAATATACCAATTATCCATACCTTTTTTAGAAAAAATATTAAAAAGAATATTTTGAAAGGTACATTATTTATTGATGAACTTTTATTGGCTTTTTTTAGGTCCCTATAGCACTAGAGGACCAAGACAAAACCACATTCACTGATCCCTTTGGAATTTTTTCCTACCAAAGGATTCCTTTTTGGATATGCAATTCCCCAATTACTTTTCAACTCTACATGGTAATAATATTTCCATATTTTATTGAAATATTTCTAGAGGTATTTCTTGAATAATTTACTATTAATGCGATGTGTTTTGAAATATATCCTAAAAATATGGGAAAATTTTAAAGAGAATCCTAAAAAATAACATTATTTTAAACTTTCAAAATTGTAATTTTATGGTGGAGAAAGGAAATTTCATAGACTCACCATTTATAAGGAAGGAATTAATATAGGTAACTACAAGTATGGAATCAGTTATACATTTACATACCCCACCATTTTGAAACATATTAGATACTTTTTATGATATAATGGATTTTATAAGAGGATTTCTTGATATTTTAGAAAAACTAATTTTCCCTTGACCATCCTTCTCAAGAAGGATACTAAATTTCTATTTGATGAATCATACATGATGTATTTAAATATAATTAAGTAAATCATAACAATAATCCCTATAATTATTCTACCAGTGTGGGATCGGCCCTTTGAAGTGTTGTGTGATGCCTTTAACCAAACATTGAGAGAAGTGTTCCCCAAAGGACCAATGGACTCTACCATATGATAGATTATACATCACAAGATATGGAAATAGCCCAAATCAACTATATAAAAACAAAAAAAGTTATTTTTTATATATTTTCTCCTTAAAAAAATTTCATTCATATTTCATATGTTGCAAAGTAACTATTTATTCTAATCATGTATATCTTAGGTATTTAATCAGGAAAGATAAGGCAAAACCAACATGGATAATGTGGATGGTGATACTATAAAAATTCAACCAAGATATTGAGAATAATATAGGATGTGATGACATTGTTATAAACCACTTAAGAAAATTCTCCCATAATATTAAATCCAAAAAAATATAAACAACCCTAAATGATTCCTTATTAGGTGATAATTTTTATGATCTCAAAAAATTACCCAGTTATGATGATATGGTTATCTAATTGGTCACATAAAAGGTACCCACCTTTTTATCTAATTATAATACTCTTAATCTAAAATATGAATAAACATTTTATGATTGGGAGGATATTTATTTGTAGAAAATATGTAGAGATCAAGTAATTTGGAGACATATACCTAAGGATGAGGTAAATTTTATGCTTACATTTTCATAATACCTTGGTATGTGGGGACGATTTTGAACCTTAAATAATATCAATAAAATCATGGGAAGCTAGTTTTTTGGCTAATAAATTTTAAAGATTCATATAATTGTTATAAAACATGTAAAAACTAGAAATTTACTAGAATAATTTATAAAATATATGAAATTCCCAAACTATAATTGATTTTATATGAAATATTTTATGTATGGGAAATATATTTCAGGGTCTCATTTCCAATTTATTTTATATTTATCTATATCTTATTAGTAGTATATTATTTTTCTAAATGTATTAAAGCCCCATCAAGATTGGTTATTTAGTTTCTAAGATGACGTATTTTTGTTTTTTTGGAATAACTTAGAAAATTATCAATAACCTAAGAACATATTCCTATAACTAAAGTATGTAAACACACATGAATAAGTATAGAGTAAAATAATAGACCTATACTTCATACCACCCATAAAAAAATAGTCAGGCTAAGGGATCCAATATAGGGATAAAGATAATTCTAGGAAGAATAATGCATCCCAATCATAAATACTAGAGCCAAAAGTTATATGATTCACTCTAGGAATGAATAAATAACTTCAAACCCTGCTATGTATGTCCACTTATTGAATAGTGTGTGGTAAAATTTATCACATGCTTGTTGAGATGAAATAAGAAGTCTACTAGGCTGTGAAGAAAGTGAACCTAGAATTCAGTAGGGATTTAGAACATTGAATGACCCAAATTATATAAATAGAGGATTAAATGATATAATCTTATGATAACTTCTTTAAGTGAAAGGAAAAAAATTAATATTTTCCATGATAGATTTGTTCAAGAAAATGATGTAAAATTTGGAGAAAAAGTGTTTGAGTACTCCTTTAGAATGAAACTCATGTCTGGTAAGATTAGTTCAAAATATATTGGACCCATTATAGTAAGTAACACATATCCATTTTATGTAATTTAGATAAAAGGAGTTTAATTTGGAAAAAAATAATGGAAAATAGTTGAAGTATTTTCATGAAAACATTTGGGAGGAACCAATTTAGGGGTTTAAACTCTTCCCTACTGAATATGAATAAGTAAAACTAGGTTTTATCCTTTATAAAAAATATTCTAGACACTAAATAAGTTTAAAACTATTATTATTTGACTATATAATGCTAGAAATAATTAGAAATTATGTCTAATATAAGTTGGGGGAAAATAAAATGTATCTAAGATGAAAATCATATGAAATGTTTCTATATTTTGTGTGTTTTTTGAAAGAAATAAATTAAAAATGAAAATAAATTTTTTATAGTTTAATTCCCACCACTAAAATGAATAAATAAAAACATTTTAGTGGGAACCGTGGAAATATTTTTTTTATAACTAGGGATAAGAGTGTGATAAAAAATAATAGAGTGGAATCAAAATGATAACATGAGGAACGTGGAATTTTGAACTTAAACATAGGTAGCATTCCCATTGTAATTGATTAGAACCTTAGGGGGGGATCTATAAATGAAATTTGGATAGCTAATATGAACTAGAGTAAAAAAATATGGTAAATGATCTATAAGTCTTCCTAAGTCAAAAAAATCACATGTATGTGTGTTATCCATTAAATAATAGTAAGAGAAACTTGAGAGTCGGGTTCCCAAGAATTTCCTCTATTCCCTGACTATTAAAATTATTCTCTAGGGATACCTAATATCTTGAGATGTTTTAGTTCTAGGTTTAGCTACACTCCTAAAATAATTTATTTGTACAAACATGTCTAAGAAAAAATAAATATGTGCTAATTGAAAAGTGGGCTAAAATGGTTTGATGAAATCAAAACATGGATGAAGAAAAGAGTATTATATATATGGATGTTATATAAAAAGTATCAATTAATTTGGAAAATTAATTTTTTGAATAGGGATAATAAAGTAAGGGATTTAGGAAGGTTTCACCTATTAAAATATTAATTCCACTAAGATTCATTCTATTTACAACCCTAGAACTATAACTTTTTGTTGAGAATAAGTGGAACCCTTATAAACTTGAGGTAAAGTTCTTCTTTAAGTGTTGAAGAGTGATCAAGAAAAAAATAAAATTTTGTTTTAGGATTTTTTAGTATTCTCCTCATTATATCCCTTTGATTTCTAAAAAATAGTTCAAATTTTTTTATAAGGTTAAATTTATAAGTATATAAAAAACAAGTTTATACTCTCAATTTTTCTTTGGTTAAATTATTTTGGAATTAATTCAACAGCCATAATTTTTTTTAAAAATTATACAATTAAATTTTTAACAGGTTTTAAATTTGATTTTAATTATTTTTATTCAATTATATAATACACAAGATAATTCCTATATTAACTCTAAAAAATATAGAGATGTTTACCCCAGGAAGGATCAGTAGGACATTGATTCTTTTCCATTTAGAAATGGCCTCATGCATATGGGTTTCTCAGGGGATAAATTCACCTTGTGAAATAATCAAAAGGGTAATTAGTTCAATTGGTGTTGTATTAACTATTTCTTCTCTAATATCTAATACATTTAATTCTTCCCAAAATCAATAGTTGATCACCTTATTTTGACTCATTATGATCACTCTTTTATCATCATCAACCTATCCCAAATAAGATTAAGAAACAACTATTTTTTATATTCCATCAAGTGGGAATCCGATTCAAGATACCACATCATAGCATGCACATCCTATAAAAAACCCATTCAAGAGAGATAATGGTTTGGATTCCAAAAAAAATATTTGACATCTTAAATAGGATCTCTATGATTGAAATAAAAAAAACCACTAGATTTATAGAGTTGGATTCCATCAAATCTACCATCGAGAAAGTAGAGATGGAGCTTGAGGAAGAGTACGATGATGAGAGTTTTAGTACCCTTGTCTATAAAAAACTATTTATCTGAACATCTCTTGGAGTAAGAGAAAATAACCTGTAAGTAGTATAGAGATACCTTTATCAATGTTGGAAACAAAATCATTGCATATTTCTCAAACTTCATCAAAGAGAATAAATGAGCCATCAATACAAAAATCATCTTAGAGGATGGATATTTCACTAGTGATATTGACATTATGGGAGGTATGGATGAATCCCATTTTAAATCTTTACTCACAAATATAACCCCTCACATGAAGTATAAAAATCCAAGGGTCTATAAAGACTCTTTTGACTCCATTCTACATGTGGTTTCAAATGATTTCAATATGCTCATCAATAATATCCCATAGGAGAATGAGATTTCAGATGTAGTCCTCTTCCTCAAGGACAAAACTTCTCTAAGACTCTACTAATTATTAGGATTGTTCAATGTTTCCTCATGTGATATCATTTATGGTGAAATTTTGGAAATCATCCAATACTATTTTCATGGAGGAAGAATCCCTAGGGTGGCTTGTGCTACCTCCCTTATCATCATCCTAGAGGTGAAGTACCCCTCTCCCATTAAGAAATATATGCCTATTTGTATATTCAAATTTTCCTACAGGATACTCATAAGTTTTATCAACATAAGGTTATTAAACTGTCTCCCTAAATGGTTTTATGAGGAAAATCAAGGTTTCATCAAGGGTAGATCTTTGAAAGAATCCAATGTAATGGCCCATGAAATAATAAACAATAATAACAATAAGATGCTTGGCTCTAACATAATAATTAAACTTGACATGGAAAAGGTATATGATAGACTAGAGTGGGGATTCATCAACAAAGTGATGACTTTCATGGGCTTCTCTTCCTTGGTGTTTGACCTATTCTTCATATTTTTTATCTCACCCTATAACTAAGTTAATTTCGTGTGGGAAAAGATGGGTTCTTCACATTAGTTCATGGGCTAAGGTAGGGGAATCATTTATCCCCTATAATATTTATTATGTACCAAGACTCCCTTGGAAAAATATCCAGCTAGGATAACCCTCAATGATAGAATATGTCCCTTCCATGGTATACCAAAATTTGTGGGTTTCTCACATAATCTTCTTGTGGATGATATTTCCGTTTATGAAAACATAATTAATAGAACCATATGAGAACTAATCATAATTATGGATGAATATAGTAAGTGTATTGGGAATTTAATTAACCAAGTTCAAAGTAATGTCTACATTTTTATTGCCTTATCAAAAATATACAAACAAATATTGTGAACGTCATGGGTTTCCAAAGAATACACATACCCAGGGATTACATGGGACCCCTGGTCTCACCAAAAAAAATATTTTCACCCACAATATTGATGACTTGGTCAAAACAATTTAGGCCATATCCTTAAAGGGAATAATTGTTTCCACTCTTTTTTTGGGATATATTACTCTTATTAACTATGTTTTGTATTCCATTATCTTGAATGTTATGTATGTACTCAATATATTGAAGTAGATTAACATAAATATTGAAAATATCCTAATGTAATTCACATGGAATAAACACATGGAAGGGATATACCACTAGGAATCATGGGACAGGATGCCCAAGGAGGTGGAGGTAGGATGCATCAACTTGGGGAGCATTGCGAGGACCATGTAGTGCATGTAAGCTAAGGTGGTCTGGGAGTTCTTGTATGGCCATTAAATTTTGATAAAGTCTTCATGAGTAAGTATAGGACTTACCTAGAAGTTATGATGGTTAGAACCTCTAGTTTATAGAATTCAATTTGGTTCCTTTTTTTATCTTCATAAATAATTGTGTTTTATTGTTGGTTGTGATGAGATTTGAATCACAACTAGGTAGGAAATAAGCTCGGGTTCCTTGGATACGCAATCTAGATTTATAGTTTTCTTAGGAATTAGGTACCTATACTTTTTTCATGATATCCTCAATAATCAATAATAGGATATCTTCAAAACCATTACTATAAAACTAGATCAAGATAGGTTTGTTTTCATGGGCTCAACAATGGGTGCTTTCTCGGAGAAGGCTTACTATCATGTTTCCCATGAAAAACCCACTCAAGCTGATAGGGGAATCTCCCTCTAGTAAAATAACATCCCCATGAAATACAAATTCCTCATATATTTCATCCACAACCACATTATCTCTACCAAGGATGCGCTCATATAGAAAGGGATCAAGTTGGCATCCAAATGCTCATGTTCTCAGAACTCCAAAGAAGAATCATCCTTTTACCTATTCTTTAAAAAAATATTGGGAAGATAAATTATGGAGCTAATTTAGAGAATACAATAGGATTGACCTTCAGGAATTATCCATAAATATTTTCCTCAATATCTAGTCCCACTCCATGGGAAGTAAAAACTTAGTGTGGATGGTGAGAGTAATATTCATGGACACTAGTTGTTGGTGAATTTGGGAAGTAAGAAACAAGGACCTACATGAAGGATACTCTAGCTAACATATGACTAATTTGGTTAGGTCTAAAATCATGGAGGTAGAATTGTCCCCCCTTATGAATCATTGGGAATTCACCCTCTCATTAAGGTTTCTTATGGATGGTATGAGAAATATCCCTATGGTTCAGAGATCTCCCTCACAAGGGAGACGGATTCTTTGGACTTAACCCAATAGAGAACTCAAACTCCATGTGGATAGTTCTTATAGATCTAGTTTAATGTGGGGAGGAGGTTTTGTTTGTTATCATAAGGGATTGTTTTTTATTTATTTTAGTGGTTTCTATGGATGGGGGATTCTCTCATGGAAACAATTTCATGCCATCCGTAATGGGATGGAATTTTCTTACTTTAACAACATCACGCTCAACTCAGTTGAAATAGATTCTTTGGTTATCCATAACTCCCTTTAGGATAATACTCTCACTCCCTAGTCCATCACTTACCACATCCATAGATGAATGATCCTCACCAACAACCAGGTAAACTTTATCCATACATGGAATGATTGAAACAATGTCATGGACTTTATCAACTCTTGGGAAACTCAAGATAATTCTTTTATTTAACTTACTTGAACAGGATCCCCCCTCCTATGTGGGTTAGTCTTGTTAGGGATAATGCCCTGGGAATAAAATATTTTTGACCCCCTTGACTCTATCCCCCCCCCCTTTATATAAATATTCTCAATGTTGGATGGTAAATTATTTTTAGATCTTATGTAACCCATCAATTTTATCAAATATTTAACATGAATATGATTCATGAAATCATGGTGTAAATTATGGTCTTTGAAATTATATTCCCTATTGTATTTCCTATCATTAAATATGATCGATAATTTTTTTTTCTCCCTAGTCGATTTGTGGCTTACTATATAGGATATCATAACTAGTGAATCAGTATAAATCCTTTAGTTTTATAATAGTCGTAGTGTGTGACTCCCAAATATCATATTTAATTATTAGTGTTGTACTATGGTTTCAAAAATAGAGAATCATACCACCTTATGGTATCAATTTGAATTATAAAATATGATCGATATATAAATGTAAAATTGCTCATATGTAACGGTAACATTCCATATATATATGATTCATTTCCTTTACCATAATAGTGTAAAAAAACCTTACATGTGTCGCTTATCATATTCAGCGATATAACTGTCAATCGTAAAATATGACTAATGATGCTTAAAAGTTTTAACCATCGTAAGATTATCAAATGTATTTTTTGATTTTTTCAAAAAATTTAAATACGATTAGATTAGACAAAAAGATTCTACAAATTTAATTATGAATTGAATTAAATAATTTATAAATTGTTTATAAATTATTATAAAAGGTAATTAGGGATATTTATTAATTTATATGTTGTTCATAAATTAATTAATTAAAAAGTTTTTATAATTAATTAATTAAATGTTTATGACACAAATATTAATAAATATTCTTAAGTATTAAAAATTGATATTGAAATAACTTTTAAATTATATAATGTGCATTATGATTTAGAAATAAAGTTTTTATTTAGAAAATACAAGGAAATTAAGAAAGTGTTTATAAATAAAAAAATAAGTCCAAAATATAAGAGTTAATATTTAATTATGAATTTTTTATAATTAATTAATTGGAATTGTTCAAATTAAAGGCCTTGTTTGGGATATTATTTAGGCCATATCAAAAATATTTTTCATGACTGATTTAAGAAAGGTTTAAATAATGATAAATATTTTATATTTTGATTATTTGAATTATTTAAATAATAGAAAACTGGGTTATGAAATTTATATTTCACTTAATAACATATATTTAAGTAAATGTAATATAATGAATAATATTAAAGAGTTTCATATTAGGAAATTAATATAAAATGTTTATATTTAATATTATATAATGTCCATTGTTCCATATAATGAATAATATGAAAAATTTTCATATTAAGAAATGAATATAACGTTTTTATATTCATGGTTATGAAATTTCAATAATTAATAACTAAATTATAAAGTGTTTATAATTAGCATTTATTTTTGAAATGTTTATAAATATTTATCTCATGGTTAAATATGTAGATTTTTATATTATTTAAAAGTTATTAGCTACTTTATTCATAGTTATAAATTTTTTATACCAAGAATGGTCGTACACTATAGTCTAAATTTTTAAACTTCTTCTGGAGATTATCATACATGAATATAAATAGTTACATGCTAGATATGATAATGGATTTGGTTTTCTTCTGATTTGACCTAGGTTTTATGGAGTTATGATCTTAAATAAAGTAGTTAATTTTGATTTATAGATATTAAGTGCTTGAATTTTTATTGAATAGAACCCTATATTGGGTAAAGTACCTCTGGGTTGAGGGATTTTGGGATAGAATTCTCACTAGCTTGGAGGCTTTTAACTTGTTCTAGAAAAGTGTAGGTTGAAAATCTGTCACTTTGGGCTTACACATGTTGATATTATTGATTTCACATAATTCTAAATTTTTACATGAAAGATTTTGAATTACCTTATTCATAGGATGCATTTAGATATATGTGCATATAATTATTTTTTTATTTGGGTAAGTGACACAAGTTGTGAGTTTTCTAAAGAGTTACACATTAATATATTTTTAATATGTTTATTTAGTAGAGATAATAGGATTCCAAAATAAATCATTATAATCATTCATACATAAAAGGAATAAAATTAGATAATACACTGGGATTAAATCTCCTTCAAAATACTAAGTGTTAAATTCCAACTAAAGATGAACTTTTCAAAAACTCAATCATTCAATATAGGTGTCCCTAACCATTAGTTTCCCATAGATGATATTTTGTAAGGAAAAAAATAAATTAGGAAACCCTGTCCATTAGGTTCCATGTTCTTGGAATTTTTATTGTGTTAAAAATATCTAGGAAACCCGAAAAATTAAGATACTAAAGAAATGAGGTTTATTGAATATATATAATGGATTTTGTTATAGAGTTATCCACTCAACTATACAAGAGTTATATATGGTATTATTGAATAAAAATCCACTGTATATAGTCATGGATAATTTAAAGGATATATGGTGTAATATTTGATAAAATATGGACCATGTCCCACTAATGGATATGTTTTGTTTCTAAAGGGGGAATCATTTTAGTGGGAATTCATTTAATCTAATTAATTAAAAAATATTTTTAAAACATGATACACATTTGATAAAACTTATATTATACCTAAATAGTATAATCATCATCAAATTTAACTTTTAGATCAATCCTATAAAAATGAGAATATTATTATAAGAAACTTCTTAGACTGGTAAATTATGAAAAGTTCTTAAGTAAGAAATTCCATGTGTTAGAGAAAAAACTTCTTAATTAACCAAAATGTTGAAGTTGTTCAATGCATAGAATCTAGTTTCTTATGAGAATAATAAAAATTTTCACTTGAGGTTTCAAATGAACTTGATACATAATGACCTTAGAAATTTTATATTTCACCCATATACTAAATATGATCAAGTATTCTAATGAAATTGAGATATTTAAAGTTAATTATAAGGCATGTTCTCATTAATGATTTCTTTATGTTGTTTTAAATAGATATATTCTAACAATTTGAATGAATTCAAGAAAATTTTACCTAATATTATCAAATTATTGAGAAAATATATACTATGTCATATGATTTTTAGATTATAGTGTTGTATTTATAATTAAAATGGGTAAAAGATCAAACCAAAAGAATAAAAATTATGTGGAAATTTCCTTAATGTTTCTTCAAGTAGCCAACCAAGATCATTAAAACCTAGAGTTATCAAGGAGGGGTATTGATTCTATAATATAGTATTATCCTAGATATATGAATGGTTTTAGTAAACACTATGTAAATTCCATGTTAGGTATCAACCTTATAGAAATAAATTCTTTTATTTTGAAGGGTATGTGATACCAACTAAATGTTTTACATGCATTGTAAATATATAGGAGTTAAAAATCAAGGAAAATTGATAGAACTTCTGGTTTAAATTCAAGTGATGAGGAAAATAGTTTCTACATAAAATATTTAAATGTAAATGAGTTTATCAAGATCATAGGTATTTGAGTAAAGGAAATTTATACTTATCTCATTTATCTTATATGATAAGAGAAAATTTTTACAAACAAATAGTTATTATGAACAATATGAGATGATACAAATGGTTTATTATTCATAGTATTCTATAACATGTTTTGAAAATGATATAAGGATAAATTTTTTTATCCAGGATAAAGTTTTTATCCAAATATATGTTAAAATATAAGGGTATGTGTTATTTTCTCTCATCAAGGGAATATTTTAAATAATAAATTCTCTTTTATAAATTTCTCCAAACACATATAATACCATATATGATATGGTTTAATAGTTTATTTAATAAAATTTTATTACTAAAAGTAAATAAGTTTTATATCCTAAGAAAAATGGGTTTGTGTATCTTATCTTTATATTATAAAGAGAACATAGTTTGTAAGAGGCAAATGGGAGTATGTTTGAACTTATAGAAGTGTAAATTTAATGAATGAAAGTTTATTATAGTCGAAATTCAATTTGAAATTCACTTTATTCCCTCAAAGATTTTAGGGTATATTGGTAAAGATAAATTCAAATATTTTCATTTAGTTACCAAAACAAAGTGAATATCACTTTATTTGAATGAAATTTAGGATGTGTTTGTAAGATATAATGTAATTAGTTATAATATCTACCAAAATATTTTAAGGAAATATTGGTGGAATGGGATACAAAAAAAGTTTATTATATACTTATAATGAGTTATATAAAGGAAAAAAATTTATTAACATTATAACCTTTTATTTTTTGGAGTTAAGGAGTTTGAATATGTTCAAAGAGTTGAAAATATTAAATATGATTCCTAAATATCACTATTATTGAAAGGTGATTTCTTTATATATGTTACTTAATTAAGATTTTAGTGATAGTATTTTATCAAGTGTTCATATGGATATGTTATATTGATTATATATATATGTAATGAGTTAACCAAACATTACAAAGTGTGGAAAATATAAGGATAATATAGTGGTATATCATATATGATAAGTTAGATAGGATCTTATGTATGGTTTTTTTATGTATTATTAATGGAGTTTAAGAATATAAAAATGTATTATGTTATACAAAAAAAATATCTAATTTATAATTATTTCATGTTGGAAGTGTATTTGTATATATTGATATACATTTTATAAAGTGTAATTATAATTGACCTCCTAAAGTATGACTTTAAGTTATCCCTAATCTATGTTCACGATGAATAATTAACTATTATGATGAAATATTATGTTTATAGTGAATATGATTCTTTTATGGGGATATTGAATATGTTCATGAGGCACAAAATGAGTTTTTTGATATGGATTACCCACTAAATATACTATATTGTAAGGACCTAGCATTATACATTACATATTCAAGTGACTTTACACTAGAATTTAATTTCTTACATTTTTAAATATATATATTATGTTTTAAGTCTTAGATATTTAGTACATTACACTTAGATAAAAAACTCATAAATAAAAAATTGGACACTTTTATTCAATATCCCTTTTCCCATAAAACAAAGCATTATAATAAAACAAGTTTTATTTTCAGGACATATCTTCCCAATTTTCATCCTGAACTCATCTTTTTCCTTAATAATCCTTAAAACCTGATGAAAATTATTTTGAAATGTGGTATGATGATAAAAATATCAGTAAGTGACATAAAAAATAAAGAAATAAACTATTATACTATGAATACTTATAAATATTTTCCTTTTCCAAAATAAACATTGGACTCAAAATAAACATTTTCTTACCCAAGAAATCACCTTCTCTATTAATATATTTTTATAAAAAAAATTCATAAAAAATATTAAAGTAAAAAAATAAAACTCATAAAGTTTAATTTTCAATCCTTAAAACCCATAAAACATTTACACAAAGTTATTATTTTCACCCTTAAAAATTAGTATATAGTTTAATTTAAACAAGATATCATCATATTACCTTGAGAAATCATTATATTTCCATAAAAACCCTTATAAATCATCAATAAACCATGTAAGTAAACTTTTACATAGTTTTTCATATTAGTATTACAAATCTAAAAACCATATATTCTACTTCCATACCCAATTATTTGGTGGTCTATCACAAACCCACTTATCCTAAGTTTATTATGGAACCACCCATCCTTGGTTTATAATGTAACCACCCATCCTTGGTTTATAATGGAACCTCCCATACTTGGTTTATAATGGAACCACCTATCAATATAAACAATACCCAAGAACCATAAAATATTCATATAACATTGAAGCTTACATTTTTATCATTACACTCATAAAAATACGCTTTACGCCAATAAGAAAACATTTCTGGATATTGAAATATCAATTCAATTTTAAAAAAAAATTGGAAAAAAATATATAACCTAGGTAAATATGGTTTTTATTTGAATAAAACATTAAGTCTTGTAAATTAATCTAAAAATAAAATAACGGTTATGATGGTGTGAAAATTTTTTGTCTTTGCATATGTTAAAATAGAACATTCCTTTTGTCGTTTGTAAATAAATTCATAATTTTACATATAAAATATGAAAATACATTTTTTTTTGAAAAAATTTGAAATAATGTTGTAATATATATAAAATTAAATTTTTAATTCTTTTATGTCCACATAAATACATCCATAAAATAATTTTATAAATATGGAAAAGGAATAAAAACAGTTTTAAGGGAAACATTAAAAGAGTATTTTTTTTAATATAAATTCCCTTACCTGAGTCCAAATCATCATATAAGTTATTTATCTTCATGAGTTATAAAATTATGTTAATTATTTAATTAATTAAGAACTTTTTTCAAGTTTATTATTCCTTTTATTTTATCTCTTATCATTCTATAATCAATGTAACTCATGTCTGATGTTTTGATAATATTCGGTTCATAAGTCCAAAATGACTTCGTTATGTTGACTATGGACAAAGAGGTAACTAATCCAAAATATATAGAATAATAATAATTTCATAATTATAATTTTTATACATCAATTATACTTTTAAAAATCATTCTTAAAATATGGTTATAAAAAATGAATTATGTTACAAACATTGAGATGGAAGGTCGTACGTATGTACGAGTGACATTTCCATTTTTCAATGATAATTATGGGAATCAGGTAAAAATTATTTTATCATTACAGAATTATAATTATAACATAGATAAAAAATTACATATTTTAACAAAATTATATATATCATCAATGTGTTGTGGTGATGAAAAATGAATCACATTGCTTTGTGGAGGTAGTAGTCCACACGTACGCACGAACGACGTTATCATTCTTCAATGGATAGAAAGGTAAGAAAGTATATGATATATAGTATATTTTAATAATTATAAATGTGTATATAATATAATATATATATATATATATTAAATACATCATTAAAACCATCTGTGAAAGATGGTAATGGTAACGAAATACATCGGTTCGTGAGGCAGAAGTCTTCCGTACACACAAATGATGGATTCCTTTCCCATTTCAGGGAAGTTAGAAATGGATATTGGTTATTAAATTAACATAA
Source organism: Viscum album (assembly GCA_963277665.1). Classification (NCBI taxonomy): domain Eukaryota; kingdom Viridiplantae; phylum Streptophyta; class Magnoliopsida; order Santalales; family Viscaceae; genus Viscum; species Viscum album. Next base: position 1,440,510,889 of record OY728145.1, on the reverse strand, counting down.
TAATATCTTATTATATTTAATATACTCGTGTTATTATTTAATCTTGGTTGAATAAGATATTAAGGTTGTAGAAGAAGAAATAAAAAAATTGTAGTTAAGAACTGTACCCCTTCTTTAGAAAGCCTCTTAAGGTTTACACCAGAGGAATTCCTAGGATGGTTTTTAGATAAACAAATCTTATATCACATGGGGGAATTTAAGGAAGAGATTTGGTTATGGATTTTCTAAACCAAATGGTTTTTTAATTGTGAAGAAATGAGAATAATATGTTCCCTTTTATTAGAGAGGAGAGGCAAACTCTTGGAATTTTATAAAATATTAAATTAATATAAATTAATTTTGATGTCCAAAAGGCACAATATTGTCAATATTTGAAGATAATATGAATATGATTCTAAATAATCTCATCCAATAATATTTTTACTTATTTGGATCACATTTTAAAATTATCTTTTGGTTTTAACTATTCGTTAACCCTTTTGACAATTACGGTGATATTAATGTTTTTTACTATTGAGGGGTTAATATAGTTACTATAAATTGAAATTCATACCATAAATTGAACATGGTTTATTTCATCAACCATATAACCTTAAATTATCTTAGGATTATATTTTTAGTAATTTTAAATCTGTTAATAAAATATTGTTTAGTATAAAATATCATTAATATCGATTTTGGAACTATTCCATTAATTTGAATTTTAAAACTATAAGAAAAAAATGTAATAAAAATTAAATGCATAAAAACCCCTCTAATATATCATTTTTATCTAAAAAATCCTGGAATATAAAAAATATTTTAAATCATAATAATTACTCTGTCAGCATTGTGTATGCTTTTAAGGAAATTATTTATTCAATAAAAAATAGAAAAAAATCACCATGGTAAAATAAATTCCTTTATATTTAAAATGAATATTAATAAACTCAAATATATTCTCTTTATCCCTATGTTAAAAATATTATGGTTATTAAAAGCATGAGTGGGTTATTTTTGGCTTTATATTCATTTAAATATTTTACAGTCAAAAACAATGAAATATGGCACCAAATAGTCATATTTTCAAGTCTTGGATAAAAATGGATGAAAAAAACCATCCAATAAGATAAATTAATGTTTTAAGGTTATTTTTAGACCTTATCATATTATTTTATCCTTAATTACCTGATTTACCCTTTACTGAGTTAACAAAAATTACCAAACTATTCATAATGTCCAAATATAAGAGGGACCTATTTACCAAATTTAGACCCCATGATTCCAAATATAGAATATATTTTTGAAGATTTAAAACATGGAAGTATAAGAAATAATTTATAATTAAACCATAAAAACATGACATAAATTGGTTTTCCAGAAAAATGAACTTTTATTTATAAAAGGTTTTTAAACTAAATTCAAGTATAAATTTAATTTCAAAATACATAATTAGAATATTTTAAATCAATATGAACTAAAAAAATTAAAAATAATCCGAAATATAATTTTACTTTCTAAATAATAAAAAAGAAAATACAATTTGAAATAAAAATCAATATTTTCATTATTTATTCAAAAATAAATCTCTTCATAAAATTCTCAAAAATTAATCCTAAGAAAAATCGGAACTTTTGAATTAAAAAATGAATTTAATTTTGTTAAACTAAAATTCTATAATATTTTAAATAAAACCATATGATTCATTAAAATCAAATTTGGATAGAAATAAAAAAATCCTTTTGACTAAAAAATAACTTATTATTCTTATAATGAATATAAATTTCTAATATCATACTAATGAATATTAATAAGGTATAAAAATGATTTATTTTTATAGTATAAATGTTTTTACATTATTTCACTCTTTTAAATTGCATCCACACGATTTTATTCACCTATTAAACAAGTGGTGATATGTTTCCCTCATTACATTTTTAAATTCCCGTGTTAATTCATCAAACATATAGTTTTTAAGAAAAACCATAAATTAATTAATTACCTTATTTCAAAATACTTTCTCTCTATATTCAAGAATATTAAATGGTTATTCCATATAAAAATGTTTTTCTTCCAATGGAACTACCTTGGGGATTAAAACATTAGCTGAATCTGGGAGATATTTTCTTAACATCAAAATATGAAGAAAAAAAGGTTTACCTTGGATAAACTCAGAGGTAAAGACGCTCATTAGGAAACTGATATATTTTTCTATAGTATTTTATACAGTACAATGAACCATGTACTTATCTTACCCATTTTACCAAAACACATAACACTTTTCAATGGAGACACTATAAGAAAACCATGATCACCTACCTCCAAAGAAAGATCTTTCATCTAGTTATCCATTTAACTTTTCTACCTTATTTGAGTCATACTCATATACAACTAAATCATATTCACCTTCTCAACCATTTATTTGACCAAATATGATCCAACCAACTTCTTTTTCCCTAATTTATCCTAATAAGCTACAACTAAGAACCCCTTTGCATATAAAGCTTCAAAAGGTTCCAAATGTATAATGGAATGAAATTTTTTATTATAAGAAAACTTAACCAAAGTAATATTTTTATACCAACTTCATTAGTAATCCATTAAATAAGGAAAAATCATGTATTCCAAGGTCAGAACAATTTTCTCAGACTATCCATCAGATTAAGGATAAAAAGTTGTGCTAAAATTTAATTTAGTACCCAATGACTTTTAAAGACCTTTCTAAAAATTAGAACTAAGCCTAGGATCATGGTCTGATACAGTGGAGATATAAATTCCATGTAACCTAACTATCTCCTTCAGATATAGTCATGAACATTGATCTGAATACATATTATTTTAAATTGGTATAGAATTTCATATATTTAGTTAATCATTAAAAAATAACTCAAATCACATTATTACCTTGATATTTCTTTGGAAATACCACCATGAAATCCATTGATATATTTTCACATTTTCACTCTGATGCTATAATAGGTTCAATCATGCCCTTTTGTAGTTCTTATTCTAATTTAACCACTTGAAAAATCAAAAAAAATATGGTAAATTCATAAATATATCTTTCCATTAAATCCCACCAGTAATACTCATGAATGTCTCTATAGATCCTAGTGATTCCAAAAAAATGGAAAATAGGGAACTATGAGCTTAATTTAACAATTCTATCTCTAAATGTGAGTCATATCGTACACATAATCTCTTTAAAAATCTCAAAACACTTTCTTTGTCTACATTAAATTTAGGAAACTTACCCTCATTTACCCATTATTCATTTTCCAATAACTCATGGTCCTCCTTATAATCTTTCTCAAATATTTTTGAAGATAAAATTGTACTGACACATGAAACAAAATAGAGGAAGTCCCTACATTCATAACTTTTAGCCAAAATTCATCAAATCATTAAATGTTACATGATTAATTCATCATTATTTTTTCATCTCAAAGGTTCAGCTACTTTTTTTCTTTTCCATAATGACAATGAATCATGTAATAATAATCCTTAATTAGTTCTATCTATCTTCTGCACCTCATGTTCAACTCTTTCAAAGTAAATATATACTTAAAACTTTTATGATCAGTATATATTTTACACATTACACCATATAAATAATGTTTCTAATTTTTTTAAAAAAAACCATACAAGATAATTTTAGATCATGTGTAGGATAGTTTAACTCATTAGGTTTCATTGTTTGTAAATCATTAGAAATTACATAATAATTCTGAATTAGCAAAGTACTATGTCCCTTAAAAGAATAATTGTTGTAGATGAAAAATCACTATTTCTAGAGGAAAGGGAAAAAACAAGAGCATTCACCAATATTATTTTTAGTTCTTAAAAACAATCATCACATTATTTAATCTATATAAATTTAACTCTATTTTGAGTTAACTTAGTTATTAGTATAGAAGACTAATAAAAATTTTCAACAAACCTCTGGTAGTAACCCGCTAATCCAAGAAAACTATGAATCTCTTTGAAATTTGTTTATTTTTCTTATTATTCAAAAACATTAATTTTATAAGGGTAAACCATTATGCCATATTTATAAATAATATTTAAAAGGAATTAAATTTTATGTATAAAAAATTTACACTTACTAAATGTTCCATATAGTTTCTTTTCTTTTATGTTTTTCAAAACAATTCTCAGGTGTCATTAATGATTATCATGACTCTTAGAATATAAAAATATGTCAATAATAAACACAACCATAATATTTTAAAGATATTCATGAAAAAATATATTCTTAATATCCATAAATAAATTTGGTGCATTAGACAACCCAAATGCCATAACTACAAAATCATAATTCCCATATCTAGTCTGAAAAACCTTCTGCAGAATATTTTTCTCCTTCACCTTGATCTGATGGTACACTAACTTGATATCAGTATTAAAAACATATTATAATCTTTATATATGATCAAAGAAATATCTATATGAGTAAAATGTTACTTTTTCTTAATACGTTGTTATTAAAGGCTCTATAATCAATGTAAATCCTCATGGAACAATATTTCTTCCTGAAAAAAAATCACCCCATGGTGAAGTATTAGGATGAATGAAAAATTTATCTAGAAAATTATATAATTTATTTTTCAATTCTAAAAGTTCTACTTGATACATATGATATGGGGGTTTTTGAAATGTTCTTAACATAAGGTACCAATTCAATAGTAATCTTAACCTCTCAATCAGAAAGAACACTAGGTAAATCATTAGAAAAAAAATAAACATATTCATCTACTACTGGTACATCACTAATATAAACAATTTATTTCTTTTCAAAAATATTTTCTAAGTAACATTCAATACCATCTCTAATCAATTTCATAGTTTCTTGGTAGGTTATAAAAGGTATGAAATCATTAAATAAAATTTTATTGGCTCTGAAATCTATCTTAACATGGTAAAGTAAAATCCAATCCATACCCAAAATAGTATCAACCTCTTCCATGGGTTGTTCAATAAGATTTATAGGAAATACCATTACATTGATAACAATAGGAATACTCTTATAAATCTTGGTTTCTTTAATATTTCCACCTAGAGCTTTACTAAAAGTTTTATCTTACTTTCAGGAGGTAATATTCTCAATTTACATTTAAATTTATTAAAAATGAAAGAATGAAAAGATCTATAGAAAAATAGGGTATTGGAATAATTAAAATAAAAAGTAACATAAATGTCACCACTTAATTTTATGGCCCAACATCAACCATAGTAGTATTAAAATATTTTTCCACACCATTTTGCTTCTAATATTGATTATTTCCACCCTGAGTGACTAACTTCGGATATACATTAACGAAATACCCAAAAATAATTTCAATTAAATCATCTTACCATTGGCTATTAATTATTTATATGATCATTTTCATTTAATTCATGATAAATATTCCCAAACATTCCATATTGGAAGAACTTCCCAAATTTTGTAATACATTCACCAAGGTGCTTTTACCACAATTATCACAATATAGAAACTTGATTTTTTACCTCTTCAATTCTTTCATGAATGCTTCCCCTTTTCCTTATCTTATTATCAGGGAATACATGATCATATAAAAACTCAATTTATACCTTCTCATCAAATCAAACAAGTTTCTAATAAATTTTGAATTCATGGAAATCCAATTCCCTTTGATATCTTGGCCTCAATCCTAAGTAAAAGTGATTAATTTTACTGCCATGTTTTTGGGTAAAATTTAGCGCATACCTTTCCAATTTGGTGAATTTTTTTTTATAAATACACAAAATCTATATACTTATGTCTCAATTAAAATAATTTTCTTTCCATCCAAGGTTTAATATCCTTTGTAAAATATTTATCAAGGAAAATATTCTTAAATTCCTCCCATTACAAGCTATCAATCTCTTCACTTTATATAATATTATTAACCATTGTCCACCATTGATAGACTTCACATTCATAATTTTAAATAGTAAGAGTTTCCTTTTTTATTCTTTTAATAACCTGTGACATTGAATATATTCTCCGAATATTTAATTCATCATTCAGCTATCACGAGATCATAAGATTCATTAAGTGTTGGAGGATGTTGTCTCATAAAATACCCCAATAGCTTCATGTTTCTCTTTGGTATATATAGTTGCTCTATAAAATGGATACCATCATTATTTATAGCATGTTTCAACTAATCCATCACTGTAAAAAACAATTAATTTCCAATTACAACTATTTATTGTTACTAATTTAGAAGGATATCATCCCCTCGATGTCTTTCTACTTCAGCTTCCCTATTTACACAATATAAAACCATTATAAATAAACATGGTTTAGATGAATAAACATGGTAATATTCAAATTTCATATTATTTAAAATTTACTATAAGGTAAAATCTTTTAAAGGGCATTTTATTAACATTATCTCAACCCCTAAAGTCATCTAATCCTTGATTTAACACCAAATCTAAAGACTAAGACATGAACATTACATATTATATTGACTTTAAAATAGAATTAACTTTCTTACATTCCCAAAGATCTATTAGGTTTATATTTTTATAGATTTAGGTCATAACTATTATATTAAAAACCCATATATTACAAATTGGACACTTCTATTCAGTATCAATTTTTCCATAAAACTAAACTTTAAAAAGAAACAAGTTTTCTTTTCATGACATCTCTTCCAAATTTTCATCTTGACCTCATCCTTGTCCCTACTCATCCATAAAACCATATAAAAAAATTAAAATGTTTTATTATCACAAAAATATTTTTAAGATACAAAAAAATAAATAAATAAACCATTAGTCTATGAATAATTACAAAAAAAACATTTTTCAAAATAAACTTTGGGATCAAAATAAATATATTCATAGCTAAGAAATCACCTTATCTGCAAAAATATTTTTATAAATCATTTCATAAGATATCATAGAGGTAAAATAAAACTCATAAATATTTATTTTCAATTATGAAAACTCACAAACACATTTTCACAAAGTAACACTTTTCACCCATGAAAAGTAGCATATACATTCCTTTAAACATAAGATCAATATCTTACATTGAGAAATCATAATATTTTTATAAAAACAAAAATAAAGAATAGATAAAACATTTAGGTAACTTGGGACATCATTTTACATATCACTCTTACAAATTGAAGAATCATATGGTTGACTTCCATACCCAATGCATTAAGGGCCTATCATGGACCCACCTATCCCAAGCTTATCATGAAACCACCTGTCCTTGGTCAATAACATAACCACCCATACTTAGTTTATAATTAAACCATCCATCCTTGGTTTATAATGTAACCACCCATCATTATAAAAAATTCACAATAACTATAACATAATCATAAAACATTTAATCATTCATTTTCATCATTACAATCATAAAAATATTCTTCTCACTCATAAGAAAACATTTCTGGATATTAAAATATCCATTCCAATTAAATACCATTTTTCAAAATAACTATAACATAGTGAAAGATGGTTTTTATTTGAATAAAACAAGAAATATTATAAAGGAATAAAAAAGTAAAATAATGATTATAGAGGTGTGAAAATTCATTGTCAGTGTATATGTTAAAATAGAACGTTCCTTTTTTCTTTTGTAACGAAAGTCAAAATATTCTGTATAAAATATGTTAAAATATTAATTTTTAAAAACATTTAAATAAAATTAAAAGAGGTATAAAATATCTTTTATAATTATTTTTCCTCTATATAAATACCTCCATAAATTAATTTTAAAAATATATACATGTAAGAAAAAAAAATTTAGAAAAATGTTAAAATATGATTTTTAAAATTAAAAAAAAAGTCCCTTACCTTGAGTTTGAATCATCACATATGAATTTTATCTTCCTGAATAATAAAATTATGTTAATTATTTACTTTCTTAAAATAGTTTAAATTTTATTATTCCTTTATCTTATCTCTTACCATGATATAATCACTTAAACTCACGTCGAATGTTTTTATTATATTCGGTTCATAAGTCCATAATGACATGGTTGTGTTCACTATAGTCTAAGAGTTAATTATTAAAATATATACATAATAATAATCATGATAATATTATCATTTATATACATCAATTATACTTTTAAAATAAACCATAAAATATAGTTATGAAAAATGAAATGTGTTACACTAATCGAGACGGTAGGTCATACGTACACATAAGTAACGTTTCCAGTTTTCAATGATAATTATATAAATAAGTTAAGTGTTAATTTATCCTTAAATAGAAATTATTATATTATAAATAAAATAATATTTCTTTTAAAATACTTATATATATCTTCCATGTTATGCGGTGATGAAAAATGAATCACATCGCTTCATAAAGGTGGTAGTCCACACATATGCATGAACAATGTTATAATTATTCAATGGATGGAAAAGTAAGAAATTATATGATATATTATCTTATAATAATGACAAATATGTCATTATATAATATTTATATATACATTAAAAAAATAATTAAAACTATCCATGAGAATTATTGGTTTACAATGAATTACATCAGTTTGTGAAGTAGTAGTCTGTCGTACACACGAATGATGGATTCCTTTCCCACTTGATGGAAGTTGGAGGTGGATATAGGTTATTCCATTAACAAAATAACATCTCAAAAAATTTAATAGATTTAAATTATTATTTTATGATGTTTGAAAAATATTTTAAGGTTCTAGAAGAAGAAAAAAAATAAAAACTATTGGTCATGAACTATATTTCTTCTTTGGGTAACCTCCAAAGGATTACATCAAATTATTTACTACTATAGTTTTATAATCATAAAACAATACCTCTAGGACTTGGGTAGGGATGGGAGGAATGTATTTATGTTTTTATTGGATGAACCAAAAGGTTTTTTAAGTTCAATAAATGAGAATGAGGTGTTCCCTTTTATAAGAGAGGAGATGTGAACTCTTAGAATTTGTTAAAATATTAAATTAATATAAATTAATTTTTATGTAAAAATGGCTCAAAATTGTTAATATTTGAATATAATAGGAGTACAAGTCTAAATATTATCATAAAATAAAATTTTGATATATTTCGATCACATATTTACCCTTATCATTTTGTTTTAACCCTTTGTTAACCCCTTTGAGAATTGTGGTGATATTAATGTTTTTATATCTTAAGGGGTTAATATAGTTACTATAAATAGAAAAGCTACCCATAAATGGACCATGGTTTATGTAATAAACCTTATCCATTAAAATTGGTTGAATATAATATTTTTAGTATGTATAAATCATTTAATAAAATATTATTAATTATAAAATATCATTAATGTCAATTTTGGAATTATTTCTTTAATTGGACTTTTAAAACTATAAGACAATAATGGAATTAGAATAAAATTAATCTAAACCTCTAGAATATTTAATTTTTATCTAAAAAAATTCTTTAAAATAAATATTCATTCAAATAATATTACTTTTAACATTTTTAAAATCATTTATTTTATTTTTCATTAAATTGAATAATTATTCCATTAGCATTGTGTAACATATTAAGGAAATTATTTATTCACTGAAAATAGAAATAAATTAACATGATAAAAAATCATTTGTCTTTAAAAATAATATTTATAACTGATCATATACACTATTTATTTCTCAGTTAAAAATATTATAGTTATCAAAAGTAAGAGTGTGACATTTTTTGTTTATATTCACTTAAATATTATAAAGGTCAAAATCAGTGAAATATGGAAACAAGATTCCATATTTTCAATAATTGGATGTAAATGGCCAAGAAAACTCATAAAATAGGATAAAGGAAAGTTTTATGGTTACTTTTAGTCCTTATCGTATTATTTTTAACCTCAATTACACAATTTACCATTTACCATGGTAGAAAAAATTACTAGTTGTTATTCATTATGTCCAAAAATAAAACGGGCCTATTTACCAATTTTTGACCCCATGATTCAAAATATGGATTCAATTTTTCAATATTCAAAATATAAAATTGGCATAATTTAATTTAAAATTAAACTAGAAAATGCGATGAAAACGGTTTTTCATAATAATGCCCTTTTAAGTATAAAAGGATTTTATACTAGATTAAAGTTTAAAATTAATTTCAAAAACCATAATTGGGTATTTTATATGTAAATAAAAATTAACTAATGAAATTTTTAAATAAATACAAATTTCAATTTGAATTTGTAAATAATCAAAAATAAAATACAATTTTCAATAATAATCAGTATTTTTTACAATTCATTGAAAAATAAATCATTTTAGAAAATTCTAAAAAATTCATCCTAAGATAATTTTTACATAATGAATTAAAAATAAATTTTATTTTGTTAAATTAAAATTATATAATATTTTAAATAAAACTATATAATGCATGAAAATCTAATTTAGTTATAGATATATCTTTTTCCCTTTTTGACTGAAAAAATACCTGATATTCTTATAATGAATATAACACTATAAAACCAATCTAATTAATATTAATAAGACATAAAAATAATTCATTCTAAAAATAATTTGGATATATATATATATAATTTCATACCCTATGTATTTGGTATACTAAGGGAGAATGAATGGTATTTAGATCCCCCACTACCTGAGGTTGGTGAGATACCTAGCATGAGAACCTTTATACTTTGATGCCTTTTCTTATTCAAGACTTGAGGCTTATCTAATCAGGGGGTGGTTTGTTATTTTTTTTATTTAATCACTTCATTATCAACTAATATGAAATTATTTTCTCTCATGTAATGGGTATGACATATAGGCCCTTAATTCAGATGGAATGAGGATGTGTGCAGCTACACCTAAATAGTACATATTATGTGCTTATCTATTTATGTTAGGGACATGTTATGTGATCATCTATAATGGTGGATGAAATTTGATTTATTTATTTACATAGTAAATCTATAATTATAGATTCAACAATGATAGATTATGCTATATAGGATTTACATACACAATGTCTCATGGTCACTCAATGTCTAGGAAAAAGGTAACTTTTGAGAATGAACACTAGCATGTAATGAAACCAGTTAACATAGGTATAAAGATACATTTGATTCATATAGACCATTTCATATCCCTTTGTTTCTTTGGTAGCATTAATGTGTTTCTAGACAATAATATTTACTTTCATTTATGGATCTAGTGATTTATTTTTATTTCCTATACTACAAACACCTATAGGGTCACACTTTTTAGTTAACTATATATGGATTGATTTTGACTTAGAGAGATGCTCTAAAAGTTTTTCTATCATTTATCCTAAATATTTTTGACTGGTTATTCACAAGTTATTTCATATTATATAATACATGGTGAAGTTTATTATCTCTTTCCAAAAGTGTTTTTTATTTTATACAAAAAAAGTTTGGGATTTATTTTCAAAAGTTATTGAATATGATATAATATTAGGTGAAATAAAACAAAAAATATAAGGATTTAGTGCAAGTGTAAAATTGAAGGAGATATTCCCTAAATCCATTATTAATATGATGCATTTTTTCATGTTGTATCGTAATATAAGGGGATATAGCAAAGAATTTGTTTATGCCACTTCCCATGTAATTCGTATTGTATGAATATCTATATAATGAGGAATTCTATAAGATATCATGTTACTTTATTTGATTTTTTTTTTGTATTCAAATGTTAAAATTTAGTGCTTGAATAATATTCCACATTGGGTATCATTAATAAATTTTTCATGAGATGAAACATTGGTGAAGTATATGAATTCATGCAATGAATGCATAAGGGCCTAATGAAATTTAATCATGCATTATAATTCATGAGTAAATTCATGAACACTCAAAGAGACTCCTTAAGAGATATTTATAAGATACTACCACCATACGATGATGTGATATCTACCATAAATTCTTGTTCAAAACACCCTAAAACTTGTAGTTCTCTTCCACCTAGCCTTTTTTTCTTTATTGAGGCACAAGTATTCCATGGGTGAGAGGATACGACTCGAACGTTGAGAAATTCAGCACTACTCTTAGATACCTCCAGAGGAGTAAAGCCATTATACTAGCTCTATTATGATCTTCATCCGGCATGGATAAAGATTTTTGTTGTTTCAATCAATTTTGTAAGGTACACATTCGAAATATCCTTCATTTACAGTAATCATGATTTCAGTTTAATGTGAGGTCGTTCATAAAATTGGGTTCTTTTATTGCTTCTATTCTATATAAAATTTATTGTTAGATCCTATGAATCCCAACATTGTTTATGGATGTTTATTTCTTGTTTAAATTTGTTAAAATTTTATTTAATTGGTATTATTAATTGATTTATTTATAGATATAAATTTTTTTTATGAATTAATGTATAGTTTAGTTTAAATATGTTTAAACTTATTATTTAATTTATCATACATGCATTTAAGGAGTTACATTATAGGTATGATAATTGGTTTAGTTTTTTATACCTTGACTTTATATTATTCATGGGTTATGATCTTGACTTTAGAGGTTAATTATATTTTATACATATTTGGTGTCAAATTATGACTAAATTTATGTATCTATTAAGTTTTGGCCCATGTTTAGTAGGACATGGTGTCAAACTACTCACTGGATTGGGGGATTATTCTTTATCAAGAAAAGTTAGGGTTGGTTGTTTGTCACACCATGGTGTTTTTTTCATATGATTTTAATCCTTTACATGAAAGGTTTTTTATATAACTTATGAATTTGATACATTTGGATTTGTGTAAATATAGTTATCTTTTAATTTTTGTTAGTAACATGAGCTATGAGTTGAGTAAATAGTTACACATCAATATGGATTGAGCATATTGATGTGGTGGATAGAATAGGTATTTAAAAACTAAATGAATAAAATCATACATGTATGTAAATAAAATACATGAGATAAAAAGTTTTAATTTAAAACCCCACTAAAATACTAAGTGTTAGATTCTTTTAAAAACAAACACATGTCAATACCTTGATCATCTAATCAGGTAGGTTCCTCCAAAGCAGGTGTCCAATTAATTATCTTGTGTAAGGCATAGTGGAAATGGATAAACCTAAGAGTTAGGTAAATAAATCCCATTATGATATTTCATTACACTTGTCTATTAAAATTTAAGAGTTTAGATACCATATGAATATAGTTTGGATAATCCATCTGAAGGATTAGGGGAAATGGTTTCCCGATCAACTATCCAAGAGTCATATATAATATAATTAGCATAATGGCATACCTAAATAGATAAGTGATAATAGGACATACAAATAGAACTCATTACTTAGTGAAATATGGATCTTATCCCACTAATTAATATGATATAATTTAAAATTGGTTATCATTTTAATGGAAACACATTTAATAAAATTCCTTATTAAATGATGGAAAAACATGATAATCATCTAATAAAATATTTTATTATAAATAAAATGGAAACACCATTATTAAAGATGAATTTGAGGTAAATCTAATAAAAGGATAAGTTTAATGGATACAAATTCCTATAATGGTCTAGAAACTTAAGAATCATTCTTAATTTATAAGGAAAACTGTGAGTGTTATAGAAACTCCTTCATAAGAAGCTGACTGATGAAGATGTTCAATAAATAGATTTATATAATTATGAGAATCATAAGAATTATTTTTTGGATGTCTCCAATATCATCCTAGTATCTACAAAAACTGTTTTATAAGATGAATATAAGGAAATGGATTCATTTAAGATGATATATTACATGAAAGGGCTCTATTAATAACAGTCTAGGCATGTGAGGTGTGAGAATATGGGATCTATTTTAATACTTTATCACACTGTGTACTTCATTATATAACCTTTATTGTAATGAATCTATAATTTTATTGTAAACTATAATATAAATGAGTTTAAAAAATTACTAAGTCTCTTAAATATATTAAAAATAACTTAGAACATAATAGGAGTTCTAGGATAAACTGTTATATTTACAGTGTAAGAGGGTAAAATACCAAATCAAAAAGAGAAAATTTCTATTGCAATGACCAAAAATATACCTTCCAATGGACATTCAAAGACATTAAATGAGGATTAAAGGAGTATTACTTCCATTGTGAAATTTTTTTTCATTGGATGATTAATTTCACAAAATTTATTAAGGGGTTCAGGAAACTCTAGGAATATTCCACAATAGGTATTAATGTTATATATATAAATTATTATATTTTAAAGGGTATATGATGTCTACTATACATTAAAAAATAGATATAGATTTTTATAGGAGTTTAAAATTAATGAAGGATTGATTATTGGAGATGAAAGTATTTATTAAAGTGATAGAAAAGGGGGTTACTACATTGAGGAAATAGATGTAGAAAATTTATTCAAATATCTAGTGTATTTTAATAATGAATTTATAGTTTTTATCTTATTTTCCTCTTATGTGATAAGATATTTTTTTTAATAGTGGTTATTACTAACAAATTATATGATGATTTTGATACACATGGGTATGATTGATCTAATTTATAACATGTTTTAAATGGAGATAAAGATAATATGAATTTTAAAAATGATGAAAATTTTATCCAAGTTATTTATTAAAATTTTATGAAAATATTTTTCCTACACCTTCTAGTTCTAAATCATAAAGAATAATATATTCTTTTAAAAATATATCTGTGAGCACATAAAACACCGCATGAGATTTGGATGTTAATTTTTTATTTGTAAAATATTCACACTATATGAAATAATTTTTATTTAGTAAAAAAAGAGTTTTTATCTTGGAAATATATTTTAAATAAAATATGGTTTCTAAGAAGATATTTGGAGTGACTATAGACTTAGAGAAGTTGAATATATAAAAAATAAAATATTAAACTAATAAAATTCAAATTAAATGTAATTTTTTGTCCTATATAAGTTTAGGAAGTTTTGGTAAAGAAATATATTAATGTAAATAATTATATTTTGTTACCAAAATTATATCAAAGAAATGTTTACAATAAAATTTCTCAAGAAAGGTGATAATAATTATGAACTTATAAAGTTCTCTGAGCAGACAATAGAAGTTATTAAAATTATAACATTTGGATGTTGAGAAGTAATGAAGTTTGAATAATTGTTCAAATATTTGAACATTAGGAATATTATTCCTAGTCTTTCCATTACTTAAACAAATTTTCTCAATAGATTTTACTCACTAAATAAGTTTAGTGAGAGGTTTTATCAGAATATATCAAAGAGATGTAGTTACAATTACATAAAGATATAATGAGTTTAAAAAAATAATAAAAGTGACGAAAATATAGGGCTCCTATGGTGTTTAATTATATAGGATGTGATTATATGGATTCTTATGAGTGATTTTTTTAATATTCTTAAAGGAGTTTAAGAATATGAAATGTTCTATATTATAGAAAAGGAAGTATCGTCATTATTTTATGATGGAATTATAAAATTAGGAATTAAAATGATAATTAATCTATCAAAGTATGGAATTGATTTATCCCTAACTAAATTTCTATGTGGAGTATTATAGGTTGTGATGAAATTTTAAGGTTAGTGTATGTATGATTTCTTATAAAGATACAAAATTTTCTCATGACAGGAAAAATGATTTCTAATGTTTGATGAACCATAAATTATACCACATAAAATTTGATACACTATATCTTGAGTATACTGTGGGTGTATGTTTCATATTGAATCTATGTACTTGAGGTTAGATAAGAATCCTGTTTTTCCGAGTTATGATGGAAAATAAAATATAAGAGGGTGAGAGTTGATGTTTTAAAATAAACTTAAAATTTTTATCCTCTTCGAGTATTATGTTTATAGATAAAATCCAAAATCAGAGTAAAGAAAATATAAATTCTATGAAATTCTATTAACAGAGTATGAATAAAGTGACCAATAATTTAGCTAAAACTGATGAAATAGTTAACACAGTGGAAATTCAAAAAGAAAGTATTATTTATTGGTTAGAAAACCAAATAATATTTTAAAAGGATATTATTAAAAACTCACTTTTAAACCAAAGATAAAGGCGGATCTATCAAATAGATCCAAGGTATCTATGTATTTAAACTATTATAAGTTATCCATAATTTTATACATATTAGAAGGTATGTCTTTATATCCCTAAAATCCCTAGACTAAAAATATCGGTAATAGCTGACTTCCAAACATTGGGAGTACTTTAGCTCTGTCTTCCTAAAATTGGAAGACCTAGATACTTATACTAATTTAGCATATTCTGATGCTTGAGGAGTGGATATATTTATATTCATTGTTGCAACAAACAACAATGGTCAGATTCTGTAAAACTCTAAGTTAGTTTTAACTGCATCGGTGGAAGATTCTTCATCTACTAATGAACTTAGCATGTTGCTTCATTAAATGATGAGTTAAATTAGAACTCCTGTAACGATTTTAAATTTGATGCACGTAATCTGGAATGAAGCTTCAAATCATTATAATTCCATAAAATAGTTTTAGATCTCTTATATTTCAGTTACTGGAATTTTATTCTTCACAAGTATAAAATTTAAATAAAAAATTCAATTTATATCATTTTCATATAAAGATAATTTTAATTTTAAAAATAAAGGAAGTAAGTGATTCATTGACTCAACAATATCCCAATTATCATAAATCACAAGACACATAAGAAAAATTTAGAAATAAGAACTAAAATTAAAAATAAATCTCAATGTAATCTTTATGGTTGAGAATTTATACCCCTTTATTTAAAAAAACCATCTTCATTATATATAAACACCCCCTCCCCCCATGAAAAATATTTATTAGAGAAAAAATGGATTCATAGTAGTTGAATGTACAAAGTAAATAATATAAAATAAAATTTTCTTATGTTTCTCAACTTCTGTGATTTTAAAAAAGAAATAAATAAAGAAAAATACAATCAGGAATTATGAATTTAATTTTCTTTGAGTATTTTCTCATCATGTGTTTTGGTTTCTTCTAATAATTTTTCATCTCTTAAAATATTCAAGAAAATTCATTTTATTATAGTTGATGTAATTTAATTTACCTACTCAAATTCCATTTTGGCCATTCATTCCCATCTGAAAATATATTTATATAATTTAAGTTCAGGTTAAACTTCACTTTATCGACTAGACTTTAGGATCATATAAGGAATCCCAATATAATGGTTGATATGAATTTTCATTATTAGAATTAGAACTTCAACATCATCACCAATAATAAGATAAAGTCCTTTGGTTGCATATGATGATCTTACTAATTTGGAAAGAAAACTTCAAGCTTCACAGATGGTCTTCTTAGCCTCTTTAGATAAGCATTTATAAAGATATCTCCAATGAGAAAAAATTTACTAAAGAAATGTATGAACTCTAATTTTTTCATGAATTGCTTCATAATTTTATATGTATTATTTTCGGATCTAGGCGCTGAGACAACATGAGATTCCAAGGCCCAATGAGACTATAATTAATTATGGAAATATATTAAATATATTAAATGCACGTGTATATAATTTTCCTAAACTATTAGAATAACTCTAAAATGGAGGCTCAAATTAGAAATATGAGGTTGCCGCTGAATTGAGATCATAGGTTTTACCCTAGGCGTGACTTAACCTTGGGGTGCATTAGAATTTTAGGTTGAGCTAGCTTGAGAGAAGATCATTAAATGAATAAAATAAATTATCTATTTTTTTATTTATTCTATATGACCTAGAATTGGTCTATAAATATAATTCCATGACCAATTTGTAGGTTCATCCGCACAAACCTACAGATTGAGAGAGAGACTCAAAGGAGAAAATTCTTGTAGATTGACATCGGATCATATTAGGATTGGGGATCATTGTGACATTATAATTTTAGGATCTCATAAATGAAAATTATGAAAATTCCTTCTTTGTGAGGGATTGATCCATCTTTAGGTAGGAAATTTGTTTCTGTGAAATTATCCCTATCAATTTATTCCTTTAATGAATTCAAATCAATCATATTACTAATTTATTCATGAATTGATTATATTATAGGTACGAGTTTATTTTCAAGGAATTAAGGAGATATTTTTTATTGGTTTTGGATCTTCATTCTTTGTTCGAATGATAATGGATCGAGGCCAACTCCAACATGGTTGAGGTTTTTTCATCTCTCTTTTTTATTGTATTTCTCACACCATTCATCGTTCTTTTATCATTGATGTTTGTTTTTGTCGGTGGTTCGACAATTACTAGATAATCAATCATTGTAAACCCTTTTCTTAGTGAAATAGATTGATATCGTAGATCCAGGTTTGTTTTGGGGAAAGGATCGAGTGAAGGGTATTGAAATTAAATCATATTGGTTTTTGGATCTTGGGATTGTGTTTTAGGCATGTGGTGGTGTAATGACTTGGAGAAAGAGGTTCCTTGAACGCTTTGGTTGGTTAGTGATTGGATCTCTAGTAGAGATCAAGTGAGGTTAGCTTAGATCTATGATTTTTTGTGAGAATCATGGAGGAAACTAGTGTGGAATTAGAATATGATATATTTATGTGAAGAACCTATCGTTTTTGTGAAATTCCACACTACATGTCATTTAAAACATGAAAACGCACTGTGTACGGGGACCTGGCTATGACACTATGGTTCCACATGGAGTTAAGTATCACACAACATGTGGCCCCTATCTTAAGGTGTGTGACCCTTACTAGGTATCTTGACATATACCTAGGGAGGTACTCGGATATGGACACAGCTAGGTAGACAAGAACATGGATAACCATACATGGAAATGGTTAGGAGTACATGAGGTTGGGCATGTCGTGTACTCAAACATAGACATGGGAATAGGCCATAATACATGGTTATAACCCATTGATGAAGGGACAAGATATTTACACCATCAAGGATGGCTTGGATCCCTTGTACTCTTTATCTTTGAAAAGTTTTGCGGAGGTGTTTTCCCTTGATCCCTTCCCTGAGGATTTAGTATGGGGTTTCATCCTATGTATAGTATGGTGATCCCCTCTAAGGAACATTAATCTCAAATAGTGTTATTAGAATCCTTCTATGTGGCATGTAGTGAGATCCTCTACCATCATTGTCATATTTTCCCTTGGTGGGGTTCGCAATTTCGTCATGACTAACTCTACATAGGCATCGATCCCCTTCTTAGTGGGTTAATCCATATTGGGTTTTTGGTATACCCCAGGTCATTGGGTGTGATTCCCATATATGTATCAATATCATTATAATTATAGTGTGTACTTATTATAGTGATACCCGATGAGAATGACATCTCAGATGGACACCATCAGTGCTATCTAACTCATGGAGTGTGTTCTCCGGGATGAGTGTTATATGGAACCTTTGAGTAGGAATCCTAGGATGGATTTATGGTAGGGATATTACCTTGAGAATGTGTGTCTATTATGATTATATCTAGATGCTATTGAAATATATTTCATTAACATATACATGTAATGAGCTAACTGTTATTATTGATGTTATATGTTTAGGTATTTTAGGTTTTCCTACTAGGTATTGTTATACTCACCCCTGCATGGCCTTTTTCCACACATTTCATGTCTTAAAAAGATGACCAACCTTTTTAAGGAGACCTAGAGTTACCAATACTAGGATAGTCTTAATGATCCAAATAGACTAAGGTGTGTTATAGTGGTTACATTGACAGTAGTCCTCACCCACTTCACAGGTTCGACTTTTTTTCAGTTTTTTTGGGGATTTTATTTGGACTCTTGCTTTCTTGTAATTTTTTTCATAATATGAAGGTGGTATTTTATATGTATTCATGAAATTTTATTAGTTTTTTTACATTTTATAATTTTATGGTCTTGGGGATGTGTGTATGTGTATGGGTATATTAGGTTGAGGCCTCCCATGTGTGTGATATTCTTACAAAGCACTGGTCTCCAGTCCCTAGACTATTGGATACGGTCTTGGGATAGTCACAGCATGGGGCCCATTGGGTTGGGTCATGATATAGTGGTATTAGGGGAGCCGGTTCTACCTTAGAACTAGATTTGGTGATATTGGTTTGGGTTTTATGGAAACAACATTAATTGTTTCGAGTTCATCTTTCAGGTAATAGACTCCAGAGTTGGTGTTGAAGATGAAGTATCTAAACACCAGGAGTTTGGAAACCTACTTGTTGACTCGGTACATGTAGACATTGGTTGCATGGAAGACATTGTTGCATGCATCATATAGTAATGGTTTATGGTTTCCATATCCTTCTTGAGTTAGATCTTTAGATATACTCATTAACCATGGTACATCTTTTCTATTTTAGGATGCCTCCACGATGCTTTCCATCTAGTATTTAGTAGAGGAATCATGAGGATGATCCCTTCAGTGATAAGTCCTTGATACAGGGACTAATTCAAGAGGTGTTACCCCTAGGTGGTTCACTAGTCTTACCACCACCTGTTGAGTATCATATCGTACCAGAAGAATCTGCAGATGAGGTACATAGGTTGATCATGATTCATGAGTTTTAGTGATAGAAACCCTTCATGTTCCAAGGCTAGACCAACCCCCAGGTGCATGAGTACTATGTTGAGGTGGTTACATGAGTCTTTCATCTTTTTGGGACACCTGCAGACTAGATGGTGGTCCTGGAAACGAAACTTCTTCATGGGCCTACGCGACAATGTTGGACAACAGTGGGTCTTAGTGACCCAATAATTTTATGAGGTGAATCATGCATGGTTATATTTTGAGTTCCTTTTCATAGATGATTTTTCTTTAACTAGGCTTAGGTATGTGTGCATTCAGGATCTTCTACATCTTCAGTAGGGTAGAATGATTGTGGATGTGTATTCATAGAGGTTCACCAACCTCTCTCAATACTCAATGGATATGGTGTGTGGTTAGTTATTTTAGGATAAAATCATCAAGAAAGGAAAACATAGATACATCTGAGATAGTGTGAACTTTATGAATTCCTAACTATACAAGCATTATGGAGCATGCTTTGGTGATTGAGAGTTTTCTAACTAAGAAAACAAAGATAGTTGGTGCCAGTAGTAAGATCACAGGAGCTGGGACTTCAATGGTATAGATGCAATGATAGATGCATGAACTTGAACATGTAATACATTTCATAAGGTGGTCCAAATATATCGGGTATGAATTTTAGCGTTCATAATATAGATACAGTCATCCTAGAGGGAGAAAGTTCTACTCTTGTAAAGGTTGGGGACATATTACACGAGATTGTACAACCCGACATGTGGTTGATAGGGATATAGTGGAGGGGGATCCTAGATAGATGTATCAACAGTAGAAGGTGGGTCTATAGGGTATAAAACATGGAATAGGATATGGTAGGGTATCTGGAGGTTGTAGAAGTTTTGACTTGTTACCACCACAATCCCCAGGTGGTCTTCGACAAGCTCAGAGAGCAGGTGGTCAAGAGCGAGGGTAGCTGCAGGCGGTCAAGGCCTATAACGTAGAGGCTCCACATATGACACGAGGTATGATATTTTTATTTTATAACTTTTTTATTGTATTGATATACATAGGTATGAGTCATTACTTTCCTCTAAATTATCTGATTTGGGACTTATAGATTCTGGTTGAGCCTATATCATAACCCTTGCACTTGGATATTTCGACTACAGGTGACTCAGTGATCACACACTTCTAATGACAGTTTAACCTAACTCTTGGAGGTAAATGTTTCCTTTTATATATGCTTATAGAAGTGAGGAGGCCTTATGATGTTATCCTAGGTATGGACTGTTTATCTCTAGTTCATTCCCAAAAATACTATTTCAGGTGGATGATGTGGTGCTTCCGTAGAGATGGGATAAGATTTTACTCTATGGGTGAAAATGAATCCATTGTGGAGTAGGATGAACTCATGTATAGGAGGGTACATCCAATTAAACACCAATTTTATATAATAACCCTTGGTGTATTGGATGCTATGAGTTTTTGGTTTCTTGTAATGGTCGAAGAGTACAAGGAAATATTTTCAAAGGACATTTCTGGATTACATCCCTATTGTGAGATAGACTTCTATATTAATCTACACTATAGGACAGCCCCGATATATGTTCCAGCATATTGGACTTCTCCCATAGAGCTTCTTGAGTAGAGGATGCAGTTGGTGTACTTGTAGAAAAGGGGATTTGTAATACCCTATGTTTCACCCTAGGCATCCATAATGTTTTTCACCAAGAAGGCAGACAGGATATTGAGGTTATGTATGGATTACTATTTCCTAAATTAGGGAACCATAAATCATAAGTATCCACTACAAAGGACCAATGACCTCTTTGATTATTTCAGAGGGGTGTGATGTTTCTCTAAGATTAACCTAAGATCAAGATATCACCAGCTACGAGTACAGGATGAGGATATACGAAAGATGAATTTAGAATGACTTTATAGTCAATTTGAGTCCTTTTTTATGCCTTTCAGTGTGAATAATTCCCCATGAGTGTTTATTGGACTCATGAATCAGATATTTAATCCATTCTTACACCAGTTTCTAATAGTCTTCGTCAATGATATCTTAGTGTATTTAGCATCTAAGGAGAAGCATGCGAGACACTTGAGTATGGTCCTAGGAATTCTCATAGAGAACCATCATTACAGGAATTTCTCAAAGTTCCAGTTCTAGATTCAACAGTTCCACTTTCTAGGACATGTTATCTCATCATATGGTGTAGAAGTGAATTGAGTGAAGGTCAAGTAAGTATTATCTTAGGAGTTAACCAGGATTGTGATGGGGGTTTATAGATTCCTTTGATTGGTAGGAAAATATTAGAGAATTATACCTAATGTCTCTTGGATATCAGCTCCCTTGATAGCCTTAACCCTAAAGAAGAATCCTTTTGTGGATGGAGAGGTTTCAGTGGGATTTTTAGAAGTACAGGTGGGGATTTATGAGTGCTCCCATCTTGAGATTTCTAGAGGAGGGTGAAAAGTACGTAGTATTCTCGGATGTATCATGGGATGATCTTGGTTGTGTTCTGACGCATAGATAGGAAATGAGTTTCTATGGTTGACATTAGTTAATACCAAATGAGGATACCTACATGACTCATGATCTTAAGCTAGAATTGGTAGTATTTTCACTAAATATGTGGATACACTACCTTATGGGTGAGATATTTATCATCTATTCTATCCACAAGATTCTCAACTATATCTCTTACTGGAAGGATCATAACTTGAGATAGATGTTATGGTTAGAGTTCCTATATGAGTATGACTTCAGGATTTTATATACTTTTGTGAATGGGAATATTGTAGTAGATACTCTCAATAGGATATATTTTTCATAGTTTTTGAGAGAGGAATTGGAGAGGTTGACCTCATTATAGTTATCCTTTTTAGATGGGGGTGAATTAGATTACCTATAGTATATGGTTGTTACCCCTCCTATTTTAAATCGATTCTAGGATTCATTGTTGGGAATACAAACATTGATATCATATATACTCATATATCCACTGGATATGCTCCTGATAGATTTTCTAAAGGTGAGGAGCATATCGATCTTTTAAGAGGATGGAAAATGGTACTAGCTATGATGAGGGAGGAGGTGCTGAAGGAGTTTCACATTTCACCCTTAATAGTACATCTAGGTGTGGAAAAGATATACCAAGACATTCAGTAGAATTTCTTATGGCCAAGGATAAATAAGGGAGTTGCAGATTTTGTATCTTGATGCCTTACTTGTCTGTAAGTGAAGGATAAGAAATAGGTCCCAATAGTTTTAACTCAACCCCTTGACGTTCCATAGTGAAAGGGAGTGGGATATCCATGGAATTCATGAAGTGGTTATAATGAACATCTAAAAAATATGATTCTATCTTGGTGATCATATACTGACTCAAAAATTCATCCCACTTCCAAACCATTTGATAGAAGTGCTTAGTAGATATCTTGGGACGCCTCTACATGAAGGAGATAGTATGACTCCTTAGAGTTATCTCGATGATCATTTATGAATATGATTCTTTCTTCACATCTTGGTAATGTAAGGGATTTCAAGACTCCTTTGAGACTCAGTTATAGTTGAGAATAGCGTTTCGCCCCTATACTGGTGGCCAAACTGAGCAGACCATTCAGATCCTAGAGGACATGCTTCAGTATTGCATGTTAGACTTTAGATATAGTTGGGAGAATCACCTACCATTGGTAGAGTTTTTTTACAACAAAATATACCATTCAACCATCAGTACAGTACCATTTGAGGCCTTGTATGGGTGACCCTATAGTTCACCACTATGTTGGAACACCCCAAGAGAGTCAACACTGATGGGCCCATAATTGGTGTAAGCCACGATAGAGATGGTCCAGATCATCCGGGATAAAATGAGGACCACACGGAGCTTTCATATGTCCTATTTAGGCTAATGAATAAGGCTTATGGAGTTTGATGAGGGAGACTATGTGTTCTTATAGGTATCACCTCAACTTGGGTTGTGGACATTTGGTAATGTTAGAAATCTATCTTGACAATTTATTAGACCTTTCCATTTCATATAATTGGTGAGGTGTCTTACCACTTAACTCTACCACCATAGTTTTACTGGGTATATGAAGTCTTCCACATGTCACATCTGGAGAGGTACGTGATGACCTATTTATTGTTATCAACTATGGAATGATGCACATCAAGGATGGAGATACTTTTATAGAGTACTTGGTGGAGACTGAGGATCAGTAAGAGCGAATCCTACATGGGAGATCAACTCCATTAGTGGGTATATGGTGGTAGAAAGAGAATCTTTAGGAGAGTACATGGGAGTAAGTGACCCAGATATGTGCTCATTACCCACATCTCTTTGTGTGGCCATTATTTTGGATTCATATAACATAAATTCCTAATGTGGAGAGAAAGTAATGAGACTAATTTTCTCATGTATTACTTTATACTATTATATGGATTATTTTCTGATCTAGGTTCTAATATGGCTTGAGATTTTGATTTCTGGTAAGCCTGAAATTAATTTTTGAAATATATAGAATATATTAAATGTATGAGCAAAAATTTTTCCTGAAAAAGTGGAATAACTCTTAAACGGATGATCAAATTAAAAATCTGATTTTTCTATTGAATTCAGAGCATAGGTTTTACCCAATGTGTGACATAATCTTAGAGCTCGTTGGATGTTTGGGTTGAGCATAGTTGCGAGCGGATTGTTAAATGAATAAATAATTATGTTAATTTATTTAATTTATTTACCATGAACTAGAATTGGTTTTTAAATATGATGTTATGTGCAATTTTTAGGGTCATCCTCTTAACATGAAAAATTTAAGGAGAGTATTGGATGAGAATTTTCTTGGTGAGAGAAATCATATCAAATAGGAATTGAGGATCGTTGTGCCATCAGAATTCGAGGATCTCGCCAATGAAAATGAAGCAGATTCATTCTTCATCAATGATTGATCTATCATGAGGTAGTACATTTATTTATGTGTATTTATCCCAATTTATTCATTTATATTATGAATTTAAATCAATCAACTAACAGATTTTTTTGAGGATTGATCGTATTATGGGGAAGGGTTTATTTGAAAATAATTTAGGAGAAATTGTTTATTTCTTTAGATATTAATTCATCATTCTAATAGAAATAGATCAAGGAAAATCCAAACCTAATCCATGTTTATTCATCTCTTGTTTTTCTTGGATTTCTCCTACCATTCTTTGTTTGTTAAATGTTAGTGTTTGTTTTGGTTGGAGGTTCGGCAAATACGGGATATTAAATTGTCGATAACCCATTTCATGGAGAAATAGAATGATATTTCATATTTGGATTATGTTTGACAAAATGGTCAAGTGATAAAGATAACAATAATGGATTGGATTGCATTTGGGATCTTTGGATTGCGGTTTAGACAGGTTGTGGCGGAATGACATGGCGAAGGAGGTTCCCCGAATGCTTTAGATGGTAGGAAATTAGATATCTGGTGGCGATTATGTGTGGTTAACTTTAATCCATTACTTTTGGTGAGAATCATGGAGGAAAGAGTTGTGGAAATGGAGGAAGAGATGTCCAGATGAAGATTGTGTGGGTTCTGCGAAATTCTTTACTACAGGACATGTAACGCATGAACATATGCTATTTATGGGGCCCTTCATATGGCGCTAGGTTTTTGTATAGAGTTAAGTATCACATGGAATTTAACCCCTAACACATGGAATTTAACATGTAACAGGTGACTCAGCATGTACCTGGGGAGGTAGTTGTACATGGACATGGCTATCTAGACATGGACATGGCCAGAAATACACTGACACGTTCAAGAGTACACGGGGTCAGACACACCGTGTACTTAGACATGGTCATGGGAATGGGTTGTGATGCATGTGTAGAACCCAGTTCCAAATGGACACGCCATGTACGTTTGGTATAGACTGTGTACTTCTAGTACAGTTCGTGTACTTCCAGTGCAGGTCGTGTACTTCTTCAAGGATGGCTTGGAGCTCTTATCCTATTCTTCCTGGAAAATTTTTGTTAGGGTATGTTCCCTTGATCTATTCCCTGAGAGTTTATTATATATTTTCATCCTATAAATAGGATGGTGATCCCATCTAAGGAACTTCAATCTCATAAAGAGTAGATATAATCCTTCTTTAAGGCCTCTAGTGAGATCTTCTATCTTCATTATCGCCTTTTCCCAAGGTGGGGTTCTCGGAATCCTCGTGACCAAAACTATAAGGGCATGGATCACCTATTTACTAGGCTAATCTAGATTGGGTTATTGGTATACCCTATTTTCTTAGGTGAGATCCCCATCAATGTATCGATATATTCATACTTCTATAGTGTACTTCTTATGGTGAGACCCGATGATCATGACATCTCAGATGGACACCATTAGTGCTATCTGACACATGGAGTGTGTTCTCTGAGAGAAGTGTTTAATGGGACCTTCAAGTTATAATCCTAGGTTGGATTTATGATTGTGATCTTACCTTGATACTATGTGTACATTATTATTATATCAAAATATTCTTGCTATATATGTTGTTGACATATACCTCGGATGATCTGACTATTATTTTTGACAATATATGCTTAGTAATTTTGGGGTGTCCTATTGGGTATTGTTATACTCACCACTGGATAGGATTTTATAGCATGTGTCATGTATTATGTATATGGACTACCTTTTGATAAATACCTAGAGGGACCAAGACCAGAAAAATATTAGTGAGCCAGACTAACCAAGGTGTGTTTTGTTCGTTACATTGAAAACATACCTCACCCACTTCACAGGTTGGAATTGTTTTCTGCTTCTTTTGGGGTTCTTTTATTTGAGCCCTTTCCTTAAAATAATTGTTTTCATACTCTGATGGTGTATTTTAGATATATTCATGCATGGTTATTGGTTTTTTTACATTTCATCACTTTATGGACTTGGAGAAGTGTGCATGTGTACTGGTAAATTTTGGTAAGGCTTTCCATGTGTGTGATATGTCTACTCAGTGCTAGTTTCCAACCCCTAGCCTACTAGAGAAGGGATTGAGGTAGTCTCAATATGAGTCTATTTGGGCTGGATCATGAAAGAAAATTGAAGATATAATATATAAAAAATAAGAATGGAAAAAAACCTTGAGATGATTTCCTTGTATAGGCATTTAAGATTTCAATCATCAAAGAAATAGTCCTTTGTTGTATGAGTGGTACCCAAAAACATTTACAAAAATGATAGGCCAAAATAGATAAATTAAATTTAAAATTTCTATGAATATAAAAAGGAAAAGTTTAAATTTTTAAGAATTAAAAAAAATACCCCTATAAAAAATAATTAATCAAATTTACGAATATTTAATATCTCCTCCTATATTAAAAAATAATAGTAAGGGAATAGTAAAAGTCGTAGTTGGAAAGATTAAACATCCCTGGAGTTATCTTCCAAAAACAATGTATGATATTCCCCTTTTAAGAATGGTCCAAAGAAAATTTCATCAAAAAAATGGTAAATATTTTAGAGAAAAAAATGATAAATCGTAAATATAAATGAACTAATATGTTTGAAAAACTATAAATTTTTAAAAACTAATATTGTTTAAAAGTTAATAAGTTTGAAAAAAAAATCCCCCTTGTTTAATATAAGAAATTTTAATAGAAATACTTATATGAAACATGAATTGGATTGAGATTAACTTAAGGTTGATCATTCCAAACTTCTTTTTAATACATTATAATCAATTTTAAGTAATTGGTTCTATAAAAATATCAAAAAACTGATTTTATATTCAAATAAATTCAATAATAATATATCGTTTTTGTGTTTGATCCCTATAGAAATGATGCCTTACATCAATATAATTTTCTCATGAGGGATGTGCCTAGTTTCTAGACAACAAAATAACACTATTATTGTCACAAATAATTGTATTTTGAGAAAATCTCAAACCAAAATATATGAGTGTGTGTTGTATCCACAACACTTCAGCACAATAACTTCTGATTGCTATATATTTTTCTTCAGTAGTGGAAAGTTATAAAAAAATGTATTTCCTGCTATATCATGAGAGTAAATCTTATCCTAAGATATAACATGTTCTATAAGTATATTTTTCAATAAACTTATAGCCTCTAAATTTAGCATCTAAGTAAGTTTTTTAAACGAAAACATTTATGGGCTAATAGAATAATCCAAGTTCTGAAGTAAATTTATATATATCAGAAAATTTGTTTTATATCATTAAAAGTAAATTTTTTGGACTATATTGAAATATCAAACATAAACATAATTTTCGGTCAACTTTTAGTAATATAGATTAAACTTCTAATCATACTTCTATAATTTTTTGACCAGCCAATTTAATAGTTTCATTAGGCTCAAGTTTGATATAATTTTAAAATAGAATACTTATTTTTAATTCATTTTCAACATAAAAAAAATTCGAGTAAATAGTAAATATGTTTTTATTGATTTAATATATTTCTTTCAGTTTTTGGAAAAATCTTAAAACCAAGGGAAAATTTTAAGTTCTCCAATCATTATCATTTTAAACATGCTTTTCATAAGTTCATAAAACCCAACAAAAAAGATTTTTTATTTGAACCAAAAAATGATTTCATCAACATACATTGGAATAACAATACTGTTTTTTAAAATTTTATATATGGAAAGTGTTGGATTAGTACCTCTTTTAAAAAAATTATTTTGAAGCAAATATATGGTAAGTCTATCATAACATGATTTTGGGTCTTTTTTAATTCTATAGAGTGTTATGGTAAGTTTAAATACATTTTCTTGAAATTTAATATCTTCAAAATAATGTGGTTGTTCAGCATAAACTTCTTCTTAAACATAACCATTAAGGAAAGAACTTTGTACATCCATTTCCAATAAATTGAAATTCATATGAGTGTAAAATTCTAACAATATCTTGATAGATTCTAATTTTTATACTGATGAAAAAATTTACCATAGTCCATTCCTTCTTCATGAAAATATACTTTAGTGATAAGAATTATTTTATTTCTAATAATAATTCTATTTTCATCACATATGTTTCTAAAAATGCATTTTAATCTAATTACTGGTATATTTGTATGAAGATAAATTATGGTCTAAAATTGGTTCTATTTAAATTTATTGAAACCTTCTTGTGTGGAACTTATGAAAATTTCATCACTTAAATCACCATCTATTGTTTTTTATTCAAATTGTGATTGGAAGTAATGATGATCATAGTGATGTTTTTGTAAACCTAAAGTTTTAACTTGTTTAATAGATCTCCAATAATATAATTGAAAGGATGATTCCTTATGATCGACTAATTTTTGGGTGAAGGGGTAAGTTTATCCTCAACTAAGGAATATACATCTTATCTTGAATTAATTTATAGATATTGGAAACCCAAAGGTCTTACTTCTAGAGGATTTACTATTAGTAATTCTAAATTATCTTACAGTAAACTAATAGATGTATTTCTAATAATATTATTAGAATTAAATAAATTCAATGGTTTTATAAAAACTAAAGGATCAGATTCATCAAATTTTACATGAATCATTTCCTCAAAAAATTGTTCTTTTATTAAAATATATATATTGATTACTAGTTGTATAATTATCAATAAAAATTACTTCATTGGTTTTAGAATGAAATTTATGTAACTAATCATTTTTATTTGGAATTAATACTTTACAACCAAAAACTCCGAAGTAATAAATTTTTTACTTTATTATAGTCTACAAAAAATTATGACTTTTATTAAGAAACGATCTGAGTAAAACTAGATTTATAATACAAGAATCATTACCTGCATCCTCAACCAAAAAATTTATAGAAATAAAATACTCACTTAGTAAATATTGAGTAATTTCTAAAATAATTTAACTTCTTTATTTAACTAAAAAACTTTGTTTTGGTTTCCTTGGTGCATTAAAATTATGAGTGATACTTTTTTAATTTCAAAAAGTTTCAAATTCAAAGTTAACATACTCACCACAAAGATCACTCTATATAGTAACTAAAGGTATGTTTTTCTCATTTTTAAAATAATCATGAAATACTTTAAAATGATTAAGAGATTTAAATTTTCAAGTGAGAAAATGATACCAAGTAAATCTTGTGTAATAATCAACTAAGAAATGTATATATTATTTTCCTAAAATACTTCTAGTTTGTGTAGAACTAAATAAATACATATACACTAACTATATATCTTTGGTATTTGAGACCTTTAATTAAGATTTAAAACATTAATTATGTTTCTTACCAAATTTCCCGGGGTAACATACTCTTGTTGAATGAAACATACATTCTGGTAGACACAAGACATTTCCTTACATAAAAATTTTAGTAAAATTTTGAAAGTTATAGTTTCCTAATCTCCTATTCTAAAAAAAGATAAGTCTTTGGTTTTACTTAAACAAGGAAAATTATAATGAATTATTCTTCTAAGTCAGATGTGTGAACATTTTTATAACTATCGGTAGATAAAATAAAATTACCATATAAACTTTAAATAGCACAGCTATCATTTCTGGAATTCTCAATATATCCCTCATCACATAACTAACTTATACTAATAAGGTTATTCTTAATTCCTAAAAAATATAAAACATTTGAAACTAAATTTTTTCCAGGAAAAGAAACATCACTGATTCTGATGAATTCATCATGTGCATTATCTCCAGAAGTGAATAATACTTCTTTTGGCATATTTAATTTTCAAAAATTAATTTTGTGTATGATCACATGTTTAGAAAACTCACTATCCATGTACCATTTTCTTCTACAATTTTTAGTCGGATTATTTTCTTGAAAAAAATAAAATTAAGTTCCTAGTACCCACTCATGTTTGATTCTAGTTACATCGGAAAAAAAAATTTGGGAACCCACGTCTACCAAGCACTTCAATGTTTTATATCTACTAGTTCTGCTATAATAAAAGCGTTGTGTAAAAAAAGTCTAAACTCTTTTTAAATGATAATATTTACTATAGTGACTTCCTATTTTATATTTAGTACAAAAAATATTACTTTTATATGAAAAATATTTTGATTGAAAATAATTTTTATTAGAAGTATAACCAATTAAATTTGAAGTTATAGAGCAACATATTTTTTTAAAATTTTATCAAAATAATATTTACCAATAAGTAAAATTTTTTAAAGTTTCCTTAAACAAAAAAACTTCAAATTTAAGTTGAAAAGTCAGATTTTGATTATTTAAATTTTGATCAATGGATTTCTAATCAACTAAATTTTTATCAATAGGGTTATTCTTTTAAAATAATTTAGTTGAAAGTTTTGAAATTCATAATATTAATTCCAAAATTCTTTTATTATCTTTAAAAGGTTTTTCTTTAGAAAAATCATAATTAAGTTTTAGTTTATTATTTTACTGATTCAAGATATTTTCATATATATCTATTTTAATTATAGTAGGTAAAGGTTATTTCTCTTATAATGAATTCACTTTTCTTAACATATTGTTGGTCGGAGTGGATACTCAAGAGGGGGATGAATTGAGTTCCAATTAAAATTTCTGTTTTAAAAACTTTGTCTTAAAAACCCCCAAATAAAAATACCAAATTAAACTGTAGTGAATTTATATCAAAGTAAATTTTATGTTGGGTTCTCAAGGGATTGATTATTTCCCAGTTAATCAAAACAGAAGAGTTGATTTACTTTTGAAACTAACTTACTGATTTACAACTAATATAAACACTTGCGAGTTTAATTATCAAAGTGACTTTAAAACAGTTTTGGTTTTAAAGTAATTAGTAGCAGAATAAAAAAGAATAACTTTGAAAGATATAGCACATCAGATATAACCAAGAGGTTCATTCTCAAGCTGAGACATAGTCCTCTCAACAATTTATAAATTTGATCCACACCCTGGATCGGGGTTCACAACAGTTTACAACTGTCCAGGTCCAAGACCTCTACCACTGTTATTCATGGGAAACAGAACAACAGCAATCAGCTGTCCAGGTCACACGCGACCTCTACCACTATTACTATGGGAAAATGAAATATGTAAAGAGTTTTTTGAGGATTTAAAGATCCTACAGTTAAAGTATAGGAGATAGTGTGTGTGTTAAATACAGCAGATAACACACACTGCTCGAAATGTAAAATAATGAATCACAGAGCAGAGATGTAGAGTTTAGAAATGGCTTTAGTGATTGCAGTGAAGCTTTGGACTCCTTAAGGTTTATCAGAAATGGATCTGAGTCCTCTTCCATTTTTTCTCTGAAAAACAAAGTGTCGTCTGCTTGGCATCCAGGTTCAGAGATAGTGAACAAATGTAGCTAATGAAGTTCTTTAATGTCCTCATGAATGTACAGAACTCTTCTTGAGTAACCTTGAGTGTGTATGAGGTTTTGTGTCTTATTCAACTATATCATCCACCACTCTTTGCACTCATATATGTCTCGTCCTCCTTTTCATATTTTCTACACATGTTGCACAAATAGGGACTTATTGTATTTATGGCATGAGATCCAGCAAAAGAAATGATTTCTTTTTGCAGGTACGAGTTACGGTTCCCTGACATCCAACAACCTTTATTAAATAAATGACAGAGCATTAAAATATACCTAATATGACCATTGGTTAGATTAAATAAAGATAAAGAAATTCAAACAGGTGTTTATGACTATCAGTGAGTCAATTGATTGATAGTTCATCAGCATCAGCATCGGTGTGTCATCATCGGTGACTCATTTGATCAGCATCGGTGTGTCATGATCGGTGACTCATTTGATCAGCATCGGTGTGTCATGATCGGTGACTCATTTGATCATCATCGGTGTGTCATGGTCGGTTACTCATTTGATCAGCATTGGTGTGTCATGATCGGTGACTCATTTGATCAGCATCGGTGTGTCATTATCGGTGACTCATTTGATCAGCATCGGTGTGTCATGATCGGTGACTCATTTGATCAGCATCGGTGTGTCATGATCGGTGACTCATTTGATCAGCATCAGTGTGTCATGATCGGTGACTCATTTGATCAGCATCGGTATGACCGTTGTCCTTTGATATGGATCTGTGCGACCGTTGTCCTTTGATATGGATCGGAGCGACTGTTGTCCTTTGATATGGATCGGTGCGACCGTTGTCCTTTGATATGGATCGGTGCGACCGTTGTCCTTTGATATGGATCGGTGCAACCGTTGTCTTGACCGAACACAAAGTATCTGTTTGATCCAGAAGACTTCCAGAATACTTTTAAAATAATAGCAAGCATAGATAAAGACATGATCCAACCAATAAAAACAGATTTACTAAGATATTGTGATTATGCATATGAGAAATCCAACCGGATTAAGTAACGATGATTTGTGATTATTAAAATAGCAATCATGGGAATAATTCAACAATCTTCTAGAGGGCTCAACAATCTCCCCCTTTTTTATAATCACAAATCTTATTCATAAATAAAAATAATATAGCATCAATAACAGTGACAAGGCAGAAAAACACAATGAGATATAAATCTCCCCCTGAATTTATGCCTTTGTATATTTATGTAAACATTGCTCCCCCTGCCATAGTATGTTTCTCCCCCATAGATATAAATACATAGAATGTTTCTCCCCCATAGATATGAATCTCCCCCTTTGGTATAATCAAAAAGGAGGGAAAACATATAAAGAAGAGATTAAAAGAATGCATCATAGATAATAGAGAGAGAGGAAAACGTTTTGCAAAGTACATCAAAGTACAAACAGAACATTGGTCACCCTATCAACAACAAGACACAACTATTTCTTGGGATGTAACGGTGCTTTGCCTTTGTCAGAAGGATCAATGGTTGGTAAGTTTGAAATCTTGGAGGCAGGTTGAACTGGGCGAATTTGAAAAGTTGGTAAGATGACTCTAGAAGTTGGAGGAGAGGATGCCACAGAGGTTTTCTATGGAGCATTAGTTGCTGGTTCAGAAGATTGCTGAGGAACTAGTCGTAGTTGAGATAGAGCTTGAGCAATGGAGATCTGATTTGGAGCAACACCAGAGGCACTGAGAGGGTCAGCAGTAGGAAGTACAATGGCGGTGGCTTGTGCATTCATATAAGGCTTCAAAAGATTTATGAAATTCTGAATAACTTCTGCACCATACTGCATAGCCTTCTCAAAATCATCCTTATTCTCCATGAATTGTTCCAAGGTAGGAGTAAAATCTTGCAACTGATGAACTTGATTCTTGAATGCTTGAGTGACTGGAGGTAGTTTCAGATTATCATCCAACACCATGAAATTCGCAGTCATCTCATGCTTTGTATAAATCTTTGAAAAGTAATGGTCAACATTTTCCTTGATCTCTCTCTGAGATTTACTGGCATCTACTGAATATACTTTCACCATCTTATGAATGTGATCACTGTGCTCCTTCATCTTCCTAAATGAGTCCAAATCAAGAAATTGTCTAATGGCGGCCAATTCATCATGCACAATCTGCCTTAGATCCTCTAGCTCATGAGTAGTGATCTTGGTTACTTTGGTTGTACTGGCTTGAGCAACTATGTGATTTATCTCAGCTTTCAACTTTCTCAGATCAGAATTCTTAAGATGTTCAATCAGATTCCTCAACACTTCCATCATACCATAAATGGTTAATCTAAATTCGTTTGATAAAGAAACTAAGTCAGATTGTAGATCCTTCAGAATCTGATTTAGAGAGGATATGTGTCTGCCAATAAACTCACCAGTATTGGCCAGGTCTGGTCTAATAGCATTTGAAATTTCTTCTCTGACTGTGTCTCTCACATTAGCTAGAAACTCAATTTTGAACTTATCAAAATCAT
This sequence comes from Viscum album, assembly GCA_963277665.1. Taxonomy (NCBI): domain Eukaryota; kingdom Viridiplantae; phylum Streptophyta; class Magnoliopsida; order Santalales; family Viscaceae; genus Viscum; species Viscum album. The sequence continues at coordinate 1,440,475,680 of OY728145.1, read as the reverse complement.
ACTAAGAGACAGTAGAACTAGGTAGATGAACATCTGCAGCATCAACAACATGATAAGACCTTGTCTCAACTGGTTGGCTTTCCTTCATAACCGCAGTAGATTATGATTCTTCCTCTTCCTCTTCAGAATACTCTAAACCCAAAATAGCAAAACTAGGGTAATCATCCCAGACAGAAGCACACAGAGTATATTTCAGTTTATCATAACTTTCTTTTCCACTGATTTCTAGAGAATCTATCTTACCATGGGCATTTGTTTCTGGTACAGTTTGATGTGTTTCTGTTCGAGGTATAGAAAGACCATCCACTGGTCGGTTGTCACCTTCATCATCATTATCATCAGCATCATCATCTCCATTCCCATTTCCATTCTTCACAGAAACTTCACTGTCAGATACTTCAGTGTCACTAGCTTCTTCATCATCAAGAACTGGTTCTGATACAGGTAAGGGTAAAGGTGTACTGGTAGGTCCAAAGTCTATTATTCTCTTAGGGCTCATAGTATCAGGATCACTCCTTTCATTAGGAGGTGACATACTACCTTCTTCTGTTTCAGCTTCTTCCATCCCTTGTTTACCAGACTCTTCAATGTCCATATTCCTTTCAACATCTACTTCTTCCTCATCATTTCAATAAATTGGCTCCTCATCTGATTTCAAACCAGGGTCTCTCAAACCCTTCGTCCACTTTCCATGATCAGAGGGATTGTAGGATTCATACAACTTGTCCTCATCAGCAACCCAGAATTTCTTCCATGGGTTCCAATTTATTTTCATCCTTTTACAAATTTCTTTGTTAACACAAAAAGCACTATCAGATTCAGCTATCTCATCAGCTTCATCAACACATTCCAGATTCTTTAACATAGCAGAGATCACTTTGGAATAGAACAGGGCAGTGGCTTTCTTAGAAGGTTTCATTATTCCAGCTAGGTGCACCATTAGATATCTACATAAATTGATATTCTCATGGGTGTTTAGTAAAAACAATAGAAAAACATCCTGGTATCTTACAGCAGCAAAATCTCCTTTCCTGGGGAAAATTTGGTGCTGAATAAACTTAAAGAGAAGCCTACATTCACTATCCAACTCTGAGGCTGTGATTCTCCTTGACTCTCTATTTCTAGTCAAAAGCTCTAAAGCTAACTCATAAGAGAAGTATTCGGTGGTTGGAGGAATGTTTCCAACATAATCCTCATACCGACCTTCATGGGGTACATTTAAACATTCGTCCCATTGTTTAGATGAAAAAGATATTTTCTTTCCTTTTACTACAGAAGACATTCTGGCAGCCTCTACACCATCTAAAGTAACTTGTAGATTTATATTGAACTCATGAACTTTCTTTGGATAGTATACACGAGTGTTATCTGAGAACCAGGCTTTCCATCCTTGCGATTCTAAAACTTGTAACAACAGTGACTTACTTGTCAAAAGCCAGGCGAAACTTACTTCCTTTTCTATAGCAACAATCTGAGTTTCCAGGTTCGGATTTACTGATCTTTGAGTGGTACTACTTGACTCACCTCAAGCACGCTTTAAAGGTACAGGACTTTCTGATCCTTTGCTTGGTCTCTTTTTCTTAGCCATTTGAAGATTCTGGGGAATACAAGAGTTCGAAGGTTGGAAGTAGAAGAGAAGAGAGGAAATAAGGCTTGGTGGGAAAAAAATGAAAGGTTGACGGTTTGGGGAATAGAAATAGCGGCGTATCAATTATTTCATCATTTAGGGTTTCCATAATAAAGATAAAAGTAATTAATTAATTACAACCTAATAAAAAGTAATTGAAAGATAGATCGGTTTCACAGATCGGCTTCACAGATCAGTTTCACAGATCAGTTTCACATATCAGTTTCACAGATCAGTTTCACATATCAGTTTCACAGATCAGTTTCACAAATCAATCATACACAACTCCTATTTAATAAAATTCATTCTTTCAGAGCATAAAGTCTTCGTAAAAATATTAGCTAATTGATGTTCAGAACTAATAAATTCTAGGGAAATATCACCTTTCTAATAATGATCTCTTATAAAGTGATGTCTGACATCAATGTGCATAGTCCTAGAGTGAGACATAGGGTTCTTAGATATGTTGATCGCACTAGTGTTGTCATAGTTAATTGAAACATGTTTAAATTCAAATCCATAGTCCAATAAAGTGTGTTTCATCCACAGAATCTGCGCACAGCAACTACCAGCAGCAATATATTCTGCTTTAGTAGTAGACAATGCAACTGAGTTTTGTTTCTTACTACACCGTGATACTAGAGACTTTCCAAGTGAATGACCTCTTCCAGATGTGCTCTTCTTATCTAACTTACATCCGCAAAGTCAGCATCTGAATAACTATTTAGGTCAAATGATTGTCTTTTTGGATAAAACAAACCTAAATTCACAGTATACTTAAGATATTTAAAAATACTTTTAACATCCAGTAAGTGTGATTCTTTAGGGTTATCTTGAAATCTAGCACACATACACACACTAAACATAATATCTGGTCGACTAGCAGTAAGATAAAGTAAACTCCCAATCATACCTCCATAATTGGTTTGATCAACTGGTTTTCCAGTTTCATCAACATCCAATTTACAGGTAGTACTCATAGGTATATATCTTTCCTTAATACTATCCAAACCAAAACATTTTAATAAATCCTTAGTGTATTTTCTTTGATTTAGAATAATACCATCTTTAGTTTGAAATATTTGAAATCCAAGAAAATACTTAAGCTCTCCCATTAAGCTCATTTCAAACTCATTTTTCATATCCTTTGAAAAATCAGAACATAAAGAATTTTTAGAAGATCAAAAAATAATATCATCAACATAGATTTGTACTATTAACACATCTTTTGAAATCATTTTTTATGAAAAGAGTGGGATCAGCTATTCCTTTTGTAAATCCTTTTGAAATAAGAAAGTTTGAATGTCTTTCTTACCAAGATCTTGGAGCTTGTTTTAAACCATATAAAGCATTAGAAAGTTTAAAAACATGATTTTGAAAATGAGGATTTGAGAAACCAGGTGGTTGTTCTACAAAAACATCTTCAACAATAAAACCATTTAAAAAAGAACTTTTCACATCCATTTGATATAACTTGAAATTCAGATGTGATGCATAGGCAAGTAAGATCCTAATAGCTTCTAATCTAGCTACAGGTGCAAAGGATTCTTTATAGTCAATTCCTTATTCTTGATTGTAACCTTGTGCAACTAGCCTAGCTTTGTTTATAATGATGTTTCCAGATTCATCAACTTTGTTTCTAAACACCCATTTTGTGCCTATGGTTATAGTGTCCTTAGGTCTTTCTACTAATTTCCAGACTTTGTTTCATTCAAATTGATTTAGTTCTTCTTGCACAGCCATTACCCAAAATTCATCATTGATAGCATCATTGATATTTTTAGGTTCTAACTGTGGAAGAAAAGCTTGATGTTCAACCTGATTTCTTAGAGAAGCTCTAGTCTGTGTTCCTCTCTCTAAATTACCCACAACAGCATCTAAAGGATGGTTCTTTAGAATTCTAGTTGTTCTAGAAAAGGTAGGGATAGAGATTTCAGATTCATCAACAGGTTGAGGTTCAACAGAAGCAGGTTCTGGAAAATTTCCAGAACTGGATGTTTTAACTATAGGTCCACTGTCTTTATCCTTAGGGTTCAAAACAGAGAGATCATCTTCAAGATTTTCAAGAGAGGTCTTAGGTTCATGTGGATCAGTTTCATCAAATTTGATGTGAACAGATTCTTCCACACATTTGGTTCTCTTATTGAAAACTCTATAGGCTTTACTAGAAATAGAGTAACCTAGAAAAATTACTTCATCACTCTTGGATGCAAATTTGTCGAGATTGTCTTTAGTATTAAGAATAAAGACTTTGCAGCCAAAAACTCTGAAGTAGTTAACCTTAGGTTTCCTATGGTTCCACAACTCATAAGGGTTCCTCTTAAGAACCAGTCTGATCAAGACTCTACTGATAATATAGCAATCTGTATTGACAGCTTCATCCCAAAAATAAATAGGTAGGTCATACTCATTGAGCATAGTTTTAGCAATTTCTTGTAGGGTTCTATTCCTCCTTTCTACTACACCATTCTGGTGGGGTGTCCTAGGGGCAGAGAAATTGTGACTATAGACACTATGTGAGCAGTAAGATTCTAACTCATGATTTTCAAACTCATGGACGTGATCACTTCTTAGGGTTTTAATTTTAAGTCCACTAAGGTTCTCTACAGACTTGGAATATTTTACAAAGCAAGAACAAGCTTCACTTTTGTGAGCTAGATAATATACCCAAGTATATCTAGAAAAGTCATCTACAAGAACATAGACATAGTGCTTCCCATTTAAACTAGAAACTCTGGAAGGTCCAAATAAATCCATGTGAACCAACTCGAGAGGTTGAGAAGTTGAAACTTCTTTCTTTGATTTAAAAGAAACTTTATGTTGCTTTCCCTTTTGACAGGGATTACAAACTTTGTCTGCTGGAAATTCAAGTTTGGGTAGGTCTCTAACTAAGTTCTTCCTAGCAAGTTTTCTAAGTGAGTGTACATTGCAGTGTCCTAATATTCTGTGCCAAAGCCAAGACTCTTTATGAAAAGCATTTAAACAAGTAATATTCTGCTTAGCTAAAGAATTTAAATCAACAGTATAAACATTTTCATTTCTTAAAGCAGAAAATAATAAAACATTTATAGAATTAAAAACATTGCAAGAATCATTTTCAAATTTAACATAAAAACCATAATCACATAACTGAGAAAACTTAACAAATTATCTTTCAGTAAATCAACAAATAAAACTTTGGAAATCAAGACTAAGTCAGTGTTACCAATTTGACCTAAGCCGGTGATTTTTCCTTTTGAGTTATCACCAAAAGTGACAAACCCTCCATCAACTTTGACTAAGCTTTTAAAGCATGAGAAGTCTCCTCACATATGTCTTGAACATCCACTGTCCAAGTACCAAGTCTTTCTACAGGAGCTCTTTAAGCAGGTTCCCTACAAAACAGATTTAGATAGGAAATGATTTTGGTACCCAAATCTTCTTGGGTCCAAACAGGTTAGCCAATAAAACTTTAGGTACCCAGATTTGTCTAATGGGTCTTATAAGATGTGTAGAATCAACGGATTTTGAAAGGTAAACCTTATTAGATCTGTAACTATAAATATAACTAGTTGAGGCATATGAAGTTTCAGAACTAGCTATATTCTGTCCAGATTAAGGAATGAATCTAGTTTTGGTAATTTTCCTTTGTCCAGGTTGGTATCCTATACCAGTAGTGTATCTAGGTGCTATTTTTTTACCTAGTATATGAGTAAGAGTATATTTGCCATTGGTAAATTTCTCTAAGTCTTTCTTGAGTTTCTCATTAGATAATTTCAGTTCAGTATTTTCTTTAAGCAACTAAGAAGTCTTTTCCATTTCATTATCAAGATCAGATTTATGTTTAACAGTTAAAGCATGCTGTTTCTTTAAACCTTTGTATTTGTCTTTCATCTCATTACAGGTTTCTTCTAACATATCATAGTATTCAAATAGTTCATATTTTGGCATGTTTTCTGAGTCAGAATCATATTTGGAACAGTAAGAATTTAAAGCATGAGTTTCAGATGTTACCTCAGAGGTGTTTGTCATAAAACACATGTTTGCCTTATTTCTGTGTTTAGATTCAGAAACATCAGATTCAGTGGAGCTATCCTCGGAAGCACTCCAAGTATCCTTCATGGATTTCTTATACATATTGTCCTGATATTCATACCACTTCTTGTAATTCAACTTTGGATAGTCTGCTTTTATGTGTCCCTTTGTTTTGCACTCATACTAGACAACTTCATCTGATTTGTCAGATTTCTTCCAATCCTTTTTCCAATGTCCCTTTTTGTCATACTTACCTTTATAATTTGATTTTCTGAAAAACTTCTTCTTTCTATAAAACTTCTTAAACCTTCTGGCAATGTGAGCTATCTCAGCATCACTGTCAGAAGTACTTTCACTGTCTTCACAGCTTGAACTCTCATTTATAGTTTGAAGCTTATCCTTATCTTTGTTCTTTGAAGTTGAAGATTTGACAGCAATAGACTTTCTTCTAGGTTCATCATCTTCTTCTTTTTTCACTTTGAGTTCTTCTTCATACATCATCAGCTTTCCAATTAGTTCCTTAACTGGCAGTTCACCAATATCACATGATTCTCTAATGGAGACAGAAGTTCCTCTCCATCTTTCAGGTAGACATCTTAGAATTCTCATAATTTGTTCCTTTGATGGAACATCCTTTACCAGAGAATCCATTGTGTTGAAAATTTCATTAAACCTGAGATACATGTCAGAAATGGGTTCATCAGGCTTCATATTAAAATTATCATACTTAATAGTATAAGTATTCAATCTCATTTCCTTAGCATTAGTTGTTCCTTCATGAGAAACGGCTAAGGAATCCCAAATTTCAAAAGCAGTTTTACAGGAAGATATTCTATTAAATTCCTCATCTCCTAAAGCACAGTACAAGGCATTCATATCTTTTCAATTATTATTGTAGGCAACCTTAGTAGCTTCATTCCAAGTAGTTCTAACAGTAGTAGGAATTTTATATTCTGATTCTATAGCAGTCCAAATATCAAAGCACATGCTCTCTAAGTGAATTTTCATCTTGATTTTCCACTGAGCATAGTTGTTTCCATTGAAAAAAGGTGGTCTATTGGTAGCAACACCTTCAAGTCTATTATCCATGATAGTTTACTTAAAGAAAAGATTTTAAATAGATAAAAATTTAGAAATAACAGAAATTTTAAGAACTTTAAAATACAACTAAAATCACAGTTGAAAAACAGAGTACTTTAGTATATATTTTAAAACCTCTGATACCAAATGTTGGTTGGAGTGGATACTCAAGAGGGGGGTGAATTGAGTTCCAATTAAAATTTCTGTTTTAAAAAAATTGTCTTAAAAACCCCCAAATAAAAATACCGAATTAAACTGTAAGGAATTTATATTAAAGTAAAGGTTCTGTTGGGTTCTCAAGGGATGGATTATTTCCCAGTTAATCAAAACAGAAGAGTTGATTTACTTTTGAAACTAACTTACTAATTTAAAACTAATATAAACACTTGTGAGTTTAATTATCAAAGTGACTTTAAAACAGTTTTGGTTTTAAAGTAATTAGCAACGGAATAAAAAAGAATAACTTTGAAAGACATATCATAGCAGATATAACCAAGAGGTTCAGTCTCAATCTAAGACTTAGTCCTCTCAACAATTTATAAATTTGATCCACACCCTGGATCCGGGTTCACAACAGTTTACAAATGTCCAGGTCCAAGACCACTACCACTGTTATTCGTGGGAAACAGGACAGCAGTAATCAGCTGTCCAGGTCACACGCGACCTCTACCACTATTACTGTGGGAAAATGAAAGATGTAAAGAGTTTGCTGAGGATTTACAGATCCTCCAATTAAAGTATAGGAGACAGTGTGTGTGTTAAATACAGAAGATAACACACACTGCTCGAAATGTAAAATAATGAATTACAGAGCAGAGATGTAGAGTTTAGAAATGGCTTTAGTGATTTCAGTGAAGCTTTGCACTCCTTAAGGTTTATCAAAAATGGTTCTGAGTCCTCTTCTAGTTTTTTTCTGAAAAACAGAGTGTCGTCTGCTTGGCATCCAGGTTCAGAGATAGTGAACAAATGTAGCCTATGAAGTTCTTTAATGTCCTCGTGAATGTACAGAACTCTTCTTGAGTAAGCTTGAGTGTGTATGAGGTTATGTGTCTTCTCCAACTATCTCATCCACCACTCTTTGGACTCATATATGTGTCGTCCTCATTTTCATATTTTCTCCACATGTTGCACTAACAAGGACTTCTTGTACTTATGGCACGAGCTCCAACAAAAGAAATGATTTTTTTTGCAGGTACGAGGTACGGTTCCCTGACATCCATCAACCTTCATTAAATAAATGACAGAGCATTAAAATATACCTAATATGACCGTTAGTTAGATTAAATAAAGATAAAGAAATTCAAACAGTTGTTTATGACTATCGGTGAGTCAAGTGATCGATGGGTCATCATCATCAGCATCGGTGTGTCTTGATCGGTGACTCATTTGATCAGCATCAGTGTGTCATGATCAGTGACTCATTTGATTAGCATCGGTGTGTCATGATTAGTGACTCATTTGATCAGCATCGGTGTGTCATGATCGGTGACTCATTTGATCGGCATCAGTGTGTCATGATCGGTGACTCATTTGATCAGCATCGGTTTTTCATGATCGGTGACTCATTTGATCAGCATCGGTGTGTCATGATTGGTGACTCATTTGATCAGCATCGGTGTGTCATGATCGGTGACTCATTTGATCAGCATCGGTGTGTCATGATCGGTGACTCATTTGATCAGCATCGGTGTGACCGTTGTCCTTTGATATGGATCGGTGCGACCGTTGTCCTTTGATATGGATCGGTGCGACCATTTTCCTTTGATATGGATCGGTGCAACCGTTGTCCTTTGATATGGATCGGTGCAACCATTTTCTTGATAGAACACAAAGTATCTGTTTGATCCATAAGACTTCCAAAATACTTGTAAAACAATAGAAAGCATAGATAAAGACATGATCCAACCAATAAAAACAGATTTACTAAGAGATTGTGATTATGCATATGAGAAATCCAACTGGATTAAGTAACGATGATTTGTGATTATTAAAACAGCAGTCATGGGAAGAATTCAACAATCTTCTAGAGGGCTCAACACATATGATGGATTATCATTTTCATCTTGAGATGAATTTGAATAGTTATCTTCATTATCATAAGTGAATTTATAATCAAGGATTAAATTTGTAATGGATTTTAAATTTACCTTTTCCATGAATCATTTATCATTCCTTGGAATATTTAAATAGAATTCAATTATTTTCTCTCTTTCTATTCCACTATCTTCCAAGGAAAAATATAAAGATGTGTCATATTTACTTGAGATCTAGGTGTCTAAGGCATTAAATATTTTAGTTCCATTTTTTAATAATAACTTCTTGGGTTTCTATTTTTCTTCTTCATTTTTGGACAGTCAGGTTTGATATAACCTTCCTTATTACATTCATAGAAAATAACTTCTGAATATTCCCTCTTTCCTTCCCTGTCTTTCTGATATGAAGTAAAAGAAAATGTTACTTCATTATTCATATTCTCTTTTCTAGCTTCTTGTCTCAATATGATATCATATTGCATTAATGTTCCAATTAATTCATTCAAACATAACTTTTTCAAATGATCAGTATCATATATTTCTATCCTCTTAGAGTCTTATTATTTTGGCATAATATTATTAATATTTTTTATGTTTCCACATATATGGAACAACTAAGAATGGGGGTGAATCAGTGGTGATATATTTATAATTTCCATCACTTAGAAATAAACCTATTTCTTATTATTAGAGTTTCGATCATCTCAAGTTTGTAACTTAGCCTCACCCATATGTAAATATAAGAAAAATAAGTTCAAGGAACACAATTTGTACATGTTCTTGTCCCAATTTAGGTGTGTACTCCTTGTTATGTTTGGAATCACCCAATATATAGATTTACCACTAAGATTCATCTTAAATACAAAAGTGGGTAGGGAAGGAATCTCCTTTAACACATATGATGGTGGGAAAGAATCCCCCATCAACTAAGAATATTGGTTATCAGCAGTTAAAAAAGTTTCTTCCACTGATATGAGAAAAATATATTGATCCACTGACTTTATCAGTAATAATGATGATCTTACTCAAAGCCTATGAAGTATAAAAAATAATTTCTTTCTCACAAACTCAATATTTCAAAATATTGTGCCCAAAACATATTTTGGATCTTTGTACTTCTAAAACATAATTTATTTAATTCTTCTTCTCAATAAATCTCAATTCTCAATATATTCTTACTTTTAGAAATATATTGTTTCCTATTATATAATAAAACTACTTTAAGAAAATACAGAAGAAGTACAGACTCTAAAATTGAATTTACTACAAAACTAATTCTTCATTTTATTGCCTTCAAAGCCTCTGAATAAAATAAATTCAACAAACATTACAAGAAATTTTTCAAATCTTAGCTTCCTAAAATCTAAACTAGAATCAAAAAATTTGTATCGTGAATGCTGAATATCAAAAAAACACCTCAGAATCTTCTAAATGAATGTGATTTATCAAAATTTATGGTAAGAATTTCCATAACATTTCTTCTTCAACTCATTTTTTATGATCCTTTCAGAATCACTTTCTAGAAATTTATTCAAAAACTTCTAATGAAACCCTGATTATTCAAATCTTTTATTTCTTATATTCTTCCTAAAAACACCTTATGGATCATCAAATTTTCAACTCATCTCACAAAACTCATGCAAAATATTTTTCTTAGAAACATATTCTTGATCTTCTTTCATGAAACACCTACCATATATTCTTTAAGAAAAATAATTTTTATTCTTCTAGAAAACTATATATTATTATTATAGAATCATCTTTTTTTGTTTCATCTATTGAACTTAGAACTTTCTTCTGGATATCCATACATTGAACTCATATACTCTTCATAAGAAATTGCATCAGGTAAGTTTACAACTTCTCTTTCTGGAAACTCATTTTTGGCTCATAAAAACTTCTTCTAAAAACTTAACCAACACATTTATAGATTATAAATACCCTTTCCCATCTTGAATCACTTTTTTATCTTCTATAAGTGTGATGTTTCTTCCTGAAAAAATCATAAAAATCATTACATTAATTAGTATCTAGAAATTTTAGAAATGACTTTATGAAAATGTACATAGTTTTACTTTTAGAAATGTCCTTCCAAAAATGATAACCTCAATTATGTATATAAACTACAAGATCAAAAACATCTTTTAATGTTGAAAAAAAAATAAAACCCCTTTAAAAACCATGGATTCTTTAATCACCCCCTTTGAATTTTTTGTCATCATCAAAATAACTCTTTTTTAAATAAATCGCTCCATCAATATATAGCCACTGTCAAAGATAAATTTCATAAATCCACACTTCCAAATAAGGAAATATTTTTATAGAATTTCATCCCCCATTTACAAGTATGTTTTTTCCATAAGTTCAATGTTATCTCCCTTAATAAACTCGCCTTCTAGATACTCCCCCTCTTTTACAACAACTAAAACGTCATATTCAGAGATGAATATACAAGAGTTGTGAGATACTTATCCCCCTTTGACAAAAAAATCCAATGTAAAGTGGGGGTTACCTCAGAATTCTTTAATTGAGGGATGATGGCTGAACATAAATTTTCAAACACAATTCCTCAATCATTTTCCTTGTTAATTATTTGGTGAATATATCAATAATTTGGTGTTTAATATATATATAATCCTACAATACAACTCCATCTACAACATTTTCTTTGATAAAATGATAATTCAAATTAATATGATTAGATCATGAATGTTGAACATGATTTTTTGAAAGGTTAATTTCACTTTTATTATCATAGATAATATTCAATGGTTTCTCAACATTCACCCTTAAAACATCAAGATGAATTTCATCCATGTTTTCTTAGTACATGCATGGGTAGATGAAACATATTCAGATTTAGTTGTAATTAATGTTAATGAACTTTATCTATTACTATTACAATAAACACATATTTCTCTCAAGAAAAATGTTCCTCCAAAAGTTAATTTATGATCATTATTATCACCAACCCAATCATTATCCATGAATTTAAGTAAAATCACCTTATTAATTTTCTTGTAAAAAACTCATAATTTAAAGTTCAATTAAAATACCCAAAAATTATCTTGGAAACCAGCATGTGAGATACCTTAGGATAAATTTCATAACATGCACATAATGTTATAAAAAATAAAATGTCTGGTATAGAAATTGTAAGGTAGATTAAACTTTCAATCAACCCCTGGAAGTACCTCTGATTCACCCTCCTTCTAGCCTCATCTTTACTCATCATCATACCAAGAATAATAGGTGTGGAAAATCCATTTAAATATTTCATTCCTAATTATATTAATAACTCCTTGGAATAATTTTATTGTGAAAGAAATATATAACATTCAGTTTTAATGGTCTGTAGCTTGAGAAATAAATTCATTTCTTTGAGCATGGACATCTCAAATAACCTCTTTATCTATTTTTAGAATTCATCAAAAAATATAATCTTTATCACAGATGAATATTATTTCATCAACATAAAATATAAATAACAGATCTTTTGACCTTTAAATTTTCAATAAATGTTTTTTTCAACTTTTTATCAAGAAAAGATTAATGGTTTTAGGAAATTATCATGTTTTAAATATCTGGCTCAAGGGGTTTGTTTAAACCCATATAATAATTTCTTCAATTTATAAAATTTTCCTCTATTTTTCGTCATGGATAAATCCTTATGTTTTTTTAATATAAACTTCTTCTTAAACATAACCATTTAAGAAATCTAACATGATATTCATTTAACAAACTTTTTTATTCTAATAATATGAAATAGTTAAGGATATTGTTATAGTTTCTAATCATCCAAATATAGAAAATAGTTCCACAAAATCAACACCTTCAACCGATTCATACCCTTTATAGAAGAGTTTGGCTTTATTTATCAAAATTTCTCCTTTATCATTCAACTTATTTTAGAACACACATTTAGTTACTATAATATTTATAACTTCTTATCTCGGGAAAATTTCCCAAGTGTAATTCTTTTCAATCTGGTGTAATTCTTTATTCATATCTTCCAACCATTCTTTAAGTTCAATGTATTATAATATTGATTGTGATTGTATTTAAGAAATGAGTGTTTTTTATTCTCCAATCTTATTTTCCCTTAAGTCTGAACTAGAGATTCACTTCTTTCTATAATGTTAATTGGTTCAACCTATTTTTGTATCTTTTGACATTTATAGTTCTTATTTTCCATAGTTTCATCCTCATTATTAAATACTTCAATGCTCAATTTTTGTAACTTCTGTATACTTGTATAATTTTTCTCTTCCATTATTCCATTATTATATAAGATTCCTTTTATTAAAATTTCAAAATAATCATTCACTTAATCTATTTGATTGAACATATTTTCAATAACTTTAACATCAAATGATTCAATAATTTTTTCTGATTATTTACTCTAGAATATGTAGCTAATTATATTAGTTATATAGCCCCAAGAATATTCCACTCCTAGTCCTTTCACTAAATTTTAATATTTTTTTATTTTTAATATTTATCAAATAATGAATTTCAAATACCTTAAAGTATTTAATGATATTTCTCTTTTTTTACCACATTTAATAGGGATTTTTTTTTGTTTCTATTCTTATAAAACATTTGTATTCAATATGTACTTTTGTACAAACTACTTCACTCTAGAATTATTTTGAGATTTTATACTCAAAAATAATAGCTCTCCCCATTTCAACTAAAATTTTATTTTTCCTTTATGCTACTCTTTTTTTGGAGTATAAAGAGCATAGTATTGGTTCTTAATCCCATGAATTGAAAATAGGATTCAAATTAGTAAACTGTAAGCTACTTTATATTTAGTCAATAAGGTTTCCCTATGACTTATACATTTATTTGTGTTTTGAAAATCACAAACACTCTATCTTAAGGTAAATCATGTTTTCCCTAAGATTTGTCTTAAGAAGAAAAATTTTACTTCCTCAAGGAAATTTTATCCTTACCAATGTTTTCATTTTTCATTGTAAAGTTTCTAAATCTAACTATTTTTTTATAAAGGGTAAAATTCGGTTTCATATCTAAAACCTAGGAATCCTATAAATCCTCAATTTTAGAGTATTTTGTTTTCAGGTTCTGAATTTCAAACTCCGAATTCTCTAAAATTCAGACTCTGAATTCTCTGAAATTCAGATTCTGAATTCTCTGAAATTCAGACTCCAAATTCCCTAAAATTCATATTTTGAATTCTATAATATTCAGACTCCAAATTCATTGAAATTCAGACTTCGAATTCTCAGAAATTCAGACTTTTAATTCTTGTAAATTCAGACTCATAATTCTTTGAAATTCATACTCTGAATTCCTCATAATTCAGACTCTGAATTCCTTATAATTATGACTCTTAATTCCTTATAATTCGGACTATGAATTCCTCAAAATTCAGACTCTTAATTCTTAAGAATTTAGATTCTGAATTCATTAGAATTCGGATTCCAAAATCTATAGAATTCAAGATCTAAATTCTTTGGAAAACAGAATCTAAATATCCATGATTTATAGTCTCCAAATTATTATTTTCTTATACTTTAAACTTTTATTTATTTCTAGACTCTGAAATATATATTTGGTTAAGAAGAATTAATTTTCTTACACTTTTTATAGTTTTGAAATTATTCCATACATTCCTTTTCTAACTAACCGTTGTTTGAGTGACACATGTACAGATCCCTCCAAAATTCAAGGAAAAATATGATTGTTGGAGGAGGGAGCCAACCATTGGAGAAATGCCTATAAATAGAAGCTCTTTTGAATGATATCAATACAACTGAGAACTGATCCATCACTCTAGAGATTTCATGTTGCATAAGTGATTTCTAGAGAGAGACTCTCAGGCCTTGTGCATACTAAACATCTTGTTCAGCTTGATTTGTGTGACTCTGATTGTTGTTGTGTACAATCAAGTACTTTTCGGGATAGGAAGATAGAGGTGCTGACTACCTTAAAGTTTTAGGACTTCTGAGGATAGTAATATAGAGGTTCCAACTACCTTAAAGTTCAAGGTATTGTGGGGATAGCAAGACAGATTCTAATATTCCTATTGAGGGCCTACCTTGGTGTGGGTAAGACAGACTTTCTTGAAAGTATAAATCAAGGGACCTTTATCCAAGGTTATTTGATACCCTTCTCTTTTGGTTAAAATATTTCATACTTGTAACTCGTTTTTGTTTCAAGTTTATTTCCATTATATTTTGATAAAGGAATAAAGTATAACCTTTTTATACTTTCATGTTCATTTGTATAATCTGATAAGTAATATTCTATATGATTTAAGGTAGAATCATTTCCATGTAAAATTTTATTATGTTTCATTTCTGGAATCACATTTCTGGAACCTAGCATGTTTGTAGAACTAAAAGAGTTCTTGTGAATTTACCTTGTTTAACTTTGTTAAACATACTTTTCCTTAAGGTTAAAAATGAATGTTTTTAAACTTACAATTCACCACCCCCCCCTCTTGTAATTGAGCATCAACATTCATATTTCAATCCTACAATTGGTATCAGAGGAGGTATCTGAAATATTTATATTCACATATAAGTTTTCTTGCTAAATTTTTCATTGTCCTAAATATTTTCCTTGAATAGTATTTTTATCCTTGTGTACAAACTATTATAATTAACAAGTTTTGTGGAAATATATTTTTATTTATATGGAAGGAATGAATATCGGTTCTATTGAAAATCTAAATCCTACTAGACCACCTATATTTGATGGGAATGATTCTGAATATTGGAGAGATCATATGAAGACTTTTTTTATGAATAATGGAGTGGAAAACTTCATTATTCTTACTAGAGATTACAATATTCTTGATAAGGATGTTATAACTTTTACTAATCAATAAAAGTCAGAATATAAACTAAAATACAAGGTATGCAATACTTTGTTGTGTTCCATGACTAGGAATATATATAGTCATATTTCTTCATGGGAAGCAGCAAATTGTATTTGGAAGATATTTTAGGTTACTCATTTTGGTACATCCAATGTTATAGAAACTAGAAGAGCTATGATTAGAGAAAGATATCATGGATTTATATTCCCTTATGTAGAACCGGTGTGAAAGGTATAACAATAGTTTATGACTATTGTTAATAGTTTACAATCAAGGGGTAAGAAAGGTTTAGATGATGAGGCACTTGTGGACAAGATTATAGATATTATTGCTAATGAGTGGGAATCTAATAGAATAGTTATTAATGAGAATAGGAAGGTATCTAAAATAAAACTTGATGATATTTTTGGAACTCTTCTTAAACAGGAGAAAAGAATGAAAAGATATGCATATATAAATAAGAAGAAGAATGGCAATGTCAGTATAGCCTTTACTACGACAAAATACAAGACTCCTGAAAGGATTATAAGATCCAAGCCAAATAAAGTCATTGTTTTATCTGAAACAAGTGAAAGTGAATGTTCTGAGAATAAGATAGCTAATCTTGCTCGAAGTATGAACAAGATAGTTGGAAAGAACGACTTTCAATATAGGTTTAAGAAGAAGGAAATGAAGGATAAGAATGACTTGTAAGTCACTTGTTATGAATGCAGAAGAGCAGGGCATATAAGGCCAGATTATCCTATGCTTAAGAAAAAGGATTGAAAGGAAAAACATTCTGATAGGAATGTAAAGAAGTACTACAAAGCTAAAGCTAAGAACGTTTTGAAAGCTAATGACACCTGGAGTGCCAATAGTGGAGATTCTTCTGGTGAATCCTTAGAGTATGAATCTTTTGGTTAGAAGAATATCGGTCTAATTTCCTAGCTACCTATTAAAAATAATTGTCTAATGGCCATGGTACACAATACTAAATCCATAAGTAATGTATCCTTAAATGAATATTATAGTGATAATAAATATTAGGAATATTCAGATGAAGAATCTTCTTCTAATAAAGATAATACCTTACCTACTTATGAAGAAGTATCTAGGATTATTAAGATTTTTGAGAATGAAAATTCTAAACTCAACAAAAAACTTGATGAGGAAAATTATAGAATTTTTGTTCTTACTAAATAAGTATCATATCTTTCTAAAGATCTTGAAAAGAAAAGTTATTATTTTTAAAGTATTTCCAAAAACCATGAGGAAGTTAATTCTGATAAGGATAAACTTTATAAGGATATTGAAAATAATATTTCTAAGAAAAATATTTTAGAGACTAACTCTAGTGCTAAGACTAATGTTTTTTAAGATTAAAAACTTAGTTATTATACTGGAGTCATAAATATCTTCCTTGAGGAAGTGTTTGTCACACTTTACCTTAGGTAATGAAAACTTTGATAAGATGTATTCCCAAATTCGACCTCTAAGGAATAATTCTGGATTTGGTTATACTCATTCTAAACCGGTTTTTAGTAATAACTATTTTGTTCCTCAAAGTACTCCATTATTCACTAAATGTATTTGTGGTGGACATTGGGAAAAAAAATTCTTTAAAAAAAACTCAGTCTTTAGGTTTTCATAAAGCTTATTTTTCTAAGAAAAATTGTATACCTAAATTTTTGCTTTCTGAAGTTTCCAGATCCAAGAAAGTTTGGGTTCCAAAAGTCTAACACTCTTATTTTTAAGAAAATAAAGATAGTACCAACAGAAATACATGGTACATGGATAGTATATTTTCCCATTACATGACTGGTAACAAAAACTTCTTTGAAAATATTATCAAGATGAAAGGAGGAAAAGTAAATTTCAAAGATAATGCTCAGGGAGAAATTATTTTTATAGGTAACATTATTCTTCTTGGAAAAACATTGATTTCAAATGTTTTATTTTTCAAAGGTCTTAATCATTTCCTTATTTTCATAATTTAATTATGTGATGAATGTTACCTTGTGAATATTAGGAATGACAAGTGCTTAGTACAGAATTCCAAGGAAGATTTTATTCTTTCTTCCCTTAGGCAAGAGAATGCATACAAACTAAACTTAGAATACCTTAGGATCCAAGACCTACCTTGACTTAGTGTAATGGAAGACCAATCTTGGTTATGGCATAGAATGTTAGGACACTGTAACCTTAGGAACTTATGTAAAATATATAATAAAAGACTTTTTAAGGATCTACCAGAGCTCAGATATGATTCTTAAAAAGTTTGTGATCCTTGTAAATATGGGAAGCAATATAAATAAATATTTAAGTCAATTAGTGAAGTCTCAACTTCAAATGCATTACAGTTGGTGCATATGGATCTTTTTGGTCCAACACAAACTGGAAGCATTAGAGGGAAATATTATATATTTTTCCTAGTTGATGATTACACAATATTTACATGGGTAAATTTTCTAGTAAATAAATATTAATCTATTTCTTACTTTAAAATATTTATATCCCAAGTTAAAAATCATAAAAACCTTTCATTGATAACTATTCCTAGTGATCATGGAAGAGAATTTCAAAATTCCTATTTTGAAACTTTTTGTAGAAGAAAAGGCATTACTCATAACTTCTCAGCACCAAGAACACCACAACAAAATGGTGTTGTTGAAATAAGAAATCTAATTCTTCAATAGATAACAAGAACTATGTTGAGTGAGTATTCTGTAGCCAAACATTTTTGGGCTGAAGTTGTAAGTACTTCTTATTATACTATAAATTGAGTTTTGATTAGACCTTTCCTTAATAAAACCCCCTTTGAGTTATGGAATGGTAGAAAACCTAGACTTTCCTACTTCAAGGTATTTGGATGAAAAGTATTCATTCTGAATACTAAAAATATTTTACATAAATTCACACCCAAATCTGATGAAGGAATTTTCTTAGGCTACCCCATAACTTCTAAGGCTTATAGAGTTTTTAATAAAAATACTTATACTATTGAAGAAACGATACATGTTAAATTTGATGAAACTAATAATTTTGTTTTTAAACACCCTCAACCTACATATATGGATGTGTTTTGAAAAATTTACTATCAATCCTTTATAGATGATCGTTATGATAAGCAAAATGTTCAAGAAAATGTTTTTGAGACATTTACCTTAGAATATTTCCTACCATATGTTGATGAACAGGTTTTACAAAACTCAAATCAGTTGTTTCTTAAGAACCATTCCAATGATAGTATCATTGGTGATGTAAATCAACCTATAAGGACAAGAAGTTCCTTAAGAAATGAAGTAGAAGATCTAGCATTCCTTTCTTAATTAGAACCAAAAAGAACTGATGAAGCTTAAGGTTATGGTGATTAGATAAAAGCCATAAAAGATGAGATAAATGAATTTGAAAGGAATAATGTCTGGACCCTGGTTGAAATACCTAAGGAAAATTCTGTTATTAGAGTAAAATGGGTCTTCAAAAATAAGTATGATGAAAATGTAATCATAGTAAAAAATAAATCTAGATTAGTTACTAAAGATTATAATCAACAAGAAGTAATAGACTATGAAGAAACCTATGATCTAGTAGCTAGACTTGAATCTTTATGTATTCTACTTGCCTTTGCAGCATTCTTCAACATTAAACTTTTTCAAATGGTTGTTAAATGTGATTTCCTTAATGGATATGTTCATGAGGATGTTTTTGTTGAATAACCTCTTGTTTTTGAAGATAAAAAACATCCCGAACATGTTTTCAAACTTACTAATGCTTTATATGGTCTTAAACAATCCCTTAGAGTCTGGTATGATAGACTTACAGGATTTTTGTTACAAAACAATTACATTAAGGGAAATTCTGATCCAACCCTCTTTATAAAGAAATATAAGAAAAATGTTTTGATTGTCCAAATTTATGTTGATGACATTATATTTGATTCAACTTAGCAATCTTTAACTTATTCGTTTGCGAATCTAATGAAATATGAGTTCAAAATAAGTATGATGGGTGAGTTAACATTTTTCCTTAGTTTTCAAATTTCTCAAAAACCAAAAGGAATTTATATATCTCAACACAAGTATATTAAAGATCTTCTAAAAAAGTATGGATATGAAAACACTAAGAGTATAAGTACTCCTATTGGTACCTCAAATTCACTTGATCTTAATGAAGCTGGGAAACCAGTTGATCAAACATCATTTAGAGGTATGATAGGAAGCTTACTATACATGACAGCTAGTCGTCTAGACATAATGTTTTCAATATGCTTATGTGAAAGTTATAAATTCAATCCTATGGAATCTCATTTAAAGGTAGTGAAAATAATTTTTCGCTACATAAAGGGAACCATGGATTTAGGACTCTTTTATACTTCTAGAAATGATTTTTTTTAAAATATTTTTGGATGCTGACTTTGGTGGATGTAGAGTGGATAGAAAAAGTACATTGGAACTTGTCATTTCTTATGAGATTCATCAGTTTCTTGGTCATAAAAAAGGCAACACTTAGTAGCACTTTCCACTGCTAAAGCTGAATATATAGTAGTTGGAAGTTGTTGTGCTAAAGTATTATGGATGAAACACACACTCACAGACTATGGTATCAGTTTTACCAAAACACAAATATTGTTTGATAATTCTAGTGCCATTTCCTTAAGTAAAAACTCTACACATCACTCTCGTGCAAAACACATATATATCAGGCATCACTTTCTTAGGGATCACACACACAAAAAAATTTCATTCTTCAATTTATCGAAACACAAGATCAAATTGCTGATATTTTCACAAAATCATTAACCTAAAATGGATTTGAATACATTAAACAAAAGTTAGGAATGATAACTGTAAGGTAATCTTCCATACTAACTTTTTGATGAAACATGTCCCCTTACAGTAAGAAACATCTTTTCGTAGGAGGATTACATTATCTTGTTAGTTAAAATTTTCGTAATTACTATTTTCATAATCAAAATTTTTGTAATCAAAATTTTTGTAATCAAAATTTCTTCTTAAAAAATTTCGTAATGAAATTTTTTTCGTAATGAAAATTCTCATAATCAAAATTGTTTTCGTAATCAAAATAAAAGTTTCTGTAATCAAATTTCTCTTTAAATTTTCAAGAATCTAAAGTTCTTCAGGAAGAATTTTCTTCATTAGGAATATTTTTCCTAAAAATTGGTAAGTTATGCTTTCTTTCTTAAGTTTTCGTAATCATCTTCTGACATGTTGGTATTTTTATCTTTTTTAAGAAACTTTTTCAGATTCACTCTTTCTTAAGTCTGAATTTTTATCTTAAGAACCTCAAAAGATAAGAATCTACCAAATCGCTTATTCATCTTTCATCATAATCGACAGATTTGATCAAGAATTTATTCAACCATTGGATCAATCAAGGGTGTTGAACCTTCATTTAAAATGCCTATATAAGGACCCCCCTGATGTTTGTCCCAAATAAATTTTCAAGCCTTGGCTTGTTAAATATCTACCCCTATACTTAATCCCATTCTGAATCTTTAGGTTTTCTTCAGTTTCGAATGTCTGTAAAAGCCTCTCCTCGGAAAGATATGTCTTCAGTAAAGGAAATCTCTGAGTGGCATATTTATAGAGAAAGGTTGGTGATCTGAAATTCTATGCTAAGTATGAATCTATTATTTCAAAGAATATCAAGATGAATGGTTGGGAGAGTCTTTGTATATTGAAACCGAAGGCATAGGATCCAGTCTATCTAGAGTTGTTGATTGAATTTTATGAGTCATAAATTTTCTTCAACGAAGGTGGGAGAGATAAGTTTTCTTTCAAGAGCTATGGTAAAACATATTCTCTTTCCTACAATAAGGCAGCAAGTTTGATTGGAATTCTTTATATGGATGAAACAAAATTATGTACTCACAAATTACTCGATGTATCAGGATATTTTGATAAGAAGAAGGATCTACCTTTTCTTGGTTTGAAAGGTGTGAAGACTCCGAATATTATTCATCTATCTACAAACTTATGGATTCTTGAATTTTGGGTTTAAGGTTTTATTATTCCGAGAAATGGGATAAGGATTCCCTGAAGAAAAGTGAAATATATATTCTAGATTTCTTGGAGAACCTCAGGAAGATAAACCTTGTCAAGTATATCTTCGTTATGATTGAGAACATCAAGAATGTAAATTTGAAGTCTCAAATTATCATGTATCCGTCTATGCTTTGAAAAATTATAGTTCTTTGTCATGAGTCATTCAAAATACCTTATAGTTCAAAGAAAAGGAATTTCAAAGTAATTTTATTGAGTGATGATACTCTGAGGAGGATTAAGGTTGGATTTAATAGTCAGTTTGGAGATTTCTATGACTTTTGTGAAGTTGAAATCGAAGCTCTTTCAAAGAAACTGGAAGTGGTTGAAACTTACAAAAATGGTGGATAGAAGAGGAAGTAAAAGGAACCGAAAGAGAAAGGAGAGACTCATGTGGCTAATGAAACCCAATATTCACCTCCAAATCCAAAAAATAAAAATTCTTACCCTGTTAAATTAGTGGCTAAGTGGAGAGAAGACAAGAAGAAAAAGAAATAAGGGGAGCCTATTTTTTTCTTGGATCCTACTGAGGAAAAAATCCTTGAATTTGAAGGCTGCCGAGAATCTTGAGAAGTAAGAAAACGAAAAGAAGAAAAGAAAGAAGTTTTCTAAAGCTGAGATAGTCCAATACCTTCTCGAAGATGCTAAGAAATCCTCTGAAAAATACTAGGTACCAGAATATTTTTTGAAAGAATCACTCCCTGTGAATCTGGAAAAAAAGTTAGTGATTCTAGAACCTGAACAACAAGAAGAAATAGTTCAAGAGGAAGAAGAGGAATAAGATAAAAATGATCTTAAGAAGCTGAAAACCATTTTGAAGAAGTTTATTTCGAAGTAGAAATAAGGCTAATTCTCTCAAATCTAATCTTTTTTTTATTTTCTTCTTTGTACAAATTCTTTCAAACTTAATGGAATTTTTTTTGTTCTTCATATATTTGGTTGTTTAGTACTAATTTTCCAGGTACCATTTTTTTCCATTCTCTATATTCCTTTTTGAAAATCACAATGGGTGAGAAAGGAATGATAAAAATAATTTTATGT
This sequence comes from Viscum album, assembly GCA_963277665.1. Taxonomy (NCBI): domain Eukaryota; kingdom Viridiplantae; phylum Streptophyta; class Magnoliopsida; order Santalales; family Viscaceae; genus Viscum; species Viscum album. The sequence continues at coordinate 1,440,452,994 of OY728145.1, read as the reverse complement.
AAAGAATTAATTTCCATAAGGGGGAGTTCATCTAAGGGGAAGTTCTTATCAAAGAGGATTTTCATATGCAATATAATGTAAAATCTCATGCAAGAAATCATGAATATGATCCTAAGGGATTTCAAAACCTAAGGGGGAGTTCGTCATATTCACTGTGATTTATATGTAAAGGGAGATAAGTTTTCTTTTATGTTCATAAAGAAAAACTCTAAGTCTTATATTATTTTTTGTAAGAATGTTTGTGCTTTCGAAAAAGGGGGATATTGTTGAGTCAATAAGGTTTCCTTATGACTTTTCCATTCCTCGGTGTTTTGAAAATCACAAACACTCTATCTTAAGAAAAATCATATTTTCCCTAAGATTTATCTTAATAAGGAAAATTTTCTTTCCTCATGGAAATTTTGTCCTTACCTATGCTTTCATTGTTCAATTTATAGTTTCTAAATATAACTCTTTTTATTTCTAAAGGGTAAAATTCGGTTTCATATCTAAAACCTCAGAATCCTATAAATCCTTAGTTTTAGAGTATTCTATTTTCAGGTTCTGAATTTCAAACTTCGAATTCTCTGAAATTCAGACTTCGAATTCCCTAAAATTAAGACTACAAGTAATCTAAAATTCAGATTCCAAATTCTCTAAAATTCATACTCTAAATTATCTGAAATTCAGACTCTGAATTCTCAGAAATTCAGACTCCGAATTCTCAGAAATTCAGACTCTTAATTCTTTGAAATTCAGACTCTAAATTCTCTAAAACTCAGACTCTAAATTCTGTGTAATTCAGACTCTGAATTCCTTATAATTCTAACTCCAAATTCGTCAGAATTCTGACTCCTAATTCCTTAGAATTTAATCTCTGAAATCCTTATAATTTAGATTCCGAATTCATTAGAATTCAGATTCTGAAATCTATAGAATTCTGGTTCCAAATTCTTTCGAAAACAAAATATGAATATCCATGATTTATAGTCTCTAAATTATTATTTTCTTAGACTCTAAAATTTTATATTTTCCTAGACTCTAAAATATTGATTTGGTTAAGCAACATTATTTTTCTTACACTTGTTATAGTTTTGAAATGATGTCATACATTCTATTTATAACTAACCATTGTTTGAGTGACACGTGTATAGGTCCCTCCAAAATTCAAGGAAAAATATGGCCATTGGAGGAGGGAGACGGTCTTTAGAGAAATGCCTATAAATAGGAGCTCATTTGAATGAGCTCAATACAATTGAGAATTGATCCATCACTCTAGAGATTGCATGTTTCTGAAGTGATTTCTAGAGAGAGAGACTCTCATGCCTTGTGCATACTGGATTATCTTGTTCATCTTGCTTTATGCGACTCTGGTTGTTGCTGTGTACAATCGAGGACTTCCAGGGATAGGAAGTTAGAGGTGCTGACTACCTTAAAGTTAGAGTACTTCCAATGATAGGAAGATAGTGGTTCCGACTACCTTAAAGTTCGAGGGCTTGCGAGGATGGAAAGACAGATTCCGATATTCCTATCGAGGGCTTACCCTTGTGTGGGTAAGACAGATTTTCTTGAAAGTATAAATCAATGGACCCTTATCCAAGGTTGTTGGATACCCATCCCTTTGGGTTAAAAGATTTCATACTTGTAACTTGTTTTTGTTTCAACTTTATTTCCACTATATTTTGATAAAGGAAGAAAGTATAACCTTCTTATACTTTCTTGTTCATTTATATACTCTGATAAGTAAGATTCTATACGCTTTAAGGTTGAATATTTTCCTTATAAGATTTTCTTAAGTTTCATTTCTAGAATCATATTTCTGGAACCTCGCATGTTTTTAAAACTAAAAGAGGTCTTGTGAATTTACCTTGTTTAACTTTGTTAAACATAGTTTTCCTTAAGGTTAAAAATGAACGTTTTTAAACTTACAATTAAACACCTCTTGTAATTGAGCATCTACATTAATATTTCAATCCTACACTTTAAATATTATATTCTTAATTTTTTTGATATATACACCTTATTCCATCTCAACATCCTTCCAAAATATTTTGAAAATATCTATAGGATCAATTTTTGTTTCATAAACATTAATTTTTTCATACATGTAAATTCATCAATGAATGTTATAAAGTACATATCACCTTTGGTGGACTAATGTCTCATTATTCTACAGAGATCGAAGTGAATAAGTTTAAGAGGTTGAGTAGATTGAATTTCTACCATGATATGACTTTTGTTTACCATTATTCCTTCTTCACATGTTTCATAAATAACCTCCCTTTATTTCTTAAGTTGAGTAAGATTTATCACAACTTCTTTGTTAGAGATTTTTTCCAGATTCCATTGACCAAGATGGCCAAGTCTTCAATGCAAAAATTCATTTTCATATTTAGCAATCAAATAAAAAGGGTTACTTGGGTCATTGATTTAGAAAAAATCACCTCTAATTCTATCTGGTTTGGTAATAATATTTCCATCTTTTGAAGATTTTATAATGAAATGATATCTTTTTAATATAACTCCATTCCCATCATAAAAAATATTAATAACACTCAGTAATTTTTGTTTATTATATCAACATATAGAACATCCTTGGATTTCAACTTCTTTGATTCAATAAAAGATGTGTCAATTACTTTGATTTTGAGAGAACAATTATTCTTGATTGTAACAATTAACCTATCATTTTCTCAAATATTTTTTAGGAATTTTATATCTCTTAACATATGAGAAGATCCTTCACTATAAAGAATCTAAGGCTTCCTGTTTTTTCTAGATTTCAGTGAAACATCAGTTAATAATGACTTTTATTCAATGTTCCCTTTACCATGTTCATTTTCTTTCCTAATGATAGGAACTCATCTAGGTAGATTAGTCATAAATTCTTTTGAATAATGACTAGATTAATCACACATACCACACACCTCATCAATAAATTCATACATGTTTTTTATTTTAGACTATTTAAATTTAGTTATTTCCATCCTAACATACTTTTTTAACTTTAGGACTTTGTTATTACTATTCTGGGATTTTCTCATTCTTCTAGTATTTCTCACTCTCAACTCATACCTTGCCCAAGCAAGTGACCTTCTATAACAATAGTTATATGTTTTATTCCCAAACTCTTCAAAACACCAACAATACCCATTGAATCTTGGTCTTCCATAGTGATATTAATGTTCATTGAAATATTTTCATTGAGGTTCATCAGAATTATCAACTTATTTCTTCCTTTTCAAAGGAATATTAGTCTTCTAGTAGTGACAATATACTTTTATTGATTTTTAAAGGAAGTGAACTTTTCACCCTACTTTCTAATCCATGCATTCCCTTATCTTTTCTTTGAACCTGTATAGTTATTTGAAACAATATTATAAACTTTTGAATTATTAGGTTGAGTTCGACTTATTTTGTATAGATATCATCTCTGAAAATTATTGATTATTATGGTTCTATTTCCTTTACAAAAATTCTATATCCATCCTTTTTAGGGTTTTTTCATCATAGAAACATCATTATTGAGTTTTTCTTAATTCATCTTCCTTTATGGAAAGCTTAATATCTTTTTCTTTTAACATTTTTCTTAAACTGCAACCTTTTATATTTGTGATTCAATATTCTCAAGATATTCTTCTTCCATTTTATTAAATTCTTTCATATCAAGTACTTTGGATTACCTCATGAGTTTACTTTTTTATTGAGGTAGCCTTCTATTTTTGACCTTATCAAATATTCTATGTATGATTCTTCACCTTCTCCTTCTTCACTACTCGAAGTTTCTTCTTGTTTATCTACATGATCTATGATGTTAGTGATTTTTTCTGTAACATCATCATCTGATGAATTAAATTCAGTGGATTAATTCTTATATTATTTAAAAATAATTATCCTTTTAGTTATTTTATAAAATATTATTTTATTTTCACTATATATTTTGACTTATTTATAAGTTTTCCCCTATTTATTTCATTCACCATATTCAAGATCACCCTTTTTATTTCTTCAGTAATCATAAGTAATGTGTTTAATTTCATCACACTTAAAATATTTTACTGTAAGTTCTCCAATGTAAGTTCCTTTAACTTTCCCATGATTCTTAGTGATGAAATCTATTACTATTTAATATTCTTATTTATCTGAAGATTCTTCTTCTGATAAATTGGATCATACATCTTCTTTTGAAATTTTCAGTTTCTTCATATCTCCCAATGATTTTCATCCATTGTATTTTTCATAAACACCAATGCATTACTCATCTAATAAGTAATGAGAATGTTGTGAATCTCAACTAGAAAAATGAGTCTCTATATATTCAATGGTATAGATTTTGGGATCAAATCTGTTTATAAAATTTCTCACTATTTTTTTAAAATGGTTTGTAAGACCATAAGATTATTAAAAACACTTCAAGAGGGGGTAAATTTTAGTTTATAAAATATGTAAAACTAAAATATTCCAAAAAAAAAATTAATAATATTATATCAAAAAAATATTTTTTTTGATATACTTTATTTTATCATAGTAATAATGTTTAATACTACATAGTGTAAACTTTACTTAAAATGTATAGTAGAAAAATATAACTCGTAGAAGTAAGGATAAAAAAGTATAATAACTTTAATAAAGAATATTACAACAATATTACAGAATATTTCCTAAAAAATATATTCACATTAACCTCAAGTGATAAAGAAGTATCTAAACCCTACTTTAGGTATCCACAACCTAACCTAATGTAAGGTTTATCTTCCAAACCTTGGAATCCCTTGATGCACCATATCGGACTCTTTATATCCCTATATTTAAAATCCAATAATTAACCAATCATACTAACTTCTATCTCTCAATCCCCAAGATAACTCAATCAAATGTATTGGACAAAAAACAATTATAATAGTCAAACTATAAAGTATTTAAAATTAAATCCCTACAACTGATGCTTTAAGGAAAATATAAAAAGATTATAATTTAAGCACACTCATTAAAAATATCTTATAAAATTGTAATGTTAAATTTATATCCTCAGGTTGAAAAGGATTACAAAAACTTATTCTCCTCAATGTTTTGTTCTTATTTATATACATACTAATAACGGTCGGATTCCTCCCTTCTTTGGATCAGTTGCAGTGGCATTGAAAAAACATCTAATTCACTTGAAAATATCATCATAGCATCATTTTTTTATGTTCATTAAGTATAACCATTAAAATGATTTAGAATATTCTTTATGTTATAAATAAGAAATATTCATTCAGTATACTTTATACATATTCATCCAGTTGTCTTAGTAAAACTTCATTTGGTAGAATCTGTATTTCTTCATCTAATGGAATTTGTTTAATGGAATTTGTAGAACTTAATTTGATGGATTATTTCTAATAGAGTTTGTATAAATCTATCTTATGGACTCTAGCTAGTAAACCACATAGAACTCTATTTGATGGAATCTATCCAGTGGACTTTGTATAACTCTTTATAATGGACTATGTCTAGTGAATTTTGTAGAACTATATATGATGGACTTTATAATCCTTATACCTGATAGAATTTGTATTCATCCATTTGAGGTACTTTGTAATCATCTATATGATGTAACCGGTAAACATATGTCTGATATGCTTGATATATATTCATTCGATGCTATTGAAATCTCCATCTGGTAAAACTGACTACCTTCCTCAAAATCCTTATAACTTTAAAAATTTAAAGATTAGAATCAAAAAATCATTTTAAAGAGTGAATTTTGATTTTCAAAACTATGGTTATAAAGATATAATTCCACTCAACATGGATGAATTTGAAAAAGTTTCACCAAAAACTCTGATGTTACAAACTATTTAATTCCCCTTGTGAAATATTCAACAATGGTATCTTCCTCTACTATTTTTAGATCTTCAAATTTACTTCTCTAGATCTAAAGTTTCATTTCCTTTTTAGAAACCCCAACCTCAGTAGCTCAGAATAGGTGTCGTAATTCATTACATTGTCATAAGATACATGGAATCACATCTTAGAGGACTGAATAGTTTACGAGTCTTGGTAAACTAGATACATACATGAGGCTCAAATTACATTGGAATATACAAATTACAATATATATTTTTTAGAACAACTTTATTCCATCTAGCTTATCCCAACATGGATGTCATAGTACAATTTTTGGAATCCTAGAGAAAGGAAATAAAATAATGGTGATATCAAATACTCAGTAAGGGTTAAGTATATAAGAATATATCATGAATCATTAAGAATAATCAACATGGAAAGGTAAATAAAGGAGCACACATTCCCTTTAAATAACCAGATAAGGCATAATAAATGTGTATATTTAAATAACTAAGCACATGATACATTTAAATAACTGGATAAGGCATAATCAATATGGAAAGGTAAATAACTAAAAACATAAGACATTTAATCAATAATTGGGAATGAAATGCATCCAGAGATAATATCATTTTGAAAATCTCTTGGATAATAACAATAATTGAAATAAAGGCAATTCTTAATTATTGTATTCCATTTCCCTAGGTGCATGATACCTTTACCATTAAGTCCTTTCACAATATGATTTAAAACATAATGAGTAAAAATCCATTTAACTAAGGTTATCCAACTAATTCGACCTATGAGTCTATTGATGCATTGAAGGGATATTTATAACCTGGACCCACCTATGTTATACCTATCCAAATAATTACTCATATATTAAATAATTTATTTAATTAAAAAACAATATGCTTTATCATAAAGTATATATATTGATTAAAGGATTAAAATTTATCAATATTTCCATAGTTAATTGTTGGGCAAAAATCCCTCAAGGTATCATTGAAGCCTTTTTGAGGTGATTGTGTTTGTTGACAAAGTGGACATCTGAGTTGTGATTGTTGACAAAGAGGATTTCATGATGGAATGTCGAGTTCAAGAGCTGAGGTCAACGATCCATGTTTGATTCAAGAACGTCGATAAAAGGAATGGAAGATCTGGAGGCGGTACAAAAGAACAGATACAAGGTGACGCCGTTTTCCAGTGTTTGCCAAATTTTTGGGCCTGAAAATCGGCAAATGAAGAAAAGTGTTTTTGGAAAAGGGACTTGCGCGCCGTGGACTTGGAGTATAGGAAACTTGCGCGCCACATGTTTTTCAAGATCAGAAGATCAAAATATGGCTAAGGAAATAGGTTCGCGCAAGTTTGGGAGTTGGTCGCGCAAGTGTCTAAAGGAGAGGAGACTTGCGCGCCGAAATTGGGTCGCGCAGGTGACTTGCGCGCCGTCGTGCAGGGTGGTCAGATTGCCTATAAATACCGGACCACCCCTCCTCATTTCTCACCGGAGTTCAAGACGAGAGCTCCCGTCGCGCAGGTGTGGTGGTCGCGCAAGTGGTGTGTGTGGTCGCGCAAGTGGGACTTGCGCGCCAGTGGTTGAAGTTGTGCGCCGGTGTTAGAAGTTGCGCGCCGGTTTGCAGTTGCGTGCCAATAGTGGTTTGGGCGTAAAAGGAAGAGAGTCGCGCAAGTTTGGAGTTGAGGAAGCGTGTGTCGCGCAAGTGTCAGAGGAGGACTTGTGCGCCCGTTGTGACTTGCGCGCCGATACATGCGCGCCGAGGTTGACTTGCGCGCCAAGTAAGGTTTGTTCCTGCAGTGTTTTTCGGACTGCGTGGAAGCTGGAAGTTTTCCCGATACCTTCGGTGCAAAGATTTATTCATCTACGAGTGAAAGTTGTACTTCAACAGAGCATCTACATACAAGAGGAGATGCATTCATTCATGCGAATGAAGAGACCTACAGGTCTATAAACTGTGAGTGGATTCCCTTCTGGAGCAGTGAGCTTAGGAAGAGGAACAAGGTGATCCTCTCCACCGGCAGTGAGCCAGAGAGAGAGAAACAGGGAGTGACCCTTGGGAAAGCAGTGAGCTGACCCTAAACATTGTAAAGGCAGTGAGCCTGGGCATAGAAGTGATCTAGCCCGAACATTGTAAACCACAGCTAGTGAAGTTAGTGGATCTTGGTACGAACCGGCAACTTGTCGGCGTATGCTCCTTGGACGTAGCCCTTAGTGGTGAACCAAGTAAAAATCGCTGTGTCTGCCTGGTCGCTTCTCTGCATTGCACTCAAAGAATTATCATCAGATAAACTTGAAAATAACTGAGCATAGTATACACACAAGAGCAAACAAAGTGACCCTTGTAACAAAGAGGTCAAGATCCAGTGGGGCAGGAAGTATTTTGAAAAGAATATCCATACCCTGATTCACCCCCCCTCTCAGGGTACATAGGCCCTTATTGGCCATAACATTAATCAAATAATATTCAAAGTGAACACCATATGTAAAAATGGGATATAGCTTATGCAATAATCATATCCAGTCATATTTAGGGGAAATTTAATTTCTAATGATCACATGAAAGTGAACATTTTAAGGGAAATTTATTAACTAAAAAATAAATTAAGAAAGTGAATCTCAATAATTTAATTAGTCAGAATGATCATAAACCATTTAGAGGAAGAATAAATATGGTACTAAGACAAAATATCCCTAGTGGAGTATATGTAAAATAAGGGTTGTTGTCATTGTTGAATATAATTTCCATAAAAATAACTTTAAAAACATTCTTGTGGAAAATATCCTTTTAATTTTGAAAAAAAATTGAATTTTTTTAAATCACTTTTAAACAAATTTTTTTAAAAAATACTTCTAAACTTGAAATTGAAGCTTCAAGGAAATGGCTTTCATGTTGGTGGGAAATTATATAAATGTCGTAAAGAACATTCCTTCTACATGGTAAAAAGGTTATAAAAATTTCCTTATCAAGAAAGAGATAATAAGATTCCTTTGAAAACATTTTGTAAAAAGAAAAAAATGGGTAAAAATGTCTTTAAATATATCATTTTGAAAAGGTTAAAGAAAAAAATTGAAAAAAAAATTAGAAAACATGGTTTTGTAAAAAAATGGATTTCTGACTGAAGAAAGAAATGAAGTTGGATTTTATTTAAAAAAATATCAATAATTTTAAGTACCAAAGAGTAGAAAAATGGCACTATCACTTGAAAAATATCATGAATAACCAAAAGAGAATAAAATGAAATGTTTTATTAAACAATGATCATATAATCTCCTTTAATTTAAATTCAAGAACAAATAATATTTATTAGAATGATATTGTGAAACAAACCCTTAAAATGATCATAACACTGAAATGAGAATTAATCAATGAATTGATTATATGTATCAGTTATAAATACACATAAAACATGTGAAAATAAACAAATACATAGTAAAAAGTCATTATACACATAATAATATAATATTAATGACAACTAATAAGTAATATAACCCAATGAAAAGAAATTGAGTTATGAAATGCCTTTACCACTAGGTAACTTTAAGTTAGAATTACCTCAGATAAAATAATTCAAATTAAAACTTAAGATACCATGATTAATGAAGTATTCATGGTATTACGTGTAAAATAGGGATTTTTATATGCCATATAAAATAAATTAGGTACATAATATCACAATATGCATCAATGAAATGAAATTGAAATAAAAATCCTTACCATGTGCTTCCTTTTTTTCAAACATGAATTGAACTACTATATAGTGATTAAAACATGTAATTAACTTATTAAAAACCCATATTAATATTTATGATATCATATATTATTCTTTTATAGCGTCTTATCACCTTTTTATTAATATTCTTTCATTATTTTCATTATTTCATGTGTTAATTTCTTTGTTTTCTCATTCTTATTTTGTTATAAAAAGTTCTAATTCTTGAAAATATTATATAGTTCTATCATATAAATAATAACAATAATGAAATAATTATAAAAATTTTACATCAATTTTACTTTTAAAATAAATCAGGAATGATAGTTATGATAAATTAAGTACGTTACGATCATGGAGACGGTATGTCGAACGTATACATGAGTAACATTTCCATTTTCATCGATCATTATGAAAATGGGGTAAGTAATATATTACCTTTAAAAATGATCATGATATCATATATACCATATTATATACTTATATATTTCATCCATGTTGTGTGGTGAATGAAAATAGAGTCACATTGGTTCGTAAAGGCAGTAGTCCACACGAACACGAACGATGTTCTCATCATTACTTGAGTGAAAAGGAAATGAATAAAATGATATATATTGTCTTTAAAGAATGTTAAATATGTAATTAATATTATAATTATTTCATGTATATCACATATAATCATTAACTTTATCTTTATCTCCTTCTATGTGAATCCTTAGTGAAAGAAAAATCACATCACTTCATGAGGCTATAGTCCACCATATACATGAGCTACGTTATCGTATCTCCAACAGAATGAAAGGTAAAAATATATATCTAATATAGTGACTCCAAAGGTATAAATATGTTTTTAATATTATATATATATATATATACATTATATCCATTATCATACACAACCTTGATAGGTGGAAATTGACAAATGAACGACATCAGTTCGCGAGGTGGTAGTCTTTTATACACACGAATAATGATTTTGTAACCCATTTAATGGAAGTGAAGAAGGTTTTAGGTCATTATCTTATTATAAAAACATCCCAGTATATGTAAGATACTAATTTCGTTATATCATCATGGTTTAATAAAAATTTAAGGAAGTGGATAAATAATTAAAATAAAGACACTCATTGAAGAACATTACCCCTTCTTCAGGTATCCTTCTTGGATATGCACTAAAGCCTTGACAGGATGGATTTATGCTCAAAATAAGGATTATATGATGATTTTAGGGAATTTGGGAAGTTATTTTTGTAGGTATTTTTTGAACCAAAGTGGTTTAAATGAGTGAAGCGGAGAGGAGAGGGGATGGCCTTTTATAAGTGGGGTGAGTAGCACACTTGTAATTTTTGGAAAGAGTGAATTTCACCCACATTTAATTTGAGCCACCATACCCCAATAATGGTCTGTTATATATAATTGGAGGTATAAGTTCTATATATGGTCATAAAATGGTGTTTTTACAAGTTTTGGGTCATTCTTACACCTTATATTCTAATTTTAACTAATAAGTAAACTCATTTTTAACTTAATCGCTATAATTAATTTTAACTGTTCTCATAAATAATTACGGTAAACAATTAATTTTACCATATTACATAATATAAATTATTATTATTCTAAATATGGAATAAATTATTTCAAATTAAATACACCATAGTGGTATAATTTAATTAAAAATTAATCTTGCACACATGGTGAGAAAGTGGGTTTTTAAAGTGAAAATGTTCAAAATTTTACAATGTTTTTATATAAAAATTCAATATAAAAATGATTTCAATGCAATAAATTGGATTAATATATGAATAATTGAACTATTTTTACTTTTAAACCAATTAAAAATATAATTCAACATGATAAATTGTTTAGATGAAATGTCAATTTTCAATTAAAATCTAGTATATTTTAATATTCATAAAAAATAAAACATTTAAAAAAAATCCCAAAAAAATAACCTAATATAATTTTAGTGTTATGATTTAAAAAATTAACTTTATTTATTCAAAAAAAATTCTAAAAGTGTTAAAAATTAATTTTAAATTATGCATGTCAAGCGTAACAAACCCATCTTTTAGGAAAATACAGTTTCTCCAAAGACATTTATTTTTATTTTAAATGATTCTTATTATTATTTATAAAAAATAAATAACCAATATTTTTTTTTAAATATATATATATATATATTATGTTATTTAATCTTATTCATATCATTCATTCCAACTACTAGGTGATAATTATAATATTAAATACTAATATTAATAATATATTGTTGTTTGGTGAAACTCGGTCTTGCATTTAATGTAAGATATCGAAGAAACTTTTCATTGCATATAAAGAAAGAAAAACTCAATGTTGTGTGAATTTAAAGCTATAGAATGTGTTGAATTTTTTTAAAATAGTAAATATATCATAAAGTATCATGATGTTATATTTGTTTCTTTACTTGGTGTTTCATGTCATACATGTTATAGAATATGATGTTAATATTTTAAAATTTCAAGGTGTTACATTCTGTCCACCTTAAATAAATTATGTCTACACAATTTAAAATTGATATTGGAAAAAAAGGGTTTGATATTTAAAAATACCTTTATTGAAATCACACATCACATGAAGTTTTGATAAAAAAACCTTTTAATAATATTGAAAGGTAAGTACCATGGTCATATGGATTAACACATAGATAGGTTTCCAAGTTAGAGAAAATTTGTGGCAAGTGAAGATATGGACATGGTGGAAAAGATTAAATAATTATAGAGAGTTATTGATATCACTGATCATAATAAATTGAATGATAAATGGAAAGTTAAGAGACTCAAAACCATAAATCTAATTGCTGTGAAAAGATCATTGATATCATCAAAAATGATGAAAATAGGATAACATTTTTGTTTCAATATCCTTTTTATAAAGTTAAGGAATTATTTTATGATCTAAGAATATAAGGAAATATAATTAAATGATTAATTTGTATTTTCTAAGTTAAATTTTATCATTTGGTCGTGCTTGTATCAATTTTCAATCCATTTCTTATTCCAAGAAATAAATAGTCACGACCCGTCCTCGGGGCCCATGCCGTGACTACCCCAAGCCTGCCTTCCATAGGCCAGGGGCTGGCGACTAGAACCAAAGGCATAAATCTCGATAAATGGGAAGGCATTTCCTTTATAAAAGTAAACAAACACCATAGAGTACAAGCGGAAGTAATACACTAAGTACAAAAGAAGTGCTGAAAAGTAAAATGGCCAGAATACAAACCCAACTGAAAGTACAGCTACAACTGAACGAAAGTACAAAAGAAAAGAAAAACAGTTTGAAGAAAAGAAGCAGCTCCTGGTTCATCCACCTTGGATCCTACCTGAAGGGTAGGTACAGATACCACAACACCTGGATCGTCCACCATGAATCCTACCTGAAGGGTAGGTATAGATAGCGCAGCTCCTGGATCATCCACCATGGATCCTACATAAAGGGTAGGTACAGATATCCTCCTCAACGCTCTTGCCCATCAACCTCCTCCGAGTATCGTCTCGTCGTGAAGTCCACCACTGGGTACTGTCTAGTCCTCGAACACTCGGCCTCCGTCAGCACTGCCCGTCATATGAAACCAACACAAGGAGGTACGGGCATAGCCCGTGCAGGGGTGAGTATACGATACTCAGTAGGGACCCTGAGACCCTCAAGGTCTCACTAAATCCAACAAGGATTTCCACAAAGAAGGATCTCAACAGATAACCCTTACTTAGGTATAAGCCCATACTTATACCTAAGTTATCAAGTAACCCATCTCAATCATGAGGAAACACAAAGGTTATGAAATCAATGGATAACCACTACCTAGGTATATGCCCATACATACACCTAAGTTATCAAGTGACCCATATCAAACATGAGGTAAACACAAAGGTCATAGACTCAGCTCAAACCAAGATTTTCATTATCGAAACCGTAACTGCTGAAGAGCCCCGTCTATGGCGAGTATAGTGATCTCGTCACATCTCCGAGGTACTTCTCACTAACCTAAGACTGTTGAGGTACTCCTCCTGTCGAGTACCGCAGGCCAGCCACCCAAACACAGTAATGCTTCCCGCCGGGGTCTTCCACCCAAACACAGTAGTGCACCCCCCCCCCCTAATAGCCTGCAGAGGTACTCCTTCTGTCGAATACTGCGGGTCTGCCACCCAAAAACAGTAGTTCTCTTCACCGTGGGTCCGCCACTCAAACACAATAGTGCTCCCCACTGGGCTATACAAGTCACTCTGACTCAAGTCGGACAAGCAGTCTTCAGGCCATAGCCAGCTACACAGTCTACGTACTCCGTAAGCTCGTCTTCGGGAGGGTCCGCTCCATGAGCTACAGGTTGATACTCCAAGTATCACAAAGTCCCAGTAAGAAGTATCTCAAAGGACCGCCTCATCATAGGGGTCTCAACGCAACAGATGGCGCGTCAATCGGACGCTCGGTCTGTGAGTTATTAGTCTTTTCGTCCCAGGGGCCCGGTTGGTTTCATGTGCGAACCAACCCAGTCGTATCTCAACTGTACCCCGAAATCTCATAGGGTATACTCATAGGGACCGTTTCTCAACGTGATCACCAACGCCGCTAACGGTTCGTCAAACAGACGTCCGGTCTGAAAGTTATCAGCTTTTCCATTCTAGGGGCCCGGTTGGATTTCTGGTACAATCCAACCCATCCACTATCCAACTACATCCAAATCTCAGGCGAAGTATGCCAAAAGTTCTGTCTCATCCAGAGGAATCCAAAAAAGTCTGCGGCACGTCAATCGGACGTCCGAGGCTCAAGTTATAAGCGTTTCCGCTTCGAGGGCCCGGTTGGTTTCGAGTTCGAACCAACCTAGCCCTACCCAAAGTTCTTTTAATCCTTGAGTTTAATATACCTAATCAAATTTCTCGATCTAAGGATCGCATCGCAGCTGACGGTGTGTCGATCGGAGGTCCGTACCCCAAGTTATGGGCATTTGAATGAAAACTGCCCGAAATTAGGGCGTTCGGGGTCGGTCCGACCCGGCCCGAGACCACCTGGGTCGGCCCGAACCGGGTCGACCCGACCCGGGTCGGGTTCCGGCCCGGCCCGCGTGGCCAGACAGCTTGGCTCGGACAAGCTATCGTGGAAGGGGGGCGCGCTGCCCCTTTGATTGAAGCCCCCCCCCCATGTGGGGGCCGCTCCCTTTGACCGCCGGGGGATACGAGCCCTAGTCTCCCCTTGGTCATGCGCAGCCGCGAGACCCCCTCCTGTCGCCGCGGCTTCAGCCATGGAGGACCCTCCTGGCGGCGTGCCGGCAAGCCCTTCCGCGGACCACCGGACGCGCTCCGGTGGTCTGTTTTTCCTGCGGTCTTCACCAGCGGTCCTCCCAGGACCGGTTCTTCACTGTGAAGTTTTCAAATTGCCCATGTGGCCCGTTCTGTCATCTCCTGTCGATATGCACGTCAAAAAAAACAAATTGCGGCCTCTTCGTGGTTTTTCGGCGCGGCACGACAGCGCCGCGGCTTTGTTAGTCCTCCACGGCGCTGCGCGACGGCGCCGCGCTTCTTCGTCATATTCTTCTTGTTTCCGCGCGGTGTCATTGCACTGCGCGCCCTTGTTCGTGCCGCGACAAACACAACACCGAAGGGGGAGGAGAGTCGGTCGTTTTCGTGCGGTCCGACCTCCTCCCGTTATAATGATAACAAGCGGCACAAGAATAATACGATGAATGGCAAGGAAAATATTCACGAACAAGAAAATAACCCCTACCTCAAGGTGTCGTCGAACAAAGATTCATCGCAGGAATTAATCGTCGCGGAAGACGGCGTCGCGGAACAAGGTTCTGTAAGCGTTTTTGGTGTCACAGAGAAAGGAATCTTCAGTGTCGCGGTACACCTTGTCGCGTAGTCGATCTCCGAGGATCCGGCGTTCTTCGTCGTCCTTCATCGGAGGTTGGCGTTCTTCATCGGCGACGGTGCATTCTTCGCGTTCCTCAAGGAGGAAGAACGTTCTTCAAGACTGAGATCAAAACCCCTCCCAATCCCTCTCGCACAAAGAACCAACCCCTAATTAAATAAGACTTGTCTTATTTAATTAACACACAAGCCAACACCTCAATTTGAAATTCAAAATAAATCATTCAATTAATTGAATTAATTGAAGAGTTTTTAACCGTCCAATTAGTGTGAGTGTTGACAAGGCATTTAATAGGGGTTCTTTTGTGTTACAAAACTAATGGGGGGTTTGGAGGGTTAGAGAATTTGAATAGGTGGGGACTCGTGTGGGCCCCACCTCATGAATATCCTCTCATGGGAGGTTATGTGGGTGTGGGCCCCACCAACAACCTCCCCCTTGTAGGATATAACCAACTCAAATAAAAATGTGTGAAACACAATTTTTTATTTAATTTAAGGTTAAAATCCAAAATATAACTTTGAACCCGCATAAATCCCAACTGCGGAAAAGGTCTTCTTAAGCAATTATCGGCACTGCGAGTTCATCGGTGCCCTCAGATTTCGATTCCAAGCACCGGTTCAAAAGTTAGAAAAACTCGCTCGTTCGTTCACTTAACGTACCCGAGCTAAACTTTGGAAAATGATTCCGGGCACACAGGGCCTCAGAATTAGGTGCCGTTAGAAACCCCGCACTCGCAAAATTCCAAAGAAAATAAGAAAAAAAATTCATTGAAATTTCCAGGTCTCTACATTACTCCCACCTCAGGGATTTACGTCCACATAATGTTTTAACACAAACTAGGGATACATAAGTGGTACTAAGAACACATCTGAGCCCTCCGCTCCCATGTGATCTCCTGGAGGTTCCCGTGCTGCCAACGAAAGCGCACAAGAGGAATCGGTCATCCTCATAGGATCTGCTCATGTCGATCCTCAACCTCTACTGGAACCCCGCAAAAGTCACCCCATCTCTAAAGTCCAATTCCCCATGGTTGATGACATGCGTCGGGTCAAGCACGTATCTCCTCAGTTGAGATACGTGGAAGTCGTCGTGCACCTGGTGCAACTGAGGTGGATGGGTCAAGTGGTAAACCACCTCGCCTACCCTGCTGAGGACCTGGAAAGGTCCGTTGAACCTCGGCGATAACTTTTCGCATCGGCCACATCTCTGTAAACCTCGTCGAGGTGAGACCTGTTTAAGGACGTGATCTCCATCCTTGAACTCTAGAGGCCTCCACTTCCTGATTAGATTTGATACTCAAAACTCCTGCTTCCATGAGGTTAAGGTTGGTCGACCCAAGAATGATCGGCCAAACCCTCCTATGCATGATTTCATCCTGTGCTGCCTGGGGTTTCCTTTTCGCCGACCAAGGAAAACCCATCTCGACATTGTAGTTAGACCACAACCTTTTTGCCTAATACAGTCAATTTGAGCATGAACTGTGAATCCAATCCATACCGAGACCAACGTTGTAAGGCCTCGACGCTGCCACCAAGAGATTCCAACCGAAACTTTCGCCTCGTGGGTCAGACCACACTGTCGGCGTAAGTGTGATTATCGAGTCTCCTCCCAAGGTATCTCCAGACGTGAGGGTCAAGTCTATGGCTTACCGAAAACTCTAGGTCTGGGACAAGATTCATGGAAGGAAGTAATGATTCATATCAATTTCTGTTACTACAGTAGCTAGTAGTGGACACAGACTGTCCCTTAAATCATTTTTAGAGCCATTAGGTCACACTCCTTGACCGTAAGCAGCTGCACTCTTCCCCTGCTCTCCAGCTCCCTGAGCCTGGCGGAGACAAATAAGGTGGGCGGTTGTAGCATGTTAAAATGTACACCACATCATGCTGCTCTTCTAACTCTACCTCCACGTCTGCTGCTTCGCAGACTCATCTCTACTTAAAGCTTCCTCTTCTTGAAACATTTAAAACGCCCGAGTCTCTAAGACTGGTGCCAGTTTCCTATTTCTTACTGCACTGTTCAGTCTTCATCCACTCTTGGATGATCTGCACCTTCTTTTCCTAGGATCTGTAAGAGCTGCTAAGATTTATCCTTTTCCAAAAAGAGAAACTCGGTCTCATCCCCTGGATGAACCACGCCCATGGCCTAATATAGTCAATCCTGACATGAATGATGCATTCATGCCATGGATGATGTCGTAAGGCCTCGACGTTACTACCAAGAGATCCAACCATCACTCTCACCTCCAAGGGTCGAGTCATACTGTCAGCATCTGTGTGAGGTCACTGGGTCTCCTCCAGTAGAAATCTCGAAAGTGAGCGTCAAGTCAATAGTTTTTTTAACCAAGACCTCTAAGTATCAACTGATCAAAAGGATAGGAAATAAAACATCAAAACATACCCCTAACTCTGATAGGGTATACTTATAGAGATTGTTTCTCAACGTGATCACCAACGCCGCTGACGGTTCATCAAACGGACGTCTGGTCTGAAAGTTATCAGCTTTTCTGTTCTAGGGGACCGGTTGGATTTCGGGTACAATCCAAACCGACAACTATCCAATGGTATCCAAATCTCAGTATAAGTATGCCAAAAGTTCCATCTCATCAATAGGAATCCAACAAAGTCGACGGCATGTCAATCGGACGTCTAGGGCTCAAGTTAAAAGTGTTTCTGCTCCCAGGGCCCGGTTGGTTTCGGGTTTGAACCAACCCGTCCATACCCAAAGTTATCTGAAACCTTAAGTGTAATATATCTAAACGACCGTCTCGATCCAAGAATCGCATTGCAGCTGACGGTGTGTTGATCGGAGGTCTGTAGCCCATGTTATGGGCGTTTGAATGAAAATTGCCCGAAATTAGGGGGTTCGGGCCCGGTCCGACCCGGCCCGAGACCCCCTGGGTCGGCCCAAACTGGGTCGACCCGATCCGGGTCCGGGTCCGGCCCACTAGGGCGCGGCTCGGCCCGGCCCGGCCAGCGCGAGCCGCGTGGCCAGACAGCTCGGCTCGGCCGAGCTGTCGCGGAAGGGGGGGCGTTGCCCACCTGATTGAAGCCACGGCCCCCCCACGTGGGGGCCGCTCCCTTTGACCGTCGTGGGTTACGAGCCCCGGTTTCCCCTTGGTCCCACGCGGCCATGGGACCGTCACCTGCCGCCGCGGATTCAGCCGCGGCGGACCCTCCTGGCGGCCGTCCGGTGCCGGCTGCCGCCTCCAGCGCTGTCGTGTTGGCGTGGTGCACCGGCAGGCCCTTCCGTGGACCACCGAACACGCTCCGGTGGTCCGTTTTTCCTGCGGTCTTTGCCAGCGGTCCTCCCGGGACCAGCTCATCACTACGAATTCTTCAAATCGCCCTTGCGGCCGATTCCGTCATCGCCTGTCGATCTGCATGTCAAAAAAAAACAAATCGTGGCCTCTTCGTGGTTTTCTGGCGCGGCGCCGTGGCTTTGTTCAGCCTCCACGGCATGGCGCGACGGCGCCGCACTTCTTTTCTGTATTCTTCTTGTTTTCACGCGGTGTTGTTGCACCGCATTCCCTTGTTTGTGCCACGACAAACACAACACCGAAGGGGGAGGAGAGTCGGTCGTGTTTGTCTGGTCCAACCTCCTCCCGTTATAATGATAACAGGTGGCGCAAGAATAATACGATGAACGGCAAGGAAAATATTCATGAACAAGAAAATAACCCCTACCTCAAGGTGTCATCGAACGAAGGTTCTTTACGGAAATTAATCGTCGCGGAAGACGGTGTCGCAGAACAAGGTTTCGTAAGCGTCGTCGGCGTCACAGAGAAGATAATTGTCAGCATCGTAGTACACGGAATCGCGTCGTCGATCTTTGAGGATTCAGTGTTCTTCGTCGTCCTTCGTCAGAGGCCGGCGTTCTTCATCGGCGACGGTGAATTCTTCACGTTCTTCAAGGAGGAAGAACGTTCTTCAAGACTTAGAGCAAAACCCCTCCCAATCCCTCTCACACAACGAACCAACCCCTAATTAAATAAGACTTGTCTTATTTAATTAACACACAATCCAACACCTCAATTTGAAATTCAAAATAAATCATTCAATTAATTGAATTAATTGAAGAGTTTTTAACCGTCCAATTAGTGTGAGTGTTGACTCGGCATTTAATAGGGGGTGCGGGTGTGTTACAAAACTAATGGTGGGTTTGGAGGGTTAGATAATTTGAATAGGTGGGGACTCGTGTGGGCCCCACCTCACGAATATCCTCTCATGGGAGGTTATGTGGGTGTGGGCCCCACCAACAACCTCCCCCTTGTAGGATATAACCAACTCAAATAAAAATGTGTGCAACACAATTTTTTATTTAATTTAAGGTTAAACTCCAAAATATAACTTCAAAACCGCATAAATTACAACTACGGAAAAGGTCTTCTTAAGAAATTATCGGTGCTGCAATTTCATCGGTGCCCTCGGATTTCAATTTCGAGCACCAGTTCAAAAGTTAGAAAAACCCGTTCATTCATTCACTGAATATACCTGAGCTAAACTTCGGAAAAGGATTTCGGGCACACCGAGCCTCGGAATCAGGTGTCATCAGAAACCGCGCACTCACAAAAATCCAAATAAAATAAGAAAAAAAATTTCTTGAAATTTCCGGGTATCTACATAAATATCCACAAATGCATGTTTTTTCCTGAATCACTAAAATTCACTTTTAATGGATTGTATGATTCATAAAACAAGTATTTACATCTGTATATAACTATTTTCCAAAACTAATATGGTTATTATATTAATCCCTAAACCTGAAAAGTAATACTATCAGATCATCACTAATATTTATTAGTTAAATTTTTTAATTATAAACAATGACATATTAACCCAAACACCACATAAGCTAGTGGTAGGCATGAAACCATTATCATCCTTCGATCATGGGTTCAATCCCCACCACCTTTCCAGATATGATGGGTTGTCACCTTTCATGCAGTTTGTCCTTTCTATAAACTATATTAATATAATTCCTTTAAATTTCCCAAAAATTTGATTGACATCCCTGAAATAAATTTAATCATGAAATAAAACTTTTACTAATGTTTAAAACACAATTTATTTATTTATTTATTTATTATAAATCCTAATAATCTTATTTTACTATTATTACATTTTCATTAATGATCATATCAACCCAAAAGTTTATCAATGCCTTTAAACTTATGTCTGTAAAAATGTAATGGAATTACTGCACAAATAAATCTTCCACTAAAATATATACTTTCTAAAAAATTCTCCCAAAATATATTTAATCTTGTGACATTCCTATAAAAAAATTAAAAGGGTTGTTTAATAAATTGAACTGATGATCAATCTTGAACTCATTAACTCGTGATGGTATCCATAAATCTGATGTTAAAAAAGTCATATATGATTCTAAAATTTAACAAAATCTTTAGATTTTTCATGATTCATATAACCCAAATACCAATGGTAAAATACTTCAACAAATTAATTCATAAATCCCAATACATAAATACATCATCTATTTTATTTCAACATAGTTGTTTAATTTTTCTAAGGTTTAGTATAGGTTATTCATTGTCATTGTCTATTCAAATCCTCTATAATAGTTAGTAAATAAAACCGGGTGGAGGAGAATTTCCGGGGGTACTGTAGCAGTTTCTTTTCGGTACTTTGCAGCCGGAACTATTGACCAGATTTTGGCCTTCGGTCCACCGGTTTAGGCCTACGGGTCTCCAGTGCCTTCAGTTCATCAAAGGCCTTCGGGCCACAGGGCCTTCGGGTCACGTAGACCATGGAGTAGCCCAGTTCACACAGAACAGGCCCCAGAAGAGGATCAGAGTAACAGGAGTAGCAGCCACCAGATGCAGAGCTAACCGGATTGGAAGAATGAGAGGGTATGGCAGCCTCCATCGAGACCAGGCACCATGCAGCTTTGTACGGGGAAATTCTAGCCGATCAGCAATGCAAGTTGGGGAGCTAAGGCGATCAATGATGAAGACACTTAGGAGGATCAGTTCTATTGGGCTGGGCCTATGGGTCATGTAATGGGCATAGTATGCCTCAGGGCCTTCGGATCATGTATTGCGGGTCATGTCGGGCCTTGTGCCTTGGGCCTACGGGTCATGTTTGGGTTCCCCTTCAACCCCTAAAAGGGGTATTATCTATAATAAAAATAAAAAAGAAGGCCTTCGGGTCATTCGGAGGACCCCTAGGTACCTCTATTCTAGAACCACTTCCACTTATAATATCTATATAGGGATGAATTTATATGAAAAACAATATAATATCTACCTTATCAAGACTTTAATATGTTCTTATATACTTATCCTCAAAGTCTATCATAGGGTTATCTTTCTTAATCGATGTTTTATTAAATCTAGTTCCCAAGTTTTCTACTAAACTTTTTCTGATACCAATTTTAGAAACCTTGACCCTGGTATCCCAGATCTGGTGACATAATTCATTACATTAGCATAAGATAAAAGGAATCATATCCATTTGGACTGAATGGATTAGTATTCTTGGTAAAATAGATACAGACATGCATCTCACATTACACTAAAATACATAAATTACAATATAATATTTTTTATAATAACTTTATTCCATCTTGTGTATCCCTGTATATCAGTCATAGTAAACATCATGGAATCTTGGGGAAAGGTAAAAAATAAGGGTGAGCTCAAATTCTCAGTAATGGTTAAGTGC
This sequence comes from Viscum album, assembly GCA_963277665.1. Classification (NCBI taxonomy): domain Eukaryota; kingdom Viridiplantae; phylum Streptophyta; class Magnoliopsida; order Santalales; family Viscaceae; genus Viscum; species Viscum album. The sequence goes on along the minus strand of OY728145.1, from coordinate 1,440,430,873 downwards.
AGCGGAAGCTATCATGAATAAAAAAGAATAATCAGCATGTAAAGGTAAATAACTCAGTATACATGAAATTTAAATAGTTGGATAAGTCATAATCAATATGGGAAGGTAAATAACTAAGTATATATTCCATTTAAATAACTATATAAGGAATAATCAATATGGAAAGGTAAACAACTGAGAACACATTCTATTTAATCAATAATTGAGAATGAAATGCATCCAGAGATAATATCATTGTAAAAATATACTAGTAAATAAAAATAAATTAAATGAATGTAATGCTTAATTTTTGTACATCATGTTTTCTAGGTACATGATACCTTTACCATCAAGACCTTTTATAAGATGATTAAAAAAATACTTGGTAAAAACACATTTAACTAAGTCTATTCAATTGATTTGTCCAATGAGACTACTAATGCATCAAGGGGTATATATAATCGAGTCCTACTCATGTCATACCTATCCAAATAATTCCTCATATATTGAATGATCTATTTAATTCATAAACAATGTCCCATATCATAAAGTATCCATATTTAGTAAAGGATATTAATTTATCAAAATTTCCCCAATTAATCAAATAACTTTAAAAGTAAATATCGTATTTAAAAATGGTATATGTTTTAGGCAATAATCATATCCATGATGAATAATTTTGATATTAAAGGAAAATTTAATATCTAATGATCATAATAAAGTGTAAATTTCAAGGGAAAATTATTGACTGAAAAATAAATTAAGAAAGTGAATTTCAATACTTTCCTTAATCAGAATAATGGTAAACCATCCAAAGGAAGAATAAAGATGGTACCAATAAAACATATCCCCATTGGAGTGTATATAAAATAATGGTTATTGTCACTGATGAATAGAATTACTATAAAAATATCTTTATAACATTCTTGAGAAAAAAATCCTTTTCATTTTGAAAAAAAAAATTGAAAATCATTTTTTTGAAAATCACATTTCAAAACATTTTCTCTAAAAATATCTTTATAAACATGAAAATGAATATTTCAATAAATTATGGTCATATTGGTGGGTAATTTTAAACATACTGTAAAGAACATTCCTTTTGCATGGTAAAAAGGTTAGAAAAGTGCCTTGTTCAGAAAACGATAAGAATATACCTTTGAAAAAAAAGAAAAAAATTGGGTAAAAGTTTCTTTTAATAAATCATTTTGAAAATGTTAAAAAACATTTTTGAAAACATGGTTTTGTAGAAAAACATATTTCTAACTGAAGAGTGAAATGAATTCATATTTTATTAAAACATTTTCTCAATAATTTTAAGTATAAAATATTGAGAAAATGGAACTATCATTTGAAAAATACCATGAATAAACATAATATAATAAAATTAAATGTTTTATTAAACAATTATCAAATAATTTCCTTTAATTTAAATTTAAGAATAAATAGTCTTGATTAGAATTAGATTGTGAAACGAACCCTTATAGTGATCATAACGTTAAAGTGAGAATTAATCAATGAATTGATTATGTTTATCAACTATAAATACATGTAAAATAGGTGTAAATAAAAATATATATATTCAAAATTTATTATACACATAATAATAGAATATCAATGATAATAAAGAAGTAATATAAACAAATGGAAATAAATTGAGTTAAGGAATTTCTTTACCACTTGGTAAATTTAAATTCAAATACCCTTAGATGAAATAATTCAAATTGAAACTTAATATATCATTATTAATGAATTATTAATAAAATTTCATGTCAAAATGGTATTATATATACTATATAAATGAAATTGTGTTCATAATATTATAATTTGCCTCAATGAAATAAAATTGAGACGAAAACCCTTACCTTGTGCTTCCTTTTGGTTGAACATGTGTTAACCTAGTGTATAGTGGTTTTAAATAATATATTAACTTATTATAGAACCATATTAACATTTATGATATCATATATTATCCTTTAATTACACTTTATTACCTGTGTTTTAATAATATATCATTATTTTCATTGTTTCTAGTGTCAATTTCCTTGTTTTCTCATGTGTGTTTTGTTATGAAAGTTTGGGTTATTGCATTTATTATATAGTTATATCATTTATAGAATAATAATAATAAAATAATTAGCATATCTTTACATCAATTTTACTTTTAAAACCAATCATTAATGATGGTTATGAAAAATGAAGTGTGTTATGATCATGGAGATGGTAGGCTATACATACGCATGAGTAACACTTCCATTTTTCACCAATAATTATGGAAAGGAGATAAGTAATATATTAGCTTTAAATAATGATAATTATATAATATATACCATATTATATACTTATATATGTAATCCTTGTGGTTTGGGGATGAAAAGAGAGTCTCATCGCTTCATGAAGGTGGTAGTCCACACGTACAAAAATGATGGTATCATCTTTACATGAGTGAAAAGGAAAGAAATAAAATGATATATATTATATTTATATACTGTTAAATATATCATTAATTTCATAATTATTTCATTTATATCACATATAATCATTAAATTTATCTTTATTACCTTCCAGGTGAAGCATTGGTGAAAGACGAATCGCATCGCTTCGTGAGGCAGTAGTCTGTCGTATACATGGGTGACGTTATCGTGTCTCCTACTTAGTGGAAGGTAAAAATATATATGTAATATAGTGACTAAATAGGTATTTATATATTATAATTGTCATATATTTACTTTATATCCATCATCATACCCAACCTTGATATGTGGAAATGTAAAAATGAACGGCATCGGTTCGTGAGGCGGTAGTTTTCCGTGTACACAAATGATGATTTTGTAACCCATTTGATGGAATTTGAGAATTTTTTAGGTCATTTAATTATTATAAAATCATACCAGTATATTGAAGATACTCAATTAATTATATTATTATGTTTTAATTAAAATTTAAGGAATTGGAGAAAGAAGTAAAATAAATATGTCCATTGAAGAACATTTCCTCTTCTTCAAGTATCCTCATTACCTTTGCACTAAATCCTTAAAAGGATAGATTTATTCCAAAAATAAGGATTATAGTATTAGTGTAGGGATTTTTTTAAGATATTTTGGTATTTCTTGGTCAATGAAAAGTGGTTTTAAGGTGTGAAGTAGAGAAGAGATGGGGTGGCCTTTTATAAGTGGGGTGAGTGGAACACTAGTAATTTTTTAAAAGAGTGAAAGCCACCCACATTTGTTCATGTCACCATGCTCCAATAAAGTTCCATTATCAATAATAGGAGTTATAACTTCTAAATATGTCTAAACAATGGGTTTTGGATAATCCTTGGTTAATTCTTACACCTTATATTCTATGTTTAGCCACTTATTAAACTCATTTTTACCTTAATCGCTCTAGTTAATTTTAACTATTTTCAAAAATAATTATGGTCAAAAAATAATTTGGACTTATTATATACCATAAATAATTCTCATTAAAAATATGGAATCCATTTTTAAAAATTAAATTCATATAATTGGAAAATTTTAATTTAAAATTAATCTCGTAGACATGACAAGAAAGCGGGGTTTTAAAGTAAAAATGTTCAAATGTTTACTGTGTTTTTATATAAAAATTCAATATTGAAAATTATTACAATGAAAAAAATTATATTAATATATGTATAATTTAATTGTTTTTCACTTTAAAACCAGTTAAAAATATAATTTATCATTTTAAATTATTTAGATGAAAAGGTAGTTTTCAATTAAAATCTAGTATGTTTCATTGGAACATAGGACTCAGCCAAGTTGGTGAGGTATCCTTAAGTGCATCCATGAGACCCGGGTTCAAAACCAGGTAGAGGCATATTTTTTGGGGCACTGTAGAAATATTGTAGTAGGCACTGTAGCAAAACTGTACACTATGCATTATTGTAGCAGGACTGTACATTGTACAGGTATTGTAGCAGACTGTACACTATGTGGGTACTGTAGTAGGTACTGTTTGATACTGTAGCATCTGGAACTATTCACCTTGGGCCATCGGTTTGGGCTTGGAGTCCTTAAGGCTTTCATGCCACCCAGGCCTTTGGGTCAATAGAGCTTTCGGGCCACCTTTAAGGCCTTTGGGCCACCTCCAGGCCTTCGAGCCACATGCAGTTGCCCCAGACAGACTCTACAAAAAAAGAGCATCCCCAACAGAGGATTCAGTGTAGCTACACTCACCATAGTAAAGACAAATGAATTTTAAGAATGAGAGGGTATGGATATTCCATCGGGACCTTCTTGTGCTTGCACGGGAAGCCTAGCCAGATGGTCATGCGAAGGAGGAGAGCTATTATCATGATGCAAATACTGGGGAGGGGCAGCTCCTTGTAGATAGTCTTGTTGAATTCCCTAAGACCTTCGGGTCATGTATTCTCCTTATCCTACGGGCCTTGTAAGGTTTCCCCCTCATCCCTTGAAAGGGGGGTTATCAAAAAATCAATTAAAAAGAAGGCCTTCAGGCCATTCAGGCTAGTATGTTTCACTGTGGATCAAGAAATAAAAAAATTAGAAAAATACCAAAAAATTGCCTTAATGTAATTATGGTATTTCAATTTAAAAAATGAATTTTATATTTTCAAATAATTTTTCTAAGTGTTTGAATTAATTTTAAATTATGTGCGCCAAGCATGACTAAACCATATTTTAGGAAAATATAGTTTCTCTGAAAACATTTCTTTTACTTTTAAATGATACTTATTATTATTTATAATTAATTATATAACCAATAAATATGTTTAAAATATATATTTTCATAATTTATTTAATCTTATTTATACTCTTCATTTCAATGGCTATGAGATAACTATCATGTAACATGGTCTTGCATGTAATGCAAGATATTGAATACACTTGTTGTTGCGTGTAATGTAGGATAAAATTAGTGTTGTTTGAATTGAAATCTATATAATGTATTTAATTTATTTAAAATAGTAAATATATCATTAAGTATTATAATTTTATATTCATTTCCTAACTTGGTGTTGCTTTTCATATGTGCTATCAAATATGGTGTTCATATTTTAAAATTTCAAGGTGTTACATCCTTCACTTTTACATTGCCATAAAAAATAAATTAATTTTTTTTTCATGTTTCCATGGATTTTTTGAGATCAAACACCTTTTTTTAAACATTATCTTAAATAGATGTAAGAATAACATTTCAAGCCTTATCTTCATTTTTCAAATTCCTCTTATCAGTAAAATTCATTAGTGTATCATTTTCTTTATGTGTAAATCCAATGGTTTCTGCATCAAATACTTCTAGGAAAATTGAAATAAGATAAGTTATCATCTTATTCTTATATTCATGATATTTTTTACAATTTAATATATGAACTTCTCTACTATGAACTGAATTTAAATTCTCCATACTTCAATAAACTAATATAAAGAGCCAGTCTGGCTCTAATACCAATTGAAGTGTTTAGGTATGTGGCACCACTAAGAAGTGGTGGTGAATCAGTGGTGATGTTTTTATAATTTCCTTCACTTGGAAATAAACCTATATAACTTGTTATAGTTTCAATTCTCTAAGTTGTGTAACTTAGCCTCACCTTTATTTAAAGATATGAAAAATAATTTCAAGGCACGTGGTTTTCACAAGGTTGATCCCAATGTGGTTACCTACTCTTTGTTGTATTAGGAATCACCTTGTACCCATATTCACCACTAATCTTCATCAAAGATAAAAAAAATTGGAAGGGAAGGAATCACCCTTAACCCAAATAATAGTGAAAAGGAATCAACCTTGACCCAATAATATTAGTTATCACTAGTTAAAATGTTTTATTTTAATTATATTATAAAGATATCTTAAACCACCGGCTTCTTTAGAAATAATTATGATCTTCGTCTAATACTGTGATGAAAATGAAATAATATCTTTCTGAAAAACTCAATCTTCTAAAACATTACAAGTGGAACTTCTTCTTTTGAAACTTTGTGCTTTTGAAACCTCCATTATTAAATTATTCTTCTCAATAGCACTGAATTCTCAATATAGTTAACCCTTTAAAAATAGCTCGGTACCCTTTATATATTTAAACTTCCTCCAAAAAAACAAGTAAGAATCATGGAATCCAAATTTTAATTTCATATATAACTAATTCTTTAGTTGAATGCCATAAAATTCTATGAATAAATTAGAGTTAAAAAAATTCATAAGAAATTACTCAAATATAATCTTCTTAAAATTAGAGCAAGAATTACGAACTTTCTATCATGAATGTTGAAAATTGAATGAAAACCTTAGAAACATTATAATTAATGTGACTTTAAAAAAATTATGTGAAGTCCTTCTAGACATTTCTTCTTCAAATCATCTATTTTATTCTTCTAGAATCACCTTCTAGAAACTTTTTATAGAACCTTTATTCTTAAAATCATACCTTCTAGATCATATTATTGAAAATACCTTTCATATTTTCAATTTTCAACCAATCACACAAAACACCTTTTGAATCTTCTTCTAGAAACACCTTCTAGATATTTTCCTAAGAAAATAAATTTTCTTCTTCTAGATAACTTTATATTCTTCTTATAAAATATCATTTAGGTGTTTCATCCTTAACACACACGAAAGTTATTCCATATTTCTATACATTGACCTCATATATGATTCTTATGAAACTGTATTAGATGATTTCACATATAATCCATCCATAAACTCACATTTTTCTCAAAAAAACTTCTTCTGTAAACTTAAATTTAAAATTCATATATTATAAAAACTTATTCACATCTTGAATAAGTTTTTGATCTTCTATAAAAGTGATGTTTTTCCCAGGAATGATCAAAATAATAATCATCTAAATTTGTTTCCATACCTTGCATAAATTACCTTTTAAAATTATCCTTTCAAAAAAATTCATGGTTTTCCTTCTAAAAATGTACTTTTAGGAATGACACCCTCAAAACATTATATATATCACAATCTCAAAAACATATTTTCATGTTGATAGTAAATCCATCGCTAAAAAAATATGGTTTCTTAAATTTTCAAAAAGTTAATCTTCTAATATCTATTTTTCAACAAACAATTCAAAACTATTTATAATATTCAAAAATTGTTGATGAATTTGAGTTTCACTTTCTCTATGTAGAAATTCAAAGGCTTGATAATCAACTCTTAGCATAGTTATGCGATTTTCCAAAACATTAAAATTTCCTAAATGTTTAATTTCTACAATTTTATAAATTTCTTTTTTCATTTCCCATGATGATATCTAACTATAGATGTTGCTGGTCATAGAACATAATTAATTGTTATGAACTTTTATGGACTACTTTATATTCAAGATTCTCATCATGAAAGAGTTAAACAATCTATTTCTTTTAAATTTTAGAGTTTCCTTTTATCATGATAAATTTAAAAACTGATGTATTAATTATATAGGATTTCATATGATCCCACCAGTAATAAAAATAAACTCTTTCATAAATGAGTGGTTTGGGTGGATTTAATTTTTTTAGTTTTCCAACCAGTACCCCCATCATAAAATATCATTCTTATACCAACAATGTTAGTGTAAGGAAATTGATTTGAGAATTTGATATATTAACGGAAATACTAGATTAATAAAAAATTTCTATTGAATCTCAAAATCTTAGGAGATACTAACTCTGAAACCAAATTTTTTTCTGATGTATGATGAAAAAAAAAATACAATAGGGAGTGAATTGGATTTTTAAAATAGAAATCTAATTTTCATCCTCATTATGTATTATATTGATAAGTTTTTTTTAATTACTTTTAAATTAAAAAATCATAGTAACAAAATTATAAATTTCATGAAATATAGTTAACATAGTGGAAATAAAGTGACTAGTAATTTAACTATTACTAATAAAAGAGTTAACATGGTAGATATTTAAAAATAAAATTAGAAAAACAAATACTTCTTTAAAAGAATGTTATTAAAACCTCACTTTTAACCAAAGTGAAAAGTGGGTCTATTTACTGAATATAAGGTATCCATGAATGTGAGTGGTTAGTTTCAAAATGGGGGATGAGCCTTTAAGGGGCTTCACCTCCTAGGTTTTCCCCCTATCGTTGTCTCTCTTCCTTCTAGGGACGGTGGCGGCTCCTCCATCAGTTCCATCGCGGGATATTTCAAGGCATCTAACCTTTGCTCGTGGAGGTGTCTCCTTGGGGGATTGGTCCTCGGTGAATCTCATTGCTTGCCTTATCTCACCCTAGCCATCAAACTGGCTAGTGTTTCTCCTGGTGGCACCGCAGTGTCTAGGTCAGGTTTCACGTTTCTGCAGATAGAGGGGCGATGCCTCATTTCAGGGTTGACTATGGGTGTGGTGTGGGGTTTGTTGTGGTCACTGTTTTTAGATTTGAAGGCGGCGACGGGATTTCAACATGCGGTGAGGTTTCTTCGGGTATGATCTGGTGATTCGGAGGTCTTCACGATACAGGGTTTTTTTCTGGAGATGCATTTCTAGAAGTTCGGATGATGTTTTATGCGGTGCCATCTTATTCGATGTTCCTAAAACCCTCCTTGAAGGTTTCTTCCTCCTCCCACAGTTGGCACAATTGGACTTCAGCGTTGCTATTTCTGGGTTAGATCAGTTCGGTTCTCTTCGTCGGCGACATGTCTTCCATGGCTGTGTGGTTGGAGGAGATCCTATGGATGGCGGCGGGGTTCTACCGAAGGTAGTTGTCTGGGTTTCTGTCACATTGCAGGAACTCACGTAGGGTTATTGGTGTTTTTGTTATTTTTTATGTTGGCTCTCATTTTGGACATTTTGATGCAGGCAGTGGGATTTTGGTTGCTGGTCATGGCGTCGTTTCCAGCTTGTTGTCGATGCATTTTCTTTGCTCTTACACTAGGACCTCAATGCTCTTCTCCCAGTCGGATTTGAGTGGTGGTTTCCATGATGTTTTGGGATGTGTAGTTTGTGTGGTTGATGAAATTCTAGGAGGCATTGTTCATGACAGTTTCATCACTGCTTTTGGTGCTGGTTCGTTGGTGTTGATGGATTCTGGTGACTATGCTAAGGGTTTGATTGTCTAGTGTACGACGGTCGCTGCTTAAGGCGTGTCTGGCAGTTTTCTATTTGGTTTGAATTTTGGTTCTGGATTCGACCACATGGTTCAGGCCCAGAGGAGGATTTGGAGGTGGAAGTTCATCTTTGCAAAGATTTTTTGATTGGGATGTTTGAGAGGGTATGGCATCAGCCATTGGATCAGGCCTGTGCTTTGACACAGGACACTTGCTTGCCGACTAGCCTTGCAACGGTGAAAAGCTTCATCACGATCAAATGCTGGGGAGGGGTGGCTCCATGTTGTTAGTCTTGTTTTTCAATCTAGACCTTCGGGTCATGATTTTTCTTAGTCATGATGTCTGTTTGGGTTTTCCCCTTCTTCCCTTAAAAGGGGGTTTTTATTATAATAAACATTTGACGGCCTTCAGGCCATTGGAGGAGGTATCCATGAATTTGAACTTGTCATAAGGTATCCATAATTTTATACCTATCAAAAATTATATATTCATATACTAAGAAACCATCATCTAAACCTACCAATGGAAACTCACTTACGGTCAATTGAATCGCTTGATCTCTTTCTTCTTAGCCCTAAAATCCCTCAATCTAGATGATTGAAAATTCATCTTTTTTATAATATCCATAATCCCTCGATCATGTATGATTATAATAAGGAAAAATAAAATAGAAATTTATAAGATATTTACAATGAAAACCTTAAAATAGTTTCTATAAATATAAATACTCAAAATAAAATGATTACATTGATCGGAAGCACAATTGGAAACATGAAATTGAAAAGCTCCAAAATGATAAACAACTTTCAAAATTATCAATCCTTATTTTCATTCATCATATTCTTCACTTAAGGTGTGGACCGATTTATAGGAATTATTGTAACAAACTCCAATAGTCATGTTCTGAAAAACGTAGAATCAATTATAACTACACCAGTAGAAACTTCTTCATCTACTGAAGAACACAGTATATTGATTCTTTTACTAATAAATCAGCTCCAATACAGTGATTCTAAATTTTTATGTATGTAATATGGAATGAAACATAAAATCACCATATTTTTTAAAATAAATTTTAGTTCTTCAATATTTTAGTTACCAAAAGTTCAGTATTCATAAGCATAAAAACTTAGGCAAAAACTAAAGTTAGATCATTTACATATAAAGTTTATTATGATTTCTAAAATTAATAAAGGAAATTATTCATTGACTCAATAATAACTAGAATGAGAATATTTATATTTTGAAATATTTCTTATGTTAGCCTTGAGGTGGATATTATCAATGGCGGTTGGGTATGCAGTTGATAATGCCAAATGAAGATGGTATTTTTCTCTTGTATGATGTGTATGACATTTGATCTCTCTATTGAGTTAAAATAAAAGAGTGTAAATATATTTTATTCACTAAAATAGGATGAATCATATTTTATGATTCATATATATTGTAACTAATTAAATGAATATGATGTATATCATAGGCAGAAATATGGTGAAAGATTATATTTTTTGAAGGGAAATAAATACCTTTATCATAGCATATGATAGATCCATGATATATGATATAGGATATTTATTTTTAGGAAATTGTTAAAATATTTTTTATCTTCAGTTATGAATCATCATGATGATTCATTTATGGATTTATAAATATTATATGATCATTGAAAAATTCAATGATTATAAAACATCAAACGGACATGGTTATGTGTAACGTATGGAGGCTTCCAAATGTTAGTAATGTTGTTTGACCTCCCTAATTAAATGAATTGAGGTTATATATAGGATAATATCATTATATTTTTAATTTGTGTTAAACCATCAAGAAAATCCATAACTCTTTTCTTTTTTTCATGCATTCATCTTTGAGGAGAGGATGTTATCACACCATATAGAGATCAAGGGGTCCTCTTATAGTGTTCATAGATTCAAGTGTCTAGTGTAATTTTTTTAGAGGAAATATACCAAGTGTGGTTGTTTAGTTATCTTTATAAAATATATTTTATTTGTATGGATCATAATGAACTTGAGGTATACATGATTATTTTATGTTCTTCATAATTCATGTGAATTCTATAATGATACATCCAACATTTAAATGGGTTTATTTCAATTTTAATGAGTATGTGATATTCTAAAAAAACCAATCAATGGTATTGGAGTTGCCTTCATTTTGGTATCAATATTTTTTTATACTTATTTTATGTAGAACATGTATATCAAAAGATGTAGTTTACTATATCTTATGTTGTGATATGACAAAGTTAAATGTTAACTTTGGTATTATCATGTTGTTAAATATGATATATGATATTTTATGGTGTGTTTCAAGTGTTATTATATGTCTTAGGGTAATAAAATAAGATTTGTTATCTATATCATAAGTTATGATAAATTTTATCATAATATGTGATTGATAGAGTGGTGTTTAGAAACAAATTTTCATGTCATAAGGGTAATATAAAGGATATCTATAGTTGTGATATATTTCAAACAATAAACCATGCTATATGATAGCACATATAATAAAATATAAAAAAACAACATTGATAAATCTTATCATATGTAGTGATTTGAATTACAGTATATTATAAGATCTATATCAGTAAATACTGTATAGTATACGAATGTACAATTTTACTATTTTATTTAAAATAATTATAGTTTATAAACTTTTTATAAAAGATAAGTGTTATGAATTCTTCTTAAGGGTTTTTTTAGAGTCTAATAACATTTATCAAATCAAGCTAAAGTGATTAAAAACCCATATCTAAGGATCTCCATGCAAGATAATATTAAAACAACATATAAAAACTGAAATAAAGAACACTCTAAATTTGGTGTACCTTACACATAAGATCATCTGCTACGTCTTCATCTTCATATGTGTTTGATAATGATTTTTGAGTGAAAAAAGTATCCCACCTCCGTGGTGTATCCATAGGCTAAGAAGAATCATAAATTGTTTGTGCTAAATTATATATTCTTCGTGATGTGCTAGAATCTCAGGCATAAAAGAGATAATAGAAAGACAGATTTGGGTTCTAGGGAAGTTCAGCCAAGAAAAATGTAAGCACCACCACTTCCATCACATAGAAGTTCTTTATAGAGGAAATTAAGGATGATCCTTAATTATTATACCATTTATTCATGAGATAAAACAAATAAATAAATACCATTTTTTTCATGCATCATATAAATTTACTCCCTATCATTTCATCTCATGAAATAGTTCATTAATGATAGTATTTGTGGGAGAATCAATAAATGATAAAAACTTATCATTTTTTCACAATATTAAATTGCATGGGAACTCAAATGGTAATTTTCATGAAATATAATATTGCTTATATATATCATCTACGCATAAAAGGATTTAGGGAATATTTCGTCAATCTCCCACTTACACTAAAGCTTAATAGACTTTTTTCTATTTCACCTTATATGGTATCATATAAAATAACATGTGAAATCATATTCAAAACTTCTTTTAGATATTTTCCAAAACACTTTTGGAAATCTATCAACTTCACCTTGTATAAAATCAGATAAAATACCATCTAAATACCCATCCAAAACACTTTTGTAATAACTCTAAAATGGTTTTAGAGAAGCTCTATAAGTCAAACTAAATCCATACTCATTCAAGAAAAAATTGTAACCCCATGGGCCTTTATAGTGTTTACAACAAATATTAATCTCTGGATAAATATATGTAATAAAAATTGGCCTATAGGAAAGTGTCAATGCTACTCAAGCTATAAAGGGTTATTGCATGATCTTCATCAAACATATGTATCTATATACCTATTTACACCAGTATGGATCACATGAAAATGTGTATTCTCATTTTTTTCCCTTTTTCTAACATATCGAGTTACCATGGGACATGGAACATGTCAATCCCATATCATTGACTCATATGTTCTTAATTATCAGAGTATAAACTAATTTGATCGATGAATATATTGTATTTAATTCATCCTTATTGATAAGAACATCACATGTCCCTTATTTAGATAGAAATATAATATCAAGGTTTGGTCACACACTCCCATCATCTATCTGAATCAAGGGCTCTGATGTCATATGAGAGGACAAATCCCATCTCAGTTAAGCTCTAACAAATGACATGATCAGCAACATACCCAACCACCCTCATATTAGATAAGTAAATATATAGACTTTTGTATGTAGGGTATCATAGTATAAAGGTTCTCAAGTTAGGTATCTATCCAACCTTAGGTAGTGGGTACTCAAATATGATTCATGCACCCCTGGTATACCAAATATATCTATTTGAAACTCCATGTGGTATACTTAGTGGGTCATCTAGTGCAAAAAAATGATCATGTTCTTTGTCTTGTGCCTCATGATCATATCATGTATCTCTATATAAGAACATATACTCACATTAACCTTAATATTTCATCGTGACCTATAATACTCTATGACGAACATCGATTAAGTATAAACTCAAATTCATACTTTGAGAGGTCAATTATCATTATACTTCACAATATATATAAACAAACATTTTCATAGGAAACATGACAGAATGATAAAATGGAGGTTTCCTTTAATATGATACATTTTAATATTATTAAACTCTTTAAGAATACTTAACAAACCCAACATAATCATCAGTATAACATATCATCTATGATAAAATTTCAGATCATCCTTATGTTTGCTACTCTTTTTTGATTTTTTTAACACATTATATCACATGTAATCCCTATCACATATCTTTGTGGCCATTTTATAAAACACTTTCACTAACTATTTATTGAGAAATATCTATAAAGGAACCCAGTTTGAATAATAGTGAGGTTTAGGAATCATATTCCTAGCTATTCAAATTTTTGAAAATATTCAAACTTATTAACTTCACAACATCAAATGTTACGATGTCAAATTTTTTTGCCTACTTATAACACTTTCTAAGTTTGTCATAATCATATTTTAAACCCTATTATATCAAAATTTTCCCTTGAAATAATGTAACTACTTACATTATTTTTTACAAATACATCCTAACTCTCTTAGGATATTAAGTAAAATTTACTTAGAATTAGATTGGTGTAATTATTTATTTATTAACATTGAACTTATTTAAGTCCAAACATACACCCACTTTCATCTTAAATATTGTATTCTTTTCAGAATATCTTGATAAGATACACAAACCCTTTGGAACTGTAAAATAATATTAATTTTCCTTCAGTGTGAATATTAAAAAAAATAAATTGTTATTTCCATATCATATATGGTATTCAATGTGTTTAGAACCTTTCCTTTTTGAAAAGAATATTTTATTAAAATATAACATCGATGGGTGTTGGGAACACATTCCAAAATATTTTAACAAATACATTGATAAACATTTTATCCTAGATAAAACACTTTTATCCATATCTTCTTCTAAAAACATGATATAGAAATTAATGAATCATAAACTATGTATATAAAATTAATAATCTCATAATTTTTCATAAAAACTCTTTTTAATTAAACAAATTCTCTTATTACATAAGGGAAATTAGATGAAGATGCACATTTTTTACTCTGATTCATTTGATCTTGATAAAATTATTTACATTCAAATCCTTGATATGGTAACTATTTACTATATCTCGTGAATATGAATTAAAATCTCAATTAATTATTCATTTGATTTTGAACTCCTATATATTTACAACACTTTATAAAATATACATTCAGTATTATATACCTTTCAAAATGGAAGAATTAATTTCTACAACATCCATACCAGACATAGAAATTCCACTGAGTTTCAAAAACTCCTTTCAGTATTCCAGATAATCCCATAATATGGAATTATTATTCCTCATTCCTAACAACCCTAGGTTTCAATGACCTTTAATAGCTTCTTGAAGAAACATTATTGAACATTTACCCACTTTTATTTCCTATAAAGTACCTAAATATATACATCATAAGCCTAGTTCAACGATTCTCAACACATTGAAAATGTCAGGTAAACTTTCCATGAATTCAATAATATTTTCAGAAAATTTCTATATAAGAAAATCGGATAACTTCTCTTACCATAACAAGATATTTTTTTCATATAATGCCTTTGAAACATTGAATGAGTTATTATATGATTCCATAAGCATCTAGATTCACTTGTCCAATAATTTCAACACTTTATTACTGAGGATAGAATTATTTTGAGACTTATAATTTTCCTTAAGAACGCTTCTTAAATTACAAATATTTCTTAAAAACTTTTATAAATATATGGTTCTTCAAAGTAGCTTAAATTAAAATTCTCCATATCAAGGGTGGATCACAAATTTTATCGTGATAATGGTGATGATGATATTCTCTATAACATATAATGTCATCAGATGAGTATAATGTACTATTAACCATTTAATAATAACTTTTATTAAATGGGACCCCACTAAAATGAAGAACCCTTTTAAAAATAACCATATACATTAGTGAGAAAAGATCTATATTTCACTAAGTAATGATTCCTCTTGAGAATATGTCTAATTTATTAATTATTTTGTTAAGGAATCGTCCCAATCATATCATATATGATTCTTGGATAACTGAGTATACAACCCTTTTTCTAATCCATCATTTGGATAAACTCAACTTTATTCCTCTAGTATCCTTCCCCAGGGTTTCCCAACAAATTGAAATCCCAAACAATCACTAAAAACATACTAAAAAATGAAATCCAAGGGCACACTATAAGGGAAAAACCTACCCATGGATGATCTAGTGTTATCTATAACTTTCTTTACTTACACAAGATAATTCAGTGGCACTATTCTAAGAAATAACCTACCAAGTTGAATGTTCTGGGTCTTGACAAGTTCCAATTTGGAAGGAATCTCACATTTAGTATTTGAAAAATATTTTAATCTTACCATCTTATCTCATATTATAATTTTTTAGGAATTCATTCTTATAATAATTTATTTTGGAATCCTATTCCCACCAATAAATAAATATGTTCAAACCATATTGATGTGTAACCCTTCACACAACCCATAAGTTTGTGTTACTTGCCCAAAAATAGAAGCCAAACATATTCATACATATTTAGATTCATCATATGATTAAGATACATGAACAATCTGCTATTTATACTAAATTTGGATATCTTCTATACACGTTTCATAACCTCTTTACTCAACATCACTCTAAAGCGATCCTCCCCCATATGTTTATCATTTCGCACCTTCTCCCGCCCTCAAATACCATTTCCTCTATCTAGGTTTCCCGCTGCAAATCCACCACCTACCCGACTGCCCTCTCCCACTCCTCACCCCAACTCCCCTCTACTTCTCCTCTCCTCTCCCTAATTTTCTTCTCCAATTGTGCCTCCACATATGGCTCTACCTTCGCATACACCTATTCCTCTATAGATTTCCCTATTTATCTCACTTTCTTCTCCTTCATCTATAGACTATGGTTTCTGTTATTCCACTCACTAAACTATGACTCTGCTCCCCACCTCCACCCTCCCTCTCCAACTCCCTCCCATGTGAACTCCCTCCCTGACTCCTCTCTTCTGCTCCCCTACTCGGCTACCCTCTACAGGTCAGCCTCCACCCCCACCCCCTCCCCCACCCCTACATATACCTATGGAATCTTCCATCTATGTTAATCCATGTATTCTCCATGGTGTCCCATGTATCTGGATTCATCTTTTCAAATTTTCATAGATTAGTTTTATTTTTCACCCCCTCCTTTCATTTTCAGTACTGTGAGCCATATTTTACAGTCATAGCATAGATGGATTCCCTCTATCACCCTTCTATTTTAGTTATCTGGTAGGTTTTCTTGATTTCATAATTTTAAAATCCAACTGTGGTTTTCATAGTCTAGGGTATGTTTTTCCTGATTCCTTTCCTCCTTACTTCTCTAATTTTCATTTATTAAGGTTTTTTTGTTTTGTATTATTATTTGGTTGGAATCATGTCATTATTAAATGTGCTTTTGATCTTTTATTTCATTATCAAATTGATCAGAGACTATGATTTATCTATGATGGAGGTTAAGAAATTAAAAAAACCACATTCTTAGTGACACTTAATGCATTTCTCATTTCAAGGTTGGATTATACATTATTTAAAATTACAGGCTCATGCCTATTTCTTAAAATCAATATTTTTAATTTTGTTATCAATTATCCAATTGTATTTTTATCATGTTGTTAATTTTATTTCTAATTTTATGTCAACCATCAATGAAAAAAGTATTGGAAATGGTTTAGTGATGTGACTTATAAGAGGGTTGGTCAAGGGGGACAGCAGAAAAGGTGTGTAGTCCATTAATTTTTAAATTTTAAAATCATATTCATTTTAATTTATTCTATCACAATAAATAAAATTATCAAAATTATCTTAGACTCATTTAATGTTTCCTTTTTTCCAATACCTTTTCAATTTATTTCATTTATGAAATCTATAATTTATAGCTATATTTCTTCAAATTATTTAATTATATACATTATTTTTCATTACTTTTTTTATATACTTACCCTATATTTTGTTCAATGTACCTTTTCTTTTTTATAAACTAGACTATTTTGTTTCCTATATTATTATTATGTTTCTTATTTTATTAAAAAAATTGAATATCCCAATGCTTTCAATAAAATTTGAAGATTCATTTTTTATCAACTCTTTATTAACTTGAAAGAGGTGCTAACAAAGATTCGGGATAGAAACATGTAAAGGTGGATATTTTTTTCCTCTAATATTTTTTAGTTCGTCACTTTTATCTCTAAATTTTAAGCTTTAATTCCTTATTTTTATCACTATTTTTATTAGCATTGTATTTTAGTTGTATTTTTTATGATTTTTCTTATGACTATTTTGTTTCCTATATTATTTTTTACTTTAATATTCTATTAAACACAAATGTGAATAGACCGCTGCTTTTAATAAAAATTTTAGATTCATTGTTTATAACTCTTTATTAACTAGAAAGAGATTCTAGTAAAGAGTTGGAATGGAAACATGTACAGAGGGATTTTTTTTGCCCTCTAATATTTTTTAGTTCAACTCTTTTATATCTAAATTTTATGTTTCGATTCATTAGTTTTACCATTGATTTTATTAGCATTGTAGTTTAATTGTGTTTTTTATGATTTTTTCTTGTGACTAAGGAGAATAGAAATTTTTACAAATTTCATCGTTTTACCAAAGTCACTATGATAATCTACAGGAGAAATGCATTAGTATGCACCCACAATTATGAAATATGTGCCTACTTTCCCAAATATTAAAGGTAAGGTTGTTTCTTTTGTATGAAAAGTTATTTTTGAAAATGTATTTAGTAAATAATGGGGGTTTTTTAGTGAATTATCAAATTTATATGACTTTAATACACCTTCCTTTTATCCTTATCCCATAGTATCATCAGAACAGTGGATTTTATGACTATGTTGTAGCACTATCATTGAGTTTGTTAAATCAACCATGAATATTTTAGCCACTCAGTTATATATGACTTTAATAGACCTGTGGTGTCATGCTTGGTGTTACTCTTTATTAAATTTTTAGTTCGTACAAAATCACATTTTCCCTTGTGCATTTTTTATTTAAACTTTTCACTAAAGTGTTCTATTTACAATCAAGAGATTTTAGATATGCTTCCACGCACTTCATGAAAATATTTGAAGTTAATTGAGCTAGTGATACTTTTATATAACTTTTTGACTTGAATTTTAAATTTTCATTCAATTGGGCCTGAAATTTTGATAATTGCTTATAGATTTCTTATATACAATTGTTTCCAAATTTTTTATATGTAAGTGTTTTTATATTTTTCATACATATCTATTTCTGGATTCCTCATACAATTGTTTCCCAATTACTCAGACATATGGTTTTTAGAGATTTATTATGCATAACTATTTCCAGAATGCTTATGCATAAGTGTTTCTAGATTTATTATGATCACCAATACTAAATAATATGAATAGTTTCATATCTGGTATTAGTATGTACGGAATGAATCCATGTATGATATGAGTTTTTCTTACTTAATATGGTCAATCTAATCTTTAAAAACCCTAAGTCTCAATATAATAGGAGACGAGTTTAGATTATATTTTATTTTTATGTTTTCATAGTGTATCATGTGTTTAGGTGTTTGTAATTTATTATTCTGTTCAAGGGAGATTTTATTTTTTAGTAACTATATAACTTGTGGGTATTGTGGTGTTTACAATGAAATACTACTGATAATTCTGCTTCTTCTCATATAAAATCTTGGGTGGAGGAATGTGTTTAATGAGAACCAACTATCTAGATACATCTCCATCCCCAATTAATTCTTCAAATGGTTATACATACAATCTCAATGTATTTATTAGAGGTAGTAGTTTGGTGCACCTACATTCATATGGGATTGAAAATTACATAATTGATTGTTGATTTATTATACAAAACATTACATAGATTTTTTATATGTAAGTGTTTCTAGATTAGTCATACATAGTTATTTATTAATTTCTTATAAAAGTGTTTCCCAATTGCTTATACATAGTTTTTTATAGAGCTCTTATGCATAACTATTTCCATATTACTTATGCATAAGTGTTTCAAAATTTCTTATGATCACCGAAGTAGGTTGATAGGGGTAGTTTCATATTCTTCATTAGTATGTATTGAATGAATCCCTATAGAATATGAGTTTTTATAACTTAATATGGTCATGATAATCTTCAAAAACTATGAGGCTCAATATGGTAGGATACGAGATTCGATTATGTTTTTATTTTAATGTTTTTATAGTGAATCATGTGTTTAGGTGCTTTTAATTTATCATTCTATTCAAGGGATAATTTATGTTATAGTAACAATGGAACTTGTGGGCATTGTGGGGATGCCAAAATCATAAGAAAAACTGTTGGTCATATTTTCTATAGGTAATTTAGGAAATTGTAACATCATTAATTAGGATTTGAGGTTTGGTTTATTTTATTATAGGTCAAGTGTTAGACTATTGGAATTTTATAAAGTTTTGATGCATTTATCATCAAATCTGCCTATTATTGACATAATGCATTGTGCACATCTTCCATTTTGATGCCTCATGGTAGGTAAAACATTCCACCATTTCTCCTTTCATATGAAACTTCTTATAAACTCCTATATATAAATTTTTTCATTTTTTAGATTCTTCTTAGAATGGATTATTGATACTGGTACAATTGTACATCTGTTTATATCATGTCAATATATTTGTTTTTTAACTTTTCTTGGTAATGAAATATCTCTTATGTGTCATTAGAAATTTTCGATTTTTAGATTTCAATATGCATTAATATTTATTCTTATTTTTAAAATTTTTTGTTTTTGCAGAAAAATGTGTAGGAATATTTTTAAGTTCAATATTTAGTATAAGGTGACAACATCATTGAAGGAGGATTTGTTACATTAACTTTAGATATTTCATCTACTCAAGTATGTATATGTTATCTTGACTGACTGTTATTTTCATGAAATTATTATTACTAAAAAATAAATTCATTTTTTCAAGCAATTTCCATATTTGATATGTTTAAAACATAAATTTATTTTCATCTTTTCAATAGGCTATTCATAACATTCTGATTTTTGATTCTTTGATTTCATTTATCTCCAATATTTTCTACTTATTCTTTTAACTACATTATCTATGTAGAAAAACCTATCATGGGATTTTGATAATGATTACGGGGTGAAACATAATCTTCTAATGTCTTGAGAGACCATGACTACAACAAGCACTATAATGGAACTATAAACCAGAACAAAGGAAAAATTAAATAAGAGGACTAAAAAATATGACTGACTTTTCTGATGAAAACTAAAGATAATACTACATTTTGATTGTTTCTTTTATTTTCTATTTTTTATGAATTTTAATTTAATGTGTGAACTACATTACACATTATAGTTTATTTTCATCTTCTCAATAGGATATTCATAACATTTTTATTTCTTATTCTTTGATTTCATTTGTCACCGATATTTGCTACTAATTATTTTAACTACATTTTCTATATAGAAAAATATGTCGTATGATTTTGATAGTGAAGATGGGGTGAAACATAATATTCTAATGTCTTAGGACATCGTGACTATAATAATACCATCCATGGAATTACACACCCAAATAGAGGAAAACATAAACAAGAGGACTGAAAAATATGACTAAATTTTTTAATTACAAACTCGTGGTAATACTGCATTTTGATTATTTCTTTTATTTTCAATTTTTTTGTAATTTTTTTTTAATTTGTCAACTATATTACACATTCAAGTTTAACTATCCAATATATGAACATTTTCTTTCCAACATAATTTTATTTTGACATTTTGTATTACTTCTCTACTACACACATTCTGGTTTAACTAGTAATTTTCAATTGTTTTTATGTATATTCAACATAAAAATCTTCTGGACTTTCTAAGTTTAGATAGATGAATCACTTTTTAGATCATGTATACACCAATTCACTGCTTGAAAACTAGCTATCCATCTGTATTTATTTTACAGATTACAAAAAATATACACATATTATTGTTTCCTACATCACTGTTTAGAAATTGATCATGAATAAGATGATTATATCATATGATTTCACTTCTCATCTTCCTTTATTCTAAATTATCATCCATTTATATCTTGATGTACTCATATATTCCCTAAAATTCTTCCCTATTCATTTAAATATAATCCAATTAGCATCATACTTCACGATTATAGTTATAACTATCGGTGACTATTTCATTTTTTAGATATACCAACTTTTCCATGAATTGAAATACATTTATGGTTTTTGACTAAATTCTAATTCCTTAAAAACATTATCAAATTAAAACTTCTTAGAGCATCACTATATGCCTTGAAATCATAATTTACCATTCACTAAACATCTTCCAACATATAGGAAGATTTACCATTGCAATTTCACTTAAATTTTTTTAAAATCTTTACAGGTACTTCTTTTGTGAAAACATTGTCTATTCAAACAAACAAAATCTAATGTTAAGAAATACATTGCATAAAAAACACTTCCTTATGTTAAACACAACCACTTTTCAATAAGTGGTATAATTAATTCCTAAACTGATAACTATTATAATCACTTTTCATGAAGTTCTGTCATACGCATCTTTATGTTAACAAACACATATTGATGTTAACATACACTTTTTAACAAACACAGCATTCTGTCAAGTATGACCTTATGTTAAAAACCCCAATTTTATCTTCATTTTTTTGGTTTCTAATTATTTCTTTTATGTTAACAATAAAAGTTTGGATTCCGAAATTTCAGTATGCATTAATATATATTCTTATTTTCAAGCATTATTGTATGTGCTGAAAAAACTGTTGCACGATTTTGAAGATGAATATTCAGTATAACATAAATTCATTATTGGTTAACATTATATAACTTCAAGTAACTATCAATGATTTATAACATTATATAAATATAAACCTGAATATTTTTTCTGGAAAATTAGAGAAACTTTTTGTCATTATCTTTTGCAACTTCTCATTTTATGTGTTTTCGGAATGATTGTTAAAACCATTTTCATCTATTTATTTTATCTATTAAATCTAATTTGGTCATTATTTTGATTATTATATGTTATCAATATGTTCTATGAATGATATGTATTATGTTTTTACTATAATATATTATGTTTTGGAATGTAATCATTTATTATAGAGGTTTATCATTTTCTATTTCATCAGAGGATCATATGGCCTCAACTACAACAAGATTTATCATAAAGATTAGAATTTCAATTATCTATTTCAACGATACTTTCATTCATGTATTTCGATTATCCATTCTAAAAATAAAATTTTCTTATAAATTATCCTAAATGTTTTTTATTATATTTATCCTTAATGTTTTCTACTATTTTTATGATGTCTCAAAATTTTATCCACTTGTATTTAAATATTATAAACCACCAAATTTTTATTTCAATATATTCAATATTAATTTTCATTAATAACATTTAAAATTAGTATTTTTTATTGAAAATAATAATTGATCCATATCACCGTGTGAACGCACAGGTGAATACTAGTTCATGTAAAGGCATAGACTTATATGAAGTTTAAAATATCAATATTTGTAATCCTAGACTAATAGATACCAAACCCTATTCAATAACAGAGAAAAGGAATAATCCTCCAGGTAGGTAGGTATTCTGAACCCAAGTACCTTTACCAAGGGAAACTTTACTCAAGAGATAATTCATTTCATTGTTACTCTAAAACCTAATATGAATAAAATATTTTCAAAAACTAAATTCAAGTTCATAATTTTAGTTATAAATAATTAATTATGAATAGATCATAATTTACATATAAATATTTTATATTTTGTACTTATTTTATAATTTATAACCATTTATAAATTATTACTTATGATTTCTAAATAAACAATTTTATTTCTAGATCATAATTTATTCCATGTTATTTTGTAAAAGGAATTTAAAATATTAACATTTAATATTTGTGAAAAATAAAAATTTCATAAAAATTTATTTAATTAAACATAAACCATTTATAATTAATTAATATATAAACCTTTTATAAATTAAAATATCCCAAAATAACATCAATATTTATTTATAAACCTTTTACAAATCATTAAAACCATTTTATAAGTTAAAATAAATTTTTAGCAACTTTTCTATTTACCCGTATGCAAGAACCCATTCATGCATAAGGGTATCCTCCCTTTACCCTTACATAGAAAATCAATATAATGGTAATCCAATTTTGGATCTCTTGATTAAGGTTATATTTCCATGACCCTTGCATAGCATATGATACATAAGGATACAGAAGTTCTAACCATTACTTAGACACTTCACATAAGCGTAAATATCGATATACCTTCAGGAACCATTGTGTAAGGGAATTAAATTCATGTAGCTAGCTCACATAAGTGTATGGGATTTACATAGTAGGTATTTTTTAAGGTTACATTAGGTATTACCTTTATATTAATTCCTAGTACCATTGTGTAATGGTTCTTTCTTTACACTAACCATTTGTGTAAAGGAAACAAAGAGGTTACCCTTACGAAAACCATCTCCATAAGGGTATCACAGAAGGGTAAGCTATTAATTACCCTTAAATAACCCTTTATAACCTCACACTACCTTTATGAAAACTATTTATGTAATGGTTACATTCCAAACTACCTATGCATGAACGCTTCACGTAAAGGTAATCCATGGGTTTCCAAGGTTGTGTAAGGGTAAAGTGAGGTGAACCTTACGCAGACCACTCTACGTATGGGTAAATTCTTGGTTTCCTTTGCATATCCTATCTGTATAAGGGTATGTTATTGGTTACCTTTATGTATCCCATATATGCTAGGGTGAACCCTTTTATAAAACCAAACTTCCAGAAAATGAAATGTTGCTCTATTTTTCTAGTTTCTTCTTCATTTCATCATAAGTTTCATAAAACTTAAGCATGGAACACTCTAATACCACTGAAGGGTGGAGTGATATCTATTCATAATATAAACACATCAAAAATTATATCTATATAAACCTATCAAAGGTCTTAATTAACCTAACTCTTTGGGAATGAAACTCTTTTCATCACAATGGAGCTCCTGGGTGGATAGCCAGACTTCATTTTTGTGTATGTGTGAGAGTTCCCAAGAATAGTTTAATACTTTGATAGTTCATATTAACACCACTAAAGGGTTTTGTTATAGTCTAATAACATTTATCGGATAAATAAGAAGTGATTAAAAACACTTTTCTTAGGATATCCATGTAAGATAATATGAAAAATGTGTGTAAAAACATAAATTAAGAACATTTTAAATATGGAATACCTTACACCGAAGAGCATATCTACATCTTCATCTATACATGAATTTTATAAATATCAATTATTGGATAAATAATATCACCTTATTTTTGTATCCAATAGCTTGGAATACTACCACATTTCATGTTCAGAATTTTCCATTCTCTATGATGTACTAGCATCTCATTCATAAAGGAGATAAGAGAAAGAGAGATTTGGGTTCCATGGAGGTTCAGTCAAGAAACATTTAGGAACCAATACTATCATCATATGGAATTTATTTATATAGTAAATTAATGATGCTCCTTATTTATCCTCTCATTTATTCATGCAATGAAATTCATGAATAAAAATCATATTTGATTTATGCATTATATGCATTTACTCCCAGTCATTCCATCTCAAGAAATGGTTTATTAATGATAGTCTTTATGGGAGAATCTATAAATGATAACTATTTATCATTTTATGAAAATTTTAAATTTCATGGTCATGAAAATAATAGTTTTAATGCAATATGATATTTCTTATATATATATATATATATATATATATCATATACATATAGAAGTCTTTAGGGAATATTCTCATCTTCTTCGTGAATTATATTTAAACCTAAATTAAAAATGAAATTTTCATATTAATATCTCATGTTTGTAAAATAAATGAACTATTCATTTATTTATTTTATTAAAATACAAGTATATAAGTCTTTTATATGATGTAAAAATAATGTGCATGTTAGCTTATATGAAAAATTGCTTCTTATAAAATTCACATACCATGAATTACATGATAGGTATGACAATATAAAATTAAATTTTCTTCTACCTTGACTTTATTTTGATATAAATTTATGAGCTTGAATTTAAAATTTATTTATAGTTTATAAATATTAGGCATTATAATTATGATATAATTGATGTATATCTTGAGTATTAAGGCATGGTTAGTGGTAATTTGAGTCAGAATACTCACTATCATGGGTTATTATAATTTATTTATAAAATGGGGGTTGGGTTCCTATTTCACCATGCTTAATCTTGTAGGAATTTTTATTTTAAATTACTATAAGACTTTATAAGAAATAGTTTCATGTACCTTATGTATGAGATTAATTTAGATATTTGTAGATGTATTTGTCTTTTATTTTTTTGTTAATAAAAAATTTGTAAGTTGTGTAAATAATAATATAATTTTATGGTTTAAACATATTAATTTTGTGTAAGGAATAAGGATTCTAAAACTAAAACATTAGAAGCATTCATACATGTAGGAATAAAACATGATATAATAAAGATTTCATGAAATGTAATAGAAGTGAATTTAATATAAATAAAATTTATATTAAAATGGTGAGACCATGAAAACTCTTCAAATAATATGTGTGCGGCCTTGATCATTCAAATGGGTAGGTTCTACAAAAAATGGGTTCCCATGGATTCTATTATGTATGGCATGATGGAAATGGATATCCCTAAGAGTTAGGTAACTAAATATTATTGTGAGCATTGGGTTTCAAATAGTCAGGAAATACTAAGAGATAAAGTACCAGAGGTAATACTTGAGTTTTTATATATGATGGACTTGGATAAAGGTTTGTCCCTTAAACTATCTAATAATCATAAATGATGTGATTGGAATGGTAGCCTAATTAAATATCTAAGTAATGAGACAAATTCCAAAGAAACCATTACTCAGTGAAATATGGATCTTATCTCACTAATGTTAATGATGTATGGTACATAATTTTAGTAGGAATACTTTAATAAAAATATCTTGATAAAAATATATAAAACTTGATACTCACACATAGATATGTCTTTGTTATAGATTTTGTCTTCGATCATGTATATCATTTTGAGATCTGTTAGAGGTATGACTCATTATAAAATTCTATATAGGTATCTAAGGTTGATAAGTGTTATCAAATTGAATCAATATTATCATTTGATTATAAATGTTACAAAAATGAATTTCTCCAGTTCTAACTCATTATTAGATATTGTGTGTGCATCACACATTTTTTCTGCTAAAAACAGACTCAAAAATATGAGAAAATTAATAAAAGTGAAAGTATATATACATACTGTAAATACAGTAAGGGTTTTTCATTTGATTTTAGCACTTATAATTTAATTCTACCTTGGAATGGATTTTTCAAATTTAGATAATGTGCCCTGTGCACTTCCTACCGTCCCTCCCTAGCCTACCGTTGCTTCACCTGTCATCTTGAAGGAAGTTTTTTTAGGTTTGGCGGTCCACCTCCCATTGTTGGTGGAGGCTACTAGGGATCCATAGTATATTTCTCTACTATCATAAATTTATTACCCTAGTATGATCATATCCTTGGTTGTGTGGTAATTTAAAGATTCTCTCTTTGTTCTTTCTATTTTAGTAGCTCTAGTCTAATTTCCTAGCATTGAGAGCATCCCTCTTACACCTTAGTAATCAATTAAAGTGAATATATTCCTAATGGTGGATCTATCAGTAGTCAAGATTTATGTATCTTAAAATTACCTTTTATGGTAATTGGTGGATAAATTCAATCATGATAATCCAAATATTTCCTACTTCAGATCCATTATGGGCTCCTAAGGTCTCACCCATCTTATGGCACCATCGGTGATCTCATAAAATGATTTCTATATTCATATCTTATATGGGGAGGATTTCATGAAGGATTGGTCTGAAGAGGTGTGGATGTGTGAGTATTGTATATTCTATATTTTTTTGGGGTCATGGGATGTGCATTATGGGAAGGACTTGAGTTCGGCAGTGTCCTGGGTGAGGTTGTTGGGTCTCCCATCATCGCTTCAGAATTCATCAATCTTGCGAAGTGTGGGAAATGCACTGGATAGTTTTATTTTCTATGATGAAGATTTAAAAAGAATAAAAATTTCCTTAATATCCCTCATTTTTTTGGAACTATATCTATCAATTCCCCTTACCTCATGCATTCTCATTTAGGCCGGTGAGTATTTTTCTGGTGGGAAAGGGCATTCTATCAGGTGCTCCCTTGATTCTGTGAGGAATGCCATCAACAAGGTCATTCACTAGAAGTTTATAGGTATAGTGTATTTGGATACATGGTAATTAATTTTATGGGTAATTAAATTCTAGGTGATTCCTCAAATCTTGTTGGTGCCCTTGTGCTCATTATTCAAGACCCCCTAGTGCATGTATTGTCTACCATGTCAATGTTTTCTCTGATCACAAGATGCCCACCTCCATCTCCCTATGAATATAATTCTCCTCATTATATTGTATTTCCTATTTCCAATGAGACTCATACTTCATCACCATGGAGGTTCTATATCCTATCTTTGTCAGGTTTGGTGTTGATTAACCCTAGTTTAGGGGTCATTGTCTTAGGAAAGTCTCTCCTAACCCCAGTGGAGGTTATAGAGATATATTATTATCTCCTTCCGGAACCTAAAGAGAATTTTATCATCCATGATGAGGTATTTTTGGATGATATATCTATGGATCATATCTTAGAAGTGTTTTTTCTAGATATCACTCCATACTTAGGTGTTCTCCAGGAAGAGGATGAGCCAGCTTCACTAACTCAGTTATTGTGCATGCCAACATATTTTACTGCATTGGGAGAATCATATGCTAAGGTTGAAAGTTTTGATTACTCAAATTATAGAAATGGAGTTCATATAAAGACCTTATCATTCACTTTATATAGTGGTCATCACACTCACCCCAAATCCAAAGGGGTGATCAGCGCATTATTTTCAGTTTCTAAACCAAGTGGGTTCTTAAGCTATAAGGCCATCGCACTTGCTTCCCTATAATCTCGGTCATCATATAGAATTATAGGGGACTTGGGGCTTGGTAGAAAATATCCATCCTCTATAAATAGTTTATTAGAAACAAATCCTATATTCTATCCATTCTAGATCCCAAGAAAAAGGATAACCTCATTTCTACATTTTCTGAGAGAATCTGGTTTCCGAACTGCATACATGGGGATCCATGATACTCTCACATATTGATTTTATAGAATAATAGTGTTCCATTGGTAAAAAATTAACATATATCAAAAACAAATCTCAACTAGAGTTCATATGAGTAGAATAAACATTTTCATCTCTTTCGTTTAAGAAAATATTGAGGTAATAGAGAAGACGGATTAATGGTAGAAACTAGATAGCTTCTAACCAGGGAATGAGGCATGGTTCATAGTTGTAAAATTCAACACCGTAGCAGATATATCATAAAATAAATTTGTATTGGTGTATAAAAATATTTAAATGCAATATTTTAGAGAATTATTGATTCATAATGCGCTAATGGATATTGGATTTTTGGGAGACATGTTCACTTAGTGCAACAATCAAAAAGGAAGTAAAAGAATATTTAGAAGACTAGATCAGTGTATGACCAATTTACAAGGTATTGAATACATCACTCATTAATCTATTACATACCTTACTCATTATCTATTGGATCACTCAACTCTCATGGTGAAACTAAAGATTTAGAATATGAGAGGCAGTTGGTTCTTCTACTTAGCTAACTGGTCTTAGGATGAAGGTTTCTTATAAATTGTAAGGAGTTCCTAGGAACTATTGTTGTACGGATCCTCATAGGTGGGGTTAACCAACTACACAAAATGATTAAAGAAAGATATTAAGGAGTGGAATTTCGATATATAAAATAATGGTTCCATTATATATGAGATCAATATTGATATTGAGAGGATAGAGGAGAGTCTGTAAGAAAGTTTGGTTAATGATTCCTTCATCAACATGTTTAATAAGAAAAATTATTCTCTAAAAAGCTATTGGAAATGTAAAGAGTTTCAAGTTAATGGTCGAGGGACCTATATATTAGTTAGGGGATAGAAACATAGCCTATTTCTATACATGTGTGAAGGAACATAAGGTTCTCAATAGGATTGATCTAATGCTCAAGGATGGCTCGTATACAGTGGGTGTAGAAGTGGTAGGGAAGATCATTGTGAAACACTTCTAGGAGACCCTATTAGAAATGTATATCATCAAGGAAGGGAGAATAATGGGTTTGAATAGAGAAAAAAAATTCTTATCTATATACCTAGATTTTTGTAAAATGTGGACAATGAGGATATAGAGGCCATCCTATGAGAGAAGAAGATCAAGGAATCCATTTCTAATATGAACCCATAAAGTGCACTGGGTCCAAATGGTCCCCCTAACTCATTTTACATGGTTTCATGGGATATTATCAAGGCTTGGATAATTTAATGGTTGTAATATTTTTTTACAGTAGTACTCATAATGGTAGTGTGCACTTCTATGGTTGTTCTTCTCCCCATGGTAAAAATCCCACTATACTCAACCAATACTAACCTATATGCCTCTATAATTTTTCCTATAAGATCCTCACCTTCCTCTTAAATAAGAGTCTTGGATAGACTCTTTCAAGGCTCTTCTTAGATAAACAACACGGATTCATCCATGGACGAAGCATACAAAGGGAGATTGATATTTCCAAATATATGGTGGATGACATCAAAAAAATAAAGTTTGATCAAACATCATGATCAAAGTTGACATGGATAAAGCATATAACTAGATGGAATGGTATTTAATTTTATGTTTCATGAGACAATTTAGTTTTAAGGATTGGATTTGTGACTTTTTCTTTAGATTTTATGCATCTCCTAGGATATGAATTTAGATTATGAAGAAGAGATTTCGGTTAATCAAAACCAAGCATGGTCTATGATAAGGAGATCCAGTTTCACATAGCCTATTCATCCTAGCATATGAGGATCTCACCAAGAACATCCAAAGTGGCATGAATTAAGGGAATATCTTTCTTTAAATAAATAGGTATGGGACCTGAATATTTTCCCATATCATGTTCAGTAATGACATGTTCTTCATCATAAATGTAAGGGAATGATCCATTAATGACTTAAATTGGCTAATAAAGTCCTACAATAACGTGAGTGACTAGTGAGTTAACTAGGTGAATAGAAGTCTTTATATAACAAAAAACTATTCAAATAGATGTTATAAAATCATTCGATACAATCTAGTGTTATAAAGGAAAAATCTTCATATGGAGTGTCTTGGAACACCCATATGAGATGGAAAAATAAGGAAGCCTCTATTTAAAAAAATCACCAACTATATCACTTGGTGTGTTTGAAATTAGAAGAATTGTTTTCTATATTTTTTGGGAAGGATAAAATTAGTTGATAGTGTCCTCAAATAAATTCCAATTAACACACTATTTTTGATGCTTTCTTTGGGGCGTGTGTGCTCGTCCATCCGCCTGAGGGAGAAGGGGTGAGATTTTTTTGTGCGTTGCCCTGCATTCCCGCTTTCTAAAGGTGGGAGGCATACATCGCTTGTTCAGGGACGTCTTCTCCTTGATCGAAATGGGATGATGGGATTTCGGTTCTTCCTTCCATGGATTCCTCCTCAAAACTCATCACCTAGTTTGGTTCTCCCTTATAGATTTAATATGTTATTCGTGAAACTCTTCCAAGAGTCATATCTTCATGGACACCAGTTAATTACACTACTTCTGTCGGGACATTCCAAGGGGTTTTGTCAGGGCAGCAACCTTCAGTCAGGGGAGTAGTCACATTGGGAATCACTAGAATGTCTGGACACTAGGATTCTGGCATGTCTAGGTTTCTTCCCCTTATTATAGGGCTTATCGAGGGTGCGTAAGCCCAAGGCATCCCACATCAAACATGGGGAATCATATTCCATGGGCATGTATCTAAGGTTTTCCTTAGCATCCCATGTTTAACACAAGGTATGCCTGAAGTTTAACGTCCATTAAAGACAGATCGGACTTATCGGAACACTGACTATAGTGGATCAGATGAGTGTAACCCCTGGAGGACATGCTAATGTAAGTGGGTTGACATTACCACATCGGGATGTGGTGGCCTGGGTAAGAATCAGGATGGATGATGGAGCGGTTGAATGAAGTGGGTGGTGAATGGGATGGAACCGCCATGAGGATGACGATGGTTTCAGGCTTGATCCTTGAAGAGGAATCCTACGTATCCCCGTGGTAGAAAATCAAAGTCCACATAGTTCATCTGATGATGACTTACTACCGATTTTGGATTTCAATGGCTTATTGTTGGATGGGGTTGCAACAGCTTACCGCTAGATAATAATGTCCATGGCTTACTGTTGAATAGGATCACAACGGCTTACAACTAAATGGAGTGACAACTGCTTGCCACTGAATAGGGAATCAAAGGTGGAATACAGTTTAACATCATGCAGGATGGGGGTGGACTGACGTTAAGTGGCCAAGACCATAGGTTTTCGGACTTAAACCACAGAGAGGCTTCCTATGTACCTTGCCTTGGAAAGGATCAAAGACCTCATAGTTCGGGTATGGGGCAGGAGTCGGTTAACCGACTTGATTAAGGACCTAGGGTCTAATGGATTGTGGGATTAAACCATAGGGAGGCTTCCTACGTACCTTGCCTTGTAAAGGATCAAAGACCTCGTAGTTCGGGTAGGATTTGTGTGCAACGGATTACCGTTGACTGGGGAAACAATGGATTACTGTTGATTGGGGATCACATCTTAACGTCATGCAGGATGGGGGAGAACTGATGTGAATGGGGTCGGAGCGACTGAATGTTGGGATTGAACCTTATGGAGGCTTCCTACGTACCTTTCCTTGGCAAGGATCAAGGACATCATAGTTTGGGTTATAGGGTAATTTGGGGGTTAGGCTCTTAGGCAGCCCAAGGTGTTGGTGAACTGACGTGAATGGGGTCGGAGCGACCAATGGAT
Organism: Viscum album; assembly: GCA_963277665.1. NCBI lineage: Eukaryota > Viridiplantae > Streptophyta > Magnoliopsida > Santalales > Viscaceae > Viscum > Viscum album. The sequence goes on along the minus strand of OY728145.1, from coordinate 1,440,398,240 downwards.
GGTGGGCTTGAAACTCAAGGAGGTTTCCTACATACTTTGCCTTAGCAAGGATTAAAGACCTCGTAGTTCATGGTTATGGGGTCTTGGTGCACCGACGTGAAGATGGTCAGGACTAATGGACGGTGGTGGGCTTGAACCTCCGTGAGGCTTCCTACGTACCTTGCATTAGAAAAGATCAATTTCCTCATAGTTCGGATGGTGTGGGATTCCATGAAATGACGTGAATAAGGTCTTGGGGCCCAGGTGGGTGGTGGGATTGAACCTCAGGGAGGCTTCCTGCGTACCTTGCCTTGGCAAGGATCAAATTCCTCGTAGTTCGGATGAGGGGCTTGGCCCACCGACAGGAAGATGGTCGGGGCCAATGGTTGTTAGGCTTGAACCTCAGGGAGGCTTCCTATGTACCTTACATTGGAAAGGATCAAATTCTTCATAGTTCAGGTGAAAAAGGACATGGGGTCCAATGGATGGTGGGATTAAACCTCAGGGAGGCTTCCTACGTACCTTTCCTTGGTAAGGATCAAAGTCCTCGTAGTTCGGATGAGGGGCTTGGTGCACCGACACGAAGATGGTCGGGGCCAATGGTTGTTGGGATTGAACCTCAGGGAGGGTTCCTACGTACCTTACCTTGGAAAGGATCAAAGTCCTCATAGTTCAAGTGAAAAAGGACCTGGGGTTCAATGTATGGTGGTCTTGAACCTCAAGGAGGCTTCCTACGTACCTTGTCTTGGCATGGATCAAAGTCCTCGTAGTTCGGATGAGGGGCATGCCGCACCGACATGAAGATGGTCGGGGCCAATGGTTGTTGGGATTGAACCTCAGGGAGGCTTCCTACTTACCTTACCTTGGAAAGGATCAAAGTCTTTGTAGTTCAGGTGAAAAAGGACCTGGGTCCAATTGATGGTGGGCTTAAACCTCAGAGAGGCTTCCTACGTACCTTGCCTTCGCAAGGATCAAAGTCCTCGTAGTTCAAGTGGTGTGGGGATTACACTCTAGGTTTCCCAAGGTGGATTTCATGGTTGGTGCTTACTCTAAGCCCATGTGATTCATGCTTAGTGTGAGAAACAAGAGGTAGTAGAGACCTGACGATCACGTCACGAAAGGTGCGTCCGTGGGAAGTGGAATGAGGCTTAGGCTCTGAGGTGGCCCAAAGAGGAAACAGGGGCTTATGCAAGGTCCACATCCCAGAGAGGAAATAGGGGCTTACGCATGGTTAGTGGCCAAGAGATGGAGATTGGGACTTACTCTAGGATGGAGGCCCGATGGCGACAAAGCTCAGCGGGGAAGTATTTTGGCACCGAAGAAAGGAGGGGTCTGGGGTCCATGCCTCCTAGTCCTTGGGACCGAAGAAGAAAGGAGGAACAGGGATACTGCCTCCTACAAGAAAGTTAGGGGCTTACCCTAGGGTGGTTTCCCTTTCCCCACTGATAAATGACACTCTGATAAGGAGGATATCATTCTTTATGAGGGATGGTCTCATCCTCATGATGCTGAGTGGGCATAGAGAATGTCCGTGTCGAGGTCCCCGCATAGGACGCATGGGGGGAAGGCCACAGTTTAACCTCTTCTGTTAAGGATAATGGCACTTCACATTTTAACATCCTGCAGCTCGGATGAGGTGGGTCCACTCCAAACCCCAAGGACTTACATAACTGGTACCCTCTGCACCTTGGTGAAGGGAATGCACCTGCAATGCTGTGGCTAGGGGGTGTCAGGAGGTGATCCCATTGGGGGTCCATGTTAGCATGGTTATGCGAAGAAGTGATAGCCATTAGCATTCCAATGCGAAGAAGCATGAGGCAAAGAAATTCAATGGGAGGTGTTTCCCAAGGGACTTTGAAATTACCTCACACGAGCCTAGAAGGTCGTACGGGAAAACGTTGCATGATGTAGATGTCCAGGGAATAATAGGAACTCGAGAATGATGTTCGTAAGAAGGACATCGAACACATGCGAAAGGGGATGCCCTGGGGTGTGCGCAAATGGGTAGTTGAAGGGAGACGACCGGGGTGAAGGGTCCCGGATGGTTGCGTGAAATCATTGAGATTTGCGTGCAACTGGCACAAAAATAGGTAAGGTTGTGCGGAAATTACTGGCTTGGTGCTAAATCGAGGATAAAGGCACGTAAAGTAGGACTGATGTTTTGCACGCAAATGGAAATAATTGTGTGCAATGAGTTGGGGCATGTAATTGAAAGGGGATCACATGCAAGGAGTAGGGGGCACGCAATTGAAATTAGATTGCACGCAATTGGCTGGCCTACACGCAAATAGAAGGGATTGCGCGTAAGGGGCGGACCCCGACGGGATTGGGAAGTTGTTTAAGAAAAAGGGGCCTCGCGTGAAGGTGGACCTCGGGATGGCCTAGCGCGAAAAATTCCAGACCTAAAGGCCATTTTTGCACGCGTGAGTGATGAATTTCGCATGGGGGAGATGCTTTGGATTCTTCATCCTAAAATTTGAAGGGGTGGCCTTCTATTATAGGTGCTCAGGGGTCGTGGATCCATGCAGAAAATGGGCCTGCGCGTAATATTGAGTGATGGCATCGGCGGCACGGAAATTCCACTACGCGAGGCTGGGGTGCGGAAATTCCCATGACCGCACGAAAATGTTTTGTGAATCCCAGAGTTTTTCACGCGGGTAGAGTTATTTCACACACCGCGGTATTTTTTTGCGCAGCCCTTCCGGGCCTCTCAGAATGGATCCCTGGGTCCAAATATGACTCTGCTTTGTCTCGGCCAAACTTTCATCAGTGCTTGAGCATTTTTTGGTGTCTAAAAATGCTCCCCTCATAATCGAATCGGTGAGGGTCCGCAAAGGTTAGATTCTGAGGGAAACACTTACATGCAAAACTCTGTCTCTTCCGCACACACTAAAAACTGGAGAGGCACGAATAACCCTAGAATGCACATAATTCACTTTGTGCGCATGCTCGTAAACCCATATCTGTTCCTATAAAAGCCGTCGTGGGTCCCTCACTCTGTACGGATTTTCTTACGTGATAACCCAGGAGCTCTCACATGCGAAAAATTCCCTTTGCCCTGCGTGAAAAATGCTTCGACTGCGCGTAATCCACCATGATCAGTCATCTTTTTTACGCACAAACCTGGTATTTTGCACACCAGCCTCTGATATTTTGTCCCAGCCTTTGATTTTTCGCGCCAACCTATGAGTTTTCATTCCATACACTTAAGACCTCGCTGACAGAAGATGGCTGCCAACCGGGCTGACGTAGAGGGAGAAGTCGTGTTTGCTACTCGAATGGATGAGATGGTCACAAACCCTAAGGTTTACGGTGCCTGAAGGATCGTTTCAAGCAACCATTCTCTCTTCAACATGTTGACCCCATCCCAGAAGGAGTATGCATTGTCTCACATCCTGACGATATGGGACTTTGGCATCTTGGATGAGGTCCCTTTGCTGGGATTCGAAGTCGGCACACCGTGATCATGGGTGACCCGTGAGGACGACCTCCCTCGATACAACGTCACTAACAACGTCCATCCTTCTAGAGAGACTAGACATATGGACGTTTATGTCCTGAATCCCTGGACCAGAACTATTTTGGGGAGTGATCATACCTTGGAGAGTTCTTCGACCGTTTATGGACGCACCTTCCGTTAGAGTATCACTGACGAGACCGAAGGCTGGATGTAGGATTGGGACCTGTAGTCTGGATTCAATTTCACGAGTGAATGGGCTTGGGAGTATTGGGTTCGCCAGACATGTGACCAGTTTGGGGCTTAACTATGGAATATTGTCTTGTTCAAGGCGGTATAGACGTTTCAGTTTCATTTCTATCGCCAGCATGAGCTCAGGCCATAACTGTTCACCTGATGGACCCCCAACACCAATACCTTCCATCTTTACCATGGGGAAGTCGTCATCTATCTCTGGTACATTCATTTTATCATGGGTATCCCTTTGGATGGGCACCATTATGATGAATTCCTACTGACAAGGAACACCTAGAGAGATGGGTCATGAACCCCTATGCTGACATGAAACCTGTTGGAGCTAGCCAAGGAGAGGCTGGGAGTCAAAGATGTTCTGAAGGAAATCACTTACAATAAGTGGTTCAGCTTGTTCCTGAAACACAATCCAGAAGTCAAGATGTCGGGGCGAGGGAGATGGTGTTCGACCACGGCACAGAGGAGCAAGAGTGTATTGTACTGGAGGATCCTGGAGGTAGGCAACTATCAGTCATGGATCTTCAGCATAAATGAGAGTTGAGACCCAAATGTTCGGTACACCAGATTCCTTGCCACATTCCTGAGCGGGTGGCTCTTACCGGTGAGAGATGCAAGTATGGGAGTTCATCCAGAAACCCTAGTGATGGATGGAATCATGGTCGCAAATCAAAGATTCAATCTAGGAGTCCCCATGTTGGCTCATCTGTATGCCATTTTGGGACACATTTCGAGAGGGGGTCACCGAGGAGTATCTGTGGTCCCTTCTAGATATTTTACGGCTGGGTAGCGGCTCATTGCGGCAGGTATACCTTTCTAAATGTCATTTGTCCTCCAGGCAATGGCCTGCGACCTTCCTTGTTAAACATTACTGGGGTCATGCTGTTGACGCTCAATGAGGAGGGAGTAAGGATCAGAATCAGCAATCACACCAATTTCACTCTCAGCTCATTCCCCACCCCGACCGGCCAGATGATAGATAATGATCAAGGCTCACTAGAGAAAATGTAAAACTTCCAGAGCATTAAAGATGGGGTGCTCATGGCCTGGATTAATGGGAAGATATTCTGTGAGCATTACATGCCATCTATGTTCTCCAGGCAGTTTGGGTGCCCCCAGCGAATGCCTAAAAAAGTATACACAGATGTCTGGAAAGAAAGTCATCCTTGCGTTTTTCTCCAAATGTGGCTGATGTTCATAACTTATGGCTCCGGCGATGTTATAACCTTCCCTCCCATCGTAGTTGATGTTGGCCTCTCAACCGAGTATGTCGAACATTGGTCGATAGCGTACCCTAAGGGTCTATTGTGGAAGAGAGTTTGGAAATTCAAGGTAGCCAGTGTAAAACCAGGGCGGCAAGAGAGCAGACAGGGTGTTGTTAGTGAGGGAAGGCCAGAAGCAAGTCAGGAAACTGGGTCTGCAAAGGTCTGGGCCTCAATAGTGGGGACGTCACATGGAATTGTCACGCCCTCATCACCTAGAGGGAGAGGGGCCCACGGAGTTACCAGAGAACATCTTGGGAAGAAAATAAGATATCTTCTTAAACATTCTCACGACACAATCTTCCCAGCGTTGTGGTTGGCCTGGATAACCCTACAGTAGTCAATGGGTGCTGAAGCCCTTTGGAAAATGATAGTGCGAGATGGGATCCAGCTTCCAGAGGTCGGGCTCGTTTGGATTGTCAGCATGGTGAACTTTCATCATCGACATGCGTATCTGCCTGCCATGGAAATGTATGCATGCCAACGGGGTCGGCATGAGGAGCCATCTTTCTTGGTGAAAGTGACGCTTGGCCAGGGGCATGATCCAGAAAAGATGACATTGGAAGATGATGATAGAGATGATGAGCCGAAGGGTGGTGAGACAGAAGGGGAGGAGGCAGAAGGAGAAGGTGAATGAGAATGTGAAGGATAAGGTGAAGGAGAAGAAGAGGATCCTGAAGGTGGATGGTCTCAGGGGGCATCCCACCAAGGGAGTCTTCGAGAGAGTGGTGAGATCGTTGGCTCTGATATGGACACAACTAAGCTACTTGAGGTATTTCTTAGTCCTTCTTTATCCTTTATCCTCATCATCATTTTTTTCTTTATCCCTCAATTAGATCCCCCTATCTGGTTCAGGAGCATATTGGCATTGACCAAGAGCCTCCATCCGAAGGGGGGGGAGGTGCCGATAGAACAAGGTGGGGAGACGACACCCATTATCGAGCTGACGAGCACTGAGAAATCCCCTAAAATAATAGCTCCTACAGTGACTAGAATGTCGGAGGCTGATGATTTGGGCTCTTGTAAGTTCATTATTTCAACACTGATATTTTCCATCAGAAATCTCAGTTGATAAGGGTGTTCATTGTCTGTGCAGTAATCACGGCATTGGAGGCTCGTCGGGCTACTGAACATAGACCATCCATGAGCGCTTCAATGGAAAACATGTTGTCCCATCCAGGACATGCCTCCCAAACTGAGTCAGCCTCGGCCCTTGGTGATCTAGGAGCTGTGGATATCAGCAGTACTACTATTGGGGCGGGGCCGACAGCTAAAGAAGAAACTATCGGGACTCGGGTGAGAGAATAAGGTCACCCGAGTGTAGAAGAGCCTATCCCCATGGGAGGAGCACCCTAACAGAACCCTGCTACTAGCCTGTTGGATGCCTTCCCTAATTATCGACCCGCAGACCCAGAGGAGATTGATGATTCTGACTCAGATGCGGCCGAGGAGTTCCGAATGATGCGACGCAAAGGGTGGAAGTGAATCAAGAGTTTTCTCGGTCAGCCTAAGATGGACTGGCTAAAGCGAATGAGATCTCTCCACACTTGGCTGCATTTTCTGTGTTCTAGAGGGGTAGATGCTCAGTGCCTTCATTTGACGGTACGTGAATACATGGCTGAGAAGCTGTGTGAAAGTAGTCGACGCTCCGACATCGGCCAGTGTTGGGAGGAATCAGGGAGTACCCAAGCTTTCCTAAAGGCAGAACGAGAGGTCCAATGCCTTGAAGAACAAGTGGAAGAAAAGGAGATATTCATCGCAAACTATTCTGATCTCATGGAGTAGTTGAGGGACCATATGATGGACGCCCAAGAGCAACTAGTGGAAGCGAGTCACCAGATGACTGAACTTTGAACTGAACAGGCGCAGGCATAGGCGAGGGTCAGTGAACTGTGCTATGTGGCTGTTGACGAAGAGAGGGTCCTCAAGGGGTGGGAAGCAATCCTAGAGGCCACCAGTCAAAAGGTATCAGCGCTGGAATGATCTATCCAAGAATTCGATCCTTAAGGGCCCTATTTTGGCTAAACTCATGAACTCACTTTTCCTTACAGCCTCTTATTCTGAACTGCATGTATGGATAAATTTATTCACTTGTTCCCTTGGTTTTAATGTGCTCAAACACAATCTTGAAATAAACATCAATCCATTCCTAAGATCATGTGGGTCATACCTGATGTGAGAAACAAGGGATGTTCATACTATTATTGTGTTTGATCGTGGGAGCGTCAACCAAGCTTCGGGCATTCGAGATTCAAATCCAGATTTTTGAGGAGAGAAGAGGGAGGACCGGTCAATGGAAGAGGACCGCAAACCAATTGACATATCATCTTCCCAATGTGCTCTAGTGCACGAGAGAGGCAACGCCAAGGGAATTTAGAATCAATCTAAACATAGGGGAATGAAAAATGTAAATCACGATACCCCAAATTCAGAACACTGTGGGGGGTAGCATGACAATAAAGGATAACTATTGATTGTGTTCGAAACACAACATCCCTATTGTGTTAGCCTAAAATGGGGACAAAAAATGAGGGCTGACCACTGACCATGTTCGAAACATAGGGTCTGACTCAAAATATCATCCATTAGTCTTTCAGAACGTTGGCCCAGGACAGCAGGTGGACCATAGGCCAACCATCCATACTATTAGGGGGTCCCTTTAGACGTAAAATAGGGTGGGGGTCCAAATAAGGGGCACGCAAAGCATGGAATATGGAGTGATGGTTTGTCTGAATAGAATCTAACACTCTTGAAATTACGCCACCATGGTGGAAGCACATTAGGTAGGCATATCAGTCCGATCATGGATCATTCTTAATTCTAGACAGGACCTCTCTGGTGAGGAAGTTGTCACTTCCCAATGTCATCATGGGGCATCCAGAACTTGTTCAGGGTAAAGCTACAGTTACATAACTCCCCACACCGGGTCAGGCCAAGGGGCCTGAAAATGAGAAAGGATAGGATTTGTGATCCCTAGGGCTGGATCCGAGATGAAATTACTAGGCATCCCTACGTATCCCATGCGAATTGGAATCAAGCCGTACGTAGTTCTATAAGAGATCTTAGTTTTAGGTCTTAGAGCTCGGACCATGGATGGTAGGAAATACAGGAGACACATGGTGGGGAAATTATAAAACCCGACGTTAATGGGAACCTGGGTTTCCGGCCACCACGTGTTCCCTGGGAATGTTTTAGGTCGACGGACCAAAAACAAAAGTTTGGCTAGGCCCTAAACAAGGTTCACATGCATTCCGATGTATCCCATAGAGATAGTAATCAAGTCATACATAGTTCTAAGGGGTGTCACGGTGAGGTACCAGACCCAGGGATGAAAGGGGTGTGTGGGTATTGCCCTCACATGAAAAGAAACGGTATTTGATAGATCTTGTTTGTCCTTTAGGGTAGGTGTGTTTTTTTATTTGAAGCGAAAAACCGAGGACCTAGGGATCCTGGTATCACCAAGGGAATCAATCCATATGCTGGCATTGACAAATGGTACGGTGGATGACTGATACCCAACATGATTCCCCCCCCCCCCTCATGGTGAGGTCATCACAATGAAGTTCCATTTTTTGTCGTGCGGATGGGACGATATTGTCACATTTTAGGGTCATTTTCTAGGACCAATCATGAATTTTAACGTCGTGTGATAATGACGCAACAGTTTAAAGTCATGTGGGACTAGGCATCATAGTTTAAATTCATATGGCTTGGACATGAAGGAATGTGCATGATGTGATAAAGCATACCCGATGTGAATGGAGATGAGGTCCACATCACACCATGTGCAACTCTAGGAAAGGAGCCTCAGGCCAGGGGGCAGTAAGGTTTAGAGGCTAAGGGGCAGGAGAAGCTAGCTCCCAGTTGAGAAGGACCTGGAAACGTGATGTCCAGGTGATCCTACCTATCCCATGAGAATGGGAATCAAGCTACCCATAGTTCTTAGAAAAGATCTTAGTTTATGGTCTTAGAGCTCAGACCGTGGAGAAGGGAAGTCAGTGAGGAGCCTCAAATGATGCCTTTACCATGGCTTTGTCATCCTAACTTGCAAATGCGCACTGAGGGATAGTGTCAAGAGTGTAAAAATTACACTTGGACATGATGGGGTGGACAATGATGTGAATCATGTAACCAACATTCAAGTCTTAAAGGGGATGGCGTGACGATGGAGGATGATTGTTGACCGTATTTGAAACACAACATCCATATCGTGTTAGCCTAAAATAGGGATAAACAAATGAGAACCGAACGCTGGCCATATTCACAACGCGAGACTTGTATTTATTTTTTGTCTGAAACCCTTGAGGACGTTGGCCCGTGATGGTAGGAGAGCCCTTAGGCCTATAATCCATGCCATTTGGGGGTCCCTTTGGGTGTAGAAGATTATGGAAGCCCAAATGAAGGGGATCATGAAGCCTGAAAAATGGGTGAAAACATGTTCGAGCAGTGTCTGAAATTCTAGGTACTAAACCAAAGTACCCTTAGGCACATTGGTGAATCGTTGAAGAGGGAAAAGGGGCTCATCTTGAGAGTGGCCGATTTGAAAAGACGAGGATAGCACAAGGGGATGGAAAACTCTCAGGATGAGGAGTTAAATGACATGGTTGTTACAACACCTGACGTGAGTGAGAGCATAATCCCATACCACACCATATATTCCTCTCTTGGGGGAATGCGGGCCAAGGGGCCAAGATGGGGCTGGACCCGAAGATGAGATGCTCGGGCGGTCCTATGTATCCCATGAGGATGGGAATCAAGCCAAACATAGTTCTGGAAATGATGTACAAAGGGGTAAGATACCCCAAACAAGGGAGGCGTATGGCGCGGCGAGTAACCTAACGTGAATGAGAACATAATCTCATACCACACCATGCAATCACATAAGAACTTGGGTTGGGGCCCGAGAAGGCCAAGGGGCTGGAAAATGTTGGGCATCTCGACCAATAGTAGCCATACGACCTCTTGTGTGATTACTGCCTCATCACATCTCTTAATCCCACGTGAGCAATGCTCAATGTAGGAAACAAGGATTCTGATTTGTCTCTCCCTACCATACAGGGGTCTAGTAGCTAGTGTCGCCCGAGGGGAGTTCGTCGCTTGGATATACAATGGGGAAGAATGAACCACTGCACTCGATGTTCGGGACATCTTGGGGTGGCCCTGACGAAAAAGGATAGTTGTTGACCGTGTTCAAAACGTAGCCTCCTTATAGTGACCCTGAATGGGAATAAAAAATGAGCATCGACTACTGACCATATTCACAACGCAGGACTTGTATCAATTTTTTTCTTATCATCCTCGAGGACGATGGCCCGAAGTGGTAGGAGAGCCCTTGGACCTAGCATCCTTGCCGTTTATGGGCCCTTCTGGATGGAAAGGATGATGGAGTCCCAATCAAAGGAGTGGGTGAAGAATATCTGTACCCATACATTCTAAAATCAAGTAGGGTGGTGAAAGAGGTGGACACCTCTGGGGAGTGGGACATATGGAGGGATCGAGATGAGCTCGATGTGTATTGAGGCAAAAACCTGCACCACACCATATGTCTTAACTCGAGGATGGATTCTGTCATTTGGGATGGGCCAACAAACGAAATTTCAAGGAGTTCCTATGTATCTTATAAGGGTGAGAATCAAGCCTTGAAGGCCATGCAGTTTGACGTCATGCAGTGAGGACGTGGGAGGATAGAAGAACGGGGAACGGGCACATGGTGTGACCATTATAATCCTAGCATGAGTGGGGCCAAAATATTCTACACCATATCATGTAAGGATCCTCTAAGAGAACTATACCCAGGGGGGATAGTCAAAGAGAAGAGTTCAGGGGCTGGGCTCATGATGAAACGCTTGAGCATTCCTACGTATCTCATGAGGATGGGAATCAAGCCACACATAGTTCTAAGAGAGAAATTTAACATCTTGTGGGACGATACATAGTTTAAATTCATGTAGGACTGAATATTTTAAGGTCATGCAGGACCAATAACTCAGGTGAAGTATCGCTTGAGGAAATTGGCATTGGTGGGAGGTGTTATACGCTCACCATCCATGGTCACTAGTGAGTATGCACCATTGGGGTAAACCTTGTGAACAATGAAGGGTCCTTACCATTTGGGTTCCAACTTGGGTGGTTTCCTGCCAGATATCATTGGTGTTCTCAGAGCTAGAACCAAGTCGCCCTACAGTAAGGAGAGGAGGCGAACCTTCTTGTTGAAGGCTCAAGCTACCTTGTTTTAATGCCTTTCCAGATTTTTCAGGGCACGAAGCCTATTATCGTTGAGTACCTCAAGCTCCGCTAGACGGATCTCAGCCACTCTATCTGGCACTTTCTGTTCATAGACCGTTGTACGCAATGAGGGAAACTAAACATCAATAGGTAGGATAGCCTCAGTTCCATACACCATGGAATATGGGGTCACCTGGGTGGAATTACGGGTCATCGTCCGATAAACCCAGAGGGAATTGCGGAGTTTATCCGTCCAACTCTTCTTGTTCTGACCAACCATTTTCTGCAAAATGTTAGAGATGGTTTTGTTGAACGCCTCAATCTGCCCATTTTCTTGTGCGTGATAGTGGGAGGTATGGTTAGAGGGAAATTTGTACTTGGCATAAAACTTTTTCAACTCGGCTGCTCGGATGTTGGTGTCGTTATCGGTGAGGATGGCGTGAGGGACTCCAAACCAATGGATGATATTGGATTTCACGAAGTCAAAGATATAATGGGCCTTGACTTCGTTGAGCGGGACTACCTATACCCCTTGGAAAGAAATCTATAGCGGTCAGGATGAATCGGCATTAGCGAGCTGTCGCTCGAGGATATGGTCCTACAACATCTAATCCCCAGACTGCAAGGTTCCAAGAGTACTTGGTAGTGTAGAGAGGCTCTGACAGCCGATGTACGAAGTTAGCATGAACTTGGAACATATGGACCCTCTTGGTGAACTCGATGCAGTTGTGGATCATGGAGGGCCAAAAATACCCTTACCTCCATATCTGGTGAGATAGTTTTGGCCCAGCCTGATGGGCGCCACAGGAACCGGCGTGAACCTCTTGCATGACCTATGAAATCTCAACTCTGTGAACATAACGGAGGATAATAACATCAAACCCACTCTTATAGAGGATCTACTCAAGCCTGGGACCACTCTGGAGGGTAAAATATAGCACGCGGTGTCAGATTAACTCACGCTCAACATGATCTGATGGGATATTGTCGTGTTTGAGGTATTAAACCAAGGGTATCCTCCAATCGGGAGTCATTTCAATCACTGCATCCAGGGGTCCTGACATAGAGGCGCTGGTAGTAAGATGGCTTACCTGTGGTTCTTCATCATCATCCTGAATAATAGGAGCTATGACTCTCCGTTGTGCCACGTGGATAACCAAATCATCTTGTTCGGGCTCTACTAATGATGCAGCTAAACTGACCAAAGCATATTCTCTAATATTCTGTGACTGAGGGACATGGGTAACCTCCGGCTGAGAAGGGAACTGGGCTATTAGTAGGATAGTACGTTCCAACAATGGTACGACCTCTATTTTCCTAACAACATAGTCACCATTGATCTTCTTAATGAATAGATCAGAGTCCCCTTTCACATGCAAATGGGGCACGTCATTCTCGAGGGCCAGCTCGAGACCAGTAATGAGGGCCTGATACTCCACCTCACTATTGGTGCAGCCTTCCGATAGTAGGAATGAGTATGGCATAATGGCTAGCACTAGGGTAATAAAGATGATACCCAGGCCAACTCTGTTGAGTCTGGGATCATTGAGCCTCCTACCTGTGGGGCTCCGGGAGGCACCATCAAAGTGCATTTTCCAACACAAGATGGAATGATCTATCGAGAGGATTGCCTCATCGGGAAAATCAAGGTCCAAAGACTGGTCAGTGGGGTTTGGATGGGCAGTAATAAAATCTGCCAATGCTTATCCCTTGATAGCCTTCTAAGGCACGAACCTGATGTCGAAATGTTGTAGGATCACCACCCATCATGCTAGTCGGCCAATCAACATGGGACGGCTCAGGATGTAATTCAGCAGGTCTACTTGGGACACCAGCTATATCTCATGGTGTTGCACATAATGTCGCAGTTTTTATATGGAAAATATGATCACAAAGGCATCTCTTCTCGATAGGGTAATATCTGGTCTCTGTATCAAGGAGCATGTGACTGAGGTAGTAGAGGTTGTTCTCTATCCTCTGATTGTTCTTATGGGTGAGAAGGGCCCTGAGAGATCATTCCAGGGCAGTCACATAAAGGACCAGCAGCTTCCCGGAGACGGGAGGCATCAAGACCAGAGGTTGGAGCAGATACTACTTGATTTCCTCGAACGCGGTCTGGCACTCTTCGTCCCACTCATAGGCAGTGCCCTTCTTTATGAGCCGAGAAAAGGGCTTACACTTTCTGGCCAAATTTTCAATGAATCATCATATGTAGGCTAAGTGGCCTTGGAAACCTCGAAGCTCCCAAATATTTCTCAGGGGAGATATCTGGCTGATGGCCCTGATCTTCTCTGGGCCAACCTCGATCCCCCATTATCTGACGACGAATCTGAGGAACTTCCTAGAGGTGACTCTGAAATCACACTTTAACGGGTTCATCTTTAGGTGGTAGGAATGGAGGAAGCCAAACTCTTTCTCATGGTCCTTAATATGGTCCTGGTGCTAGATATATTTGACCACCATATCGTCCACATAGCATTCCACCAATGTCCCAAGGGTTGGATTGAATATGTGATGCATGGCCCGCTAATAGGTGGCACCTGCATTCTTCAGGTTGAAGGGAATAACCTGGTAACAGAAAGTACCTTGGGGTGCCCTAAAAGCTATGTAATCCTCGTCCTGGAGAGCCATCCAGATCTAATTATATCCAGAGTATCCATCTATGAATGAAAGGGATTGGAACCCAACTGTGACATCAATCAAGAGATCTATCACAGGAAGGGGAAAATCATCCTTCATAGAATAATGGTTGAGATCACAGAAGTCAATACAGACCCTGATCTGTCCATTCTTCTTCCTGAATTGCACAATTTTAGCCAACCATTTGGGGTACTAGACCTCCTTAACGAAGTTGGCCCTGATGAGCTTGTCAACTTTGGCCTCAACCATGGAACTGTGGGAAGGTTGCATCTTTCTGGGAGGCTGCTTGAACCCACAATGATCTGCCGGAAGACCGAGGTGGTGGACGGCTACCTGATGATCTAGCCCTGGAATCTCATTGTAACTCCAGTAAAACATTTCGTGGTATTTTTTCAGGAAGTCTATGTACCGCTGATTCTCCTCGGGGGGCATGGCAGCCGTAATCAGTGTGGGTTTCATATTTTCCTCGCTACTGAGGTTCACCTGTACCAACTCATCGAATGTGGAGGAGACACCTTCTTCAAAGGCAAGGGGAATCCTCTATATCCTCTTCTCTACTTATAGAGGAGGGATCTTCTACAGGGGGAGTTGCTTCTGAGTTGGAAGACCCCGATGGGAGGCTGTCACTAGCTTGAGCGGCAATGGTTATCGTATCAGGGGACCTCGGCATTGCCGAAACCATAGTAATGAAGATTGTCGACCCGATCCCATTTGGTCTTTAGCCCAAGGGGCCACGTTTGATAATATAAAAAGCAATAGTGGTGAATTAGCTAGAGCTAGTTGATTCCATCCCAGTGAAACAAACACGTATGACGTATAGCCATTTCTATGGGGCAGACATCCCAATACCTTACAGGGGTAGGAGGTTCTAGGATCACCTGAGCCTGATTATTGTAGGAGTATGAGGTGATTTCCCTATGTTTCTTGGACTTGGGAATATGCTTCCCTCTTGTACTAGAGATAAAAAAACATTGCCCCATTTTGGGGGTTGTGGCCTCAAACTGATGGATCAGGAAGACGTAGGCGTCATCCAGACCTGCCCAAGGATTGGTCGCAGCGACGACGGGCTTAACTTTACTTGCCTGAATTTGTTTATCCTTGCTCTTGTAATAGTCGGTGTCAAGATACTGTGCCTCGAAAGAGGAGAAAGGAGACGCATAACTCTGGAATACGCCCACTCAATCATTAAGGGAGTACTTGAGGCATTGGTGATACGATGAAGGGACCACCGCGTGCAGGTGGAGCCATGGCCTGCCCATCAATGCATTGTACGTGGTGTCCTAGAAGACAACCATAAACTCGGTGTTGGAAACTAGGCCATTGAACTGGGTCTTCAAACAGATCTTACCAACTGGGGTTTTCTCGGTCCTATCGTGTCCCTGGATTCTTAAATCGGTGGGAGTCAGGTCATCTTCGAATAACCCCAGCTTTCATAGTGTCCTCATCGGGATAAGGTTAATCCCGGAGCCAGTGTCAATAAGATAGAGGCGAACCTCCACGCCATTAAATTGGTCGGTTATGTGTAGTGGGTGGATGTGCCCCTATATGGGAGAGACTTCATCCTCATTGGAGAATGAAATGATGGCATGGCATTCAGTATTCTCGAGAGCCTCTGCATGAAAGGCCTCTACAGCTGCGACCTCCGTCTCAAACTGGAGGGGGCTTCTTAAAGCCTCTGCAAGGGCCTCATCCATATCTGGTGACAGGCGAAGGGCCTTGAGAATGGAAAACCTTGTTGGGATACTAGCAAAATGTTTTATGATGTCTTACTTCCGTTCCAGGCACAAACTTCTACTTATAGGAGGTCACTCTATGATAAGAGGTATGGGTCCTGCTGGCTAGATCAGCGGCTGACTAGTGCTAGGAATATCCTGTTTCCCACTTGTGGAAGCACTTGGGGTCACTACCAGAGGGAGTTCATAGGGCCAAAACTATTCCATTGCATGGTTTATCTGCTCATGGGGTGGTAGGGGTGACTCTGCCCGATCAAGAATCATAAACGGCAGTGAAGACAGAACTAAAGTCACCAAATGAGAAGGTTGCGTATGGTAAGCTCTACGCTGGGTCTGTTGTCTGGCCTCAGTGGCATGCATAGCCTGGCTGGACATGCTGACCGAAGCACTTCAATAACCCATTTAACCACGGCTCCGATGACATCGGTGTCGACTGGGAATGTTGGGAAGACCCACCTGGTTATCCTCATTATCGAGAGTCGTATGGGGGTTTACTAGCTCTACAGTATTAACCGAGGCGTACCCTTGAATATCACTTGAAGATTCATCAATCACTGGGTGGATCCTGGGGGGAATCCCCATCTCTGGAGGCATGAAATCATCTAGAGTGAGGGACAATGATGGCATTGGGAGGGCACGTTTCTTTCCCTTGAGTCCTCGATGCTTGCTCTTCTGTGAAGAGGCTGGATGAGATGATGACGCAGAAGTAGCGGCCACGGGTTCTAAAGGCTCCGGCTGATTCAGGTGTGCACGGATAATGCCTTGGGAAGAGGCGACCGTTTTTCGGGCCATCCAGTTGTTATACCTCTGAGACTCATGTTTAGAAACCTACCACCAGTCACCTTCCCTGCCATTGCTGCTATATGGCCTTAGAAAGACACACGACACTAGTTCCGGGGATAGACCCAACCAGACTATATTGTTTTCAACCTGGTCTTGGATCCAATCCTTAAACACATAGCATTGCTTGAGTATGTACCCCAAGATCCGGTGATAAGGTCAATAGTTTGGGAGATCAGTGAGGTTCACCTCTTCTGGCCTTCTGCACTCAGGAAGTCGCATGATCCCCTGCTCCAAGGTGCTACGGAAGTAACCAAGGACCAGAGTCTTGTTGAATGAGTAGGTTCAATTCCTTCTGTCCAGAAAGGGGTCTCTAGGAGCCTGGCCTTGACGAGGGGCTGGAGAAGCCTACCGAGGAGGCGGAGCATGATTATCTTGCCTATGCAGTGGAAGCACATTATGTAGAGGCGCCTGCCGATTTTGAGGCGGTTGCTGCTGGGATTGAAGTTATGACCGTGGTGGAGGGACTCTGTGGGGCTGCGGATCTGGATCCACCAGTAGTAACTTCAACTACTCAGGGGGCCTCTATTTGGGCTACTTCAGCAGGCTCGACTCTGGAGGCCCTCCTTGAGGTAATTATAGGATGCAATGGGCGTGCCTGGCTGGCTTGTTTCAAGGCTTCTTCGAGGCGTTGGGCCTTGTCAGAGAGGTCTTGGAACCCCCCGAGGTAGTTCTGGGTGATCAAGGAGGGAACCAGTTCCGTCTTAACATTTCCCACACACATCATCAGTAATTTATCTTGAGTTGGTGGAATGTCAAGGGAGTAGGTGAGCCCTTTCCACCAGGTGATGAAGTCTGCGACATGCTCATCAGGAATTTTCTTGCACTTGAAGAGGTATGTGATGCTTGTCTTTTGTGTGGTAGAACTGAACTAGAACAAAAACTTCCTGCAAAGATCCCCCCATACCATTATTGACCTGATAGGGAGTTGGTTATACCAGACGAATGCAGGCCCTACCAATGTCTATACAAAACATCGGAACTTGGAAGCTTCTTGCTGTACAGAAGTTCCCAACATGGGTCCACACCTTGAAGAAAAGTGGTCCAGATGTTGCGGGGGGGTCCCCCATCCCGTTAAAGAGGGAGAAGGTGGGGTTTCCAAATCCCGGGGGCACTAGCATGTCATCTACCCATGCCGGATATGTCTTTCCAGTAGGTGGGAGTGCCACCTGTCGTGTTTACAAAGCCTCTAGGAGAGCAATGAGTGCCGCCATTAGATCATCTGGATGGGGGTCCCTGTCTTGATGGGGGTCCCTAACCACCAGTGCGTTGGTAGGTTCTTCAACTCGATAATTGGGCCTAGCGGCTAGTGGAGCAGCTAGTGGAGCGGCTAGTGGAGAAGCTGGGGGGACCTGGGCCACATCCTGAGGATTAAAGAATTGTCCAGGTGGATTTGGCGATGCATATAGAACCCTATTACCTTAAGCATCAGCCTCTACCCTCTCTGCATGGACAGGATGTTCAGATTTCTTGGAGGCAATTCTCCGGGGGGAAGTTATGTTTTTCCCTACTGTACTGGCTGAGGGTCACCATAATCTGGACGTTGTTCCGCAGCACATTCATCCAGGAGTTCATCAACAAACTTCTTATATTTGGAAAGTTTCTGACGAAACGCGGCCTTCTCAGTGTCTTCCTCTATCTTCTGCACTAAGGTGGACGGGTCAGAGTGTTTGGTGGCCCCAAGGTGCTCTTTTCCCTTACTGAGATTCCGGCTTAGAACTAGCACCTAGGTGGGCACAGGGAGACCAAGTAGGTTCTTTTGTTGATGGTTAATCCTTCCTGAAGGGTCTAGTAGTGGCGGCACGCCCTCAGGGAATAAGTTCCCACCAAGAAGATCCATCTCATTCTCCCCTTCTGACAGATCGATAATGTTGACTGTAACCCTTCTCGGGGGCATTTCCTCGATGTCTCCTAGAGAATTAGGCTGTCGTCGAATAGAACTGAAGAAAAAGGTAGCGTACTGCCCCCATCCATGGACTTTCATGTGGGGGGAAGCCTCCTTAATAATCTTGCAGAGTACTTGGAAACTCTGAACGCATTGTTGTTGGAGGGCCCTATGGTGACCTGGTGACTCAGGGTGCTAGGCCACGGGGAGTGAGGCCAGGTCAACTAGACGGCATTGTTTGTCGATGTATTCAAAGTGCTCTTGGCTCTTTAGATAAGTCACTCGCTGATGGAGAAGGTGGAATTTCATCACCCAAAGAGTTCCACAGAGACACTCAACTTCCTTTGGGGTGAGAGATTCTGGTGCGCGAAAATTTTGCAATGCCACGGGACTGAACTTCTTAGGGAAGTGGTCCTCTGCGAGGATGTTCCACAAGATCCTTGGCTCGAATTCAGGTTATGGCACTTCATTACCCCATTCGTCAACTAGGGGTGGCTAAGGAACTGGCAGTGGTACTGAGGCATACCACTGGGATGGAAGGCTGGCCGATGTAGAATTCGGTGAGCGGGCTGACTGGCCGCCGAATCTCGGGATGTCCTCTGAGGAGTGTAGCGACCTGGCCGCTACATCATGATAAGATGTATTAGCGACCAGGGCTTCTGACAGAGAATCAGCGTCCACCGAGGTTGGGATATATCGTGGATCTTCTGTCATTGATCCCCAAAATAGCTCTCTGTGATCCCTAGTTGAGGTAGATGTCATTTCTGGTGATAACGATGGTGACTGCGTGGTTAGTCCCTAGAGACATGACAGGTTCTTGTCCTCCTAGATATACCATCAGAGGAAGATAGAGATCCTATGGACCTCGCATTCTGGGAGTATGAGGTTAATGCTCCTCGTTACTGCCCCAGCTTTTGACTCAGAGGACTGAGGGGAGGGCTCTAGCGCTGAGCTGTACTCTGCCTTGGAGTCTAAAAAGTGGACTGGTTTGATTTCTGTCCGGCCCTTCTCAGAATTCTTTTTGTGGTGGACACCACCCACCCTCCTGCCCCTGGATGGCTCTTTATGTCATGGCCTATTGCCGGCACAAGGAGGTCCTTCGGCCATACTGGTGTTGGTGTGGAGAGGGTCTCCTCCAGAGTGGGATGTGGTGCATGGAGCACTAGGAAAGATGTCAAAGGGGACACGGGGAGGACTCCCGTGGGTAGTGATGAAGTGGGTAGGACCTCTGATAGAGATAACAAAAGCATGGGTGGGAGCGGTAAGAGCATGGGTAGGACCTCCATTCTTACTTCCCCTGGCTACATCAGTGCGAGTAAGGTCCTCATACTGGTAAAGCCGAACACAGGAAAGAACTCTATGTTGGGAACTGGTGAAGTGAAGTTGGAATCCTCTCCTCCAATTTTTGGGGCAAGGAGGACCTTCTCTAGCTGGTACAGGGACATGGGGAGGACTCCCACATTGGTGAGTGACCGGATGTGCAACGTCTCCATACATGCAGTCTGCGTTAGGAGGAGTCACCCCGTACCCAGTATAATGAGCGTAGGAGAGACTCCCGTACTGAGTGTTATTGTCACGGGGAAGACCCTATCTTGAGTTTAAGGTGGCATGGGGTAGACATTTATGCTAATCTTGGAAGCGGGGAGGACCTGCGCCTTCCGTAGCGGCGGTATGGGGAGGACCTCTGTACTGGGTGTCATCGCTGCGGGTTAGTCCTCAGCAGCCATTGCATGTGCCGGTGACCGAGAGAATCGACCCAGCCTTCCCATGGGGCAGTTGGGGCCTCGATCCAGGTTGGTCATATAACTTCCCCTGCTCAGCGTATACAGGGAGGTGGTGATACAAGTCAGTGGTGGCTCGGGCCACAGTAGTCGCTGACGTTGATGCCCCTCAGCAGGAATCCTCTTCAATTTGCGCCTGGTGCTGGCGTCAGATTAGATGGACCGGAGCCAGTGGTGCAGGCACGTGGCTCACCAACTCCTCAACCCATGAGACTGGGTGACGGCGCTGACGCGGCTTGGTGGGAGACCTTGCTGGGAGCCCCTGGAATGGGACTCTGACCGGGATGGCCCGGACATCTCCTGCCTCGTCGGCATAGGGCAGGGAGTCATCGAGGAATTCCGGGGACAAACTCCCAAAATGATTGAATGTTGGGGTGGTGAGTAAGGGATTCCTCTGTGGCCCTCGGGGGTGTTGTTGACGGTGAGGCAAAGATGCCTATAAATACAGGCGGGCCATGTCCCACGTAGGGATGATCCCCTCCTCCTCGTACCGGTGTTCAAGGTCTTTAATTACCCTTTGTTGGATAATTTATGATGGGGAGAGGGGGTGTGGGTGCCCATTAGTCATGGTCATTGGGACCATCATGGGATAGGTAGAATCACATAGGATTTCCATGTATGTATTTCCCCTGCCCCTGCGTTAGTGTCCAGGTGGTGATCGAGTTCCGGATACAGCAACTTAGTTCCTAAAAGAAGGGAGAATAACTCATTAGTACTGATACGAAAATAAATCAACGACCAGTGCCCCATCTTCATTCCTTCTTCTATGACCGGTAAGAGGGATCCATGCTGACAATGTCACAAATCGGGATGCTCAACGTTCTGACTGCCCCAACTTCTGGTGAGTTTCACGCCATGCCCGATATTTTCTTAGCGGGACCCGGTGTCAGATAACTGGATCTGGTGACACGTCAATCCATTGAGGCCTCGAACTCTACTAGTTTCCATTTCAAGGATAAGAACTTCACGTTGGGTTCACCATTTCTATTTCTGACGCTTTTGCAGGGGCGTGTGTGCTCTTCTGTCTGCTTGAGGGAGAAGGGGCGCACTTTTGTTGTGTGTTGCCCTACATTTCTACTTTCCAAAGGCGGGCGGCATCCATCACTTGTTCAGGGATGTCTTCTCCTTGATCGAAATGGGATGATGGGATGTCAGTTCTTCCTTCTATGGATTCCTCCTTGAAACTCGTCACCTAGTCCAAGTCTCCCTTATAGATTTAATAGGTTGTTTGTGAAACTATTCCTAGATCCATATCTTCATGGACACCAGTTAATTACACTGCTCCTGTCAGGACATTCCAAGGGTTCTGGTCAGGGCATCAACCTTCAGTCAGGGGAGTAGTCACGTTGGGCATCACTAACGTGTCTGGACACTGGGATTCTGACGCGTCTGGGTTTCTTCTCCTTATTATAGGGCTTCTTAAGGGTGCAGAAGCCCGAGACATCCCACATCGAACGTGGGTAATAATATTCCATGGGCATGTATCTGAGGTTTTTCTCATCTTCACATGTTTAACACAGGGTATGCCGCAAGTTTAACGTCCAGTGGAGATAGATCAGACTGATCGGAACATTGACTAGAGTGGATCAGATGAGCGTAACCCCTAGAGGACATGCTGATGTAGGTGGGTTTACATGACCTCACCAGGACACGGTGGACTGGGTAAGAATCGGGATGGATGATGGAGTGGTTGAATAAAGTGGGGGGTGAATGGGATGGAACCTCCATGAGGATGATGATGGTTTTGGGCTTGAGCCTTGAAGAGGCTTCCTATGTATCCCTGTGGTAGGGAATTAAAGTCCACATAGTTCATCTGAAGACGACTTACCACCGATTAGGGCTTTCAATGGCTTTCCGCTGGATGGGGTCGCAACGGCTTACCACTGGATAAGAATGTCCGTGGCTTACCGCTGAATAGGATCACAACGGCTTACCTCTGAATGGAGTGACAACGACTTTCTGCTGAATATGGAATCAAAAGTGGAATATAGCTTAACGTCATGCAGGACGGGGCTGGACTGATGTGAAGTGGTTGGGACCATTGGTTTTCGGGCTCGAACCTCAGTGAGGCTTCCTACGTACCTTGGCATGGAAAGGATCAAAGACCTCATAGTTCGGGTATGGGGTAGGAGCCGGTGAACCGACATGAGTAAGGACATGGGGTCCAATGGATGGTGGGATTGAACCTCAGGGAGGCTTCCTACATACCTTGCCATGGCAAGGATCAAATATCTCATAGTTCGGGTTAGGATTTTTTTGCAACGACTTACCACTGACTAGGGAAACAATGGATTACCGCTGATTGGGGCTCACTGTTTAACATCATGCAGGACGGGGGGAAACTGATGTGAATGGGGTCAGAGTGACCGAATGTTGGTCTTGAACCTCATGGAGACTTCCTACATACCTTGCCTTGGCAAGGATCAAGGACCTCGTAGTTTGGGTTATAGGGGGAATTTGGGGGTTACGCTCTGAGGCGGCCCAAGGGGTTGGTGAACCGACGTGAATGGGGTCGGAGTGACCCATGGGTGGTGGACTTGAACCTCAAGGAGGCTTCCTACATACATTACCTTATCAAGGATTGAAGACCTCATAGTTCATGGTTATGGGGGCTTGGTGCACCGACGTGAAGATGGTCGGAACTAATGGACAGTGGAGGGCCTGATCCTCAGGGAGGCTTCCAACATACCTTGACTTGGAAAAAATCAGAGTCCTCGTAGTTAAGATAGTGTGGGAGTCAGTGAAACAATGTGAATAAGGGTCTGGGGCCCAGGTTGGTGGTGGTCTTGAACCTCAGGGAGGCTTCCTACGTACCTTTCCTTGGCAAGGATCAAAGTCCTCGTAATTCGGATGAGGGGCTTGGCGCACCGAAACGAATATGGTCAGGGCCAATGGTTGTTGGGATTGATCCTCAGGGATGATTCCTACGTACCTTACCTTGGAAAGGATAAAAGTCCTCGTATTTCAGGTGAAAAAGGACCTGGTGTCCAATGGATGGTGGGATTGAACCTCAGGGAGGCTTCCTATGTACCTTTCCTTAGCATGGATCAAAGTCCTTGTAGTTCGGATGAGGGGCTTGGCGCACCGACATGAAGATGGTCGAGGTCAATGGTTGTTGGGCTTGAACCTCAGGGAGGCTTCCTATGTACCTTACCCTAGAAAGGATCAATGTCCCCATATTTCAGGTGAAAAAGGACCTGGGGTCCAATGGATGTTGGACTTGAACCTCAGGGAGGCTTCCTACGTACCTTGCCTTGCCAAGGATCAAAGTCCTCGTAGTTCGGATGAGGGGCTTGGCGCACCGACACGAATATTGTCGGGGCTAATGGTTGTTGGGATTGAACCTCAGGGAGGATTCCTATGTACCTTACCTTGGCAGGGATCAAAGTCCTTGTAGTTCAGGTGAAAAAGGACCTGGGGTCCTATGGATGGTAAGCTTAAACCTCAGGGAGGCTTTCTACGTACCTTGCCTTGGTAAGGATAAAAGTTCTCATAGTTTAGGTGGTGTGGGGCTTACACTCTAGGCTACCCAAGGTAGATGTCATGGTCGGTGTTTGATCTAATCCCACGTGAGTCATGCTCGGTGTGAGAAACAAGAGGCAGTAGAGACCTGATGATCACATCGTGAAAGGTGCGTCCGTGGGAAGTGGAATGGGGCTTAGGCTTTGAGGCGGCCCAAAGAGGGAACAGGGGCTTACGCATGATCTGTAGCCTAGAGAGGAAATAGGGGCTTACGCATGGTTAGTGGACCAGAGATAAAGATTGGGACTTACTCCAGGATGGAGGCCCGATGGTGACAAACCCCAATGGGAGAGGGTTTTGGAACCGAAGAAAGGAGGGATCCGGTGTCCATTCCCCCCTGGTCCTTGGGACCAAATAAGAAAGGAGGAGCAGGGAGGCTGAATCCTACAAGAAATCTAGGGGCTTACACTCGGGTGGTTTCCCTTTCCCTGCGGACAAACGCCACTCTGATAAGGAGGATATAATTCCCTGTGAGGGATGATCTCATCCCCATGGAGCCGAGTGGGCGTAGATAATGTCTGAGCCGAGGTCCCCATATAGGATGCATGGGGGGAAGGTCACAGTTTAACGTCATGTGTTGAGGACGATGGTTCTTGGCAGTTTAACGTCCTGCAGCTTGGATGAAGTGGGCCCACTCCACACCCCTAGGACTTACATAATTGGTACCCTCTGCACCTTGGTGAAGGGAAGGAACTGGAAATACCATGGATAGGGGGTGTCAGGAGGTGATCCCATTGGGGGGTCCACGTTAGCGTGGCTATGTGAAGAAGCAATAGCTGTTATCATGCCTATGTGAAGAAGCATGAGGCGAAGTAACACAATGGGAGGTGTTTCCCAAGGGACTTTGAAATTACCTCGCAAGAGCTGAAAAGGTCGTACGGGAAAACGGTGCATGATGTAGATGTCCAGGGCGTAAGAGGCACCCTGAGAATGATGTTCGTAAGAAGGAAATCAGACACATGTGAAAGGGGATGCCCTAGGGTGTGCGCAAATAGGGAAGTAGTGGGGAGATGACCGGGGTGAAGGTTCCCAGAGGGTTGCATGAAATCTTTGAGATTTGCGTGCAACTGGTGCGAAATAGGTAAGGTTGCATAGAAAGTACCGTCTTGGCGTGAAATCGAGGAGATTGGTGAGTAAAGTGGGATCGATGATTTGCACACAAATGGAAATAATTGCACGCAAGGAGTAGGGGGCGCTCAATTGAAAGAGTATTGAGTGCAATTGGCCAACCCACGCGTAAAGATAAGGGATTTCATGCAAGGGGAATACCCCGAAGGGATTGGGAAGTTGTTTAAGAAAAAGGGTCTCGTGCGAAGGCGGACCCCAGGATGGACTGGCATGAAAAATTCTGTACCTGAAGGCCATCATAGCACGTGCTAGATATGAATTTTGTGTGAGGGAGACACTTCAGATTCTTTATCCAGGAAGTTGAAGGGGCGGCCTTCTATTTATAGGTGCTTGGGGGTCGTGGATCCTCGCCGAAAAGGGGCCTATGCGTAATATTGTGTGACGGAGTCAACGGCATGGAAATTCCACCACGCAAGGCTAGGGAATGGAAGTTCCTACGCCCGAACGAAATCCTTTCATGAATCCCTGAGTTTTTTGTGTGGGTAGAGTTATTTCGCGCACTGCGGTATTTTTTTCGTGTGGCCCCTCCAGGCCCCCCGGAATGGATCCCTGGATCCAAATATGACTCTGCTTTGTCTTGCCTAAACATTCTTCAGTGCTTGAGCATTTTTCTGAGTCTACACACACTCTTATTCATCAAGTAACTAAAGGGGGCTATAAATTAACTTGAAAATTAATGATGGCATTCGTCTAGGATGCCAACCAGGGTGGTAAATTCTATGGGGTGTCTTGGAAGATGATAATGAAGCTGATCTAAGAAGGCCTAATTAACCTAAGAAGTGTTTTAGGGACCATGTAGGTCATGTATGTGAAACTATTATGGAATATCATAGAAGGAAATATCTATGGGAAAGGATAATGAAGAATATATAAAGAAATATTGAAGAGGATGGGTGGAATAAACAAGGTGGAAATCTAGCCTTGTGCCTTTCATGATCAAGCGGATGGGAATAATAAAATAGAAGGTATGTTGGGTGGTGGGATGTAGCAATATTAGCTACTATAAAGATAAATAGTCTAGAAAAACCTTCTTCTTTGTAGGTTCCCAGTCCTAGATATTTCTTTTAGAGAAGTCATCTTGTAAGTGGTGGTGCATTTTTTATTCACCCCCCCCCCCAAGTTTCAAGACAACTTTAAATAACAAGTTAATTTTTATTGAGTGATTAGTTCTATAATTAGAAAATGGTTTCTATGTTTTAACTATAAATATAATTTTGATTCGTATAACTTGTTTAGACACTAAAGTATTTTATTTCATTATTAAGAATAATATTTTTTTATATGTATGAATGAAATGTTTTGTGGCATTAGGAATATGGTGGGTGTTTTATATATTCTAGATAGTGATAATATAATGTATAACTTTAAAGATAAGATGGACATGTTTTATTCTAGTACCACTTATCTTTATCATTGATTTCTTAGACATATAAAGTAAAAATAAAACCAATGACTCGATAGATAAGCATTGTTGAACTTATTAAATTATGGATCATTTGAAAACTATGAATCTTGATTATTAGGAAAAATGATGAAAGTATCCTTTAATGTAAAAGGTGATAGGGATAGTGGACTATTAGATCTTATAAATAGTGATGTACATGAACCAATTAGTACTCAATAAACTGGTGGTTATATGTACTTTATGACCTTTATTGGTTATTTTAGTCTGTATGGTTATGTGTGTCTTATAATACAAAATCATAATACATTTGAAATTTGTATGGTGTCCAAAAAAATAAGTATAGAATCAACTAGGAAAGAGTATTAATATTATTCTATTAGATGGGGTGGTCAATAATTAAACTAATAATTCATTGATCATTTCATAGATTATATACTTGTTCCATAACTCACTCATCCTAGAATAATATAATGGAATAATGTGTCTAATAGGAGGAATCATAGTTTGTTATACATGGTTTGATCGATGATGAGTTGATGTGACCATCCTATTTCATTCTAGATATATTCTCTATAAACTATTACATTCTTACTTAATAAAAATTCCATTTGAGATATATATTGGGAGGCATTATAATTTTTATTTTATGCGTATTTGGGGGAGTAAATTATACATATGACGTTTGGATTTTGAAAAAATTGACCCTCGGTATACTGATAAGGCGTAGTTAGTTCCTTTGGGTTGGTAAAGATTTTCAAATTTATATTTTTCCTAAACCACACTAACTAAAAAGTTGTAGAATAGTGGAAGCACGGGGTCAATCCCATGAATATAAAGGATGCATAGTGATAACTTTTGAACGAATGATGGGTTGTCCCAATTTTAAAAAATTAAATTACTAATTTAATGATTAAAATTAAAATAAATAAATGAAAACTAAAAAAACAAAAAAGAGGGGAACCAGTTTCCAAGGGCTTTTTATTAAATAAAATTAATTAATTTTTTCTTAAAAGATAATCAGATTAAATAATTGTGTAATCATTATTTTTATTCAACCATAATTTAATCAATTATTATTGAAACTAACCAAGAATCCTGGCCCTCTAGGTCTAAAAATATAGAATAAATAGAATGAAATTAGTTGATTGTAAAGTAGGAGAATAATAAAATTCATTATTTATGGAAAAACTATCTATGCTACGATGGGGTTCATTAATTATTAAAAACGTGATTACAAATAAAATTGAATGAAAATTTCAATATGACACTTATAAAATCAAGAAATTGAATGAATGAAGATAGAATCAAATAATGAGGTGCACACCCCTTTTAACTAGATCCACTCTCCCCTTTTAGGTTTAGTTGATCATAATTTTGTGATCATTGGTGATAAATAAACCAAAATCCATATATAATTTAGTAGAAAAGAGGGATTGGAAGTGAGGAATTTAATTAAAAGAATACAATTAATCAAAATTTCATAAATAAGGAAAGTATAGAAAAGTGGAAAGAAAAAACTAACTATGAAGAATGGTCTTTAGAATGGAACCCCAGTAGCATTTTCCTAGTGGTCAATCTCCTTTCTCCCATTTGATGATTTTCTTTGGCCTAAATACCATTTAAATAAGCCCTAAAATCATACCCATGGTCTTTCAATTAAATAGGCATTAATTCCTTCAAATATTGTCGAAAAAATATCTTTGTATATATAGTAATGGTTAATTTACCTTGTGAATTTATAATTCATATCCATAATTTGTCAGTAGATGAAAAAAATTAAAATGAAAAAATATTCATGGGAATAATTTTTTGTCATAATGTTAATCTATGTAGCTCCATATTCTACTACTATTTTTTCCTTTTTCCACTTGATTCATTTATGTTTTGAGGCTTGATTTATGTTTTATATCATACCTTTTTCATTCCTTATTTCTCTATTTAAGGTTTTAATGGTTATTTATGGTATAAAATACATTTTTCTTTAATCCTTCACCTCAAATTAATCTTTATTCTTCTGATGTCGAACTCTATGAAATCCAAAATCTAAACTCTTTCTCCAAATTATCCCAAAGATTAAGCATGATAGTTCTACCATAAAAACAAATAAAGTAACAAAATTAGGTTCGCATAATAAATTTCATACTCAAAATCCAATGAAATTACAAAGAAAATCTCATGAAAATATATATGCAAAATAGAGATATCAAATTCACCCACACTCAAACTTTTTCTTGTCCTTAAATATCAATATCAAAATACAGAGGGTCCATACATCAAAAAATAAATTTTCAAATTATGATAGTCAAAAATAAAAAGAATTACTATAGATTCTAAAATTATAAAGCATACTTAAGAAATAATTCATAAATCATTATTCATCTATATTTTTAAACTCAATATATTTACCCTTATCACTTATAGATTTCAAACTCTCATTAACATCCATGACACTTATAATTTACCTCACCATTAATTTTTCCTCTCATCACTTAAGGTAAAAAATTAATGAAGTTATTCTCATACCTCAAATACATGCTTCTAACCATAGGATTTTATTTAATCTAATTTCCCCACCCTATAAAGAAAAATATAGAAATTAATCATGTGAGCTTAACATCAAGGATAAAATGACTCTAAGGCTCAGGGTATCCAGTTATTGATGTTAAAAATAAAGTAAGGCTCAAAGAGGAGGATAAACTCTAAAGTATAATTCATGATACTCAAATTTTAAACTTAATGAAATTCTCCAGGCCAAAATAGAATTTCATCTCCCACACTCCCCCAAAGTTAAAATTAAAGTCTCATGAATGATATAATCATAATGAATGATGACCCACTCTTGTTGTGTCTTTTTTTTCTTTTTTTTTTCAAAGACTGTACTCAAAATAAGTATCACTCCCAGAACTTGACCTTATATGATATAAATATCATTGGTTTGTTAATGTTGTTTTTTACCTACCTAAGAATAACCTATTTTTCATTATTTTTTTCGTTTTCTTTTTCTTTTTTTTATTTTTCGAGAAAAAGAGGTAAACAATGAAATACAAAAAAAAGTAATCATAAACCATCCCCAATACCCATGAAAACACCCTACATTCTCCTATAAAGAAACAAAATCACATTTTCATTATAAATAATCCCTTCCTTTCACTCATTCAATTGGATATCATAAAAAAAAATAAAGAGTGGTTAGGAAATGATAATAAAGGCTTGTAACATAGATCTTTCCTAACAGGTCATCTATTGATGCTACAGGCTAAGTATGATCAATGTATATGTAGGTCTCCGGATAAAAGGGGTCAGAAAAAATTCTTAATATTTTTTAAATTGAATTTTTTCAATTGTAGATTTTATAAGATATAAATGAAAGTTCTATTAATTTTTCATTATCCAAGTATCACTTAATATATATGCTCAGAAAAGAGTAGAAAAAAGTAATTCTAGAATCCTCTTAGGAATTGGAATATAAATTAAGTCAATCAAGCCATTCCATGAACATCAATAATTAGTTTACTCAATGTAAGTTTCTAGGAATAAATATCAATAAAGAAATCATATTACAAATCATTTTAAAAAAACTAAAAATTAAAGTAATAACGTGACTTTTAAAATTTCCACCTATATCTTAAACATTTATGGGAAAGATAATTCACATTTTTCAACATTTCAAAATACTTATCATATATTTCTATGTTTCCTAGATCAGAAAGTAGAGTGACAAAATTCAAGTATAATGGGAGATTCTAATTCATTTAAGTTCATAAAAAATTGTATTTATTTCTCAAAAAAATTATTAGAAAAACTATGGATGAAAAAATATAAACAAGAAAAAATATTACTCCTCTTCCATGAAGTTTTTTCATTATTCATATCCCCCTTTTAAATTTCTCAGCTTCATCTTCTTTTTTGAACTTTAAAAATCAAAAGAAACCACATGAAAGTACATGATTCCAAAAAAATATTCTCAAAAATATAAAGGAATCAACCATGAGGAGAGTTATTAAACTAATATAATAAAATAAAACTAAGTCTTAGAAAAAAAATTAAAAATCTGGGTTTCCTCTTAGTAGTGATTCTTTAAGTTCTGTAGCTAGACCTTACCTTTATATCACATAATTAGAGAATAAAATATAGTTATCCAGTCTTGTTATAAAAATAACTTGAAATTTAGTTCATTTAGGGTTTATGTTCTACTCATTTTCCTTTATATATTTATAACTCCTTTTTGTTGTGGGATATAGTAGTTAAAATTTTTAAAAGATAGCATAATAAAATTAAAATATAACTAAATTTGTTATCTCTCCTCCTACACGGCTTCTTTCTTTATTGGTTCTATTGATGGAGTGTCTTATTCATTAAAAGTTCAATGGAAATAAATGATGATTCCTCCTCTACCCCTTTAGATTGGATTTTTTTCAACACTATACTACTTCTTCCTCTCCTATATTATTTCCTTGATGGGATCATTCATGGTCTTCCCATTAACTTCTTATAAGCTCATCAGGGAGTTCCATTCTTCTTCTTCCTCTATAATATCAGTGAGTTCAAATTGTGCTTGCATATTTTCTTCTTCCATCACTTCTATATCTTTCACTACTTTAACATCATGCTCCTCTATCTCCTGTACTATCCAATAAATGAGTTCCATCATGTTATTTTCTTCTTATTCCTATAATTTCAAGGGGTAGATATTCTTATTCTTTTTCTACTTGTATATAGATAAGGTATTCTTGAGGTTCATCTTTAAAATGATCAATTGGATCACATCATCTACTTCTTGGTACTCTTCCCTATTTTTATAAATTGTTTTTACCTCTTCAAACTTCTCTTCTTATTACACTATTTTATTCCAAGCATTTTAAAACAAAGGCAAGTTATTCGTAATGGAATTTAAATTTTAAATAATTTGTAAAAGGTGACTGATCAATTCTATTTGTTCTTTGAGATGTTCCATATGATAATTGATCCTCTAATCTTTTATTACATTTTTATTCAGGATAAATTTTGTTATTTTTTCTTGTGATTTCAAATTTTGAGGTTTTTGGATGTAGGGTTCTTCTTGATTGTACTATACTACTTAGTAGTTTCCTTGGTAGCCTTAAAAATTGGGGTCTCCTCCATAGGGTTGATAACAGTAATCTCTCCATTATTGAGTTTGGAATTCATCATTTCCATAAAAATTTTCCCCATTAAAATCATATTATTACTATAAAAAGCCTATAAAATTAGGTTTTTTCCATGTAGTATGATCCTCTTGATGTCCATTGTACTTTGATGTGGGTGGGGTAGATTATCCTTGTGTTAAGTAATCCATCCTCCACACTACCATATAAAAACAAGCGCGTAAAAGGAAAATGAAAACAAAATCCTAAACTAAAATCATCAAACATAAATGTGATAAGTAAATTTATTGACCAAAGAAATTAGTTTGAAATTATTATCTACGTTCTGATTCTCCCTGAAAATGGCACTAAATATTGGCACACCTAGAAGGAATTTTTTGTTCAACCATAATGGTATCGATTTAGAAATTTAAATTATTCCAAACAACACTAACTAAAAATTTATATAATAGTGGAAGTATTGGGTTAATACCTCAAAGAGTAGGTAATCAGAGTAATAAATTTTGACCAAATGTTGTGTCATCTAAATTTTAGAAAATTTAATTACTAATTTGATGATGAAAATTAAAATAAATAAATGCTGATAGAAAAACAAAAGATAGGGAAACTAGTTTCCAGGGGAGGTTTTCTAAAATGAAATTAATTCAAATTTTTTTGAATGATAATCAAATTAAATTATTTCAAAATTATTACTTTTATTAAATAGTAATCTGGTCAATTATTATTGAAACTACCCTAGCATCATGACCCACTTGATCCAAAATGTTAGAATAACTATAATGCAATTGGTTTATTACAATGCATGATAATAATCAAATTTTTAATTTATGGTACAATTATATCTACTACATCAGGGTTCATTCATTATTAAAAAAATCCAATGACTCAATAACAAATAAAATTGAATGAATATTGTAGAATGACACTTATAAAACTAGGTTATCGAATTAGTGAGGATAGAATTAAATCATGTGGTACACACCCTATTTAACCAGATCAACTATCCCCTATAGGATTTAGTTGATCATCATCAGTTGATCATTAGTGAAAAAATAATATAAGAGGGAATATAAAAGAGATATTATAATATATAAATTGAATTAAAATAATAAAATTAATTCAAATTACATAAATGAGGAAACCACAAAAAAAGTTGGAAGAAAAATCTAACTATAGTGAATAGTCTTTGGGTCAGAACCCCAGTGGAAGACTTCTAGTGGTTAAACTCCTTTCTCCTAGATGGTAATTTCCTTGTGATGAAATCACATTTAAATAATTCTCCAAATTATACCCATGGTCCACCAGTCAAATCAACATTAATTCCTCCAAAAATAGTCAAAAATGGATCACTATATCTGCTGATGTGGTTAGTTCATGTTATGAATTGAAAATTAATGGAATGAATGTGTCGCTGGCCAGAAATATATTTTTTAATAAATCATGAATATGCATGGTGTGACTTATGTGGCACACCATGAAACTGGGAAGCTTCAAATTCTACTGCCATTTCTTCTTTTATTACTTGAATCCTTTTTGGTTTTAGATTTTAGTGATGTTTATAGAATACTTTTTCACTCTTTATGTCTCCATTAAAGGTGTGAATGGTGCTTCATGGTATAAAATACATTTGGTTTTAATCCTTCACCTTGAATTAATATTCATTCTTCTAATGGAAAACTCCATGAAACTCAAAATCTAACAATTTTCTATATATTATCACAAATATTTAGAAATGTTATACCTCCCTTAAAAACATAGAAAGTAATAAAATTTGGTATTCATACTCAATTTCATAATCAAAATCCAATGAAAATAGATAGAAAATCTCATGAATATGTGTGTGTGTGTGTGTGTAAAATATAGATATCAACCCTAAATTAAAGAAGTGTTTATTTATTTTTTTATCGCAAGTAAAATAAGAGATATTATTTCTATAATCC
Source organism: Viscum album (assembly GCA_963277665.1). Lineage (NCBI taxonomy): Eukaryota > Viridiplantae > Streptophyta > Magnoliopsida > Santalales > Viscaceae > Viscum > Viscum album. The sequence goes on along the minus strand of OY728145.1, from coordinate 1,440,365,071 downwards.
TACTATGAAAAAATGTTTATGGCCTGATTTATTACATTCCTTGATAAGGAACATATAAATTGTGGTGCCAATGAGTGGAAAGTTAAACTTGGAAAATTTTAAGAATAATAAATAGAATTTTTTTCTGAGATTGAAATTAGGCCAGTTCCATAAGAGGTTATGGAAATAAAACTGACTCGGGTTACATAAGAACCTCAAAGGTTCGGTAAGATTCATCAGGATCTTGAGAGATAAGTATTTTTTACATAAAATGATAATGAAATTGTTTATAAATAATGATCCTAATACCTATTGAGAGTATATTGAGAGTTTTGATTATAATAAATTGTTAGAGTCCATGAAATCTAAGATAGAATTTTTGTACACTTAGCAATTTTAAAAAATGTTGAAGCATATTTGGATAAAGAAATCATTTCACCAGTTGAAATGATAAATTCTATATAAATAGATATTTTCACTAGTTGTAATGATAAAGTCTCTATTTGGATATTTATGTCCATAACAACTCATTATGATTATGAGATTTTTCAAATGTATGTCAAAAACTAATTTCCTTAATGTAATTGTATTCAAGTAAATGTATATGATAAAACTAAAAGGTTTAAAAGATCCAAATGATCACTCTAAGGTTTAAAAATTACAATGGTCAATTTATGGATTAAAGTAAGATTATCAGGGTTGGAACACCTGATTTGATGATGCAATAAAAGAGTTTGGTTCCATAAAAACATGGATCATTCTTGTGAATATAATCATATTATTTAGAGTTTTTTGAAATTTATAGTATTGTATGTGGATTACATAATCCTTATTGAAAATTATTTTATAACTTTATATTCTATAAATATGTGGTTAGAGTAGGAAATCCATTAGAAATTTTTTGAATGTTGCTTTCTCCCTCAATGAGGATCTCTCCTGTGATTGTGTCCTAATCTAAGATAATAATATATTTCATCACCCCTACCTAAATATCAATGGATAGGAATCCTCTTTATGTTCATAATATATCCATGTTGTTTATGGATCTAATGTATCTTCCCAATTTCTTATCCATCAATGTTGGTTTGAAGGATTTAAAGTTAATCGAAGGTTATCCATTAGTTGAGATCTCTCTACTATAGTTTATTAAGGCTTCAAACTTAATTAGATTTATGTCTATTACTTGATTTGAATGGTTTCACCATTTAGTGGTTGAATTTGATATGCACATCAATGGAAATTGTCATTTACATCACCGCACACCAACCAGTCTCATTGATATGCAACATTAACCAATCCAAATGTCTGACGGTGTTGATTCTATAACGGCATGGTCAATATAATCTCATATTTTCAAGTTTATGATTTATTCTATTTTATTATTCCATTAATTTCTATAAAAAATATATATATTATCCTCAGATTTTTGGGTTCACCTTTTACTTATTCCTCTTCCATTTCAAAATTCAACTATTTTGAAGATTATTAGAAACTCAATTAGGTGATTTCTATATTTTTATGTTTGTATGTGAATGTTAAATAATTCAATTATTCGAATAAATGTTGAGTTAGATATTTTGAAACCCTTTTCAGGAATAATATGTATTGAAATAACTATAGAATATAAATTTAAACAACCTCTTGTATTTTAACTGTTGGTCGACTGCTGTAATTGAATTCACGTTAGGCCCATTAAGATCAACATTATTATAATAATAAGGAGTTATATATGACTCATTCATAAGTTATTGTTTTTAATATTCATAAAGATTCTCATTATAGTGATAGTGAATCTAGAATTTAGTAAAATTCTTCTTATTTAGGGATTAAAATCAATAAAGCTTCTCCAGTGGTAACTAATAATCTATATAACCCCACAAGAAAGTATTCTGATTATGTTATTATATCCATGACTTGGTTTTGTTATCAGTAAAGAGGTGACCATTTATTTTGAGGATGATCCAGTTTGGGTGGGTCCAGTGGGAATCAACTCAGTTCACAAGGACACTACTTCACCAAATAGAAAATTTATTCAAACTTATTTTCTTAGGGAAAAGATGAGATCTTACCCAGTTGGAAAACTCTCTTTTATTAAGAAAAAACATGATTACAGAAATCTGAAGGAAGTAATTTTACAACTATACCATTAAAAATGAGACATTAGTTCCTATGGTAAAACATTGGATATAATGATATCATCAAGAATCGCCCCTTTGTTCACAAGTCCATCAGCTAGGAAATTAGATTCATAGTATTAATGTGTGATAAAACATCTCATGGATGAAAGGAGATCCAAGAATTTGATCCACCAAGAATTCATCTTCCAGGTGATATGGATATTTCCTATTCTAACAACTTGAAAAATGATAGTAGAGTCATATTCCGACCACAAATTATTCTATATTTATATTTTTTCTATTACAATTGCATTAATCAAGCCAATCATTTATCCCAAGAGATGAATTAATTTCACAGGGTCTATAAAGATATCTAATGATATCACTATTGTGATCTCTAAAGACTAATCCAAAAACTATATGACTTGGATTCCCTTAAGATTTATCATCAGAGTTACATTTGATCTATCTAAGAAACAATGAATTCCATATAACTTCTAGAGTTATAATAGGAGGATGAAAGTTACCTACAATTACATAACATTTAAAAACTAAAAAATCATATAAAGATTTATCACAATAAGAATCCAAAATATATTTAGAGTTCCTCATCATATCCATAATTTTTGTAATAGAAGTTTGATGAGTGAAAACTTATTTATCATGTATCCCCTTATTTCAATTGTGCCAAATATCATGAATCAATTCAGTGTTATCCCCCTTTAAGAGGTTGAATAGCTACTGAGAAATATAAATTTGAGATTATTCTTTGAAATGATCCTAGAAATAATAATTCCAATGGCGGTGGACTCAAAATATGTCAAGAACATCATGCCATAATGTTGAGGTCGTGGAACATATCAATAAAATAACATTAAAATCCTATGTTAGTGGCATAAGATACATATGGGTTATAATGTAATACCAATATCATGAAGATAATAATCAGCAAAGAGTTTCAAATGTATCGTCCTCCATATAAGAAAAAATTTAAAGGGAGTAATATAAATTTTTTTCATCCGTATAAACTAGATATGATCATTCACATTAATTTTATTTTGATAATAAAATATGGAGGTGAGAACACTATTTGTAGATGTCTCCCATATCATGACGTTATCATGATTAATGAAATTGTAATTACTTACCACTAACCTGACCACATCAGGAAGGGCATCAGGAAAAGAATCAATTTTATCTTTGATCGTGGATGTGAGTTACATCATTAGATCAATAGTATTTATAAGGTCTACTAAGGGAGAACTTGTTTGATTATCAAAGCAAAATTTTATATATGAATTTCTATTCACTAGCCATTGTGACTATAAAGAGATAATAGATAGTGAATTTTTTAGGGTTTCATATACTGATGAATCCACATAATTTAAATTTCCAAATTTTAACATTCTTAAAAAACATTATATAAGAAATCCAATAGATTATGATTTCTCATTGATAAGCCACCACATAATTTGTTCGTGAAGTGATTTATTGAAATTACATTGGTTCTTGATTCCAAGACCTCCAAGATCATAATTCTTGTAGCATTGTTTCCAAGGCAAGTTAATAATTCTTCTCTCATGGATGTTACCACTCCAAACAAATTTTTTTATGGAAATATTATTTCTATTGAGAAGTACAGTAAGACACTTATACACCATAAAATAATAAATAAAGTTATAGACAATAATGGATTTCAAAAGACAGACCCTTCCAGCTATTAAATGAAACTTTCCTTTACAATAATCTATTTTCTATCTAATAGGATCCAGAATATGATTAAAATGACATGCATGAGGTTTTACCCAAAATATAGGAACTCCAAGGTAGGTAAAGGGGAAAATCCTTTCTCTGATAGATAGTTGATTGATGATATCAAGCTAAGGTATTATTTCCAAAATATATGAATGATTTATTCAAGAAAATATCCTGACCTAAGACCCTTTAATAATGATAGATAGAATCTTTGATATTCATAAATTCCTCTTGTCTCCCTAAGTAAAAATAATGATATCATATATATATAATATATTAGAAGGATAAAACAGGCCTCTAGAATCTCTAATGGGATTTTTTCCATTTTCCACCACATTAATAAGAAATATACTAAGTTAATCCTCTATAATATAAAATACAATGGTAAAAAAAGGATCATATTTCCATATACCTTTTGATCATGTGAAGTATCCCTCATGAGATCCATTAATAAGAACTAAATTGTGAGTTGATCACATAATAATTTTAACCCAATTGATAAACTTCCCATCAAATCCAAATTTGGTAAATACCTTGAAAATAAATCCCCAATACATGGTGTCAATGGTGTTTTTAACATTAAGAATCAAATCAATCTTAACACCACTGGTCAACTTTATGAGATGATTAACATGATATGATGTGGTAATGAGGTAATCTTGGATAGTCCTTAGTTTAATTAATCCAAACTAATTTGGGGATACAATCTTGTTAGAGATTCTAGAAATCCTATTAGAAATAATTTTTTCAATTATTGTATATATAGTGTTAATAAGAGAAATAATCCTAAAGAGATAAATTTCATTTTAATTTTACACTTTTGGAATTAGGGTAAGAAATGGTTCATTGATACCCTATATTAGAGGAAAACCTTTAAGGAAATGAATAACCAACCTATATACATCATACTGAATGGTCTCCCAGAATGTTTAGAAAAAAGTAATTATTGAAGCCACTTGGACCAGGAGAAATTCCAATATTCAGTCCAAATATAGATTCATTTATCTAAAAATAAATAGAAACTGAAGTTAACATGATATTTTCATCATGATTCACCAATATGGGAATAATATCTTCCAATAAATCAGATTTGGAAGTGGTTCCATCAAAAATATTCATATATAAGGATACTATATGATCAAAAAGAGCCTATCTATCTTCAAAAAAAACTGATCACCATCCTTAATATGGGATATTGGCTTGCTAAAATTTCTATCCCTTTGAAGATAATTAAATAAATTTGAATTTTTATCACCATATTTAATCCACTTAGATCAAATAGTTTCTCATTTAATCTCTCTTTAAGAGTTAAAAGATAGTTAAGTTAAGTGGATACCTCATCTCCATGATCCATACCACCAGAGAAATCCCTACCAGTATTTCCTTCCTAGATGAGAAGTATAGAGTATTCAATAGAGTATATCTCCTTTTATAAAGTTCTGAAACAAGTCTTGCTCCATCCCTTTATTTTCCTCTTAATCAATTTCATCTTGAGGACACATGCCTAAGCACCATCCATGTAATCAACTAAGCCCCATGTATCTTGAACTAGCTTACCACACTCATGATGAAGGACCTAATCATTGTTAAAACTAAAGGGGGAAGATGGTTTTACCTCTATAGTAATAAGAATCACTAATATGAGGTGATTATTAGAATTTATTTTTGCTAAGGTAGAATAATAAATAGAGCCCCAAGTGTTTAGTGAAACTTCATTGAAAAAATATCTATCAAGTTTACTGACCAAAATTTTATTAAGATGATTTATGTACCAAGTATGCTTGGACCCCGCTAGATTTATTTCAAAAATATTTTTTCCCTCAATATAGTCTCTAAATTATCTAGATGATATAGAATCATTAACATCATTGAGTTTCTCATCGGGATTAAGGATTTAGATGAAGCCCCAAATTAATGTTCATGGACCACTGACCATACCAAATGAATAAATTTCCTTCTATAAAGATATTCAATCTTGATATGTATTTTAATTATAAAAAAAAGATTAGTAGTGCTGTAATACTACCCAATTAACAAGTGACTAATTACTCGCTATAACTAATAATGGATGACCACTCCATGATAGAATGTTCTAAGACCCAGAGTCTCTTGACCTCTGAATGTGATTGATTTTTTCCAAGAAATTGATAACCTAATATTCCCAAAGAATAAATTCTAGAATATAAAAATATATTTAGTTTTATAAAACTCAATCATATTAGTCTTATGTATTTTAATAAAAAAACCTGGTAGAACTAATTATTTCAGGGTTGTCTAGACCCTAAAAATTCCAGATGATGAGCTTCATTTTGATTTGGATGTGGGTGTGTCGCCCCCTTTTTTCTTACCAGATGATTTCTTATTCCTATATGAATTTCTATTTCCTATAACATTTTTATAATCAAGTAATAGTGTGTCAATATCATCCCTATTCTTAGAATCTGAATTAGGGCTGCTATCAGGATTCCTAGTAGCCTTCAAAGTTAGAGTTGATTTAGTATCTTTTATTTGACCAGAAAAAGAGTCATAGTAACCATGCACATCAATAGACTCTAAGATTTATTTTGGTAACCATGAACCATGTTTCAAATTATCCTCAATTGAGTCAATATGAACATTTTACATCAGGTTGGAGATCTGTAACAACTTCAATTTGTTTAGAAATTTTAGTAACCTCAAACAGCATTACTTCACTATATTAAAAGCCTTCCAGTTCCATGATATCTTGTAAGAATCCAAATCCATATTAATATCATTTTCATACATAGGGTATTTTCTCCCTCAAAATTTCAATTAGAGATATTTTTCATGCATGTATCTGCAAGAATGAAATAGGTATTTTTTCCACTTTCTTCTTCTTTGGATAGATCAACCCAGGATTTCCCAGTAGAAACACTAACTAGCTATACATTTACCTATTTATCATAATTATTTTTATTAAAAGTTTTACCCTTCTACAATTTAATGCCTTTATTTTTCTTATGATGATTAACCTTTTTATAATCTTCGGCATCATGCCAAAGTTTTACCTTCTTATGAACCACCTAGAAATTAACAATTGAATGTTCTGTAATCTTACAGACAACATACAAAGGTGGAATGTACTTATACTCTACCTTAAGCTATATTTTTTTATCATTTTAAATGAAATTAATCACATTAAAAAACTTATCTTTCAATTTATAATCAACAAGGGTTCTAGCATATAGGATAAGGTATCCATTTAGGGTACACGGATCCATTGTTAAAGGGATACCAATATAGAAAGAAAAAAATTAATTATCCTTGGTTTAAAAAAAATACAATACAATCCATGAAGTTTATAGTGGATCTGAGTAGTATAATTCTTCATATTAAAAGGATAAAAATTTAATTCTCATTTAGATATTCTTAGAATTCCTAGTTTTAGATTTATGTCCCCAATTTTCTAAACATAATTGAGATCATACCTACTCTAGAGGATGGTATGAAAGTATACATTCCCAATTGGAATCAACCTCTAATTATTAGTGCTCCAAAAATGTGAGATTTTATATTTAAGCTCTGAATTTTACCAAGTCTTATCACCCTTTGAGTAAGTGATATGGTCGAGAAGAGAAAACTTTCACAAGTCAAGCCTTTATTATAGTGATTCCTAGTCAGTCAAAATAAAAAAACCACAATTATAGATACATTTTTTAAATCATCCTTGAAATAATATGATCCATATATTAATTACATTAAATAGATCCCTTTACTCCTTAAATGGTTACTCTATTTTTATTCTCCCAGATTAGTTAGATCTGAAGTTTCCACTACCTATTTCTTGGTTTTAAATTAATCGTGATCCACATCCGTGAAGTATCTCTCCCAATAAAGATGAAATGATGCCATCAATTTATAATAGACCTAGAATATTGAGGAATATCCATCACCATTTTTAAAAGTTTTAGTTCTTGCATTCACCATTCTAAAATTTATCGAAACTACTTGTTTGTCTTTGAATCTAGGTTGGATAGTTAGCATAAGTCTAGTATGTAACATTTATTTCAATGATAATTATTATAACTCTTCAAATATGGTTTAATATTGTAATATATTAGTGGATAATTACAAGAATATGAAAGAAAAATATAGTAAAAATAAGGATAATGAAATATGTGGATCATAAGCTTCACCTCTTGGTGATGGAAGGGGTTAAACATGTCTTCCCTAGTATTTTTTCTTATAGAACTAATTAAAGTTCAAACTAGATAGGTTCTACCTTCCTTCACTTTCATAGTCCAAGGTGATGGTAGTGTGAAATTTGGTTCTATCATGGGTGATAAGGAGTATGAAATAATAATGGAGTCCCTGATGACTGGAGGTTAAACTAATGTATACTATCTATGAGTTTTGAATTGTCCTAATGTTTATGGAGTGATGTGAGGGTTTTTTAATACAATATAGATTCTATAGGAGGTTCTTATGAACCTTAATTTTAAGATTAATGGTAGAAACCAATTTATAATGCTTGATGAGGAAGAGGAGAAAGGCCAATCATATGGATAAATGCAAGGCAAAGAGGAGGAGGAAGGACAAAATGAAGGAGATTGTTCAGGATGACTACGTATCAAGGATGGTGTGTACATAGATTCAATCCATGAATCATAAATTAGAAGAAGTTTTAGATTTTTATTTAGAACCTAGAGATTTTGACCCAATAATTATGGATTATATCTCCTCATAACAATGTTTGTTTCCTTTTACATGTTTTTATTTGGTGTCCACTTTCCTTCTAAGTGGTTCTTAATAAAATTAAAAAAAATAGTGTATGTAAATATGTGGTTGGTAAAATTTTCCTTGATGAAATACATGGGTTAGTTATTCTATATACTGAGTACGAATATATATAGAGATAGATTCAACAGGTTATTTAGACCTAGTCAGAACATAAATATTTATAAATTTCTAAATAGTGTTAACATTGAAAACTATAAGAATGGGTCTTGACCACTGGTATATGGAATGAATATTAAGAAGATTTAGGGTCCTTTTAAAGTTATAAAAGGGATATATAATAGTCTTTATGTGTTTACCATGTGATTTATCTTGTATTCCAAGTTATATACTTGACTTAATATTGGTTATGCTTTGAGAATAATAAGAAGATACTGGTATAATCTTGTTTTGAGTCACTAGATTGATATAAAGATCATCCTTAAGTGCTTGAGAAGAAGTAAGGATATATTCGGATTTTTAAAGGTGAGTAGGAGGTCATTGTAAGGAGTTACATAGATGTTAGTTTCAAAACCTACAATGATGATATGAGATCTTAATTTGGTTTTTTGTTTTTTTATAAGTGCCATAGCTATCTATTGTAAGAGTTCTAAACAAGACACTGTGAGAGACTCAATTACAATGGTAGAGTATATCACTACATCATATGTTGTGAAGTAAGATATTTGGATCAATTGGTTCATTACTAAAATTGGGATGTTTCCCAATATTTATGGAGTAATTAAGCTTTACAGTGATAATGATGGATCTGTTAACTAAACCAATAAACCTTGATCTCATCAAAGGACTAAACACATATTTCTTAAATACCATCTCATTCAAGAAATCATTGAGAGGTGTGGTGTAAAGTTCAGTAAGGTTGCTATAGATAAAAATTCACTAGATCAATTAAAGAAACCATTACTACATCAAAAGAAGAGGGTCATTTTGAATCTCTAATTATTAGATACATGAGAAATTGGATATAATAGTAATAAAATGTATTGTGATTTTATAATAAATGAAATATACATTCATTATTCATTCATATATGCTGCATATATTTAACATGAATAGTGGAATTATAAAACCCTTTAAAATATAACTTTGAGTTATACCAAATTTAATATAATCATGAAGTATTATGGGATTTTATGATTTGTTAATATTATCATGAGTATAAATATCATATATGATATTGAGTAGAATCATGAGATAATAAATCAAGAAATATTATCTATAGTATACCATGTAAATATATTACATGGAATGTCATATAATCATTAATATACCTAGGGGTGTATGTTTAATATGAATCCCCATTAGCTAAGGTTGATAAGATATTTAGAAAATGAACCTTCATAGTTTGAAATCTTTCTTACACTAACATTGAAACAGAGCTAACTCAAGGGTGGTTTGTTATGTTACTGATCATATCTTTAGTTGAGTTTATCTAATATAGTATTTTCTACTTTTATGAAAATAAAATACATTTGGTACCATTATTGAATTTGTATGTGGAAATTCATGGTCATTCATATTTGTGTGACATGTGATGTACAAAACTACTTGGATGAATGACGTGTGATGTATTTATTCAAACTTGTTAGATATTTTAAATAATTAGTAAGTATGATTTGGCCTATACTAGATTAGGATGTGAAGTGCCCTTTGAGGTGAATTATATTTGTTTTCAAGAAGTATGACTGACTTGATGTGAAAGTGATTTCAATATATGAGTGATGAAGTGATGATATCTTGTGTAGGTGGGAACTTGTGATCTAAAGTGGGAATATAAAGAGGGAGCACTATGAGACTCAGTTTTGATGGGAATAGGACTTTCCCTAGATGTAAACACCTATATATAATGAAGAATTTATAGCTGGGGGAATAACCAGTTGTAGTAAGAAGTAGTTCTTTTGAAAAAACCTTATAAAAACTTTTGTGTGGTTATCTCTTTATTGATATTAGTTATATTGTGAGGCTAATAATTAAAAACTATGGATCAAGACATTAATTAGTTAAAGAGGTTGGGTTAAAAGATAAAGAATTTGAAAAAATAGTGTACCACCGATTCAACCCCCCACCCCCCTCATGGTAGCTAACCATTCCATAGGTTCTTTAATTGGTATTACAGTATGGTTCCCTTTTAAAGATATAAGAAATTTATGATAAATAAAGAATCATAATTAAATTAATAATTGAGGAATACCTACTTTTTATAGAAAGAACTACCATACCTAGAGTAATGGGATTCTTCTTTACCTCCTATATCTTGTCCTAGAAGTGATAGATAAAACAACAGTGGTCCTCAAACCTATTTATAAGGATGTTTCTATGACTCAAGCTGACAATATAAATATGAAATTTGATGTAAAATCTCAATATGATATCTTGATGGATTTACCAAACAAGGTATGCACTAAAGTGATGGGTCTCGAAATGGCCAATGAGATCTTTTATAAACTGAGAAGTAGTTATGATGGTAGTCTTAAAGTCAAGGTAGTTAATTTTTGAATATTAATAAGGAAGTTTGAGGATATTAAAATGATAGATGATGAAAACATTTAAGACTATTTTATTATATTCAATGATATAATAAGTGAAGGTGAATCTGTGTGGATCGAGAAGTTAAGAGAGATGCATTAAACTACATCAAATGATGAAAGGAAGATGCTAGGAAGACCATTTCCCCTAGGAAAAGGTAATATTGGTTTATAATAAGAATAAATCAAGAATTTTCTATATATTTTTATCAAAAAAATATAAGATAAAAATTTTGAGGATTTTTATAGTGTTTTGAAAATATATAATAAATCCTACTCTAGTTGGTATAACATGTCATTGATGGGAAATTGGAACAAACAAAGGGGTCTATGGTGAAAAAATGAGAACAGATTATGAAATAAATTCAGAATTGACCAAAAATCCATACAAGCTATCAAAAAATAGTTATGAATGATTATAATAAGTTTGTGGTGGATATAGATTAAAAATTTAAAGAATTTTGGTATTCGCAACAAAATTACCTGGAGAGGTTCCTTATAATATGAAAGGGAATAAAACTCAGAATAAAAAAGAGAGGAGGTCATATCAATCTAAGAAGCTAAGTGAGACACCCAAAAAAGGTTGAACATATAAAGAATTAATGTTTTATTGTTTAGCTAGATCAACTAAAAATGGTTAAACAAATGAATAAATCCAAAAATAGATGCTACCACTGAGGGTAAATAGATAATTTCACAAGAATATAATGAATATCATAAGAATTAATCTATGGGTGATGATCTAGAGAATAAAAATATTAAGTGTGAAAAATTTGGGGATGACATAAAGAAATGTTTGGCTATCTTCCCATTCCAATATGAGTTAATAGTCGATGAAATTAGAAGAAAATAAAGTTTCTTTACTTACAAAGGTAGTGAAGACAGACCTGCATGAAGAAAAAATTCATGGTAAGAATGTGAGGATATAACCTGTGAATAATATGAATGATAATGTGAACTCTTACCAAATATTATATCAAAATGAAGAAAGAAAAGGAAAGGATTAGAGTATACTCTTATCCTGAGATATATTTCTAAGAAACAAGAAGGTACCTCTTTATTCCCTTATATATATGTTTTTGTACTAACATATAAGGAATTGAAGGAAGTGGATGCATATCATGAGGGGGATCATATATTATTTGAATCTATTAAATATTCACTACTTATTGAATATGAAATTCCTCAACATATTTGTTAATTTGGATGATGATATGAGTTTGGGATGAATATATTTCATGATTTGAATGTTTGTACAGCTCTAAAATATGAAGTGTTGGTTATCTGAGTTTAGTATCACATGAATTTATGTTCATGGAAATTATTGATAACCATTTTTATACACTCTTCTTTTCTACATTGGGTTTTCCCATGTATACTTAGAGTTATCTATCTAAAGTTGTAATGGCCCGGACCTCTCCGGTCCATTTCTTTGTAAAAAAATTGATGTGGTCAAACACGACACGTGTTGTAATAATAATTTTTTATAATAATAATTGATAATGGTGGCGTGAAAATATTTGGTGTTAATTAGATAAAATGGTTTTAATTTAATCATTGTAAAATATAAGAAATAAAATCAAATATATTTAATAAAATGATGGGAGGCGCATGGAATAAGTTATAAAGGAATAAATTACAATAAATGAGGCTCGTGTAATAAATTATAAAGGAATGAAATGCATGGGGTGCATGGGTGTGACCTTGTACAGGAGGCGTTGTGTGGTTCTCCACAATTAAAGTTGGAATTGTGTTAATAACATTAAAAGGGTATTATTATATAATAATTTGTTGTAATAATAATAACATGAAGATGCACGTGAATGGGGTTCCCAACCATGTGTGAATATAATGTTATGGGATATATGGAGTAATTATATGAAAATAATGGGTGTCAATAATAATAATAATTATTAATGTTAATGATGGGGACCCGTTGATGAAATTGAAAGAGGATTTATTACTATTTAATTAAATAATAATGATAAAGGTGACAGAAATATGTGTGTGATTGGTAAATTAAATTAAATGGGTTTAATTTTTTAGTAAATTAAATTATTTGAATTTAATTAAATGGAATGGTTTTAACTTAATAACCATGGTAAACTAATTTAATGGGATTAAATTAGTACATTAATTATGGGTGTTATTATTATTAATTTTATTAAATAATAAAGTTGAAGTGAGAATGGAGTTTGGGGCGTTCCACTTGGAGTAAAAGAAATGGGAGGCGCCACTTTTGGTGGTGGGAGAGAATCATGAAAGAAAAAAAAATAGATTGGAGAGAGAAACAAAAAATAATAATAAGAGAAATAAAATTAAAAGACAAATAAATGAAAAAGGAGGAATTGGTGCTTAATTATAGCGCCCATGAAGACTCCAAAACGTGATTGCTTTTGGAGTTATGAAAAATAAATAAATAATTGATTAATAATAATAATAAAATATTGTTATTATTAATTTTGTTGATAAAACACTTTTTTGTCTGTAACTTCTTCGTGCGACCTCGGTTTCACGAATCGTCAGTGGCAGTGTGACCTTGAATACGAGATGAAAATTATGAGTCCAATATTGGATGTCTTTTTCGGGTTTTCGGATTGGGTACCCAAAACGCTTGTGAATTAATAGATTTAATATTGTTATTATTACGGGATCTTGTATCCAACGTATCTCCCTCATATGGTATCGGATTGACGATCCGTCAGCGACAGCGTAACCCAAAAATTATGACGGTCATTTTAAGACCATTAATGAGCTACTTTTATGACTCATGCCTCGGGTCAACGAAACACCACATATTGATAGAATTATCATTATTATTAAAACGCGTGGAAACCGCGTGACGTGTTGTGTGTTAACCAATCAAAACATGTAACGTATGTACGGTCACATCGTGTATTCATTAATGCACGCTGAATACGGATTTACCTATTCGTTGCCTATATAAGAACGAGGTCATGTTTTATCTTCCATATCGATCGCTTCTTTGTCGCACGACGATGCTCTTGGATGATCAAGAAGTCTTCCTCCTCTAACTTCTTTGTCCGAGCTCCGAATTACGATCCGTCAGCGGCCACAGGATCGTAGCGACGAGACGAAGCTTCTAAGCCCGGACTTGTCACCATTCCTTCCGGCCTTCCTTCTCCAGCTTCCATCCTAGTAGGCGTTTGTAGGGTTTGGCGAAGGCGGAGGACACCAAAGGACGTCGTCGGAAGCGACGTGATCGGGACCTTTTAAGGTAGGGGTTTACCTTCGTCTCTCTTTTTGGTGCAACATGCGGGGTGGGATATTTTTATTTTGTTCCATGGGATGCAGTTGAACTTTAAATAAAGATAATAACCGGATAAAGAAGGGTTTGGGGTTTTGTGATGTTTCTATTGCCTTCCAGTTTCTTTATCTTCTGATTGTGATTTTGGATTGAAAGGCCTTTGCCTACTGAAAATCAAGGCCGTTGGTGGCCTTTGCGTGCACAATTGATATCTGAATTGTTTGTGGCTGGTTTTGTTAAAACATGGAAAATGGATAACCACGTAAAGACTGGCTGATTAAATGAGAATGAAAACCTTGTGTGATCACCCCGATTGAACAAAGTTGGAATAATGAACATGTTGGTGGTTTGGTTGTTTTGTGGAAAATGCCTTTATTTATGAAAAGTGTTTTGATTATGAAAAGTGTTTTGAAGTAAAAGGTGTTTTCAAATGCGGAAATGTTTTGTGTGTGGAAAGGGTTTTATGTGTGGAACTTTGAAATAAATGAATGATGGAATATTGTATGGTTGTGATAATCTCTGGTAAATGAAATGGCATGTGGTTGCTTGCGTTTTACCTAACCTTGGTTGTGGATGGCAGGGATATGTTTGTGAAAGGTTTTGTCTGGATGTTAGTTGCCCAGTAGTAATAATTTTTTAAACCATTGCATGAAACATGAAAACCTAAATGGGGTTGGGGGATGATTGTTTGGTTGTTGATGCATGCTTCGTGGTAGCAGTGCCGAGGCACATGCTCAGTTTCTCTTTTTAAGAAGCCATAGGTTGGGCTGTGTGTTTGGTATATGTATATATATAATTGTGTCTTTGTGTTTTGTCGCACCACACCCATGTCAAGAACCTAGTGCCGAACACTCCCATTTTATGGGAGAGGGTGTTCCCCCTTAGTTACTAGATCCTTCCTGCTCCTTCTTCCATAGGCTATGATGGCTTGAGGTGACCTTACACCCAAGACTCTTCGGGTAGGTCTCGGAGGCTGTGATGGCTTGAGGCGACCTTTATCCCAAGACTCTTCGGGCAGGCTTACCGTTCCCAAGAACCTTCGGGATGAGTCCCAGGTGTCTGCGGGCGGGTTAGTGGTTGTGGCCCAGGTGTGTGCGGGCGGGATGTGTGGTTTGGCCCAGGTGTGTGCGGGCGGGAAGAGTGTGGTAGTGTCAGGACGTTTGCCGTTAGGAAGAGCAGCATCTAATTAAGTGGGAAATGGTGTGGGGTACCCAATACTTTTGTTCTATATGTATACTAAACTTGTTTGTGTTACTTGGTGAGTGTGACCAGTGAGGCTGGGTGGATAGTTTTTCCTTGTTAGTTTCTGGTTCTTCTGTTTTCTCACGGGACCTTAGGGTGTCTCCCCACTTGTGCACGAGGGATTTAGGTTCTCTACTGAGTATACTTGTATTCTCACCCTACGTTGTTTCAGGTTTTCAGGAGGACTACCAGGGCCGTGCGGGACCCTACTAGTCAGGCAGTGGGAGTTGTGCAGTTGTTTTTTTCTTGTTTTCCTTTTGGTACTGTACTCACTTGTACTTTTGAGCTTCCTTGTACTTGTACCTTGTTATAAAAATTGTTTAAACATGCATGTGGGCTTGTTTTGGGTTTATTTATGTACACTTGTTCTTTTCCCTTTTTGGTGGTTGACTTGTCCTATTTCCCGATCCAAAATAATAAAAAGGGTAATGCCTCCCATATTTGTGAAAACTCATACCCTTGGTGCTAGTCGCCAACCCGGGGCCTACTGGAGGCGGGACTCGGGGGTCATTATCTTCCTTTCACCATTGCCAGCTCAGGAGGGGCATCTTTGGTGGGAGGGGGTCGTGACAAAAGTATATTTGTAAAATAAAATATGTGGTATCACTCTAAAGGGGGAAGAATATGGTTAATGAGAAGTATATGATAAGAGATGTCCTCTACATATTCTTTAAATTCATTTTCAATAGGTTAGAGAATGAAAAACACACATATTGAAATAGATAGTATTTGGTTGTTTTGACAACAAATCCAAAGGGGGTATTAAAGTACCCTTTGAGTTGAATTGCATTTGTTTTCAATATGGATGATTGAATTAATGTGAATATAATGTAAATATGTGGGGGTGAAGTGATGATCACTTTGTAGGTTTGAATTTGTGGTCTCTACTGGGAATCTAGTTTTGGAGTATTACGGAACTCAATTTTGATGGGAATAGGACTTTATATATATGTAACCACCTATATATAGTGAATAATCTATAATCAAGGGGAATAACCAGTTGGATAAAGGAGTGGGTCTTTTGACCAAACCTTGTAAAACATTGTGTGTTGTGATCTCTTTAATATTATTTCTTATAGGGTGAGGCCGATAATTAAAGATGGGGGATCGATACATTAATCGGTCATAGAGATTGAATTAAAATAGAAATAAATTATAAAAACAATGTACCATTGATTCAACCCCCCCCCCCTATCAATGGTACAACCCATCCTTGGGTACTTAATCAGGTTCTATGCATAGTAGTTACTCGATTTCATGGAAAAATGAATTATAAAAGTATAAATATAATGTATCACATACATATTATAGTATACATTTTCAAGTGGAGATATGAGTATGTTTGGTCAATATCTTGTTAGAACCCTTTACCGCTTAAGTAGTAATGATATTTTACTATAGGTTGATCTTTAATTTAATTTATGAATTGGAGAATATATATTTGTTTTCAATGCTAAAAAGAACCATGGGGTCACAAAGTTAGGTCTTAGAATAAATATTTAAATATATATGAAGCTTTAGTGCCAAAATAAGGGAGTTTGATAAACTGCATTCAAAGGAGTTTGGATGGATTCACAAAAGGATGTGAATTTTTACATAAAATACTTATGGGATTTTAGTGAAAGTGAAATATTATTGGTTATGCACTAAAATATGATAAATCATATTGTATTATTCATTTATATCATAATCAATTATATGCATTTCAAACATATCATAGACATAAATATGGAGTTAGATCGCATGCTACTATAGTAATTCGATTCCTATATCATTGCATACAAAGGAGATGTGGTATACAATATATGATATCACATTGCATGGCACATTTCCAAAATGGTTTGTCTTCAGATATGAATCATTGTGATTATTCATTCATGGTTTTTAAATGTTATATTATCAATGAAATGTTCAACAATAATAAAATATTAAGTGAGTATATGTTACGTGTAACGTATGGTGGTTACCAAGTATTGGTGGTGGTGCTTGAGCTCCTTCATTGAGGAAAATAAGGATATATATATATATATATAAAGGATTACATACTTACTATTTGACTCTATGGTGGACTATTAAGACCACCCAAAACTCTCTTTTTACCTATTCTACATTTATCTTTGAATATAGGGTTTTTTTTCTTTCATTTTGAAGGTTAAGGGGTCTTCATGTAGAATATAGAGATTCTAGTGGTCGGTGTACTACATTTAGATGTAATAAAACAAGTTTCATTCTTTATAAGTCTTTATTAAACATACTCTGTCAACATGGAGTACATTATATTTTATGTACACATAGTTTTTTTATGTTCTACATGTTCAATTTTGTTTCTATGATGATGATATATTTGACATTTAAATGGGTTTCTTATATTACTAATGATCATGTGATGTTTTAATAATACCTATTAGTATGATCATACCAAGATAAGGAAATATGATATTTTCTTATCTACTGGGTGAGAGGTATGTGATGTGATCATCCATCTTGGTGAATAGAATATGATGTGTTCATGAAGCTGGTTAAACTATACTTGGTGAATCGAGAATATATGAGTAGTTAAATTTGATTAGCATACTATGTGTCTTGTGGTAACTCAATGTTTTGGGAAAATAAATTATATTATTATCCATACTAATATATAATATAGATTGTGGACTATCACAACTTTCCCCCACTAGTATGCCTCCTAGGATGACAGTAAATACTAGAGTGATCAAAGCAGTGTTAGAGCTTTTGGTTGAGAGACGGGATGAGTCTTGGGGTAAGTATTGGTGAGAACTTCAAGGGTTGGTAGAGAAAAGTTATTAAGTGGAATTATTATGTGATGTAATCAATGGATACTAACTAAGACTTGGTAATTTAGGTCCCCCTATCATCTGATGTAAATATTGTAAGTTTACTGAATGTATTAGGTGAAGTGATACTGCTTGTGGGGTAGATACCTATGTAAGGATCATGCATCATGATTATTTATTTATGTTTTTTAATTTTGTAGATAATTAAAATTAGGATAAATCTTAATTAATTAACTTTAATTATTCCATATTATAGGTTTAAGTGGTCCCTAATATTTTCTATTTTACAGGTATGGCTCCAAGTCGACATCCATGTTAGGTTTGTGTCAATGATGTTCAGTAAGATACACCAGTAGATCACCACATATTTTAATTTAAAGAATAAAAATCATAGAGGAATATCATTCATATGTTCTAGTGTTATGGACTTCATAATTATCAGGATTCTATTTTTTATTAGGAGACTGAGTCATGGATGGAGGAGGTAAATATTGCCTTCAGTTTGATCCATTATAGAAAGGAGTACAATATTCCAATAACTGTTAGTATAATCCAGATGATCTTCTTAGTTAAGGTGGGTTATGTTCCTTAATAATTTTAAGGAGTTTACAGTTTCATGGGAGAAGTTCCATTTTTAGTTCTAGACTGAGTTCCTTTAATCGACTATGAAGTTCGTACGCCAGTTGTAGATAATTTCCAACCACCTATTAATATCCAATGTGTGAAAATTTTGTATTTGATATAATAATATCTTACATAATTCTTCATACCACTTTTTAGATGATGATTTTATGACAAGGAATTTCAAGGATGTGTTGTGTCTAGAGATCGAGTGCTAGGTCACCCCATTCATGTTGTTGGTATTTCTTGAGGTTTTAGATAATGAAGAGGTTTTCAAGAAAATATTATCTTAGATGAGACCATCATGTGATGGGAGTTATTAATAATATCCATGGATTAGATATGAGGCCATAGGTTATCAATTTATCAATCAATCAAGGTTTTAGATATTATTTAATTGGCCTCATCTTCCTTCATCTCACTTCTCTAGGTATGGTAGTTATCAAACCCCCACTAGATTATAGGACTTTATTATTTCTTGTAGAGTACATGACCATAAGGAAGTTATAGTTTCCAAAATTCCTCATTATTTATCATGAATCTAGAATCCCACTTTAGTTTAATACTTTGTATCAGTATCCTATGAGATAAAAACAACAGTAGTAATAGGGTACTCCAGGATTGGTAAAAAAGTAAGGAGATAGAGTAAGCAAAAGAAAACCCTCGGATTCCCCTCATCCTTGAAGGTTATGGGTGCATTGGAAGCATGTGATGGGTCATGAACAACTTTGATTTATGTTAGGATCAATGATCAATCCATGATTTACACAATTATTAATTTCATAATCAATAGAATTGAATCAAAGAAAATAGACAAGGGATAGAATGTCAAAACCAAGTGTAGAATCATCACATATTATTTATAATTAATTCAATCAATTAAATAATTACATTGAATGAAGTCTTTATTTATTGATGAATATGATAATAGATCTATATTGTGGCATCATTTTTTTAAGGAATCAAGAGTAGATTCACCCTAGTAGTGAACCACATGTATTCCACAAATCTCAAAAGGTTTCCATAGGAATCTCTGGGTGCTAGCATAGAAGATCCTATTTCTTGCATTGTTTTCCTTTTATTTCCAGAATAATTGCTTCCAAATAGTTCTCATTTAACTCTCTATACTTTATAGTGGTAGTTGGAGGAAGATCGAACTTTTTTCATGGGATTGTACTTGGATAATGGATCTCTCTAGGGCTTTGAGAGTATTCTCTGGATTCATTGTGCACATCAAACAAATAAATTGAAAAATAATATAATTGGGTTTAAATGTCCTTAGGGTTTAGAAATAAATATTTTCATAAGTTTCTTTTAATATTTATTTAATCCTTAAGGAACCCCATGTCAATAATAATAATAATAATTCTCAACAGGCACTTAAATTGGAATTAAAATTAAATATTATTTATTCAAATAACATTCAATTTATATTATTTCTCATCGGAATATTAAACTCGGTCCACTAATCCTCCAAAATATTTATCGGAACTTGAATAATGTTTATTTATTTATAGAATAAATATTACCTCATTATTCTCTAATAAATAAATAAATATTTTATTCACTAAATAGAAAATAAATATTTAATAAATATTCCGCTCGCAAAATATTCTCTTGAATAAAGGGTGACAGAATATATGTGATCAAGAAAAAATGAATAATTATTAAACCACATGAAATAATAATATTTATTCAACTTTTTAAATAATAAATAATAATATATCATTTAACTAAGATTCTAGATACACTTAGTGTGTGACCCTTTAGGCCTCTTTCTTAGTGGCATTAGGCGAAGCAGCCTAAAGTCCAAGGTTAGTATCTAAAAACACGCCAAAACACCCATAGAGAAAGAAGTTAATTTTATAATGATATAATACCTCATATGGATGCTCACTGTGTAATATAATACCTTTATCATGATGCATCTAATCAAGAAGACTGCATGCTAGTTCTATCAACCTTTGTGCTCGATGTCTCTTTCTTTGACTTTCTGAAAGTCAAACTTGCCTATAAAACACTATGGTTGTGGATTTATTTAATCTATATAATTTTTATAAAAGGGATTGAAATATAAAATTTCGTTAAATAACATATGGGACAAATCCTTTATCTCATTATTCATTAATGCAATATTACTGGTGATGCAACCAACGTATCATACCTCACTGCGAACATATGTCATCACAATTTTCATAAATACATCAAAGTATGAAACTAATAATACTCATTAATAATAATATTAAAGTCTAAGGAATAATACACACATCTACATATAGGAACATCCAATGACACATACAAATGTGGACTTCCTACTAGTGGGTCTCATTCTCATAATATCCTTCATTGAATACTACCAAGGGAATACACCATGAGAAGGTGCCTCAAAGTCCTATAAGTATCCACCCCTGATGGCCTATACCATTTTTTTCCCTCAAATGATATTATCCAGCTATATAACATATATTTAAAAATAGTTTTGTAGAACTTCTAGGTTCTCATCATAGTAGGGAACTGCTATGACCATTTAGTACGACAGCTACTCTTAGTACATTATCACATACTATATTATATAGAAGAATAATCATGATGTGATAAAGATTTTATTAATATTAAATGATATGAATAAAGGTTATCATAAAGTATATTTAAGTTGGTTCTAGGGCACCAACTCTAATATAATCTCATTGGCACGAGAGTCAACTGGTAATAACCTTTAGTTCTCGAGATCTCACCTGATAATCATGCTTCTATTGAGATAGTTCTTTGGTCAAGGTGGCCACCAAATTCTCTTACATGGGTACTCTTATTATTGAAACTTCACCCCTCTGATAAAATTCCTTAATAGGTGACACTTCTGGAGTATGTGATTTTTCCATTGGTGTGACCTTATCTCTTTTTCAAGATTCGCCACTATATTATTATCACAACACAATGTGATAGGGTATTTACTACTAGGTACCACATAAATATCCAATAAAAAGTTCCATATCCAAATGAATTACTTTTATACATTGTAAGTATATATATACTCAAACTCCACTATAGAATCAATGATAATTGGCTACTTTGAACTCTTCCAGCTCACAGATCCTCTATTGATACAAAAAACATATCATAAAAGCAACTTCAAATCATTTTGATCTATTTGAAAACTAACATCATTATAATCCCTGATGACTAGCTCCTTGTCTCCTCCATACACTAGGAACATATCCTTAGTTCTTCTCATATACTTGAGGATGTCCTTAATAGTAGACTAATTGTTTTCTACTAGATCTTTTTGATATCTACCGACCATGTTCAATGCATAGGCAACATCAATTCTAGTACACAACATGGAATACATGATTGATCCTATCACTGAAATGTATGGTATATTACTCATTGTCTCTTTCTCCTATTGTGTTTGAGGAAACATTTTCTTAAAAAGATGTAAACCATGTGACATAAGAACCAATTCCCTCTTGGATTGTTCCATACTAAATCTATTTAGTATCTTGTCAATGTATGTACTTTGACATATTCCAATAATCCTCTTAGATCTATCACAGATTATCTTGATCCCTAGAATATATGTTTATTTTCCTAAGTCCTTCATAAAGAACCACCTATTTAAACAGTCCTTAATAGACTATAAGACTAATATGTAATTTACAATAAGAAATTTATCATCAAAATATACTACTGGTATAATGACTAAATTCCCACTAAACCTATTGTAAACACATAGATCACATTAATTCTTAATGAAACCAAATTATTTTATATCGTCATCAAATCGAATGTTCGATGACCTGGATTCTTGTTTCAATCCATAAATGGATCTCTACAACTTGAAAATCCTTTTGGAATCACCTAGAGTCAAAAACCCTTCTAGTTATGTCATATAGAAATTTTCATGAAGGTTCCCATTAAGGAATGTAGTTTTGATATCCATATGAAAATTTTCATAGTCATGGTAAGAACTATAGAAAGTAGAATTCTGATGGACTTAAACATGGAAACTGGTGAAAATGTTTCATCATATTCCATTCCTTGATGTTCTTTAAACCCTTTTTCCACTACACTTTCTTTATAGGTATTTAATTTACCTTCCATGTCCATTTTTCTCTTGAATACCCATTTGCAACCTATGGGATTTACATCAAATAGTGCATAAACCAAAACCCAAAATTGGTTCTGATACATGGAATCCATTTTAGAATTTAGGGATTCTTTCCATCTTGCATCTTATGATCTCTCTACTTCCTCTTTATAGGATATAGGTTCATCATTGTCAACCAATAATGATTCACCATTTTTGGTGACCAGAAAACCATATCTCTCTAGTTCTATTACCTCTCTTGTGCTCCTATATAGTACTTGTGTTCCAAAAACTACTTCTTCCATGGGGACATTTAGAATTTTTTCTTGTAATAACTGTTATGTATATTGATCATCAACTTCATAAAATTCAATCTTGCTCTTACTATCCTTTTTGAGGATGTGCTCCCTCTCAGAAAAAATTGATTGTCTAGAGACAATCGCTTTATTTTCTTAGGTATTGTATAGGTATTATCCCTTTGTTTCCTTGGGATAACCTATAAAGATACACTTTTTTCCCCAAGGTGCTATTTGTTTTCCAGATAAGACCTTAACAAATTTCTCGCAACCCCATACATGTGTATGCAACAAAACAGATTTTTTTCACTCCATAATTTAAAGTTAATTCCATTTGTTATTTTATTTGGTACTAAATTTAATGCGCATGCTACAGTTTTTAATGCATATCCCTAAAAATGATAATGGAAGATCTGTATGACTCATCATCGACCTTACCATGTCTAACAAGGTACGATTCCTCATTTCACTAACACTATTCCACTATGGTGTGTATGGTAGAGTGAGTTTATATATAATCCAAAACTCCCATAGAAAGTTGATAAACTCTTGGTTAAGATATTCACCACCTCGATCTGATCGAATCTTCTTTATCTTCTTTCCAAGTTGATTCTCTACTTCATTCTTGAATTCATTAAATTTATCAAAGGACTCTGACTTATACCTAATCAAGTAGACATAACCATATCTACTCAAGTAATCAGTAAAAGTTGTGAATTAAGAATACAAACAACTAGATTCTACTAGAAATGGTCCACACACATCAGTGTGTACCAATCCTAGAATCACTTTGGCCCTTTTACATTGTCCACTGAATGGCAGTTTGGTCATTTTTTCTTATAAAAAAACATGACATATTTCAAGTGGTGTTATCTAATAAGAGTCTAATTAACCATCTTGATAGAGATTTGTAAAATGCTTCTCATTTACATGACCAAGAAGGTAATGCCATTGTTGGGTGTTATATGATTCATGTTAACAAGATTCGTTATCAATTTAAAATATATATTTTTTATAATTTAATACATAAATACCATTATTTAAATGTGTTATACCATAAAATGTGTGTTCTTTATAAAAGAAACAAGTTTTATTTCCAAACTTGAAAATAAACCCCATATGCGTCTAGGCATGATATAGAAATTATGTTCTTGGTAATAGTTGGTACATAATAACAATATTTTAAAACCAAAATCATTATCTTTTTCAATGAAAGGTGGTAGTCACCAATGGCTAGCGAAACCATCCTCACACTATTGGAATCTCATAGATCCACCTCTCCTCTAGCAATCTTTAAAAATTTAACTGGTTCCTGAATTTGGATACATATGTGAGAACAAAAAGTTGTATCTAATACTCAATGTGTAGATATTGAAATATTACACTAGATAACAAATTCACCTTTAGCTTCCCCTTTCTTCTAGGTGCAGTTCTTCTTACAGTGGCCTTACTTGCAACATGAAAAACATACTACCTCATTTTCTTAACTCTACCATTGGATCTTCCTCTTCTTGGAAGAATAGTTCTTGAGAGATTCAGACATTTTGTGAGTCTTGTCCCTTTTTCCTTATTCTTCCTTTTCTTATTCACCATAAGGATCGTGGGTTTTTCATTCTCCATGTCCATATCCACTTGGAGAATCAAAGTAATAAGTTCTGAAATAATCTTCTCATTATTTCTCATTAGTCATTGATGATATAATGAAACATTAAACATCTGGGGAATCATTAAAATGTTTCTCATAGCGATTTATCTCTTAATCACTAGCCTCATTTCCAATCACATAAATAATAGGTTCTTCTTTTACATATAATTTCTTTTCAGGGCATAGGATAATGCATAAGCGCCTTTTCCACACTTGTAAATTTGTTCCAGTGATAAGGCTATCCTTATCAAGTATGGATCACAATGATATGTTTAAATTCATTTTTATTACTATTTCTATAAATAATATGAGTATAATTTTATTACTTTATCTCTTAAAATTTTGACAAATAAATAAATATTATATTTATTAATCTCCCACTATTTTATCAAAACTCAAGATCCCTCACCACTAGCTTCAGAATATCATGTTGTTTGAATATTCTAGTGGCATGGATCCGCATTTCCCTTATCATTACCCCAATTTTGGTTGTTCAAGTGACTTTAATGGTTTTAGGTAGTCATTCTAAATTCCAACTTCATTAACTCATAGTTCCTTGATCTGTTGAGTGGACTCCCCAATCCTGAAATCCTTAAATTGGATTTTCTCAACCCTTACCTCTCTGTTACACCAAGTCCTACTTTAGAAATCAACTCTTGATGTGAACTAGGTTAATTCAACCCAAAACATCATGTTATAATTCCCTAATAATTTAAATCATCCTAACTTTGGCGGGTAAAGCACTTTGAACTATGGTTCGATTTTAACTGAATTAGTGGAAGGCTATACCCATTTAATATATATAATTAAGGGATTTTTCTATTTTATGTGTAAATTGACAATTATTATCTTTATAAAATTATTTTTAATATTAAATGGATTTACTTAAGTTATTAACCATGTATTAGATAATATTTATGCATAATCCAATTTATTTTAGTACTATATTTCATGATTATTAATTTCGTTAATTCATGTGATCACAATAAGAAATCCATAATGAAATAACCATGCAACTTGATAGAAATAAAATAATGAAGTGGTATGATCATGTGATTTTAATAATGGTTAGTTTATCTAGTCAATGATAAACTAACCATCGACCTTGGGGGAAAACACCATAAACCAATTAAGACTTGTTTTATAGCTTTCCACCTTTCCACCAATGTATCTATCTTGGATTTATTTTTCCTTGGCTCCAAACTTGAACTGTCTCCAATATCTTGGGATTTCCATCCGTTATATATGATTTTACTCACATGCATGTGAGGGAAACGATGGGGTTTCATAAAAGAAACCATGGGAACATACGACCTTACATAATGAGATGAAAAATGACATGTAGATCAATAATTTAATTTAATAATGAATTAAATGAAACCAATTTCATACAAATTCTGGGTCTATGCTCATGATCATCCAGATGTATGAAATGAATTACACATTTAATAAAATTAACAATCAATTATAATTGTTCTTATTTAAGATAAATTGTGTTCCAATCAATTAATTATCTTCTTTAATTAATCAATCCTTTTATGCAAATTCTCATCTGAATTTACTTAATAATATCATCCATTATAATTTTAAACAAATTATATAAATTTATTTAAAATTAAATATGTACATAAATGTACCTTTGAGGCAACATGATGAATACTCATTTGAATCTACCCAACATGTATTATACTCATATATAGTTTACTCTTACGACATATGGAATACACGACTTATCATGTACTTTAATGATGTGTACTATCAACTTAATGATTGCACGAATTACATTATTTTTCTATCATGTGTTATGCTTCAATACACATAGAGTAATAACTATAATATGAGTCACACGTGATATGAAGGTCTGAACATTACACATAAATTAATTAAAGATTTATATATATATATTAAAACTCATCACATGGAGTGTCCTATCAACTTAATGACCATATGTAAGCACATGTATATAAGTTTTACACCATGTAATAAATTAATTTTAATTATATGTACTTTTGTATAATACTATGGCGTGCATAAGAGAGATACACGGAGTGTACATTTCTCACTGTATATCTGAGTTACGGGTCTAGGGAGTTGGTGTGTAAATCATGCCTTGGAAAAATTAGAGTACACAGCATGTACAATTGATACATAGTGTGTGGTCTCTGAGTTACATGGTCACTATTCAGGTATGTCATATAAGAAGATACATGGCCCGTCTGTGATTACATGACATGTTCGTGGGCTACACGGAATGTACTCTTGCTCACAGTGTGCTAGGATGGCCCGACCAACATGTGGTGTATAATTAAATTCACCATGTGTATTAAATACACACAGTTTGAATTGTTTCTGAATTAATTATCAGTGTGTTGAACACTAGTTCATATTGTGTACCTATGGGTACATGGCATGTACTCTTATGTCATCTGTCCAGAATACTTGGCACCTCTGGATGAGATCTTTTATTTTATTTCATTCATAAAATTAATCAATTTGATTAGATCTATGAGAAAAAAAATAAGAAGTAGAATATCTCACAACTAGTTTTAAATAATGATTAAACTTTAATTGAAAACTAAATGAAAAAATTATTATTTAGTTTAAATAACAATTAAACTTCAATTCAAAACTAAATAACAATGAATAAATCAATCAATGATCTTTAAATAATTATAAATAATTATGTGACTCCCCTAATACCCCTTCAAGGTTGTGGAAAAAGCAAAAGTGTGCAATGGGTTGTGCCCAAATTTTCTTTTTATCATGATCA
The DNA here is from genome assembly GCA_963277665.1 of Viscum album. Taxonomy (NCBI): domain Eukaryota; kingdom Viridiplantae; phylum Streptophyta; class Magnoliopsida; order Santalales; family Viscaceae; genus Viscum; species Viscum album. The sequence goes on along the minus strand of OY728145.1, from coordinate 1,440,337,213 downwards.
ATGATCAATATGATATTTACAAGATGATGAACACTGTAATAAATGGAATTAAATAAAAGAAAATATATAAGGGTTAGAACATAGAAATCAATCACAAGATCATCACATATTATTTATAATTAATTTAATCAATTAAAGAATTACCTTTTGTGAATTATTTCTTCATTGATGGATCTGGAAACACATCTACATTGTATCATTGTTGCATTTGAGCAATCAATAGTATATTCCCTCTAGCGGTGACCCACATGTGGTCCACAAATCTCTGAATGTCGTCGTAGGAATCTTGGGGCGCTAGAATGGTAGATCCTATCACTTGCATTGTTCGCCTTTGATTTCCATGATAATCACTTCCAAAGTGTTCTCCTTGATCTATCTTGACTCAAGAGTGGGAGGTGGAGGAATTTAGATCTTTATCCATGGGAGTGTTCTTGGAGAAGGGGGCTCTCTAGGGATTTAAGAGGATTATTTGGGTTCATTGTTCACAATAAAAAAATGAATTGTATCTATTAAAAAATAATATAATTGGGTTTAAATACCTCTAGGGTTTAGAAATAAATATTTTTACAAGTTACCTTTATTATTTATTTAATACCTATGGAACTCTAGGTCAATATTATTATTATTATTATTATTTCTCAACATGCGCTTAACTTGCGAATTAAAATTAAATATTATTTATTCAAATAATATTCAATATATATTATTTCTCATCAGACCATTAAAATCAGTCTGCCAATCCTCCACAATATTTATCAGACCTTGAATAATTTCTACTTATTTATTAATTAAATATCAATGAATTATTCTTAAATAAATAAATAAATATCTTATTCACTAAATAGAAAATTAATATTTATTAAATATTTTGCTCGCATAATATTCTCTTGAATAACTGGTGACATAATATATGGGATTAAACAAACATGAATAATTATTAAACCACGTTCAAGAATAATATTTATTCATCTTGTTAAATAATAAATAATAATATATTATTTAATTGAGATTCTGGAAACACATAGTTCGTAACCCTCTAGGCCTATTTCTTGTTGGCATTAGGTGAAGTAGCCTAAAGTCCAAGGATAACATTTATAAACACTACAAGGAACCCATATAGAAAGAATTTAATGCCACAATGACATAATACCTCATACAGATTCTCACTATGTAATATAATATCTTTATCATGACATCTCTAATCAAGAAGGTTCCATGCTAGTTTCATCAACCTATGTGCTTGATGTCTCTCTCTTTGGATTTTTGGAAGTAGAACATGCCTATAGAACACCATGTCCATAGATTTATTTAGGCTATATAATTTCTACTAAAGGGGATAAGATATTAACTTTTTTAAAAGAATAGAAGGGACAAATCCTTTCTCACATTATTCATTAATGCAATATTACTCATGACACACCCAAGGTATCATACCCCACCATGAACATATGTCATCATGGTTTTTCTTTAATACATTAAAGTACGTGACGCATAATACACATTAATAATAATCTTAAAGTTTAAGGATTAATACACATGTCCTCTGATAGGAAAATATAATGATACATATAAATATGTATTTCCTACTGGCGGATCTCATTCTCATAATATCCTACAGAAGATATTACCAAGGGAATACACTATAAGAAGGTGCCTCAAAGTCTAATGATTCTCCATCCCTGATAGCTTATATCATTTATGTCCCTAAAATGATAACATCTGTCTAGATAACATATAATTAAGAACAATTTCGTATCACTTTTGGGTTCTCATCATAGTAGGGAACTGTTGTGTCCTTTTAGTGCGATAGATACTCTTAGGACATTATCACATACTGTGTTATATAGTAGAAAAATCATGATGTGATAAAGAGTTTGTTAATATTTAGAAATATGAATACGGGTTATCATAAAGTACACAGAAGTTGTTTCTATGGCACCAACTCCAAAAATCCTTAGGGGAATATAGTAGAGCACAGGCATAGAGGTGTTTGGTATTGGGTCTAAAGAGGCTATGGAGTAGGGAATATTCAAATGCATGTGCTTGATTTTCCAAAACTAGGATAGAAAGAAATCATGTTAGGGATCATCTAATTATATTATACATGGGTATATGTCTTTTTTATTTGGAATTTATGCACTCCTTCATTATACCCTCTTTAATCCAGTCTCTAGGACTCAAGGTAGAGAGGCTTCTAGTGCCTTTAGTGGTTACTATGCTAGATAGAGGCCAAATAATCTTATATGATGTGTGTATATATTTTTTGATAATGTTAGGGAAACATTAATCTTTAGGAGAGCACATATGTTTATAGATGCAGTCATATAATGTCATCTTTATCATGTATTGGTTGTATTAGGTGCAGGTTATTATTTATTTATTTACAGGGAAAGATATATTTTATGATTTTAATGAAGATCATACTATGTTCATTAGTTATAGGGATCATAATATGGGTCTAAGGATTGTAAATTCCTTGTTTTCCATTATGGTTGATTTGATGTTGATCTCAATGGAGATTTAACCGGTGGTTGTTACCCAGGTTGTGGAAGAGTATCCAGATGTCATTCATGAAGAGGTTGTAACAATATGACCTAAACATGAGATTGAATTTGGGATAGATTTATAGCCCGGTGTCTCTCCAAAAATAATTTCCCTATATAGGATGGTGCCTTATGAGTTATAGGAGTTGCGTAATTAGATTGATGATCTTCTATATATGGGTTTTATTCAACCTAGTTTTGTCACCTTAGGGTGTTACAGTCTTGTTTGTGAAGAAGACCGATGACAGTCTATGACTATATGTTGATTATCATCACTTAAAATTGGTAAAAATGAATAACCACTATCACTTCCCAAGTATTTATTATTTTTAAAAATTAACATAAGGTGTCTATATGGTTATAGAAGATCAATTGATGGTTAGGGAATCATCAGATGTGGGTGAAAGTTAAGGGCATACCAAATACCACCTTCATGTGTCATTATTGACACTATGAGTTTATAAAAATGTCCTTTGGTTTCATAAATTCACCATCCATGTTCATGAGACTCATTTAATCTATTTTTCATGAGCACCTAGATTGATTTGTAGTGATTTTTATTGATCAAATCCTTGTGTATTCTAGTTTGAGTAAGAACATGCACAATATTTGTGAGCCAGTTTGGATGGTCTTCGGCATCGTCATCTAGTTGGGGAGTTATATAATTATAATTTATTATAATTTAAGGTTAATTTATTTGGATATATGGTCTATACATGAGTAATATTTATTCATCCTTTTAAGATAAAGGTGGTTTTTTCTTGGGTATCCCCCAATATTGTTATGGATGTTCATAGTTTTTGTGTTCTTTTAAGTTAGTAAAGGAATTTTCTACTAGATATATCTTAGATTGTGACTCCTCTGATAGGATTGACTAGGAAGGATCAATATTTTTTATAGACTTACTAGTGTTGGGATACTTTTGAGTATCTGAAGCATATGTTTGTCAGTCCACTTATTCTCCATTTTTTAGAGGCAGGTGTTATGTTTGATATTTTTTTAGATTCATCACAACTTGGATTAGGTTGTGTTTTTATACAATAGAGATGAGTAATCTCTTATGGGTCGTAAAATTTACAACCCCACAATCATAACTACACTAACCTTGATCTCAATCTTGTCATAATCATGTTTTACTTGAAGTTATAGTGACACTATCTTTTTTATGATCACTTTATGGTATTTTTAGATCAAAAGATTTTTAGATATAACTTATCCTAATGTGATTTTAACTTATGATGGCATTGGTGGTTATAATTACTTTTGGATTATAACTTTAATAATTTTTATACACTTGAGAAATTTAATTTAATTATTAACACACTAAGAAAAAAAGTCATGTAGAGATGTTTTTCGAGAGTCTATAGATGTTGGGAGAGTGGTATGGGAGATTTTAGTGATAAACCTTGATATGGGAGAAGTTTATGGTAGAGTTTGTCTCTATTAGATGAATGTTCATTCATATTTGGTGAATAAATTGTGGGAATACTAGTTGGGGATTATAAGGTGGAAGTTTAGATGGATCGTGTTGTTTTTGGTGATGTTCCTGAGGGATTATCTAGGGATGGTTAGCATAGGGTGTTGTTTCAATAGGTGTGCTTCATCCCCTCAGTCATACATGAGGTGGTTCTCTATGAATTACATAGATCTCCCTTGGTATTTTATTCTAGTGTGGCCAACATCTATCATGCATTGAGAGTTCAGTTTTTGTATTGAGGGATAAATATTTCTATTATAGAGTTCATATCTTGATTTTTGGTTCGCTGAAGATAAAGGCCAAACATAATGTTCCTAGTGGGTTGCTTCAGCCATTGGATATAACCCAATGGAAGTGGGAATAAATATTAATGGTTTTAATAACTAGTTTGTATTTATCCCTATTTGTATATGATGTTATTTGGATGACTATAAAATCACTTAAAAAATCAGATCACTACTTGGAGATTAAGGAGTCGAGCGTGGTGGGTGTCTTCTCGAGATGGTATTTAGAGGAGATTATGGGGTGCTATGGGGTTATGAAGATTATATTGTCTAATAATGATACTTGTTTCATCTCCCAAGTGTAGAGAGGTTTCTAGTGTGCTTTTGGATCTCAACTATTCCTTAGTACAAATTTTCATACATGTATGGATAGTCAGATAAAGTAGACTACCCAGACCATGGAAATCATGTTGTGTGCATACAATCTATATTTTGGATGTTTGTGGGTGAAACACCTACACTTGATCAAGTTTTTATATAATAATAGAAATCATTATACCATTTATAAGTCCCTAGTTTAATTATTGTATGGATGACCTTTAAAATCTTTATTATATTGGATTGAGGTTGGAGATTCATATATTTTTAGAATAGAATTAGTGTAAAGAATGAAAGATAAGGTTTAAGTGATTTTTTAGTAGATAAAGTGTCATGAACCAACATAGGTAGGCCTTGGACCGGTCACCTGATCCGATATGCGGAAAGGCTCGGGAGGTGTTCCTGATCCTCCCAGGATTGTGACAAGCACCAGGGCATTGATAGAGATGATGGGAAAGATTTCTCCCAATACAAATAAATAAAAGAAAAAGAAATAATAAAGAGAAGCACAGAATAAATAAACCAAAAAAACAACTAAACAAGAACCGGAGAATATAAAACTAACCAAACTCAACATTGGAACTAACTCCGTATGACCCCACATGTCACTCTCCGACTCAACAATCAAATTTTTCCCAAGGAGAACACACCCAAGTTGTAACCTGTACAAGGAATAAAAATAGAAAAGAACTATAGGCATGATTATTAAAACACAATAGGCTAGCCCGATATCTATTCCCAATTAACTTCTTTTAAAATAAAATAAACATCCAATTTCAAGTTTGAACTACAATGTATAAAAGTGATTTTTTCTACATGTTACTTAAAAATAAAGTATGAGTCATTACCCTCATCCATTTCTCAAAAACCCTAGTAATTATTTTAGTGAGACCTTATCATTTTCAAAGGGGAAAGTGATTTTTACATTTTCAATTTGCACAAAAAGGATAAAACACTATTCTTTGAAAACAGTTTTCATAAGACACATTAAAACCACACATCACTTTCCAGTAAAAACACTACACATGAAAGCGCTACAGTAATTACACAGCAAGGGAAATGAAAAGAAAAATATACATACAAGAAAAGAATTCAACATTGTAATCACTAAGAACGAGTAGACATAGGTGAACCCAAGAGATCATGAATAATCCAGAATACACAAATACATGAGACCTCATCCTCATTGATATGTCACACATGATGAAATCAAAACGCTCAAAATTCTTGGACATCCTTTCTCAAGGAGGCTGAGGGAAAATCCCATAGAAATGAACCCAAACATATCCGCCTATTATGGCCCACTGGTTAGTACCATAACCTACTAGTGCGGAAATCATTCTCATAATATTATCTCAATATGCCAGGTTCCAATGTCTCATGTATTTAAAATAAGGGGGCGACACAACTGATTCTAGTTGAGCATCTAATCATAGTATATATAATAATAATGCACAACAGGTCTCACCCCGAGTCTCCCGTAGGACTATTCTCATGCCTTAAAATAAAGCAATTATAACGGGTTCCAACTGAAGAACCCCAACAATGGATTCAGAGAATCCCCTATTAAGGACCTCCCATCCATTGCATACAACTAAGGCATGGGGAAAATCCAATATGGGTTTTCATAATAAAAACTTTTCATAAATTTTACAAAATGGCCAAACGGGCCCTTAGACATTCACAAACAAAATCTTATCTCAAAATGAAAACACTTTTTCAATGGTGGTGTTAGGAACATCATTCCCACTCAAAAATATTTATAACAATTCTTCAGAAGATGTCCCATCAAACCGATTTAAAATCCACAACTATTACTTTTAATTTAAAATCATTTAAAACATTTTCCACGCAACACGCGTTTACCAACACACACAGGAACTTTTCACAGAGGGGTGAAAGCTCACCAAAACACTTCAAAAATCAAAACTCATTCCTTTATAAATCCCAAACCATTCTAGAAACCATATATGGAACCCATAACCTCATTTTTCATGTTGTTGTCACAATTATAAATTCAGGGTAACCATTTGTTAAATCACACTTAACCCATAAAATCAAACCAGGAATTTTATATATAAATGAAAAAGACACAAGACATGAGAATTTACTAAATCAATTTCTATTTAATACAAAAAAAAACATAAAAACCCAGAATCCACAACTCAAAAAAACACACCATTTCAAACTGTTCATGGAAACTTCCCAAAACATTTTTCATTACACCATGAAGCAAAACATTTCACAAAAACACTAAACGGGCCATTTATTAGTGGCACATACAAAATTTTATAAAATAGTTTCTAATTAACACTCAAAAAAGTTTAAAACAAAAATTTCATACCTTAAATTTATATAAAGTGCTAAAACTCATTTTATTTGTCATAAACTATGTGTGAATTCCAATACACATTTTGTTTTCCAAACACAAGGTGTGCACATCTACGACGAAATAACACTGATAATACAAGACAATGAATAAATCACCATTGAACACTAAAAAACTCATCCAAGGATCATGTAACACATAATTAGAGTATAAATAAGGTGCAAAAAACATGAAATCAAAATTTCTTAAATTATAAAGGGGAGTGTAAGAAATACCTACCTTGAAAACATGGCGCGATGACAAGGAAAAACTGAAACCGCTCCATAAGGGTTTCAAAAATCATAAACCTACCAAAATAACCACTAACAAATAAAACGCTTGAACTAACTAAAAGAAAAACAATGAAATAGGAAGATTATAATTAAGGGGGGAACGCATAAAAAGGAGGTGTCACACCGGTAGGTGGTCTATGGGGTTGTGCACACCGAAGGAGGTAAGGTCGAAGGTGGCTCGCTGGTGTTGTGTGCACCGGTCAGAGGAGGTTAGTGCGGTTGGAAGTGGGCTGACCAGGGCTGTGGATAGCCGATAAAAATGGGGTGGCACTTCTGAGGGGTGTGTGCCAGCTGAGAGCTTCCCGGAATGGGAATCGCACTTTGGGGAAGCTGGCGCCGCACGCACAGAGGTCTTGGGGGAAGACCGAGTGGAAGAGGGGAGGGTTTGCACCGGCTGGGATCTGGATGTAAAGGGAAGCGCACTGGGATAGGGTGTTGGGGAACACTATAAGGAGGATGAGGGGGTCGGGTCCGGCTAGTGTGACTGAATCAAGGGAGTTGGGAGGGGTCTCACAGCTGGAAATAGGGTAGGAGGATGACAAGATCTCAGTTGGGACATGTTGTGCTGGAAAATGGGATTCTGGTCTTCAAGCGTGAAGAAGGAGGGGCCGACATCGGGAAGCTGGGGGAGAGGTGCTTCGAGGGAGGGAGGCAGAGATAGAGGAGATGGATGGCCAGTAGTGGGGAATGCGACGGGGATGCATCTAGGAGGTCCTACAGCGCTAGTTCGTTCAAGTGCAATAAAGGGGAAGGGGGTAGCTTTAGGGTTTTAATTTTTTTCCCTTTAAAAAATCACCCTAAACAACTAATAAAAAAATAATTGATAGAAAATATAATAATAATAATAATATATAATAATAATAAATAATAATAATACATAATAATACTAAAGTATAATGATAAAAAAAACTAATAAAAGAACTCATTTATTTTAATAATAATAAAACTATTAACACAATAAAAATTTTAAACAAAAAAACAATTGATGGTCATTTAAAATATAAAATCTTTTTATTTCAATATTCTGAAGACGAATGGGATGCGCAGTTACTCGGGAAGATCCATGTGGGGTTTCCAAAACACGCTCCTCTTGTGCACCCAATGATGTTACCTCAAAAAGCGCACTTTTTAACCTAAGCTCAAAAATTTCCTCTAGGACTCAACCCGAACCCCAACAAAAAATTATTTAAGGCCAAGGAAATAATAAAATAAAATAAACACATAGGTCAGGGTGTGACAATTTTCCCCACCATAATTCTTTATGTCCCCAAAAATCCACAACATCATCCAGTCAATCGATCAACACCTAAGGATTCCACACAAACACAATCCAACCTCTTAGTCCAAAGAAATTCCATCGACCACCAACAAGACTCAATCTCATTTCCTGAAACAGATCACCAACAGAGGGGGGGCTTGAACAAACTCCCCATAATAAGAATTCAACTAGCATCTGATAACATCTTAAGAAAAAACCCAAAGAGATGGTGGGTCTCCCCACCATAAAGAACCAACCTATATGTGGCCAAAATAAAATCTTACATAGACCTGAACTGTGCCCTACGCAAGCTAAAAGAAGCACAACAAGAACATTCAACCCACTCACTCTCATCTGAAAGGTATAGGAGCTGAACCGAAAACTTCACATGAACCAAAACTCTCGCCCCATGGGTGGGGAGGTAGGGCCTAAGGAGTGGATCAATGAAACCGCGATGGAAAACTACTCATAACCCATCACTTAGAGATGTAAACAAACCAAAGTCACCACGGATTCACATGGTTTGTCCACACAAGGACATTGATCGACAACTCAAATCCAAAAAGTCACAATTAATGACATTGTGTGAGGGATAATTCCATTGTGCTATTTGCGACCGTAGGATAATTACAACAATAGAGAAACCACAATAGAAACACTAAAACTATCTCACCGCAAAAATAGAGGCACAACCTTAACCAAACTCCTTAAAATTCTCTGAGGTTCCTGACTACGCATTGGCTTCACTCTGAGGCCTTTTGGTTAGTTCTATAATGGATGAACCATCTCCTACCTCGTAGTTAGGTTCAAATAATCCTAATAAGAAACATAAATCTTTTAATTTCACATATGAAAGGACATAATTATGTAATGAAAACCATGCTGACATTAAAAATTGAAGTTCATCAAAAAACCCATGACATTCCTATACATTTCAAAACCCAAAAAAAACATATGTACAACTACCATGATAAGAGATCCATTACACTATAAGGAAACATACACAATAAACTTTAAACAAAAACCCAACAACAAATCGCCTCTGATAACTTTCTCCATGACGCTTTCTCATGATTCCTCGACAAAATCATTGTATGTGACCCAAACATCTACAAGCATGACAGGGATTAGGATTACTTGGTCACAATGGCCTCTTGTGAACTAGCTTTCCACACTGATAACACATAAGGACCTATTGCTGTGAAGAGGTTAATGAAATATTCTAAGGCTTTTTGATTCCATGACCTGCACCATTGACTTTCGATCATTTCCTCATCTCCCTTCCTGAATCATCACCACTACTCATATGGATTGAAGGAGGCAATACTACTTTGATCACTCCCTCCATCACGGATTTGACATGAAAAATTTGTCTCACCACATCAGTAAATGAGTCTAGGTTGGACATTGACACCTTTGACTGTAGATTAGGATGAAGACCCGCCTCAAAACATCAAGTCTTCATGGATTCATCTATGGCATACCCTGAATCATAAGGGACTAGCTCCACAAAGCTCTGGAAATACTCGAACACTGATCGATCACCCTATTGTAGATAGCACATCTCCATCCCCATTCTCACCCTTTCCTTCTCAGAGAAATATTGACAAATGAACAAAGACTTGAAAAACTCCCCAAGTAATCTCTTGACAGGACTTTTCCTAAAACACTAACTTCCACCACATCCATGGTGAACCTTCAATCATGAAGGTTGAAAACTTAACCTTTAATGACTTGGGAAACTCAATGAGGTTAAAGTCCCTTTCAATATTCTACATCCACTCCTCCGTTACAGAAGGGTCTGCTTGACCATAAAATAGAGGTGGATATAGCTCCCTAAACTCAAGCATAAAATCCTTAGGTTGATCAATCGCACTATAATCACCCATAGAAGCTTCAAGGGGACAACTACTGGACAAGAGAAGTCAAGAATCCAATCAGGGCTAACCCAATGAATAAAATCCTCAAAATCAAACACTATATAGGTGAAAAGATCTAAAAACAATAAAACAAGCTGTCATAACATCAAAACTTTCCTTTTTAAAAACATATTTAATTTAAACAAGCTTGTTGGGTTATACCCTCTCTATTGGTATTCTTTAGAGTCTCACTCACATGAATGTTTCTATGCCACCCCAGGCATCCATCCTCCATACCAGACATCCATTCATATTCCAACATACCACTATTCATGTGAGCACCCCTAGGAACACCAAGGCCAAAAAACCACTTCATTTTCTAAAAACAAATCATTCACCCCATTTCTTTTAAACAAATACCCAAATTAAACTTGTCATTTCAAACAAACATTTCTCAAAACCAATTTTTCGGATTCAAACAAATTGAAGGAGTCAAAGGAGACCCAAAAAAATTCAAAAAGGGAACTAGTGTCACTGGTTCACTTGACCATATGGTTGGAAGCCATATGCCAAACATGTCACTGACACAAAGAGCCTTTTAGGACCATGCCCCTAGCTCCACATGGCTTGCCAGGCCATGCGGCTCATGAAGACTATTATCCCAACTTCCTTTGTTTTATCCCAATCACAAAACATACCCTAAAACTCCAAAGAAACTAATTAAACCAGATTTCCCATAGAAACCTGAGGATAAGAACAAGCAAGAGTTCGCGACACTCTTCCCGCACCTACCCCTCGAGTCCAAACAATCCTACTCCGTCTACCTTGATATTCCCAAATAAAAAAGGGCGCTCTGAAAATCAAGGTCCTATAAGAGACAACCTTCTCTGATAATATTTTTTCACGAACCAACTCGGGTCGAACTTGGACCGGTCACTCGATTTGATCTGCGGTAAGTCCCGAGAGGCGTTCCAAATCCTCCCGAGCTGGCGACAAGCACTAGGGAATCGATAGAGACAATGGGAATGATTTCTCCCAATAAAAATAAATAAATGTAGAGGAAATAATAAAGAGAAAAGTAGAATAAATAAACCAAACAAACAAATAAACAATAACTAAAGAAGATAAATCTAACCAAACTTGAAGTCCAAACTTGACGCTCAATTGAGCTTCATTTGTTCTCCAACAGCATTGAGTTGAATGATACAATACTTTATTCAAGAATTATATGAGTGTATTATTTTTTTTCATGCTCACACCCACCCGCTTGTTTCTCTTTTTAGTATCATTCCACACTTGTTTTGTTTCTTGGCCGCATTAATCTTTTATCTTGGAGTGCATGTGTTTAGGCTGACAGGTTGCATGTATTCTGCACCTCTTACCTAGTACTATCATATGACATGTCTACAAAGAAATATTAATTATGTTAGTGCATTTAAAATCTTCAAATATGACCATTAGAGATTAAATTGAAAGACAACAAAACATATTAAGAAACGGTGTCACAGTATGTCATGGAAACGGTGTCTCGTTCACGGTGTCTAGTTCACGATTTCTAGTTCATTGTGTCTGGTTCATGGTGTCTGGTTCACGGTGTCTGGTTCACAGTTTCTGGTTCATAGTGTCTGGTTTACGGTTTCTTGTTCATGGTGTCTGGTTCATAGTGTCAGGTTCACGGTGTCTTCTTCACGGTGTCTGGTTCACAGTCTCTGGTTATCATAGTGTCTCGATGTCACGGTGTCTGCTTGTTCACGGTGTTTTCTTGTTCATGGTGTCTCGATGTCACGGTGTCTCAGACTTCAGAAAATATATGTATTCAGACTTAAGTAGTGATATTTATGAAATGGATTAAACTCAATCATTTGTCATAGAATTCATTATAAAGTAGATCAACATATAGTATATAGTAACCAAACTAAGTGTATAGAACTTAAGAGCTTTAAATAGCTTTTACTAAACAACTGTGAATTTGATGTGAGATAGATTTCATATAGTTAACAAGGTTTATAGACTGAATTGGATTTTTGATCATTAAAACATGATTCATACATGAGGAGTCCAACAATCTCCCCCTTTTGATGATCACAAATCATGTATATTTAGAGTGTATATTTGTTCTAACAACATTGTTTGAATGTGAATATAACATATATAGAGTGAGTGTTCTCCTATAGAGATCTCTCCCCCTTTTGGGATTATCAAAAAGCAGCAAGAAAAAGAAAGAAAAAACAGACAAGAAAAGTGCATAATGTATTAGATAAAAAGTGGGTCATTACAAAAAGTAAAACAAAGTTAACAAGATTACTATCAAAAGAGAGTAAGCACTGTCCTTCTTCACTGGCTGGTCTTATCTTTTCCCTTAGTAGCAGTATCAGAAGAGGAATCCATAAGAGCAGAGTTTGAAGTAGAAGAAGGGAGTGAGCTGGTTGAGAGAGAAGGTAAATGAAGACCTTCAAAGACAGAGGGAGCCAGAGTAGGTATAGTATAAGACTGAGGCAGTTGTTGATCAAGGATCACAGGCCTGATCTAACTCAGTGCATGACTGGTAGACATAGAATTTGAGGCTAGGGAAGAGGTGAATATAGTCAAACTAGGTCTCATAGGGGCAGCTGTAGAAGCAACAATGGTTTTACTCTTTACATGAAGATATGGCCTCAGAAGCTTAATAAATCAGCAATGATATCTCCACCATACTGCATAGCTTTATCGAAGTCATACTTGTTTTCCATAAACTTATCCAACAGATGATTGAACTCTATGAGCTTTTGGACTTGAGTCTTGAAAGCTTGAGTAATATGAGGAATCCTCATATTTCTACAAGATATTTGAAATGATTTGTTATGTTATTATTAGAGAAGATTTGGTTTAAGTAGAAATCCACTTTCTTGGAAATTTATTTCTGATCATCATTAGAAATTTTTGAATGTATTTGGACTAGATCAAGAACTATATCATTATTCTTGATAAATTCAGATAGAGAATCTTTATTGAAACCACTAAGAATAGTCTGAAGTTCTTATTTGACCACTGTTCTGAGCAGGTCACTATCTAAGGAAGATTGAGATGATTTTCCAAATTCCTTAAAATTAGTGATAGCTGAGGTCAGATATTTTAGTTGATTTAGCACTTTTTGAAGGCACCTCGTATACTCATCAGTGAGATTGTTAAGATTAACAACAAGCTCTCACATTTGATTCACGGTCTTTTTGTTTCTTTCTGCCACTTTTTTAGCTAAGGAAGCTAAATGAGGTTGAATCTAAGAGGCAACATTTTGTGGGGTTTGAAGAACAACAGGATCCACAGGATGAGAATCTTGCTCTGATATCGAATTCATCACTTTCTACATGTCTTCAATCATACCTCTTAGAGTCTTCACTTCATCACTAAGCAGTTTGTTTTCAACTCTGACTTCCTAAATCTCATGAAGCATTTTGGGTTGAATCTACCAAATAATTTTTTCCAACAACAGTGAGACATCTCTCTCACTTTGATTTGTTATAGGAGTTGGTTGGTTATTTAGGAGTTTTTCAACTCCAGACAAAAGGGTAGCTCCAAATTCTTTCATATCATCTTTACTCACCAAGGATGGTTGTTCTAGTGAAGGTTCAGAGATAGGGACTGATATGGGCTCATGTTCTTTTTCAGCGGCAAGATTAAAGACCGATTTCAATTGGAACATAGTGGAAAGGTCAAGGCCTTTTACTGAGACTTTCTAAAAGTCATTCACATCATAAAAGCTGAGGAATTTATACCGAGTGTCTACAGGTCTTGGATCAATCAGGTTTGGTACTTCAATAGATTCCGAATTTGGGGGTTTCTCCACCTCAATAGTTGCATCCTTCTCAGGACTGAGAGGCTTAAGGTCTTGATATACTTCCATGAATTCATATCATAGTTCCTCTCTCATTTCCTGTCCAGCCAACTGAAAATCCAGATCTAGTCTTTCCTCAGTCGAAGGAATGAATTCAGGAATAGATTCTTCCACTGGGAGTTCTTCACAGTCAGCTTCTTGCATAATAGGTAATTCTTCTTCTATAAGATCTTCCATAGCATTCTTTTCAGTGTCTTTGATAATAGATTCTGTTTCAACTTCGGGTTAATCTTCCATATTAACAACATCTTTAGAATCAGGGACTTCCTTTTCACTTACTACATGAGGGACAGGAGTATTGTCTTCCTTATCAGAAACAGTTTCCCTAGGAGGCACAGCAGCCTCTTCTTCTTCTTCTTCAGAATACTCAACAAATTCATCTGGTTCCAAACCAGGAATAGAAATATCTTTTGGTATTGATGTATGTTCCACTGTATTGAACTTCTCATAAATCATATCATTGTCTTCCACCCATTCCTTTTTCCAAGGATTCCAATTGATTTTCATCCTCTTGATAATGACTTTTGAAATCCAGAACTCACAATCCTTTATAAATTTTTCATTAGATCAAACTATACCTTTGGCATGAGGCATGGTTTAGATAAGCTAAGAATAAAATAGGGAGGTTGACTTGAATGTGGTTTTGATCAGCTCACACATATGGTGTATGACATACTTAAAAAGGTTGATCTTATGCCCATTTTTCATAAGATGAATCAGAAACACATCCTGATATTTTAGTACAGGAAAATCACCTTTTCTGGGGCTAATCAAGTTCTTTAAAAACTTAAACAGAAGTCTATATTATCCATCTAATTCATTAGAAATGGATCTCCTCTTGGTTCCATTTCTGGTTAATCTTTTCAAAGCATCTTCTAAAACAAAGAATTCACAGGAAGGCGGAGGTCCTCTATTATAGTCCTCACAGATTCCTTCATGAGATATCTTAAGGCATGCATCCCATAACCTCGAAGATAATGTGCATTTCTGGCCATTTATCTAGCTTCTCAAAGCATAACCATCTTCATAATCAAAGGAGAATAGAACATACTGATAAAATTAAGCCACAAGCATAGGGTAGATAGGTATATATTTCTTCGAAAACCATTCTAACCAGCCTTTCTCTTTTAAAACATTCAAAACCAGAGACCTACTCAACAGAAGCCACTTAGGGAATATCTCTTTCTTGGGTACTACTACTTGGTTCACCAAATTTGGATTTAGAGGACCTTCGGGTGCCAGCTTAGGTGTGATCTTCGTCTTCTTTGAGCTATATTTCTCAGGAGTCGACGACGAAGGGCGTTTCATCCTGGGAATTCATCAAAGGTTCAAGAGAGAGAAGGTTTGAGGATTCAAGAAGGGTTACAAATTGAGTGAATAGAATAAACCTCGAGTGAAGGATAGGTGACACTTCCTTTATTTTATCATTTAGGAATACCAAACGTCGCAAAAGTAAAAGCGCAGGAAAATAAAAAGGTGAAATGAATAATTATCGCAATACAATTTTTACTTTGTAAATAAAAATCATAAAGAATATTTATGGTGAGACCATATCAGGTCTTTACGGTGAGATAGTGATTGATCCTTATAGTGAGACAGTGATTTATCCTTATGGTGAGACAGTGAATGATCCTTACAATGAGACAGTGATTGATCCTTACGGTGAGACAGTGATTAAACCTTACGGTGAGACAGTGACTGAACCTTATGGTGTGATAGTGACTATCATACAGTAATCACGAAATACTAACTGTGAGACTGTAAACATGAAATAGTAAGATATACAACAGTAAGATATAAAACAGTAAGACATTTACTTAAGATTTATCATGCATAATTCATGTATGATGTATTCTATTCTTTTAGAATTTAATGGTTTAGTAAATATATCAGCAAGCTGATACTCAGTACCAATGAATTCCAAAGTGATATCACATTTTTGATATTGATCTCTCAAAAAGTGATGTCTTACATTAAAATAATTTGTCCTAGAATGTGAAACATGGTTTTTTTAGATATTAATAGAACTTGTGTTGTCACAATTTATAGGTACATACCTGAATTGATATTCATAATCTAGTAATGTGTGTTTCATCCACAATATTTTGTCACAACAACTACCAAAATCTATGTATTTATCCTCTGCAGTAGATAATGCAATATAATTTTGTTTCTTACTACACCATGAAACTAGTGACTTGCCTAAAAATGACATGTTCTAGCGGTGCTTTTTCTATCTAACTTATAGCCACCAAAGTCAGCATCAGAATAACTAACTAATTCAAATGATTGTTCTCTAGGATAGAACAGTCCTAGATTGGGTGTATGCTTAAGGTATTTGAAAATTCACTTTACATCATTTAAATGATATTCCTTAGGATTTTCTTGAAAACAATCACACATACACACACTAAACATAATGTCAGGTCGACTAGCAGTTAAGTAGAGTAAACTTCCAATCATTCCTCTATAAGTGGTTTGATCAACAGATTTTCCATCTTCATCAAGATCCAACTTACAAGTGGTACTCATGGGAGTGTCACTAATTTTAGTTCTATCCAATCCAAAAAAAATTAGAAGATCTCTAGTATATTTACTTTGAGTTAAAATAATACCATAATTATTTTGAAAGATTTGAAATCTGAGAAAGAATTTTAGTTCACCAATTAAAATCATTTCAAATTAATTTTGCATTATTTTAGAAAAATCAATACATAAAGAATTTCTTAAAGATCCAAAAATAATGTCATCTACATAGATTTGAACGAATAAAACATCATTAGAAATTTGTTTTATAAAAAGGGTAGGATCAGTTATTCCTTTTATAAAACCTCGGGAAATAATAAAAGTACCCAACCTATCATACCAAGATCTTGGAGCTTGTTTTAAACCATATAAAGCTTTTGATAATTTAAAAATATGATTTGGAAAATGGGGGTTCTTAAAACTAGGGGGTTTTCAATAAAGACATCCTCAGCTATATACCCATTTAAGAATGAAATCTTAACATCCATTTGATATAGTTTGAAATTCAGATGTGCAGTATAAGCAAGCAGGATTCTTATGGCTTCAAGTCTAGCTACTGGTGAAAAGGTCTCCTCATAGTCAATTCCTTCTTCTTGACTATAGCCTTGTGCAACCAATCTAGCCTTGTTTTAAACTATGTTACCAGCTTCATCTACCTTATTTCTAAAAACCCATTTAGTTCCTATAGTGAATGTGTTCTTAGGTACTTCAAAAAGTTTCCAAACTTTGTTCCTTTCAAACTGATTAAGTTCTTTTTTCATAGACATCACCCAAAATTCATCATTGATAGCATCATTAATGTTTTTAGGTTAAAGTTGTGACAAGAAGACTTGATGTTCAACCTGATTTCTAAGAGAATCTCTAGTTTGAGTTCCTTTGTCTAGGTCTCCTACAAAATCCTCTAAAAGATGTTTCTTAAGAGTTCTAACTGCTCTAGAAAAGGAGGGACTAGTGATTTCAGGTTCATCAACAGGTTTAGGTTTATTGTGACTTGAGTCTAAGGAATTTCCATAACTGGAATTTTTCATAGATTCTTTCACAGAACAGTTTGAGGATTTTGGATTAATGTTCATATTTGATACATTATCCTCTAGGTTTCCTAGAATGGTTTTAGGCTCATGTGGATCTATTTCATCAAATTTGACATGAACAGATTCTTCCACACATTTAGTTCTTTTATTGAACACTCTATAGTCTATACTAGACATAGAATATCCTAAAAATATACCTTCATCACTCTTGGATGCATATTTGTCAAGATTGTCCTTAGTATTAAGAATATAGACTGTGCAACCAAAAACTTTTAAGTAGTTAACCTTGGGTTTTCGATTGTTCTATAACTCATAAGGATTCATTTTAAGAATAGTTCTAATCAACACTCTATTGATTATGTAGCATGTTGTATTGACCACTTCAACCCAAAAATAAATAGGTAGGTCATATTCACTAAGCATTGTTCTAGAAATATCTTGTAGGGTTCTATTTCTTCTTTCTATAACTCCATTTTGTTGAGGTGTTCTAGGGGTAGAGAAATTGTGACTATAACCATTTTGTGAGAAAAAAAGATTCAAACTCTTGATTTTCAAACTCACAGTCTTGATCACTTCTTAAGGATTTAATTCTAAGTTCGCTAAGATTTTTCACAGACTTGTCATATTTAGTAAAATAAGAGAAGGCTTCACTTTTGTGAGATAGAAAGAAGGTCCAAGTATATCTAGAAAATTCATCTACAAGAACATAAACATAGTTCTTCCCATTTAAACTAAAAACTCTAGATGGTCCAAAAAATCCATGAGAACCAGTTTGATAGGTTGAGAAGTTAACACTTATTTATTTGGTTTGAATGAAATTTTGTGTTGTTTTCCCTTTTGATAGGGATTATACACTTTGTAATTTGGAAACTCAAGTTTGGATAAGTATTTAACTAAGATTTTTCTAGTTAGATTTCTAAGGGAGTGAATATTACAGTGTCCTAGTCTCCTATTCCAGAGCCAAGACTCTTTATGAAATACACTTAAGCATAAAGAAATTTGAGAAGATAAGGAATCTAAGTTAACAAAGTAAACATTTTCATTTCTTAATGAAGAAAACACTAATTATTCTTTAGAATTAAAGACATTGCAAACATCATTTTCAAATCTAACATGAAATCAATCATCACATAATTGTGAGATACTAAGCAGATTATATTTTAATCCATCAAAAAACAGTACTTTAGAAATTAAAACTGAGTTAGAGTTACTGATTTTGCCGAGGCCAATAATATTTCCTTTCGCATTGTCACCAAATGTGACATGTCCTCCATTTATTTTTATTAGGTTCTTGAAGCATGAGTATTCTCTTATCATGTGTCTTGAAAATCCACTTTCCAAGTACCATGAACTTTTATAGGAACTCTTTAAGAATCTTTCCTACAAAATGATTAAGCAAAAATTGATTTTGGTTCCCATACTTGTTTGGGTCCAGTAATATTTGTAATAAGTGCTTTAGGAATCCATATTTGCCTCATAGGTTTCCTATAATAATTATGTAAAGTATTTGAAAAATAAACTCTATTTGGTTCAGAAAAACTTGAAACTGTAGAAAGTGTATCATAAATTTAATTAGTTTATTTGTGTCTAGAACTAGGAGTAAAACTATATGTCCTAGATTTAGAAACAAAATTTGTTCTACCAAGATTTCTTTTTCCAGGTTGATAACCAATGTCTGTGTTGTATTTAGGGGCAATTTGTGTACCTATAATTTGAGTAAGGGTATTTTTCCCAATGGTAAACTTTTCTAGGCCATTCTTCAATTGCTCATTAGACATTTTTAATTTTTTGTTCTCTTTAAGCAGTTGAGAATTTTTCTCTTTTTCAATTGTTAGTTCAGATTTAACAGTCACAGTAAGAGCATATTTTTTATTTAATGATTTATATTTGTATTTTAGTTCATTGCATGTTTCTTCAATCATGTTACAGTATTCAAATATTTATTCATTTTTCATATTTTTAGAGTCACTCTCATCTCCAGAATAGTATGAATTATGTACAAGAGAGTCCAGTGTTACCTCATATGTTTTTGTCATAAAACACATATTGGATTTGTTAGCTTGTTCATCATGTGATGTTTCTGAGTCACTTGAATTGTCCTCAGAAAAACTACAGGTTGCATTCATTTCCTTTTTGTACTTCCTGTCCTTGTCCTCATATCTCTTTTTGTACTTGAGCTTTAGACAGTTAGCCTTGATATGTCCTTTGCCCTTACATTCATATCAGAAAATCTCATCAGTCTTGTCACTTCTTTTCCAACCCTTCTTCCAAATTCCTTTTTGGTCATATTTTCCCTTGAAGTTAGGCTTTCGGAAAAAGTTATTCTTCTTGTAAAATCTCTTGAATATTCTGGATAATTGATTCATCTCCTTATCACTATCATGTGATAATTTTTCACTATTGGAACTTTCTATAGAAGCTTCCAATTTCCCTTTGTCATTTTGTTTAGAGGTGGTGGTCTTGAATGCAACATATTTCCGTTTTGGTTCAACCTTATCTTCCTTGTTGACTTTCATCTCTTCTTCATACATAATCAGTTTCCCAATGAGTTATTTTATAGGTATCTTACTGACATCGCATGATTATCTAATAGAGATAGAGTTTCCTCTCCATCTGTCAGGCAGACATCTGAGAATTATCATGATCTGTTCCTTGGCAGTGACTTCTCTTCTAAGAGAAATCATTATGTTGAAAATCTCATTGAACCTAAGATACATGTCAGATATAGGCTCATCATGTTTCATTTTAAAGTTATCATATTTAATATTATAAGTATTAAGTCTCATTTATTTTACACTAGATTTTCCTTCTTGTGAGACAGACAAGGTATCCCAAATTTCATGGGCAGTTTTACAAGTAGAAATTCTATTAAATTCTTCATCTCCTAAGGAGCAGTATAAAGCATTAATATCTTTTCAATTGTTATTATAGGTAGTTTTTACAGGTTTATCCCATGTGATTCTATTAGTATTAGGAATCTTATATTCATCTATAATGGAAGACCAAATTTCAAAACCCATACTTTCTAAATGAATTTTCATTTTAATTTTCCATTAAGAATAGTTGGTTCTATTAAATAATGATGGTCTGTTGGTTGTAGCACCTTCCAATCTATTATCCATAATACATAAATACTTTGAAAAAATATATAAATTTAGAATTAACAAAAATTTACAGATCTTCAAAGTACAACTATAATCACAGTTGAACAAGGTTAAACAAAATCTTAATAAACAACCTTTGATACAAAATGTTGGTCAGAGTAGATTACTAAAGAGGGGGGTTGAATTGAGTTTCTATAAAAATTTCTGGTTAAAAATTATTCCTAAACAGTGTTCCTAATAAGGTTTAATACAACCCAGTTTGTAACACCCCGACCCCAGTTACCCAGAGTCAGTGCATTATTACATAACATTGGCATGATCACAAATGAACAAGTCTCGAAAGACTGATTAGTTTAGTAGTCTTGGAAACACTAGATATATTCATAAGTCTTACATTACATCATAAGGTAAAAAAACTACAACAACATCTTGTCTTCATATCCCCTCATACTATCCCTGTAGGTCATTCATAAATTACTTTTTCATAATCCTGGGAAAAATAAAACATTGAAAGGGGTGATCTCAGATGCTCAGTAAGGATAACATTATAGCAGAAGCTTTCATAGATAAGCATAAACACTTAAGGCATTTTATAACTAAAACAAAAGCCTTTTTAAACTTGAACTTCAGCATAAAATGGAAAAGATAAAATAAAATAATGCCATTTAATTACTCACATGGATATTCTACTAGTCGAATGATCACATGAAATATCAATAACCACTTTCATAATGATGGAATGCATAATTCCAGACTATCATAACCACATAGCCAAGGCCTCGTGCCAAGACTACAAATAAGATTTTTCCAAGGCCTTGTGCCAAGACACTAGTTTGTCTCATGAGACCTACCGATGCATCGAGGAGCTATAGCGGGCTCCACCCATCACTTATTAAGTCCAATGCATTCCTCATATGAACAGGTTTAAACATAACATAAACATTCATATTAAAACTAGCATACGAAATGTCAATACATTAACCACAAACCATGAATGGTATAAAAATAGCACATCCACAGTCAAACATAACTCATTCGATACAATATGGAAGATTGTATTGTATCAAATTAACCTCAATTGATAATAATTAAGGATATTTAAATAGATGAAAATAATCATCAAAACTATTTGATAGAAATATCCCCCTTTTTCTTAAAATCATTTAAAAGTCACACTATTTGTCAAGAAGCCATTTAAAATAGATTTTTGAATCAAAGTGTCCCGTACCACTTTGAAACTTTTAAAATGAGTTTCAATTCTAAAACTTTAATGTCCATATAAATAAATCCTTAAAATGATTTTTTAAAACATGGACATTAATGAGAAATATTTAAAAGAATAAGTCTTTAAAACATTTAAAAATGGTATTTTAGTTAGAGTTTCTAACCAAAAGAGAGACACTTGAATACAAATAATTGAGGTAATCAAAACATTTTAATATCATGAGAATAAAGGAATTCATGATATACGATGTCAAAGTACATTATATACACCACATAAAAGTGATTTTGTGTATAACAACAAATAAGTCTCAATGGAATGTAAATTGAGATGAAATCTCTCATAAAGGCTGTATCCTTAGGTTAAGGATAAATCAATGACATAGTTATGTGTGAAAAATATAAATACACTAAATATGATTTGATATTTAGTGTAAAACAATCAAAGGATATTCACACATAATCTTGTAAAAACAACACCAATGAATTGGATGTTTAAGTCAACAAATGGAGAATGAGTTAAAATTACTCTTATCATATTCATATCGATGACTTGAGAAATTATCAATGGAGTGATTATGTGTATCAAAAGTATATCAAAAGAAAAGGGGAGTGGAAATTATGACATAAGCAAATGAATAGTTATCCTACACATAATCTTTGAGTAAAATAATCAATGAAGTTTGCGTAAAGCCGAATAAATGGAAATTGAAATTTCGAATTCCCTTATCGATTAGGTAACATACGAAACATACTCCCATGAAATAAGGATCATAAAATGAAGATGTAAATACTCATAAATTAAATTATATTACACAATGAATACAATCATGGGCAGTACACATACACCACATGCAATAATTAAGTGGTGAACAATGAAATTCTCACGAAATTAAGAGTGAGTTAAGAAACCCCTTACCTTGTAATTTTCCTTGGTTGGGGTAGGTTAACCTCCTGTATAATGTTTTAATAATTGTTATTAAATTATTCATGAATCATATACATTAATATGATATCATATATGATCTTTTAACATTTCTTTCTTAATAATATCTTAGAATTATCGTCGTTTCGGGTGTTAACTTACTCGTTTTCTTTTATATGTTTTGTTAAGTAAGCCATGTTTTTCATGGATAGGTAATATCTTAATCATATCCAGAATGATATCAAGTCCTTAGATACTATTATTAATCATCAAATGAGAATTATACTTGAATGGATACGATGGAGAATGAATCTTATCGCGTTCGTGGAGACGGTAGTCCGTACGTACGCCCGAGCGACAATATCATTCTTTTGATATTAAAATAATATATAATTGGATGGTATATCATATATAAATAATCATTATCATGTTATATTTATTATATAAATGAGATACACATCATTATTATACTCATCCAAATAATAATTTATTGAATAACAATTACACCACGATGTGGAGACAGTAAGCCGTACGTACGCACGTATGGTGACATGTTATTCAAAGGATGGATAGAATACTGAATATGGTTGTAACATATTTATAATAACATCATAGTATATATAAGATACTGGATTTATTATTTTAGAATGGGAATAACAAAGAAAGAAGAAGTGGAAGAAGAAAGGAACTTGAAAAGGGGTGGTGAAAACATTACCTCTTCTTTGGGTTATTCCTTTTGATTTGATCAAAAGGGATCTTTAGGTTGGCTTTATGATCAAACTAAAGCCTCTAGGTTGTATTGAGGGAAGTTTAGAGAGTATTTTGGCAGGTATTGGCCGAACCAAAACGCTTTGAAGGTGTGAAGAAATGAGAAGGAGGAGTGCCCTTTTATAAGAGGGGTGAGGGGCACCTTTGGAAAAGCTATAAATATTAATTTATAATAAATTAATATTCAGTTTATAATGGCTCTAAAGTTTATTATTCAAAGTTTAAGATAAAGATAGGTCGAAAACCATTCAACCAATATAATTTAGATAGGTTTGGGTCACTATATTAACCTTATCCTTTAGTTTTAACTCTTAGTTAATTAGTTTGACATTTACCATGTCGCTTTGTATTTGTATATTATATAGTTAATAAACTTACTATATACATCCAAGAGACCCCCAAGTGGTCCATTGATGATACACATATCATGATATAAGTCTCTTAGCCGAACCTTAGATTTTTAAGAATTTAATATCAATTAATAATATAATATTTGTTTTAAAAACTCTTTTATGTCAATTTTGACACTATTCAATAGTTGATTTTTTTGAAACTCATAACAGAATTATTACTTCAAAAAAAGTCCATTACATCAATCCTAATATGTCATATTAGTCTAGAAAATTAGTTTAATTCATAAAAAGTCTCAAATTATATTTATTTTTGTATTTATAATATCAATTATTCTAATTTTTCACTATTATGGTAATTACTGCATCATCATTGTGTCATAAATAAATTAAATTATTTAATGTCTAAAAATTATAAATAAAATATAATTATGTATTAAAACTTATTATATTTCTAATGAATATTTACAATCAAATTTATCTTATGTATAACTCTATATTAAAAATGTTTTAGTAAATAAACTTTGATTTTAACTCTTTTAACTCTTCTTTGAATTAAATAATAATAAATATCCTAATCTAATCCAAGTGGACCTAAATGATAATATTTTATTCCTAAGGTTGTTTTTGGTCGAGATACACTTGTACAATATAATTAGTACATGTGTTAGGGTAATATTAATATCATTTTTACCCTTAATTACCCTATTTACTTTTAACCGTGGTAAATAAAAGTAAAAAGTTACTATTCACCAAAAATTATTTTCATCTCATTGAACCACATTTTACTTCTTGATATTAACCGTGTCTCTCGGATTTTCGAAATTCCATTCACAGAAGCGGTAAAATTATGTTTTATGAAAAATTCAGTTTTTTTAACTACCACTTAGTAGTTTCACTATTCATCAAAAATTGAAGTTTTTCAGAACAATGCCAAAATTTCACCCTAAGCTATAATTGATATTCCGAATTCAAAAATGTTGTCTATTTTACAAAATTCCAAACATATAAGTTTCATTAATTAATTTTATAATTAATTCCCGCTGTCACAACAAATAGCGTGTTTTTAAGAAACAATATATATCAAAAGATTGGCAATTGTTTAGGTCCAATTTCAAAGTGAAATTAATTCTAATGAACACCATTGGATAAAATGGTAAAAATATATTCTAATTATACTTTGAAACCACTCAATAATATAATTTATCACTATAAATTATTTTGATTAAAAAAGTTGTTTTTAAGTATTTTTCACTATTCATAAAAAATTGGAAGTTCTCAGAAAAATACCAAGAATTCAACTTAGGATAATTTCGATATTCCGAATCCAAAAATGAAGTCCATTTTGAAATATAAAATATATATAATTTCAAAAAGTAGGTATTACTATTCATAACGGCTAGTTTGATCGGTTGTGGTGTGTGTTGGAACTCGATGTTGCGTACAACACACGCTATCGCATTATTCAAAGAGAAGCGTACCATGGAAGCTTGGGGTGTTAAATTCTCCCCTCCTTCAATAAATTGCGTCCTCCCAATTTTTTAAAATTGTGCTTGGGAATATAATGGAAAGTCCCACATCGGAAAAAGATTCAATAAAACTATCACTTTAAAAGAAAGAAAGAGAGGTATAAAGGTCAACCAAGATAACCCATACTTGGATTCCATGTAGGAAAACGTGGATATGGATGATAAACTAAGTGTCAAGTTTTGATGGAGAGGGATAGAAATCATGATCAGGAGAAAGTTAACAATAAGAAAACCACAAACTTGTGTTGGGACAAACGGCCATTAGTCTCCTAGTAGGAAAGTAAACGGACAACATTTTTTTGTTTTAAGTTACATTCATTTATGATATTGACTAAGAATATAAAGATATATACTTACATTTTAGGTAGAGTTTCATTCTTTAATAAATTTCCACCAGTAACTCATTTTTTTAAACGATGAGTATTCAAGAAGACTTGGTCACACTGTAAGAGCTAGAATAAACTTCTATAGAATCACATGATCCATGCAGGATGAACTATATATTTACATTGTCTTTAGAGATTAATCAAAACCAAAATGGTTAGTACAAGATCTAATGATCCCCCAAAAGGATATTCCTTGAGAGAAATAAACACTAATCTTAATTTCCAAAATTAAACCAAAAATACCCCAAATTTAAATAAATACCATTCAATAATTAATTGTCCTTAAAATCCTTCAATATAATCAAAATTAATATTGAAAACCAAAACTTATTAAGAATGTAGTCTTCCACGTTAAATTGTATCTCCAAATTTCATTAATTACTCTTAAAGTCACATACTTAAAAGTAATTAACCTAATAATTTCCATAAACAACCCAAATCACTATAAATCCATAATAAAAACATAGATAAAAATCCACCATTACTCTTCAAATGAAATCTCATACTATTCTATTTTCCTTGGTCATATAGTGTTCACAACAAAGCGAACAACTTCTGAAATAACATCTATCACATAATCACCAAATCATTTTCCTATACCAAGGGTATTCATTTAATAAGACATAAGAACCCAAATCAACTTATTATTGATCGATAAAATCATTTAACTAAAAATAATTTGTCACACTACCCAGGGATTTCACGTAGTCCAGTGGTAGGCGATAAATCTCAATCGCACTTTGGTTGTGGGTTCAATTCCCACAGCTTTGTCCGATGCGACGGGTTGTCACACGGTCTGCGTGTTGTCCTTTTTCAAAAACTAAATTTTATAATCTTACCAAAATGAAATAAATTCATCAAAATAACCATAAAATAATTTAACCTCAAATCTTATCTCATACCTTGCATTTTCATCCCAAATTATGATAACTTATAATTTCCTCAAACCCAACGATCATATAAAACCAAATGATTATTTATAACTATATCCACAAGAGAAGAGATAATTCTTCCTCAAATATAATTCTCACATGGAAAACTGCGGGGTTAAAAATACAAGAGAAAATTATTCCAAAGTAAACCCATCAAAAATGAGCACTAATACTTTTTAAACATTTCTCTAACCATTTATTCCCACATAGATTCTTTTTTGACCATTAAAATATCCTATAGAATAGGACATTCACTTGGGTAATGGCCAGTTCCCCTACATTTACGGCAAATGACTGTAAATGGACTCTTGGGGCCATTTTTATCTTCTTCCATAGTACTCTTCATTTTTCTTTGGAAATTCTTCACTTTATGTCCTTCCTTCCCGCATGTAAAGCATTTCTTTGTCCCATTGAGACACTTTCCTGGGTGTCTCCTTCCACATTTCCTGCATAATGGAAATTGAGGATTCCTTTCTCCATGGTCTCCACTGCTGGAGCTCTTATCATTCATCACCTTTCTCTTCTTTTTTGAGTCCGGTAATTAGTCAATATATATATTGTTGATCATATTTTTGGAAAATTGATTTGGCATAAAGATGATATATTTTACGCCTATAAACATTCCATTTTGTTTCTCATTGCCACCACCGTTCCCACATTGTACATCATTCTCAAAGTCACTATGACTTACTTGGAATCCAGCCATTGACTAAAACCAGAAATCATTGTGTGAGTAACAGTAGTCATAAAATCATGTAGAGATTAACATGTCACCATATTCTCAATTTCAAACACATTAGGATTAACCAAGGTCATTTACTCTCATCTTATATATATAATACTTTAAATTGGTTTGCAAAGAAAATGTAAATTATCCTAAGCATATCCCCCGGGAGTGTCGTAACCAAGAGTGCAGCAAGGCCCATTGTCGTGCACCAGTTCCCGTTCGAGTCTAGCTCAAAGAGGTGTTTTCGGGTTTTACCCCTAGGTACATCTGTGCCAGAGCCGCCTCTACCTGCTAGTATCCAGACAGGGATGTATTGCTCGGAAAACTCACAAAATATCTACAATACCAAAATTATAGGAAGTTCTTCTATAATAATCCTCAAAGTTCATCTTAGGTCTACGTGCTCTAATCAGAATTTATCTAAATCTAGCTTCCAAGGTTTGTACTAAACTTCCTCTGATACCAACTGTAACGCCCAGACCCCAGTTACCCAGAGTTGGTGCATTATTACATAACATTAGCATGATCACAAAGGATCAAGTCTCGAAACACCGATTAGTTTAGTAGTCTTTGAAACACTAGATATATTCATAAGTCTTACATTACATCATAAGGTAAAAAAACTACAACAACATCTTGTCTTCATATCCCCTCATACTATCCCTGCAGGTCATTCATAAATTATTTCTTCATAATCCTGGGAAAAATAAAACATTGAAAGGGGTGAGCTCAGATGCTTAGTAAGGATAACATTATAGCAGAAGCTTTCATAGATAAGCATAAACACTTAATGCAATTTATAAATAAAATAAAAGCCTTTTTAAACTTGAACTTCAGCATAAAATGGAAAACATAAAATAAAATAATTCCATTTACTTACTCACATGGATATTCTACTAGTCGAATGATCACATGCAATATCAATAACCACTTTCATAATGATGGAATGCATAATGCCCGACTATCATAACCACATAGCCAAGGCCTCATGCTAAGACTACAAATAAGATTTTTCCAAGGCCTTGTGCCAAGACACTAGTTTGTCTCATGAGACCTACCAATGCATCGAGGAGCTATAGAGGGCTCCACCCGTCACTTATTAAGTCCAATGCATTCCTCATATGAACAGGTTTAAACATAATATAAACATTCTTATTAAAACTAGCATACAAAATGTCAATACTTTAACCACAAACCATGAATGGTATAAAAATAGCACATCCACAGTCAAACATAACTCATTAGATACAATATGGAAGATTGTATTGCATCACATTAACCTCAATCGAGAATAATGAAGGATATTGACATAGATGAAAATAATCATCAAAACTATTTGAGAGAAATATCCCCTTTTTTCTTGAAATCGTTTAAAAGTCTCACTATTTGTCAAGAAGCCATTAAAAATAGATTTTTGAATCAAAGTGTCCCATACCACTTTGAAACTTTTAAAATGAGTTTCAATTCTAAAACTTTAATGTCCATATAAATAAATCCTTAAAATCATTTTTTAAAACATGGACATTAATGAGAAAGATTTAGAAGAATAAGTCTTTAAAACATTTAAAAATGGTATTTTAGTTAGAGTTTCTAACTAAAAGAGAGGCACTTGAATACAAATAATTAAGGTAATCAAAACATTTTAATATCATGAGAATAAAGTAATTCATGATATACGATGTCAAAGTACATTATATACACCACATAAAAGTGATGTGGTGTATAATAATAAAGAAGTCTCAATGGAATGTAAATTGAGATGAAATCTCTCATAAAGGTCGTATCCTTAGGTTAAGGATAAATCAACGACATATTTATGTGTGACAAATATAAATACACTAAATATGATTTTATATTCAGTGTAAAACAATCAAAGGATATTCACACATAATCTTGTAAAAACAACACCAATGAATTGGATGTTTAACTCAACAAATGGAGAATGAGTTAAAATTACTCTTATCAAATTCATATCGATGACTTGAGAAATTATCAATGGAGTGATTATGTGTATCAAAATTATATCCACATAAAAGGGGAGTGTAAATTATGACATAAGCAAATGAATAGTTATCCCACACATAATCTCGGATTAAAATAATCAATGAAGTTTGCGTAAAGCTGAATAAATGGAAATTGAAATTTCGAATTCCCTTATCGATTAGGTAACATAAGAAACATACTCCCATGAAAGAAGGATCATAAAATGAAGATGTAAATACTCATAAATTAAAGTATATTACACAATTAATACAATCATGGGCAGTACACATACACCGCATGCAATAATTAAGTGGTGAACAATGGAATTCTCACGAAATTAAGAGTGAGTTAAGAAACCCCTTACCTTGTACTTTTCCTTGGTTGGGGTAGGTTAACATCCTGTATAATGTTGAAATAATTGTTATTAAATTATTCATGAATCATATACATTAATATGATATCATATATGATCTTTCAACATTGCTTTGTTAATAATATCTTAGAATTATCGTCATTTCGGGTGTTAACTTACTCGTTTTCTTTTATATGTTTTGTTAAGTAATCCATGTTTTTCATGGATAGGTCGTATCTTAATCATATCAAGAATGATATCAAGTCCTTAGATACTATTATTAATCATCAAATGATAATTATACTTGAATGGATATGATGGAGAATGAATCTTATCGCATTCGTGGAGACGGTAGTCCGTACGTACGCACGAGCGACAATATCATTCTTTTGATATTAAAATAATATATAATTGGATGGTATATCATATATACAGAATCATTATCATGTTATATTTATTATTTAAATGAGATACACATCATTATTATACCCATACAAATAATAATTTATTGAATAACAATTACACCACGACGTGGAGACGGTAAGCCGTACGTACGCACGTTTGGTGACATGTTATTCAAAGGATGGATAGAATACTGAATATGGTTGTACCATATCTATAATAACATCACAGTATATATAAGATACTGGATTTATTATTTTAGAATGGGAATAACAAAGAAAGAAGAAGTGGAAGAAGAAAGGAACTTGAAAAGGGGTGGTGAAAACATTACATCTTCTTCGGGTTATTCCTTTTGATTTGATCAAAAGGGATCCTTAGGTTGGATTTCTGATCAAACTAAGGCCTCTAGGTTGTAGGGAGGGAAGTTTAGAGATTATTCGGGCAGGTTTTGGCTGAACCAAAAGGATTTGAAGGTGTGAAGAAATGAGAAGTAGGAGTGCCCTTTTATAAGAGGGGTGAGGGGCACCTTTGGAAAAGCTAGAAATATTAATTTATAATAAATTCATATTCGGTTTCTAATGGCTCCAAAGTTTATTATTCAAAGGTTAAGGTGGGGATATGTCGAAAACCATTCAAAAAATAGAATTTAGACAGGTTTGGGTTACTATATTAACCTTATCTTTTATTTTTAACTCTTAGTTAATTAGTTTGACATTTACCATGTCACTTTGTATTTTTATATTATATAGTTAATAAACTTACTATATACATCCAAGAGACCCCCAAGTTGTCCATTAATGATACACCTATCATTATATAAGTCTCTTGGCCGAACCTTATATTTTTTAGAATTTAATATCAATTAATAATATAATATTTGTTTTAAAAACTCTTTTATATCAATTTTGACACTATTCAATAGTTGATTTTTGTGAAACTCATAACAGAATTATTACTTCGAAAAAAGTCACTTAAATCAATCCTAATATGTCATATTAGCCTAGAAAATTATTTTAATTCATAAAAAGTCTCAAATTATATTTATTTTGGTATTTATAATATCAATTATTCTAATTGTTCGCTATTATGGTAATTACTGCATCATCATTGTGTCATAAATAAATTATATTATTTAATGTCTAAAAATTATAAATAAAATTTAATTATG
The DNA here is from genome assembly GCA_963277665.1 of Viscum album. NCBI lineage: Eukaryota > Viridiplantae > Streptophyta > Magnoliopsida > Santalales > Viscaceae > Viscum > Viscum album. The sequence goes on along the minus strand of OY728145.1, from coordinate 1,440,305,538 downwards.
TAGGAGAGCTTATTATATTTCTAATGAATATTTACAATCAAATTTATCTTATGTATAATCCTATATTAAAAAAAATTTAGTAAATAAACTTTGATTTTAACTCTTTTAACTCTTCTTTGAATTAAATAATAATAAATGTCCTAATCTAATCCAAGTGGACCTAAATGATAATATTTTATTCCTAAGGTCGTTTTTGGTCGAGATACACTTATCCAATAGAATTAGGACATGTGTTAGGGTAATATTAATATCATTTTTACCCTTAATTACCCTATTTACTTTTAACCGTGGTAAATAAAAGTAAAAAGTTACTATTCACCAAAAATTATTCTCATCTCATTGAACCACATTTTACTTCTTGATATTAACCGTGTCTCTCGGATTTTCGAAATTCCATTCACAGAAGCGGTAAAATTAAGTTTTATGAAAAATTCAGTTTTTTTAACTACCACTTAGTAGTTTCACTATTCATCAAAAATTGAAGTTTTTCAGAACAATGCCAAAATTTCACCCTAAGCTATAATTGATATTCCAAATTCAAAAATGATGTCTATTTTACAAAATTCCAAACATATAAGTTGCATTAATTAATTTTATAATTAATTCCCTCTGTCACAACAAATAGCGTGTTTTTAAGAAACAATATATATGAAAAGATTGACAATTGTTTAGGTCCAATTTCAAAGTAAAATTAATTCTAATGAACACCATTAGATAAAATTGTAAAAATATATTCTAATTATACTTTTAAACCACTCAATAATATAATTTATCACTATAAATTATTTTGATTTAAAAAGTTGTTTTTAAGTATTTTTCACTATTCATAAAAAATTAGAAGTTCTCAGAAAAATACCAAGAATTCAACTTAGGATAATATCGATATTCTGAATCGAAAAATGAAGTCCATTTTGAAATATAAAATATATATAATTTCAGAAAGTAGGTATTTCTATTCATAACGGCTAGTTTGATCGGTTGTGGTGTGTGTTAGAACTCGATGTTGCGTACAACACATGCTATCGCATTATTCAAAGAGAAGCGTATCATGGAAGCTTGGGGTGTTACACAGTTAATCAAAGTAATATGGTTATGAAGGTTTGACTATTTAAATAACTTCTTAGAAGATTTATTAATTCTCATTAATCTTAATGTCAGTTATTAATATTACTTTTGATGTTATTCTACTAAGACAAGACAATAATAAATTCTTTCCAAGATTAACTATCAAAGTGAATTTAGTGATTTCTAAATTATACAGTAAAGTAGTAAAACAGAGAAGACTAAATTAAGAAACACAGTGGATATGAATTAAGTGGTTCAGTCCGAAGCCGAGACCTAATCCACTCCACTTGGTTATCACTTTCCACCAAGTAGTTTATATAAATAAAATTAATCCACACCCTAGATTGGGGTTAAACAATAGTACACAAGACTGTCTAGGTCACACAGGGACCTCTTCCATAGTTCTACATGGGAAAAAACAACCAGGCCACATAGGGACCTCTTCCACACTTATCAATGGGTATAAAAATATAAAAATATTTTTGAGTAATGATATTTTGTATCCTTTAGTTTTATGCAGGATACATAGTGTGTTGTTATATAGATACACACACTACTCGAAAGCTAGTAAAAAGATACACAACAGAGTAGAAATATTGAGATAGGTTTATAAATGATCTGAATGTTAGTCTTTGTAGCTCTGGACTTCTAAGATGAAGTAGATGTAGAAATCAATTCCTCGTATAGAAAACAGAGTGTCACAAGTCAGACAGATCCGGATTGTGTTCTTCATGATGTTTGACAGTGCAAAGATGTTCTCGATTCTAGGATTCAATTTAGCTTCATGTGTTCTCTAATAGCGTTGAGTTTCATGAGATAATACTTTATTCAAGAATTATCTAAGTGTATTATTTTTTTCGTGCTCATGCCCACCCACTTGTTTCGCTTTTTAGTATCATGCCACACTTGTTTTGTTTCTGGGCCGCATTACTATTTTATCTTGGAGTTCATGTGTTTGAGCCGACAGGTTTCATGTATTCTGCACCTCGTACTGTCATATGACATGTCTACAAAGAAATATTAATTAAGTTAGTGCATTTAAAATCTTAAAATATGACCGTTAGAGATTAAATTGAAAGATGAATAAACATATTAAGAAATGGTGTCACAGTATGTCATGGAATTGGTTTCTCGTTCACAGTGTCTTGTTTAGAGTGTCTGGTTCACAGTGTCTGGTTCACGGTGTCTGGTTCACAGTGTCTGGTTCACGGTGTCTGATTTTCATGGTGTCTCGATGTCATGGTGTATGCTTGTACACAGTGTCTACTTGTTCACAGTGTCTCGATGTCACGGTGTCTACTTGTTCATGATGTCTCAGACTTCGGCAAATATCTATATTCAGACTTAAGCAGTGATATTTATGAAATGGATTAAACTCAATAATTTTTCATATAATTCATTATAAAGTAGATAAAAAGATAGTATATAGTAACCAAACTGAGTGTATAGCACTTAAGAGATTTGTATAGCTTTTACTAAACAACTATGCATTTGATGTGAGATAGATTTCATAGAGTTAACAAGGTTTATAGACTGAATTGAATTTGTGATCATTAAAACATGATTAATACATGAAGATTCCAAAAATAACCAATCTTAAAAACATTTCCCATCAAACTAATTTAAAATCCACAGCTACTCCTTTTAATTTAAAATAAGTTAAAATATTTTTCATGAAACACACGTTTACTAACACACACAAGCACTTTTCACAAAGGGGTGCAAGCTCACAAAAACACTTTTTAAACTAAAACTCATTCCTTTATAAACCCCAAACCATTATAGAAACCATATAAGGAACCCAAAACCTCATTTCACATGTTGTCACCACATTTATAAATTCAAGGCAACCATTTGTTAAATCACACTTAACCCGTAAAAGCCAACCGGACATTTTATATATAAATGAAAAAGGCACAAGACATGATAATTTACCAAATCAATTTCTATTTAATAAAAAACAAAGCATAAACACCCAGAATCCACAACTCAACAAAACACATCATTTCAAACTGTTTACAAAAACTCCCCAAAAAATGTCATTACACCCTGAAGCAAAACATTTTACAAAAATTCCAAATGGTCCATTTATCAGCGGCACATGTAACATTTTATAAAAAAATTCTAATTAACACTAAAAAAAGTGAAAAACAAAAAATTCATGCCTTAAATTGATTTAAAGTGCTAAATCTCATTTTATTTGTCATAAACTAGGTTTGAATGCCAATGCACATTTTGTTTTCCAAACACTAGGTGTGCATATCTACGATAAAATAAAACTGATATTCCATGATAATGAATAAATCACCATTGAACACTAAGAAACTTATCCAAGGATCATACGACACATAATTAGAGTATAACTATGGTGTGAAAAACATGAAATAAAAATTTCTTAAATTATAAAGGCGAGTGAAAGGGAGTCCTGCGTCGAAAACATGGCATGATCACAAGGAAAAACTGAGACCTCTCCACGAGGGTTTCAAAAATCATAAACCGACCAAAATAACCACTAACAATTAAAACCCCCTAACTAACTAAAAGAAAAACAATGAAAGAATAGGATTATACTGAAGGGGGGGACACACCAGAAGGAGGAGGCGCACTGGAAGGAGATCGACGGGGTTGTACGCACCGAAGGAGGGCAGGTCGGAGGTGGCTCACCGGTGTTGTGTGCGCCGGTCGGAGGAGGCTAGTGAAGCTAGAAGTGGGATGACTGGGGTTGCGGCTAGCTGGGAAAAAGGGGGTGGTGCTGCTGAGGGGTGTGTTCCGACTAAGAGCTACCCAGAATAGGAAGCGCGCCAGGGGAAAGCTAGCATCGCATGCACAGAGGGAAAGGGGGAAGGCTGAGTGGAAGAGGGGAGGGTTTGCGCCAGCTGGGAGCTAGCTGGAAAGGGAAGCACATCTGGCAGGGGTGATGGGGGCATGCTACAATGATGATGAGGGGGTTGGGGTCGGCTGTCGTGATGGGAGCAAGGGAGTTGGGAGGGGTCTCATGGCTGGATACAGGGTAGGAGGAGGACAAGTGTTTGGTCGGGGCACGTTGTGCTAGAAAAGGGGAGTTGGGTCTTCAGGCGTGAAGAAGGAGGGGCCAATGCCATGAAGATGGGGGAGAGGGGTTACAAGGGATGGAGATGAAGATGGGGGAGATGGTTGGACGATGGTGGGGAAGATGGGGGAGATGGTTGGACGATGGTGGGGCATGCAACAGGGAGGGGTCTGAGAGGTCCTGCGGCGCTGGTTCATTCGATCATAGTAAAGGGGAAGGGGGGTAGTGGTTATTGCCTAGGGGATGTCTTTAGGTTTTTAATTATTTTCCCTTTAGAAAACACCCTAAACAACTAATAAAAAATAATTGATAGAAAATATAATAATAATAATAATAATAATAATAATAGATAATAATAATACATAATAATACTAAATTATAATGATAAAAATAAAACTAATAAAATTACGCATTTATTTCAATAATAATAAAATTATTAACACAATAAAAAATTTAAATGAAAAAACAATTGATGTGAGTTTTAAATATAAAAACTTTTTATTTCAATTTTTCAAAGAAAAATGGGATACATAGTTACCTAGGAGGATTCATGCGGGGTTTCCAAAATGTGCTCCACTCGCGCGTCCAACAAAATCGCCTCAAAAAGCGCACTTTTTAACCTAACCTCAAAAAATTCATTCGGGACTCAACCCGAACTCCAAAAAAAAGTATTTAAGGCCAAGGAAATAATAAAATAAAATAAACGCATAGGTTGGGGTGTGACATGAAGTCATATAAGGATCACCATAAGTTCTATTTTGATCATAATAGGATGCCTTTAGAGTTTAGAATTATATATTATGTATTCTTGAAGTTATTTCTTATTCATGGAAAAATAATGGTTTGCTTGTGGGTGTAATACATGAGTAAATTCTAGAAAGGAATGAACATATTTTATTATAAAGTAATTCAATAAAAATATAAGGTAAAATATTATTAATACCTCTATAAATAATAATGGAAAATATTTAAAAATAAATAATTCAAGTATAATGTAGATGTCTCTCAACTCATATTCTTCAATGAACATCACAACTATGACAAGAAAACTATATAAAAACCCACAAAATTGACATAATAAAAGAACAAAAAATGATAAATATTATTTATGGGATTAGTTTCAATGAATTTATATGGATTAAATATGATCATTACATGACTGTTGGGAATTATAACTATAAAAAATTATGACTTTTGGTAATGTAGTTGTTATAAAGTGATTGTTAAAATTAGTGTATGTTGAAGGTAATGATGAGAGATAACTGATTTAAAAGGGAGAAAACATGGACCCAAATAGTAAGATAATCCCTTATGAAGTTCATTTATCAAATATTAGAAAGGATTTATCATCACTTGGGTTCTTCCTTGACCAAGTCTAAGCAGAAATTCAATAAATGTGGCTTGGGTGAAATTGTATATGGAAAAAGCTAAAGATAGTGGAAATTACTACCATGTCAATGTTTTTTGAACCACCAAATAAAATTACCAAACTTTTATGCCTTATCCTTAGGGTTTATTCTAGTGTGATAAGGGGTTATGTATCTAGGGGTTAAGTAGTATTAAAATGTACATCCCTTTATAAATGAAATGGTGTTTACTCTGATATTGCATTTTTACCAAATGCATCACCCTTATATAAAATTTAAAATGTATATGATTTGAATGTTAATATGATAAAATGGATTAAATATTTGAAATTGGGATTTTGAAATAATCCAAAGGGTGAAATTTTGTGATTATTGGTAAAAATAGTAAAATTTGTTGAAAATGGTGAAATATTATAAAAATGACATCATATATATGTAAGCATAAATCAACTTGGATAATGTATTTCTATTTTCCTAATTTTTTTACTTACCATTATATTAGATCTATAATGGAGGTAATGGGGCACTATAGGGGGTAGTGTATCACTTAAGATAATGAAAAAATAAAATATTTATTACTTTATTCCATGAAATTCCACTCACCACACCTATAAATACACACCCAATATTCTCCTTTATCCCACACCAAATTCAAAATTATCTCCTTATATACCGCGTAATAAGTCTCTACCATGGATATATAAGAAATATTTAATATTTTGGTTGGTTCTAAGGTTCTTATTTAGGCTAAGAAGCTCAAGATAGGTAAGGGTTCCTAATTTTCCTTCCTTTTTCTCCAAATGTAATTATTTAGTTTTAATTTCTTTAAAAATACAAATTTATATTATTAAAAGTTTAAAATTATATGTTATTGTCTTCTATTTTATCTTTTATCCATGATATATTATACAATACATCTCATATTTACATTTTATAAGTCGTTACCATGATGATGTAAGGGTGATTTTTCCATCTCTTTTCAATTCCTATTTACATTTTCATTATTATATCCTTTTAAATTTAAAAGTTTTTATTCTATTATTTTCTAATATAAATGTAAGTTATGTACTTATTATATTATATACATGTTAGACCCAATTTCAATCACATTATACTCCTATAATAATTCATTATAATGTCGGAATTCTACCAAGAGGCAAAAAACTCTATATTTTACAATGATCAAAAGTCCCTATGTATGCATATATTTGTGTTATTATGGATATATCATTTCTAATAGGTGAAATTTTTCTATTTAATTATGATGGTGATGTATTTTTTGTATCCTCAATTAGGTACCAAGTGAAATAAACTCTATTTTGGAACTAGTTCGCCTTTTTCATCAATGGATGTCAACCCTTAAGGAAATTGTATATAATTAATGTATATCAAATAAGTGTAATTACATAATACTTATTTATTGAGGATTTACCAATACTTTATTTGTTCTCCTACCATTATAAATTCATATATTCAATTTAATAAACACATTTATCATCTTAATCTTTATAAGTACTTGATAACTACAATTTCAAATTCTTTTCTTATTTGAACATTGTGAATCCATAATTATCCTTAATAAGTTTCAAAATAATTAACATAGAAATACTAATTAATGCATTAACTCGTAATGATATTTACATTCTCATATAATCCTTTGTTCCATATGGAAAAAATCTTATAAGATAAGCTTCATTGAGAAATTATGCTATGTATTTCTCAGTTTTTCATTCTTGAACATTATTCCATGTACTACCTATTCACTTTTAGTATATAATGGGATACATTGGACTTATTTGTAATGGTTGGGTCCTAGAATTATATATCCCCTTAGTTAAATGGTATGTCTCATGAGACAACTAAGATATGGTAATAGGATTTTCATTTCCCTTTATGTATGATGTCTTGGCACAATGCCTTAATGATATGTTTATGATCTCTAAAATTATAAATTCTCATAATTTCCATCATTATAAGATCATTTAATTTTTTCCATGTGATTAATTATTTATTTTTTCACCTATGTATTATGTTGTGATTATGTATTCATTGATATGAAATCATTTGTTTATTAATTACTACAATGTTTCTCACACCATTATTATGTTATGTTAGATTTTATTGTATATTATCCTTTATTGAGTATCTAAAATCAATCTTTAATTTTTTTTCATTTCCCTAGGAAATGAAGTGGAATACTATGTGTGATTAGGTATATAAAAATCATTAAGGAATAAATATTTACAATAAAATGATGTAATATTTCATTTTGTAATGTATTGTTTATGTATCTAGTCTCTTAAGGACCATTGAACCTTGATCTTGAGAATATAATCTCATGTAATCTTATTTATATATAATAAATAACCCACCATATCTAGGTAACTAGGCTTGAGGGGTATTATAGTTGGTATCATAGAATTTTTTTTAGAAACATTAGGAATTTTATTTAAAATAACATAGGTAGAGGACATATATGTTACCGCTAAAAAATATAGATATTATTCTAGAATTGTTTTGATAGGTATCCTATGCATAGGATCGTTTTTTAGAAAAACATGATATATTTATATATAATTCATAGTTTATACATTAGTAGATTATAATATTACTAATAAAGTTATTCAATTTATTATATTAAGGGGTATGGTGGAAGTAATGGACACTAATCCAACAATTGAGAATAATGTGGGGGATATTTGGATGATCAAGATAACAGAGTTAATGTTGGTTTTAAATATATTATTAATATTTTAGGGAAATTTACTTATGGTTATGACAAATAAGATTTTTTGCATGGATCAACCAATTTCTCTACAATAATTATTAGCCTTTTATATTGTTTTATGAGGCAACAACCTCCATCATATTATGAGTCCACTAATTAAATGGTGGAATATAAATGGATAATGTCTCTAGATAAGATCTTTATAGAATTGAGGTGTACTGAGAAGGAAAAAAAATTCATGGTTGTGTATTGTTTAAGGGGAGAAGTTGACCAATGGTATTCTCTAATTAAAAAATAATAAGAATGTATATGAGATATAAAACTTAGATTGGAATAAATATAAGGTAATTTTTCTTGAAAAACATTTTCCTTAGGAGAAACATGCTATTATGGAAATACAATTCTTAAATTTAAGACAAAAGGAAGAAGTGGCAGTGGGTAAATATGAGTATAATTTCATAAGTTTAGCAAGGTGTGTTTTAGATTATTCACGCAACCCAAAAAGAACGGTTGATCAGTTATTTTATGGTTCAAATCTAAATTTTTTATGATCATTAGTCTATAAAACTTTTTATTCATATAAAGATATTGTAATAAGTCTTATCAAGATTGAGAAGGTGTTTTATAAATCATTGATTTGCAAAGGGAAACCTGAGAAGAAGAGGATGGTTGATCATCATGTGTAAAGAACTACCAAAAAGGAAAATAAGGGTGGATTAGAGTTCCCTATATGAAATAAATGTGGGAAGAAACACCTATGGTATTGGTTATATACTTTAAATGTGAAGATAAAGTCCATAAATCCCATGATTGAAAAGGCAATAGAGAAGAAATAAATATATAATGATTAAAATACAAGGATATGGTATTATAATATAATAAATTCCCTAAGAACTAAGTAAATATACCCTATAAGATAACAATGGATCAAGGATTATATTTTCCAATAACCATATATAAAGTTCAAGATTAAAATTATAATAGGTACATTGATTATACACTCAAATTTAGATAATACATTATTTTATTATGAATATACACACACTATTATATCATTCATGTAATTACTCATGCCTTCCTAACCCATTACATTGCTAGTTTGTGCAGTTAAAGGTGATTGGAGGAGGCCTGAGGAGGTTTTGTGGATGTTGGAGCTGCAGGAGTACTGCAATTAGTGGTTCACAACGTGAACCCAATTCACATCATGATTTGGTCATTCATGGCTTGTGTAGCCAGTGGATTTATGGATTGTATGTGGAACTGGAGGATTTTGTGAAATATATTCATGTCCTAAATGTTTAATTCATGAATTTTAATTAATTTAGGCTGAGGAGACATAATTTTCAGTGGAAACTGAAAATATATGAAATTCATGACTTAAATGGAATTCATGGATTGAAATCTATAGCCCTTTTGGATTTCACAATAAGAATAAATAATTCAAGACATGAAACTATAGGATTCTAGGTTTTTTATAACCCTATATTGGCCAAATTTCTCCTCATTCAGCCTTTGAAACCTCTCTTTTTTAGAGGAACCCTAGGTTTTTTTGGAGATCTTCTAGACTCTCTATCCTTGTGTCAATACTTGGTTTCTGGTGGTTTCTAATTGGTAGTAAGTGTTATGTTCCTCCCTCCTAATCCCTATGTTTCCTCCTATTCTTCTCCAAGGGATTCACTTCGTGATGTTTATTTGGTTTGGGGAAAGTGTGGGTTTTGTTTTGTTGACCTCTTAGTTTGGTTTAAGTTGATCGATGAGTTTCTTGTTCCGTTGTGGTTCCTGGCCTATTTCTTCTTTACCCTATAGTGTGTAGAAAGATTTAAAAGATTCTTTGAGGTAGGGAATCCCTAATTTATCATTTTTTGTATCATACAGGAGGTTTTTACTCTTATTTATCTACTAAAATATGTTTTTCACCATCTGGATAAAGATATTTAACTGGTTTAATTAAATTGAAGGGGGAAGGGGTTAAATCTCATGTTTTTATAGCTTTTATTTTATTATTGATATTACAATTGTATAGTCTTGACACATCCCTAAAAATCATGGATATTGGGTGCCTTTGTTTTTTCTAATTTGATATGTAATGTGGAAACCCTATTGTGTGGTTGTTTGTTACCACCAAAAATGGAATTGACTAATCACTTATATTCGGCTAATAAAATGGTTTCCCCTATATTTATGGATTGTGTGATAATTCCCCTAAAATAAAGAATTTGATTGATAAAAAATTCCCTTCTTAAATCTATAAAATATTTTATTATGTGTTGTGATGTGTGTTCTTGTTGTGGGGTGGTGATGTGTGGTTATTGTGTGTGGGTATGATGATTTTTGTGGTCATGTTGTGGGATGGTGATATGTGGTTATGGCATGTGGGGTTGATGAGTTGTGTGGTTCTAATGTGGGGCGGTGATGTCTAGTTGTGGTGTGAGGGGATGATGTGTTTTTGTGTGATCGTGTTGTGTGATGGTGAGGTGTTTTTGTGGTGGGGCATGACCGTGTTGTGGGGTGGTGATGTGTGGTGGTGATGTGGGGCCAGTTTTCTTGGTAATAATGATGATCCATTTGTTTGTGTTTGTTTTTTGGTAGTTACCTAGATATTAATTTAATTAAATGACAATGTTAAATCTGAACTGGCATGGGTTGGATAATAGTAATTATCTTGGATTGTAATGAAAATTTGGAAGTGGTTCGTTGCTTGTGTTTTTATTGTGTGTTGTTGTGAATTTAGTGGTGGTAGTGAAAGTGGAAGTTCTATGAGGTTTTTTGGTGATATTGTGATCTAGTTAGTAATTTTTTGTGAATCCATAGGTTGGGATAGTGCATGGCTATGTATATGTACCATGTATGTTCATTATGATTTATATACGCACCCCACTCGTGTTTAGAACCATGTGTTGACACCAATATATTCACACTAGGGTGTTATCCCAATATCCTAGTGATGGGGATAGATGGATGGTTACTCATTATTTACCACTCTCTCTTCTATGAAACTTTAACATGCATGGGATATGATTGATATAATTCAAAAGTGCACTATCGAGTTATAGTTGTGGTGTTATGACCCAGTTTTATTTAGGTGAGATGTGATGAGATGACTTATGGTGGGTTAGTTCATGGTAGGAGGTGGGAACAAGATTGATGTCCTTCATGTTCATGATACCCTACTACCCCGGTTATGGTTTTGATGTGATGGTGTGGGTGTCTTCATGAAAGATGTGATATAATGGCCTAGGTGTCTATAGGAATGGTGTGATGTAACCATGTTGTTGGGTGGTGATGTGATGTGTTGGACCAGGTGTTGGTGCATGATATTTTATGTGACCGTACTATGGGAATATGATATGTGATATGTTATATAGAAGTGAATAGAGTGCTGGGACATATGACATTTGTGTGTGAGGATAGAAAATCAGTAGGAAAGCAGTGTGGGGTACCCTTTTTCAATATGATTCATATTATGTTATTATACTTAGATATTTTTTTGGGTGAGTGATCCATAGTGAGTATGGGATTAGTTAGTTGACCTATTTAGGTGTTGTTGGTTCTGTTGTTTTCTCACTAGTGCATTAGTATGCTTCTTTCACATGTGCATGAGAGACTTTAATTTTCTATCGAGTATACTTGTATGCTCACCTTACGTATATAAAAAAAATTAGGTTTTTTTGAGGATTACATGGACCATGATGGAAAATAATTTCTTGGAACTTTGGATTGTTACCATGTTGTTACTTTATCTTTACTTTTAGGAATTTACTTTGGAGAATTTTATTTGTATTTGTTTCATTTATATATGCATTGTGGGTTAGTTTGGTTTAATTTTTATATTATTTCATGCAGTTGATTGATCATCGATATTTTATCTCCCAATCATATATATATATATATATATTAGAGGGTAATTCCTCCCATATTGAGATTTTTATACCCTCAGTGATTTTCACCAACCTTGGACCTGCTGGAGGTGGGAATTGAGGGTCATTATCTCCCTTTCTCTATTACTGAACTAGGAGGGTTACCTTTAAGGAGTGGGGTCATGAAAAAGTGGTATCAGAGACTGATGGTTGAGAGATAGTATGGGGTTTGGAGTTTGTAATAATGATTATTTCATGGTTTGGTATGTCAACAGTTCTAGTTGACTATAGTGCATGACATAGGGTAGGGATACTAGCTAGGACACGGGGTTTTAGGGGCCCCTATGATCCATTTCACGGGATCTGAGCTTATTGAACGACCAATTGAGGTGGACCTTTTTATAGGGTAGAGACCTAGGATAGGTACATGTATCATGACTGACTTGATTTCTTGTCTGAATTGGGCAGTTTTAGTTTTGGGGAGTTAAAATGAATTATATAAACCTTGATAAAATTCCATACTATCATGCTTAGGAAAATATTTTTTTCCATTTCAACTATGGACCTAGTTCATCGTCCACATGTGGTCTAAGAAGTGGATTTTCATTAGGTTAATATAGTTTATTGTTGTAATTTTGAACCAACAGATGAGAATATGGATTGGTAGAGGGAGTTTCCCACTTTCTAGTGACAAGTTTTGGGGAAGTAGGAGGGTAGTTTTTCAAATTTAGAGATATATAGTTGGTTTTAGGAGCTCAAGATCACTTTTGGTTTGATCTAGGACCTGGTGGGGTATTGGGTCATATTGGTAGTGTTGGAGTTGGTTCCCTAGAATGTAATTCTTCGACCCTAGTTTCCTAGATTTAGTTCATTATTTTATGTCACATTAGCATGATCATAAGAAATCAAATCCCGAAGGACCAATCAGTTTAGTATCCTTGGAAATACTAGATACAAACATAAGTTTTACATTACATATTGAAATGAAAAACAAGATATTATCCCATTTAAAAACTCTCATATCCCTTAGACTATCCCTGCAGGTCAATCATAATATAATTCTTCACATACTGGGGAAAAATAAAACATAATAAAGGGGTGATATCATATTCTCGGTAAGAATAAACAATATAGTAGAAGCTATCATAAATAAGCATAAACTTTTAAGGTGAGGTATAAAACTGAAACATAAACCTATTAAACATAATATTAAGCATAATATCCAAAAATAAATAAAATTATTTCATTTAAACATTCACATGGATATTTTAATAGTCAAATAATCACATGTAATATCAATAACTAACCTCATAATGAAGTAATGCATAATGTGGGACATCTTAAACATACCATCATGGATTCAACCAAGAAACCATACATAATTGGGTAAGACATTAGCCAAAACCAAAACATAATTGTATCATGAGACTTAAAAATGAATCAAGGGGCTATAGCGGGCCCTGCTTGATGCTTACAAAGTCCAATTAATTCCTCTTATGAAAGGGTTAAAACATAAGCAACATAAACATTCGTATTAAAACTAGCATATGAAATGTCAATACTTAAACTATAAGCTATGAATGGTATAAAAATAGTACATCTATAGTCAAACATATCATAAACCCTTCAATATAATAGTCTAGATTTAATAATAATAAATCAATCTCAATTAAACATAAAATCCTACAAAATATTTTGACATAGATGAAAATAATCTAATAAAATCTTTAAAACTCTTTGATAGAAATATCACTTTTTACTTTAAAATTCATTTAAAAGACCACACAATTATAAAAGGAGACATTTATTTTGATAAAAACCTTGTAATATTATAAGGGAATCTTTATAATGTTAAGGCATCATAATGGTGGAAAATAGTCACTCACACCGTATAAATTAAAAAAACATTCTTTCCTTAATTTGTCTAAAACGTCATAAAGTACCTCGTTTGGAAAATGACGGAAAGATTCTTTTAAAAAAGTTTTATATAAAAAATAAAACATGGGTAAAAATGTATTTAAAAATGAAAATAATATTTTGAAATACATTTTAAGAAACATGAACATGGATTATAAATATGTCTCAGTAGATACTTACATATAAACAATCTCATATAATAATGAGATTGTGAAATTAACCCTTACCTTGTACTTTACTTTAGTCAAGGGTGGATTAACCTCTTGTATAATGATTAAAGTATGTTATTAAATTATACCAAAACCATATCCATATTTATGATATCATATATGATCCTCTTATATCGTTTTGTTAATATTATTTCAATATTACCATTGTTTTGGGTGTTAACTACTTCATTTTCTCATTCATGTTTTGTTGTGTAAGTCATGTTTGTTATGAATAAGATGTATTTAATTCATATTTGTAATGATATTAAGTTCATAATTATTATTTTTACTTGTCATATACATTTTATAATCATTCTTGAATGGTTAACATGGAGAATGAATCTCACAGCGTCGTGGAGACGGTAGGTCGTACGTACGCACGAGCGATAGTATCATTCCCTTGATGGTTAAATGGTATGGAATTGGATGATATATTAATTATAATGAATAATTATCATGTTAAATTCATTATTTATATCCATTATACTCATCGTCATATCCATCATAATAAATTATTGTTGAATAACAAATTACACCACGACGTGGAGACGATAAGTCGTACGTACACAGGCATGGTAATATTGTTATTCATAGGATGAATAAAATTAGGTATATGGTTGTTCCATGATTATAATAACATATCATTATATTTATGATACTGGATTTATTACTTTGGTATAGAAACAACATATAAATAGTAAGTAAAAGAAGAAAAGAACTTTGAAAGATGTGATAAAACAATTACCTCTTTTTCGGGTATCTCCTTTTGATTTGCACAAAAGGACTCCTTAGGATGGATTTATACCTAAAGTATGGACTCTAGGATGTATTTAGGGAAGTTTTGAGAGTAAATTTTCAAGTTTTGTCCAAGAAAAATGTTTTTATAGGTGTGAATTAAAGAGAAGGATAAGTTACCTTTTATAAGAGAGGGGAGGGGAACTTTAGGAAACTCTTAAATATTAAATTAATATAAATTAATTTTCAATTAAAAATGGATAAAAAGTAATTTTATAAGATTATAACATGATTATAGGTATAAATATCATAAAAAATTTAATTTTATGCATGTTTAGTTCATAAAATTAACCTTATCTTTTGGCTTTAACCCTTAGTTAAATAATTTAACCATTACCATGACAACTTGTTTTTTTACACTATAGGGTTAATATAGTTACTATAAAATAAAAAAAAGAACCCCAATTAGATAATTTATGAAATATTTAACACTGTAAAATTTAGTTGGAAGAACCTTATATTTTTATGAATTTTATAACATTTAATAAAATATTATTTATTTTAAAGTTTCATTTATGTCAATTTTGATACTATTCAATATTTTCATTTTAAAAAAAACCAACATGATAAATTTGAGAAAATAATTAAAATATATTACTAACATGTATATTTTATTTAAAAAAATTGGTTTTAATTAATTAAGTTAAATTATATTTATTTTAATATTTTTAATATCATTTATTTAATATTTTTATTAATAAAATAATTTCTACATCATTGTTGTGTCATCATTAATGGTAATTATTTAATCTCTAAAAATTATAAATAAATTTATATGAGGTAGGTAATTAATTTATATTTTCAAATACTATTTATAATCGATGTTATCACCTGTAGATATCTACATTAAAATTATTATACTTATAAGAAATGAGAGTGACATTTTGTCACATTTATTAATTTTAATAATATTCATGTCATATTCAGGTACAAGGGTCCATTAAATGATTCCATTTCGAAAAATTGGTGATAAGAGTCTAATTTAATCATCTAATAGGATTTTTATAGGTGCTAGGGTAATTTTATAATATTATTTTTACCTTTAATTACCCAATTTACCCTTAATCGCAGTAATAAAAAAATTACCAAAGTTACTATTCATAATATCAAAAAAATAAAAGTAACCTATTAATATAATTTGGATCCACTTATTCAAAATATGGAATAAATTTTTCAAAATTTAAAACACATAATTTTTAGTAATTAATTTAAAATTAATCCCCATTGACAAAACGAGAGAACGTGTTTTTTAAAAGTAAAAACCCATCAAAAGATTGACATGTGTTTATATCAAATTTCAATTTGAAATTACTTTCAATGATAAAAATTGAATTGAATGATAAAACTTTAATCTAATAAGACTCTAAAACTAATTAAAAAGATAATATAACAATATAAATAAATTAGATAAAAAATAGTTTTGGAGTATTTTTCACTATTTATTAAAATATGAAAGTTATCAGAAAAACACCAAAAATTTGTCCACACTAAATTTTTATATACCGATTCTAAATAAGAATTTTATTTTGTAAAATATAGTATATAAAAGTGTAAAATACTTGATTTTATAATGTTTCTCTATTAAAAGGTGATAAAACTACATTTTTCTGAAAAATACTTATTTTATTCAAAAAAATGAATTTGTTATTATATCATGTCTAAGAAACACATGATATGAACATTAAAATTATATAAAATTAAAAATTTGGTTAATAATATTCATAACCAATTTTTAAATGTCTAGTCTTAGTGCGCTCGAACTAAGTGTTGCATGCAGCGCAAGCTATTGAATTATTTAAAAGAAGAATACCGTGAAAGCTTGGGGTGTCATATAGAACCAACTTCTATATACTCTATTATAAACCTGTATTAATTGTTTTGAATATTAATTAACTTATTATCACATCATTATTGTTCTTATTCATATCATAGTATATGGTAATGTCCTAAGAGTAGATGTCGCATTAAAAGGTCATAGCAATGCTCTACTATGATGATAATTTAGAAGTGTTATGATTCTATTATTGAATATATGTTCTATGGTCAGCTGATATAATTTTAGGGACAAAAATGATATAGGATATCAGGTATGGAGACTCATAGGACTTTGAGGCACCTTCTTGTGGTGTGCGCCCTTGGTAATATCCAGTAGGATATTATGAGAACGAGACCCGATAGTAGTAAATCCATATTTATAAGTTTTATTGGATGTTACTATATGAATATGTGTGTATTGGTCCTTATACTGTAAAATTATTATTAATGAATATTATTTTTTTGTACTTTGATTTATTGAAAAAAATTGTGACGACAGATGTTCGCAGTGAGGTAGGATACATTGGGTGCATCACGAGTAATATTGAATTAATGAATAATGCAAGAAAAGATTTATCCCTTATATTCATTAACATAATCTAATGTCTTTGGACCTTTTATGGAAATTATATGTCCTAAATAAATCCATCACTATGGTGTTCTATAGGAAAGTTTTATTTCTAAAAATTCAAATGAAATAGATATCGAGTATATAGGTTGATGGCACTGGCATGCAACCTGCTTGATTAGAGATATTGTGATAAAGGGATTATATTACACGGTAAGAATTCATATGTGATGAAATATAGTTATAGTATTAACTTATTTCTCTATGGGTGCCTTGGTGTGTTGCTAGACACTAACCTTGGACTTTAGGTTGGTTCATCTAATGCCGCTGAGAAAGAGGCCTAGAGGAACACACTAAGTGTATCCAGAATCTTAGTTAAATAATATATTATTATTTTTAATTTAATAGGTTGAATAAATATTATTATTGTATGTGTTTTAATAATTATCCATGTATGTTTGATCGCATTTATTCTGTCACTAATTATTCAAGAGAATATATTGTGGGTGGAAAATTTAATAAATATTTATTTTCTGTTTAGTGAATATAATGTTTATTTATTTGTTTGTAAATAATGCAATGATATTTATTTAATAAAATAAATAGACATTATTCAAGGCCTCTTAAATATTGTGGAGGAATGGCGAACTGAGTTTAATGGTCCTGTCAAAAATGATAAATATTGAATATTATTTAATTAAATGATATTTAATTATAATTCACAAGTTAAGAAAATGTCGAGAAATAATAATATTACTATTATTATTTGATATGGAGTTTTTCTAGGATTAAATAAATAATAAATGCACTTGTGAAATTATTATTATTATTAACCCTAATAATATAAATACCCAATTATGTTACTTTTCTCATAACCAAATTCAGTTTTGCACAATGAATCATGGATAATTATCTTGAGCCTAGAGAGATCTCTTCTCCAAGAATTCTCCCAAGAATGGTGAGCAATCCTCCTCCACCAGATCAAGGATAACACTTTGGGTGTTATTATTGAGGCTATCATGGCAGATGATGCAAGTGCAAGGATCTTTCATGATAGCACTCGGAGACACCTTTGACGATGTCTGAAGATTCTTTGAACATGTGGTGATCACCGCTAGAGGAAATATACATTTGGTTTCTATAATGAAATGATGGTGCACTACAGATCTGACACTAGATTCATCAATGAAGAAATAATTCCTTAGTGGTAATTCTTTATATAATTATATTAATTATAAACAATATGTGTTGATCTCCTCTCTCTGGTTCTGGAGTGATTACCCTTGTCTAATCTTGTTGATCCATTATGTAGATCATGGTGTTTACCATTGTAGATCTAGGATTGGTCATCAATCATGACAAAAAGAAAATTTGGGCACTGTGCTTCCACTGTGCCCGGAACCTATAGGTGGTATCAGAGTGGGCACATAATTTTTTATAATTATTTATAAATTGTTGGTAATTTTTTCATTCGTAATTTATTTTTTCAATTAAAGTCTAATCATTATTTTAATATGAATTGAAATATATGCTTCATCCTCCATCATTTCTCAAAGATATAATTAAAATGATTAATTTTATGATTTAAATAAAATCAAGGAACTCATCCGAAGGTGCCAAAGTTTAGGACCAGACAACACTAGAATACACACCATGTAACCAGAGTTACATGCCATGTAGTCATGTTCAATGCATCATATTTGATTCAGAAATCAATTCAAGATTATGCGTTAATTACCGCATTAATTTCATAGTGTGTTGATCATAATTAAATGGTGAATGGTCAGTCGAACTACACACCATGTGGCTCATTGGACACGGCATGTAATCCCTTTGGTTATAGATGGGTTGTGTATTCCATACATAGCCTATCGGACTGGTGACCATGTAACACGGATTCAACATGGCATATGGCCCATTGGACATGTCGTTTACTCCAAAATTTCTGAGGTACGCTTCACACACCAAGTCCCTAGGCATATACCTCGGATAGATGGTGAAATATGTACATGTCATGTAGATCGGATCTACACATCATATACTTATACTAATTACGCGGATTTAAAATTTATTTATTTTAATATGTAAACCTTGATAGATATACTTCTTTGTGGTCATAAATATAGGACATGCCATGTGATAGGTTTTAATATACATAAATATTTTTAAATGTTTAACTAATATATGCATAATGTTTAGATATGTATATCATGTAAAATTCATATTACAAGTTGTTACTCTAATTGCATTGAATCATAACACATGGATGAAAAAAAAACATGTAATTCAGGTAATCATCTATGAAGTACATGTTGTGAAAGTACGTGATAAGTCGTGTATTCCATATGTCACAAGAGTAAAATGGTATACAAGTATAATACATGTTTGGTATATTCGGACACGTATTCACTGTGTTACCTCCAAGGTACATTTATGTACAAGGTTGATTTTAAATTAATTTATTTAATTTGTTTAAAATTATAACGGATGATAATCTCAAGTCAATTTATAAAAGGATTAAGATAAAAGGATTGACTAATTAAATATAATAATTAATCAATTCAAGCATGATTTATCTTAAATAAGAATGATTAAGAATTTAATGCTAGTTTTATTAAATGCATAATTCATTGTATGCATGTGGATGATCATGAGATAGACTAGACCTTTTTTATGTGATTGGGTTCATTTAATTTATTATTAAATTAAATTTTTGGTATGTGTTCCTTCTCTCTTTCATTATGTAGGGAATGTGTGCTCATGGTTTCATTTATGTAAACCCATTTCCCCTCACCTGCATGTGATTAAAAGGCATATGTAATGGATGGATCTCCCAAGCTAGTAGAGGTGGTTCAAGTTCAGAGCCAAGTCAAAACCAATCTGAGGAGATATAAAGGTGGACAGGTGGAAAGCTGTAAACATGAACCTCAATTGGTTCAAGGTGTTTCTTGCCTAGGTAGATGATTAGTTTATCAACTGCTAGGTAAACTAACCATTAGTATAATCTTATAATCATGCCATTTATTTTATTTCTATCAGTTTCATGGTTATTTCATTATGGATGTCTTTTCGTGATCACATAATTAATTAATTTGAAAGCATACAAGATAGAACTAAAATAAGTTATCTTATGTGTAAATATTATCTAATACATGGTTAATCACTTAAGTAATCCCACTTAATATTAAAACGCATGTGATAAAGATAATAATTGAAAATTTACACATAAAAGGATGAAATAAATCAATAAAATATTAAGCTGGTATAACCTTCCATTACTTTGGTTAGAATCGAACTACAGTTCAAAGTGCTTGACCAGCCAAAGTTGGGGTGATTTCAATTATCGAGGAATTCTAATTTGAGTTTTTGGGTTGACTTAACTTAGTTGAAATCAAGAATTGATTTCCAAATCATTACTTGGTGTAAATTATAGGAAAGTTTGAAAAAATATAAATTAATGATTTCAAGATTTGGTAGTCAACTCAGCAAATCAAGGAACTGTGAGTTAATGTAGTTGGCATTTGGAATGCCTACCTAAAACCATTCAAGTTGCTTGACCAACCAAATTTGGGGTAATGAGAAAGGTAATATGGATCCTTGCCACTATAATATCCAATAAATAGGATATTCCAAATCCAATGGTGAGGGATATTGGGTTTTGATAAAATAGTGGGAGGATAATAAATACAATATTTATTTATTTATCTAAATTTATCAGATAATATGCTAAAATTATGTTTATCTTATTTTTTATAAACAATAATAAAATGACATCAAACATATCATTGTGATCTATACTTGAGAAGGAAAACCTTCTCACTGACACTAATTTCCATGAATGGAAAAGGTTCTTATGTGTCATCCTTCACCGTCAAAAGAAACTTTATGTGTTAGAAGAACCCTTACCATTTGTGTCTGGCAATGAGGAAAGTGATGAATAGATATCTCTCTATGAGAAACATCTAAATGATGCTATAAATGTTCATTTTTTCATGTTATCATTTATGTATAATGATCATTTGAAGCAACATGAGGATATGGATGCCTATAGCATGATGTCTCACCTTCATGATCTCTATCAAGAGAAGGAGAGACAAGAGAGGTATGAGATCTCCAATGCTTTGTTCACAAATAATCTTGGAGATTTTGTGCCAACTGGGCCTCATGTAGTCAAGATTATCAGCTGCATTGGACGCCTGGACATCTTAGGGATTAAATTCCAAGATTATTTGTATATAGATATCATACTTTCATCACTTATCAATGTCTTCAATAGCTTTATTATTAATTATAATATGAATAATAATGAGAATATTCTTTTGGAACTTCTTACTTTAATTTTCCAAGTGGATAAGGACACAAGACGTGATAAAACTGCAGTCCTTATGGTGAATAAGAAAAGGAATAACAAGGAAAAGGGGTACAAGACCTATAAATAGTCTAAATCTCCCAAGCACCATCCTTTTAAGAAGAAGAACATCTATATGTAGGTTAAAGAAAAGGATGTGATATGTTTTTCATGTAGTAATTCAAGCCACTGGAAGAGGAACTGCACCCAAAAGCAAGGGGAAGCTAAAGGTGTGTTCATTATCAAGTGTAATATTTCAATATCTACACATTGGGTATTAGATATATATTGTGGGGCTCAAATATATATCCAAATATAGGAACCAAGTATATTTTTAAATATTACCAGAGGATGGGTGGATCTGAGAGATGAAAATGGAGAAAATCTATATTCCCTTTCCATTGGTGACTATCACCTTTCATTTCCAATAAGAATGATTTTATTTTGAAGAGATTTTTATTATGTAACTACACTTACCAAGAACATAATTTTTGTATCATGTTTATATACAGATGGTTTTATTTTCAAATTTTGGAAATAAATTTTTTTTCTTTTATAAGGACAAAATATGTTATGGTACGGTGAATTTAAATAATGGTCTTTATGTATTAAATTATGAAAACAAAGTGTTTTCAATCAATAATGAATCATGTTTGCAAGACTCATATAACACCCAACTGTGGCATCTCCATCTTTGTCATATAAACGAGAAGCATTTGAAAAAGCTCTGTCAATATGTTTTTTAGACTCTTCTGATCTAAAACCACTTGAAACATTTAATACTTGTCTACAAGGAAAAATAAAAAAACCACAATTTAGTGGATAGGGTGAAAGAGGCACAGATTTTCTAGGATTGGTATACAATGATGTGTGTGGACCATTTTCAGTAGAACCTAGAGGTGGATATTCTTACTTTATAAATTTTACAAATGACTTGAGTAGATATGACTATATTTACTTGATGAGGTAAAAGCCTGAGTCCTTTGAGAAATTTAAGGAATTCAAGAATAAAGTATAGAATCAGCTTGTTAAGAAAATAAAGAAGCTTTGATCATATTAAGGTGGTGAATATATTAACAAATAATTCATTGAATTTCTATGGGAGTTTGGTACTCTATCACAACTCACTCCACCTTATAGACCACAGTGGAATAGTGTTAGTGAAATAAGGAATCATACCGTGTTATACATGGTAAGGTCAATGATGAGTAATGAAGATCTTTTATTACCCTTTTGGGGATATGAATAACAAACTGTGGCATACACATTAAATTCAGTACTAGATAGAGTAGAAAATGGAATTCTTTTAGAGTTATGGAGTGTAAAGAAATCCATTTTATCACATACATGTTTATGGGATTGAGAGGCATTTGTTAAGGCCCTATCGGGAAACAAACTAGCACCCCAGGGAAAGAGGTGTATCTTTATAGGGTATCCCAAGGAAATAAAGGGATACTCCCTATAAAACCCCTCGGACAAGAAAGTGACTATTGGAAGACAAGCCATCTTTCTTGAGTGGTAGAATATCCTCAAAAAGAATAGTGGTAGAAAGATTGACTTTGATTAAGTTGATGCTCAAGATACACAGGAGTTGGTATAGGAATATATTCCACGGGTACCTGTGGAATAAGTAGTTCCTAAAACACAAGTACTATGTAGGAGCACAAGAGAGGTAAGAGAACCAGATATATATGGTTTGTTGGCCACTGAGGATAGTGAAACATTATTGGTTGACAATGATGAACCTATCTCCTATAAGGAGGCAGTAGAGAGCTCAGAAGCTACAAGATGGAAAGAAGTCCTGAATTCTGAAATAGATACCATGTATTAGAACCAAGTTTGGGTTCTGGTTGATGTGCCAGATTATGTAAATCCTATTGGATGAAAATGGGTATTCAAGAAGAAACTGGAAATGGAAGGTAAAGTAAGTACCTATAAAGCAAGGCTAGTGGCTAAAGGTTTTAAACAGCATTAAGGAATTGACTATGATGATACCTTTTCACCATTTTCCATGTTTAAATCCATCATAAGCATATTTTCCGTAGCAGCTTACCATGACTATGAGATTTGGAAGATGGATGTCAAAACTGAATGCTTTAATGGAAACCATCGTGAAGATTTCTATATGACATAGCTATAAGAGTTTGTGACTCTAGGTGATGCTAAAAGGATTTTCAAGTTGCATAGATCCATTTATGGATTGAATAAAGCATCTAGGTCATGGAAAATTTGATTTGATGAATCTATAAAATAATTTGGTTTCATTAAGAATGAATGTGAGTTGTTTTTTTACAAGAGGTTTAGTGGAAATGAGTTCGTTATCCTAGTAGTATATGTTGATGACATATTACTTAATGGAAACAACATGTCAGTCTTACAGTCTATTAAGGACTATTTGAACTAGTGCTTCACCATGAAGGACTTAGGTGAAGAAGCCTATATTCTAAGGATCAAGATCATTTTTGGTAGATCCAATAGGTTGCTTGGACTAAGTAAAAGTACATATATTGACCATATGCTAAAGAGATTTAGTATAGAACAATCCAATAGGGGATTGGTTCCAGTGTCACATGGCTTACATCTTTCTAAGAAAATGTGTCCTCATACATAATATGAGAAAGATGGGATGAGTAAGATCTCATATGTTTCTATGATAGGATCAATCATGTATTCCATGTTATGTACTAGACTTGATGTTTCTTATGGATTGAGCATGGTAGGAAAATATCAAGTAGATATAGGAGAATAGCATTGGACTTTTGTTAAGGATATCCTTAAGTATATGAGACGAACTAAGGATATGTTCATGGTGTATGGAGGAGATAAGGAGATGGTCATCAGGATTTATACTGATGCTAGTTTTTAGACAGATCATAATGATTTAATTTGTGATCAGGATATGTTTTATGTCTCAACGGAGGAGCTATGAGTTGAATGAGTTCAAAGCAGATAGTTGTCGCTGATTATACAATGGAGTCTGAGTCTATCGAGGATTCTAATGTAGCCAAATAGTCCATCTGTATTTGGATATTTTTCCAAGAGCTTGATGTGGTACCTAGCAGTAAAGACCCTATCACATTATATTGTGATAATACTGCAGTGGTGGCTCTTACAAAAGAGTCAGGGTCACACCAACAGACAAATAATATACTCTATAAGTATCACCTCATGAGGGATTTTATCAAAGGTGTGAATTTTTAGTGAGAATATTACCCAAGAAATAGAACAAGGAATACCCCTTTACTAAAGGCCTATCTCGGCAGAAATATGAGTATCATGTGAGAGCTAGTAGACTAAAGGTTGTTAGCAGTTGACTCTAGTGCAAGTGGGAGTATGTTGGAGTTGGTGACCTAGAACCAACTTCTATATACTTTATGATAAACATGTATTCATTATTTTTAATATTAATTAACATTTTGTCACATCATAATTGTTCTTATGCATGACATATTATGTGATAATGTTCTAATAGTAACTGTCATACTAAAAGGTCATAGCAGTTCCCACTATGATGAGAACCCGGAAGTTCTATGACACTATTTTTTAATATATATTCTATAGTAAAATGATATAATTTAAGGGACAAAAATGATATAGGCTATCAGGGGTGGAGACTCATAGGACTTTAAGGCACCTTCTCATGGTGTACACCCTTAATACTATCTAGTAGGATATTATAAGAATGAGACCCTCCAGTAGGAAATCCATGTTTATAAGTGTCATTGGATGTTCCTATTTTCGGATGTGTGTATTGATCCTTAGACTTTAATATTGTTATTAATTAATATTATGAGTTGCGTACATTGATGTATTGATGAAAGTCATGATGAAATATGTTCTCAATGAGGTAGGATACGTTGGGTGCATCAAGAGTAATATTTCATTAATGAATAATTTTAGAAAGGATGTATCCCTTATGTTCATTAATGGAAGTTAATATCTCATACCCTTTAACATAAATTATATAGCCTAAATAAATCCATTTCCATGGTGTTCTATAGGCAATTTATATTTCCAAAAAGTCAAAGAAAGAGATATCAAGCATATAGGTTGATGGCACTAGCATGCAATCTGCTCGATTAGAGATATTGTGATAAAGGGATTATATTACATGGTAAGCATACATATGAGGTGACATGTCATTGTAGCATTAACTTATTTCTCTATGGATGCCTTGGCGTGTTTCTAGATGATAACCTTGGACTTTAGGCCAGTTCACCTAATTCCACTAAGAAAGAGGCCTAGATGGTCACACACTAAGTGTATCTAGAATCTTAGTTAAATAATATATTATTATTTATTATTTAATAGGTTGAATAAATATTATTCCCTCATTTTGTTTAATAATTATTCATGTATTCTTAATCTCATTTATTTTGTCACTAGTTATTTGATAGAATATATTATGGGTGAAATATTTAATAAATATTTATTTTATATTTAGTGAATGTAATGTTTATTAATTTGTTAGAAAATAATTCAGTGATATTTATTTAATAAAATAAATAGATATTATTCAAGGCCTGATAAATATTGTGGAGGAATGGTGTACTGAGTTTAATGGTCCGTTGAGAAATGATAAATATTGAATATTATTTAATTAAATAATATTTAATTATAATTCGCAAGTTAAGCACATTTAGAAAAATAATAATATTACTATTTTTATTTGACATGGGGTTTTTTTGGGAATAAATAAATAATAAATGCACTTGTACAATAATTTTTTTAACCCTAGCAATATAAATACCCAATTATGTTATTTCTCTCATAAACCAATTCAATTGTACACAATGAATCTTGGAGAATTCTCTCAATCCAAAAGATCTCTCTTCTCCATGAATGCTCCCAAGAAAGGTGAGAAATCCTCCTCCACCATATCAAGGAGAACACTTTGGAATTTATTCTCGAGGAGATCAAGGAAAATGATTCAAGCATAAGGATCTTCTGTGCTAAAACCCAGAGACTCCTTCGGTGATGTCTATAGATTCCTGGAACACATTTAGATCAACAATAGAGGAAATATACACTTGTTTTCTACAATTAAATGATGGTGCACCATATATCTAACATAGAATTCATCAACGAAGAAATAATTCCATAGATATAATTATGTATCTAATTAAATTAATTATAAACAATATGTGTTGATCTCATCTCTCTCTCTGGTTATAGTGTGATTACCCTTGTTTGATCCCATTGATCCATTTCGTAGATCATAGCATTTACCATCATAGATCTCATATTGGTCATTAATCATGAAAAAAAGCAAAGTTGGGAAACACCCCTTACCATAATTCTGTTGTGCCCGAAACCAATAGGTAGTTAGTCAGATGTAGGGAGCTACTCGTCAATGGTGGACGATGTTTCTTGATGTATGAAAGGAGGTGGATGTGTTATAGAAAAAATTACATAGGGAGTTTCATTTAGAGTTTCATTTTTCAACCCTGAATGCATTGAAGAGTTAGGATCTTATTTCTCTTTATAAGGGGAGTTTTTATTATGGTGGTTGGGAATCAAGTCCAAGGATCTATTGTGTTTTTTCCTAGACTTCTTTCTAGAGGAGGATTCTTGTGTGATACATCTTGAGGAGGTATTTTTTCCTTCTATAAAGTATGCAGATACTCCATTTATGTTGCCTATTTATCTAGAGGTTTAGAATAAGGAAGAGGTGGTCAAGTAGATTCACTCATGATGAGGTTTACCATGAGAGGGGAACTAGTTAGGTTCCTCGAGGTGTAGAGTTTTTTGTGGCAGGTCTTAGGCACCAGGACCTTCAAGGTTTTGATCGATGGTGAGTCGACCTTAGCAGCTTCCTTTTAATATTTCTGAGGGTAGTGGTTTCTATGATTTTCATGGGGACTTAAGGCAAGTGTTATTTGTCTATTGAGATTGTTTCCATAACCAAAATTAGTGCCCAATAGTTCTTCAAGCTCAGTTTGGTAGGTGTGGATAGGTTCAGTGTTAGCCTTAGTAGTAGCTTTCAATGAGTTCATTTCAACAGTAAGGGAAGTATGCTTATGCTCTTCCAATGGGGGATGGAGTAGGTAGAGGCTGAACTCAGGATTTTCCTCATGATCAGAGACCACAAATTGAGCATGTTCATGGAAGAGGTCACTAATATATAGGTAGAGTAATTGGTCATGGTTAGTTTCATGTTATGGGGGTGGCAGCACCAGAGGGGCCAAAGATAATTCGAGGTACACTCAGCTTATCGTCTACCCTTGTTTATAATTTTTTTTTATTCATGGTATTCACATCCTTTGTTACACTTTCTCTAGTCTATGATATGGGACTATATATAGAGAAGTTTTATGTGCCCTTGGTGTTAACTACACCAGTCAGAGGCTAGACCACTTGTTTGATGTGTGTTAGGCGTATAGATTGATGATGGGGCCACATCAGTCCCATAGGGATCTATTCTTACTTCAGATGCATCCAAATGATTTCATTATTAGTATTAACTGGTCGTATTCCATGTGAACCATTATCAACTACTTCTATAGGAGAGTTGTGTTTATAGATTTTTATGGAAATCATGATGTTTTTGTTGGTGAGTGGAGTTTCTAGGTGGGAAGAAGACGTATGGATCCCCTTATTTCATTTATGGATGAGTTTTATATAAAATTAGTAGACACTATGATAGAGGATATTCCCAGGGTTTTTAGGGATTTTTTAGATGTTTTTCTTGAGGAGGTTGTGATGTTACCCCCTCAATGTGATGTTGAGTTTGGGATAGACTTGCATCTAGATGCTTCTAAGATTTCTATGGATCCTTATTGGATGTCACCTTCTGAGTTGTGGGAGTTGAGGATTTAGATAGATGATTTTATACATAAGGGTTTCATATAACCTAGTGTGACTTTGTGGGGTGCTCCAGTGTTGTTCGCTAAGAAGTTGAACAGTAATCTGAGGTTGTGTATAGACTACCAGAGGTTGAATCCAATAATGATCAAAAATAATTACCCTATTCTGAGGATATCTGATCCTTTCGACCAGATAAGAGGGTAAATTTTATTATCTAATTTTTATCTATGGTCTGTATATCACCAGTTGAGGTTGAAGGAGGATGATATCCTAATGAGTGCCTTCAGATGTAGGTATGGTAACTTCTATTTTTTGTTCATGTCATTCGATGTCATGAACACACTAGTTGTGTTCATGGGGCTCATGAACTCCATGTTCTATAAATTGCTGGACTAGTTTTAAGTCATTTTAATCAATGATATATTAATCTACTCAAATTTATAGGAAGAACATGTTGATCATCTTAGATTTATCTTGTAGTTTCTTCAACCCCACCAGCTCTATGTAAAGTTGTCCAAGTAAAAGTTCTGGAAATGAGAGGTGCATTTCCTTAGGCACGTGGTGTCTCTGTAGGGTGTATCTATAAACCTTTTGAAGGTCTAAGTAGTTGTTTCTTTTGAATCACCAAATAACAAGGTAGTGGTCCTCAGTTTCATTGGTCTCACGAGTTATTATCGGAGGTTTATACTTGATTTCTATCGAGTTATAACCCCACTAACATCATTAACTAGAAAGGACCATGATTTTGTGTGTACTAATCTGTGTCAAATAGAATTTAGTTATCCGAAATATAATTTGGTTAGTAATCAAGCTCTTCGATTTCCTAAGGAGGGTGTGTTATTTAAAGTGTTATATGATTCTTACTATCTAGTTTTGGGATGCGTGTTAATGCAATATAGGGAATTGATCTCTTATGGGTCATAGTAGTTGAGCCCCCACGAGCATAATTATTCCACCCATGATCTATAGTTAGCAGAATTTTTTTCTGCACTAAAGTTGTGGCAGTATTACCCCATTAGGGAGCACTTTGTGGTCTTCACAGATCACAAGATATTGAGGTATGTATTTTCTCAACATGATATTAATTTTTGGAAGTGAAGGTGGATGGATTTTCTTTAGGTCTATGACTTTGAGATCTCATAAACCTTAGGAAATGGTAATGTCATAGTCAATATTTTTATCAATAATTCATGGAAGGATATTCTTCAGAATTCGGGTGATGCCTAAAGATCAATAGAGGAGTTAGAATCCCTCCACTTAGATTCAAGAGTGTTTGATGGTGTGGGTTTCTTATTTCAGATGATGGTGAGGTATTATATGATGTAACAAGTAGAGGAGCCTGGTGTGGATACTCGAAGGTAAAGGTGATGTGTGATCGTGTTGTCCACGGATATATTCTGGAGGGATGGTTAGTGGATGGTTAAAACAATATGTTATTTCAATGGAGGTTGTTTGTTTAAATAGAACAATTTGAGGGATTCCTTCATGAGTTTCATATATCACCTTGGGAAATACACCCATGATTATCCAAGATGTACCATGGCTTGAGGGTGTAGTTTTGGTGGCCCGAGATAAAATGGGTGGTGGCGAAATTTTTGGCTCGGTGTCTGGTTTTCTTATAGTTAAAGGATAAGCATCATGTTTTTTGTGGTTTTTTGTGACCCTTATATGTTCCTAACTATAAATGGGATTAAATATTTATGGACTTCTTCACAAGGTTACCTTGATATCAAGTAGTTTATAATTTTATCTAGGTAATCATGGATCGGTTGACGAAATCATCCCACTTCATGTCGATAAAGGATTCAAGTATTGTAGATGTTTTGGAAAGAAGGTATATGGATGAGGTTGTGAAGTTACATGGAGTTTTAAGTTCCATTATCTTGGATTAGAATGAAAATTTTACTTCATGGGTTTGGATGGGATTGTAGCATTCTTTTGGCACTCATTTACACCTCAACACTTATTTCCACCCTCATATAGACAAACAGACGAAGAGGACTATCTAGACTCTTGAGGATATTTTATGAACATGCATATTAGAATTTGTATAATCATGGGCGTATCAATTTACCTTGTATGAGGTTTCTTATAATAATAGATGTCACTTATTCATCAATATAGCCCCAAATTTAAGCTTTGTATGGTTGGTTATGTCATTCTATATTGTGTTGGATGGAGGTTGGGGAATTAGCAGTTTTTGGTCCCAATGTGGTGTAGAGTATGACAGAGAAGGTTCATGTTTTTCATGAGAAGATAAAAGTATCATAGTACTGGAATAATCCTTATGATAATCTTAGGAGGATACCCTTGGATTTTGAGATTAGGGACCACATGTTCGTGAAGGTTTTCCCACGACATGGGTGGAATAGGTTCAGAAGGGGGAGTAAGGTTTCTCCTTGGTTCATTGGAACCTTTGTGGTGTTGGGGTGTGTTGGTGAGGTGGATTATTGGTTGGCATTTAAACCATGGTTAGGGAGTATCTATGACAGTTTCCATGTGTCTTGGCTTCTTCGGTATCTTTGTGATGATTTCCACATCATTTACTAGGGAGAGTTTGATATTGAGGATGATGTGACATTCATGGATCAACTAGTGGATATATAGGATCATTAAGAGAAGGTGTTGTGTGGATAAACCATTCACTTGGTTTGCGTCTTGTAGATTCATAGTGACCTGGAGAAGAATACTTTGGATAATGATATGCAGATTCATTCCAATACCTGGATTTATTTTGAGTTTTGCTTTACCCTATTTTGTTTTGATGATGTGATGATATATCTTGTTGTTTTATGAGATGTGTTGTTTTATTGGAGTCTGATGTGTGATAAATCTTATAAAGCTTATAAAATGGGTGGACATAAATCCTAATCCAGGTATATTATACTTTGATGTGATTAAAACTGTGTAGGTGAGTTAGTACCATCCAAAGTGGATAATATCTTGACATGGATTATGGGATTCCCCAATTGTGTGCATGGGGCAGTGCTTGTGTTGGTTTTGGTTGTTTGTATCTGGTACTAGTGGTGTAGTTTTATTTTGTGAGAGTTAGTTATATGTTTTTGCTATCTATTTGTGGGAATTTTGGTTTGGCATGTTTGGCTAGTGGTAGTAGTTTAGATATGATAAGATCTTTGAGAGATATCTCACGGGGTGGTTATTCAGACCCCTTTATTTTCTTCGAGTTTGGTTTTGATTACTGAAGATGAGAATCATTTAAGAGGTATTAAATATAGAAATTCATTCTTTTCTATCTTATTACATTTCCATTTTGGGTATCCATAGGTGTTCTGAGAAGGTCTGAGGAAGTTCTGTAGAGGTTGGAGTTGTATGAGTGCTATAATAGGTGGTTCATGCCATGAAACTGATTCACATTTTGAGTTATTCATTCATATATTGTGTATCCAGAAAATTTATAGCTTGTATGTGGTGGTGGAGGAGTCTATGAAATGGATTCACATTATGAAAGTGGAATTTACAACATGTAATTAATATAGGACAAGATGACTTAATTTTCAGAAGAAACCAAAGATATGGGAAATTCATGGATTAAATGTAATTAAAAGCTTTTGATCCATGGCCATCGTGAATTTCATGACATGAATCTTTAATTCATGAAATGAAACCAAAATATTATAGGTTTTTTATAACCTTAGATCGATCAAATTTCTCCTCATTTGGCCTTTTTTCTCTTATTTTTTTAAGAACCCTAGGTACTTTTTAGATATCTTCATGTATCTCTCTCCCTACATTGATCGTTGGGTTTCATTGGTTTCTCATTGGCAGTCGGTGGTAAGTTATCCCCTCCTTATCCTCATATTTCCTCTCATTCTTCTCTTGGGTATTCATTACATGATGTTTCAATGGTTTGGGGTGAGTGTGGGTTGTGTTTTTATTACCTCTTGGGGTTTTTTAAATTGATCCATGGTTTTATTATATAGTTTTGGTTGACGGGATTTTTCTATTTATCCATGTGGTTTGCAAAAAAAATGGAAAGCTTCTTCGAGGTAGAAAATCCCTCATTTCTCTTTTTATGTATAATGTGGGAGGGGTTTACTCTTGTTTATCTATGGTAATATTATTTACACTGGCCTAATAAATATAATTAATTGGTTTAATTAAATTGAATGAGGAATGGCTCAAATCATATATTTTTACATCTTTGATATTATTTTTGGTATTGCAATTGTATTGGCAGGATGCCCCACTAAAAATTATGGATATTGGGATCCTTTGTTTGTGGTGATTCTATATGTGTTATGGAACCCATGTTGTGTGGTTTTTTATTACCACCAAAAATGGAATTAACTTATCTCTTATATTCATCTAATAAAATGGTTTCCCCTAGATCTATGGCTTGTGTGATAATTCCCTTAAAATAAATAAGTTTAATTGATAAAAATACCCTTGTGAAATCTGTAAAATGTTTTGTGTGGTGTCGTTAAGTGTGGTCCTACTGTGGGGAAGCGATATGTGGTTATGGCATATAGAGCTGATGAGTTGTGTGGTCATGTTGTAAGGAAGAGATGTATGGTTGTAGTTTATGGGGATTATGAGTTTTGTGGTCGTTATGTGGAGTGAAAATGTGTGGTTGCGGTATGATAGTATGATGCGTTATTATGTGATCATGTTGTGGGGTGGTGAGGTTTTTTTGTGGTGAGGTGTAATAGTGTTGTGGGGTAGTGATGTTTGGTGGTGATGTGGGGTTGTTTGGATTGGAAAGTATGATGGGAAGTTTGTTTGTGGGTTGTTGTGTTATGGTTGTTTCTTGGGTAGTAATGGAATTAAATGAAAATTTTGAAACTGGAATTACATAGTATAGATAATGGAAATTGGCTTGGATTATAATGAAAAGTAGGAAGTAGATCATGGCTTGTGTTTTTCTTGTGTGGTTTTGTGCATTTAGTGGTGGAATTGAAAGTGTCAGAGTTGTGAGGTTGGGTAGGGATGTTTTGAGTTGGTTAGTGTTTTTAATGAACCCATAGGTTGGGATTGTGTGTGACTATGTATATATATCATGAATGTTCATTGTTATTTATATACACACCTCGTCCATGTTGAGAATCATGTGATGACACCCATATATTCACATGGGGGTGTTTTTTTCAATATCCTAGTGATGGGGATGGATGGTTGGCTACTTATTCTTTCCTTCTCTCTCTTCCAGGTGACGTTAACATGCATAGGATGTGATGGTTAGATATCAAAAATGCATTATTGTGTAATGGTTGTGTTGTGATGGCTCAGGTATCTTTGGGTGAGATATGATGATATGACTTATGGTGGGAGTTGTGAATGGTAGGAGGTGGACACGAGGTTGATGTCCTTCATTTTCATGATACCCTACTACCTTGGTTAAAACTATGATGTGATAGCCAAGGTTTCTTCGGGTGAGATGTGATATGATGGACCAGGTTTCTATGGATGTGGTGTGATGTAACTGTGTTGTGGGGTGGTTATTTGATGTGTTTCCCCAAGTTT
This sequence comes from Viscum album, assembly GCA_963277665.1. Taxonomy (NCBI): domain Eukaryota; kingdom Viridiplantae; phylum Streptophyta; class Magnoliopsida; order Santalales; family Viscaceae; genus Viscum; species Viscum album. Next base: position 1,440,271,532 of record OY728145.1, on the reverse strand, counting down.
TTATGGGTGATATGTGATGTGAATGTACTGTGGGGTGGTGGTATGTGATATGTTATATGGGATATATGGGAGCACCATGATGTATGATGTTGGCATGTGAGGATGGAAAATCAATAAGAAAGCAGTGTGGGGTACCCTTTATCGACATGATATATATTATGTTATTATACATGGATGTGTTATTTGGTGAATGGGGCATGGTGAGGATGGGATTGGTTAGTTGGTATGTTTAGGTTCTTTTGGTCTTTTTATTTTCTCACTAGTGCTTAGTATGCTTCTTTCACATGTGCATGAGAGACTTTGGTTTTTCTACTGAGTATACTTGTATTCTCACCCTATGTATATAAATTGTTTTCAGGTTACTAGGAGGATTAATTTTACCATGCTAGGAATTACTATCTCAGAAATTTGGACCATTTTCATGTCACTACTTTAGCTTTACTTTTGGGTATTTACATTGGAGACTTTAATCTGTATCTTTTTTTATTATAAATGCATTGTGGGTTGGTTTGGTTTCCTTTTTATATTATTTAATGGTGTTGATTGATCATTGATATACTATTTACTGATCCTATATATATATATATATATATTAGAGTTTAATTCCTCCCATATTGATATTTTTATACCCTTGGTGTAGGTCTCCAACCTAGGGCCTACTGAAGGTGGAACTTGGGGATAATCATCTCTCTTTCTCCATTGTCGACCTAATAGGGGTACCTTTAAAGGGTGGGGGTTATGAAAATGAATGTTTTTAAAGAATTTTCAATCACTCATTTACTTATTAGGGAATTATTTATCATTTAGATCACTAATTATTACTTTGATTACAATAAATATATAATATTCAGTTCAAATTAGAATGCATGGGTATTGTCTGGTTATAAATCTAATCATCATAATTATGGTGGATTTTGATGTAATATTAGGGATTAATTTGTTATAAAGTTATAAAGTAAGATTTTATTATAGAGAGAAAGAATTTATAAATGGAGAGTAAGGTATTAAATTAATTATTTTTCAAGGGGGGATTTCATTAACTGAATATTTAAAAGAACCAACCCTGGTATCTCAGATTAATGAAATACTTGGGGAAGAAATGGATGAAATTAAATCTATAAATATTAAGGAGGTTATTATAATAGAATATGTACCCATTGTGTAAGAATATATTGATGTATTTTATAATTAATTTCCTAGATTTCTTCATGATTGAGAAGTTTAATTCTCTATTGATCTTATCCCTAATGATAAACCTATATCTAATCCACTATATTGAATGGATCTAAGATATTTAGTTGAGTTAAATAATAAATTAGAAGACTTATGTGAAGAATGTTACATTTTTTCAAGTGTTTCTCTATAAGGGGAACCTATTTTATTTTTGAAAAAGAAATATTATTCAATGAGGTTATGCATTGATTATAGGGGAATCAATGGAATTGATTTAAATAAAAAGTATCCATTACCACATATTTATGACCTCTTTGATCAGTTTTAAGGATCTCAATGCTTCTCAAATATTGATCTTTATTTTGGTTAACATTTCTTAAAAGTAAAGAATTAGAATATCCCAATGACAACCTTTCATATGAGGTATGGTCATTATGAGTTCACATTAATTCCTTTAGGTTGAAAAATGAACCATCTAGGTTTATATATTTTAAGAATATAGTATTCAAGGATTATCTTGATAAGTTTTTGGTGGTGTATATTGATTATATTTTTGTATACTTTAAGAGTTGTGAGGAGCATGAAACTCATTTTCAAATCATGATTGATATTTTTAGGAAGTATATGTTGAACCCTTACTTTAATATAAGGGTGGGTCAAGATCAATGGGATCCTGACTTATCATACAATTAAGAGTCAATTCAGATTCATTATATGAGATAGAAAGTGCTATTAAATCAAAAAAATCGATTGGTGAAGGTTTGGTGGTGGAATCACCATCTAGATGTGATGCCCTAGACCATAATTCCCATCAAATATGGTGTTCCATGTCACTCAATCATTCCTCCCCATATTTCAGAGGCTACTGACTAATGATGAGGAATTAATCTATATAATGGGGAGACTATTTCCTTGAATCAAATTCTTACAACATCAAAAATAACCAAAACATCCATCATGTAATTAGAGTACTCATAATTAATAAAAACAATGCTAGATCCAATGTACCATGTGGAATTAATACAATCATACATCAACTAATCTTCTACTGGAATGATCATATATAAAAAATAAAACAAAACAATACACAATTGTCCCTCTTTTCATCCTCAGACCTCTATACACTCAGTCTCCAAATACCCATTGAGTTTCCCAGACCAATCCATTATACATCATGTTCTCTAACCTGAAAATAAGACATAAGGTTATTATGTGAAACAAGGTTCCCATGCACGATATGATAAATACACCTTGGTAGGGTTTCACCAAGTTCCCTTAGTATACTCTATCATATATGTGTATGCATGAGGAATAAAATAAACATTTCACACAAGTTCCTCAGATATAATGTAATAAATAGGCCACCACGACTCTCTTCATGTTGTTTTACCATGTTCTAACCAGACCACCATGGAACTTGACCATACCTAATTTGGAACCATGACAGAATTTGGTACCCATCACCCACATAACCTAGCCTGTAACTAAGGACTCGGAGTAGGGAATAAATGAAGTCTTGATTGCTGCTCGAAGGGATAGTATAGGGTCATGTACCCAAGATCCTAACTCACCTTATCACTCAATGTAGTCCCACATTTAAAGATCATCCTCTACCATCTCACTCATGGTAGGGTCTATCCATTTGATCCCACATCACATCCAAACCTCATCTCACTCATGATGGTTATATCATCCAATCCAACATCACAAAACTTCCTAGACTCTATCTCACTCATGGTAGTCCATCTATTAATAACATAACATCACATCCATAACCCCATATCACTCATGGTGGTTTAATCATCTGATCCTTAGGTCTAACCATCTCACTTATTGGAGGCCCATTATACTCAAGTCAACTATATCACTTATGTATGACTTGTCCTCATCTCGACCTAACCATCACTCTCATGGATAGACATTGTCAACACTACCTCACTCATGGTGAGGACAAACCTATCTCAAGACACACCATCCCACTCATTTTTGTCCCAAGATTCACATAAATATCAAGGAATCCACATTACCATGACAGTCTCACCTATACTATCTCACTCATAGTAGGGAAAGGCCACAAAACCCACCACCCACACCAGAATTTTTTGACTTTAAATAGTATAATAAAAACACACAATGTAACAACATGTCACATATATCACTAGTTAATCATAGGGAATTTTTCACTTGAGACTTATCCCCTCTCAGAATCACATCTATTTATTACCCTTAGGGAATCATCCAGGGTCCTTTAGACCTATTTCAGTCTCTTCCCATCGATACCAACTCATCATTATCACCCCATGGTAACTCCAAAACCTATAGGATCACCTCAACCCTGGCCTCAAGATTCAGGTTCCAATCCTTATATATAGTATTATTCCAACCTCTCCTCGATTCCCTAGAGACCATCCCAAGGCCTTTCATCTCAAACCCCATGGAAACCCAACGCTAAGTCCCTAGCTAAAACCCACCCTCAGGTCTCATCCTATATCTCCTAGGGGATACCACTTAACCCTTCACCTAGAGACACCATCTATTTTGTCATATACATCTATCCCTAGATGTATCATACCAATCATGACACTCATAAAGAGTTATTCCACTCTCATGAGGTCACTTGTTGTCACACACGTGACATACGGTCATCTCATTGTTCACCACTAGGCCAAAGCCCCTCACGTAATCCTGAATAATCCTAGGGAACCACATGGAATATTCCCTTAACTCATCTCACATTATAGAACCTCCAAGAGAAATCTCATTAGCTCAACCAATGATTTTTTCCTTTTGTGACGTAGTCGTCGGGCAATCCCAATTCACCTAAGCGCTAAAGAGAATTCATTTCAAGCATAGGAGGCCTAATGCCACCCTATACCATATACCCAGGGCACCCTCGGTCCTTATTCATCTACTTAGTCCTAGAAAATTCATGCAGACAAGAACACTCATGCATAAAAAATAATATGACTTTATATTAAAGGGGTCGCGTACCTTTGAAAGGGAGATACCACCCTTTCCGAGCTCTATCAAGCCTCATCCAAGCCAAGACATGATTTATCTGAGCCTGTATCAATTCCCAATATCATGCCCCATTCCATAAAACATAAATAATTAATTATAATTAATTATTTAATTTAATATAAGAGGAAAATTACTATAAAACTCATTTTTCACCACTATGGAACTGAAACTGCCTGAAATACTAGGTTTTCGTCCTTCTAGGACCTTTTCTATCCACTACACATGAAATTCCCATTGTGATTAGATGATTTCACTAGGATTTTGAGAAATTTTCCATAAACCCTAGCCAAAATCAAACCAAAATTGGGGATATAAAGAAGGAACCTAGAATAGAGGGAAATAGATTAAGGAAAATATCTAGAATAACCACTAAGAACCACCCTGCATCAAGGGGTCAAAGAAAGGGTAAATCTGGCTAATTCATCTCTCATGCATATATCTTTCCTAAAAACCTAAAGGGGGGAGGACCCCCAAATGGGTCTTATCTATTTAAAAAAATTACACATGGGCTCTATTCATTGTTTTAACCCTTGGTTCACAATAGGAATTTTCTTCATATTGTGGCACCCCCACTCTATTATGATACTTTCATGGTGTGAACACCTACTTCAAGACATGAAAGCTATGTTTGGGTACTTAGGCCCACATGTAAGGGTCCTATTAATGACGTGAATTCCATTCATAAGGATCATCCCCTTATAAAAAATCCTTCTGATCCACGAAACCTCATTCACATCTTGAACACACCCCACAGATGGTCATTCATGACAAGACCCACCTTTCACACTGTGAATGGCCTGTAGCTACTATTTTTAGCAGATCAGTCAACCTAACACTAGTCACACGCTCTCCCAAACACCCAAGGCACCAAATAATCCTTGAAACATGTCTAAAAATACCCTTTAAGGATGTTCAAACACTCATAATCCCAATCTAAGTCCCAATTCTTAAAACGAATACCTCTCCAAAATAAAAATTCAAACTTCTTTGGGAATTTACAACTCATAACAACACGAGTCATTACACTATAAGTGAAAACATGGGATAATGAGGATATAATGATAAAGGATTGTATATGTTTATTTTTTTATTGATTTAAATTTCTAGGATGAAATTATTATAAGGATGAAATGTAATACCCAAGAAAATTTTAGTAAGGAATGAACATATTTTATTATAATGCAATGCATTATAAATCAAAGGAACCAATTTATTAAGACCAATATAAAAAATAATGGACAATAAGTAAAAATAAATAATTTAAATACAATATATATGTATCCCACATCATATTCCTTAATTAATAATTCATTTATAATAAGAACATTGCAAAATAATAATAATTCAAGCTATAGAATCGACAGATTGAAAGAATTACAAATGAGAAGTATTGTTTAATGGATTGGTTTGAATTAACTTATAGTAATTGAATATTGATATTACATGATAATTGGTAATTATGACCATTGGGTATTATTATGGATGGGCATTATGTCTATTGAGCATTATGACAATTGGGAATTATGATCGTTAGTAATATATTGGTTATAAAGTGTCTGTCAGAATTGGTGTATAATAAGGGTAATGATGAGTGATAATTAATATATAAGGGAGAAACCATGTCCTAAACCATTAGTAACATCCCTTATAAAGTTAATTTATCAAATATTGGGAAGGAGGTAACATCACTGCAGCTCTCCCTTGACTCATCCTACGAAAAAATTCAACAACTAAGGCTCGAGAAGGATCACCTGCAGGGGAAGTTCCAGTTAGTGGAAATCACTAATAGATCAATATAAGAAATAAAAACCAATAAAAGTATTACAATTTCACACCTTACCATTAGGGATTATTTTTTATGATAAGAGTTTATGTATCTAGGGGTTAAGTGGTAATAAAGTGTACATTCTTTTAAAAATAAAATGGTGTTTAATCCAATACCACATTTTTATCAAATGTATCACCCTTATATAAAAGTTAAAATGCACATGATTAGAGGATTTATATGATAAAATAGATTTCATATTTGTAATTATGATGAAAAAAATTATCCAAGGGGTAAAATTCGATAATTTTTGGTAAAAATAGTAAAATATAGTAAAAATGGTGAAATAATGTGGAATATGATAAATATGATTTCATATATTTTTAAATGTTACACAAATCATCCAAGGTAGTTCTATTTTACTAATTTTGTAACTAATCATTATATTATATAAATAATATAGGTAATGGGGAACTATGGGGGCAATGGGGCACTTAAGATAATGGAAAAATATATTCATTACTTTATTCTATGAAATTCCACTCACCACACCTATAAATACCCACTCCCTATTTTCATTTCTCCCATAAAAATATTATAGTTTATATATTTATTGATATCTTTAGAAGTATCACCCATAACTCTCTGTTCAATATTTAATATTTTGGTTGATTCTATGGTTCGGCACTAGGCTAAGAATCTCGAGAGAGTTAATGGTTCCTAATCATTTTTCCTTCTTTTCCAAATGTAAATATTTTATTTTAATGTCTTTAAAAATACATATTTATGTGATTAAATGGAAATAATTATATGTTATTATCTTCCCTTTTATCTTTTATTCATGATATATTATCCAATACATCATATATTACCCTTCTTTATAATTCGTTACCACGTATATCTAAGAGACATTTTCCCCTATATTGTTAATTCCTATTTACATTTCCATTGTTGTATTATTCTTGATTTCTATGTTATTATTCCATTATTTTTGTAATATCAATTTAATTTATTTACTTATCATATCCTATACATGTGAGACCCCATTTAACTCACATTATACTCCTTTCATAATTCATTTTAATGCAAAAATTCTCCCAACATGCATAAAACTCAATATTATCCCACGATCAAAAGTCCATATGTATGACATATATTTGTCGTATTATGGATGTATCATTTATAAGAGGTGATATTTTTATAAGTATGAAAAATATGTAACTAGTGTATCATTCATCAGTGCCTAAGTGGAATAAATTCTATTTTAGTATAAGTTCACCATCATCGTCAATGTATTATTACCTATAAGTCCTTCTGTAAGAAAATTGTATATCCCTCTTATGTTTTAGATATTGTGTAATTACATAAATATTATTTAGATATGATTTATCAAAAATTTCATTGGTCTCATACCATTTCATATATATATATATATATATATATATATATATATATATATTCAGTTGGATAAACATATTGGTCATCTTGATCTTTGTAAGTACTCGATAACTATAATTCTGTATTCATCAACTAATAAGGGTACTTATTTGAACAATGTCAATACCTAATTATCCCTAATAATTTTCAAGGTAATTCTCCTAGAAACCCATATTGATTCATTTAATGGGGAAAGTTAATGGAATTCCCATAAAATCTTTTTTTCATATAGAAAAATATTATAATACATTTTTCATTGAGAAATTATTCTAAGTATTTCTAATTTGTTCATTCTTGAACATTATTTGTAATGAACCAAACCAATTATACCTAAAAAATCACCCAATATGTGTTGGAAAAAGGCCCAAATCATGTTCCTAATCACCATGGTATGGAGACAAGAACATAGGTATCAAATACAAAACCATGGTAATGATTTCACCCTGAAATATAACATTGCATGTTTCATGTATAACAAGAGAAAGGTAAAAAATCAGAGTACAATACAAAAGAAATATACTCAAACATGAGACATAAAAATCAAGACAAAAGGATAATCCCTAAATCATTAAAAACCAAGACCAAAACCAAGTCGTTATGTGACTATACATCACCAATATCCCAACCCACTATGAAGATGACACCAAGCCAAGAGAAGACAGTGAGGTACAAGATTCCCTTACCTTTACCCGTATCCTACAAAACTATATTTGTATACACCCAAAGGCATATGTAGGTTGTGAGGAAAACACTAAGTAAGATAACATCATGAATATATATATTATCTATCACTATGAAACCATTAGTTCTAGCTTTAAAACAAAACATTTTTCATAAATCCATTTCATTTGAAAACATTTTACATAAAACATACTTTGGTTTTCCTTTAAAAATATATTATATTCATATCTATGTAAATATGAACATAATAATAAATGAAAATATATATGTTAGTATTCAAGAAATCCATATATTAAAATATAAACATGTGAGTAATCAAAAAATGATACATAAATGAAACCAAACATGAAACACAAAAGGGATATAGCCTATATGAATACATAACTAGGACATACAAGGAAAAAAAAGCCAACATAACATGATTCTTATGATACCAAGTCCTACCATGGTATGTTAGGATCAAGCTACTCATTAGTTTCCACTACATAATGATCACATATCCATAATCCTTAGTGGTTTCACACTCACTAAGGTTTTCATATGTCTATAACCCAACGTACCCAAGGTTCCCAATGTGGTATGTTATCCCAAAACACTCAAGTAAACTATGCTCACCATTTTACAAAAAATATTTTCACCATATAAGCATCACCACTCCCATTCTTGAAAATCCATTTTAGAGTTAAAACCATTTTTGGTTCATGTCATCAAACACGTGAAGTGCATAAAACGATATCAAAGAAACCCCCATTTAAAACCCTTTTTCATGCCACTCAAGATGAAATTTCATAAAACCACCCTCTTTGATATAAAATCAATAAATTTCATAAAATAAACTAAATTAATTTTCAAGAAAACTAAGTAAATCATGAGATAGAACCATTTTATAGAGACACCTAACCCACCAATGGAGGAAACTTAGTCGCCTTTCAAAATAGTGATTGAAAATGAAGAGATCTAGTCCTAAAAGACCTAGATATATATGAAAAATCATTAATTACCCATAAACCTATACAAAAATTTTAGAATGTTAGGGTCCTAATGAAATCAGGGAAATAGATATCAAGGAGGGGTCTACAAAGAGGAGAATATACTGGGTGTAAATATAAACACACCTCAAAGATATCCACCAAGAACTAAGGAAAAACGCCAAATAACCAAGGGGATAACCCCCTAGATAATCAATGAAAGGTTGGGTCAAATAACAAGGGATTAAGATGATATTATAGTTAAAAATGACCAAGGTTATTAGCTTAATTTTCTAATTTTAATAATCTTTCATAGGATTCATGGTTAGGTCACATGCTTAGAAAAAATATTCATTGACCATGCGGTAGATAATATCCCTTTAAAACCAAAGTGCACAGTTTCTTGGGAATAGTTTCATGGTTATAAAAACCATTCTTAAGTCATGAAATGGCCTCTAGACCCAAACCCTTTCATCATCACAATTTTCTCAGAGACTCACATGGTTAAACAAACCATTCTTAGACCATGAAAAATTTCATTAGAGTTAATATAACCATACCATATGATTACCACATGGTTACTACTAATCATTCATAGATTGTAAGCTTGTCATGCTACTCTCAAAACTCAAAATTATCAACCTATAGCTCTTAAAAGCCTTTAAAACTTCAATACATATAAACTAGACCTAAAATAAAATAAACCTATGACCCTGAGGGAATCACAATTCTCTACACCGTGAAATTACATGTCCCTATAAATCACTTCAAGTTTCTATAATGACAAAAAAATAAGTTCACTAATTTATCATTAATGGTTATCACTCCCACGTATCGTGGATATCTCATCTTCACTACTACAGTACACTGACTAAAGGAATTATTTTACCATGCGACACCTTATCCCAGTCATCCATAATCTAAACTGGTTGGTTAACTGTTGAGGTGGCAGGATCAAGATCAATATTCTCCCATTCAATCATATGTGAAGGGTCTGGTTGATACCTATTCAATTGGGAAACATGAAAAAAATCGTGAATTAACATCAAGTGAGATAGAAATTAAAACTGATAATCCATATTTAAAATTTATTCAATGTTCTTGAAAGGGATAACAAACCTCAATGCCAATATATCCTGCTTACTCTGATGACAATATCCAAAATAAGGTGAAACTCTGAGAAAAACCTATTAACCAACCTCAAACTCAAATGAAAAATGATTATGGTTTGTATAAAATCTTTGTTAGATCAGAAATATTTCCAACCTTTACTGAGATAACCACACCATCCCCATCATCCTGGGATAAGATTCAATCCCACCAGATACAATTCACCTACCCTTTCCCAACATCAAAAATATCCATAAGGCCAACCATATGACACTTAAAAGGATGTATTCTTAATTTAATCCCAATAACTATTTTTTTATTCAAAATTCAACCAAGGTAGATGTTAATCCCAAAAACCCCTAAAATCAAGCATGCATGTTGGAAGCATACCCTCAAAATTTTGATGATTCATCTAATCTGACCATCCATATAAAGATTGAACATCATTCTAGACTTTGAAAAATATCCCATCACAATTATAAATCCTTTACAACATTGAAAATAAAATCAAAGGTATCTAAAAAAATGGTAGCCACAAGCATACCATGGATCTTCACAACCCATCAAAGATAAAAAATTTCCATCTTTTCTACCATTATCATCTCCTTGGAGAGAAATATATTAGATGGTTTTGTGAATCGGTTAATGACTAACCAATTTGTATCTTCCTCTCCACTAGGATTTTGTGGTGGTATAATTATGAGGTTCATGTATCCTTCATCCAAACTTCATAATGGAATGGATAAGGTTATACCATACTAGTAGGTTTGTGTTATTCCAATTTACTTTTCTAGCGGGCAAGGATTTGTGATATAAAGTCTAAAATTGACTATCTCATTATGGACCACTAAAATCGATATCTCAGGTCATGACACATCCTAGTAACCTAAAAGTTCACAGACTAACTAGACCTATGTCTATGATCTATCAACCCCTGAATCAGATCAACCAAAACAAACAACTTCCTCTAAATACATAAAACACCATTGGGATCCTAAAGCTCGGAACCTGAGGTCTCCCCATCAAAAAAGGTTTTATTAAAATGCTACCAACCTGGATCTATTTCATGCCTGCTAAAAATCAAATTGCACAAGAGAGGACCATCTTGCTTACAAGCTGAGCATACAAGCACATTAAATATTCTTTATCAACCAAGATAATTTTTTCAAAAATAGATTCACTAAGATCCCTCCTCCTTTGATTCCTTCACATCCTACATTGGTAATTCCCTGCTCAAGGGGCCTGTGACCACACCCCCTTTCCTGAGAGTTTAAAAAATATTTAAATAAAATATATGAAATCATTTAACCTATCATTTTTATAATATAATTAGATTACTTTGGGTAAAATTACACTTTAGTATTCTATGATCCAAATACATCATAAACTTGTATCTAAGTAAATAATATCACCAAGTTTTGAGATCACGTATAACCATTATCAAATCAAGTTCATGATGACCTAGATTGTTTACATGATGATGTAATTGGAGAAATCCTTAAGTCATTACCCATTTTCCAACATCAAAAAAAATCCCAACATCATACCTATGGATTTAGAGTAACATCATCATTTCCCAACCTGGCTTAGCATGAATAAATATTGAAGTTGAATTTAACCTCACTTTAAACCTTTCAAAGGAGTATTGGCTTCCACATTATCCAATATGAGGCTATAAGGAGAGTAGAGACCAAACATGGGTCTCCCTACCATTTAGATTAAATCTAAATTGGTGTGGAAATGATAAACTATATTGATATAATATATCATCAATAAGATAACTAAGGTTTCACATTTTATTTAAAGGAAACCCCAAAAACTCCATCCATAACCAAGGAAAAACAACATGTTCTCACAAGATGCATCCAACCAATAGAAAACAAGATGAAGCCTATGAAAATTCATTATCCCCAAGAAATTTTCAAAAGACCATCAGGTCAAACCACCCTAGTGATCATTAATAAGGAACAAGTAAGATCACCAAATTCACCATGTCTCTCATAACCAAGAGACGGTTCAAAAAATATATGCATCAATAATAAACAACATGGATCTATTCTTGGTACATGATACTATATTAACAATAACTTAGGTTTAAAAGATTCGACCTGGTGTCTCACCCAGTCTAGCTGACAACATGCGTATCTCCAATGGATTCCTCCGCCCATAAAATCACTAAACTAAACCTAGTTATCCATGCACGCACCCAAGGATTTCCATGTTCAAAACACTAATAAAAAACTCATGGCATAGATTCTACCACAAATCTATCCTTAACAACCATGTTTAAAGATTTAAACAAAGAATTAAGGCATGAAGAAACTCTATATGTCAACTACTATCAATAGAGTATCCCAAAGAAGATATCAAAGATCATGCCTAAATAAGACTATCCCAAAAACTGAACCACTCTAAAACTAAATAGTGATAACCTAGAAGTAGTAACACCTAAGTCACAAGATAAACCCAAGATTACACTCCTCCAGTTGAATAATAGGAACCTAAGGAAACCATCCTTCCCAACATGACCACCTAGCAGAACCTATATAGTTCTCTAGTCAGGATACAAAAAGAACATTGAGATAAAAAGATAACACTCATAACTCCATTTAGAGCCTTGTAAATATTGAATATTAAAATAAAACCCACTCTTGATGAAATCTTCTCACTTTAACCCATGACCTATCTATAATAATTACCCAAGCCACAGAAGATGAAAATTTCATCTAGTTATCCCTTTTAAAGTACATAAAATAAACCCTGCACACAATAAAGGGTCAGGCCAAACATAAAAATCAATAAAGAAAGAAAAAAAATAAAAAAGGTTTCAAAACAATATCACTTTTAAAGTATAAACCTCTTTCAAAAACTATTTATTTTGAAAACCTATAAGAACCATTTGTAAAGGGGTCTAAATAACAACCCATTTCAGAAGTAAATATTTTTCAATACTTTCAAAAAAACAAAAAGATAAACATATAAAAATTATTTAATTATAAATTGAAAACTCTTACCTTTATATACAAATCATTAAATAGAATTCATTTTCATCTTGTATTGAATTATCCACATTTGAAGTTTTAAAAAAAGAACCACCACTCAAGTTATAGAACTATATTTTCTTAAAAGCCAAAATATTATTTTGAATTATCATTATACTTTTAAAATAATTTTCTCTTCTAGATTACATGTTAAAAACAATCACAAGTTTTTTCTCCCCTTAAAAATAAAAATCCACCCTTTAAAAAATTATGGTAAACAACCATTTATTTTAAAACATTTAATCTTTATTAAATACATTATTCAAGGGTGTAATATTCTTACATGTAGATCATTAACTGGTTTGAAAACCAAAACATTTTTCTTGATTTTCATGATTAAATAATTATTTCTAAATACATGATCTAGAAACCAGGCATAATTTTACAATGAATCATTAAATATTCACTTTTCTAACTAAAATAATTTTTTTATAAAATCCATTTTTTAAATATAAAACTTTTTATATTATAAATTCACAAATAAAAGCATTCCATACTGATAATAATAATAATTCTTGATATAAACATATCCCAAGAACCACATTTATTATTTTTTGGTCATTGATAGTCACTCAAAGAATCCAATAATCATGAGTTATAAATAATAAAAGCAAAGGGATGTAGACTCATTCTTAACCTGACTACATAGTTGATTACTATGTTCCAAGTATTCCATAATCACCTTAATGATTCCAAAATAAAGTGGTTGATCTCTAAAAGGTATGTCGGTCCATCCAAGTATACCACAAAACTTGACTCTTCTTTCTATTTTACACTCCAAATCTAGGAAAAACCCCAAGGAAACTATCACATTCCAATTAGGATCATAGATCATTATATCAAACCATAACTCATAGAAAGCATCAAAATAAATTAAATACTAATTACCCATGGTAACTCAAGTGGAATCACAAAACCCGATGATCAAGCACTAACTCATAATGTACTTCTTGAACCTTAATAAGTCTTATATCTAGTCTACTTAAACCTAAACTAAACCTAGGAAGTGTCATCAAACTTCCAGATGGGTAAGGCACTAATATCATTTTTGTAACAACCCCAACTCTAGTAACCTAGAGATGGTTTCTAATTTATTAAATTTTTATAGATAAAGGGGATATCACCATGTAATATTGGTCAATTTATTAGTCTTGGAAAACAATATATATACATGATTCCCATATTACATTGGAAATATAAAATACATAACATGAAAACATGCTTACATATTTGATATTATTCATAATATACTTCTTCATATCATGTGGAAAAGAAAACATATAAAGGGTAAGCTTATATACTCAGTAATAGTAAGGTATAGGAGAATCAATCATTAATCAATAAGACACAATCTATATAGTAAGGTAAATAACTGAAAGAATATACCATTTAATCAATAACTTGAGTATGAAATGCATCCATGGAAAATATTAACATAGTAAACTCATGGATAATAATAACAGAATTCTCAATAAAGGAAATTATTAATATTTTATTTCATTATTTTAGACATCATGATATATATACTATCAAATCCTTATTCTAATACAGTTTAATTTATGGGTAGGTATATAACATAAACTCATTTAATTATAGATTACTAGTTTGTCTCCTGAGACCTGTCGATGCATCAATGGGATATCTATAATTAGGCTTCGTCCATCACTATATGTACAAATCATTCCACATATATTGAATATAAATTCAATTTATAAACAATATTCCTTATTGAAAAATATCTTTATTGAGTAAAAAGATACGGATTTATCAAGTTTCTCCCCAATCAATTAGATAAGTTTTGTAGTAAAACATTGTATATAGAAATGGTATACTGTTTAGGAAATAATAATTTCAATTATAAAAATAATATGGATATTTAAGGGAAATTTAATATCTAATAATCACTAGAAAGTTAATGTTTCAAAATAAATTTAATCTTCACAAGATTAATCAATAGATGAGAGATGTCCATCAAAATTTAGATTTTGTAGTAAAATTGATTTTTTTGAAGAATATATGAAAATGGAAATGAAACATTTAAAATAATTTTTCATTAAATAATTTTATTTCTAAAACCATTGAAAGATTTTAGAATAAGATAAAGGTCATAAAACAGTTATGGTGGTGGGAAAGTTCGTTAACTCTGTATATGTTAAAAGAAATAATCCTTTTTAACTTTTTATAAAGAAGGTTAAAAATGAATCTTTTAGGAAAAAAATTATAAATATCAATTTAAAACCATGTAAAAATTCAAAGATAACTTAAAATTTCCTTAACAAATAATTTGGATAAAAATAAGGAATTTTTTAAAATAATTTTCAAAAATGTGGACATGGAAGAAAAATATACTCAATCAAAAAGAGAAAGAAGATCAGATTTTCTTATAAACATTCCTCTTGAAAGAGTGGCAAGAATTGAATAGTTAATCTTCATGAATAAATTTATATTCATGTTAAATAACTCAAAATTTTATTATATACACCACATAAAAGTAAGTAGGTTCATAATACTAAATAAGTCCCAATGTAGTAGAAATTGAGATGAAAATCCATACCCCAGGTCTGACTTGTCATGTATGTTATTTATTTTCCAAAATAATAAACTTATGTTAATTATTTATTAGATTAATAACCCTTTTAAAGTTTATTATTCCTTTTATTTTATTTATTACCATGTTATATTTAATTACTTACACAATTAAGTTCACATCGGACGTTTTGACAATATTCAGCATATATGTCTAAATGACTTTGGTAGGTTGACTATGGTCAAAGTGGTCACTATTTCATCATATCCATAATAATAATCATGAAATAATTATAATTTTTTTACATAAATTATAAATTTAAAACCAACCATTAAATAAGGTTATGAAAAATAAATTACGTTATAATCATGGAGATGGTTGGTCGTGCATGCGCATGAGTAACATTTTTCATTTTTCAACGATCATAATAGGAAGAAGCTAAGTATTATTTTATATTTATATAATTATAATTATATCATAAATACCATATTATTTTTTAAAATATATTTATATATAACATTTATTTGATGCGGTGGTGAAAAATAAATCACAATGCTTCGTGAAGGTGGTAGTCCACACGTACGCGCGAATGGTGATATAATTTTTCGATAAATTGGAGGTAAGAAAATATATAATATATTAATTTTATATATTTTTAAATATTTCATTAATATAATATGTATATATTAAATCCATCATTATAACCAGGCATTAGATGTGGTTATGGAAAATGAATTACATCGGTTCGCGAGGCGGTAGTTCGTCGTACACACGGATGATGGTTTTGTTTCCCATTTGATAGAAGAAGAGATGGATGTAGATTATATCATTAAAATAATAACATAAAATTTTATGTTAGATACTGATTTTATTATATTGGCATGGTTTAATAATATTTAAAGAAGGTTAAAGAAGAAATAAAACAAAAACGCTCGGTTAAGAATGATACATCTTCTTCAGACAACCTCTTTAGGATTATACCTAAAGCCTTCCTAGATTTTATTTATAATAAAAAAAGGACTATAGGATATGTTAAGGATCGATGTATGTAAGGTATTTTATCAGGTTTTTTCTGAACCAAATATTTTTTTAAGTATGAATAAAAGAGGATAGGAGGTTCTCTTTTATAAGTGAGGGGAGGGGCACTTTTGGAATTTCTTAAAGTATTAAATTAATATAAAATAATTTTCATATTAAAATGGATCCAAACTTATATAATTTTATTATAATATTATTATTTATCTAAATAATATCATATAATAAAATTTAGACAAGTTTTAATTATTTTTTACTTATATCTTTTAGTTTTAACCTTTCGTTAACCCATTTGACTATTACCTTGGTATTAAAGTTTTCTACCATTTAAGGCTCAATAATGTTACTATAAAATGAAAAAAGATAAATAAATGGATCATGGTTGATGTTTCAAACCATATCCCATTAATTTTTTCAAATATAATATTTTTATGAATTTTAAATCGTTTAATAAAATATTATTTATCATAAAATATCATTAATGTCATTTTTACTGCTATTCATTTAATTTGACATTAAATACATCAAGAAATGAGTTAATTTAAATATAATCCTTTTACACATCACTATAATGTTATATTTATCTATAAAATTCATGTAACATAATAATTATTTCAAATTATATAAGTTTTAGTATTTTTAAAATCATTTATTTTATTTTTCTATTAATTAAATAAATGATGTGTCTTCGTTTGTTAGGTCCACAAGGATGAATACCTTGAGAGGGGGGGTGAACCAGGGTATGAATAATTTAAAAATAAATCATGTTCTGATCTTGTTTTGCTGTTAAGAAAAACACTCTTCTCTCTCTTTTCTGTTTCACAGTATAAACAGAAAGTAAAGCAAGCACAGGACACAACAAATTTTACTTGGTTAGCCGCTAAGGGCTACGTCCAAGGAGAATACGCCGATAGGTTTTCGGTCGTACCAAATTCCACTAAACTTCACTAGCTATTTATTACAAGGTACAAGCACAGTCACTCTGTCCCAGGCTCACTACCTTTACAAGTTTTAGGGTCATCTCACTGCTTTCCCAAGGGTCACTCCCTATTTCTCTCTCTCTGGCTCACTGCTGGTGGAGAGGATCACCTTCTTCCTCTTACTTTGCTCACTGCTCTGGAAAGGATCCACTCACAGTTTATAGACCTGTAGGTATCTTCATTATCTCCAATGAATACATCCTCTATTGTTTGTGGATGCTCTGTTGAAGTCCAACTTTCACCCGTAGATGAATTTCTCATTGCTCTGAAGGTATCGGGCAAACTTCCAGCTTCCACGCAGCCTGAAAACACTGTCGGGGAATCAACATTACTTGGCGCGCAAGTCTAACCCAGCACACAAGTATCGGTGCACAGGTCACAACTGGCACACAGGTCCACATCAACTACCTATGTGACACAGCCTCTACTCCCCCAAACCTGCACGACTCAACCCCTTTTACGCCCAAACCAGTATTGGCGCGCAACTACCAACCGGCGCTCAAATTCAAACACTGACGTGCAAGTCCACCTGCGCGACCACACACCACCTGCGCGACCACCACACCAACACGACGGGAGATATGATTTTTCAAAGTGTTTAACTTTATTGAAAATGAGGAGGGGTGGTTTTGTATTTATAGGCATTTTGAACACCCTGCGCAATGGAAAGCAAGTCTACCCTCGGCGCGCAAGTCTCGGCGCGCAGGTCTCTTCCCCTGTAAGTCACTTGCACGACCAAACCAATACCTGTGCTACCCTCTTTACTTTTCCATATTTTGATCTTCTGATCTTGAAAAACAATAGGCACACAAGTTCTCAAGCATCCAAGGCATCAGCGCGCAAGTCTCTTCACGGCACGCAGGTCACCTATGCGACCGCACCAACACCTGCATGACCCTCTTTCCTTTTCGATATTTTGATGCTCTGATCTAGAAAAACATATGGCGTGCAATTTTCTTCTACTTCAAGTCAACGGCGCGCAGGTCCCTTTGCCAAAAGCCACTTGTCTTCCTTTGTCGATTTTCAGGCCCAAAAATTTAGAAAACACTGGAAAATGGCGCCACCTTGTATCTGTTCTTTTTGTACCGCCTCCAGATCATCCATTCCTTTTTCGACGTTCTTGAATAAAACATGGATCGTTAACCACAGCTCTTGAACTCGACATTCCACCATGAAATCCCCTTTGTCATAAAATTTGTATGTCATGGTTTTCTTTGTCAATAATCATAACACAGATGTCAACTTTTTCAACAAACACAATCACCTCAAAAATGCTTCAATGATGCCTTGAGGGATTTTTTCCCAAAAGCGTTAAATAAGAATTTAAGGTAATTATTTTATCACTAAAAATTAGAAATAAATTTTCATGATAAAAAAATAATTTATATTTAAAATAATTATTTATAACTAAACATAAGTTGTATTTATTCCTATCGTAAAATATTATAGATATTAAAAGAAGAAAAATGACATTTTTTGTCTTTATCTCTTTCTCAAATATTATAAAGGTAAAAAGCATAGACAAACGGGAAAAAATGTCATATTTTTTAAGCTGGGATGATTATGGAAAAAATATACTCATCCAATGAAATTAATGCAATTTTTGGGTTGATTTTTAATTCCATGTTATTTTTAACTATAATTACCCAATTTACCCTTACCGTGGTGATAATTATTTACTATGGTTATTATTCATAATGACAAGAAATAAATGGGAAAATTTTAAAAAATTGGACCTACTGATTTAAAATATTGAATCTATTTTTCAAGATTCAATTTAAATAATTGGAATAAATTAATTTAATATTAAAAAAAACGCAATGAAAACCAACTTTTCATAAAAATATATTTTAAGTATATAAATATTTTTATTCTAAATTAAGTCATAAAATCTATTCCAATGAACTTAATTGGATTATTCATGATATAATAGAACTGGTTTTACTTTTAAACTATTTTAAAAAAAATGGACTTTGTAAATTCTTGAACAAAATATAGTTTATAATAAAAAGTAGTATTTTTTCACTATTCATTGTAAAATCAATCTTTTTAGAAAAATTCAAAAATTAACCCCATGATAATTTTGATATGCTAATTTAAAAAATTAATTTCATTTTACCAAATAAATTTTCTAAAAGTGTCAAAAATTAATTATATTATTTTCTTTAAAAAGTAAATAAAAAATCCTTTTTGAAGAAAATGTATTTTTGAAGTATAAAATTACTTTACTAAAAATTAAGTGTTTATTTCAAAATAATTAATAAATAAATTTGTATTGATAATGACCTTCATTTATATTTCAGAATTTGGTTATTCTTATTCATACTTTCCAATTCAATGGCTAGGTTATAATGGTCATATTTAAATAATAATATTTTGTGTTTCACTTAAGCTTGGTGTTGTATGTCATATACGCTATCTAACATGGTGTTATTTTAAAGTATTAGGATATTGCATTCTTCCATCCTACAAAAAATATAACCTCAAAATTTTCATGGATATTACCTTCTAAAAAAATTAGGTTGGTTCTTCTTCATAACATCCTTAGGTTCTGATAAAACATATTTTTATTGAATATTTTATTAATAATAAATGATATAATTTCATCGTATTGTGCTAAATTTGTTTATTTATGAAATATTTGGGATTAGATCATTCATTTGAAAAATTGATGAAAATTCCAGTTTCACCATTTAAAATTCACTGTAGAATTTCAGACATAAATATTTTGATATGTATTATTTGAACTTATAATTTTCTAAATATGTTCCTGACTTAACGGAATAAAATTTTCATTCAGGATATTGGAGCTAAATCATGCATTTTATGGGTGTAAAAGGGTCACGAAGTCAATGATGGGCTGGACCCACTAATTTGGACATCAGTTCTATATTTGGGTCATATCTTCTTCGTAAAAGGTTATATTTGGCCCCAATTTTGAGAGGATATTGGGAACCCAATTCCTCACATTTCATAATTATGGAAGGATAGATGGTTCACGTGTTTTGGTGGCTAAACATGCAGTGAAAGTTGGATTAATGTATTTGGCCGAATTTCCCCATTCACACTTAAAACCTCTTTTAACCTAGCCTCTCCTCCACTCTATAAATTGGTTTTTTTCTCATTTATAGTGGTTGTTTATGTGAATTTGGAAGTTTAGGGCGTATTATAAGTTATTTAACTCCAATTATATAAGAAATTCAATAAGGTTAGCTCTTGAAGCAAGGATCCCTTTGTTAAAGCCTTTTTCTTCTTCTTCGCGTTGTAATGTTTGTGTTTTCATAATAAACTTATTTGTAATTCTTTTATTTATTCTATTTTCTTATATTTTGTTCAAACAATTTCTTCTATTAATATTACTAATTGGTATGGAATCAAGAGTAGAAATTATATTGGGTTCTACCCTTTATAAACCTTTGCACATGCAAAACGTTTCTACGATGACTACACCGCCCAAGGAAGAGTAGTTATTTTTAGTAATTGATCTACCTCTAACCTCCTTCATTCATTTATTTTGAATCAATAAGATGTTGTAATTAACTTAATATGATATATGAATTTATTTTTTAATTTAATTTAAACTAAGTAAGAAATTTAATGATTCATGCAAAAACATGCGAGGTCGAGAATTGTGTGAATTGTGAGAGCGCAGACTTAATCGGTAATTTGAAACCACACAAGATCAATTTTTAGAGTTAAAACATAATCCATAAACTCAATTAGTCCTCATTTATAGAATGGATATGTGCCTTATTTTACCACTGACCATAATCTATCCTTATAACATCAATCAAAGTAGGGTGCTATGATTGCATGTTCTGAAGATAGCATAGGGTTTAATTCACTTCATCTTTGTGGTAAAGTTAATTCTTATAGGTTTCAAGGGTAAAAAAATTAGGGGATAAAAATTAAGTAGAGATTAATTTAAATAATAATTATTAAAAATTAATTGAATAGGTATAGTTAGAAAAATTTACGTCTTTTAAAATATTTTCTAAAACAAACATATTATTGTTGTGACTTTTTAATCGAACTTCATTTCAAGAATAAAAACAAAAAAATGAAATATTATTCCAGAAAAATTATTATAGTTTTATAAATGATAAATAACCCCCCCCACCCCATCCTTTAAATAATTGTGTTTATTTTATTCTATTTTATTTTCAAAATACCTTTAATATGTTGTTTTAAATTACTCCCTCCTTTGAGAGATGACCTTGGTCAGCCACTTTGTTGCACCTAAATAACCTGAAACTGAACATCATTTGAAAGTTCCCATGACAACACCTTTTAGGTTCCATTTATTTTGAGGCAAGTAATTATTTCAACCAATTATATGTATTTATTTTAATTTACATTTTATTCTCTTCTTCTCTTCTCTCTTCCTTCTTTACCCAATCTGAATTTTTTCTTCTTTTATTTTCTTCTTCTTCTTTTTAGACCATCAACTCAAAAATCTCATTTTTATTATGGTAAAATTTACTTTTTCTTATTTTTATATGATTTATGACAATAAATAATCCTTGTTATCCTTTAGATCTTGACCCACGATTGAACGTAGCCTTCAGGCTCGAATCCAACATTATCAATCTACAGGAAGTTTCAACATGAAACCAGTTGGAGAATTCCTCCATTCTGGGAACACTAAAATTAGAAAAACTTATATATCAAACCTAAAACAAGAACAAATGGCTGAAAATAATGGAAATTAACTTAATATAACCATTTTAGAATTGGTTTCACCTGATATTAACTATCAACCAAATTGTATTGCATACCCAAATCTCGAATCGGACTTTGAACTGAAATATGGATTAATTCACCTTCATCAAAAATTTCATGGATTATCTGATGAGGATCCAAACAAACATTTAAAATAATTTAATGTGGGTTTCTCAACCCTTAAACCAATAAATTTCTCTAAATATCAAATAAAACTAAGAGAATTTCCATTTTCACTTGATGGAGCTGCAAAGGATTGGATGTATTATTTACAACCTGAAGATGTAACATGTTGGAATGATTTTAAATGTCTTTTATTGTAGATATTTTTTCCAGCATAAAGGACCACTTCCATTCTTAAGGATATCTTAGGGATCAAGAAATCACAAGGGGATTCAATGTATGAGTACTAGGAGCGATTCAAGAAGTTGTGCGCAAGCTGTTCACATCACCAAATCAGTGAGTAACTCCTTATCCAATACTTCTATGAAGAACTCACACCTATAGATATGATCATAGTGGGTTTCATGGGTATAGGAGCATTGGTGGACAAGACACTAGTAGTTTCACGTGAATTGGTTGACAAGATGGCCCAAAACTCCCAACAATTTGGCGATCGAGGTACACCACATGCCTAGGGAGTACATCAGGTAAGTCCTTCTTCTCATGAAATTAATTTAATTGATTCAAAGTTAGAATAATTGACCACTATAGTGAGGTAGATTAATTTGGATAAAAATACATCCCAACCCACTCCTTCGAGGCCTTGTGGCATTTTCACTAAAAAATACCACCCAACTGACTGTTTCCCCCAATTTTAAGAGATAGAGGATTGTGTTGTTGTATTTCTTGGGAGACCATATCAGCAACAACAGCAACCACATACCAAAATAAGTTTTATTACTTTGAACCAACATATAACCAAGGGTGGAAGGATCAATCGTTTATGAGGTATTCTTCTAGACAACAACAAAGTCCCCCCTTTCAACAAAACTTCCAATAGCCTCCACCTTAACAACAGGGTTTCCAACAACCCCAAAAGCGATTTGAAGCTCAAGAATCAACAAGTCAACAACAATGGAATCACAAAACCAAGGTAGATTCTAACATGTATGACATTTTTTAAAAAAAATTCTTAATCAACAAAATGAGATGAAGAGTCAAGTTTCAGAGTTGAGGGAGTTGAAGACACAAATGAGCTAGATTTCCACCTCCCTCCATGAACTGGTAAGTAAGAACTCTAGAAATCTTCCTTCCCAAACTACTCCAAATCCCAAGGGTAATGTTAGTTCCATCACATTGAGAAGTGGGAAGAAAACAACTGATACATATGTACCTATAATTCCACTAGTATTCACCTCAACTTCAGATAAGGCTCATTCAAAACCAACTGAAGAGAAACCAAAGGAGAAAGACAAAGGTAAGAAAAATTTTGATGATGTTTCTCCTAAACCCCTTCCCTTTCCAAATAGGGTTGTAAAAACCAAGAATATGGATGAGTAGGTGATAAAAAATAGTTTTTAGACACATTCAAGCATGTGGAGATCAACATCCCTCTACTTGAAGCCATCAAGAAAATCCCAAGGTATGCTAAATTCTTAAAATAACTTTCTAGCAATCAAATAGGGATAAAGGTAAATGAGAGGATCAATCTTGGAAGGAATGTGCCAGCACTCATTACACCAACTCTAGTAATTCCATCAAAGTCCAAGGATCTTGGGACATTCAAAATCCCATGAACCATAGGGGAGTTTCACTTTTCTGATTCTCTTTGTGATTTGGGAGCTTCCATAAATGTTATGCCTCACTCTATATTCTATTCTTTAAAAGTTGGTGAGTTGAAGCCCATGATAGTAGTGGTGTAGTTGGTGAATAGAGCTATAGAATATCCAGTGGGATTCCTTGAGGATGTACTTGTTCAGTTAAGATACATAATATTTCCAGAAGATTTCTACGTGCTTAACATGGAGGATGATCAGGTAATTTCTCATGCTCCCACTATTATAGGTAGAACCTTCCTCAAAACTGCAAAAACTATCATAAATGCAAATGAGGGTACACTTTAAATGGATTTTGGATATGAAGTTATGATATTTAATGTTATGGAATCCATAAAATACCCCACATAGGACCATTCTACTTGTGTTATATCCCATTTTGAACCACCAAATAAAATCGCCATAGAATTTGATTGTCCTATGATTAGAGAGATTATGAGTTTTGATTATATTTTAATGTCTAAGAGCACTTCCACACCAGTTTCTAATGCACAAACCTCTCTTGGATTTTATTTTTATGTGGATTCATATACTAATTTTTATCATGTTCACTCTGATTATGACTTGGCTATTGAGTATGCTGATGATTTTGATGCTTTATTCTCTGATTTTGATGATGTATATTCTGATACTGATGTTTATTGTGCACATATTTTAGTTCCTTCAATTTCTGCATCCATACATCACCCCCTACATTGGTACTCAAGCCATTACCACTAAATCTAAAATACTCATACTTGTTAAGTGGTGAGAAATTACCTATTATAATTGATAACAATCTCCCTTTTGAACATGAAGAAAAACTTTTGAATCTTTTGAGGGAGAAAATCAGGAAAATTGGATGGACCTTGGTTGACATATTAGGTATTAGCCTCTCCATTTGCATACATATTATTATTTTGGAGGATGGGGATAAACCAGTTAGGAAGCCACAAAGGAGACTCAATCCAACCCTTTTGGAAGTTGTTAAAAAAGAAGTTGAAAAATTTCTCGAGGCAGGAATAATTTATCCCACTTCAGATTCCCAGTGGGTGAGTCCTATTCAGGTTGTTCCTAAGAAAAGTGGTCTTACTATTGTTAAAAATGATAAAGATGAGTTAGTTTCTATGAGGGTGAAAAACAGTTGGTGTGTGTGTATTGATTATAGGAAACTAAATCAATATACTCGTAAGGACTATTTTCCCCTCCCATTTACTGATCAAATGCTTGAGAGACTAGCTGGGAAAACACACTATTGTTTCTTGGATAGATTTGATGGATATTTTTAGGTCCCTATAACTCTGGAGGATCAGGATAAGAAAACATTAACTTGTCCATTTAGCACATTTTCCTACCAAAGGATTCCATTTGGATTTTGTAACGCCCCAGGTACCTTACAGAGATGCATGGTGAGTATTTTTTCAGATTTCATTGATACCATCATGGAGGTATTTATGGATGATTTTATAGTGTATGGGTCTTCATTTTATGATTGTATCTCTAGTTTGGGAAAGGTTTTGAATCATTGTATTGAGAAGAATCTGGTCTTGAACTTTGAAAAGTGTCATTTTATTGTAGAGCATGGCATTGTCTTAGGTAATGTAGTGTCAAAACATGGGATAGAGGTTGATAGATCTAAGGTAGATATTATTTCATCCTAACCATATCTTTTATGTGTTTGTGATGTAATATTTTTCCTAGGGTATATAGTATTTTATCAGCGCTTCATCAAATATTTTAGTAAGATTTCTCTTCCTATGTCACAATTACTTCAAAAGGACTCTAATTTTGTGTTTGATGACTCTTGCAGGACTTACTTTAATGATCTAAATAAGTGTATTACCACTCTACCAATCATACATCCCCCACAGTGGGAGCTTACTTTTGAGCTTATATACGATGCCTCCAACTTCGCAATTGGAGCTATCTTATCTCAGAGGGTGGAGGGACGTTCACATGTGATTGACTATGTATCAAGGACATTGGATTCAGCCCAATCAAACTGCACAACCATGAAAAAGGAGTTTATTTCTTTCATATTTTCTTTAGATAAATTTTTATATATTTATTGGGCTCTAAAGTAGTTGTTTTTTCTAACCATGCAGTTCTGAGGTACCTCTTGAAGAATCCAAATGAAAATCCCAGGCTTATCTGATGGATACTTCTTCTTTAGGAATTTTATATTGAGATAAAGGACAAGAAGGGTTTAGAAAACTTGGTGGTGCACCACATGAGTAGGATTACTCACACATTAGAAGCTGACACCTTGGACTAGGTACCACTTTGGGAAACTTTCCCCGATGATCATATTTATTCCATATCAGGTACACATCCTTGTTATGTTTATTTAGTGAACTACCTTGTTACATCCGAAATCTCTACAAATTTAAAGAAATTTCAAGTCCAAAAATTGAAAAGTGAGTCTCGGTATTATGTATGGAATAATCCCTACCTTTGGTGCATGTGTAGTGATCAAGTCATTAGGAGGTGTGTCCCTAATCATGAGTTTGATTTTGTTTTACATTTTTTCCATACACTTGCTTGTGGTGGAAACTTTAGACCCCAACGGACAACTATGAAAGTCTTAGCCTCTAGATTATATTGTCATAACTTATTCCATGATGCACATGTGTTTTGTAAGTCATGCTATCATTACCAATACAGTGGGAACATTTCTAGGATACATGAGATGCCCCAACAACCCATACTATTCTATGAGATTTTTGATGTATGGGGAATCAATTTTATGGGTCCTTTTCTTAGTTCATTTGGTTTTTTTATATTTTGGTTATTGTTGATTATGTGAGTAAATTGGTGGAGGCCAAGTCCACCAGGACTGATGACTCTCATTTTGTATTCGACTTTGTCAAGGCACATATTTTTTGCAAGTTTAGAGTACCAAAGGTTATCATCAGTGATTAGGGGACACAATTTTGCAATCATAATTTAGCTTCCATCCTTCATAAGTATGGGGTGAAACACAAAACATCAACACCATACCACCCACAAACAAATGGCTAGGATGAGGTTTCAAATCGTGAGTTGAAACAAATTTTGGAGAAAACCATGCAGCAGAATAGAAAGGATTGGAGCAAGCGATTGGATGATGTGCTATGGGATTATAGGACATCATATAAGACACTCATCAGTGTGTACCCATTTTAGATTGTTTTTGGGAAAGCATGTCATCTCCTCGTGGAAGTAGAGCATTAGGATTATTGGGCTATAAAGAAACGCAACACAGATTTGGCCCAATCTAGAATCCAAAGGAAGCTGCAAATTAAAGAGATTTAGTAGATTCAATTGTCATCATATGAGAACTAAAGGATCTACAAGGAAAGATAAAAAGTAACTCATGGTAGAATGATCCAACAAATGGAGTTTCATATTGGAGATAAGGTCCTTCTCTACAGTTCATGAATGAAGTTGATGCCTGGTAAGTTGTGTTCCAGACGGTTAGGTCCTTATATTGTATCTGATGTTTTTTCTTATGGTGCGGTGGAGATCACACAAGAGGACACTAGAAGGAGATTTATAGTCAACAGGAAATGTTTAAAGAAATACATTGAGGGACTTCCTACTAATGCAGTGGATTACATCACATTGTATGACCCCATCATCACTTAAGCATATCTGGCAGTTCCCAACCCTTTCACTTTTATATTATTTGTCCTATTTAAAATTCTACTTTTCATGTGCACATATCATCTCATGGGTTCACATTGAGAAAAATTCAATATATTTAGTGTGGGGAGAGGATAACATTTTGGGGTATTTATTTAGGATTTTCATTTGTGTGTTTTGTGTGTGTTTTCTGTAAAGTTTTTTTTATTATAATTTTCCAGAAAAAAAAATCAAAAATAACATGCTTATTTAGATATGGAATTTATAGAAAATGTATGTTTTCAAAATTAATTGGTAGAATGATAAGCGTGAGTAAGATTTCATCATCAAGGGTTGATTTTTATAAAATTTGAAGTCGTCGATGATATGAATGGTTGTGTCATTATAAAACCTTTTAGATTTTGACATCATTATTTGTGATATTTTTTCATGGGAAATTGTGTCATTTATTTCTCCACACAAATTTTCACTCAACCATTACTTGTGAAATTTTTCCTACTCAATTGAAGGTATAGTCAAGTTTGGTAAAAAAATCATTGGTTAAACCATACGTTAGTTTCTCTTCTGATCAGTTTCATTACTATACCAAATTGAACTATGCATGTGTACCTTTTATATGACTATTGTACGTCCTAAAAAACGAAAAAGAAACAAAATCAAAAATACAGGTTGTGTCTTGGGCAGGTCAAAAACCACTCTTCCTCAACCTTTTATCCTATTATAACTATTACAATTAGTGTCGTGAGGATATCAAACATGGGTTGAGAGATAAGTGTGATATTTGTTCCAAGTGAAACTTTAAAAAACAAAATAATAATAATAATAATAAATTAGGGGAGTGATGAAATGTACTACACATGGGGATATCTAGGTTGGGAGCTTAAAGTTTGACTTTCAGGAATGCTTAAGTGAGTGGGTCTTGAAATTTGATAAAAAGGGAATGTAGAAAATGTTTGGTGAATTAAACCAGGTAATAAGAATTGTTTTACTTGACCAAAATATACTGAATAAATGGTGGATTCAAGAGGTTGGAATGGTTGGTACACACACACGTGGAGAATTAGTGGCACGGTAGACTCGTGAATTGTTTCGTTGTGACTAGTGTTATGAATCTCACAGGATTTTGTTTTGACATAATTTATGATACAATGAATTTAAAATTTATAATTATTGAATCTTTATGGGACTCTTACTTTTCCTATATTTCCACTGTGGATTGAGAAACATGAACATTCATATCTTGTCACAATTTTTTCGAATACATGATGTGAGGTTTTTCCCAAGAGTGCAAAAGCGTAAGTGTGAGGGAGTTGATAAAACATATTTTTATTGAATATTTTATCGATAATAAATGATATAATTTCATCACATTATGGTAAATGTGTTCATTTATGAAATATTTGGGATTAGATCATTCATTTGAAAATTTGATGAAAATTCCAGTTTTACCCTTTAAAATTCATTGTAACATTACAAACATAACTATTTCTATATGTATTACTTGAACTTAAAATTTTGTAAATATGTTATTGAATTAACATGTTACAACTTTCATTCAGTACATTGGATCTAAATCATGCATTTTATGGGTGTAAATGGTCCATGAAGTCAAAGATGGGATGGACCTACTATTCTGGACATTAGTTCTATATTTGGGCTATATCTTCTTCATACAGGCTTATATTTGGCCCCAATTTTTAGAGAATCTCAGAGACCCAATTCTACACATTTAATTTTTCTATAAGTACCATTGGTTCATGCTTTTCGGTGCCCAAACAAGCGGTGAAATTTGGATTAATTTATTTGGCCGAATTTCCCCATTTACACTTGAAACCTCTTTAAACCTAGCCTCCCCTACAATCTATAAATTGATGTTTTTCTCATTTGGAGGGGTTGGGGACATGAATTAGGAAGTTTAGGGTATATGAGAATTGGTTTCGCTCCAATTCTCTAAGAAATTCAATAAGGGTATCTCTTGAAGCAAGGATCCCTTCGTCGAAGCCTTCTTCTTCTTCACGTTGTAATGTTTGTGTTTTCATAATAAACTTATTTTTTCTTCTTTTATTTTTTATATTTTATTCTGTTTTGTTAAAATTTATTCTTCTATTAATATTCCTAGTTGTTCTAGAATTAAGAGTATAAATTAGATTGGGTTCTACCCTTTTTAAACCCTTTCACATGAAAAATGTTTCTACGATGACTACATCGCCCATTGAACAATAGTTCTTTTTAGTAATCGATCTACCTCTAACCTCCTTAATTCATTTATTTTTGAATAAATGAACTAATATAATTCAATTAATATGATATATGAATTGATATTTTAATTTAATTGAAACTAATCAAGCAATTGAATGATTCATGCAAAAACATGCGAGGTCGAGAATTGTGTGAGTTATGAGAGTGCGAACTTAATCGATAATTCATAACCACCTGGGATCAACTTGTAGAGTTCAAAAATAATCCCTAAACTCAATTATTACTCATTTACAGAATGGATATGTGCCTTAATTTACCACAGACCATAATCTATCCTTAGAACATCAATCAAAGCAGGGTGTTGTGATTGCATGTTCTGAAGATAGCCTAGGGTTTAATTCAATTCATCTTTGTGGTAAAGTTAATTCTTGTAGGGTTTGGGGGTTAAAAAATTAGGGGATCAAAATCAAGTAGAGATTAATTTAAATTATAATGATTAATAATTAAGTGAATAGTTATAGTTATATCAATTACACCTTTTAAAATATTTTCTAAAAAACATCTTTTTATTGTGTCTTTTTAATAAAACTTCATTTAAAAAATAAAAAAAAATGCAATCTTCTTCTAGAAAACTTCTTTTAGTTTTATAAATGATAAAAAACACCCCCCCCCCCCAATCCTTTCAAGTAGTGTGTTTATTTTATTATATTTTATTTTCAAAATACCTTTAATATATTTTTTTAAATTACTTCCTCCTTTGAGAGAAGACCTTGGTCAGCCACTCTACTGCACCTAAATAACTCAAAACTGAACATCATTTGAAAGTTCCCATGACAGCGCCATTCAGTTTCCCATATTAATTCCTCTATTTTATGGTTTCTCCAACATATATTTATCACTAGATTTATTTGATTCCTCAAGACTTTAACTTTAGTGTCAAGAATATAGATAAGATATTCACAATAAGATAGATCAAGTTCCAGTTATATTTCTTCATAGGTGGTCACATGTGTTGGGTTTGGTATATACTTCATTAACAAAGAGATATGGAAAGAATCATGCACTTTAGAGAGGCTTGGTGTAATTTCCAATAGGTAATGCATAGATCCAATTATTTACAATATTTAAAAAGGTTTGATATACTTGGGGCTCAATTTTCCTTTCTTACTAAACCTTATAACACCTTTATATAGATATACTTTCAAGAAAACTTGGTCTCCAACTTGAAATTCTAAATATTTCCTTCAAGTATTGGCATAACTCATTTTCATGCTTTGAGATGCTTTAATATGAGTCTGAATAGAATTTAACTTTATCATTGTATCCTCAACAAGATTTAGACCCACAATATTTCTTCCTCAAAATTATTCCAAAAAAGTTGGAGTGTGACATCTCTTTCCATATAATGCATCATACAGTGCCATTCGAATACTTTAATGGAAACTATTTTTATAGGAAAACTCTATCAAAGGTAAATACTAATATCAAATACCTTAAAAGTAAAATTATCATAAAATCTACACGTATTCCAATGTCTAAATAGTTTTTTTGGACTACCCATAGATTTTGGGATTATAGGTGATGCTCAAATAAATTTCAATATCAATATCCATTTGAAGTATTTTTTAGAATTTTGACATAAATCATAGAGCACGATAGGACATAATTTAAATAGGTGAACTATAATGTCGTATAACTTCATTAATATAAATACTTGTGATTCTATAAAGAGTTAAATATTATCTTATAGTAAGGAAGTGTACAGATTTGGTAAGGTGATCAACAATAACTCATATTGTATCATTATCTATATGTGTCTTTAGTAATATAGTTTCAAAGTCCATATTAATTTCATCCCATTTACACATAGAAATGGTTAGGGTTTTCATGACTTCTCTAGGATGTTGTCTCTCAACCTTCACTTATTAAAAAACTAAACATCTGGACACATAATCAACAATTTCCCACTTCATATTATCCCACCAAAAATGTTCCTTCAAATATCTATACATCATGGTGTTTTCATGGTGTATAGATAAATTTGAGGTATGATAATCATATAATAACTCCCTTTTTATCTCAGGAATAGATGAAACACATAGCATATTTCCAAATTTTAAAATTCCATATCCATATAAAAAGTTATCCAATTTCCCATCATTTACAACTTTAATTTTATTTTGAAAATTCTCATCATCAAGATAAGAAATTTTTATATTTTCCAATAAATATGGTTTAGAAACCATTTGAAAAAAGGAGTGATGTTTCCCCTTCATTAATAATTCCTATATCCATCTTTACTAAATCCATGAATATAGGATCTCTCTTAGACCTAATTTTGGCAAGAACTCTGTGATCTTTCTTGATCAATGCATCTTCTACCTTATTTTTCTTCCCTAGGTGGTAGTGTATTGAGAAATTATAATCCTTGAGTAACTTAAGCCATCATATTTGCCTCATGATGAGTTATTTTTTTTAATATGTATCTATGAATCTTATGATCTTTTTATATCTCACATCTTTCACCATAGAGATAATGTATTTGTATCTTAAAAGAAAAGTTTATGACTGCCAACTCAAGATCATGAGTTTTATTTTTATATTAAAGATTCTTTAACTACCTTGATGCATATGTATTAATTTTATCTTTATATATAAGTACACAGCCAAGTCTCTTCTTCAATGCATCACTATATATCATAAATCCATCATTTCCAAATAGTAGAGTCAAAATCAGAGCATTGACCAATATCCTCTTAAATTATTCAAAAAAATATTCACATTACTTTTTAGATATTAAATTAACACCTTTAAATTTAATCTTGGTTAACATATAATCTAATCAAGAATAATTTTGAATAAATCCCTAATAGTAACCTGCCAAACCAATGAAACTATTACCTCAGTTATGCTTGTTGGTGTAGTTCATTCTTTGACTTCCTTTGTTTTTTTATCAACTGAGATTACATCCTTGGAGATAATATGGACAATAAAATAAACTTTATAAATCTATAATTCACACATACTAAATTTATCATATAAATCTTTTCATATAAGAGTCTTAAGAATGATCCACAAGTGATTCTCATGATCCTTATAGCTTTTAAAGTAAACTTATATATCTTCAATAAATACCAAAAAATTATCAAGATATTCCTTGAATAATATATGCATTAGATCCATAAAAATAGAGGGTTAATTAGTCAATCCAAATGGTATTACTGTAGACTTATAAATATCTTCCTTGTTTACTCGCAATTGATGATACCCAAAATGAAGGTCAATCTTTGAAAAATATTGGGCTCCAAGAAGTTGATTTAATAAGTAATCAATGAAAGGCATTGGATACTTGTTATTTATCATAATATCATTGATTTCCCTATAATCAATGCATGGCCTTGTAGATCTATCTTTTTTCTTGATGAAAAGAACAGGGGCTCCCTAAGGTGAAACACTAGGGAATATAAATCCCTTTTTACACAAATCATATATTTTTTTCATTGCCTCTACTAATTCTATAATGTCTATTCTATAGGTAGAATTTGATATAGGTCATGAATCATGTATTAAATCAATGTAAAACTCAACTTCATGTTCTAGTGTATGTCCAAATAATTCCTAAGGAAATGAATCATTGTATTCATGTATAATAAGCATATACTCAATTTTATGATTACCTTTTCTATCCATATATTGTTTCTACTCTTCATCCCCAAGAATTTAATTTAGAAGAGCTACTAGGGTTGGATTTATAAGTGACTCATCTGATGAAGTCTCTCATCTAAAGATAAGGAATTTTATATCCTCATCATGAATTGTTATTTCCTTATATTTAAAATAAATTTTTTCTTTATATTTTGAAATACATTCATAACAAGGATTATATCAAAATAAACCATAGGTATAATAATCAAGTATGAAAATAGAGCACATTTATGTGTCATAATAATAACTTACTAACACATCCTTGTTGTAGTGAGATCTACAATAGGAGTTTTGACTAATAACTCCCTTTTTAAGGTGTTAGGGAAATATATAATTTTCTTGTCAAATAGGGTAGATATAAAAGAGTGTAAAGTATAGAATCAAATAGATAATTATCTAAATTTGAGGCTATAATTAAAGTACCTACCACCATATCATTAAGAATTTCAATATTTACTATAATGATCACATAAGCTTGTCCTTTACCCCTTGGCATATTTTTCAGTATATTACCTTAACATTTGGGACATTATTTTGAATAATTATACATTTATTTATTGTTGAAGAACTAGATATTAGTGGTCGATTTCTTCCCCTTACATTCATTATCCAGATAACTCTTATCTCTGCACTTGTAACAAACTCTCATGCCCTTCAAGAAATTTCCAAGATGTTTCTTTCCATAGATTTCACATGATGGAAATTGATTCATTCTCTTCTTCTTCTTTGATGTGTTCCATTTTTCTTGTTACTTATCCAACCTCTTCTTCTCCTGATTTCCCTTAAAGATATAAGATCTGTAAAACTATTTCTCCATCTTAATGGAACTTCATAATATATAATCATATGGTGAGAATGTTTGAGAAACTAGTTCCTTTTGGAGACTCTTCTTAATCCCATCAAAGAAATGGTTAATCGTTATTTCTAGATTATGTATGTAGTTTGAATCATTCTTGGATAATATTATAAAGTTATCCTCATACTCTACCATAATTTCTTCTTCCTTATTCTTTAAAGCGAGGAGCTTCCTCTCTTTTTCAACACATTGTTATCAAGGGAATTATTTCTCAAATAAAATCACTTTAAAGGTTCTTCATTACATGATTTCTATTTATTCATCCTCTCTAGTGTTTTAGATCAATGACCACCATTTATTTGTATCTCCTTTCAAATAATACACTACCAGAATAATTTTTTCACTTTCATCACATCCCAAAGCATGGAATATCTTTCTGAGAGACTTAATCTATTTCTCATCTACCAATGGGTTAGTGATTCCACTAAAATATGGAGTCTTTTGTCACATGAAGGGATAAAAAAAGGTAGAATCATGTTGTGGCAGAATAGGTTGCTCTATCAAAGCAAGGTTATTCATCATAACCTGAGTATGCTACCCTATTATGTCCATGATATTCTTGGTTCCAATATCAATTTTACTATCTTACTTGGTAGTGAAATCTCTACATTGTATATGGGTACTGATTCTATTTATTTTGTTAGGTTCTATAACTAAATAATGGAACACACTAAGTTAGCTCATAATCATCATGAATATTGATCCATAAAATAAAAATCCTTCTAATGTTAAAAATTATCTAATTCTATAAGACATTATTATAGTTCTCGTGTAATCTATGTTTATTTAAAATCTAGTTCCCAAGGTTTCTACTAAACTTCCTCTAATACCAAATGTAACAACCCTAACTCTAGTATCCCAGAGATGGTGTCAAATTTATTAATTACAATAGATACAAGGGATCTCACCATATAAGATTTATAAGATTATTAGTCTTGGAAAACTAGATATATACATGATTCTCATATTAAATTGGAAATATAAAATACATATCATGAAAACATTCTTGCATCTTTGATATTATTTATAATATCCTTCTTCATATAATGGGGAAAAGAAAACAAATAAAGGGTGAGATCAAATGCTCATTAAGAGTTATGTATAGTAGAATCTATCATGAATCAATAGAAAATAATCTATATGGCAAGGTACATAACTAAAAAGACTCATCATTTAATCAATAACTTGAGTATGAAATAGATCCATGGATAATATCAATGTAGTAACCTCAGTGATAATAATAATTGAATTCTTAATTAAGGAAATGTTTAATATTGGACATCATGATTTCAGACATCATGATATTTATATCATCAAAGCCTTATACCAAGACAACATAATTGATGGGTGGGTATATATAAAAACTCATTTAATATCAGCTTACTGGTTTTTCTTATGAGACCTGTCGATGCATTAACGAGAAATCTATAATTAGGCCCCACTTTTTACTGCATGTCCAAATCATTTCTCATATATTGAATGATAATTTAAATTGATAAACAATATTCCTTATTAAAAAATATTTATATTGAGTAAAAAAATACGGATTTATCAAGGTTATTCCTAGTTAATTATATAGATTTCATAGTAAAACACCATATATAGAAATGGTATGCTATTTAAGTAATAATCATATCCATGATACAAATAATATGGATATATAAGGGAAATTTAATTTCCAATGATCATAAGATAGTGAATGTTTTAAGAGAAATTTAATATCCATGAGATTAATCAAGATATGATAGGTGGCCATAAAAAAGTATATTTTATAGTAAAATCGGTTCTTTTAAAGAATGGATGAAAATGGAAATAAAATAATTAAAATAAGTTTTTATTAAAGTTTTTTCTATTTAAAACCATTTAAAACTTATAAAATAATCTAAAGGGTGTGAAATAGTTCATGTGGAGGTAAAGTTTTTTAATTCCATATAATTTAAACGAAAACATTCCTTCTAACTTTTTATAAAGAAGGTTGAAAATGAAACTTTTAGGAAAAAAAATATAAAGATTCATTTCAAACTATGTAAAAATTCAAGGATACATTAAAATTTCCTCAATAAATCCATAATAAATCATTTTAGTGATAAAAATTACTTTTTTAAAATAATTCATAAAAATATGGACTTTGAAGAACAATATACCTGATCAAAAAGAGAAATAAGAACGAATTTTATTTTAAACATTCCTCTTGAAAGAGTAACTTGAATTAAATAATTAATTTTCATGAATAAATTTATATTTATTTTAAATACCTAAAGGGGTAGTATATACATCACATTAAACTAAGTAGGTGAATAATACCAAATAAGTCCCAATAGAGTGGAAATTCAGATGAAAATCCCTTACCTCAGGTCTCACTTGTCTTGTACATTATTTATCTTCCTAAATAATAAACTTATCTTAATTATTTAAATTCTTAAGAACCTTTATCAAGTTTATTATTACTTTTATTTTATTTATTACCATGTTACATTCAATTACTTACTCAATTTAGTTTACATCATCTGTTTTGATGATATTTGGGTTATATGTTCAAAATGACTTCGATAAGTTCACTATGGTAAAAGAGGTCATTATTTCATCATATCAAGAATAATAATAATTACATAATTATTATTTTTAAGCATAAATTATAAATTTAAAACCAAAAATTAAATATGATTATGAAAAATGAATTACATTACAATCATTGAGATAGTAGGTCATACGTACGCATGAGTAACATTTTCCATTTTTCAATGATCACAATATGAATAAGGTAGGTAATATTTTATCTTTATTTAATGATAATTAAATCATAAATACCATATTATTTCCTTAAATAAACTTATATATATCATTCATTTGATTTGGTGGTGAAAAATGAATCACATTTTTTCATGGAGGTGGAAGTCCACACGTACACATGAATGGCGTTATCATTTTTTCAGTGGATGGGAATGTAAGAAAATATATGATATATTAATTTTATAAAATAATAAATATGTCATGAATATCATATATATATATATATATATTAAATTCATCATTATAACCAATTGTGAGAGGTGATTATGGAAAACTAATTACACAAGTTCACGATGTGGTAGTCCGCCGCACACACGAATGATACTTTTGTTTCTCATTTGATGGAAATGGAGATGTATGTAGGTTATTCCATTAACATAATAACATCTCATTATATGGGAGATATTTATTTTATTCTATCGTCATGGTTGAATAATATTTGAAGGTGATATAAGAATAAATAAAACTAAAGGTCATATTTTTGAAGTTGCGATGATTATGTAAAAAATAGACTCATTCAATGATATTAAGGAATGTTTTGGGTTGATTTTTAATGTATTATTATTTTTAACCATAATTATCCAATTTACCCTAATCGTGGTCATAATTATTTACTATGGTTATTATTCATAATGACCAGGAATAAAAGGGACCTATTTACCAAATTTGGACCACTTTTTTTCAAATATAGAATCCATTTTTCAAGATTCAATTTCAATAATTAGCATAATTTAATTTATGATTAAAACAAAAAACGTAATGATAAATAGTTTTCAGAAAAATTTATTTTTAAGTATAAAAATGTTTCTATACTAAATTAAATCATAAAATTGATTAAAATGAACATAATTGGATTACTCATGATATCAAAGAACTTATTTTAATTTTAAATAAAACAAAATGGGGCTTTGTAAATTCATGAAATAATATATAGTTTTTAATAAAAAGATGTATTTTTTACTATTCACTAGAAAATGGATCCTTTCAGAAAAAACCCAAAAATTTAACCTAGCCTAATTTTGATATGATGATTTCAAAAATTAAATTCATTTTATCAAATACATTATAGGAAAAAAATAATTATATTATTTTCTCATAAAAAGTAATAAAAATCATTTTTGAAGAAAATGTATTTTTGAAGTATAAAATAACTTTACTATAAATGTATTGTTTATTTACTAAGAATTAACCAATAATTATTTTTTACTATGTCCTTTATATATATTTTATAATGTGATTATTATAATTTATACCCACTAATTCACTGGATAGGATGTAATAGTCATATTAAAATAATAATATTTTGTGATTTTCTTAAGTTTGGTGTTGCGTGTTGTATATGTTACCGAACATAGTTCTTTTTAAAGTCCTGGGATATTGAAATTTTGTAACAAAACAACATAATTTAACATGACATGTCACCCAATCTATCTTGTCATAGGGCTCTAAGTGCATTCCTAATCATGTGCTGGCGACAAGCACCTAGGTATCAAATATAAACCCATATGAACAATTTAAAACTAAAAGATAACACAACATGTCTAGTTTATAACAAGATAAAGGTAAAAAAAATAATACAATTCAGAATAAAAGTACACAACCATGAGACATACAAAATAAATCAAAAAGGCTAGTCCCATAAACATAATAAACCAAGACAAAAATCAAGTCTCTATGTGACTATCTGTCACCACCAACCCAATCCACTATGAAGACGACACCAATCCAAGAGAAGATGGCAAGCTACAAGATGCCATTCCATTTACGTGTATCCTATAAAACCATATCTGCATATTCCAAATAGAATATACAGGGTGTGAATAAAACATCCTATAATATACAACCATAAATCTACAAAATTTCTATCACAATGAAACCATTAGTTCTAGCTTTAAAACAAAACATGTTTTATCAATCTATTTCATTTGAAACATTTTACATAAAACATCCTTTGGTTTTCCTTTAAAAACATATCATATTCAATCTATAAAAATATGAACATAATCATAAGTTAAAACATTGAGGGAAGTGATCAAAACATCCACATCTCAAAATATAAACATGTGAGAAATCAAAATATGATACATAAATGAAATCAGTCATGAAACAAAAATGGGATCTAGACTATAGGAATGTGTAATTATAACATGAAAGGAACACTAATATAAAATAATGTGATTCCTATGATATAGAGTCCTTAAATAGTTTTTCGGTATCAGGTTATCCATTATCTACCACTATATAATGAGAACCTATCTATAATTCCTAGTGGCGCCACACTCACTAAGGTTTGGATATGTTTATAAACTAGTGCACCCAAGGTTCCCAATGTGTTATGTTATCTCAAAACATTCAAGTAAACAATGATAAAACTTTTAAAAAACATTTTTCACAAGTGAATCATCACTGCTCTCATTCTTGAAAATATATTTTATGGTGAAAACTATTTTATGGAATTTCATCGAACGCATAAAGTGTATAAAATTATTTTTAAAGAAAATCCCCTTTAAAACCCTTTTTCATGCCACTCAATGTGAAATTTAATAAAACCACCCTATTTGATGTCAAATAAATCAATTTCATAAACCAAACTAAATTAATTTACAAGAACATAAAGTAAATCATGAGATATAACCATTATATAGAGACACCTACCTCACCAATGAAGAAAACTTAGTCACCTTCAAAAACAGTGATTGGAAATGAAGAGATTCGGTCCTCCCAAGACAAGATACATAAGTAACATCATCAATTCACTCATAAAACCTTCTAGATATAGAAATCGTGACCCATTATCATCCCAATGAAATAATGGGAAGAGCGATTGAGGAGGGATCTATAAAGAGGATAAGAGGTCAGGTGGAAATCAGAACATACCTTAAAGAGATCCACCAAGAATGAAGAAGAGATGTCAAATAACCAAGGGAAGAACTCGTAGAGAATAAATGAGAGGTTGAGTCAAGATAATGATGGATTAATATGAGATTAGAGTTAAAAACAACCAAGGGTATCAGGGTAATTTTCTAATTTTAGGAATCTTGGATGTGTAACATGGTTAGGTCGTACAGTTAGACAAATTGTGTGTTAATCATGCGATGGTTATAGTCCCTTTAAAACCAAAGTGCATGGTTACCTAGGAATATCTGAATGATTATACAAATCATAATCAAGCCATGTGATATCCTATGGATCTAAACACTTTTATATGAATGGTTTTCCAATAGATTTTCATGGTTAGACAAACTGTTCTCAAACTATAAAAAAAGTTACTAGAGTTAACAAGGCCATACAGCACTGTTATTACATGGCTATTATTAACCCTGTATAGATTGTGCGCCTAGACTGTTCCTCCCAAAACTCCAAATTCTTGACCCCTAACTCCCAAAATCGTTTAGGACCTTAATAGAGATAAACTATAACCAAAATAAAACATACCTATGACCCTAAGGGTATCACATTATTCCTTGTGTTGCCTATGGAATTTTAATATATAATGGAATGCATTAGAATTTTATGTGATTGGTGGGGGGACCAGAATTATATAGCCCCTAAATGCACTGGCCATTAGACATCTAAGAGTGGGAAATGGGAGAATCCTTAAACTTTTTGTATGATGTCTTGGACTAAGGCCTTAACGATATGTTTATGATGTTCAGGATGATGCATTCCCATCATTTCTACCATTATGAGATCATTCAATTTTATCCATGTGATTATTTATTTATTTTATTATTCATGGATTATTTCATTCTTATGTCTTCATTGATATGTCA
The DNA here is from genome assembly GCA_963277665.1 of Viscum album. NCBI lineage: Eukaryota > Viridiplantae > Streptophyta > Magnoliopsida > Santalales > Viscaceae > Viscum > Viscum album. The sequence goes on along the minus strand of OY728145.1, from coordinate 1,440,230,368 downwards.
TCATTTGTTTATCTTTTACAAAAATGTTGTTCATGACATTATTATGCTATGTTTGCTTCCACTGTACTCTTTCCCTTATTGAGAATATGAGCTCACCCTTTATTTTTATTTCTCATTTCCCTAGGTAACAAGGTGGAATACTACACTACTACAACATGCACAATATAAAGCTCTAACCTTTATCAGTGCTAGAAAAAAGTGCTGATAAAGGTTGTCTTTATCAGTGCTAAAAAAACCACTGATAAAAGGTACCCTTTATCAACACTTTTTTTAGCACTGATAAAGGGTTACCTTTTTCAGCACTTTTTGAGCACTGATAAAGGGTACCCTTTATCAGATATTTTTTTATCACTGATAAAGGTCTCGATTGCACGACAAGTCCCACATCAAAACAGCACATGGGAGGCTACTTTATATATCATTCTATCGCATTCAATACTTAGAAATCTACTACAGGGATGAGCTCCTGCGTACACAGCACACGTATATATGGACCCTTCACGAGCCCATGCAGGTCTTTCCCAAACTTGTGCTTCACTCGGGCCTTAGCCCGCCTACATACACCCATTCGGGTCCTACATGACTCTACCCGGCCCAATCCATGCCCAATTTTTTTATACAAACCAATAAGAAAATATAAGTATTAAAAATAATAAATAATTAAAATAATTAAACAAATAAAAATTAGAAATAAATAAATTAAAAAATATATATTAAAAAATTAATTGAATAATTATTAATAAATTTAATATATATATATATATATATATTAATAAATAGTATATATTAAATATAGATATATAAAACAAAATAATTAAACAAATAAAAATAAAAAATAAGTAAATTAAAAAAAATATTAAAAAATTATTAATAAAATAATTATTAATAAAAATGAATAAATTTAATATACATATATATAAATTATAAATATTAATAAACAGTATATTGTAAATATAGATATATAAAATGAATAAACTGTAATAATTAAACAAAATCATTCAAAATGAATAAATTTTATTAAAAAAAATTAAAAATGAATAAATTAAAAAATTATTAAAAATATTATTAATTGAACAATTATTAATAAAAATGAATAAATTTAATATATATATATATATAAACACGCATTAATTATAAATATTAATAAATAATATATATTAAATATAAATATAGAAAATGGATAAAATGTAATAATTAAAAACATATTAATTTCTTATTTGTTTTTAATGGTTTTTATAAATAATTATTCATTAATACATTTGGTATAGAAATATAATCATATATATTTCTATATGTGTGTGTGTGTGTGTGTCAATATATATAATATTTCCTAAAATATGATTTATATAATATAAAATATTTATGCTTGCATTAAATAAGTCATATATTTAGTGAAAAATGGTTTATAATTAAAAATTAATAATAATTAAAAATATTGACTAATTGTATCGTGTAATGTACATTAATTGAATGTCATTTGATTTTTCAATTTAACATATATCAAATGTGTGTTACATTGATTTCACACATACATATATGTAATTAATTCATTTTTATATACAACGCATACACATAAATATTTATGTAATTAATGAAATCTTATATAGAAACACATACACCTAATATTTATCTATTTTATTCAAATTTTAATATTCATTTTAGAATTTCATTTAGTAACATGAGACATTTAATGTATTATATTTTTAATTGGTAAATTTTATTTATTTATTTTTAATATTATTACAGTTAGATATTATTATTCATTTTTAATATTTTCTATTTTTATTTTTTTGGAATTTAATCATTTTTATAATATTTTTTTATATTTTTTTATTTACTATGTTTTAATATTTTCAATATGTATTCATCTACATTTCAATATATATCCATATTTTTTCAATAATTTATATTTAATTAATAAAACTTATTTATTTTTTCAATATTTTTAAAGTGCACTCATTTTTAACATGCATGCATTTAGGATTATATATTCATTAATAATGTTAAAAATATATTTATGAACAAATATTTATAAATAAATATATTTATAGATGTATATTTATTATATTTATAAAATTATATATTTATAATTATAAATGAATAATAATATATTTAAATAATTATAAAATTATAAGAAATATATTTAAATAATTATTATATTTACTGTATTTATATTTATATTTGTATTTGTATTTATATTTTTATTTTTATTTATATTTTTATTTTTATTTTTATTTTTATTTTTATTTTTATTTTTATTTTTATTTATATTTATATTTATATTTATATTTATATTTATATTTATATTTATATTTATATTTATATTTATATTTATATTTATATTTATATTTATTATATATATATATATTTATATAAATATACTTTATTATATAAATATATAGATATTTTTTTAAATTGTTTATATAATTATAAATAAATAATTATATATTTAAATAATTTTAAATTTATAATAAATATATTTAAATAATGAATATATTTACTATATTCGAATTTATATTTATATATATATATTATATATATAATTATATAAATATATACAATGATATAAATATATTTATAATTATAAAATTATAATAAATATATTTAAATAATGAATATATTTATGATATTTATATTTATATTTATATTTATATTTATATTTATAAATTATATATATATAATTATATAAATATATATAATGATATAAATATATTTATAATTATAAATAACTAGTTATAAATATATTTACAAATATATTTATTTATAAATTTATATTTACTATATTTGTAAATTCATATATTTATAATTATAAATAAATAAATAAAATTTTAAAAAACTATTTATATAATTATAAATAAATAATTATATATTTAAATAATTATAAAATTATAATAAATATACTTAAATAAAGAATATATTTAAAATATTTATTAAATATATATAGAATTATATAAATATATATAATGATATAAATACATTTATAATCATATACAAATATTTAAAAATATATTTAAAAATATATTTATTTATAATTATAATTATAAATATTTTATCAGTGTTAATGTCTTAGTGCTGATAAATATACCTTTTATCCATACTTCTTTAGTGATGATAAAAGGTATATTTACCAGCATTAAAACTTAAGCGCTGATAAAAATGGATTTTATCAGTGTTTATTATTTCGGCATCGATAAAACTCTCCTCAATTTATTTAAAAGAACCCTAACAAAACCGATTTTAGTCGCACCTCTCAAGCTCTCGTGAAATTCCACTGCTGTCATCGCTTCCCCTTGACTTTATCTCAAACAAATCAACCTTTGAATCTAAGGTGTGTTATTTCTTTCTTCTCCTCTCGCATTGCTTTCTTGTTTGGGTTCCGTGGTGTAACATCCCAACCAGGGTGCCACACACCGGTACCCCGAGCCGGTTGGTCACATGACCTCAAATGTGCCTCCCCATATGCCAGAGCCTGCTGACTAACAGCGAGGGTATAATATTGATCATGGTGAGATTATACCCTCTTTGTCAAGTAGCACAACGTCATAAATAAATAGGAATAACAAAATGATATAATCATAACTAGAATAATACTAGTATCACAGAATAACCAAAATAGGAAATAAAACATCCAAAAGTAATCAGTAGATATGTCATGCCAAGTACATGTCAAGTGTCAATATGAAAAACCCAATATAAATAAAGACACTGACAACTCTCATGCGGGTCCCGACACCAAGTTTAGTTCCATCATCCATGCTCCATCCCGACCTAGTCATATAACATGGAGCCTTTTCCCTTAACCTATCCTACAACCCTGAAATCTATTCAGGTTCTGGCAGCCCGAGTAGGGTGTGAGTACAACTCAATAAGCTGCAACCAACAACATCTAAAACAATATCCAATCAATTACAATATATGTAGATGTATAAAGAATAAAATACAAGCAATAAAGTAAACAGATTACATTTATTCAATTACTCTTTATTTAACCACATAGACCATTGGGTTCCCTAGGGCACCAGAACTCTCAATAGCTGCTTTGGCCCATGCTGGAGTCTGAACTATCCCCAAGGGATATCATATATTATAATTCCATTGTTACCATTCATCATCTCAAATCATACCATATCCAATTAGAAACATAGTCCAATGCCAACTCATGGGTGTAGAACGTCGTGTCTAACACCCCGTGGGTATTTAGAGTCCTAGCCCCTATCTCACACCTCAATGTCACATGGGTATTTGGAGCATCAATCCCTGTCCCATACTCAAATTTCATATGGGTATTTGGAGCATCATCCCATATCCCACACTTCATTTATCACTATGGGATTTTGATATAGCAGACCATGTCCCACACATGTTTATCAATAAATTCATCATTATGAGCTTTTGATATAGCAGACCATGTCCCGCACATGTATATCAATAAATTCATCACTATGGGTTTTTTATACAATAGACCATGTCCCACACACATATTTCATTCAATTCATCACTATGGGCTTTTGATACGGTAGACCATGTCCCACACACGTATATCAATCAATCATCACTATGGGATTTTGATGCAATAGACCATATACCACTCATATATATCACATATATCATAATATCACATATATCACATCAATTAAATATTACATATATCACATCAATCAAGTTTAATCAACATTAATCCTCTTATCACATTTCACAATCACAATATTCCATTAATTAATTCACCAATTAATTAATCCAGTTTAACCAATTGAATAATCACAACAATCTATTAATCAATTCATCAATTAATTAATTCAATTAAACAATTACATAATATCAACAATTCCATTAATTAATTAAATAGTTAATTAATAAAATTCAACAATTCCATAATCACAATAATTTATTAATTAATTTAACAATTAATTAATCACATCAATTCCATTAATTAATTCAGAAATTAATTAATCACATCAATTCCATTAATTAATTAAAAAATTAATTAATCAAATCAGCCCCATTAATTAATCCAACAATTAATTAATCGAATTCAACAATCCCAACATCCCTATAATTAATTCAACAATTAATTATTCCAAATTAGTCAATCTTCAAATCCCCAATTTCACAATCCCTTAATTAATTAATTTACCAAATTAATTAATTCAATTTTAGAAACTCAATTTCTATTCATCCTATAGAAATTTTACAATTACATACACATAATTTAAATTAAGATTTTGAGATTTGAATAATAAACCACCTACCTCAAGATTGATGATGAACGCTCGCCAACAGAAATCTCTAATTAATGCGGAACAACGATGAAGAACAACATCTTGATCGGGAACCTAAATCCAATATCAAATGAATCAATATCAAACAACCTAGATCTATATCCATTAAAACAAAGGAAAACATCCCTCCAAAGGATGAGAGATACACAAGATAGAGGGAGGAAACCACATGAGTTTAGGATCTCTTACCGGAAGGGATTCATATCTTCAATTCGGGATTCGAATCGTCAAGAATGGAGGTTGAGACCCTTGGGAATTCATTTGGGAGCCTCCAAAAATGATAGTAAAAATTTAGGTCTGAGTTGGGTCGAATTGGGGTGAAGCTCAATGGGTTTGGGATTTTAAAATCTAATTTTATGGTTAATTAAAAACCCGTGCATGGTTTCCTGGGTAGGGGTGCACTTTTTGTCAAACTATGAACATTAACCTTTTTCCTCTTCTAGGGGGTGCACGGTTTGAAAAAATGTGTTCCAGCCATGTGAATCCCCTTTGTTTGGGTTTTCACGGTTTGCTGGGCTGGGATGCACGGTTTGGGAAAACTGTTCACCAATCATGCATTGCCTCTCCTCCTTCCAAATTTCTCAAGTTTCAACCAAAAGCTCCCCAAGAAATAACCGAAACAAAAAGAACTAAAAATATGGAAAAATTGTACCTGTAAATGATCTTGAGACATCTTTATAAAAGGTTGGGATCTTACAACCTCCTCACATTATAACATCTCATCCTTGAGTTGTGCTCTCAAGCATCTCTAAGATTCTGAGGTAAAAAGATTGGGCCACTACACCCTCATATCTACATCTCTTTTCCATGTTTCCTCTTGAACCTATCCATGCTTCCATAATACATGAACTATTAGCACACTCTTTCTCTGAAATACTTTCTCACTGAGATCCAATACATGTATCAGATTCTTCTTAAAGGATACATCTATATCTAGCTCAACATCATCCACATCGCTCACATGAGAAGTGTCAGGATGATACTGCCAAAGTTGTGACACATGGAAAACATCATGCATAGAATTGTATCTCTATAGAAGAGACAATCAGTATGCCATTGGACCGATTCTATCCACAACCACAAACAGTCCAAGAAACCTAGGCACTAACTTGCCCTGTCTTTGTATCCAGTGGTGACCCAATCTAGGTGATACTCAAAGGAATACATGATCATCCATTGAAAACTCTTGGGTTCATTGGTGTTAATTATCATGTGACTTATGCCTTCTCTAAGTCGTAGTCATACACTTCCAAATAAGCTGAACTTTCTCTGACTATTGTTGGGCGGAGAGTGATGGCAAGAGGGGGGGTGAATTGCCTTTTAAAAAATAATTAACAATTTAAAATCAAAGTTAAAAGTGCAGTGGAAATAAAATAGGCAAGACACACAACTTGATAACGGAGTTCGGCTTAAACCAAAGCCTACGTCTCCGCTCCCAACTCAACCGTTGAGAGATTTACTACCGCTTGCTTTTTAATGGTTTTAGCAAGAAACCCACTAGACTTTAAGGTAGTCTAGAACCTATTACATCTTGATTTTAATGGTTGAGCAAGAACCCACTTGCTTTTAATGGTTGAGCAAGAACCCACTAGCCTTCTTACAGGTGAAGGCTAGCTCACCTATGACTCAAGCCTTTTAAAGGGAAGGCTTGACTAACCTCTTCACACCTTGAAGGTGGTATGAAACCCCAAAAGAGAGGATGAGAGAAAGAGATGGGGGTTTGTAGGTACAAAACCAAATTGATGCTCAAATTGATAAAGAATGAAAAACCGTAAGAGGAGAAGTCTTGGGCGCCGAAGGATTGATTGGAGTTGATGAAGAGCGCTCCCAAGCTTCTTTGATGGTGCTCCTTGGATGTGGAAATGAGTTGGAGCAAGTGGGGGTTCCTTGGAGGAATGCGCCGGAGGTTCGCCAAATGATCAAAAATGTTCCCGCGGGCTTCCTTGCGTTTCCAGGGCTTCCTAGTCCTTTATTTATAGAGGGGGAACCCTCAAATGGCCTTTGTGGGTCTTTGGAGCCGTTGGAGAGGCCTTCGGAGCCGTTGGGAGGAAAGTGGACAAGTCTGGTCAAAGCCCAACGGCTAGTTTGACTGGCTCCACCGGCTGACCGGTGCTTGGCCACCGGTTGGCCGGTGCTTTGAAAAAGGAGAGGGCTCGGGCTCAGGCACCACCGGCTGGCCGGTGAGGAGGCCACCGGTTGGCCGGTGCTGAGGCAGTAGGTGTCACTATTCTGTCTGGGTGCCACCGGCTGGCCGGTGGTCTGGACAGAGGGATGCCTTCTGTCCAGGCTTCATCGGCTGGCCGGTGAGGAGGCCACCGGTTGGCCGGTGGACTGAAAATCAGTCCACTTTTTCCTTCTTTCTTTCTTGGCCCAATTCCTTGGCAACCTGAAATCATGCCTATCATCCAAAAACACTTAAAACAAGATTAGATAAATAAGAGAGTGATTGTGATCATGAAAATTAAACCACGAGGGGTACGAGAGGTACAACAATCTCCCCCTATTTTGATGATCACAATCACCAAAACAAGCAATGAAAAAGATTGAAATGAGAGGCATTCTTTAAAAGATAAATTGAAAAGAAAAGCAAAGCATGACAGAAATAGATTTCTCCCCCAATCAACCAAGAATTTCTCCCCCTTTGTGATTATCAAAATAGCACGGGGCATAAAACTTGATTGAGGGAAAGGTTGAAAAAAAAACAAGATAGAAATTTTAAACCAATTGAAATTTTTGAAATTTGAATTGAAAGTTTTGAATTGAAAGTTTTGAAATTGAAAGTTTTGAAATAAAAACGCAAAAAGGCTTAAACGATCCTAACTCCCCCTAAATAAAAACAACAAATCACCGGGGAGAGGTTTTTGAAACCGAGACAAATTTTGGTCCGGTGAGACTCGCTAAAAGGGATTTTTCAATACACACTTGTCTAGTGGCGGGTCTTCTCTTATGAAATTCATCATTAAAGAAAATAGTTTTGGGCCTTCCATACCAGGCATTTTTTCAATTGCACTCATAAATTAAGTGCCCGGGTTTTTTACAATAGTTGCAAAATTTATATTGGGAGCTCCCCCTTACAAAAATAGTTGGAGCATGGGAAGAGGAAGCTTTCTTGGAATAGACAAGCCCTTGGGTGGTTCTAGAAATGCATTGGGAACCTAGTAATTTGGTCAGATTTTGTTCACCTTGGGTGAACTTGGCAAGATATTCCCTTAAATATTTGATTGTTGATTCCATAGACTCAACATCGGGAAGGTTTTGAATCTTGAGGGACAACTCCTCCTTTTCTTTGAGAAGTTGTTCCTTTTCGGAAGAAAGTTTTTTGAAATTCTTTTTTAAAGCAACAAATTTGAAAGAAAGTTCGTGAAAACCTTCCTCCAATTGATCTCTAGCATGTTGGAGATCCTCATAAGATAAATGATTAAAAGAATTTGAAGAACTAGAGGATGAGGAGTCGGAAGAGGATACCTCATGAAATGCCATTAGGCATTTTTTACCGTTGTCATTTGAGGAGGAGGAGGAGGATGATGTGGAGTTATCACTCCATGTGGCCTTGAATGCCTTCTTCTTTTCCTTTTGCTTGGTCCCTTCATGGGTAACCTCCAAAAGCTTCCAAATTTCATGAGAAGTGGTGCAAGAAGAAATACAATTAAATTCATTACGGTCTAACCCACAATGAAGAGCATTCATGGCTTTGGCATCAAGCTCAAAATAAGCAATGTCTTCGGGGGTCCATTTAGATTCATCGGGAGAAGAAAGAGAATAACCATGCATGACAATTTTATAAATAGGATAACCTATACTTCTAAGAAAAGTGGTCATGCGGGTTTTCCAATAAGTATAGTCGGTTCCATCAAAGAATGGAGCACGACCCAAAGAATAGCCTTCGGGGGCGAAAGAGGTTGATGCCATCACAATGGATCTTGAATTTGAAACCGGTGAAGGTATTACTCAAATTTTCCTTTGATACCAATTGTTGGGCGGAGAGTGATGGAAAGAGGGGGGGTGAATTGCCTTTTAAAAAATAATTAACAATTTAAAATCAAAGTTAAAAGTGCAGCGGAAATAAAAGAGGCAAGACACACAACTTGATAACAGAGTTCGGCTTAAACCAAAGCCTACGTCTCCGCTCCCAACTCAACCGTTGAGAGATTTACTACCGCTTTATTTTTAATGGTTTTAGCAAGAAACCCACTAGACTTTAAGGTAGTCTAGAACCTATTACAGCTTTCTTTTAATGGTTGAGCAAGAACCCACTTGCTTTTAATGGTTGAGCAAGAACCCACTAGCCTTCTTACAGGTGAAGGCTAGCTCACCTATGACTCAAGCCTTTTAAAGGGAAGGCTTGACTAACATCTTCACACCTTGAAGGTGGTGTGAAAACCCAAAAGAGAGGATGAGAGAAAGAGATGGGGGTTTGTAGGTACAAACCCAAATTGATGCTCAAAATGATAAAGAATGAAAAACCGTAAGAGGAGAAGTCTTGGGCGCCGAAGGATTGATTGGAGTTGATGAAGAGCGCTCCCAAGCTTCTTTGATGGTGCTCCTTGGATGTGGAAATGAGTTGGAGCAAGTGGGGGTTCCTTGGAGGAATGCGCCGGAGGTTCGCCAAATGATCAAAAATGTTCTCGTGGGCTTCCTTGCCTTTCCGGGGCTTCCTAGTCCTTTATTTATAGAGGGGGAACCCTCAAATGGCCTTTGGGGGTCTTTGGAGCCGTTGGAGAGGCATTCGGAGCCGTTGGGAGGCAAGTGGACAAGTCTGGTCAAAGCCCAACGGCTAGTTTGACTGGCTCCACCGGCTGACCGGTGCTTGGCCACCGGTTGGCTGGTGCTTTGAAAAAGGAGAGGGCTCGGGATCAGGCACCACCGGCTGGCCGGTGAGGAGGCCACCGGTTGGCCGGTGCTTAGGCAGTAGGTGTCACTATTCTGTCTGGGTGCCACCGGCTGGCCGGTGGTGGGACACCAGTTGGCCGGTGGTCTGGACAGAGGGATGCCTTCTGTCCAGGCTCCATCGGCTGGCCGGTGAGGAGGCCACCGGTTGGCCGGTGGACTGAAAATCAGTCCACTTTTTCCTTCTTTCTTTCTTGGCCCAATTCCTTGGCAACCTGAAATCATGCCTATCATCCAAAAACACTTAAAACAAGATTAGATAAATAAGAGAGTGATTGTGATCATGAAAATTAAACCACGAGGAGTACGATAGGTACAACAACTATCACACCCCGACCTTGTTTATTAATTATTTTAATTACTTTAATTATTATTTTGAGTTTCAGTAGTAGGCGGGTCGAGTTTTAAAATTTCAGAATCTTTTTTACTGTTGTGCGATCAACCTGCACAGTTAGGAGTAATTGTGCATTGCCCATACAGATGCCCAAGTGGTTCTGAGTTATGGCGCATGACTTATGCACGGTTTATAAAACTATGTGACAAGCACGCATCTTGACCCTGTAAGTGGGCAGTGCCGGGTGGCCTGATCCGAGCATAGTTTGCTCAACCACGTGTCTAGCTTCAAGCGAACCGTGCGGTTGCGTGGTATTCAGAATAAATAAAGAAATTAATTGAATGTTAAATAAAATAAAACAAAGGAAGATAAATTAAATAAAAAAAATTAGAGAATAATTAATAATAATAATAATATGGTTTTTAATATTATTATTATTATTGTAATTAAGAATTTTATTATTACTATTATTATTGAGTTTATCTTTATTATTATTATTAAAATTTCTAATAATATTATTATTAATTTTTATTTTTTTAATCTAATTTATTTATTTATATATTTATTTATTGGGGGAGAATCCCTAGAGGGTGTCCCTCCTCCTCCTTCCCCTCTCCCCTTCCACAACGCACCCCCCCCCCCTCATTCCCTTGACCAGCACGCCCCCCCTGCAGTGCTCCCTCTCGCTAGTTCCACCCTCCTCTGGCCAGTAGTGCCTTCCCGGTGCATCCCCTACCTCTGCCGCATGGCCTTCTCTGGCCGGATCTCCCTTCCTAGCAGGAGCCATCCCAGTGTGTGCGCCCCTGTCCGGCCAAGCTACTCTGGCATGATCTCCTCTATCTGGTTGACCTGCTCCAGTGCGCTCCCCCTACTCCGACGTGTAGCTCCAGCACGAGCCCCCTGTCTAGTGAGAGCTACTCCAGTGTGAACCCCTCCCTCGTCGGTGTCATCTCCGACCGTGCCCCTCCCTCACCGGCAGCACCCTCCCCGGTCGCGAACCCCCTCACCGGTGCGTTTTTCTATCAATTTTTAGGGGTTTTCTCCCATAACTAAACCCTAACACCTAGGTTTGTTTTTTGTGTGTTTTCTTGGTTTATTAGGGGGTTCAAATTATCTTGTGAGATGTATTATTCCTTCCTTTGAAGTTATATCATGTTCACACGTGTTGAGGTAGGCGAATCCATGTTTTTCTCCTTTCCAAAATAATATTTAATGATTGTATAGTTTCAATTAATTTTTTCACATGTTTTTCACATCCATAATACCCTTGGTCATCTTATGTTAGTGTTTTTGAAATATTATAATTTTATAAAATTAGATTTTGAAGTATTTTCTTGCTTATGACCATGTGTTACATGCTTAATATGTTTGATTGGGTTCCAAAACTTGTTTTGATAAATTTTAAAATATGATTCGCACCTCCTTAAAGTATGGAGTTAGTTTAATATGGTTTTTTAAAATTAGTAGAATTTGTTAAGAGTATGTTTTGAAGTGACTTCCTTCTTAAATATTTTTTTATGAAAATATTATACTTGTTTGTTAATTTTTTCATGTCTTATGAATTAAGTGTGTTGTGCGAAAGTGGTTTTTAAATAGATTGGAAAATAATTTGACACAAAATTGGTTTGTTTATCATGAGATCAAGTGTATCCCTCATGTAAATCTTTGTCATTCGTTTTGAAAATTTATTTATACATTGTCTAATTGGTTTATTAAATTATTTGGGTGGTGAAAAAGTAGATTTTGAAAGGGTTTTCATGAATTTGGTTTTAAGATGGAATTTTCATGAAACATTGGGTGTGATTTATTTTAAAACCATGGTTAATTCATTTAATAGTATTTTATAAAATTGTTCAAGAGGTTTATTAAAATGGATGTGAGATGTGAGACATATTTTTGATGGGTTTTGGTGTGCATTTTATTTTTCAAGAGAGTTTTGGGTGTTCTTAGAAGTTTACAAAGTGTCATTAGATGTAGGCACATCAAAGGGTACACTAAGTGCACACATGGATGTGCCCTCAAATGAAAATGGAACTTTAAAATGGTGTTTTCCTAAAAATTTGGTTTCTTGAATGGTTCTTTGGTTTTTAAAGGAGGTGGGTTCTCTTGGGAAATTTTTAAAAGAATTATTTAAAAATGAAACCTCAAAGGGTATTCCCTTTTGGAACTTGGTGTGTGTTTAGGTGGATGCCCATATTAAAGGTCCATTTGATTGTTTTATAAGTTTGATTTTTTTCAAAGTTTGAAAGGTTTTTCTGAAATGCATTGGAGACTTGCGACTTAGGGGACTGTTTGGAACTCAAAATCAAAAGCGATGTTTGTGTTAATTTTTTTTAGAAAAGTAATGTGGTTTGGAAAATATGTGTGCTCGATTAGAAACTTAAATTATTTTATGAAATGATTTAAATTTTTATGTGAAATGACATCCCAGTTTGAAACTTGCATGTTTTTAAAGAAATTATTGAATTCTTAGGTGGTGTAATAGCCTAATTGGAACCTTCAACTATGTAAAATATGTATATGTATATAGTGGGCACTTCTATCTTGGATTTATCTTTATGGGTTATCATATAAGGGATGTTCATGTTTGGGGTAGGCAAGTACGGTGATGGAAGGTAAGGTGAGTCATGCGTACATGGACCTCATACTTACACAGTTATACTACCACCATGGGTTCCTGGGAATCTCTTAGATAATCAAGTGACAATTTCTTACAAGCCCTGATTAGATGGGTTGGTACCCTATTGGAGTTGTTGATAGGCCAGGAGGGTTGTGCCACTAGTGATTCTAGGTTAGGGCAGCCAGTTTATTATTGACTTAGGGGATTCACCATACACCGACAGGTGGTTCTGAACTGAGTACATCTAGGGGTTGTCTAGGGATGTTTAGGATTACTCATGATTACTTTACATATATCTTCTTGTTTACTTTACGTAGTTTTTAGTTTTCAGTTTTCACTATTTATTCATTTATTCATATATTCATTTATTCATTTATTCATTTATTCATTTATTCATTTATTCATTTATTCATTTATTCATTTATTCATTTATTCATTTATTCATTTATTCATTTATTCATTTATTCATTTATTCATTTATTCATTTATTCATTTATTCATTTATTCATTTATTCATTTATTCATTTATTCATTTATTCATTTATTCATTTATTCATTTATTCATTTATTCATTTTCATTTATTTATTTATTCATTTATTCATTTATTCATTTATTCATTTATTCATTTATTCATTTATTCATTTATTCATTTATTCATTTATTCATTTATTCATTTATTCATTTATTCATTTATTCATTTATTCATTTATTCATTTATTCATTTATTCATTTATTCATTTATTCATTTATTCATTTATTCATTTATTCATTTATTCATTTATTCATTTATTCATTTATTCATTTATTCATTTATTCATTTATTCATTTATTAATTTATTCATTTATTCATTTATTCATTTATTAATTTATTCATTTATTCATTTATTCATTTATTCATTTATTTGTTTATTTGTTTATTCATTTATTCATTTATTCATTCATTTATTTATTTATTTATTTATTTATTTATTTATTTATTTATTTTTAGTATAGCCCTACATCATTCTAATTAGGTATTTAGTCTAGTTTTTGGTATCAAAAGGATAATCTGATTTGAAAATAAAATGAGGTGTGTGTTGGTTTTAAAATGGGGAAAAACTATGTTTGCTAAGTAAAAAGTGAAAACCCTATTTTCATATCTGTGTTTTCAAACTAGTGTTAATGGATTGTTTTGGGAAAAGAGACGCATGGATTCTGTGGTGATTTCCTACTGAGAATTTCGTTGTTCACCCCTACTTTACCTCTCCATTTACAGGTTCCATTTTTTATAGGTTCTTCTGATTTAGTTTCTCATTGTTAGAGCAGAGTTGGTTATGTGGTCGGAGGTGACCAATTGTTCACATGGATATTGTGGTATCATGGTCCAGTTCTAGTTTTTTTTCTCAGTCTTCTCTTTAGTTTCAGTTTTCTTGGTTATATTTTGTAATTTAATTGTTTTATTTATTTATTTTAGATTTAGTTACGGGTTATATCTGTTTGTCCAGTTTTCATTTTGTTGATCTTGGTTATTTATTTTGGGCTTAAATCATTCACACTTGTATCTTTTGATGCCCAGCACTAGTTTCCATCCTGTAGGGATCGAGAACTCCCTTTGGACCATGTCATGGGCCGACTTGGGTAACTGGTTTAGGGTTGACCCTGGTTGGTTCATGACAAAATGGTATCAGAGGAAGTCCCTTATTATTTGGGGTGTTTGGTAGATGGATATTAGGACTGTCAGGACTCTAGAGGTAGGTAAGGTAATGGCGTCATAAACCCTTGCTCATTCTAAACCTCGATTTTCCAGGGGTAGTTAGGGATTTGAGTATTTTGTCCTTGTTTTGGGTTAAGGGATGACAACGCAGTTGAGCCGATGTCACATTGTGATCTCACATGGATTAGTGACCCATGTGGATTCCAAGTGAATAGTTCAAGTCCCTCTTAGCGTTATGACCTACTTGGGGCACAGCCCACTACCATGTCGTTGTGTTAGGTATAGATGCTAGTCTCTCTTTCTAATAGTTTGGTGTAAGTTATGCTTTGTCTTGGTTTTGGTTGGTGTGAGTATATTCTGAAAATAAAAATGGTTTTGAAATGAAAATGTTTTCTTTTAAATTTATTTAAATTGGTAAAGTGGGTTTTGAAATTGAAAGCGTTTTGGGTAGAAAGATTGGTGGTTGTTTGTACTTTCTAAGAGGATGCCTTGGGTGATCCTTTTGAGAATTTTCATGTGTGTGGGTATGTGTGCGAACTGTTTGTTGGTACGTATGGATGGAAATTTAGGGACACACATGTGATGATTCATGGGATTCCATGAGTGTTTATTTAAAACCAAAGGATTGGACTTTTTTCTCTAAAGGTGATTTTGAAAGTGGAAATGATTTTCAAAATTGAATTTGGTGTAAAAATTGGGGTTTTTTATTTGAAAAGTGGCCTTAAAAGAAGGCAATTTTGGAATTTAAATGAAAATGGGGTCTTTTGAAATAATTTTTTTTGGTTGTGTTTTCATTTGTTTTGTTTTTTAGCCGGTCGTTTTTGGATCAGGATGTTACTTTTGATTGTAATTCAATTTTATATCAGTTTTGGTTTGTGTTTTTTATGATTTTCAGAAAATGATACCTAGAAAGGTCCCCAAATTTTTTAATAAATAATGCCTTGTTTTTTGTCCTTCTCAAACATTGCATGTCCTTCACGGTGATCGAGGTCTGTTAGAGGCAGTTATGTGGATTGAATATATAGATCACGTCTTCATGATGTTGGGAACTCATGAGGCTGTTAGGGTTTGAGTTGAACTGGGGTTGTTAGAAGGTCCATCTTTTGGTGAATGAGTGTTTTTTGCCCCGCCATCATTGCGAGTTAAGATGACGTGGGGTGTGTTTAAGTCTATATTCATCTGATGGTTTATACCTAAAGAAGTTCAAGCTGAAGGAACCTGTCCCTAAGGAGTCTTCTTTTTTGGTTTTAGAATCTAGTTCATTAGAACGCTTCCCATTATGCCACCAGTGTTCTATGTTTAAGAATTCGAAGTCGTCTTATTGCATACCTATGAAGTTGTTCTCTCATTGTGGTCATTCGCGTCTCCAAGAGAAGTCCTATAGGAAGCATTTCTTTAAGAAGGAGTCGTAATTGGGGGATGCTCATGCCTGACTATGAGGCAAGAGATGCTTCATCCATCAGAGCCTCAGCCATAGGTCTCAAGGTGAAGCTCACGCACTGTTAGGAGTTAACAAGAGTGTGTGAATCCTTGACTCAGTTTTTGTTTTATGGGTTGGGATGGAAATGTTTAAAGTTTTCTTGTTCTTATTTTTCTACTATTGTAAATTCATCATTCATTTTAAAAATGTAATGGACTTGTTCCATTGTAATCCAACTAGTTGTACCTATTTAAAATTGGAACTTTTTAATTGTTCGTTTTCCTTGAGTGTTTAAGTTGTGATCGTTTGAAGATATTTAAGTTTTGTGGAATTTATGGCTAATGTTTTCGGTTATTAGTTTGGTTTGAGTTTCTTTTTATGAGTTTTCCCTGGTGTTGGGGGTTTTGTGAAGGTGTTTTTTGGATAGTGTTTAGAGGATGAGTTAGTTCCTAAGGTCCCTATTTGTTGGGTTTATCTCGTAATGGGTTTCTTATTTAGGTCTTGGTGGTGTTGTTTAGGTTTTAAATTTCTTGAGCTAGTTGAGTTCTTATAGTGGGGAGATCCCCCCCATTTTCTCCACTTAATCTTGGTCTTTAGTTTCCTCTTGAACCATTAGATTGTGGCCTATGGAGTGAAAGGTCACCCCGAGGTTCTTAGCCTCTCTCAGTTTTGATCGGGTATAGACTCGACTTTTGGTTATCCTTTGGCTAAGTGAATTTATAGGGGAATAAAGTGACTTTGGTGGGGAGAATTGTCACACCCCAACCTTGTTGATTAATTACTTTAATTATTATTTGAGTTTCGGTAGTAGGTGGGTCATTTTTTAAAATTTCAAAAGATTTTTAACTATTGTGCGGTCAGCCCGCATGGTTAGGATTAACCATGAGGTGTCCGCGCAAATTCCTAAGTGGGTCTGAGTTATGGTGCATGACTTGTGCATAGTTTATAAAACCGTATGACAAGCACACAACATGACCCTGTAAGTGGGCAGTGTCGGGTGGCACGGTTCAAGCGCAGTTTTCTCTACCACGTATCTGGCTACAGGCGAACCGTGTGGCTTCCTAGTATTTGGAATAAATAAAAAATTAATTGAATGATAAATAAAATAAAGTAAGATAAATAAAATAAAATAAAATTTTAGAAAATATTTAATAATATTATTATTAATATTATTATTTTTAATATTATTATTATTGTTGTTGTAATTAAGAATATTGTTATTACTATTATTATTGAGTTTTTTATTATTATTATTATTATTATTATTATTATTATTAAAATTTCTAATCATATTATTATTAATTTTTCTTGTTTTTAATCTAATTTATTTGTTTATTTATTTATTTGGGGAGAAGCCCTATAGGGAGAGATCCCCCTCCTCCTTCCCCTCTCCCCTTCCATGGTGCATAGCCCCCCCCCTCCTTCCCTTGAACAGCATACACCCCCCTATAGTGCTCCCTCTCGATGGCAACACCCTCCTCTGGCTAGCAGTTCCTTCCTGACACATCCCATACCTCCGGTGCATAGCCTTCTCTGGTCGGATCTCCCTTCCCGGCGTGCGACCCCCTATCCAGTCGACCTACTCCGGCATGCTCTCCTCTTTCTAGTTGGCCTACTCTGGTGCGCTCCCCCTACTTTATCATGTTCTGGTACACGCCCCCTGCTTCGGCCTACTCTGACTCGCAGCTCTAGTGCGAGCTACTTTGACGTGAACCCTTACCTTGTCAGCGCCATCTCTGTTCGTGCCCCTCCCTCACCGGCAGTGCCCTCCTCAGCCATGAACCCCCACACCAGTGCATTTTTCTATCAATTTTTAGGGGTTTTCTCCCATAGTGTATCCCTAACACCTAGGTTTTTGTTTAGTGCATTTTCTTGGTTGATTATGGGGTGTGGATTATCCCTCAGGGTGTATTCTTCCTTCCATTGAATTTCTGTCTCATTCGCACGTATTGAGGTAGGTGAATCTGTATTTTTTTCTCCTTTCTGAAGCAATATTTAATGCTTGTATAGTTTCAATTATTTTTTTCACATGTTTTGCACACCCATAATACCATTGTTCAGATTATGTTGGTGTTTTTGTGATAGTATAATTTTCTAAAAATAGCTTTTGAAGAATTTTCTTTTTTATATCCATGTGTTACATGCTTAATGTGTTTGATTAGGTGCCAAAACTTGTTTTGATAAATTTTAAAATATTATTTGAACCTTCTTAAAGTAAGAGTTAGTTTAATATGGTGTTTTCAAATTATTATAATTTTTTAAGAGTATGTTTTGAAGTGACTTCCTGCTTAAATATTGTTTGATGAAAATATTATGCTTGTTTGTGCATTTTGGCATGTCTTATAAATTAATTGTGTGGTGTGAAAGTGGTTTTTTAATAGATTGGAAAATATTTTGACTAAAAATTGTTTTTTTTTGTCATGAGATCAGGTGTATCCCTTTTGTAAAGCTTTTTCATGCTCTTTGAAAAAAAAATTATACATTATCTAATTGGTTTATTAAATTATCTGGGTGGTGCGAGAGTAGATTTTGAAAGGGTTGTCAGGAATTTGGTTTTAAAATGGATTTTTCATGAAACATTGGGTGTGATTTATGTACAAACCCCATTTAAGTCATTTAATAGTATTTCATAAAATTTTGCAAGAGGTTTATTAAATTGGGTGTGAGATTAGAGACATGTTTTGGAAGGTTTTTGGTGTGTGTTTTATTTTTTAAGAGAGTTTTGGGTGTTCTTGGAAGCTTATAATGTGTCATTAGATACAGGAACATCCAAGGGTGAATGAAGTGCACACATGGATGTTCCCTAAAATGAAAATGGCACTTTAAAATGGTATTTTACTAAAACCTTGGTTTATTGAATGGTTCTTTAGTTTTTAAAGGAGATGTGTTCTCTTGTGAAAATTTCAAAATAATGATTTAAAAATGAAACCTCAAAGGGTATGTCCATTTGGCCCTTGGTGTGTGTTTTGATGTATGTTCATCTTAAAGAGTCATTTGGTTGTTTCATAAGTTTGTGTGTTTTTCCAAAGTTTTAAAGGTTTTTCTAAAATTCATTGGAGACTTAAGACTTAAGGGCCTGTTTGGAAATCAAACTCAAAAGTGATGTTTGTGTTAATTTTTTTTTAGAAAAGGAATTTAGTTTGGAAAATGTGTGTTCCAAATTGGAAACTTAAATTATTTTATGAAATGATTTAAATTTTTATGTGAAATGATGGCCCGGTTGGAAACTTGCATGTTTTTAAAGAAATTGATTAATACTTAGGTGATGTAATAGCCCGATTGGCACCTTCAACTATATGAAATATGTATGTGTATATAGTGGTCATCCCTATATAGGATTTATCTTTATAGGTTATCGTATATGAGATGTATGTTCTTGGGATAGGCAAGTACAGTGATAGTAGGAAAGGTGAGTCACGCGTGTGTGATCCTCCTACTTACACAGTTATACTACCACTATGGGTTCCTAGGAATCTTTTAGATAATCGAGTGATGGTTGTTTTCTATCCCTAATTAGATGTGTTGGTACTCTCCTAGAGTTATAGACAGACCAAGAGGGTTGTTCCAATGGTGAGTCCAGGTTAGGGTAGCCGGTTGGTTATTGACTTATGGGCTTCACCATACGCCGGTTGGTGGTTCTGAACCGAGTGTGCCCAGGGATTTTCTAGGGACGTTTAGGATTACCCATGGTTACTTTACATATATCTTCTTATTTAATTTCCATTGTTTTTAGTTTTTATCTTGCACTGTTTATTCATTAATTAATTTATTTATTTATTTATTTATTTATTTATTTATTTTCATCACAGCCCTGCATCATTCTGATTAAGAATTTGGTCTATTTTTTGGCATCAAAAGTATAATATTATTTGAAAATGAAATGAGGTGTGTGTTGGTATTTAAAATGGGGAAAACTATGTTTTCTAAGTAAAAAGTGAAAACCCTATTTTCATATTTATATTTTCAAACTAGTTTTAAATTATTGTTTTGGGAAAGGAGACACATGGATTATGTAGTGATTTCCTACTAGTCATTTCAGTTCTCACCCCTACTTTATCTCTCTAGTTATAGGTTTCATTTTGTATAGGTTCTCCTGATTTAGATGCTCGTTGTTGGGTCAGAGTTGGTTACGTGGTCAGAGGTGACCAAGTGGTCACATGGAGATTATGGTAGTGTGGTCCAATTCCAGTTATTGTTCTTAGTCTTGTCTTTAGTTTCAGTCTTCCTGGTCATATTTTGTAACTGAATTGTTTCACTTATTTATTTTAGATTCAGTTTTGAGTTATATTTGCTTTTCTAGTTTTCATTTTGTTGATCCTGGTTATTTATTTTGGGCTTAAATCATTCCCACTTATATGTTTTGATGTCTGACACTAGTTTTCATCCTGTTGGGATCGGGAACACCCTTCAGGACATGCCACGGACTGGCTCAGGTAACCGGTTTAGGGTCGACCCAGGTTAGGTCATGAAACTTACATCTCCTACATGAGACTTAATCCCAAAAACTTTGAATCGCCTACCTCTATCTAGTATAGAGGTGATCTACATGTCCTACTATAAAGATTATTTTATGGTGTCATCTGAATAGTTTCCTAATAATTGTTGTTATAGGTGAACTCCACCAAAACTAGGTGTTTCTTCCAAGATCCATAAAATTTTAGGACACATACTCTCAACATATTCTCAAGTACCTTTATAGTATGCTATGACCTCCCATCTATCCATGGGTGGAAATTCATACTCAATAAAACTTGTGTACCAATCACCTTCTATAAGCCCTTCCAGAAGTGCAAAGTAAAGTGTGAGTCACAGTCTAAAATAATAGTTCGTAGAAGCCTGTGTAGACAGACTATCTCCCAAACATAGAAGTCCCCAAACTACTCCACTAATAAATTATCTTTTATAGGTAATAAATGTGATACCTTAGTCAATGGGTCCAAAATCACCCAAATAATGCCATTCTTCTGAGGCATCCTCAAGAGACCCACCACAAAGTCCATAGGAACATCATCCCACTTCCATTACATAATGGGAAATGAATGTAGTAAACCTCTAGGTCATTGATTCCTAACCTTCACCTATAGACAGTTGTAGCATCGTGTCAAGAACCATACTATCTTCATTTTCATGTCCAGACACCAAAACTGTCATCGTAGGTCATAGTAAATTTTGGTCACACCTGGATTCTCCACCCACTTTGAGGCATAAAATTCACACATCAACTCTTCTTGCATACTCATAGAAATGAAAAATTGATTCCTTGTATAGATGATCTCATCCTAGTCTATGGTCTAATCTAAAGGTGGATCCCCACCTTCAAATCTTTCCCTCAAGTGCAAACATTCTGGATCCTCATATTTTCTATCTCTAATCCATATCAAAAGTGTAGAATCTACTAAAAATGATACGAGATTCATCTTCTCCTGGTACTCATGAACTAAAACATGCATCTCAGCCAGTAAATTCATCATCTTCCACTCAACACTGCACTCCTGAACTGCCTGATTCTAAGTTTTCATGCTTAAGGTGTCAGCAACACTATTCCCTTTCTCTTTCATTAATGCTATCTCAAAATCAAATGACTGCATATACTCAACCCATCTCCACTACAGTAGATTCAAATATCATTGTGAAAATACATACTTTAAGCTCTTGTAATTAGTATACATAGTAAACTTCTCACCCAAATGATAATTCCACCAACACTTCAAGGCATACAAAAATTGATACTAACTCGAGGTTGTGCGTAGGGTAATTCTGTTCATGTGGCCTTAACTTCTGAGACCTATATGCCACAACCTAATCTCCCTAAATCAACATTTGTCCAAGCCCTATCCCAGAAGAATCACAAAACACTGTATACTTATCACCTAGATTAGGTAGGATCAAGATCGGTATTGATGTCAAATGATTCTTCAAATATTGGAAGGAATTATCATGTGATTCCAACCATTCAAACTTTATCCCCTTCTTGGTCAATCTCAAAAGTGGTTCTTCTAAATGGGAAAAGTCATGGATGAACCTACGGTAAAATCATACTAACCTTAGAAAGATACAGCTATCAAATATTTTCTTGGGCTGCTCCCAAGATACAAACACTTGAACCTTCTCTAGGTCCACTGACACACCTTCGTCCGAGATGATATGACCTAAGAAGTGTACCCAATGAATCCAAAATTGACACTTTTATAGCTTAGTGTATAGTCGATGCTCTCTCAGTGTACTCAGAATGATGTCAAGATGTTGGTAATGGTCATCATGAGTCTTGGAGTACACTAAGATGTCATCCATGAATACTACAAAAAAATAATCCAGGTACGGATGGAATATGTTTTTCATCAAGGAAATAAACATTGTTGGTGCATTTGTCAACCCAAACGACATTACGATGAACTTATAGAGGTCATACATGCTTCTGAAAGTATTCTGAGGTATATCAGAAGGTCGAACTCTCAACTAATGATACCCTGATCTCAAATAAATATTTAAAAATATACAATCTATCCTCAACTAGTAAAAAATATCACTGATATGTAGAAGAGGATACCGGTTCTTCATGGTCATCTGGTTCAACTTCTGGTAATCAACACATAAGCACAGAGTCTCGTCATCCTTCCTTGCAAACAAGACTAGGGAAATCCAAGGAGATATACTCGATAAGATAAATAACTTATCCTCCAACTCCTCCAACTGAGTATTGAGCTCTTAAAGCACTGTTGGTGCCATTATTTATACTGTAATAGAAATTGGATCAACCCCTAGAATGATCTCAATAATAAATTCTACATCTCTCTCAAGTGGTATCCCTAAGAAGTTGTAACGACCCGAATCTGGAGCCCCTCCACTGGTGCCCCATACTCGGTTCACCACATGACCTCAAGCGTGTTTCCCCAAATGCCAGAGGCTGTCGACTAGCGGCGAGGGCCTTGGTGAGTTGGTGGGGAAACTATGCCCTCATTCGGTAAAGTATACAGTGGAAAAACAACCAGACACAATAGCAGAAACAATCAACAGCATACAACAATTGAAGTAAACAGCGGAAGCAATGGATACATAATAATGATGCAACATGGTACATAGGTCTATGGAAAGTAGTAAACAACCCAACGTGCTGAAGTAAAACTGAAAACAAAGTGCAAAGAAAACAAAGTAAACTCCTCAGCATCGCAAGCCTCAGCTCGGTCCCATGCTCTCCAGCTCTAGTGAATCAAGAACCCGAAGTAGAAGGGCGCTTTCCCTTATCTATACCTGCAGCAACATAGTCTGCTTGGGCCCAAAATCATGGCCCAAATAGGGTGTGAGATACAATTCCAGTAAGAAATCACCCAAAGATATGTGCCTAACAATTAATGAATACATGGCAGTAATAAAATAAGAATCAGTAAATAGGAACACAAGCAGCTACAATCTACAGTTTTAACAAAAGAAGTACACAAGTAAACAGTCAGCAACAAAGGAAAAAAGGTAACCTTCTGGGTAGCTCTCACAGCCTAACCCCTATGGTTCAACCTATAAGTACTAGCAATCCTCTAGGTGGCACACACAGTCTCACCCCTCTGGTTCAGTTATGAAATTAATAGACTCTATAGGGAAGCACTCACCGTCAATTCCTCATATAGTCTCGTATCGTACTAAAGGATCTATGGGGAAGAACTCAACATCAATTCCCCCTGTGGCCCGTGTCGAGGAACTACAGACTCTCTGAGGAAGCACTCAACGTCAATTCCCCCTGTGGTCTCGCATCGTATTTAAAGACACTCTGGAGAAGCCCTTACATCAATTCTCCCTTTGGTCTACTACTCTAGGTTCTCACAGTCTTGAGTGAAAATAAACATGCTCAGGGAACGTGTATCGTCCAAGTAAACCTCAAGAACTACTTGGCTATCATTATAAGGCTCAACAGCAATAAATTAGCAGTTCCACTACCCTACGGCTAGGCATGGAAACTGGAAAAATGCCAAACAGGAAGAACAAAAATGGAAAAGCATCCTGAGCACAAAATAAATTACTCTACTTACAAGCATAAACCTCTACTACATCAATCAAGCAAAGCAGGCAAACAGCAGGGGAAAAACAGGAAACCCACAATTCCCCACCCAAGGGAATTTGTGGAATTTTCACAAAATACTCATCAACTTTCAATAGAAATGCCCAAACCACCTACCTCAATCTTAAGAGATCGATATATGTGAATCAAGACTCTTGATTCCCCTTAGAACATCGTAGATCTGAGAAAACGCAAAAAACTCTCAACCCATGATAACTCAGAAATGAAGAGGAATCAGAAAACGAAGCTCAAGCAGAAGGAAGATCTTACCGCTGTGATTCCAACGCAATCGACCATGCTCGAATCGGATAACGAATGAAGGGGTGGGAGCTCATCAAATATTTATCCTTATGGGTTGATCTCGGACGAACGAGACCTAGAATGAGGTGTTTCTGTGCATCAGGCGCAACCCCGGTTCATTTAGTAAAAAAATAAAGTACACGGCATGTTCTTTTAGAGTACACGGCTTATACTGTTTCTATTCTGTACTCAGCCAAAATCGGCCTCCACGTCACCCCTACACACTGTGTGTGTGGCTCGGGCATGGCCAGCACACGGCTTTGAGCCGGAGAAGAGTACATGGCGTGTACTCAGAAAGTACACGGCATGTACTTTGAAAATTTCCAGAAAGTTAATTTTTCTTAAAAACTCCAGAAAAAGGAAAAATATACCTGAAAAGAAGATACGGGTTCTTAAAAACTTCCCCCCTTAAAGAAATTCATCCCTGAATTTCCCTAACGTGGCATAGAAGAAGGATCCTCGAACAGCTCTGGCCACTGCTATCGTACATCGGTTTCCCTTTCCCAGGTCTCATCCTATACTTGCTCGTGCTGTCATAGCACTCGTACCAGAGGAACAGATCACCCGCGGAGAACCTTCGTAATATGATCAACAATCTAGATAGGATGCTCCTCGAATGACTCATCTGCTTCAAGTTCAACCTCCTTAGGCTAAAAGACATGAGACAGGTCTGAAAAGTAACGTCGGAGCTGAGAGATGTGGAAGACGTCGTGCATGGCCCGGTACCTCTGAGGTAGCTGCAACTGATAGGCAACCGACCCTACTCTCTCCAAGACCTCAAACGGCCCGATGTACCACGGTGAAAGCTTACCCTATCTCTGAATCCTTTTGTGTCCCAACCTCGGTGCGACACGCAGGAAAACCCGATCCCCAACCTCGAACTCCAAAGGTTGTCTCCGCTGATCAGCATAAGACTTCTGTCGAGACTGTGTTGTAGCCATCCTCTTCTGGATTAGCTCTATCTGCTCTGAGGTCTCCTGAATGAGACAAGGTCCCAGCAAAGCTACCTCTCCTGCATCCAGCCAGCATAAGGGTGATCGGCATGTCCTACCGTACAAATCCTCGTATGGTGCCATCTGAATGGTTGCCTGGAAACTGTTGTTGTAGGAGAACTCCACCAGAGGAATATGCTTCTCCCAAGAACCGCCAAAGTCTAGAATGCAGGCTCAGATCATATCCTCAAGCACCTGGATCGTGCACTCAGACTGTCCATCAGTCTAGAGATGGTATGCTGTACTCAAAAGAACTTGTGTGCCCAAGGCCTTCTGAAGTCCCTGCCAGAACAGAGAGGTAAAGCGTGCATCCTTTTCTGAAATAATGGAGTGTGGAAATCCATGCAGACGAACGATATCTCGGATGTAAATTCATCCCAGATCATCAACATTGAAGGTCTATTTGATCGGAAAGAAGTGATAAACCTTCATGATCCTGTCGACGATAACCCAAACAGCATCATTTCCCCGAGGCGTCCTCGGAAATCTGGTCACGAAGTCCATTTCAACATCATTACACTTCCACTCCGTAATGGGTAACTACTATAAAAGGCCTGATGGTCGCTGATTCTCTACTTTCACCTACTGACAAGTAGAAAATCTCATGACAAAACCAGCAACATCTTTCTTCATACCTGGCCACCAGTACCGGCGATGAAGATCTCGATACATCTTGGTGATGCTAGGATGAACTACCCAATAGAGGAATGAAAATACTACATCAGCTCCTCACGTATGTCTTCTAGAACCCATACACGTCCCTGGAAATGCAAGATCTCATCCTCACCCAATGTCCATCCAGAAAGAGGGTCATCGCTTGACACACCCTCCCACAGGACTAAGCATTCTAAGTCTGATAGCTGCCTCATTCATACCCGATTGAGAAGTGTAGATGTAACAGCTATAGAAGATAGGAAATTTTGTCCCTGTCTATCGTGCACCTCCAGATGCATCTCAGAGAATACAGACATGAGCTTCCACTCACTATTGGCCTCCTGAACTGCATGAATCTGAGTTCTCCTGCTCAACGCGTCAGCCACTATGTTGTCCTTTCCCGACGTATAGAAAATCTCGAAATCAAAAGACTAAAGATACTCGACCCACCTACGCTGTCTCAGATTCAGATCACACTGAGTGAAGATGTACTTGAGACTCTTGTGGTAGGTGAAGACCACAAAGTGCTCTCCCATCAGATAGTGTCTCCAATAGCATAAGGCATGAACAACAACTGCCAACTCCAGATCATGCGTAGGGTAGTTCCTCTCATGTAGCCTCAACTGATGAGATCCGTATGCAATGACTCCATCTCCTTGCATAAGCACAGCTCCTAGTCCGATACCTGAAGCATCACAATAAACAGTGTAGCTCTTTCTTGGCTCTGGAAAGACTAGTATCGGTGCTGACGTCAACCTCCCTTTCAGCTCCTGAAAGGCTGACTCGCAAGAATCTGACCATAAGAACTTCGACCTATTCTTGGTTAGACCTTTCAAAGGTGCTGCTAGATGAGAAAAGTCCTGAATGAAGCGTCTGTAGTATCCAGCCAGCCCTAGAAAACTCCGTACCTCAAAGACGTTCTTCGGATACTCCCAGGAAACTACAGCTCTCACTTTCTCTGGGTCCACAGATACTCCTGCCTCTGAGATGACATGACCCAAGAAGTGAATCTGATCTATCCAAAAGTGGCACTTCGAGAGTTTAGCATACAGCCAATTCTCTCTCAGTGTACTCAGAATGATCTCAGGATGTGTGGCATGGTTGTGTCGAGTGTGAGAGTACACCAATATATCATCCACGAAGACCACGACGAAAGATTCCAAGTAAGGATGGAACACTCGGTTCATCAGTGCCATGAAAACTGCAGGCACGTTCGTGAGACCAAACGGCATGACTGTATACTCGTATAGACCATACCTACTTCTAAAGGATATCAGAGGTATATCTGATGGTCTAACGTGCAACTGATGATAGCCGGACCTCAAATCGATCTTTGAGAACACTCGGGCTCCTCGAAGCTGATCGAAAAGGTCATTGATCCTCGGTAAAGGATATCGGTTCTTGGCCGTCAACTGGTTCAGCTTCTGATAATCCACACAAAGCCGAAGGGTACCGTCTGCCTTCTTTGCAAACAAGACAGGCGAACCCCAAGGAGAAGTACTGGGTCGGATGAATCCCTTAGCCTGCAACTCCTCCAAATGCTTCTTGAGCTCCTACAACTCAGGTGTAGCCATCCTATAAGAAGGAATGGACACCGGTGCCGCTCCTGGAATGAGCTCAATCGAGAATTCTACCTCATGCTCTAGAGGAAAACCTGATAAGTCCTCTGGAAAGACATCCTTGAAGCGATCCACCACGGGAGGAAAGTCCAGCTGTGGATTCCCCTGATCATCCAGATAAAGACTAGCAATCTGGGCTATCACCATTCTTAGCTCGTGATGCTCAAGTCCTGCTCGACTCGCCTGAACATCCCATTCACCTCTATGAAGAAAATATTCACCCTCTGGTGAAATGAAACTCACTCTGTGGCGATAAGAGTCGACGACTGCCTGGAAGGGAACCAACCAGTCCATCCCAAGGATGAAATCATAGCCTGTCATCTCTAAGACATAGATATCCCATAAGAAATGATACCCTGCAACCTCGAGAGGGCACTCTCTACACTGGCGTACACTAGATGTCCTCATTCCCAAAGGTGTGTCTAGTGTCAATGAGTTAACAGAAGAAAATATGCAGAGCCCAAGGCTCTCCATGATAGCAACAAGGATAAAGCTATGTGTAACGCCAGTATCGAAAAGGGCTGAAGATAAAACTGGGGCTACTAAAATCATACCTCAAACTGTAGAAGGGACGGAATCCTACTCCTGATAAGTCTGGTCCACGGTGAAAGACTGGCCTGCACCATGGGCCTGCGCCCCTGGCTGACCACTCTGAGTTGAACCTCCCTGCTGGTGTTGAGGGACTGGTGGCTGACCTCCATGGCCTCTATGACAACCCTGCTTTTTTATTACAACTTAAACATGATTTATTACATAAAACTTCACTTGATACAACAAAGAATATTGAGAGGTTTAGTGTCTTTGGGGCTTAGGATCATTACATAAAAACTTAAAACATGAAATAAAACATCTTTATTGAAAACTTCCTTTACATGACCACTACATTCCCTCGTACTTAGCATTGCATGGGATAACCTGAGGACATGCATAAGAAAAGGGTGAGCTAAAAGCCCAGTAAGGGAGTACACATGTAATAACATGAGGAGTACAATACATGTTAGACAATAGGCATAATCAATAGAGCATAAAAGAAACATGAACATAAAGGCATGATAAAGAATGATAATCATAACTTAGAAATGTGGCAACAACACTTAACATGGAATTAGCATGAGCCAAGGCTCGTTGCACATAAAGCATAAGTAAATCCTCATTGCACATAAAGCACGAGTAAACCCTCGTTGCACTTGAATTATCATGATTCAACACTCATTTCACCTGACGTATCATGATACTATACTTTACCCAATGCATTGGAGCGCTATAAGGGCGCACCCTTCTTAAACATTTCATTTCATGCATAAGTGTGCCACATGGATCATAAAACATGGATTCATAAAACATAATCATTTATTCCACAATAAAGGAATGTGGAATTCATACATGAAACTTTATAATCAATAAGTAAATGTGCATAAAGGTGAATACCCTTGATGGAGAAATGGGCATGGTATTCACTAACAATGACATTGGCTTAGAAAATCGGTGCGATTTCGGCAGCGTAACGGCGTGACATAAGAATTCATAAAAAAGGTTGATGAGAGAGAAAGGGGTTACTCATCATATTTACATGTAATGGACAGTAAGGAGGTCATATAGATACATGTCCCAACAATTGTAATGGAATTTAGATTCATGATAAAAAATTATTTGCTTGAATGTAAAAGAAGAGAGAGAAGTTCCTTTCGGAATTTTGGCATAGTAACGGGTGTACATGGGAGGAATTTAATGAGAGAGAAAGGGGTCTCCCATCATTCAAAAAATAAGAGGTCAGTATGGGGGAGGTGCGAAACCATACCCCAACATTCATAATTGAAATTAAAAGGGCAATACAACTTAAAGAAAATTGACAAAAATGAGAAAGGAAGAAAAAACCCTTACTTGGAAGTATGCTTCCAAAGGCTAGAGAGAGGCTTGTGAGAGGCTTCTTGGGAGCTTGGGGAACCTTGGGAGGATTCTAGAGATATTTTTTCAGAGGTTGGACGAACTCCAAGGGATTTTAGTGATGAGGAAGTGGGAGCTTGGGTGGGTTTATATAGGAAAGGTGAGGGAATTATTTATTATTTAGGTTTGGGTCCCCTTACATTAAATTAATCCAAACCACAAACCATCCTATGGTTTTTGCCCATGGTTTTTGGAAAATGGAAGAGGAAAAAAATATTTTATAAGGCCCAAGTCCGAACTTCTTAAAATAATAAGGTTGCTTATGTGGAGGTGAGTCACACCCCCATGGAAATTAATTTAAAAAGGCAAAGTGTTGAATATGTCTTGAGGGGTCCATTAATGCTTTAAAAAGTAAGTCAAACAAACCCAAAATCACATTATTTTAATGATAAAACATATATTGGCTGAACATAAGGATTATGGTATTTTATTACATCACCATTGGGTCATTATGATGTCATAAAACACATTATATATTTAAACGGTATTTAATTTTTACCCAAAAATTTGACTGTCTCAGAAAATTATGAAAAATTCACCGTTGGATAATTTCGACGTCCTGATTCCAGAAATGAAATTTATTTTATCTAAAAAAATTTCTAAATATGTTAATTTTCACTTTTAAAATAAAAAACCAACATTTATCGAAAATTCACAGGTTTTGACAGAAATGGCTTTCAATCCTTAATATAAAATTTTAATTGCATTCATAAAATTATAAGATAATTTATATTTAATAAAAATTAATTTAATAATATTATTATTATTTTATTAAAATATTATTTAATTCAAAAATCCCTTAATTTAATAAAATATATTTCTTAATTAAATAATAACAAAAAACACCATTTGTACTTTAAAAACTATTTACTATGTATCAAAAATGACTAGAAATTATATTCATTATTATATACAAAAATAATGTACATGAACATAGTACTACTTAGTTGTTACATAACCCCTTAAAACAGCCGCATAAGACCTAAGGGTAAGGTGTGCGATGGTGACAGACTCTTGGGGTGTCTCGGATAACATCGCTCGAGTGGTAATCTCTATCAACTTCCACTTTTCCCATAGACGGTCCCGTTCAAGATTGACATGGTGAAGCTCATCTTGGGATTGGTCAAGGGCGAAGCCCAAGGATTCCACCTATTTTCCGAACTCCGACAAATGGGCTTAGTATGGGGAAATTCTACTGGACGAGGCCATCACTTCTTTTGTCTGAGTAAAATGGATTTGTTAAAGTCCTATATTTATACTAATCATGTGATCACTGTTCAACGACTATATTAGCAACGGTCAAAATTATTAACATAAAACCAAAGAAGTTGACATCTTATAAAAACATTTTTCATAAAGATACATTTAACTGAATCAAGATGGATTTTCCATTAATGAAACTTTGGGTCGTTACAGCCTCGACATCTACCTCGGCCCGAACGGCTGGAATAACTCCATTTCCCTGACTGGTGATAGATTGGTGGGGCTAATCCTGAATGAGGAGTCATGGAAGAACCCCAGTCACCAGCTGATGGTGAGAAAACCTGGCAGAAACGCTGAAGGTGACCCATCTTACCACAAGATCGGCACTCCATGGGGTCCCTCTGGCACTGCGGCCTCGTGTGCCCTGACAGACCACACTGGTATCATGTCACCTGGTTGTCTGACGATGCATCATGATTCCTCAGGTCACCGCGTGTAGGCTCTATACGGTGCTTCTTACTGTCATCTAGAGGAAGACTAGCTCTGGAAGCAGAACCGCCCTGGTTCGCAGCTCCAGAGTCTCTCAGATTGCGCTCTGCAATCAGTGTCTGGTTGACGATGGAAGTGATGGAAGTCAGTTGGAAGATGTTCACTTGAGAGTGGATCTCCCTCCTGAGGCCATCCTCAAACTTCCTTTCTAAGAACACCCCACTTCCATCCCGGAGGGGTGTGAAACACTGCAGCTTGGTGAAGCGATAGGAATAATCCATGACAGAGAGAGTACCCTACTCTAAGCTCATGAACTCCCGGGCTCGATTGTCCCTCAGGGTCTCTGGGTAGAAGTAGTCATAGAACACGTGCCAGAACTCCTCCCAAGCCATATCCTGTTGTTGACCCGCCTGTGAGATCACGTCCCACCACCTCTTGGCGAAGTCACGGGGCATGTAGGTGGCGAGCTTAACTCGCCTCTCTGGAGGTGTCTCCAGATGCTCGAAGATAGTCAGCATGGCTTCCATCCATGACTCTGCAGCCTGAGGTCCTCCTTCCCCTGAGAATGTGGGAGGATGCTACTGCTGAAAAACCCACGTCAAGTCTTCCATAGTCGTGGTAGGAGGCGGAGATCCCTGGAAGGCCTGCATCATCCTCATGAAACCTTCCCTAAACTGCGCATCAGCACCTACAACTGGTATAACAGCTGGTGCCAAGGCTGGCCCTACTGGAGGATCGGCAGGAAGTCCCTGATCAGCCCTATCTGGCGTCTGATCACTGCCTGACGATAGACGTATGACCAGAGGACGTCTCGGAGGCATAGCTCTGAAAGATCAAAAGTACACCTTAGATCAGGAAAACAAGGACAGAGAACACAAGAGTACAAAACGGAAACAGGGGATGGAAAACACACAAGTTTACAAAACTCGACTACACGGCATGTATAAAAACTACACAGCGTTTTTTCTCAATCCACTGACATGGGCATGTACTCCTTCCCTACAAGTCATGTACACCTCAAACTACACAGTATGTTTCACCCACACACGACGTGTACTTGGAAACTGTTCCCCTGCCTGAGTCTCTTTACAAGGCTAACCCACATGGTTTTATTAAACTAAGACTACACGGTGTGTTCCCTACGGACACGGCGTGTAGTGGAAAAGGCTTTGGTGGCCCGTGTTGTTAAACACACGGTCGTCTACACAGCTGAACCTTACACGGCGTGTACCAAACAAAAACGGCATGTATATGCAAGGTTACGTCGTCCCGTGTTGTTCATGACACGGTCGGGTACCTGGAAAGACTACACGGCATGATCCAAGAGAAACACGTCGTGTCTGAAAGAAGTTCACGCCGACCCGTGTTGTTCGTGACACGGCCGGGTGCCTGGAAGGGACTACACGGCATGTTCCATTACAACACGGCGTGTGCTACTCGAGCTTCCCCGACCCGTGCTGTTAGTGAAATGGTCGGGTACACGGCTCATTACTACACGGCGTGTACCTAACATACACGACATGTTCCTAAAGTTACTTTCACGACACCATGTTCTGCTCACACGATCAGTAACACGGCATGAAAACTACATGGAGTGTATCCAAAAAGTACACACCGTGTATTCTGGGTTTTTCTGGGCAGTAGCTCAGAAACTGCACAGAACCCCAGAAACACTAAAAAAAAGAGGCAAAGAGGTGCCAAATTCCGATTTTTGAGGGCCTATACTCCCTGAGAATCAAATCTTGGCATCTCCTATAGTCACATACAAGGGAAAAACAGTATCTCTCTAACATAACAGTAGGGATTATATCAAACATCAATCACAACAGCATGCATAATCTACACAGAGCCTATCACAACAGCATGAAATCGCTAATGCACCCTAGATGGCATGGCAAGAATACATGGAATGTGATTTCTAGAAGTTCCTATATGATGCATGAGATGGAATACCCTCATCTCATCAGGTTGCGACAGAAATAGAACCGAAATATCAAAACAATAACCGCACAAGTCATGCGAATCACTCTAGGTGAAAACATATCAACCATAAAACTCAAAACCAGCAAACTTCAATTAACGAGGTAGTATGGATTTTCCCTTTACAAGGGTTAGCTACTCCCAAGAAAAGCTTAATACCAAGTACCGAGTTTTTCCTATCCCTGGATAAAGTCTCCAAAAAGTAAAGCAAGAGAAAAGAACCCCTCTGATACCACTTTGTAATGACCTGAATATGGAGCCCCTCCACTGGTTCCCCATACCCAGTTCGCCACGTGACCTCAAGCGTGTTTCCCCAAATGCCAGAGGCTTCCGACTAGAAGCGAGGGCCTTGGTGAGTCGGTGGGGAAACTATGTCCTCATTCGATAAAGTATACAATGGAAAAAAAACCAGACACAATAGCAAAAACAATCCACAGCATACAACAATTGAAGTAAACAGAGGAAGCAATGGATACATAATAATGATGAAAAATGGTACATAAGTCTATGTAAATCAATAAACAACCCAAAGTACTGAAGTACAACTGAAAACAAAGTGCAAAGAAAACAAAGTAAACTCCTCAGCATCGCAAGCCTCAGCTCGGTCCCATGCTCTCCAGCTCCAGTGAATCAAGAACCCGAAGTAGAAGGGTGCTTGCCCTTATCTATACCTGCAGCAATATAGTCTTCTTGGGGCCAAAAGCATGGCCCAAACAGGGTGTGAGATACAATCCCATTAGGCAATCACCCAAAGATCTGTGCCTAATAGTCAATGAATACATGGCAATAATAAAACAAGAAGTAGTAAACAGGAACACAAGCAGTTACAATCTACAGTTCTAACAAAAGAAGTACACAAGTAAACAGTTAGGAACAAAGGAAAAAGGTAACCCTCTGGGTAGCTATCACAGCCTAACCCCTATGGTTCAACCTATAAGTACTAGCAACCCTCTAGGTGGCACACACAGTATCACCCCTCTGGTTCAGTTATGAAATTAATAGACTCTCTAGGGAAGCACTCACCGTCAATTCCCCCTATAGTCTCGTATCATACTAAAGGATCTCTGGGGAAGAACTCAATGTCAATTCCCCCTGTGTCCCGCATTGAGGAACTACAAACTCTCTGAGGAAGCACTCAACGTCAATTCCCCCTATGGTCTCACATCGTATTTAAATACACTCTAGAGAAGCCCTTACGTCAATTCTCCCTTTGGTCTACTACTCTAGGTTATCACAGTACTGAGTGAAAATAAACATGCTCATCACACTTGTATCGTCCAAGTGAACCTCAATAACTACTTGGCTATCATTATAAGGCTAAACAGCAATAAAGTAGCAGTTCCACTATCCTACGGCTAGGCATGGAAACTGGAAAAATGCTAAACATGCAGAAGAAACATGGAAAAGAATCCTGAGAACAAAATAAATTACTCTACTTACAAGCATAAACCTCTACTACAGAAATCAAGCAAAGCAGGCAAACAGTAGGGGCAAAACAGGAAACCCACAATTCCCCGCCCAAGGGAATTTGGGGAATTTGCACAAAATACTCATCGACTTTCAACAGAAAGTCACAAACCACCTACCTCGATCCTAGGAGATCGATATATGTGAATCACGACGCTTGATTCCCCTTAGAATGTCGTAGATTTGATAAAACGCACAAAAAGCTCAACCCATGATAACTCGGAAATGAAGAGGAATCAGAAAACGAAGCTCAAGCAGAAGGAAGATCTTACCACTGCGATTCCAATTCAATCGACCGTGATCGAATCGGAGAACGGCCAAAGGGGCGGGAGCTCGTCAAAGATTCAATCATACGGGTCGTTCTCGGACGAACGGGACCTAGAAGGAGGTGTTTCTGTGCATCAGGCACGACCCATGTTTATTTAGTAAAAAAAATAAAGTACACAGCATGTACTTTTAGAGTACACGGTGTGTACTGGGTCTTTTCCATACTCAGCCAAAATCGGCCTCCACATCACCCCTACACACCGTGTGTGTGGCCCGATCATGGCCAGCACATGGATTTGAGCCAGAGAAGAGTACACGGAGTGTACTCAGAAAGTACATGGTGTGTACTTTGAAAATTTCCATAAATTTCATTTTTCTTAAAAACTCCAGAAAAAGGAAAAACATACCTGAAAAGAAGATCTGGGTTCTTACAGAAATATTTAGGAAACACATCCTGAAACCTATCCACTATGAGTGGGAATACACCATTCTTTACACCCTGATCATCTAGTAACAAACTTGCAACTTGGGTGGTAAGATCACCTAGTTTTTGGTGAACTGGACTTGCATAGCCCACCTGGATATCCCAATATCCATAGTTAATATATTTTTCTCCCTTGGGAGACATAAAATTCACTCTCTTATGGTAACAATAAATTTGGTATTGTTATCCTACCAACCATCCTATACCCATAATTAGGTTGAAACCTAACATATCGAGGATGTAAAGATCCCAAAGAAAACGGTACTCCCCAACCTCAAGAGAACACCCCATGTACAAATAGATATCTCTAGATTTTACCCCTAAAGGTGTATCTATTTTCAACACCCTACTCACAAACTACACCTCCAAGATCAGACCATTCATGAGTTGTGCATAAATAAAAGAGTGAAAGGCACCATTATCAAATAAGGCACTAAAAAGTGTAGAATCTACCAGAATAGTACCTCTAACCATCGACGGTCCAGCCTCACTATCCACAAATGTAGGTTAAACTACATGTGATTGTCATGCCCCTCTTGAATTTGTTGTGGTCTGATCTTCTTGAGTTACATCACTCTGTTGATATGGGTTCTCTTTCCTAGAAGCACCTCTTCCACTACCTCTACTGCCACAGCCAATAGTACTCCAACTTCCAGATTGATACAGTGTAGAAGATCCCCTTCATGCACATTGATTCTATCTAGCTACCCCATCATTACCCATCTATTGCAGGTTCTTGTATAAATTTTGTAGATTTCCCATCCTACTACAATATTGGAACTCTACTGGTGGTCAGGAATAGTGTCTATGATAGTGGCTCAGCCTACCGCACTAGTGAGAGATCACTCAATCAAGGACTTGTGTAAATATCCCCTCTTTCTGGCCACTCTTATTTCCACTTCTTTGGATAACATTATCATAATTATGCTTCATTCTCTCAAAATACATACCTCCTGATCATCCAGCAACAACTATTTTTCCTACACTGGAATCCTCCTTCAGGTTCCCCTCAGCTATGAGAGCCCGGTCCACCACCACATCAAACTTCTTTAACTAAAAGAGTTTAACTTGGGACTTAATCTCACATTTAATCCCATCCTAGAAACACCTTGTCATAGTTGTCTCATCCCCAACTAGTGATGGAGAAAAGCACTATAAGTTTGTAAATCGACAAGCATAGTCCATCACAGACATACTTCCCTGATTCAACCGCATGAACTCATCTATTGTCTCATGTATTATTATCTCTAAATAAAAGTGTTCTAGGATATTATCTAAAAATTCCTTTCAAGCCATACCGCCTGCCTACCATGTCTATGCTTGAACATCCCACCATTGATTCACTGATCCTCACAACATGTAAGTATCCAACTTAACCCTATTCTTATAATGAGTCTCTAAATGGTCAAGTATCATCTATATGTACTCAATCCAAAACTCTGCTGCCTCAGATCCACCCTCTCCGATGAAAGTCTAAGGGTGTTGTAACTAAAACTCCCATGTTAGGTCAAACTTTATTTTCACAACCCTCCCTAGGTCTCTTTCTATAAACTATATTAAGTGATAAAATTTCTCTCAAAACTACTCTCTGAATTCCTCACCCGACACTATCTATGCCTTAGGTTCCATAGCCCTAGGATCATTTCCATCCATGTCCTCATGTCGTCCTCTTAACAGGCTTCGTCATGGAGGAATATCTCTACATTGCTAAACACACGTCTAAGGACACATAAAACCACTTTATCATTTTTACATAAGAGGAAAATCACAAGAAGTAACATCAATTCTTTTCCCCAAACCCCGACACATATTCAAAACTGAGGTGATATCACTACTCTTAATCATCATACATCTAGGTCATGGTTAACAAAGGGTAAGAACATTCTAAAATTCAAGTTTCTCATTAGACACCCATTTATTAAAATTTTACATCATTTTAAAATTCTCAATTTCATATTAGGCACCATTTTCAGTTAAATTTCACAAGTAATGAAAAACAATTCAATTTCAACAACTTACCCAAACTTGTTTTCCCATGCATTCCTAAAATGATGCATGTCTCAAAACAATCCTGAATTCTTATAATGATTCATTCATACTCAATTTTCATTCCATTCCAGGCCACGATTCAAATCTATGAAAATCTCAACAATAATGATCACATCACACAATAAGTACATCACCCAAGGTGAAATAACATTCAACTGTAATAGAAAATACCAACAATAACAACCCCACCCTGGATACTTGGGTTTTCCCCCATACATGGGTTAAATAATCCCATGAATGAGCTCATAACTAAGATCCAACTCTTCTGAGTATTCTTTATACCTTCCCTAATTAGTAATATAAAATAAAATAAAATAAAACTACTCTGATACCACTTTGTAACATCCCAACCCTAGTGCCACACACTAGTACCTCAAGCTATTTGGTCACATGACCTCAAGTGCGCCTCCTCGTACACCAGGGGATGATGACTAGTAGTGATATTCTAATATCGATCATGGGGAGACTATACCCTCTTTTTCAAGTAGCATAACAGTGGAAATAGATAATAATAATAAAATGATATAATCATAACCAAAATAGTATCAGTATTAAAGAATAACCAAAATAAGAAATACAACATCCAAAACTAAATAGTATATATGTCATTCCAAGTACGTGTCAAGTGTCAATATGAAAAATAAAAAATAAATAAAGACACTGAAAACTCTCACACGGGTACCGAAACCAATTTTATTCCCCTTATTCATGCTCTATCCCAACTCAACCATCTAATAAAGGGAATTTTTCCTTAACCTGTCCTACAACCATAAAATTTATTTAGGTACCAATCAAGCAGCCTGAGTAGGGTGTGAGTACAACCCAGTAGGCCATCACCAATGGATTCTAAAATAATATCCATTAAATAACAATGTATGTAGTTGTATAAGGAATAAAATACATGCAATAAAGTAAATAGTTTACATTTATTCAATTACTCTTTATTTAACCACATAGACCATCGGGTTCCCTAGACACCAAAACTCTCAATACCTACTTCGAACCATGTTGGAGACTAAACTATCCCCAAGGGATATCATATATCATAATGTAATTGTTACCATTCATCATCTCAAATCATACCACAACCAATTGTATCCATGGTCCAATTCCAACTCATGGGTGTAGAACGTTATGTCTAACACCCCGTGGGTATTTGGAGCCTCATTTCATGTCCCACACCTCAATTTCACATGGGTATTTATAGAATCAGTCCTTTTACCATAATCATATCTCATATGGGTATTTGGATCATCAGTCCCTGTCCTACACTTCATTTATCATTATGGGATTTTGATACTGCAAACCATGTCCCACACATGTTTATCAATCAATTCATCATTATAGGCTTTTGATGCAACAAACCATGTCTCGCATGCATATATAAATCAATTCATCACTATGGGATTTGATGCAGTAGACCATGTCCCACAAATGTATATCAATCAATTCATCACTATGACATTTTGATGCAGCAAACCATATCTCACACACGTATATCAATCAATTCATCACTATAGGCTTTCAATGTAGCAGACCATGTCCCACACATATATATCACATATATCACAATATCACATATATCACATCAATTAAATATTACATATATCACATCAATCAAGGTTAATCAACATAAATCCTCTTCTCACTTTTCACAATCACAGTATTCCATTAATTAATTCATCAATTAATTAATCCAATTTAACCAATTGAATAATCACAGCAATCTATTAATTAATTAATCAATTAATTAATTTAATTCAACAATTCCATAATCACAATAATCCCATTAATTAATCCAATAATTAATTAATCAAATTCAAAAATTTCATAATTACAACAATCTATTAGTTAATTCAACAATTATTTAATCACATCAATTCCATTAATTAATTAAATAATTAATTAATCACTTCAATTCCATTAATTAATTCAATAATTAATTAATCACATAAATCTCATTAATTAATTCAAAAAATAATTAATCCAATTCAACAATACCAAAATCCTTATAATTAATTCAATAATCAATTATTCCAAATCAATCAATCTCAATATCCCCAATTTCACAATCCCTTAACTAATTAATTAATTAAATTTTAGAAACTCAATTGCTAGTCATACAATAAAAATTCTATAATTACATACACATAATTGAAATCAATAATTTGGAATTTGAATAATTGACCGCCTACCTCAAGATTGATGATGAATGCTCGCCAATAGAAATCCCCAATTGAAGCGGAACAACAACGAAGAACAAGATCTAGATCGGGAACCTAAATCCAAGATCAAATGAATTAAGATCAAACAACCTAGATATAGATCCATAAAATAGATGAAAAAATCCCTCCAAAGGATGAGAAAAACATGGTATGAATGTAGGAAACCATGAGGGTTTAGGATCTCTTACTGGGAGGGGTGTAGATCTTCAATCTGGGATTCAAATCATAAATAATAGAGGTTAGGAACCTTAAGAATTCATCTGAGAGCCTCCAAAAATGAGGGTAAACTATTAGGTCCAAGTTGGGTCGAATTTGGGTTAAGTATGAGGGGTTTGGGATTTTAAAATCTAATTTTTGGGTTAATTAAAAACCCACAAATGATTTCTTGGGTAGGGGAACACAATTTGTCAAACCATGCACCTTAATAGTGTGCCTCTTCTAGGGGGTGTACGGTTACTCCTAAGAGGGAATACAGTTTGACAAATCGTGTGCCAACCATGTGAATCCCCTTTATTTGGGTTTGCACGGTTTTCTGGGCTAGGGTGCACGGTTTGGGAAAATTGTGCACCAACCATGCACTACCTATCCTCCTAAATTTCTCAAGTTTCATCCAAAAACTTCCCAAGAAATAACCCAAAAAAAGTACTCAAAACAAGTCAAAATATTACCTATAAATGATCTTGAAGAATCTCTATAAAAGGTCAAGATCTTACACACAGTGTGTGTTCATGAAACATTTTCTTGGCTTGCTACTATCATGGGTTCCAAGTTTAGGGCATCTACTCCTCATTTGACTCTTATTGATTTCACAATCCTGGATGATCAAAACCTCACCCTTAGAGTTCAACGAGCCCCTTATAATTGGTTTGGGTTCCTTCCTTAAGAATTTTAGGCCTGGAATTATATCTCCCTCTTCTTTTTTCTATCCCTATGTAGTGATTTGTGGCATGAGATCTCCCTTATATATGGAACATACTCCCTACTATATGGAATGATTATTATTCCAATTAGTAGAATGTAAACTCTCTTCATGCCTAAGGTTTTGTGGGAGTTAAAAAAATAGAATAAATCTATGCCAAAAATATTATAATTAAAATTTTGGTCATTTTTTATTAGATATGTTAAAAGAATACTATTATTATATTAGGGATTGATGAAAAATCTAAATAGGAAATTTTTTTAGTTTATTGAATCCATTGAATTTTGAAAACTCATAGGTGAATCTGGACTTTTCCTATGATAGTGGATGATCTATTTATTATTTTTTCTTTTGATATTATATAAATGATAACTTTATTTAAATTTTATGATTCTTTGGTTCTTGATAATGTTAATATTTTATGATGAAAATGTTTTTTTTGAATATTTTTTTAGACATCATAATTCATTTTCTATAAAATTTATTTTTTAATGTCAAAATTCTATCAAAGTTATGAAAATGTTATTTTTGAAAATCATTTCATTTTTTATGTTATTTTGATAAGTCAATTTCATTATAAAAGAATGGTGTTGTGATTTATTGTAAAAAGGGATCTAAATTTAAAATGATAAAATGTTTTGGAATGATTTTATGAACCAAATGAATAATGGATGTGTTGGTAATGAAATTATTTAATATAATGTTTTTTGTTTTTGAAGACTGGTTTGAAAAATGATTTCAAAATTATTTCTTGAGAAATAATATTAACCTAAGTCCAGTGGATTCCTTATTTAGAATGAGGGAAAAAGGTCCTACCTAAAGGTTGGTAGATTCTAT
This sequence comes from Viscum album, assembly GCA_963277665.1. Taxonomy (NCBI): domain Eukaryota; kingdom Viridiplantae; phylum Streptophyta; class Magnoliopsida; order Santalales; family Viscaceae; genus Viscum; species Viscum album. Next base: position 1,440,188,658 of record OY728145.1, on the reverse strand, counting down.
GTTTATATGGAGGGTCTAAAACTCTAACTCACCCTTAAGGTTGGTAGATTCTATGTTTATATGGAGGTATTGGAGTATATTTTAAAAAAAAATTATAATATCTTTTATACAGGAAATTATTCATTTGAAAATGTGATATTTATTGTATTTTTACTTGTATTTCCAATGGAAATTATTGTGAAATGTGGTTATGGAATGAAGGGATGCTCACTAAGCAGATAACTCTTCCACGTTCCTTTTCCAACATAGGAAAATTACTCCATTTCATGTCCAATGATTTCCAACTTTATCTTCATTATTCTTTAAAACACATGGAATTTCCCTTACATTGACAACCAATTCACAAAAAATATAACTTCAATCCATGGTCACTTCACTGATCAATTTAACTTATTATGTTTAAAATTCCCTATACTTAATAAAAATAGTTCTTTGAAAAAATAACATATTTTTAATATTAAATAATTTAACAACCTCCTATACAATTTAATTATTAATATTAAAACCATTTAATAAATTTTATTTTCCAATATAATTATTAGTGATTATTAGATTAATATATTTATATAAGTGATTCAGTTGAGTAAGAAATACATTTTATTAATATTGCTAATAAGATATTTTATAATTATAGATGAAATAATGATTTGAAAGCCCTTGATTTATGATGTAATGTGTACCAAAATATGGTAAATGGGAATAAATGATATAGGAAACATTTATACTTGAAGTGGATACCTATCATTGGTAAGATATTATAATTAATGAAAATAAGAATAGAGGGTTAACTTATACTTGTTAGTGGACAAATGTCCCGTATGATTTCAATTGCTCGCTGCTTTTTCTGGACCTTAAAATCAATCATACATGACATCTATCCACTAACAGGTGACAGTCACATAAACTTTCCCACTCCTTTAGAGCTCCACTTGAACTGCCAATGAAACACCACCAGACCCACCACATACCAAGTATAGAAATGAATAAACATCAACTCATACCACTTGTTGGACTCCCATCAAGCAAGGTTATAGAAACCATCATAGAATTACCACTATTTTGTCATGGGAATCTAAGAGATTCTGAAATTTCGTCCTTATACCAAATCCTCCTTTTCATGGAGTAATTGAAAGATTTCTTTGAATATTGAAACTGCAACGGTTGTCTCAGTATGAGTGTGTGTAAGATCATCCAACTGAGCCTTCTCATGGTCACACCAATCAAGGAGCCCCTTATAGGGATCAGATTACTGCTACTACTTTTTTTAACTTTAGGAAACAAACTAAGAAATGATTTCTAACTCCCAACCCATGAACATTTAGATTTAAAGATACAAATTTCATCTTCATCAACTTTATCTCTCAAATAGTTATTATTACATTTTTTTCTTAAGACCCATCCCCCATCTCTTCTGGACATGCATCTATATTTCTAGAACTACTATGGGAAGTATTCATCCCATACTGGGTACTTGTGATCATTTTAGATGAATTCAAAGAATAAAACCAACCACCAATGGAGTAATTCTTTTCTTAAATTCAATTATCCATTACCTTCAAAGCATACTGAAATTATTTAAAACAGTCAAATTTTGAGTTCCCCTTATTATAATTATCTACAACTTTCACCTTTGATTATGAATATATTATGTGTAGCTATTTATTTATTTTAAAAAATGAACATTTTATAAACCTAATATGATGGATATGAATTGAAAATGGAAACATTCTATTCATATGACAAAAGAGTATGAAGATGGATTTAAAGAGTTCATCAAGTTTGTAATAGAGCATGCATACGACCCTTCTTAAATCCTTTATTTGTGCTTACATTGTTTTTATTCAATAAAAATTAGTTTGTAAGAGTTTTAAGATCATTTGATTTGTCACGGAATAGATTAGAGCTATAAATATGGGACAAGACATGGGGGGAAATTGAACTTGCACACTAATTGGGATGATATTGTGGTTTATGGATCATTTGATATAAATACCAATGTAAATGATGATGGAGATAGTGTAGAATAAATGAAAATGGAAATTGAATATGACCTTTGTGATTGTTCAAAGTTGTTTGAAAATTTAAATAGTTGTTCTAAGAGACTATTGTATACTAGTTGTACTAAATACACAACATTGTTAGCTATATTGAAGTTATATAATTTGAAAGGTGGTAGTGGATGGAGCAACACCAGCTTTACAGAACTACTTGGTCTCCTTAATTATATGATAACAGAAGAAAATTAACTTTCTTATCAAACATATAATGATAAATGAATTTTATGTTCAATGGGAATTATATCTAAAAAATACATGCTTATCCAAATAATTGAATATTATTTCACAAGGACTGGGAATCACTCATAAAATGACCTATGTATTCCATAGATCGATACAAGAAAGATGAATCAAGTCCTTAGAAATGTGTATGGTACTTTCCATTCATTCCATATATTAGAAGACTATATGGATATCGAGAAACCGTGAGATAATTGACATGGAATATAGATACAAGAATTAAATATGGGAAACTACATCATCTAGTGGACTCTCCTTAATGGAAGAAAATTTATTATGAGTATCCTTAATTTGGAAATGATATGAGAAACTTCCATCTTGATTTATCTAAATATAGAATAAATCCTTTTGCTGTATAGAGTAGTACTCATAGTACATGTCTATTCATGTTGGAAAATTATAACATTCCACCATGGTTATGCATGAATAAAAAATACATTATATTGTCTCTGCTTATATCTGGACCAAAAAAACTTAGTAATGATATTGATGTCTATTTGAATCCTTTCACTACTGGAAATTTGGGCTATAGCCACGGTTTAAAACTGTGTCTATAGGTCCTGAAACCGTGGCTATAGGTAATAGCCACGGTTTGAGAAACTATGGCTAAGTTTGGCATGGCTATAGGCCTAGACTTATAGCCATAGTTTGGAATTGTGGCTATCGGTCTAGAGCCACGGTTCAAACTATGGCTATAGGTATATATCCACGGTTCAAACTGTGGTAATATCTCTATAGCCATAGTTTCGAATAGTGGCTATACTAGAGGAGGGACAAAATTTATTACCATGGTTCAAAACCGTGGCATTAGACCTATAGCCACAGTTTTTAACCATGGCTATAGGGTCTAAAAACCATAAAAAATAGCCCCCTGCACAGCCCCCCCTGCCCCTGCAGTAGCCCACCCCCACTACAGACCCCTTACTTCTGGACAATGGACACCCCCACCCTACATAAACCCCCCCTCCCCTGGATAGCCCCCTCCCCCCTGGACAGCCCCCCTATAAAGCCCCCCTCCAGGATAGACCCTGGACACCCCCCCCAGATAGATTGTAACACCCCACCCCTACCTCATTGGATTGAGGAGGTGGTGACGGTTACTTAGCCTTAAGCGACGTTCCCAAGATTCCAAAGGCTCACAATAAATGTTGAGGGCTTTGAGAACAAATTGGGAAACAATTATCCCTTAAGACAAAACCAACCAAACCATCCACTATCAACCACTATATGATTCATGTCAATCAAAACATTCAATCATGTATTCCCAAAGGATAGCCAAGTTGTTCCACAATACAACCTGAAACCAATACAACCAATACCATATTAGAGTACTATGCATTAGACTCAACAAAAGACCCAAAATAAGCCAAGTCTCACTCCATGGCTCCACACCAAGCTCCATGCTCCAAGCTCCACCCAGACATCATGATGAACCACTAAAGGAGGGTGATGCCTTACCTTTGCCCATGTCATGATACACAACATCTGCAAAGACACCAATGTGCCAAAGCAGGGGGTGAGTACAACTACTCAGTAGGATTTCCCCAAATTACTTCCCTACACACGCCACCAGGATAAAACTGTTAGCACATTTATATAAAACAGTTTATATAAAATAATCACAAGTGCAACCATTACCATAATCCAAACACACCCTTACCAATCCATCTCACCCAAACCAAGCAACCAAGGGAAAGCCAAAACAAACATTCCACAAGCCATTTCATCATTTACACACTAGCACAACAATTTACAACTAGCAAAGCAATGCACAACAAACAACCAAACGGTGGAGCTTCCATCCAACCCGTTCACCCATTCACACCTAGTGGAACTTCCCATCCACTTATCCTTTGATGGTGGCCCTTCCATCCACTATCCATCCCCTTTTTATAGTGGTACTTCTTGCCACTTCCATACAACATTCCAATCAAGCCAGAACCAAGCAAATAACCCACCAAGGTCACAACAACATACAATCAACCAATTCCATTGCATATCAATCCACTTCAATAAATCACCCCTTTATTGAAAATCATTTTCCATGCCAAAACACATTTCATTAAAACAACATCTTTATTGAAAACCATTTCCATCAATCATTTTCACAAATCAACCATAGCATCCCATTTTAAAATCCACAACAATAGCATTTCACCATAAAACCCACTTTTTCCAAAAAATACCCAAATAGATTTCCAACCAACTTCGCACAACAAAAAAAATTAATTTCAAGACAACCAAGTTAATTTTAACAAAAAAAACCACTAGCTCTAACCAAGTGCAGTCGAGAGAGAATCCACCTACCACAAAGGTTTTGACGAAAACCACAACGGTCGAAGAATGCTCAAGAAACCCGGGTCGATCCTCCAAAAACCCGCCTTAGATCACTTCTCCTAGCAAGATCAAGACCAAATATCATCATATTTGGCATCCACACACTTATATCTACCCATAACGGGCATAGATCTAAGAAACTGAGAGAAGAGGAGAAGTATATCTAAGTAGATCTAAGAAACTGATCAAGAATGATCAGATACCTCAAGAATCCGGCTTCGATTCACCAAGAGAAGCCTTCGGATCGCCTTTGGAACGATGGGAGAAGCCTATTTGACCTTAGGATAATCAAAATCCTGAATTAGGGCCACTTAGGAGGAAAAACGAGGCACTTAGAGGCAAAAACGAGTGAGATCCACTCTTATAGGATCTCATTTAAGTGGCTGCATGGTTTGATCGCACGGTTAAACAAACTGTGCATTAACCGTGCGTTAGCCACTACCTCGACAGACCCTCCACGCACGGTTTGGAAACATGTTTAGACAAACTGTGTGTCACCCGTACGGAAGCTACTGCCTCCAAGACCAACTACGCACGGTTTTACTGCATGGTTTAGACAAACCGTGCGTTGTCCATGTGACTTCCCCTTTGCCTAAAAACTTTATTCAAGTTCTCTCGACTCTCCCATTCATCACCCTTAACTTTAAAACCATGAAAAGAATCAAGAAAGGGTTACATACTAGAAACTGGGGGTACTAAATTCTCCCCACCATTGGTCTTTCTGTCCTCGTAAAGTAGAAAACCTTCACCCAACTGAAAGAGTTCTGGCCACTACTCTTTCATTTACTTCTCACGTTCCCAAGTCTCTTCCTAAATCTGACCATGCTTCCATAAAACCCTCACTAGACCGAGGATTTTTTCACGCAATACTTTCTCTTTCCTATCCACAATCCATACTGGGATATGTATCAATGAAGCATCCGGTTCTAGGTCAACGTGATCCCATCTGATCACATGGTCAGGATCAGGCTGATACTTTTTCAACTGAGATACATGGAACACATTATGCACCGAACTAAACTATGGTGGTAATTCCAACTGATATTCCACCTCTCCAACTTGTTTCAGTATCTCGAAAGGTCCAATGTATCTAGGAGATAACTTGCCCTGCTTCCCAAAATGACGATGTCCAAGCCTTGTAGAGATCCTCAAGAAGACATGATCACCCACAACGAACGACAACTGTCTTCGAAGGTGTTCTGCATAAGATTTATGACAAATCTGAGCTGTCTCTATCCTCTTTCTAATCAACTGGATCTTCTCTATTGTATCTTGGACAAGGCTTGACCCGACTAGTGAAGTTTCACCCATTTCTACCCAGCATAGTGGAGAACGAAAAGGATGCCCATACAATGCTTCAAACGGAGCCATGCGTATCGAGGCTTGATAGATTTTATTGTATGAGAACTCCACTAAGTGTATATTCTCCTCCCATGATCCTCCAAAATCCATTACACAAGCCCACGACATGTCTTATAACGTTTGTATCGTCCACTCAGATTTCCCATCTGTCTGGGGATGATACGTCATGCTCATAGTCAACTGAGTTCCAAGGGCTTGCTGTAGTGATTTCCAGAAATGAGATGTGAACCTTAGATCTCTATATGAGACTATAGACATTGGTACACCATGCCTCTTTACCACTTCTCATATATAGATTTTTGAAAGATCTTCCACCGTATGGGTTTCACAAATAGGGATGAAATGGGATGACTTGGTAAGACGATCTACTATCACCCAAATGGCATCGTGTTTCTGGACCATTCTTGGAAGACCTATAACAAAATCCATTACTATCTGATCCTATTTCCACACTAGTATAGGTAAAGATTATAACATATCAGCTAGTCTCTGATGATCTTCTTTAACCTGCTGGAAAGTTAAGCACCGCGAGATGAACTCGGACACCTCCTTTTCCTGAGATTCAAATATCGCTGTGAGAAAATGTGTTTCAAGCTTTTGTGATCCGTAAACACAGTAAATTTCTCACCAAAGAGATAATGTCTCCATGTTTTCAAAGCATGGACGACTACAGCCAACTCCAATCATGTGTTGGTTAATTATTCTCATGCACCCTCAACTAAATTGAGCCAAAAGCAACCACGTGATCTCTATGCATGAGAACACAACCCAACCCTGACCCTGAAGCATCACAATACACCACATACCCATGTCCTGATTATGGAAAGATCAAGATAGGTGTCGATGTAAGCTGGACTTTCAGTTCCTGAAATGATTTCTGACAATCTTCTGTCCATTGGAAGGGATCATTCTTCTTAGTCAGAGTTGTCATTGGTGAATCTAGTCATGATAAATCACGCACAAAGCGTCGGTAGTAACCAGCTATACCAAGAAAACTTTGTATATCGAACACATTCTTCAGTGGTTTCCAAGAGATAATAGCTTCTATCTTTTAAGGATCAAGAGAAATGCCCTTCTCAGAAATGACATGGCCAAGGAAACATACTTCTTGTATCCAAAAATCACACTTTGATAATTTTGCATACAAACGATGATCTCTCAATATTTGTAACACTGTTTCTAGGTGCACCTCATGATCAGCCCTTGTTTTTGAATAGACCAAAATATCTTCCACAAACACCACAACAAAAGAATCCAAATATCACTAAAATATCTAATTCATCAAATCCATGAAGACCATTGGTTCATTCATTAGACCGAAAGGCATGAATACATATTCATAGTGGCCATATCTACTTCTGAAGGTTGTCTTTGAAATATCCTCCTTCCGAACTCACAATTGGTGATATCCTAATCGTAAGTCAATCTTGGAGAACCACTGAGCTCCCCTTAATTGATCGAATAGATCATCAATGTGTAGAAGTGGATATCTATTCTTTATCATAACTTGGTTAAGATTACGATAATCAACACACAGCTGAAGAGTCCCATATTCCTTCTTCACAAACAACATCGGTGTTACCCATGGAGAAGTACTTGGTCAAATGAATCCCTTTCTTTCCAGCTCCTCTAACTACACTTTAAATTCTCGTAATTCAGTAGGTTCCATCCAGTAAGATGGAAGTGAGATAGGACTGGTCCCCGGAAGGAGATCAATCGTAAATTCCACTTATCTTATGGGAGGTAACCCAGAGAATTTTTCAGGAAAAACATATATGAACTGATCAACCACTGTGGGAAGAACACTTTATTCAAAACCCTCTACTGATTCCAATGACAACACCACCAACTAATACGATAATGTGCCAACTGTTGGTGCCAACAAACCCGTTGCACCCTAACTTTCATGCCTCTCTCCTCTAAAGAGATTTCTAATGCCATCATGTGTCGTAAAATCCATTGTCTATGCATTACAGTCGATGTGGGCCTTAAACGCCACCAGCCAATTCATTCCCAGGATTACATCATACCCATCCATCTCAAGCACTGAGAAATTATAGGTTATCTCAACCTCGCCCACAACAATACCACATGCTCTACATAAGAATGCTCGACACTCTCTTCAACCCAAAATAGTTTGAAGTTTCAAAACCGAAGGCATCATTTCTACCCTTAAACCCAGCAATTCAACTATACATGCAGCAATAAAAGAGTTTGAAGAACTTGTATCAAACAACACATGCATCAAGGTAGAATTTAAAAGAATAGTACCTCGCACCATATATATTCCTGACTGATCATCCACCACAACCTGCTCGGATCCGAACAATGCCTTTGTTGCTACACTCTACTCTTTATTTCTTTTCTGAGGCATTGTGGTATTTTGAGAATCACCATATCCCACTTTACTCTGCTGATGAGGGGTGTGCTGTTATCCCCATCCCGTCAAAGCATACAACGTCTGCGATCCCTGAGGAGTGTCACACGCACCCGACCTTGGAGCATTCCGACAATAATGTTGTAGATGCCCCATCTGCTTACAATTATGACATGCTCGAGGTTGTGTCATACAATCCTGCTTGATGTGGCTCATAGAACCACACTGAAAACATCTCGGCTTGCTCTGGGGATTCGGAGGAAGATTCATCAATCCTACCGTCGGATTATAAGCCATATTCCCGCCCTGGGAATAAGTGTCCCTTCTTCTCTTGAACCCAACATTAGAGTTCCCACTATTCCCCATGGGTACCACCATGCTTCATCCACCCGGAGCTCCCAAAAAATCCCACTCAGCCACCAAGGATATATTCACCATCTTTTTTTAATCATCTATACACAACACCGCTATATTGGAATGAATTTCTTTCCTCAAACTAGCTTCAAAGATACGAGCTTTCAAGGATGTACTACCCACCACCTCGGGTGAAAATCTCACTAAGTTCATAAACTTAGCTGCATACTTCGTCACAGACATATTCTCTTGCTTCAGACTGAAGAAATCATTCGTGCACTGAATTCTGAATGTATGTGGGTAGAATTTCTTATTAAACAATTCCTCAAAGCCTTCCCACATCATACCTTGGTCCGTTCTAGCTTGAACCACCAACTACCACCACTGGAGGGCAAGATATTCCAACATATACATGGCCAACTTCACTTTCAACTCTACTGGTGTTCCCAAGAACTTGAAGATCTTGTTCATTCTATTCAACCATGCTTCTGCCCTCTCTGGCTCCGAATAACCCCTGAAGATGGGTTGATTTTTCTTTTGAAACTGAACTGCATGATCCACAAGCCTTGGTTCATCCACTTTGTTTCCACTTTCCACAGCTTGGAAATCTTGCACTATACTTTTCACTAGCTGTTGGTTCACCTGAGTCTCAGGTGCAACCACATTTTCAGCAGCCTCCTCTGGTTGGTCTCTACAATGCCTACTCGGTTCCATTTCTATAAACAAAAAACAAACAACCATGAGTCTCACTTCCATATACATTAATAATTCCCATTTCAAATCTCATTACACAACACTATCACAACGAGGCTTTCCGTCTTTTCCAAATTTTCATGTTTACCATTTTTGAAAATCAAACCATTTTCAAAATATAAAAGTTATTCAAATTATAATTTCACACACTTGAAAACCACCATTTCTCAATTCATCCCATAAGTCATTATGCCCAATGAAATATTAATCCTAGTGGGAATTCATTTCTACCATGCATGTCATTCTCATCTCATTGGCTACACCCACGACAATGAGATATCCAATGCCTATAAGTGTCTCCAAAACACTTATGTACCCAATTCCCTGGTAACTTGAAGTTCATCATAAGAGGGTTAGATACATCCTTTTATACTATTCATTCCAAGTTCCGACATTCCCGCGCCTTGCTACCATCCCGACTCAAAAAATATACCACAACGAATGTCAACACCAAAACCAATGATCAACACCAATAATCAAACAATTGCTCTCACTTCAAAGCTAAGGACCAAACAAACTAATACCACCTGTAACACCCTGCCCCTACCTCATTGGCTTGAGGAGGCGGTGAGGGTTACTTGGCCATATGAGATGTTCCCAAGGCGCCAAAGGCTGTAAATAAATGCTGAGGGCTTCGATAAAAAATTGGGTAATGATTTTCCCTTAAGAAAAAACCATCCACTATCAACCACTATATGATGCATGTCAATCAAAACATTCAAGCATGTATTCCCAAATGATAGCCAAGTTGTTCCACAATACAACCCAAAACCGATAAAACCAATACCATGTCAGAGTACTATGCGAAAGACTCAACAAAAGACCCAAAACAAGCCAAGACTCACTACATGGATCCATACCAAGCTCCATGCTTCAAGATCTACCCAGACATCACGATGCACTACTAAAGGAGGGTGATTCCTTACCTTTGCCCACATCATGATACACAACATCTGCAAAGACACAAACTTTCCAAAGTAGGGGGTGAGTACAACTACTCAGTAGGATTTCCCCAAATGACTTCCCTACACACGCCACTAGGATAAAACCGTTAGCACATTTATATAAAATAGTTTATATAAAATAATCACAAGTGCAACCATTACCATAATCCAAACACACCCTTACCAAGACATCTCACCCAAACCAAGAAACCAAGGGAAATCCAAAACAAACATGCCACAATCCATTTCACCATTTACACATGAGAACAACAATTTACAACTAGCAAATCAATTCACAACAAACAACTGAAACAACCAAAACAACCAAACGGTGGAGCTTCCGTCCAACCCGTTCACCCATTCACACCTAGTGGTACTTCCCGTCCACTTATCCTTTGATGGTGGCCCTTCTGTCCACTATACATCCCTTTTTTATAGTGGTACTTCTCTACACTTCCACATAACATTCCAATCAAGCCATAACTAAGCAAATAACCCACCAAGGTCACAACAACATACAATCAACCAATTCCATTGCATATCAATCCACTTCAATAAATCACCCCTTTATTGAAAATCATTTTCCATGTCAAACCACATTTAAATAAAACAACCTCTTTATTGAAAACCATTTCCATCAATCATTTTCACAAATCAACCATAGCATCCCATTTTAAAATCCACAACAATAACATTTCACCATAAAACCCCCTTTTTCCAAAAAACCCCCAAATGGATTTCCAACCAACTTTGCACATCAAAAAACAATTAATTTAAAGCCAACAAAATTAATTGTAACCAAAAACCACTAGCTCTAACCAAGTGGAGTCGAGAGATAAGCCACCTACCTCAAAGGTTTTGACGAAAACCACAATGGTCGAAGAACGCTCAAGAAACCCGGGTCGATCCTCCAAAAACCCGCCTTAGATCACTTCTCCTAGCAAGATAAAGACCAAATATCATAATATTTGGAATTCACACACTTAGATATACCTATAATGGGTGTAGATCTAAGAAACCGAGAGAAGAGGAGAAATAGATCTAAGTAGATCTAAGAAATCGATCAAGAACGATCACATACCTCAAGAATCCGGCTTCGATTCACCAAGAGAAGCCTTCAGATCACCTCCAGAACGATGGGAGAACCCTATTTGACCTTAGTATAAGCAAAATCCTGAGTTAGGTCTGCTTAGGAGGAAAAACGAGGCACTTAGAGGCAAAAACAAGTGAGATACACTTTTATAGGATCTCATTTAAGTGGCCACACGGTTTGCTCGCACGGTTAGACAAACCGTGCACTAACCATGCATTAGGCACTACCTCAACAAACCCTCCACGCATGGTTTGGATGAACAGTTAGACAAAACGTGTGCCGCCCATGCGGAAGCTACTACCTCCAAGACCAACTACGCATGGTTTTACCGCACGGTTTAGACAAATTGTGCACAGTCCGTGTGACTTCCCCTTTGCCTAAAAACTTCATTCAAGTTATCTCGACTCTCCCATTAATCACCCTTAACTTTAAAACCATGAAAATTATTAATAAAGGGTTACATAACAAAAATCGGGGGTACTACATAGACCCTAGACACCTCCCCCCCAGACCCTGGACACCTCCCCCAGACCCTGGACACCCCCCAGACAAACCTTGGACACCCCCCGGACAGACCCTGGACACCCCCCCCCCCCCGACAGACCCTAGACACCTCCCCCCAGACCCTGGACACCCCACCAAACAGACCCTGGACACCCCCAAATAGACCCTAGACACCCCCCCAAATAGACCCAGGACACCCCCCCAGACCCTGGACACCCCCCAAACCTTGGAAAAATCCCCCTGGACAGCCCATACCTCCACTCCCCTGGACATCCCCCCCCCCCCCCCACCCTCTTGGACAGACACTAGAACCCCCCCCCCCCAGAACCTAGACACCCCCCCCCACACACACACCCTAGACACCCCCCCCCAGACCCTGGACAGATCCCCCTAGATAGCCCAGACCTCCACTCCCCTGGACAGCAACCCCACACCCTCCTAAACAAACCTTATAACCCCCCCTAGAACCTAGACACCCCCCAGTCCTACCCCCCCCCCCCCACCACCCCTCCACCCTGCCTGTTTCCCCTCCTCTTGCCCTTGCCAGCCCCCACTTCCACCCCCCTACCAGCCCCCACTTTCACCCCCCTACCAACCCCCACTTGCACCCCCTTTCCAGTCCCCTCCCCCCAACTAGTTTCCCCCCTGCCCCCTGCCAGTCCCCTCCAAATTAAATTATACACAAAAGATACTTACATAATAAGAATTAAACAAATCCAAATATAATAAAACACATAACTACACTTACATGAGTCTCTCTATAATACAAACTATCAAAGAAGTCTGGAACCAGCTCAAAAGTACCTACAACACAAGGTAGAACATATTAGTGCTCATCCCCTAAAATTATGGTAAAACAAAACATCTTAGAATATTCACAAATAATATAACTCAATAAACAAGAATAGTGTAGCCCCCCCTGCTAGACCCCCCTGGACAGGAGCCCCCCTGCTGGACCCCCCTTGCACCACCCCTACTGGATACCCCCCCCCCCTGCACCCCCTGGACAGTAGCCCCCCCCCCCCATACACACACATCCCTTTCACCCCTTGCACACACCCCCCTTTCACCCCCATGTTGTTATAGGTGATGTTCATTCACCTCATCAGGATTAATTGAGGCAGATTCTGTAGAATGGGTTTTCAAGGAATAGGTTGACCAGTTGAAAGTGATGACGACTCTACTCAAGATATTCATGGAGGAGAAGATTTATCTAGTAGTATGGAGATATGAGGAAATATTATTATAGACTTTTTCAATCTTATGAACCCTTTCCTATATGTATCCAATACTCTAGTGGCTGTCGGCTGAAAGTCAAAATGCAATAGTAAAGTGGACTTCAACAGTAAAGTGGACTCCAAACCCTAGAGTAGGGGCATGTTGCCCCCTGAAACCCCCAACGAGATCATCGTGGAGCTTTACCCATGACAGTTATAGGCCACAAGCATTTGGCCCAACTGGATCAGGCTACACCAATCCAACAATATCCCATGTTGCATCACTTTATGAGAAGGAGGTTAAGAGTGCCTTTTTTCTATAAATCTTGAAAGTGTGTCTGGTCTGGATGGGTTAACAAAATAATTATTTATGTTCTACTGGGAAATAGTTCATGATGAGATCCTTAACATTATGAGAGAGTTCTTTAACCATGCCTCAATGCCCTACGGAATCAACTCCCATTTTATTCCCCTGATCCCAAAGAAGGAAAATTTGTGGATGTAAAGGATTTCAGACCTATTGCTCTTGGGAATAACTTTCCAAAAATCATTATCAAAATTATTACTATGAGTTTAGGTCCCATTTCTCATGGGTTTATCTCTTCAAATCAGCCCCCCAGACAACCCTTGTACACCCCCCCTGGACAGCCCCCCTAGACACCCCACCTGCACCCTACCCCCTTCCCTACAGACCCCCCCAACAACCCTTGGACACCCCCTGGATGTCCCCTCCTAGACACCCCACCTGCACCCTCCCCCCTACCCTGCAGACCCCCCTGGCACCCCCCCCCCCTCAGATAGCCCTTAGACACCCCCCCTGGACGGCCCCTCCTAGACACCCCACCTACACCCTCCCCCTACCCTGCAGCCCCCCCTGACACCCCCCCCCCCCAGACAGCCCTTGGACACCCCACCTGGATATCCCCTCTTAGAAAATTCTATAGCCATCAGTACCTTCACTTAATTATGAAATAATGCTAAATGAATAATGCCTTGAAACTTTTCCAATAATAGTCTTTGTCAGGCTTAGTCTAAATAATAGACTTCCACCACTTATAACTCGGACCCTCTAGTAGTATGGTTATAAAAATAACCTTAAGAGACTCATAAATCTAAAGTTGGATAAAAATATCCTCAACCTTCAGTACCAAAACCAATTCATCCTAAGAATCTTATAACCCAGGAATTATTGTGGGGCTACCATCTTGATTCTAGGGTTCCTAGGTGTGCCTTCGAGATCGATTTATTCAAGTCTTTTGATTCGATCATGTGGGACTTATTATGGGATGCTTTGGAACTTCTCGGCTTTCCTTCTAGGTTCTCATATTGGGTTAAAATATGTGTCTATACCCCAATGTTCTCGGTGAACATTAATGGCATTTTACATGGATACTTTTTGGGGAAAATAGGGCTTAGGCAAGGGGATCCGCTTTCACCTTTCCTTTTTGTGATTTGCATGGAGTTTTTCTCACACATCCTGAAATGTAGGAGGTTGGGGGCTGGTGAGGTGGTTGGTGCAGGCTGGAGTGGCTGGTGCGGGTGGGAAGGCAGGCAGCAGGGGGATGGTAGGGGGATGGTGTGGGCTGGAATAGGTGGCAGGGGGCTGGTTTGGGCTGGATTGCAGGTGGATAGGGGCAATTGGTCATGTGGCAGGGGCTGGTGAGGGCTGGTATGTAAGAGGTCGGGGGCTGGTGAGGGATGGAACTGGTGGTTGGGGCTATTTTGCAGGTGACAGAGGGCTGGAAAGAGTGTTTTGCAGGAGGCTGGGGTGTGGTGGCTGGTGTGGTGGCTGGTGCGGGCTGGATTGCAGGTGGTTGGGGGCTGGTACAGGCCGGATTGCAGGTGGAAGGGGGTTGGAATGCTGGTGGAAGGGGGATGGAATACTAGTGGAAGGGGGCTGGTTTCAGGTGATGGGGGGATGGTGCAGGCTGATTTGAAGGTAACAGGGAGGGCTGTTGTGGGCTGGAATGCTGGTGGCAGTGGGCTGAAATGAAGGTGGAATGGGGATGGTGTGGGCTGGATGTGGCTAGATCGGGGACAAATCACAGCATTACCATGGCGTGACCACGGCGGGACCGTGGCGTGTTGGCCCAGTCCAGAGACATTCGTGGGGCAGCATCTTTTGGCCAGAAGCGAAGGGAGCGGGAGGAGGCGGGGCAACATTCCGGTCGTCGCCCTGCCAGCAGAAATTGTGATTAGTCAGTCTCAACATTGATCACAAGACTCATGGAATACTATCACTGTGAACCATTGCAGGGTGTCATCCTGGAGTAGGGCCAAATCACATCATTATTGTGGCGTGACCGCGGTGTGTTGGCCCAGTTCAGTGACATCCGCGGGGCAGCATATTCTGGGCTGGAGTGAAGGGAGCGGGAGGAGGCGGGGCAAAATTTCGGTCATCACCCCACCGGTAGAAATTGTGATTAGTCAGTCTCAACATTGATCACAAGACTCATGGAATACTTTCACTGTGAACTGTTGTGGGGTGTCATCCTAGACTAGGGCCAAATCATGGCGTGACCACGGCGTGACCGCGGTGTGACCATGACGTGACTACGGCGTGTTGGCCCAGTCCAGCGACATCCGTGGGGAAGCATCTTCCGGCCAGGAGTGGGAGGAGGTGGGGAAACATTCCAACCATCACCCCACCGGCAGAAATTCTGATTAGTCAGTCTCAACATTGATCACAAGACTCATGGAATACTATCACTCTGAACCGTCGTGGAGTGTTGTCCTGGAGCAGGTCCAAATCACGGCTTTACCGCGGCGTGACCACAGCATGACCGCGGCATGACCATGGAATGTTGGCCCGGTCCGGTGACATCCGCGGGGCAGCATCTTCCGGCCAGGAGTGAAGGAAGCAGGAGGAGGTGGGGCAACATTTCGGTCATCGCCCCACCGACAGAAATTGTGATTAGTCAGTCTCAACATTGATCACAAGACTCATGGAATACTATCACTGTGAACCGTCGTGGGGTGTCATCCTAGAGCAGGGCCAAATCACGGCATTACTGCGACATGACTGCGGCGTGACTGCGGTGTTGGGCCGGTTCAGCGACATCTGTGGGTAAGTATCTTCCATCCCAGAGCGAAGGGAGCGGGAGGAGGCAGGGAAACATTCTAGCCATCGCCCCGCCAGCAGAAATTGTGATTAGTCAGTCTCAACATTGATCACAAGACTCATGGAATACTATCACTGCGAAATGCCACGGGGTATCGTCCTGGAGCAGGGCCAATTCACGGCATGACCGTAGCGTGACTGAGGCGTGACCGCAGTGTGACCACGGCATGATCGCGGCATGACTGTAGAGTGACCGCGGCATGTTGTCCCAGTCCAGTGACATCCACGGGGCAGTATCTTTTGGCCCGGAGCGAAGGGAGCGGGAGGAGGCGGGGAAACATTCTGTTCATCGCCCCACTGGAAAAAATTGTGATTAGTCAGTCTCAACATTGATCACAGGACTCATGGAATACTATCATTGCGAACCGCCGTGGAGTGTCGTCCGGGAGCAGTGTCAAATCACGGCATTACCGTGGCATGACCGCGGCTTGACCGTGGCTTGACCGCGGCCTGACAATGGCATGACCGCAGCATGGCCGTGGTGTGTTGGCCCGATCCAGCGACATCCGTGGGGCAGCATCTTCCGGCCAGGAGCGAAGGGAGCAGGAGGAAGTGGGAAACATTACGGTTGTTGCCCGGCCGAAAGAAATTGTGATTAGTCAGTCTCAACATTGATCACAAGACTCATGGAATACTATCACTGTGAACTGATGCGGGGTGTCGTCCTGGAGCAGGGCCAAATCATGGCATGACCGTGGTGTGACCGCGGCGTGACTGTGGTGTGATCGCGGTGTGACCGTGGTGTGACCGCGACGTGACCGTGGTGTGATCACAGCGTGACCACGGCGTGTTGGCCCGGTCTAGTGACATCCGTGGGGAAGCATCTTCCGGCCAGGAGCGAAGGGAGCGGGAGGAGGCGGGGAAACATTCCAGTCATCGCCCCACCGGTAGAAATTGTGATTAGTCAGTCTCAACATTGATCACAATACTCAGGGAATACTATCACTGCGAACCACCGCGGGGTGTCGTCCTGGAGTAGGGTCAAATCACGGCATTACCGTGGTGTGACCGCGGCTTGACCGAAGCATGACTACGGCGTGTTGGCCCGGTCCAGCGACATCTGTGGGGCAATATCTTCCGGACAGGAGCAAAGGGAGCGGGAGGAGGCAGGGCAAAATTCTGACCATTGCTCCGCTGGTAGATGATAGAACAGATCAACTATTTAATATGCTATAACAAGGGATCGCCAGAGAAGGTTGTAGGGAGCGGCACAATGATGCATACGTCTAAAGAGAAACAAAACGACAAAAAAATAATCATACACCCTACACAAACCATTTACAAATTCATTCACTTTGCCTAAACATGGAAATTTTATTTATAATATTCAAAGCGTGAAAAGAAAAGTGTCATGGTCAAGGCATATGCCTACTCGGGCAATGTCATTTGAGTTAAACAAGTATGATAAGATAATTTATATTATTCAAAGAAAACAAAAACTAACTAGCCATAAAATAAACACCAACAAGAGGCATATGAAAGACTCAAATCAAATCTAAACATGATACAAATAACTATCACTACTCTTTGGTTTATAAGACAGTGCACCTCTGTTGGAGGGGTTTTATTATAAAATCATGGCATTGCTTTATCACACAATTCATTTAATTATATTTAACATTTATTCTAAAACTCATTCAGCACAAATCAAATGCAATAATTTAAGCAACTAGATCAACATAACTATCACTGTGAGTTTTCGTAGACAGTGCACCTCCGTTGGAGGGGTTTTATTATAAAAACTTGACTTTATTTATCAAATGAAACAATTATATTAAAGAAAAATTATTCAAGATATGAAATTCAATATAATTAAGAAGAATTAAGAAAGAAGCTAAATTCAATTTAAAGCATTCTTGAATTAAAGATGCTAGAAGAGGGATCCTACCTCAAGGTGGAACCAAACCATCCACTTCGGCTCTTGGAGCTTTCTAACTAAAAGTTGTTGCTCCCCCACTGGGTATACACACCATCACACACATGAAAGTATGCATATCCCCTATGCACACACCTGCATGGCCATGAGCATGTACAAGGGGATCCTTGCACATATGCTTATATACATATACCATTCTACACTCACCTACATATGCATTTATATATATATATATATAAATAGGCACACATAGACCCATACGTGCATAATCACTGCCATGGTTGACTATAAACATAACGGGGGAACCCACAAACATATACTTTCTTACCTATGCACACGCAGGTGAGTCACCCTTAACTTGGCTACTCGAAACCAATGATCAGGGATCAATGCAATACACAAAGGATATTAGGAACATTAAAACACATAAAGGATGCTACATAACCGGTGAGAAACCAACCAACGACATTAAATCCTTACCTCGATTGGGAGAACCAAATCCACTCGAACCAACACGAAATGATCCAACACCCTACTGAAAACATAATATGGATTCAAAAACACTTAAATCCCCAAATACATGAGGTGAGAGAACATATTAAAATAGTATGCATTAGATAACACTTTATAATTTAATAAAATATGGTTACCCATTCAACTGTATGTGAATCCAAAAATAACAACACATTTATCCATAAACCAATTTCCCTTCACATGCATCATGAACATATTAAAATAGTATGTGTTAGATAACATTTTCATTTTCAAATTATAACACTCCATTCACATGACAACTGAATCCACAAAGCATCAATGGTATGAATAATTCTACACATAAAATATTCTTAACATTTTTATGAGCTCCAAATGATTTCACATAGAATATGATATTCTTTATGAAACTAGAAACACATCATATATTGTTCACCTAAATCGCAAAGAAATAATGTTCTCGTGGTATTTTCTATGTGAACTTCCAATGATTTATATCTACAAACACTACAATGATAACTATTTTTATGTTTTGAGAAAACAAAAATCAATCATATATCATAGTATGATATTGATTTTCATGAATTATTATTTGGGGGGGTTCCCTATGGTTTTTAAAAACCATAGGAAAATATTGTTTAATGTAATCTATTCCCAACGGTTTAATGAAACCGTTGGGAAAACTCATAAAATTATTACTTAAACCAACAGTTTTTTCAAACTGTTTGTATGAAGGTGTTGGTATAAGTGGAATTTCCGCCAGTGAATGTAATTTAAAATATCATATTGAATCTAGCTATGTACAGGTAAATTCATGCAATGTGGTAGTGGAATCAACCCACAAAAAGGAGGACAGATTGCAAGATCCAAATCTATCTTTATAAGATATAATTAAAAAAAGTGGACATAATGGCCTGGATTTTTAAAAGAAAAAGTGTTAAAGCCATACCAATAACAACTAGTGGTATCATACAAAATCTGATTTGTTGCAACTAATATCAAGCCATGATTTAGTGAAAGCAATTTGTTGTAAATAAGAGGGCATATTTGGAGAAACCTAATCATGAAGAAATGGGGGAGTTAGAGATGGATTGTAATGGTTATTCAACCTTGTCTAAGATTAAAGAAACCTATAGAGACTAACTACACCCCCTGTCCCACCCCGTTTGCCCCACTGCCCCACTTCCCCACCCCCTCCCCCTGCCCTGCAGACCCCCCTACAGACCACCCCCCTGCCCCCTGCCCTGTAGACCTCCCCACTCCACCCTGCCCCCTCCACCCACCCACTACCCCGCCCCCTCCCCCCTGCCCTGCAGACATCCGTTCTGCCCCCTGCCCCCCTCCACCCTACCCCCTTCCCCCTTCCCCCTACCCCCTGCCCCCCTCCACCCACCACCTACCCCCTGCCCCCTACCCCCTACTCTGCAGACCTCCCCTCTGCCCCCTGCTCTATAGACCTCCCCCCTACCCCTGCCCCCTGCCCCCCTCCACCCTCCCCCCTACCCCCTGCCGTGCAGACCTGCCCCATGCCCCCTGCCCCCCTCCACCCTACCCCCTACCCCCTACCCCCTACCCCCTGCCCCCCTCCACCCATCCCCCTAGCCTGTACAGCCCCCCTGCACCCCCCCCCCCCATCCCCCCTAGCCTACACCATCCCCCCTATCCTACACCACCCCCTAGCCTGCACTATCCCCCCTAGCCTGCACACCCCCCTATGAGTCAAAAAAATCTTTGGAGATGCCTGTGGTGTCTCAAATGAGAGGAGTAAGGATTAAAATGTAAAACATAAATGCAATAATGTCAAACAATATATATAACCATAAACTATCACAAGATAATCCTTATATATATATGCTCACATTCATAAGCATGGGCTATGTTTTTTTGTTGGTTATCTGCATAGCATGCATCCCTATCCACAGACACAGCCTATCATGCGAAAGCATACAGACAAGAAATCCAGTTCTTGTGAAGACATTGAGACAAATAAAACCTCATAAAGATATATTCATAATGAGTTATACTAATAAAAGGGATGAGAAGAATTCCTGGGGAGGAAGCCGTTTCAAAAGGACCATTAACATTTGAGAAATAATATTGGAAAAACGAGGTCCAATGGAAATGTACTCCAAAAGCCTGTACTAAAAAGAACAGCACAGTGGTTATCAAATGAACGGACCAAAATTATTATTATGTTGAAATTGATTATAATTACCTCTCAATGTCATCAAGGATTATGATGCTTAATTGTGACTTATAGGCATCCTCAAATACCTAAAAAATAACAAGTGAAAAAAATGACTAAAAGTATTCAGTATACAAGTTGAAAATTCAATAAGCATAAACAAATGGAAACCAAGTTGATTTTAAACCTTGACAATTTGTGCACATTTACTGGCCTCGCTCACCCCAATCATTGATTCAGCTGAAACCTGTCCATATAAAACCCAGAAAAAGTTTAAAACACAAATAGATGCAAGTTCATGCATGCGATAATGAAAGGAAACAATGATAATTATTAAAATGCACTTATAATCTTAACATATGTGAAATCACTTTCAATACCAATGGTGCCTGCATAGCCCCGGCTCCCACTTCCCCCTTTAAACCCCCCCCCCCCCCCCCACACCTCATGCCCCTGCCCCCTACCCCCTTCCCCACTCCACCCTGCCCCTGCCCCCTGCCCCCTGCCCCCCTACCCCCTACCCCCTTCCCCTACCCCCTTCCCCCTTCTCAATATAGGAATAAAACTTCCATGGTCCTGGAGTAGCCCGTACGCTATCATCATGTTAAAAATAAAATCTCACACAAGGGAAGAAAGAAATCCATGCTGCCCAAGGCTGCTTGAAAATTCAGAAGTGCGTGCATGGAGAGTCCATCCAAACTTGGAGCTAAATTAGAAAGGAAAACTGGTTGAAAAAATTTTCTCAACCCAATAGCTCACATTGATGAGTAGGGACATCCACCTTATTCCCTAATTATTTTTGTGTTATTAGTGTGCCATACAATGCAGGGAATTGAAGGTGAAACTAGTTCTAAAGAGGATAGAAAATGAAGGAAAGTAAACTGGAATAACTATTCCAGATCTGAAAAAAAGTCACCATCTTGATATGATTTATCAAATGGTATTCCAAAGAACATGAGAAGGAAATATCTTCCTTGATGGAGTGAAAATAGTGTGTCTCCTCGATGGGGAGATGAGTGGAGAAGACCCTTGAGAAGCTACCAGACTTATTTATTCCATGCAAATATGGAATTTCTGGAAAGTGCTTGAAAAAATCATTGATGAGGTATGAATTTCTCTCATCCATGTTAATGACCGAATAAAGTCTGATATTAAGGGGGAGAAATTGAATTAATCAATGAAAAGAATTTGGGGAAATTTGAGATCTCAAGTCTGATTTCTAAAACCTACTACATGTACTTGAATGTTTTCAACATGTGTATTGAGATGAGTGTAAGATCGCATGTTGTAATTACAAAAAGAATGAAAGATATCAATTGGAATAATTTTGTTTCAACTTTAGGACATCTGAACAGCCCCTAAATGAGTCATGGGAATTAGAATTAGTTGTTATCATGTTCATTTTGTTAATGGGACAACTTTGTTTTCTAAATCAAATCCTCGTATTTTCTACACCAAACATGGATCACATAGACTTTGAATAGAATGAATGATGGAACATTGTTTAAGAATGAATTGATACCATCCTCTTTCATAAACTTTGTATTTATTTTCAATAAGGGGAGAAAATAAAATGAGAGAAGTCAATGAGAAAAAGAGGAGAGAAAAAAATTAAAAAACATATTGACATACCAATTGCTAGATTGGTATTGACAATAAACACAAAGTGAAAGATTGTTAAATCCACATTGTGTTTGTGTCATAGTTGTTTTCAATGAGGAAGAAAAGATGTTTCATTCCAATATGAAGATGATAAATGGATTTCAAGTTAGTTAGAGTGCCTAAGCATATTGATGAGACAATTGGGAGCTGGACAGCTTAGAAGGGAGTTGGAAGTTCCCAAGCTTATTGAGAAGGAATATGAAGTTCCCAAGCAAAGGTGTTAGTATGTGAATCTTATATGAGGCTGGAATAATTATCCTGAAGATTGGAAGTGATGTAAACCACCACCACTGATTATGTCACAAAGAAATGAACAAAATAAGGAAGTGTTGCCAGTCCCCCCTCCCAGCCCCCCCTGCTAGTCCTCCCTGCCAGTCCATATTTCTTTTATATAATTAACACTTGCCCATGAATCTTGTTCTTGATTCCATCTCCATGTGGACATCAGTTAATAATGTCACTTGATTCCTTATTAAGGTGACAACCTAATGATCAAATTTGACTAGAATTTCAATTACATTTTATATTTAGACAATCCCATAAATATCTTTCTCATTTCTAGAAGTGAGGGAATCTTATACTTACCACATATAAGTAAAGAATGGATCTTCAGTTATGATCTGGGTAGGAAGGATGTTATATCTTCTTCTATCAAGCCATATATACATCATAGGCTCATAATCTAAGGAATATTATTCTCATCACCTATATAATCCTAGATTCATCACCAAAGTCATCATAGGCTAGTCACCTGTGTTATTTTAGGATCATAACCTAATGAAATCTAGGCTCATCACCTAAGTAATTCCATTCTCATCACCTAAGGAATTCCATGCTCATCGCATGAGGAAGGATGGGATTATGATGCATTAGGAAAGGTGAATCATCTTATTCTTATCACATAATAAATCTTATACGTTTTATATATGGAAAGGTAGGGTCCTTTTATGCTCATCACAAAATTCTAGTCATGATTTTAGGTCTAGTGGGGACTAGTCCCCTTATTATCATCGCATAATTTTGGTCACGGTTTAAATTCCAGTGGGGACTAATCCTCTTATACTCCTCACATAAGACAAATAATGGAAGAATTGTCTATAATATCATCATATAATCTATTCAAAATATTATGGTGACCAACCACTCATGGAAGGTCCATATCATATTCCAATACATTCAGAATGCCAACCCATAATAAAAAACATTGATTCACGTACTTTTTAAATATAATTTAATAAAAAAACTATAAATAAAAGCATACAATGATGGTCCTCAATAAAAATAAATGGAAATAAAATCTTTTATCATCTTTATACTCTCACTAGTGATTCCAAAAAACCCCATGATATTGGATAATTTCCACTATAATCTAGTGGAAATCATCTCCAACTCTGTTCTCATTTTCACTAAATTATTTAGAAGAGAAATGAGAAACTAGAATGAAAGGAATATGAGATCACACATTGAATCACCATGGAGGTCCATAAAAACCACCACATTTAAAGGTGAAATTGAAGGTGAATAGGGGATGAAGCTCCCTCAACCTCCCCTGATTCATTCACATGTGTGGGAGGAAGATAGGAGGGGTGAGTTGTTTAAAAACTCAAAGTGGATAAATGTTTATTTACCTTTCTTTGAGTGAGCCTCCATCCTCATCATTTAAGCATTCATTAAAATATTCATTTTGTTGTGGTGGTGCTCTCCATTTCCTAGGGGGAATCCTCAGAAGTACCAAACAAACAAAACACAGGTCCATTCCTTTATGATTTCATGGACCTATCCAATGAAACCCACAAGCCCTATACACACTAAGGACCATACAAATCCCTCAAACATTTCTAATCATTTTTCAAATGAGAACTAATGAAACCCCTCATATATAACTCTTTAAAAAATTCCCAACTATAAGGTGATATATCATGGTTGTATTTCTAAAGAAGCACCATTATCACCTAAATTTCCCATCTAGTTCATTTTGACTCGATGTTTCCATAGGTGTGAATATAGGGCACCATACTTAGCCAATCATAGTATAAATGGGAACCAAAACAAGACATCTCAACCATCACAATTTTCCCCCATGCCAAACCAATACAAAATGGTAATTTTCTTTCTTTTTTCAATAGGAATAATCCCATGGGACAGTCCCTCCAAAACACCTGACCAACTCACCCAATAAGAGACGAAACAACCAAAACCATAGCCATGGTAAACTGATATTTTACTATAGAGAGACAAGTAAAACCAAATTTCCCAATAATAGGGAAAATTTCACTCCACCTGGGTATTTTCCCTTTAACACATGGAGCTATACTCCATGAGGCTCCATGGTGAAAACCCTAAAGCTTAAAATGGTTACAGGTCCACTCATCTATGCTCAGACACACACCTGAGAGCCTATATCACCCTCAGGACTCAATTCACATAACTAAAAATCTTATTGAGAATTTCCAAATATATATTCTCTAACCAAATAATGGTTTTAAAAATTACCACATCCTTGGAAAACCAAAATTCATACTTGCTAAGAATTTATCAACCAGTATTGGCATGAATCTTTAAATTTATCTCAACAATGAGTCATGGATCATAGGGAAAGTTCCAAAGTTATAAGGAACACTGTGTTTACTCATTAGACTAGGACCAAAACTGGAAACAGCAGCAACATAACAGAATTAAGTAAATTAGTTAGGCCAACGCACCGTATGGAGGAGAAGGCCTGAAGAAGGGTATGGAGGAACCCTTCTTCCGATGCACCGAATGGAGGAGGAATGCCCAAAGAATGGTATGGAGGAAGGGATTACTGCTCAAGGGATAGAGAAACCCCAAATGGAGAAGTCGAGCCATGATTGGAGAATCTGCGCCGTGAATGAAGGAACCGCGATGAGGGATGGAGGAACTGGAGTTGGCGAGGATGAGCGATAGAGGACAGTAGTGAGGGAGAGAGAGGAAAGCCACGAGGGAAGAGAGGAGGGCACGATGAGAGAGGTCTTCGGGGAGGAGGAGAGGCCATCAGGGGAGGAGGGAGCCGTGGTGATAGGGTCGCATATCGGGGATAGAGGAGGAGTCCGACTGGAATCGAAAAAAAATGGGGGCGCATATCGGGGATGGAGGCAGAGCCCGATGGGAATTGAAAAAATAAGGGGGACGGAATTGTGTAGCGATGGATTAAAAATTAAACTATGGCTATAAACAAGATATAGACACGGACCTATAAAACCGTGGATATAGTTTTGTGTCTATAGGTCTGTGGCTATATCTTAAATTTATAGTAGTATTTGATCAAAGATATGAAATTGATGTGGGATACAAGTGTTACAATGTATGATGATCATAGAAGTGAAGAATTCATATCGAGTCCCATGTTGTATGGGATGATAAATGATTTTCCTGATTATTGAAATTTTTCAAGCTATAGCATAAAAGGAATGTTGGGGTATCCCATTTGTGAATAATTCACACACTCAGTTTAGTTAAAACATTCCTCAAAGACTTTGTTTCTAGGACATCAAAACTTTTTACCTCGAAAACATAACTATTGATCATGTATGACAACATTCAATGGGAATGCTGAAAAAGGTACAAAACCATCTCTACTAATGGGTGATCAACCATTTGATAAAGTAAAAGATATTGACACTATTTTTGGTAAACCATTTTCAAAAAACCTTACAAAATCATGTTGGAAAAAGAGATCAATTTTCTTTGAATTACCATATTGGAATTTTTTGTACGTTGAACATTTTCTTGATGTAATTCATGTATAAAAAATATATTTGATAGTGTTATTGGAACGTTACTAAATGTTCTTGAAAAAATAAAATATGGCATCAAGTCTAGGTTAGACATGATTGACATGGGTATAAGGGAATATTTAGAACTGGTGAAGGGTAAAGGGCGTACTTTTCTTCCTCCAGTAGCTTACACTCTATCCGGATATGAAAAATTTCAATTTTTCATTTTCCTTAATAGTGTAAAAGTTATAAAGGGTTATCAATCAAATATCAAGAATGTCATGTCAATGACTAATTTGAAGTTATAGGGAATAAAATAAAACTTCTATCTTGTTTTGATGCAAGATTTGATTCCTATCACTTTACATTACATTCTACCTAAAAATTTATGACATACATTAACTATACTCTACTTCTTTTTAAAATTCATATGCAGTAAAGTTATAGACCTGGTAAAGTTTCTAATCATGAATAAGGATGTTTAAATCATATTATGTTAATTTGAGATGTTCTTCCCACTATAATTATTTGATATAATGGTCCACATGATGGTTTACTTGGTTGGAGAGGTTCAAACATGTGGTTTTGTCCACTATAGATGGATATACCCCATTAAATGGTATATGAATATTTTGAAAGGGTGTATTAAGAATTGAAGTCATTCAGAAGGTTGTATTATAGAATGATATGTTGTTAAGGAATCTGTTGAATTCTATACTGATTACCTATCAGATGTTGATATAATCGGTCTTCCAAAGTCTCAACATAGTGGATCCTTATAGGAGAATGGATTTTTGGAAGAGATATTGTTATAATTACCATCACAAAGTGGGTGAAATCACACCTTTAAATTTTACATAATAGTGAAGATGTTTATCCATACATTAAATCCCACAAATCAATTCTTAAAGATTTTAATACATCAAGGGCTGAAGGATGGATACCAAATACATATAACCAATAGTTTATATGATGATTCTAATATCATGTTTATAATGAGTTATCCGAAAATATGAATTCAATTGGCGGATGACTTCGATAGCTAGTCAAAGGACCAAATGAAAATTTTATATCTTACACTGGTTTTGTAATCAATGATTATATGTTCTATACAAATTAATGTGATGATTTTAGTACGATGAAAATGGTGGAGTTACACTTTTGGCAGAAGTGATGCACATATTTGGTTCCATGGATAGAAATCCAATTTGTGTGAATATGTCATATTTCATTATTTTTGAACAAATATAAAATTTGGATTATACAATATTTCAAGTTATAATTTTCTATTTCAAATGGGTTGACACCAGGAGTGTAGTGAAAGTTAATGAAATGGGATTTGTGAAGGTGAATTTTTGTGTGGAAGGGGAAAATTGTAATTTTTTCATAATGGAATCATAATAATCGCAAGCATTTTATGTCTCAAATCCAGAAAACAATAATTATTTGATTGTCCTAATGGTGACTAAAATAACTATAGGGTAAGATAAAAATTCAATCAAGTATGACCCGTTCATTGGGATATCATAATAATTTCATGGAGGTCCCAATGTAGACAATGTATTTTAAGTTGTGGGGGACCACAAAGAGGGGATTTGGATTCTTGATAGAGGACCCAAATCCATTATTTACAAAAATAGAGTTCAATAATAATGTTAAAGTTTTTTTAATATACTGTGATTTTCCTTATAATATTATGTGTTCTCTACTGTATTAATATAATATAAATTAAATGTTTTACTAATCATGCAAACAATGTCTTCTGCGCATGATGATGTTACCAATCTCAGGAAAGAATAGGTGGTTAATGCTGAAAGTGTGGAATTATTAGGAGATCAACAACATATTGATGAAAAAATAAGAACGGTGTAGCATCACAATGTTCACTAAAATTATCAAGTCAAGAAGTAATGGTATAAAATTTGAGGTTGGATGGAATCAATGTATCCAACCTGTTGACCCCAACAAGTCAATGTTAATTAGTTATGTTGGAATCATAGCAAGGATGAATGTGCCAATTGATATAGAGTCGTGGTTCCATTTCCAACTTGTAACAAAGAAACCCCTTTATGAAGATATAAAGGTAATGTTATGATAACCTTTCTTTATTTTACCAAAAAAATATTTAATGAAATTTTGATTTAATTTTCATTATTCCTTGTAGAGTTCATTTATTTTAGATGATTTCTATAAAAAAATATATCTTAATGGCCATTGGAAAATCCCATAGAAGATTTTGGACTCTTCTTACCAAATCTCATCAAAGGAATGTTGAGGGGAAAATAAATCCCAACCCCCAATTACTTATGCACATGTTATAAAACATGAAACATGGAATGATTTCATCAGTCGTCATGAAGAGAAATCATTTCAGGTGCATTTTAGTTGATAATATATTATTTGAAATTATTTATTTTATCCAATTTAATTCAAAAATAATAATTTATGAAACAATAATGGATTGATGAAAATAAAGAATGTGCATCAAAACCAATGTACCCATATTGCAAAGTAAGGATGGGGTACGCTTCACTAGAGAATAAATTAGTATGTATTTTAAAACAATAATAAAAATTTTATGTGATATGAAACAACATGTGTTCTTTTATCTATATATATATATTGATGAATCAAAATTTGAATCCACTTCCATACCACATCATGTGATATGGGAGGAGGATCACCTAAATAAGAAGGGTAAACTAGTTGATGAAAACACAAAAATAATATGGGAAATAAGTGTAAGTATGATATAATAGTAATTTGTTATGATTCATAACAGTATTATATAAAAATATCTATTTATTTTCTTATGTTTTGTATATGGTTTATACACAAGAATTAATAGTAACAATACTAGAAGAAAAACTACTTTCAGTATCTTTGAAGTGGTTGGAACAATATTGTTGTGTTAGAGGAGTAGGTTTTGGAGTGTCTCCTCGAATAAATTTTGAGAAGAAAAAACCACAAGAAGATACATATAAGATGATGAAAGGATTGCAAGCACAAATAGATTCTTTGAAATATATTAATGTTCAGTATGTTTTGGAAAACCAATATATGAGAAAGGATCAAAGTGAACCAACGGTGGAACAAAGATCAGCACATGAACACCAAATGACCCTACTAGATTTAAGACTAGTCATTACCCTAAACCGCACTCCTTACTAGAGGTAATAAATTTTGTCATTATGATTTCTTCTATATGTGAATAAAACAACTTTCGATAACTTTATATTACTAAAATTATACAAGGTAAAGTTGTATGTTATTTTTATCTATCAACACCCATGTGGCGCCTTATTGTGAGGGGTACGGTGTATAATATCCTAGTAGATAATCTATTCAATAAATAACTCCCAAAATATCACATGAGAGTGAGGATTAAGGTAGATCAAGATTCTAACATTGAGTTTCATGTTCCACTTGATGATCCGGATATTACAACGGTCAATGATTCAATTGGAACTTTCATAGAATGGATGTTTAATATTATAAAGATACATGAGGTGTGTATTTAACAAAATTTTCAAATTAAAAACCTGTAAAATTTGATAAAAAAAGTTCTAAAGTGAGGTATGTCATTACAGATGGATAAATTGATGGGGAAACAAAAGGTCGGATCAAGACATCTAGTGAATTGACCAAGAAATCAAAAGGACCTCCCGAGAGTACCTTCCCCCTGTCAGTTCCACTGAAATGTTTATTATCATTAAATCTTCATATAGAGACCACATTTAAAGATTAAAATATTTATTATATCCCATATTAAGAATAAATATTTGGAACTTTCATTACAGATATAGTTAGTCTTGAGATTATAAATGAGATTCTCAAGTTTGAATGGCTAGGAGTCTCAGTTGTGAATACATATATAGGGAACGTTTTTATAATATTTTTATCCAAAAAATGATATAATGTGTTCATTAATGGTAATAACTATTCATATTTTCTACAGGAATTTATATTACTACTATATAAAGGGAAAACCATGCGAATCTTGATTTGGATTCATTAATCCTTGTATCATTTCTATGCAAGAAACCTTTTTAGAAAAGGAATAAATTGATAAGAAAAAGATGCACTAAATGATGCATTTGAGAAAAAAAATAATAGAATATAGACTCTTTTTAATGCCTGTAATACAGAGGTAAAACTCTAAAATATAATCACATAAAAAAAATTATTTTTTCATTACTTATTTTTTTTATAAATCACTGGATATTGATCGCAATCAATCTAAATGCCCCAAATATTTATTTTTTGGATCCAATTCATGGGTATACAACAAACAAACCACGCATGATGTGTATTTTGAATTTTTAATGCACTTAAATCAATATTTTATATATATAATTTTAATTATATGTTTCATTCTATGTTTTAACAAGAATTTTTTTATGATAGGGAGATCGATAAATATAAGCTAAATCATGGTATGAAGTCGGTGATTGAATATAAAATGCATGTGGATTACTTTAAATAAAAACATAGTAAGGTATATATAGAAAAATTTAACTATAAAAACATATTTCAAAACAATTTACTTATTTTGGTCAATGTTTTTATAGTTCCTAAAGAAAGATAAAAGCAATGATTGTGGATATTGTGTTGAAAATTTATGAGAGATATCATAAACCATGAAAATATCATCATCCCCAAAAAGGTAATTTCTAAAGGTAATTACAATTTCATTAAAAATATTTCGTAATCATTTTTTTGTCTATATATTCTCAGTACTACAAATATTTCCCACAACCCTCATACTCAAAAGAAGAAGTAAGTTTGTTTAGAGATGAGTGGGAAGTATACATGGTATTAGAATGTTTACTAACATCAAATTTAGGTGATTACCTACCATGTTTTTGATCTAGTATTGGCTATGGCCTTAGGTATATATTTGTAGTGTGAAACATTAGTATCATAATTCTTATATATTATTTTTGATCTATTTATCATGGAGAATTATAATGGAGGAGATCAATTTATTTAAAAATGAATGATCATAATACATGGTTTCAGAATGTATACATACATCATGAAGAGGTGACCTCCTAGTGCTTATTTAGTTAATTTTCTCATCATTTTATCTAATTTTTTAGTTAATTTTCTTATCATTTTTATTTGATGCTTATTTTATTAAATTTACACATTATTTAAAAACACACATCACATGTTCAAAATCGAGCAAATGGGCTCGGATTTTTTTCAAAATTTAGTAAAACAAGCTTAAATTGTTTTAAAACTTTATAAAATGATCCATAATTCATTTTTCACATTTAGGAATTGACTACAGCATGCCAATCCGACACATGATGTGGTCAGTATGACTCTAAGTACATGTTTTCTATACAAAAGTGTCATTTTAGATCAAAAAAAACATCAAATAGTCAAAAATTATCAAAGGATCTTGGATTGTTTTTAAACTTTAATAAAATGATCCATAATTCATTTTTCACATTTAGGAATTGATCATACATCAATCTGAAACCTAATGTGGTCGATATGACTCGACATATGTGTTTTCAATACAAAAGTGTAATTTTAGTTTAAAACATACTTCAAATAGTAAAAATTGAGAAAATGAATTCATATTATTTTCAAACTTTAGGAAAATGATCCATAATTCATTTTTCATGCATAGGAATTGACCGCACATCAATCTGAGACACAATGTTGTCGATATGACCTAAAGTTCATGTTTTCAATAGAAATGTGTCATTTTAGTTTAAAACACATGTCAAAATAACCAAAACTAAGAAAATGAGCTCATATTGTTTTTAATCTTTATAAAAATGATCCATAATTCATTTTTCACATGTAATAATTGACTGCACATCAATCTGACATACAGAGTGACCAGTGTTACTCAAATTGTGTGGTTTGAGTATAAAATTGACATTTCAGTAAAAAATACAAGTAACATACTCAAAACCAATAAAACTCATTCATACTATTTCGATACTTTGTGAAAAATATCCCTTATTCATTTGTGATATGTAGGAATTAACCATACCTCAATCTGATACACAATGTACCTAGTATGAGTCAAATTATGTGGTTTCAGTTTAAAATTGACATTTTATTAATGTATTTTTTTATATTTATGTTTAATTTATTTCTTTATGGTGTTACTAACATAATAATTGTTTAACTATGTAGGTGGATTTTTTTTCTTGATTTGGGGTGGTTTATTTTAAGTTGTTTGTGCTCGTGATAGATTGGAATTTGAGGCTACAATTGAGATAACAACAACAAGGAAATGGGTCAAAAATGTATACAGACATCATGAAAAGGTGAATTCCTACTGCTTATTTAGTTAATTTTTTCACCATTTTATCTATTATTTTTAATTTGATTTCCTTATCATTTTTATCTAATAATTATTTAGTTGTTTCCATATATCTTTTGGGAAGTCATATTTTTCTTTCAATTGTCTGTAATAATCCAAAAGGCGAGAACATGTTGCTTTTGGATGGGGTGTTTCAGGTAGCATGGGGTTTCCTCTTCCATCTAAATGGAACATGTTATATCTTTTCTAGCTTTTTATAGACAGTTTAAAGAAAAACACACATCACATACTCAATTATCCGCACCTCAATTTGATGCACAGTGTGCTCGATATTACTCGAACTGTATGTGTTTAGTTTATAATTTACATTTTAGTTCAAAATACACATCTCATACTCAAAATTGAGCAAACACATTCATATTGTTTTTATACTTTAGTAAAACGGTCCATAATCCAATTTTAATGTGTAGAAATCAGTTTCACCTCAATCGGATACACGGTGTCCCCGTTATAACTCAAAATATCTTTTATCAGTTTAAAATTGACATTTTAGTTCAAAAAGTGTGTTATTCACTAAAAATAAATAAAATGTAATCAGAATGTCTTTTTAATTTAATACAATGATTCATAATTCATTTTTGATGTGTAAGAATCAATCTCACATAAAACTGATACACGATGTGACCGATATGACTCAAAGTGTGTGTTTTCAGTTTAAAATGACATTTTAGAAGAAAATACAAGTGACATACTCAAAATTGAGAAAATACATTTGGATTGTTTTTATACTTTAGGAAAATGATACATAAGTCATTTTTGATGTGTAAGAATCAACCACACCTCAATTTGACACACTGTGTGACCGATATGACTCCAAGTGTGTCTTTTTATTTAAAATTAACATTAATTTTATTAAAAAAGACAAATGACATACTTAGAATAGCGAAAACACATTCAAATTATTTTTATAATTTATAAAAACGATCCATAATTCATTTTTGATGTGTAAGAATTAGTCAAACCTCAATATGATACATGGTGTGCCCGGTATAACTCAAAGTGTTCCTTATCATTTTAAAATTGACATTTTAGTTCCAAAAGTGTTTCACTTATTGAAAACTAAGAAAACTCACTTGTATTGTCTTGATAATTTAGGACAATAATTCATAATTCATTTATGATGTGTAGAAATCATTCTCACATCAAACCAACACACAATGTGACTAGTATAACTCAAAGTGTGTGTTTCCAGTTTAAAATGATGTTTTGGTAAAAAAACACAAGTGACATACTCAAAACTAATAAAATGTATTTTAATTATTTTTATACTTTATGAAAATGATCCATAAGTCATTTATGACATGTAGAAATCATCTTCACCTCAATCTGATGCACGGTGTTACTGGTATGACTCCAAGTGTTTATTTTATTTAAAATTGACATTAATTTTAGTAAAAAAGATAAGTGACATACTCAAAACCAAGAAAATGAATTTGGATTATTTTAATACTTTAGTAAAATGATCCATAAGTCATTTGAGACATGTAGTTATTAGTCGCACCTCAATCCAATACACGGTGTGCCCGGTATGACTCCAAGTGTGCCTTTATTTAAAATTGACATTAATTTTAGTAAAAAGGATAAGTGACATACTCAAAATCAAGAAACTACGTTCATTTTGTTTTGTTACTTTAGTAAAACAATTAATAAGTCATTTTTGACATGTAGGAATTAGCCTCACCTCAATCTGATACACAATGTACCTGGTATAACTTAAAATGCCTATTGTCGGTTTAAAATTGACTTTTTAATTCAAAAATTATGTCACTCGCTGAAAACCGAGAAAAAAATGTAATGTCTTGGTAATTTAGGAAAATGATTCATAAGTCATTTTTTATGTGTAGGAATCAGTCTCATGTCAAACTGACACACGATGTGACCAGTATGTTTCAAAGTGTGTGTTTCCAGTTTAAAATGACATTTTAGTAGAAAAGATAAGTGACATACTCAAAATCAATAAAACACATTAGGATTATTTTTATACTTTATTAAAAGGATTCATAAGTCATTTGTGACATTTAGGAATTAGAATCACCTCAATCTAACATACAGTGTGACCATTATGACTCCAAGTGTGTCTTTTTATTTAAAATTGACATTAATTTTAGTAAAAAGGATAAGTGACATACCCAAAACCAAGAAAATGCATTAATATTTCTTTGATATAATAGGAAAATTAATTTTAAGTAATTTTTATGTGTAGGAATCAACTGCACCTCAATATAATACACAGTGTGCTCGATATAACTCAAAGTGTCCATTATCAGTTTAAAATCAACATTTTAGTTCAAAAAGAGTGTCACTCATTGAAAACTGAGAAAACACACTCGGATTATCTTGATAATTTATAAAAATAATTTATGAGTAATTTTTTATGCGTAGAAATTAGTCACACGTCAAATCAACACCCAATATGACCAATATGACTCAAAGTGCATCTTTCCCGTTTAAAATGACATTTTAGTAAAAAATATGAGTGGCATACTCAAAACTGAGAAAACACATTTGGATTATTTTGATAATTTATTAAAATAATCCATAAATCAATTTTTATGTGTGGGAATCAGTCTCACCTCAATCTAATGCATGGTGTGACCGATATGACTCCAAGTGTGTCTTTTTATTTAAAATTGACATTAATTTTAGTAGAAAAGGCAAGTGACATACTCAAAACTGAAAAAAAAAATCATTTAAATTTCTTTAATACATTAGGAAAATGATCTATAATTAATTTTTGACATATAGGAATCAGCCTCACCTCAATCTAATATATGATGTGTCAGATATGACTCAAACTATCTGTTATCAGTTTAAAATTGACATTTTAGTTCAAAAAGTGTGTCACTAACTAAAAACTGAGAAAATGTGCTCAGATTATCTTGATAATTTAGGAAAACGATTCATAAGTAATTTTTGATGTGTAGGAATTAGTCTCACATCAGACTAACACATGATCACTAATAGAAAATAGGGCTATATCCATGGACCTATAGCCATGGTTTTATAAGTCTATGGCTATAGCTTAGTTTATAGCCACACTTCTATTAAAATTGTAGCTATATCATAATTTATATCCATGATTAAAAAATTGTATCTATGTGTTTTTACCATCTATCAGGATCCTCCTCCCCACTGTCCGCGATGCCCTACTCCTCTCCTCCCCCGATTTGTGACTCCTCAAACCCTCGACCTGGACCTGCTCTCTACACACTCCTCCCTAACGTCGCTGCTACACTTCTCAGCCAACAGTGTTTCA
Organism: Viscum album; assembly: GCA_963277665.1. NCBI lineage: Eukaryota > Viridiplantae > Streptophyta > Magnoliopsida > Santalales > Viscaceae > Viscum > Viscum album. The sequence continues at coordinate 1,440,152,742 of OY728145.1, read as the reverse complement.
TGGTGGCCTCCCCACCCTCTCACTCGAATTTCCCCGACGTTGCTTCTATAATTCCTGACCAGTGGTGTTTCATGGCAGCTGAAACGCACGGCCAATTTTCGCCTATCGACCGGTCAAAATTCCAATGCTCTGCTAATGTGTATAGCAGCACTCGGGTCGAATCCTCGGCGATGATACTTTGTAATAGTCGATTGTTTTTAGTTGATTGTATTTTGATTGGGGGGGTTTGTTTGCAGAGCTTAATTGAAATGTTTAATTAATGATGTCTAATTTAACAAGTTGATAAAGATTGGGGTGAGTTCATCATTAGGTTAGTTAAGCTTGTGATATCCTTGAGCTTTTCTTTATATTGCATTTAAATTAACACCCATGTCACAAGATGATGTTGATTAGAATTCCTAAGTGTTAAGGCTTTAATCCAAGCCTTAAATTAACTTAGGGTTCTAATATTGATCAAATATTGTTTATGGTAGTGTATTTATGGTTCCAATAATCCATGGAAACCACACGTTAAACAAATCAAGTCATTAATCCATGACATGCTAAGTCCAACATACACAATGTTAATTCAACGAATACTCATCGAGAAAAAGCTCTCAATCGCTTAACATACCTAAATTAAAACTCACCCCAATGAGAAATTTACTCAGCCATTATGATTTTTATTAATCTAGTAATATATGTTTATGGTGATGAATTATAAAGAGAAGAAAAAGAAAGGGACAAGATAAGAGTAGTGTGCCGAACACACACACGAAATATTTTGAGAATCAAAAATGGAATTTCGATTGAATGAGGAAGCAAGATAAGGTACTGTAATTTAAAATGATTCAAACTATTTTAAGACCATGAATATTATACTACAGAAGGTGGAGGAGAATAAGAGATATTGAAGAAGAAACTTTCATTAAAACAGAATTACAAAATAAAGGACTTACAAAATTACAAAAATGAAGAACACAAAAGTAAGTGAAAACAAAGAGAGGAGGAAAGGTCTCTAAAGTGAAAACTTGAGCATGGAAGGTCCTCCCAAGCCTTTGGAAAAGCTTTGGTCGTGCCAATATGATCTCCTCTCTTCTGAAATTCCAATCTCTCTCAAGGAGAGAAGGGGAGAGTATTTATAGCCCAAGGAGTGGACTGTTTGCATTCCTAATCTGTCCCTCCACTTGCATCGCAAATTTGGCTATTCAGACAGCCGAATATCCAAATATCTCCTTCTTCAAAGTTGTAGATAATACATTTTTCCGACTACTTTAAAAATATGGAAGCATTTGGACAAGTGGATCCAAAGTTATGGCAGTTTTATTAAACAAAGGTAAACTGTCCATTTCTATCCATGCTTTTTCGATGGCCAAAATGTGAATGGATTTTTGAACAGGAAGATGCCTTCAAATCCGAATGACTTATTCAACAAAGTCGGCCTCCTATATCTCCTCTTTCCCACTGAAAAATCTAATCTCTATTTGATGCTTGCATCATGAGATATGTCATGAATAGTATACTGATTTTAATTCTCGGACAGAATGGTGGGATGGACTTCAAAGCTTCATTTGGGCCCCTTCTACTTGGATTTGGGCCATGAAATTTTTATCCAAGATGAAATGTAGTGTCTCCCAAATTATGGTGGAGATTTAATGTTTTTGGACTTCTGTATTGAGCCCAGTAAATCAATCTTCAAGGCTGGTCCAGTTTGTTCACAGATTCTTTGGTCTTGTTTGTGAGGACCATATGACCCTTCAAATGGAAGAATTGGATCATGGTTCCTTCTAATTAAATGTTGTATATTAAAAGGATAATCCTAAAAAACAAGAAACACACAATTTGGATCAGTATAGTGACATTTATAATTAAAACATTAAACTGACTCAATTGGACTACTTCTAAAAATGCTCAAATATTATACTTAATATTAAAACATTAATATTTCACACAAATTATGCACATTTCATATAAAATAAGTAAAGGGGGAATATAATAAGTCATGAAAATATTAATAACATCAACTCCCCGACACTTAGATTTGAGCGTGTCCTCATGTGCAACAAATATAAAAACATGACAAAATCATTTTCACTCACCAACAAATATTAAAATTTTGTTTTCTCCAATCAGGGAAGGTTTAGACTATTTCACTCATCCATATTGAATTCCATCACAAAATTGGTTCACAATAATGCATCATAAACAATTCATTTTTTCATGTTCAAGGTTTGAATTGGAAAATGTAGGCACTCAAAACTTACTCCTCTCAAGATGATAAAAATGTATTTTAGGAGGTTCACTCATTCACCAACAAAAAGTGAAAATCAAGAGTTTGTAAGAGCTCTCATCTTCCATTCCCAAATCTAATGTGTAAAAGAATAAAGAGGTATTTTAAGGGGTTTTCAGTGGCTATGGGATGGTAGGTATATAATGTCCAAAGGAAAAGAGGGGTTAAAAACACCAACATGGAAAAATCAATGCACATTTTTTTTTTGAAATTTGATTTGAAAGGAAATAGAAACACATATTTACAAGGGCATGAATGTGTGATGAATGAAAAGTGAGGGAGATAGAAAATGGAATAGGGTGAGATGATGGAATATGTACAACATGGAAAACTTCCAATAATGACACAATACAAGATGATTCAAGTGTTCTTTTTTTTTCTCTTTTTGCTCTTTTTTTTCGAAAGTTGTGCTTGAAAAAAGTCTCACAGTCATCTCCCAACCCATGTTTGATCTTCTCATGGAACTAATTTTAGTAGTTATAACACGATCAAATTTTGATGATGAATGATTTTTGACCCACCCAAGACACAACCCATTCCTTTTTTTCATTTTTTTTAATATAATTTTTTTTTCATTTTTTTTTTTGAACACTTTTCAATGACTTTTGTACAAATGAAAATTACACATATACACCCCAAAGCTCACAGAATTACAACCTATCCCCCACACTTGAATGGATTCTTGCCCTCAAGCATATGATGACACATTGGAAATCAATGAAAGTACGCCCAAAAATGAAGTCCATTCCCCCCACACTTAAATTTCAATAAATTGTACAATGAAAATCCATGAAGATGTTGGGTGGGATAAGGTATTAGGCTTGTAATGTGGCTATCAAAAGAAAGGTTTTCATTGGCTCAAAGGGGATTTCAAAAGTAGGATCAATGTAAGGGTAACGAGAGGCTATTTGGATATTCTGATTCTCATGTGGCTTAGAAAATGCCTCTATCATATTAATGCACACAAAAGATGGAAATTCAGCTCGAAGGTCCACAAACTCAAGACTCAAAATCAGTGGTGAAGACACACAATGAAAAATATGACCATAGATGACATTGGCATGAAGGCTAATGTTATTCCTCACGGTAGGGGAGAATCATTTTCCACCAAAAATTGTTCATTCAAAATGTTTGTTATTGACACAAAATTGTTTACCCAAGTTTGAGATAAAAATTCAATATATTTGAGTTTAAAACAAGCCTTTTGACTCCCCAAAATGGTTGGAAAAAATTTCAATATTGGATGATTAGTAATTATGACACCCCTTTTTTTGTTAATTTTCATTTTTTTTAATTAAATTTTTTTTAATTTTTTTTTTTATTTTTAATGACACAGCCACACAAAAGAGAAAATAGAAAAAAGGTTGTGGAAGAATGTTGTAAAAAAAATGAGAGGGAGAGAGGAAGAAGAATAAATAGAGAGAAGAAGAGAGGGAAGAGAGATTGAGGAGAGAGAGAGTTAAAGGGAAAGAGGTGCCCCCTGGTTTGGATTTGGTGGGTCGCCATTTCCATATAGTGGTGGGTCAATGGAAGTCGATGTGGAACCTGAAGTGAATGGCCTCTCATGGTGATTCTTTAACCGGTGTCCATTTACCGTGAATGTTCTTTTTGAAGAAGGGTCTTGGACTTGCACTGCACCAAATGGGTAAACATTAGTAATAATAAAAGGTCCATCCCAACGAGAATTGAGCTTACCTGGGTGAAGTCGAAATCGAGAATTAAAGAGCATTACCTTTTCACCTTCATGAAATACCTTTCTAAGAATGTGCTTGTCATGGAGTGACTTTGCCTTTTCTTTGTAGAGAATGGAGTTCTCATACGAATCGAGACGAAGCTCCTCCAATTCAGTCAACTGCAACAATATTTCTTCACCAGATTTTTCACAATCAAAATTACAAGTTTTTACAGCCCAAAATGACTTATGTTGGATTTCAACTGGTAAATGATAGGCTTTACCAAAAACTATCCTAAATGGAGACATCCCAATGGGTGTCTTATAGGCTGTTCGATAGGCCCAAAGTGCTTCACCAAGTCTATCGGGCCAGTCTTTTCTTGTGGGCTTAACAATTCTTTCAAGCACTCTTTTCACTTCTCTGTTAGAAAGTTCAGCCATTCCATTTGTTTGAGGGTGATATGCAGTGGATGTTTTATGTACAACCCCATTCTTTTTCAAAAGTGACTCCATGGTTCTATTACAGAAATGAGTTCCTAATTCACTTATCAAAGCACGTGGTGTTCCGAATCGATGGAAGATATGGGTTTTGAGGAACTCACTCACAGTTTGAGCATCATCTTTCCTAGTGGGTTTGGCCTCGACCCACCTAGAAACATATTCAACAGCAAGGAGAATGTAGGATAATCCATTGGAAGGGGGAAAAGGTCCCATGAAATCGATGCCCCAAACATCGAAAAGCTCACAGAAGATTAATGGATTTTGAGGCATTTCGTTTCTTTTGGAAATTGTGCCAAACTTTTGGCAAGTGGGACATGATTGACAGAACTCGTGTGAGTCCTTGAAGAGTGAAGGCCAAAAGAATCCAGAATCTAGGACCTTTCGAGAAGTCCTTTGTGGTCCAAAGTGGCCACCTCCAGGCATTGAGTGGTAGAATTCCAAGATGGAGGATTGTTCAGTTTCATCAACACATCTCCTAATTACCATGTCAGCCCCAGTTTTCCAAAGTTTATTATCTTCCCAAAAATAATGCTTTGAATCAATTTTCATCTTTTCTTTTTGTTCTTTAGAAAAATATTCAGGGAAAACACCGGAAACCAAGTAATTGACAATTGGGGCATACCATGGTAACTTTGGAGTGAGAGATGAGAGGTGTTCAGTTGGAAATTCAGGATCAATTATTTCAAAATGAGAAGAATTAGAAATTATACTCAGGTGGTCATCCACAGGGTTTTCTTTTCCAGGTTTATCTTTTATCACAAGGTCAAACTCTTGGAGCATTAAAATCCATCTTATTAGCCTTGGTTTGGAATCACTTTTCTTAAGTAAGAACTTTAATGCTGAGTGGTCCGTGAAGATGATGATTTTGGAACCTAAGAGATAGGGATGGAATTTATCCAAGGCAAAAACCACAGCTAAAAGTTCTCTTTCAGTCACAGTGTAGTGTGATTGAGTTTCATCCAATGTTTTTGAGGCATAAAAGATGACATGAGGAATGTTTTCTCTTCTTTGACCAAGAACAGCCCCAATGGCCCTATCAGAAGCATCACACATCAATTCAAATGGTAAGAACCAATCTGGGGGTTGGATTATTGGAGCATATGTGAGAGTATATTTGAGTTCAATGAAGGCTCTCTTGCAAGCCTCATCAAAATTAAATGTGACATCATTTTGAAGTAAACGAGTGAGTGGGAGGGAAATCTTGCTGAAGTTCTGAATGAATCGCCGATAGAAACCGGCATGACCAAGGAAGGACCGAATGTCTCGAACTGATTTGGGTTTAGGAAGTGATTGGATCACCTCAATTTTGGCTGGATCAACTTGGATACCCTCTTGAGAAATTATGTGCCCTAGAACAATCCCATTTAAAACCATGAAGTGACATTTTTCAAAATTCATCACAAGGTTGCACTTGACACACTTTTGAAGGACCAAAGAGAGTGAATGTAAGCAAGATTCAAATGACTCGCCATAAATGGTAAAGTCATCCATGAATACCTCCATGAAATTCTCAATGAATTCAGAAAAGATACTCATCATACACCGCTGGAATGTTGTAGGAGCATTACAAAGGCCAAAAGGCATTCGCCTATAGGCATGGGTTCCAAAGGGGCAAGTGAATGTGGTCTTTTCTTGGTCTTGAGGTGCGATTGGAATTTGGAAGTAGCCGGTGTAACCATCAAGAAAGCAATAGTGTGACTTTCCGGCCAATCTCTCAAGCATTTGGTCAAGGAAAGGAAGTGGGTAGTGATCTTTTCGTGTTTCAGCATTCAATTTGCGATAATCGATGCACACACGCCATTTGTTTTTCACTCGAGTTGTGACCACTTCTCCATGTTCATTTGTGACAACTGTTATCCCACCCTTCTTAGGAACGACTTGAATTGGACTAACCCATTCACTATCAGAAATTGGGTAGATAATACCAGCTTGAAGAAGCTTGGTAATCTCTTCCCTAACTACCTCAAGTATGAGTGGATTGAGTCTTCTTTGAGGTTGCCTAATTGGTTTGGATGATTCCTCTAGATGGATGTGATGCATGAAAAGGGAAGGGTTGATTCCTGGAATATCCTCTAGGATCCAACCTAAGGCATTTTTGTTTTCCTCTAACACTTGAACAAGTTGGGACTCCTCAGTTTCAGAAAGTGAAGCAGAGATAATGACAGGGTAGGAGGGATCATGGAAAAGGAATGCATACTTGAGGTGTGAAGGAAGTGGTTTTAGATCAGTTTCATCCTTGATTTGAGAGATAGACAAGTTAGGAGCAGGAGAAGGGATTACATATGGGTTTGGATCATTTTCCTCAACACTGTCCAAGGTGGAGCAGTAGAGATCAGAGTTGATGTGGGATTCAAGAGAGTTTTCAAGTTCCTCTAGATTGATGGAGTCTATGAATGAGAGGTCCACATCAACTTCACCATTTATGACTTTGTTAATCATGGTGCAGATTTCACAAGATCCTTTATCATTAGAACATGAAGAACATGGTGGATTGGGGTTCGATTGAATCTTAGAAGTGTCCTCAAAAGCATGGATTGAGAATGCAGAGTGATCCTCAGATGGGTATCACAAGGCTTGGAAAATGTTGAACTTGACCAGTTGGTCACTGAATTCCATGGATAAGATGCCTGAATGGACATCAATCTTGGTTCTCGCAGTCATGAGGAATGGTCTTCCTAGAATTAGGGGAGATCGAGAAGAAGTCTTCTCACCTTCCATGTCAAGGACATAGAAATCAGCTGGGAAGATAAGATCATTGACCCGAACAAGAACATCCTCAATTATCCCCTCAGGACTGGCAGTGCTTCGATTGGCTAATTGAATGACAACACTCGTTGGGTGCAAGGGACCTAGACCAAGGTTAGAGAAAATGGATTTGGGCATGACATTTATTGAGGCTCCAAGGTCTATGAGTGCATCATCAAAGTTGGAACTCCCTGTTTGACATGGAACCGTGAAGGTCCCTGGATCTTTGCACTTCATGGGAATGGACTTTTGGGTTGAAACATTTTCAATGTTCCTAAGTTGCCTCTTATGGGTGCACAATTCCTTAAGAAACTTGGCATACTTAGGGATTTTTTTGATGGCATCTAAGAGGGGGATGTTCACTTCAACACGTCTAAACATGTCAAGCATTTCAGGATCAGGTTCAAAGGACTTCTTAGGCTTGGAGATGGCTTGAGGAAAAGGAATTGGGTTCCTTAGAGGAATGGAAGGAGGTGAAGGAGTGGATTCAAGTTCCTTTTCCATCTTTTTGTTCTTTTCATTTTCTAGATCAACATCGAAAGGGGAGGTAGAGCAATCATCATGGGGCATAGCAATTTGCTTTCCCGATCTAAGTGCAATTGCACTTACATTACCCTTAGGGTTGGGTAATGGTTGAGCTGGGAGTTGGGATGAATTGGATGGTTGTTGCTGGCTAAGGTGGGATGCAAGTTGACCTATTTGGGTTTCAATGTTCTTGAGGCTAGAACGGGTGAAGGAAGCAAGATCCTCTACAGCACTTTCCCATGGTTTTTTAGAAGAAGAGGCTTGTCCCAAATTGGGTTGGCCTTGATTTTGGTTCTTGGGAAAGCAATTGTATTGGGTGGGGAATTGGGAAGGCTCGTTAGGATAGTGGAATCCAGGAGGAGGATTGTTCCTTTGGGGTTGTGGAACAAAAGGATATGGTTGATGGACGTTACCACCACTTTGACCATATTGGAACTGGTTTGGATTTTGATGAGGGAACTGAGGAGGATGAGAAATGGGATTACCATACCTCAGAGGTGGGTTAAAGGTAGAAGAGAAGGGCTCAGAGTGGGGTTGGTTGAAGTTTATAACAAACTGACCTGATTGTTGAGGGTTGAAGTTTCGCCGAGCATATGCCGCATTGATCTCCATTGGACTAGATGAATCAGATGGATCATCTTGAAGTTGTGGACATGTGTCAGTCGGATGAGATAGAGAGTTGCAGATTCCAAAATTCTTGATAGGTCCAGGGAATAGTGACTGTGGAGAAGATGAGGTTGGGGCTTTGGTAGCCACCGCTAGTTGACGCACAAGACCTGTAAGTTCACTCATCCACTCAGTCATCTTGTTGGGCTCTATGGATTGATTCTCTTGGGCTTGTTTCACTTGAGCATGTGCTCGAGTATGGAATTTCTGCGTGTTTACAGCCATGTTGCTTATGAGTTCTCGTGCAGCTGCAGGAGTTTTGTCAACAAGAGCACCGCCACTTGCGGCATCAATGAGAGTTCGCTCCATAGCCAATAACCCCTCATAGAAGTATTGGATCAGGATTTGGTCAGGGATTTGATGGTGTGGACAAGTTTCCACAAGCTTTTTGAACCTCTCCCAATACTCATGGAGTGATTCATTAGGGAATTGACGGATGCCGCTTATTTCCGTTCGGATAGAAGCTGTTCGGGAAGCGGGAAAGAACTTCTCAAGGAAAAGTCTCTTCATGTCAACCCATGAGTTTATGGAACCACGTGGGAGGTAGTAGAGCCAAGACTTGGTAGAATCCGCTAGGGAAAAGGGGAAATATCTAAGCTTGATTTGTTCTTCAGAAACCCCTTGAGGCTTTATGGTAGAGCATACTACTTGGAACTCTTTAAGGTGAAGATGTGGATCCTCACCAGCTAGCCCGTGAAAATGAGGGAGAAGATGAATCAAACCTGATTTGAGTTCGAAGTCAGCTTCAATGTTTGGATATTGAATACCAAGAGGTTGGTAATTAATATCAGGGGCAGCAAGTTCTTTCAATGTTTGTTCCCTAGGATTGGCCATATCTAATTCAATTGGTAGGGCAATGATTGGTTCTTGGGTGATTTGGTTATCCCTAATGGTCCTCCTAAGTCGACGAAGAGTTCTATCAATTTCAGGATCAAACAAATCTGAGGGATTGTTTGGGAGGCTGCGGGGCATTCAGAGAGATTTAGAAAGGATGAGGAAGACGGGTTTTCCTTTGTATTTTTTTCAGTTTATGATTTTTAATAGGAAGATGGGTTTTTCTTTGTGTTTTTTTTTCAATTTTTTTCAAAAATTTTGATTTTTTTTGGTTTTTTTTTTACAATAACCAGAAAATAATGACTACTTAAAGCACCATCCCCGGCAACGGCGCCATTTGAAACGCACGGCCGATTGTCGCCTATCAACCGGTCAAAATTCCGGTGCTCTGCTAATGTGTATAGCAGCACTCGGGTCGAATCCTCGGCGATGATACTTTGTAATAGTCGATTATTTTTAGTTGATTGTATTTTGATTGGGGGGGTTTGTTTGTAGATCTTAATTGAAATGTTTAATGAATGATGTTTAATTTAACAAGTTGATAAATATTGGGGTGAGTTCATCATTAGGTTAGTTAAGCTTGTGATATCCTTGAGCTTTTCTTTATATTGCATTTAAATTAACACCCATGTCACAAGATGATGTTGATTAGAATTCCTAAGTGTTAAGGCTTTAATCCAAGCCTTAAATTAACTTAGGGTTCTAATATTGATCAAATATTGTTTATGGTAGTGTATTTATGGTTCCAATAATCCATGTAAACCACACGTTAAACAAATCAAGTCATTAATCCATGACATGCTAAGTCCAACATACACAATGTTAATTCAACGAATACTCATCGAGCAAAAGCTCTCAATCGCTTAACATACCTAAATTAAAACTCAACCCAATGAGAAATTTACTCAGCCATTATGATGTTTATTAATCTGGTAATATATGTTTATGGTGATGAATTATAAAGAGAAGAAAAAGAAAGGGACAAGATAAGAGTAGTGTGCCGAACACACACACGAAATATTTTGAGAATCAAAAATGGAATTTCGATTGAATGAGGAAGAAAGATAAGGTACTGTAATTTAAAATGATTAAAACTATTTTAAGACCATGAATATTATACTACATAAGGTGGAGGAGAATAAGAGATATTGAAGAAGAAACTTTCATTAAAACAGAATTACAAAATAAAGGACTTACAAAATTACAAAAATGAAGAACACAAAAGTAAGTGAAAACAAAGAGAGGAGGAAAGGTCTCTCAAGTGAAAACTTGAGCATGGAAAGTCCTCCCAAGCCTTTGGAAAATCTTTGGTCGTGCCAATATGATCTCCTCTCTTCTGAAATGCCAACCCCTCTCAAGGAGAGAAGGAGAGAGTATTTATAGCCCAAGGAGTGGACTGTTTGCATTCCTAATCTGTACCTCCAATTACATCGACAATTTGGCTATTCAGACAGACAAATATCCAAATATATCCTTCTTAAAAGTTGTAGATAATAAAGTTTTACGACTACTGTCAAAATATGGAGGCATTTGGACAAGTGGATCCAAAGTTATGGCAGTTTTATTAAACAAAGGTAAACTGTCCATTTCTATCCATGCTTTTTCGATGGCCAAAATGTGAATGGATTTTTGAATAGGAAGATGCCTTAAAATCCGAATGACTTCTTCAACAAAGTCGGCCACCTATATCTCCTCTTTACCAATACAAAATATCAGCTCTATTTGATTCTTAAATCATGAGATATATCATGAATAGTATACTGATATTAATTCTCGGACAGAATGGTGGGTTGGACTTAAAAGCTTCATTTGGGCCCATTGTACTTGGATTTGGGCCATGAAATTTTTATCCAAGATGACATGTAGTGTCCCCCGAATTATGGTGGAGAGTTAATGTTTTTGGACTTCTTTATTGAGCCCAGTAAATCAATCTTCAAGGCTGGTCCAGTTTGTTCACAGATTCTTTGGTCTTATTTGTGAGGACCATATGACCCTTCAAATGGCAGAATTGGATCATGGTTCCTTCTAATGAAATGTTTTATATTGAAAGGATAATCCTAAAAAACAAGAACCACACAATTTGGATCAGTATAGTGACATTTATAATTAAAACATTAAACTGACTCAATTGGACTACTTCTAAAAATGCTCAAATATTATACTTAATATTAAAACATTAATATTTCACACAAATTATGCACATTTAATATAAAATAAGTAAAGGGGGAATATAATAAGTCATGAAAATATTAATAACATCATCGGCCTCCCCACCCTCACACTTGACTTTCCCTGACGTCGCTGTTACACTTCCCGGCCAACGATGTTTCACGGCGGCCTCCCCACCCTCACAATTGAATTTCCCCTCCCACCCTCTACCCTCTCCCCTGGCAAATACTTCTCCTCCCTCATTGTTCCTCCTCCCTCACTATTTATCCAGAGACTGAATGGTCACAGATTCTATCATGTATGTTGATTGGAGTTTTCATTTTTTTTCTTTGCCCGCACCCTTGGTTTGTCATGAATATGTGAAATTTGCAGGAAATTTGAAAGGGATTTCAATGTTGAGATTCAGAGTTTAGGGGGAATTTTCAACAAGAGTGCCCAGGTCGAGCCGTATTTGACTCATCTTGCTCAATTGGTTCTGGGCATTGATAACAGCTTTGAAATTTATTTGATTTCTCTTGTTTCCTTGCATTTTTCAAATGTTTCCCAGCTAGAATGTTGATGGGATTTTATGTAGTGTTTTAAAAATGTTTTCCTTTTAATCCTGCATGATTCTTACACCTTATTTTCACAAATGACTTTATATTCTGGTTTCCATATATGGTCCAACTTTTTATCTATTTTTTTTACCCACTTTCATGATAGTAGTAATCAAGGAACTTATGGTAGTGAAGGATCTTAAGGAATGTAAGAGGGATGCAGTGGATATGGTTGATCCAATATTGATAAAAAGAGGAAATATAACAAAATCATAGTGATAGAAAGTGATTAGAAACTTAATAGAATAATTTTTATTCTCCTCCATCCAACTGAAAATTTTCATTGGAGTACTCTCAGTGTGGATGAAGAGGCCATAACTAGCCTATTTGTCCTAATAGGTTGAAAGAGTGTCACAATTAAGAAGGGGTAATGCAGGGGGGTGTCTAGGGAAAGGGAGGGGATGTAGGGGGAGTGGTGGGGCCTGTCCAGGGAGAGGGAGGGGGCTGCAGGTTGGGGGGTTGTCCAGGGGGTGGGTGGGGGCTGTGTAGGGTGGGTTGGGGGGTTGTCCAGGGGGAGGGTGGGGGGATGCAGGTGGGGGGATGTCCAGGAAAGGGAGGGGGTGTATGAGGGGGGTTATCCATGGGGAGGTAGGGGATGCAGGTGGGGGATGTGTAGGGCGGGGGCTACCCTAAGGGGAGTGGGGGTTTTCCAAGGAAAGAGGGGGGAAGGGGGAGGGTGCAGGTGGGTTTGCAGGGGCAGGGGGTCTGTGGGGGGAGGGGGAATGGAAGGGGGTCTGTAGGGGGAGGGGGCAGGGGCAGGGGGTAGGTGGGTCTGTAGGGGCAGGGGGGTCTATGGGGGTAGGAGGGGGGCAGGGCAGGGGGGTCTGCAGGGGCAGGGGGAAGGGGGAGGGTGCAGGAGTAGGGGGTGGGGGTGCTGGTGTAGGGTGGGGGTGTGCAAGGGCAGGTTATGGATTCATGTATTATTTTCTCATTGTTGGTTATAGATTCATGTATCATTTAATATTTACAGTTGACACACTAATCACATATATATAAGAAGTCGTTATATCTCATTTCTTTTCCCACTATTTTCTTATAGGTGGATTCTTATGGTGAGGCTGGTTCTATCCACCACCATAGAATATAGTGAGTTAAATATTGGATTTGGGTAAGGTTTATTCTATTTTTATTCTTTGGACCAATTTTCATTAGGGATTTTTTGTTTTTTTTTGTTCCTTATATTTTTATAGTGAGTTTTGGATTTCATTGAGGAGGATTAGAGTCGATGTTGACGAAGGATTACATGTGTATGCATAGGTAGGCATATACATATATAAGTTCTCCCTTTATATATATTCACTCATGGAAGTATTAATATATATATATTGGGGCCAGGTGTGCTTATATATTAATATGAAAAATGCCTACATGTGTAAGTGTAAAGGGGTATATGCAAGTATAAACAAATATCTAAGGGCCCCCTTGTGCGTATTTGGCCATGAAAATATGTACATAGGAGATAGGTTTCCTTATATATATGTGAAGTTTCATATGTGTGCAAGCGGAAAAAATAAATATTTGAGTTGTCTTCGTCAAAAGAAAACGCGCCTTGAGGTTGAGGTAGGGTCCCTCTCCTAGACCCTTTAATTCAAGAATGTTTTAAATTGCATTTAGTTTCCTACTTAATTATTCATGTTTATATTAAATTTCAATTCTTGAATAAGTTTTAGTTAAGATAATTGTTTCATTTGATAAATAAGTCATGGTTTTGTAATAAAACTCCTCCAATGGAGGTGTGCTGTCTGCGAAAACTCATAGTGGTATACCTTGCATGACATTATTGCATTGATGTTTTCCTTATACTTGATTTCATTGTTAGTCATAAATCACACATCGTACTTGACCCTTTTTATATCCATGTAGGGGGTTTCCCTCTTTTTATTAAAATGGTTGTTTGAACCAAGATACCCTTTAAGTGTCGTTAGACTTTTAAGATGGAATTTCCCATATTAACCAAGTCACCACTAAGTGAATAGCATGATTTGGATAGAATGGATTATACATGGTTTTAGTATGGTCAAACATATTCTTTTAATTCACATAAATTCTCTAAATATTTCTCCACAAAGAGATTTAGGAATATTCTATTCATTGTTATTCCTTCGGCTATGGACTGCAAAAAAATGATCAGGATTACACTATTTTATAAATCATTTAAATGAAACATTACATCCATGAGTTTTACCATGACATGGTGAAAAAATACTATCCATTTTCTATCCACTATGAGCATGGTCCAAATCCTCCATGGGGTGGTCTTCCTCTGTTTGTTGACACTATATTTCTGAGTCCCACATTAGACTTTAGTAAATAAATCCACTATTTCATCACTCAATACGGTACATATACCACCTTTGAAGTCCTTTGGTACTAACTAATACCAAAACCACTAGTTCTTGAATACTTCTTGGTTTAACCTCTCACTAGGTTATTATTTCCTCATCACAGAACCACTTTGTACGAGCGTTTTGTTCCTCATTCACCACCCAATGCTAGTTTTAGTTGATCCTAGTCATTGCCTCATGGGGAAAAATACTAGATCTTATGGATAACTATGGATGAATCCATTTTCTCTCTTATCCTTTCATTGTTTTACTTTTTAAAAATGAACCCTATGCACACTTGAAATTTTTCATTTTTCTCACTTCCCTCATCGCTGACCGCAATGAATTGTTCAAGATAATCATATCATGGAGATCTTCATCGTTTCCTATAGATAGGATTCAAATTTTGGGACTCTGGTTAAAACACCCATAACAACTCCACATTAAACATTTCCATATCCATTATGAATTATCCAAATTCACTAAGGAGTGGTTCATTCTATAGTCAAGGATTCCATAACTAATCTTTATTTATTAAAATAAATAAAAGTATTATCATACCTTTAAGAATTATATATTTATCATTTCATTATTCATGACCCATGGAACTTTCTTCTCCCTATATGAGTTTTCCATCAATAATATTATTTAAGTGAATTTTCTAGTTACCATTGAGTCATTTAAAAATTCTATAACCCTACTAAGACAGAGCTCATTACTGGAAACCAGAGTTTTAAACAAAAATCTCAAGTTTTCAATGTCACTAATATTTTTAAATAAAAGATAACAGCTCTGCATTTTTAAAATCTCAAATAAATCCAAATATTATACCAATTTATACCAATAATTTGTGAAAAGTTATGATACCACTTTATGTTCTTTGTATCTTCTTCACAATGAAACTTTGTTTTCTTCAGATAAGGCTAAATAGCTATTAAGTTCTCATCACTAACTCCCCCCAAATCATATTTTGAAATAATCATGAACATAGGGAAACAATTCTTTGTAATTCTATTTTTTCTCTCCCAAAAGCTTCTCAATATCCTGAAAATAGTTAGCTAATAACACTTGTTATCATATAAATAAATAAACATGTAATACATGAATGTCATTGCTTCTCCACTAGAGCTATCTTAATATTATTGGTAGTCCCATACTACTTGAAATTTTGTCTTATATCACTTTTTTATCTTCAATGATGGTTTAATACCATTGAAATGTTCAAATATAGATTTTACACCTCTTCAACTTGTGATTTGGCTCTACTTCAATTTTTCTTCATTATTCCAACAAGCAACTCCATATTTGGATTTGGAAATTTAATGTGGTTGTTTAAAACCACTTATTAAGTTAGATAAAACATTACACCATTTGTTTCATCCTTATAAAAAATTATTATTTTTGTAAAGGCCTATTACCAATTATGATCAGTAATATATCTGCATCATCTTGTTAAAGGTATCTCTTTTAGATCACCCACATTGTTTTCTAACATCAAACATGTGTGTCTTTTTATTATAGTTACACCATGATTCCATCTATTTTGAATGTATATAGTGCATGTATTATACCTCCACCTTAATCTTACACCATTTCCAATATATATTTGACTAATTTATTACACGGGGTAGGGGGAGTGGGGAGGGGGCAGGGAGAGGGGGCAGGTCTATAGGGCAGGGGGTTGGTCTTTAGGGGGTCTGTAGGGAAGGGGGTAGGGGTTCTGAAGGGCAGGGGGTTGTCTATAGGGGGTCTGTAGGGCAGGGGGATGTATGTAGGGCAGGGGGGAGGGGGGGAGGGAGTGGGTAGGGGTCAAGGGGGGTGGTCTACAGGGAAGGGGTCTGTAGGGTAGGGGGAGGGTGCAAGGGGTTGAGGGGGGTGGGACAGTGGGGAAGGGAGTCAAAGGGGGCAGTGGGGGAGGGAAAACTGGAAGGGGGTGGGGGTGCATGGGGGGTCTGCAGGGCAGGGGAGGGTGCATTTGGGGTGAAAGGGGAAAGGGGGTGCAAGTTGGGGTGGGGCAGAGGGTGCAAGGGGGCAGTGGGGGGAGGGAAAACTAGAAGGGGTGGTCCTGGTGTCTCCTGTAAGTATCTCCATGAAATGATCAATTTTCAATTTCCCATCCACCCCCACTTCCATTATATAAGATTTGTCATCCAATTTTATGTTGATTTTTTTAACCAACTTCTTCTCCTTCAATTAGTCCTAGAATAAGTACATGTTACAATCACTCTCTTTGTAACACCCCAAGCTTCCACGGTACATTTCCCTTTGAATAATGCAATAGTTTGCATTGTACGCAACTTCGAGGTTCTAACACACCGCGACCAATCAAACTAGCCGTTATGAATAGTAATACCCACTTTTCGAAATTTTATAAACTTTATTTTTCAAAATGGACTTCATTTTTGAATTCAGAATATCGAAATTAGCTTAGGGTGAATTTTTGGTATTTTTCTAAAAACATTCAATTTTTGATGAATAGTGAAAAACAATGCGTTATTGGTTAAAACCGACTTTTTATTAATTATTTATTTTATTTAAATTTATTTTAGGTCAAAATAGATACATAATACCTATATAAGTTCAATTTAATTCATTGGAGTCATTTTATAATAAGTTTGGATATATAAAAATTTTATTGAACTTTTTACCGTCTTTTACCCACCTCCTAGGAGCATTTGCAAATTTGTATAAAACTTAATTTTACCGCTTCTGTGAGTTGAATTTCAAAAATACAAGAGACATAGTTAATATCAGTAAGTAAAATTTGGTTCAATAAGATGAAATTAATTTTTGGTGAATAGTAACTTTTGACTTTTATTTACCACGGTTAAAAGTAAATAGGGTAATTAAGGGTAACAATGATTTCATAATTACCCTAAAAAATGTCCTAATTCTATTGGATAAGTATATTTCAACCAAAAACAACCTTAGGAATAAAATATGACCCCCTTTGGTCCACTTGGATTAGATTAGAACATTTATTATTATTTTATTTAAAGAAGAGTTAAAAGAGTTAAATTCAAAGTTTAATAACTAAACCATTTTTAATATAGGTTTACACATAAGATAAATTCGACTATAAATATTCATTATAAATCTAAAAGGATTTCATACATAATGGTATTTTATTTATAATTTTTAGACATTAAATAATTTAATTTATTTATGACACAATGATGATGTAGTAATTACCTTATTAATAAAATATTAAAATAATTAATATTATAAATATCCAAATAAATGTAAATTGAGACTTATAATAAAATAAACTAATTTTCTAGGTTAATATTACATTTTATGGTTGGTTAAATAAATTTTATTCGAAGTGATAAAGTTTTAATGGCTTTCAAAAAAAATCAAATACTAAATAGTGTCAAAATTGACATAATTGAGTTTTTAAAACAAATACTATATTATTAATTGATATAATATTCCTAAAAATATAAGGTTCTACCAAAGGACTTAGATAAGGTTATATTTATTAATAATGAACCACTTGGGGTTCTCTTGGCTTGTTATAGTAATTTTATTAACCATATAATATAAAAATACAAAGAGACATGGTAAATGACAAACTATTTAACTGAGAGTAAAATCTAAAAGATAAGGTTAATATGGTGACCTAAACCTATCTAAAACCTATTGGTTGAGAGGTTTTAAAACCATACCCACATTATCCTCTAAATAAATCATTTTTAATCCATTATAAAGTGAAAATAATTTTATTATAAAATAAAATTTCAAGATTTTCCTAAAGTGACCCTCACCTCTCTTATAAAAGGGTACTTCCCCTTCTCTTAATTTCACACCCCCAAAGCCATTTGGCTCGGCCAAAACCTGACCAAATATCCTCCCAACTTTTCTCCCTTCATCCTATAGTCCTTCCTTTGGTCATAAAGTCAACCTAAGGAGCCCTTTTGATCGAATCAAAAGAAAGAACCCAAAGAAGAGGTAAATATTTCATCACCTCTTTCAAGTTCTTTTCTTCTTCTACTTCCTCTTTATTTGTTGTTTCCATTATAAAATAATAAATCCATTATATTTTATATAATACTATGTTATTATAAAAATGTTACAACCATATTCATTATTCTATCCATCATATGAATGACAAAGTCACCATACATTTGTACGTACGGCTTACCGTCTCCACGTCGTGGTGTAGTTTTTTATTCAAACACTTCATTATTTGGATGGGTATAATAATGAGTATAACTGATGTAAATAATAAATATAATATTTTATTGATTTTTTATATATGATATATCATCCAATTACATATGATTTCACCATCAATATAATGATATTGTCGCTCGTGCGTACGTACGGATTACTGTCTCCACGAATGCGATGAGATTCATTTCCCCATCGTAATCATTCAAGAATAATTTTCATTTTATGATTAAAAATAATTTTTATTAACATAATATCATTCTGTATATGAATCAAATACATCCTATCCATAACAAACATGGCTTACGTAACCAAGCATATAAAGTAAAATGAATCAGTTAACACCTGAAATGATGATACTACTAAAATATTATTAACAGAGCAATATTAGAGAATCATATATGATATCATATTTATGTATATATTTATTTTATAATTTAATAACAATGTTTTAACTATTATACATGAGGTTAAAATACCATCGACTAAGGAAAAGTTCAAGGTAAGGGTTAATTTCACAATCTCTTTATTATCCGAGGTTGTTTTTACATAAGTATCTACCAGGACCTCTTTATCATCCACATCCATGTTTTCTTAAAAATTTATTTCAAAACATTTTTACTATTTACTAGACTATGGGTTAAAGTCATTTATACCCTTATTTTACCTTATATGTTTTGAAATGAATCTTTTCGTCGTTTTCCAAACAATGTACTTTATGACCTTTTCAACAAAATTAAGATAAGAATGTTTTTTTAACTTATACGATGGGTGCAGATATTTTGCACTGTTATAACATCATCAAAGCTTCCCTTACAAGCTTATAAGAATATTTTCAAAATAAATGTTTTCTTTTATAATTATGTGACTCTTAAATGGTTTCAAAATAGAAAGAGGTATTTCTTTCAAATAGTTTTCATTTCATCTATGTCAAAATCCTTTGATGGATTTTAAACTTGTTTGAAGTTGATTTATTATGATAAAAATCTTCCATATTGTATTGAAGGTTTTGTTATATGTTTGACTGTTTATGTGTTATTTTTATACCATTCATGGTTTATAGTTTAGGTATTGACATTTCGTATGATAGTTTTAATATGAATGTTTATGTTATGTTTCAACCTTTTAATATGATGAATGTGTTGGACTTAGTATGTGATGAGCGAAGCACGCTATAGATCCTCGGTGCATCGATAGTCCTCATGAGACAATTAGACGTAGAATTGGCTGAGGCATTTCCCAATTTGATATATGGTTTTGGCTGAGGCCTTAATTATTTTTAGACTTCTTATTCGAGGAATTGAAAAAATGTTTCAGAATGTCTGGCATTATACATTCCCTCATTATGAAAATAATAATGATGGTTCATGTGGTTATTCGACTAGTAGAATACCCATGACTATTTTTTATTATGACATTATTTACTCAACTCATATTTCTGCCACAAAGTTTCCATGTTTATTATTTGTAAAGGCATGTGTTTTGAATTATTCATCATGCCTAATTTTTATGTTATCTTTTTCTATATTTCTTACCCTTACTGAGTGTTTGAGTTCACCCCTTTCTTATGTTTCATTTTTCCATGATATAAAGAAGTTAGTTTTGAGTGACTTGCAGGCATAATCTAGGAGGCTTGGATGTTTCTAATGGAATAAATTAGTGTTGTATTTCTTTTCAAGTTGTAATTTTGAACTTATGTATGTATCTTGTTTCCAATAATACTAAACTGATCAGTCTTTCGGGACATGATTCCTTGTGTCATGTCAATGTTATGTAATAAAGCACCGACTCTGGGTAACTGGGGTCAGGGCATTACACTCTTTAAGCTAGAGGTTCCTTGATTTTTCCCTCCAATCTCTTTCCATTTCTAGGATTCATCCAGATAGAGTAGTTTGTTTTTCCACCATATTTGTAAACATGTCATCATCCTAGTTATCATGAAGCCTCTCCTCCAGACTTTCTATGTCTTTGTTGATACCCTCCATGATATTTACCTAATCGTTCTACCTTCCATCTATCTTAGAATTTCTTTCTTTAAATGTTGTAAGTGATGTGTTAAGCCCACCCAAGAAGATCCCAACTTGTAAAAGTTGAAGAGATACCTCCATCCTCATCCAATTCCTTGAGTAGACAAATTCAATACTCTTTATTTCGTCCTTCTTCAGTTTCACTACAACCAGTGAGTGGTATAAAAGATCCATTGTGAGAGTATTAACAGATGTCTGTGTGTATGTTTCAATTCCTTAGAAGTTTAAAAAACACTGATCCAACCTACTCCATATTCTCTTACTTCCTTTCATGATGTTGCACCATGTGAATTTTCTCCCATAGAAACCAAAATCTAGAAGACAATTTGCATCTATAAATCCTCTTAAATCCTCTATGGAAATGGTTGTGTACGTTGAACCCCCTTTCTTTTCTATCCAGGAGGGAGGGGGTTGTCTAGGAGGGGGGGGGGGTCTAGGAGGGGGGTGTGGGGGGTCTACAAGGTGGAGGGGGTGTGGCGTGATATGACAGTTTCAAAAAACCGGTTACCTCCCAACTACTTGACTCCAAAGGTCATTGTGGTGTGATAAATCTCCATTGCGATGTGACCTATCAAACCTCAACTCTTAAAGGGTATTGAATTTTTACGTCCAACTACTCTGTGACATGACCACATGTTAGTGCAATCATCTCTCTGCGATGTGACCACGAATCGGTGAAATCATCTCTTCGTGATGCAACTACCTTTTGTCCATAATAACTGATTTTTCATGCGGCATGGGCAAATTGTGGTGTGATCGATGTCTTCCATGTACAATTTTATTTCCTCACGATGCAACCTACTTTCCCACACCAAACAACAAGAACTCAAAATTTCATTACCAAACCATTGCAATGTGATCTTCATGTCATGAAGGACCGACTCAAGGGGGGTCTGCAGGGGGGTGTGCAGGGGGGTATGTCCAAGGAGGGGGTGGGGTTTGTCCAGGGAGGGGACCTGTCCAGGGGGAGTGGAGGGGGCTTTGTAGGGGAGAAGGGAGGGGCTGCATGGGGAGTGGGGGTCTAGGTGAAAATTGATTGGTTGTTTTTACTTCAAAAAATTGAGCACCACGAGTGTAGTACTCCTATGTCTGACCATTTTATCTTTCACCTTTACCTAACAACCATTGATTGTTAGACCAAAATCGTGGTCCTTCTAATTTTTCAGTTTTGATATTTCACACCACCTATCAACCATATACACCTTCAAAAACCAACATAATCATAGTGGTATTGACCATTTCACACAGGTAGACTCAATGAACACCACTGGATAATGTCTAAAATTAATTATAGAGCCATAGGGTTTAGATTTTGGTATTAATCAAGGTGAAAAAATATGTGATATTAAATCATGTGGGGTGAATCCAATGCCCTCCCCCTGAACTGGGAAAACTAGCGCGTCAGTGGGGACCTGGTAGGGGGATACTGGTGGGGTGGGGGTGTCTGGGGTGGGGACCTGGAAGGGGGGATACTAGTGGGGGGGAGGGGGTGCAGGAGGGTATGTAGGGTAGGGGGAGGTTGTAAGGGGGTGTACAGGGTTTGTCTGGGGGGTCTGTAGGGGAGGGGTTTCTGTAGGGCAGGGGGGAGGGTGCAGGTGGGGTGTCCGGGGGGGAGGGTGCAGGGGAGGGGGTGCAGGGGAGGGGGGAGGGTGCAGGTGGGGGAGGGGTTCAGGGGGGTTTTCAGGTCAGGGGGAGGGTGCAGGGGGTGTCCAGGGTTTGTTTGGGGGGTGCAGGGGGTCTGTAGGGGAGGGGTTTCTGCGGGGCAAGGGGAGGGTACAAGTGGGGTGTCTGGGAGGGGGGGTCTATAGGGCAGGGGGAGGGTGAAGGTGGGGTTTCCAAGGGTTTTCTAGGGTGGAGGGTGTAGGGGAGGGGGAGGGGGGAGGTGGTGGTAGGGGGGATGCAGGTGGGGTGTCTAGGAGGGTTTGTCCAAGAGGGGGGAGGGTGCAGGGGGTCTGTAGGGTAGGGGTGCAGGTGGGGTGTCTAGGAGGGGGGTCCAGAAGGGGGGTAGGGATCTGGAAGGGGGGGATACTAGTGGGGGTGTGTAGGGGGAGGGGGTTCAAGTGGAGG
The DNA here is from genome assembly GCA_963277665.1 of Viscum album. Classification (NCBI taxonomy): domain Eukaryota; kingdom Viridiplantae; phylum Streptophyta; class Magnoliopsida; order Santalales; family Viscaceae; genus Viscum; species Viscum album. The sequence goes on along the minus strand of OY728145.1, from coordinate 1,440,130,174 downwards.
GGGGGTGCGGTGCAAGGGTGCAATGGGGCATGGGTGTGCAGGGGATGTTCAAGGAGCTATCCAGGAGGGTGCAAGGGGGTGTCCAGGAGGGGGGGTCAGGGGCATGGGGTATAGGGTTGTTCAAGGGGGTTGTCCAGGGGGTGCAAGGGGGTGTTCAGGGGGGCATGGGGGTGCAGGGGGGTGTTCAAGGGGGTTGGGGTGTTTAGGAGGAGGGTCAGGGGCATGGGGCGCGGGGGGGGGGGGGGGTGTTCAAGGGGGATGTCTAGGGGGGTGAAAGGGGGTTGTCCAGGGGGTGAGGGGGGTGTTCAGGGGGGTTATCCTAGGGGGTGCAAGGGGGCTATCCAGGGGGGGTGCAAGGGGGCTATCCAGGGGGCATGGGGGTGTAGGGGTGATGTTCAAGGGGGTGCAAGGAGGTGTTCAAGGGGGTTGTCCAGGGGGCATGGGGGTGCAGGGGGGTGTTCAAGGGGATGTCTAGGGGGTGCAAGGGGTTGTTCAGGGGGGGGGGGGGTTATCCAAGGGGGTGCAAGGGGGTTGTCTGGGGGCATGGGGGGGTAGGGGGTGTTCAAGGGGGTGCAAGGGGGCTGTCTGGGGGGCATGGGGGTGCAGGGGGTGTTCAAGGGGGTGCAAGGGGGATTTCCAAGGGGGCATGGGGGTGCAGGGGGTTGTCCAGGGGGTGCAAGGGGGCTATCTAGGGGGCATGGGGGTGCAGGGGGGTGTTCAAGGGGGTGCAAGGGGGCTGTCTAGGGGGCATGGGGGTGAAGGGGGTGTTCAAGGGGGTGCAAGGGGGCTGTCCAGGGGGGCATGGGGGTGTAGGGGGTGTTCACGGGGGTGCAAGGGGCTTGTCTAGGGGAGCATGGGGTGCAGGGGGTGTTCAAGGGGGTGCAAGGGGGTTGTCCAGGGGGTGTAATGGGGCTGTCATGGGTGTTTTTTATGAAATGGGATGGCCTTTAGCCACAGTTTTAAACTGTGGATAAAGGATTTATGTGTCTTAATGTTCTTCCACGGTTTCAAACTGTGGCTATAGGTCTTTAGCTATGGTTTGAGACCATGGCTATAAGGCTATAGCTAGGGTTTGAACCGTGGCTATAGGGTTATAGCCACGGTTTGAAATCGTGGCTATAGGTCTTGCCCTATAGCCACGCCAATACCAGCCATAGTTTCAAACTGTGTCTATAGCCTAAATTTCTAGTAGTGGATGTGACCGATACGACTCAAAGTTTGTGTTTCCAGTTTAAAATGAAATTTTAGTAGAAAACACAAGTGACATACTCAAAACTGATCAAACACGTTCAGATTATTTTGATACTTTAGTAAAACAATTTGTAATTCATTTTTTATGTATAGAAATTGACCTCACATAAATCTGACACACGATGTGGTCAGTATGACTCAAAGTGCATGTTTTCACTATATAAGTGTCATTTTAGTTTAAAATGTGTATCACATCACCAAAACTGAGCAAATGATATCAGATTTTTTTCTCATCATTTTATCTACTATTACTTAATCAATTTCCATATCATTTTTTTCTTATACTTATTTAGTTAATTTTCATAGAGATAATGCTTGAAGATGAACAAGAAATGATGTGACATGCAATAATCAACCGCAACTCAATCTGATACACGGTGTTCCTGGTATGACTCAAAGTATATGTTTTTAGTTTAAAATTGACACTTTTTGCTTAATTTATTTCTTTATAGTATTATGAACATAAGAATTTTTTTCTTATACAGGTACATTCTTTTGCTCGAGATGGGGTGGTTTGTTCAAAAATAGCATGATCGGGGGTTGGGGGCTAAAGACAAGGAACATTGATGTTTTTGAATGTCTGCGATAATTTGTACTTACTCATGTGATTATGAAAATCAATGTTTAAAATGTATATAATATAGTGTTTTTTTCTTGTATTTATGTTGTAAAATTTATTTCATTTAAATTTTGTATTTACAACATGTATTTGTTACTGTTTTTATTGTTGTCTTTTGCTGCTGCAGTGTGTTGTAAATTTAACACCACATTGCAGTATACCCCTTTATTAATGTTTTTAGAAGCACTGATAAAGGTATCTTTAATCAATGCTATTAAAAGTGTTGATAAAGGACTCCCTTTATAAGCACTAAAAATGATGATAAAGGAGGTCCTTTATCAGAGTTAAAAAAGTGTCGATAAAGGGATCACTTATCAGCTTTTTTATAGCACAAATAAAGTGTGTCTTTATCAACACTTTTCTAGACCTAATACAAGCTTGGGGATTTTAATCACGCTCCAGTAATCAATACTTTTTTTCACTGACAATGGTTAATTTTAGCACTATTAAAGGCCTATTTTGTATTAGTGCTATGTGTGATCAGCTTTGTAAATAACATTAAGGAATAATGATTTGTACCCAAATGATATAATATGTTATGTTTTAATGTAAAGTTTATGTGCCTAGTCTCTTAAGTAATAATAAAACATGATCTTGGGAATGTAATATCATATAATTTTATTAGCATATAATAAATAACCCACTAAAATTAGGTGACTGGGGTTAAGGGTGTTATAGTGGTAGTAAGATTTCCCTCCAATTTTCTAGGCCTTTTGAGGTGTTGGATCACATTAATGAAGTTGCATATCGATTGTCACTTCCCCCCATATATGAACCAAATTTATGACATTTTCCACATATCAAAACTTCATCAATGTCTACATTATGACTCTCATGTCATTAACTAAGGTCAATTAGAAGTTGAAGATGATGCGATGTTTGAGGAATGCCTTGTTGAGATTTAGAACCGTTAGGAGAAGGTGTTGCACGAGTGTGTTATTCCTATGGTTCGTGTCCTATGGTGACATGGTGTGTCTTAGAGGAATAACCTTATGTATTTATCAAGTCCATAGAAATGAACTTACATTTCCCATTTTCCACAGAGATAACCTATACATATCACTCATTACCTGTATGTATCGCCTTTGCCTCTAGAAGGAAACTTACGTATCACAGTGTATCTAATACTTTTCCAAATTTTCAAAATGTAAGAGTTGTTCTGTATGATAAGTAATAGTAATCTCTTAATACATAAATAAAATATATTGATGCGTAATAGTCATTTATTGATACATAATAATCATTATTTCAAACATAAAAGTAATTCCCTTTGCTATTTTTTTATATGTAAGAGTCATTCCCCCTGTATATAAGAGTAATGTTTTAATACATAAAATTCATTCCTTCATACATAAAATTAAAATTTTAATACATAAGATTCATTTGTTTAAGTGCAAGAGCCATCCTTTTACCAATTTCAAACTCATAATTATCTTCTGGATGCTTTATTTTTTGGATAATTCATTATATTTTTTGGAACATCAGTACCTTCTAAACTTAATTTATGGATGCCTTAATTATCTCAACTTTTGGAAAATATTTTAACTTCTGGAAAACCTCCCTCTTGTCCTTAATCGTATTTTATGATTGATAATGGAATTATCAATCGTAAAACCCTTAAAATATGGAAAATCAATTACATAATTAATTTCCTTTGATTGATACTAATATTTCTATGGAATTTAAAAAATATAGTAGATATTGTAAAGACCCGTAAAATTAAAGGAAATTTTTTTCTTAATTTTCTTTGGAATTTTACAAGAATTCAGTTTCTGACGGTACCTGATTCTGAGGCCCGGTGTGCCCAGAATCATTTTCCGAAGTTTAGCTCGGGTACGTTCAGTGAACGAACGAGCGGGTTTTTCTAACTTTTTAACCGGTGCTCGGAATCGAATTCTGAGAGCACCGATGGAATCGCAGCGCCGATATTTGCTTACAAACGCCTTTTTCGGAGTTGCATTTGCTCGGGTGTGGTTTTTAATTTTTGGGGTTAAGTTAAGAAATAAAAAAAAAGTGGTGCGACAATTTTATTTTATTTCACTTAAAGAGGCTTAACCTAAGTTAAGAGGATAATGTGGGACCCACAATATCCTACCCACTTGGTAGGATATTTGTGAGGTGGGGCCCACAAGAGCACCACCATTTCTTTCCTTCTAAATAACGCACCCGCACCCCCCTTTTAAATGAAGTCAACCGTGCGTTTATTCTAGTTAAGAAACGCCTCATTAAATTGGGCGATTAAATCGTTACAATTAATTCATTGAATTAATTGTTCATTTATTATCTTTTGAATTTCAAATGTTTAGGATATGTTAATAAAATAAGTGTTGAACTTATTTTATTTTGTTGGAATTCTGGTTGTGGAAGCCTTTGGGAGAAAAATAGAAACCTTGAGGAACTTCTTCGTTCTTCAACGAAGAACGCGAAGAACGTACCACCGCCGACGAAGAACGTCGACCTCCGACGGCGGACGACAGAGAGAGATTCCTTCCTCGGAGATCACCTAACACCAATGACGTTCCTTTAGTGACGCTTCTTCCGCAATGATCCTCTTCTTCCGCGGTGATCCTTTTCTTCCGCGACGGTTAATTCGGCGACGCACGCTCGTTCGACGACAACGTTGAGGTAGGGGTTATGTGTTTTAATTTGTGAAATCTTCCATCATCTAACCCCGTTCTTTTGAACCACTTGATATCGTTTAACGGGAGGGGGTCAGACCACACAAACACAGTCGACCCTCCTCCCTGATTATTATTTGTTGTTGCGGTTCGAGGGAAAGTAACGCGGTGTCGTCACACCGTGCGGGAACGAGCGACAAGGAATGCACGGCGTCGTCGCGCCACGCATTTGAGAATTGAACCAAGCAGTGGCGCCGCCGCACCACGCCGGAAAGAAACCGAAGACACCACGGCTGGAGCGGGGCCGCGGCGGAGGGGCGCGGCGGAGCAGCGGAACCAGTGGCCAGAATCGGGCCACCGGCGTCGGAGTAGGGGGACCGGCCTTGCTGGTCCCGTGGCGGCAGAAGCCGGCCGGCCGGAGCGGGCCGGCCGGACCATGAAAGAACCGGGGGTTCAAAACCCCCGGCTGGCCGGACGTGAGCGGCCCCATTAAGGGGCCGCAGTTTCTCCACGCGGGGGCAGCGCCCCCCGCATCCGAACGGCTCGGCCGTTCGGCAGAGCCCCAAGCCAGCGCGCCGCGCTCTGGGCCGGCTGCCCTGTCCGGTCCGCCAGACCGGGCCGCCAGACCGGGCTGCGCCCAGGCCGGGCCGGGCCGCGACAACCGAGCCGAGCCATGCCCAAGAGGGCCAGACCCGGACCCAGTTCAGGCCGACCCGGACCCAGTTCAGGTCGACCCGGTTCGGGCCGACCCTGGGGGTATCGAGCCGGGTCGGACCGGGCCCAAACCCCTTAATACCAAACCTCTTTCAGTCCATTTCCCATAACTTGAGCTGCGGACCTCCGATCGATGCACCATCAGTTTCGTAGTGATCCTTGGATCGAGATGGTCATTTTTTTATACTACACTCAGGGTTTCGGAGAACTTTGAGTTCGGCCGGGTTGGTTCATACACGAAACCAACCGGGCCCTCGGAGCGGAAACGCTCATAACTTGAGTTCCGGACGTCTGATTGATGTGTCGTCGACTTTGGTGGATTCCTCTAAGTGATATTGACCTTTTGTCTTACTCCGCTCGAGGTTTGGATGCAGCTGGAGTACGTTCGGGTTGGTTTTGACTTAAAAACCAACCGGGCCCCTGGGACGAAAAAGCCAATAACTCTCAAACCGGGCGTCCGATCGACGCACCGTTTGTGACGTTGAGTTCCTGTTGACGATACGGAACTTTTGGATACATCAACTTCGGACTATGTGTCAGTTTATGTATCAGCCCCTCGGCTCGTGGAGCGGACCCTCTCGAACGAGCTTGTTGTGTGCGGGAACCCTAGAGCTGGCTGCGATGACGACGACGACGACTGTGCAGAAATCCTCCGTGGATTCGACGGCGACAACTACAGCACTCAGCGATCCTACGTAGATCAGTGCTACCGATCCTGTGTGGGTCAGATCTTGTGTGGGTCATTGCTCAGCGGTCCTGTGTGGGCCAGCGCCTATAGATCCTGTGTGGGTCTGATCCTGTGAGGGTCATTGCGGGGGTTAGTTACCTATCGATCCTGTGTGGGTCTGATCCTGTGTGGGTCATTGCGGGGGTTAGTACCTATCGATCCTTTGTGGGTCCGACGGCTTAGATGAATCAGTGGATATATCTGATCATCTCTATCGTCATATGAAGAAGTATACCTGTGTGAGCTGAATCATGTTTTGCTTTCCTATGTGGATTGTGTTGTGTTATCATGTGTGGATTACGTTTTGCTTTCCTGTGTGGACTGGGTTATGATTTCCTGTGTGGACTGGGTTGTACTTGAGCTCGGATGTTGGATCCGAACTGGAATTGATGACTTAGGTATATGTATGGGCATATACCTAAGTAGTGTCGGATGTTACTTCGTGATTGTATCTTTCCTATGTGGATTATCCTTTGTGGATTCTGGGAGACCTTTGGGGGTCTCGGGGTCCCTACTTAGTAGCTTATACTCACCCCTGCACGGGCTATGCCCGCACTACGTTGTGTTGGTTGCAGACGATGGACAGCGCTGATCATGGTAGAGGCACAAGGAGCAGGTCGGTACCCAGAGGTGGACCACTGGGCAAGACGTACTCGGAGCGGGCGACTGGACCCGAGGAGCTGTGGGGGCTATCTATACTCACCCTTCAGGTGGGACTTCCAGTGGACGGCTCGAGGTTGCGGCTTTACTTTCAGTTGTTGTTTTCCCTTTCCAGTTGTACTTTACTTTCAGTTTGGGTTTGTATACTGGCCCACTTACTTTTCCGCACTTACTTTTGTATCAATTTTCACTTAGTGTTTACTTCTACTGCTTGCTTGCTCTGTGGTGTTTGTTTACTTTACAAAGGCAATGCCTTCTCTTTTTATTGGGAATTACGCCTTGGTGCTAGTCTCCAGCCCATGGCCTATGGAAGGCGGGCTTGGGGTAGTCACGGCATGGGCCCCAAGGACGGGTCATGAAAAATTGGTATCAGAGGAGTTTGGTTCTACCGCAGAACTCAGGACTCTGATCTTTCTTCTATGTGAAGCAATAGTGTTAAGGGTATTGAGTGTGGTTATCAGTCCAGGGAGTCCGGTGCTGGTGCGGTGGCCGACGTATCCGTACACCAGGACCCTGACTTCTAATTTCTGACTTAATACATGAAAACATTGATTGCATGTGTGTTTCAAGTTTTCTTTGTGATTACTTTATGTCAGCTCACCAGGTATACTATTCTGACTGTGGCACACCTGTTTCTTTTCAGGATGGCCCCACGACGGCAGCTAGCTAGGGTTCCAAGAGTTGTGCGTGATGACAGCCCACCGAGCGACGAGGCCTCGGTACAGGGCCCTTTGACAGCAGAGGCACCAGCGGTACCTCTACCTGTCGAGCCACCGATGCTACCAGCCCCAGCCGCTGACGATGCACGTCGCCTTAGTGCACTGCCCGAGTTTCAGCGCCAGCGACTTCCCAGGTTCCACCGGGAGACGGACCCCCAGGCAGCCTAGGATTGGCTGGAGGTGGTTGTACGAGTTTTCAGGTTAGTGAGGACACTAGCAGACCTCATGGTGATCCTCGCAGCGAGCCTACTGCACGCGGCAGCAGGAAGATGGGGGAGCTTGATGCTCCAGGTGCACGATGAGGCATCTCTCCTTTGGATGGACTTTGAGAGCCTCTTCCGCTCGGAGTTCGTCCCAGCTACCCTCCATGCAGTGCGCATCCAGGAGCTTCTATAGCTACGGCAGGGCAGCTTGACGGTCGCCCAGTACTCAGCGAGATTTACCGATCTCTCACGCTACTCGATAGACATGGTACGAGACCCATTCTTCCGGGACCGGACCTTTGAGCAGGGTTTGAGGCAGGAGATCAGGGCATCACTGATCTCCCTCAGCATCCCGACTCAGGCAGAGGTACTGGAGCGAGCTCTTATGATCGAGAGCTTTCTTGCTGAGTCTACATCAACAGCGAGACCTACCGCAGGGCGGAAGGTAGTAGAGTCTTCTGCAGCAGGCAGTCGACGGATGACTCATGGGTCCAGGCAGACCAGACCCTCAGGCAGACGACCTCAGTACACTAGCTCAGCAGTGCGGGGAACACAGCGCGGAGCCAGTCTTTCGAGAGGCAGACAGTGCTACGCATGCGGCGGGCAGGGTCACATGGCTCGTGACTGCCCGACCCGCCGTGCCGAGGAGCAGCATATGGTTGAGGGACCACCCAGGAAGAGGCAGAGGGTCGACCGTGGCGGTCCGCAGGGAGCAGGAGGATGAGGCAGAGGAGCTGGCCGAGCAGTAGGTGGTGGGTGACACTTTGAGGCTCTACCACCACCACCACCAGGAGGTCCACCCTGACCACAGTGAGCTGGCGGCCAGAGACAGGCACATCTCCAGGCAGTAGAGGCCTACGACCACGGCGCGCCCGAGATGAATCAAGGTACTATCTGTGTCTATTCCACCCTTGCAGCAGTTCTTATAGACACAGGAGCGAGTCATTATTTCATAGTCACTGCCCTTGTTCGGAGCTCGGAGATTCCGACAGAGCCGTTGGCTCGATCCTTACGGCTAGAGACTCCTACGGGAGTAGACTCGATGATTACGCACTGGTGCCGGCAGTGTGAGCTTACTCTAGGAGGTGAGAGCTTCGGCTGGGATCTTCTTGTAGCGGCGTCGAGGCCTTACGATGTCATCTTGGGAATGGATTGGTTATCTATAGTCCATTCTCAAATTGACTGTATTAGGCGCAAGGTGCGGTGTGTACGCACCGACGGGAGCAGGTTCACCTTCACCGGAGAGAAGGGAGCCTTCGCAGCATAGGATGGACTTCCGCAGAGGAGAGGACAGCACATCACTCATCAGTTGGCTAGCCTCATCCTAGGAGCAGTTGACGTGCGGAGTCCTAGTTTTCCTGCAGTGGTGGATCAGTATGTGGACTTTTTCCCCGACGACGTTCCAGGACTACCTCCTCACAAAGAGGTAGACTTTTATATTGTTCTGTACCCCGTGACAGCCCCGATATCCACTCCAGCATATCGGATGGCCCCCGCTGAGCTTCGAGAGCTACGGGTACAGTTGGAGGACTTGCAGGTCAAGGGATTCATCTGACCCAGTGTTTCACCCTAGGCTTCCCCGATATTGTTCGCCAAGAAGGCGGACGGGAGCTTGTGACTTTGTGTCGACTATCGTCGCCTGAACCAGGTGATAGTGAGGAACAAGTATCTGCTACCGAGGATTGATTACCTCTTCGATCAGCTCAAGGGATCACGGTGGTTCTTAAATATAGACCTCAGGTCAGGCTATCATCAGCTCAGAGTTCGGGACGAGGACGTGCAGAAGACGGCCTTCAAATGTCGGTATGGCCACTATGAGTTCTTAGTTATGCCCTTCGGCATAACCAATGCTCCCGCAGTGTTCATAGGCCACATGAACATGATATTTTATCCATACCTCAATCGATTTGTCATGGTCTTCATCGACGAAATTTTGACATACTCGACGACTGAGGAGGAGCACGCCTACCACTTGCGGGTTGTACTTGACACACTCCGAGAGCACCAGCTTTATGGAAAGCTCTTGAAGTGTCAGTTCTAGATACGTGAGGTCCACTTCTTGGGACACGTCATCTCTGAGGCGGGAGTTGCGGTGGATCCTGCGAAGATTGAGGCAGTGCTAGCTTGGGAGCCACCCAGGAGCGTGATGGAGGTGTGGAGTTTCTTGGGACTAGTTGGATACTAACGAAGATTTGTGCCAGACTTCTCCAGAGTTTTTGCACCACTCTCAGCTTTGACGAAGAAGGGGAAACCCTTTGTCTGGTCAGACAGATGTCAGCAGAGCTTCCAGGATCTGAGACAGAGATTGACTAGTGCACCTATCTTGAGGCTTCTGGAGGAGGGAGTTGGGTACGTGGTTTACTGCGATGCATCAGGGACCGGACTCGGATGTGTCCTGATGCAGGAGCGGGCTGTGATCACCTATGGATCACGCCAGTTGAGGCTGCATGAGCAGAACTACACTACTCATGACCTGGAGTTAGCAGCAGTGGTCTTCGCTCTAAATATGTGGTGACACTATCTGATGGGTGAGCGCTTTACAGTCTTTTCTAACCATCAGAGTCTCAGGTACATCTTCTCTCAGAAGGACCTAAACCTGAGATAGCGGAGATGGCTCGAGTTCCTCCAGGACTATGAATTTGAGATAGTCTATACTCCTGGGAAGGGGAACGTGGTAGCCGATGCTCTCAGCAGGAGGACGGGCATTCAGCTACTTGGGGAGGCGACAGAGCAGCTAGCCGCTTTGCAGATATCCTTTGTGCATAGAGATGGAGAAACCTTCCTTCAGTCTCTCATGGTCACTCCTCCACTATTGCATCGGGTCAGAGAGGCACAACGTGGGGACGCCGACTGTGAGACGCGGCGTGCACAGATATCCTCAGGACAGGCACCTGGTGGTTTCTCCTTAGGAGGAGAGCACGACGTACTTTTCAGAGGACGTACCTTGGTACCAATTTCTTTACGAGAGGAGGTACTGAGAGAATTTCACACTCCCCCTTTGGCGGTACATCCTGGAGTGGCGAAGATGTACCAGGATCTCAGACGACAACACTGGTGGTCGGGCATGAAGAAGGTTGTGGAAAAGTTCGTTTCTGGGTGCCTCACCTGCCAGCAGGTGAAGGCAGAGCATCAGGTACCAGCAGGCTTGGTACAGCCCTTGGAGGTCCCAGAGTGGAAGTGGGACGGGATATCTATGGACTTCATGACCGAACTTCCATGCACTTCCAGAGGTCACGACTCCATTTGGGTTATTGTCGACCGACTCACCAAGTCGGCTCACTTGCCCATCAGAGAGCATGGCTTAGTGGAGAGCTTGGGACATCTCTACGTTCAGGAGATTGTGTGGCTTCATGGTGTTCCATCATCTATCGTCTCCGATCGAGATGCTCGCTTTACTTCCCGGCTATGGAAGGGGTTGCAGGAGTCATTCGGGACGCAGCTACGTCTGAGTACCGCCTTTCACCCTCAGACAGATGGTCAGACGGAGAGGACCATACAGACTCTTGAGGACATGCTCCACGCATGTGTCCTCAACTTTGGTTGCAGCTGGGAGGACCACCTACCCTTGGTGGAGTTCACGTACAACAACAACTACCACTCCACTATCGAGATGGCACCATACGAGGCATTGTACGGCCGACCTTGCAGATCACCGTTGTGCTGGACAGACCCTGGGGAGTCAGCACTTGTGGGACCGGAGTTGGTCCAGGCCACGACAGAGAAGGTCCAGGTCATCCAGGAGTGGATGAGGATAGCTCAGAGCCGGCAGAAGTCATATGCTGACAGGAGGAGGAGGCCACTAGAGTTCGAGGATGGCGACCACGTCTTCTTGCGGGTCTCACCTCGACGTGGATTACGGAGATTTGGTCGAGGCGGAAAGTTATCTCCTCGCTTCATCGGACCATTCCAGGTCCTCAGTAGGATTGGTGAGGTGGCTTATCGCCTGGCTCTACCACCTCAGTTGCACCAGGTGCACGACGTCTTCCACATATCCCATCTGAGGAGATATGTGAATGACTCGATGCATATCATTGACCATGGGGAGATGGACGTTGATGATGGGGCGACTTTTGCGGAGGTCCCAGTGGAGATTGAGGATTGACAGGAGCGGGTCCTACGTGGACGGTCGATTCCTCTAGTGCGCATCAGATGACAGCACGGGAACCTCCAGGAGAGCACTTGGGAGCGGGAGGCTCAGATACGTGCTCAGTACCCACATTTGTTTCCCTAGTTTTTTATGTATCTTTACGGGGACGTAAATCCCTGAGGTGGGAGTGATGTAAAGACCCGTAAAATTAAAGGAAAATTTTTTCTTAATTTTCTTTGGAATTTTACAAGAACGCAGTTTCTGACGGCACCTGATTCCGAGACTCGGTGTGCCCGGAATCATTTTCCGAAGTTTAGCTCGGGTACGTTCAGTGAACGAACGAGCGAGTTTTTCTAACTTTTGAAACAGTGCTCAGAATCGAATTCTGAGGGCACCGATGGAATTGCAGTGCCGGTATTTGCTTAGAAACACCTTTTCCGGAGTTGCGTTTGCTCGGGTGTGGTTTTTAATTTTTGAGGTTAAGTTAAGAAATAAAAAAAGTGGTGCGACAATTTTATTTTATTTCACTTAAAGCGGCTTAACCTAAGTTAAGCGGATAAGGTGGGACCCACAATATCCTACCCACTTGGTAGGATATTTGTGAGGTGGGTCCCACATGAGCCCCACCGTTTCTTTCCTTCTAAATAACACACCCGCACCCCCCCCCCCTTTTAAATGAAGTCAACCGTGTGTTTATTCTGGTTAAGAAACGCCTCATTAAATTGGGTGGTTAAATCGTTACAATTAATTCATTGAATTAATTTTTCGTTTCTTATCTTTTTAATTTCAAATGCTTAGGATATGTTAATAAAATAAGTGTTGAACTTATTTTATTTTGTTGGAATTCTGGTTGTGGGAGCCTTTGGGAGAAAAAGAGAAACCTTGAGGAACTTCTTCGTTCTTCAATGAAGAACGCGAAGAACGCACTGCCGCCGACGAAGAACGCCGACCTCCGACGGCGGACGATGGCGAGAGACGCCTTCCTCGGAGATCACCTAACGCCAACGACGTTCCTTCAGTGACGCTTCTTCCGCAGCGATCCTCTTCTTCCGCGGCAATCCTTTTCTTCCGCGACGGTTAATTCTGCGACGCACGCTTGTTCGACGACAACGTTGAGGTAGGGGTTATGTGTTTTAATTTGTGAAACCATCCGTCATCTAACCCCGTTCTTTTGAACCACTTCATATCGTTTAACTAGAGGGGGTCAGACTGCACAAACACGGCCGACCCTCCTCCCTGATTATTATTTGTTGTTGCGGTTCGAGGGAAAGTAACGCGGTGTCGCCGCACCGCGTGGGAATGAGCGGCAAGGAATGTGAGGCGCCGTCGCGCCTCGCATTTGAGAATTGAACCAAGCCGCGGCGCCATCGCACCGCACCGGAAAGAAACCGAAGACACCGCGGCCAGAGCGGGGCCGCGGCGGAGGGGCGAGGCGTCGTCGCACCGCGCCGGACGGACCAAGGCCGCGGTTTAATCCACAGCGGAGCAGCGGAACCGGCGGCCGGAATTGGGCCGTCGGCGTCGGAGTAGGGGGACCGGCCTTGCCGGTCCCGTGGCGGCAGAAGCCGGCCGGCCGGAGCGGGCCGACCGGACCGTGGAAGAACCAGGGGTTCAAAACCCCCGGCTGGTCGGACGTGAGCGGCCCCATTAAGGGGCCGCGGTTTCTCCACGCGGGGGCAGCGCCCTCCCCATCCGAATGGCTCGGCCGTTCGGCCGAGCCCCTGGCCAGCACGCCAGCGCGCCGCGCGCTGGGCCGGCTGCCCTGGTCGGTCCGCCAGACCGGGCCGCGCCCAGGCCAGGCCGGGCTGCGACGACCGGGTCGAGCCGCGCCCAAGCGGGCCGGACCCGGACCCAGTTCGGGTCGACCCGGTTCGGGCCGACCCTGGGGGTATCGGGCCGGGTCAGACCGGGTCCGAACCCCTTAATACCGAACCTCTTTTGGTATGTTTCTCATAACTTGAGATGCGGACCTCCGATCGAGGAACCGTCATTTGCGTAGCGATCCTTGGATCGAGACGGTCGTTTCGGTATACTACACTCAGGGTTTCGAAGAACTTTGAGTTCGGCCAGGTTGGTTCGTACACGAAACCAACCGGGCCCTCGGAGCGGAAACGCTCATAACTTGGGTTCCGGACGTCCGATTGACGTGCCGTCGACTTTGGTGGATTCCTCTAAGTGAGAAGGACCTTTTGTCTTACTCCACTCGAGGTTTGGATGCAGTTGGAGTACGGTCGGGTTGGTTTTGACTTAAAAACCAACCGGGCCCCTGGGACGAAAAAACCAATAACTCTCAGACCGGGCGTCCGATCGACGCACCGTCTGTGACGTTGAGTTCCTGTTGACGATACGGAACTTTTGGATACATCAACTCCGGACTATGTGTCAGTTGATGTATCAGCCCCTCGGCTCGTGGAGAGGACCCTCCCGAACGAGCTTGTTGTGTGCAGGAACCCTAGAGCTGGGTGCGACGACGATGACGACGACTGTGCAGAAATCCTTCGTGGATTTGACGGTGACGACTACAACACTCAGCGATCCTACGTGGATCGGTGCTACCGATCCTGTGTGGGTCAGATCCTGTGTGGGTCAGCGCTCAGCGGTCCTGTGTGGGCCAGCGCCTACAGATCTTGTGTGGGTTCGATCCTGTGTGGGTCATTGCGGGGGTTAGTTACCTATCGATCATGTGTGGGTCAGATCCTGTGTGGGTCATTGCAGGGGTTAGTACCTATCGATCCTTTGTGGGTTCGACGGCTTAGATGAATCAGTGGCTATATCTGATCATCTGTATCGTCATATGAAGAAGTATACCTGTGTGAGTTGAAACATGTTTTTCTTTCCTATGTGGATTGTGTTGTGCTATCCTGTGTGGATTACATTTTGCTTTCCTGTGTGGACTGGGTTGTGATTTCCTGTGTGGACTGGGTTGTACTTGAGCTCGAATGTTGGAGCCGAACTGGAATTGATGACTTAGGTATATGTATGGTCATATACCTAAGTAGTGTCGGATGTTACTTCGTGATTGTATCTTTCCTATGTGGATTATCCTTTGTGGATTCTGGGAGACCTTTGGGGGTCTCAGGGTCCCTACTGAGTAGCTTATACTCACCCCTACACGGGCTATGCCCGCACTACGTTGTGTTGGTTGCAGACGACGGACAGCGCAGATCGTGGTAGAGGCATGAGGAGCAGGTCGGTACCCGGAGGTGGACCACTGGGCGAGACGTACTCGGAGCGGACGGCTGGACCCGAGGAGCTGCGGGGGCTATCTGTACTCACCCTTCAGGTGGGACTTCCAGTGGACGGCTCGAGGCTGCGGCTTTACTTTCAGTTGCTGTTTTCCCTTTCCAGTTGTACTTTACTTTCAGTTTGGGTTTGTATACTGGCCCACTTACTTTTCCGCACTTACTTTTCTATCAGTTTTCACTTAGTCTTTACTTCTACTAGTCGTCAGCCCCTGGCCTATGGAAGGCGGGCTTGGGGTAGTCACGGCACGGGCCCCAAGGACGGGTCGTGACAGATATTGGGTGTTATTATTTTATGTACAACGTGATAGTTGCTGCTATGATTTAAATGTTTTAATATCATGTCCAAATTGGTTAAGAAACTTAAAGGAGGTAAGAAGAAAAAAATAATGAACGAGGCATTCTTTGAATTTCTAATCCTTTTTTAAAATGTTTCATTTGTTTAAGCGCTTGCACATATCTATTTAGTATTTATCATTGCCTTTAGTAGGTGTTTTATTAGGTTTCTTGCTTGTTGAAGTTGTCTCATAATAAATTGAATAATTAAGATGGTAAAGAAATAGGTTAATTGCTGGAGATTTTTTTAGAGGCCAAATGCGTTCGGACCTTTTCTATTATTAGCTTGCGTGTATTTCTTGAAGCTGTATTGTTTTCCTATTGATATTTATTTCCACTAAAATTATTATTTCTTGGTTCCTGTGATATATTTAAAAATATTATAACCCTTGTTGTGCTTTAAGTTGAAAACCTGATATGGTTGGTTGATGCAGTAAGGGTGGAACCGTGGCAATATTATTTTGTGATGGTGGCCTGTTGCGATTGATAATGATGGGTTTGTATGGAAAATATTGAGGATGATACCGAATGGATAGATTGAGTTGGGAGACTTATTGGATTTCAAAATATTTAATGTTGGATTGTTATTTTTTTATTTCTTATTACATGCAAAGGAATATCTTCCAATATATAGGAATAATTGTGTCTTAGTACCCATAATTATGGAATGGTAATTAATTAATGAATTAATGGAAGGGGGTGTTCCTTGAAGAACTAAAGATGATTTTAACATATTAATAAATGGAAACCATGTTGGGTAAATGATTATTAAAAGAGTATGGACATAAATGTCGAAATTATAATGTTTCATAAAGCGCCTTGGATTTAGATGATTATTCTAAGATTTAAACCAGGATTAATGATGGAATATTATAAAATTAATGAGAATTGATTATTATTAAATGATTAATGAAAGTATTGAAGATTTTTTACTTGTGTTCTTAGAAAAATATTAACTTCCTAGTCTTCAATGATGGCAGCAGGGTTGTCACGCGAGATGCTAGCTAGCTTAAGTTCAAGTCTAGGGTAGGTTAGTTGCCTATAGAATGGTTGTGTTCTATATATCTATTGTGTTCAATTATTTTTTACGCTCCAGTACCTGAGTCGGTTGGGGAAGCCGACACCCATGTTGGCCTTGGGTTTCAGGTGTTTTCCCATTATCTAGGGTGAGGAGGATACAAATAGCAACCTACTCACCCCCACCCCGCTCTCCCTTTTAGATGTATGGTGTATGTAGGAATATTTGGGGTATGGTGGTTTACAATTATAGGATATGTTCTTATATGAGTTGTAATGGTTCTCTGTTATGACATACAGGTGTATGCAGGTTCAATCGGCTTAAGGTTAAAATGTATTCATGTATCCAGGTTGTAATGGGTTACGGGTACTTACACATGGGTTGTGATGGCTTAAGTTATAGTGTGTATTTTATACGGAATATGATAGCTCTCGGTTTTACTATATGATTATAGGGATATGATGACGATGTGGTTATGATGAGTAGTCATGGATGCGCATTAAAAATTATGGAGGGTATGTGTAACATCCCAGGTAAATAAAGAATATGAAATTTTCATATTTATTAGTATTTGTGAATAAAATATCAATATTACTTTAAAGGAGATGCTACATTCGATGGCGTACCCAACACGCAACAACAAGTTTCTTTGAAATCTTACGTTGCACACTAATAATATAATAATATTATTTTAAATAGTAGTTAACGTCTAGACATTGTAATGGCAGGAATGAACATAACTAACTACAAAATGATTATATATGCTTTTCATATATTTTTACTTTTATCTAATAAATGTTAGAGGCTTAAAATGCGAATGAATCCAATTTTAAGCGTAAATATTCTAATATTCTTTAAAAGGTCGATTAACCGCCTTTTGATGGAGATCCCTTTTTTAAATATACTTTTTTCACTTTTATATGTTATATTTGGAAAAATAAAATCCTTCTTTAGAATCAAGAAGTCAAAATTTACTTTGTGTAAATTGTTGTTATTTTTCCGATAAAGTTCATTTTTTAATGAATAGTGAAAATGCTATATTTTAATTCAAAACCTCCTTTTAGTATAATTTATTCATATGGTCAGATTATCTTTTTAATTGGTTTTAAAGTGTAATTAAAATATATTTTTACCATTTAAACCAAATGGTGGTCATTTGAATTAATTTCACATTGAAATTGGACATAAACAAGTGTCAATCTTTTAATAGATATTGTTTCTTAAAAACACGCTATTTGTTTTGACAGCGGGAATTGATTATAAAATTAATTAATGAAAATTCTATGTTTTGAATTTGGTAAAATTGATATCATTTTTGAATTTTTAATATCAAATATAGCTTAGGGTGAATTTTTGGTATTTTTTCTGACAAATGTTCATTTTCAATGAATAGTGAAAAATACTGCATTTTAATTCAAAACTGTCTTTTCATCCAATTTATTTATATAGTTAGATTGTCATTTTAATTGGTTTTAATGTGTAATTTAATTATGTTTTTATCATTTAATACAATTTTGGTCATTGGATGTAATTTCACTTTTAAATTGGATGTAAAAACAAATCAATCTTTTGATAGATTTTACTTCTTAAAAACATGTCTTTGGTTTTGACAACAGAAATTATTTTAAATTAATTACTGCAATTTCTGTGTTTGGAATTTGATAAAATTGATTCCATATTTGGAATCATAAGGTCCAAATTATGTAATTAAGTCTCTTTTTTTTTGACATTATGAATAGTAACGACAGTAATTATCTTTAATTATCGTGTTTAATTAGTAATCGGGTAGTTAAGGGTAATAAAATAATATCATAAAAATATAAAATGACCCCAAAATGTGTCCTAATGATATTGGTGGTGTCATGGCCGACCATGGGATGTCTTGTGCCAACCTTGGGACCCCATGGAATCACTGTAGTGTGATAGTGACCTTTTATCACTTTTTTAAAGAAATGAAAATGTAACCAAAGTATGTATCACCCAAGTGAAACAATTTTAATTTTGTTTACATAAATTATCTCTTAGACTATAAATAGTCATTGGAAATCTAAAAAGATTTCCTACATGATGGTAATTTTTTTATAATTTTTAGACATTAAATAAATAAATTTATTTATGACGCCGTGATGATGCAGTGATTACCTCATTAATGAACGATTTAAATAAATTGAAAAGATAAGGTAAAATCTAAGACTTAAACTTGTCTAAAACCTATTTAATGGGTGGATTTAGAACCCTTATCACCTTATCCTAGAAATATATAATTTTGGGACCTTTAATATCTGAAAATCATTTTATAATAAAGTAACTTTTCAAGACTTTCCAAGAGTGCCCCTCCTCCCTCTTATAAAAGGCCCCCACCTCTACCCCCTTACACACACCTCCCAAAACTTTGGCTCGACCAAACTATGCTCATTTTATCTATCCACATCCCTCTATTCATCCTATAAGCCTTACCTTAGGCTTAAATCTCTTTAAGAAACCCTTTTGGTTCAAACCAAAGGGAGTTACCCGATTTAAAGGTAATGTCTTCTCTTATGTTATTTTGTTTTATTTTGCTTCTCCAACCCCCTAAACTCTTTTTATTCCTTTATTTTGTAACAAAACCATTATATTTAATACACTATGATGTTTTTATGAGAATTATTCAAGATAAACATACAAAAACCTCCATCTAATGGTTAAGAACATACTGTTTCTGTGGGTGGTGAATTATTGCCTCACGAGACGATGATTGTTCAATCTTCTTTTAACACATCTCATAGTGTCCATTAAGATGTAACTGTATTTATATATGATATATATTATGTTTATGTTTTCTTTATTATTCTGTATTTTTATTTTATGTCATACCTTTATGGTTTCCATAATGGGTAAACGTGATAATTTCATTTTAGGAAGTGCGGACTATCGCCCCCTCAAAGTGATTTGAATCGTTAATGTCATATATGGGATGTATAAAGGATGGATTTAATGATATTATATATGATATTATACTGTAATTATAATATACCTATCTATCATATTGTTTTCAGTCCATTAAAGTATAAAATAGAAATGAAAGTAGCGTTCATGCGTACGTACGGCTTACCGTCTCCATGAACGGTGCATTTCATTTCTTATCTCCAAATGTTATGTACTATTATAAGTACATATATAAAATGGATATATATGATATATATTACATATAAATGATGAATATCATTATGTAATTATAATATATATATATATCTCTCATTTAGTTTTAATTCCATTAATATGAAAAATAAATGAAAGTAACATTCATGCGTACGTACGGCCTACCGTCTCCATGAACGATGCATTTCATTTTTATCTCCAAATGTTATGGAATAGTATAAAATGAATATATACTGGATATATATGATATTTAAATCATTAATACTATTCTGGATATGATGTACTTATAACTACATGGACAATTCTTTTCAAACAAGTTCATTTTTGACTCATGTACCGAACATCGACAAAAACGTCTGATATGAACTCACATAATTAACTAATTATTATAACATTATAATATGTGATATGAATTAAATAATAAAATTTAAAGGAGGTACCTAAAAAATTATTAATTGACCAAATTTTATTATTCAGGAATATAAAGAAACGAACAAGACAAGTCAGACTTGAGGTAAGGGATCCTACCTCTCTCTTTCTTTTTAAGTACTCTATTTTATGTCATCTCATTTAAACTCATATTTATTATGTTGGGGGATGTTATATTATATTACTCTTACTGTAATTTTATGTTAATGTGGTGAGATACCCTATTTGATCTCATTAATCCATTTTTTGGAAGTTTTAAGTGGCGTCGTTAGGCTGCCGAATTTTCGTAAAGGATTTCTTAGCCACTTTTAATTCCATGAGATTTCTATTGTTCTCCACTTATTTATTGCATGTGTTGTATTTTGTACTTTCAATTTATATATATATATTATCATGATTCTATTTATATTCATGGTATTATGTGATTCAATTGGTGTATATTATCTTTTGGTCATACAACTCGATTGATCACAACGAGGTAAGGGGTTTTTATCTCACTTTTTTCCCATGAGATTCATGATATATTTGCCACTATTTCCTTTTGTGTGGTATATGTACTGCCTATGATTGTATTCTTTGTGTAATATACTTTGATTTATGGGTAATTACATCTTCATTGTATGACCCTTCTTTCATGGGGTGTACGTTTCGAAAGTTACCCAAATCGGTAAGGGAACCTTTCACCCTCCTCTTTTTAAAAGGCTTATTTTGTTATGTCTTTTAATTTACATATTATTATGTTGGGATATGTTCTTCTATATCCTTATTGATGTAAATTTTATGTCCAAGTGATGAGATACCATTTTCTCTCTCATCAACTCATTTTATGAATTTTAAAGTGACGTCGTTAGGCTATTGAATTCTTGCAAGGGAACTTCTTAACTCAATTTCAATCCCTTGGGTTAAAATTTTACACCTTGAATATGTCATTCTATGAATATGTGTGAATGACTCTGATTGTTTTACACTTAATATCCACTTATATTGGGTGTATTTATATTTGTCACACATAAATTATGTAATTGATTTATCCTAAATCTAAGGATACCATATTTGTACGGGACTTTGTCTTAATATCCTTTCATTGAGGTATATTTTGTTTTATACACAACTTTCTTTTATACAGTGTATAAACCCCTTTGAATTTTACTTTTATTCAAAAGGAATCTTTTCTCCAAGAAGCGTTTTACTAAACGATAAAAAGTATGTTTCTTTTTAACGTACGCGGTGACAATGACTTTTCTATCGCCACGAGTATTATTTGATATTTGGATTCCTTAATAAGCCGTAATGTTTTTAAAAGGAAAATAAGTACCATATACTCTTTTATGTATTTTAGTATTGAAAATGTTTTTTGCAATGTGTTGTATTGATATCTTGTGATTGAAATGTGGAAGTGTTATGTTCCCTTTATGCAGGTTTTATGTGATATGATTATGTTATGGTTCTTGGGAATTGTTTATGAATATGGGTGGTTCCATGATAAACTAAGGGCGGGTGAGCCTGAGATATCTCTCCAATGCATTGGGTAACTTGAAGGAGTTAAACACTAAGGTTTCTCCGAAGAGATTTAGGGAATATATTGTGACGGGTATTCCAAACGTAACCATGAGGGTTACTCCTTATAAAAGAATGTTATGAATGCCTCAAGTTACCTTTATGTCTTATGATTTCTATGGGTTATTCATAAACCTTATGATTTCAAGAGGTATGTTCATGCGCTTATGTTTTATGAGTAAAGTATGATTTCATTGATTCTTATGTATACATGGACTAATGTTTTCATTCTGTATTTTTATATCCCTTACTGGGTTTTTTATGCTCATCCCAAGTTTTTGAAATGTTTTCTACCGGACTTAAAGATGAATTGGGTCAAGGATGGGATCAAGTAAATACATGCTATCTAAAACATGGAACTATACATGTTTCTTTTTAAGAGTTTTTATTTTGTGAAAAAAATGGAAACTGAGTAGGAGTGTCTACTTTGTAATCTTTTGAGATGTAATAGTTATGTCCTAATTCTCTAAAACTCTAAACCTGAAAAGATCCTCAATGTGAATTATTCATTTAATGTAATGTTTTAAGGCTGAGTCCTTGTAGTATGTGAGCATTAGGGCGTAAGACATTAGGGTTTAGGGTGACTGGTTTAGCGAGAAAGTGGTAGCATGACAACTTTCTTCTATATATGCCATTGGTATACTGTTACCTATTTTTGTTCATTACTTGGTGTGTGATCCCTGGTGAGGTTGGGGATATATTTCACCAGATTTGGGTAATGAGAGTTTGTTTCTCTATTTATTCGTTGGGGATTTGGTATGCTTCTTTCACATTTTCATGAGAGGTTTTAGGATGGATCCTATTGAGTATATTTGTATGTCCATCCATGTGTGTGTTTGTGTATTTCAGGTCCTCCGGTGTGAGTTGGTGTTCGAGCTGGGCTTTTCTAGCTCATGGAAGTTGATTGAGGGATTGGTGGAGTTCATGGTTGCTGCCATAGGTGTCACCATGGTATATTTCAATTTTATTCTTGTATTATATGACATTTCATGTATTGGGATTAGTTGTTGTTGTTGTTGTTGTTATGGAGTTAATTGGTGGTTTCTCTTTATTATTCCCAAGATATTGAGGGCAATGTCTCTCATATTGTGTGTTTTATACCCTCGGTGCTAGTTGTCAACCCATGGCCTATTGGAGGTGAGTTTCGGGGATCACTCACATCTTCATTATTGGTCTAGGATGGGTACTAGTGGAGCGGATCATGGCATGGACACATATATGAAGATACAAGTATTTGATGAAAATCACATCATATCTCTGTAGCTTGAGTAGCACTAATGCTTTGCTATAGGTTGGTGTTTTCAAATTTATGGATTGAAGAATTCATATATGTTTTCAACTCTATAAAGGCCTCTGGGGTCACACTTTGATTGATTGGATAGTGATTGATTTTTATGAAACTTAGAAGAGAGTTGCTCTAAACACTACTGCAGATATGACCATTAAAAGCGTACAAAATGGCATTTACAGCGCTAAAAAAGCACTGATAATCGAAGTGCTATTAAAAGGGGGGTCTCTTTTATCAACGCTAATAAAAGGGACCTTTATCAACGTTTTTTAGCACTAATAAAAGTCAAAAAAAGAAATGTTTAAAAAGATTTTTTTTCTACGAATTGGACCCCCAATCAATGCTCGATCCCCCCTTTTAACAGTGCTAGTCTAGCCTCCCCACCCCCTTTAACACCGCTAGAGACTTGCATCACCCAGCCGCGTGCGCCCCTGTCTTTGCTGGGTTTCGAACCTTAGACCCCTCTTTCATAATCTTGCACATTTTTCACTCCCCTATATCAGTTTCTCCTATATTTTATGATATATCTATATATTTATATATATTTCGTTATATTTTTTTATCCATATATATATATATATATTTAAATGCATATATAAAATATGTTTTGTGTGTGTGTGTTTATAAATACATACAAACATATATATATATATATATGTGTGTGTGTGTGTGTGTGTGTGCATCTATAAATATAATTATATTTATTTATATTTATTTACATATATTATATATTAATATTCATATACATATATTAGAATATATAGATAAATATATACATGTTTGTCAATACACACAAATATATATATATATATAAACATTATATATACATTAATTGTATATGTATATAAATATTCACACATTTTTATTTTAAATAAAATGGGTATTAATTTTTAATTAAATAAGGTTTATATATTTAGAAATATACTTTACATGTAAATATGTTTACATACATATTTATAAAATTTAATTTTTATGTGTGAATATATACAAAATATGTATATATTTTTATATATTTGATTATGAATAAAACTACATTATGAAAAATGATAAAATTTCAAAATCATGATATCAATATGAATACAAGCCTTGAGAATAAAATTATTCCCCACTGAATACGGGCAAAAAGCCCCCTTAAACGAGACTGAAAATCAATTTAATGTTAAAAAATTGGGATACCCCGACTAAAAACTCAATTTTAAAGGCCTTCTAGGCCTTAAACATGATAAGGGTTTTTTTGTATCATTAGTGTGTAGAAGTCATTGCAAGATTCGATTTGATATGTGAAAGAGCTCAAACGAACACTCGTATCAAAAGTTATAGTCGTTTGAAGTTCGAGTTACATTTTCAACTTGTTTTAGATCTTTTATTATTATTATTTTGATTTTTTGTGTCTTCAAATTGTTATTAGATGACTATTACTCGATAATAATTAGCAAAATATTAATAAATAATATTTTTTAGTTATCTTATAATTCATTTTCACTAAATATCTTATATATTAAGTGTAAATGTATATTTAGTCTTATCTAAAACATATTTAAAAAATATATATTATATTTACATCAATATAAATATATTATTTTTAATGAAATGTTTTTTTTGAAATATACCCTTTATTAGGGCTAGTACAAAAACGATGATAAAGACTCTCATTTATCAGCGCTATTAAAAAAACACTGATAAAGGGAACCCCTTTAACAGCGTTAAAAAAGCGTTGATAAATGAGGTACTTTTATTATCGTTTTTTTTAGCGATGATAAAGTTACCCCATTTATTAGTGTTTTTTTAGTGTTGTTAAAGGGTGATGTTGTGTAAAGCTTTTTCTATGGTAGTGAAAAGTGTTCTGGAGTTTATCCGAAGGGAGTTTTGGATGGTTATTCACAAAATATTACACATGACGTGATGCATGGTGAAAGTGTTTTTGAAATATCTAAAAGGAGTTTTGGTTATGGTTTCACCTGTTAATATAAGGTGAAATGGTACAAAATCTATGACTCTTTAGTGGAAGTGGTTTCACCTGAGGGTTTTTATACATATGATGTTTATTTGCTTATATCATAGTGTACAATATGGGTATATTGTATTGTACGACATACATGAAACCAAGGCATATCATGTGTCTTGGTACAACATATCATAAGGTGTGATATAAGGATATGACACCACTACTTATAACCATATCATATTGTATGATATGGACATATCCCAAGTGTTGTGATATGTATCAATCATATGCTATGATTTATATGGAAGTCGAACAGTAAATGTTAACATTCGAGTCTTCTTCCACATAGGTCATCGTTTATCATTAACATTTCATATGATGAAACGTTTGGGAAAATCAAAGATGCATTTAAGTGTTACATGCATGAGTGACTAAGTGGTTACAAAACATTTGTAATCGCGTGCCATTGCTTGAATGTTTGTGAGACATTCGAGTAAATTCATGGAGGCTCAGGGAGCATCCCCAAGGCCTATATAAAGATGACCAAGATCATGAAAATGACATCCATTGATTTTGTGTGTGACAACGATTCTCTCTACATCCATGCTCTATTCCTCTTCTTCCTTTACACCCGAGGTACTAGCATATCGCGGATGCAAGGAGAAACAAACCCAAAATGTTGGGTAATTTGTCAACTTGTGGATGCCCTAGGAGGAAAGAGTCCTTCAGGTGCATTTAAGTCATCTTTAGGAAGTGTGTGATTGAAGATAAGAGACTTGGTCATTTGTTCTACAATATACATGTTAGGTCCGGGGGGAGGGGAACAAAGGAAAGAAAATCTGCAGACGTGGAGGCTTGAAACCAGGACCTCCCCAACGCACCACCACAGGTACAGCAGGGACGGAAACAAGTTTGAATAAGTGTTATTCAATTCTAAGAAATTCAACAAGTTTCTCATGAATCATAATTTTTTTTACAAAATTCCGATTATTTGTTGACTTTTGTGCTTAATAAATTTAAATGGTAAAGGATGTATTATAGTAAAGGTTGACGTAAAAATAAGGTTTGTTGTAAATTAAATGAGGCATTGTTTTAATAAAAGCATGACTAAAGGGAGACCCATGCTTAGACTGATTATGGTTAGATTATTAATGATGTTTGAATAAACTAGAGTTTACGTTTAATAAATATAAGGGGAATTGGACATAATCTAAATAAAAGAAGTGGACGGAAGTAATTACTTTGAAATGAATAATTATCGCTTTCAATTTTTATATTGTTATAATAAATATTTATTTACATCTGTCGGGTAGGGGGAAGAAATACAGGAAAATCCTGAAGTTTTTGGCAGCAAGACACAGGTTGCGAACTTGCGGCGTTCGAAACTCCGAATGCTCAGGACCCCGCGATCTCTGTCCCCGCGGAACCTGGGAAGGCAAGACGATGACGGCGAAGCCTTTTAAGGGCTCGAACGTGTTCTTGTCTCGGAACCTCGTGCCTCCCGAACTCTTCGATTCGCTCCACGGTGCCCTCAAGCAAAACGGAGCTGACGTCTTCCTCTGTTGCGACCCTTCCCGTAATGGCCTTAATGATTACCACATCATCTCCTCCATCGATCATGAAAAGTTCGATTATCTCAGATCCAAGGGCTGTAACTTGATCGGCCCTCATTGCGTGCTTTCATGTGCAAAAGAACACAGGGTTCTACCTAAACTAGGGTTCACCTGTTGCCTTGCTATGGATGGGGTTAGAATACTTGCATCGGGTTTTGAGATGGACGAGAAGGTATCCTGTTTTGTACTTATTTATGATATCATCATTATTCGCTTTTTCTTTTCACCTCGCTGATTTTGCTCATGGACAACCCTTTTTAAGCGCATCGCTACCCTGATATTATCTTCAGTTGTGTATTTGTTTGTTAAAAACTTTATGTTGACAGTGATGATGTGATGCTCTTAGATGTGATTCAGGCAAAGATTCAAAAGTTGGTGAATTCAATGGGAGGAGTGTTGCAGACCAAAGCAACTTCTGATATTAGCTTTGTCATCGCGAAAAATGTTTTGGCTGCAAAGTACAAGTGGGCTTTCAACATTCTTAAGAAACCAATTGTCACTGTCAATTGGTTATATCAGTGTTGGACTGAGCATCGTGTTGTACCACATGAGTCATATAGGATTCTTCCCTTTTCTGGCCTGACAATATGTGTGACTAGAATTCCAGCAGATGAGCGGAAGGAGATGGAAAATATTATTGTGCAAAATGGTGGGAAATATTCTGCTGAACTCACCAGGAAATGCACACATTTAGTTTGTGATTCTCCTGAAGGTGACAAATATAAGGTTGCTCAACGATGGGGGCACATTCATGTAGTTTCTCGAAAGTGGTTTGATAAATCTGTTAATAGAAGATCATGTCTTAATGAGGACTGCTATCCTGTTCAGGGTGGTCCTATATGTTATACCGGAAAGGGTTTTTTGAAGACAGAGCATAGCCAGGAAACGGGTCTTGGAAATTTGCAGCCCACCACATCCATTATCAGAGATTCAAATTCGCAGGCTGTCCATCTTTCTGGGATCGCTGATCAAGATTTGGAAACTACTCCATCACAGAAAGTCCCATCACCAATTTTGGACGCTCCCATCCTTAATAAGGAGGAAAATAGTAGAATGCCTGAGATCCCACCTACCAGTGAGATGAATTTTCTTGGAAATGCAGCCGGTGATTCTCAACTTGAAGAAAATGACTTGTACTTGTCGGATTGCAGAATTTTATTTGTTGGATTTGAAGCTTCTGAGCTGCGCAAGCTAGTTAATATGGTTCGGAGAGGTGGTGGCTCCCGATATATGTCATTTAATGAAAAGTTGACACACATAGTTGTTGGAAGTCCTTCAGAGAATGAGAAAAGGGAGGCAAGAGCCCTTGCGGCTTTGGGTGTCATTCATGTGGTCAGAACCATCTGGCTTGAAGATTGTGGGCATGAGAGGAAAGAAATCCCAGTATTTCAGAGGCACAATGCATATGACATGCTTCTTCCTAAAACTGTCCAGTGCATAGATCCAGTTTTCTCTGACAAAGGTTCTAACATTGGCCCAGCACCATTGAGAGAATTGAGAGATGGGAAAGGTTTTACCGATCAATCTTTCATTCCTCCTCCTGGGTCAATAGGCTGTACGAACATTGCTTCTGGGGTCTCAATAGAAAAAAATAGAGCCGGTAATGCAGAAATTAACAGAAAAGGAAACTGCGTTGTGGAAGGATCAACTAAATTTTCTCAGCGAAGTCAAATTTTGTCTCAAAATGATAAATTTAATCATCAGAATATGATAAAATCTGATGCCAGCACTCGGCATGATCAGAATGGGAAGCCATCAACAGTTTTTAGTGGGAAGAGATTTTGCTTTTCAATGCCATTTCCTGAAGATCAGAGAACTGAGATTGTGGAATGGGTAAAGCAAGGAGGAGGTGTGGTTGTGGGTGATGATCCTGTTACACAGATGGCACATTTCATTGTTGAGTGTCATGGTGCGGGGCCTGGTTTTGCTCACTTTTCGACTATTTACGTGTCTAGTCATTGGATCAGATCTTGTTTGGAGGATGGATGCTTGCTGGACATTGGGAGCCATATTTTGTATTCACCACTGCGTTGCCAAATTCCGCTGCCTGGGTTTGGGAGCTTCAGATTTTGTGTTTCACAGTATGAGGAGAAAGAAAGGCTGTTATTAAGAAATTTGTGCTTTGTTCTTGGAGCTAAATTTGTTGAAAAACTGACTAGGAAGGTCACCCATTTACTTTGCAAGTTTACTGGTGGGCCCAAATATGAAGCTGCCTGCAAATGGGGCATAAAATCGGTTACATCCGAGTGGATTTATGCTTGCATCAAACACAATACAGTTATTGCTCTAAATCCATATAGTCCTAAAGAACTTACTGCAGAAGATGGAGAAGCAGGATTGTGCTTGGTGAGCCAGTATCCCACTCAAGCTGCTCGGATGATGTCTGTAGATGATCATTCCCTGTTAGCAAGTCAATCTCAAAACCCTAAGAACCTGGAAAATAAAGCTGTTGCCAGCAAGAAGAATAATTTTGAAGATACAGTACCGGATAGTGCTGATCATCATAAAAGGGCTAGGCATTTGAAAAATGATCGGAAAGAGTGTGTCCTTGAATCTGCAGGATCTGAGATGAATGCCGAAGGGAATGCCTTACCAGAAGGTGCTTCAAAAGAACCTGTTGTTCCTGACGTAGCTTCTGCAATCGAAGACTTGTTAGAGCAGACAAGTAAGATTCAGGATCTGAAATCGCCCGAAAGAACTGCTTGTGGTAAGAATGTTGAAATATCTGATGGCTCCATCTTAGGTCCGGAACCTGTTGATCCTCATTCAGATTTTTTAGTATCGAAGGATTGGTTAAATGGGACGGAAAAGAAGGGCGATGTTGCCGATCGTTCGGGCCATCCAAATGCCTGTGGTTTTGACGGTTTCAGTGAGACACAAACAGATTCTCAGGTTGTGGGTTACGAGGAAGACCTATCGGGTCGGCAGATGATAATTGATCGAGTTCGAGCGCAAGGCAGCATGTATTAATGTTTGCTTGAATGACATCATTGAAAGGTTGGTTATCATAATGATTAGATAACTCAATGACATTGCTATTAAATGTATAATATTGATAATTTTTGAGATTTCTGTGTGTATGTATTGATCATGATGTGATCATAATTTTTTTTCTATACCCTGGTGCCTATTTATTGGTGACATGTTTATGTTGATATTAGAAACCATGAAAGTGGTATGACTATGGAAACGGGTGGTGATGTTGCGGAATCGTCGGGAGACATAACAACAGAAATGAGAAAACGAAAGAAAAGAATGCAACAAGAACACAGCGATTTACGTGGTTCGGGAATAATCCCTACGTCCACGGGAGATGCAGAATTTCACTATATCGGGAGCACAAATTACAGAGGTTTTTTCAGTGATAACCCTAGCCCGAAAATGGACTATAAAACAATGGAGAAGACGATCACTGTTCGAAAAGTGAGTCCGCGTCGCTACAGTGAACGGCGGTCAGCTTTGTCAAAAGCGCTACAACGGCTGTTGGTTGGAAGAATGTGTACCTTACATTGATGTTGATCGTGGGGGCACTCCATCGCAACCAATTCTGTTTGTGTCGGGTCATTAGTCATGGATACCTTTAGAGGCAACACTCCTAGATTGATTATAGATCCACAAAAAATGAAGGCACTGAAGGATTTATGAGGATCAAATAGCACTTGTTCAATGAACGAGTGACCGTAGAACCTCATTCCTAAGTATGCTATGCCAAAATGAAACATGTATAATATAAATGATGAATGTGTACCTTACATTGATGTTGATTAACGAAGCATGTATGATATAAATTATGAATGGATGACAGGAGAACCTCATTCCTAACATCAATATGCTATGCCAAAATGAAACATGTATAATATAAACGAAGAATGTGTACCTTACATTGATGTTGACTAATGCTTGAATTAGGGTGTTTAATTCTTCTCATCTTCCATTGAATCTTATTCTAGTGTGTGCAAGTCCAACTCAAACCCGTCGGTCTTTCATGCACACATAATATCCGGATACATATATTAAATGTAGAGATGCAAATGTTTTGCTTAGTTCATCCCAAAGGGTTAGTTTAAGGTGCATTGCATACATTGATGGTGTGTCGACATATCAAAGATTAATATTACTCACTGTATGTTTTATAATACTTTAGGAAGGACGCATTGTCGATTGTGGGGGCACTCCATCGCAACCAATTCTCATTGAGAACCCTTACCGAGTCTATAGTGAAGACGAGAGTGACCCCTTTGAGGCCCGCCTTTAATAGGTATTGGGTTGACAATTAGCATCGGTGGTATAAAACATGCAAATGAGAGACATTCTCATATAACCCAAGAATACACAAATGAAACCACCAATCAACACCACGATATAAATAACCCAAGATCCACAATAATCCCACAATGTATGAATATGTCAGACAAATACAAGTTTCGAAATAAAATATCAAGAAAACTCTCAGGCGTGGACTCTGACCATAGCTCCAACCTTCGAGCTAGAACTGTCCAACTTGATCTCCAAACTCATTGTGGAAACTTGAAAAACGCAGTATAACATGTATACTCAGTAGGATCATACTTGAAACCTCTCGTGTAAATGTGGAAAAAACGTACTAATGCTTCAGTGAATGAATAACGAGATCAATAAGCACCCACAAGTCAACTACCACCCAGCCTCATCAAGATCCACCCACTAAATATCGCATCCAATTGTAATAAAATAATATCAAGCATATAACAAAAAGGGTACTCCACAACCACTTACTGTTTTTTCGCTCTCACGTCCCAACGTCAAATGTTATGTGCTTCCATCCATTTTGTAGCCATGTCGCATCACACCATACCAACCCCATCAAATCTGATGTGGCTCAGACCACAACCCTACCTATCCCAACCTTCCATGTGGTCCAACATCTCGTCTTGGCATCAATCCAGTCATACCATAACCACAACTACAACAGCACATCACATATCCACATCTCCGATGCACATCACAACCTCATCACATATCTATCTTAGTACAACATCATGAACATGAAGGACATGAACCTCATGCCCTCCTCATACCATGCACGACCCCCACCAGGTATCATCACCACATCCACATAACCAGTCCATTACACCACACCTAAAAGGGACAGCGAGGAAGAGAGAGTAGTCTGCCATCTGTCCCCTCACTAACCTGGATGTTAGGGAAACACATGGAACCCAAAACATTTGGGCGCTGATAAGATTATTTGGTTTAGGTGGAGTGTGTAAAGAAATCATAAGAAAATTCATTATATATATATATAGCCACACATGAGCCCAACCTAAAGGGTTCACATCAATACAACACCATCACAACCCACAACCATCATCACACTACCATCGCCACACACCACCACCGTTGCCAACTATAACACCACAAACCAATCTGCTCTCCGACACAAAATAGCCACAATAAACATTCACAAGTTCCCGCTTAATCATTACACATTCTCCATATTTACCATTTACCAACCAATTCATGTTCATTAAGGCATTCAATCCCATATTTAACAACAAACCATCATCACCCATTACCCATATTTATTCCCAAACGTTTACCCATTCATGTTAAACATCCATATTTTCTGATACAGTCATGGTTTACCCCTAGTAACCTCACTGTAGAGGTCGAACCATGGGGGTTGCGGCCTGGTGTGGAGTCTAGGCCACTAGCATTCGGCCTAACCACATTCAAAAAGATTGGCCTACATTCCAGCATACATTCCCTTAGGCACCGCATACAACCCGACCACCATCAACCAACCACCGCAAAAACTGGCCCACAAACGCATCCCATGCTAACCAATCACAATCTAGCTTCCCAACACTTGCCAAAGCCCAAAACCAACCACATGATCACCCCCATGCCAGCCCCCACAACCGCCTACAAACAAACCCACAATAATCACAACATCGATAAAAGAAAAAACAACAGTAGCCACACCCAATTCCATAAAAAATACACATCCATAGATTTCTGTTAACATGGTTTCACATTAGTTCAACAACTCTTATACGAACATCAATAAAGAAATTCCAGATTTCACACACAACTGGTTTCTTACTAACATTAAGTATTTAGCCTTTTATAAGAGGCGATTCTAGCAACACAATCACAACAATAACACACAACCTTAACAACACCAACGATTTTTAGTAATAATAGCGAACAAACATCAATTTCATGAGCAATATCATCAAAACAAGTAAACAAACACGATTCACCCCATTCCTGTCATTTTATTTAGCCTGGTTCATTATCTTCATTAACTCAATCCATACCATCCACCCAATGAAAGCAATAACATGCTAATTCCACATTATACACCAAAATAAATAGAGTTCTTGAATCCCCTACTTCAACTGGTGCTTTGACGATAGCTACGCCAGAACAAGATGAAGACGATCTCAGGGCCAAATCATGCAAGAGAAGATCTACAACCTAGAACAGACCGATTCTGATCAAATTCATAACCTGTTACCACCAAAACCATCACCAAACCCCCACCACAACCTTCTTTGGATGAAGGGAAGAGGAAACCAAGAAGAAAAGGGAAGGAAATAACCTTAGATGGAATTATTCTTGATCCACAAATCCAAAGATTAAAATCTATTAAAGGGGGATCACGAGTCTCCCAAGATGCACCTCTTATCATTGGTGGTTTGGGAGAAATCAAAGAAATTTAAGGGAAATTGAAGGGGCTTCCAGATTTATACCAAGGGAAAATAGGGAGTCACGGCGTGGCAGACCCTCATCACGCCATGACAAGTTGTGTCCAATGACCCTTTGGAAATTGTGTCGTAAATCCCCTTATATCTCCCCCATTCAAGACTCGGTCGACTTTCTAATTTGATACGATCGAAGAATCATCGTGTTGTAACCAGAGACTTTACGACGTGACACCACATAAGGTAGAACCACTAAAACTCAACCAGTAAGCTACACGCAATGACAAGCATGTCTGTGTCGTGACACTTATTCATGAAAAATTTCACAAACTCCTAAAATACCATTGCATCGTGAATCAAACCTACATGCAACGATCAAAGAGTTAGCAAAGGAAAACTTTCATAAGAATAAACAAAATCTGCGTAAGAGTCCTCATTTGTATATAATATTTCCCTTTTCCAAATTCTTCTTTCGAACACCTCACACCGCGACACACCTCATCGCACCATAACCAATCTCCCAACACCAACAATAACTTTAGCAACCCACACATCAAGGTTGTGACTCCCCCTCTATGCTGTGACACTCCGACAACAAACCTAGACCTCCACTGTAGTCAACCTTCTTGTTCCTCTGCTCAAACGACCAAACCGCGACCTCCTGCCCACAACTGAAATTTTAGCTCCAACAACACCTCTCTTTCTCCAATATCCTCCTAACACCTCCAACACCCAAAATATGTAAAGTAACAGGATGGAAAGGTCTAGATCATTACATTAGATATCTCTCAAATGATTCCCATCCCCAATAATCAAAACTCAGTCGGAAAAGAACAACATCCACCAAAACCAACATTTCCCGTGAGATACCTCTCAAATAATGGTCGCACTATTACTATGAATGAATGTGATTCACATAATGAAAACCCCAATCATAACAACATGTGATCAATCATCTCAATATCCCTCGATCTAGTGGAAGAATTATCTCGAAACATATTCGCTAAGGTGGATACCTCTCTAACAAGACCAACACTACCAAAAGGAACTACCCTTAAACCCAAGGAGGACTAAACCACTCAAGGAATCAACCTTCAAATCCACCAAAATTACTACACTTTAGGGAAAACTTCCACTACGTACTTAAAACCATTGACCCATGAATTTTTCTACAGCATCATCCCTACCTTAGCAGGGGAAATCCCTAAAAACTGACAACCACTCAAGATACCTCTCAAACAAGAATCCCACCATCAAAGGTGCCCAACCGAGTAAAGAAAGAGAAAGTACAACATCAACCATTCATACCCAAAACTCAACCTCCCTCTTGCTAACCATTAATCCCTTCTATAATGGCGAAACAAATTTAGAAAATTAAGTTTACAAATCAATTCATCCCCACAAACATTAATTTTGGTTTATGAAAATGTGCATACATTTAGGTAAAATAGAAATATGCTTCCTTTCTTATGTATGAATCATTCAATTTCAAACAAACACACTCACCCAATCAATCAAAGTTAAATTTTCAAAACTAGTTAAAGAGAAATAGAGTCAAATCATGCTGCAGAAAACAAGTCAAATGGAATTTCAATGGCCATTTAAAATAAGGAATATGTTACAAAAGAGATAAGGTCACTGAATCAAAACATACTCACTCTTAGTCTCTCAAACCAAACTCACTCCATACTAACTGGACACCCACTAAAACCTAACCACCCTATCAAACAAAATAAAACCTTACTGAAACCAAGGAACACCACGAACCATGGGGCACTCATACTTATGATGTCTCAAAACATCACAACAGAAACAGATCAACTCACCAGTCATAGGACACCTCGAGCTACTCAACCTTAGGGAACTGAGCTGCACCCCAACTCTAGAAGATTGCCTCACTATTCGCTTCCATCCACCACAAGGCCCACATATGGATGTTCCATCCCTAGCCTCCTCAATAGCCCAAAGAAAACCCTTCTTGATCACCTCAGTACAATCCCTCACCTCCAACCAGTACTTCAATCACAAACTTTCCACCCTCCATCAAATCCCTGACCTCAATGCTGACTCATAATGACACGCTCTTATGTCTTCATCAACCAAGTGGTCCTAAAACTAGACCATCAATGCATCGAAGCGAATCCCGAGGGAACGAGCACTGGACCCCCTTATTGGCATCCCAAGAGATCCTTCATATTCTCATCCTTCCACACATGTGGAACAAACTCCTCCCTGTCCTATGAAATGAACTCTTTCCAATAAACTAAAGGTTCTAGAGGTAGTAAAAGTGCCTATTCGGCCCATGAAAAACTCAAATTTTATCAGTTTCAATGAACAATCCACAATATACATGATGATCAAAGTCATGACCAAGGAGTTAATTATAAGATTTTTGATATACGATGCAAGAACCAAGAGAGAGGGCCTTTCATGTAAATTTATAATTAATTTAAATTATAGAATTACCTCGGTCTTGAGAATTCTTTCTTCATAGAAGTTGCTCGATTGACCCTTTTATGGGTTACATCATCATTGTGCTATGAGGATATATGATTATAATCTCTCCAGTGATGATTCACACATGCTCTTTTGACATAATAACATCACTGTCAGAACTCTGGGTACTAGCACGGAGACACCGACCGTCTTGTGTTGATCATAACACAATCCTTCATTAGTGAAGGATTGTTCTTATCTCTCATTCTTCAGAGGAAAGAGGAAGGGGTTGTGGAGTTATCTTGGGCATGATAGAAAATCTCTAAAGTGTTCTTCGTTGGAGAGAAATCTTCGAGGAGAGGATCCATTGTGCACAATCTGCTAACCCTAAAAATGATATATGATAAAAATATATAGAGATGGGGTTATAATTTAGATAATTTCACATAAGGACCTTATTTAATATTATACTCCAAATATTCCTCATGCTAATAATAATAATAATAATAATAATAATAATAATAATACATGGCATGCGCATGCCAGATCATCATTAAATATCATATTTTTACATAAATAAATAAATATTTATTTAATGATATTTAACCTGCATATCATTTTTTCATCGGACACGACTTAGCCTGCCCACCTTCCTCGGTATTTACCAATCCTCAAATAATAAATATTATCCATTTGATAAATAAATAAATAAATAAATATTATATACACGATCTCACAAATTAATATTTATTCCAATATTTTCTTAATTAAATAAATATTTATTTAATAATAAATATTATTTATTACCTTGAGAATAAATATATACGATTAATAAATCATGAATAAATATTATTTCTTAGTGAGAATAATTTTTATTCCAACCATTAAATATTAATAATATTTAATTGAGATCAAAGGAAACACTAAGTGTGTGACTCCCTAGAATTATTTCTCAATGACACTGGGTGAGTTAGCCTAAAGTCCAATATCATCATCTAACAACCTGTAGAAGCACCCAATAGGAAGAAGTTAATGTCATAATAATGATAACCACATAGGAACATGCTCACTGTGTAATATAATCCATTTATCAGGATATCTCATTATGTGAGTTGCATACCCATGTCCTCAACCTCTATGCTTAATATGTCATTATTTGACTATCTGAAACGAACCTATCAATACACCACGACCATGAAATTTAGTTAAAAAATTTCATTCCAATCAAAGGGATAAAATATCAACTCCCATAAATATGGAAGTGACAAATCATTCCATGACTTATCATTAATAACATATCATTTGTGACGCGCCCAACATACCCTACTTCCTGCGAACATATGTCGACACAGTTTTGGTCAGTACATTAAAGTACGAGAGTCATGAAATGTACTAATAATAATATTAAATTCTAAGGATCATTACATAGTAAAAAATATCCAATGTCACAAAACATGTGGAATTCTTAATAGCAAGTCTGTTTTCATAATCTCATCTCTTAGAGATCATAAGTGTGAACTTCTTGAAGTGAAGATTTATCCAATTACGAGTAATCACATATGATAGTCAACATACTATATTTCTCGTCATATAATGTTATTCGACCATAGAACTAATATTTAAGAATATCATTATAGCACTTCAAGAACCTCATCAAAGCGAGAAATTGTTGTGACTTTTTCAATGCAAAGAATAATCTAGGAAATTATCACATTAAATTCATGCAGGAGAAAAATCTATATGTGATAAGGAATTTATCAGTATTCAAATTCATGAATAAACGAGCAATATAAAGTAAAAAGTAGTCAGTTCTAGGGCACCAACTCCAACAGACTCCCACTTGCACTAGAGCCAACTACTAACATCTTTTAACTCGCTAGCTCTCACATAATATACATGATTCTGTTGAGTACATCTATAACTTTTAGGGATACCACATCATTCCATGGCTAGTTTTGTTTTTTTCTCATGCCATTATGGACAACCTTTTTACATAGTACTATGAATTCACCCCCTTGAGAAAATCCCCCAAGTAGTGATATCACTGAGTATCCAACCCGTGTTACCTTGTCAAAAACCTGACATATTTTTTAATTCCATAGTCAATGTTAATCATAAAATTGATAATAAT
The DNA here is from genome assembly GCA_963277665.1 of Viscum album. Taxonomy (NCBI): domain Eukaryota; kingdom Viridiplantae; phylum Streptophyta; class Magnoliopsida; order Santalales; family Viscaceae; genus Viscum; species Viscum album. Next base: position 1,440,092,754 of record OY728145.1, on the reverse strand, counting down.
CTTACTATTGGTATAAAACAAAATAGGAACAAGATGTTGCTAAGTTTCTTCTTAAGCTTTATAAAAATCCGCAACGTACTCAAATATTGTAGATATTACAACTTCTGGTTGTAATAAGTTTGTCTTTCATATTACCTTAGCCTCACTATGATTCTAGATCAAAATGATCTAAATAATAGACCAGTCTTAAATTCTATTGATCATTAGTATTCTTATTTCTCCTAACACTAGGTTCTCATCCAGTTCTACTTTGTCTAGTACTATTGGATAGTTTTAATTGCAAGTCAGTGCAGTTATCTTGGATTTTTTTGATATTCACCTACTATACATCATGCATCAACAATATCAAGAATCAGTATATATTATGGAAAATAAGACTGATTACTAGAACTTATGCTTATGAAATTCTATTCACCTTAATAATCTCTTCCTATTCCCATACATGTTCCTACTAGAAAGATTATATACCAATAACAATTTGTTCATGGATTGTTCTATTTTGTATTTTAATAACAATATACGTGACATGACTAGATTTAGAAAACCCATGGATTTGTCTTTGTAGATCTAGTTCCCTAGAACTTCATTAATACTTGAATTCAACCTTAGAGAAATACATTCCTTAGTCTTAACAAACTAGTAAGACATAACTTCTGTTTTCCATATGTTATAAATATATCAATCTTGGAAAACTATAATGCTCCTAATAAAATCTTATAGACATAGGACACTCCTTTTCTTTAAATGAATATTATATGATCAATTTTTATGCTTTTATCCATAAATTGATTTATGTAACTTTCATATATTATTGGAACTTATTGTTTTCACCAACCCTTTTTGGTTATTCCATATAGACATGTTCCATAGGGTCTCTTTTTGGTCGCGTCATATATACATCTTCTGTAAGGTTTCCTCTGTTGGAGTTGGTGTCCTAAAATAAACTACTTTGTACTTTATTCATTAATAAATACCTTATTACATCTTGATTTTTCTTCTACGTGACAATGCATGCGATAATGTTCTAAGGATAGCTATTGTATTAAAGGGTTATAAAGGATCCCTGCTATGATGAGAACCCGGAAGCATCATAACACTATTCTTGAATATATGTTCTATGGCCGGTGATGTTATTTGAGGGATATAAATAATAAAGTCCATTAGGGGTGAGGACTCATAAAACTTTGAGTCACCTTCTCATGGTGTGCACCCTTTGTAATATCCAGGAGGATATTATGAGAACAAGACCCTCTAATAGGAAATCCACATTTCATAGTGTCATTGGATGTTCCTATCTGCGGATGTGTGTATTGGTCCTTAGACTTTAAGATTACTATTAATGGGTATTACAACTCACGCACTTATATGTATTGACGAAAACTGTGATGACACACTGTTCGCAATGAGGTAGGATACATTGGGTGTGTCATGAGTGATACCGCATTAATAGATAATGCGAGAAAGGATTTGTCCCTTCTGTTCCATAACGGAAGTAGACATCTCAGGCCCTTTGATGGAATTGATATAGCCTAAATAAATCCATGGCCATGGTGAGGAATGGGAAAGTTCAATTTCAGAAAGTCAAAGAAAGAATAATCGATCACATGGGTTGATGACACTAGCATGCAACCCGCTTGATTCGAGATATCGAGACAAAGAAATTATATTACATGGTAAGCGTTTGTAAGAGGTGACATGTCATTACGACATTAACTTCTTTCTCTATGGGTTCCTTGGCATGTTCCTAGATGCCAACCTTGGACTTTAGGCGGGCTCCGCCTAATACCACTGAGAAAGAGGCCTAGAGGGTCACACACTAAGTGAGTCCAAGTATCTCAGTTAAATATTAATTTAACAAGTTGAATAAAGATTATTCCCGATTGTGGTTTAATAATTATTTAAGGATGATTGATCGCATTTATTTCGACACTAGTTATTCGAGAGAATATATTGTGGGCAAAATAATATATTTATTAGCGATTAATACAGTGATATTTATTTTAGAAATAAATATCCATTATTCAAGGTCTAATAAATGTGGTAGAAGAAATAAAGAAAAATGGAAAAACAAAAGTACACACCGTGTATATTAAATATACACACCGTATATTTTTTTTTCTGGGAATTTATGAGAAATAATACTATTTATTTAATTAAATAATATTAGGTGTAATTCGCTGGGTGCATGTCAGGTAATAATAATATTCAACTGTTATTATTAGACACGGGGTATTACTAAGAATTAAATGAAATGAATAAATGCTTTCAGATAATTAATTCATTTTACTATTCTATGTAATTAAAAATCCCAATTATATATTTCTCATTAACCTAGCCATTTTTTTGTGGTTGTGCACAATAGATCTAGAGAAAGCTCTCAAGCCAAGAGATAATCCTTTTCTTCCAAGAATGCTCTTAAGCTACGAGCGAGAGATCCTCCTCCACCGGATCAAGGCGATCGATGGCAGACATCGCAAGCAAAGGCTCTTCCACACTAGCACCTGAAGATCCCTTCAGCAACGTCCATAGATACATGGAGTATGTGTGGATCACCTCTAGAGGAATCCTACACTTGGATTCTATGACGCAACGACGGATCACATCAGATCGTGACCAGAAACATCAACGAAGAAAGAATTCCATCAAGGTAATTCTTTTTAATTAATTAAATTAATTATAACCAACATATGATGATTTTATCTATGGTTCTGGGACTCCCCTATTTTCTTTTTTGATATTTGTTCTATTCTAAAGATCCGAAATTTTATTATCGTGACGGATCTCAGATTTATTGTTGTTAATACTAAAATTAAAGTTGGGTACACCCACCAATGCGCTTCCACTGCGACCAGAACCTACAAGTAGTATCAGAGTAGTCATATCATTGATTATAATTATTTAGTTTTTCATTGGTGATTTACGTATTTAATAATTTAGTTGTTTCAATTCAAGTTAATCGTTCTTTAAATCTAAATCTTGAGATCTATTCCTCCTCTCTCATTTCTCGTTCATCTTACAGAAATGAAATTTTCTTTTAATTTTGATTAAAATAAAATAAAGGATCTCATCCGGAGGTGCCAAACGTTCCTGGCCATACAACACCAGAATAGATGACGTGTATTCGGCAGTACATTCCGTGTAGTCTAGGTTCAATGCATCAGACTGGTCCGCCAAATCAGGCCGTGTGTTGGAGTATTTATAAGTCTTAAATGACACCATGTGTTGACTGGGAACAGGTGGCACATGGTTTCTAGATTACATGCCGCATGGTCCACTGAACACAGCGTGTAGTCTCTTTGGGTTAGGGTTGGACTGTGTACCCCGTACACGGCTTGCCTGATTGGAAACCGTGTAATACGGATACTACACAACGTGTGTCTCACTGAACATGCTGTGTACTCCGAAAAATTTCTGAAGTACATCTACACGCTATGTCCCCAGGCGTGTACTTCAGATGGATGGTGAACAAAAGTACATGCCATGTAGTTGGAACTACATTCCGTGTACTCATCCAAATTACATAGATTTATTGAAATTTATTATTATATTATACAAACCCTTGAGATGTGTACCATAGTGCAGGCGTAAAGATGAGGCACAACACGTGATAGGTGTTTTATATATATGTGTTTAATTTAACATATGCATATTGTTCATTTCTACTCATTGGGTAGTTATGAATGGGAATTCACTGGGTTTCCTCCAAGGTACAAGTTACGTATAAATATAATTTTACATGAATTTATTTGTTTAAAATTATGATGGATGAGAATCTTAAGGAAATTCAGAAAAAGGGTTTAAGATAAAAGTATTAATTAATTAAAGATAATTAATTGATTCGAGCATGATTTATCTTAAACAAGAACGATTAAAGAATTGAATGCTAGTTTTATTTATGTGTAAATATCGCTGCATGCATGGATGATCATGAGCTAGACCAAGACCTTTGTATGTGAATGATTTTTTTAAATTTATTTATTAAAATTAAAATTGTTGGCCTACGAGCCTTCTCCTCATTAATATATAGGGCCTGCATGCATAAGGTTTCTTTTATGTAAAACCCCATTTTACCCCTCACTTACATGTGAGATAAAATCATATGTAATGGATGAAGCTCCCAAGCTAGTGGTGGTGGATCAAGTTAGGATCCAAGGTGAAACCAATCCAAGGAGATACAAAGGTAGACATGTGGGAAGCTATAAACACGAACCCAAAAGGTTCAAGGTGTTTCTCCCCTAGGTCTTGGGTTAGTTTATCAACCGCTAGATAAAATAACCAATAGAAAAAGCTCATTATCACACCATTTATTTTATTTCTGTTAGTTTCATGGTTTATTTATTTTGGGTGTGTTGTCACGATCACACAATTAATGAATTAAACAAGTATACAAGATGTAACTAAAATAAGACCGACTTATGCGTAAAATATTATCTTAGACATGGTTAATCACTTAAGTATATCCCACTTAATATTAAAAAGCATGTAATCAAAGATAATAAAATGTAAATTTATGTATAAGGATAAAATCCCTCAAAGAAAATATCAAGTCTGTATAGCCTTCCATAATCTTGGTTAGAATCGAACCATAGTTCAAAGTGCTTGACCAACCCTAGTTGGGGTGCTTTCAATTATTAGGGAATTCTAATTCAAGGTTTTGGGTTGACTTGACTTGGTTTTCATCAAGGGTTGACTGCCATAATAGGACTTGGTGTGACCAAGAGGAAAAGGTTGAGGAAATCCAAAATAAAAGGATTTCAGGATTGGGGAGTCCACTCAGCGGATTAAGGAGCTACGAGTTAATGCGGTTGACATTTGGAATGCCTACCTAAAACCCTTCAAGTTTCTTGAACAACCCTAGTTGGGGTAATGTGAAGGGCAATATGGATCCTTTCCACTAGAATATTTAGGCAACATAATATTCTGAAGTCAATAGTGAGGGCTATTGGATTTCGATAAAATAGTGGGAGACTAATAAGTATTTATTTATTTATTTGTCTCAGTTTTATCATAATAAAGTAATAAAACTTTTCTCATCTTAATTTGTAGAAATGGAGAGAAAAATGACTTCAAACATAACATTGTGAACCATACTCAAGAAGGAAAACCTTCTCACCGGAACCAATTTCCAAGAGTGGCAGAGGCGTTTACACGTCATCCTTCACCACAAGAGGAAATTGTATGTGCTAGAAGAGTCTGTTCCAGTTGTGCCTGGGAAAGAGTACAGTGATGAGGAACTATCTCTCTATATGAAACATATGGATGATGCCACAAATGTCCAATGTTTCATGCTATCGGCCATGTCTAATGAGATCTTGAAGCAACATGAAAACATGGATGCGTATAGCATGATGTCTCAACTTAAGGATCTCTACCAAGAGAAGGTGAGATAAGAGAGATATGAGATCTCCAAAGCTTTGTTTACAACTAATCTTGGAGAGTCTGTGCTAGTTGGGCCTCATGTAGTCAATCTTATTGGCTATATTGAATGCCTGGACATCTTAGGGATTAAGTTCCTGAATGAGTTGCGTATAGATCTCATCCTATCATCACTGCCCAAGACCTTCTCTAGATTTATTGTCAACTATAACATGATCAACAATGAGAAGAGTCTATTGGAACTTCTGACCTTAATTCTCTAGGTAGATAAGGGCATGGGGAATGACAAACCCACAATCCTTATGGTGAATAATAAAAGGAAGGAAAAGGAAAAGGGGCCAAGAACTTATAAATGATCTGAAGCCCCCGAGCATCGTCCCTCCAAGAAGGGGAAGATCCAGAGGTAGGGCAAGGAACGGGAGGTAGTATGTTTTTCATTTGGCAAGCTAGGACACTGGAAGAGGAATTGAACCCAGAAGCATGAGGATGCTAAATGTGCGTTCGTTATCGAGTGTAATCTTTCCATTTCTACACATTGGATATTAGATACAGCTTGTGAGGATCACATTTGTATTCAAATTCAGGAACCAAGTAAATTTAGAAATATTGCCATATGAGAGGTGGATCTTTGAGCTACCAATGGCGTGAGGCTGGCTATGTTGTCCATTGGCGATTACCACCTCTCATTGACAACTGGTATTATTTTGGTTTTAAATAATTATTATTATGTTCCTAGTGTTACCAAAAACATAATTTCTATATCATGTTTGGATATGGATGGATTTATTTTCAAGTTTGGAAATAAGGGTTGATTCTTTTATAAGAACAACGTATGTTATGGTATGACACATTTAAATAATGGTTTGTATGTATTAAATTATGAAAACCAAGTGTTGGCAATCGATAATGAAACAAACTCACATGACTCATACATCACCCAGTTGTGGCATCACTGTCTCGGTCATGTAAACGAGAAGCTCTTGACAAAGCTCTACCAAGATGGTTATTTAGACTCTACTGAGCTAAAACCACTTGATTGAGGTCATGCTTGTTTACAAGGTAAAATGACCAAGTCGCCTTTCGGTGGATAGGGTGAGAGGGCCACAGAGCTTCTAGGATTTGTGCACACAGATGTGTGCGGACCATTTTCAGTAGAAGCCAAAGGTGGATATTCTTACTTCATTACTTTTACTGATGATTTGAGAAGATATGACTATGTATACTTAATGAGGTATAAGTCAGAATCCTTAGATAAATTTAAGGAATTCAAGAATGAAGTAGAAAATTAGCTTGGTAAGAAGATAAAGAAGCTTTGATTAGATCGAGGTGGAGAATATCTGAACCAAGAGTTCATCGGTCTTCTACGGGAGTCCGGGATTCTATCTCAGCTCACTCCTCCTTATACACTACAGTGGAATGGTGTTAGTGAAAGTAGGAACCACACCTTATTGGACATGGTGAGGTCGATGATGAGTCATGTAGATCTTCCATTATGCTTTAGGGGATATGCATTAGATACTGCAACATACACATCAAACCGAGTACTAACTAAGGTGGAAAATGGAATTCCCTCTGAGTTATGGAATGGAAAGAAACCCATTTTGTCGCAAACATGTGTATGGGGATGCGAGACATTTGTTAAGGCCTTCTCAGGCAACAAACTAGAAACTCGAGGCACAAAGTGTATCTTTATAGGATATCCCAAGGAAAAGAAATGATATTACCTATATAACCCTTTAGATAAGAAAGTGATTGTCGCCAGACAAGCTGTCTTTCTTAAGAGGGATAACATCCTAAAAAAGGATAGTGGGAGCAAGATTTACTTCGATGAAGTTGATGCTCAAGATACACTTGAGTTTGTATAGGAACAAGTTCCACAGGTCCCTATGGAAGAGGTTCCAGAAACACAAGTACTGCATAGGAGCTCAAGAGAGGTAAGAGAACCATAGATATTTGGTTTCCTAGTCACCAAGAATGGTGAATCATTATTATTGGACAATGATGAACCTCTCTCCTACAAGGAAGCAGTAGAAAGCTCAGAAGATGCAAGATGGCTAAAAGCTATGAATTCTAAGATGGATTCCATGTATCAGAACTAAGTCTGGGTTCTGGTCGATGAGCCAGTTGATATAAATCCTTTTGGATGCAAATGGGTATTCAAGAGAAAACTGGACATGGAAGGTCAAGTTAGCACCTATAAAGCAAGACTAGTGGCTAAAGGATTCAGACAACGTCAAGTAATTGACTATGATGAAACCTTCTCACTAGTTTCCATGTTTAAATCCATAAGAATCATACTTTCTATAACATCTTACCATGACTATGAGATTTGGCAAATGGATGTCAAAACAACATTCCTTAATAGGAACATTCAAGAAGATGTCTATATGACACAACCAGAAGGTTTTGTGACACCAGGTGAAGCCAAACTGGTTTACAAGTTGCAGAAATCCATTTATGGATTAAAGTAAGCATTCAGGTCATGGAACATTCAATTTGATAAATCCATAAAGGAATTTGGTTTCATGAATAATGAATGTGAGCCATGTGTTTATAAGCAGTTTAATGGGAATACAGTTATTATCCTATTAGTATATGCTGATGACATATTGATTATTGGAAACAATGTACTAGTCTTACAATCAGTTAAGGACTGGTTGAACAAGTGTTTCTCCATAAAGGACTTGGGTGAAACAACCTACATTCTAGGGATCAAGATCATTCATGATAGATACAAGAGGCTTATTGGACTAAGTCAGGGTACATATATTGACCAGATACTAAAGAGATTTAGTATGGAACAATCCAAGAGGGAATTGGTTCCAGTGTCACATGGCCTACATCTTTCTAAGAAAATGTGTCCTCAGACACAACAAGAGAAAGATAGAATGAGTAAGACCCATATGCTTCGGCTATAGGATCCATCATGTATGCCATGTTATGTACCAGGCTTGATGTTTCCTATGCACTGAGCATGGTAGAAAAATATCAAACAAATCCGGGAGAACAAAATTGGACTGCTGTAAAGACTATCCTTAAATATTTGAGAAGAACTAAGGATATGTTCTTTGTGTATGGAGGATACGAGGAGCTTGTCATCAGATGGTATGCTGATACTAGTTTTCAGACAGATCAGAATGATCTAAAGTTGCAATCTGGATATGTTTTCTGTCTCAATGGAGGAGTTGTGAGTTGGAAGAGTTCAAAGCAACCAATTGTTGATGATTCTACAGTGGAGTCTGAATATATAGCAGCTTCTGATGTAGCCAAGGAATCCATCTGTATTTAGCACTTTTTCCATGAGATTGATGTTGTGCCTACCAGTAAAGATCCTATCACATTATATTATGATAATACTACAGTGGTGGATCTTTCAATAGAACCAAGGTCACATCAACGGACAAAGCACATAATTCAGAAGTATCACCTCTTGAAAGATTTCTATCAAAGGGGTGAAGTTGCAGTGATCAGAGTGTCCATGAAAGAGAACATGGCAGACCCCATGACTAAAGGCCTATATCAGCATAAGCATGAATAACATGTGAGAGCTAGTGGGTTAAAAGTTGTTAGTAGTTGGCTCTAGTCCAAGTGGGAGTCTATTGGAGTTGGTGGCCTAGAACCAACTACTTTTTACTTTATTCATTAATAAATACCTTATCACATCTTGATTGTTCTTCTGTGTGATAATGCATGCAATAATGTCCTAAGGATAGTTGTTGCATTAAAGGGTAATAGCGGATCCCTACTCTGATGAGAACCTAGAAGTGCTATAACAATATTCTTTAATATATGTTCCATGGTCGGATGGTGTTATTTGAGGGACACAAATAATACAGGCCATAGCAGTGAGGAATCATAAAACTTTGAGGCACCTTCTCATGGTGTGCACCCTTGGTAATATCCAGGAGGATATTATGAGAATGAGACCCGCCAATAAGAAATCCACATTTTATAGTGTCATTGGATGTTCCTATCTACGAACGTGTGTATTGGTAATTAGAATTTAAGATTATTATTAATGGGTATTACGACTCGTGCACTTAGATGTATTGATGAAAACTGTGATGAAACACTGTTCGCAGTGAAGTAGGATACGTTGGGTACGTCATGAGTGATACTCCATTAATAGATAATATGAGAAAGGATTTGTCCCTTCTGTTCCATAATGGAAGTAGATATCTTAGGCCCTTTGATGGAATTGATATAGCCTAAAAAAATACATGACCATGGTGAGGAATGGGAAAGTTCAATTCCAGAAAGTCAAAGAAAGAATAATCGATCACATGGGTTGATGGCACTAGCATGCAACCTACTTGATTCGGGATATTGAGACAAAATGATTATATTACATGGTAAGCATTTGTAGGAGGTAACACATCATTGTGGCGTTAAATTCTTTCTCTATGGGTGCCTTGTCATGTTGCTAGAAGCTAACCTTGGACTTCAGGTAGGCTCCGCCTAATGCCACTGAGAAGGAGGCCTAGAGGGTCACACACTAAGTGTGTCCAAGTATCTCAGTTAAATATTAATTTAAAAAATTGAATAAAGATTATTCCCGATTGTGGTTTAATAATTATTTAAGGATGCCTAATCACATTTATTTCAACACTAGTTATTTGAGAGAATATATTGTGGGTGAAATAATATATTTATTAGTGAGTAATGCAGTGATATTTATTTTATAAATAAATAACCATTATTCAAGGTCTAATAAATATGGTGAAGGAAATAAATAAAAAATGGAAAAATAAAAGTACACACCATGTATATTAAATATACACGCTGTGCATTTTTTTTCCTGGGAATTTATGAGAAATAATATTATTTATTTAATTAAATAATATTAGGTTTAATTCACTGGGTGCATGTCATGTAATAATAATAGTCAACTGTTATTATTAGACATGGGGTATTACTAAGAATTAAATGAAATGAATAAATTCTTTCAGGTAATTAATTCATTTTATTATTCTATGTAATTAAAAATCCCAATTATATATTTCTCATTAGCCTAACCATTTTTTTTGTGGTTGTGCACAACGGATCTAGAGAGAGATCTCAAGCCAAGAGAGAATCCTTTTCTTCTAAGAACGCTCTCAAGTTACGAGAGAGAGATCCTCCTCCACCAGATCAAGGCGATCAGAGGCGGACATCGCAAGCGAAGGCCCTTCCGTGCTAGCACCCGGAGATCCCTTCAGTGACATCTAGAGATACATAGAGCACATATAAATCACCGCTAGAGGAATCCTACACTTGGATTCTACGATGCAACGACGGATCACATCAAATCATGACCGAAAACATCAATGAAGAAAGAATTCCATCAAGTTAATTCTTGTCAATTAATTAAATTAATCATAACAAACATATGAGGATCCTATCTATGGTTCAGGGACTCCACTCTTTTCTTTTTTGTTCTTCATTCTATTCTAAAGATCCGGAATTTTATTATCATTATAGATCTCGGATTGATTATTGTTAACGCTAAAATTAAAGTTGGGTACACCCACCAATGCGCTTCCACTGCGCCCGAAACCTATATACTCCTAGGGTGGTGGCCTTCACAATCAATAGCCCAATATAATGATCATAGAAAAAATGATTTTCAAGTATAATTCAAATGATTTTAGCATGATTATTGGTGTATAGATTTTTTTCATTGACTATGTCTATACATTGTTTATACCTTTCAATAATCAATCGTGATTTATTGATACCAGCTTTTACTTTCCATGTATAGTTTCTCTTAAATACTCACGCACAATATCAAGTCTAGAAACACCCAAAATACAAAGTCATGAATTTTGGTACATGGAATCAATTACTGAATTTATACATACTTATCAATTTAATCATGTTTCCATTTTTTCTTCCATATAGGAATCATTATTCTGAAAGAATAATATATGTATCGCCCACCATGGTGAACATAAACCACCTCTTTTTTTTGAATTCCTACACAACATGTGTCTCTGAAAAACCTCCTCCCACTGAGCTTTAGTAGAGTTATAGTGTTCCTATTCCAAATAATGCGCATCAAGAGACTTAACCTCATTTAAGTTAAGTCTGATCCTACTACCACAAAAGAGATAAGTTTCCCTCATAGAAACATAGTCGATCTTGAATAGATGTTAAAATCCTTAGTGGCTATAGGATTATTAAATGAAATTCAATTTTCATTTCCTTTTATGTCCATTTGTATAATAAACTATTCCCATCAAACCCTTGAGGTTATGATGTAATATATTATCATTATATCACAACGATATGATATCCATTAGTCAATATAGTTGATATATGTTTAGTTATTACACTAATATTTTCAAAACATGTATTGGAATAAATTATGGAAGACTTTCAATATATATATAAGATTCACCATTGATCTTCCTTTTACTACCATCATTATATTTATGTATATAACAAAATATGATCTTAAGAATACCTTCAATCCACTTGTAAATGTTTGATGATAACTTGGTTAAGATATGCCAAGACAACTCGCTCGAAGGATCTTGTTTCTTCACTAAGTACACTTATATACTTTATTGTGCATTTCTGAAATTTCTTAAAGGAATCTCATGAAGTATATGAATTTACCTCCAAATTCTTATGAAAATAGTTCATGTAGCCTTGTTGAACTAACACTAAAATCATTGCGTCATGCCTTTATTTTTTTAAAGGTTTTTCTATTTGAAAGATGATAAGTAGGTTGTTACTATACCTAGTATCTTAGCTCAATAGAGACCAAAACCCTTTTTGGATATAAAAAAGTCAACTACTATCAGTTTTTATTTTAAAAAGAATTATCTTACCACTATCAAGTAATTTAGTCTTATATTTTATATTCATCATTCATTTCCTGTTGGATATGAATGATTAAAGTATCATTGAACCATCAAATAAGTATGAATTACCATAAAAAAATTCATTACATAAATGAAATAATGTATCAATGTATCTAAAATAGACACTAGGATAAATGTTTTGGTAATAATCAATACAAACTTGAATCAATCCACCTTTGCAATATGAAGTTGTGAACTCCTCTTGGTTGACTTAGGAATCACCCTTCTTTAGCTCCTTTGAGAATTTACCTTACTTCTCATAATATTTCTATACTTGTTATTTTATTTTAAATACATATATGTGAAAACATATTACCAATAATTATATCATAAAAATTACATATAATGATGAATATACCTAAAGTAGAATCTTCTGATTGCTTCTTCTATAATTTTTCACAATTTTTCTTCCAATGACCTTTCTTGCAACATGAGAAGCCAATAACCCTCCTATTAATTTCTTTATCATTGAATATTTTGTATATTTGAAGAACATTGTAAAAGTACCATTGATTCTAAATGGATATGGGATTTTCAACATTGTATTTTGCTTCATTTACAAGGGATGAGGAAATATGTTCCAACATAACCTTATTTATCCGATGAAGCGTAGTCAAAAGATTCCTGAGTTATTTATCCATATTGTTCATTTAGTCTTGGAGGAATAAGGATGATGATAACATTATATTAATGGATAATTTATTATTAAATTAGAAGTCAAATTTCATTAGTCGATCAATGTACTCTAATATTTTGATTCCATGATTAGTAGCTAGATGACCTTCTTCTAGTTTACACTGATACAATGTAATTACAATCACATTTATCTCTTTCCACTCTTTCTCCTTATCAAGTTTTAGGCGATGATATATCATGGTATAAATGTCTATATCCTTATGTTGTATCATCATCTCTCTAGATATAATTGGTAGCAATGAATATAGAAATATCTCCCACATATCTCTGATAAGAATCCTTTTCACCTTCATTCACTTGTTGTGGAAGCTAATCAGGAATAGAGATTCTAACACATAGTATGAATTCTCTAATAGTTAAGCAATGTATAAACATTTGTGCCACTATGAGAAATTTGTACCTAAGAGAACATGCCTCAAGTAAAATAATGGTAACAATGTTTTTCATGCTTTCATTTTCCATTTTAATATAATAATTAAAACAGATTTATGAGTACTTTATTTGATTACCAAGATATACGAGATGTAATAATTAAATTATCTTTATTAAGCCCCTATTATTTTATCAAGTCTCAAATGACCTTACTGTTGAATTCATAATTTCCTATCACGTGAACATTTGAGTGGCTAGGATCCATATTTCACTTCACATAACTCAAGAAAGAGATTGTTTTAATTACTCAAAGGTATTTAGGTAGATAATCTTTCCAACTATGGGATTGAAACTCCTAGATCCATTAAGTAGACTCCCCAATCTTGAAATCTTGATATGAATTTCCTCAACACTTGCCTCCAAGATACATAAAGTTTAACAAGGGCTAAACCTCTTGATTTCAAATTGGTCAAGTCAACCCAAAACCTTCTTAAGAACTCCCCAATAAAAGTTTCCTAACAAGGGCTGGAACAACACTTAGTTCTATGGTTGCATCCTTAATAATTTTATGGAATATATATTCTAACTTAATATTTACTTGAAGGATTTTATTTATTATGTGAAAATTATCTTGTTTTATCCTTTTACATGACTTGTTAATATTAATTGGATTTTACTTACTTAATTAACCATGTGTCGATAAAATAGTTACGCATGATCCATTTATTTTAATTCCATCTTATAGGCTTGTCAATTCATTTAATTATGCGATCACTATAAAGCATCCATAAAATCAACCATGCATCAAATAAAAATAAAATAAATAAATGACTTGATCATGATATTTACTAATGGTTGATTTATTAAGCTGATAATAAATCTATATATGGAACTAGGGGAAATAAACTCAATGATACAGTCTTGAATCATGAGTTGTAGAATTACACCATCAACTTTTGTATCTTCCTTGATTGATTTCACCTCAACTTAGAATATGAACCGCCTACACACACTTCAGAGATCTATTCCTTACATATGCTTTTAACTCATATGAAGGTGAGTGGATCCAATGAAATGGATAAGGGGTTTACATAAATGAAACCATGAGCATGTGGGATCTACATATTAAATAGGATAAGGTATGTTGAACATGCCATTGTTTTAATTTAATAATAATAAAACCCATGTAATAAATTAAAAAAAATTCAATCCATACATCGGTTGGTCAAAGCTCATGACCGGTCATAAGTATGCAATGAATATACCTTAAACTAGCATTCATTTCATTCATTATTTTATTAAGATAAAAATTATTGAATTAATTACCTTATTAATTTATTAATTAATTCATTTTATCTTAATTTGATCATCTAAAAAGTCTTGGAAATGCGCTTCATAATTAATCTTAAATAATTAAAAATAATTACTCTTGGATTCAACATGATAAATACTCATCATAACTACATGCCACCTTGTATAGTCCATTACCGTATATTTAATACGGCATGCAACATACATGACGAGTCACATATTAATTATCATGTAGCATGTCAAGAAAAATAAATTCTTCATATTTAAGACACATTGCACATTTAATATATGCAACATGTAAAATTTTAATGCTTGTATTAAATTCATTTAAAATGATAACTATACATGGTATGTAGTTATTAATTTATACAGTAATTAATTAAGCATTTAAAATTTTGTAAAAAATGATCACACGATGTGTACACCAGCTACATGTTGTATAGTTCGGTATAATGCCTTTTTTTATTCATAATTAATCCACAAGATTAAAACTTGGATGATGTGTTATCCACATTGACTAGCATTGGTTATATAGTGCGTACAACTAGCTACATGCCATGTAACATCTTTCACGCTACACGCCTAGGGAATTAGTGTGTTTTATGACTATAAATATTTTGAGGTACATAGAGTGTATGCTGGATACATGTTGTGTGACCTTCATGTTGATCGATTATCAGTTCCACACATTGTGTATTAACACATGAAACATCTTTGACCATGAGGTTTTCATGAATTATGGTGAAAAATCATGTAGACTACCCAACATTTATACCATCTACATGCCATGTAATTTGACAAACCATGTTTCAGTATGGCTAGTCAACATGCATCATAATCAATACACCAAATTCTTATTCTATGAGGTGATCCATGCATCCCACAACCTATCCAAATTTGGTGAACCTTAGTACATGAAATGTATATTTCCATCACACGTCGTGTAACCATGTCATCCGACCAAAAAAATTGACACCTCCTGATGACATATCTTATCATTATTCATTTGTTCTTAACCTTTTTAAGATAATATAAAATTGAATGAATGTATAATATTGAATTTTATGTTAAGAATGGATTAAATTTTAAATGAATCCAATAATAAATGAATAAAGAGATCAATGAAGAATAAATAATTATAAATTTAATGTGACCGGTTTGATACCACTTGAAGGTTTTAGATGCAGCGAAGTGCCTATTGGGCCTATGACCAAATAATATTTTCTCATATTCAATGAATAATGAAGAATTCAATTTATGATAAAAGTTATTACAAAAAATTAATTCAAAGAATATTGATATAAGATACAAAAACCAAGTTATAGGATATTTTACATAAATTTATAATTAATTTAAATTTCATAATTACCTCAATCTTATGAATTATTTCTTTGTAGAAGCTATTGATCGATAAAACCTTGTTTGGATTACATCATCATTTCACTATGAGGATCCAAGATTATAACCCATTTATTAGTTATCCACACACGATCCTTTGATCTTAGAACATCACCATCAGAACTTCAGGTGCTAGCGTGGAGACATCGACCATCTTGTGTCATTCATGTTGATCTCAACATAATTATTCATTAGAGAAGGATTGTTATTTTCTCTCATTTTGTATAATAAAGGGGAATAGGTGGTGTATTTCTCTCGATCATGATAGAAATTATTTAGAATTTATTTCATTGGAGAGAAATCTTTGAGGAGAGGATTCATTGTGCACAATCCGTTAACCCTAAAAATGATATATGATAATAATATATAGAGTTAGGGTTATAATATAGATAATTTAACATAATCCCCTTATCTAATTTCATACTCTAAATATTTCTCATAATAATAACAATAATAATATTATTACATGTAATGCACAAGACTTCGCATACTTAAATATCATATTATTAAATAAATAAATTAATATTTATTTAATGATATTTAACCCACATATTAATCTCATCACTAGACCCAACTTAGTCCACCCACCTTCATAAATATTTACCACACTTTGAATAATAAATATTATTCATTTGATAAATAAATAGATAAATATTACATCCACATTCTTGTGAATAAATATTTATTCTAATATTCACATAATTAAATAAATATTTATTTAATAATAAATATTATTTATTGTATTGTGGATAAATATATGTAATCAATAAATCTTAAATAAATATTATTTATTAGTGAGAATAATATTTATTCCAACCATTAAACATTAATAATATTTAACTGAGATCAAAGACAACACTAAGTGTGTGACCCATTAGTGACATCAGGCGAGTTAGCCTAAAGTCCAATATTAGCGTCTAACAATATGTAAAGGCACCCAAGAGGAAGAAATTAATTCCACAACAAAGATAACCATATACAAATGTTCACTATTCAATATAATCCCTTAATCATGATATCTCATCAAGAAGGTTTCATATCCATGTCATTAACCTATACACTTTATATGTCATTCTTTGACTATATGAAATGAACTCGTTAATACACCATGAACATGGAATTTAGTTTGATAGTTTCATTCCAACCAAAGGGCCATGATATCAACTCCCATAAATATGGAAGAGATAAATCCTTCCTTAACTTATTCATCTATAACATATCATTTGTGACACACCTAGCATACCCTACTTCCTATGAACATATGACACCATGGTTTTGGTCAGTACATCAAAGTACATAGAGTCATGAAATATATTAATAATAATCTTAAAGTTTATGGATTACTACACACCCTCACAGATAGGGATATACATTGACATAAAACATGAGGAATTCCTACTGGCTGGTCTATTCTCATAATATCCTCTCTTGGAGATTACTAAGTGTGAATTTCATGAGGTGAAGCCTCATCCTCTTACAAGTACTAATACATGATAATAAACATACTATGTACCCCATCATAGAATGTTATCTGACTATATAGCTAATATTTAAGAATATCATTGTAGCACTTTAAGACTCTCATCATAGTAGGGAACTGCTATGACCATTTCAATGTGATAGATATTCTAGGAAATTATCACATTAAAGTTACACAAGATAAAAATCTATATGTGATAAATAATTTATTAATATCCTAATCCATGAATTAATGAGTAATATAAAGTAAAAAATAGCTAGTTCTAGGGAACCAAATCAAACAGAAATTCATTCCAACCAACAATGACTCGCCTTCCACTACGATAGAGCTGTTAGGAAGAAACCTGCCTAGACTGTATGTGCTTTCGATAAAACCCTCAAGAGGAGGATCTTCAGTCCATATGAACTATATACACCAGATGATCTATGTAATATAATTAGATACTCTAGATGTTCAACTCCTCATGATTGAGTATACAGGAAGTAAGTAGACTTCACAACCTACTCATTGTATAAAGTTGTTCTTCGACCACACAAGAAAACTCCCATACATTAAAGGTAGAAAAAAATCAATGGAAATAAAAAAAGTAAGAAATAAACACAAGAGATTATGTGATTTGTAAAATGTTTCCTACATGCATGGGAGACACACCAAAATCACTTTACATTATGACCAAAAGATATAGGTGGTTACAAATAGATTACAAAAGACAAGTAATCCTCACCAATTTCTCAACTTCATAATTAATGATCTATGTCTATTTATCTTAGCACAGAAAGTAACACAAACTTATACTATGTTCCATTTGATCAAAAAGTAATAAATTCTCTCCTAAAATCATATATCAATAAACTTTAAAGCTTTATCTTAGTTACAAATTCAGTGATTATCACGACCCAACCCATTGGGGTCTACCTAACTAGTGGTAAAATGATAGAAACACCCCAAGCCCATCTCAAATAGGTTAGGGGTTGGTGATAAGTGTTGATTAGGAAATAATGAATATAGGAGGCCTTATCCAAAGTACCTATACACATGCACAAACATCCATCTCCATGAAATAATGTAGATATATAATAAAAAGGTTGAACATATAGGGTGAAACCATGCATGAAACAACCTTTAGGAAATCATTATAGTATAATAGAGTAAAGGGTAAAAATATACACCCAACCAAAAAATTAAGTCCCTACCTAAAAAAATCTATAGAAAGGGGTAATAAGATCCTGACATATAAACTCCAAGGCCTACAACGAAACACGGTCAGTGTCAAGAGACACTATACTCCACTAAAACCAGGCTCACCAATCTCTCCACCAATCTACTTGTCATCTGCATAAGATACAACACGTGCAGGCAGATCCCATATAGGGGTGAGTATATACATACCCAATTGGAACCCTAAAAACAAAAAAAAGGATCAATAATAAAGCAACAATCAACTCAACCCAAAAATAGAGTGGGTAAAGAGAAACCCAACAAATATATGCGCATAAAGAAACCAAAGTGTGAGAGAAAGGATATATCCATATCTATAGACCATATAAGAATGAAGAGTCTGACTAAAGATCTAAATACCCAACTTTGATACCTAGAACAATGTGAAACCGCACTAGAATCTGAGTAGAGGGGCCCCTCTCATTGCTACTACGATCCACAGCTGAGGGAACACTAACTCCCATGGAAGACCTGCTCCATGACAGAGCTGGATAATGGGGGAGTACCTCTCCATAGATAGAGGGCCCATTCCATCTATATTATGGGAGAGTACCACATCTACCAGTGTAAAAAGTATGGGGGCTCATATCCTAGTGCGACAGGGGAATATCGATCCCAGTTTCTCTCTGGTGATCCAACCCACCACTTCCATCGACCAAGTGTTTCTGAATGAAGCATTACACTCATAATACCTTGTTATTAATCTATTATTCCAAAATAAATTGCACCATTGTGTTCTATGTGGAAAAACACTCAGTATAGGATACTTATGGACCACAATATGAGTCCTAAAGAAGGATATATACGAGGAATAATTCTCTGAGGGGAGTACAAAATGTATCCTCTTAGGGCACACGACATGTCTCACGATCCCAAACCCTATCTATGTCCCCTCATGGTACTTAACTAGTGTAATTAAAGTATATAAAGTGTACATAAAGTCACATAGCATGTGAACTTTCATGGAATCCTAATTGTGTCCCCACCCACACATGGTTTAGATATCAATGTGAATATACATGAAATGTACATGGAGTATGTGGAATTTATTGGCTTCCTAAGGCATGATCGTGTACTTGGCTATTCCTGGGTACACCTAGTGTTTGTCCATGTACTACTACATGGACATGTCCTCTTAACATGGGGTGTATTACATTGTAATTGGCCACATATTGAAGTCCCACTACACGGTGTGTAATATTATTACATGAAGTATAGTCCCCAAATATTTTTATTACCCCAATGGGAATAACACATGTTGTGTGATCCTGAACTGCATGCCATGTGATCGGGATTTCTGAATAGGAAATCCCTACGAACCTCACAAAACCCCCATTTTCCACAATTAAGCATAGATTAACCCTCAGGGGTCCTTAGCAGTCATAAAAGGGATTTAAAACCTTTTAAAACACATCGATAGTTTTCGGGGTTTAAAACTAAAAAATATGCCTACCTCATGGTGAAAACTCTGAAGATTCGAGTTCAATGAGGTGCTTGCAAGTTGCTGCACCTCAATTTGATCTCAATCACCATCAAGGTTGAAGTCTTAAAATACCTCCTCCTCTTTGTTTGGTCTTCATCTATGGGTGTAACCACATCCCCCCTTCCATATGCAAGAATCCAAATGGGACGTGGAAAGGTGTTAATTAATTAATTAATTAATTATCATTTACAACAATGGTTGCCTTCCACATTCTAATAAACTTTATGACATGCCTAGGGTAAACCTTGCATCCTGGAAACAACCATCATCTCAGATTTCTCATATGAGGTCCCAAATAATGAGGAAAAAATTTATTCTAAAAAGATTCATGCAAGTGATTTAATATATATTAATATTTTTAATATATTAATTTTGGGGTCCTTCAATGCCTAATCACAATGCCAACTCCAAGGAAAAATATATAGATACATAAATCAAAACACTAAAAAGACTAAACTTGAAAACACGAAGTCATTACAGTGATCCCTCAACTTTACTGAACATATATACTTATAACGCACCTTCATAACATAACCGAAATAGTAAAACTTTTAATGATCCTATTATCCACAGAGAGGACCCCCTATCTTTATTTGCACATTTTACTACTTCAACTTCTGATGACCATAATTTCTGAGGCTTGATTCCCTTCAATGAACTTTCGATGAAATGAAACAAACTTCACATCCTAATGATCTCCCATTTGTAGACTTGTTTCATTGAACCTTGGAAATCACCATACTCTAGCAAAATTCCTTCATTATTTATAGTGAGAAATGTTCTCTATTTTCCTCCTTCTGGTTACCCAAGGTCCACTGAGGCATGATGTTGCCTCATACTTTCTTGAGATATTATCTTGGAAAACATGTCTAATAGATTTTGGATTCTTTCTATCTTCCTTAGATATAATTCCTTCTACTCTAGAAAATTATAGAATAAATGATACTTTAGGTCGATATGATTAGTCCTTGCATGAAATATCATATTTTTAGACAAGTGGATTACACTTTAGCTATAAAAAAAATTCCACCTTCCAGACTCCTGATATCCTTCACCAATCTCATCAACCAAATAATTTATTCCCTTGTTTCCATTGTAGCTGCACACTCAGCTTTTATTTTACTTGGAGTAACAATCAAATATAGCCTTAAAATATAACATATCACTATTCCTCCATAGGTAAACATAGGTCATGTTGTGTTATTTTGGGTGTCTAAATCTCTGGTAAAATCAGTATCAATATACTTATGGAAAGCATCATACATCCTATAACACATTATTACATATTCCATTCTTTTCAAATAATGAAAGATCCATTTAAAAGAATCCTAATGCAACTTTCTTGGATTCATCATGTATCTATTTACTACTCCTACTATATAGGTAATCTATGGTTGTGCACAAATCATTATATACATTAAACTTCTGAACACATACACATAAGGAACTTTCTGCACATATGTGACTTCTCCTTCCATTTTGGGTGATTTATAATTGACCAATTCGAAGTGTCCAACTAGAGAAATCAAGAATGAATTACATCTGAACATTCCAAATTTCGCAATGAATTTTCAAACATAATTCTTCCAAGATAGAACCAAAGTTACATATCTCGTATCTATTATTATCTTTATCACAAAAATATTCTTATCTTATTCAGTATATTTCATCTCAAATATTCCAGTGAACTCACATTTAAATTTACATATTCTTCCTCTATCTGGTCCAACTAACAATATATCATCCACATACAAAAACAAAATGATGAATGTTCTATCAACCCATTGCATTCGGTAATAATAATGATTTTTGATACACCTTCTGATATCTTCTTTTTATATAAATGAATCGAATTTCGGATTCCATTTTCATTGTGCTTGCTTTAGCCTACACAGACACTTCTTCATCTTGTAAACCATGTTTCAGTTTTTTATCTTATGTGAATCCTATTGGTTTCTTTATATAGATTTATTCCTAAAACATTATACAAAGGAAGTCCATATTTACATTCATCCATTCAAGGTATAAATATTCCTTTACAACCATGATTAAAACTATCCAAATAGTTGTATGTTTAACTACCAGTGAGAATATTTCCAATAAATCAAAAACTTTATTCTATTGAAACCCCTTTTCCAACAATCATGCCTTATCACCTCTTATCACCAACTTATTCTTTCATATGAAATTCCCACTTGTTTTTAAGTTCCATTTTTCCTTCTAATAAGTGAGTTAATTCCCATGTTTTGTTGAACTTTAATGAATCAATTTCTTCATTCATCATTGATTTCCACTATTTTTCATCAATAAGTGTGTTCGCCTCTTCTGGGATTTATGGATCTCCACTATCCATTGGAAGGAGAATGTTCATGTCAGCTCCAAATCTATGAACCGGATTTCTGACAATAATTGATATCCTCAACTCATTTTTCCATCCAGTACTACTTATACTAGATCTTCCTTGTGACACCTGAACTTTCAGTACTCCCACTTGAGTTTCAACACTTATTAAACCTTCCAATGCATCTCCCACTGGTTTTACCTCTAGATTTTCGATTCTTAAATCTGAGTCCACTAGAACTTGATAACTTCTAGTGTTACCACTCAGATCATCTTTGAATTCAATTGTTTACCTTCAACATCATTTTCTACCAAGTTCCTATCTTTCCATATAATCCCTTCATCAAAGTGAACATCTCATCTCTTAATGAATTTTATCTTATTTTCACCCCATAACCAGCAACCAAAGTTCTAGTCACCATACCTAATGAAAAAAAACTTTGGACTTAGCCTTAAACTTGTCCCTATATTTAGAATAAATATTCATGTATTATAGGACTCCAAATAATTTGAGGTGGTGAACTTATAATATTTTTACAAACCATAACTCCTTTAGAAGTTACTGTCCAACTTTCGATGCTAGAATTCTGTTAACTAGATATGCCACTGTGTGGAGACTCTGCCAAAATTTACTTGAACATTCCATAGTGAAATCTCATTCTACAATCCTTCTATATAAACATTCAATTCATCCTCTCATATACTACATTTTATTGTAGAGTTTAAATAACTGTATTCTTATTAATTGTACCCCTATTTTTTCATAAGTTTCAAAAGTTATATCCAGTGTACTCACTAATGATTTCAAAACATGGTCACTTCATCTTCCGAACAAACTCCCTTTCCACAATGTATATTCATTTAATGAAAACAAAAAACACATAATAATTATTCTTTAGAAATTAAATTCAAACTTACCTCATGGAATCATCAATAAATGTTAAAAAGGGAAACTTTGAGATACTGAATAGGGGAAGGTCCCCAAACATCAGTATAAACATGTTCTAACTTTTGGGCCATAGGATTTCATTCATCCAAATTGAAATAAACCCATTGTATCCCCAATATACATCTCTCAAAACTTCCAATGTCCATGTGATCAATCTTTAATAAGCATTTTCCATTTAGAACTTTCTTCTCACTGAGGTGACTGAGCCTATAATTCCAAACTTCCAAATCATCAAAAGTTGAAATTCTAGCCACTTCAATTCTATCTAAACTTTATATCAAGTAAAGATTACCATAATTGAATCATCATGAATCCACTATGTATCCTCAAGTAACTTTCTATACTCTATTGGAAAAAATAAGTTCCATACCCTTCCTCATCAAGTTGACCAATTAAAATTAAATTCTTCCACAAACTTGGGATATGTATTACTTATCTCAACTTTAAGATTCCCCCATTAACCATTTGGATTCTCACATCTCATTTTCCAATGATCTTCAAAGCTTTATCATCTACCAAATTAACTTTTCTGAACCTTTATGATACATAATTTTCAATGCATCTTCACTCTCCCATTGAATGGAATAATGAACGTAAGTCAACCACCCATGAATCCACATAAATGTATGGAATTTGAGATTATAGAAGTTAATGGTGTAAAATATTAGGTAAATGTATTCTATTTTTTATGTTTAATACATTGCCTCTTAGGTTCAAAGAGTATAAGAGTTTTTTGAAGAGTTTTTTATAGAATTGGGTCTTGGTGTTTCCTTCAGGATAATTTTACACCGTAAGACTCATTTACGGTGTAAATGTTTCATTGGAAAAAATCTATGAAAATAGTTTATGGAATAAAATCATTTTATGTTGTAAACCAATTTTACATCATAAATATGTCGTATAAGATTTATAACCTAGGTGATGTGTTTTTTAGGGTATGAGAATTATGGGAGATTTACACCGTAAAACTTGGGTTTAAGACATAAATCTATCATGCCCAGTAGGTTTTAGGAATAGATAACATAACTACCAATTCATTATTTGTGAAATATATTCCCTCAAACCATAGGTATCCTTCCAGGAATTTTGGGTGTATCCTCCTCCTTCGAGTTCCTCCGTTCAATGCTTGATCACTGACTTGGTTGTGTTGCTTCTCTCTAGGTAAACCAACTTTATTTTTATTAACTACTCTTGGTTATGGTAGTGGTATTGGGATATGATTATGGATCTACTGATCATACATTGATGATTCTTGATCCCTTATAAATCTACTATGCGATCTTCTTCCATAGGATAGTCTTCATGTTGGCTGTGGTGTGACACATTTATTTCTTGAGGTATGTTGTGATATATCCTCTCTATTGACCATTTTATTTATGGAATTGATTTTAATATGTAGAAACCATTGATAGGATCTCCATTGTTGTTCTATTTTCCTCTTGGTGTGTGTGGATCCCATTGCAGGTAGTGTTCGACCTGAGTTTTAGGTGGGTGATTCCGTCTCCAGCCTATGTTATGTGAACTGTTTATTACTCTTGTTTTATTAAATTATTTTCTAAATTACATGACATGATTTATAATTTTTTTTGTGTGTAAATGGGATTATTAAGAAAATATGGGTTTTCCATTATTTTGATAAAATAATGATGATTTAAAAGAACTGTGAAATGGATTTACAAAATGGGTTTTCAAAGAAGGTATTAATGGGAAAAGGTTGTTTGAAATTGTATTGAAAATTGTGCAATACCTTTTTAAATTATTTTAAATGAAACACATGGGAGAATTGGGTTCTTAGGTGGAAGGTATGGTATTGGGAATCACCTCTTTTTATTGTGTGTGTGTGGGGGGGGGGGTGGTTCACTTTATGGGTTTTACACCCTGTAGAGACCTGATTTTTTTCCCTATAAGACTTTGGAATATTTCTACATATATTCCCAGAGCTAGGCGTGAAGACGACATGCGATTCTGAGTCCCAGTGTGTCCGGAATAAATTTTATAAAAATATTACGTGTTTTTATACTATGCACATGACAAGGTTTTGTTTCCTTATAAACGGTATCTCGAATCAGAAATATGAGGGCACAGTTGCGTCCGGAGTGTGCCGTTTACCCTAGGCGGGGTGTAAAAGTTACGGGCGTGGGCCTGCTGTGAGAGATGTCACCCAGGGACAAAATTGTCATTTTTAAAATAATGACTTAGTGATTTTTATCACTGATGTTCCTTTAAAATAACGTTCAAACGAAGTCTCAGAATGGAAATTCGAGACTTTTGTTGAGTTTGAAATGGGTTGTTTTTCCTAGGCACGATATAAAATAGGTGGGCGCGGAGGTTTCAGAATCCTCGTCCGTCGGTAGAGTTTCAGAGAGAGTTTATAAATTCGTTTGTGGAATTAGGGGAAAGCCCAAATTTCCCTTCTCTCTCTCTCTCTCTCTATCTCTCTATCTCGAGCGTTCTTCGACGCTCTTCAATGTTCTTCTTCATTATTCACCGGATTGAGGAGCGAACTCCGGTGGATCGAAGCGGGATCACAGCGGACGCATCGCCAACATCGAACGGCCGGATCGAGGTAGGATTTATGATTAATTTCCGCAACTTCGTCAATTTCTGGAGTTTCTTTCAATTTCGTCATTTTAATTCTATAATTCTAGAATTAGGACGATGGAAAAACAAACAAGACCATCGTCCGAGCCCCGTTCTACATTCCGTTCTTGAGCATTCTTTGTCCAAAATTTCGGACGTGCCAAAACCGTGACAGATCAACGAGCGAAGGGCGACATTGTAAAGATCCAGCCCTGAGGATCCCGAAACCGGTGTCAGATAATTTTTCCGACCACCAGAGTAGTTGGGGGGACCGACCGATGCTTCAGCTCCGGCGAGGGGCGACGGCCGAAGGATGAACCCGGGCGGCCGCGACATTTGGCGGGTGAGGCGGATGGCGGCATCGGTGAATTTGGAAGGAGCCAAGGTGGTGTGGATAGGGCTTCAAAGGTGTCGGCGTTGGGGGTCACTGGTGGGGATGGTGGAGCAGCGGGCGGAAGGCGGCTGCGGCTGCGGCGTTGCAGGATGCCGGGGTGCGGTCGAGCAGAGAAACGGGAGGACGGGGTAGTGCGGCGGTGCTGTGGAAGGTGGAGGCACCAGCGTCCAGTTGGCTGTCGCGGTTGGAGGAGCCCCCCGAGGTCAGCGCTTGGGGGACCGAGCCGGGGACAAGGACCTGCGGTACGCAGGTCCTGCTGGGCGACGGAGACCGGCCTTTGGCCGGTCTGCTTTGAAGAACTGGACCCGAGGGGGTCCGATGTTGCTGGAGCGGGACGCGGCTGGTGGGCTGTGGTGAATCAGGCCGGACCCACAGCTGGGCCGCGGGCTGACAGTTCAGTCCAGGCTGGCCGGGGTGAACCGGACCGGTCGGGCCCCCTTGCATTCGGGGGGCCGTATCTTCTAAATGGCACGTCTGTTTGACGCGCCGTCTGTGGCTACAGGTCCGTGTCAGCGAGACAAACTTTTTGAAGTGTGTTTCAGGGTTTTTGAGTTCTGCACCCGAGGGTGGGTGACCCGAGATACTTTAATTTAATAATAATAAATTATTATTAAATCTTGCAACAGACGTGCTTTGCGAGCTAGACATCCGTTTGATGTTTCTTCAGAGGCACGGTGGCCCTGGAGTTGTGTCGGTCCTTCCAAAGTTGGTTCGGGACCCTTGCGGTTTGGTTTCGTTGCTCGGTGGCATAAAACGCTTAATGCGAATAATTATTTAATTGTTTAATTAATTAATTATTCTTGCGTCAGACCTAAATCCTGTTTGGAATCTCCGATTGACATGCTATCAGCGACAACGTGACCCCAGTCCTTGTGCGGACTTTTGAGAGGCTTTCCGAAGCGTTCGGTTTGGAGACAAGGTGCGGGCCCCACGGGGCCTAGTTCGCACGTCTTACGGTGAAACGCCACTTTTTCACCCGACATCCACTTGGGGTGTTTGAGTACTCATTTCTGAGGGTTTTTATGAGGGGATTGCGACGACGCAATCCGCCCGCATAAATTCGGGCCCGAGGTGTGGGACCCACAAGGTGATTTTCAGAGTATGCTGCATTTTTATGACTTATGCTTCATAAGTCCGTTCCGGGAAAATGAATAGCCTATGCCACGTGGTTATCTGTAAGGAACACAATGGTACGATTTGCGTGGCGTGTTTCGAGGTTGAGGTGTGGGCCCCATAGGGCCCCGTTTGCATATAACACAAGGAGTTGCAACTTCTGCATTCGGAGTCCGTTTTAGGCGCCGTCAGCGGCATTGTGACCCTAGAGTCGAGGAAAAATTGACCAGGGTGGTTTCAGGCATTGATGCTGGAGTTAAGGCATGGGCCCCATGGGCCGTCTTTTAAGCTGTGTGCAGCGTTTTGCGACTTTTTCATCAGACGTATGTTCGGGGCGAATGAGTAGTCATTTTGGCGTGTTTTTCTGAGAGCATCACGATGGCGCAGTTCACCTGACCTATTTCGGGGCCGAGGTGTGGGTCCCATGAGACACCGTATGGGAATAAAGCGGTGTTGAATAAATTTTCCACCGGGAGCCTTTTTTCAGGGAGTAAGTAGTCTATCTCGCATGTTTTTTCGTGAGGATTACAAGGGTGTAATATTTTTGGGAGAGAAGAGCCTCTTTCAAGTTCTCATTAAATGTGGAAATGTGAATGGGCATTGGTCGGATGCCCCTTTAGCACACTCCGAACCTACGCATGGTAGTAGTTTTAGTGACACCCAGAGATGGCACGGGTAGTGCGGAGATATCAAACCAGTTCCGGGTTTACCCTCCAGTGGGGCTTGGCAGTGGGTTACCCGTCAGTGTATCAGGGTCTACCCTCTAGCAGGGATGAGAAGTGGGATACCCTTTGACCTTAGGGTTTACCCTCCAGTAGGGCTGTGCAGTGGGTTACCCGTTGAGCTTAGGGTTTACCCTCTAGCAGGGCTGGACAGTGGGTTACCTGTTGACCTTAGGGTTTACCCTCCAGCAGGGCTGGGCAGTGGGTTGCCCGTTGATTTTAGTGTTTACCCTCCAGCGGGGCTGGGCAGTGGGTTACCCATTGATTTTAGGGTTTACCCTCCAGCGGGTCTGGGCAGTGGGTTACCCAACGACCTCTTGGGGTTTACCCGCCAGCGGGGCTGGGTAGTGGGTTACCCGATGACCTCTTAGGGTTTACCCTCCAGCTGGGCTGGGCAGTGGGTCACCCGATGACTTCTTTCAGAATCAGCCCTTTCTATGTGGCTAGTTAGTGACTTTTATTTGTGATTACCGAAGTGGGACCCTTGGTTGTATGGTTTAGCGATGAGACAACTTTGATATGCAGGAATGATGGGCATCAGTGATGGATATCCTTTGAACTGTTGGTGACTTTTGTTGGGATGATCTTGGAGATAGATTCCCCTTACACACTCGTTCAGGTTTCTTGTTGAGAATATATATATACACCCTAATTTTGTTCCCACTCCTTAGGTTCAGTTACTATCCTTCTAGGAGGGGTGAATACGCACGGGGTATGCCACATGATTTCCATGTCTAGCTCCTCTTGGTCAGACGAGCCTGCTTCCTTTCTCTTGTCAGGTTGAGCTGCACTCTCTCTTTTGTACTCTTACACTGTTCTTTCTCCATCTACTGCTCACCGTTTTTATTATCTCCTTTGTTTCTCCCTCAATATTTTGGGGCATCCTACTGAGTATATTTATACTCACCCCTGCCTGGGCTTTGCCCGCACTTGGTGTGCCCTTGCAGATGACAGACAGGTCGATCGAGACTATGGAGGAGCGTAGAGGACACATGAGCTTGGGCTACGTTCAGTGGCCATAGTAGGACTTCTCGGGTGTGAGACTCGCTAGCTGTTCACTTTTTTTTACCTGTTACCGGGTTGTGGCACCTTTCTGGTTAGGCGCGTGTTTTTCCCCTTTTACTGTTCAGTTTACTTATCAATCTAATTTGAAGCACTTTACTTGTACTGGTTAGAGGTCTATGCATGTATGTTAGTTTTCCTTTTTTAGAAGTGTTGTATCTTGCTTTCCTTTCTATTCACTTTTTCATTGAGTTAGCTGCGTGTGTGTGTGTACAATTTCTTAGGCAAAGGTATCCCCTAGTTTGTTGTGCCTTCAGCGCTAGTTGCCAGCCCATGGCCTATAGAGGCGAGCTTGGGGTAGTTGCGGCTCGAGCCCCAGTATGGGTCGGGTCGTGACACACCCGCTACTAGATTGAGATGCATTTGGATTTAGGATTTGACTTGAACTTGTAGGAGGGTTCACTTTCTGGGGTGTTCCTCTATTTCTTAGACCTTGATTCATGGGTTCTAAGGACTTGTAGTATGCACTAGTCATGATTTATGTACAAGTGACCTAACTAACCTAACCTTAAGATTATCCTTGGTGAGTTTTACAATTATTATTTGGTATCATACTATTTTGGATTTGATATACTAGTTTTTTATAAAATAGAAATGGTTTGATGTATTTTTGTTTTGAAACTATTTTTACCTTGTTTTTTTTTGGAATTTTGGAAAAATTGTAATTTTTTACCATGTTTTTAATATAAAATTTATTTATTTCTTATCATGCCATTTTTTATAAATTTTTTAGCATAGTTGAATTTTTTTATATAGACTTAATATGGGACACCTGGGTGAGATCCCACTATGTCTATTTATCTCACATTCTACAAACCCCTTCGATAGTGTATATACCTAGTATTGACTTTTGATGCAAGAAAAGGCAAGGTTCCATAGTGAGGTGGTGAGGTTCATGTCAGCTGGGTAAGGGTAGATGGTGGTGAGATGGTACGGAGTTTCACACATTATAACATGGAGTAGTTGGATATTGATTTAGTTTCCCTTTGTAAATAGATATATTAAATAGAGTTTTGTTTAGTTACTTTTGAGTTGCATCACTACTGCTATTTTATTTAGTTATGGATTATGTATCTTTTAGTTATATTCCACCTTTTTTTGTTTGTGTATATATGATATATATCTTATTTTAATTTGGTAGAAATAATCCCCTCGAGTTATTATTTGATGCTCGATTACTAGTCTCCAGCCCATGGGGATTGATAATTCCCTTTAGGTTTGTGGAGATTCGGTTCGGGTGTTAGTCTTGAGGGTTATCTGAGTTGGGTCATTATAATTTGGTATCAAATCATGGTTATGATCTATATTAGGAATTTTGTAGATATGAGATAGGATTTTTGGGACTTGATTGGTAGGTTTTCTTGAGTGCCTGACCAGCTCTTGCTATGACGAGCCTCAAGCCACCATGGGATATTGGGATGTGTGTCTCCTATATTGGGGTTTATGATCATGATCCCAGTTTTTGATTTTGATTATCTAGTTCAAATTAATATTATAATCTTTTATGATTTTTTCTTTCTATTTTTGGTGTGTAGTAATATTCCTTTGAGACATCTTCCACAGGTTCCTCAGGAGCGTGTAGTGAGAGATTCTCCTTAAAGGATTCCTCCTCTAGATCAAAATATTATTGAGGCTATCATTCAGGTAGTTTGTTCCATGGAACAGATTGTACCATGAGTTTATAACCCATTCACTAAGGGACATCAAGGAACTGGAGGAGACATAGACTGATATCGATAGTTCTTATGTGAGAAACCCTCATCCTTTATAGGTACGAATGAAACTCAAGAGGTAGAGAACTAATTAAAAAAAACCAATCAGGTATTCAATTTTTTGGAGACACATTAGGCTATCAAGGTAAAATTTATAACTTTCAAGATTGAGGGTCCCAATAATTGGTGGTGGGATTATATGGTGCAGGAAGGTTGACACATGGACTTTGATTGGAAGGGTTTCAAAACCCTCTTCTTTTATTATTTCTTCCTAGAGTCTCTAATGATAGGGAAATATTTGGAGTTCCCATCATTGCAGCAGGGAGATAACTCGATGTCAGAGTACAAAAATTGGGTTTTGGAGCTAGTTCATTTTTTTCTAGAGGTAGTGATGAGTGAATAGTTGAAAGATCATAAATATTAGTAGGGTTTGTGACCAGAAATTCAATCATAGGTATACATACTGAAACTTTCTACCAATGAAGATATAGTTGAAAGAGATATGACATAAGAGATGGATTTTATGGGTAAGATTGTTTACTCCACCCTTTCTATTCTACTTAATGGTAGTTTTAGTGGATCACTGAGAAATAAGAGGAAGTGGTAGGATAATCATAGTGGTGGTGGAGGTGGTTCATAGCTACAAGCTTATTCCACACCATTAGAAGTAGCTAGAAGTGTTCCCTTGACTTGTTTTAGTGTGGAAAAGTAGGGCATACTCGATGTACTTGTCCTGCACCTACCAATATTTTCAATGATTATCTCCACTAAGTCCATATATAGAGGTTTCTCTAGGCTATTTCTGCACCTCGTTATGGTCGAGGGCCTTCAGATCTAAATTCCATTGTGGTATAGTTAGATTCCTCAAAGTCTTCTCTATCCATAGGTATTAGGAGTAAATAACCTTCGCACAATGGATGAGTTTCTAGTGGAGGTTGATGTGGGCCCAACTATAGAGAGATGTTCCATTTTCGTTGCATCTTATTTAGATACTAGTTTATTTAATACTATTACCTCAAACTCACTTACATCTACCCATTTTTTTGATGTGCTAAAACTTACAACACAGCTCATGTCCTTTGTGATAAAGCTAGTGATGCTTCTTAGAATAGGAAAGAATAGGGGTTTTGATGTACGTCATTTTTTATATCGATATATAATGTAGAGTTATTATGGGATTTACTTGTTCTCAATATGGATCTATTTGAATTCATCATCAGGATAGATTGTCTTGTTTATCATCATGATTAGATTGATTTTTTTTTATCATCAGTGAGTTTCTTTTTTTGTTATTGATGAGAGATATTAGGTGTTTTAGGGACAATTTTATTTGATGTCTGGTTAGTGTAGGACCTTCTCGCCCAGAGATCAAGAGATTTTTACCTACTATTTTAGTTGATCCCGATGGATTTTATTCTATTGAAGATCTTACCTTGGTTGTCAGGTATTTCCCTAATTTCTTCCCAGATGAATTTTCCAGTATTACTATATAGAGGGAGGTGGAGTTCTTGATTGATCTAGTGTTGAGTACATGGCTATTCTCAATACCCACTTATTATATAGCACCAATGGAGTTGAAAGATCTCAAGATCCATTTGGATGATCCGATAGAAAAAGGTTTTTTTATCCTTAGTGTTTCACCATGGGAAACCCCTACAATCCTTTCTAAGAAGGTATATGAATCACTTTGTTTGTGTGTGGACTATTAGAAGTTGAACCAGGTGATAGTTAATAATAATCACCCTTTTACCTGTGTGAATGACTTGTTTAATCAATCAAAGGGGGTGAAGTAGTTTTTGAAAATATTCAGTTGGGTTATCATTAGCACATGGTTTGGGAGTTTGATTTTACAAATACTGCTTTTAGGAGTAGATATGACCATTATGAATATATTGTGATGATTTTTGGTATAACTAATGATCCTACAGTTTTATGGATATGATGAATTGGATATTCCACTAGTATCTTGATACTTTTTTCTTAGTGTTCATGGATAATATTTTGGTTTATTTAAGATCTAAGTGTGAGCATGAGCACCATATGAATATGGCTTTTTAAATCTTGAGGAGTCACTATCTTTATGGAAATATTTAAAAATCTAAATTCTAGATTCAAGAAGTGATGTTCTTAGGGTATGCAATTTATGAAAATGGACTTTTAGTTAATCCTGAGAAGGTGAAGGCTATTTTTCCATGGGAGGAGTCACAAAATTTCTTTGAGATATGAATATTATTAGGTCTAGTTAGATACTATCGATGGGTTTTCAAGGATTTATCAAAATTATAATCACCCTTGATTTATATTACCAAGAAGGGGGTGAAGTCTCATGGGATGTGAAATGTCAGTCTTATTTTGATGAGTTGAAACTGTTTCTAACATCGACACCTATTTTGATCTACCTGAGTCCAATAAGGGGTATGTGGTATACTATGATGCTTTTGGTGCTAGTTTGGGTTGTGTGCTTATGTATGATGATCACATTGTGTCATATGGATCACTTTAGCTTCAACCACATGATAAAAATTACCCCAATCATGATTTTGAACTTTCCACAATTATTCATGCACTCAAGTGTTGGTAGCACTATCTTTTTGGGGAGAGATTTATAGTCTTTTTTGATCATAAGAGTATTAATTACAAATTTTCTCATAATGGATTGAATATTAGACATAGATAATGGGTGGAATATCATCATAAATTTTAATTTAAAACAACATACACCTTGGAGAAGGGGAATGTCATCATTGAATCTCTCAGTAGGAAATTTCCACCACAAGCTATTATGGAATCAAAGTAAGAGTTGAACTAGATGAGAATCTTCACTTAGTTGCATTTAGATGCACATGAGGATGATTAGGGTATGGTTTTGGACAATGTTCATTTATTATCATCTACATTTGAGTCTATATTATAGGTTTATAAGTAGGATGATGGTTTCAGAGGAATCAAGGAAACCTTTTATATTGGGGAGACCATTTATGGTTGGTATTATATGCTTTGGGAATCAAATTTTTGTCCCATAATTTGCGTGGAATTCAGTATTTTATGACCATCATAGTTATTCATGGTCCATTCATCCTGTCACTATAAATATGTATTATGACATGTGATGGCGATTCTTGAGGCTAAGTATAAAGCATGATATTATCAATTATGTGTCCTGCCATTACACCTACCAACAAATAAAGGCAGAACACCTGAGGCCTTCTGGTTTTCTTAATACTCTTCAAGTGAAAATTTGGAAATGGGATGAGGTATCCATGGACTTATTTATTGGATTTCCATGGACTCCCTAAGGGAATAATGCTATCTGGGTGGTGGTTGATCAATTGATGAAATATGACCATTTCATTTTGATCAGGGACACCACTAAAGTTAAATATTTGGGTAAGATGTATATGAATAAAATAATGAGGTTAAATGGGGTTACCTCTACCATTGTTTAGATAAGGGATCCCAAGTTTACTTACAAGTTATGGAGGAGTCTATAGGAGGTTATGGGGACTCGGGTTCGGTTGAGTACAACTTACCATCCATAGATAGATGGTCAGGCATAACATGCAATTAAAATTTGAGAGGATATTTTCTATGCCTATTTATTAGATTTTGATATATCATGGGATAAACATCTAGGGATAGTTAAGTTTTCTTATAATAACAATCACCAGTCATCAATCAGAATGACTCCATTTTAGGATTTATATGGCCACCCATACATGTCACCTCTTTGTTGGGAAGATGTGGGTGAAGCCTCTCTTATGGGACTAAGGCAAATTCAGGATGAATCATTGAGGATTAAGGATATACATTTACACTTGGTTATAGATTATATTTGGAAAAAATCATATGTAGATCATTGATTTTGTCTTTTGGAACTTTCCATTGGTAACTAGGTTTTTTTTAAAGTTTCTCCTCAGTTGGGTCACCATCATCTTGGAAAATAGGGGAAGCTAGTTTTGAGATATGTTAGACCATTTAAGGTCATTGATAATCTTGGTAAGTCTGCATATTAGTTGGAATTACCATCCCAATTTATAGTTATACATTATTTTCTTAGCTTAGGAAATACCATATTGACCCCTCTTACATTATGAGTTGGGAAGATATTGTGTTTGATCTAGATGTTTATATTGTGGAGAAACTAGTGGAGATAATTTATTCTCAGATAAATTTATTACATGGTAATTCTATTCCATTGGTTAGAGTGTTATTATGACATTTATTAGATTATGATGAGACTTAGGAGCGCAAATTGTTAGTGAGGGAGCAATGACCTAACCTTTTTCTAGAGAACCCTTCTTCTGCATGACTTCCTAGGGATGAAAATTTATACAGTGGAGATTTTTAACATCCTAGGAAAAGGTATGCTCTTTTTTATGTTTAAGAGATTTTCTCTTGGGTTTGGATAGTGTAGGAGCTGTTTTAGGTTTTTTACAGAATTGGGCCTTGGTGTTTCCTTTAGGACCATTTTACACTATAAGACTCATTTGTGGTGTAAATGTGTCACTGGTCACAAGCTGTAAAAATGGTTTAGGGAATAAAATATTTTTACACTATAAACTATTTTTTATGTCATAAATATGTTGTTTTGAATTTTTAATCTGATGTGATGTGTTTTTTGGAATACATGAATTATGGGAGATTTACACCATAAAACTTGGGTTTACGATATAAACCCATCATGCCCAATAGGATTTAGATTCTATTCACATAACCCTATATTAATTATTTGTGTGTATGAATCCCTAAAACCCTAAGTATCCTTATAAGTGATTTTGTATCCTCTTTTGAGTTCCTCTATTTAGCACTCAATTTCTGGCTTGGTTGCATTGCTTCTTTATGGGTAACCGACTTTTCTATTTCTTCATTTTACTTAGTTGTGGAAGTGTAATTGGGTTGCATTTATGGATCTGTTGATCATGTGATGATAATTCATTATACCTTCTAGATCTGTTGTGTGATATTCTTTTGGAGGAAAGTCTTTGTTTGTTTTGGTGCAGTGTGTGTGTTTCTTGAGGTATATTGTGATATATCCTCTTTTCTGACCATTTTGTTTATGGAATCAATTCTAAGTTACAGGAATCATTTCTAGGGTCTCTATTTTTGTTATGCATTTCTCATGGAGTGTGTGGATCCCATTTCGGGTAGTGTTTGACCTGAGTTTGAGGTGGGTGGTTCTATCTCTAGCCTATGTTATGTGAACCCTTTATTAATCTTGTTTTATTAAATTATTTTCAAAATGAAATGGGATGATTTAACGCTTTATGGGTATAAATGGGTTTTTTTAATAAAATATGGGTTTTCCCTAATTTTGGTAAAATAATTATGATTTCAAATCATTGTGAAATTAATTTGAAAAATGGGGTTTTAAAGAAGGTTTTGATGAAAAAATGTGTTTGAAATTGTATTGTGAAATGTGTAATCCATTTTGAAATGATTTGAAATAAAACACATGGGAGCCTTGGGTAATTAGGTGGAAGGAATAGTATTGGGGCCCATATTTTTTATATTGTAAGGGGGTTTAATTTATGGGGTGTGCACCCACTCCTAGATTAAGATTCATTTGGATCTAGGAATTGACATGACATTGTATAAGGGTTCACTTTATGGGGTGTTCCTCTATTCCTTAGACCTTGATACATGGGTTATATGGACTTTTAGTGCACCCTAGTCATGATTGATGTATGAGTGACCTTGATAACATGAATAAATGAATATCCTTGGTGCATTTTACCATTAATATTTGGATTTTTTTTACTATTTTGGAATTGATATAATAGTTTTTGATGAAATGTAAAGGGTTTTCTAGATTTGTGCTTCAAAAATATTTTTATCTGGCTTGTTTTGGAATTATTGAAAAATGGAAAATTGTTTACCTTTATTTTTATAAATAAATAGTTTACTACTTATCATGAAATATTTTTCTAAAAATTTGAGCATATTGGGATTTTTTATAGAGACTTTATATGGTGCACCTAGGTGGGATCCCATTGAGCATATTGAGCTCACACCCTAAACACCCATTCAATGGTGTGTTGACCTATTATTGTATTTTGATGCAGGAAAAGTCAAGGAGCTATAGTGATATGAAAAGGTTCATGTTAGTTGGGTATGGGTAGCTGGTGATGAGATGGTGGGACATTGACCACATTATCACTCGGAGTAGTTGGCTCTTGTTTTAGTTGTCCTTTTCATGTGGGAATATTCATTGAAGTTCTATTCAATTTATTTTGAGTTGTATCATTATCACTATTTTATTTGGTTATGGAATATGTCTATTTTAATTTTCTTTTACCGTTCCTTTTTATTTTGTATATATTCCGTTTATCTTGTTTCATGTTGGGAGAAATCATTCCCTATGATTGTTGTTTAATCCCTGGGGGCTAGTCGCTAGCCCGTGGGGATTAGGAATTCTTTTTGAGTATATGGTGATTATGTGCAGGTGCTATTCTTGAGGGCTATTAGGGTCGGGTTATTATTTATGGTCTTATAGTGCTTTCCTTGTGACTCCTATAGTCCTTAAAGTTTCATCTTTTTATAATCATTAAACATGTAGGACTAGGCCTAACCGATTTTCCTCGGATCTTATACCATATATTATCTTCTATTGGTTTCTTCCAATAGTTATACTTCTATTAGGATGACCATCCACATCCATATATATATATTAAGAGTATTATAAAATGGTGCTTTTAATTCCATCCAATAAAGTTCTTAGATGAGAATCATATTTCCAATATCATCAAATACCAAAATCCATCTTTCTGGAATAATTTATTACCACAATGACCATCTAATCCCAAATCACTAGAAGTGATGATAATAATAGGGATATGGAGACCCAATATAAATAAAAACATTTATTTTATCATTTTACTTGAACAATCATTCTATCTCACAAATATATGCAAAACATGGATATTCAAAGGTTTAGTGTCTTTGAGGACTAGCTATATAAACAACTTATTTTATAACACTTGTTAAAATTACTTCATAATCACTCAAATCTAAACCCCATTATCTCACATAAAATACCCATCTTCATAACATGAGGAAATGGAAACATAAGAAAGGGGTGCGCTCATATGCTCAATAAGAGTAAACATAAGAAATAATAACTGAATATCATTAGTGATCATAAGATGAACATACAATTATAATCAAGATACATAAAAAACACATACCCAACAAAGCATAGATTATAAATCATAGAATAAGGATTGGAATAACATAATACATGAATCAAAATATTGTGGAACCATGAGTCAATAAACATGATTCATGAGAGCATAATATAAGAATAATAGTAAGCATAAAACTATTAAATCTTTGAAATATGGCACAAAAATTAGTATAGGGAAACATTACTTTCATGATTCAAACACTTTCACTCATTCTTGAGAATAACTAAATTGTTCCCTCATATATATATCTAATGGGATTTAAACTTTTAACCAATGTATTGGAGGGATATATAAGACCCCACCCATCATTACCCATACTTATGAGTGACACTTGAAAATATTTCACTTATCACATCATAAAGAACCCATGGAAATAAAATGGGTTTTATAAAACATTCAAATGAAAATAATTAATTTTTTATAGAATAAAAAACCCATGGAAAAAATGGGGTTCATATCCTTTTCAAATGGAATCACATAAAGAAACTATCAATAATCATAACAAGATAAACTCATGGAAAATAAATGGGTATCCAAAGATATTCAATAACTTTATAGGAAAATATCCTTTAATCAAGCTAATAAAGCTTATGGTATTTGCATAGTATAGGTAAAGGGTATAATATTAAAATAATATTTCCACAATCAATTGATGTATGATATCTAGGTGAATTCCCTTCAATCAAAGAAATAAAAAATAGTGTATTCATAGTGGAGTGATATTGAAAGAAAAATTACAATTAGACACAAAAGATAATTGTAGTGATGGATCATTCTTAAAAAATAGAGTGAAATTACATAAGACATATAGATAAATCATGTGGATGGTATCATTTTTAGGATTTCATCAATCAAGTATAATATATGTTAAATAATAATGACTTATATGAAAATATTTTTTAGAAAACTCACTTTGGAAATAAGAATTATCCTTGATCCTTTGAAAACATTTTTAAATAAATATTTCAAAAACTAAGGGAATAATAATTTCTTTTATAAACCATGAAAACATAGAGTTAAATTTTCATATAAAATGGTATTAGTGTTGGAATTAAGTGTTCATATAGAAAATTATAAAAAGATATTATTTTCAAAATTTGGCGAAAACAACCCATAATGAAAAACATTAAAAATTTATTTAATTTTTTTTAAAGAAGTTAAAGTAGTAGAAAAATATCTTAATAAATTATTTAGAATAGATAAGTACATTTACTAAAGTATTAAATGAATAAGAATATAGAAAAATGTGGTTCCCAACTGATAATAAAAGATGGTGTCAGTTTCACTTATAAGAAACCCTCCAGGTAAAATATAAGTCATGGGGAAATGAAATTTTGAGGGGACATGTAAAAAAACATGGATATAAAAAGAAAATGGTGAGATGTTTTAGAAGGAATAAAAGTTCCCCAAATATATTAAATTTCAAAAACAAACTTGATTAGAAAGTAATATTGAAAACAAAACCATCATGGTTTGAATAACATTTTAATTAAAACCCCATTAAAATTTGGTATCTTTTAAATCAAAATACATTTAAAATAGAAAATTATATGGATATTAAAAACCCCATAAATATGGTAAAATAAATTCATTAGGAAATAATCACACCATATTAATTATATCAATGTGCACAATAAGAATAATGTCTTAGGAATTTAAGTTTGAGACAAAGAACCCCTTACAACTTTTGTAAATTTTGAGTCAAAAAACCATGATAGACGGAACTTGGAATAGAAAATTGAACATCATGAAATATAAGGGAATCATGTTATAAAATATTAAAGGGATTTAGATACACTATTATAAATAAAACATGGTGTATAATAATAAGTATGTCTCAATGGATTGAAAATTGAGACAAGAAACCCTTACCTTAATCCCAGACTTCCACTAATTCACTTGAATCTCCTATGTAATAAAAATGGATATATCAATCATTAAGTTAATAGATTTATTCAGATATATATAAAATTTTATAAACTCCATTTATAATTTTCTTTATATGTATATTAGTTGTTATCTATTTCCAATATCAGGTGTGAGTAATTTTGATCATTTTGAACTAGTTTCTTAATAGTGGTATTGTTATTAATTATTATCCAAAAGTTCATCATTAATATATAATAAAAGGTATTTTAATTTATCATTTTTAATTATTTATATTTTTATAATTTCATTTCTTAAGTATTTTAGTTATTATTCATGATTATAAAGTTAGCGATGAGTTTGTTTCAGTAATTTATAACGAACGAACGATGTTGTCTTAATTATTGAGTTAAACCATTCCAGAACTAAAAAATAATTATTTGATTATTAATATCCAATTTTAAGTTTCAAAATACATCATGATATAAATTTATATAATTTTTCATGTAGGTTTTTAGACTAACCCAATAAGAACATGCTGCAATATATGTGTGAGTATGACTATGAAAGATATTATTTTGTTATATTATCAATATCACATAAGTATAATGATTTTATTTTGATGATATTAAGGTGATGAATCCAAATTTATAATATTTATAAGAATAAATTAAATGAATAAGAAGTTTTCACTTATAAATAAATTGATTTTCCTCTTTGTATTTTTATTTTAGGCTGTTAGTTTTACAATTACCCCTTATTGCTAATATTATATATATAATGCTTAATTTATATTTACAGAATATAAATAATGATATAAATAAAATATATATTTACTAAAACAATCCTTGAAATGTGATGATGAAAAATTAAATAAGTCGTTCATGGAGGTGGTAGTCCGTATACACATATGAACAATGTTTTCATTTTTTTCGATTGAATGAGAAGGTAATAGATAATGGTTACACAATAAATATAAAAAAATTACAATATATAATATATAATAATGTAATTATATACATATGGTTAGAATTATTTTAGAGGATGGTGGATGAGAAAGATAAAGAAAAGAATTTAAAGGCTAAGTAAAACTTATGTTGAGAAAATTGACCTTCTTTTGAAGTATCCTTTGAACATGAAGGACTTGAGGCCCTTTGTTGAGGATAGAGGCTACCGAACATGTAGATGGGATCTAAAAGCAGTAAATTGGGTAGTGTTTCATGGGAGTTTATAACTATAGGTTTGGCTTTAATTGGGTATAAGTGAGGTTATTTTATAGGTGAAAAAGAGGGACAAATAATTGGAAAAGAATTTCATATAAGATATAAGAATGGAATTGCATGATAGTTAGGCGATTTAGGTATTTAAATTATATTGAGGAATGTAGGTAATAATTTACCACATAAAAAAGGTATTTTATAAGGTCTATGTTTCAAATTTATTTAGTAAAATTCGATCCATATAAGATTAAACATTTTAAAACTTATTAATCTTGATTAAAATTTAACCGTGATAATTTTTTTCACTAAAAATATAAGATGAAATTTATTATAAAATTATGACAAGATGAATATGAATTTGAAATAAATTTAATCTAATAATATTTTTAAATATGATAAAATTAACTTTTAAATTAAAACATATAATGTGTTGAAAAACTATTTGTAACACCCTAAGATTTTATGATATAGTTCTCTATAAATATATTTAATATCTTTGATATATTTCTTTACATGAAACGTTAAGTTTAAATGAACCATGATATAATATTGTAATATTATTATTTAATGTGATAGTTATCACCAAGATATTGGATTGGAAGGTAAGAGTAGTACTAACTAAATCACCAAAAAAATATACGGTTTACACATGTATAGAATGAATTCTTTGGTAATCAATTGATTAGAAAATAAAATAAAAATCATTTAAAAGTAAAAGAGATGTGTTTCTAAAAAAATGTTATAATGCAAAAAATATGTTTTTATCTTAAAAAATTAAATTAATCACTATTTTTGAATGATTTTATCAAAATGTATATATTATATAATCAATAATTTTTTTTAACATTCATCTATTGTTTTTAGTTGGCATGAGATAAGAATAAATCTAGTTTTATGCTTAAAAATGTTTTTCACATTTATTTTAAAATGAATTTCTTCCATTTATAGAAATTGAATCATGAAAAATAGATCCCATATTTGGAATTAGGATATTTAAATTTGGTAAATAACCCCATTTTATTTTTGGTCATTATGAATAGTAACCTTATTAATTTTTTTTCACCTTAGTAAGGGTGAAATGAGTAAAATAGGGTTTAAACTTTGGAACAAGGCATTAAAATTTCTATAACACGTGAATTTATCCTATTGGATCAGTTGAGTTTGGAAAAAACCATCCATTTCTTTAATATATGGCTACTTATTTCCAATTTTCTTTGATTGTGACCATTATATTAATTTAAGAAAATAATAAATACAAAATGCAACCCTCTTGACTTTAATATCTCTAAAATTTTTATATAAGGATAAAATATGATAAGTTTAGTTATAAATTTATATTTCAAATATAAATTAGTTTTTATATTATGATAATTTATTTATAGTTTTTAGTGATTAAATAATTACCTTAAATGCTTACACAACATTGATATAATATTTATTCAATTAATAAAAAATATAAATTATTTTAAAAATATTAAAAGGAATACAATTTGGGTGAATTATTATGATACATTAATTTTTTAGATAAAAGTAACGTATTATATATGTGTGAAAGGTTTATATTTGAATTTTATTTTGTCATGTTGTTTTCAAAGTCAAATTATATAAGTAGTTCTTAAAATGACATTAATAGTATTTTATGATAAAAATATTTTATTAAATTATTTAAAAATCATAAATATAATGAAATAGGAAAAGTATGATGGGATATGGTTGAAAATTTTATCCCTCAGTCATTTATGATATAATTGTTATCTTATATGTAAAATTATAACCCTTTAATATTATAAAGTCATTTCCATGGTTAAGATTAAAATTGGTTAACCAAGGAGTTAATACAAAATACAAGGTTTAAAATGACAAAAAAACATATCTAAATGTAATTTAATGATTATATTTTAATCTTATAATATTTTTATTTTAATATATTTCCATTTGGAATCATTTTTCATGATAATTAATTAATAATATTTTAATCTTTTAGTAATTTAAGTGCATCCTTTCCCTCCCTTATAAAAGGACACCCCTTATCTATTTTATTTACAGTAATTTGAGCTTTTTAGAATGATAAAAACCTGAAAAACCCCTCTATAAAATCCTTATACATGT
Organism: Viscum album; assembly: GCA_963277665.1. Lineage (NCBI taxonomy): Eukaryota > Viridiplantae > Streptophyta > Magnoliopsida > Santalales > Viscaceae > Viscum > Viscum album. Next base: position 1,440,049,321 of record OY728145.1, on the reverse strand, counting down.
TATAGAGGTTTCAGTATTCCCAAAAGACTAACCATAGGGTCCTTAAGAAAGGATATAAAGGAGGTCTATTGAAGAAGAGGTAATCGTATTAGCCAACCACTTTCAATTTATTTCTTCTTATACCTCATATAAATCCATGGTATTAATAATAAAATAATAAATTAAGTATAATAAATATAATAAAATGTTTTTATGGTTATTAAATCACTATTATCCACCCACTTTTCCATCAAATGAAAATTTATAATGTTGCTCTTGCGTACATGTAGACTACCACCATCACGAAGTGATGCGATCTATTTATCATTTCCACTTTACATGGATGGTAATAATGATAGATTTAATAAATATATATGATATAATAATTATTTTTTTAAACGTAAAATTTTAATTACCTTTATTTTGTTCCATCTTTCAAAAAGTGAAAACAACGTTCATACATCCGTATGACCTACTATCACTATAAAATATGTAGTTCATTTTATATCTCTAAATTTAATGGATGATTATAAATACATATATAGTGAATATATATGATATTAATATCATTATTAACATTATAAAATTTATGTAACTATGATAAAAATACAAGGACCAAAACTACTGAACCAAAAATTACATGAAAATGAAGTAATTGTCACTTGAAATAGTGATTTTAATAAATAACTATTAATAAAAAGGTGATAATAGGTTATAAGTAAATAATATATGGTATGATATATATGATTATGGTTTTATAATAGATTTAAAATAAATATATATTTATTATAAAGGATTTTTGAACACATATGGAGTAATTTGGACTTGAGGTAAGGGTTTATTTCACAATCTCATCATTTTTTTGAGATTGTTTATGTTTAAGCCTTCATTGGGGAAATTATTTAAACTTTTTATCTTTTTCCCAATATATTTTCTTATAATTGAGTTATTTATATAATTTTTTTTTCATTTTCCTCTCTTTAAGTACTCAAGACACCAGAATAATGTTTTTAAGGAAAACTAACTTTGTTTTTATACTCGGTTGGTATTTTTTTCTTACATGTACATATTTTCATTAAAATGTATTAAAGAAGTTTTTTAATATTCTCCAATGATTTATCAAAGACATTTTTACCCATATTTTTCTTTTTAAAAAATGGTTTAAATGTAATATTCTTATCATTTTATGAATGAGGTACTTTTAAATTTTTACAAAAAAATGTGAAAGTAATATTTTTTTAATATACACGTCATGAACAAAATTTCCCACCATTATGAATGAAAAATTCTTTGAAGCTTAATTTACTAGTTTCAAAGGTTTTTTTAATGAACCAACCTAGTTCTACCTGAAACGTCACTTGATCTAGCTCACCATAAGGCCTCAAGCATGTCTCCCCCAATGCCAGAGGCTGCCAACCAACAACGAGGGTATAAAGGATATAATGGGGAGACCATACCCTCTGTTCAGAGTGAAATAATAGAGGAAATAACCAAAATATACACATGGATAAATATTAGAGTATACATAATAAATAAAATAAAATAGGGAATACTATAATAAATGATATGCAACATACAGTCTTACAAACTCAAATCATGTGAAATATACAATAGCTGGCCACCCCTCTAGGATGATCACATATAAAAAACAATCAAATTGAAAATAAATACATTAATATATACCACCAAAAATAAGACAAACCACATACTAGGTATCTATGATGCTTGAGCTACACCAGCCCAATCCCGAGACTCCACACAAGTGGATTTTCTCGATCAAGAAACACTAGGCTTCGAACCCATCCACCTTGCAACTTATTATCCAACATAAAAGAAGACATCAATTATACACACACACACACACACACACACACTAAGGTGAACGTATTGGGGGTGAGAAACAAATCTCAATAGGCCACCCTGAATGGAAAGCCTTTAATTTGCTATCATAACAAGTGTATGCATACTTGATATGCCCACCCTATACTAAAACTATAATAGCTGACATAAAAGGAACAACTTTATAAAAAAGGGGTAAATAAAAAATAAAGAAAATAGCCAATCATGGGTTCTATCCTAACACCCGAGGTGAATCTACCCCTGTTCTGGCACATGATAGAGAATTTAAAACACGTGAATCACCCTGACACATGATATCAGGAGCATCCATCAGACCTGCATAGGAGCTCCAAAACATCTAAATAAAAAGGAAAAAATGAAAAACCATAGGGAATAACCATAGTATTTCACATCTATCGGGTTCTGGGACTCTAATAGAGTGATCTTAGCTGGTGAAAAAGGCTTCTAAGCTGACACAAATAGAGAACCTATCAGTCCTGAAGGTCCCATAGAATGAATCAGGCATTATCTATAAACCCAACTAGGGGGGTCCATACATAACCCAAGGAGTTCATGAAATCCATGGGCCCTAATAGAACTAATGCATCCATGATACACAAAACCCACTCTATGAGTGTCATAACATCTCACGAGCCTAAAGACACTCTAGCCAAGGAAAATACTCAACTAGAGAGGGGGGGGGGTGAACTCATCTAGATAATACATTATCTACCTAATAAATTCTAACAAAAACCATATTATGGAGTAGATAACTATATCAGCACTTAGGTCCAATTCTTAATCAAATACATACTAAGGGTGTTATACTCAAACCAAAGTCTTGAGAAGAAAATTCCTCAAACATCATGAGAAAATACCAACCGAACTTTTGACTATCCAAATCTCAAACCCACCATCCAAACAACAAAACTAGAAGCACCGATAAAATATTTGAAAACAAATAACAAGGCCTCTCTTAGAACCTTGGATCTCAACATCCATACAAAAAAAACCACAAAAAGCTCTCAATGACCCACCTATTGGCCAAACAGAACTTGGGGCTCCTAAGGTCTTCATGGTTACAACACAAAGTGACATACTATAAGGGACTCCACTGCTACACCCAAGCTCTCGATTCACAACCGTCCAAAGATCCACAATAAGACCAAAGGTTATAGTAATATCAGGGCACCCTACAATGGGTACCACTAGCTTATAGAAAGCACGATACATTCCAATTTTGGAAACATCCCAAATATCCCTTAGTGGTATCCATCCGATCTTCGATTAGTAATGTGCCCAAAGGGAATACAAAATAAAAGAAAAACTATAAGGGTCTTCACAATGGTTATCATGAACACCTCAAAAGTAGGACCTTACAAGGGATCCTTATTATAAACAAAACCTTGGGGCAACACCTACATAAGAAGACCTCAACCGACCTTCCCAAAAAACAACCCATCCATGGATACTAACTCGAACACAAGGGCATTATAAAGAGTACCTTAGACTCATATAAATAGTAAAATGGAACCCAACCATAACTTCCATCCCATGTCAAAAACTATCCTAAAGTCTCTAACAACTTTAGTCCTTACACCCAAGAGCTAAAAATCAACTACTCTATCCATGAGAAATTAGTCCCGTCACATAGAGACAGAACTGGATCTTCATAGAAATACTACATGATCCCACCTTCTAGAATCTATCCAAAGAACCTCAAAGAGATCATCATGTCACACTTGATCCTTGTTGATCACTGGGATCACAATCCTCACTTGGGGCCTCACAACTCACAACCGAATCGACTGAAGGATTTTGGAACCAAACCTCAATTAAATCCTCCTGAAAACTCTCACCCATACAAAACACTAAACAAATGGACTCTGAATTATGAGAGAATTCCAATATTGAAATATATATGAAAAAACAATCAAAATGTACCACCCAAAAGCCTATTTCTGAATCCAGGATAAAAACAGGAAAAAAAAGTCAAGATAAGAAAAAGTACATGGAATGTACTTTGGGTACACAATGTGTAACCCCAAAGGTCCTCCATGGATGTGTTCCCCAGACCACTCATCATATAATTTTCCAAATTACATGGTGTGTGAACCTTGTACATGGCATGTAACCCCACAAGGGTACCTGTTCATGTACCTCATCCCTCACTTGGCATGTACACTACTGAGTTGAATAGAGTGTACTGCCCCATACTTGATGTGTAACCTACACAAGGTCCCCATCCATGTACCTAACCATGTACCCCCACATAGGTTCTGGCTATTCATAGTACATGACCACTTTTTCTGTACCTTGGATGGGTTTCGTCCGTGTACTCTAATTGGCCATGTGCCCATGGTACACCCTAAGTCACCATTATACAACACGTACCCCCAATACATGGTTTATCATACCCAAAACTCATCTTAATAAAATATTAAGAACAAACATTGTGTGTTCTCTAAACTACACACCATGCACATGGGTATTATTAAACAAAACCCCCTCAAATTAGCCGAAATGACCGATTTCTCTCTCAAAGCCATAGATTGACCCCAAGGGGTCCCTAAAAAACCATAAAAGGATTTAAAAACTTAAAACAACTAAAATATTGAGATTAATAAAAAAAGTTAAAAATGGGCCTACCTTAGGGTGTAAACTACCAAATATTAGCACCGGATCTATGCCACATACCCACCGAGCCTCGATCTACCTCCAGATAAGCTCCTCAAGTGGCGCCTCCTCCTCCCTATCCCTCTTCTCTCCCTCTTTCACTCTCATATGAAGACCCAAAAGGCATAATCCCCATGGTATTATGTAAAAATACAAGGTAAAAATGAAAGAAGAAAAAAGGAAAAGAAAAAGGAAGAAAAGAAAAAGAAAAAAGGGGTCTGAATCTGGTCCCGGTGCCCATGAAAGACTTATGCCTTACCTAAGAAAAACCCCCCATTCCGGATTCAACCACTAAGATGAAATCTCAATATGATAATATATTTAAAATATATCTCCAAATGAACACACATGAATAAATTAATATTTAATTAATCAAATATTAAATATTTTGTAAAAATTTGAACGGCTCATATTTCCACCAAACTTCTCTCCAAGGGTAAACACCCTATTATAGGACCAACAAAGTGTTCATAAAAATTATCCAAGTTAATATTATAATATAATTTACTATTTTTCCCTAAAACACTTTTGGGAACAAAAAATTTAAATTTTACCTAATTTTCACCACCCTTGACGATATGCAACATCACAACTCCCCACTAAGAACACTTCTCATCCTCGGGAAGCCTTGGTGGTCAAATAACAACCATTATCTACCACATTCTCTAGAACAAACAATTCTACCTTGACCATACAATGATCAATCTTACAGAAGTCTCCCTCAACATGAGAGATATTCATCTGCCAATGATCTAATGCTCCATACCACAAGATTAACCTTATTATCAACCCACTACCCAAATAAAAAACCACATAGACCAGGATACAAATATCACTGAATGAAATAGATAGACATGAAAAAATCACTCACACCTAAGCACAAACATAAAAAAATAATCACTCATTCTTGACCCACCCGAAACAATGGACTCTATGCTCAACAAACCACTTAAATGAGGCTCATGACCTCCAATAGCTTATGGAGTGATCCCCACCACAAAGATTTCATTTAACCTCTCGTGAACGGGAAGCATGAATCATTATAACATAGGAAAAGTAAAACACCCTAAGACTTTATGGTATATATATTCTTAAATAAATTAAATTTCTTTGATAGTTTATGTTACACAGAACACCAATCTTGGAACAAATGATTAAATATTATTATTTAATTGTGATAGTTATCACCTAGACGTTGGAATGAAGATAATGAATGGGATTTACTACATTATGAAAATATATTTTAAACATGTTTATAAAATGAATTCATTGAGTATAAATTAGAAATGAAAATAAAATTCAATTGAACATAAAAGAAGTGTTTTTATAAAAAACTATTTTTATGCCTACAATGGAATTTTATATTAATAAATAAAATTAATCACTATTAGCGAGAGATATTAATGAAATTTATATGTTATATATTAATTAAATTGTTTTTAAATTAATTAAATATTTTTATAGGCTTAATATAAGAATAAATCTAGTTTTAAGCATAAAAAGCTATATTTTTCTAAAAGGTAATTTTACCACCTTTTAACGGAGAATCTATTTTAAAATTAAATTTTTACTATTTTATAAGTTTTATTTTAAAAAATAAAATTCATTTTTTAAATAAGGATATAAAAAATATATTTTGGTGAATTTTTTAAATTTTTTTGATAAGTTTCATTTTTTAATGAATAGTGAAAAATATTGATTTTTAATTGAAAGCTGTTTTTTCATCTAATTTATTTATATAGTTAAATTACATTTTAAATTTATTATAAAGTATAATTAATTTAATTATACATAAATAAATCCAATTTAGTTTATTGTAATTAATTTCATATTGAAATTGGATATAAAAACATTCCAAACTTTTGGACTTTTCTCTTTAAAAACCCGCTTTTTCATTTTTGTCTGTTCAATTAATTTTAAATATAATTTTTCCAATGATGTGAATTGAATTTAGTAAAATTAAATCAATATTTGGAATAATAAGTTCAAAATTAGTTCATAAGTTAAATTTCACTTTTATTCATAAAAAATTACCATGGTAAAAAAATTATTTACCACGGTATAAGTAAAAAATAAAACGGGTTAAAGTTAAAGAGTAAAGACTTAAAATACCTAAAAACTACAACATTTAATGGTTATTTGAGATATTTATAGACCCTAAAAAGACTCTATAATATTAATTGTCATCCAAATTTGTGTAAATTAATTCTATCTCAATATGGTTAGCTTTAAATATAAAATAATCATTATTTTAATCATTTTAACCCACCTCTCCTCAAGTATAAATACCACCCTCACCAACCCATTTAGACCCAAAAGACTTGAATATCCTAAAATATATACCAAAAAGTTTCCTCCTCACTTTAACCACGTATAATTTCTTCTTGTCTCAATAAAATACCAAATCCAAGGTCCTTAAGTGGTCCTCCAAGGAGGTGATATTCAAGAGGTAATTTTATCAAAACACCTATCTTTTTTTCATTTATTCTTATAATTTCTTCTAATATCCTTAATAAATTAAGGAATAATAATTATATAATAATGTAAATAATTGAATTTTATGTTACTAATGGAATATAATATATCCATCCCTTTTATTACCCCATCTTATTCAAAGAAATGAAATTATTGTCCAAATTATGCCGGTTAATCGCCTCCGTGAATAATGTTTTTGTTCTTTTTCCATTACTTAATTAATGGATGATCATAAAAATATTTTTCTGGTAAAATAAGATTTTAATATGTATATTATAACCTATTTCATGTTTTGTAATTAATATATACTCATAATAGTAAATAAAACAATACTAGTTCATGGTGTTCAGAAAAACCGCCAAACTAAAATAAATGTTTATCATTAAGATTTTACCAAATAAACCAACCTCATAAAAGAAATAAAAATGATATATGGGACCATTTATAATTAATTAATTTAATTAATACTATCTCATTCAACTTCTCGAGTTGTAATCATATTTTACAAGAACATCTATAATTATACACAAATGAACTGATAATAAAACCATGAAACAAACACACTTGAAACAATGGAAATAATGAAATATTATTAATTAATGAGTCATAATATGTTATAAAATCATAAAATAAGGCATTATAAATATTAATATAATTATTTAAGGAATTAATAACATTATTTAAATAATTATACATGAGGTTAAATGACAATACACTAAAGGGAAGTGGGAGGTAAGGATTTTCTCATCTTACTTTTACTTCTATGAGATATATGCCTTATTCACCACTTATTTATTGTGAGTGGTATATGTATACTGAACTTTGATACATAATATCATTAATTTAATTAACTTAATGGTATTAAATGTTTCATTTTATAATTATTACTTTTATGGGGCATACAATTTTACTGATTAAAAGTGGTAAGGGATTTATTAACTCAATTTTCATTCATTGGGTTAAAATTATATTTAATTAATTATATAATGATAAGGTTATGTGTGAAATTAATGTTGATTATATAATGTTTTATTTCCACTTGTTTTATGTGTATTTACCGTTAATACACATAATCAATCCATTTTATTAATAAAATGATCTTTGTAAGGGACTTCATCTCAATCTCATTTTATTGAGGAATATTTTGATGTTATACACCCACCTTATTTTATGAGATGTATATACAGCCCATTTGACATATCATATCTTGAATTTATTAATTATCATGCATTTTAATGTTTTTTAAATTATATTCCTTCATGGGGCTTATGATTAAAATTTTTCAAATTAGTATGAGACACTTTGATTTAGGAATCTATTTTTAAATCAGTTATTTAATATATGAGGAATGCTTTAAAAATGAAAGAAATAGGCTAGAGACTAGTTAATGAAATCCACTCAACACATCAATAGTATCATGGGATGAATTCAGTTGGTAAAAAACTCTTCGTGTTTTTTTTGTAGAATTAGATGGGTTTCTATCCATAGACTTAAAATGGAAAGAGGATTGATCTTGAAAGTAACTATATAGAAGATATATATTGTTAGTTCAGACATCCAAAATTATGAATTTTATTAATTTTAGTTATTACTATCCAGAATATTTTCACTATAACAAAATCTATAGATGTATTTTCATTCTTAGTTTATTTATTACATAGAATGCATGTTTAGTTATTTACCTTACCATATTGATTATGCTAATTGATACATTATTTCTTCCACTATACTTAACCCTTGATGATAATTTGAGCTCACTCTTATTTTGTTTCCTTTTCCAAGGTTATAAAGAATATATCTTGAATGATTTTAATAATGAAAAATACTTTCCTTTTTTATGTTTTATTTTCTATTCCCAATGTAAAATAGGTTTCATGTATGTATCTAGTTTACCAAAACTACTAAACTATTTGGTACTTTGGGATGTGATTTCTTGTATCATATACCTATGTAATAAATTAAGGCACTGGATATGGGCTACTGGGGTTATGGTCATTACAGTTGGTATTAGAGGAAGTTTAGTAGAAACCTTGGGAACTAAATTTTGGAAAAAATAGATTAAGGAATATAACCCTATGTATGAATTTTAGTATAAGTTTATCTATAGGATAATATCCTATAGATTTGGTAATGAACATGGTTAACCTATGTTAAAACTACATCCAATGAATGAGTATTCATGACTATGTGATAGACATCTATGATTAGTGTTTCTCACACAATGGTTTTGGTTTTAGTCAATAGATGGTACTAGAAGAAACTAGGATAATGTTTACTACATTAGACAATATATTGATGAGAAACAAAATGGGTTGATTACTAGAGGATATTTTGATTATTCCTAATCAATTATTGTGATATATTATTAAAAACGTTCACCATCACCAACTCTCAGAATCACAAAAGAAGATAAGGATATAAGTTATATGAGAGATCAAGTAGTGGATATAATAGAGAAATGAGGATTTAGTTTCCTATATATTGAGAGTGTGAGAATAAACACCGAATTTAATGTCTTAGAGGAATATGAAGATGTTTTGGGAGTGGAAATAAGGATATAAAGAAAGTAATTTCTGAGGAAAAATGAAAAGTTTGGAATAATAGTCTTCTTAATGTGTTATTGAATACTGAATGTTTTAAATGTGGAAAGTATGATAATTATGAAAATCTATATACTTGGTGGAAAACTCATGAAGATAATCAGAAAGTTTATACAAGTAATGGTTATAATGGTAATGATAAAGTAATTACAAATGGAAAATGAAAGGAAGGAGTTATTAAGGAATAAGATGATGAAGAGTATTTAATGGTTTAAGAATGAAATATAATGATTACAATTATTTTGTATCTAGATTCAATAATTATTTTATCAATGATTCTCTAGTTATGAAAATTATGAAATGTATAAGAATTGTACTGTAGTACTTTTTCTTATGGATTTGGAAGCATGCGATGAATAGTATTAAGAGAAGTTATTCTGTTGCAAGTTGATCATTTAGAAAACACTTGATTTGTGGAAGATAAACCTTAATATATGATTTATATTGAGATAGTAAGGAAAAATAGTTTTTTATGGGATAATATTTGTGACTATGAAAGTGGTTAGTGATTTGATGGTTCATGCTATCTTTACTAGGTATACAACATGTTTGGATTTAAGAAATATACATAATATTTTATTATTAGAAGCATGCATGTTTTAATTAAGGTTTTAAGGTGATAAATGGATTAATATATTTGTAATGTGACATTAAGAGTTATATTATATTTTTTAGAGAATCTAATGTTATGTTTATTTTAAAAATTTAGTGATCTTCCCTCTAAATTTCTGGACTTTGAATTTTTACAGAAATATTTTGGATGATTCTTAAGATTAACTACTTATGGAATGTATTATATTGAACTTTTGATATTATTGTTTGAATTTAAAGTATCATTTATCATATTGGACAACATGTGATAACCATTTTTCTTTTTTTTAAATATTTAAAGGCTGAAGGAATGACTTATGGATCTTTTGATAAGAGTGATACAAGCATAAAAATTCATCTTAAATATCCATATCTTGGTTTAATAAATGAATTATAGATAGATAAAATCACAGACAAAGAGTGATATTATACTTATGAGATGAAATAAAGTAATTATATATTCTAAAATGGGTTTGAAATAAAATTTAATTCTATTACCATCATTTTTGATGATATCAATGACCTTTTTAGACCTATTTGGTATATGGTTTTATGGTCATTAACCTTCTAATGACTATATCCTGTATCATTCTCCCTCAAAACATTATAATTATATTTCTCTTCCAGGCCTTGATTTTCACTTCCCACTAATTTTATCATATTTGAAAGCCTAATTTTGTGGTGACCTTCTCATTTCTCTTTTCCTCTTATTAAGAGTATGCTTTATTAAACCTAGTTACGATGTGGGTTAACCATAAATAAATTTTCAAGTATCAAACTTTGATTTTCAAAGTAAAATTTCAAATTTCAGGGATGAAATTTATTGAATGAGGGGATAATGTAACACCCCAGTATTTTACGGTATGTATCTTCTTTAAATAAATTAAATTTCTTTGATATCTTATATTACACAGAACAACAATCTTAAATAAATGATTAAATATTATTATTTAATTGTGATAGTTATCACCTAGCCGTTGGAATGGTGGGAATGAATGATATTAAATAAATTATGAAAATATAGTTTACACATGTTTATAAAATTAATTCATTGATTACCAATTAGTTAGAAATGAAAATAAAATCCAATTGAACATAAATAAATTTTTTTTTATAAAAAAATATTTTTATGTTCATAATGGAATTCTATATTTATAAATTAAATTAATTAATATTAGTGAGATATATTAATGAAATTTATATGTTATATATTAATTATTTTTTTTAAATTCAATAATTATGTTTTATAGGCTTAAGATAATAATAAATCCAGTTTCAAGCATAAAAAGCTATATTTTTCTAAAGGTTAATTTTACCACCTTTTAATGGAGAACCTATTTTAGAATTAATATTTGACAATTTTATAAGATTTATTTGAAAAAATAAACTTCATTTTTGAAATTGGGATATAAAAATTAGATTAGGGTGAATTTTTGGAATTTTTTCTAGATAAGTTTCTTTTTTTGATGAATAATGAAAAATATTGAATTTTAATTGAAAAATACTTTTTCATATAATTTATTTATATAGTTAGATTATATTTTAATTTTTTTATAAAGTATATTTAGTTTAATTATAAATAAATAAATCCAATTTAAGTCATTGGAATTAATTTAACATTGAAATTGGATATAAAAACCTTTCAAAATTTTGGACATTTCACTTTAAGACCCTGTTTTTTCGTTTTGTCGGTTGGATTAATTTTAAAATTAATATTTACAATTTTTAAAATTGAATATAGTAAAATGGAATACATATTTTGAATCATAAGTTTAAAATTTTCAATTTAATGTTTTTTCATAAAAAATTTACCATGAAAAAAAAATTGTTTACACGCGGTATAAGTAAAAAATGAAATAGGTTGAAGTTAAAAATGATAAAGGTTTAAAATAACTAAAAACTAAAACATTTAATGGTTTTAATGTATTTATAAACCCTAAATATCCTATAAAATATTAATTTTCTTCCAAATTCATGGAAATTAATTCCACCTCATTGTGGTTGGCTTTAAATATAAAATAATCATTATTTTAATCACTTAAATCAACCTTTCCTCAAGAATAAATACCACCCTTCACAAACCCATTTCGAACCACTATCCTTGAAGATCCTAAAATATATACTAAAACCTTTACTTTTCACTCTCGCCCATGTTCAAGTGCTGATTGTATCACTATAAGACCAAATCCAAGGTCCTCAAGGGGTCCTCCAAGGAGGTGATATTTTAGGGGTAATTTTCTCAAAACACCTCTCTTACTTTTATTTATTCTTCTAATTATTATAATATCCTTAATATATCAAGGAATAATAATTATATAATAAAGTAAATATAATAATTTTATTTTTCTAATGTAATATATTATATCCATCCCTTTTATTACCTCCTCTTATTTAAATAAATAAAACTATTGTCCAAATTATGCTGGTTAATCACCTTTATAAATAATGTTTTTGTTTTTTTTCCATTAATGACTTCACGGATGATCATAAAACTGTTGTTCTAGTTAAATAAGATTTTAATATTTATATTATAACCTATTTAATATTATGAAACTAATATATACACATAATAATAAATAAAATGAAACTAGTTCATGGTGTTCAGAAAAACCTCCAAAATAAACTAAACATTTATCATTAACATTTTATCAAACGAATCATCCTCAAACAAGAAAGAAAAATGATATATGGGAAAATTTATACTTATAAAATTTAATTAATACTATATCATTCCATTTATGGATTTGTAATACCATTTTAGAAGAATATCCATAATTATACAAAAATGAACCGATCATGAAACTATGAAACAAACGCACACGAAACCATGAAAATAATGAAATATTATTAATAAATGGGTCATAATATGTTATAAAATCAACAAATAAGGTGTTATAAATATTAATATAGTTATATATTTATTTAATAACATTATTTAAACCATTATACACGAGGTTAAAGAATTCCACACTAAAGGGAAGCGTGAGGTAAGGTTTTTATCATCTCACTTTTACTTCTGTGAGATATATGCCTTATTCACAAATTATTTCTTATGTGTGGTGTATATATATTTAACTTTGATATATAATATCATTAATCTAATTATACTAATGTAATTCAATCTTTCATTTGATAATTATTACTATTATGGGTCATATGATTCAACTGATTACAAGCGGTAAGGGATTTCTTAAATAAAATTTCATTAATTGGGTTAAACTTATATTTAATTGATTATGCCATGATAAGATTATTTGTGAAATTAATTTTTATTATATAATTTTTTTATTTCTACTTGTTTTATGTGTATTTATAGTGAATACACATAATCGATCCATTTTATTAACAAAATGATCTTTGTAAGGGACTTCATCTCAATATCCTTTCATCGGGGCGTATTTTGATGTTATAAACACACCTTATTTTATAAGGTGTATATATATCCCCTTTGAGATATCATATCACGAATTTATTTATTATCATGTTATTTAATATTTTGTTAAAAGATATTCCTTCATGGGGTTTATGATTTAAATGTTTCAAAGTGGTATGAGACACTTTGATTTAATAATCACTTTATAAATTGATTATTTGATATATAAGGAATGAATTTGAAATGAAAGATATGAGTTAGGGAATAGTTAATGAAATACCCTTGATGCATCAGTAGTCTCATGGGATAAATTCATTTGGTGGAAAATTCATTACGTTTTTTTATAGAATCAGATGGGTTTCTACCCATAGACTTCATCTGGAAAGTGGATTGATATTGATAGTAACTATCTAGAGGATATATATTGATAGTTTAGACATATGAAATTATGAAATTTCTTATTTTTAGTTATTACTATCCATATGATTTTCACTATGAAAAAATATATGGATGAATTTTCATTTTTAGTTTATTGATTACATGTATGTGTTTTCAGTTATTTACCTTTCCATATTGATTACGATCATTGATACATTATTACTTCAATTTTACTTAACACTTACTAAGAATTTGAGCTCACCCTTATTTTTTTTACCTTTCCCTAGGTTAGGATGAAGACATCTTGAATGAGTTCAAGAATGAAAATTAATTTCCTTTGTTATATTTTATTTTCTATTCCCAATGTAAAATGGGTTTCATGTATGTATCTAGTTTACTAAGACAACTAAACTATTTGGTCCTTTGGGATACAATTTATTTTATATTATTCTAATTTAATAAAGTAAGACACTAAATATAGGCTACTGGGGTCGAGGTTGTTACAATAATCCCTAACTAAACAAGGATAACATGCCTAAAACTATTGAACATGCTCCTCATTTAGGGCTGTTCAACCATAACAGATCACCCTCGATACTCCTCTTAAAAATGAGGCATCTACCTCATGCCTAGATACACCAAACAACTAACCTTCACTTAGGAATTGATCCAAATCCACAGTCATCCAAACATGACCCCATTGTGATACCTAGAGAACTACTAAAATGAGCTGGGCCAGAGGTTTAACTAAAAATTCCCTCTGAATACATCTATGAGACAAGGATCATTCTAAGTGATCCAATTCTTAAACACCAGTAATACTCATGCCTCACCACACCCTAGTGATAGAAGACTTCAACGACCCCACTAAGGAAGAAAAACAATTCCCACCCAATCCATTGGTGATAGTAGGCTCATGGGACCCACCACACAACCCGATAAATAACATGAGGTAAGAACATTTACCTCCCAAGCAACACAAACTTGAGACTTTAGGGGAACCACTACCTCAGGGAAACTCAAGCCCGATCCAAACATCTCTCAGGTGTCCTCATCCTCAACAAGGAAATTAGAGCCCATTATCAACCCACAAGGCCCTCCATCCATCCCTTGATAAAGGGAACACATATCTATCATCAAATAAAATCTCTCCACAAGATCTCTATGGAATTTCATTAGATGAAAATATATACATAAATTTTAGTTGAGTGGAATTCCACCAAGGGTCTATATATAACAAACCATATAGGCTGTTAGAAAATCTTTAAACAACAAAACCCCCATAATTAGTGAAAACACCAGAGACATGCATATGTCATTTGAATACTACATTCCGAGAATGATGCATGAACACTAGCCTCTTTCCCATGGTCCAAGATCCAAAAACTAAAATAAACCATAAATCCACAAACCCATGGGAAACACACTAGGTGAAATCACATAGTTGTAAAAAAAGAATCCAAAAATAGCTATCCCATTCCTTGGTATCTTGGAATTTTTTATCTAAAAAGGTGTTAATGAAAAAATAGTTCGATATATATAACAAGTTTCAACACATTCATAGACCTCATGTATACTAAATCCCTAATCATAAAACCAACCTCAGATATGAAACCATTTTATAATAAACCATCTTGGGTTGACCTAACACATCACCTGATCTAGATCACCATAAGGACTCAAGTGAACCTACCCAAATACTAGAGGCTTCCTACCAGTGGGTGAGGTTCTAAAGGAAATCATGGGGAGACTATTACGTTTTTTCAAAGTGCTATAATAGTTGAAATAACCAAAACATACACAGGGATAAAAATCAAAGTATTAATAATAAATAAACTGAAATAGATCATAATATAATAAATGATATGTAGCATATGATCATATAGACTCAAAGTATGATAAACATAAAACAATCAGTATCCCATTGGTCTGAAAACATATACAAAAAAATGAAAATAAATACATTAGTATTCACTACCAACATCAAGCCAAACCACATATCTGGTCTCCACAATGCTTGAGATGCACCGACCTGATCATGAGACTCCACATGAGTGGATCCACTTGATTAAGTAGCATTGGTCCTCAGAACAATCAACCATGAAACATGTTCTATAACCTTAAAGTAGACATCAAGTCTACACACACAACAAGGTATACATATAGGGGGTGATAAATAAATATAAGTAGTCCACCCTTAATGGTGAGCCTATAATATGCTATAATAATAAGTTCATGGACACTTGATATGCCCAAAAAATCTGAAAACTATAACATATGGTGTAAAAGGAATAAATATATAAAATGGGGGAAAATAAAAACAAGGAAAACAACCAACTGTGGGTTCTATCCTGACACCTTAAGTGAATCTACCCCTGCCCTGGTCCACACTATAGGATTTACAACACATGGATCACCCCATCACATTGAAATCAAGTGTGTATTCCAAATCTATATAAGATATCCAAGAAATCTAAACAAAAATGCACAAATTCTAGAACCAAGGGAATAATCATAGGCTTCCACATGACAAAGTACATCTACCAAGCTTTAGGACTTTAATAGCATGATCTAAACTGGTGAAAAGAACATCTATACCAATACAAGTAGAGGACCTATCTATCCTAAATTTCCTATAGAAAAAACCAAGCACTAGTTAATGAGAGGTCCATATATAACCTCAAGAGAACATGGCATCCATGGGCCCTAGGATCACTCATGCATCCATATTATAAAAAACCTACTCCATGAGTTCCACAACACCTCACAAGCCCAAAGCCACTCTATCTTGAGTGAATAATAAACTAGAGGGGGGGTTACACTCATCTAGATATTCTATTTCTCCATAATACTATATAACCATATCTATCCAATAAAGGATAGTACCAGATAAAAAATTAGGTCCAATTCCTGATCCAAGATATCCCAAGGGTCTCCTCCTCAAACAAAATTCCTGAGTAGAAACTGCCTCAAACTTCATGGCCAAAGGCCAACTGAATGTGGAATGATGAAACTCTCAAAACCACCATCTAAATAGCTGAACTATTTGATCAAATATCTTATAATAAAGAACAAGTACTCTCTTAGTATACTGGATCTCAACATTCAAACAAAACAACCACCATGGGATCTCAATAACCCACCTCAGGGCCAAACAAAACCTGGGGCTCCCATGGTCCTCAGGGTCACAACATAAATTGATATACCACAAGGAACTCCCCCAAAACATCCAAGATCTCAGGACATTACTATAAAAATATCCAAAATAGGACCAAAGGCCACAACAAGAGTAGGAAACCCTATGAGGGGTTTCTCTAGATCATCTAAAGCACATGAAATTCCTAGTGTGGAAACATTAAAAATAGCCCTCAGAAGCCTCTATATGATATTCGATCAATAATGCATCCAAAATAAAAGAAAAACTATAAGGTAATTCACAATAATCCTCATAAAAACCTCAAAAGAAAGACCCTACAAGGGATCCTCAGTACAAATGAAACCTCAGGGTAATGCATACTCAAGAATATCTTAGCTGGATTTCCTAGAAAAAACCCTTACATGAGTACTAACTCACCCATAATGGAATCCTCAAGAGTCCTTATGAATCATATCAATAAAACAAAAACAACTGACCATAAATTCCATCCCATGATGTCAACCCAACCTAAAGTCTCCAACATCTCTAGTCCTCAAACCCAGGATCCAAACCTAAACTTATATAACCATAAGCAATTTCTCCCATCACATAGGGATATAACAAGACATATTCAGAGATAATACATGATAATGAAGTTTTAAACCTTTCCAAAGAACCTCAAACAGATATCCATGACACACTTGATCCAGGTTTATCATTGAACTCACAACCCTCACCTAAGTCTTGTAGCCCACAAACCAACTCACTGGAGGATTATAGATCCAAAACTCAATGAAATACTCCTAAAAATGACCACCCATAAAAAAAACCATCCAAACAACCTCTAAACATGGATAGGATTCCACCATAATGATCTATATGAAAAAAGATTAGAATGGACCACCCACAAATCCATTTCCGATTCCAGGGAAAAAATAGGAAAAACTAACCTAGGTAAGAAAATGTACACGACATGTAATTTGGGTACACAATGTGTAATTTGGGTACACAATGTGTACCCCTAAAGTTCCTACCTATCCATGTTCCCCAGACCATTAATCATGTACTTTTCAAAAATATATGACATGTGCACCCTGTACACAATGTTGAATCCCACATGGGTACCTACCCATGTGCCACAGTGACCACTTTGCATGTAAACCAACAAATTACACAGATTTTACTACCCCATACATGGAATTTACCCCATATGGGGTCCTAAGTCATGTATCTATCCATGTACCCGCATAAGGGGTATGTCCAAGAACTGTATATGGTCACTGACCGTGTACCTCACATGGGATCTGACCGTTTAACCTATATTTCCATTTTCACTAAACACACCCTAAGAATCCAATAAATGGTGTGTACCAATGGTACATGGTTTGTGGTCTGAAAAAATCATCTTTTCAAAAAAATAAGAACACACAACTTGTGTTCCCTAAACTACACATAGTGTACACATGTATTCCAAAAAAAATGGTCTGAAATGCTTGATTTCTCACCCAAATCCATAGATCAACCTCAAGTTCTACTTTAAAACCCATAAATTCTGAAAAAAATTAAAACAATTAAGATATGGGGATTTATGAAAAAACTTAAAAATAGGCCTACCTCCGGGTAGACACTGCTGAAGCTTCACACCAGATCCACACCACACACCCACCAAACATCAATCTACCTTCAAACTAGTTCCCCAGGTAGTATCTCATACTCCATATCCATCCCTAGTTTTAATACCCTAAAGGGGGAAGCCATACTATCACACATAACAAGCCAAGGTTGGAAGGAATGAAGAAAAAATAAAAATAAAAGGGAAGAAAAGAAAAATAAAATAAAAGGGGACCGGGCCAAGCTCTGGTGCCTATGATAGGGTTATGCCTCTCCTAGGTAAAACCCCCCATTCCAATATCAACAAAAAATATTAAATCTCAATATTAATTTTTTTTAAAATATATCATAGAAAAAACAAACACAAATAAATTAATATTTAGTAAATTAAATATTAAATATTCTGTGAAAATTTGAATGGCTTAGATTTCCACCAAACTCCTATAATAGGGTAAAAACCATATTTAAAGACCAATAGAGTGGTCATAAAAATTATTTGAGATCATATTATAGTATAATTTACCATTTTCCACATGAAATAGTTTTAGAATAAAGAAATTAAAATTCCCCTAATTTTCAGAACTCGTGACAACATGAGGCGCTAAATGCTCTTTTCAAAGAAAATACTTTCCTTAATATTTGGGAAATTATTATATTTAAAATAAGTGATTTAAAAGTGAAAAGTACATTTTAATCAAGAAATTTTCATATTATTTTTAATGTATTTTCATCCACGTCAATATCCTTTTTGAATATTATGCATTACTAAGGATATACTCTAATGATTTTATCCACTATATTTCTCTAAATGGTTTATGATCAACTTGATTGGGGAAAGTACTGAAATTATGTATGATAGTTATTCCAATACATATAGTTATATATTTTTAAGGCATGTTGATTAATCTTTATTGTTTATTTATATTATTAATGAGTTGGATTTATTAAGTTATTTATGGGGCCCAAAATAACAGTCCCTCGATGCATCGATAGATCTAATGAGACAGAAATGGTTGGGTATTTGGCTGAGACCTTAACCATTTATGTAGATGTATTAGAATGAGTCCTCAATAGTAAGTTTGAGATTTATAAAATTATTAATTCCATCATTATTAAACTAGTTATTTATGTCCATGTTATTATTTGAATAATTATGATATCCATGGAATAATTTCAAGATCATGTGATTGTTTATATGGAATTATTTTGATCATAATTTATTCCTTCAATATTATTAATTCCTTATTTATTCCATGTTATATTCCACTGTACGCATACCCTTACTGAGCATCTGATCCCACCCCTTTCTTATTTTTAATTTCCCCATGATTCTATGAAGTTTATTATGATTTATATTTAAGGATATTCTAGAGGGAATAATAATTTTCTCAAAGAAAATACTATTTATTATTATTTTTTCAAATGTAATATCAAATTTTAAGTATGTATCTAGTTTTCTAAGACGACTAAACTATTCATTCCTTTGAGATGTGATCACTTGTATCTAGTATCAATGTAATAAAGTAACTACCAACTTTGGGATACTAGGGTTAGGGTATTTATAGTTGGTATCAAAGTAAGTTTAGTAGAAACCTTGAGAACTAGATTTAGGAAAACATAGATTATAGAAAATAACCCTACATGACTAACTTTAAGGATAATTATAAGTATAAGATAACATATTAAAGTTTTGATATGGTAGATATAATGTGTTTTCCTAGAAATAAATTCTTATTTGGATACTAAAAGTGGACATGGTTTTAGTACATATTCATCTAGGGGTAATAAACCTAAAAAGAGGTTGTTAAGTATATCTCAACCATTATTATGGTGAATAATGAATGAGACCTTACTACGCACTTGGTTTGAAGATTCTAGGGGGGATATTATAGGGTTAATTCACATTTTATTTACAAAACACTATGAAATATTTGAAAATATGTTTATGATTTGAGAATAATCTAAAAAAAACCAAGTTTATTATTATGGTATTAGTTATGAATAAATTTTCATTTTATGTTAATCATTTCACAAGTTTTAAAATTATACATTATGATTTATAATTCTATGATATAATCTAGTGAATTCCATTATTATTAAATAGTTCCTATAGGAAGGAATGAAAACTATATCAATTTATATAATCTATGTAGGTATTTCCCTCATGGGTAAGATAATGAAGATGAAGTTGGAACTAAATAAATTATAACTATATTGGGGAAGTTGATTAAGGTTATGACTAATAAAATTTCCCATATAGGAAAAAATGATGATCCACAATGTAAAGTAACAATGTTATACTATTTAATGTGATAATAACCTACATAATTAAATGGAACCAAAAATCCATTTTTATATGAGAAATGTATTATTTAAATACCCTAACCCTATAATCCTAGAACCAATGGTTACTTATTATATTAGTACTAGATAAAATAGATCAAATCCTAAAGGATTTAATAGTTTTATAATCTTGGTAAAATAGATAAATATACGAAATTCACATTACATTTTAAAACATAAAATAAAAAAATTATTTTCTTCGAGAACACCATTATTCACTTGATCAAATCCCTATATATCAATCATAAAACACATCCTATCATCTAGGGGAAAAATAAAACATAAGAAAGTGGTGAGCTCAAATGATCAGTAAGGGTATGTGTAAAATAGAATCTATCATGAATAAATAATAATAATCAATATATAAAGCTAAATAACTTAAACACATGAAATTTAAACAATAACCTGATCATAATATGGTAGGAATAAATGATGATCAAATAAATCCATATAAATAATCACATGATCTTGGAATTTATCCATGGATATTCTAACTAATCAAATAATCACATGGACATAAATAACTAATATCATAATTAGGTAATGTATAATTATAAATATCATAAACATACTGTCAAGAACTTTCACAAGATAGTTTAAAAGTATGGGTAAAAACTAATTAATTTAGCCAAATGATTTGTCTCATGAGACCTACTGATGCATTGATGGGATTTATAATTTTGGTCCCCGCCCATCAATTAATAAGTCCAATACATTCCTCATATGAAATAGGTGAAATATAATCAATATAAATATTTTAATTTAAAAAAATCTAAGCTAAAAAATGTTAATACTTACCCCAATCAATAAATATAATCATTAAACATCTAGAGTAATATGTTGAATGGTAATAAAATTGTATATAATCAGTAAAAATGATCATAAATCATCCAAAGAAACAATAAGTATGATATCAATATGATATATCCCCAATAGATCATAATTAAAATAAAATTTTGATGTTGTTTATGAATAAAAACACCATAAAAATGTCATTAAACAATCTTAAGGAAAATGACATTTTCAATTTAAAAATATTTTTAAAACTAAAAGTTAAAAAATATTTTAAAATAAATTTATTTGATTTTTTTTAAAATTATAAATTAATCTTTAAAAAATTGACTTTCCATGATGGTAGAAAGTTCTATACATTCTGTATAAGTTAAAAAATATTCCTTTCACACCGTTGTGAGAAGGTTAAAAAATGCCTCATTCGAAAAATGAAAAGAAGATTACTTTAGTTTTTTTATAGAAAGTAAAAATAGGTAAACATTTCCTTAACAAATAATTTTTATAATTTTAAAAATATCTTTGAAAATATTTTTAGAAAACATGGATTTCGATGAAAAAGTATTTTCGACCGAAGTGAGAAATAAAGTTGGATTTTATTAAAAACATTTTATGAATAATTTTTATTACCAAATTTAGGAAAAATGGTACTATTACTTGAAATATTTCATGAATAACCATAGTATAATAAAATAGGTTGAGGTAAATATATAAATATTACATAATTTACCTAATGTATACTTAAAATAAATAATCCATAATAATGATGAGATTACGAAATAAACCCACACCACTTTGGTAACTTTTAAATCATAAGCACCATGAATGAAATAACTTAAAATAAAACTTTTAAATACCATTAATATAAATATATTAAAGATATAATATATCAAATTGGGTAGTATATACACCACACTAAGGAATAAGTGGTGAATATGGATTATGTCTCATAAAAGTAAGAGTGAGATGAGAAACCCTCACAACAAGTTCAGTTTCATTCATATGTGTCCAAAACTAATGTATAATAAATATAAGTTTACTATAAATCTATTATAAAACCTTAAACATATATATCATACCATATACAATTTAATTAAAATATTTTATCACCTATTTTTTTAACAATTCTTCACTATTTCGGGTGATAATTGCTTTGTTTTTCCTGTATGCTTTGATTTAGTAATTTCGGTATTTTTTATTTGATCATGGATACATAATATATTTAATTTTAACCATTAAATAAATAACACATATATTAATTATATATATATTTATTTTAATATATAAAATTTAGAGATATATAATGGATTACATCTTTCATGGAGACGGTAGGTCGTACGTATGCATGAATGATGTTTCCATTTTTCTCAATGAAAGGAATGAAAGTAAGGTATATAATATATCCCCTTTTAAATATTAATTATTATTTATTATATATCACCTATATTAATTAAATTTATCCTTATTACCTTCCATGTAAAATATTTGTGAAAACTAAGTCACATCACTTCGTGATGCGGTAGTCCACCATACACATGAGTGACATTATTGTACCCCCCAAGGAATGGAAAGTAAGAAGGTATATGTGATATAATAATTACATAAGTATATTTATGTTAAAAATATCATATACATCCATTTAATCTATCCTTATTACCATTAAAGTAAAATGGAAATGGAAAAAACACATCACATCATTTCACGAGGAAGTAGTCCGCCGTACACACGAGAGATGTTATTATTCTCCAACAGGTTAGAAGGTAAGAAGTAAGATGTTATATTATAACTAAAGGAGTATATTAATGTCATAAATATCATATAAATATGTTATATACAACATTATATCCAACTGTGAGAGGTGGTGATAGAAAATAAATTACATCGGTTCGCGAGGTGGTTGTCTGTAGTACACACGACCAATGGTTTCGTTTCCAATTTTTTGGAAGAGGAGAGAGATATAGGTTATGAAATTAACATAATAAAATATAATTATATGGTATATAATGGTTTTATTATATTATCATAGTTTAATAATATTTTACATAGGTGGAAGAATAAATAAAACAAAAACACATGGTTAAGAATTTTACCTCTTCTTAGGAGAACCTCTTTAGGTTTATACATACATCCTTATTAGTATGATTTACTAATAAATATGAGTCCTATAATAAGTGTTTAAGGAATTAATTAAATGACTTGGTTAGGTATTTTCTGAATCAAAGGTCATTGGGAGTGTGAATATGAGAGAATAGAGGGTTCCCTTTTATAAGTTGTGGAGATGGCACACATGGAATTTTTGAAAAGAATAAATTGTACCCATGTTTTTTATATAAAAATGGATCCAAAATGATTCATTATCAACAATTATAAGTTTTAAGGTCTAAATATTTCCATATAAAATTATTTAAAAAGTTTTGAGTCATTTATAATCCTTCTATTTTTAGTTTAACCCCCGGTAAACCCGTTTTAACCTTAACCAAAGTAAATAATTTTTAATATTTTTATTATTAATTATGAACAAAAATTAAGTTGATCTTATTATATAATATAAATTATTATAATTAAAAATAATTAATCCATTTTTATAAATTCAATTAGCATAAGTGGTATAATTCAATTTAAAATTAATCCCGTAGATGCGATGAAAAAATGACTTTTCCAAAGAAAAACATTAAATAATTTAAAAAGTTTTTATATCATAATTTAATATTAAATCGATTAAAATGATAAAAATTAGTTAAATTTTAATAAAATTGAACTAATTTTACTTTAAAAATAATTTAAAATATAATTTAACTATGTAAAGAATTTAAATAAAAAGGTAAGTTTCAATAAAAAGCATCATTTATCACTATTCATAAAAAAAACTAGTCTTTTCAAAAAATTCTCAAAAATACACTCAAAGTTAATTATGAAATGATGATTTAAAAAATTAAGTTTAATTTTTCAAATAAATTTTATAAAATTACTGAAAATTAATTTTAAAATATGTGTCTTAGGTGCAATGAAACTAACTTTTAGAAAAAACTACAGTTTTTTATTAAACATTTATTTTTCTTTCAAATGATTCTTATATTATTTATAATAAATACATATAAATTGAATTTATTTTATACATGTATAGAACATATAATTTTCATAATTTAGTTTGTCCTATTCATACCCACCAATTTAATGGCTAGGTTATAATGGTATACTATATTATGGTTCATTTAGACTTGAGGTTGCATGTATCACAAGCTATCAAAGAGATTAAATTTAATGAAATATATTTTGTGAGTCATTTATGATCGGTGTTTTGTATTTCATACATTATTGAACACAATGTTATTCTTTTAGAATCTATAGGTGTTACATTTTACCCCCTTAAATAAATTATGTCCTTATAATTCAATCTTGATCTTGATAATCAAGGGTTTGACATTTGAAAATACCTTTATTAGAAACCCAAATTGTAAAAAGGGTTAATAAACCATCCTCTTGGTAAGAGAGAAAGGGACTTATGATGTTAATATAGAATAACACATAAATATGTTTCTATATGGGAGAATATTGGTGGAATGTGAAGATATGGATATAGAAGAAAAGCGTAAGTAATTATGGAGAGTGATAGAGATAATTTATCATAATAAAGTGAATAACTAAATCTATGATTAGTTAAGAGAAAATTTGGTTCAAAAAACATAATGATAATATGATAATATCTTTGTTTCAAGTTCCATTTATTAATTTTGAGTAATATAAGGAAATATAATTACTTTATGTATCTCTATTTCATAAGCATAATTTCATCCTTTGGTTGTATTTTGATAAATTTCCACTTCATCTCTTACTCCAAGAAATGAATATAAAAAATGAAATTTTATGCCTGTTGCACTAAAATTTACTTTTAACAGATCATACGTTCCATAAGATAATGACAACTAATTACTCATATCTCAAGATATATTTCAATACAAAAATGGTTAGCCAGAGTTATCCAATAATACATTAATTTCTAAAACCTCAACAATGACCCTAAAGTTCAGCTTAATCCATTTCATAAATAGTTAACCTCATGACTCATCTGAAAACTTTCTAGCTAAATTCAATGTCCAAAAATTTATAAGGAAGGTCACTAAATTTCAAAAATTATCTTAACATTATATTTTCCAAACAACATAAAGTATCTCTTAATATCACATACAATATATGTGAATACCTTGATCACCATAAAACCTTAATGAAAAAATGAATTCTCTAAAAAATAAAATATCAGGTTGTCAAATATATTCCATAAATACAAACATATAGTAAATTAAAAAAAAGATAACATAAACCATAAAATCACTAACCAATTTTAAGTTCACCAATAGTATCCCATAAATATATCTATATCATTATTATCTCAACATAGATCATATATTAAGGTTTATCTTCCCTCAATCATGTATTTTCTAAAAAGATTGACTTTTCAATGAATCAGTTTTCTTGGCACCATTCAACACATGCTTCTAAACCCTTAGATAAATACTACTTCAGTAAAATACTTTTATGTTTAATGATTATTATAATGAAAATATCATAGATAAAATAAAATTTCAACATAATTACTAAATCCAAATATACAAGCACCTTAATAATTCCACATCGAATATATTAGTAACATACACTTAACCTTGATCTCTTAGCTTCTTTTGAGGTATATTCCCTTGACACTTGGAGAATTAATTTGTGTAGTGTCCCATATCCTTATAGTTAAATCATAGAACATTGGAAAGTTATTTCTTTCCCTTTTAATAATGAGAATAATTTCCTTTATATGAACACTTATAGAAAACTACCATTACCTTCAAGTAAGTACCCCAATTTTTCTTTCCAAAATTATCATATGGGGTAAAATAATTCTTTCCCATATTCCATTTATCTATCCTTTATCCACCTTCACATTCTTATCTTTCTTATATTCAAATACATAAGACTTGGATAATTATTTATCTGTATTGATAACACATGATATTATATCCACATATGATAAGAATGTTTATGTGACAAGTGTACTTAAAAGGATTGGATTTAACCCATAAAAGATACTATCATTATTACAATTTGGATTATGTACATAGTCTATAGCATGACTTTCTAACTTTGTAAAGATTTATTTGTACTTAGAAACATTTTCATCTTCCTTTTGTCTTAAACTCAGGAATTGTATCTCCATATCCACTCATTGATCATGGGGGAAATAATTTTCCAAGAAGAGTGACTTAAAATACTTTAATTCCATTTTTTCTATTTCTTCATAATCCTTAGTGTTTTGAATAAATAAAAACCATTGATCTACATCTCCCAAGAGATGATAAAATACCATGAAAACTTTCTCCCTTTTGATTAATTCTCAAAGTGATAATTATCTTCTCTAAAGAACTTATACATTAATCAACTACAGATATATTTGTAGACCATTTAAATGATGGAGTTTATTCATTAATAAAGTGGTATAAAATTATTGCCCCACATTTTGTATCAATAATATGCTTTATACAGGAAAGGTTATAGCTCATAACCTGAGTCAACTTCCCCAATATGGTTATAATTTGATTAGTTATAGCTGAAGATACAAATCCAAATTTATTATCTTTCCTAGGAGGGAAATTCTTATATTATGTATGTGCATTGATACAGTTTCCATTCCTTGCCAGGAAACATTTCTAAACAATGTAATACACTATATTAGATCATAAAATTATGAAACATAATTTATAATCCAAAAACTATTAAAACACTTAGCATAATTTAAATATTTTTGTATGATTAATATCATAATAATAAACATGATTTATTTGGGAAAATTTTGAATTCATAAAAATATTTTCAAATCCTTCATAAAAGTTTGTAAAGAAAATGTGAATTAACCCAAGAATATCCCCAAGGAGTGTCAAAATAGGTGCACAATATTGCCCATTTTCATGTATTAGGTAATTCTCAAGTCAATACTGACACACATTTTTTAATGTTATTACCCCTAGGTACATCTATTCAAGAACCACATCCAATTTTTGTATCCAGACATGGATGTATTTCTAGGTAAGACACATAATTTATAATTTAACAAAACATTAGGATATTACCCTATACTTAGAATTATCCTAAAATTTTTTCATAGGGTTATATTACCTAATCAATGTTTTCCTAAATATAGTTTTTATATTTTCTACTAAATTTCATTTGATACCAATTGTAAATACCCTAACACTAGTAGCCAAGAGCTAGTGGATACTTTATTATATTGTCACTAAATATAAGTGATCACATCCCAAAGGATGAAATAGTTTAGTAGTCTTGGTAAACTAGATACATACATGAAATTCAAATTACATTAAAACATAAAATAAAAAGATTGTTTTCTTTGATAATGCTCTTATTTTCATTAGTATATCATTGCATATGAATCATAAAAAACCTCCTGGTATCTTGGTAAAAAATAAAACATAAGAAAGGGGTCAAATTAGATTCTCAGTAAGGGTTTGTATATAGAGGAAACTATCATAAATAAATAATAATATTAATAATTGATAAGTAAAGGTAAATAACTAAAACACATACCATTTAAATAATAATTTGATCATAATATGGTAGGAATAAATGATGATCAAATAAAGTCATATAAATAATCACATGAGTTAGGAATTTATCCATGGACATTTTAACTAATAAAATAATCACATGGATATAAATAAATAATATCATAATTATTGAATACATAATTCCAGACATCATAAATAAACTATCATGACCTTTCACAAGATAGTTTAAAAATATGTGTAAAAATGCATTTAATTTGGCCAAATGATTTGTCTCATGAGACCTACCAATGCATCAAGGGTTTATATAATTATGGACCCCACACACCACTTAATAAGTCTAATTAATTCCTCATACAAAAGGGTAAAATTTAATTACCATAAAAATTCATATTTGAAAAAAACTAACATGTAAAACGTTAATACTTACCCTAATCAATTAACATAATCATAAATCATCTAGAGTAATATGGAGAATGTTAATAAAATTGTACATCCTCAGTAAAACTAAAAATAAAATAAAAAAATAAATAAAAATAGTGATATTAATATAACATATCCCCATTGTATAATAATTAAAATAAAGGGTTTATGTTTTTGATGAATATAAATACCATAAAAAAGTCATTAAAAACTTTCTTGAGGAAAATAACATTTTCACTTTGATTTTTTTAAAATAAAAGTACAAAAAACATTTTGAAATTAAATTTATTTGAAAATAAAATTTTAAACTTATAAAGTAATATTTTAAACATCAAGTGGTCATAATGGCTGGAAATTACATATATTCTGTATATATTAAAAAACATCCTTTCACACTGTTGTAAAAAGGATAAAAAGTTCCTCATTTGGAAAATGATAAGAAGATTCCTTTCAAACCATTTTTTAAAAAGTCAAACATGGGTAAAAATTTCTTTAATAAATCATTTGGATAATATTAAAAACATTTTTGATTTTTTTTTATAAAATATATATTTGGATGAAAAATGATATTTGACCGAAGAGAGAAATAAAGTCATATTTTCTTAAAAACATTTTCTCAGTCATTTTAAGAACCAAAGAGAGAAAAAATGGTACTATTAATTGAAAAAGTTCATGAATAACCATAGGATAATAAAATATATTGATTTTAAGATATAAATATCAAGTAATTATCCTAAGGGAGACTTAAACATAAACAATCCCAAATATTGATGAGATTGTAAAATAAACACTTACCACTTTGGTAAAGTTTGAATCATAAGACCCATGAAATAAATAAACTCAAATTAAACTTTAAATACCATGAATAAAAATTTATTCATGCTATAAAATATCCTAAGGGTTATTATTTATTCCACACAAAGGAATAAGTGGTGAATATGACATATGTCTCATGGATGTAAAAGTGAGACGATAAACCCTTACCTTAGTTTTGACTTTGTATGTGTCTGAACTCCAGTATAATAAATACAAGTTTATTAGAAATATATTATAAAACCATAATAATATATAAAATACCCTATATAATTTAATTATATTATTTTATCACCCATTTATTAAAAATTATTTGTAAAAATCACTATTTTAGGTGATAATTGTTTCATTTTTCATGTATGTTTTAGTTCAGTACTTTCAGTTTGTTTAATTTGATCATGGTTACATAATATCCAAAATTATAAATATTATATAAATATAATATATATTCATTATATATTAATTTATATTAATCTATAAAATTTATATATATAAAATGGATTATACTGTTTATAGAGATGGTAGGTCGTACATATGCATGAATGCTATTTCTATTTTTCTCAACGGATGGAGTGAAAGGAAAGTATATAATATATCAAATTTTATAGAGTAATTATTATTTATTATTTATTAAATATATTAATTAAATTTATCCTTATTACCTTCCCTGTAAGCGTAATCAAAAAATGAGTCATACTGCTTCACGAGGCGGTAGTCTGCTGTACACGCGAGTGGCGTTATCTCATCCCCTCACAAGATGGAAAGTAAGAAGATATTGGTGATATTGTAATTAAATAGGTATAATTATGTTACAAATATCATATATATTCATTTAATATATCATTATTACCATCTAAGTAAAATGGAAATGGGAAAAACAAATCACATTGGTTCGTGAGGCTGTTGTCCTCCATACACACGAGCGACATTATTATTCTCCAACAGGTTGGAAGGTGAGAAGGTAGATGTGAAATTATAATTACAGAAGTATATTAATATCATAAATATCATATAAATATTTTAAATATGTCATTATATCCAACCTTGAGAGATGGTCATGGAAAACAAATTACATCCGTTCATGAGGCGGTAGTCTGTTTCATAGACAATCGACAATTTTGTTTCCAATTTGATAGAAGAGGAGATGGATATAGTTTATTCTATTAACATAATAGAAACTTTGTATATGTGAGATAATTGTGTTATTATATTATAATAGTTTAATAATATTTTAAATATGTAGTGGAAGAATAAATAAAACAAAAAATTAAGGTTAAGATTTTACCTCTTTTTCAGAGAACCTCTTTAGGTTTATAACTAAAACCTTATTAGGAGGGTTTTTGGTAACATACTAATATTTTAAGAAGGAAAAATATGTTCAATATCATACAATATACACCATATAAATCTTAAATTAACAACTAAACATTATTATTTAAATGTGATAGTTATCACTGAGTCGTTGGAATGGCAGGAATGAATGAGATTAACCAAATTATGAAAATCTAGTTTACACATGTTTATAAAATGAATTAATTGGTTTCCAATTAATTAAAATTAAAATAAAAACCAATTGAATATAAAGGATGTGTTTTTATTAAAAAACTACTTTATACCCATAATGATATTTTATCTTAATAAATTAAATTAATTATTTTTAATAAAATATCACAATGAAATTTATATGTTATATATTCAATATTTTTTTTAAATTAATCCATTAAGTTTTATAGGCTTAAGATAATAATAAATCATATTTTAAGCATAAAAGATATATTTTTCTAATAGGAAATTTTCCACCTTTTAACAGAACACTTGTTTTAAAACTTAATTTTGACACATCTACAAATTTTATATGAAAAAATAAAATAAAATTTTGAAACCATAGTATCAAAATCACTTTAGGGTGAATTTTTGGATATAAAAACTTTTCAAACTTTTTAAATTTTCTCTTTAAAAACCCTCTTTTTTGTTATGTCTACATGATTAATTTTAAATTAAAATTTTCCAATTATATGAATTTTATTTGGTAAAATAGATTACATATTTGGAATTATAAGGTTAAAATTAGGTAGTAAGGTCATTTTCATTTTTTATGCATAAAAAAAGTTACCATGGTAAAAAAATTATTTACCACAACATAGGTAAATAAATGAAACATGTTAAAGTTAGGAGGGTAAAGGCTTAAAATACCTAAAAAATATAAAATTTAATGGTTGGTTGAGGTATTTATAAACCCTAACCAGCCTATAAAATATTAATTGTTATCCAAAGTTGTGTAAATTAATTCCACCTCAATGTGGTTGGCTTTAAATATTAAATAATAATTAATTTAATCACTTAAACCCACCTCACCTCAAGTATAAATACCAATCCTAACCTCCCCATTTTGAACTAAAAATCCTTGAAGCTCCTCAAATATCTTCCCAAAACTCTTCTCCTTACTCTAAATATGTCCTAGTGGACCCGATATTACCAAAATACCAAATCCAAGGTTCTAAAGGGTCTCTCAAGGAGGTGATATTCAAGAGATAATTTTCTCAAAGTACCTCTCTTAATTTATTTTCTTCTCCTATTATATCCCTAACTCATTCATATATCAAGGAATGATAAATCCATAATCATGTATATACTGGGGTTTTATATTTATAATTTAATATCTCACATCCATTTCATTTATCATCTCTTCTTATTCAAATAAATTAAACTATTGTTTAAAATTATTTCCGTTTACCGTTTCTCTGAATAATGATTTTTCATTTTCTATTACCACCTTATTGGTTGGTCATAAAAGTATCATTATAATTAAATCATATTGAAATAGGTGTATTATAACCTATTTCATGTTCTAGAACTAATATACACATATAATATTAAATAAGATGAGACTAGTTTGTGGTGTTTGAAAAAATAATCAAAATAAACAAAACATTTATCATTAAAATTTTATCAAATGAATCATCCTCATGTAAGAAATAAAAATGATAAATGGGACTATTTAAACTTATAGAAGTGAATTAATATAATTTAATTCCACTTATGTATTATTATTTTCATTTTACATGAATATCCATAATTATAAAAAAATAAACCGATCATGAAACCATGAAACGAACACACCCAAAATAATGAAAATAATGAAATATTATTAATGAATGGGTAGAAAGATGTTATAAAAACATAATATAAGGTATTATAAATATGAATATTGTTCTATAAAGAGTTAATAAAATTATTTAATCAATTATATATGAGGTTTGAACATTTTTTAAGGAAGTTGAATGTGAGGTAAGGGAATTCTTAACCCAAATTCAATTATTTGGGTTAAACTTTAACTTATTTGATAATGTATTTCTAAGATTTTATGTGAAATGAATTTGATATTATTATTATGTATTTCCAATTTTTTTATGTGTATTTATAATGAATATAAATAATCTATTCTTTTTATTTATGCTAATTTCAAAGATATGATATTTTTAAGGGACTTTCTTTAAAAAAATACTCATTTAAAGTTCCTTTTTCAAAAAGAATGATTTTATTACATATATGGAATGAAAATTGTTTCATGATTTTATTTCATTTTAATATTTTTAAACTTACCTTAAAATTATATATGGTTACTTTCAAAGAATATTTTTCTATTGTATGTGCATATTCTTTCAAAATGAGTGATTTCAAAATGAAAAGTTCATTTTCTTCAAAGATTTTTTTATGATGCAATATTTCATGATTTATGTTTATGTTAAAGTTATTGGGTATTGTTTATAATTAAGAGTGGTTAAATGATAAAATAGTTATGGATGGTTACATGATAAACCAATGATGGTTGGTTACATGATAAACCAATGACGACTGGTTCCCTGATAAACCAAGGAAATGTGGTTACGTGATAACCTCCAATATGTTGGGAACTCTAGAGTTAGAGGTCATCCATATTGGTTACTAAATTTAGAATAATGATATATAAAATTATGTCCAAAGTTACCTAATTATATTTTATATGATTTATAAAGATTTATCATGATTATCGATTGATTTTTAAAAGGTAAGATATTGATCATTTTGAAAAGATGATACCTTTTTCCGAATAAAATGGTATGTTTTTATGAAAATGTATTTATGGATTTTCAATGAATTAAAAATTTCCTTTTTTTGATTTCGTTTGCTGATATTTTTTATCATCCCAAGTTTTGAAATGTTTTTCACAGGACTTAAGAGAGAATAGAGGTAAAGACAGGATCACAGGGAAAATTGTGAATATTTGATCATGAAAAGAAACCATGTTTTTTATTTTAAGTCTTGTTTTATGGAAGAAATGGATACTCAGTATAAGTGTATAATTGTAATGTATTGGTTTAACTTGTAAGAGTTTTTCCTAATTCTATAAAAATTAAAACATAAAATATATTTGGGAAAATAAAGTGGTTTGTAGTTTTAAAATAACTATAATATGTATTGTTTAAGGCCGTGTCCTTAAAGTTAGTGTTAGAGAAGGGTTTAGAAAACTTTGAAGATTAAGATGTTTCTTTGTAACACTTTCTTAAAAGATATAGATATCATCTTGTGTTTACAAGTTTAATAATTATTATAATTTTGATGTCATAGATACCCATTTTTTTGTTTAAAGTGATAGATTTCTAGGATATTAATAATATTTTTAGAGATTAGATTTATAAAGATATATCGATTTAGGTATAAAGGATTTGAAGGTTAAAGTATTATAGAGTTTTTATGGGTATAATATTTTAAAAAACTATTTTCATTTTGACATGTAATAATTCACTTCATGTTTTAATGATTTTATTTTCTATAGATTAAGGATCATTTATCAAGATGGAAAGAAAGTGATATTTAACAACATTCTTATCCCTTCAGGATGATTTTGATTATGACCATTATTTAAAAATATTAATCAAATGATTTTGATAGCTTTTAGAGTATTCAATCACATTAAATAAACTATTTGACTTATCTAACAACTTTTCTGTTCTCTAAAAATTTTATGGGTCATGGTATCATTTTTATTTTATTTCAAAGTCACAACTTTACCACATCTATTGAAAAGTGAAACTATAAAAAGTAAATGACCATTTAATTTCTATTAATTGAAGATAAATGGGATATCAAATAAATCTTGATGTCTAAATTTAAGTTATGAATTATTTTCTTATGTTCTAAGTATGCAACATTTTTGAGTTGATATTGATGAATCATAAGGGTATAATTCACATTTGTGATTGTAGTAATGAATTATTATTTAATAAGATAATAAAACATGGTTAATGGTTTAAGAAGTAAGTTGTATGAGGGATATGTTTATGTATTGAGTTTTCAAAATTATGATATAGTGGTATTTTATAAATATTTTAGGAATAATGGAACACCTATGGACTTTTTTCAATAGTAGGTTTTGTTTTCATAAATTTGGAAACATATGTTATATGGAATCAATACCTTTTAAAAGTAGTGAAAATATGATAATTTTTGGGAGTCATTTACTGAGTTTTGATAAAATTTATAGGTAAATGTAACCCTTAAGTTTATGATTTTAATACCTATACTTTTTTGGGAATAATTTTAAAGGTATTGGAAGTATTTTTGGTCTATATGATCTTTGAATTTTAGGTAATTATGAATTATTTCTTTTGGGGATGAAAAAAAAGAAAGGCATGAGATAACCTTTGAGGTTAAATATATTAAGGTTACTTATGATGATGTTTTTGACATCTCTATAATTTTATAAGGATTATATTAATATAGTTTCAAAAAAAGAAAAACCTATAAGATGGGTGATAACCTGTCACATCTGGTAAGGTTGCAAGGATTGAACCCAAGACCGAAGGGTGACAAGGGTGCAACTCCTACCATTGGATTATGTGATTTTTAGGTTAGTATGATATTTTGGTTTTTATGTGAATAATTTGATAAATGAAAAATAATTTTATTTTGGGATCATATGTTTTATCATAATGATAACCATGGGATTGTAATTTTTTTAGGGATTAAGTTATCAATGTTATTTTAGAAGACATTCACTATTTTGGGAACCTAATATGATAAAGGTAAATAGAATACTATGGGATTATATTTTAAAAATAAAGGATGAATTATCATTTCTAATCATATATGATTTATTATGATTTATATTATTTATGTAAATGATTATATGACTAGAGAAATTAAATTTTAGTATGAGACTCTAAGAGTGATCATTATTATTTGAATACACATATTAAATTTATCTTAGATGATTTTGTGATCAAATCCTTCTGATTTTTGGGTTTCCATTTTAGTCAAAAGTATTTTCATGAATTTTAAGGATAGTTATTTGTTGAATAATCTATGTTGTAATTTGGATATTACTATAGAAATTTGGATATTAAAGTATTTTTTCATTATATAAAGGTTTATTCTTTTTGGG
Source organism: Viscum album (assembly GCA_963277665.1). Classification (NCBI taxonomy): domain Eukaryota; kingdom Viridiplantae; phylum Streptophyta; class Magnoliopsida; order Santalales; family Viscaceae; genus Viscum; species Viscum album. The sequence goes on along the minus strand of OY728145.1, from coordinate 1,440,013,308 downwards.
AAATTAATTTATCTTGTACTAAACATTTTGTTTTTGGTTAATTCCTAAAGTTAGGAGGAATAAATAATTATACTTTTATGTATTTTGTGATATATAGAAGTTTATTTTGATGCTTCAGGTTTGAAAAATTAATCTTGAATACTCATTGTTTAGAGAAAAATGAGGATGAAATTATACTTTTCAAGTAAGTATATTTCTTATGTACTTATTCTAGGTAGTTAAATAATTCATCAACATTAAGAAATTAATTTTTGAACAAAAATGTTATCCATTTAGTTTTATTACCAAGGAATCAATGAACTTTTAATCCAATACAGATTTATGGTTTTTGGTGGTTAACTTTCTCATGAACATGTTATTTATCAATATCCATCATAACTTGAGAGTTAGTTTTATATTATATGTCAAAGTTTTCCTACATGTAACCCTAATATGTGTAATCTATATTGACCTTCATACTTTCCTTTCTCTATTTTCAAATGGAATTTTTATTGACCCTTGTTCTAACGTGGGATTTCAAAAAATGTATTTTGAAAATTCAAAGCCCTAGTATTTCGATCCTAATTTCAAATTGAAAGGATGAAATTTATTTAATGGGTGGAGAATGTGACAAACCAGTATTTTAAGAATGGAACTCTATGTTCAATATCATACATGATGCACCACATCAAGCTTAAAATAACAAAGAAACATTATTATTTAAATTTTATAGTTATTACCCTTCCATTGTAATAACAGGAATGAATGAGATTAACCAAGTTATGAAAATAGAGTTTACACATTTTTATAAAATTAATTTTTTGATTCCAATTGATTATAAATTAAAATAAAAACCAATTGAATATAAAGGATGCATTTTTATAAGAAAATAATTTTATAACTATAATGATATTTTATATTAATAAATTAAACTAATCATTATTAGTAAAATATAATAATGAAATTTATATTTTATATATTCAATAATTTTTTTTTAAAATTTTCCAATAATTTTGATAGGTTTAAGATAATAATAAATCATATTTTAAGCATAAAAATCTATATTTTCTAAAAGGTAATTTTTCCGCCTTTTAATGGAGCACCTATTTTAAAACTAAATTTTGACACATATATATAATTTATATAAAAAAATAAACATAAATTTTGAAACCAAAAAATAAAAATTATCTTAGTTTGTATTTTTGGTATTTTTTTGACAAGTTTCATTTTTTGATGAATGGTGAAAAATACTACATTTCAATTGAAAAATTATTTTTAATATAAATAATTTATATAGTTATATTATATTTTAAATTAATTTTAAAGTATAATTAGTTAAATTATACATAAATAAATCCAATTTATGTCATTGTAATCAATTTAAAATTGAAATTGGATATAAAAACATTTCAAACTTTTGAAATTTTCACTTTAAAACCCCGCTTTTTATTGTGTCTACGAGATTAATTTTATATATTTTTTTAAGTATGTGAATTAAATTTGGTAAAATGGATTCCATATTTGGAATCATATGATAAAAAATAAGTATTAAGGTAATTTTGATTTTTAGGTATAAGAAAAATTTACCATGGTAAAAACATTATTTATCACGGTATAGGTAAAAAATGAAACGAGTTAAAGATAAAAGGGTAAAACCTTAAAACACATAGAAACTACAATATTTAATGGTATTTTTTTGGTATTTATAAACCCGAAACATACAATAAAATATTAATGTTACCCTGATTTTTTAAATTAATTTCACCTCAATGTGGTTGGCTTTAAATATAAAATAACCATTATTTTAATCACTTAAACCCACCTCTCCTCAAGTATAAATACCACCCCTCACCACCCCATTTTGACTAAAAAGACTTTAGTTTCATAAAATATCTTCCCAAACCTATAATTATCACTCTAAACACGTCCCAGATCTACTTATATTACCAAAAGACCAAATCTAAGGTCCTCAAGGGTTTCTCAAGGAGGTGATATTCAAGAGGTAATTTGATCAAATTACCTCTCTTAATTTATTTTATTCTTCTATTTTATCCCTACATACTTCATCCATAAAGGAATTATAACTCTAGAACAATGTATATACTGGATTTTTATGTTTATAATATAATATATCATATCCATTTAATTTCTCATCTCCTCTTATTCAAAGAAACAAAACTATTGTTTAAAATTATGTCGGTTTACTGTCACTATGAATAATGTTTTTTTTGTTTTCCATTACCACATTAATAGATTGTAATAAAAATATAATCAGGATTAAATCATATTGAAATAGGTGTATTATTTCCAATTTAATGTTCTGTAACTAATATACACATTTAATATTAAATAATATGAAACTAGTTCGTGGTGTTCATAAAAGCTGCCAAAATAAACTAAACATTTATCATTAACCTTTTATTTAATGAATCATACACATGTAAGAAATAAAAATGATAAATGTGACTATTTAAACTTCTGTAAGTGTATTAATATCATTTCATTACAATTATGGAGTATTATTTCCATTTTACAATAACATCCATAATTATACACAAATGAACCGATCATGAAACCATGAAATGAACGCACTTGAAACAATGAAAATAACGAAATATCATTAATCAAAGGGTAAAAATATGTTATAAAAACCTAATATAAGCTATGATAAATATGTATATAGTTATTTAATGAGTTACTAACATTATTTAAACCATTATATAGGATGTTGGAACATGTTTTAATGAAGTTGAATGCGAGGTAAGGTAATTCTTAACTTAATTTCTATTATTTGAGATAAACTTCAACTTATTTGATAACGTTTTTCTAAGATTACATATAAAATGAATTTTTATTTTATTATTTTGTATTTATAATTTTTTAATGTTTATTTAATATGAATTTACATAATCTATTCATTTCAATTACGTTCACTTCAATGATATGATATTTGCAAGGGATTAAAAAAATACCCTTTTAAAGTTCCTTTTTTAAAAAGAATGTTTTTATTACATATACAACATGAAAAAAATTCACTGATTTCATATTGATTTAATATTTTAAAACTAACCTTACAAGTTTATAGGTTTCTTTCAAAGAAAATGTTTTCCATTGTACGTGCATATTTTTTCAAAATGAGTGATTTCAAAATGAAAAGTTCATTTTCTTTAAAGATTGTTTTTATGATGCAATATTTCATGATTTATGTTTATGTTATGGTTCTTGGGAATTGTTTATAATGAAGTTTGGTTATGTGAGAAACCAATGGTGGGTGGTTACGTTATAAACCAATGACATGTGGTTATGTGGTAAACTAATGATGAGTGGTTCCGTGATAAACCAAGGATGGGTGGTTACATGATAACCTCCAATGCATTGGGTACTCTGGAGTTGGAGTTTAGACATATTGGTTACTAAATTTGTAATATTGATATAGAAAATTATTTCAAAATTTTCTTACTTATATTTAATATTCTTGATAAATATTTTTCATGAAAATTGATTGATTTTCAAAAGGTAAGATATTGATCTTTTTGAAAAGATGATACAATTTTTTGAATAAAAAGGTATGTTTTTATGAAAATGTTTTTATGGATTTTCAATGGACTAAAAATTTTCTGGATTTTATTTAATTTAATGATATTTTTTTATCATCCCGAGTTTTAAAATGTTTTTATAGGATTTTATAGATAATATAGGCAATGATGAGATCACTAGGAAAAGTTTGAAGATTTGACCTTGAAAATAAACCATGTTTTTATTTTAAGACTTTTTTTATAGAAGAAATGGATACTGAGTATAAGTGAACCATTTTAATGTATGGGTTTAACTTGTAATATTCTATCCTAATTTTCTAAAACTCTAAACCTAAAAGATCTTTGGGAAAATAATGTGATTTATAATTTTAAAATAATTAGCATATGTATTGTTTAAGGTCGGGTCCTTACATTTGATAAAAAAAATAAGGACTTTAGGAAGTGGATAGGGAATTAAGTACAAGATATGGGTAGGTCTTGTCCAAAACAAGTGGCTTTGGGAGTGTGAATAAGAGATAATAGGGGTTTACCTTTTATAAGCAGGGGAGGAAACACATGGAATGTCTGAAAAGAATAAAGTGTACCCACATTTTTCACATTCTATAAGGATAAAAAATGTTTCATTATAGAAAATTTTAAGTGATAAGGTACAAATATGGCTGAAAAATAGGATTTAAACAAATTTTTTCTTCTTTTTTAACCCTAATATTTTTAATTTAGTCACAAGTAAACCTGTTTTAACCTTAATAATGACATAAGTTTTTCTATTTTTACTGTTCATTATGAAAAAAAATTAATATGAACTTATTATATAAGATAAATTATTATTATTAAAATTATGGAATCCATTTTTACAAATTAAATTTATATTAGTGACATAATTCAATTTAAAATCAACCTCACAGACGCGATAAAAAACAGTTTTTAAAAGAAAATATTTCAAAAATTTAAAAAGTATTATATCAAAATTAAATATAAAATTGATTCCAATGAACCAAATTATTTAAATTTTAATATAATTGAACTATTTTTACTTTAAAACCAATTTAAAAAATAATTTAACTTTGTAAATAATTTAAACGAAAAAGCAGTTTTCAATAAAAATCACCATTTTCACTATTCATCAAAAAAATTATCTTTTCATAAAATTCAAAAAAATTAACTCTATTTATTTTGAAATTATTATTTTAAAAATTATGTTTATTTTTTAAATAAATTTTCTAAAAATGGTGAAAATTAATTTTAAAATATACGTACAAGGTGCAATGAAACCTCCTTTTAGAAAACAATAAATTTTTTTCAGAAAATAGTTCTTTTTCTTTAAAATGATCCTTATATTATTTCTAATCAATAGATATCAATTGAATTTATTTTATACATGTATAAACCATATAATTTTAATAATTTATTAATTTCAATTCACACCTGATGATTTGATGTCTAGGTTATAACGGTATACTATATTACTGTTCATTTACACTCAGGGTTATGGGTATCACAAGTTATCAAAGAGATTAAATTTAAAGAAATATATTTCATGGGTCTTTTAAGATCAGTATTACATGTCTCATACAAAATTTAACACAATGTTATTCTGTTAGAATATTGGGTTGTTATAGATAAGTTATTTAGAAAAGATATTTTTTTCTATGGGAAGTAATGAAAGGGGGAAGGTTTTCATGGAAGTTTATCATCTCACAGGGTATGAATATCAACGATGGTCATTGATTCAAAATACTAAGGAAAAGGAGGAAATAATGAGAATAGCGTGGAAATATTTTAAGGTAATTTTATTATAAAAATATTTTCCTCATAAATAATGAACAGATATAGAGAGACAATTCCCGATTCTATGACAAAAGGAAGAGGAAAATATTTCTAATTATAAAGATAAATTTACATAGTTACTAGGGATTTATAAGTATTATATATCTAATATAAAGATAAATATTGACCATTTATTTGATGAGATTAAACCAATCCTTTAAAGGGAAATATTCACACAAAAATTCTCATTATATAAGGATATAATATCACATGCTATAAAGTTAGAGAAATAATTCTCCAAGTCTTATGACTTCAAAGGAAAAAAAGAGAATAAGGGAATGATATATTAAAAAATGGATAAGGGGAATAATATAAATATGAATTTTCCAACTTGTGATAATTTTGGGAGTAAACACCTTGGTACATGCTTAAAAGTAAAATTAGTTTTCTTCAAGTATAGAGAAAATGACTATCATGCTCATGAATGCAAGGGTAAGAGAGAATCCATCAAAGTTCAATGATTTAAATACAAGGATATGGGGAACTATTAAAACCAATTCTCTAAATGTTAAGGAAAATTACCAAAAAATAATCCAAAGGGAGAAGGCCAAGCTTATGTAATTATTATATATGAAGTGGAAGTTCCTAGGGATGTGGTGAAGGTACACATACCATCCACTCTAGGATTGAAAAACACATTTCAAATATACTTTGAAAACAAAACCACACTTTTAAAGAAAACTTGGAATCCCAAATATTTCCATTAAAATCACTCTATAAAATAACAAACCTCTTTTTGAATAATGAAACCCTTTTAAAAGAAACCAAACAGTTCCAATCACCCATTTCACAAAACTAAAAATTCCCTTTTAAAGGTTATTTCAAAACAATGTGATACCCATGATCTTAAAATCATTAAAAATAGGTCCAACTACATTATTATTATAAAAAAGAATTTAAAACACAAAACACAAATTTCTAAAATGAAATTAACATCAAATTCATTTTTAAAACATTTTAACCCCTTTACAAAACCCAAACATGCATTTTATTGAACACTTGGCACATGACTTTAGTCCATGACAAGTATTTAAACTGATTAAAATCCAATTAAAACCAATTTAATAATTTTGGCTATATGTAAAACTAAAAAATAAATTTTAAAACACATATATACTTTTAAAATACCCACTCAACAATTTTACATGTACTTAGCATGAATCTTAATCCCATGACAATAATAAAAGACATTTAAATTACAACACATGACTACTATGAGGATAAAATATTATTTCAAACTCATAAACAAGGAATTTTAATACTAGATGAAATTTATAACTTTAAATACAAGGTATTTTCAATTATAACCAACCTCAAATCAATGGTGGGAGAGCTGAAATTGTCCAAAATGCATCAGCTTTAGTAGTGTATGCCTAAAAAGTACAAAAGGACCCACAAGAGTCCTACAAAAAATGAGGACATAAAAATTTGGACATATTGGAACCCCTAGGGTTTAAAAAAACAAAAATAAAGAAGGAAGATAGAGAAATATTGTGGGAAATGGAAGAGATAAGCAAGAGAAGATCGTACCTAGGAACTCTGATCAAGAATCCTAAAAAGATCAGTATTAAACTATACGGGGAGAAGAGATTCAGTAGTTGGGGTTCACACATGCTATGGGGGTCTCATACATGGGGTTAAATGTGAGGTAGGTTGAGGAATAATGGTATAAAATCTATAAAATATATTAATGGATTTTTTTAGAAAAAAAGAATAAGAAAATTATGGTCACTGGGTAAATTGCATGGTTTAGGAGCACAGTTTGATAAACCATTATCTAATCATGATGCCCCTACTGTATAACCCAAATATATCCCATATGGATTACTCTAAGAAACCACATGATTTAACTAACCATACACTAACTATTCAAAATTGCACTATCCAATTAATAGACCCTATACACAGTTTTTGCAAGGTTACTCATAACTGTACAGAAACCATGTGCAGTAAAAATATGCTTAAAATTTAAAAATATTAAGCTCAAGACTTCCAAAAATTAATTATCCCAAAATTAACTTAAAATAATATAAAATTAAATTAACTGTGATAGTATGGTACCATAATATGCAACACATAAATATATATTTATAGTATTTTAATATTATATTTTTACTCCGTTGTGAGTTATCTTATTCTATATTCACTATTAACAATACATAACTTATATATACATATTGGATATATGAATATATAATAACCATATTATCAGTGACCATATTTACAAAAAACATATTTATAATGGAAATATTTCATTCCTATATATAGATATTATTGAATCAAACATTATATCCTGAATTCTTATATTACACTTCTCATTTTTATAGTTTTAATTTAGATCACACAACATGATTTCAACTTTCATGATGCTATTCATCACTATATATTTTTTTTGGCTCTTGGATATCCTAAATTATGAATATGATCCATGAGATATCCTAGTGTTGAATATTTTATTATTTTCTATTTATTTCCATCTTTTAAACTTATGCACTTTTAAAAGATGTAATAATCCATGGTGATTAATAATCCACAGTGTATAATATTTAGTTTCATATTATTTTTTGTAATGTTTTACTATGAATGAATAAAGTTTTGTCTATTTAATTCTTATATTGTACGAATTATTATCTAATATATTCCAATTCCCTTGAATAAAATGAAAAAATAGTTTATAATTATAAACATATAGTTTCTGAAAACAATATACTTCCTAAAAACATAGGGTGTTACATTCTCCCCATTTAAATAAAATTCATCCTCATAATTTTAATTATCATTTACTAATAATAATACTTTAGGGATCTAAATATAATCATGACTCAAGATATAAATTCCATGATATATAAACCTTTATATCTTATAGAATACTATGTAACATATGTTTTCTATGAAAATATGAAAATATTAGGATTCTCAATAATTTATTCCAAATATGCCTCTATAGATAATGTATTAGGATTTTCATTCCACAACCTCATTTTAAAGATCTCATTTCCAACCAAATATTAAAACCAAAATGATTATGAAAATATATAATAAAATTAGAGAAAATGATCATATGAAAAAGAATTATCAATACTAATATGTATTCTTTAATGACACCTTAATTTCAACCATGATAATTTTATTTAAACTATGCTACACTTGGTTCATCCTATAACTCTCTTGGATCAACCTAGGTTACTTTAAGTTGTTTTCTCTCATACTTATTAACATAATACCATAAAGTAATTAAGAAATAAATCCACCATAATTTCCAGTTAATAGAATTTAATTAGCTAAATTATATCCCCAAAGAGTGTCTAGCTAGGTGTAAAGTCTTAGTCCCACTCATCATGCACTAGAGTGAAAACCGAGTTGATACTTAACCAGGCTTTTTTAGGGTGATTACCCCTAAGCGCATCTATTCCAAAACCAAATACAGTTTCCAACATTCTGAAAAGGATGTAATTTCTAGGAAACCGCACAATATATAATTTACCAAAACATTAGGATATTATCATATACTTATACTTATAACTTATACCTATCCTTATAAATTTCGCTAAATTTCTCTCATCCTAATATTCAAAATTAATAATCTATTCCTCAAAAATAATTAAACACTTATCTAATACCAACTATTGAGACCCAAACTAAATATATTTTTATTTTACATCATTTACATAAGGTAAACATTATAACTCATAAATTATCTCACAACAAAAGTAATGAAAGGTTTAGTGTCTTTGAGGACTAGATACAAAACAAGCTTATTCTAAAACACCTATAAACATTCCTCCATAATTAATCCAAACTAGAATCCCTTCTATACTTATCATAAGTTATAATAATCTTTATAACTTGGGGAATGGAAATATTAGAAAAGGGTGAGATCAAAATTATTAGTAAGGGAAAACCTATCATTATGTCATCATGGGTTAGATCATATGTATAATATTAAATATGATAGGGGAGAAATATTCTTTTAACAGAATATGTAACCATAAGTTTTGTCTATGGGTAATTATAATATGACATGTGAAAAAAATATATACCATGAAAAAATAGTGTGGAATCATGATATAATAAATATAATCCATGGAGTATAATCATAGGCTTATGGCTTGTAAATGTAACATTCCCTTGAGATATAAAATAACAAAGAACATTGGTATAAAAAAACATAGGTAAATTTTAACATTGTGAACAAAAAAATTTTCCACGCTTCATGTTGTGAACAAACTAAATGTTCATGCTTCATGTTATGAACAAACAAAATGTTCATGCTTTATGTTGTGAAAAACAAAGTGTCCACACTTAACATCCTTATATCACAAGATTTAAATCCCTAACCAATGAATTTCAGGGATATATAGGACCCAAACATAAATAATACATACATATATGTCACACTTGAAATAAATCATTCATGATATCATAAATAATACATGAAAAGATGGGTTTTTTAACATTTTTAAATGATGTCACAAATATAAAATTTAATAATTTGAATGGTTTATACCACAAGTTCAATCACCCAAAATAATTAATTCATAATATATTTTTTAGGGTGATTCATAAAACATATCACTATATGAGTTAGATCTTTTAAATAGTAAAATTGAAGCAAATCCAAGTAAAAGATATTTTAGAAAACATTTTTTAACATCATCTTAATGAGATAAAATCACAAATAACTTTCAAAAAAATCATTTTAAATATGGTAACATAATTTTTTTAAAGAACCAATTTATAATAAATCCAAATAATGTATTCTTGAAAAATAACTGAAGGTTTCTATAGGAAATTTGGTGTGGAATATAAAAATATGAAATTGAAAGGGAAATACTTTTTAACATTTTGAAAATAATTTTATTGAAATACACATAAAAAAGAGTGATAAATATTTAATTTGAAATGATGTAAAGAAGAATTTTATTATCACCAAAAATAAAACATATTTATATTCAAAAATAAGTAAGTGAAACATTAGTGGTAAAAGTGAATATGGGCATGAAAAGAGTTCTTATTTGAAGAAAATGGGAATTATTCTTAACTTCATCAAATTTCATGAAGAAATTTGTTCATAAATGTAATTTACCAGAAAATAAGAATGTATGGAATTATAATATTATTATAGAATAGGATAAAATTATAATTTAATAACTATAGTTGAAAATTAATTATTATGACCCATGAAAATTATTTTACTTAATAAAAACACCTTACCTTAAATTCTACTTAACCAAAAATTATATAAAATCCCATATAACAAAAATAACTATCTTAACCAGATATTTAAGAAACTTATTCATGCCTATAACCTATTATAAATTTAATTTGTAATCATTTATTACAAATTTATTAGTTAGTTATATTTTATTTTCATCAACATATGTTATTAGCTTCTTTTTTTTGTTTAGAACTAGTTTCGAATTGGTGATGTTGATTCTTGTTTATATAATAAAATTTCATAATTTTTATATTATTATAGCTTATGGAATATATGTTTTATAATGATTTATAATGTTCTAGTTTCATTTCATAAGTATTTTACTTTAGATTCATGATGATGAAGTTGATGGTGAGCTTGTTTCGATAATTTTAACAAACAAAAAGTCGGTAAAATAGTAATAAGTTTTATAATAGTATGACCTTTATAAAACCATAAATGATTTTTTTTTCACATTAGTGTCTAATAATACCTATATTTAAGTCTCCTTGGTCATCCATGATAGAAAATTATAGCAATGTTCAAGTAGGAGGTTAAATCGATTCAAACAAGGAAAAACTATAATCTATGTGTGAGTATGGTTAAGAAAGTGATTATTTTGGCCTGAATGGCCCAAAGGCCAAAATTTTTATTGATTTTGGATAATCACCCTTTTATGGGTAAAGGGGGGGAACCAAGACATCAAAAACATCAAGACATTAACAAAATTTGAGAAAACAGAAGGTTGCAACCCATAAAAAAACTACAAAGAAATGCTTCAACCCAGCATCAACAACATTAAGGCACGACTCCACCAAAGCATGGCTGCTCAACAAACTATCTCCTGCAAGAATGCACGAGCCCGGTACCGATGGCTACGCCATACCCTCTCAATCAACCAAATATGAAAAGTCATGCACGGTGAAGACGATTAGCTCTATCCTCATCTGAAGCAAAACCTTGTAGATTGTGTGGGTTCCCCAAAATTCCAATTTCACCTCCATCAACAATCAACCAGAAGATTACTAGTAGACATAGACATTACTAGTAGATTACATCATCACCAAAATCACATCCATACAATGCCATTACCAGCAAATTCACAGCATCCCCAAAAGCATATCCAGGCAAACAGAGACTCATCTTCGCAAAATCAAAAACTAAATCCAAACCAGAAACAACTTACAGCAGAACCAAATGGAAAAACCTTCCCCCTCCAAGCTAGTGGAACCGACCCCAAGAACAATGAATACGCCGGAGCCGACAACGAACTGGGATGAATCTGAGCTGAGATCTCCGAGCCGGAAATCCTGTCAAAGCCATCGATGGGCACCCCAGAGCCACCACCGACAAACACATCAGTACCATGACAGGATTACGAAGACAAAACCAATCTGAATTCCTCACCGAAAGCACCATATCCGACATCACCAAGACAAGATCCTGAAGCCGGACCACCTGAAGATGATGCACGCTGACGCCGAGCTGAAATCCGAAGAGGAACGCTGAGGTCGTCACTTCTCGTACCGGGTTTGAGGAGATAGCTTGAATATGAAAGACACAACGAAGACATCGTCGGTCCGAGAACAAAGATGGAAAACACAGATATACCAAACATAATTTCCGATCCGAGGTGAGACAGTAGACGCCGAGGCCGGGCCAGACCGGCCGGAGGAGGGGAGGAGAAAGTGAGGAGGTGGTAGTACACACGTAAAATAGACCACATTACTTATGGTCATATAAAATAGAAAAGGAATATACCATTAGTATAATAAAATTTCAGTATATTATTAACATTGGTGTCATCATAATTTCATGTATATAGTAGGTTAGAGGTGGTAGAAGAAGAAAAAAATGAGAGAGCTCAATTGAGAATATCACCTCTCTCTTTGGATGTTCTCCCATGGGTAACACCTCAAGGATCCTTCTCTTGGTATTTTAGAAAGAAAAAGTATTATAGGAAGTGATGATAGATTTTAGGAGATACTAGGGTAGATTTTTTTGTAGATATAAGGATTTATATTTTTTGGAGAAATTTGGTGTAATTGATCTCATTCTGTAATTGAAGAAAATGGATTTTTTTTATAAATACCTATTAAATTTTCAATGATTTCATGTGACTATTCTAGGTTAAATGGATCAAAAAGTGAGAAATAATAAAGTTTGGGAGTGAGATATGCTAGATAAATACTCCTCCATTCATGTACACTCATGCTTAATTTTTTTCAAGTCTTTTAACACTATATTTTTACACTTTACCATTTTTTTCCTTGGTAATTAGTTTTTAACCAAAGTAATTTATACTTTATTAACAAATATAAGCTAACCCCACTTACCAAATTTTGATGTTATGAGCATAAATATAATATTAATATTATCTAATTCAATTTCCAAAAATAAGAAAATTATCTTTTAAATAAAAACATTTTGTAACATCCCAACCCAAACCACCGGGTCCAATTCGGAATGCAACATGACTTCATGTGCACCCCACTGTAGACAAGAGGCTACTAACTAGTAGTAAGGGTCTAAGTATTCCAGTGGGGATACTATACCTTCAATAAAATTTCATTAATAACCACACAAATTATACTAATATACAAGATAATAAATATTTAGAGTAATCATGTGAACACATAAATATGGCACACATGTCATACAAGAGATAACAAGCTCCTAAAGAGGAAAGAAAAAACAACTAAAAGAAACAACATATAATAAATAAATAAACAAAAACACCATTGGATTCTATCTCATTAATCTACCTGCTATGTAATACTCTTCTTAGATATCCATTATAGGGCCCTTTCAATTCACTGTGTCTTTAGTAATGAAATCTACAAGAACACTGAAATGCTTGAGTATGGTGTGAGTAAACGACTCAGTAGGACACCACCAATGTTTCCTTAATATAAGTTTACATAGTATATAATAGTATATTTCATGACATATATAAATTCTAAAATAAACATACAACCATACATGTTCCTAATCATTATGTGCTCACAAAGCTACCAAAAATCCCAACACCACTCACTTTAGCTCATTTTTAGTAAGGATGTCAGATAAGTCAAACAAGTACTACCTTTAAGGTAACACATATCACCCCACCTAGATGGTAGTTATCCTTAAGAACACCACACATTCCACCATTATCATTCCCTGACCAGTTATCTCTTTTAATACCCATGACCCAAGTCCATGGGAAGCCCATACTGGTATCTTATAGTCAACCACTTATTCATATCACTATATAGGGATAGCCTCACCCTCCTATAAGGATGCTTGGACTATGTTATGTTGATTAACCAGACACTTATTCACATATATCTATAGGGATATCTACCCCCTCATTTAAGGACATTTTTACCATGTCACACAAACCTGAAGGCTCCAAATAATCATCCTGATACCTGAAACATAGTTCCATAAGCTATAAAAAAAATAAGAAATACATGTCATAGAAAGGAAAAATAAGACACACAAAGATCACACATAAAAATTCACACATAATTACATGGTCATAATCAAGCAAGCCTCAATGCCATTCACGCACCCACATGAATCTTATAATGAGAATGGGTTAATCAAGTATAAAAAACATTTTTCCAATATCATATACACAAACCAAAGGGTAGAACGAATTCTTATGGTTGTTACATAAACATTAAGGTTTGTTGAAGGTGTCATCACATGAACCAAATTCACACACCAACTAAGATGCGATCACCCACCAAGGACTCCTAGAACTGATTCCAATACACCATGACAAGGGTTATAGATTAAGGTAAGGAGAAACAATATTAAGGGTAGAACAAATTATTACCTAAGGTTGATCCTTGAAAGTATTCAAGTTTTGTTGGAAGGTAATATGAAAATATAGAAGGATCCATGGTGAAAAAGGGGTAATACAATGTGGAGGTGTACTGAAAACCACCACCACAATGTAAAGGTAAACATTACGGCATAAGGTTGCGCTGGTAGGGACCACCATGGTCTATGTTAAACAACTTTAATGTGGGAATGAACCACTATGATTCATAATAGGGTATTGTGGTGTGTAAACAACTAGAAAGTGAGTTCCGTGACACAAAGAGGAATACTACGTTATGGAACTACTTTGATATCAAAATTACAGAGGCATAAGGATGGGTGTTGTGATTGGAGTCATTTCTGTATTCCTTTAGAGTTATGGAACAATATTAAAGGGAAGAAGTGAAATTTTATTTATCAAGTTCATTTAGTGTGAAAAACCATGTTAATACCTCATGAATTTTCCCCTCTTGAATTCTGAATTGAATTCCCCTAATAAATTCCAAAACGGATCACTAAATCAAAATCATAATAGACTATTAAGAGGATTAACTCCAAAATACCAAGTATTGGATGAATATCTATACTAGGTGTCTGAAAATAATGCTGAAAGTGGATCTATGACATGGTTGAATATGCCACAGTGCAGCCTTCATAGTTTTCCCTCCATAGTGAAGGCTATGATTCAACCTCCATCAACTAGTACATCTATAGTATAACCCTTTCCTCAATGTCATGGTCTAAACTCCATAGTAGCATGATTACACAACCACCTCTATCATAGTGTGGTTCCACATTCTTTGACTAGAATGTTTACCCAAAACACATAAATCTTTCTCAAGTTTCTCAAAGCCCACAATATTTTACCCAATATGGATCAAAACAAAAACAAAGGGACTAGAAGGGAAATAAGGATTTCCATTAAGGAAAACAAAAAATTCGGGGATTTATAATTCTCCATATCTTAAATACATCTCATATTTTAGAATCATCACTAGGTTTCCTATTTGAACAACTTAAGACATTAAGATCGAACATAAAAATCCTACTTCCAAGTATCCTCATGGATCTTCCCATGATTCCATTGAATTTGGATGAGTTATACCATATTACCTCATAGTAATTTATTACTTTGGTCTAAAATCCACATTAGGTGCTTCTTGTAAGATTCAATTGGTTCCAAATAAACTTCCTCACAATCTATAACATGCAAAATATTGGGTGCAGACCTTAAAAATTAAGAAATATAGAATATACCATGCATGAATTGATAAATTGGAGGAAGGTCAAGATATTACTCAACTCTCCCAACCCACTCTATGATCTTGAAGGTTCCCACAAAACGTGGTGCTATATTACCTTTATTCTTGAGACATTGTTGACACAACATTATATAACAAAGTCTAAAAAGTAACTAAGGGAATTGAATTAGAAAAAAGAGGAGAAAACACATGAAGAAAATCAAGATTTACAAAGGCTTGAAAATTTAATTGCCTTAGTCTAGCCAAAACACTGTTAGTGCAAAAGGTACTTGAGCGCCACAATTATGGCATGAAAGTCACTTGCGCGCCCTATATCCTTTTTCCCAAGGTACTATTTTTGCCTATAAATAGACCCTTGGGGCCTTTATTTTGAGAGAATAATTTCCCTAAAGCATAATTATGACTCAGGTCGCCCTAGTGCTTCACTCAAGTATTCAAAAACTTTCAAGGAAGTTCTTTAACACCTAGAGAAGAGGAATTAAAGTAGGATCATTGGACTTAAGTCCTTTTAGTGTTTTAAATCCATAACACTTACATGTATAAAGTGCCCAACCTCCCTGAACCAGAAACACTTGCGTGCTATCTATTCCTCTCAAAGGAACTTGAGCGACCCACTTCTGGAAATACCTATGAATACACTTGAAGGTTTGAGTCCAATCTCACCTAAGTATTAACATCAATGTTGTTTGTCACTTAAGTGAACAAAAGGTTTCCCAATACTACTTGAATTCCCATACCTGCACTCCAGTACTTACTTGTGAACCCTTCTTTGATTCACCTACTCTCTTTGGTTTACAAGACATTAAGCCCGATTCAAATCCATTCATAGCAAGGCTTCTTCTTCATTGGCTCCGTTGTCTAAAAGGGATTCTATTGATACCTCCACCAAAACCTCATAACTTATTAAACCTTTGATAAAGTCACATCAATGTGTCTCCTATTTGGTTTTGTATATCCACAGTCAGAGGTTTAACACATTTGTTTCAAAATGGGGCTAGGATTCGTGAAGTGTCTGTGGGTTTGAATATCCATAGTCACATAGACCTTTCTCCTAGGAACAGTGATTGGAAGTTCCCAGTTTAGAGAATTAGGGTTTGGGTTCTGAACTCCCCTTATCTTCTCTAAAACCCAGAACCCCAGGTCTATGGTAGGGAAGGTACACTTCACACTTTATTTTCCATACAAGAAAATGAGAAGTCTCCCTCCTCTACCAAGATCCATTAGGGAATCCATCCCGGTGTAAGCCCCTAACCTTTGAATTAGAAGGTTGCAGTCTTACTCCTCTACACTTCCCTCACCTTCACTCCTTCCTTACATTGGACCATTTTCCAATGTAAAGATAATAGAGGTGTAACACCCCAAGCTTCCACGGTACGTTTCCCTCCGAATAATGCAATAGCGTGTATTGTACGCAACCTCGAGCTCTAACACACACCACAACTAATTAAACTAGCTGTTGTGAATAGTAATACCTACTTTTTGAAATTTTATAAATTTTATTTATCAAAATGGACTTCATTTTTGGATTCGGAATATCGATTATAGCTTAGGGTGAAATTTTGGCATTGTTCTGAAAAACTTCAATTTTTGATGAATAGTGAAACCACTAAGTGGTAGTTAAATAACTGATTTTTTGTTTAAATGAAATATTACCACTTCTGTGATTTGATTTTCAAAAATCCGACATACATGGTTGTCATTAAGAAGTAAAATGTGGTTCAATGAGATTAAAATAATTTTTTGGTGAATAGTAACTTTTAAGTTCTTAATCGCGATTAGAGGTAATTAGTGTAGTTTAAGGTACAAATAATGTTTTAATAATATGAGATGAGCATGAAACTTGTCCTACTACTATTGGATGAGTCATGACCGACCAAGAAAACCCATGGGTCAACTTGGGGACCCCATGGAGCCACTTTAGTTGGAAAATGACATTAATATATATTTATTTAATGTTAAAATTAAATTGACACAAACATGAGTTGTTTTACTAAAACAGTTTTTAAGTGGGGTTACACAAGTCCAAATTTTGACTATAAATATTCATTATAAAGATAAAAAGATTTCCTACATCATAGTATTTTTTTTTATAATTTTTAGACATTAAATAAATTAAATTATTTATGACATCATTATGATGCAGCGATGACCTCATTATTTAACGATTTAAATAAAATGAGAAGATAATGAAAAATCCAAGGCTTACACTTGTCCAAAGCCTATTGGATGAGGAGATTTCGAACCCTTATCACCTTAGACACGAATTATATAAGTGTGGGACCTTTAGAATCCTAAAAATCATTGTATAATAATGTAACATTTCAATCATTCCAAAAGAGCCCTCCTCTCCTCTTATAAAAGGCCCCCACCTCTACCACCTTATTCACACTTTCAAGACTTTTGGTTCGGCCAACCTCTGCCCAAATACTCTCCCAAATTCTATCCCTTCACCCTAGAAGCTTTACTTTAGTCAGAAAGCCATCCTAAGGAGTCCTTTTGATCAAATCAAAAGGAAGAACCCGAAGAAGAGGTAACATTTTCATCACCCTCTTTCATGTTTCTTTCTTCTTCCACTCCCTCTTTGTTTATTATTTCAATTCTAAAATTATAAATCCAGTATCTTCTATATACTGTGATATTATTATAAATATGGAACAACTATATTCAGTATTCTACCCATCATTTGAATGACATGTCACCATACGTGCGTACGTACGGCTTACCGTCTCCACGTCGTGGTGTAATTGTTATTCAATATATTATTATTTAGGTGGGTATAATTATGATATGTAATTCATGTAAATAATAAATATAACATGATAATGATTCTGTATATATGATATACTGTCCAATTATATATTATTTTAATATCAAAATAATGATATTGTCGCTCGTGCGTACGTACGGACTACCGTCTCCACGAACGCGATGAGATTCATTCTCCGTTGTATCCATTCAAGTATAATTATCATTTGATGATTTAAAAATAATTTTTAAGGACATGATATCATTCTGGATATGAATAAGATACAACCTATCCATGAAAAACACGACTTACGTAACAAAACATATAAAAGAAAACGAGTAAGTTAACACCCGAAACAACGATAAATCTAAGATATTGTTAACAAAGAAATGTTAAAAGATCATATATGATATCATATGAATGTATCTGATTCTTGTATAATTTAATAACAATTATTTCACCATTATACAGGAGGTTAACCTACCCCAACCAAGGAAAAGTACAAGGTAAGGGTTATTTCACAATCTCTTCATTATCCGAGGTTGTTTATACGTAATAATCTACTGGGATCTCTTTATCATCCACATCCATGTTTCTTCAAAATGTATTTCAATTTTTTTTTATTATTTACAAGAATATGGGTTAAAGTAATTTATACCCTTTTTTGACTTTTTATAAGAGGAATCTTTCCGTCGTTTTCAAAACAAGGTCCTTTTTAACCTTTTCGACAGAATTAAGGTAATAATGTTTTTTTAACTTATACGGCGGGTGCGGTTATTTTCCGCCGTTATAAAATCTTCAAAGATTTCCTTACAAGCTTATAAGAATATTTTCAAGAAAATATTTTGTTTTATATGCCTCTTAAATGATTTCAAAAATAGAAAGAGATATTTCTCTAAAAAGTGTTTTGATTTCATCTATGTCAACATCCTTTGATGGATTTTACGCTTATTTGAAGTTGATTTATTATAATACAAAACTTCTATATTGTATTGAAGGTTTTGTGATATGTTTGACTGTGAATGTGCTATTTTTATTCCATTCATAGTTTATGGTGAATTTATTGACATTTCGTATGCTAGTTTTAATACGAACGTTTATGTTATGTTTAAACCTTTTCATATGGGAATGCATTGGACTTAATATGTGACGGGTGGAGCCCACTATAGCTCCTCGATGCATCGGTAGGTCTCATGAGACAAGATAGTGTCTTGGAACAAGGCCTTGACAAAATCTTATTTGTAGTCTTGGCACGAGGCCTTGGCTATGTGGTTATGATAGTCTGGCATTATGCATTCCAACATTATGAAAGTGGTTAGTGATTTTGCATATGATTATTCGATTAGTAGAATATCCATGTGAATGAGTAAATTACATTATTTCATTTTACTTTTTCCATATTATGTTGATGTTCAAGTTTAAAAGGCTTTTGTTTTAGTTATACATTTCCTTAAATGTTTATTCTTATTTATGAAAGTTTCCGCTATATTGTTATCCTTACTGGGCATTTGAGCTCACCCCTTTTCTATGTTTTATTTTTCCCAGGAAGTGAATAAGTAAATTATGAATGACCTACAGGGATATTATGAGGGGATAATAGTGTGGACTATGGAGACATTATGTTGTTGTAGTAGTTTTTCATTTTATGATGTAATGTAAAACTTATGAATATATCTGGTGTTTCCAAGGCTACTAAACCAATCGGTCTTTCGAGATTTGATCTTTCTTGTGATCATGACAATGTTACGAAGTAATCCACCGACTCTGGGTAGCTGGGGTCGGGGCGTTACAGTTGGTATCAGAGGGAGGTTTAGTACAAACCTTGGAAGCTAGATTTAGATAAACTCTGATTAGAGCACGTAGACCTAAGATGAACTTTGAGGATTATTATAGAAGAACTTCCTAGAATTTTGGTATTGTAGAGATTTTGTGAGTTTTCCGAGCAATACATCCCTGTCTAGATACGAGCAGGTAGAGGCGGCTCTGGCACATATGTTCCTAGGGGTAAAACCCGAAAACACCGCTTTGAGCTAGACTCGAACGGGAACTGGTGCACGACAACGGGCCTTGCTGCACTCTTGGTTACGACACTCCCGGGGGATATTCTTAGGATAACTCTCATTTTCTTTACAAATCATTATGAAGGGTTTATGAGTATATACTTCCTCAAAGAAAACATTTTTATGATTATGGATTATATCCATAAATAGTTCAATTTATGTTAAGTGTTTTATAAGTATGGGATTATGTATTTTGATTCATAAACTGATCTAGCTTATTCCATTGTTTAGAAATGGCGCCTAGTGGAAGAAATGGAAACCGTATCAATGCACGCACTCCATGTAGGGATTTCCCTCCTGCTCAAGATAATTATAGTGGGGCTGGTGATGCAACTGGTGCCGATCAGATAATCACCATACTGGGACAACTTACTCAGGTTATGAATAATAACCTTACCCGTATGGAGCACCCTGATCCACAGCGTGGAGGATCAATGTTAGATCGATTCATGAGGAAACAACCACCAATGTTAAATGGGAGTAAAAATCCCTTATTAGCCGAGCAATGGATAAATTCCCTAGAGAAAATATTTCAGGCTTTGGGGAGTAGTTAAAGGGAAAAAGTTATCATGGCAGTTTACCACCTCACTGGAGATTCTTATCAATGGTGGTCATTGATTCAAAACATGAAGGAAGATGATGAAGTATCAAATATGTAATGGAGGGAGTTCAAAGATCTATTTTTAGAAAAATACTTTCCTCGCGACCATCGAGCAGATATGGAAAGGCAATTTCTGAGTCTGAGACAAAAGGAGGATGAGAATGTCACAAAGTATGAGGCTAACTTTACAAGGTTAGAAAGGTATGCTGGAGATTATATACGTAACCCAGGAAGTAAGATTGATCGTTTCTTTTATGGGTTAAAACCATTTCTTCGTCAAGCATTAGTCTCACAATCCTTTTCATCGTACGAAGACATTGTCTCATGTGCTATCAAGACAGAAAATGAATTCTCTAAGTCTTATGACTTTAAAGAAAAGTAAGAGAAGAAGAGACCTGCTAATCAATCTGGGAATGGAAATAAAGGGAAGAAGGGAAAGGTTGAATATCCATCTTGTGGTAAATGCGGGAAGAAACATCCTGGTACTTGCTTGAAGGGAATGGGAGTCTGTTACAAGTGTGGTGAAAAATGCCACCAAGCTTGTGATTGCAAGGGGAAGAAGGAAGCTACCAACGTTCGGTGCTACAATTGCAGGGAGATGGGGAATTATGCAAATGAATGTCCGAAGCGTCAGGAGAACTTACCTCAGAAAAGGCCAAGGGATCAAGGCCAGGCTTATGCTATCACTACTGCTGAGGTAGAAGCTCCGAAAGACATGGTGGCAGGTAATTTAATGGTTTCCTCAAGTTTAGAAAATGCATTATTTGATTCTGGATCATCACATTGTTTCATATCTTCCCAGTTTGCTAAGAAAATTAGATATTTCCAATTTGATTTAATAAGGGAGTTGTCAGTTAAAACTCCTAAGGGAAGTATCATTGCAACAAAGTTTTGTGAATCAGTCCCCATTAGAGCACATAAATGTTCTTTATCTGATGATCTCATCGTCATACCTATGATTGAGTTTGATATAATCCTCAGTATGGACTGGCTTTCGGACTATGATGCGAATATTTATTGTAAGAAGAAAGAGGTTACGATTCTTGATGATAATGATAAGGAACACCTTATCTTTAGAGCAGAATCGTCACCACCTAATTCTTATTTAGATCCACCCTCAATAGATCAACTAAATTCAATTATTGGGGAGGAAGAGAATGGAATAACTGTCGGTGAGGAAAGGAATGTTCAAATAGAGGATGTACCTGTTGTGAAAGAATTTGTAGATGTATTTCCGGAAGATTTACCAGGACATCCTCCAGAACGAGAAGTTGAGTTTTCCATTGATTTAATTCCTGGATCAAGGCCTATATCGAAGACCCATTATAGAATGGCCACTATAGAATTAGTTGAACTAAAGAAACAACTAGAGGAGTTGAGTAATAAAGGATTTATTCTCCCTAGTGTTTCTCCATGGGGAGCCCTTGTTCTTTTTGTTAAAAAGAAAGATGGATCTATGAGGTTATGTATCGACTACAGGGAGATCAATTCTATAACGATAAAGAAAAAGTATCCCCTACCTCGCATTGATGATTTATTTGACCAACTGCATGGAGCTCAATACTTTTCAAAGATTGACCTTCGATCTGGATACCATCAGTTGTGTGTGAAGAAGGAAGACATTCCGAAGACAGCATTTCGAACCAGGTATAGGCATTACGAGTTTATTGTAACGCCGTTTGGTTTGACTAATGCACCCTCTGTATTCATGGATCTGATGAATAGAGTTTTCAAGGAGTATCTCGATGAATTTGTGGTGGTATTTATTGATGATATATTGGTATACTCCAAAACCTATGAAGATCATGAAAATCACTTGCGCATTATCTTTAAGACTCTGAGGAGACATGAATTATATGGGAAGTTTAGCAAGTGTGAATTATGGCTTCATGAGATTTCTTTTCTTGGCCATATTGTCTCTAAAGATGGAATCTCTGTTGATCCTTCTAATACCAAGGCAATCCAAGAATGGCCAGCACCTACGAGTATAACTGAGGTACGTAGTTTTATTGGTTTAGCAGGTTATTATCGACGTTTCGTCCAGAATTTTGCCAGATTGGCTAACCCATTGACAAAGCTCACACGTAAAGGGATTAAATTTGTCTGGACAAAAGAGTGTGAGGAATGTTTTGAAGAACTGAAGAGAATATTAGTCAACGCCCCTGTATTGACTCTACCATCGGGGAATGATGGGTTTGTTATTTATAGTGATGCATCGAAGAAAGGACTTGGTTGTGTCCTTATGCAGAATGATAAGGTTATTGCCTATGCATCACGACAGCTAAAAATTAATGAGCAAAACTATCCTACTCATGATCTTGAGTTAGCAGCTGTGATCTTCGCTTTAAATATATGGAGACATTACCTCTATGGTGAAAAATGTGATATTTATACTGATCACAAGAGTTTGAAGTATATTTTCTCACAAAAAGAACTCAACATGAGGCAAAGGCGATGGCTTGAACTACTCAAGGATTATGATTGCACGATACATTACCACCCGGGGAAGGCAAAAAAGGTGGAAGATGCTTTGAGTAGAAAAGACCATGGAGTTTTGAATGTGATGATAATTGAAAGGGATCCAATTTTCATGGATCTAGTGAAGATGGACATGGGAATAACTAGGGAAGGTGAAACATCAATGCTTTTTCAAATGGTTTCCAAACCATCATTACTAGAAAGGATTAAGAGTTCTCAGACCAATGATGAAGAATTTCAGAAGAAGATTAAAGATGTGAATGATGGAAGATTGAGGGACTTTGTGTATAAGGATGGAATTTTGAAATTCGGGAAGAGACTTTGTGTTCCCGATATACCTGATCTAAAAAGGGAATTGCTGGATGATGCTCATAGTTCCAATTTCTCTATACACCATGGGAGCACCAAAATGTATAGAGATTTGAAGGAACATTTTTGGTGGGACAACATGAAGAGGGAGATTGCTGATTTTGTGTCAAGATGTATGGTTTGTCAACAAGTGAAAGCTGGAAGGCAACAACCTGGAGGAGTCATGCAACCTCTTCCCATACCGGAGTGGAAATGGGACAATATTACGATGGACTTTTTCATGGGGCTACCAAAGACTCCTAGAAGGAACGATTCAATATGGGTTATTGTTGATCGTCTTACCAAGTCAGCACATTTTCTTGCTATAAGAGAAGATCTACCCCTAGAACGTCTAGCAAGACTATATATTAATGAAGTTGTGAGACTTCATGGAGTACCCCTATCGATCGTTTCTGATCGTGATCCCCGTTTTACTTCAAGATTTTGGAAAAGTCTTTAGAAATTCTTGGATACTGAACTTCATTTGAGCACTTCTTACCACCCTCAGACAGAAGGACAATCAGAACGGACTATTCAGACCTTAGAAGACATGTTGAGATCTTTCTCACTTGACTTTCAGGGTATGTGGGATCAATATTTACCACTGGTAGAATTTTCCTATAACAATAGCTTCCATTCGAGTATTCATATGGCACCATATGAAGCATTATACAGAAAGAGATGTCGTACACCAACCTGTTG
Source organism: Viscum album (assembly GCA_963277665.1). NCBI lineage: Eukaryota > Viridiplantae > Streptophyta > Magnoliopsida > Santalales > Viscaceae > Viscum > Viscum album. The sequence continues at coordinate 1,439,988,759 of OY728145.1, read as the reverse complement.
GGATGACGTTGGTGAAAGAAAACATGTAGGCCCAGAACTAGTGGAGGAAACAGTGGAAAAGGTGAAAGTAATCCAAAATCACATCAAAGCAGCTCAAAGTAGGCAGAAGAGCTATGCCGATAATCGAAGGAAGGATTTGGAATTTCAAGTCGGTGATCATGTTTTCCTGAAGGTATATCCATGGAAGGGAGTCATACGTTTTGGTAAGAAAGGTAAATTGAGTCCCAGGTACATCGGACCTTTCGAAATTCTAGAACGAATTGGGGCTGTAGCTTACCGATTGGCAATGCCGCCAAGTCTCTCCAAAGTTCACGATGTGTTCCACGTATCTCTGTTGAGGAAATACATGCCTGAACCAATGCATGTACTCACCTATGAGGAATTAGAACTGGAACCCGATCTTTCCTATTGTGAAGATCCCGTCAGGATTCTTGATGTGAGGGAGCAGGTGCTGAGAAACCGGACGACTCGTCTGGTAAAGGTTTTGTGGAGAAATCATAAAATGGAAGAGGCAATGTGGGAACCTGAGGAACTTATGATGAAGAACCACCCGAGTATTTTTATGCAGTAATACCATAGAAATTGCAAGGACACAATTATTTGAAGGAGGGGAGAATGTAACACCCCAAGCTTCCACGGTACGTTTTCCTTCGAATAATGCAATAGCGTGTGTTGTACGCAACCTCGAGCTCTAACACACACCACAACTAATTAAACTAGCCGTTGTGAATAGTAATACATACTTTTTGAAATTTTATAAATTTTATTTATCAAAATGGACTTCATTTTTGGATTCGGAATATCGATTATAGCTTAGGGTGAAATTTTGGCATTGTTCTGAAAAACTTCAATTTTTGATGAATAGTGAAACCACTAAGTGGTAGTTAAATAACTGATTTTTCGTTTAAATGAAATATTACCACTTCTGTGATTTGATTTTCAAAAATCCGACATACATGGTTGTCATTAAGAAGTAAAATGTGGTTCAATGAGATTAAAATAATTTTTTGGTGAATAGTAACTTTTAAGTTCTTAATCGCGATTAGAGGTAATTAGTGTAGTTTAAGGTACAAATAATGTTTTAATAATATGAGATGAGAATGAAACTTGTCCTACTCCTATTGGATGAGTCATGGCCGACCAAGACAACCCATGGGTCAACTTGGGGACCCCATGGAGCCACTTTAGTTGGAAAATGACATTAATATATATTTATTTAATGTTAAAATTAAATTGACACAAACATGAGTTGTTTTACTAAAACAGTTTTTAAGTGGGGTTAAACAAGTCCAAATTTTGACTATAAATATTCAGTAGAAAGATAAAAAGATTTCCTACATCATAGTATTTTTTTTATAATTTTTAGACATTAAATAAATTAAATTATTTATGACATCATTATGATGCAGCGATGACCTCATTATTTAATGATTTAAATAAAATGAGAAGATAATGAAAAATCCAAGGCTTACACTTGTCCAAAGCCTATTGGATGAGGAGATTTAGAACCCTTATAACCTTATCCACGAATTATATAAGTGTGGGACCTTTAGAATCCTAAAAAGCATTGTATAATAATGTAACATTTCAATCTTTCCAAAAGAGCCCTCCTCTCCTCTTATAAAAGGCCCCCACCTCTACCACCTTATTCACACTTTCAAGCCTTTTGGTTCATCCAACCTCTGCCCAAATACTCTCCCAACTTCTCTCCCTTAACCCTAGAAGCTTTACTTTAGTCAGAAATCCATCCTAAGGAGTCCTTTTGATCAAATCAAAAGGAAGAACCCGAAGAAGAGGTAACATTTTCATCACCCTCTTTCATGTTTCTTTCTTCTTCCACTCCCTCTTTGTTTATTATTTCAATTCTAAAATTATAACTCCAGTATCTTCTATATACTGTGATGTTATTATAAATATGGAACAACCATATTCAGTATTCTACCCATCATTTGAATGACATGTCACCATACGTGTGTACGTACGGCTTACCGTCTCCACGTCGTGGTGTAATTGTTATTCAATATATTATTATTTAGGTGGGTATAATAATGATATGTAATTCATGTAAATAATAAATATAACATGATAATGATTCTGTATATATGATATACTATCCAATTATATATTATTTTAATATCAAAATAATGATATTGTCGCTCGTGCATACGTACGGACTACCGTCTCCACGAACGCGATGAGATTCATTCTCCGTCGTATCCATTCAAGTATAATTATCATTTGATGATTTAAAAATAATTTTTAAGGACATGATATCATTCTGGATATGAATAATATACAACCTATACATGAAAAACACGACTTATGTAACAAAACATATAAAAGAAAACGAGTAAGTTAACACCCGAAACAACGATAAATCTAAGATATTGTTAACAAAGCAATGTTAAAAGATCATATATGATATCATATGAATGTATATGATTCTTTTATAATTTAATAAAAATTATTTCACCATTATACAGGAGGTTAACCTACCCCAACCAAGGAAAAGTACAAGGTAAGGGTTATTTCACAATCTCTTCATTATCCGAGGTTGTTTATATGTAATAATCTACTGGGATCTCTTTATCATCCACATCCATGTTTCTTCAAAATGTATTTCAAAACATTTTTATTATTTACAAGAATATGGGTTAAAGTCATTTATACCCTTTTTTGACTTTTTATAAGAGGAATCTTTCCGTCGTTTTCAAAACAAGGTCCTTTTTAACCTTTTCGACAGAATTAAGGTAAGAATGTTTTTTTAACTTATACGGTGGGTGCGGTTATTTTCCGCCGTTATAAAATCTTCAAAGCTTTCCTTACAAGCTTATAAGAATATTTTCAAGAAATTTTTTTTTTATATGGCTCTTAAATGATTTCAAAAATAGAAAGAGATATTTATCTAAAAAGTGTTTTGATTTCATCTATGTCAACATCCTTTGATGGATTTTACGCTTATTTGAAGTTGATTTATTATAATACAAAACTTCTATATTGTATTAAAGGTTTTGTGATATGTTTGACTGTGGATGTGCTATTTTTATACCATTCATAGTTTATGGTGAATTTATTGACATTTCGTATGCTAGTTTTAATACGAACGTCTATGTTATGTTTAAACCTTTTCATATGGGAATGCATTGGACTTAATATGTGACGGGTGGAGCCCGCTATAGCTCCTCGATGCATCGGTAGGTCTCATGAGACAAACTAGTGTCTTGGCACAAGGCCTTGACAAAATCTTATTTGTAGTCTTGGCACAAGGCCTTGGCTATGTGGTTATGATAGTCTGGCATTATGCATTCCAACATTATGAAAGTGGTTAGTGATTTTGCATGTGATTATTTGATTAGTAGAATATCCATGTGAATGAGTAAATGGAATTATTTCATTTTACTTTTTCCATATTATGTTGATGTTCAAGTTTAAAAGGCTTTTGTTTTTGTTATACATTGCCTTAAATGTTTATTCTTATTTATGAAAGTTTCCGCTATATTGTTATCCTTACTGGGCATTTGAGCTCACCCCTTTTCTATGTTTTATTTTTCCCAGGAAGTGAAGAAGTAAATTATGAATGACCTGCAGGGATATTATGAGGGGATAATAGTGTGGACTGTGGAGACATTATGTTGTTGTAGTAGTTTTTCATTTTATGATGTAATGTAAAACTTATGAATATATCTAGTGTTTCCAAGGCTACTAAACCAATCAGTCTTTCGAGATTTGATCTTTCTTGTGATCATGCCAATGTTACGAAGTAATGCACCGACTCTGGGTAGCTGGGGTCGGGGAGTTACAAGAGGGAAGACTCATCACCTCACCCTCTTCCCCAGTCACCTCAGCCTCTTCCAATAGAGGAGGATGAAAAGTGTGGGTGCCTTTGTTGAATCTTTTAAATCTTATTGTTTCTCATAACAAGTATGAATCATGTGGGATTATAGATTTTTCATGATCACAACATTTTCACAAACCCAGATTGAACTATGAGAACTCTAATTCCCACTATAATTGGGATACATAGGAATCCCTCTCCGGACCCAAGTTCATTGGATATCCTCTTTAAGAATCCAATCCTAATTGCCTTAATCTGGGTATCCTCCCTAGGAGTAAACTCCGAATTAATCCCCCAAGTCACCAATGCATTCTTTTCAGAAATTAAGCCCAAAATAATTTCTCTTAAAGAACTATAATCTCCTATGAGACTCATTAAACTATGTGGGATTTGATACCCATCCAAATGGGATACATATGAATCCTCCTTGAGGTTCAAACCCAACACTTCAAATCAACCCTGTTCTCCTTGGGCCATATTCTCAACATGGTTTAATCTTACTTGGAAACCCATATTATTTCCAATTTCCTTGGGCTTATTAGGCATAAGTCCCACAAAAAACCTTGAATAAGAACATTTTTCTTAGATTTCCTTACCACATGACATTAAACTATATGGATAGGTCCTTATCACATGACCTTAAAAGGTATCATGTGTCCCATTAAGCGGCACCAAACTACGAGGGTTCTGATTCCTTTCACAAGGATATGTAGGTAGCCCATTTTATAGGTATGATCCCAATATAAAAATAAACCTTCATCTCCTTGGATGGAAATAAATTCCATATTTCCCCACTAAGTGGATTAAAAACCTGTATCATCATTACGATGATTAAAATAATCTCTAAATCGTATATGAGAGGATATCATTAGTGAAGAACCTCGAATACATACAAATGATTCTAAATTTCACACATGCTAATAATTGATTGAAAATTCAAGGGAAACATATGTTATACTTGGTGAATTAATAAGGATTAGTGAAAATATATCAAATCTATAAAGAGAGTCCCAGATAGATAATAATTCCCTCCAAAAGGGTGTGATGAGTCTGACTTCCCATCCTATTGACCAATGCTTGTTCTTAAAGTATCATAAGTTCAAAATTAATGAATGCACGACTTTGGAAAGTAGGTCCCTTTTGGATAAATAACTATTGGATATTTCCAGTTCCATGAATAAATCCAATGGAAACTACTTGGAAGTAGTGATTCTTAAACTAGAACACACATTTCAAGGAAATACGAAACAAAAATGGTGAACCCAACGTGAATAATTAACCAAGTTAATAGTATTACCTACCTGTCAGGCCTCTATCAATTGATAAAGGAATTCTATAAAAAGGAATAAATAACACATGTATCTATCTAAAAAATATGTTGATTTAATGGATTTTATTGTTGTTCTCAAGTTTTTTCTTAGAACTACCTTCACTCCAAATGGATTCCTTCAAGTTTTCACCCGTGAATGCACCGACCACTGCTCAATTTGGATCCTCATCCACTAGAAGGACGTCATTACCAACTCACCATATTTAATACTGGTTTTACAATGTACTAATAAGGGAATACCATCATCACGGTACTATCCCAACCTTGGAGGCATCATGACGGGCTCTCTAGGTTAATAACAACCTTCAATCATCTCACCAGTGATGATCGATGATCAAGTAGCAGATGGTGCCAACCACCATATTCTACCATTTCAGGTCCTTATCCCAAAAACACAATAACCACTCCCTCCCATACTATAGGAAATTGGATCAATAGGTCACTTATGCCCTCAACTCAAAGATGAAGGGGTCCTTCCCGAGGACTCCCACCAACAATCACAGTCAGTAGAATCGTGTGACATTGAACCCCCAATATGATGGGGGTGTTGTCTTCAGTTCTTCGGCCTAGGTCCCTCAAACCTGAGCATGAAAGAAAAACTGGAAGGGACAACATCTAGACAATAGGGAGCAGGTTCCTACCTTTTCCTCCTCTAGATAATTCCATCAACCTAACTTGATGGAAAAAAACGAGTGTGCACATACACCCATCCATCCTAATTCTAATGCCCATCAGACTCATATGGAAGAGACCCAAAAATCCCACTAGATAAATCTAATGGAGTACCATGAATAGGAACATAATTTTTTTTATAAATTATCATCCATTCGGTAGGCTCGTCTGACTGCATTCAAGGAAGCCCACCAATAAAATTTGGTGGCAACTGGTAAACAAGAATATTACCCTGCTTACACTCACCAATTATGCCAACAGTCTTGTCTATTAGTATTAAAATAAGTCCATCAACCATTCTTGATGGAAAATAGACAGAAGATACATACACCTTCCATAATTCATCAAGCCAACCAACAATCTCATTTGGCAGCACCCGGAGAAGTCAGTCAGAAAGCTCCGACAACAAATCTAAGGCAGACTCAAATATCTTCCCCCATACATATGTACTGTTAGTATCCATTGATAGGAAAAGGAGGACATGTTTAGGAACAGAAAACTAATCCAGATACAGAATGGATGTATATTCCCATTTCAGTTATTGAAGTCACCAAACAAATCTTAGCAATGGTGAAAGGGAAGACACAAATTCCTACCCATATTTTGGAAGCATGCCAGAATATCATAACAAAAAATTCAGCAGTACTGGGGGAACAGACACAAAACTCTATCCCCACACCTGGGATGATACATCAAAATTCCATCCCAGAGTAGATACATACCTATGTTCTAGTCCAAGAGGGTTATGGGACATACTCCCCCATATCATATGGACAACCGGATCGGGAACATACACCCTTTACAATTGGAGGTAATCTTCCCATTTTGATGAAAACTACAAGGAAGAAACATAAACCCATGATAACCACTTCTCTCAGTAAGTGGACCCAACTAAGTGTAAGAGAGCATCCAAGAATAAGTTTCACCAAACATAGTTGGAAAATCATGAGCCAATCTGTGATCTGAATCTTCTTAATTACTGAGTTCTTGAATCCCTCAGACATTTATCTATTATAGCTCAAGATCCTACCCTCTCATTACCAAATTATGGGAGTAGTAGTAGTAATTCTAAAGTTCTCCCTCCGACACTTTCTCATGAAGTCTTGATTCATAAAAATTTGGTCAATACATAGATCCTATCTTCGGATGAGAGTGACAGAAACCCTTTATATGACCATAATACCAAGGAGAAAGAGGATTTATCCTTTGATGTAATCCACCATGGTGGTCCCCCCATGATGGCATTCACTATGAAATTTATCTCCGTAGTAGTATTTCACATTGTCAAGATAATTTTTTAATTGAAAATGTTGTAATGAGAAAGCCCTCTTATATTGAGGAACTTTCCAACACAAGGCCAGTCATGTCTGATGCCTTTTCATTAATGGGTGAAATACTTTCTCAATCAGAAGACATACTAAGGCAGCAATCATCCTCAAAACCTCCCTTGGGTCATTTTCCTTCTAATGTAGCAGAGGAAAAAGTGACTAATTCCATTGTTTTTAATAAAAAAATCGAGAAGTGTCCACTTTGGTCAGATCAAGTGGAGAAACCTCTAGTAAAATATGATGAAGATATATTGAACATGAGAAAAAATTGGCTAAAGGTGAAATACCAGACATGTTATGGCCTTTGGAAAAATCACAATACAACATTACAGAATTGATGGTAGAAGATTTCATTCATGATGTCTACCAAAACTTATAGAAAAAAAATTTTCATTTGAAAACTAAAGTATTACTATATGATGAATATCAAAATCATTTAAAGGTAATAGAAGGGTTTCAATGCCAAATCAACTTGGAATCTATTTCAATTTTCCAACATCCAAAGGTTGAGAAGCAACATATAACCCTTCAAAACACATGCCTTGACACATTAAAGAGGTTTATCTGGTCAATTTATGATACCCCATCTGGTGTCATATCAGAGGATGGGGTGCACACGGAGCATTGCATTTCACTGTTCTCTAGAATTAGAAAATTCTTCCAAAAGTGGTCTCATGTAATGTTATTTACCATGGTCAGATAAAATCAATAGATTTTGTATGTAATCAAGTATACACTCAAGAACAGACCTCAACTAGCTCACATCAGAGTCAGGCCCAAAGAAAGAAATCTGTTGAGATACTTTTGCATCAAGCATATGATAATCTTAAGAAGGCCTCTTTCTAAGAGGATGTCAACCATCATATGGTGCAAATGCCTGAAATAACACAACATTCTTCCGAAATAGGTGATTTGAATGGTTTTTAGATAATACACCCAACCAATGTCAGAACCAAAATTCACAAGATCAGAAGAGAAGCTGCATGAATCTTATCTATAACAGTTCAAGATCCACCCCAACCTGTAGGTCTAGGGGCTTGTTTAATTCAACCTTCAAATTAATTAAAAAATTTTAAAGGTTTGAATAATAAGAACAAGAACAACCCTAGCCTGCCGGGATGGGGTATTTTTCACATCTACAATACCCTCCTCAATAGAAGTCAGTTTTATCCTGATTAGGAAAAAATTCAAAAAAGTGAATGCACAAGTGAACTATCCAAGGAATCCCTTTAGGTTACTATCTGTCAAACAGTTCCTAAAAATTCATCATATAGAAGAACAAAGTCTCATGGAATATATAGAAGGATACGATCTTACAAAGATACTGCAGAATTCCATCAATTCATTATGAATCATTAAATGTCATTAATACCATTATGGAAGATCCTCTAAAAAATGAGTCTAGCTTAGGGTAATCAGAAGATGAAGTTATTATCTATAATATGGTAAAAAATGAAGTAAATGAAGAAGGTTTTCATACCCAAAATCAAAGGCTTACCCAGAATCTAAGTATTCCCTCAAGTAACCAACTCCCACCCCTTTAAAAGGCATCTAACAAGGGGAATGGTAAAAGTCATATCACATATCAATTTTCCAATAGAGAAGGTCAATATATTTCTCTTAAAGAATAATTTTTTGAGCAATAATAGGAGAATAAATAGTTGAAAAGACTCAATATAGAGTTAATTCAAAGTAGAATTTCTGCTGGATATGCTCCTTAGGTAGATCCTCAACTTCCACATCCTGTAGGAACTCCTCAACAAATAGTATTTGTTGTAACTACAGATATAGATAATGAATTACCTCTATTGGGTACACAACCAAGGAAGGATAAAGCATATCCTTATAGGCCTTTCCCCATGGGTTATCCAAGACAAATACTAGCAGCATCACCACTAGTGGTTTTTTTGGTCATTGCACTAGTTCAAGCTCCAGCTGATATACCTATACTGGTCCCAAATCATCTAGATATTCCCCAAATTCTCATTAACACAATTGAGGCTTTAACAAATCGATTAGAAGCTATGGAATAATGGTGTGTTCCAGTGTAGTAGAAAAAGAGAGCTTACCCTGAATGGGTGGATCTGATCCTTCCCCTACCAAACTTTGTGAATACTACAATTCCAATATTTAACGGTTTGGGAGATCCAGAGAAACACGTAACACATTTCATTTATTTTTGTGATCCCATGATGGGAAATCCTCAAAAATAAGAACCATTAAAGCTCATCTGATTTTTGAAATCATTATATGGAAAAACTTTTGTCTGGTATACAAGTTTAAAATCTCGATCAATTACTAGATGGGAAGATCTCCATCCAAAATTCCTTCTTTAATTCAACTCGATGCTACTGAAGACAATAGTTTTTGATCTTAAAAATTTCAAACAAATGGAAAATGAAAGAGTTTCAGATTTCATTTCTCGATGGAAAGGATTAAAATATTCCTTAAATATAACACTCCATCAAGAAGATATGGTGCCAATTTGTGTGGAAAATCTACATGATGAGTTACACACACCACCAATACCTGTGAAATAAACAGGAGGGTTTTGAGACCTTACTTTAATTTCCCAATAGGTGGAGGATTCCATTGTGGAAAATAAATCTAAATCTCATGTAATTCCATTAGCTATGGTGAGGAGAATAGGGAAAGCAGAGGCTTCTAGAGTCACACTCAAGCAAGCACCCGTACTTACTTCCACTTCAAAACCTTCATCATATCGAAGGGCGCTTCCTCCCAAGAATCAAAAACAATGACCACCTCATCATTATGATCAAAAATATCAAAATTGGATAAAATTTGAGGAGTTAAAGAACAAATTTTATTCTTTTCAGAATGAACATGTTTTCAGTTACTTTATCTTAGATTTGAAAAACAATTTGGTTCAGTTTCCAAGGCCGAAGAAACCAAATAAATAAGGAGATTGAGATCTTCCAAATTATTGTCCCTTTCATAAAATGTTGGGGCATCCCATTCAAGAGTGTTTTGTTTTCAAAGACCTCTTGCAGAAAAATGGTAGACTCTGGAAAAGTAAAACTGAAAAGTTCATCAGCCTAAGTAGCATGTGTTACCACTACTGATCCAGAGAAGGAGAATGAAAGAAATTCAAAAGTAAAATTGCACAAAAATATGATGATTGGATGATCAGGAAAAGGATCAATCTAACTCATTCCATTATATGAAAATAGTTGAAACAACAAATTGTTTATTCTTCCACTTCCGTCATAGAAAACCCACCTTCATTAAAAGAACAGTCCTCCAAAGATCAATCCTCAAAGAAGTGACATGATCTGAAGGACAAAGATAAGCCAGAAGAAGAAAAGCTCGTGTCAAGGCCAAGTTTTTCCTTGACTATAGAAAATTTCATGCCATACATTTCAAAAGTAGGGGAACAACCCCGCCAAATGGAACAACCAGAACTGACATGTTAAGTAGAATCTTCATTAGATGAAGAATTGATCTTTGGTTCCATGTTATCCACTTAAAGGATCCCTATGGAAATGATGATTCTAGTTATGATGAGCCTGGATTCCCTATACCTAACTATGGAACTAGAGGAAGAAGCCAAGGTTGAGGATACATGGGAAGACATGGGTATTCTAGATGACACTATATTAACTCTACCCCTGCTCGAACCATATATGTGGTGGAAAATCATTGGAGAGCCCTTCAACAAGCTCAACAAGAATAAGGAAGTTCATCTACACATGAAAGGATCATTCCTAACATGATTATTTTGGAGGACTGATTAGAGGTTAAACCATCCTTCTCTTAGTAATTATATGGACCTAGTCAGTCTAATATACTAAAATCTGAAGTATTTCTAGCTTCTGCTCTGATTCAGGGTAAATCTGCATCATGAGCATCAACTTCCAAGATATCTACAAAAACACATGTCAATGCTGAAAAATGCAGACCTCTGGTCCAAAATTACGATGTTTTGAAATAGCTATCCTAAGTACCATTTAAGTTATCGATTTTGGATGTTTTGAATCTATCAAAATATCTTCAAGAAGCACTTATTGAAGATTTGTCAAGTTCTCAAGAGTTTGAAACCGAAGTTTCTGATACTGAGGTTTACTGTATAGAGAATGATCATATAGAATGCCATGTAGTTATATCTTTTATGGATGAAGATGAATATTATTTCGTACATGGACACATTAGGCCTTTGTATTTATCTGATAGGGTCAATGATATAGACATCTGACGAGCCTTCATTGATAATGGCTCAAGTGTCAAACTCATTAATATTCGTACACTTCATCGATTGGGCCTCACTGAATCTAAATTATCTCAATCCACTTTAATGTTTCAAGATTATGAAAAGAATGAGTAAGAACCTCTGGGTGATGTCACACTCAGAACTCAGTTTAGAGATCTTGTGTCTAATTCATATTTTATGGTTGTCTATCAGGACACAGAATTTAACATTTTTCTTGAAAGGCCTTGGATACATAAAATGCATACATTTATTAACCATACCACCAATATCTCAAGTATTATTTAAATGGTTAAATTGGGACATTTTATGGTGACAAGGCTCCATTCAAAACATGTGAATCTCAATATATTGAGGTAGAGTTTTATCACATGAAGGGAACAAGGTCCGTGAAAAAATGGGTAACCAGAATAAATGCTTCGAATGACCTGGAAAAGATCCCAGAAAACCCATTAAAAAATTTGAGTATAGATTGTGTGTTACCTATCAATAAAATTTTAAGGATAAAACCAAATTTGAACACTCATCCAATGAATTCCATAATGTCAATTATGGAAATTGAGCCAGAAAACATGGGAGAAATTGTTGATTTACCAAGCAGTGGTGAAAACTTAAATGGAGATGTCTTCATTTCATCCAATGAACTTCAGAAAGTCTCTTTTTCTCTAATCAGACTAGAATTAATTGTCGCAATACTAGAAGAAGACAAGGATGTTGATTCCCAACCCATCATATCCTCTTAAATGCTCTAGGAATACCCTTCACCATCAGTAGGGTCAGAAATGGTTCCCTCTTCTTCAGGATGTTAAAATACTGACTCCTCCCCTAGCTTTGAAAGTATTTCTTCATCACCTACTATTCAAGTAGAAATAAAAGAAGTAAAACTTAAGGAAGAGGAGGAATAAGATCTCAGGGATGCTCCTCCAACATTTAAGGAAGGTGTATCCACCACTATGGATGAGCTCAGAGAAATAAATCTGGGTACAGAAGAATATCCATGCCCCACTCTAATTATTGTGGACATGACTTCTTAAGAGAAAAAGATGTATACTTTATTTCTATAGAAACATCGAGATATATTTTCTTGGAACTATACATAAATTCTAGGCCTTAATCCCAATATAGCCACTCATCATTTGGGTTTGTGATAAGAACATTGAGGATTCAAGAAGGAAATAAGAAGAACACACCCAAATCATGCCTCTAAAATTAAAGCTGAAGTTGACAAGATTATAAAGTCTAAATTCATCAAGGAGGTGAAATATCCCAAATGTATAGCCAGAATTGTCCCAGTGAAAAAGACAAATACAGAAATCAGAGTTTGTATTGATTTCAGAGATCTTAACCGGTATTGTCCCAAATATGAATTTCCAGTTCTGATCACAAAGCTTTTAATTGATGCAACAACTGGCTATGAAGCTCTTTTTTTCATGGATAGTTACTCTGGGTACAATCAAATTCAAATGGCCCTAGAAGATGAAGAATCTATATCCTTTCTAGCCGCTTAAGGTGTGTTTTTCTATAGGGTAACGCCCTTTGGATTAAAGAATGTAGGTGCAATGTATCAATGTTACATGCACCATATCTTCAAACCCTTCTTAGGAAAATTTGTCAAATTTTATGTGGATGATCTAGTAGTTAAATCTAAACAATGTTCCGATCACCTGACTAATTTAGAGATCATATTCAATAAACTTCGACAACATAGTTTGAAGATGAATCCATTAAAATGTTCTTTTGGGGTAACCTTAGGAAAATTTCTCGGCTTCATTGTATACCATCATGGCATCACAATTGATCCTAAGAAGAAAAAAATCAATCCTTGGCATGTCACCTCCTCAAAATTTGAAATAATTAAGAGTAATTCAAGGACACTTGGCCTATATTCATCATTTTATTTCCAATTTGGAATGAAACTGTTTACCCTTCACTAGATTAATGAAGAAGGGAGTCACTTATCAATGGAATGAAGACTAACAAGAGGCATTTGATAACCTCAAGAAATATCTCTTGAGTCCACTAGTATTAATTCCACCTATTGAAGGAAGACCACTTATTATCTATGTGAGAACTTTAGAGTGATCACTAGGTTCCTTCCTTTCCCAAAAGAACGATGATGGGAACGAAAACAACATTTAATATCTTAGTCGGACTATGATTGATACAGAGACTTGATATTCAAGTATCAAGAAGTGATTCTTGGAATTAATCTTTGAAGTTTAGAAATTGAGGCACTACCTGCAAAATCACGAGGTCCAATTGGTGTCTCAGAATAATCCGTTCAAATTTATCATCATTCATCCTATGATTACAGGGTGTTTGGAATGATGGGAAGTTATTTTTCAATTTTTTCATATCCAATTTGTTCCTCCTAAGGTAATAAAAGGCCAATCATTGGAAAAATTCCTTACTGAGAATCCATCTACGTAAGATACATCATTGTATACTAAGCTTCTTGATGAAGAGGTCTTCTCTATTAAAGATAATACCCAAACATGGGAAATGTACTTTGATGGTGCCTCTATAATTCCAATAGGGAAGATAATGGAAAAATCTAAATTCAACAAATTTTTGTGAGGAATTGTACTTATTTCCCCAGAAAAGGAAGTGTTTTTATATTCCTTCCTATTTTCAGAAGGCAGTACCAACAATGAGGAAGAATATCAAGCTCTCGTCATAGGCATGTAATTGGTACTCTAGGTACAAGTGAACCACCTAAAAGTGAAAGGTGATTTAGAGTTGTTAATGAAACAAATCAATGGGGATTATTCAAATATAAAATAAGAGTTAATCCATTTGTGTGATTACGTCATAGGGTTAATGGATGAATTTCCCTCAGAGCCAACATTGTCTTATGTCTCGTGATCTCAAAATTCCCAAGATGATGCACTAGATAATGTAGCCATAGTCCTGGAAGATCCAAATAGAGATAAGACAATCAACAATATTTCCCATTGTCATATGGTTTCACCTTTTTTTAAAACTAAAATGGAGGAAATTAATGAAATTATCCCTATTTCTGAGCCATATGGTCATACCACAAGATGGATGACACCCATCATAGAATACCTTCAAAATGGAGTACTTCAACCAGGTAGAGCTAAAAAAGAACAGATCCGACAACGAGTGGCCAATTTTAATCTTTATGATAGTCCAGATCACCAGAATATCCTCCACAAATGAGGCTTTGATGGAATCTTCTTTAGGTGTATTGATGAAGAAGAAACTGTAGCTGTCATGAAATAAGTACATGTAAAAGCTTGTGGTGCTCACTAGTCTGGGCATAGTATTTCTAATCAAATATTAAGTCTTGGATACTTTTTTCCTTCGATGATTAAATATTGCATAGATTTCACCAAGAAATGTCATCCCTACTAAGTGCATTCCAACTTCATTCATCAACCCCTGGAGTTTTTACATACATCTAAATACTCCTGGCCATTTTCCACATGGGGAATGGATGTAGTAGGACCTTATCCTCCAGCTATAGCAAAGCAATTCAAGTATATTCTTACTGCTACTGATCTCTTCTCCAAATGGGCTGAGGCAACACCTCTCAAAGAATTCAGAACCAAAAGCATTGCTATTTTTTTCAAAGCTAACATTATCACCAGATTTAGTGTCCCTCATACTATATTGACAGACAACAACACCAATGTCTGTTTTGTTGAGGTAAAGATGTTATATTAGGAACACAATATCAAATTTATCCATTCATCTCGCTATCATGCAGTGGAAAATGGAAAGATAGAGGTTTTCAATAAAACCCTATCAAACATACTCCAGAAGATGGTGGATAAATATAAGAAATCTTGTCCTGATAATCTTTTGCATGCTTTATGGGATTATCGGACTACTACCCATACTGCCACTTAGGCAACTCCATATTCATTAGTGTACGAAACATAAGAAGTTTTTCCAATTGAAATTCAATTACCTTCACTCTGAGTTGCAATATGTGATCAGTTTTCTATAGATGAAAAGTATTAGAAATTATTTGATGAGTTGGAATGATTATAAGAAAAGAGATTTCATATTTTGCATCATTTATAAGTCTATCAGAATAGAATAACACAATATTTTAATAAGAAAGTTCTGCCCATTGAATTCTTCATAGAGAATTGGTATTGGTCCTCAGTACTCTAATGATGCTAGGAAAGAAACCTCCAAAGCTTGAGCCAAATTGGGAAGGACCTTATTCCATACATAATGTCTACTTAAATGGATCTTATTTACTAATCTCAATGGATGTAGAGCTTATTATAACTCCAAACAATGAGGGATTCTTGAAGAAATACTTTGTTTATGTGCACAAAATGTTTTCGCTGCATGACTCTAAACTAAACAACACAAATTCCTAGTTGAAAGACATTAAACTTCATAATAACCATAACTGTCCATGCTACATGATGATAAAATGCATAGCATATTTTTCCTTATCGCATGATGTTAAACTGCATGAAATCATTTTTCCTCGTTACATGACATTAAACTATACGGTTAACATCTTCTCTATTTGACAATATGAGCTTCTATATGAAAGCATCATTGACATCATTACAACTACTTAGTAGTACATGAGTTCCATTTCTCTCTATGTTTGAATCATATCTTCATAGGGGCCTCATTTCATGAACTACGTGTGGATTGATTCTCATTTTCAATGAGATATGTAGAGACACCTAGATCTCTAATCTTGGGCCTAGTCGTAACCACTAAAAAAATTATATTTCCATTTTTCCACTTATATGTGAACCATATCTATACAGAGTGCTCTTTTAAGATACATGGTTGGATCTTCATACCATTTAATGTATTAAGTTTAATAATTCTTCCATAATGTGTTAAAATCTCCCATCTCCCACATAAAACTCAATTGGTATGGAAAATTATTGTTTCAAGAACTACGTTTGTCTTGATTCTCATTTTAATGGGATATGTAGAGACGCCTAGATCTCCAATATTGGTCCTAACCATGATAAAAAACCTTTATTCATTGTATACGAATCAAAACTGCATAAGGAATGTTCAAAGAACTATGCATGGCTTGATTCTTATCCATATGAGATATGTAGTGGCACTTGGTTTAATTCCCCGGTCTAGCCACAATATTCCCTTTTTTACGTTAGAATCCCTTCATGTCCTTGCCGCATGACTCTAAACTGCACAACACAAAGTCCTAGCTGCATGATATCAAAATGAAAAGCACCCAAATAAATGTGTATGGATTTATTCTCATCCATATGATATACTTAATAAAAGCTAGGCCACTTCTCATAGTCTCGGTCATGAGATACTTTTTTTTATCTCTTGGGTTCTCTCCTCAGAGAGCCCATCAAGGAAACAAGAATGTACCCATTTTACATATGAGTCAGATCTATGTAAGGGAATACAAAATCATGGTCAATATTGATTCAAATATTTCTCTTGTGCATTGATCATTACCCCCTTTTCATATTTCACACTCTTAATCTTGAATATTTTCAGATCTTCATAATCATTCTATGGTTTTTGGTGGCAGAGTTTCTGATATCTAAGAGCTCTTTTTCCTAACTATGAAGTATGTGTCCCTAGGTGGCCTTGCATAAGTTTCCTAAATAATGGAACTATCAGTAAAAACATGCCACTATTTGTCTATACTACATATTCCCTAGTTGTCTCTACATAATACATTCCCCATAACAGGTTTTTCAAATAATGGTAATTTCATTCTTGGTTAAAGTGTCTTTTGTACCCTTAAAATATTGATAACAATATACATGAATTTGTATTTTAAAGCATTCATTCATGTATATTTATCCTATTACCTTTATCTCATTCTGAGACTCTTCAATACCATGGTTTACACATTTCCCTCTCCATGTGTTCAAAGTAGTATGAAATAACCTTGGATCACTTGACCACATATCATATAATGTTTCCATTTTTTTGGTCCTAGTCGTATGACCTAAAAATACAGACACCATACTTCCTATGTTTGGGTCAAAACTTCATAGAAATCATATTCCTATGATCCTTTGGAAATCATGATTGGAAATACTCTCTCCGTATTCAAGTACCTTTCTCCACAAACCGAACTCTGTGCTATTGGAAATCTGAATCTCCATAAACTTTCTTCGGATTTTAGAAATAGAATGTCAGATTTTTGAGAACAATTTTTCCTGACTATGCAGTACATGCCCCTAGGTGGCCTTGCATAAGTTTCCTACATAATGGTCCTGTCAATCAAAAGTTTCCACTATTTGGATATGTAGTATATGCCCTAGTTTTCCCTACATAATACAACCCCCATAACATGTTCATCAAATAATGGTAACTTTGTTCTTAGGAAATACTTCCACTAATACCCTTTATCCCTTTTCCCATATCATTATTGAGATCCATAAATTACCAAATCACAGTTTACAATTCTTCCCTTCCATACTTGAACATGGTAGTATGTTTCCAAATAAATTACCAAGAAATTGGGAGAGTCTCAAAACTATGGTCAAATCTAAAGAACTTAAAATTAAAGCCACCTAATGTCCTCACTGTATGACTTAAAACTACACCGTACAATGTCCTCACTGCATGAATTAAAACTGCACAATACAATATCCTCACTGCATGACTTAAAACTGTACAGTAAAATGTTCTCACTACATGACTTAAAACTGCGTAGCCTGATATTAGAAATTCCCCTTTCTGAAAAATTTTAACCATTCCTCATACACCAAATTTGTGTATAAGTAGTTTTCCTATTCATGACATATGTCAGCATAGATAACACTTTATTCTTAAAATCAATTTCCTTAGAAAAACCACCCATTTTGGTCTTGAGTCACCCAAATATTTTTTCCCTTGTCTATAAATAATAAAATGTTAAATTCCTAAGATCTATTTTTCTTGACTATGTAGTATGTGCCCCCAGGGGCCTTGCATAAAATTTTCCTACATAACAGGCCTGTCATTCAAAAGATTCCACTATTTGGCTATGCAACATATGCCCTAGTTGGCCATGCATAACACAACTACCATAATAGGTTTTTCAAATAATGGTAACCTTGTTATTGGAAGATAATTCATTTATATTTATACAAGTTTTAGATTTGGTGACCATAAAAATCATGACTCATGATTCCCCTTGGAAATATTTAAAGAATATTAGAGTAATTATTAGCCACTGATCCTTGTTTGGAATCTAATTCCAAAATTTATAGTCAAAGATGCTCAACCTTAAACACTAGCCCTTTCTAATCCAACATTCATGACTCTAAACTTCCAACAAAAAGAGATGTGGTACTCACCAGATTGGAAACCTGAAATGGGAACTCTAGACAAAAGTCAAGTCCCAGCTCATTAAACGTACATTTTTTTATGGTTTAGGTAATATTGAGCAATAAAAAGTCAAAAGATACAAAGTTTGTGGGTTTGTATGTATAACCCTAGTAAAAATAAAACTACACTTACTAGGCCCATTGGATTAGGTAAAAAAATGAGCTAACAAGAATTAAAACACAGATGATTAAAGAAGAAATTATTTTCATTTGGGAGTAAATTTTTTTTCACATAGGAGCATCCAAAAACTAGAGTCTCTCTTTTATTATAAATAACAAGAGGTTTTCTACATAACTTTTCATTTGTTTAATGGCCTCTTGAGCCCCATCATCTGCTTGTTGAAGTTCTTTTAGCCGACAAGTATTGTTCTCCTTAGTACGGAGAAGTGCTTCCTTAGCATCTGAAATAACTTTTTCACCAACCTTCTGGATTTATCCTAATGAATCATGAAGTTGGTCAAGCTCCCCTATGATAATATCTAACTCTTTTTGAAGACGCATCTACTGAAAAGTCTCTTCTTTAATCTTCTACTTTAGTTTTTTCAACTTTGCAGTATGATTGGCCTCAGCTTGGGATAGAACTGCTTGGAATTCGTCATTGTTGATCAATACTTTAGTTTTTATCAGATCTTCTTGAAGCTTCTGATATTTCTCCCTCTTTCGGATAATCTCTTTCACTGCATTATGAATTTCACGGTATTCAAAATCACTAAATCCTAGTGTGATAAATAGAGATGAAATTCATGGAATTATTGAAGGAATTTCCTCAAGGGGAATTTCAAATATCATCTTCCATATATTTTCCATGCCTTGAGACATGAAAGATGAAGGGAATTTTTCTATTTTGGGTCTGATTTAGAATCACTATCATAAGGAGGGAAATATTCTAGGATTAATGAACTTAAAGAAGTGCCATGTTTTTCTCCTTCCTTAATAGTGGTTGCTTTACCTCCTAATACTGTTTGAGCTGATGCAGAGGCTTCACCTACGGATCTATACATTAAAGTTGATAGCCCTATATGGTGAATTAAGAATTATGGTTATGGTTAGTTTCAAGAGATAACAAGAGTGAGAACAATCATAATATCAGTATCTCTTACCTAACAATAGGTTGGAAGTTTGAGAAGACTCCTCCCCAATGTTCTCAATTTCGATGGTTTTGGTTGATGTATCTAGATGGGGAATGATCTCTTTGATTTGCTCAGGATCATCTGAATGAATCTAAAGAAGATTTTATATCTCAAGATTCACCTGAGCTGATGTCTCTATAATGGTAGGATTTACATTAATGTCGATGCTTCCTTCAGGAATCATTATAGTAAAAGGTTATTTAGATGGAACTGTAAATTTCAACCAATCATGGTTAGAAATTTTATCATAAGAAGATTAATAGGACAAGAAATGAAAACTCACATCCAGTTGGTTCTATATAAAGAACTTCAAAATATTCTAAATCATTTTTTATATTAACATGTTATAATACTTATTCAAAAGACAAGACAAGGTTCATCATAGAATCCAATGATATCCCATATCCCATGTTAGTCTCACCCATGGGAGAACTCGGTGTGGTTACTTTGCAACCTTCCTCCAATAACCTTTGACCCCAAATAGCTTCCTCAGCAACAGTTGAGGGGACAACACCAGTTGTCATAGGACGTTATGGTGCATGTGATGAACCTAAAGTATCATAGGATGAAAGTTAGTTGTTGTTACATTTAGTGTCTTATTAAGCACAATTTATTTACCAAAGGTCTCCTCTCTTCTGATATCAGGAATAAGAGCAGTGCTGGGAAAAGAAAATGGTTCCTTTGGCCTCAATACCCCTTGAGGAACCACTGGGTTAGTAGGAATTGTTTCTTGTTTAGAAGCACCCTCCATAGTTCCTTGAAGACTATCAGTAATTTATTTAAGAGGATAAACAGAAGAAGATCCTACAATTCCAATAATTTTAAAAACCTTTTCATGAATAAGGCTAAAATTCATGTTATTAGGAAGGCATAACAATACTGAAAAAAATTTTAATCATGGTATTATTTCTTCGATGCTTTTGTTTCTTCACCTTCTTAGGAGGACCTGCATCATCATCTCCAAAAACAGGTATTGGAGACTGCAATACCCTTTCTATCTCATCTTCCAGGGCTTGTTGTCCTAGAGCTATTTCTCCCAATTCATGGGGTGATCTATTAGCTCTAAGAGTAGTACCACCAGGGCTATATCATGGTGATGGAACTTCAGTTGATTTTCCCTTATCCATCTGCAAGTTAAAATGATATTTTCCTTAAGTAAAAATGCTTTGAATAAATTCAAATTTCAAAGCATAAAATAATGTGATAAAAAGGAAACTTAAATATTTAGGATCTACAAAAACATGTCATTCTTCATCGAATGAAAGTTAAATTTCTTTAGTGGTACCATGATCTATCATTTCCTTCACCTGCTTCGTGGTGGGAATTGATTCGTCAGCTGCATATATGAGCATTTCCAGTTCTTGGATATAAGTTCTCACTTCAGTCGGATTGTTCTTAAATAGAATATCAGAAGAGGCCCATAGATCCACTATTCATAGAATGCACAACCCTTCACACAAATATATCCATGTGGTTTTAGCATCACAATGAAAACTTTTACATGTTTGAACAACCTTTGGTTGTATATATTCAGAATACATTCCAAAGGGTTGTGAAGAGGATCCTGCCATTTTGGATTTAAGTTTCTTCCCAATTCCCATAGTCATAGATGAGGTATGAGAAAATGGGACTCTTCATTCCTTGGAATGATGGAGACTAGACCGCCTCGGTACTATCTCAATAGAGATCGATGGGGTGGCTCTCTTAACTCTGCCAGGTGGATTATATCTTGCACGAGGTCGCTTTAGTGAATTTGGAGCCTCGTCACCACTACCCTATGACTTCAATGAGCCGGCCCTTGATGATGTAGAATTACCTTCCAAATTAAAGGGTTTATTCCTACTAACTCTCTTTATCGCCACTCAAGGGACAATATGGTTTAATACCCCTTCAGGGTAAGATGTGACCTGGTTTTCAACATACCAGACAATCAATTTTCTTTTTTCATCAATGACAGGTAAATTAAATATTTCCCCAGTTTTCTTCACAGATGTCAGCAACAATAGTTGTTGGGAAACCATAATATGTTTCTTTAATGTAACATGCATGTGAGGGGATAAATTATTTTTTTTTGCAGAAATTCGAATTGACAAGAGAATCTATAAGGAGTATAGGCCTCAGATATGATTTCCCCATCAATCCTGGTGGCCAATATGCCATCTCTGCAAGCTTACATATATGACCTTATCTCTAAGATGGACATCCCATCATCAACTAATAACCCCGTAGGTGGATTCCAATAAGGGAAAGGATAAAATTACTTATACATACTCAACATGGCCTTGATATCATAAGCATTTAGAGAAAAAGGTGAAATACCAGAGAAATCCTGAATAGATGGTCGGAAAAAACTTCAAAAGAGTTGTACCCCACTTTGCACAACATAAGTTATGAAATGAGTGGCTATCCACCCCCATAACACCGAAAATGGTCTCACTATTCATAAAAGAGATTTCCCTTTATAAATATACAGTAAGATCCTATGAATATTTTCAAAAATAGGGATGTCCAACCCTACCATTCTCTTCTCGGCCAACTTGGCTATGATAAAAAAAGTTCATGTCCTTATTCCTCTTTTGGAATCTCGAACCGGTAATAGATACACAAAGATCCACATGTCTAGAAAACCTAAAAGATGTGTCTTCACAAGAATTTTTGGATTGAATTCATACCCCCACTTTTCAAATTATCCTTTCTCTAATGTTGGCCAAAAAGTGTTGAGTGTACCTCTCTTCTCTGCCTTTGGATAGCTGGTTGGATGGGTGCAAGTGGGACCCTTATCCTTCTTCTTTACCAGGAATATTTTCATCCACTCCTCTGGATGAATATCCCTTATTACGTGGGACTTTGTTGTGGTTGTATTCTTGAGTTTATAAAATATTTTCATCAACTCACAAACCAAGGATAATGTATTTTCTGATTCATTCCATGTCACCTTGGGAGGA
Source organism: Viscum album (assembly GCA_963277665.1). Taxonomy (NCBI): domain Eukaryota; kingdom Viridiplantae; phylum Streptophyta; class Magnoliopsida; order Santalales; family Viscaceae; genus Viscum; species Viscum album. Next base: position 1,439,965,978 of record OY728145.1, on the reverse strand, counting down.
ATAAACTCATTGTACATATCTATAAGAATTGGAGCTCCATAGATCTTGTAGAAATATTACAAACTAATTCCTACTTCTCCATGTTTCAAATAGAAGGAGTTAGTTTCTAGGCTCCATAGGCTTAGTAGCTCTAGAACAAAATCATCATTCCTATATACATAAGTTTTCCTAACCAATATAGAATCATAAATCCAAACACCTTTTAAGTCATCCATAAACTCTACACACATCTTGTGCACCCAAAACACCCACATCGATGTAGGTTTAACACCCCTCCTAGGAAGAAATCTAAAATTTTATTCTAGACTTTTGATTGATATGTATGAGAATATCGAAAGATGGAGGAATAATAGTGTGTCTATAGTTTGGGTGTATGTACTTTCAAATCTGGAGCACACGAGCTGTGATGCATGGAATGTGCCTTATCTACTATCCCACCATTAACATATGAGCCCCCAACAGAAACATTGGCAGATGATAAATTGGTATAGTCTTGAAACCAAGAAAGTGGAGTATAGTTCTTCAGGTCCAGAATGTTGATATCCTTTAGATATCCATAACTATACAAAGGAAAATAAGTGCTCTGGAAAAAATTGAAGTGATATTTCTTTTGATATTTTTCCAAGTCTGGGAGTGTGGTTTCATAGACATCAAAGTATTCATGACTTAAAACCTTCATCATGTAATCAATTATCTTATTAGCCAATTAATCAGCAGTTTAGATTCTTTTGGGAGCTTTTGAACCTCCAAAGGGATAAAAAAATCATCTTCTAAGTAAGTTCATTTTTGATGTTTTGAAAAAGGAATTGAGAAAAATTCACAAAGGCATTAAGGTGCGCAAGTCTGAACTTAGAGTGTAATTATAAAACCAACACGCAAGTGTAGTTGGGGTTTGAATTAGTGGTAAGCACCCCTTAAATCTACATGAAAAATGGGGGTTCAAAACCCATTAGGTGCAGGTACTGTAGCAGCGCTGTAGCAGCGGCGGCACTGTAGCAACGGCGGGCACTGTAGCGGCGGTAGAGTATTGTAGCAGCAGTAGGTACTGTGCAGGACTGTAGCAACATAGGGTACTGTAGCAGTACTATTCACAGAATGGGATTTAGGCCAAAAAATGGGCCTACAGGCCATGTAATGGGCTAAATGCCCACTGGGCTTTCAGGCTATGTAATGGGTCTCCCTCTACCCAGTTAAAGAGGTCTTTGCTTTGCTTTAATAATAAATGAGGCTTCGGCCCCAACCTTTAAAAAAAAAAAACAAACACGCATGTGTGGAACCCTAGTTATTGCATGAAAATGAAAAACATATAGAAGAAGCACGACTAAACATGAGCATCAGAGTGAAAAGGACTTGTGCGCTGAGAGCTGGATTTCTGGAAGCCGTTGGAATTTTTTTGGAAGTGAAGATAGTATATATAAGCGATATGAGTTACCTTGCGCACCCAAATCATGTGTGATACCCCTTGAGTGCCCAATTTACCTTGTGTACTACCACTTGTGTGACACATCAACCTCCTTTTTTCTTGTTCATAAATTTAACCCAATATGGGATCCTCTTTTCATTCCGAATCCCATTTTGAGGGGGGGGGGTATTTTATTGACACTTCATTCCATCACGGAGTCCAAAATGGAATAAAGGGAAATGAATTAGAAAAAATAGGAGAAAAAACATGAAGAAAATCAAGATTTTAAAAGTCTTGAAAATTATATTACCTTAGTCTATCCAAAACATCGTCAGCACACAAGGTCCTTGCATGCCACAATTCTGGTGCACAAGTCACTTGTGTGCCTAATATCCTTTCTCCCAGGGTCCTATTTTTCCTATAAATAGTCCCTTAGGGCCATCATTTGGAGAGATGAATTTACTTGAAGTCTAATTGCTGCTCTGGTCTCCCTAGTTCTTCGCTCAAGTATTCCAAAACTTTCAAGGTAGTTATTTAACACCTAGAGTGGAGGAATTGAAGGAGGATCATAAGAATTAAGTTCTTTTAGTGTTTTAATTCCATACCACTTGTGCACCTAAAGCTCCCAATATCCCTGAATCAAAAACACTTGCACGCCATCTATTCATCTCAAAGGAACTTGAGCACCCCACTTCTGGAAATACTTGTGAATACTCTTGAAAGATTGAGTCCAATATCACCCAAGTATTAAAATCCAGGTTGTTTGTCACTTAAGTGAACATTAGGTTTCCCAATACTACTTGCCTGCCAATACTTACTTGGGTGACCTTATTTGATTCACCTACTCTCTCCAGTTTACAAGCCATTAAGACATCTTCAAATTCATTCATGTCAATGCTTCTTCTTCATTGGATCCCTTGTATGAAAGGTATTTTGTTGAGACCTCCACCAAAACCTCCTGACCTATCAAACCTTTGAGAAAGTCATAGAAGTGTGTCTTCTATTTGTCTTTGTATATCCACAGTCAGAGGTTTCCCACATTTGTTTCATAGTGGGGTTAGGATTCATGGAGTGTTTATGGGTTTGTATATCCAGAGTCACATGGACCTTTCTCCCAGGAACAATGTTGGGAAGTTCTTGATTTGGAGAATTAGGGTTTGGGTTCGGACCTCCCCTTCTCCTCTCTAAAACTTGGAACCTTAGGTCTATGGTAGGAAAGGTATGGTTTAAACTTGATTTTCCATACAAGAAAATGAGAAGTGTCCCTCGTCTACCGAGATCCATTATGGTATCCATCCTAATGTAAGACCCTAACCTTTGAAGTAGAAGGTTGTAGTTTTGCCCCTATCTACTTCCCTCGCCTTCACTCCTTCCATACATTGGACCATTTTCCAATGTAAAGAGAATATAAGGAAGGCTCTTCACTTTACCCACTTCCCCAGTCGCTTCGCCCTCTACCACTAGCAGTGGAGGAAAAGTGTGGGTGCCTTTTTTGAATCTTTGACATCCTCTTGATTCTCACACCGAGCATGAATCATGTGGGCTTAAAGATTTGTCATGATCACAACATTTTCACAAACCCATAATGAACTACGAGAACTCTGATTCGAACCATAATTGGGATACGTAGGAATCCCTCTTAGGACCTGAGCTCATTGGATATCCTTTTCAGGAATCCAATCCTAATTCCCTTAATCTGGGTATCCTCCTTAGGAGTAAACCCCAAATTAAGTCCCCAAATCACCAAGGAATCCTTTTCAGGAAGTAATCCCAAACTCATTTCTCTAAAAGGACTATACTCTTATATGAGACTAATTGAACTACATGGGATTTTTTTCCCATAAAAATGAGATATGTAGGAAGCCACCTTGAGGTTCAAACCCAACAATTCAAATCAACCTTGTTCTCCTTGGGCCATATTCCCAACATGGTCTAATATTTATTAGAAACCCATATTATTTCCAAGTTACTTGGGATACTTAGGAAAAAGTCCCACACCAAACTTTGACTAAGAACCTTTCTCTTAGATGTCTTTACCACATGATATTAAACTGTATGGCTAGGTCCTTATCACATGACCTTAAAAGGTATGACGTGTCCCCTTAAGTATAACTAAACTACAAGGGTTATGATTCCTTTCACAAGGATACATAGGTATCCCATTTTATGGGTACAATCCCAACATCAAAACAAACCTTCATATCCCTAGATGACAATAAATTCTAGAGTGCCCCACTGAGTGGCTTAAAAACTAGTATCATCATAACAATGATTAAAAGAATCTCTAAATCATATATGAGAGGATACTATTAGTAAAGAACCTTGAATAGATACATATGATTATAAATTTTAAAAATGCTAATAATTTATTGAAAATTCCAAGGGAAACCTATGTTATACTTGGTCAATTAATAAGGATTCATGAAAATATCTCAAATCTATAAAGAGAGTCCCAGAGTAGAAAATAATTCCCCCCCAAAGGGTGTGATGATTCTGACCTCCCATCCTCTTGACCAATGCATGTTCTTAAAGTATCATAATTTCAAACTTAACAAATGTTGGCCTTTGAAAAGAAGGTCCCTTTTGGATAAATAACTATTGGATGTTTCCAGTTCTGTGAATAAATCTAATGGAAACTTCATGGAAGTAGTGATTCTTAAACTAGAATACATGATCCAAGGAACTACAAAAAGGACATAAATAACCTAACTAAGGAGTCACTCTTAAGAAAACCTAATCTCCTATATAAAACTAAAAGGTATCCTCCTTTAGTTGGAATATGATCTCTTCCTGATATGAGAGATAATCAACCTCTTCTGAATCAACTGCACTCTCTCGGAGGTCTACTGAACCACAATGGGCCCCAAAAAGTGCTATCTCACTCACCTCATTCCAACAAAGAAGTGAACAAAACGACCTCTTGTATAGAGCCTCGTAAGGTTCCATATGAATCGAATCTTGATAATTATAGTTATGTGAAAAATAAAAAAATTATAGATGATAATCCCACACTCCATAAAATTTTAGAATATAATATTGAAGTATATACTTTAATATACATATAGTCTGCGTGGGCAGTCTGTCTATATAAGGATGGTACACTGTGCTCAATCTTAGTTAAGTTCTTATATCTTTCTATAATCCTTTCTAAAATCATGAAATAAAACATGTTTATTTTTCTAAAACAATATTCAACTTTACTCCATGTAATACTATGATCTCATAGATTCAAAGCTTTCCTAGTTTATCCACTAAGCGAGTCTCTTAGTTTGGTAAAAAGTGTGAATTTTTTTTCATCTAATCAACAATCACCTAGATATAATCATGACTCCATGGGGTCCTAGGTAAACCTATCAGAAATTCCATCATGAAATCCTCCCACTTCCACATGGGAATTTTAAGTGGCTAATATAATCCACCTAGGAACTGATACTTGGACTTCACCCTCTAACAGGTAAGGCATTAAGAGATGAACCAAAAATTTTCCCTATTCATCCCTAGACACTAGAACTATCACCTAAAGTCATGGTATATATTTCCCATACCAGGATATAATTCTTATCTATAGGTATGGTAATCTCCCATCATATCCTCTCTTATGGGTGTAGGAACTACCACTCTCCCGTGTATGAGGATTATGTCTTCGTCTCCCAACAACCACCTAGGCATTAGATCACTTCCATCCAGTTGTTCTAGCATCACATCACACTCTAGGCCAGTCTTCTATCCCTCCTTTATCCGATCTACCAGATAATTGTTTACCACCAAGGGAGTAGAAGTCATCAATCCCTGATCCTCCAAAGCAACTAACCTCTAGTATTCTAACAAGATCATTCAAGCACCACTACTCCTTAGAAGGCCTCTTACTAAGTTCTTTCTCAGCCTATCACTACAAGAAAACAATGTTTTAGCGGCGGTTTTCAAAACCGTAGTGAAAAAACCACTTCTAAATGTTTTTAAAATATTTTTTTATAAATGTTTTAAAATTTCTTCCAAAAAAATTAACATTTTTAGCGGTGGTTTTTTCAAAACTTCTGCATAATTGAAGAATATTTTTTAATATTTTTTAATTAATTATTATTATTATTTATTTATAATTTAAAATAAAATATAGTTTATTATTTATTTTTTTAATTATTTATAATGTGTCAATTATTAAGTATTTATAATTATTAGTTAATAATATTTTTAATCTTGAAAAAAATATTCAATAAGTTGAAAAACAGACTTTAGCATCAAATGACATAAATTTTTATCCAGGAGTCCATTTCAGCTCCACAACTAGTCAAATCAAAGCCTATCAAATGATCTAAAACCAAGTGATATTTAAATCATGTGATAATGAAAGGGAAAAAATATATTCAAATTTCAAAAGTCAAAAATCGAACTCGAACTTCAAACAACCATAACTTTTTATCCGGGTGTCCGTTTGAGATCTACCACATATCAAATCAAATCCTGCTATGAGATCTATTCCATTTAGGTCTAGTACTATATATTTTATTATTTTAACCCTTTTTATTCTATTAGAAAGGCCTATAAGGTCTTCAAAACAGAAGTTTTAGTTGCAGTCACCGATTTCTTAAAATTCAAACGGTTATAACTTTCGATCCAGGTGTCCGTTCGGCCTGTACCACATATCATATCGAAGATAATTTTATGATCTATGATTTGATTAGTTGTGGAACTAAAAAAGGAGTCTCAGATAATATTTTATGGTCCTTTTTCATGACCCCATCCCCACAAAGTGCACCCCTCCTGGGCTGGAAATGTGAGAAGGGAGATAATGACCCCTGAGTCCCGCCTCTAGTAGGCCCCGGGTTGGAGACTAGTACTGAGGGTATAATAACACACAAATGGGAGGCACTGCCCTCTAACATAACACATGAGTAAGAGAGAGATAAGATAGAAACCAATCAAATCCAACTCAGAACTAAAAATATAAAAGAAACCCAAGTGCACAAATGGAGTGTCAAGCAAAAGTACTACAACCAAAATGGGGAAAAACTGCAAGTACCCAAAAGAAAGTAAAACAGCTGCAACCACAAGCCCAAACAGCTCCTGCAACCCCAAGCTAGTAGAAACCATCTTTATCTCCAACCTGATCCAATTAACCTGAAAAATAGTTTATATATACGTAGGGTGAGTATAATAGTATACTCAGTAGGATCCTCCCCGAAGCCTCTCATGCAAAAATAAAGAAAGAATGCTAAAGCACATTGAACAACAAGTGGAACTAAATCGTCACCTAAAAGGTATAATAAGTTCCCAAACTCACCATGGCTACTCTCACCAAGTAACACATACAAGAATATATCATATAATAAAGAATATCAAGGGTACCCCGCTACTACTTCCCCACTGGTTTTCCGCTTTGCCCCAACGTCGTATGTCCTAAGAATCTCTCTCTAAAAAGGCTTGCCCGCAGACACCTGGGTAAAGCACCACAATCTGCACCTCATGCACCCCAAAGGCTTACCTGCAGAAACCTGGGTGAAGCACCACACCATCCTCATAAACAAAAGTAACCAGGTAGTTTTTGGGATCCACCACAGCTCGCATAACATGTATCATACGTCAGGTATTATACCTCAAGCCATTACATCCCATACACCTAGTAAGGATCCTCAAGCCATCACAGCCTATACACATTACACCTATAGTAGTCCATAGGATACTATATCTAGATTATATGTGTGTGAATAACCACAAGCCATTATAGCCCTCTACACACATATAAGAGGGAAAACTAACTACTATGCCTAATGGCACAAGTATCTACCAAGAGAAGAGAGCGGGGCCAAAGGGGGTAGTCATCCATTCATCCTCCCACCAGAATGTTGGGGAAAACACCCCCTAGGGCTCAAAATCCCCGGGGTATCAGTTTCCCTTACTGATAGGGTGGAGTAGCATATAGAAACACAAAAAGTAAAAAATATACTATATCTCACAACCAAACTATGGGTATAACCTAGTATTAAACACAACTACAACTAACTTCTCTCGGACTCTGGGCTTCCACTTCTAAGACTAGGTATCCTATAAGCACACAACCATTTAAAGAGCTTTACTAGATTAATTCATTCCATTTTTATCGATTCCACTGTACGTTAATTAATTCTTTAAAGATTAATTTACCATGAACCAATCCACATTAAATTTCATTATCAACACACCCAAATTCAACTATTTCCTTCAACATTTTTAAACCTCATCATTATGTTCCAGCATCTCCAACCCCATGGCTTAACACCATTTATTCAATTATTCATTACAGAATTACTTTCCCATATTCCCAGGCATTCTAGAAAATAATTCTATGCTACTAAACACAAGGGGGCTCAACACGGTGAGTAGATGTACTACCCGTCGAGTCTTTTCCTCCTATAGTAAGAGTGTAGACCCATCATCCCTTGAGAAGCTAGACACGGAAACCACGTGGAATACCCCACGCGTCTTCGCCCCTTTCGGGAGAAGGGTAAGCAAGACCAGCTGCCTTGATCAGTGGGGAAAAGTAAAGAAAATAAACAACCAAAGAACCAGCAAGCACCCAACAATCACATCCATCCCATTCCATCAACCCCGATGTCCTCCCCAACACCACATGCATAAACCAATGCATCTCGCCATTCTATGTGTCATCTGCTGCGACAACCCAAAAGGCCTCTATGCCCCCACATATCAAAACAACCATCCAGGATCACATCACAACACAAGTAGCAGGAAAGCAACCATCACATCAATTGGGATCTTGGCCCTTTAACAATCAAGAGGGTAACTCAGAACCCTTCAAAGAATTATCAAACAATCAAATATTTAAACCATCTTAAATTAACAGGTTTATAATTCGTTGGTTACAATATCGGGAAACCTAACCAGTAAGCTATCACAAAAGATTAAACATGCTTACTACACCAATTTGATTAACATAAAATTGCAACAAGAACCGGATTTGTTTTCGTGCCTATTTATCCTTATCCAAACAATTATCAATTAATTCCAATTTACGTTCTTTACCAATTTCCATCAAGAACAAACAATAAATCAAATCAAGCATAAATATCCCACTGTCTAAAAAAACATAAGGCAATAACATACAATCGATATCAATTTCTTTATCTTGTTAAAATATTTTTTATGTTAATTACATTGGTCATCTAGGGGGATTAAACATGCTAAAAATACAATTGAATGTAAAAGAAAGAGAAGAAATGAATCCCCTACCTCAATGTTTTTGATGAAAACCCCAACAATGAAGAATGCACAAGAAATGCGAGTTGATTCTCCAAAAGCCTGCCTTATATCTCTCCTCCTAGAAAGATCAAGATGAAATCTAAACATATTTGGCATCCACACACTTAGATCTTCCCATAACGGGCGTAGATCTAAGAAACCTAGGGAAGAGGAGAATTTGATCTATGTAGATCTAAGAAACCAAACAAGAATGATCACATACCTCAACAAACCGACTTTTATTCACCAAGAGAAGCCTTCAGATCACCTCAAAAATGCTTGGGAGATGTTCTCATACCTTCAAGGAAGGGTAATCCCGAGTTATGACCACTTAGGATCTTAAAAGAACCATTTAGAGGAAAAACGAGTTAGATCCACAATTTTAGGATCTAAGATTAAGTGCCCGCACAGTTGTTCTGCACATTTTGACAAACTGTGCGCTAACCGTGCGTTAGCTACTGCCTCACCAAAAACTCCTCACATGGTTAGTCTGCATGGTTAGCCAAACAGTGCACTAACCATGCATTAGGCACTGCCTCTAACTCTAACCTCGCACGGTTTGGCCGCACAGTTTAGCCAACCCTTGCGCAGCCCGTGCGAAAGCTACTTCCCTTTAGTCTTCCTTAAAAGTCCACCCAAACGCACCCCCAAGTCACCTTGACCTTCCAGAACACCTCTAACACTGCATTTTCACAAAGTAATGGACTGGAGAGGTTCGGACCATTACATAAGATATCTCTCAAAACATTATCATCCTCGAGAATCCAAAACCCACCTAAAGTGAAAACAAAACAGGGTCTGAACAACCACCCCTCGAGACACCTCTCAAAAGAGAGCAAGCCACAAAACCAAAAAAGGGAGCCATCACATACATATGAAAGTTTCATAACCACAAAAGTTACAATGATACATGAAGAGAGTCAAACATCAAACAACTCTATGTACTGGACACGTATCTGTAACTCACGTTCCCAGGTACTCTCCTCCAAGCCACCATGTCGCCACAAGACACGAACTAAGGGGATAGAACGCCCGCGCAACACCTTATACTTACGGTCTTGGATCTCCGCAGGTCGCTCCTCAAGGTTGCATCATCAACAACATCGATCTCTCCCCAATCGATGATGTGAGAGTCGTCGTGAAGATAATGACGGAGCTGTGATACATGGAAAACATCATGTATCCGACTCATCTGAGGGGGAAGTGCTACTCGATACGCCACAGCTCCAACACGAGCTAACACCTCGAAAGGCCCAACAAACCGGGGAGAAATCTTACTCCCATGACCAAACCTTCACTGTCCACAATGGGGAGTCACCTTCAGAAACACATGATCCTAAACATTAAACTCTAAGGGCCTCCTTCTTTGATCAACATATGATTTCTGACGATCTTGCACTGTCTTTATCTGCTCACAAATCACCTGAACCATCTCTATTGTATTCTACACTAGTTCTGGTCCAAGAATTGCTGACTCTCTGACCCCAGTCTAGAACAATGGAGAACGGCAAGGACGGTCATACAAGGCTTCAAACGGCACCATTCCGATGGTGGAGTGAAAACTATTATTGTAAGCGAACTCCACCAAGGGTAAGTTCCTTATCCATGAGCCTCCAAAATCCATAACATAAGAGCGTAACATGTATTCAAGAGTCTGGATGGTTCGCTCTGTCTGAACATCCATTTGAGGATGAAAAGAAGTGCTAAGGCATAGTTGAGAACCGAAAGAATGTTGGAGACCTCTCCACACCCTGGAGGTAAAACGAGAATCTAGATCAGAAATGATCATCCTAGGGACTCTATGAAGTCTCATCACCTCCTCTAGATACTGCCTTGACAAAACTTCCACTGAGCTTGACTCCTTGATTTCTATAAAGTTGGCTTATTTTGTTAAATGATCCACTACCACCCAAATAGCATCATGTCCTCCCAGAGCTCAAGGTAAACCAGTAACTAAGTCCATTGAGATTTCCTCCCACTTCTACTTAGGAATATCTAATGGCTGGGTAAGAACACCAGGAACACAGTGTTCATCCTTCACCTTCTAGTAGACTAAACATCGAGACACAAACTCTGCAACCACACGCTTCAGCCTAGGCCACCAAAACTGGCTCATCAAGGATCGATACATCTTTGTCACACCATGATGTACTACTAAAGGTGAACTATGGAACTCTCTAAGAACCATCTCACACATCGACAAAGGGACAAAAGGCCTTCCACGATACAACACTCAATGTTGTTCATCTTCATTCCAACCACCAGGGGCCTCACCACAAACAAATCGGTCTCTCTAGACTTCCACCTCTAGATCTCCTAACTGGGAATCTTCCACATTTTGCATCAGGGATGACTGTACCATCATCTGAAAAAGATATCCTCTACCCCAACTTCTCCCATATCAAGATTTAATGCTAACAGTTCTTCCATTACTCTCCAGGAATCACCAGATTCAAGCACAGAATCACTATGTGACTTTTGACTCAGCGCATCAGCTACAACATTCCCCTTTCCAGGTTTATATGATATTTCGAAGTCGTATTCCTATAATAACTCCATCCACCAACACTGTCTCAAGTTCAAGTCACACTGGGAGAAGACATACCTCAAACTCTTGTGATAGTTGAAAACCACGAAGCGCTCACCAATGAGGTAATGTCTCCACAACATCAGAGCAAACACCACGACTGCCAACTCAAGATAATGGGTGGCATAGTTGAATTCATGGGGACGCAACTGCCGATACCCATAAGAAACAACTGACCTCTTCTTCCTGAGAACACAACCTAACCCCAGATGTGAAGCATCACAAAAAACATCAAAATGAACTCCTTCAGATGGAAGACAAAGGACTGAAGAACTTACTAACTTCTCCTTTAGATAATTGAAAGTTTTCTGACACTGATAAATCCATATGAATGCCTGATCCTTCCTGGTCAAAGATGTTAGAGGAGTTGAAACTCATGATAAATTGGCTATGAACATCCTATAGTAGCATGCGATACCAAGGAAACTTCGCACCTCTGAAACTGTCTTGGGGGATGTCCAAGATACAACTGCTTCTATCTTTGATGGATCCACAACTACTCCCTGCTGGGACACAACATGCCCCAATAAACAGACTTCTCGAGCCCAAAAAACACACTTCGACAACTTCCTGAACAACTGATGTTGGCAAAGAACTCCCAAAATGGCTTGTAGATGCTCTTCATGCTCCTCTTCAGATATGGAGTACACAAGGATGTCATCGATGAAAACTACCACAAACTTGTCCAGGAACTCACAGAATATAGAATTCATCAATCCCATGAATACCTCTGGAGAATTCATCATGCCAAATGGAATTACTATGAACTCATAATTCCCATGATGATAACGGAAAGCGGTCTTTGGAATATACTCATCCTTCACATGCATCTGATGATATCCTAACTGCAAACCGATCTTTGAGAACCAACTTGCACCCTTTAGTTGATCGAATAAGTCATCAATCTGTGGAAGAGGATAACGATTCTTTATTGTCACTTTGTTCAAGAAATGATAATCAACACACAACTGTAAACTGCCGTAGGACTTCTTCACGAACAAAACTGGTGCACCCCATAGTGACACACTTGGCTGAACAAAACCGAACTATAAAATACCATCAAGTTGCATACATTGCTCTCGCAACTCAGAAGGGGCCATCCTATATGGATAAATAGAGATAAGAGACACTCCTGGCTGTAGCTCAATCCCAAATTCGATCTCTCATCGAGGGGGTAAGGCTACAACCTCTTCTGGAAAGACATCAGGGTACTCCTCTACGACCCGAGGAAACGCCAACTATTGAACCTCTGAAGAACTCAGCATCATATCGGCCATCATGGATGATAAGGATGATACGCGCCTATGACCCATCCGAGGATCTCGCTCACCAACAAACACCACTTACTCTATATCCGTACCAAAGGAAATGACCTTCTTACTGAAGCAATCCATGATAGCCTGCACCAAATACAACCAATCCATGCCTAGGATGACATCATATGATTGTATTCATAAACATAGGAAATCTCCCCAAGAGCGGTGTTTCCCCAACACTATCTCACAACCTCTACATACTTCAAACAAGTCAGCTCGACCTCCAACTGGCGTAGTCAACACCAAGGGCACTCGAAGCCTCTCTAACTCAATTCCCAAAGCATAGACAAGGGTAGGTGATATGAAGGAGTGTGTCACTCCTGAATCAAACAAGGCATACACCAAGGTAGAAAACAAGCAAAGGGTACCTTGAACGACATCTGGCTCATCTGGTGATGGAAACGCTAGATCATGAAGCTGACCACGACCTCCTCCAAAACCTCTCTGACCCGGATGACGACCACCACCATGGCGGCGCTATGATCTATAAGGATAGGGAGTGTCATGGGGTTGTCTTCTGCCTGCCCCATCTACCCTCTGCTGATCTAAAGATGGTGCAAATGGCTGCTGCTGACTCGGATGGAACTGCCTCAACGAAGGAACCTAGAGAGTAACACCTGGTGCATGATGAAAAATATGAAAGGTTGGGAACTCCCACTGCTGATGGCCATGACCACCACAAGAAAAAAAGTGACTGATCCCTTGGCATAGGCCTTAGAGTTTCTACCTCTGGAGAAATGAGATGTGAAGGGCTGGGACCTACCCCAACTGAACAGAAACTCTTCTACCCTGAAAACTGGGAACCCCAGACCATAGCCTTGATTCATGAGGGATCATGACGATCCCCCTCTCATGATGATCCTGTCCTGGCCAAAGTCCTCTCGAAAACCTCTGCCCTCGCCAACACCTCAAGATATGTCTTCAGCATAAATGGGGTGACTTGGAACTGGATCTCTGGATGCAAAGCCTCCTTGAAATGCCTCACCCCAGCCTCCTCATCTGGTAATAGGTCCGAATCATATCATAAAAGGTTCCTAAAACGGATTCGAAACTCTCGAACAGTAGAGCTCCCCTGTCGAAGGGTAAGAAGCTCCTGGCGACTGTACTCCTTCGCAATCGAGGAAAGGAACTCAACTCTAAACTTGTATCAGAACTCCTCCCATGAGATTGATGACTCCTCATGATCCCCAAGGAACAGGAACCACCACTACCCTACTGCTCCATGCAGCATCGTCACAATTAAGGGAACCCAATGCTCCTTCCGAGCACAGATCGAACTGAAGCCTATCTCGACCTCCTGCAACCAGTCTTCCATGACTGTATCTGAAACGGAGCCCTCGTAATTCTGTAGACTCTAGTGCTGAAACTCTTGGAGTGTCTTCCTCCAAGTGTCATCATTGTCAACCTCTACCCTACGATGATCTTATGGAACATCCTGCTGGACATTTTCTGCGCAAACCTGACGAGGACGTTGACATGGAGCCATACCTGTAAAACAACATTCTGTTAGATATCCTAAACCTATAATATAGAAGACTCAACATTAATTAATTTATTGTTTTATTTCATTCATTTTAGGTTAACCTATCCCAAGGTCTACCCATTCAAACACAGACACAAAGAATAATGATTCATGATCCTTTCCTAGGTCTCTACCCTGCAACTAGTATCACCTTGTTTAGTAGCCATTATAAACTTAAAGGTTCGTACATTAGATCATAGGCGGCCCAAAACGCCTATGTCTCAGTTGGTCTCCAGTGTTTACCTCACTTGCTAAACACGAAAGACACCGTTGCCCTACCAACCCATGAAACCTCACATTTTCCTAACTCCAAACTCCATCTGAAAGAGAGCTGTTGTGGGCTCCCTCAAATGATTAGTGTAATTTGGGGTACTTAGGTGCAGCAGAGTGGCTGACCAAGGTCGTCTCTCAAAGGAGGAAGTGAATTTAAAAACTTATTAGAGGTATTCTAAAAATAAAATAAAAGATAATAAAATAAAAACACTACTTTAAAGGATTGGGGTTTGTTGTAGTTTATGAATCTAGAAGAAGTTTGCTGGAAGAAGATTGTATAATTTTTTTTGTTTTTAGTTTTGAAATGAATTTCGATTAAAATGACACCACAAAAAGATGTTTGTTTAGACAATATTTAAAAGACGTAATCGATCTAAAAATACACTATGATAGAGATCCTTGACTAGAGGAAAAGTCACGGGGACTGTCACTAATTCTATAAAGATAGACAAGCCCGCCATCTATGCTATAATTATCCCAAGTTGACTCAAGTCTTGTCCGACCATGTCATATCCTAGTTCCCACTCTCCTATCACCATGATCTTCTCTCCCATTGAATAAGTGAATAGAATAAGATTACAATAATAGTTAATGTGATATTGGAAGATATTCATCCAATCCATACTGAGAATCACATTAAAGGACATAATCTCTATAATCATGAATTCCCACATATGTCTATAACCGATGACTATTAGTGTATACTCAAGGAATCCCTGAAGATAGTCCACTTTCATGATTAATGGTGTGTCAAGGGAGACGAAATCCTAAGATAAATTTACCTAAAGGCCAAGTATAAAAAATACTTATGCATAAATAAAGGAATGAGAAGCACTAGTATCGACCAAGGTTGTAGATAAAGTGGAAATGATCAAGACCATACATAAAATAGTAAACAAAACCTCTACATAATCTTCTGGAACCTAATCCAATATGTAAACTCATCAAGTATCTTCTCTACAAACCTATCCTTGAGTTTCCATCATCTAAGAATTATGAATTATCTACTGAGATCCTATACTCATATATTTCTATGATCTCCTAGTACCCCTATGAGAGTCCTTTAAGAAAAATAATCAAAGATGACCATCCTTTCCATAATGGTGTCACTCCATAGATGGAATCCTGAAAGCAGTGCTATAATTCCCCCTTAGTACATAATTATAGAACCTATTAAAATCATATTCTATATAGGATATTGAATAATTTATGATCTGATATAACTATTTACTAACCTACTACTCATGGCATGCCTTTCTTTTCCTACTACCAGAAAATAATCATGTGGTAGTGAAATAAGGCTCGGTCACTGGACCACTATGGTCTAAAAGTAAGCATGCTACCCTATCCTCCTCCATCCCCTAATCAAAGTCCAGGGCCTTGCGAAGCACCCATGAGTAAATCATCAGGATAAATACCCTAACCTGATGTCTATGCTCCAGTCATATGCATATCTTGAACTTTTGATCCTTCTTCACCTCATCCCTAACCTAAAAAAAGAAAAGTGAAGTAATTCTATGAACCAAAACGAGTAAGAAGATATAGTAATAGAACCCTTAAATAACTTTATAAACTCCTATGCATGGTCTAACTTCATCATCTTTGGAATGTACTACTTGAGAAACAACTCCTTGAAGGCCACCCAAGTAAGACTCTCTCATATCCTAGCCCGACTCATGAAAATACACCATCTCCTGGAGGTTCCTTAGAACATAAAGGTTTCTATAATCACTTAACCCTCCTCATAAGTATAGACCATCCCAACAATTATCTTAATAAAGTCCAACCAATCCTCTGAATCATATAGGACACTAGTACCCTAGAACACTTGAGGATTCCAGCACTGGAAATCCCAAGAATGGTCAGTTATGGCCCTCTAAGTGTCTCTACCTTGGATGAGTACTATACAATAGACTCCTAGATGAACAAGATTTATATCTTGGATAACCTATTCTGGTACAAGTGTGTGTTGGGGTACATCCTCTTGCACCACTAGTGGTGGCATATGAGTATCTTGGGCTTCTCCAGTTGGTGGTCCCATCAAACATCTCTGAGGTGGAATTTATGAAACATGAATAAAATTAGGAACATAAACAAGTACTAACCAATATATGAGGTTACATAAATTATTTCCTATGTTTCTTCCCTCAAACCAAGTTATAACCCCTAACACTAACTCTAATATCCCCCCCTTTATGTTAGTCACAATTATCATACATATATATATACTAACACCACAACATGCTTAGTTTAAATAATTAATTCAAATAAATATATATCATAATATCATTAAAACCAAAATATATCACACAATTAGATAAAATGTCCCAAATAGATAAAAAAATTAAGGAATTTGATTAAATAACTAACATGTATCCCAACAACAAGCATATAAAAGGCATTTGTACCTATGTTCCTATTCATGATGCATGAATATACCCAAATTCTTATGATTCATATATCAACATCATGTAAATAAACCAAGGTGAATTTAATCAATGGTAATAAAAACCCTATCCATGGTAACTGAGAGTTTCGTTAAACATGTTCTGGCCAGGCATATAAAAACTTCCCTTCCCAACTCTCACATAGATATCCCCTTTCTACCATGTACTGGGATATTCATGAAGAAAAGATGAAAAAAAACTCTGATAGCATTTTGTAACAACCTGAACCAAACCACTAGGTCTGAGCTAGAATACCACATGACCTCATGAATGCCTCCCCATATGAAAGAGGCGAATGACTAGTAGTGATGGTCTATGTCCACCAGTGGAGAGACTATACCCTTAGTATTATGTCAATGATAATCAAGAAAATGATAATAATAGAAAAGATAATAAATAATGAGAGTAATCATGTGAAAATAGAAATACTATGTATAAGTAATATAAGAGATAAAATGCTCTCAAAGTGGTAATCCAAACAAAGTAAAAGAAACAACATGTAATAAATAAATAATGGGAGATATAGAGTCTATCCTAGTATATTACCAACTTTTTATTTTTATTCTTAGCCATCCAACATAGGCCCCTTTCCCTTTGTTGGGTCTTTAGTCATGAAATCTATAATCACATTGAAATTCCTAAGTAGGGTTTGAGTATAAGACTTAGTAGGACATGACCAATTCATCCCTAACATATCTGTACATAATATATAATAATGTATGTAATAATATAAATAAATGATCCAATAAACATGAAACTATACATGTGATGAGCCATCATGTGCTGACCAAGAATCCATGAACCTCAACCCCACCTATTTCAACTCATTAATGATAAGTATGTAAGATAAGTCAAACAAGTAACACCTTTAAGGTAATATATCTCACCCCAACAAGATAGTGGTTTTCATTAGGAATGTTGAACATTCCACCTTGTCATTCCCTGGTAAGCTATCATTTTTAACACCCATAGACCAAGTCCATGGGAATATCATACTAGTATCTTCCAATCACCCACTTATGCACATCTTTCTATAGGGATAACCATGCCTTCCTATAAGGATTTTGAGACTACATCAAGTTGGTTTATCAACCACTTATGCACATCCATATATAGGGATATCCATACATACTTTTATAGAAGTTTGGATCACATCTCACCAACCTCAAGGATCCACCTGATCATCTTGATACTTAAAACACAGTTCTATAGGATATGTAACACAATAATAAATACATGTCATAACATAGAACAATAAGGCGCACTAAGATTACACAATAGAATCCACACATAATCACATAGTCATAATAAAATAAGCCTCTTATACACTTAGAAAAATAGCTCCATGACACAAAGAGGGAGACTGTAATGTGGAATTGATTTGAAATCTGAACTACTATGGAATAAGGATACTAACTATAATTTGGATTCATTTCTAAAATCCTTTAGATCTCTGGAACAATGTTGAAGGGAAGAAGGGAAATGTATTTGTAGGCTTTATTTCATGTGGAAAACCTTGTTAATAAATCTTGAATTTTTCCACATTTATTCTGAATCTAAGGCCCCAAATCAATTCCAAAATAGATCCCCAAATAAAAATCGTAATATTCTATTAAGAGGATTAACTCCCTAAGACTGAGTGGTGATGAAGGTTTGTACCAGCTATCTAAAACTGATGTGGAAAGAGGCTCTGGGGCGTGGTCCAAGCCACCACAACACATCCTTCACAATCCATGATCCATAGAGAAGGCTACTATGAAACCCCCATCAACCATCACTTCTATTATTTATCCCTTTACTCTATAACATGTCCTTAACTCCACATTAGCACTATGATGTAACCACCTATACCATGACATGGTGCAACCAATTTTGTCTAGAATGTTTCCCAAAACACATAAAATATTCCTCAAGCTTCTCAAATCCCACAAGACTTTACCCAACATGGATAAAATAAAAACTAATGGATAAAGAAGGGAAACAATTATTTTCATCAAGGAAAACAAAAATTTTAGGCATTTACACATTTAATTTATAGAAAAACTATTTTTAGAATTTTTTTACCATTAAGCATTCTCAATCTTATTTTGTATTGATTACTAATTTAACAAGTGTTAATATATTTATATATATTTGTAAAAAATACATTAGATTCATTGTTTAAAATATATCAATTTATTTGATTATAAATAAATCATATAGTGTTAATTAAATAATTCTTTTTAAATAATAGTTATAAAATTTCCACAATAATTTAATTTAATTATAATAATCATATTTTTATGATTTAAAATGAAATTGAACTTATAAAATAATATGAACATGGTGATCTGAAATATGATATCCATTTGTTTAATTTAAATTTATACAAGTGAAAAAGACTCATTTTTAATTAAAGCGAATACAAACAGTTTTTAGGGTAAAATATTAATCAAGTTTCTAAAACATTAAAGTTGTGTTTCATAAATTCAGAATATTATTTTTAATAATTTATTTGACTTTATTAACATATAAATTTATTTAAAAAAGATTTTAATTTTTTATGACATTCTTGTAATATGATAATGTCATAAAAGTGACAGTATTAGTAAAATTGGCATTTTTTACTATTCATATAAAAATCAATTATTTTGTTAAAATATTAGAAATTCAACAGTGTAACACCCTAATATTTTATTACCTATCTATTTTTAATGTTCATATTTTCGATAAATTACATTGCACACAAAACCCAACTTAAAAGAACAATGAAATATTATTGCAACTTAGCCGTTAAATTGGAGGGAATGAATAACATTAAAAAAATCATGAAATTTAGATATTATATGTTCAATATAATTTTTAACATTCATCTTATGTTATTTTAGACATGATATAAAAATAAATCAACTTTTATGCATAAAAATATTTATTTTTCTAAAGACAGTTTTGCTGTTTTTTGATAGTGCACTTGTTTTAAAAACTAAAATTTGACACTTTTATAAATTATATTTGAATAAATAAACTTTATTTTTAAATATTAATGTAAAATTTTACTTTTTTTGATATTCTTTTAGATATGTTTAATTTTTTGATGAATGTAAAAAAAAACTACATTTTAATTGAAAAATGACTTTTCATATAAATAATTTATGACTTATAAATTATATTTTGAATTGTTTTTAATGAAAAATTAGATATATAATATATATTAATCCTATTAATTTAATTTAAATATTTTTTTTATATTTAATTTGGATATAAAAAATTTCAAATGTTTGCATGTTTTAACTTTAAAAACGCGTTTTCTCACCCCGTATATGGGATTAATTTTAAACTAATTTTATCCAATTATGTATTTTGAATTTTGAAAAATGGATTATATATTTTTAATCATAATTTCCAAATTTAGTAAATAGACTCCTTTTATTTTTGGACAATATGAATCATAAGCTTAGTAATTTTAATTACCACGATTAAGGGTAAATTGAGTACTTAAGTGTAAAAATAATATTAAAAATATTTGAAAATTAACCTGAAACTTATCCTAATTTTATTGGGTGAGTTATTATCAACTAAAATAATCATTTGGTTTATCTTATGGCATCTTTGATCCAATTGGATGACCTTAATCCCTTTATAGTATTTTATTTTAAGAAAAGTGAAATATGGCATACTCATGTTTTTAATAAGTATTACATTTTTAATATGTAGTTATTCAGAACATATCTTCTAATATAAATAGTAATTTTAAAAATATTTTTTTTAAATTCATTATGGTAATTTATTTTTATTTTTTAGGAAATAAATTATTACCTTAAAGGCTTACACATTGATGATGCAATAATTATTTAATTAATGGAAATATCAAATAATTGATATTAAAAATATTAAAATAAATATAATTTGAGATAATTAATACCATCCATGAATTTTTTAAATAACATAGACATATTAGGGTTGTATTAAAGGTTTTTTTCAAAGTTATATTATGCATTGATATTTTTTTAAAAGTCAAAGTAATGAATAGTGTCAAAATCGACATTAATGATATTTCAAAATAAAAAATATTTTATTGAATGATATAAAATTTAAAAAAATATTAATTTTGGATAAAATATTTACATAAGGTTTAAAATTCCATACATGATTCATTTAGGGTCATTTTTTCATTTTATAGTAACAATATTGACCGTCAAAGAGTAAAAATCCATGTTGTCCCGGTAAGAGTTAAAGGGATTAAATAAGGGTTAAAACCAAAATTTAAGGGTAATAATATGACCTAAAATTGTATAAAAATTATTGTATGAGAGAATTTATACCAATTATAATCTTATATTTGAAATAATCCACTTTATAGCCATTTTAAATTGAAAATTAATTTATATTAATTTAATATTATGGGTATTTCCAAAAGTACGCCTCGTCTCATTTATAAAAGGGAACCTACTCCCTCAATTCTTCACAACACCTTGAGCCTTCTATCTTGACCAAAACATGAGAAGTTCTCCTCTTAAAATCATTATTTAAGTTATGGAGATCTCATTATTCCAAAAATACCAACCCTAGATCCCTTAATAAGAGATCTAAAGGAAGTCCGACAAAGAAGAGGTAATCATTTTTACCAACTCATCTAATTTCATCTCTTCTTCTACATCCTCTTCATATGTTGTTTCCATGATAAAGTAATAAATAAATTATAATACATATTCTTAGATGTTATTATGATAATGTGAAAACCACATTCCACCTTTTATTCATAAAAAAAATGAAAACATCGTGTGTGCGTACATACAACTTACCGTCTCCACACTGTGGTGTAATATGTTTTTTTCTTCACCATTTTAATTGGATGGGTATAATGATTGAAATGAATAATATATATGAAAATTATGACATGAAATTTATTATTTAAAAATTAATACACCATCCATTTCCTTACCCTTTCACCATTAAGGGAATGATATCGTCGCTTGTGCATACGTACGACCTACCGTCTCCACGATGTGATGCGATTAATTTTCCATGTTAACCATTAAAAAATGAATATAAAAATATATATAATGAATAAATATGATATATATAAACTTAATATAATTATATATATGAAATTAATATTTCATATTCTTAAGAAATGTGACTTACAAGACAAAACAAGCATAGGAAAATTAAGTAGTTAACACCCAAAACAAGGGTAATAATGAAATATTATTAACAAAACGATATTATAGGATAATATATGATATAATAAATATTTATATGGTTATGGTATAAATTAATAAAATTATTTAAACCATTATACAATAATTTAAAGAATATTCAACTAAATTAAAGTGCAAGGTAAGGGGTTATTTCACAATCTCATTATTATTAGAGATTGTTTTTAGTCTCTACTGGGGAATATTTCTTCTCCATGTCCATGTTTTCTAATTTTTTTTTCAAAAATGTTTTTAATGTCCTCTACTGATTTTTTAAATTTATTTTACCCCCTTTTTAATTTATACAAAATGTTTTAAAAGTAATTTTCACGTTGTTTTCCAAAACAAGGTACTTTATGGATTTTCATAGAAAAGTAAAAGGAATGTTTTTTAACTTATAAATCATGAACATATTTTCCCAACATCGTGACGCCTTAACATTTTAAGATTAATTTAAAATTTTACATGTTTATTTTCAAAGAAAATATTTTCTTTTATAAGTGAGTGACCTTTTAAATAAATGATTTCAAAGTAAAAAATGTATTTTTACCAATAAATTTAAATGATTTTTAGAGTATTTTCATCTATGTAAACACCCTTTATTAAATATTATGCTTCTTTGAGATGGATATATTGTGATATAATATACAGTATTTTATTAAATGGTTTATGATTAGTTTGACCGTGGACGTTCTATTTTGATACCATTAACCATATTACTTAGAATGTTTTGTGATTATGTTTACTGATTGGGGTAAGTTATTTACATTTCATATGTATATGTTGTTCATGTTTAACCCCATTAAAACGAGGAATTAATTGGAATTAATAAGTGACTATAGGGGCCCTCTATATACCCTTGATTCCTTGGTAGGTCTCATGAGACAAACTAGACTGGGTTTTGTCCAAGACCTTACCCATTTATTAGATTCTTGGTACAATGACTTAATAATGTTATATTCTTGGAATGATGCCTTGAAAATATTATATTCTTGGTATGAATCCTCAATGGTTTGTTTTAAATGTACATAATTATGCATTCCATCATTATGAATTCAGTTATTTATATTCCATGTGATTATTTTATTAGTTAGAGTATCCATGGTAAAGTTTCATTTTTATGTGATTATTTATATGGAATTATTTGATCATCCTTTATTACTATTATCTTATGATCAAGTTATTGATTAGGTAAAAATTGTTTTAGTTATAAACCTTACTAAATTATTTATGCCTTATTTACTCATGGATTCTTTTGTATGCTTACCCTTACTAAGAATTTGAGCCCACCCCTTCCATATGTTTCATTTTTCCTCAGGATTCCAAGAAGTATATTATGACTGATATGCATGGTTACATTAAGGGTAAATAATGGTAGACTTAATGAAATTATTTTTGGATTTTATGCCTTAAAATTTAATGTGTATTTCAGTTCTGTATCTAGTCTACCAATACTACTAAAATATTCAGTCCTTTGGGATGCAATTCCTTGTATCTTATTATAATGTAATAAAGTAAGACAATGGATCTGAGCTTTTGGGGTTGGGGTGTTATAGTTGGCATCAGAGGATGCTTAGTAGAAACCTTGAAAACTAGATTTAGGAAAACATATATTAGGGATCACAAACCATTGGTTTAATGTGCATGAAAATTTTATTTAAAGAACAATTCATTTTCATTTTGTAGAGATATGTTTAAAGGTATGGATAACTTTTAGGGTTTATAAGATCTTTGAATTTATGGTAATTATGGGAATTTATATTATTGGGAATAAAAAATGGAACGTATAATATAACCTTTGTGATTAAAACATATCCTTAATGTAGAATATATTTATGTTATATTCAAGAATTTTTATCACATTTTTGGCTAATATTAATATAGTTTTAGAAAAAGGATAACCTCCAAACTAGGTGATAAACCATCATATCTGAAAAGGCCATGGGGTTTGAAACTACAACTGAAGGGTGATAAGGTGAAACACCTACCACTAGCCTACACTAATTTCTGGTTATCATGATTTTTTAGTTAAAATATCAAATGAATAATGGTTATTTTTGTTTTAGGTACATTTTTTTTATCAAATAGATAACCTTGGGATTGGAAAATGATTTGGTGATTAAGTGATTGATGTTATTTGGAAGAATATGTAATCAAATCCTTCTGATTTTTATGTTTCAATTTTATTATATAATATTTTTAGGATGGATAGTTATTTTTTGAATGATCTATGTTGAAATTTGAGTATTACTATTGAATTTTGGAGATTAAAGTTATTTATTCATCATATTAAGGATTATTATTTTCAAGGAATTATGTTATATTATACCAAACATTTTGGTTTTGGATAATGTATAAATATAGTAGGAATAAATATTTATAATTTTTTGGATTTTTTGATCCATAAGAGTTGATTAAAATTCTTCACACAAGAAAAATTCATCTTAAATACTCATCATTTGTAGAAAAAATGAGTTTGTGGTGGAAATTGATTAAAGGATGAAACTCTACTTTCCAAGTAAGTATTTTTCCTTATATTCTTCTTATAGGAAGTAAATAAATTCCTTAACTTTTGGAAATTGATTTTGAAAAAAAAGGTTACCCGTTAAATTTTATCAATGGCCTTTTAACCCATCACAGATTTATGGTTTTGTGATGGTTAAAATTCTAATAACTATGTTATCTATCACACTCCATAGGAAATTAATAGTTATATTTTTATTCCATATCTATGTTTTCACTTTCCACTAATATTATCCTATTTGAAAGCCTAATTTTTTAGTGACCTTCATATTTCCCTTTCCCTCTTATTAAGAGGATATTTTATTTACCCTATTTCCGATGTGGGTTTCCCATAAAGGATTTTCAAGTATCAATATTTGATTTTTGAAGTGTAATTTCAAATTTCATGGAAAAAATTTGTTGAATGAGGGGAGAATATAATACCCCAATATTTTATGGTATTTATCCTTTTAAATTTAACCTTATCGATAGCTTACGTTACACACAACACCTATATTAAAAGAACAATAAAATATTATTATATCTTAGCCGTTAAATTTGAGGGAATGAATAGTATTAACCAAATAATTAAACTTTTATATTATTTGTTCAATATAATTTTTAACATTCATATTATGTGTTTTTTATACATGATATAAAAATAAATCCAATTTGACACATAAAAAACTATATTTTTTTTAAAGGTAGTTTTTCCACCTTTTGATGGTGTACTTGCTTTAAAACTAAATTTTGACAGTTTTATAAATTATATTTGACAAAATAAACTTTATTTTTTAAATAATAATATCAAAATTTTCATTGTATGAATTTTTGGTATTTTTTTTAATATGTTTCAATTTTTTATGAATAGTAAAATAATAATGCATTTTAATTGAAAACTGACTTTTCATCTAAATAATTTATAATGTTAAATTATATTTTAAATTTGTTTTAATGTAAAATTAGATCAATAATACATATATTAACCCAATTATATTAATTATAACCTTTTTTATAATGATTTTGGATATAAAAACATTTTAAACCTTTGCATGTTTTGACTTTAAAAACTTATTTTCTCACCCCATCTATGAGATTAATTATAAATTAATTTTATCCAATTATATATTTTTAATTTTTAAAAATGGATTAAATATTTGGAATTAAAAGTTTAAAATTTATTTAATAGGCCTTTTTTATTTTTGGATCATATGAATAGTAAACTTTGTAATTTTAATTACCACGGTTAAGGGTAAATTAAGTAATTAAGAGTAAAAATAATATTATGAATATTAGTAAATTACCCTAACACTTGTCATAAATTTATTTAGTGAGTTATTATCAACTAAAATCATCATTGGGACAATTTTATGGAATCTTGGATCCACTTGGATGACTTTAA
Organism: Viscum album; assembly: GCA_963277665.1. Taxonomy (NCBI): domain Eukaryota; kingdom Viridiplantae; phylum Streptophyta; class Magnoliopsida; order Santalales; family Viscaceae; genus Viscum; species Viscum album. Next base: position 1,439,940,117 of record OY728145.1, on the reverse strand, counting down.
GACTCTTATAGTATTCAATTTTAAGAAAAGTCAAATATGTTATAATCATGTTTTTAATAAGTATTAAATTTTTAATATGTAGTCATTCAGAACATATTTTAAACTATAAATACTAATTTGAAATATAAAATTTTTATATTCATAATTGTGATTTATTTTTAATTTTTAGGAAATAAATTATTACCTTAAAGTCTTACACAATGATGATACAGTAATTATTTAATTAATGGAAATATCAAATAAATGATATTAAAAATAATAAAATAAATATAATTTGAGATAATTAATTTTATCCAATAATTTTATAGATTAACTATACATAATAGGAATGTATTAATGTTTTTGTGTTAAAGTTATCTTGTGTATTGATATTTTTTAAAAGTCAAAGTAATGAATAGTGTCAAAATTAACATTAATGATATTTTAGAATAAATAATATTTTATTAAATTATATAAAATTTATAAAAATATAAATTTATGAAAAATGATTTAGATAAGGTTTAAAATTTCATTCATTATTCATTTATGGTTATTTTGTCATTTTATGGTAATAATATTGACCCTTAAAGAGTAAAAATCCATGTTGTCACGGTAGGAGTTAAAGAGATTAAATAAGGGTTAAAACCAAAATATAAGGGTAATAATGTGACCAAAACTTATATAAAAATTACCTTATGATAGTATTTAAACTCATCCTCATATTAACTTATAAATAACTCACTTTGGATCCATTTTTAATTGAAAAATAATTTATATTATTTTAATATTTTGAGAGTTTCCAAAAGCACCCATAACCTCAATTATAAAAGGGAACCTCCTACCTCACTTATTCAAAACACATTGAGACTTATATATTGAAATAAACCTACCAATTTCTCCTGAAAAACCCTTATCTAAGTTTTTGTGATCTTTTTCTTCCAAAAATACCAACCCTAGATCCCTTAAGAAGAGATCTAAAAAAATTCCGCTGAAGAATAGGTAATCATTTTTACCAACTCATCCAAGTTCATTTATTCTTATAATTCATATTTAAGTGTTTTTCCATGATAAATTAATAACTAAAGTATCGTATATATTCTTATATGTTATTATTATTATGGAAAAACCATATTACTCTTTTTATCTATCTTATGAAAAATGAAAACATCGCACGTGTGTACATACTACTCACCGTCTCCATGTTGTGGTGTAATATGTTTTTCATCAAAAATTTACTTAGATGGGTATAATGATGGAAAAAATGAATATATATGATAATTATGACATGATACTTATTTTTTAAAAATTAATATACCATCCAATTATTTACCCTTTCACCATTAATGGAATGATATCGTCGCTCATGCGTACGTACGACCTACCGTCTCCACAATGAAATGTGATTCATTTTTCATGTTAACCATTCAGGAATGATTATAAATATGTATATAATGAATAAATATGATATCTATTAACTTAATATAATTCTTTATATGAAATAAATATATCATATGCATAATAAATAACACTTACATGACAAAATATGCATAGGAAAATAAAGCAGTTAACACCTAAAATAAGGGTAATAACAAAATATTATTAATAAACCAATATAAGTGGATCATATATTATATCTTAAATATGGAAATGGTTTTAGTATAAATTAATAAAATTATTTAAACCATTATATAGTAGGTTTAATCATGTTAAACTAATGGAAGGTGCAAGGTGAGGGGTCATTTCGCAATCTCATCATTATTCATGATTGTTTTTCAAGTCTCCATTGGGGAATATTTCTTCTACATATCCATGTTTTCTAAAAATGTTTTCAAATTTTTATTATTATCTAATGACTATTTAAATTCATTTTTACCCCTTTTTACTTTTTACAAAAGTTTTAAAAAGAAGCTTCCTATCACTTTACAAAACAAGGTACTTTATGACTTTTCTTAAAAACGTACTAGGAGTGTTTTTTAACTTACACAACATGAATAGAATTTCCCACCATCATGATGCCTTAATATTTTGAAGCTTACTTTAAGAGTTTAATAGTTTATTTTCAAATATAATATTTTATTTTATAAATAAATTACCTTTTAAATAAATGATTTCAAAGTAAAAAAATGTATTTCTCTCAAGAAATTTCAATGATTTTATTAGAGTATTTTCATCTATGTCAACACCATTTGTTGAATCTTATGCTTCATTGAGATTGATCTATTTTGATATCATCTACAATATTTTATTGAATGGTTTATGATTAGTTTGAACATGGATGTTCAATTTTGATACCATTCACAATATTAATTAGAATGGTTTGTGATCATGTTTACTAATTGGGAAAAGTTATATAAATTTCACATATATATGTTGTTTATGTTTCAACCCATTCATATGATAAATGAATTAGACTTATTAAGTGATAGGTAGGTCCCTCTATATCCCCAAGATTCATGGGTAGGTCTCATGAGATAAACTAGACTAGGTTTTGGAAAAAACCTTAACCATTTATTAGATTTTTGGTACGAAGCCTTGATAATTTCAGATTCCTAGAACGAAGCATTGATGGTATTAGATTCTTAGTAAAAATCCTCAATGATATATTTCATATGTCCATCATTATTAATTTCATCATTATGAATCCATTTATTGATATTCCATGTGATTATTCGATTAGTTAGAATATCCATGGTTAAGTTTATTTTTCATTTGATTATTTATATGGAATTATTTGATCATCCTTTATTCCTATAAAATTATTATCAATTTATTGATTAAATACCATGTGTTTTAGTTATAAAACATTCCATATTATTTATTCCCTATTTACTCATAGATTCCTCTTTACGCTTACCCTTACCGAGTAATTGAACTCACCCCTTTCATATGTTTCATTTTTACCTAGGATTCCAAGATTTATATTATGACAGATATTTAGGGTTACAAAAAGGAAGAATAATGACAGGCTCAATGAAAATATTTGTGTGTTTTGTGTTTTAAAATTAAATTTCTATTTCAAGTATGTATCTAGTTTACCAATAATACTAAACTATTCGGTCCTTTGGGATGAAATTCCTTGTATCTTATACCAATTTAATAAAGTAAGACACTAGATTCAAGATTCTAGGGTCTAGGCGTAACAATCCCTTGTAATATTTTTATTCTAAATCCAAAATTAAAGTTAAATTTCTAAAATTTTGTTTTAAAATAGGAATTCTAAATATAAAGAAAAACAAATTTCATTGAAAAATAGAATTTTTAAATATTAAGTGTTCTTAATATTATTTCATATAAATTTATAGTTTAAATAATATTAATATATTAGATCATATATAATAATATTTTAAAGGTGTTCAATTTAATTTATTTGGATAAAATATACAACACTTAATAAAATAGTTCTTTAAAAAAATACTACCTTTATACTGAATACTCTTTAACAAATACCATTAAAAGTAATTATTTATATTCTAAAATTTAATTATACCAATCCATTGATATTAAAATAATTATTTGAATTTTATATAAATTTCAATATTTTTATTTTTTATTTTTATTCCATTATAACTTATCTTATTATAAATTTAATATTAACAATACAAAAATTCTATATACTATTTTGATACCAGTATAACCATTCAACATTTTCTCAAGGACCATATTTCGAATAATAATATTTATAATGGATAAATTTAATTCCTATATATATATATTCTAGAATCATGAATTCCATTCTCACTTATTAAGTCACAATTCAAATTTATATAGTTTACATTTATCTCTCTCAAAATGATTTCTACTTTCATGATTTTATTCCTTACTAAAGGTTTTCTTTGTTTATTGTTGATCCTCAAGGGTGAAGATAATCTAGGAGTATCTTAGTGTTGATGATTTTATTATTTTATATTTATTTTACCCATTTAATTTATATACTTTTAAAATATGTAATAATCCATGATAATTAATAATTCATAGTGTGTAAAACTTAGTTTCTTGTGCTTTTGTTGTAATGTTTTACTATAAATTAATAAAGTGTTATTAGTTTAATTCTCATCTTGTATAACTTATTATATAATATATTTCAATTCTATTAAACAAATAAAAAAAAAGTTTAGAATTATAAATATATTGTTTATGGAAAGAATATGATTCCTAAAAACATGGAGCATTACATTAATAAGGAATATAATACTCATAGATTTGATGAAATTTATGAGTTAATACCCTAGTGGAATTTTAGGCTTCAGGTCAATCGAAAAATTCAAGTTGTAGAGGATTGGATCGAATAAATGACTCATATATTCTCTCTAGTTCAAATACCTAGAAACATGATGGTGGTTCTTGCTTCATGTCATCTATATAACACAGATAGACATTAGTGGACCCAGACCATTCAGATTTTCGATAATGAAACTATACCTTGGATAAAGTTTGAGAATATATTTTGAGAGGAGTACTATTGGACATAATTGATTAAGGAACATGTTATAGACTTGTTAGATTTCATGAAATGTAGAATGGTAATGTCTGAGTATGCCTCGAGGTTCAAGAACCTCATGTGGTACTCTTTGGATATGATTAATGATGGACTAATTAAAACATTAAAGTTTGTGTGAGGTCTCCTGAGGAAGATTCAGTCTAGGATTATTCCCTAGTACATCCACACTTAAGAAATATTTCTACTGTATGATTTGGTGAGAATATTTTTCTGGTAGAGTTTGATCCTAGTGCTGAGCTATAACTCACTTCCCCAAAGGTAATAATATTGTAATGGCTAGTTTATTTTAGATATCTATATATCATTGATTTAGGTTTTTTCATTTAAAAATATACTTATAGGGGTTAGTAGCTAATGGATCTCATGTTGGGTTTAATCAGAATGGAGACCATAATTACTTTTCTTATGGGGGTAGAGGGAACCTAGAACATATTTATCCTACCTAGTTAGTAGTAGAGTTTATCTAGTATGGTATTATGGATGGACATACCCCTAAGAGGTAGCACAATGATCATGTAACTCCTTGAGGTTGATAGATTGACCCTTTTGGAGGAATCCATGATAGAGGAGTAGGTAGTGTTAGTGCATCTAGGGGTGGATGTTTTTTTATCCACATCTAAAACTACCACCTCCAGTTGGTAAACATCAGGCATAGGGTGAAGGTGATTAGGGTTGAGGTTAGATGTAGTCAATGAAGTTATTTGATTATGTGGTGTTTAATGTAGTTCGAATAATAATTTTCTTCTCCTTTACTTTGGTACTCATATTGATTGACACTAGTGTAAACCACTGTTTTCTTATTGCATAGTTTGTTTGAGATTTAAAGCTCTTAATAGAGCCCCTAGCATGGCCCCTTCATCTAGAGACTCCTACCAAGGGTGATCGGTCCTTCAACCATTTTTTTCATCAGTGTGAGATGGTTTTTGGAAAGGATAGATTTTATTATGATCTCATAATAGAAGATATGAGACCCTATGATGTATTCCTTGGTATGGACTAGTTTTTTATAGTCTAAGATTTGGTAAATTAATATTATTTTCAATTTTTTTTCATAAATCATATTTTTTATGATTCAACCTTACATATGACTGGGAAATTTAGGAAAATATTGGGCTAATTCTTAGGAAGTTTTAGTTTATTACTCATCAGTTGGTTATCCTAGATTTGTATTTCTTGGATGATTTTGGGGAGATAATTCATGAAGTAGTGGAGAGGTATTTGGTTTTTATTCTTGATGATTTTCCAGTGATTATCCCTTATAAAAGGCTGATTTAAGTATTGATGTTAACCTTAAGATCATAATAATTTCTTTTATGGACTATCAGATGGTCTAGACTAAGCTCAAGGATCTAAAGGTGTAGTTTGAGAATAATTTAGAGAAAGGGTTCATCAGACCCAATATTCCCCCTTGGGTGGATCATATTCTATTAAATATATAGGTAGATAAAATTTTAAGGATTTTTATTTACTATTATCTCCTAAACCATGGAAAAATCGAGAATATATACCCTTTATAGAGGATCAATTATATTTTTTTTCAACTAAAAGGGGAAAATTGGTCTCAAATATCAGTCTCAAGTAAACATTATTAGCTTTAGGTTTGTTAGTAGAATATTATAAAGTTTACATTCATGTATTTCAATGGTCACTATGAATTATCCATGATTCCATTAAGAGTAAAGAAATCCCTTACTCTATTAATGGGACCCATGAACTAGATTTTCCATCCATTCTTGTATTGGTTCATAGTAGTTTTTATTGATAATATTCTAATTCATTCTTAGATATAAAATGAGAATTACGAGCATTAAAAGATTAAATTCCAAAGGATAATAGTCTCCATGTCCACCTGTACCTATAAAAGGAAACTATATGTCTTGATATACCTTTGTTAAAGGGATTCAAAGAGTTGAAGTTGAGGATTACCAGTTCTCTAGTTTTATAATTACCAGAGGGATTATTCAATTTTGAGGTGTTATGTGATGAGTCCAAATTTTGGATTGATTTTGTGTTGATTTAGTGGTTGAAAATGATTTATTACATGTATAAATAGAAAACAAATCATGTAAATAATATGAGATACATGATATGAAGCTTTCAATGATGGTGTTTTTGCTAAATATGTGAAGACACTATCTTCTCAGTGAGTGATATGTCATTTTTTTGGATAAAAAAAGTGTAATACCTAAGAAAATAAAGAAATAATAAACATATTTTAATACAACATTACATTGTAAAAATCAAGGATACTGATTTTCTAAGATCACTATAGATATGAATAGACAATAAAAAAATAATTCCAATATAATATAAATGTCTCATGGCTCATATTCTCCAAAAAAAAACTATGACTATAACAAGTGTAGTACTAGAATAAAATTTTATAATCCAAAAAAATAAAAATTTTAAATAACTAGAAATGATTGGTATCATTCGGTAGATTGTTATGATGTAACTTATAGGAAGTATGAGTAAATATGACCATTGGATATTATAACTATTGGTGATATTGCCATTATAAAGTGACTGTTTGAATTAGTGTATATTAATAAAGGAGGGATAAGATTTTTTTTTGATTCAAAATGTATAAATATAGGATTAAACTAGTAATAATATTCCTTATTAAGTTAATTTATTAGATATTGGGAAGGAGGTATCATCATTAGGGTTTATCCTATACTAGGCCTAAGAATAACTTCAATAATTTTGGATCAAGTCGAATAATTTATTGGAGAAGTTCAATTTAGTACAAATCACTACCAAATCAATTTGGGACAATCCACCCAATATAAGTACCACCACGAAACACCTTTACATTAGGTATTATGTTGGTTTAATAAGGTTTTATGTATCTAGGGGTTAAATGGTATTAATGTATAAATTATTTTAGTAATAAAATAGTGTTTACATTGATACCACTAATACATCATCCTTATTTATAAGTATATTTTCATATAATTAGAGGAATAGTTTGAAAAATAGATTACATATTTTAAATAAGGCTATAAAAATTAGTTATGGGTAAAATTTGGTATTTTTTGGTAGAAAAAATTAAAATATGGTAAAAATGGTAAAATAAAGTGAAATATAGAAAACATGACATCATATATATGTAAACATGATAAAACTCTTATAATATCATTCTCTTTGCCTAATTTTTGAACCAAATATTATAGTAGTGAATTAATGGGGTCAATGGGGTACTATGGGGAGTAGTGGATCACTTGAGATAATGAAAAAAATAAAATAATTAATACTTTATTCTAAGGGATTCCACTCACTACACATATAAATACCCATATTCTATTCTAATTTTTTCTGACACCTTTTTCAAGTTATCTCTTTATATCTCTCTCAGGTAGTCTCTCCCATATTTCTCAATTTAATATTAAATAGTCTTGTTGTTTCTAATGGTCAAATCTATGATAAGAAGCTCAAAAGTGGTAAGGGTCCTTATTCTCTCTCTTTTCAATTCCTATTTTCATTATCATTGTAGTATTCTTTCCAATTTCTAACATCATGTTGGAATATGTTTATAATATCATTTTAAGTGTTATCCTCATGATATCTTATTCATGTGAGACCCCATTTATCTCACATTATAATTTATTTATAAGACATTATAATGAATAAATTCACCAAAGAAGCATAAAATTATATATTTTACCATGAAAAGAAATATCTATATATTACATGTATGGGGAGGGGGGAATTTATTCTATAATAAGCTTTTATAATCCATCAGGTTTTTGTATTATATTATATTTTTATTTTCCACCATTTATTTCTTAATAAAGGATGGTGTTTTTTTGTTTGGGCTTATTTTGGTTGATGCCACTTTCATTCTACAATTTTGATCATGGATTTGCAAATTGTAGTCAATAATCTCATTATAATGGATGATTGATTTTTTTTTCATGGATCAGATGAAAGTTGGAGTTTTTAGTGGGATTTTAGGTAGTATTTTTTTTATTTTTCAAGGATCCATATTCCATGTGTCTATGGAATTTTAGATGTATTATTAATAATAGGGGTAATTTTGTTTAAGGAAGGATGGAAGTGATGTAGTTGGTGGAGTATTTATTATATCAAAAGTCTATTAAAATTTAAATTTAGGATAAGGTCAACTTTTTTATCAAATCATACTGACCATGAAGTTTTTATTTAGGGGAATTTCAAATACATAATGCATATCAAATATGCATGATTATATACTCATAAGGTTTAATGGGATTTATACATAATTTCTTTGGTCTACCACCATTGGAAATAAATATATAAAACTATATAAAAAACATTTATTATCGTAGATCTTATAAGTACATGATAACTATAATTTTCAAATATTCAATTTATAAATGAATTCATTTTAACTTTTTGAATCCCTAATTATTTTTGATAATTTTTAAGTGAATTAATCTAGAAATCCTTATTAATTCTTTGACTAGGGAAATCAATTTACATGTTCATATAATCATTTGTTCTATATGATATAATCTTATAAAATATTCTTCATTTAGTAATTTTGATAATTATTTTTAAGTTGTTCATTCTGGATGATTAATCCTTGTATTGACCATGAAATTTAAATATATGATGGAATGAATTAGGCTTTTATGTGATAGATGGGGCATGAAATTATATAGAACCTCAGTTCACTTATAGGTATCATGAGATAACTAGCTTGAGTATTTGGTTTATGTCTTCCCTTTGATATATTATTCATTGGGAAAAGGCCTTGAAAGTATGTTAATTATATTTGATATTATGAATTCCAATCATTCTCATCATTAATAGATCATTTATTGATATCCATGTGATTAATTATTTAATTCCATGAATTATGTGTAACATATGTGTTGGGACCCTATTGAATATGTATATCCTGAGAGGAGGGGGGGGGGGTGAATTAGGGTGTTACCCATTTAAAGTTTTTCATTTTATCACAATCACTCCTTTACGAAATATTTTTTCTTCATTGTAAGAAAAAAATTTAATATCTGAAAATCTAAATGGTGTTCTCTTTGATCATTCAACACATACATATAAATCTTTATCATATACAATAATCTATGATTCTAATTATTTAATCACAAAGGGTTCTACCCAAGGAGAAAACACTGATGATATGTTGATGTGCCAAAATCCAATACTTCACTAGTTTGATGAATATATATGTTAGGCCATACTAAATATATGCTAAGGTACACTAACTTTATTAGGTTTTGGAATGATTTATTATCGATTCAATGGTAAGTCCATCTTCTTATCCTATGAGCACTACATTTAGAAGGATATGGTCAGTTTATATACTTGAAGGTTTTCTTTAATAGTTTGTAGACATGAATGTATCTTTTAGATCTTTATATGTTTCTAAGATACCTTGCATCCTCATCTCCAAATAGATGATCTATTAAGCTCTATATTTTATGAACTCTTCCCCTTCTAATCTAGATGAGATCAGTTATTCAATGTGAGGGTTGAATATTTTTCTTCCACTTTAAATTCTAGATAAGAGTGTACTCTAAATGTTAGGTTCAACTCTTTACCTTTTATAAAAAAAGAGTGATCCAAACCTACATATGAATAATAATTATGAAAAGAAATTATTCTTATCATTATCATTATTTAATATCTTGGTATATAAATGAAACTCTATCTCTTGATACGTTTTTCTTTAAAGGAGATAGATATAATCCATTATGTTTCATCTATGGTTTTCCTCCCTTTTATATCTATTAAAAACAAGATATATCATTATGGATCTCCCTTTTTCCATAAATACTGTGAGTATTCTTCTAGGTCTTCTAGGAATCCAACTCTTGATCCAATGGTTGGGATTAATCATATCCCTCCAACACTCTATGATCATTCCATGTGTCCCACATAATTAATTGTGGTCAAATATATCTAATTAGTTCAATTAAATTCCCTAAATCTTGATAAAAATATTACTATTTTTAAATTCAAACCGATTCTACAAGATATTCTTGAAATATTATGATCAAAACATGATGCTCTCTATTGTGGAATGATCTCCCTCAACTTTAATCAGATTATGAAATGAACTCCTCCATTGTGGTGTAATTTTTTATCAACAGAAAGATCTAAAAAATATATATAATATCTCATTTAAAATTACTTTTAAGATTGATACATGATCCTCAATCTCTCTTTGAATCTCCACCAATCATGTACATATTTTGGTATGACACTCTTTCACACAATGCATGTCCCTATATCCTTATAAAACCATGATTTCATCATTTCTACAATAATTTCACATCACATAATGTAATCTCTATGTCACAGTACATTTCTTATCATATCTATAACTATTTTGATAAGATCTGAAGGCTATGTAATGAACCTCACAATACATCACATTCTAGAACCACATCAATTTCTCCTTGATTATGACTATAATGTGGATTCATCCCATAGTCCTATATTTACCATGTTTCTAATATTCCATCTCATACATTATGGTGTGGTTTTTGGCTTCATGAAATAACACTTACAAGTTCTTTTAAGTTTAATCTTATATCTCTCATGATTAAAAATTTCACTGATCTTTCAATGTTTCAAATTATTATTATATGAGATCCATTGTAATGTGTTATATTCCTTTATAGCACAAAACCTAATCCAAATTTATAGATCTATCTTATAGAGAATCTATTTAATATTATGAAGTCTATATCATGACGTGGTAACTTCCTTCATAACAAAATACTTTTCCAACTCTAGATTCATTTAATCATCCATAACCACCTTTATAGAATGACATATAACCTTAAAAAATTGTTCCCCATATTACACTAAATTAATTTTACATACCATACTCTATAACACAAGATCAACTATTTTGGTGTGATGTTATTTATTTAAAAAAACACTTACATTATTTTCAAAATGACTTTATGAAATCTCATACTTCTTCTAATACCATAATAAACCCGACTAAGTAATATTTACCATAACCAATAATAGATCAATCCATATTAATTATCTATTTTCCATGTTCTTGATATATATAAATATCAAGTTAGTTTTTTATTTCTTTATATATTCCTCCATATAGTTACTATAGTGCCTCTAAACTTCCTCTCCAGATATATGATGATCCTCCACATCTTTCACTACCACATTTTCAATGTCATGAATACTTTTAAAAATGTGCTTCCTATGTATGGTAGACATATTTTCTTTAAATTATGTCATCAATGTGTTGAAATACTCTTTATCTATGAAATCCATTCATCATAAATATCATCAACTGTAATAGAAAACAAATCAAACAAACAACCCATCATTGCATCATTACACCCCTTTGGATTTTGTTATCAATTATACCATAATTTTAGCTCCACTTTGTACCTCCACTTATTCCAAACACATGCATGTATTTATAAAATTCAAAGGTATTATGATCTAGATTATAACATTTATTCCCCCCCCAACATTATATAATTTCATAGGGAATTTTTTTCCACACTACTCCCCCTTATAGGGATACGTATTTCTCAGGATTTTCTATATTCTCTACTATAGTTAATTTAAAAATAACTATATCATCAAAACTACTAAAAACTAGATTTAAAGAGACTAAGGTCCCGCATTTTCAAATACTCTAAGGCTCTAATAATTTCCATATAAAACATCACTTTATGAAATCTATATTTATAGAGTTTATACTACCCATTTTTCATGTAACTCTTTTACAAACCTTTCAAAACCACTTATTTACATTAAAAATTCATAGCCCTATCAAAAAATTGCATGTTATCATTATAAAATTTGGGAATATTATACCATTTTAAATTCATATTTATCTCACCAATTTTAGGATATTTTGGATTATTTAACCACTTATCAATACCTCTTGGTACAATGGAAGTCATTTGGTGGGCTCATTTTAATGGGTAGATTAAAGTCAACGTTGATGGGGATTCAAGGGGAAATATGGGTCCCTCTGGATTTGGTGTTGTCTATATGGACTATCATGGAAATGTTCTTGGGTGCATCTATAGATCATGAGGTATTGCTTTTTCTCTTGTAGCAGAAATGTTTAGTGTTATAATTACGGTTGATCAAGCTGAAAGGAAGGGTTGGAACAAACTTTGGATTGAATGTGACTCCACTATTGTAGTCTCTGCTATTCAAACTGGGGTTTTTCATCTTTCTTGTAAGCTCACTAATCACTAGAATAGATGTCTGGAATCTCTCTACTCAAGAGACCAATTTGTGACTCATGCTTATATAGAGTCAAATGTGTTGGAAGATGGGCTTGCCAACAAAGGCGTTAATGGAAATGATTTGCTTTGGGTTGATCTTGTGCCAAATGATCTCCTTCCTTTTTTAGGAAGGATTTTTGTAAATCTTCTTCTTTTATAATTGTGTATGTTTTTTGATAATAAAGGGATCTTGATTTTCTGGGAAAGGTTGCAGTCTGACATAAAAAAACCTCTTATTACTCAAAGCGTCTAGATCTATTTTACCATTCACTAAACATTGTATCCATATTTTACTCCAAATCCAAACCTCTTCACAATGTGGATGAATTTTATGAATGATTTATATGAGAGAATTTACAACTTGGAAATGAGTCATATAAAAATACTCTAATCATATTAAATCACAACTCAATGTAGGAAACAAGAGTCCAAGTCAATAACATCAGTACTATCTATATCACTCACTCACTTATATAAATTCCATAAAACTTGATATTTTAAATTAATCAACATTTCTTCCTATGTTCTCAATAACAATCACACAAGTTTTTTAGTGAATTAAAAAAATATACCAAATGTGTGAGTCATATCACATGTTGAACCAATTGATACTATATGTTTTGATAAACTTGTGTTGCCACTTGATATCCAAAGTCTTTTTTTAGAATAGGGTTATCCATTTTCTAAATAATAAAAACATTATTTTAAAATTTAGTATTAAACTACTATGAATTTTTTTATTCCTATATTCCAATGATAATATCTGAAAATCTTATTGATATACACCACGAGAGTTTCAATTTATCATCTTTTAGTATCTTGAAAAACTATAAGTTGATAACTGATTGTTATATTATAAATAAATAAGGTATGGATTTCATAATTTTTTATATTTATCTTGTTGAACTATATTTTATTTCTTATTGGTATAATACCAATTTAAAATTATCCTGATACCATTTATTGATCACTAAATTTGGATCAATACAACTAAAGAAATCAAATAAGGCATCAACATGAATTTATCTTCAGATATGGATCTATACCATTTATAATTCTTCATCACAACATGTAATACCAAATTCAGATTTTATTTCATTGGATAATGATCTCACATAAATTTTTTCATGTATTTCCTTTTCATCATAATTATATCTTCTTTTGGAACATACAAACCCAATGGATCATATCTCTCCCCTATCCCAAAAAAACATTATAAAAAGTTATAAATAATATTTTACATGGGTATAGGGGAACTTACAAATCATAATCAGGAATATAAATATAATGATGCTATCCTTTTATACATATTTTTACATGATTTTAAGCATAATTATCCATTAAATACAAACCAAGGATCATAAAGTATAGTTTCTTTGGAACATTAGGTATATAAAATTTAAAACATGGAAATAGAATAAAACATATTTAAATTCATCATCCATAATGATCTTCTAACATCATTTGAGATCTTATATCTAGATAAGATAATCTGGGGAATACATAGACAAAAGGGATGCGCTAAAAATCCCAGTATGGGAATAAACATAGAAATAAAGAAAAACATGTGGGTTAAAAGGCATAACATAATGACATAAAAAGGAATGAAATATGAATAAAAATATGGAATCAAAATATATATAACATGGGATCATGTAATAATGGAAACATAGTAATTTGGAAGAAACATATAACAATACATAAATATGATTCATGGCAAACTACCATGACTATATCCCATGGTGGACAAAATCCCACAAAGGAATCATGTTTACTCCTTATCTCAACCTGATGTATCATGAGACTAAAAATCATCCAATTAATTAGAGAGATATTTGGGTGAACCCATTATAACATGTTCATGTATATGTATGTCACATTAAGAATCAAACATAAACATAAGGGTTACCCATGGAAATAAATGAGTATCATAATCATTTTATAGAGCATAAAAAAATGGGAGTATCATAATATTTTACATGAAATAATGTATTTAAATCATAAATGTACATTTATAAGATAAAAAAGTCATATATAATTATAAATTATGTATAATTTAAGTTAAAACATGTAAAAATAGTGTTTAAGAAACTTTAAAAATGAGCCTCTTTAGTGCGGTTTAAAGGAAAATATTAAAGAGTATTTGAAGCGGGAAAAGGTTTAATTGTTTTCATAAAACTATAAATAAACTTTGATATTTTTTCATGATAAAATAATGTTTTTAGAAGAATATTTTTTCCTTAAAATAGATTATGGAGTGTACTTGAAAATTGGTAAGAAACAAGGAATTTCCCTTTAATCGGGTTAGTTTATCGGGTGGAATTGAGAAGGACACCTTAAAAAAAATGTATTTAATCATCAAAGAAATAAGAATTGAGAAAGTTACATATGTTTTGAAAATAAAAAAATAATTTTGAAGGATTAAATAATAATAATTAATAATTAAATTGGGGTAAATAGAGAGAAAATGTAATGTGAAGGAAAAATGGAGGTTTAGAGAGAATCCCTTACCTTATGTCCGAACGTGATCTTCACTTGTACTTAATAAACTATATAATAAAATTAATTAATTAATTAATAAAGAACCTATTTTACATGTATTTAAATGATTATAAATTTATTTGGTTCATTTATGGCCATTGTTTTGTCTTATAATGTTTAATTTCGTTATTTTGGGAGTGTTCATTTCATGATTTTATGATCGGTTAACTTGAGTATAATTTTGATACTACTTTTAAAATAGAAGAAAAAATTTATAAGTGTAATTATATGATATATGCACCTAAATAATTTTAAATGGTCCCATATGTTATTTTTTAAGATATGTGAATCATTCATTAGATACAATGTTAATGATGAACGTGAGTTTATTTTGGTGAATTTTCAATCATCACAAACTAGTTTTGTTTTCATTATTTAATATTATTTATATATATTAGTTACAGAAAATAAAAAAAAATATAATATAAATTTTATAATATATTTTAAACATTATAATAGTTTTACGACCATCCATGAAGGCGATAATGGAAAATAAAAATCGTCGTCCACAAAAGCGGTGAATCAATACACCACGAACGATGTTTTCATTTTTAAGATAAAAAGAGAAGATAAGAGATTTGATGATGGATATCCAATTAAAATAATATAATTAAAGTATATATATGATAATTTAGTTATCATGTTAATTTTTATAGAGTAGTTAATGGAAGGATAAGAAAATAAAATAAATTAAATAAAAAGAGGGAGGGTTTTACCTCTTGAGTGTCATCTCCTCAACAACCTCCTTAAGGAAGTTGGAAATGATAATTTTGTGAGATCATAAAGACCCTAACATGGGGTAGTTTTTTTAATATTAATTGGGTAGAATATAAGTAAGATTCATGTCTTATAAGGTGTGGGGAAAATTGGTGGCGATGGGTGGTATTTATAATGGGAGGATAGAGGTGTTTTTGATTATTTTATTGATTATTTTATTATTTTGGATCAAGAATATCAATATTATTGATTATTGTGAATAATTACAGTAAATATTTAATTTTAATTTGAACTAATGGGTTATTACCTCATCCATACATCATCCATTACTCAAAAATTTATTTGTTTACTTATAATGTTAAATATTATAAATTACCATATTTCATTATTCACCAAAAGTCAAATATTTTAGAAAAATACAAAAAATTAACCCCAAATTTTTTTTGATGTTAATATTTAAAAAATGGACTCTATTTTTTGAAAATAATTATCTAAATATGATAAATTTTATTTTTAATTAAAATCATAATTTATTCGAAAAATACTGATTATAAATTATAACTGATTTTATAACACTTTGAAAAATTGATTGTTGTCTTATAAAATTATCATATAATAATAAGAAAACAAAATATTAATTTATGAATCTATTTTATGAAAATAAATTTTCTTTTAAATCATTTATTAATTATAAAATTGTAAATAAACATTTACATTTCACAAAAATACCAATACTTAATTTATCATTTTAAAAAAAGTTATTTACTTATTACATGATATAAATATATTATATTTTCATTCATAAGATACATAAATTTTATTTATAATCTAATAGGTTAGGTTACTATTCTATTTCTTAGATTACTATTAATAATGGTCATATTACTATTCTAATGGTCAGGTTACTATTCCATCGGTATAGTTTTCTGAATTTATATAAAAACCACTTATTACATTCTTCATTTTTGAGAATAATGTTTTTATTAGGTTTTATATGTGATTTATGTGTTTTATACTATATAACATAATTATAATAAGGGAAATTAAATTGATAAAATTTTGGGTCATTACAAGGAATGTGGTTTGTAATGGTGAATCAAACCTTTGATTCTAAATCTCTTTAAACTCTTTCTAGTGGTTATAATTGTAACACCACTTGTATAAAATCCACTCCAGATATTTTCATGAGAATCATATATATTATTTTTCTTGGGATTCATCTCTATTTTAATACTCATCCCACATGTTCATGTTTCTTCTTTTGATCCCCCACATCCTTCATCATGCTTCTCCCACCATAGGGGAGATCATCCCCAAATATGAACTTCTTTCTTTGTGGTATATTTTATGAAACCACATAGGAATTATTCATTCTTATTCACTACAATTTCAGTTAGAATCACTTTATAATTATTTTTCCTTGGATAGTCTTTCTTGATATGTTCATCAAAATTTCTCATAGTTAGAGACACTTCTTTATTCTCAATAATTTATTTTATTCTATTTATGAAGGATATTGTGATAAATACTTTATTGGTTCTTGGTACACCCTTCGTAAAGCACCATCATTAATTCCATTTAATTTAGTAAATCTATTTTCCATCATAACAACTTTTCTTTTGATGAAAACTCTATTCCCATTTGTAATAGGAATGAAGTATTTTATTACGAAATTTTTAGCTCATCACTTGCTATAATTTCATACCATCAGTCTATGTTTAGAAAAAAATAAAACATCTCCCAATATGAAAATATTCCATGTAGTCATGCTTTAGTTGACATGTTGTTTATTCATTCTCTCTTACACCTATGAGCCATTGGGATTATAAACACATTCTCATGGTGTGTCCAATGATTCCATGTTATAATCACTTTTGATACCTTCCCTAGAGAGATTTCTATTCTAGATTTGAAAATATCTTTCCATTTTCCCACTAATTACAGATTTGAATTTTCATTCATTCTACTAATTGATGTTTCCATATTAAGTATTTTCCCCTTTTCTTTCAAGGATATCAATTTTTATTTAAGATTATTGATATTATAATACTTCTCCTTTAGTTGAGTAACTATCTTATCGAACATTTATCTAACTTTATTTATAAATTTTATCCTCTCTTCATGATATGATTTTATAGGGAAAATTCTTTTTTTATCTCCTTCTCTATATATATTTGATTCTTCAATTATCATTCCATGTCTTTATTAAGATCACTTTGTTTATACATTTTGGAACCAATTATTGAAATGGATTAATTTAAGGCCACATATTCTTTCCTCCACATTATATTCTCCATGAAAAAATATTTAATGAATACATAATCCACTTTATATAAAATCTCTAGTTGATCCAATTTTTAATTCAAGGATTGAATCAAATCTCGATCATTGGAGGAATATTCTCTAGAAACATGAATTGATGACATTAAAACTTTTTTATAGAAATTATAATCCACACCAATCTATTTCTAGTAAAATTATTTTCCATATGTGAAAGTATATTCTACAATAAGTTTCGTACCAAAATTTTCAAAAGTATCATTTACACATACCATGGTGGGTGTGTACTTCTTTACAAGAGTCTTCTTCATGTTTCTATTCTTACTTCCTTTTTACATAAGGTAGTATACTTCATCCTTTTAAGATAATATCTTTGTATTATTGT
Source organism: Viscum album (assembly GCA_963277665.1). Classification (NCBI taxonomy): domain Eukaryota; kingdom Viridiplantae; phylum Streptophyta; class Magnoliopsida; order Santalales; family Viscaceae; genus Viscum; species Viscum album. Next base: position 1,439,921,480 of record OY728145.1, on the reverse strand, counting down.
ATCACATAGATTTTCTATAGATAACATCTAAAGTTTTCCATATTTAGAAAAAAGTGTTAAAATGATATCTATTATCATATACCTCATTTTTCATCAATAATACTGAGATCTTATTTGTCTCTTTATACCAATTATTTAATTATTCTTTGTCAAAAAAATATCCCATTATATATAGTCTAAAATTTCCTTACTAAAATCCTATAGAAAAATAAGAATCTATTTATTTTGACCATAATACTTTATTCCATTAAAAATAGGATTCATCACTATTGATTCCATATAAAAAAAATCTAAAAATAGATTTAGAAGATTAGAAACCAATTCAGAAACTTTAGCCTCTAATACCAATTTCTAGAACTAAGTTGAATACAAGAACCTTGATGGGGGGGGGGGGATCGGGGTGTTCCCCTTAACAAAATTTCACATGATAATATTCACCCCTTTATCAGATCTTTTTCCCTCATTAAAAGGAACAACATTAAAACTATCGACCTCTTTATGGAGTTTTCATAAAATAATTAAATACATATTATAACACCCCTATTTTGAGGAATTTTTATATTTTATTATGTATTATATAGAAATATAATGTTTAGGATAATTATTGCAAGCTTATTTGTTGTTTTGGGATGTTTTGGAAGGGTTTTAGGATGAAAACAATTTATGTACGGTTAGGGAAAACCATGTGGTATTCTCTGGAAAATCATGTGAGTTAAATAGGGATATCCTAAGAAGGTGCATGGTTAGATTTTTTTTTTGAAAAAACCATGAAAACACTTTTTAACTTGGTAAATTTTTTGATAGAGGTGATCTTTATGGTTGGCATATAATTTTCCAAACTATGTGGCCAGACCCTAAAATGAGATTAATTAAATCTGAAAATTTGATTTATAACATGACACTACCCCCAAAACCCTCATTACTTCTCCTCTAACCTATGATCTCAAACTCCATCACCCATCTAGGATATTTTTAAAGTCTTATACTCTATGGTGGTTAGTTTTAATGGATTATAGAGTGTTTTTTATAGTAAATAAAGGGTTAGATACTCATTCTTATTCTCACTCCTTGATCCTCCCATTCTTTATAAAAAGAAACATTAAATTAGGACATAATTTCCCAAATCTATTGTTTAAATCATGTTTTGATAAATATTTTTTGTGATTCATTATATTAATAGATTATGAATAATAGATCTTTGATATAATGAGATAATTCTTTATGTAAAATGCATCAGAGGTAGGTGGCTTCTCTCATTTTACACTTTCTCTTACAACAAAAAGGCTCATTATTTTCAAAATGATTTGGATATAATTTTATTTGGAAAACACTTATGAAATCCTTGTTGGGAATTTCTATTTCTTAGTTAGTCTTAAAATTTAACTTTATTGGTGATTCCCACATGGTGTTTAATTAATTTACTAAATGAACTTCATTTTTAAAATAAATGTTTTGAATGGGGGAATTTGTCATGAACTTGGTGCAAGTGCATGTTTTCATATGCATATGGAATGATATATGTGGGTTAGACATGGTTTCAGTGACATTATTATAACTTACTAGATTATGTCTTCGAATGATGACTTGGTATTGGAGGTATGAATACCACTCACAAGTTGGACTATCCAGGAGGGGCCTTTGAGTTGTGGTTGAATTAGTGGTGTTTTTCATGTGTGTGTGGGTTCATTCCATGGGTTTGTCTTGGTGTGTGTAGTTTCACTAACTTATGGATATATATTTATTATTCATATAATTTCATGATTCTACATATCCTTTATTTTTAAATAAATTTTTAGATAACATGTTTCTTGATTTTGTGGAATTTGATGGAAGTCATGGGTTTTTCCTATTAGTTTATATACTCACCCCCTATATATGCACCTTGGTGCATATGTATAAACTTTTTACCATGATAAAGGTAGAGTAAAAGTTTTTTATTTCACCAAAGGAGCTTTGTTATGCTGTGGTAATGGATATCTAAACTTAGAGCTTGGAGCTATTTTTAGGTCTTTTAGTTTTGAGTGATTCTACTTTGGTGCCTTGAATCTTGTTTCTTGAGTCTTATAAGTATTGTTTTTTAATTTAATTGATATTGTATATATATTTTTTTATTTTTTTCTTCCATGTTTATTCTTATTATCATTTTTTTATACTTTTGGAATTTATTCGGGATTTGTATCATGTCTCTTATTATGTCTATTTAGTCAAGTCTTATTGTATATTTTTAAGGGAAAATCATCCCCGTGATTTAGTAAATCCCATGTAATTTATTTTTAGCATTTGGTACCTTGGGAATTTCACCTAAGGTTATTGTAATTTCAGTTCATCCCAAGCTAATGGGTTAGGTTTGGATTTTACAAATGCTATCAGATCATATTATATTATTATGGTATATCTTCTAGGATAATAGCAAGGAGATAATATGCATCAGGACTTGGATTGTATAACATAAAAAGTCATCACTAACCTTATTATACATAACTTCAAGTTAAAAGGGTGGTTCAAGTTTAAAAGTGTTGATAAAAGATTCTATACATATTGTTAACTCAACACCATGAGTTTAATCGATGAGAGTCTGGCATCATGCATTAGTAAAGAGACTTCCTCATATTATTTCATCATTCATATGTTTTTTCAAATACACAATTTTGATATTATTCTATTATGACCATGAATTTTGTGCTATAATATACTCTATAATTGAGAATTAAAGAAACTTATGATAACTGAATGAAGAACATTACTTTGATTTTAGAATAATGGATCTAGTTAAAAGACCTAGAAACCAACAAGATAGAGAATCAGTGAATGTGGTTGAACCTGAACTATAGTTGAACCAAAAACTTATTCAGATCATTGTACAATAATTCCAAGATGTAGAAAAAGGGAATCAAACTATGAAACCAAGGCATAATGATCATACCTTACAGTTTCAGAAATATAATCCACCAATTTTTTGGGTGGGATTTGGGACCCAAACAAGAAGAAACATGGATTAATAAGATCAATTTAATTTTTTATTTCCTTATAACCCTAACCGATATAAATTTGAAGTTGGCGGTATACATTCTGGAGGATCCACTATATAAAATGACTTATACCAATAGAAATTTATTATCAGATAGTATATTTTTTTGGTAAAAATGATCAATTCCAACAAATGTTAAATTTAATTGGTATTAATTTTAATTATCAACACTTGTTTTTTCCAATGAATATATCTGTTGATATTGATCGCTCAATACCAACAAATCTTTTACCAACATTAATATCTATTTCTATATATACTAATTCCAACATTTTTTACCAACACATTAATATGTTATTAATAATAACTATTACCAACAATTCCTTTTCCATTTATATAAATTGTTATATTAAAATAGTCAATAACATCGAATATTTTATCAATAACCAAAAGAGAAACCATTTTTTTATATTATTATTTTTACACCAAGTCAATATCCATTTTTTTGGGTTTTATTAAAAATATTTTATTAACTAGTTTTAATTTTTAATTTTATTTAAATATCAATATTATATATTATTCAATGTTTTTCATTTAATAAACATTTAAACAATTTTTTATAAAAAATAATTTAAACCATTATTATATTTGATATATTTACACATATCTTTATACACTCTTTATTTATACTTAACAAGTTATTTTTTATATTTAAATTTAAAAAAAATAATTATATATACTCAAATAAATTTAATAAATAAATTTTTTAAATTTAACATGGGAGATTTTATCTCTGAAACTGATGGATCCCTATATTGGGGATGGCTTCATCCCTGACTCCTTCTTCATCTCTAAGGAACTATATGCATTATAAGGGCTCGATTCATCTCCTCTCTCAGTCGCTCTTTCTGAAATAAAAAATTTCCAGAAGGTTCCGAGGGTATTCGATGGAAATCTATTGGTGGTTTCTGGTGTTTGACCTTTGGTTTCTTCCCTCTTATGGTATTTATGTTCATGATGATGAGAGTATTTGATTATTTTTGGTGGCATCTAGGGTGGTTTTGATTTCTAATTGAGGTTTTCTTGGTGGATGATTTTCACAGTGGTAAATCTTGATGATAAGTCTTGGGGTCCCTGTGTTGCTCGATAGTGGTTTTGGTACCTAAAAATAATGGATCCTAGTGAAATGAAGTGGTTGGTGTCATGGATCTATCATATTTTCTCTAGTTATCATCAGTATGTTTTCTCATTTAAAGTCTTTCATGTGGGCCTAATTTTTCACTCAAGATACTGATGGTTCTGTTGGTTTGATGTTTAGTGTGTCGAATTAGAGTTCAAAGGTATGTGATTATTCTGGGTTGGTTTGCTATTGGCCATTTTGCTGTTTCTTGAGAGGAAAAAAAATTTACCAGATAGAATTGATGTTTTCTCAAAGATTAAGTTTGAACTAGAATTTTTTAATTATTGTGTATTGATTTATGATGTGGGTAGCCTAAATTGTTGCTGCAATAGTGGATGGTTTGAGAAGTTGGTGATCAGGTGGACTAAAATGTGTACTATTGTTTGGCACTAAATCTAGGAGAGTGATGCTATATTGGTTGGTTTTAGATTTTTATGAGGAACTAAAATTTCTTCTATAAGTTTTTGATTGTGTTCGGTATGGTTCCCACTGAACCAAAGAGATTCATTTTTAAAAAATAAAAAAATGGAATCTGATTCCATTAGTGCTTGTCTCTCATTATATTTTTCTAAATAATTATATTACTGATTCTTTATCGATCACATGTTTTGAGCATCATCAGCCTATATTATAAGTCTTTAGAAAGCATGTCAATTATTTTTTAGGTCAACAACATCGCATAATAGTGGTATTTCTTAACTCATTTTTTTCTTATTCATTTCTTCATCAAAGAGGATCTATTCAAATTCTTCACATTCTCTTGGATCCTTATATTTCCATTTCTATAAGTAGATTTTCACCTTTCTCCTGAAGTAAGACTCCATTAATACAATGGTTTGGGTGTGTTTACATGGTCTCCTTATTCCATTTCAATATAAAGTAAGGCTACAACTCTTGGGGAATCTGTTTAGGAAATTTTTATATGTGAATCATCATACTCCCTCCACAAAGCATCTGGAAGTTGATAAAATTTGTTTCAAAAGAATATTTCTTCTCTACCTTCTATGTTTTTCCAAATGAGAGTGTTTTCTTTTAGATTTGTACAATGATGTAAAATAAACATTGTTTTAGTTTCTTATTATTTTTGTTTGATACTAGGGTAGTTATTAGTCACACATATAAGTCTACAAATACCCTGAATTACCCATGTTTGAAATTTGTATTAATATGGATTGAAAATTAAAATTAAGACCAAATACTATCATTTTTTATTTATTTTTTTAGTTTTTGTTTCCCATGACTTAGTAAAATGATATTGTTTTATCATTTTTATGATTTATGAATGATTATTAATATTATCCTTGGTTTTGTCTTTCAGGCCTTTGATATTACATATTGAGGTTCCTTAAGTTTTTATATCATTTATGCATTTTACATACCACCTAGAGACATAAGGTATTTCTTTGTTTTCCTATTTTTTATTTTTATTTTTTATATATAGTTTTTAAATTTATTTTATGTTTTTAAGTAGTTGTGTTTAAGTGTCTAAACTAGTTAGAAGGTGATACAAAATAGGATGTGAAGGTGAGTGTCTATATTATTTAATTTTTCTTATTAATTTTAGACATATATATGTTATATTTGTTTGTAATAATCACCCAAGTTGAATTCTAATCTCATTTGGGTAACTCACAATCCTTCCATTTGATTATAAGATTCACTATTGACTATAACTAAATGCTCATATAACAACTCACAGACCTTCCATTTGAGTCTTGGTAGCATAGTATTTATTTATACATGCCATGATCATGTAATAGTACACTCTTCATTACTTTTATTTTTGAAAAACCAATTTTAAATATTTTATTTGTAATCAGAACACTTTAAAAAGATAATGTCTAAAACATTGTTTTTAAATCCTTCCCCATTTTTCTATGTTGAATAAAAGGAGATCTTGAATTTGACCTATCAAGTCCTAATAACATTAGATCAATAACAATATGGGATAAAAAATGGAAATAATTTAATGTTATTATTTTAAATATGGTGGTGGATGAGTAGGGATTTCATAGGGTATGGATTTTGACACCCTAGTTTTTCATATATTCCATGTACTTTCTAATATTATTTCATTATTAGTATTATCAGAACTATTCAGGCCCTTTCATTTTTAATTGTTATGCATATTTTTCTTTTGTGTTGACTATCAATTTATTAGTATCAATAAATATTTTAGTATTTAATACTTTTCATTGAGTTTGAAATAGTCATTTGTACTTTATTCAGTTTCCTTTTTTTATTGTTTTCCACTTTTTAGGTTCAAAAAATGAAATAAATTTATTCTATTAGCTTCACCTAAAAAATTGTAATTTATAGGTTTAAAATTTCTATTTTCTTTCCAAAGTTATTTTAATTTTATGTTAAGTTTTTTTTCAAACAACATCCACAGTGTTTTTCATTATTCTTAATCCATAGAGGGAACTCATTGAGTTTGATTTGGTAGAACAATTAATGTTTTAATATCATGTACAAAAGTATTATTTTTTAAATGAGAATTTCCTAACATCATCCATGGATTTAGTAATTAATGTTTTAAATTCTTTAGAGTATGCATTTATTTATTATTTGGAGAATATATTTATTTATTTGTATATAATTCATAGTGTTAATGCCACTAACATATTCCTATTTATGTTTAAATATAGTGAAAGTGTGGCTTCTATAATGTCCATAACAAGGTAATTGTTTTAAATTTATTATCTTAACACTGCAATTATTTCAACTAACATAAAACAAATAAATGTATGTGATGTGACACTAAACAAACATTTCATTGACTTCATATTCCTTGATAAATCACGTCATGTTTGTAATGATATTTATAGATTTTGAAATATTTGTATTGTTTACTTTCCATTGGAATTGTACAAGAGAGAATGTTATTTTAGAGATAGTATGGTTTTTCTAAGGCCCATACACATATGATCTGTATATATGAGCATGGATTTTATTCTATGGAGTTTTCTAAATTTCTATTATCATGTTAATGATAATAAGTAAACATTTTTATTTTTTTTTATCATTATTCAATCTGATTACAACCCAAATCCATTTATATCTGACCCAAACCTATTTCTCTCATGTTGTGTCATATCAGGTTATCATGTCAAGTAGAAACTATCCATCATGAATAGACCCCATAATATCTTAATCCATCCACATTCATTGCACTGGTTCCAAGTTAAGTGACATAAGAAAATGTCAAATAGGAAACCAGAAGGATTCAATGTTCAATGGAAAACAATGGGATCCATTTCCATTTGAACCAATTTTTCATCCCTATCCTTTTGATGTTGGATCTTATCCATATGAGAAAGAAGAAGTTTGTGCACTCTAAACTTCATCTCATAAATGACTACTTCACTGGTAGCTGATACAATAAGGGAACCTTTAGGACCCACTTTTATATACCTTTATAATTAAGTATGATCATCATATCCATCTTTATAGATGAAATAAAAAGTCAAATCTTGTAGTAGATATCATTTGGATACAACATCAAGCATGAAATAGTCACTGAATCTCTAGTTTATTCCCTTGTATATCTTGAATTGGTCAGAAGGCGACATCCCCAAATTTACAGATAGGTCATGAACCTGCATTACTGCAGTATGAAAATGTAAGAGGACTTCCATTGTTAACCTTTATAGATTATTTCTATCACTACTTAGTTTTGGTATAAATGATATTTCGAGATGATATAGTGCATCATTTTGGAGAAATAATGCTTGGATTTGAGTTATTTGTACTACGGATCCTTGAGATCATTTTTTATACTTTCATTTATTTATATTTTGGTTTCAATTAATATAGAAAATTTTCACTAATTTGTGGGTATGCCTTTTAATGGTGTAGATCTTTGAGATGAAAGGTGTGGCATAGTAGTGAATTGATATTACCCACTGGTGGCATAATTAGGGATGGGGTTGAGAAAGAGTTCTTTGGAACTAGGATATCAGGAGTAACTATTCTTCTACTATGGTGGAAAATATCTGGGTGATGGAGGATTGCAGTCAACAGAGAGGATTGTGACACACCCTTTTTCATGTGGGTGGGAGCGGGGGGGGGGGGGGGAATCAACGAATCTTGAGTTTTTTTTATAATATTTTTATGTATCAATAAACATCAACTATGAATTGATTCATTTTTTATTAAATTTCTCTATTAATATAATTAATATTTTTATTCAGTTTTAACTTGTGTGAAAACTATCTTCGATTTAATAAATAAAATAATTGTATTATACATGATAGATCATTCAATATAATATGAAATTTTACTAACAATAAATATTTATAATTTTTATTTAAATTTAATTTATAAATAGATATTATATAATAGTAATATTATTACCAACATAAATTTGTTCCATATTAATATATTTCTAAACAGTGTAACCAATATATATATATATATATTATATGTTGGTATTATTATAATTGTAACAGAACTATTTTATCTATCATAATAACATTCAGTGATAGAGTTTTTACTAATAGTTTGGTGATAGAGACATATATGTTGCTAAAATATTTTACGAACAAAAAATGAATAGTTAACAATAGATATGACCATGTTGGAAAAAGTTAAATATTTTCTAGTGATATCGTATGAAAATGGTGGGAATTAGCTGTTCAAGTTAAAATCAACCAACGAATTAATTGGGAGGGATTCTAATAATTTTTCAACAAACAATTTTATTTTAATACCTTCAAAGTAACCAAAAAGATATATTTCTTTAGTATCAATAAAGGAAATATAAATCTGATAGAATATAAAATTATTTTTATAAACTTAGTTTGTTTTTCTACAATGGTGGTGGCTAGAACAAACCTGAAGGTATATATCTTATAGGATAGGCTATGACCATATATTCCTATAAGGTGGTCATGTTCTTGATCAATGATTAAAATGACATTGTCAATTAGGAAATGGTGGAAGAAGGGAATAGATTAAGGAATGGTAGTGGTGTAAATGCTTTTTTATTCATAGAAATAGGTGAGAACGCCACTACTTGAAACAAGAAGAGGGAAACCTACTACTAGGGAAGTAGACAACTAGAGAATCAAAATGTCAGCCTAGTCACTTTTACACAATGTCATAGTATGGAACCATGTAATTTTAAATTTTTATTATTATCACATAAGAAAATGGAATGTACAACATTACTTTTAGACTTTTATAATTGCGAATACAAAGGGAATATCAAGCATTACTCTAAAAAATATTCAAATACAATATGTGCATTTGGTTTGAATTTGTCTTATATTTATTATGATAAAATATGGGAGTCTTGTAAAAATAGTTCTCTCCCTTAGAGTTGAGAAACCCAAGATAATTCTAGGAATACATTAGTCATCTATTCGATACTACCATAATAATTAAGCAACTAAAACTCAGTTGGAGTTGACCAAAAACTATATAGAGATGATTAAAAAATCTTATTTAAGAAATGAGGTCGCTCAATAGTGTGAGGTAACATTCTTCTAAACTTCATTGTAGTATAATTATTGATTGATACAAGTGTATAACACTATTTTCCTAATTCACATATAGTAAATAAATTAAGATTTCACATGAAAATGATGCCTCATATCCTGAGAATCAAAACACCTCTTAGGAAGTAGTAATGTAGAGGAATCATGTTTCTAGACTATCCCATCACCATCAATGAGGTTAATTTTTTTGTGGAAGTTTATAGTCTTTGAAATTGATATCTTTTATTTTATGTTTGGAATGGATTGGATGGTGAAATTGAAAGCCTATATCGACTGTTACACCAGATAAGTAACTTTCCTATCCCTGGACAGTACTCATAATTTATTCAAAGGGGATTGGGATATGAATACTAGAAGAGTATGGCATTTTATTCCAGTAGATGAAACCATATATTCTCAAATGGAAGTAATGAATTTGGGTGCAATCAAATAAAATGGAGATAGGAGTCTTCCTACTATAGTAGATCGATACCAACTGAATAGGTTATCGAATTTTATATCAATATACTTCCAATTATAAGCCTTATTTCCCTTCCTTCATATAGAATTGAACCGACTAAATTTTAGGAATTAAACTCCTAGATGGAAGAACTAAAAAGAAAGGGATTCATTAGACCAAGTACATAACCTTGGTCCACTCCAATACTCTTCACAAATAATCCATATGGTTCTATTAATTTTTGTGTTGACTATCCTAAACTGAATCAAGTTATGATTAAGAATCAATACCCTCTTCATTAAATCAATGATGTTGTTGATCAACTGAAGGGATTTGAATGGTTATCCAAAATTAATATATAATTTGGGGATCACCAAATCTAAGATAAGAAAGTGGATGTTCCAAAGGTATATTTTTTAAGAAATTATGTTCACTATTAATATGAAGTATTTCCATTTGGACTTACAAATGAACATATAGTTTTCATGGATTTAATAAAATGTATCTTACAAAAGTATATTGAATCTGTTTTTTGGTAATTTTTGATGATATTTTTATGTAATATAGAACTAGAAATGACCATTAGAATCACTTAGAGATTATATTTTATACATTGTGTGCGAACTGAATTAATGTTAAATTCTCTATGTGTGATTTATTTATATAATGGGTCCACTTCCTTGAGAATGAAATCTTTAAATGATGCGTATCATTTGATCTTGAAAAGATTAAAGCAGTGATTTCTTAGTAACCACCTAAGAGAATCTTCAAGATATGTTGATTTTTGGGATTTTTAGGCTATTATAATCTCTTTATTTAGGACAACTCAAGGCCTAATTCTCCTATGATTTCATTAATAATAAAAGCAATTCCCTTAAATTCACTACAACAAATAATGATTTTATCATGCTAGAAAGGAACTGCTAATCTCAGTGAAGATAAGGGGGGTCCCCTTTATCCACACTAAAAAAGTGATGTTAAAGGGTGTCCTTTATCCGTGCTAAAAAGAGGCTGATAAAACCCCCCTTTATCTTTGTTATTTTAGCATGAATAAAGGAAAATTTTTATCAATAATATTATTAATGTTGATAAAAGGCCACTTTATTAGCACTTTAATTAGCACTGATAAAGGGGTTCTTTACCAGCACTCATAGTAGCATTGTTAAAGGGTGCCTTTATCAGTGCTTGAAGTAGCACTAATAAAGGGGGCCTTTATCAACACTTGAAATAACACTGATAAAGCCCTAACTACCCGTGATGTGCTATTTATATAACATCACACCCACTAGAATCACCTGCACATATAAATAGTAGACCCACTAGAAACACCTGTACAACACACACACACTACCTACATAAAATAGCACTTACATAGTGCATACAAAATCACACACAAGAACAAATCAGTGCACACAAGGGTTTGGAAAACAATTCTATATACATTTCAAATAATTTTTTTATATAATTACATTTAAAATTATCCAACAAAATGTAAAAAACATTAATGTTTCATCCTTTTACATTTGTGACCCCATCTAAAAATTTTTCACCCATGGTATTAGTTTCTTAAAAGATCATCCCAACTCAAGAAAAAGGTTCCATATATATAAGAAAAAAATATTATGTTAGAAATACTATAAAGAAATAAATTAAACATTAATATGAAATAATACATTAATAAAATGTAAATTTTTAATAAAAAAACACATTTTGAGTTATACAGGTCACACTGTACATCGTATTGAGGAGGGGATGATTTTAACATGTCACAAATGAGTTATGGATCATTGTACAAAAATATCAAAACAATCCAAATGGGTTTTATTTGTTTTGAGTTTGTCTATTTTTTTACTAAAATTAATATCAAATTTAAATGATAGATTTGGATTTATACTGATCACATCATTCATCAGATTGAGGTGTGGTTGATTCATACATGTCGCAAATGACTTATGGATCATTTTTATAAAGTATCAAAACAATCTAAATGGTATTGCTCAGTTTTCAGTGCGACAATTTTTCTTTTTTACTAAAATATCATTTCAAACCACAAAAAACCATTTTGAGTCATACCGGTCAGATCATGCGTCAGTTTGAGGTGAGACTACTTCATACATGTCAAAAAGGACTCATGAATCACTCTCCTAAATTATGAAGACAATCGAAGGGTGTTTTCTTGGTTTTTAGTGAGTGAAATGATTTGACCTAAAATGTCAATTTTAAACTGATAATGGACACTTTAAGTTATACTGTTCACACTATGCATCGAATTATGGTGTGGTTGATTCCTACACATCAAAAATGGCTCATAGATCATTTTTAAAGTATTAAAACAACCCGAATGTGTTTTATTGGTTTTCATTATGTCACTTGTTCTTTTTACTTAAAATAATATCAATTTTAAATAAAAACACATTTGGATTTATACTGATCAAATCGTTCATCGTATTGAGCCGTGGTTGATTCTCACATGTCAAAAATGACTCATGGATCATTGTTCTAAGGTATCGAAACAGTCCAAATGCATTTTCTTGGTTTTCAGTATGTCAGTTGTGTTTTTTTATTAAAATATCATTTCAAATTGGAAACACACTTTTTGAGTCATATTGGTCACATTTTTCATTGATTTGATATGAGACTACTTAATACACATCATAAAGGACTTCAGAATAACCTTATTAAATTATGAAGACTATTGGAAAGCATTTTCTTAGTTTTTAGCGAGGGACATGTTTTGAGCTAAAATGTAAATTTTAAACTGATAATATACACTTTTAGTCATACCGGTCACACCATGTGTCATATTGAGGTAAAGTTGATTCCTACACATAAAAAATGACTCATGTATCATTTTTATAAAGTATCAAAACAATCTGAATGCGTTTTCTTAGTTTTCAGTATGTCAGTTGTTTTTTTACTTAAATTAATGTCAATTTTAAATAAAAAGACACATTTGGATTTATAACAGTCACATCATGCATTTTATTGAGGTGGGGTTGATTCCTACACATCAAAAATAACTCATGGAACGTTTTATTTAATTATCAAAACAATTAGAATGCATTTTCTTAGTTTTTAGTATGCCATTTGTGTTTTTTTACTAAAATTAATGTCACTTTTAAATAAAAAGGGACACTTTGAGTCTTACCAGTCACACAATGCATTAGATTGAGGTATAATTGATTCCTACACATAAAAAATGGCTTATAGATAATTTTACTAAAGTATCAAAACAATAAGAATGCATTTTCTCAGTTTTTAGTACGCCAGTTGTGTTTTTTTTACTAAAATATTATTTCAAACTAGAAACACGCATTTTAAGTCATAATGTTCGCATCATTCTTCAATTTGACATGAGACTATTTTATATATGTCAAAAATAACTTATGAATCATTTTACTAAATGATTAAGACAATCAGAGAATGTTTTATTGGTTTTTAGTGAGTGATGTGTTTTGAGCTGAAATGTCAATTTTAAACTGATAAGGGACACTTTTAGTCATATCAGTTACACCATTTTTCAGATTTAGGTGTGGTTGATTCCTACACATCAAAAATTATTGATGGATTATTTTCCAAAAGTATCAAAAGAATATGAATGTGTTTTCTTAGTTTTTAATATGTCACTTGTTCTTTTTGCTAAATTTATTGTTAATTTATTATAAAAATACACACTTAAAGTCATAAAAGTAACACCATGTGTTGGATTTAGGTGTATTTGATTCTTATACATCACAAATGACTTATGGATCATTTTACTAAAGTATCAAAACAATCATAATGCGATTGATTAGTTTTTAGTATGACACTTGTTCTTTTTACTAGAAAACCGACAATTTTAAATAAAAATAGACACTTTGAGTCATACTGGTTACATATTCATGCTATATCTATACATTATTCCATTAGGTATACTACCCATTTGTTTCTAAATAAATATATCTCATCTCGTGAATAAAATTCTTTTCAAAAATCATGGTAGTGCTAAAAAAATATAAATACAAAAAGAATTAATAAATATTTTAAATGAAATAGTAATTATCATTGAAAATAGCTCTTTATGGATGCTGATTTGTTCTCAGAATATGATATCTTTCATAAATTTACAAAAAAAATAACCACAATCTTTATCATTTATTTGTTTCAGACACTGCAGAAACATTGAGAAAAATAAGTAATTTTTTATATGTGTTTGGAGAGTGAAATCTTATTATATATACCCTGATTGTTATCCATCCGTAGTAGTTGTGATGTTTCTTTTCCTTTTCTCCTGGCCTCATTCCATGATGTAGACAATATTCATGCACCAACCTATCATAACAGAATCATCATTAAAAGATAATATAGATTATATAACTAGATGTTTAGTTCTAAAATGTTGGATATAGTGTATTAAAAATTAAAAAATTCCATCATTTGTGGTCTATTTGTTGGATATCCATGCATTGAATCCAAGAAATAAATATTTGGAGTATCCAAATTGACCGTAATGAGCATCCAATGTTTCCTTAAAATGAAAAAAGGAATAAGTAATGAAAGAAATTAAAATATATTTGTTATGATTAAATTTTATAGTTTTACCCCTGCATTATTGGTATTAAGAATATTTTTTCATCCATAATTTTTCTATTAAATAATTTTAGTAGGCCTGCCACTATTTCCATATCTTTCTCAAATTCTATTTGTTTTTGTTCTGTAGAGGTGATGTGAGGACTAACGAGTCAAAATTTTGTTAATGGAAAAATCCCTTCAATTGTTTTTCATATATATGCCTATGAAAAATATGAAATGTATTTAGTCATAATTGTCATAGTATATTAGCTTTTGGAAAATAAAATCATGAAAACATACTTCATGTATACATTTACAACCGAGCCACCAATCCAATCATGCCCCTGGGATTTCACTTACATTATCGACACTAATGAAATATGGATCTTCCCCACTGTACATATTTTCATAAAAAATAATTTTGTGAAACCCACCATATTTCAACTTTATATTCACATGATCCTGTAATGATAATAAATGCGGATATAAAACATATGGGTTTAAGGTGCTTTCAGTAGATCATTTCAATCAGTTGGTTGATCCTTGATATGGTTTTGATCCGTTCTTTATTTTCACCCCTTCCCTATGTCTGTCTGTAATAACATTCATTGGTTCAAAACTTTTTTTAATAAATTTTAAAGGTTTATCTTGAAAAATAAATTGGAAATGAATGCCTCCTTTTTGAGATATTTTTTTAAGCTGTGACAGCCATGAAATGAATGTTCCAAGAGTTTTTTCGACCTTATGAATATCTTAATCATCAATTGGAATAGGTAGATCGGTGCTCGGCTCAGGGGATACATTAATCATCACTTTGATATAACCTGTTGGAAGTGGTCTGTTGTGTAGCATGACATTCTAGATATTGAACATCATATCCCCCTCTAATAGGCGATGGGTGGGTGTTGATAGATATAAGTCACAATCATTTTCACCCTATACAATATTAATATAGTAAAGGTATCAATGTCTATCTGATTCAAAATTCACAGAAAAAATTATTAGAACATTGATTAACTTAGCTAATATAGGTTTTTGAGGGGAATAACTCACCTCAAGGCTAGTGGGAGGTGGGGGTGGGGTGGGTTGGGATCTTCTTCAAGTATAGTTATTATTTCTCTCATCATTTTGATTTCTTAAATTTGATCCCCTCTTGTTTTTTATCAAAAAATGTTTGGGGTGTCACCCCAAATCTCACACCTCTGATATGAACATAATTTATATCTTCTTTAAGGCCACTAAAAGTATATCTGCATCCGATTTGGGTGTTTCTAATTCCTGTGACTATGTTAGATAGAAAATATAGGTAAATAAGTAATCATTGTTATATAATACCTATTTAATGCAAAAAAATTATTATGAAATACTTACACATGTTTCCCACACTTTTTGTGTGTTTTCATCTATTAATATCCCATATTTATTTACACGCACCTCCTTCTATAGCACATGGCATGGGATGGAAGTGACTTTGGATTTTGATTCATTAATCTTCATATAAATAGAGGAATATAGTTATGGTGTAGTTTTATTTCACATAAAAGTATTAAGATAGATTTAAAATATGTACCATTTTTTTTCAAGTGGTGCGTATGCCATTATTGCTTTACGATAGGTGTACACTAGTTTTTATGGTCGTTCCTTATTTTCAGCACATAGTTTCTGTTTCATAAATAAAAAACTATCAATCAAAGTGATGAATACACATATCTTCAAACAACATATTACCAAACAAAATGTACCTGAAAATAATTCTCTGTACGATGGATAATAAATGCATCCCATGCTCCTTGGGTTATCAGGTGTGCATAAATAGAAGGTGGGTGAGGGATTATTTTCCCTTCAAAATCTTTTAGATAAAATTTCATTTAAATTGTGTGAAAGCCTCTCTGAATCCTTCCAGCAACCCTTAATATATAGTCCTTGTGCGAGTCATCCACTATAAATTCACTCTACAAGGGATAATGAAGAGTAAGTTTATGTTTCATTATTTTATTTTTTAGTAAATTTGAGAAATGATATCATAATGTTACCATAATATCTCCCTATATTAGTGTCTTATTCCCGGTGACAACATGGTGACACAACTATACATCAATCGACACGTGTTTCTAACAGACGATTATAATGCAACTACTGAACATATCCTTGTTGGGGTTAACATGATGGCCTCACTTATTCCACCTGATCTCGTATTTTATGCCTTTCGCTTCCTTAAGTATTTTTACTAACACTGTAAAACTACGATGCTCCCGTTTTTTCTACACCACCAGAGTTTCGTCTCCTACTATTTACTCAATTTCAACATCATCAATATGTTCCTCCAAATCTCTAGCATCAACATGTTCAGATGGTGGTTGTACCTCTACACTGGGATAATTAGAAACAACGGGTTAAGAAACATGTTGGTCCTCTGCACTACGAGAAACAGCAGGTTGAGAGACCTGGTGTGCCTCAGGATTGGGAGCATCATCACGTGAAGAAGTCTATATCTATAGAAGTGGTTTAAAATTTAATTTATATTACATAAAGGAAAAAATTAACTAATAATAACATATGGTAACATGATGTATATTACAAAAAATTATAACATGATTATTGAACTCTTTTTTAAATGTTGAAGAGATTTTACCCCTCTATCGACTATCCAAATCCCTTTATTATGGTCTACTATAACATAAAAAACACCTTCTAAATTGGCCCCACTGCATAATGATTGTGACATCCCAATGAAAGGGCCATCCTATGTTGAATTTTCATCTGACCCATCAATGGTTTTAGTCAATTACAAAACAATTGACCAGTTTCATTTTGTGGGATCTAAAACATAAAATACTTGTACTGCCTGTGATTCCATTATAAAAGGTTCGTCTTTGTACCCTTCCTTACTAAAATCAACTTTCATGAATCCTAACTCATCTATTTTAACATCAATCCTATTATCAACCCACTTTCATTGAAAAATCATCACTTGGAAGTTCGTATAATCCAACTCCCATATTTGTTTTAAGATGACAAAGTATGACATATTTACATAAATTAGATTTCTGTCCTTAGCACTGGAAACATGCATTTATTCAGCTACATGTGTAAATATACTATTTTTCATGTTACTATCTTCATCATGTTCATTAGTATAGAATGTATTAACATTAATTACATAAGAATTATAAGATAATACATACACACTTGGTCCTTCAGCTAGCCATCAAAGTTATTCTGAAATTGAGTCCTGATTTTCATCTGAGTACTTAAATATATGGTCATGAAACCATCTTATAAACTATTGATTATGTGTATTTGATATCCATTTTTCAATGGTTTATGGATTCAAATTCCTAATAATTTATTTGTGTTTTTCGATATATGGGTCAACCTCCAAACTATTATGCAAAACGTAAAGGTGGGCCTGCTCTCGATCTTTAATATTGACTGTAAATACCTATATTCTAGAAATTCCTTTACCCACAAGCCACCTAGTGTGAAGAGATTTTGGTAGACCAATGCTTTCCACACCAGACAGGTATTCAGTACAGAATTAAATAGCTTCTCCAATAATATATCGCTCTGCAATACAACCCTTTGGCTGACTTTGATTTTTGACATACCATTTCAAAATCTTCATATATCATTCAATGGGGTACATCTATCTATAGTGTACAGGACCACATAGTTGAATCTCTCTCACCAAGTGAACCATAAAATGAACCATCATATCAAAGAATGTTGTTGGGAAGAACATTTCCACTTCACATAATATGACATCAATTTCTTTTTCCATACTCATCAATTTCGCAGGATCTATAACTTTGTTGCATATAGCTTTGAAGAAGTAAAAGATCTTCGTTAATATATAACATGAATTCTTGGGTAAAATTAAATTTAAATTTATATAAATTAGGTCTTTCATCAAAATGTGTCAGTCATGTGATTTCATACCCTTTAACTTTAAATTGGTCATTAACATGATGTTCTTGATATTTGATGAATACCCCTCTAGAACCTTTACGCCATTAAAGAAGTTGAAAAACTAATATCTCTCCTACCCATAAAGAGTGTAAGAAGCTAGAGGAATAAAAGTTTGTTTTTCACCCTTAAGTAGTGCCAACTCTTCTCGTATTCCAATGTCAACCATGTCCAACCTTGCCTTAATTCCTTCCTTTTTTTGCCAGGTTCATTTAGAAACGTGCTAATGACACTATCACATAATTTTTTTTTTCAACATGTATAACATCAAGAAAGTTTCTGACATATATATAATTCTAGTATGGGAATTCAAAAAAAAACTAATCTCTTCTTCCAACTAGTTTTTGTAAGTTTTTTTTGAAAATAGTTTACCAAAAGTAGTGTCCACATCTTTTACTTTCTCAAACAGTTGATCACCTATTAGTGAAGATAGTGTTGTACATTATTCTAAACTTCCATAGAATGATGTCATCTAAGATCAGTACTTATTTCGTTGGGGTAGAAATCTACGATGTACTAGAAACATGATTTTTGATGAATGTTTCAACTTAATTGACTGTGTATCTTGTTCACAAACGAGACACCCATGACTTACTTTAATGCTTTATCCTGACAAATTTCCAAAATAAGGAAAGTCATTTATCATCTCGTACAACATGTCTCTTAATGTGAAATCTTTATTTCTATAAGAATCATACAACGTAACACCTGAATCCCCCAATAATTTAAAATCCTCGATCAATGGAGCTAAGTAAACATCAATATCATTACCTGGTTGTTTCAGTCCTAATATAAGCATAGATAGCATGATGTGTTTTCGTTTTATGCATAAAAACATTGACAATTTATAATTTACCAACATAACTAGACAAATACTTTGAGTGGTTCTTTGAAAACCAAAATGATTCACTCCATCTATAGATAATGCAAGACAAAGGTTTCTAAGCTCGTTTCCAAAATCAGGATACTCATGATCGATTCTCTTCCACTGAGGAGATTCTTTTGGGTGACATAGTTTCCCATATTTATTTCTTCTTTTTGAATGCCACGTCAATTTCCATATGGTCTCCTCACTTACATATAGGCGCATAAACCTTGGAATGATAGAAAAGTCCATACAACTTTCGTAGGATCAGATTCATCATTCTTGTATTGAGAAGCACCACACATTGGAAATTATCTAAGTGATTTTTGGTCCTTGAGATATAGTAAACAGTCATTCGGGTAGGCATGTATTTGTTCAGAGATCATACCCATCAAAAATAGCATTCGTTTGGAGTCGTATGTTCAGCTCAGGATCTCATTATCTTCTGGGAGTATTCCATTCCAGAGAGAATGAAATTTTGTAAAACTATCATCACTACATACATTGCCTTATTTCAAATTATACATCTTATGTATGACTTAAAATGATGTATATTTAGTGCAACCACCATACAAAGGTGTCTTTGCACAACTCTTTAACTACTCAAACAATTTTGGGAAACCACAAAGTTCATCTTCAACTATCCCTGTCATTTCCTCAATTCGATCTTTATCATCATTAATATCTGTAATAATGTCCTTGATATGGTATTATTTCCTATACACACTTGTAATCATATAATATTATCCATAAAACACACTATTATCCCAGCCACTAGCAACATTTTCTTTTTCCCCATGTTTATTCCAGCATTTATAACTTTGATCTATTCTGTGATAGATCAAGTGTGCCTCCAACTCCTCTAGACTAACTTTTCTTTAATAACAACAACATAAATATGGACAAAGGACTTGATAAGGGTCATATGCATGATCTTTTTCAAACCTAATGAACTATTTCACTCCATATTTATACTCTCTTGTCAAAAACTTGGCATCCATACATTCTTTATTCATATCCATCCTATCTAATTCAGTGCTATTAGTATTTAACAAAAGAAATACAAAAAATATTAATATAATGTAATGGTTTTACTAATTCTATAAAAATATAAACTTAAAATATAATGAAAAAACTACAGTTCAAATTTCATTTGAAAAATATTTAAAAAATAACACTTGAAATCCCATTAAAAAACCAACCATTTACACAAATTCCTCTTTAAAATAACACACCCTTATAAAAATAAATAAATCAGTTCCAAAAACTCTATCAAAAAACCACAATTACTTTAAAAAAAAATACAAGGCAGTTTCACAACCCAATAATCTTAATCATTTAAAATGAGTGACAAACCTCTAAGAAACATTTCAAAACACTTGAATCATTTTTAAAATTCACTTAGGCATTTTCTCAAACACTGGAATCAGATTTATGACCCAACAATCTTAATAATTCCTTTCACACAAATAATTTCTCTATGTCACTCATCACTAGAAGAAGATACTTTTTCTTGTTTCGAAATTGAAGCCTCCTATTGCAGAATGGTCAGTGTTCCCTTCCTAGGGGTGCAATTGATAAAACTTATGGGTTTTAATTGTACTTGTGTTTTTCACCTCCTACACCAAATCTGACCCCCATGTGCCTATTTCAAATTATAGAACTCCCTCCTGGCATCTAAATCTCTACCATCCATCTCCCTATGATCTATTAACCTTTGACTAATCTGGTTGTGTTTGAGCACTAAGTTATTCTTAGATTCATGACATTTCTTTCTTCTTATTTGTTAAAAGAGTATAAATATATATTGTATATATGTTTTAATTGTTGATATAAGGATGAATTCCTCCTCTCTTTATTGATTGGTGGAGAATATAGTATGTTTTCATAATTTCTTGATCAAATAGGGATCTACCATTAACAATGAGCATTCAATGGGTAAGCATTATTGAATTATATTACTATAATTTTTATCATTGGAGGATTAATGATATAACCTTAATCCATTGGTGATATAACCTTAACCCATTGATAGGGAGGTGCACATGAGGTCTTATGGATCCTTAGATCAAACCCGATAGTTTGAGTTGAGGCAGTATGGGTAACTTAATCCGTAATATCAAACCAAATCAAGAAAAATCATGAAACTCCCACAATTTATAAAAAATTAATAAAATTTATCTAAACCCCTAACTCAATAGAATATTTTATCAACCATTTTACAAGTAAAATGAAATACATAATCACCTATCCAAGATAATGTAAGAGAATCCTTAACAACCTAGAACCAAAAAATTTATATCAACCAATCATCCCAATATTCATTGAAAAAACCAATGTAATTTCCTCTACCTTCTCCAGATGATGTACATAGAGGAAACCAAGAAGAAAAGAATTGAAACTTGTCATGGATCACCATCAATTGATCTCTTGATTCAAGTAGATAAATCAAACAAATAGGGGATGAAGGGTCTCTGAATATGAAACACATATCACCAAAGGATTGGGTGAAATAATGGAATAATGAAGGATTCATATTGTATTTTTAATTAATACTTGAACTAGAATTTAAAGGCGTCATAGTGTGATAATTCAGAGTCATGTCATGAGGAATCTATCTCCATTAGATTTATGAGATCCACATGGAGATCTCCTATATCTCTCCCCATTTAAATCTCATCCAATATTATAATTTAATATGACCCAAGAGGGGTTATAGGTCAATAGGTGGCTCTCACCAGGAGCATCTAATTTGGTACAGTAGATAGGAAGATCATTCCATAATAAAATAGGTTTATGACTAGAATGGTTTCTAATTTAGTTACCTCTAATAATATTTAATTCATTGTTCATGGTAGGAAAATCTTCATCAATGGATTCAATATAATTATGGATTACTACAATAACTAGAGAAAAAAATGAATAAATCAATGGAAACAACTTGTTTACATGTAAAAATGTTTACCAAGCCAGCATTCTATAACCATACAATATATGTTTGGAAGTAAATGGTGAAACCTACCAATAGAGTATATTAGGAAACCCATTTCAAATGGAAAAGTAAGGATGGTTTTATTTGAATGAGTCATTATTCTTATCAAGGGAAACATTTCCAACTAGAATATATTCTTTCTATCATTCGGGGGAAGGATAAAATTGTTGAATAATTTACTTATATCAATTCCAATGAAAATACTCTCAGTAATCTAGGAACTTAAGGGAACTTTGAATGATATTGAAAAAAATCATAAGGAATTCATCTAGGATTCTTACTAGTAGGGGATTCCATTATGATTCTTCAAAGAGAATGATGAATGTGATAAAGGAAGGGGTATTATTTTATCAAGTGTTCTTGAAGACATGAAGAGAATGTATGTGAGGCTTGAATGAGACGTTATAAAAGTGAACTCTTTATATGTGATATTTATAAAGAATAGATATAGAGATGATTGGAGTTCCTAGGTTGGTCAAACCAAGATTTTGTCTAGGTCCCACCTAAGTAACTAGGGTTCTGATGACAAATGAAATGGAGGAGATCAAAATCAATCATGAAGTCAATCACATAAAATCTGAATGACATAAAAAACTATTCATATCACCTCTAAACACCCTTCACTGAAACAAACCCTTTTTACCCATGTATAACACATTCCAAAAGAAAATCAACCCACTTTATATAACCATCAAAATCCAAATATAATATTGTTAAAATTTTCCCAAATAAAGAATATATGAAGGCCTCTCTGTGATAGTATCTACGCGATATGTAGTGGTGTATTCAAACATGAAGTATGTAGACCTAACGTATGAGAATCTCATATATTATAAAACAAATTTTGAATCTACCCTTAAAAACACGGGTCTCATGAATTGAAATCATAAATAATTCCAAAATTAAACCATTTCAATCAAAAACATTTTAAATAATAAATTAATAAATTTATCATAAGGTGTAAACCAATTACCCTTTTCAAATAAATATTTGAAATTTATAAAACAACCCCCTTTTAAAATAATGTTAAAATCAGAACGTCACTCTAAAATAATTTACACATCAAAATATTATTTTATTTCATTGAAAAACAAAACTATATTATAGTACCAAAAATAACATTGGAACTATTTTAAAAATCCTCATTGTCATTTAATAAAATCATAATACATGAAAACATTCCATTTCAAATATAGAAAAATGAAATTTAAAAGAGAAACTAGTTATTCCAAGATCAAAACACAATAAAACAGTTTAAATCATCACATGAATATCAAATATATTAATAATTTTAGAAAAAAATGAATTTAGAAAGAACAGTAACACTTTTAAATACAAAATGAAACAATTACATTGAAAAATATACTTGGAAGAAGAATAAACCAAGCTGAAACACGCCACCTTCAATGGTGACCAAATAAATAAGAAAGAAGACCTCTATTACAAACCCTAATGTTCCAAAACTCTATGATTGAAATATCCCAAATGATCCCATCATACACGTGGGATCAAAACTGAAACAAAACCCAAATGGTCCATGTAATATATTTATTTTTGTGCGAATAAAGAATCAAG
This sequence comes from Viscum album, assembly GCA_963277665.1. Classification (NCBI taxonomy): domain Eukaryota; kingdom Viridiplantae; phylum Streptophyta; class Magnoliopsida; order Santalales; family Viscaceae; genus Viscum; species Viscum album. Next base: position 1,439,897,443 of record OY728145.1, on the reverse strand, counting down.
TTACAATGAACACCTATGGAGGGATTCGTGATGTCATGATTCAGTGGTAGAGGAGGAGGAGGAGGGTTCATGGTGGTGGAAATGGAGGAGGAGGAGTCAAAAATCGAGGAGGATGAGGACATAGTAGAGGCGATGAAGGAGAGCTTCACGACAGCGGAGGAGGGCTTCGCGGTGACGACAATGGAGGAGGAGGAGGAGGCAACAACAACACGGTAAGGCTTCCACAAGAGCTTGAGTGGTGAAAAGGAAGGAGGAGATAGTTAGAGTTCATTTATAAAACTAGTAGAATCATTTATCAGTGCTAGCTAAAAAGCACTGATAAAGGTATGTTTTATCAACGCTAAATTAGAAAGCACTGTTAAGAGGTGTCTTTATCAGCACTAAAATCTTAGTGCTTATAAAGATACCTTTTATTAGCACTTTTTAGCACCAACATAGGTCTATCTTTATCAGGGCCAAAAAAGCGTTGATAAAACTATAATGATAATAAATTATTTATATTTTTATATGTATTTATAAAATTACATCTATAATAAATAAATAAATAAATATATTTATAATAATAACTATATGTATATATATATATTATATATATATATTTATTTATAATTATAAATTTATATTAAATATATTTATTATATTTATAATTACATATATTTCTAATATTTATTATAAATACATATATATATTTATTTATAATTACAAATATAAATATTTTCATTTATTTATCAATATTTTTATATATTTATAAATATATTTATTTAATTATATATAACATTATAGATGATAATAATAAATATATTTTTTATAATTTAAAAATTATTTAAATAAATAAATATTTATTTATATTTAAAAATTACAAATAAATAAATATTTATTTATATTTATAAATAATAAATAAATATATATTTAATTTTAATTAAAAATTATAATAATCAAATATTTATTTATAGTTTTAATTATATATATATATATTTAAATAATTATAAAATTATAACAAATATATTTATAATTTTATAAATATATATAATTAATATATTTAATATAATTTTTCAATTAATTTAATATATCTAAATTTATTTAGATTTTAATTATAAATAATTGTGTTTATTTATAAATATTTGTATATAAATATATATAATAAATATATTTATTATTATTTTTTAATTATTTAAATATATCTATATTTTATTTTGGAATTATAATTATAACTATTTGTATTTATTTATAAATATTTGTATATATTTATAAATATATTTATTTAATTATATATTTATAAATTTTTAAGTAGTATAATAAATATATTTATTATAATTTTATAATATATATATTTATTTTTAGTTATAATTAAAGATAAATAAATATATTTATAAATATTTGTATATATATATTTATAAAATTAAAATATATGTATTTATTATAATTTTATAATTATTTAAATATATATAGTAATAATTATAATTACAAGTACATATATTTAAAAAGTATTTATATATAATTAAAATTTAATAATTATAAATATATTAAGTATATTTATTATTTGAATATATTTAATGTAATTTTATAAGTATTTTTGAGAACATAATATTTATATGGGTAACATGAATTACTCATATACATACATAATAAAAAAGAGCCATCACATATATGGAAAACATGAATAATTAGAAGAGTGTAATGCATAAATGAACATTCATGATGACACATAACATATATGCATGCATGATCAATATATTTATTGACCAAATTCATTGGAAACACATATATATTTAATAATTATAATTATAAATAAATAAATATATATTTAAAAAGTATTTATATATATTAATTATAAATAAAATAAATATATTAAATATAAAAAATATAAAAAACATAAAAAATATAAAAAAATAATGAATCTAATAAATCTAATAAATCCAATAATTCTAATAAATCTAATAAAAAATATAAAAATATAAAAAATATAAATCTAATAAATCTAACAAATCTAATAAATCTAATAAATATATTTATTATTTAATGAAATTTATTATAATCTTATAATTATTTAAATAATATATATATATATATATAATTATAATATTAGAAATACTTTTTTATAAAAAATTAAATATATTTTTTAATAATTAAAAAAATTTATTAATTATAAACATGCATTTTTTATTTAATGTAAATAATTAAACATTATTTTTGAATATAAATATAACAATTTTATATAAATTAATAATATTATTTATTAAAAATATTTATCAACACTAAAAAAATGCTAATAAATGACCCCTTTATCAGCGCTAAGAAACGCGCTGAAAAAAGGCACACCTTTATCAATGCTTTTCTACGAACTCATAAAGGGTACATTTATTAGAGATTTTAGCTATCATTGACAAATGTCAGCCCTTTATCAGTGCTTTCAGCTTAGCGCTGATAAAACAAGGCGCTTCCCTTGCCCTGTTTTGTGGTAGTGAATAGAATAAGGATTATCCTAAATCATTTCTGGAGCTTAATGATCTTCTTACTTCAGAACTTATCCTCATATTTCTAGATCCTGGACAAGGATATATGGTATATTGTAAAATGACTGGATCTGGATATGGATGTATTCTCATATAAGGTGACCGTGTCATTTTTCATGGATTGAGGTACTTGAAAACTCATGGAAATAGTTATTTCATACATGACCTAGAATTATCTGTGATAGTCCACACATTAAAAACATGGATCCACCACCTATTTGGTGAAAAGTTTATAGTGTTTATTGACTATAAAATATTGAAACACATTTTTTAAAAAGAGATTTGAACCTAAGGAAAAAAATATGGATGGAATATATCTTGATATCTAACTTTTACTTGGTTTTTATAACATAAAAAGGAAATTTAGTAGAAGATTCTTTGAGTTAGAAATCATATAACAAATTTTCTAGAGAGGCTCTTGACCAATGACATCTTATGAGAGTAATTTTTGAAATAAATTTGGATTATAGGGGATAGAATCAGAATGTAGTTTTCATTCCCACTACTATTATTCTTAATTTAGTGAGTCTCATCAAGGAGGAACAATAATTAAACCCCGATTTTTTAGTTATGAGGTCAAAACTCAATGGTGTGGAGAACATTGAGGTTTGAATAGTGGATATAAAATCTTTGTTTCACTTTCAAAATTGAATCATAGTTCCTTCAATTCTAATAATTTTGTTTTATTCTTATCACCATTCAAAATGGAAGTTTTACTTAAGAATTCAAAATATGTACAAGTCAATGAAGAACCATTTTTAGTGGTTAGGTATGAATCAAAAATTGGATTATTTTGTTACAAAATAACTTACTTACTAACAGGTAAAGGATGAACACCAATGACCAAAATTCATGATATAGTCCATGCATATAACTATATATAAATGGAAATAGATTTATAGAAAAATTTCACCAGTATACCATAAATACTTCAGAAGCATGATGATATTTGGGTGATTGTGGAAAAAGTTACCAAGTTGGGGGAATTATCATGGTTTTCATAATGGGTTGTATACTTACCCCCTCCATATAAACCTCATTTTGTATGTATATGTTTTATACTATGATATAGGTAAAGGGAAGTTTTCTTATTTTAACAATGGAACTTTTGGATGTTGTGGTCATGGATTTCTAGAGTTGGAGCTTAGGTAGCTGTCAAGTCATGGAGATTGAATTGGTGCCAATTTTCTTCTTTGATCCTTTTTTCCTCGAGTCTTATCTTCCTTATTCATTATTTTTATTGGGATTTTGTAATTCTATTTTATTATATTTATTCCACTATTAATCTAATTATCATTTTGTTATATTTTTTGAATTAATTCTGGTTTTATATCATGCATCATATTATGTATCTTTATTATGTCCTGATTTTATGTTGTTTATTTAAGGGAAAACCATTAGTCATGATTTGGTATAGCCTATGAAATTTATTGTTAGCCTTTGTCTCCTTGGGGATGATACCTAAGGTTAATGTCATTTTGGTCCTTCTCAATCCAATGTGTAGTTTCAGGATGTCACACATATGTAGAAATGTAAATAATGTGAAAGACTTGAGGATTTTACATGGTTGAACACAAAAAAATCCAATGAACACACATTGATGATGTATTAATGTGAAAAAATTCCCCACTGCACTATTTTGGTGGATACATATTTTAGGCTATCATCACTCTATGAAAAGGAACACCACATTTACATGGTTTTAGAAAGACACATTATCAATCTAAGGGTCAATCCTTATTCCTCTCCTTTGCTCATTACTTCAATAATGTTATGGATAACTTATAGTATTAAGGGTATTTTTTAATAGTTTATATACATGATGGTATATTTCAAATTATCATAGGTTTCTAAGATAAATTACATCCTCATCTCCCAATAGATTCTCAATTAATCTCTATATTAACTATACTCCTCCTCTTCAAACTATATATGTTAAAATCCTCACTCTAAGGGTTGAATTATTATCTTGCACTTCCAATTCGAAATGATATTTAATTTCTAATGTCTGGATAACCTATTTTATTTATTCATGAACATGACAATGATAATGAACTCGATATAATGAATAATTCTTCAAAAGAATAATTAATTTTTCTCACCTTTTTTAATATCTAAGTATATTAATAGAACTCTTTCTTCTTAAGACTTATTCCATTAAAAAAGATAGATATAATCAATTGTGATCTATATATGGGTCTAAAATTTATTTCTCTTGAAAAATAAATTCATAATTTCAGAAGAATTTTTTCTAGAAATGATTTCGAGGAATTTTATATGGTCTTCCAAGTATCCAACACTTGATCTAATGGTTGGGATCAATTATATTCATGTAGTCCTCCCTGATAATATCTTGTTTCCCAGATAATTAAATGTGTTCAAATACATCTAATTGGTTCAAACCAATTTTCTAAATCTTAAAATGAGTTTTCTGCTTTTTAAATTCAAACATTCTTCAAAATATTCTAGAAATTTTCTGATCTTGAAGTGATACTCTATACTATAGAATAATTTTCCTTGAGTTTTTATAGATTCTGATATGTACACCTCCACTATTACATGATCTTCTATAAACAACCAAATCCATAAAATCTATAAAATATATCATTAAAATGTATTTGAATACTACAAATGGATCCTCCATATCTATTTGAATCCCCACCAATCTTGTAAATGTTGCGATGTGACACTATTTCTCATGACATAAGTCCTTGAAACCTAAAAAAACAATAATTTCATTATTTCTTATATAAACACATTTCACTTTGTGAAATCAATATGTAATAGTAGAGTTCTTCTCAACTATCTACCAATTGAGGTGTGATCTTATGAATATGGGGTGAACCTCACAAAACATCACATTACATATCCTATATAATTTCTACCAATTTTGTACTATGATGTATATTAATCCTATTGTCCTTTATTAACATCCTTTTTAATATTTCATATCATACTTTTTATTATGTTTATTAGCTTCTTGAAATAAAACTTCAAAATTCTCTTGAGTTTAATCTAATATAGCTCATGTTGGTTAATCTCACATAAATCTTAAAATTTAAAAATTATTCTTATGTGAGATCCCTTATGGTGTTTTATTTTCCTTCATGAAACAAAACCTCATCCACTATTATATATTTAAGTTACATAGAATCTATTTAATCTAACATAGTCTAGATTACATCATGGTCACTTCATTCATGACATAATACTCTTTTATCTCTATTTTTTTAATCATCCATCACTACCTTCATAGAGTGTCATATAACCATATTATGTGGTTTATACAAATTATTATGTATTAATCTGACATACCATACTTCATGTAATGAGATAATTTTATATGGAATGATTTGATTTATTAAAAAAACACTTCCATTCTTTTACAAACTAATTCATGCAAGATCCTACTTCTTCCAACACCTTAATAGAATAGAATAAGAAATTTTTACCATCACTAATGATATATATATATATATATATATCCATGTTTATTTTCCAATTTCCATGTTATTTATATATATAAATATAAAGGTAGTTTCTTTATTTTCATTATTTCTTCTATATAGTAACTACAGTAAATCAAAACTTCCACACTATATTTTTCATGATAATTAAAATACTTTACTAACATGTTTGTTATGATAGGTTTATAAGTATATTTAAATGTTTAAAATAAGAAGTAAAATATATTAAGAAACAAAAATCTAGGTACCCCATGTGTGAAAACTAAAAGTTGGGTTTACTGTAAAATAATAATCTCAAATGTGTACCTTACACCAGTGGACAACTCCAACTATCTTCATCATATGAGATTGATGAAGATCACAAGAGGTAGCTGAATGACATCCCTCCTCTATGGTGTATCCATGGGTATAGATGAATATCCAATCACATGGGTAGGATCTTCCAGCCTTCCATGACATGCTAGAATTTAACATGAAAAATAAAGGAATAAGAGAGAGCTATAGGTATAGGAGAATCAATTAAGGCTTGGATAAGCTCAGATGATTACCATATCACGCTAATAGAATATTTATATATCATTAAAGGAAAATTATTGGATGAACATGAATTTACTCATGTGTTATAATTCACGAGTAAATTAAATTCAATTGATCTATCATTCATCACATGAATTCATCTCTCATGTGTTTCATAATATGAATTTCTCATATTTTATGATAACTAATGGAAGATAATATGAATGATAAAGTTTAACAATCAAAATATAATGACATGATATCACATACCACTCCATTAAATATCCATTTATAAAGGTATATGATATTTTTTTTGTTTATTCGTGTTGTATCATATGACATGTGCCTATCATACACTATGAATTCTGCTTTAGGTCACATCTCCTTTAATATTTCATGTCCAATAAATCCTCAGAAACATAGTTTCATTTCACCATTTATTGTATTATATATAATAACACATGAATTAATATCCAAAACTATTTTTATATATCTTCCAAAATAATTTTGGAAATCTATCATCAAATTTATCATGTATCACATCATATATAATACCTTATGAATACCCATATAAAACTAATTTTGTATAAAATATAAAAACCTTTTATATAGTACCTTTAATTTATTCTCAATATCTATTCATTAAACCCAAACGTATGACCCCACAAGCATTTTTATCTTTGAAAACAAATATAAATCCCCAAATCCATAAATGTAAGAAATTACTAGCCTCTAGAAAAGGAACAATTCTACTTAATCTAGAAAGGGATTTGGCACGATCTTTATCAAAAACATATATCTATATACCTATTTCCAATAACTATATTGTATACAATCATGTATTTTCATATGAACCATTTGTCCAAGACATGAAGTGACCATGGGAAAAAAATTATGTCAATCCCATATATCCATATCAAACATTCTCAACTCTCCTAGTATATACTGAAAAGTTCTATGAATAACTAAAGTCCCATTCAGCTATATGTATGAGCACATCACATTCCTCACCATAATTGATATTAATATAATATATACTATCTTGGTATGATCATAAACTTCCTAAATCAATCTCAACTAAGGTACCAAATGTTATACATGTTATATGGGAGGATAAATCCTATATTGGTTGAGCTCTAATAGATGACATGATCAACAATATACCTAATAACCACCTGATTATCTAAGATATAAATCTTGAGTAATAAAGGTATATAATTATAAAGGTTATCATTATAGATGTATCTATAACTTTAGGTAGTGGGTACTATAAATATAAAACATTCACCTATAGTATACCAAAGACATAGTGTATAATGATTTATGTGTTATATTACATGTATCATTCAATGAAAAAAAACCATTTTATGCCTCATAGGCATGTTTAGAATCCCTATATAAAAATCTTACCCATGGTAACCCTAAAATTTATTCAAAACCTATATTACTCCATGAATAATATCAATTAGGGATAAATCAAAGTCATACATTGATAAGTAAATTATCCTTTAAATTCATGAAATGTATATGAATATATACATGTATGAATCTAATGTAAAATAATGAAAAATTGAATATTTCATTTTATAAAACATGATACATTTTAAATTTTAAACACCTTTAAAAATTCTTAAAAAATACATACACTAGTTTCTATCTAACACAATATATATGATAGACTACTAGATCATCCTTATGTTTATTAAAATTTTTGGAGTTCAGTTAAAGTAATTTCATCTCTATGTAATACCTACAACATCTCTATGTGACCACCTAATAAAATAATCCCTCTAAACACTTTAGTTTATAACATATATCAGGAAATCTAGTTCGAATAATTATGAGATTCAGGAATCATATTCCTAATGTTCATCTCCCAAAACAATTGTAAACTCATTAACTACACAAAAAATAATGTTATATTGTTAATAACATCTTCTGTCAACCTAGAAACATTTCTAATTACATAATAATAATTATTGGAAACCTTTACATCAAACTCTTTGCTAAAAATATTTTGATAACTAATATTACCCTTTACATTAATATTTTTCCTACATACCCTAAACCTTTTAGGATATTTAGGTGACATTCACATTGAACTCTAACTGAAATTATCTTTTATTTGTTTAATTTCAAATTCTCCAAGTCAAAAAATACTCCCACCAGCCTCTTAAACACTATATTCTAGTCATAATATCATTATAATATACACAAACTCCTTTATGTTATAAAATAAAACTTATTTCATCTTAGTAAGATTATTTAACAAACAAACTATTACTTCCATATATTATATGGTATTCTATGTGTTTGGAGTATTTTATTGAAATAAGACAATTATTTTAAATATTCAATTAATATGTGTTGTAATATCAATTCATCATATTTTATAAAACACTTGTAAAAATAGTTTTATCATAGAGAAAAATTACTTTATCATTGTCTTATTTTTAAACATTTTATATAATCTAATGAATCATAATCCATATGTATTAAAACGATCATCTCATATTAATAATGAAAACTCTTTATTGATGAAAAACGTTGTAATCATATATGAGAAATAATATTTCTATACACATCCTTTATTTTGATTAATCTTTAGCTTAATATATTCCTTTACATTCATATCATTGATATTAAAACTCTTTTCTTCATCACTTGAATGTGAACTATAATATTTATTAATTATTTCATTTTTTAAACTCTTGTATATTTATAACATTTGAAAAGTATTAACTTGGCATTACATACCCTTCAAAACCAAAGAATTAACTTCTATAGTATTGGTACCTGAAATAGACATTATATGAAGTTTCCAAAACTCCTCCAAGTATTTTGGAAAATTATATCTTATGAAATCATTAGTTTTTATTCCAAAAAACTCTAGGTTTAAATGAACATATATAGATACTTGAAGAAATATTGTTGGAATATCAAATTAATTTTTCTTCTCTTAGTTTTAACTTTTACCAACTTTTACTATAAAAAAACAAGAACTAAGTTATTACATTCCCAATTCATCTTTCCTAAACACTTTGAAAATAGAACGTAAAAATTTATTAAACAAATTCATATTGTTAGAATATTTCAATCAATGAAAATAGTGTGATTTCCATAACCTGAATAATCAATTGAGGATATCTTCAATCTCACTAAGTCATTGTAATAGTAAATCATATTGAGTATGTGAGTGGAGATTATTGAGACTAAGATAGTTTTTGGGATATGTTTAGTTCTTGGGAGATTTTTGACACTAAAGAAAAAGTTTTTTTTTAATTTGGTGTTGAAGAAGAATCCCCTATCCATTTTTTATTTTTTTAAGGAAGAAGATTTGGAGTGGATATGTTTATTGTGTTGGATTTTTTTAAATACAATTTTCATATTAAAAAATCACATAAAATAAATCTATTATATGAGGTGAAGGTTATTTGGATGTTTCAAAGTGTTTAAACCATGTTTTGATAAGTTTATGAATTAATTGAAGAGGTTATAAGACCATTTAGAGAATTATAAAATCATTGAGTTACAACCAAAATTTGGTTAGGTATTGATATAATACATAAATTGGTAATATATTCTTAGATGAAGCTATTTGTCAATGGAAATTATTTTCTTTATATATGTATGATCATATATTGAGTATATGTAAGTTTTTTTATGGTGAATATTGAATTTGGTAATGGTAAATCATATACAAGATATCATAGAGCATATATAAGAAGTTTTTGTGTGTTGAAGAATAAATATAGAAAAGGAAAGTGATATGTAACAGTTTTATAGTTATATAAGAAGTATTTTGATCATATATAATATTTTTATTTATAATTAAGATGTTTATTGAGACACTCACTTGGAAATTGGAAAATGGAGTTATAATATGTAGTATATAAGATGTTTGGTGATCATATTATAGATACATATGATATTTTATCATAGAATGAAAACATGAAAAATTGATATATATTACACAATATGCAAGATTCTTTGTTTTTTACGTAAGTGATACGTAATATTTTATACATACTACATAATTTTTTACACTTTTTTAAAATGTGACATTTCTAGCATTCACTACTACAAAAACGGGAAAGAAAAGCGCTACCTTTATCAGTGCTAATAAAAAAGCGCTGATAAAGGATAATCTTTATCAGCGCTATTTAAAAGCACTGATAAAGGGATGATTTATCAGCGCTTTTCTAGTGCTGATAAAGGAAAGGTTTTAACAGCGCTAGAAAAGTGCTGATAAAGCCCCCCTTTATCAGCGCTTAAATTTTAGCACTGATAAAGGGTGGATTTATCAGCGCTTTTCTAGCGCTTTTAAAGCCACCTTTTATCAGCGCTAAAATTTAAGTGCTGATAAAGGGGGGCTTTATCAGCGCTTTTCTAGCACTGTTAAAACCTGTCTCCGATTTTATTAAAAGGAGGCCGACAGTCTCCTCTTTTTTATCATGCCCTAAGCTCTCGCGGGACTGTACCCTTGCGACTGCTTCCTCCCCCGATCTTCCCATTGCCGGACCTCTGCCGTACTCCTTCTCCTTCTTCTCGACCCTCTTCCGCAGATCTTCCTCCCTTCCAAACCCTACTCCTCCTCTTCAACGGTTGGTGGCTCCTCCCGTGCACCCCTACTCCGGCGGTCACGTCTTCCAGGCAGCGCAGAAGGCTCCCTCACCTCTTTGGACTTCCGATTTCTTCACCCAAGGTATGTGGATGCCCTAAATATTGTTTTTCAGTGTAGGTTTTTATGTGGTTGTCATTTATTTGTCGCCTCTGCTTCCCCTCCTCCCTCTTTTCAGACTGAATCAATGTTATTCACTCTACTCCTGGTGATGATTTTTTTGCATATGTTTTCACTTATTCGTTCTTCAAATCTTCTACTGCTGTGTGTTTTTTTGATTTGATTTTCCTTATGTTAGTAATGTTTATTTCTACTGCATCATGAATTTACTCCACTTTAACTTCAATTGGTTCTGTTACTGGTGTTGATAGTGAGTCACATTAGGGGGGGCTGGTTTCAGGGGGTGTGAGGGGGGGCTGGTGTGTGCAGGGGTACGGGATGGGTAGGTTTGGTGTGTGCAGGCAGGGGGGAGAGGGGGTTGGCGTGTGTAGGGGGGAGGCTGGGTTTGGTGTGTGCAGGCAGGGGGGGGGGAGAGATAGGCTGGGTTGGTTTAGTGTGTGCAAGCAGGGGGAGAGGGGACACGATGGTTTGCAAGAGGGAGTGGGTAGGGGGCATGAGGGGGGAGGGAGGCCGGTTGGTGGTGCTACTGGAGGGGGATGGGTCTGACGTGCTGGTGGGGGGGGATGGCTGGTTTGTAGGGGGTAGGCTGGTTTGCAGGGGGGAGTGTGTGTGCAGGGGGAGGTTGGCTGGCAGGCGCAGGGGTGCAAGGAGGCTGGTGGTGCAGGGGTGCAGGGGGGGGGGGGGGTCTGGTGTGCAGGCACAGGGGAGAGGGGGGCAGGCTGGTTGGTTTGCAGGGGGAGGGGTAGGCTGGTGTGTGTGTGCAGGGGGGAGGGTGCGGGGGTGCAAGGCTGCTGCAGGCTGGTGTAGGGGTGCAAGGGTGCCATACATGGGTGGAGGGGTGTTGTGCGGGGGTGCAGGAGGGGGGAGGGGAGGGGGCAGGGAGTGCAGGGGGAGGGGGGCAGGGAGTGCAGGGGGAGAGTGTTGTTTTGTTGTACGGGGTACAGGAGGGGGGAGGCTGGTGTGCCTGGGGGAGGGGGACAGAGGGTGCAGGGGGCTGAAATTTTTGTGCAGGGGGGCTGAATTTTTTGTGCGGGGGGGGGGGGGGGGGTCTGGGTTTTTTGTGCAGGGGTGTAGGAGGGGGGAGACTGTGTAGGGGGGAGGGGGCAGGGGGAGAGGGGTGTTGTGTTGTACAGGGTACATGAGGGGGGGGGGGCTGGTGTGCCTAGGGGAGGGGGCAGAGGGTGCAGGGAGAGGGGGATGAAATTTTTGTGCAGGGGGGCTGGTTTTTTTGTGCAGCAGGCTGGTGCAGTGCAGGGGGTCCATCGGGTTGGGTCTAGGGGGGTTGGGTTTGAGTGGATGGTTCGGGTCTGTTGGGTTGGGATGGGTTGGATTGGTTTGGGTCGGGTTGGGTCGGGTTTACAGATATAACCCGACCCAAATTGACCCGACCCTCGATGGGTTGGGTTGGGTTGGGTCCTTCGGGCATGCGACGGGTAACCCGACCCCATTGGGTCGGGTTGGGTCAGGTTGGTTGCTCCGGAAGCTTGTGACCCGACCCGACCCAACCCGAACTTTTTTGTTCGGGTCGGGCCTTGAAACACCTCCAACCCGACCCGACCCGACCCATGGACACCCCTAGTTTATATGATGCGCTATTGTGCCGTGTGGTGAACCTTCTTCATGTTGACTATAAAATGTAAAATTAATTTAGTAGATTATCATGTCTTAAATTGGTTAGTCATTGTGCACCAAACTTATTCTTTGGAGGTTGTATACCTTACTCGAATCACCCCCTTAGGGTGTGTTTCTTATAGGCCCATGACCCCTATTGATCTTTGGCTTGAAATTGAACCACCTTTGACATGTGTTGATATATCCCATGCCCATGGGTTTATTAAAGGGAATTAATGATATTTATGTGTAATGGACATACCCATGGACTACTTGATCACTTATAAATGTATTAAATAAAAGTTGAATGGTAAGGCCATGTTCCTTAACCATTTTTAGACAATGTAGTGCTATTGATTATATACCTTGGACCCCATCTTACTAATTATCAGTTATAAGACTTAAATTTATCAAATTAATTGATAAAATGCAAGGGTGATATTCCTTAGACTTGATCATAATATTATATGGATGTGATTACATCATTATTACCTTCTTTAATGAATATGATGTTTCATATTGATTATTTGGAATTAATAGACATGAACTTCCATATTGCTTATTCGAAATTAATGGAATTAACATTCTATATTGTTTGTTTGGAATTAATGGACATGGCGTTCTATATTGCTTATTCAGAATTAATGGACATGAAATTCCTTATTATTTATTTGGAATTAATGGACATGACGTTCCATATTTCTTATTCAAAATTAGTGAACAATATGCTCCTTATGGTTTACATGGAATTAATGGACACGACATTCGTTATTGTTCATTTGTAATTAATGGACATGATGTTCCATGTTGTTTATTCAGAATTAATGGCGATGAATAAAGATTGGATGGATGCTAATCGTTTGACAATAGAGTATGAGAATGGAGTGAAAGAGTTCATCAAGTTTGCACAGTATCATGCAAAGGATCCTTCTCAACTCCTTTGTCTGTGTTTACGTTGTTGTTATTCTAGACTAATTACTCCAGAGGAGTTGGAAGAACATTTGATATGTCATGGAATAGATAGGAGTTATAAATGTTGGAATAAACACGGGGAAAAAGCGAATGTAGCTATTGGCTGGAATAAAACTGCATTTTATGGATCATCAGATATGATTACAAATATGGATAATGAAGAAGACCGTATAGAGGATGTGATTACAGATATTAATGATGATGAAGATCGTATTGAGGAAATTACAAGGACAGTGAACATGAACTCCGTGATTGACCAAAATTGTTTGAGAAGTTAAAGAGTTGTGCAAAGACGCCATTGTATGCTGGTTGCACTAAATATAATGCATTGTCAGCTGTACTGAAGTTGTATAAATTGAAAGCAGGCAACGGATGGAGTGATGTCAGTTTCACGGAACTACTTGCTCTTTTGAATTACATGCTTCCAGAAGATAATGAGCTCCCAAGACGGACATATGAAGCTAAACAAATGCTACACTCGATGGGTATGATTTCTGAAAGAATACATGCCTGCCCGAAAGACTGTATATTGTTTCGCAAGGAGAAAAAATCACTTATAGAATGCCCAAAGTGTGGTGCTTCTCGATACAAGAAAGATGAACGCAGTCCTACGAAAGTTGTATGGTACTTTCCAATCATTCCAAGGTTTAGGCGTCTATATGGAAGTGAAGAAACTGCAAGACAATTGTCGTGGAATGCAAATAAAAGAAATAAAGATGGAAAATTACGTCACCCGACCAACTCTCCTCAATGGAAGAGAATTGATCATGAGTATCCTGAATTTGGAAATGAGTCGAGAAACCTGCGTCTTGCGTTATATACCGATGGAGTGAATCCTTTTGGTTTTCAAACTAGCACTCATAGTACTTGGCCTGTTATGTTGGTAAATTATAACTTTCCACCCTGGTTATGCATGAAACAGAAATTCATTATGTTATCTTTGCTTATATCAGGACCAAAACAACCAGGTAATGATATTGATGTATATTTGGCTCCCTTGATCGATGATTTGAAGTTACTGTGGGATTCAGGTGTTATATTGTATGATGCTTATGAAAAAGAATACTTCACGTTGAGAGCGTTATTGTATGGGATGATAAATGATTTCCCTGCTTATGGAAATTTGTCAGGCTATAGCATTAAAGGATGTCAAGGGTGTCCTGTGCGAAGAAGATACAGAATCAATTAGGTTGAAACATTCATCCAAATTTGTGTTTCTAGGACATCGTATATTTCTACCCCGTCGACATAAGTACCGATCTTGGACGACATCATTCAATGGAAGTTCAGAACAACGCAAAACACCGTCTCCACTAACAGGTGATCAGCTGTTTGAGAAAGTAAAAGACGTGAACACTATTTTTGGTAAACCATTTTCGAAAAACCTTACGAAAATCGGTTGGAAAAAGAGATCAATTTTTTTTGAATTACCATACTGGAAATGTCTGTACGTCAGACATTTTCTTGATGTGATGCATGTGGAAAAAAATATATGTGACAGTGTTATAGGAACGTTGCTAAATGCTCCTGGAAAAACAAAGGATGGAATTAAGGCAAGGTTGGACATGGTTGACATGGGAATAAGAGAAGAGTTGGCTCCCGTGAAGGGTGAAAATCGAATGTTTCTTCCTCTAGCTGCGTACACTCTTTCTAGGGATGAGAGATATCAGTTTTGCAACTTCTTCAATGATGTAAAGGTTCCAGAGGGATATTCATCAAATATCAAAAACATTGTGTCAATGAATGATTTGAAGTTAAAAGGTTTGAAATCACATGACTGCCATGTTTTGATGCAAGATTTAATTCCTATAGCTTTACGTTGCATTTTGCCCAAGAATGTTCGTCATACGTTAAGAAAACTTTGTTTCTTCTTCAAAGCTATATGCAACAATGTTTTAGACCCGGTGAAATTGCCAACTATGGAAAAAGAAATTGTCATCATATTATGTGAATTAGAAATGTTCTTCCCGCCAACATTCTTTGATATGATGGTTCATTTGATGGTTCATTTGGTGAGAGAGGTTTGACTTTGGGGTCCTGTGCACTATAGATGGATGTACCCCATTGAACGGTATATGAAGATTTTGAAAGGGTATGTCAAAAATCGAAGTCGGCCAGAGGGTTGTATTGTGGAGCGATATATTGTTGAGGAAGCCATTGAATTCTGTACCGAATACCTATCTGATGTGGAAAGCATTGGTCTGTCGAAATCTCGTCACACTGGACGCATTGAGGGTGAGGGAATTTCTGGAAGAGATGTTGTGACAATCAATATTACTGATCGGGAGCAGGCCCACCTTTATGTTTTGCATAACAGTTGGGAGGTTGCTCCATATATTGAAACCCACAAAGAAATTTTGAGGCAGTTGAATCCATCAAGGGCTGAAAAATGGATAGAAAATACACATAATCACCAGTTTATAGGATGGTTTTGAGACCATATTTTTAAGGAGTTAGATGAAAATCTGAATTCAATTTCAGAACGACTTCGATGGCTAGCTTCCGGGCCAAGCATGTATGTATTATCTTACAATGGTTATGTAATTAATGATTATACATTCTATACAGATAAACATGATGAAGATAGTACCATGCAAAATAGTGGAGTAACACTTGTGGCTGAAGCGATGCATGTTTCTGGTAGTAAGGATAGAAATCCAATTTTCACGAATATGTCATACTTTGGCATTATCAAAATAATATGGGAGTTGGATTATACGACATTCCAATTGCCTATTTTTCAATGCAACTGGGTTGATAACAACAGTGGTGTTAAAATAGATGAATTGGGATTTGTGAAAGTTGATTTCAGTAAAGAAGGGTACAAAGATGAACAATTTATAATGGCATCACA
This sequence comes from Viscum album, assembly GCA_963277665.1. Taxonomy (NCBI): domain Eukaryota; kingdom Viridiplantae; phylum Streptophyta; class Magnoliopsida; order Santalales; family Viscaceae; genus Viscum; species Viscum album. The sequence continues at coordinate 1,439,880,769 of OY728145.1, read as the reverse complement.
AGCGGTACAAGTATTTTATGTTCCAGACCCCGCAAACCGAAAGTGGTCGATTGTTCTGTTATCGTCCAAAACTACTGAAGGGTCCGATGAAAATTCAATTGAGGATGATCCTTTCAGTGGGACGTCGCAATAATTTCGCAGCGGTCCCAATGAAGACGACGTTTTGTATGTTAGAGGAGACCATAATGAAGGGATTTGGATTATCGATAGAGGTGTCAAATCTATTCATCCTTTGAAAAAAAAGAGTTCAATAAACAGGTTATGTTTTGTTTGTAATATAAATATTGTTATCTCATGTTATTATCTTATCATTATTGCATTTATGTAATCCAACTTAAGTGTTAAACCTTTTTTTGCAGATAATGACTTCTGTACGTTCTGGTGCTCCTAACCTCGAGGCTGAACAAGCCTCTCAAGCTGCTGCTGCTGCTGCTTCTGCTTTTGCTGCTGCTGCTTCTGCTGCTGCTACTACTGAACAAGCCTCTCAAGCCTCTCAAGCCTCTCAATCTCAACATATTGTTGTTGGTACTGCTGCTATTGGTTCTCCTATTGTTGAGGTCTAACAACTATCTGAACATGCTGATGCTAGGATTTTAGATGAAAACATTGATGATGCTGATATAGACGAAATGGTTGGGGATAAAGGAGCGACATCGCAGAAAAAACAGGTGCGTCGTAGTTTAACAATGTTGGATAATGTTTTGAAGGGAAAGAGCAAAGGAATGAAATTAGATGTTGGGTGGAATGCACGGGGCCAACACGTTAACCCCAACAAGGCAAATTTTAGCAGTTACGTTGGAATTGTCACTCGGCAACGCGTGCCGATTGACATAGCTTCATGGCACCATGTTCTGTCTGGCCTGAAGGCTGTGATGTGGGAAGAAATTACGGTAACATTTTGATTTCATTTCTTTAATTTACTAGCAAATAAAATAATGAAACAATGTCTTATTCTTCACAATCCATTGCAGAGTGCATTTATAGTAGATGATTCACACAAGACTTATGTACTAAGGCTTGCGGGAAGGTGTCATCGAGGTTTTCGCACTCTTCTTACCAAATATCATCTGAAAGATTCCAAGGGTAAAATAAACCCGCAACCACCCATTGTCTACAATCACTTGATATCCCAAGAATCATGGGATTCATTTGTTGGTCATCGTGGGGATCAAAAGTTTCAGGTACATTGTGACGGATAATATATTGTTTGAGGATATACATGTATTCATCACTTTGATTTTCAATATTTCATTTATGAAACAGCAACTCAGTACTGAAAACAAGGAACGCGCATCAAAACCGACGTACCCCTATCGTAAACCAAGGATGGGGTACACCTCACTAGAAAAGAAAATGGTGCGTATTTTAAATTTACAGTGATATTGTTATGTGTCAAGAAACAACTTTATAAAAATCTTTCTTTATTTATATGTAGATTGATGCCTCTGAAACCAAACACACATCCATCACTCGTCATGTGCTATGGAAGGAGGCACGTGTGGATAAGGAAGGGAATTTGGTTGATGAAAACACACAAAAAGTGTGGGAAATATGTGTAAGTATGACACGATAAAATGTTTTGTTTTAAAATTGCTATTACATAATAATAATTACTTATTTTCTTATATCCGACAGTCACATGAGTTAGGTACTCTTGCAGCTGGTGCAGATATATTAGCGACAACTTTGAAGCGACCAGAACAATACGGTCGCATCAGAGCTGGGGGGTTTGGGGTGACACCCCGAGTATATTATGAGAAAAAAAACAAGAGGATCAAAAAATGAAGAAATGACAGCAATGAAAAATAGACTAGCAACTCTTGAAGAATAGTTTCAATGGCAGGGAGAGTTTCTAGAAACTTTAATGGGTCAGAAGCCAAGAGAAGAGACAACTCAAGAACAACCAGCGCCTGAAGATCCTGCCCCACACCCCACCAGCTTTGAGGCAAGCCATTCCCCTAAAAGAGCTGTGTTAGCTGTGGTAATCAATATTCTATTAATTGTTCTGATAAAATGTGAATCAGACAAACACTGATTTCTTCCTATACTGATCTTCTGTAGGGTGATAATGATTGTGATTTATATCTTTCAACACCCACCTATCGCCTTGTAGCGAGGGCTACAGTATTCAACATCTCAGAGGGCACGCTGCACAATAGAGCACTTCCAAAATATCATCTGAAAGTGACAATTACAGTAGCTCATGAGCCAACAGCACAACTACCTGTTCCACTTGATGATGATGATATTTGTACAGTCGAACAGGCTATTGGGACATTTATTTCATGGCCATCACAACTTGTGAGACTACATGCCGAAAAAGAGGTATTTATTTACAGTTTTTAAAGCCAAACCTTTATAAAAAAAAGGTATGAACCAATGAATTTTATTGTAGACGAAGAAAGGGGATGCAGTGAAAGGAGCATCGAAAGGATCGACCAACCGATCCAAAAGATCTAATGAAAGTGGAATTACACCGCCTATTCTCTATCCACATTTAATTGAATTGAAGACTCATGTGGATACGAAGTTGACAAATGGTAGTAGCCATGTAGTTGTTTTTGAAGAGAATATGTATGGAGAGGAAATACAAGATTTTGTTGCTGCTGAAAATGTAAATGAGATCCTTGAGTATCAGTGGCTCGGCGTCACAAGTGTAAATGTGTATATGAGGTATGTTTTCAACCCCGTCGCTTTTCTAAAAGATGATATATTGTGATAATTATGATTAAATACATTTTATATTATTGGCAGACGTATATATGAAAAGCAGTTTAAGGGTTTTCCTCATGATCCAAAGTTCGGACTCGTCAGTCCTCATATCACATCAACACAAAAAATAGAATTATCAGAATCAAAAATTAAGGAAAGAGCGACTGCTTTGCTGAAAGCATTTGACAGCAAGATAATGGATGACCGACTCTTCCTCATACCAACCATTCAGGGGTGAAACTCTAAGATTAAAGAATATCAATTATATTTTAATTTCTTTCATTACTTATTCCTTTTTGTGTATTTAGGCAACATTGGATGCTAATTGCGGTGCATTTGGATACTCCCAAGATTTATTTTCTGGACTCAAATCACGGATATCCAACAAACCGACCGCATGTGATGCAGTTTGTCAATCTGTAAGACACCACATCCTACGTTTTAGGTCTAAACATCAATTTATATAATATATATTATCTTTTACTGAGGATTCTGTTATGATAGGGCGGTGTACCAATATCGTCTAAATCATGGTATGAGGACAGGGGCTAAGCATAAGGAGCCGAGCAAGTACTATGTCTGGACAAATATCAGGGTATATATAATAGAATTGCACTATCCAAGCATATATGAAACACAAGTTAATTACTCGCCTCATGATCAATGTTTCTGCAGTGTCCAAAACAAACAAACGACAAAGATTGCGGTTATTATGTTTGTATATTCATGAAAGAGATCGTTTTCAATGGACAAATTAGCATCCCTAAAGAGGTATTTTTGAAAACAAGTACTATTTCATTTAAATTATTTATTAATTCTTTATTTATATATTTTTCAGTACTATTATGAATTCCGAAAAGCATCATATTCACAAGACGATGTAGATATGTTCAGAAACGAGTGGGCCGCATACCTAATGCAAGATTGTCCAGATATAGCATGAAGATCTGACTTTTATTGCAAGAGTTGCAGACACGTATAATTGGATGAAATTTTTGAGAGGGGTTCATGGGGATAAAAAGATGAAACATTCTTGTATGTAAATGTTTATAGAAAAATTGTAATTATTATTAAATAAAACATTCTTTCTCTAATGGGTCATTTGTCCATTTTAATAGATGAAATGAACCAGTAACATGCAAGAATGATGGACCACATTTCTTTTCCCTTTGGACAAAAAAACCAGTAAAATCTCCAAAATACCTTTATATCATGCATGAACCAGTAAAATCTCCAAAATACCTTCATATCACGCAGTTCTGAAAAGAGTCACTATTTAAAAGAAAGTCACAAGTTTAGATACATCTCGAGATGGTCAGTTTAAAGACATTTTGAGGGACACTACTAAAGACATTCTCAGATATGCACACATTCCCCACTTTTAGATCGTTGTCAACTACAATGATCTTCCAAACAAGATATGCATTAGAACGCTCATGATACATAAAGCAATTCGCTGGCCACCTTCGAGAATGATCTGAAGCACAAACCATGACAGCATTATGTTTTTCCTTGAAAATTCTCTTGGCGAACTGGAATGGCAACTCACTCTTGTGATTTTGCGTCTCTACTTGTCTCTTCATGTGTGCAGCTATTGCCATTCCACTTCGCTAAGAGAATTTTCAAGGAAAAACATAATGCTGTCATGGTTTGGGATTCAGATCATTCTCGAAGGTGGGCAGTGAATTACTCTATGTATCATGAGCGTTCTAATGCATATCTTGGTTTTCCTTAAGTTTCAGCAGAATCCGAATGCGTTTGGTCAGTTTGCCGTATGTCAGTTCTTGATTTCACTTAAAATTAAGTCCATTTTTAACAAAACATAGACACTGTGAGTGGTGTCGGCCACATCGGGCCTCGGATTGATGTGGGGTTGACTCGTACACGTCACACATGAGTCGTGGATCGTTGTGCAAAAGTATTAACACAATCAGAAGCCGTTAGATCGGTTTGGCGTGTGTACGTAAAATATTGTCCCTTTTAAACAAATTACATACACTTGGAGTGATACCGGTCACACCGCGTCTCAGATTGAGGCGGGGTTGACTCGTACACATCACATATGACCCATGAATTGTTTTCCTAAAATGTCAACACAATCCGAAGGCGTTTGGTCGGTTTCCCGTATGTCAGTTGTTGATTTCTCACTTAAAAATAAGTCCATTTTGAACAAAACAGAGGCACTTGGAGTGGTGCAGCCACACCGCGTCTCATATTGAGGCGGGGTTGAGTCGTACACGTCACATATAACCCATGAATCGTTACCTTTTTTGTATTAATATACATAATTACTAAGGGTGATGGTTGGGAGAGTTGGGATATCCTTTTTATGTATTGCAGAATGATTCAAGGAGCACGGGCTCTGCACGATTTGTCAAAACCAAGTGGCAATCCAAGGAGAAACAATGCATAGTGGAATGTTCTAGTATTTATCTTCTGAGTTGTGTAGGAATATTTTGTGATACTATGTAATGAGGTAGTTTTTGTTTCTGGGTAGACAGTATCTAACTCATGGTAAGAACACTATTTGGTTGGGTTGTGATCGGTTGATGACATGCTTGTGGTTGATATACTAGTTTTTGTGCAGGTCTGTGGTTGATATACTGGTTTTTGTGCAGGTCTGCTCGGCTGGCTGTACTGGTGCAGGTTTTTTATTAGCAGCAGGCAGGGATTTAACCGCGCTTTTTTAGCGCTGTTAAAGGCGACATTTAACAGCGCTAAAAAAGCGCAGTTAAAGGAGAGATTTAACAGCACTAAAAAAGCGCTGTTAAAGGCAACATATAACAGCGTTTTTTAGCGCCGTTAAAGGTGACATTTAACAGCACTTTTTAGCGCTGTTAAAGGTGACATTTAACAGCGCTAAAAAAGCGCTGTTAAAGGACCCCCCCTTTATCAGCGCTGAGCTTTACAGCGCTTTTCTAGCGCTGTTAAAGCCCAATTTTAGCGCTGTTATTGCCCGTTTTTGTAGTAGTGATTTGAGATTTCTAGAGAAAATATTCCATGGAATATTAAATTAGATGATAGTGAATATTTTTGTCTATGGATTAAATATCATGAAAGAATTTAATGATTCAAGTAATATAATAAAGATATTTTATGCTGTGAAGAAGTATGTTATGATACAAATGAAGAATAATTTGGTTTTAGTTTTGAGGAAATAGTATGTTTATTCTGTGATTCATATAGTTGCATCATGTATGGAATTAGAGTATATCCAGATATATACAATGACCAAAATAGAAGGAGAACAAGTAGGAAAAGAATAAAAGTTTAAAGTAGTTGAAGGAATTTTTTTGAATATTAATTTGAAAATAAAATTTAAATATGCAGCTGCCACTATGTGAGAGATAATAAAAAACAAAAATCTTACATTCATGCATAGAGAGTCTCTATAAACAATTTATGAGTGTTATGTGTAGAAAATAAATATATCATTTTCTTTGTAAAATATACAATAGAATATAACAACAAAGATTATTCTAAAGAGAAAATGATATAGGATAGAGAAGAAGAAGTAGTATAGAGACAACATGATAGAGGTATTGTCTGATTGATGAATCTACTATTGTTGAAAAACATTTCTATATATTTTTGATTGTTTGGTAATAATGTAAACAATTAGGAGACTTCTATGTAAGTGATTTAAATGATAAATCCTAGTGGTTTGTATGATATCGAGTGAATCCAAATCCTAGAAAAGATTAACCTTCTTATTTTGAGATGTAAACCTTATAAAATCTATTGTTTCTACTTTGATTATTAATTAGTGTGTGTGAAAATGATAAAATTTATCACATTAATAGGTGTAAAAGTGTTTTTTATAGTAAACTTAAAAATAAATTTAAATCAAATATTCAACCCCCACTATATGGTTTCCATTTGATTTTGAGGGTTTTTAAAGTGGTATCGGTACCTGGTTCCCATCATAGTTGATTAGATGTGTGAATTTTGGAGAGATATTATTCTTTTTTTCTTGGAGAGTTAGATTCGCATACCTAATGTTAATAGGATATGATCAATTAAGTGAACAACAAATAATTCCCACTTTTAGTAGGAAAATACTATATATGGAAAGATAATATGTTGAATTATTTATTATCAATTAGTTTGGATGTTTTGGTGACTATAACTAATGGACTTTTTTCTCATGCTGAATGTGTTTCTATGAAAATAACTAATAGGATAAACTTAATGACAAAGTTATTGATAAATATTATATTATGTAATATATTTTAGAGAATTAGTTTTTGAAGGTAAAAGGGATCAAGAGATAATATGGAATATGGGATAAGTTAGAAATTATCTACAAATAGAATTATAAGTAAATTAATCAAAAAATGAAGTTTAGAGGTTGAAGTATGAAGAACTTAAAATGATAGAAGATAAAATTGTAGATGATTTATTCACTTTATATAATGAAATAATGACCACTTTCAGATATTTTGGTGAAAATTTATAGATTATAATGGTTATTGAGAAGATACTATGAATTTCTCTAGAAAATATTGATGTGTAAGTCTCATCACATGAAGACCATGATCCAGAAACAATTACTTCAGATAAATTAAATATTATTATAATAGCATATGTGAAGTGTAATAAAATTTTATTAAATAAGAAGAGTAAAGATTAAAAAAAAATTATTTTAATGCCTAAAAACATGGGAAGTGTAAGAAGGAATTAGTTCTAGAACAAAAATAATCTAATAAAGAATAATATGTAAAAGGTAAATTTGAAAAATTCATGTTACTAATATTTATAAGTGTAAGAAGATGAATAGAAAAATTTAAGGGAAGCTACCACTGAAGTGTTTCATGTTTGGATTTATTGGATATTTTTTAATAAACCTCACAATGTTTAAAGAAGAATAAGTTAGTGAAGATGAGGATGATATTCCAAGGATATCCATTGATAAGAAAGAAAAAATAAGATAAATAAAAGTTTTTTTTCAAAAGGGAAGGGTAATAATTTCAGTAAATAAAAAATAGAAACTTCTTATCAAAGTTATATGATTATGAGAGAAGTGATGATGATGAGGAAGTTGAGACTTCTAGTGATGTTGATGAATACTAGTGATTTCTAAAGTGAATTATGAGGAATTAACAAGTGATGAAAGTAGTGATGTTGGGAGTGGGGAATGAATAGAAATTGAATTTATACTGATTTGAGAACTTAACAAATGTGATGACCTGAAATTTTATCAATAGAATTTTCCTTTTTATAATTATTTTATAAAATGCATGAATCACATAAAGAACTTTATAAAAAATTTATTCTCATAAATTAATAATAAAATAAGTGGTATTTATAGAAATTAAGGAACTTATACCAATGGAATAGTAACCTAACCATTGGAATAGTAATATGACTATTAGGAATAGTAATCTGGCCATTAGAATAGAAACTTCACCTATGAAAGTATAAATAAAATTTTGGAATTTTATAAATGAAAATATGATTTAATTATATCATGGTATACATAAATAAATGTTTAAAAAATGATGAATTAAGTGTTGGTATTTTTGTAAAATGTAAATTTTTATTTAAATTTTTATAACTGATATAATGATTTAAAATCAAATTTATTTTCATAAAAAAGATTCATAAAATAAATTTATTTTTTATTATAACTATAATATAATTTAATGAGAACTTAATTAATTTTTCAAAGGGTAATAAAATCGATTATAATATTAAAATAGATATTTTTTGAATAAATGATGATTTTAATAAAAAATTAAATTTCTCATATATTAAAAATTACTTTCATTAAATAGATTCCATTTTTTTAAATCTACCAGTTGAAAAATGGTTAGGGTGAATTTTTGATATTTTTCTAAAATAGTTGAATTTTTTGGTGAATAGTGAAATATAATAATTTATGATATTATCTAAATACATGAATTTTTGAGACATGGATGATGTATGAATAATGTAATAACCCATTATCTTAAACTATCATCCCTTTTTTACTTTATTTATTTAGTTTACTACATGTACAAAGGAGAACGTGATATTTAGAAGGTTAAAGAAGAAGATTTTCAATAATTTTATATGTTTTATGTTGTATGAGTGATGTATGGTCTTAATTTTCCCAAGATAATAAAAATTTAGATCATAGATTTGTAACTATTTTATGTTATTTATCTTAAAAATCATGTAAGAAAAATTAGAGTTTATGTGGTTGGTATCAGAGTATAGTTTAGTTAATTTTGGAATTAAGATTAAAAAAAATTGGTGAAAAAACTTAGGATATGACTAAGTATATTTAAACATCTAGGAAGTTTTGTTTTAAAGAATTTCTAAACAAAGATATCTCATAATAGATGACTTCATAGTTAATTGAAGAAAATAATAAATTATTTATTCATGATTTGTTGGCTTATGTTTTGTTCAAACCTTTTATTTTGTAGAAAATAGAGGGAACTAGAAAAATCCTAGCCAACAACTTGTTTGGGGGACAATGAAACAATTGTTTAAATGAATCCCTAATTCCATGGGAGGTGGAGTTTAAAACTTCATGGAAATGATTACCTAGTTTTCTTGGGTTATGAATAATAACCTGAACCATTTAGAATGTACGTCTTCACCTAAGAAAGAGAAATTATCCATTGATTCCTTTATACTTCAATATACACCAACATTTAGTGGATCTTCTGATCCGTTTGTTGTAGAATAATGGTTTAACTCAATGGATAAAATATTTTTTGTTCTCCACTATTATGTTAAGGAGAAGGGGACTCTAGATATCTATCATTTAGATGGAGAATATGATCAATGGTGGGTGTTGATAAAGAAAATCAAGAAAAAGGGTTAAATAAAAGATATATAGTGGTAAATCTTGAAGAAAATATTTATTAACAAGTATTTCCCTTGAACTATTCAAACAACTATGGAGAGAGAATTCATAGAGATGAATAAAAATAAAGGTAGATCTATCATGGATTACAAATAAAACATCACAAGGATTACAAGATACACCTCGTGTTTTATTATCAATAATGATAGAAAAATAGATAAATTATTTAGTGGTTTAAAAACACACCTTATAAAGGATCTATCTTTCTAAAACTTTGTGTGTTATGAAGAAGTGATTCAATGTAATCTCAAAGTAGAGATGGATTTTGGAGAATTTTTATATGGATATGAATATAAGAGATAAAGGACTAAGTTTCATGCTAGATGATCTAATAAAAAATGTGGAAAGAATACTCAACCACCCAAATGTCAAAAATATGGGAAGAAACATCATGGTAACTACCTCAAAGGTATAGGGAAATTCTATAAGTATGGAAGAGAAGTCCTCCAAGATCATTAATGATAATGATTCATGAATAGGCTAGAAAACATGATAGAGGAAAGGAGAGCACCATCCATGGTTCAATTACTCAACTATAGGGAGAAAGGGCACAATTAAAGATAGTATACTAAACCTCAAGTAATCGGCATCAACAACCACTAAAGACGAAGGAGAAAGGGAAAGCTTATGCCATCACTAATATTAAAGTATATAAAGAAAACAAATTTTTGTAACGTACACTTACTATTAAATCAAAAATAGAAAAAATTATTATTTTATTTTGGTTATAAAAATTCCATTATATCCAAAAAGTTTTCTAGAACAATTGAATCAAATCCCTGATACCTTGAAGTAGAGAAATTCGTAAAAACACCTAGTTGTGCAATCATTACAACCTAAGTGTTGGAATTTTCTCTTATTGTCTTATGTGGGAATATTATTACATAAAATCTTGTAACAATTACCTTGGTTAAATTATACGCCATACTGGGCATGGAACGACTCTCATTATATAGATAACACATCAACTATCAAGAAAAGAAAATATCCATTCATATTCTGAACCATCCCATGATCCTCAACAAATTCATGGAAGATCATGAATCTTATTTGGTAAATCCTTCAACGGTGTGGGTGTTGATATCATATAAAGAGAAATACTTGACCTAAATGGTATAATTGAAGGAAAGAATCAACCTTTAAGAAATTCCCATTATGAGGGAATACATTGATGTATTTCCTGATGGGTTACCCAAAATTCCCCCATATTAGGAGTTATAGTTCTCAGTGGAACTTATACATAGAACCACTCCTATCTCAAAATTACCCTACAATATATCCCCCATTGAAATGGTGGAGTTAAATAAGCAGTTATAAGAAAACATGAACAAAAGATTCATATGCCCTAGTGTATCACCTTGGTGTGAACCATTTCTCTTTATAAAGAAAGATAGATCAATGTGGTTGTGTATTGATTATCAGGATCTCAATAAGATAACCATAAAAAAATTATCCTCTTACAATGATTTATTACTTATTCAATCAACTACGAGGATCTCAATACTTCTCTAAGGTGGATATTTGTTCTAGATATCATCAATTGAAGGTGAAGAAGGAAGATATTCGGAAGACTACTTTCTGCACAAGATATGGGCATTATGAGTTTCTAGTGATGCCATTTGGACTTATTAATTCCCCTAAAATATTCATGGATTTGATGAATAAAGTATTTATAGACTAAATTAGCTAATTTTTGGTAGTCTTTATCAATAATATTCTAATCAACTCCAAGATAAATGAGGAACACGAAGAACATCTAAGGATTGTGATGGCGACATTAAGGATAAATTGTATGTTAATTTCAGAAAGCGTGACTTTTGGATACATCATGTCCCATTATTGGGGTACATGACCACAAATGATGGAATTTCTATGGACCCTTCAAAAACAAAGGAAATTCAGAAATGGTCAAGACTCACTAGTGTCATGAAAATGAATTGTTTTATTGTCTTAGTAGGGTACTATAGAAGTTTCATGATAAATTTCTCATGTTTTTCAAGCTTGATAACTAAGTTAACATGAAAAGTGGTAAAATATGTATGGATGGAAGAATGTGAGGAATGCTTCAAGGAGATCAAGAAGAGTATAATCACTACACCTGTACTCACACTTCCAATAAGTGGAGAAGGTTTTTTGATATACTGTGATGCTTTAAAGAAAGGATTGAGTTTTGTAATCATGTAGAATGATAAAGTGATCACATATGCCTCACAACAGTTGAAGATACATGAGAATAACTACCGATGCGTGATTTAGAGCTAGTGGTTGTGTTTTTTTCCTTGAAAATCTAGAAACACTACCTTTATGGTGAGAAGTGTGACATATATGCCAATCAAAAGAGCTTAAAGTATATATTCACCCAGAAGAAGCTCAACTTGTATCAAAGAATATAGTCAAAGATAATCAAGGACTATGATTAATCTATTAATTTCTATATTGTAAATGATAACAAGGTAGTTTATGATCTTAGTAGAAAAGAACCTACTACCCTATCCATGATACAAATTAATAAAGAACATATCTACATAGATATGAAAAGGATAGATTTTTAAATCATAGTGGATGGGGATTCATCCTACCATTACCAAATGAATTCCTAATCATCTATTCAAGATATAATAAAGGGGGAATAAAGTGATGATATGGAGATTCAAAATAAGGTGAATGAAGTAAAGGAAGGGAAGCTATGTGAGTTCCACATTGATGAGGATGGTGTCATCCGATTTGGAACTAGGCTTTGTGTGACTTTGCACCTAAGATAAAGAAGGAGCGTCTGGATAATTCAAATAGATCATTTTTCTCTATCCACATTGGATGTACCAAGATGTACCATGATCATTGAGAGAAATTATGGTGGGACAAAATGAAGAATTATATTTCAGGTTATATCTCAAGATGTTTGGTATGTCAGCAAGTAAAAGCAGGGAGATAGAAGTCCAAAGGGATGATTCAACCATTTTCTATACCCATTTGGAAATGGGAGAATGTAACTATAATCCTTTTCACCAGTCTCTCAAAGAAATATAAAGGAAACAATGACATATGGGTTTTGGTGGATTGACTCACCAAGAGTGCTCACTTTATTTCTTTTTAGGCAGATATATCGATTGAAAAAATTTCCAAGATATATGTGAAGAAAGTGGTGAGGCTGTATGAGGTTCCAGTTTAGATCATATCTAATCATGATACAAGGTTAAAATATAAATTCTAGAGAAGTATTCAACATTATTTGAGTACTGAATTGAATTTTATTATGGCATATCACCCCCAAACTGACAACTAATATAAAAATACTATTTTGACACTTGAGGACATGCTAAGAGCCTGCTCATTGGAATTCAAAGTTAGATGATATCAACATATCCAATTAGTTGATTTTTCATACAAAAAAAATCGTCCAATAAAGTATTTAAATGGATACATATTAAGATATATATGGTAATTTATGGAAAACTCCAACTTGTTAGGATAAATTTGGTGAACAAAATCTACTTGGACCCGATCTTGTGAAAGAGATGGCTGAGAAGGTTCAGGCCATAAAACAAAATATAAAATCTGATCAGAGTCAGAAAAAGAGCTACAATTAAATCCATATAAGGGAATTTGAGTTTGAATTTGGAGATAAAGTTTTCATTCATATATCACCATGGAAGAGAGTCATGTGGTATAGAAATAAAGGGAAGCTTGACCCAAGGTACATTGGCCCCTTTGAGATCCTTGATCGCATAGAAGTAGTGACCTATCATCTTTCACTTTGACCAACCATGTATCAAGTGAATTTGGTATTACATGTATCTATCTAGAGGAGATACATAAAAAACCCTCACATCTACTAAAATCAGATGTGGTAGAACTGAAAAATGACCACTCTTATGAGGAGCAATCGAGGAAGATTCTGGACTGTAGAGACAAGGTTCTACGCAACAATACCATACACTCAGTAAAGGTAATATGGAGAAACCATAAATATGAATAGGTGAAATGGGAACCATAGAAAGTAATGAAAGAGAAAAACCCTCACCTGTTTTCACCTTAGTATGCAAAACAAAATTTTAAGGATGAAATTGAATAAGGGGGAAGAACGTATTGCCCCAAAAATTTATCAATGGAATTTCCAATTTTATAATTATGTCATAAAACAAATGCATCACACATAGAACAAAATAAAAAATTTATTCTTACAAATAAAAAAACAAATAAGTTGTATTTATATAAATTGGAGAACTTATACCAATGAAATAGTAACCTGAACATTGGTGTCACGAACCAACATAGGTCGACCCTGAACTAGTCATCCGATTCAGTCTATGACAAAGCTAGAGAGGCATTCCCAATCCTCCTGGGCTGGCGACAAGCACCAAGTGAATCAATAGAGTGATGATGGGAATGATTTCGCCCAATACAAATAAACAGAAGCAGTAGAATAAAAAAATACAGCCCAAAAAGAAATAAACTAAACAAATCAACTAAGAAATAACTGAAAATAAAAAAACTAACCGGACCTAATGACCACTAAACTCCATGTGACCCCATGGGTCACTCTCTGATCACCAAACACAACATCGCCCATGGCGATCGAGATCAAGCTGAAACCTACACCTGTGACTAAAAACACAAATGAAGTATAGGCGTGATTATTAAAACTCATTAGGCGTGCCTATGTAATCTATTCCCAAATGCATTTCCTTTAAACAAAAGAATCATCAATTTCAGGTTTGAACTAAAATATATAAAAGTAAGGCTTTATAAATGTTACTCAAAAGTAAAGTACAAGTCATTTCCCATGTTCTTTTCTCAAAACCCAAATCAATATTTCAGTGAGAAATTCACAATTTCAAAGGTATTTTTTTATATTTTCATCTTTGTACGAAGAGGATTGAACACTTTCATTTGAAAAACATTTTTAGAAACCTAATCTAAACCACTTTAACACTTTCCAAGTAAAAAAATATACAAAAATGCACAAAAGAAGTCACACAGTAAGGGCAATGTAGGTGTATATATATAAGCATCATAATCCCTACTGCAAGAAACAAAAAGCCGAGTAGACATTGGTGAACCCAGGAGATCGGGAACAATACAAAAAACACCAATACATGAGACCTCATCCTCATTGACATGTCACACACGATGAAATCAAAATGACCAATATGATCAAACATTCTTTCTTAGGCAGGCCGAGGAAAAAATACCATAATAATAAACCCAATATATCCACCTACTATGCGCCACTAGTCAGTACCATAACCTACCAGTGCAGCAATCATTCTCAGAATATTCTCTCAAAATGCTAGGTTCCCATGTCTCATGTATTTTGAAAGGGGGTGGGCCTAATGATGCCATCCGAGCATCCAATCAAAGTATATATAATAATATAGCACAACATGCAACACCCCGAGCCACCCCAAGGAATATGTCCCACGCCTTCCTACCATTGATCACAGGGAAGTCCTACACAGCGGACCCCCATAACATATAACTCAACCAATGCAAGGGACCACATCCGAGGAGAGTTTTCTTGTTATAACTAGTTTTACAAAAGTGGAAACTGGGCCTCACATGATTTTCGTATGCCAAACCATTTCTTAAGAATTACAGACACACCACTTCGAAAACCAGAAATACACTTCAAAACCCATTTAAGAAACCCAAAACATAATTTTAAATATAAAAAATGTTCACAAAGGCTAAAGGTTCATTTAATTAGGAAATTAATGTGAAAAAATGATCAAAACATTTATTACAACACATTACAAGAAATAAACCACTCCAATTCAAGGAAGGAAATTCACTAACAGTTCTATATCAATAATTAATATTAAACTAGGTGAAAAAAGCAAGAAATAATTGATTCTTAAATTTAATGGAAAATGCATAGGGAAACCTACCTCAAAAAGGGATCAGAGAAAGATGAAAAACTCAACACCAGACACCTTTGACGAAGACCTCCCCACAATTGTGCACACATACACCCCTATATATATATATACACAAACACCCCTTAATTCAATACACATATTCCCTGAACCACGAGGGAATATGGGAAAGGAGGATATATATATATATAGGTATATGAACCTATGTATGTGTGTACAAACCTTCGAGAAGGCCCCAAACAATATAATTAACCCAAAAGATAATTGAAGATTACCAAAAATTATAAATAAAATTGAAACAATATATATAAAACAAGATAGAAGCAATCAACTAAAGCTGGGACAATATCCCTGGTAAAAATTTACATAAACCAAGACCATTTAAAAACATGACTCTCACCATTCAAAACAATCTATAATTGATATTCAAAAAAATAAAAATTAAGTTCACATGTTAAATATTTCATTTTCCTTCAAAAACACTTTCCAAAATCATCCACACATTAAGTGCCCTTAAAACAAGGTCCTAGCCCACCAAATAACCCTCAAAACATCCTCATGAAACTCCACACCAAGAAACTCACACAAAACATAACCAATTTTTTATTCAAATCCCGAACCCAAAACATGAGAATGTCAAACCCTTCAAAGACGTATTTTTCATCACTCAAACAATAGAATAAACCATTTACAATATTTATAAAAACCCTTTAAAGAGGCCAAACAAGATTTTACTTTTAAAGTACACACACTTTCCCAACTAATTCCCCAGAAAGTCCACTTTAATAATTAAACAAATCTAAAATTCATACGTAAAAAATTCACGACAAGGCATATATGCCAAAACTACTCCCTTCTTCAATAAAAAATCATTTGGACCAAAACGCACCTCAAGTTACATTGAAAATAAAATTTTCACATTGAAAATATGGCATAAAATACTTTTCAAGGAACATTACAATAAAACATCACAACACATAGTCATTTATTTTGAAAAAACTCATTTGCAACCCATAAACATGTTAAAACACTACCAATTAACACTTCACACTACTCAAATTACATTGATAACACATTAAAACTAACTAAACAATTAAGAGGGTAAAAAAATAAACCTCTAACGACGACGAATGAACTGGAATGTGATGAAATGCTTCACCTTCGACTGTGGACACCGAAAATCGCATGAGGAAGACTCGCAAGACCCGCTGCACACCCTAAAAGGGAAGAAATCATCAAATCCCGATCAACTCATAATCTAGGGTTCGAACGAGACAAAAATCGAAGGAAAGAAAAAAATACTTACCAAAGGAGGTGTCAATGAGTCGTGTAAGGTGAGGAGGCCACCAGAGGGAGAAGGACATGGATAGGGAGGTTCTCCCGGGGGAGGGAGAAATGTAGGTGGTCCGAGAGGGAGGGGGTCTGCGTCACGAGACAAGGGGGAATGGGAGGGGGGTCGGCCACATCGAGCATGGAAAGGGCGAGGGGAATGGGGTCGATCGCGCGAATAGGAAGGGGAGGGGGATAGAGTAGGGTTTTTTGTTATTAATTAATTATATTTTAATTCTAATTCAATTTATTTTTAAAAAATAAAACTCAAAAATGTATAAAATTTAATTGAAACACAAGAATAAATAAAATAACCGCGAAAGTCGGGTCGGGTATGAAAATTATCCCCACCATGACACTTTCGGCCCCCAGAAATTCCCAAGAGATTCAGTTGATCAAAACCAAAGAAAAGATGATTTAAAACCAAGGAAAAACCTGAGAACTCAATGACCAAAGAACCCATACTCACTTCCATTCAGAACCCAGAACTATAGATTCCTGAAAAGAAACTACAGGACCACCCTCAAAAGAAGCCACACACCCAAGGAAGATGTCACATAAGACCACAGAGCTCGAACAAACAACGAGGATATTACAAAGAAGATATTCAATATTTTCTAAACACAATCCAATAAGGAACACCCCAACACCTAACACAAAAACCATAGAAGAAACCAGTCGTGACCTTTTTGGGATCTCTACGAGCATCCATTACACAACCCACTATCCCAGACAACCCACTACTACAGTTGGGGTCGAGCGGAGCGAAAACAAGGAAATGATCAGCCAAGAACACCTGGAATATGGATTCATCACGAGTTCGTCCCATGGTGGTCTCCCCACCATATTATGATTCCTGACAAATGTTAATTTCACAAGCTAGAAGAAACCTCGAATCATAATGAAAGATAAAGAAACCCAAAGAAACGAAACATGGGACAACAAGAACCACTATTACACATTAGCAACATTAAAAACACTAAAAGGACATTCTAATTAAAAAAAAGTTCCAAAAGGGAAAACAACATCATTCTTCACATCAAAAAATGATACAACACCATAGATTACATTAGCTACAACAACAAAAGCATTCATAACAAAAGAAGCTTCTGATTGAGCATACGCCAGTGCTACGTCCATTCAGATGAGTTGGACGGTTCTCCAAGGGAGTGGATCTGGCCCCATGTCACTTCCTGGCGCCACCTTGGAAAAACCTTTTCAAATGACCTAAACAGCCATATGTATTACAGATCTTAGGCACTTCGCGACATGAAAACTTCTTATGCCCTAGTTTCCCACCCTGAAAACACAACCAGTACTTCCTCTCGGATGAATCTGGTGAGGCGGTAAACAAATACCTTTTTGTGCCTCTTCTCAACTGGCCAGACGCTGCTAAATAGGCTTCAACTTGAACAGAACACCTCATGACTTCTTCATAATCATCAGGGAATGAAGGTACGGCTGGGAGGAATTCTAATCGGAGACCCCTCTCAAAGAATCGAGCTTTCAAAAATTCATCCCCAACAAGGTTTGGGATATACAACACCAGCTCAGAGAATCTCTCAACTCCAACACCATTGAATTTCCCTTCTCGAGACCAGACAACCTAGAACCCATCAGTATCTTTACATTATTGGGGAAATAATGTTGGATGAATAAGGATTTAAAGCATTCCCAAGGGAATTTTTTCTGTGGTTCGGCTTGAAGAACAGATTTACACCATTCCTGAATTATGCCTTCCAATGTGAAGGTGGAAAGCTCCTACTTGAGAGGTTCAGGGGATTCAAGCCGAACAAAGATCTCCTTGATGATTCGCAGCCATTCCTCATATTTCCCTGGCTCCGATTTCCCAAGAAAATGAGGAGGGTTCGACTCTCAGAACCTCTAAACAAACTTCTAATATTGAGAACTGCCAGGATCCATATCCGAAATGGAAAAACCAAACGTCTGAATCACGAACTTGATCAGCTGAAAGGCACACGATGAAAGAACTACCTGCTAATGCTTCTCAAAATCCCTTAGAACTCAGTGGGGAAGAAACCTGAAAATAGGAAGCTTGAAACCAAATCAAATGTATCATAAATCAAGATTCCACATCTCATTTTCTAATCAACAACCCAAACTCAAAACATAATTTCAATCACACCTCTAACACACCAAAGACTAAGTCCAAAAAGGAAAACAAAAACAACCAATGGAAAACATCACACACTCACACATTTTAAAACATTAAAAACCGCTTTTTTGAAGAACATTTTCAGAAATCATAACAAGCCTTACAAACCAATCACCCACTATTGGCATTCCCTTTAGGATAACATATATACAATCTTGTGATAGATCAATATCTCACCCATACATTCCAATAACCATATACTCACCACATACATAAATCCATATACATATATTGTAACACCCCGAGCTTCCACGATACGCTTCCCATTCAATAATGCAATAGATTGCATTGTACGCAACTTCGAGTTCTAAAACACCGCAACTAATCAAAGTAGCCATTATGAATAGTAATAACCACTTTTTAAAATTAAAGAAATTTTATATTTCAAAATGGACTTCATTTTTGTATTCGTAATATCGAAATTATCCTAAGTTGAATTTTTTGTAACTTTCTGAGAACTTCCAATTTTTTTATGAATAGTGAAAAATACTTAAAAAACTTTTTTAATCAAAATAATTTATTGTGATAAATTATAATATTTAGTGGTTTTAAAGTATAATTAGAATATATTTTTACCATTTTATCCAATGGTGGTCATTAGAATTAATTTAACATTGAAATTGGACATAAACAATTGCCAATCTTTTGATATAAATTGTTTCTTAAAAACACGCTATTTGTTGTGACAACGGGAATTAATTATAAAATTAACTAATGAAACTTA
This sequence comes from Viscum album, assembly GCA_963277665.1. NCBI lineage: Eukaryota > Viridiplantae > Streptophyta > Magnoliopsida > Santalales > Viscaceae > Viscum > Viscum album. The sequence continues at coordinate 1,439,861,093 of OY728145.1, read as the reverse complement.
TATGTTTGGAATTTTTTAAAATATACATCATTTTTGAATTTGGAATATCAATTATATCTTAGGGTGAAATTTTGGCATTGTTCTGGAAAACTTCAATTTTTGATGAATAGTGAAACCACTAAGTGGTAGTTAAATAACTGATTTTTCATTTAAATGAAATATTACCACTTCTGTGATTTGATTTTCAAAAATCCGACATACATGGTTGTCATTAAGAAGTAAAATGTGGTTCAATTAGATTAAAATAATTTTTTGGTGAATAGTAACTTTTAAGTTCTTAATCGCGATTAGAGGTAATTAGTGTAGTTTTAGGTAAAAACAATGTTTTAATAATATGAGATGAGCTTGAAACTTGTCCTACTCCTATTTGATGAGTCATGGCCGACCAAGACAACCCATGTGTCAACTTGGGGACCCCATGGAGCCACTTTGGTTGGAAAATGACATTAATATATATTTATTTAATGTTAAAATTAAATTGACACAAACATGAGTTTTTTTACTAAAATAGACTTTAAGTGGGGTTACACAAGTCCAAATTCTGACTATAAATATTCATTATAAAGATAAAAATATTTCCTACATCATAGTTTTTTTTTTATAATTTTTAGACATTAAATAAAGTAAATTATTTATGACATCATTATGATGTAGCGATGACCTCATTATTTAACGATTTTAATAAAATTAAAAGATAATGTAAAATACAAGGCTTACACTTGTCCAAAGACTATTGAATGGGTAGATTTCGAACCCTTATCACCTTAGCCACGAATTATATAAGTGTGGGACCTTTAGAATCCTAAAATCATTGTGTAATAATGTAACATTTCAATCTTTCCAAAAGAGCCCCTCCTCTCCACTTATAAAAGGCCCCCACCTCTCCCACCTTATTCACACCTTCAAGCCATTTGGCTCGGCCAACCTCTACCCAAATACTCTCCCAACTTACCCCTCTTACTCCTAGAAGCCTCACTTTGGGCATAACTCTTCTCAAGGAATCCTTTGGCTCAAATCAAAAAGAGTTACCCAATTTTGAGGTAATGTCTTCTATAATGTTGTTTTGTTTTATTTTTCTTCTCCACCCACCCTAAACTCTTTTTATTAATTTCTTTTGTAACAACACCAGTATCCTCAATATACTAGGATTTTTTTTAAGAAGGATTCTAGCTACACTTACACACACCTACATCTAATGGTTAAAGAACATACGGTTTCTGTGGATGGCGAATTTCTGCCTCACGAAACGATGATTGTTCAACACTCATATAACACCTTCAAAGGTGGCCATTAAGATGTAACTATATTTATATATGATATATAATGTGTTTATGTTTTACTTATGCTTCTTTATTTATCATTTATTGAATACTTTATGATTTCCATTATGGGTAAAACATGATAATTTCATTTTAGGAAGTGCGGACTACCGCCCCCTCAAAGTGATTTGAATCGTTAATGCCATATGTGAGATGTATAAAGGATGGAGTAAATGGTATTATACACTATATTATAGTGGAATTATATTATACATTTATATCATTATGATTTCATTCCATTAAATATGAAATTGAAATGAAAGTAGCGTTCATGCGTACGTACGACTTACCGTCTCCATGAACGGTGCATTTCATCTCTTACCTCTAAATGTTACGTAATATTATAAATGAATGTATATACTGGATATATAAGATATATATGAAATCTAAATCATGAATATATTTCTGGAGATAATGGATATTCTACCACATAAACAACTTGTAATTATAAGAAGTTTATTGTTGACTCAAGTACCAAAGATCGACAAAACGACTGTTATTAACTTAAATAATTATATAATGTTCATATCATTGTAATAAGTGATATAAAAAGGATAATTAAATTGAAAATGGTTCTTAATAAGGTATATATTAACTCTAGTTTATTATTCAGGAGGTTAAAAAATGGTTGAGTCAAGTCAGACACGAGGTAAGGGAATTTCTTAACCCAATTTTCATTCTTTGGGTTAATCTCCTACTTTCAAATTATGTCATGATATTATTATGTCCTATATTGTATTTTTACTTTATTTATGTGTACTTATAGTTAATACACATAGTATATATATTTTATTTTAAAAATGATCTTTGTATGGGACTTCGTCTCAATCTCCTTTCATTGAGGCATATTTTATTTTATACAAAACTTTCTTTTATACGGTGTATAAACCCCTTTGACTTTTACAATTATTCAAAAGGAATATTTTTATATGAAGAATTTTACTAAATGAAAAAAAGGGAATGTTTTCCTTTCCGTACTTATGCGGCGACAACGACTTCTTCGCCGCCGTAACCATTATTTGATTTTCGGCTTCCTCTACAAGCCGTAACTATTTTTTAATGAAAAATAAATACAAAGTTTTAACTTTCTTGTATTTTGGTATTGAAAATGGTTTTGAAAGTGTTTTTATTATATCAATGTGTTTTATTGATATCTTGTGATTGAAATGTGGAAATTTTATGTTTCCTTTATGCATGTTTTATGTGATACGATTATGTTATGGTTTATGATATGTTTAAACCTGTTCATATGAGGAATGCATTGGACTTAATAAGTGACGGGTGGAGCCCGCTATAGCTCCTCGATGCATCGGTAGGTCTCATGAGACAAACTAGTGTCTTGGCACGAGGCCTTGACAAAATCTTATTTGTGGTCTTGGCACGAGGCCTTGGCTACGTGGTTATGATAGTCTGGCATTATGCATTCCATCATTATGAAAGTGGTTATTGATATTGCATGTGATTATTCGACCAGTAGAATATCTATGTGAATAAGTAAATGGAATTATCTCATTTTACTTTTGCCATATTATGTTGAAGTTCATGTTTAAAAGGCTTTTGTTTTAGTTATACATTGCCTTAAATGTTAATGTTTATTTATGAAAGCTTCCGCAATATTGTTATCCTTACTGAGCATCTGAGCTCACCCCTTTCAATGTTTTAATATTTTCCAGGATGTGAAGAAGTATTTTATGAATGACCTACAGGGATAGTCCGAAGAGAATAGAAGTGTGGACTATGGAGACTATGTTATTATAGTTTTTCACTTTGTAATGTAATGTAACATTTATGAATGTATCTAGTGTTTCCAAGGCTACTAAACTAATCGGTCTTTCAAGACTTGATCTTTTGTGATCATGCCAATGTTACGAAGTAATGCACCGACTCTGGGTAGCTGGGGTCGGGGCGTTACAGTTGGTATCAGAGGAAGTTTAGTACAAACCTTGGAAGATAGATTTAGATAAACTCTGATTAGAGCACGTAGACCTAAGATGAACTTTGAGGATTATTATAGAAGAACTTCCTAGAATTTTGGTATTGTAGAGATTTTGTGAGTTTTCCGAGAAATACATCCCTGTCTGGATACGAGCAGGTAGAGGCTGCTCTGGCACAAATGTTCCTAGGGGTAAAACCCGAAAACACCGCTTTGAGCTAGAATCGAACGGGAACTGGTGCACGACAACGGGCCTTACTGCACTCTTGGTTACGACACTCCCGGGGGATATGCTTAGGATAACTCTCATTTTCTTTACAAATCACTATGAAGGGTTATGAGTATATACTTCCTCAAAGAAAACATTTTTATGGATTATATCCATAAATAGTTCAATTTATGTTAAGTATCTTACAATTATGGAATTATGTATTTTGATTTATAAACTAATATAGTTTATGACATTGTTTAGAAATGGTGCCTAGTGGAAGGAATGGAAACTGTATCAATGAACGCACTCCGTGTAGGGATTTCCCTCCTGCTCAAGATAATTGTTGTGGAGCTGGAGATACAACTGGTGCTGATCAAATTATTACCAAACTGGGACAACTCACCCAGGTTATGAATAATAACCTTACTCGTATGGAGCACCCTGATCCGCAATTTGGAGGATCAATGTTAGACTGCTTCATGAGGCAACAGCCACCAACCTTCAAAGGGAGTACAAATCCTATAGTAGCTGAGCAATGGATAAATTCCCTAGAGAAAATATTTCAGGCTTTGGGGAGCAGTGAAAGGGAAAAAGTTATCATGGCAGTTTATTGCCTCACTGGAGATTCTGATCAATGGTGGTCATTGATTCAAAACATAAAGGAAGATGATGACGTATCAAATAATGAATGGAGAGAGTTCAAATATCTTTTCATAGGAAAATACTTTCCTCGTGACTATCGAGCAGATATGTAAAGGCAATTTCTGAGTCTGAGGCAAAAGGAGGATGAGAATGTCGCAAAGTATGAGGCTAAATTTACAAGGTTAGCGAGGCATGCTGCCGATTATATACGTAACCCAAGGAGTAAGATTGATCGTTTATTTGATGGGTTAAAACCATTTCTCCGTAGAGCTTTAGTATCACAATCCTTCTCATCATACGAAGATATTGTCTCATGTGCTATCAAGACGGAAAAGGAATTCTCTAAGTCTTATGGCAACAAAGTAAAGCAAGAGAGGAAGAGAACGGTGGAACAAGAGACAGATAAAGGGAAAAAGGGAAAGAAGGATTTTCCGTTATGTGATAATTTTGGGAAGAATCACCCTGGTACTTGCCTAAAAGGAATGAGAGTTTGTTATAAATGTGGAGAAAAGGGTCACCAGGCTCGTGATTGCAAGGGAAAGAAAGAGGCTATCAAAGTTGAATGCTACAATTGTAGGGAAATGGGGCATTATGCAAATGAATATCCTAAGCATCAAGGAAACTTACCTCAGAAAAGGCCAAGGGATCAAGGCCAATCTTATGCTATGACTACACTTGAAGTGGAATAATTATTGTGTTTGTGTTTTTAGACTCAAGAACTAGATTATGGTTATAAGAATAATGTGATATATATAAGGATTGTACTTCAGTACATGTTGTTTTCATTAAGGATTTAATATGATGAAGGTAATCATATTTTTAGCATGTGACAATAAGAGAAACTTTACTTTGTTTGGGGAATCTGATAAATTGATTTTGGAATTAAGAGACCTTTTAGAGAAAGTCTGGACAGAGGTATTTTGGATAAATATAAAGGTTGGAGTGGATTAAGTTTATCTTTGGATAGTATTGTTTAAGGTTAAAAATTTATGAAGATTATTTTTGAATATTATAATACTATAGTTTTAGGAAAAGGACAACCTGCAGGGTGGGGCATAACCCGTCGCGTCGGACAAAGATGCAGGAATCGAACCCACAATCATAGTGCGACATGCCTTCATTTCCTACCACTAGCCTACAGGAAGTCCCTAGTTATTACAAAATAATTTTACTAATCTAAATGGTATGTGTTAACATTTGGAACCTTATACAATTAGGATAAATAGAATATTTTTGAGTTCCTTTACCATTTGGAGTAAAAGATGGGTTTGTGGTAAAAATTTATTAACGAATGAAAGTATACATAACAAGTATGTATATTCCCTTACGTTCTTAGTAAATCTCCTAAATAAATTCCTCAACATTATAAAAGGTAACTTAAAACAAAAATGTTGTCGGTTAAATTTTCCAACTAGGGATTCAATGACCGTTTAACCAATCACAAGTTTGTGATTTTCTTGTAGTTAAACTTACTCCTAATCCTGTTTTCTATAACTATCCATCAGACCTTGATGGTTTGTTTCCCCTCCATATCCATATTTTCATAGAATCCTAGAATGGGCTATATCGGGTGACCTTTGTACTTATCTTGCTTTCTTTTAATGTTATATATTTATTAACCTTATTTCTGATGTGGGTTTTCCATAAAGGTATTTTATATTTTCAACCTTTTACTTTCAAAGAAAAATTTCAAATTGAGAGGATGCAATTTATTGAAGGAGGGGAGAATGTAACACCCCGAGCTTCCACGATACGCTTCCCATTCAATAATGCAATAGTTTGCATTGTACGCAACTTCGAGTTCTAAAACACCGCGACTAATCAAATTAGCCGTTATGAATAGTAATAACCACCTTTTAAAATTATAGAAATTTTATATTTCAAAATGGACCTCATTTTTTTATTCTTAATATCGAAATTATCCTAAGTTGAATTTTTTGTAACTTTCTGAGAACTTCCAATTTTTTTATGAATAGTGAAAAATACTTAAAAAAACATTTTTAATAAAAATAATTTATTGTGATAAATTATACTATTTATTGGTTTTAAAGTATAATTAGAATATATTTTTACCAATTTATCCAATGGTGGTCATTATAATTAATTTATCATTGAAATTGGATATAAACAATTGCCAATCTTTTGATATAAATTGTTTCTTAAAAACACGCTATTTGTTGTGACTGCGGGAATTAATTATAAAATTAACTAATGCAACTTATATTTTTGGAATTTTGTAAAATAGAAATCATTTTTTAATTTGGAATATCAATTATAGCTTAGGGTGAAATTTTGGCATTGTTCTGAAAAACTTCAATTTTTGATGAATAGTGAAACCACTAAGTGGTAGTTAAATAACTGATTTTTAAATGAAATATTACCACTTCTGTGATTTGATTTTCAAAAATACGACATACATGGTTGTCATTAAGAAGTAAAATGTGGTTCAATGAGATTAAAATAATTTTTTGGTGAATAGTAACTTTTAAGTTCTTAATCGCGATTAGAGGTAATTAGTGTAGTTTAAGGTAAAAACAATGTTTTAATGATATGAGATGAGCTTGACACTTGTCCTACTCCTATTGGATGAGTCATGGCCGACCAAGACAACCCATGGGTCAACTTGGGGACCCCATGGAGCCACTTTGGTTGGAAAATGACATTAATATATATTTATTTAATGTTAAAATTAAATTGACACAAACATGAGTTGTTTTACTAAAACAGACTTTAAGTGGGGTTACACAAGTCCAAATTTTTACTATAAATATTCATTAGAAATATAAAAAGATTTCCTACATCATAGGTTTTTTTTATAATTTTTAGACATTAAATAAATTAAATTATTTATGACATCATTATGATGCAGCGATGACCTCATTATTTAACGATTTTAATAAAATGAAAATATAATGTAAAATCCAAGGCTTACACTTGTCCAAAGACTATTGGATGGGTAGATTTAGAACCATTATCACCTTATCCACGAATTATATAAGTGTGGGACCTTTAGAATCCGAAAATCATTGTGTAATAATGTAACATTTCAATCTTTCCAAAAGAGCCCCTCCTCTCCACTTATAAAAGGCCCCCACCTCTCCCACCTTATTCACACCTTCAAGCCATTTGGCTCGGCCAAACTCTGCCCAAATACTCTCACAACGTCCCCCTCTTACTCCTAGAAGCCTCACTTTGTGCAGAAATCTTCTCAAGGAATCCTTTGGCTCAAATCAAAAAGAGTTACCCGATTTTGAGGTAATGTCTTCTATAATGTTGTTTTGTTTTATTTTTCATCTCCAACCCCCCTAAACTCTTTTTATTCATTTCTTTTGTAACAACACCAGTGTCCTCAATATACTAGGATGTTGTTATAAGAATTATTCAAGCTACAATTACACACACCTACATCTAATGGTTAAAGAACATACAGTTTCTGTGGATGGCGAATTTCTGCCTCACGAAACGATGATTGTTCAGCACTCATATAACACCTTCAAAGGTGGACATTAAGATGTAACTATATTTATATATGATATATAATGTGTTTATGTTTTACTTATGCTTCTGTATTTCTCATTTATGTCATACTTTATGATTTCCATTATTGGTAAAATGCGATAATTTCATTTTAGGAAGTGCGGACTACCGCCCCCTCAAAATGATTTGAATCGTTAATGCCATATGTGGGATGTATAAAGGATAGAGTAAATGGTATTATACAATATATTATACTGTAATTATATTATACATTTATATCATTATGATTTCGTTCCATTAAATATGAAATTGAAATGAAAGTAGCGTTCATGCGTACGTACGGCTTACCGTCTCCATGAACGGTGCATTTCATTTCTTACCTCTAAATGTTACGTAATATTATAAATGAATGTATATACTGGATATATAAGATATATATGACATCTAAATCATGAATATAATTCTGGAGATAATTTATATTCTACCACATAAACAACTTGTAATTATAAGAAGTTTATTGTTGACTCAAGTACCAAAGATCGACAAAACAACTGTTATTAACTTAAATAATTACATAATGTTCATATAATTGTAATAAGTGATATAAAAAGGATAATTAAATTGAAAATGGTTCTTAATAAGGTATATATTAACTCTAGTTTATTATTCAGGAGGTTAAAGAACGGTTGAGTCAAGTCAGACACGAGGTAAGAGAATTTCTTAACCCAATTTTCATTCTTTGGGTTAATCTCCTACTTTAAAATTATGTCATGATATTATTATGTCCTATATTGTATTTGTACTTTATTTATGTGTACTTATAGTGAATACACATAGTATATCTATTTTATTTTAAAAATGATCTTTGTATGGGACTTCGTCTCAATCTCCTTTCATTGAGGCATATTTTATTTTATACACAACTTTCTTTTATACGGTGTATAAACCCCTTTGACTTTTACGTTTATTCAAAAGGAATCTTTTTATACGAAGAATTTTACTAAACGACAAAAAGGGAATGTTTTCCTTTCTGTACTTATGCGGCGACAATGACTTCTCCGCCTCCGTGACCATTATTTGATTTTCGGCTTCCTCTACAAGACGTAACTTTTTTTAATGAAAAATAAATACAAAGTTTTAACTTTTTTGTATTTTGGTATTGAAAATGGTTTTGAAAGTGTTTTTATTATATCAATGTGTTGTATTGATATCTTGTGATTGAAATGTGGAAATTTTATGTTTCCTTTATGCATGTTTTATGTGATACGATTATGTTATGGTTTATGATATGTTTAAACCTGTTCATATGAGGAATGCATTGGACTTAATAAGTGACGGGTGGAGCCCGCTATATCTCCTCGATGCATCGGTAGGTATCATGAGACAAACTAGTGTCTTGGCACAAGGCCTTGACAAAATCTTATTTGGGGTCTTGACACGAGGCCTTGGCTACGTGGTTATGATAGTCTGGCATTATGCATTCCATCATTATGAATGTGGTTATTGATATTGCATGTGATTATTCGACCAGTAGAATATCCATGTGAATAAGTAAATGGAATTATCTCATTTTACTTTTGCCATATTATGGTGAAGTTTATGTTTAAAAGGATTTTGTTTCAGTTATACATTGCCTTAAATGTTAATGTTTATTTATGAAAGCTTCCGCAATATTGTTATCCTTACTGAGCATCTGAGATCACCCCTTTCAATGTTTTAATATTTTCCAAGATGTGAAGAAGTATTTTATGAATGACCTACAGGGATAGTCCGAAGAGAATAGAAGTGTGGACTATGGAGACTATGTTATTATATTTTTTCACTTTGTAATGTAATGTAACATTTATGAATGTATCTAGTGTTTCCAAGGCTACTAAACTAATCGGTCTTTAGAGACTTGATCTTTTTTGATCATTCCAATGTTACTAAGTAATGCAACGACTCTGGGTAGCTGGGGTCGGGGTGTTACATATATGTGAGAACTCGTAAGAATACCAAGAGTTGGATAAAAGAATAATCATCACTTTCAAAACCACTTTAAAAAAAATACCTCAACCAATTTTAATGCCACACATCATCATCAAAGGAAAACATTTTCAAATTACATATTCACATTACAATTTCACATTTCACAAAACCTTTCAAAAACCTCAAAAACATTTTCCAAAATAACCCCCATTTTCAAAAAACCTATTTCACTCTCAAAAGATTCAAAGTTTTGGTTTTTGAAATCCCATTTTTTTTACCATCCAATGATCAATTTTGTCAAACCAAAAATTATTTTAAAATCTAAAAAAGACACCCCAAAACCATCCCAACCAAAATTAAGTAAAATCGAATGAAACATACCATTCAACAAGTCAAAAATCTCAAAATAACAATAGGATCCAAAAAATATACTAGGTGAAACTAGTGTCGATGGGTGAGTTGGCCATATGGTTGGCGGCCATATTCCAATCAGACCACCATCATGAAGAGTCTTTTGGGACCACGTCCCTGGATCCGCATGGCTTGCTAGACCCTACGAGCTCACTGAGACAACAGACTCGACCATCATTTCATTTCCCCCAATACCAAGAAACCCACAAGATCCAAATAAACCTAGAAAACCTGACTTCCCATGGTAACTCAAGGTTCGGCCCAGAAAGTGTTTTCCAAACACTCCCTAAAACCTACACCCAAGATCCAAAAGTCCTACTCCATCCACCTTGACAACCCAAATAACAAAGGGTAATCTGAAAGCTAGGTCCTATAAACAACCTCCCTCTAATACCATTTTGTCATGAACCAATATAGGTCGACCCTGAACCGGTCATCTGATTCGGTCTGCGACAAGGCCCGAGAGGCGTTCCCAATCCTCCCGGGCTGGCGACAAGTACCAAGGGCATCAACAGAGTGACGATGTGAATGATTTCTCCCAATAAAAATAAATAGAAGTAGCAGAATAAAAAATTCAGCCCAAAAAGAAATAAACTGAACAAATCAACTAAGCAATAACTAAAAAGAAAAAAACTAACGAGACCTGACGACCACTAAAATCCACGTGACCCTACGGGTCACTCTTCAATCACCAAAAACAACATCGCCCACGACGATCAAGATCAAGATGAAACCTGCACCTATGACTAAAAACAAGAATGAAGTATAGGCATGAGTATTAAAACTCAGTAGCTGTGCCTAAGTAATCTATTCCCAAATGCATTTCCTTTAAACAAAAGAATCATCAATTTCCTATTTGAACTACAATATATAAAAGTAAGTCTTTCTACATGTTACTCAAAAGAAAAGTAGAAGTCATTTCCCTTGTTCTTTTCTCAAAACCCAAATCAATATTTCAGTGAGACATTCGCATTTTCAAAGGGAAAAAAGTTGTTTTTATTTTCAGCTTTGTAGGAAGAGGATTAAACACTTTAGTTTTAAAACCATTTTTAAAAACCTAATCAAAACTAGTTTACCACATTCCAAGGAAAACAATATAAAAAAATGCACAAAAGAAGTCACATAGTAAGGGCAATGTAGGTGTATATATATAAGCATCATAATCACTACTGCAAGCAACAAAAGCCGAGTAGACATAGGTGAACCCCGGAGATAGAGAACAATTCAGAAGACACCAATACATGAGACCTCATCCTCATTGACATGTCACACACGATGAAATCAAAACGCCCAATACGCTCAACCATCCTTTCTCAAGCAAGCCAAGGGAAAAATACCATAGTAATAAACCCAATATATCCACCTACTATGGGCCACTGGTCAATACCATTACCTACCAGTGCGGCAATGATTCTTAGAATATTCTCTCAATATTCCAGGTTCCCATTTCTCATGTATTTAGAAAGGGGGTGGGCCTACTGATTCCATCCGAGCATCCAATCATAGTAGATATAATAGTATAGCACAACATGCAACACCCGAAGCCAGCCCAAGGAATATTTCCCTCGCCTTCCTACCATTGATCACAGGGAAGTCCTACATAGCAGACCCCCATAACATATAACTCAACCAAAGAAAGGTACCACATCCGAGGAGAGTTTTCTTGATATAACTAGTTTTACAAAACTGCCAATTGAGACTCACATGATTTTCGCATGCCAAACCATTTCTTAAGAATTACACACACACCACTTCGAAAACCATAAATACACTTCGAAACCCATTTAAGAAACCCAAACCAAAATTTTAAATCTAAAACCTGTTCACAAAGGCTAAAGGGTCATTTAATCAGGAAATTAATGTGAAAAAACGATCAAACCATTTATTGAAACACATTACAAGAAATAAACCACTCCAATTCAAGGTAGAGAATTTACTAACTGTTATATATAAAAAATTAATATTAGAACTTTGTGTGAAAAGCAAGAAATAATTGATTCTTAAATTTAAAGGAAATTCATAGGGAAACCTACCTCAACATGGGAGTGGAGCAAGACGAGAAACTCGGCACCAGACACCTTTGATGAAGATCGCCCCACAATTTTGCACACATACAACCCCTATATATATATATACACCACTTAATCCAATACACATATTCCCCACGCCCTGAGGGAATATGGGTAAGGAGGATTTATATATATATAGGTATACGTACCTATGTATGTGTGTATAACCCTTCGAGAAGACCTCAGACAATCTAATTAACCCAAAAGAGAATCTAAGATTACCAAACACTCTAAATAAAATTGAAACAATATATATATAAAAATATAGAATCAATCAAATAATGAATGGAAAATCTCCCTTGTAAAACATTACATAAACCAATACCATTTGAAAACATGACTCTCACCATTAAAAACCATCTACAATTGATATTAAAAAAAATAAAAATTAAGTTCACATGTCAAATATTTCATTTTCCTTCAAAAACACTTTCAAAAATCATACGCACCTTAAGTGACCTTAAAACAAGGTCAGCTCCCACCAAATAACCCTCAAAACATCCTCATGAAACTCCACACCAAGACACTCACACAAATAATAACCAATTTTTGATACAAATCCCGAACCCAAAACAAAAGCATGTCAAAACCTTCAAAGACATATTTTGCATCACTCAAAAAATACAATAAACCATTTACACAATTTATAAAAACCCTTTAAAGAGGCCAAACAAGATTTTACTCATAAAGTACACACACTTTCCCAACCAATTCCCCAGAAATTCCACTTTAATAATTAAACAAATCTAAAATTCATACATAAAAAATACACGATAAGGCATACATGCCAAAACTACTCCCTTCTTCAATAAAAACTCATTTTGAACCAAAACGCACCTCAAGTTCCATTGAAAATACAATTTTCACATTGAAAATATGGCATAAAATACATTTCAAGGAACATTACAATACAACATCACAACACGTAGTCATTTATTTTGAAAAAACTCATTTCCAACCCATAAAAATATTAAAACACTACTAATTCACACTTCTCACTACTCAAATAACATTTATAACACATTAAAACTAACTAAACAATTAAGAGGGTAAAACAAATCAACCTTAAAAGATGGCGAACAAACCGGAATGGGACTAAACTCTTTGCTGTCAGCAGCGGATGATGAAAATCTCAAGAGGAAGATTCACAAGACCTGCTGTGCACCCTAAAAGGGAAGAAATCATCAAAGCCCGGTCAACCCATAACCTATGGTTCGAACAAGAAAAAAATTGAAGGAAAGAAAAAAAATACTTACTGAAGGAGGTGTCGACGAGTCGCGCAAGGTGTGGAGGCCACCAGTGGGAGAAGACCGTGGATAGGGAGGTTCTCCTGGAGGAGGGATAAAGGTCGGCGGTCCGGGAGGGAGGGGGTCGGCGTCGCGAAGCAAGGGGGGAATTGGAGGGGGGTCAGCCACGTCGAGCGTGGAAAGGGGGAGGATAATGGGGTATGTCACGTGAATAGGAAGGGGAGGGGGGATAGATTAGGGTTTTTTGTTATTAATTAAATATATTTTAATTCTAATTCAATTGATTAAAAAAAATGAAAACTCAAAAATGAATAAAATTTAATTGAAACACAAGAATAAATAAAATAACCGTGAAAGTCGGGTCGGGCCTGATAGTTAGAATAGTAATATGACCATTAGGAATAATAATCCAAATGTTAGAAAAGTAACCTCAACTAAAAAAGTATAAATAAAATGTTGGTATTTTATAAATGAAAATATGATACAATTATATCATGGTATAAGTAAATAAATGTTTTTAAAAAATGACAAATTAAGTTTTGGTAGTTTTGTAAAATGTAAATGTTTATTTAAAATTTTACAATTAATATAATGCTTTAAAATAAAATTTATTTTCATAAAATAGATTCATAAATTAAAATTATTTTTATAATAATTATAAGATAATTTTATGATAATTTAATTAATTTTTCAAAAGGGTCAAAAAATCGATTATAATATTAAAATTGGTATTTTGTTTTGAAAAAATTAAGATTTTATTTAAAAATTAAATTTATTATATCCAGAAAATTATTTTCATAAAATGGATTTCATTTTTAAAATCTACACATGAAAAAAATTTTAGGGTTAATTTTAGGGTTTTTTCTAAAATAGTTGAATTTTTTGGTGAATAGTGAAATAAAATAATTTACGATATAAACTAAGAGAATAAATTTTTGAGTCATTGATGATTTATAGATGATTTAAGAACCCATTATCATGAACTCTCCTTCACTATTTACTGTATTTAGTTATAGGAATCAACACTATTGATAGTCTTGAGCCAAAATAATTAACTAATGAATATAATAATAAAATATATCCCTCTCCTTCCCTTATAAATACCACCCCTCAGCACCCCTTCTCCTCACACTATATAAGACTTGTAGATTATCTAAATTCTACCCAACTAACTCCCCAAGACTCTTCCCCATGTCGAAGATCTACTATTATCAACAAAATACCAAACCCAAGTGCCTTAAAGAGGTTCTCAACGAGAAAACATTCAATCCTTCTCTTTTAATTTTTTATTATTCTATACTCACCTATCCTATACAAACCATAATAATAATTTTATGACCATCCTTGAAGGTATTAATGGAAAATAAAAACTTTTCATCCATGAAAGTGGTGAACATACATATCAGAGATGATGTTTTCATGTTTAGGATAAATGGAGATGAAGAGATATTTAATGATGGATATTAAATTAAAAAAATAAAATTCCAGTATATATAAGAATATTATAACTTTTTTAATGTTTTTAACTAATTTATAAACTTAATATTAAATAAAATTAAACTAGTCCTTGATGGTCAGAAAAAACTACCAAAATAAACTAAACATTTATCATAATGTTTTATCAAATGAATCATCCTCATACTAAAAAAATTATATATGGGACCATTTAAATTTCTGAAAGTACATTAATAACAATTTATTTAACTTGTAGATAATTATTCTCATTTTAGAAGATCTTTCATAATTATATACAAGTGAATTTATGAATAAAACTATGAAAATGAACACTCCCAAAATGAAAAAATCAAACTCTATAAATCTTCAAAATGGGCATAAACAAACTTAAGAAAATCATGATAAAACAAATACATGTAGAAGAGGTTATGAAATTAGTAATTAATGAATCTAATTTTATTATACATGATATTAAGTGCAAGTTCATAATGCATTCATGTGTAAGGTATGGGGATTCTCGAACCCAACTCCATTTTTGGGTTATCCCTCTTTCATGCCAAATTTTAGTGTAGATATTCCTTAAATGTTCCTTAAATATAATTTAATTCTTATTATGTTTTTATTTTTTTGGTATATATATGTTTCCAAATTGGTTTTATCGAATGTAAAAATATTTTACAAAATAACCACTCTTTTAAAAACACATCTCTAACTCCACTTATGTCATTTCTTTATAGCTCAAGAATGACGACTATTATACCAAAATTTTCCTGTTTTTAAATTTGGGAACCCCAAATTTATTCAAAAAATCACGATTTATGAAATCCTTATAAAACCCATTCCTTTACATGGTATAATTAATTACTATGATTGTTATATGTTCTATGTGGAATGCATGATTATGTAAATATTATGATGTGACGGGTTGGTCTAAAATTATATATCCCTCAAATTCATTGGTTAATGTGATGTATCTCATGATATAATGTGTAATATGTGTGAACATGATGCTATAATTTTTCACAATGATGATATTTTTATTATTCACATATGTTATTCATGAAAATTATTATATCTTTGTTCACAACTATGTTTAGAATTTAACCACTAAGACACAATGTTTCATTTTTATGCATTACCACATTCCATGTCTTCATCCATTATTTCTATCATGATAACGATGATGATACTATGATTATATTATGATGATTATCGTGATTATTATGCTCACTAATGTTTTATTGATTCATGTACCTTATTCATCCTATTATTGGGATTGTATACCACCTATCTCTTTGATGTATATTATCACATCCCACCTTTTAATTATATAACTTTACATAGCATTTTAAAAATAGAGGATATTTTAAGGTTTATTGTCTTGGAAATTAGGTACATATTACATGAAAACTTAAAACAATTATTTTATTAAAAATTAAAGGATTCATCATAGGTTATTATTAAGTACAATGACTAAATATCATAACCTGAGGACATACATCAAAGAAATGGGTGAGCATAAAGCCCAGTAAGGGATAACAAGGGAAACCATTTACTTGTGATCATAAAGAATATTACTAAGAACTTGAGGAATATAAATGGGAATGATAAAGAGGCATATAATAATAGAAATAACATGAATAATAACTTGTAAAAGTGGATACAAAATTTAATTTAGGCATTCATAATAATATCACCAAGGTCCATCCCCAAGGTTTTATAAAAATTACCAAGGTTATTTACCAACGTATCATAAAACTTGTCATCTCTAGAGATTAAATTATTTACCCAATGCATTGGAGAAATATCAGGGTGAGACCTTAATAGGTATTTATTTTTAATTTTATACACATATACCATAATCAAACATTTCATTAATAAATCATATAGAATATAAGAAATGGGGTTTCATATCAAAATCATGGCATTTTAAAAAGTGCTTAAAAACATGATCATTTTTCATTTATAACCAAAATAAAGGGAATGAGGGTTTTATGAATGTCAATTATAGAATAAAATAAATCATTTTTATATCTTGATGAATACCCCTTGAAATTAAAGATGTTTGGGTATTCACATAAATAAAATAAAAGAATTTCTTGAGAAAACAAGAGAGGTTTTGAGACAAAAATTCTACAGCATAACGGGTATGAAACATGGTTTAATAAAACATTAAAAAGAGAGGGGAAAAGGGTAAACCATTCATAAAAGACTCATATACAGTATAGTTACAGAATAAAATGTAAATAAGAACATGGTATGGAAATTTTAAAGACATACCACATAAAAGAGAACTTGAAAGGAAAAGAGAAGTTGATAATTCCCTTACCTTGAAGAGTGACTCCTAAAACTAGAATTTTGGGACCTTGGGGGATCTAGGACATCTTGAGAGGACTAATTTGGAGGTAATAATATCATATATTTAAGGGGGTGATTTTTTAATGAAAGTAAATGATTTAATGAGTGGTATTTATAGTAAAAGAGAGGGAGTTTGTTTTATTAATTTCCAAGGATACCTCATTAGTTGTATTTGAAAAACTACGGGCTTGAACATGGTATTGGCCAATTGGGACAACTCATATCATATTTTATTTCATAATAGTTGACCAACATTTTAAATTACATAATACATCATTATGATGTCATTAACCATACAAAAAATTCAAAACTATATTTTTACTATTCACTGGAAAACAAAATATTTTATAAAAATATCATAAATTCACCGTAACCCAATATCAACCTTATAAATTCAAAAATAAAATTTATTTTATCATAATAGTTCTCTAAATATGATAAATTTAAATTTTAACTATAAAATTACTTATTTATTAAAAATCATAGCGGATACAAATTCATAGAAAACTGCATAGTAAGATTTTCGTCACTTGAAAAAATATAATTATTTTATCATTTTTAATTTAAAAGGAATATTTTTCTAATAATATTTCATTATAATAAAAAATATTAATAAAACCTTAATTTTATATAATAATTTATATCCTTCTAAAAAAATACAATTTTTACCCGAAAAATCAATTATTTTAGAAAAATCCCAAAAAATCACCATAACCTTTTTTTGACATGTAGAATTAAAAAATTAACTCCATTTTATAAAAATGATTTTCTAAATATAATAAATTTAATTTTTAATGAAAATAATAATTTAATTGAAAAATACTAATACTTAACTAATACTTTCTACAACATTTATTTACTTATTTTATGATATAATTATATCATATTACCATTTAAGATGCCTAAATTAAATTTATACTTCCTTAGTTGAGGTTACTATTCCATTGGTAATATTATTATTACATTGGTAATATTAATATTCATAAGGCTAACATTACTATTTCAAAGGATCAATTTATTATTCACCAAAAAAACTAAGTTGACCGTAGAGACTCTAAAAAACTTACTGATCACAACCATGTATATCCATTTTTCGAAAATCATTTCATAGAATCAATTATTTAAAGTATAATAATTATTTAAAGGGAAAACAATATTTTTCACTATTTATAAGAAATATGAAAATTCTTAAAAAAATACTAAAAACTCACTCTAGATTAATTTCGACATTTGAAATTAAAAAATGATTCTTATTTTTCCATAATAATTCTATAAGCATGAGAAATTTAATCTTTAAATATAAAAAATATTTAGTTATTAATAATAGCAGATAGAAAATGAATAGTGAATATGCATAGTGAAATTTATCACACTTAAAAAAATAAAATTATTTTATCATTTAAATTTTAAAAAGTGGTTTTAATCATACTATTTCATTAAAATAATAATAATTAATAATTACTTAATTTATTATAATAATTATATCATTTCTAAAAAGTACAAGTTGGGTCTGAGAAGTCAATTTATGAAATTTGTCTCAATTAAATATATTTTTTATTATTAAAAAATATTCTTAAATATGTATATACCATTATTGTTCATAGATTTAATAATCCAAATTTATTAATTTTGTATGATTTTCTAATTAAATAAAAAGTCATTCTATGTTCTTGTTTGTAAAACATACTAAACATTTTTTGGGAGGAAAGAGATCCATAAATAAAAAAGTACATTTTTTGGGTTGTTACATTCTCCCTCTTAAAGAAATTAGGTCCTAGAAATTTTCTCTAATTATAAATATATTAATACTAGGAATCTTATAATTTTAAATTAATTTTATTTCTTAAAATAGAATACTTAAAAATATTATTCTTTAACAACAATTACATTTTCTATAAATCCTTCATAATGGTTCATAAAAATATTGTGATTAAACAAGAATATCCCTCGAGAGTGTCAAACCATGAGTTAAGCAAGGTCCGTTTTCATGCACCTATTCCCGTTCGAGTCTAGCTCAAAGTGGTGTTTTTGGGTTTTACCTCAAGATATATCTGTGCCAAAGCCACATCCACTTGTTGATATCTAGACAAGGATTTATTTATTTGGAAACCACGTACTTAATATTTCACCAAAATACTAGGATGTTTTCCTATTTTTAAAATTTTCTCTAGGGTTCTTCCTAAAGTTTTAAAAACTTAATTTCCAAAAATAACTAAATTTTCCTTTGATAACAACTATTACATCCCGCCTTTTTATTACATAACTTTACCTAGAATTTTACAAAGAAAGTATCCTTTAAGTTTTAGTGTCTTGGAAATCAGGTACATATTACCTAAAAACATAAAAACATCATTCTATTACACATGAAAGTATTCATAATAGGTTTATCCTAAGTAAAATGACTTCATCTCAAAACCTAGAGACATACATCAAAGAAAGGGGTGAGCATAAATCCCAATAAGGGTTAATACGGGAAACAATTTACTTGTGATCTTGAGGAATATCAATAAGAACATGAGGAATATTAAAGGAAATGATAAAGTGGAATACCATAAATAAAATAAAATGAATCATAAATTTTATATGTGGCTACAACATTTAATTTATACATTCATACACATAACACCAAGGTCTGTCCCGACGGTGTCATAAAAATTACCGAGGTTATTCACCAAGGTATCATAAAACTTGTCATATCTAGAGAATAAATTCTTTACCCAATACATTGGAGATATATTAGGGAAAACCCTTAATATTTATTTATTTTCATTCAATCCACATATATCATAATCAAACATTTCATAAATAACCCATAGAGAATAAAAGAAATGGGTTTCATATCAAAATCACAGTGTTTTAAAAAGTTCTTAAAACATGACCATTATGTCATTTATAACCCACAAAAAAGGAATGTGAGTTTTATGTATTCCAATTATAGAATAAATAAAATTAATTTTTATATATTGATTAATACCCTTGGAAATGAAAGAGTTTTGGGTATTCACATAACTAAAATAAAATTTTTTTTTGAGAAAAAGAAAGAGATTTTGAGACGAAACCTCTACTGCATAACGGGTATGAAACATGGTTTTATAAAACATTAAAAAGAAAGGAGACAAGGTTAAACAATTCATAAAAGACTCATAATACAATATAGGGACATAATAAAATGGAAATAAGAACATGGTATGGAAATTTGAATGACAAACCACATAAAAGAGAATTTGAAAGGAAAAGAGAAGTTTAGAATTCCCTTACCTTGAAGAGTGACTCCTAAAACTCAAAGATCGGGAACTTAAGGGATTGAGGACACCTTGGGAGGTAATAAAATCAGATCTTTTAGGGGTTTTTTTTTTGAATGAAAGGAAGTGAAGGAATCGATTGTATTTATAGTTAAAGATAGGGGTTTTTTAATTAATTTCTGTGGACACCTTATTAGTGGTATTTGCAAAACCATGGTCTTTTCCATGGTATTTGACCATGGTATTGGCCACTTGGGACACCTAATATCATATATTATTGAAAAATAGTCTAAAAAAATTTTAAATTACATAATACATCATTATGATGCCATTAAACACACAGAAAACTCCAAATTGTATTTTTTAATATTCACTGAAAGAGAAAACATTTTATTAAAAACTCATAAATTAACCGCAACCTAATATCAACCTTTTAAATTCAAAAATAAAATTTATTTTATCATAAAAATTATCTAAATATGATAAATTTAACTTTTAAATATAAAATTACTTATTTATTAAAAATAATAATGGAATGAAAATGCATAGTAAACTGCATAATATAATTTTCAAAACTTGAAAAAAAAAACAAAATTATTTTATAATTTTTAGTTAAAAAGGAGTGTTTTTATAAAACTATTTCATTATAATAAAAATTATTAATAAAACCTTAATTTAATATAATAATTTATATCATTCCAAAAAAAATATAATTTTTACTTGAAAAATCAATTATTTCCCAAAAATTTCAAAAAATAATCCTAACCAATTTTTTTTTTGATTTGTATAATTAAAAAATTAACTCCATTTTATAAAAATGATTTTATAGATATGAGAAATTTAATTTTTAAGTAAAATGTTTATTTACTCAAAAAATATTAATACTTAACAAATAATTTATAAAATATTTATTTACTTATTTTATGATATATTTATATCACATTACCAATTAAGATGCATAAATTATATTTATACTTTCTTAGTTTAAGTTACTATTCCATTGGTAGTATTAGTTTTCATAAGGGTAACATTACTATTCCAAAGGGTCAAGTTACAATTCACCAAAAAAATTAAGTTGATATTATGCGACTCAAAAATTCATGCTGATCACAACTGTGTGTGTCTATATTTTAAAAATCATTTCATAGAATAAATTATTTAAAGTATAATAATTATTTAAATGAAAAAAATACTATTTTTCACTATTCATAAAAAATATGAATCTTCTTAGAAAGATTTTAAAAATTGACCCTAGATTAATTTTGACATTATAAATTCATGTATGATGTTCTCGTGAAATAAAAAGTCATTCTATGTGATTCTATTATAAAACATACTTAAAAGTTATTGGGAGGAAAGAGATCTATAATAAAAGAAGTAAATTTTTCATGTTTCTATATTCTTCCCCCTTAAAGAAATTGCATCCTCACAAATTTCTATTTTTAAAAATTTGTTACTACTAGGAATCTTATAATTCTAAATTAATTATATGTCTTAAAAAATCATGCTTAAAAATATTATTCTTTAACAACAATTACATTTCCATAAATCCTTCATAATGGTTCATAAAAATCTTGTGATTAACCAAACATATCCTCAGGGAGTTTCAAACAGGGAGTGCATCAAGGCCCATTGTTGTGCACCAGTTCCCATTCAACTCTTTCTTAAAGTAGTGTTTTCAGGTTTTACCCATAGAAACATCTGTGTTAGAGCCACATCCACTTGTTCGTATCCAGGCATAGATTTATTTATTCTGAAACCACTTATTTAATATTTCATCAAAATACCTAGTTGTTTTCTTATATTTAAACTTTTATATAGGGTTATTTCTAAATTTTACAAATCCTAAATCTCCCAAATAACTAAATCATACATTGATACTAACTATGGAATCCCACCTTTTTATTATATAACTTTTCATAGCATTTTACAAAAAGAGGATCTTTTAAGGTTTAGTGTCTTGAAAATTAGATACATATTACCTGAAAAATTAAAAAAAAAATTCTATTCCACATGAAAGGTTTCATTATAGGTTCATCATAAGTATAATAACTTCATATCATAACTTAGGAGGATACATTAAAGAAAGGGGTGAGCATAAAGCCCCGTAAGGGATAACAGGGGAAACAATTTACTTGTGATCTTGAGGAATATCAATAAGAACATGAAGAACATAAAGGGGAATGATAAAGAGGAATATAATAATTAAAATAACATGAATAATAACTTGTAAATGTGTCTACAACATTTAATTTATACATTTATAAGCATATCACCAAGGTGTCATAAAAATTACAAAGGTTATTCAACAAGGTATTATAAAACTTGTCATCTCTAGAGATTAAATTATTTACCCAATGAATTGGAGCACTATCAGGGCCCACCCTTAATATGTATTTACTTTCATATTATCCACATATATAAGTATCAAACATTTTATAAATAAACCATTGAGAATAAAAGATATGGTTTTCAAATCAAAATCATGGAATTTTAAAAAGTGCTTAAAAATGATCATTATGTAATCTATAACCCACATAAAGGGAATGAGGGTTCTATGTATGTAAATTAAATAATAAAATAAATAATTTTTATATCTTTATGAATACCCATATAAATGAAAGAGGTTTGGGTATTCACATAAACAAAATAAAAAAATTTATTGAGAAAAATAGAGAGATTTTGAGACGAAAATTCTACAGCATAACGGGTATGAAACATGGTTTTATAAAACATTAGAAAGATATTAATAAGGTCCAATAATTCATAAAATGCTCATAATATAGTATAGGGACAAAATAAAATATAAATTAGAATATGGTATGGAAATTTTAAAGACATACCGCATAAAAGAGAACTTGAAAGGAAAAGAGAAGTTGAGAATTATTTTACCTTGAAGAGTGACTCCTAAAACTAGAAGATTGAGACCTTGGGGGATTGAGGAAAACTTGGAAGGTAAGAGTATTAGATATTCTAGGGGGATGATTTTTTAATGAATGGAAATGAAGGAATGGGTGGTATTTATAGTAAAAGAGACATAGTTTTTTATTAATTTCTGAGGACACCTCATTAGTGGTATTTGCAAAACCATGAGCTTTACCATGGTGTTTTCCCATGGTATAGGCCACTTGGGACACCAAATATCATATTTTATTTCAATATTGTTGACAAGTATTTTAAATTACATAATATATCATTATGAAGTCAATAAAGACACTAAAAAATGAAAACTATATTTTTACTATTCATTGAAAGACAATTTTTTTTATAAAAAACTCATAAATTCACCATAAACTAATATAAATATTCTAAATTAAAAAATTAAATTTATTTTATCATAATAATTCTCTGAATATTATAAATTTAACTTTTACATATAAAATTACTTATTTATTTAAAATACCAGGGGACATAAAATGCATAGTAAACTGCATAGTAAAATTTTCAACACTTGAAAAAAATAAAATAATATTATCATTTTTAATTAAAAATTAGTGTTTTTATAACACTATTTAATTACAATAAAAATTATTAATGAAACCTTAATTTAAAATAATAATTTATATCTTTCCAAAAAAATACAATTTTTTACTTGAAAAATCAATTATTTCAGAAAAACCCCAAAAATTCACCCTGACCATTTTTCGACGTGTAGAATTAAAATATTAAATCTATTTTATGAAAATGATTATATAAATATTAGAAATTTAAATTTTACGTAAAATCATTATTTACTCGAAAAATATTAATACTTAACTAATAATTTTTAAACCATTTATTTACTTATTTTATGATATAATTATATCACATTACCAATTAAGTTGCCTAAATTATATTTATACTTCCTTATTTGAGGTTAATATTCTATTTTTAATATTACTATTCATAAGGGTAACATTACTATTCCCAAGGGTCAAGTTACTATTCATCAATAAAATAAGTTGATCCTATAAGACTCTAAAAATCTTACTAATTGCATGTATATATATTCATTTTTTACAAATCTTTTCACAAAATCAATTATTTAAATTATAATAATTATTAAAACAAAAAATAGTATTTTTCACTATTCATCAAAAATATGAAACTTCTTAGAAAAATACTAAGAATTCACCCTAGACTAATTTCGACATTAAAAATTCAAAAATGATGTTTATTTTTCTATAATAATTCTCTAAGTATGAGAAATTTAATCTTTAAATATAAAAAATCCTTAGTTATTAATAATAATGGATAGAAACGAATAGTGAATCTGCATAGTGAAACTTATGACACTTAAAAATAAAATTATTTTATCATTTAAACTTTAAAAGGTATTTTTAATCATACCATTTCATTAAAATAATCACCATTCATAATACATTAATTTATTATAATAATTATATCATTTTTAAAAATTACAATTTGTGTTTGAAACGTCAATTTTTCAATTTTTTATCAATTAAACATATATTTTATTAAGAAAAACTATTCTTAAATGTGTATATCCCATTGTTGTTCATAGTTTTTCTAATCCAAATTTATACATAATGTATGATATTCTCATGAAATAAAAAGCCATTCTCTGTTCTTCTATTATAAAACATACTAAAAAGTTATTAGGAGGGAATATATCCATAAATAGAACATAAACATTTTTTAGGTCATTACATATATCCTCAGGTGACTACATGTTCAAAGGAGAATGTTAGATTTAGAAGGATAAAAAAGAATATTTTAAATAAATTTTTGTTTTTTATTCTGTATGAGTGATTTATGGTCCTAATTTTCCCATGATACTAAACCTCTAGATTCTGGTTTTTAACGCTTTTATGTTGCTTATCTTAAAAAACGATGAAATAATCATGTAGGAAAAAGTAGGGTTTTTATAAGTAATGTATTTTTAAGTTCTCAATTTCTGATAAGTAGATTGAAATTTTTATTGAAGATAGTAAATATTCAATTAAAAAGGATTCTACTCATACTGATAAAGGGTCATGGCTATTGAAGGAGATTAATGACTTGAATAAGTTTCATGATG
The DNA here is from genome assembly GCA_963277665.1 of Viscum album. Lineage (NCBI taxonomy): Eukaryota > Viridiplantae > Streptophyta > Magnoliopsida > Santalales > Viscaceae > Viscum > Viscum album. The sequence continues at coordinate 1,439,835,741 of OY728145.1, read as the reverse complement.
AAGATAAAAATTCAAATTTTGAAATGGATGAAAGGATTAAAGTGTAGAAGAAAGATATTGATTTGTTCAAATGAATTTTATCAGTGTAGAAAATAAATTTGCGAATTACAAATGAAAATTTTATAATTCCATTCATTAATTTTGATAAATCTTAAAGGAATAGACTATTGAAATAGTTAAATTTTTAGAGAGTTATGAGATTGAAATATATCAGAAAATAATATATTCAAATTCTAATAAATATTATAGTAATTATTATGAAATATATTATTTTATGTCATAAGAAAATAAGATCATTTTTTTGTAAACATAGAATGATTCTTATAAATTTAAAAGTTTTTGGAGTAATGATTTGAAATTAAAAATTACTAAAAATAGTTCTTTGAATATGGATAGAAATAATTCTAGATTGAGGATAAATATTTTTTGTTTCTATAATTTTTTATAATAAATGAGGCAATATTTACGGTTAAAAGAATTAATATGCTCATGGATCAACATCTTGATAAAAAACTATTTATAGAGGGATGCATGCCTTTTGTAGATACTGTTGGAACTATAGAGGCTTTGGGAACATGGATTGAATTTTTTTAATTAATTAAGAATATTAATTTGAGATTATAAGGTTTGGGAAACAAAATTTGAGGGGGGATTCAACCCACTTAATGAGTGGAAATTATAAAGAGACCTGAAAAATTTGGAATGGAGGTTGAGAATAAATTTCAACCATTGTAATAAGTTTGTAGAAGATGTGACTAACCAGGTTAATTTTCTAAATATTATATCATTATCCAAAAATCCAAACTAAGTATGAATTTAAAAAATAAAATTTAATGGAATAAAAGGTACAAAGGTAATAAAACTGATTTTATTATTGATAGATAACTTAAATCATCAAAAATGGAATATCTATAGATTTTGGATAGTTGATGTTATTCATATATAACATGAGATTTAAAACCATTTAAATATTTATAAAAGTTTAAGTAATGTTCATTAACCATTGAAAATTATGGGTCACTTAATATAAAAAGATCTAGATTAGCAGTTATTGAAAATGAAAAATTGAAGTCTAAGGACACTCTATATATTTATGGTCTAAAACACAATTTGGTAAGTGTATGTAAGCTATCAGATAAAGTTGATGAAGTGGGTTTCCAAAAATATTGGTTATTGGTTAAGAAATTTTAAAAAGGATTTGCATTGAAAATAGGATTGAGAATATGGGGAAACCTATTTTAGGTTGTTGATACTAAAAATTTATGGTGTTAATCTTGAAATAAGAAAATAAATTATGGAATTGAAGATATGGTCATATTGGTCAAAATAACTTGAGAAATATAACCAGAGGAGAATTTTTTTTGATGTACCTATGTTGAAAAGATATATAAATTGGGTATGATATATATTTCAAATGAGTAATATTGTTAATTCTCCACACAATAAATTTGAGATTTAAATATCTCATCTATTAGAGCTTATCCATTATAACATTTTTGGGTCTATGAGGATGTAATAATTAAAGGGACAAAATTATTTTATTTATTTTAGTAGTTACTTTAATCATAACACTTTTATTATTATTATGAATCATAATTTATAGGATATAAAAATGTTCAACAAGTTTAGAAGGAGAGATGACAAGGAGTGAAATTTCACCTTGAAAAGGGCCTGGACAAACAATAGTGAAGAATATACTAATGGAATATTTAATGCTTATATTGAGAATCATGGTATTAAATTTGAACTCAGTGCACCATATAAACCACATAAAATGGGTTTTATGAATACAAGAACAAAATTTTAGTGGATATGGGTCATACCATACTGATCGATCGTGATACTTCATACTATTTCTAAAGACAAGCTATTGGTCAAATAGTTCACATTCAAAATCATTGATTTTATAATTTTTTTAGATATTCCATTGTATGATATGTATTATAATATGTGAACAATTTGGAAATATTTAAGGTTATTTGGAATCCATTGTGTAATCAAATTTAAAGAAGAAAATATTGGGAAATTTGAGAAGAGAGGAGTAGATGAAATCTTCCTTCTATAACCTCTAAATTTAAGAGGATATAATTATTAAAATAAAGATACAGGGAGTATGTTTCATTATATGTATGTAAAGGTGATATAATAATTAAATAAATAAATCATATATCAAGAATAAAGTTCTAGAAGTTATGAATATGAAACCATTTTTTTATCAAGTTGGAGATTATAAAAATAATGTGAGTTCAAAAGAATTAAAAAATGGAGATGATGCTTCAAACATTTTTAGTGATGAATAAAAGCCTCTCTAATCTCATCCAAGGCTAAGAAAGTATATGTAGGTAAAAAATATCATTGAACAACAAGGAAAAAATGTTTATACTATAAGAACATTAAGGATAAAAATACATAACTCACCATTTTCACAGCTGAACCAAGAGATGTGAATGAGATACTAGAGCATCAAGAGTGGTTTGATGTTATAGATAAAGAATTTTACTATATAGAGAAGAATAAAACATAATATTTAGTACCCAAACTTGAAAACAAGAATGTTATTAGAACTAATTTGGTGTTTCAAAATAAGCTTAATTAAAGAGGACAATTTGTTAGAAACTAGGCAATACTAGTGTGAAAAGAGTACTCATAATTTGAAGGAATTAATTTTTATGAAACCTTTGCATCAGTTTCTAAAATAGATACAAATAATACATTTCTTTTTATTTCATTAAAAAGTAAATATAATATTTTCCATAAGCATGTCAAGTCTTCCTACCTCAATAGAGAATTGTAAGAAGTATAGATTGAGAAACCTAGTAGTTTCCTTATTGACAAAGATAAAAGGTATGATTATAGGTTAAATAAATATCTATATGGGTTAAAAAATTCCTAATTATAATGGTATTACAAATTAGATACTTTCTTAAATTAGTTGAAGTTCAGGAAAGGAAGAGTGCACAATAATCTCTTTATTAAATATTATAATAGTGCAATGTCCTAAAATTTTATAAATAAAATCCACCTTTTTGATTTAGTTTAATGTTTTATGGATATAGAAAACACAAGAACTTATTTTATTATATCCATTTTAATTTTAAATTACTATTAAGTATCTTTACCATTGATAATATAGCCATTGAATAGTGATCACCTGACTAGTATAAATATAGGGTTTTAAAAAATCCATTTGGCATAAAAAAAGGAAGTGATGGCCTCAACCAGTAATATCATACCCTATGAAGGCCATTTATTGATTCTTATAAGGGAGATATAATTTTTGGGCTTTGACCTAGACCAATCCCAAGCCGATATCCAAAAACTTAAGCATGAGTGAAACTTTTTACGGGAGAAGTTCAAGCTCATCGAGATCACGACCCAAACCATATTCACCGAATGGCCCCATGAAAGTCCCACCATCATGCCCCTTAATATTATGGCATATTCTTCTATAATAAATGTATATGTATAAAGAAACTATCAATAGGAATATGTAAATTATTCTTTATATAATAATGAATATAGTTTGATTCTATTATTATACCTTTGTAAATGATTTTTAAAGCACAATTAGTATTTTGTTTAATATTCAAATTAAATTAAGAAATATATTTTGATGAATTAATGGATTTTTGAAACAAATAATATTTTAAAAAAATATAATTATTAAAATTAAAAATAAATGACCAAATTATTTTTATGTAATTTTTATTATGTCTCGAAAACTAATATTGTCAAAACCCGTCAAATTTCAATAAATATTGGTTTTTATTTTAAAAGTGAAAGTTAAAATAATTAGAAAATTATTTAAAACAAATTAGTATTATTTTTATAACCAGGATGTCAAAATTACCGAGTGGTGAATTTTTCATAATTTTCTGAGATAGATCAATTTTTGTGTAAAAAACAAATACCATATAAATATACGGTATGTTTTATGACATCATATTGGACCAATAGTGATGTAATAAATACTAAAAATGGTATCTTTATGCAAATATTTTATTATATTCATCGCTTATAAATATAAAATAATTAAATTCACTTCTCTTTTCTAGAAACCATGGGAAAAAAACCATGGGATGGTTTTTTGGTTTTGAATATTTTATTATGTAGTGTCCAAAACCAAAAATAATAAAGAAATCCCCCTCATTTACTATATAAACCCACCAAATATACCATTTATATTAACGAAAACTACTTTAAGATCATAAAAACTATTCTCTCTAATCACTTTAGTCCTCCCAATGTTCCCCAGGATTTCAAGAATCCCCTCCCAAGCCTTTGGAGTCACGCACTTAAGTAAGGGATCCTCACCTTCCTCTATTTCTTTCATTTCAAAAACCTTTTTTGAAATTAGTCTTTATAATTTCAATTTTTTATATTTTAATTAAGTTTTTATGACCCCCTTACTATAAAATTTATATTAATTTAATGTGAGACCATTTATAATATCTCATTTTGACCCATACCTAAGCGGTTACTATGATGAAAATTTGTAAGTGATTCTCTCTCTCCTCTTTTCATCAAGAACTTAATTTATGATATGCCCTTTTGATTTCTATTTTCTATAGTTAGGACACATTATTTATTATCCCAATTATTTTCCATATCATGTTTAAATTATATGAGACCCTTTCACTCTCATTTATCCCTCTTATGAACCCTTATGTAAACCCGTTACTATGCTGAAATTTTGTAAAGAGTCTTCCAACCTCCTCTTTTATCAAGAGTTCCTTTTACGTTATGTCTTCTAAATTAATCTGGCCTATATTGTTATATATTCTTAAATATCCCCCTTAATTTCCATTTTATGTCTAAATTATTAGAGACCCCTTTCTCTCTCATCAACCCATTTTATGAATTCATATATGATGCCGTTATGCTGTAGAAATTACACCACGACTTTCCATGCCAAAATAACCATATAGTGAATACCATACCATTTTATCTATCAATGGTATTAACATTTATTTAAATATAATTATTTATTTTTTACTTACATGTATGTATTACACATTCCTAGATCATGTAATAAATTATGATGTTGAATGAATCCATGTTATATGATCTATATGGAACACTTAAAAATTATAATGAAATGATTATGAAGTGTGAGATCTAATAGAACTACAATGCATTGGGTAATGTTTAGTATCATTATAAATAATTTGAAATGAGACTTGAATCATGCTTCTCCATGTTCAATGCGCCTCGACCCATGCTTCTCTATGTGAAATGGGCCTCGACCCATGCTCCTCCATGTGCAATGAGCCATGAATCATGCTCCTCCATGTTCAATGAGCCCTGACTCATGATTACATCATCTTGTATGTTGTTTTCACATTTCTCATGTTTTAATTATCATGCAATATCAGGAATTATTATTCAAGTTCCTTTTATTATCCATTTATATTCCTATTGTCTAACATGTATTGCATTCCTCATGTTATGCCTTGTTTATTCCCTTACCGAGAATTATATCTCACCTCTTTATTATGTATATCCATAGGTTATCCCATGCCGTGTTAAGTATAAAGGAATATTTTGGTCATGTTAAAGGAGTTTTCAATAAAGATGTTGTATTACATGTTTTTAATTGTTATGTAACATACCTAATTTCCCAAAGACACTAGACCTCTCGATATTCTAAGTTTTATTAAGTTCAATTTTATGTAATAATTCATGTATAAATATGATATAAAGTACATGGTGGTTATAGTTGTTTTAGATGATAGGTTTAGTTATTTTTGGGCTTAGGATTATAAAACACTAGTGAAAACACTTCTGGATAAGACTAAGTGTAAGAGAATCCCTAAAGTTTGGTTTGTATAGAGAAATTGGTTTATAAAGAAAATACATGCCTATTTGGATAATAAAAATGGAAATGGTTTTGACACAAATTTACCTTGGAGTAACAACTCTAAAAAGGTTTTCCGAGCTTGACTCGAGGTAACCTGGTACACAACAATGGGACTTACAATGCATCTAGTTTGGAACTCCTGGGGGATATGATTTGGTAAATTCATAAGATCATTATGAACCATAATTAAGGGAACAAAAAATATCCCATATAAATATATGTTAGGAGATAGATCATGAATAACATATATTGAAGCCTAAAAATTCATACATTAAGGAAATAAATAAAATCTATAAGTTATTCCTTTATTGTCGTTGGATTCATATTTATGTGTTTAATAGTATAAAAGTACTCATCCTCATTTCTATATAGGATAAATTAAAACCATAATAAAAAATTTAAAGGTAGGATTATTGTCTATAGTTATACACATTAATTTATATCATGAAAGTTTAGTAGAACTATTAAAACACCACAAAAAAGTATGAAGTAGAGTTGTCAGTGAAAATGGAAAATCGGGGAATTATTGGATAACATGTATATAACTCCTACACTATCATAATTTGTAGATTAAACTTCCTGGTGAACCTTGTCACACTTACCATGGTGTAATTTGATGCAATTCTAGGCATGTATTGACTTTCCCTATATAAATCCAACATAAATTACTATAAGTGGGAAATCACTTTCCATATGGATAATCGACCTACGATTCTATACAAGTGCAAAGAGGAGTATGAATATTATCTAGAACCATCATCTCAATCATGGATATTATTTCTATTTGAGCAAGTGTATCTAGATAAAATGATTGAGTATAAGGAAAGAACCATTCTCAAAGACATGCTTATTTTGAGGGAATGCACTTATCTATTTCCCGAGGAATTTCCTAGTCTTTACCCTAGCCGAGAGTTTGAGTTTTCAATCAATCTTATACCTGGGGAATTTCTAATATCCAAGAATCCATATAGGATAGATTTTTTTGGAACTTTAGGAACTGAAGAAACAACTATATGAGAATCTGGATAAAGGGTTTATACGCCCAAGTGCTTCACCATAGGGTACACCAGTCCTCTTCATCAAAAAATGGATGGGTCAATGCGCCTTTGAATTGATTATCGTGAGCTCAAAAAAACCAAGATAAAAAAAAGTATCCTTTTCCACAAATTGATGACTTGTTTGATCATATATGTGGAGAACAATACTTCTCCAAGGTAGATCTGCAGTTGGGATATTACCATGTAATAGTGAAGAAGGAGGATATACCCAAGACTGGTTTTCATACAACATACGAGAACTATGAGTTCACAGTGATTCTATTTGGACTCAATAATTCCCTATAAACTTCATGGAATTGATGAATGTAGACTTTATATATTACCTTTAAAAAATTGTGGCAGTCTTTATAGATGATATTATAGTATAATCCAAAACCACAGAGGAGCATGATAAGAATCTGAGCATTGTGCTAAAGACCTTGAAAAAGGATAATCTCTATAAAAAGTACAATAATTATAAGTTCTGGTTGAAGGAAGTCTCATTATTGGGGAATATCATCATAATCAATGTGATATCTATGGATCCTTCTAAGAAAAAAGAAATTGATGGATGGGAGTGGCCAATATCTGTGATATATATTCATAGATTCTTTAGGATAGCTGGATATTATCACAGATTTGTGAAGAATTTCTTACGATTATCAAACCCTCTAACCAAGATAACTTGGAAGGGAGTAAAATTTTATTAGAATTATGAATGTGAAGAAATATTCATGGATTTTAAAAGGAGGATTATCACTTCCCCTGTGCTCACACTACCCACAAGTGGGAAATTCTTCTTAATTTTCCACGATGCTTCAAAGAAGGGATTTGGATGTGTGTTGATGAAAAATGAAAAATTCATTGAATACACCTCAAGGAAGTTGAAAAATCATGACAAAAACTATCCCATACATGATTTGGAGTTGTAAGCTATGATATTTGTGTTAGAAATTTGGTGGCATTATCTCTTTGGGAAGCAGGGAAATCTTAGTCCAAGGTACATTGGCCCTTTTGAGCTCCTTGATCACATCAGAGTAGTGGCCTATCGATTAGAACTCCCATAGAACCTATGTAAAGTACATGATGTAATACATTTATCCCTATTAAGAAATTACATAACAGAACTATCACATGTACTCAATCTAGAGTTATTACTATTAGAGAATGACCTTTCCTATGAGGAGAAGCCAGTGAAGATATTAGATCATATAGAAAAAGGTTCTATGAAATAAGACAATGCCCCTCATCAAAGTGTTATGGAGAAACCAAAAGTTTGAAGAAGCAACATGGGAACCATAGGAGGTGATGAAGTAAAGTCACCCTTATTTTTTTTAGCATGGGAAAAGGAAGTTTCAAGGAAAAAATTTACAAAGGGGGGGAAATTGTAACGACCCAAACTTTTAGAAAATAAAATCACCATTTTTGATTTAATTTAATGCCTTATGGATATAGAAAAAAAATAAACTTATTTTATTATATCCAATTGTATTTTAAATGACCTCTATGTATCTTTACCATTGATAATATAGATTTTTAATAGTGATCTCATGACTAGTATAAATATAGGGTTTTATAAAATCCTTTTAGCATAGACAAAGGAAGTGATGTGATCAACCAGTAAGTTCATACATTATGAATCCCATCTATCAGACCTTATGAGGGAGCTAACATTATTTGGGATTTTATCTAGACCAATCCCAAGATAATATCCAATAACTTAAGCATGAGTGAATCCATTTACGGGATAAGTTCAATCTCATCGAGATCACAAACCAAATCATGTTGACCAAACGACCCCATAAGAGCCCCACCTTCACGCACCTTACTCTCAGGGCGCATGATAGTGTAATAAAAGGATATGTATCAGGACCATAGAAATTTTAATATGTACATTATTTTTTATAGAATAATGAATATATTTTCATTTTATTATTATTACATTGTAAATTTTTTTAAGTCACAATTAATACTTTTAGTTAATATTCAAATTCAATTAAGAAATATATTTTGATGAATTAACAGATTTTTGAAATAAATAATATTTTAATAAAATATAATTATTAAAACTAAATATAAATGATCATATATTTTTTATTATGTCAAATGTAATTTTTATTATGATTCAAAAACTGTTATTTTGAAAACCTGTCAATTTTTAATAAATATCAGTTTTTATTTTAAAATAAAAAATTTTCATAATTATAAAATTATTTATAAAAAAGGAATATTATTTTTGGAATCAATATGTTGAAATTATACAATAGTGAATTTTTCATAATTTTCTGAGACAATCGAATTTTTGTATAAAAATTAAATACTGTATAAATATACGGTGTGTTTTATGACATCATATTGGATCAATAGTGATGTAATAAATACTATAAAAGGTATAATAGGAAAAAATATGTTATTAATTTAAAATATTTTAATTTTAAGTTTGTTTTATTTATTTTATAAATCCTTAGTGAATCTTCCAACAATTGTAATATATTTTAAGATTTTAAAATCATTTCTTTGAAAGTACGATTCACCTCCACATAAAAAATGGAAATATTTTATTATCTTCCACCCTTAGAATTATAAAATAAGTTAATACAATACCATTTTCTAGAAACCATGAAAAAAAACCATGGGATGATTTTTGGTTTTGAATATTTTATTATTTAGTGTCTAAAACCAAAATAATAAAGAAATCCACCTCCTTTCCTATATAAACCCACCCAAGCTCCCTTTTTTCTTCAATAAAACTCCTTGAATAACATCCAACAACTACCTTATAGTCCCTATATTCTTATAAAGGAACCCAAAATCTTTTAATAATCCCCTAACAAGCATTTGGAGTCAAACATTCAAGTAAGGGATCCTCATCTCCCTCTCTTTCTTTCGATTCAAGAACCTTTTTTGAAATTCGTATTTACAATTTCAATTTTTTATATTTTAATTAAATTATTATTATTACCTTAATATATAGTTTATATTATTTTAATTTGATACCATTTTTAATCTCTCATTTTTACCCATACCCAAGCCATTACTATGCCAAAATTTTATAAGGGATTCTCTCTCTCCTCTTTTCATTAAGCACTTAATTTATGATATGCCCTTTTGATTTAAATTTTCTTAAGTTGGGTTACATTATTTCCAATCCACATTACTCTCCATTTTATGGTTAAATTATGGGAGCGCCTTACAATCTCATTTATACCTCTTATTAAACCTATTGTACACCCGTTACTATGTTGAAATTTGGTAAGAAATCTTCCACCTCCTCTTTTATCAAGCATTCCTTTTACTTTATACATTAAAAATTAATTTGTACTATGTTGATATATGTTCTTAAATATCCAAATTACTTTCAATTTCATGTCCAAATTATGAGAGACCCCTTTCTGTCTCATCAACCCATTTTATGAATTCCTATATGATGCTGTTATGCTACTGAAATTGCACCACAAATTTCCATGCCAAAATCATCATGTAGTGAATGCCATACCATTTTCTCCATAAAGGGTATTCATCTTTATGAACATATACTTATTTATTTTCAACAAACATGTATTTATTCCACATTACTATATTGTGGAATAAATTATGATATTGAATGAATCTATTTTATATGATTTATTTGGTACACTTAAATATGGTAACGAAATGATTTTGAAGGGTGTGACCTGATAGTGCTCCAATACATTGGGTAATGTTTATTATCATGATAAATCATGTGAAATGTGACTGGAATCATTTTTTTATATGTGTAATGGGACCCAAACCATGCTCCTACCTACACAATGGGCCACAAACCATGCTCCTCCATGTGCAATGAGCCACGAATCATGCTCCTCCATGTGCAATGAGCCTTGAATCATGCTTACATAATGTTGTATGTTGTTTCCACATTTACCATGTTATACTTATCATGAAATATCATGAATTATTATTAAAGTTCCTTTTATGATCCATTTATATTCCTATTTTCTAATATGTATTGTCTTACTTATGTTATTCCTTGTTTATTCACTTACTAGGATTTATAGCTCACCCATTTCTTATGTATGTTCTTAGGTTATCCCATGAAGTGTTAAGTATGAAGGAATTTTCTATTCATGTCAAAGGAGTTTTCGGAAAATATGCTGTATTACATGTTTTAAGTTGTTATGTAATGTACCTAATTTCTCAAATACACTAGACATCTCAATCTTTTGAGTTGTATTAAGTTCAATTTTATATAATAAATCATGTTTAATATGATATAAAGTGTAGAGTGTTATAAACAAGGCGTCACTAATTTTTATTATTAATGTGGATGATATAATGTTTTATAAAATTAAATAATAATCTTGTAAAGAGTTTGGTTTATAAATGAATATTTTTTTTAAAATGTACATGCTTAGATAAATGAAGATTTTCTTGAGTTTACAAATTTATAAATTATAATATCTAATATTTCTTTCAAAAAAGAAGTTTTATTAGTAAATTTATAGAATATTGTCAGAGATGATTAAAAACTAGTTTCTATATTTTTTTATAAGAACCAAATTAACAAAGGATGAAAAAGGGAATGAAGTGGACCAATGAGAATTCAAGAATCTTATTAGAAGTTTACTTTATTTGATATGTTCAAGGATAGATATTGTATATACTATTACTTTATGCCCCAAGTGTCCAATTAAATTGAAATAATCTCATTTAACAGTTGGAAAGAGAATTCATCCATATTTAAAAGGCATTATAGACTATTGAATGATGTATAAAAGTATTTAAAAGTTTGATCTACCTAGTTATAAAAATATATATTAAGTTAAAAATATAGATGATAAAAGGTCTAAAATTGGTGGAGTTTTCTATTTTGATGAAATGTGTATATTATGGAACAAAAATAAGAAAATTTATATGAAATTTAGTATTACTGAAGTAGAATATGTTGCTACTAGTCAAGATATAACCCATTTGATGTGGATGAGGCCTTAGTTATAAGATCTCAAGGTGGAAGTAAAGCTACTATTTCTTATGAACTATGATAATAAAAGTTCTATAAATTTGTTAAGAAATTCTATTTATTAGTGAATGTCAAATAAAATTGATCTAAAACATAAATTCATTAAAAATTTTGTGGATAAAAGTGTGTTAACGATGAATTTTGTTCCAGAAAAGGATCAAATAAAAGATTATTTCACTAAACCACTACCAAATGACGCATTTTAATTATTTTTATTGATGATGTGAGATTAATCTCATTATTTTCAAGGATAAATTATGGTGATTCCATCCCCTATCTCACTCATTTATTGGATAATATTGTCAAGTAGGGAGAAGGACACCAAAAATCTATTTATGTTTAAACCTCTATTGTGAGTTATAAATGGGGAGTAAAACAATATCACGAGAAATAAAAATAAATATGTTTAATTTAATGATTTATAGATCTATTATTTATATTAATCATGTATTTGGGGAGATTTATTAATATAGGATATCTATGAGATGATCATATGGTTGTGTGAGTTTTTGTAATTTGAAGACTTTTCTAACACGATTAATGAGAATATATTTAGGAACATGTTATTTATAGGTTTAAAGAATAGTTTTGAGACATGAAAAAATATGTTTAGGTTTATCTCAAGTGGTATCAATAGCTAATACAAGTTTACTTGTTCAATTGGTATCAATATGTTCAAGAGATCTACTATTAGATGTATGTTCTTAATATCCCTCCATACAAGATATTGTTGACTTTGGATCACTAAACATCATTGTAAAAGTATTATTACTGGGATATACTTATCATATTCTATAGATATATGTGTGTGTGAATGTAACTCTTCCTCACACAATATGGGAATCAAAATTCAGTGTCATGACATGATCCCTAAGGGTTACATCGTGATACCTCATAGCCCGAAATGAGTGGGATTAAGTCCATCTCATGGATATCAATGATAAATGGAACATATAACCAAAAATACCCCCTTATAGTTACCTAATTGGTCTAAAAATACCACCAAATTTGATACCAAATTCATGGTTCTACCATCCCTCCAAATAAGATATTGTTCGCTTAGGTTCAATACCTCACAAATTTGTTTCCCTTAGGGTGCACTACCTATCAATGAAAAGGCCTCTTGAATAGAGTGATTTATAATTTGATACACACACACACACAAGAGATCATGAAACTACCCCTCATACCATATGGGACAAAGAATGAGGCATCATGGAATGATCTGTTAGGTTCATGATGTGACACCCAAAAAACAGACAAGAGGGTGGTTAAGCTCATTTCATGAACCTTGGGGAGATCTGTAACTGACATCCAATAGATAATAAAGTTACTTAGGTCATATCAAATTCAATTACTTATAATCCTCAATTTAATTATTCTATGATTCACATAATAATCTAGACTATTTTTTTAAAAAACATTAACTAGTTGTTTATCTAAGATGGTATTTTCCTTAACACATAGAAATTTCCTTTCTTAAGAACATATATCAAGTTACCGGTATTAATAGTTTCTTAAATTAATATTATAATTTTTACCAATTAATTTTAAATACAAGTTTACTGATGATAATTTCATTTATCTACACTAAAAGCTTCTATGAGACGAGTACCATGTTTTTCAAACATTTGATAAGGACTTTTATTAAATTCACTCCCATTGAAATGTTTAACCCTTTTAAAATAGTCATATATATTAGTGGGACATTGTAAAACACCAATAATTTAATTTATAAGAACAATATTATTAATAAATTTCATAACATGTAACACTAAGATTATAAATAAGCACTATATAATATAAAAATATTATTATTTAAATATGACCGTTGTGACCTAGCCGTTGGTTTGGAAGGTACGAATAAGAATAAACATATTATGATATATATATATATATTGTTTACACTTAATAAAAATAATAACCAATCATATATTTATAATAAATTTGTTGAAAATAAAGATAAACTATTTTGAATGTAAAAGTGTTGTTTTTCATAAAACTATTTTTCTGTGCGTAATGTATTTTTATCCTAATAGATTAAAAATATCTTTATTGATAAATTATTATAATTAAATATGTAGATTATATATTAAACTAAATTAAATAATATTAATTTAACTATGTTTATTTGGTTAGGAATGGGAATAAAGTCATTTTATACTTCAAAAATACATTTTCTTCAAAAATAGGTTTTATTGAATTTTGGGTTTTAATATTATAATTAATTTCATAAAATTTTATAAATTTAATATTTAAAAATATATTCCATATTTGGAATTATGAGGTACAAATTTGGTAAATATCGGCCTTTTATTTTGGTCCATAATAAATAGTAACCATGACAAATGATTATCCCCACCGCAAGGGTAAAATGGGTAAAATAGAGTTAAAACTATGAGACAAAGCATAAAAATCTCCATAAAACATGTATTTATTTTATTTTATGAGTTTATTTTGACCATAAACATCCAATATTAATTTTTGTTTAATTTTTTTCTACTTTCCTTCTATTATATCCTTTATATTACTTTAAGTAAAGGATAATTACAAAAATGTCACTCCCTTGATTTTAATTTATCTTTTATGTTTTTAGTGGGATAAAAAGATATTATGAATGAATATAAAATTTTATTTTAAACATAAATAAGTTATTTTTATTATGATAAATTTATTTTATTTTTTAGTGATAGTATAATTACCTTAAATTCTTACACATTGTTGATATAGTGCTTGTGATAGTAGTTGAAAAATCAAGGTAAATGATTTTAAAAATAATAAAAATAATAAAAATAATATTTATTAAATGAATTGTGGTATTCAAAAAATTTAATAGGTAATTATAAAGTTTAATTAATTTCAAATTTATTTATATACGAATTAAATTGCTATCTTGAGGGATTTGAAGTCAAATTAAATGAATAGTTCAAAAAAAAATGTCATTAATGATATTTTATGATAAACAATAATTTATTAATTTTTTTAAAAATCACAAAAAAATTGAAAGTGAAAAAGTTGGGTAATAAAATTGTTTAAAATTCCAAACATTGACCATGTTTAGCCACTTTTCAACTTGAACATAATTTATAACACTTAAATATTGAAACATCTGTTACCACAGTTAAGGTTAAAAAGTTAAATGAGGGGGTTAAAATAAAAGATAAGGTTTAAAATTCAACTTAAACATGTTTAAATTTTATTAGTTGAATTTATTTTGAACTTTTCATGTCATACCTTTAAAATTACAACCATTTTTTTCCACTTTAAATGATTATGAAATTTATTATATTTTAATGTTATTAATATTTAAAATTTTCCACTCCACTCACTTATAAAAGGGAACCTTTTATCCTATCTTAATAAAACTTTTTGAGCACTCAATATTGAATAATACCTAACCAAATATATCTTCAAAATCCCTTACCGCATCCTTGAGGACCCCTTCTCACAAAAATACCAACCTAATAAGGATTAAGGTGTAATCTAAGGGAGGTTTTCTAATCAAGTGGCATAACTCTTAATAGAGTGTTTCATGTTTATTTCTTCTTATACTTACTTAAAATATTATTTAATCATGATAAAATAATAAAATAAGTATATTTAATAAATTTAAATGTTATTATGATTATTGTACAACCCTTTATCATCTCCTTTTCAATCATATTGAAAATGAAAATATCACTCGTTCATATGTGAGGACTACCACATCCATAAAGCGATGTGGTTTGTTTTTCATAAAACAATTACAAGGATAGTTATTATGATGAATTTAATAAATATATATAATATTATTTACATATTTATGATACTATAAATATAATATATTAGTTACCATCTTACCCTTCCAACTGTTAAAAAATGACAATGTCACTCGTGTGTACATGCGAAATTCCACATCCACGAAGTGATGTGATTCGTTTTTCATTTCATCTATTCATGGATGATTATAAAAATTGTATTTATTGTATAAAAATTAGAATTATGACATGATTAATATTATGTATATTATGAATCTATGAACCATTTGACTTTTTTCAACCTATCAAAGTTGTTTTGGGATTATAAACCAAATGTCCTCAGAACATCCGATGTAAAATTAATCGATTTAGTAACTAAATAAGACATGATAATAAAGAAAATTAAAGGAATAATGACAATGGAGCAAAAATGAAAATTTTTATTAATAAATTAATATAATTTTATTATTCAGGAGTTAGTGAACATGAAAAACTATTTGAGACAAAAAGTAAGGTGTTTATTATCTTAATTTATTTTAATTGGGTTATAATACATCTTCATTGACTATTTTATTACCCGAATATGTGTGTAATAAAATATGATTATTCTATACTTTATTTTAAATTTTTTATACATTTAATTTTTTTTCATATAATCGCTTCATTTATTAATTATCACTTCAATGTTATGATCTTTATAAGGGTTCTCATCTCCAATTTCATTCCTTGAGACATGTTTCATATTTCACACCCTGTTTCCTTTTATATAGTGTAATTACATCCCCATGAATTTATTTTGACATAATTTTTTATTTAATTCCTGGTATTTACAAAACCATATCATTTTATATCTTTCTATGTCCTTTTATATGAAATTTACCAAAGCCATAAGAGTTTATGTTTCAATATTACTTTTAATTAGGATTTCTTATGATTGAATATTATTTAGTGAAATTATATAATAGTTATATCTTAAAACTCATCTATTTTTTATAAAATAGTTATTTATAGGGTTTAAAATTATTTTTTCCATTTACCCCCTATTTGGTACTCAAATCCTTCAAACGAGTTTTATAAGAAAAACCAACCTTATTCCTCTTTTTCTTGGTAGAGAACCTTTCTCTTCAATATAAATATTATTTATTTTTATTTTAAGAATGTGGTTTTATATACTTTAATGATTTCCAATGGTAATTTTTTGAATTTTAATTTATATTAATTTTTTTAAAATAATATTTTAAATGTTTTTTGAACAAGTCATTTTTTACTTTCTTTATAATTACGCAAAGAGAATTTCTTTTTAAAAGTTTTTAGAATGAACAACGTTTCCCACCGTCATGATACTTATTCATGATTTAGGTTATTTAATATGTTTTATGGGTTTAAAAAGAAATATATATTCCCCTTATTTTATTAATTTTTCAATGGAAAAGGTTATTATTTTCTTAAACGTTTTAAAAATGGATTTCACTCCACTCATGTTAATTTTTATCTCCCACTTGACATATTATTACTTAAGTATTTTTCAATTTAAAGACTCTATTATTGTAAATTATTTTAAAAATAATGTTTTAATGGTCTTATTTACACCTCATAAGAATATTTTTGGAAGTTATTTATAAATTTATTTTTTCAAAAGTTTTAAGAGGAATTATTTTTAAAAGTTTTGCTTCCATTTCTTCTTTATTTTCTATAGGACTTATCTTTATTGAAATTCCTTCATTCTTGATGAATTAATGGTCATAATATTTTCAATGTTTTTTATTATCATGGTTGTATTATACGTCATTTATATTATTGACATAAGCATATACTCATTACTTTATACAATGTAAACACCCCATTTTATATAAATAAAATTGGGGGTGTTTACCAAGAATGATATTTTTTTTATTAATTAGGAAAAATTGACAATCTATATAATTGTTAGTTTTATATGGATTAATATTTAATTTAATGGTAATTTAAATATATACTCGGTAAATATTGACATTTTATTTTATTTTTCTCATAAAAATGTTTATTATTAAATAATTTTGATTATATATTCAATGGTTATTCATTTATTTCATATATTGAATGAATTGGACATAGTAAATGACATGTAAGGAATGAAATTAGATATCCACTCAATGAATTAGTAGGTATAATGAGACAAAAAAACAAGGGTATTTGGTATTTTCCTACCCAATTATTTGTGTTGTCTTATCATGAGGACTTAAAGGTATATTTATGATGTCTTAGCATAAGGCGTTGATGATATGATTATGATATATGACCTTTTTCATTCCATCATTATGAAATAAATTATTATTATCCATGTTGTTATTTATTTTTTAATGTCATCCATGGATATATTCCATTTTTATGATATAATTTATATGAAATAATTAATTATTGTTTATCTTTCCCATATTATTCATGTTTTATTTACTCTGTAATAGTTTATATTGTATGCTTTCCCTTACTGAGCATATTATATCACACTTTTTTATGTTTTCATTTCCCCCAGATATCAAGAAGGGATATATGAGTGATTTTTGATATATAACAGGATAAATAATTAAAATATCACTAAAATTATTTTGAATGAAACAAGAGTTTAAATTTAAGAATCCTATTTTTATAGAATAAAATGGACACTGAGTTGAAGTTTCCTCTTATAATGTAATGGTTGGATATATAAGAGTTTTTACCATTTATCTAAAAATAAAAACCTAAAATATCGTCAAAATGTTAGAAATTTTGGCCCTTGTTATAAATCATGTAGTTATGTGTTGTTTAAATTATAAGGAATTATAGCTGGTATTAGAGGAAATATTTAGATAACTTTATAGGTTAATATGATTCAAATATTTTATTATTTTTATATACCATCATGTGTTAATAAGTATAAGGTTGATCATAATATTAAATTCATATAAATCATTTTGAGGTTTTATGTGATGGGAGTAATTTGGGAGACATTTATTGAGTTTTCATAAATTATTGAGGTATATGTAACCCTTATGTTTGACTTGTGTTATAGTGAAATATTTATTTGAGGAAGAATGATTTTAAATTTTGTGGAAATAAATTGAAATTTATTGATAACCTTTAGGGTTAATATGATCATTTATGTTTAGGTAATTATGGTTAATTTGGATAAAAGGGTTATTACATTTTGGGAACATATGATTTAACATCCATGAGATTAAAAAATAATTTTGTGACTAAGTTATTAATGATATTTTAAAAGAAGTTCTATATATTGGGAACATTATATGATTATGGTAAATGGAAATATTTTTGGATAATATGAGATTATATTTAAAGAATAAAGGTTGAGAAATATTTTATAATAATATATGATTTTATTGTGGATTTATGGTGAATCATGTTGTTTATGGAAAATATTAGCATATTTTAGAGATTATTTGATTAGGGAATATAATTTTTTTGTATGTTAATTTATGAGTGTTTAATATTGTTTGAATATAAATTTTAAATTGATTTCATAAGAATATGTGATCAAATATTTCTGATTTTTAGGTTATTAACATTATCCGGAATATTTTTATGAGTTTTATACTTAGTTACTTATGGAATGTTTTAAGTTTAACTTTTGAAGTTATTGTTATGGATTTGAAGATTAAATTAGTATTTCTTCTAATTAGATATTATCTTAACCTGTGGTAACTATTTTAGTTTTGTTTAATGTATAATGACATGATTAATAAATTGTTATTCTTTTGTAGATATTATGATCCGTTAAAATTTCATTTTAGTTCTTGAGGTATTAAAAATTCATATTTATTATTTATTTATTAGTGTAAAAATTAAGATAGAATTGGAAATTGATCAAATCACAACGATAGTATGAAATTATTCTTCTGAAATGTAAATAAATCAAGTAAGTTTATTTTATCATGTTTACTATCTTGATAGTAAAATAATCCCACAACTCTAGGAAATAGATCTTGGAATAAAAATTTTATGATTTTAATTTCATTTTTGATTAATTAATTCTGTTCTTTATCCTTTAGTGATTTATGGTTTTGTATTCATTAAATTTCTCATGACCATGTTCTTAATCACTTTCTATTATTACTTGGACGTTATTTTACTTATCCAAGTATATATTTTTAGTTCCACATTATTTTATCCTTATTTTGGAACTTGATTATGTATTATTCCATGTGACCTATATATTTCCCTTTGATCTTTTCAAAAATAAGTTTAATTATAACTTTTTGAAAATATATATTTTCAATAAATTGACTTTCAAATATTAGACACTTTATTACTGATATCGAGATAAAAATGTGAGGTTTAAATTTATTTAAATGGTGGGGGATAATGTAACACCCAATGAATTTACTTAAAAATAAAACTACGTTCAATAACATTCATAGTATAGAACACTAAGATTATGATTAAACACAATATACTATAGGGATATTGTTATTTAAATATGATCAATATGACATAGTTGTTATCTTAGTGGATATGATTATAAAATACCATATTATAAAATATATGTAGAAATTTTTCCCTTAATAAAATGAATAATAAATCATATATTGATTATTAATTGGTTTGAAATGATGATAAAATATTTTTAAGGTAAAAGATTTGTTTTTTATAAAACTCTTTTTATGTGTGGAATGTATTTTTATCTTAATAGATTAAACTTATGACTTATTATAAATGATTATATTGAAATTAGAGGATTATATTTCCAATTTAATTAATTATAATTCTTTTAATTATGGTAATTAGGTAGGTAATAATAATAAGGCCATTTTGTGCTTCAAAAATACATTTTCTTCAAAAATGGTTTTTGTTAAATTTAATGTGAGAATATTATAATTAATTTATGAAAATATTATAAATTTAATATTGAAAAATTTATTACCTTTTTGGAATCATGAGGTTCATTTTTTTAAATAAGTTACTTTTATTTTTTCTTATATTGAATAGAATCCATAGAAAATTATTATCACCTTAGTAAGGGTAAAACTAGTAAAAAATGTTAAAACTATGATATAAGCCCAAAATATCTCCCTAAAACTTGTATTTATTCTAGTTTATGAGTTTTATTTCTACCATAACCATATAAGACTAAAAAATTTGGAAATTTCTTTCCACTTTCCTTTGAATATAACCTTTATATTATTTTAAGTGAAGGATAATTTAAAAAATGTCTCTCTCTTACTTTTAATTTATATTAGGTGTTTTCATTGGGATAAGAAGATATTATGAATGAATATAAAATATTAATTTGAACATAAATAATTTTTATCTTAATTTAATTCCAATTTTTAGAGTATTATAATTACCTTAGATGCTTACAGAATGTTGACACAGTTCTTATATAAGCTGTAGAAAAATCATGGTAAATGATTTTAAAAATAGTAAAATTAATATGTTTTGGATGTATTTTTGTTTTCCATGAATTTAATAAGTAATTATGAATTGTTTTTATTGGTAAATGTGTTTATATTCTAATTACATTACCTTCTTTATGTATTTGAAGTCAACTTAAATAAATAGTCCTAAAAACAGATTGAATGATATTTTATAATAAATAATATTTTAATAAAAAATAAAAAAGTAGAAAAATATTTAAAAGGAAAATTGTGATTAGAAATGGTCTAAAATTTCATCCATGTACAATCTGTTATGCACTTTTCACCTTATAATTACATTCATACCATTGGAGAGTGAAAAATGTGTTATCATAGTTAGGTTTAAAAGAGTTATTGAGAGGGTTAAACTAAAAGATAATGTTTAAAACTAAACTTAGACATGTTTAAATTTTATTGGATAAATTGATTTAGAAATTTTCACATATTAAATTGTAAATTATTCCCATTTTTTCAACTTTACAAGATTATGATATTTATTATATTTTAAAGTTCTTAATATTAACAATTATTTCAGTCCCCTCACATATAAAAGGGAAACTTCTATCCTATCTATCTCAAACCTTTTGATAACTCTAGATAATATAATACCTACCAAAATCTATCGCTAAAATCCACAATCAAGTCTAAGATGTCCTTTTATCACCAAAATACTTACCAAATAAGGCTTAAGGTGTAAGTTAGGGGAGGTTTTCTGAAGAAGAGGTATAACTCTTAACCAAGTGTTTTATGCTTACTTATTATTCTTAATCCTTAAAATATTATTTAAACACAATTAAATAATAACATCATTATATTTTATATATTGAAATAATAATAATATTATTGTATAACTATTTATTATATCTATATATATCAAATGGGAAATGAAAGAATTTCTCATGCGTACGTGTGGACTACATTTCCACAAAGTGATGTGTGTCATTTTTCACAACCACCTCAAAAGGTAGGTTATTAGAATGGATTTAATAAATATATATAATATTCATGAAATAATTATGATTCTAGAAATTTTATATACTAATTACCTTCTTAACCTTCTACACATTAAAAAATGATATCATCATTTGTGCGTACGTATGTAATACCACCTCCACAAAGCGATGTGATTTGTTTTTCATGTACACCTTTTATGGATGATTATAGAATTGTATATAATTTATAAAATAGTAATTATTTTATTTTTAATATTATTTATTTGTTTTAACCATGACCCCTTTTCCATGGTCAACCTACCAAAGTTATTTTTGGATTATGAACCAAATATCCTCAAAACATCTGACGTAAACTTAACTAATTTAGTAACTTAATAGGTCATGGTAATAAATGAAATAAAAGGAATAATAATAATGGAGTAAAAATGAAAAAGGTTATTAATCAATTATTAAACTAATATAATTATATTATTCAGGAGTTATAGAATATAAAAAATAATTCAGGAAATGAGCTAAGGGGTTTCTTAACTCTATTTATTTTCATTTGATTTAATTAATTCTTTATCGACTATGTTATTCCAAGAATATTTGTGTAATTTACTCAGTTTAATTTATGTTTTATTTTTAATTGTTTTATTTTTATTTACATTTTTATACAAAATTGATTAATTTATTAATCCTCTCTTCAATGTTATGATCTTTATAAGGTTTTATTATCTTCAATTTATTTCCTTGAGGCATGTTTAATATTACACACCATATTTTATTTTATATGGTGTATTTAATACACCATGAATTTATTTTAAAATAATATTTCTTTTAATTCAATTTATTTACCAAACCATACATTGTTTTGGATTTTTATTCCCTTTTATTCGAATGTTATGAATATTGTAAGTGTTTATGTTTCAATATAACTTTTAATATGGATTTATTATGATTAAATCTTATTTAGGGTAATTATATACTTGTTATATATTAAACACAATTTATTTTATTTTAGTATATTTATTTATAAGGGTTAAAAGTATTTTTTACAATCCCCCTATTTGGTATTAAAATCAACTAAACAATTATTAATAAGAAAACATGAACTTATTTCTACTTTTTGGTGAGGAACCTTTATTTTTCATATACATATTTTTTATATTTTTTTTAAAAAGTTTTTTTATAATTTACTGATTTTCAAAATGTAATTTTTATAAAATCTAATTTATATTTAAAATTTTAAAAGGAATATTCTTAATGTATTCTAAAAAAATCAATTTTTTACTTTATTTACAATAGTGTGAAATGAATACATTTTTAATATTTTTTAGCATGAACGACTTTTCCCACCCCATGATCCTTCTTTATTATTTATACCATTTCCCGTGTTTTGATGGTAATACAAAGTAATATATATTCCAATTATTCTATGATTTTTTCAAAGGAAAATATTATTATTTTCTTAAATGTTTTGAATTAGGATTTCACTCCATTGTTGTAAATTTTTATCTTCCACCTCACATTTTCTTAACTAAGTATAATTTATTTTAATGATTATATTATTGAAAGATATTTATAAAATTATTTTTTTAATTTTATTTTTTAAACCTCATAATAATAGTTTTTGAAGTGATTTATAAATTTATTTTTATAATAGTATTAAGATAAATTCATTTTAAAAGTTTCGCTACCATTTTCCACTCAATTTTCCAAAAGAATTTCTTTTATTATAACACCTTCATTTATGATGAATTGATGGTCATATTTATGTATATGTTATTTATTATAAAGGATTAATTATACATCATTTCTATTATTGGATTAACTATATACTCATTACTCTATATAGTGTAAACACCCAATTTTATATTGACACTATTGGGGGTGTTTGACAAGAATGATTTATAGGTTATTAAGTAGGGAAACGTTGGAGATCCATATAATTGTTCATTATATAAGGATAAATATTTTCAAAAAAGGTAGGTTAAATATGCACTAGGGAAATATTGATATTTCAAATGTTTGTTTTTTAATACTAATGTTTTTTATTAAGTCCTTTTGATTATGTATTAAATAGTTATTAATTTATTTTATATAAATAATTCATTATACTTAATAAGCGATGGGTGGGTCTAGATATTATATATCCCTCGATACATTGGTAGATATAATGAGACAAAATAGCTTGGGTATTTGTTGTATTCCAACCCAATTATTTATAATTTCATGGTATGGGGCCTTGATGATATGTTTATCATGTTTTGGCATAAGGACTTGATAGAATGATTATGATATTAGACATTATGAAGTCTATAATTATGAACTAATTTACTTTTATCCATGTGATTATTTATGTTTTTATGTCATCAATGGATATATTACACTTTTATGATAACAGTTATATGATATGTTTGATTATTGTTTATCTCTACCATATTATTCATGATTTATTTATTCTATGATAGCTTATATTGTATGATTTCCCTTATTAGGAATATATACTCACCCTTTATTATGTATTCTTTCCCCTGGATTCCAATAAGCGATCTATGAATGATTTAAGGGATATACTATATGAAATAATAAATTTCTCACTATAACTTTTATTTTTAATGAAAAATGAGTTTAAATTTAAGAATCCTATTTTTATGTTATAAAATGGACATTGAGTAAAAGTTTCCTCTTATAGTATAACGGTTTGATATGTAAGAGTTTTTAATAATTCTTTAAAAAATTAAACTTAAAATATCCTTCAAATATAATAAATTAAAATCCGTATTATTAATTAGGTAGTTAAGGGTTGTTTAATATATGAGGTGTTATAGTTGGTATCAGAGTAAAAGTATATATAAATCTACAGGTTAGGATAAATAATATAATTTATGAGTTTTTTATACCATCACAGGTTAATAATTCTGAGGTTGATCATAATTTTAAAGCAATAAACACCCTTTTGAGGTTTTATGTGATACATTTACTTTGGGATACATTTATTGACTTTTAATAAATTATTGAGGTATATGTTACCATTGTGTTTAGCTTGTGTTATAGTGAAAATCCTATTCAAGGAATAATTCTTTTATATTTATGGATATAAGTTTAAAGTTATTAATAAACTTTAAGTTATAGATGATATTTAATGTTAAGGTAATTATGGTTAATTAGGATAAAAGGTTTATTATATATTGAGAACATATAATTTATCATATAGATAACTATGAGATTGAAAAATTATTTGTTGAATAAGTGATTAATGTTATTTTTTATATAATTTTACTATATAAGGAACAATATATGATTAAGGTAAATGTAAATATTTTTGGCTAAGATAGCATTTTATTTGAAGTATAAAGGTTGAATTATATTTTGTAAATAAATATAATTTTATTGTGTCTTTATGGTGATTTATGTTTTTTATAGAAAATTTTAGAAAATTTTATAGAATATATGATTAGGGTATTTAACTTTTTTGTTATGTTACTTTATAAGTGATTAATATTGTTTGGAGATACATGTTAAATTGATCTTGGAATAATATGTGATTAAATATTTTTTATTTTTGGGTTATCAAATTGTTCAAGAATTTTTTTATTAGTTTTAAGGTTAATTACATATGGAATGATTAGATTGAAATTGGGATGTTATTGTTGATGCTTTGGGATTTAAAGTAGTATTTCTTCATATTCAATATTATATTAACTTGTACTAAACATTTTGGTTTTCATTAGTGTCTAAAGATAGCATGAATTACTTATTAACCTTATATGGATATTGTGATCCATTAAAAGTTAATTTTAATGATTTAAGAATGAAATATTCATAATGAATATTTGTTTCTTAGAGTAAGAGTTGGGATAGAAGTGGAAATTGATTAAAGTAAAACTAAAGGATGAAATTTTCTTATGAAATGAAAATAAATAAATTAAGTATATTTTATCATGTTTTATATATTGATAGAAAAAATAATCCATCAACTATAGGAATAATATCTTAAAATAAAAAATTTATCCTTTTTTCCTTCATTTCTAATGAATTAATTGTATTCTTTATTTCTTATTGATTTATGGTTTTATAGTCATTAATTTTATAATGATAACATTCTCTATCACTTAATATTATGTATTGGATGTTATTTTTCTCATAAAAGTTCATATTTTTAGTTCCTTATAATTTTATCCTTATTTGGAGGCCTGATTATGTGTTATTCCAAGTGGCCTTCACATTTCCATTTTCCTCTTTTGAAAAGGAATTTTTTTTATCCCTTTTTTACTTTGTGGTTTTCAATTTTTTTTTTGAAATGTTAAATCCTTAATTACCGAGACCAAGATAAAATTTCAAGGATTAAATTAATTTGGGTCAATGGGTTAACCTAATACCCCAAGATTTATTTTTTTAAAATAACAATATGTTTTTTAACTTTCCTAACACGCAACACTAAGCTTATGGTAAACCATAATATACTATAGATATATCATTATTTATATATATTTGTTATGACCTTTCCATTGGTCTAGAGGATATGAATTAGAATAAATATATTGTAAAAGATATTTATAAAATTTTCACTCAATAAAATTAATAATCAATCATATCTTTATTGTCAATTGGATTGAAATGAATATAAAATATTTTGAATTGAGGGTGATGTTTTCCCTAAAACTATTTTTATATGTGTAATTATTTTTTATCTTAATAGATTAAATTTATTAGTATTTATAAATTATTATATTAAAATGGGTATATTATATATCCAATTTAATGTATTAACATTAATTTAATTATAGCTATTAGGCAAGAAATGATATTGAATTCATTTTATTCTTCAAAAAAATATTTTATACGAAACTGGTTTTTATTTCATTTTGTGAAAAAATATTATAATTAATTTATAATTTTTTTATAAATTAAATGTTGAAAAATATATTCCATATTTTCAATCAATAGGTTAAATTTTTTTAAATTGGCCACTTTTACTTTTGGCCATAATGAATAGTAACCATGGTAAATTATTATCACCTCAATAAGGGTAAAGAGGGTAAAACATTATGAAAGCTATGAGATAAATCCTGAAAATATCCCTAAAACCTCTATTTATTTTATTGTATAAGTTTATTTGGACCATCATAATAAAATATTCTAGAATTTCGAAATTTATTTCCATTTCCCTTTGATTATAACATTTATATTATTTTATGTAGAGAATAATTAAAAAAAAGTCACTATCTTGTTTTTAATTTTACTTATGTGTTTTCATTGGTATAAAAATAAGATATTATTGAATTAAAAATAATTTTTTTAAAATAAATTAGTTATTTTTATTATTTTTATTTAATTTTAATTTTTATCGATAATATAATTATCTTAAACATAGATGCAACGTTGACATAATGATTGTACATGTAGTTTAAAAACCATGTTTAATGATTTTAAAAACAATAAAATTAATATGTTTTTGGATGAATTTTAGAATTACAAAAAATTTAAGAGGTTATTATAATGCATAATTAAGGGTAAACGTGTTTATATTATAATTTCATTAATATGTTGATGGATTTGAAGTCAAACTAAAAGAATAGTCTCAAAAATTACTTTAATGATATTTTATGATAAATAAAATTTTATTAAATGATTTAAAAATAAAAAAATATTTAAATAGGAAAATTGGGATGTTAAAATTCCTAAAATTAAATTAATGTACCATTTTGGTTAACTTTTTATATTATAAGTAAATTTATAACCCTTAAAGAGTGAGAAAATGTATGTCCATAATTATAGTTAAAAAGGGTTAATGGGGGGGCGGGTGAAACTAAAATACAAGGTTTATTATGAATCATAAAAATTTATAAATTTCATTGGTTTATGGGATTTAGACCTTATCATTTCCTAACTTAAAAATTATGGAACTTTTTCCACTTGACATGATTATGATATTTATAGTTCTTAATATTTACAATTGTGTCACTCCCCCCGCTTATAAAATGGAAACTTCTATCCTCCATTACTCACAAATTTTTAGAACTCTATATTGAACAATAAATAACTAAATATATCCCCAAAAAATCCTTCCCACATCCTATAGGTCTTGGTATCACCAAAATACCATCCTAAGAATGCCCAAGGTGTAATACAAGGGTGGGTTTCCGAAGAAGAGTTACAAATTTTAACCAAGTATTTCAAGTTTCTTTCTTATTATACATCCATAAAATATTATTTAACCATGATAAAATAATAAAATAAATTTCTTTAATTTAATAAATTATTATTATTATTATGTTACAACATTTTATAATATCATTTTCTATCTTATGAGAAATGAAAACATCACTCATTCGTACTTGTTGACTACCACCTCAACAAAGCGATGTGTTTCATTTTTCATAACCACATCATAAGGATATTTATTATTATGTATTTAATAATATATATTATTTTAATGAAATTATTATTATTATGTAAATTTAATATATTACTTACCTTCTTACCCTTACACCTGTTAGAAAATGATAATATTGCTCGTGTATATGTATGGAATACCACCACCATGAAGTGACATAATTAATTTTTAATATTTACCTTTTATGGATGATTTTTAAAATTGTATTTTATGTATAAAAATGATAACTATTTAATTATTAAAATTTTATAGATTATTTAACCATGCCCCCTTTTAAAATGGGAAACTTACAAAAGTTTTTTAGGATTATGAACCAAACACCCTCAAAACTTCCAATGTAAAATTAATTGATTTAGTAACTAAATAAGTCATAGTAATAAATGAAATAAATGTAATTATTATAATGGAATAAAAATAATTTTTTTTATTAATCAAGTATAAAACTAATATAATTTTATTATTTAGGAGTTATGGGATGCATAAAAGGATTTAGGACATGAGTTAAGGGGCTTCTTAACTTAATTTATTTTATTTGGGTTATATTACCTATTCATTGATTATGTTATTACATGAATATGTGTGTAATTACCTCAAATTATTTTATATTTTATTTCATATTTTATTATGTTTATTTAATTTTTTTACACATAATCACTTAATTTATTAATTACCACTTCAATTTTATGATATTTGTAAGGGTTTCTCACCTATAATTTCTTTCCTTGAGACATGTCTCATATTTTGGACCATGTTTTATTTAATACAGTGTAATTTATACCCTATGAATATATTTTTACATAATATTTTATTAATTCATGGTATTTTTGGAACAATATCATGTTATAAATTTTGATGGCCTTTTATTAAAAAGTTACCAAAGTCATAAAGGTTTATGTTTCAATCCCAATTTTAATGAGGATTATTTATGATTGAGTATTTTTTGGGGGGATTATATGATCATTATCTCTTAAAAATCATATATTTTCTTTAACTGAAGTTATTTAAAGGGTTTAAAAGCATTATTTCTATTTCCCATCTCTTTAGAACTTAAATACATCAAATGGTTGTTTATAAGAAAATCCAAAATTATTTTTATTTTTGGGTGAGAACCATTATTTTACCCATCCATATTCCTTATTTTATTTTTAGAAATTGGGTTTATTAACTTTAATTATTTATAAAGGTAATTTTTTTAACTTTAATTTCAATTTAAAAATTTAAAAGTATTATTTTTAATGTTTTCTAAACTAGTAATTTTTGACTTTTTTACAATTGTGTGAAGAGAATCTCTTTTTAAATGTTTTTATAATGAAAAAATTTCACCAACATTATAAAACTTTTTCAGGATTTATGATACTTTACATGTTTTTATGGTTTTAAAATATAACATATATTCCAAGTATTCTATGAATTTTTTAATGAAGAAAGGTTACTATTTTATTAATATCTTTGATAAGGGACTTCACTCCACTCATTTAAATTTTTATCTTCCACTTTATAATTTCTTACTTAAGTATATTTTATTTTCAAAATTATATTAATATAAACTATATTAAAAATTATGTGTTAATGGTATTAGTTAAATATTTAAAAAATATTTTTGGAATTGATTTATAACTTCTTTTTTGTAAAAGTTTTGTGGGAAATTATTTTTAAAAGTTTCACTTCCATTTTCCTCTCTATTTTCCAAGGGAATTATCTTTAATAAAATAAATTAATTTATAATGAATTAATTTTCATATTTATATCCATGTTATTTAATATCCTATATTTATTATACCATATTTCTATAATTGACTAAAATGTATAATCATTACTATATACACTGTAAACACCCCTTTTTATATAAATTAGCTTAGGGTTTTACCCAGAATAATAACACATTTATTAAATAGGGAAACATTTTATATTCATAAATTTTTTTGTTATATATGGTAGAATATTGAGTACTAAGGAGGTTTGAATAAGTGATGGGAAATTATTTACATTTTATATATTAGTTTTTCAATATGAATGTTTATTATTATGGATTATTGATTATGTATTGAGTGATTATTAATTTATTTCATATTATGAATGTATTAGATATAGTAAGTGATAGATGGGGAATAATATTATATGGACCCTCAATTCATTAGTAGGTCTCATAAGACAAACCATGCTTGGTATTTAGTGTATTCATGACTAATTATTTATGATGTCTTGGCACAAGGACTTGATAGTATGTCTATGATTTCATCAAATAAGGCCTTAAAATATTATTATAATGTTTGAAATTATGAATTATATCAATATGAAATCAGTTATTATTATTATACATGTGATTATTTATGTAGTAATATCATCCATTTATATATTCCCCTTTTATGATATTAGTTATATAACATATTTGATTATTTTTTATCTCAAAAATATTATTCATTCTTTATTTATTCTATGGTATATTCCACTATATGATTTCTATTACCAAGCATATGATCTCACACTTTATTATTTTTTTTCCTTTCCCCAAGATATCAAAAAGGGATCTATGATTGATTTCAGGGATATAATTGAAGAAATAGTAAATTCTCACTAGAATTCATGTTTTTAATAAAACATGTGTTTGAATTTAAGAATCCTATTTTTATAGAATAAAATGGACTTTGAGTGGAAGTGTACTATTTTAATGTAATGATTTGTTATATTGGTGTTTTTACTAACTCTCTAAATCTGTTAACCGAAAGGATCCTAGAAATAAAAGAAAGTGAATCCCTTGTTACAAATCAGGTAGTTATGGGTTGTTTAATTTATAGGGAATTATATCCAAGGCCTGTATTTCATCATGACTTATTATAGTTATCATGTAACTAATCCATGACTATATTTAGTATATAATCATGTCAATAATATCATATAGTACTCTTGAATAGTTTAGTGGATAACTCTTTATTTAATACAACTTATGAATTATCTTTATTCAATTCCACTGGTATCCTGATGGTTAGGGTTTCCAAGCTAAGTTCAACCCAAATAAAATTCCAATACAATTTTTCCTAATGTTTAGGGTCACCTCATTACTTTATATCATTACGAAAGATGATAAAAATTCACCTAACGTTTTCTTGGCCTACCTGGTTGGATGATTTAGGTCTTGAAAAGTTTCACTTTAAAATAAATCTAGCACTTTTTATTTTTATAAGGGATTTAATACCACTACTTATATCATGTATTCTATTTATTTATATATTCTTATATTGATTTAGTTTGGAATCCTATTATTTTACAGAAAATCCATATGATCCAATCATATTTATATGTAACTATTTTCATAACTCATATCTTGTGTTACTAATCCAAATTAAAATCCATCTACATATATACATATATAAATTCATCCTATAAATATGGTACATGAAAAACATTTATGTAAAGGTTTAGAAATATATTGAATAAAAAATCTTTACATGAGTAAGCTTGGAGAAAAAAATATTCAACCCGCACTCTTATAAATAAGGCATCAACCTCTAAGACAGTGAATAGTCTAACCCAAATTCCCTATACCTGTGGATAATTTTCTCAACAGAACATGAAAACATTTAATTTAAAGGTTTAGAAACATATGAAATTAAAAATATCTATATGAGTAATCTTGGAACGAAGAATTGTTAACCCTCACTCTTCTAAACAAGGAATAAACCTCTTAGACATCGGGTAGTCGGACCCAAAGTCCCTCTACCTGTGGAAAATTTTCTTAAGAGAGACATGAATTACATCATAATTCAGACATATAATATATCTAAATCACAATTAAATACTTAATTAAAGTTTATAGTTCAATATAAGACAAATTCAAGGTAAAATAATCCTAAATCCATAATCATACCTAGCATGTAACTCCTTAGATTCATGTATGATAATATAAAGAAGCAGTTTAATAAATTTAAACTAAATCATACACATAATCATAATATAAATATTATATCCATGAAGAGTAAATAAGGGAATAAAATAAATAAACAAGAAATCCCTAAATTTAAACATGAGATAAAAATTAATAAACAATGCATATATAAATCAAAAAATAAAAACATTAAAATCTATCTATTCATTATGTACAATAAATAAATAAATAAATATAATTTTTTATATTCAATCCCATTATAAAATCCATTATATAATTATATTATATAGAATTTACATTAAATATATGATATTAAATGAAATGAAAACATTTTAAATTTCAATTTATATTATTAAAAATATTTATATAATTTAAATATAACATATTAATTATTATTTAAACCTTGATCAAACAAATTATCAAAACCCCTTTTGATGTGGTTTAAATATTTCCCCAGCATATCCTTTAATTTGAACATTTCAAATTAAATATTATGTATAAATAAAAATTTTAATATAAAACATCTTATATTTTGCTATATTTTTTTAATTTATTTATAATTTATAAATCAAAATTATGATTTAAATATAAATAATTTATATCTAAATTAAAATTCACTCTATATAATTTGGAAAGGTATTTTTTAATATTAACAATTAATATTATGGGATATTTAATAAATTTTGCAATTTTTTTAAATAATTATAAAAATTTTAAAATTATATATTTTATGAACTCTATTATAAATTAATTTTCATCCCATTATAAATTTTTCTATAATTTAAAAATAGTCTATAAATTATTTAAATTAATTCATAAATAAAACACATGAAAAACAGTTTTTTTCTTTCTAAGTAATTTTTAATGACATCCCTAGTACTTTTATTCACCTATTATGATTGGTAATAGGTCTAGTCCATGATTAAATTAGTATAGGAATAAGTGATATTATTCACACATAGATAGACTATGGCAACTCCACGATGTAATGACTGTAGTGTAACGACCCAAACATTTATTAATGAAAATTCCTCTTGATCTAATTAAATGTCTTATTATATAATATGGTTATATAACATATAAAATTCCTTTGTTTTATGTTTTTGGATTTTAAAATACCATTAAGAATTACGACCATTTCTAATATAGCTATTGAACAGTGATCACATGATTAGTATAAATATAGGGCTTTAACAAAACCAATTTACCCAGAAAAAGGAAGTGATGACCTCATACATTAGAATTGCTCCATACGAATCAAAATTTTCAGAGCTTGGAAAGAAGGTGGAATCATTAGGCTTCACTCTTAACCAATCCCAAGCTTATCTTTAACACATTAAGCTCAAATGGAACTGTCTACAGGAGTAGTGGAAGTGGATAGAGATTAACACTCAAGAGATGTTACCCGAGCCACCCCAAGAGTCTGTCACCATTGCACCTTACCATTCGGTCTTATGTGGGTGTTATAAGGGGTTCTGTAACAAGACCCTAGTACTATGACTATGTACATTATTTTTGTATAGATAATACACATTCATTTTATTATTGTTACTTTGTAAATAGTTTTAAAGCAAAAATAACATTTTTTAGTTAAGTAAGAAATATATTTTGATGAATTAACAGTTTTTCAAATTAAATAATATATTAATAAAATATTATCACTAAATTAATTTTTATTAAAAATAAATAATAGTATAATTATTATGAATACAATTGTGATTTTTATTAAGGTTTGAAAGCTTTTTTTGTGAAAAACCATGAATTTTCAATAAATGTCGGTTTTTATTTTAAAAGTATAAATTCAAAAATTTAGAATTTTTTTGGATAAAATGAATATTATATTTGGAATCAGTACATCAAAATTATTCAATGGTGAATTTTTCATAATTTTTTGAGAGTCGAATTTTTGGGTAAATATTAAATACCATTTAAATATATAATGCATTTTATGACATCATAATGACAAAATAGTGATGTAATCAAATACTATAAACATTATTTCAATACAATATATGTTTTAAAATTAAAATATTGTGATTTTATATATGTTTGATTTATTTTACAAAGCTTTAGTGTACCCTCTAAGACTTATAAAACATTTTAACTTTTTAAATTGATTTCCTTGAGAGTGTGACTCATCTCCACATAAGAAAGCCTAATATTTTAAGAATTTCAGACATTGACCTTATAAAATATTTTTTTTCACTCCCCTTTGGAAAAAACCATGGGAAAAAACCATGGGTTGGTTAGTGGTTTTGATTAGTTTAATGTGTAGTTTCTAAAACATAAATAATAAAGAATTCCCTCAATTTTCCTAAATAAACCCACCCAAGACCCCAATTCCCCTTTACTCAAAACCTTTGGAGCTCGACCAACCTATTCTTTCCTCTCTCTAGAATCATTTCAAGGTTCCCCAAGACTCCAAGAATCCTCTTTCAATCCCATCCCAAGCCTTTGGGATCACACTTCCAAGTAAGGGATTCCTTCCTTCCTCATTTTATCCAAGTTTCATAATATTGTTATGACCTTTTATTTTCAATTGTAAATTTTAGAATATGGTTTATCACCTCCCCCATACATCCATATTTATGTTTTAATTATGAGATACCCCTTTCTCTCTCATTAATTCCTCCCATGTACACCTATTGCCATACCGAAATTCCATAAGGAATTTCTCTCTTTTCATTTACATTAAAGCATTTATTTTGTATTATGAATATAAATTAAATTACATTTGTTGGGAAATGTTTCTATATAAACATTATCATTTCTATTTAATTTACATATTATGAAAAAACCCCTTTATCTCTAATCAACCATTTTTATGAATTCTTATGTCATGTCGTTATTCTACCGAAATTGCACCATGACTTTCCAAGCCAAAGTCTTTGGGTAGTGAATACCATGCCCATTTCTCTATAAATGGAATTCAACTTTATGAATATTTAATTATTTATTATATAGTTTCATTTATGTATTCAAAATTCCTTTATTAGGGAATAAATGATGACGTTGAATGATTCCATGTTATATGATCAATGTGGCACACTTATGCATTAAATGGAATGATTAAGATGGGTGCACCCTATAGCAATCCAATGCATTGGGTAAACATTAGTATCATGATACTTCAATTGAAATGAGGGTTTAATCATGATAATTCAAGTTCAATGAGGTTTTACTCACGATCCATGTGAAATGATCCTTAGATCATGCTAATACCATGTTAAGTGTTGTTGCCATATTTCCATGTTATGATAATGCTGCTATATCATGCCTTTATGTTCATATTTCTTTTATGATCCATTGATATTCCTATTTACTAACATATAATGAATTCCTCATGTTATTCCTTATTTACTCCTTTACTGGGCTTTATGGATCACCCTTTTCTATGCATTTCCTCATGTTATCCCATGCAATGCTAAGTAAGAAGGAATAATGTGGTCATGTAAAAGAAGTTTTCAATAAGATGTTGCGTTTAAGTTGTTATGTAATGTTCCTAAGTCCCAAATACACTAGACCTATCAATCTTATATATTATATTAAGTGAAGGTTGCATGTAATAAATCATGTCTATGTGTGTAATAAAAAGCATGGTTGTTATATGTAGGCTATAACATGTGCTCATGTACGATTTTTATAGTGATATTAATCATGATATTATGAGGTTGTATATGATTATCAAACATGAAATGATACCAACATGATATTAAAACCTAGGTATTTAACATGGTGGTTATTATATAAGATAAGGGAACCTAGCTATTAACTACCAACAAGAAAAACCTGCAGCTACGATAGAGGAGAGGAATACACTTTTCATCCCTCAACACATTGTTCATTGCTTCAACTGTAAAGAACTAGGGAACCTTGCAAATTAGTTCCCTAAGACAATGGTTTTTGGGGGAAACAAACAACATCCAAGGCATCAAGGGTGATCTTTTTCCACCACTACCACCGAAGTGAACCCCGAAAACAAAGTGGTGATAGGTACACTAGTTATTCATTCAAGAATAGATAAATTAACCTTTTAATTCTATTTCTATGAATTCTTTTGTATCTAGAAAGTTTAGTAGAACAATACCAACACCACAAAAAATTATGGATGTATAGATTTCGGTGAGTATGGAAAATGGGGAAATCATTGCATCCCATGAATATAAATCCTCCCCAGTCACAATCTATGGATTGAACTTTCTGAAGAATCTCATCATACTCTCTTTGGTAGATTATGATGAAATTCTTGGTATGGATTGTCTTTCCATATATAGAGCCAACATAAATTTCCATTAGAGGGAAATAACTCTCCATATGGAGAATTGACCCCTGATCCTATACAAGTGCAAGGAGGAAGATGAATCTTATTTATAACCATCATATCAAGCGTGGATATTATTTACCTATGAGCATACATATCTAGATCATATGATTGAGTCTAAGGAAGCAACAATCCTTAAAGACATGCCTATTGGGAGGGAGTTAACTGATGTGTTTCCCAAGGAATTTCCTGACCTTTCTCCAATAAGAGATGTTGAATTCTCAATTGATATTATACATGGGGTGTGTCCAATATCTAAGAATCCATATAGAATGGCTGTTGTGGATCTTTAAGAGCTAAAGAAACAACCACAAGAGAATCTAGATAAATGTTTTATACGCCAAATTGCTTCACCATGCGGTGCACAATCCTCTTTGTCAAAAAGAAGGATGGGTCAATGTGCTTTTTTATTGATTATCGTGAGCTCAAAAAAATCATGATAAATAAAAAGTATCCTCTTCCATGAATTGATGACTTGTTCGATAAACTACATGGTGAACAAGATTTCTCTAAGGTGGATTTGTGGTCGGGATATTACCAAGTAAGGGTGAAGAAGGAGGATATCACAAGACTACTTTTCGTACAAGATACGTGCATTAAAAATTCATAGTAATGACTTTTGGACTCACTAATGCTCCATCTATCTTCATGGAATTGATGAATAGAGTCTTTAGGGATCAACTTGAAAAATTTGTGGTAGAATTTATAGATGATATTCTAATATAATCTAATACCAAGGAGGAGAATTAGGAGTATCTAAGAACTTTACTAGAGACCTTACGAAAGGAGAATCTCTATACAAAGTACATGCCACGACCCGAACCTACCGGTATCGAGCCGAAAATACCCCAATTCCACCTCCATAGGCCAGGAGATGGTGACAAACGCTGAAGGAAAAACAATATTGGGGAGGCCTTTGCCTAAGTACCTGTACACACACACACAACCCACTCAACGCAGAAGTGTAGAGTAAAAAGAAAACCAAAGAACAAACAACTATAACCCACCCACCATCATGCATCAACTTCTAAATAAAAAAATTAAAGTGCAGAAAAATACTGACAAGATAACTAAATAGAAAAAAGGAAAAAACACATGCCCAACCTGAAAGGTTCCACAACCCAGCAACAGGTAAACAAAAGTAAATATCTGGTGAGTCTCCCACATGAAAGTCCTACTATAACCACTAAATGTAGAATAAGCTCCCGTATCCTCTACACTCCTCCGTAGTCTCGATCAATCTGTCCGTCATCTACAAGGGCACACCAAGAGTGGGAAAATCCCAAGCAGGGGTGAGTATAAAGATACTCAGTAGGATGCCCCAAAAACTCGAGGGAGCAACAAAGGAGGTACCAAAATGGTGAGCAGTAGACAGAACGAGGAACAGTGAAAGATTACAGTAAATAGAGTGCAGCTCAACCCAATAAAAGAAAGGAAGTAGACTTGTCCAACCAAGAGGAGCTAGACACAGAAACCACGTGGCATACCCCGCATGTCTTCACCCCTCCTAGAAGGAGAGTAACTGATCCCAAGTAGTGGGAACAAAAGTAGGGTGTATATATATATATGCTTAATAAGAAACCCTAACGAGTGTGGAAGGGGATCTCTATCTCCAAGCACAACCCAGGAAAAGTCGCCAATAGTTCTAAGGATACCCATCACTAATGCCGCAACAGTCCCACAGATCAAATCTGTCTCATCGCTAACCACACAACCAAGGGTCCCGCTCTGGTAATCACAGAGAGAAGTCACTAACTAGCTACATAGAAAGGGATGAGTCTGAAAGAAGTCGTCGAGTAACCCACTGCCCAGCCCAACTGGAGGGTAAAACCTAAGAGGTCGTCAGGTAACCTACTGCCTAACCCTGCTAAAGGGTAAACCCTAAAGTTAATGGGTAACCCACTGCCCAGCCCCGCTGGAGGGTAAACCCTAAAGTCAACAGGTAACCCACTGCCCAGCCTCACTGGAGGTTAAACCCTAAAGTGAACGGGTAAGCCACTGCCTAGTCTCGCTGGAGGGTAAACCCTGATATGCCGGTGGGTAACCCACTACCCAGCCCCGCTGGAGGGTAAACCCAAAACTGGTCTGATAACTCTGCACTACCCGTGCCATCACTAGGTGCCACTAACATCGCTATCATTCATTGGTTCAGAGTGCATCAAAGGAACCTACGACCAATGCCCTTTCATGTTTCCACATTGAATGAGATCTCGAAAGAGGATCCGCACTCCCAAACAGATTACACCATTGTAATCCTCACGAAAAAACACACAAGATAGACTATTTACTTGATGGAAATTGACTCTCAATGAAAACGATATTAAACACCGCTTTACGCCCATACAACTTCTTGTTGGGCTCACACCTCGATCCCAAAAAAGGTTGTGTGAACTGATCCATCGCGATACTCTCGGAAAAATGCGCCAAAATGACTACTCATTCGCCCCGAACAGACGTCTAATGAAAAAGTCACAAAACGCTGCTCACAGCTTAAAAGACGGCCCGTGGGGCCCATGCCTCAACTCTGACTTGAACACCTAAACCCACATTGGACTATTTCTTCATGATTCCATGGTTAGAACGCCGCTGATGGTACCTAAAATAGACTCCGAATGTGCTCGCGCCATCCAAGAGAAGAATCCCAGTGAGGTACTTAACGAGCGTGTCGCACCACCGAGCTCCCGTCCTGGGAATTAAAACACCCGGGACCATCTCAAAACCTCCGTATCGATCTGAGGATCACATATCTATATACGACATGTGAATAAGACACTCAGTTTGTGAGTTATGGCGTTTTTAACGTCATTGGATGAAGACTGGGTGGGCCTGGGATGACCCAACCTGTTAGACCGGCGGTCTGCGGCTGGGCCGCCCGGACCGCCCGGTCCACCATGACCCGCGGTTCACCGGACGGGCCACCATGCTTCACCCATACTGACTCATCCGGTCCGGCATGTTTTCCATGAGACCCACGAATTTCGGGTCTCTGTAGGCTTGCTGGGGTCGCGACGACCCCGGTTTCTCGTGCCTCCCGCTAACCGGCGAAGCTGGCCAGCCTGCCCCCCATGTCACCCAGCGTACGCCGCTAACGCCCACCATGCCGCGCCATCCCGGTCCGCCTAAAGCCCGCCATTCCATCCGTCATCCCGGACCGCCTGAATCCCTCCATGCGAAGCCGCCACCACCACCTGGACTCATCAGACCACCGCGCTGAGCCGCTGGAAACCCCCGAACCACCGGAAAATAGGGAATTTTGCCGGAAAACTTCCTAGGGCCACCCCAGGCACCTTGGGACTTGGATTTTTAATATGAGAGTAGTGTTAGAAATCTCAGATCAAATCCTACGCAACTATGGGCTTCTATTGATAGGAAACTAGTATTTCGATGCTACAAATTGCATTTGAAGAGGTTTCAGAAATTAAAAATGAAAATACATGAGCCTACCTCACAGGGCGTAGCCCATCACTTCGCCGACGATCCGCCGGAGCCACCACAACTTGGAGAGGTGGGGAGAGGGGCTTGATGCTTGTTGAGAGGGATTCCACTAGGGAGAGTTAAGGGGGAAGAATGAGGAGGGGTGGGTGTTTAAGTAGGAGAGAAACTAATTAAAAATTTAATTAGTTTTAAACTCCCACCAGTAGGCCCGTACCCGAACATTCGACAGGGTCAGGGTTAAGCCGCCCCTAGGGTGAAATACACGTTTTTATTATAATAGAAATCTCATAATTTTAATCTAAGCCTATATTCAGAAGTTATAAAGTTCACGCCCGAGGCTGCTAAATTATGAAAACGCCCCTGGTGGCGTTTTCCACAGAAGGGCTGCGCCCGCGAATGATACACCCCTCCTAGGGTAAACGACATGCTACAGACCCAACAGAGCCCTCAGTTTTCCCATCTGAACAAACGTTTAGGAGGTATTCTGATTATTTGGCTTGTTTAGTGTGAAAACACTTAGAATTAAATTCCAGCCACACCGGGGCTCGGAGTCACACGCCATCTGAATTCCCTGCTCTGGAATAACATCAAGAAAATTTCAAAGTCTTACAGGCTCAAAACCCGGGTTATTTTAGTATAGAAAGTGTGAGTTACGATTAAAATAAGTCTCATTCTTGGGCCATATCATCACAAACAATGGGATATATAGGGGTCCCTCCAAGATAGCTACAATTTAAGGATGGATGATGCCAACATCGGTAACAGATATCCGTAGATTCTTGGGGTTAGCTAGATATTATCACCGATTTGTGATAAATTTCTCATGATTGTCCAACCCTTTTACCAAGCTAACTCGGAATGGATTAAAGTTTTCTTGGAGTAATGAATTCGAAGAGAGCTTAAAGGAGTTGAAAAGGAGGCTTATCACTGCGCTCGTGATCACTTTACCCATACGTGGAT
The DNA here is from genome assembly GCA_963277665.1 of Viscum album. Classification (NCBI taxonomy): domain Eukaryota; kingdom Viridiplantae; phylum Streptophyta; class Magnoliopsida; order Santalales; family Viscaceae; genus Viscum; species Viscum album. The sequence continues at coordinate 1,439,794,784 of OY728145.1, read as the reverse complement.
AACTATTATGTGGTATTCAGTAATGCTTTGAAGAAGGGCCTAGGATGTGTGTTGATGAAAAATGACAAAGTCCTTTCCTATGCTTCAAGGAAATTGAATTTCATGAGAAAAAATATCTAACACATGATCTGGAGTTGGCTGTAGTAATCTTCTCTTTTGAAAATTTGGTGGCATTAACTCTTTGGGGAGAAGTGTGAAATATACACCGATCACCAAAACCTCAATTATATATTCACATAGAAAGAGGTGAACATGATCCAACGAAGATGGTTAGAGATGATCAAAGACCTATGATTTTTCAATCCATTAACACCCTATGAATGAGAACAAGGTGGCATATGCTCTAGGTAGAAATGACTCAACGATTCTATCAATGATGATAATTAAAAAGGATCCAATCTTCATAGATTTTATGAAGATGTACATGGGAATCATAAAGAAGGGAACATCATCAATCCTTTCAAAAATGATTGCTCAACCATCTCTTTTGGAAAGGTTGAAGGATGCTCAAATGGATTATGTATGAATTCAGAAGATGGTGGAAACTATCAAGAAAGGGAAATCCTCAGAGATCAATGTTAATGAAGAAGGAATTTTGAGATTTGGGTCAATACTATGTGTTCCATAGAATCTTGAGTTAAAGAAGGAACTTTTGGATAATGAACATAGTTTAAATTTCTCCATTCACCCTAGAAAAAAAAGATGTATCAAGATCTCTGATAGAATTATTGGTGAGATAACATGAAGAAGGAGATCGTTGAGTATACATCCAAGTACCTGGTATGTCAGCAAGTGAAGTCCAAGAGGCATAAGTCTAAGGGGATGATGAAACCATTACCCATACCACTATGGAAATGGGATAACATCACCATAGAATTTGTCACCGGACTTCCAAAGACATCCAAAGGAAAAAATTCTATTTGGGTTATTGTGGATCTTCTTACAAATACTGTACACTTCATTGTAATTTGGGAAGATTTCTCACTTGATCAACTGGCATGGATATATATCAAAGACACGACAAGGATGCATAGAGTAACACTATAGATCGTATCCAATCGAGATCCAAGATTCACCTCTATGTTTTGGAAGAGTCTTTAACATGCTCTGGACACTGAGCTGAACTTCAGTACAAATTATCATCCTCAAACTGATGGCCAATCTGAGCGGACTATCAAAACTCTTGAGGACATATTGAGAGCATGCTCAATGGACTTCAAAGGAGGATGAGATCAATATCTTCCTCTAATTGAGTTCTATTACAATAACAGGTTCCACTCAAGCATCCAAATGGCTCCTTATGAATCCCTATATGGGAATAGGTACGGAACACCAACATGTTGAGATGAAGTTGGGGAGAAAAAAATCCTAGGTCTGGAAATGGTTGAAGAAATGGTGGAGAAGGTTAAGACCATCCAGCACCACATTAAAGCTGCTCAGAGTCGAAAATAGGCCTATACTGATAATCATTGATGAGACCTAGATTTTGATGTTAGTGATATGATATTCCTCCATATATCACCATAGAAGAGAGTTATGATATTTGGGAAGAATGAAAAGCTTAGTCCAAGGAACATTGGCCCTTTTGATATCCTTGATCGCATTGGAGCATTGGCCTATCGACTGGAACTCCCACCGAACCTATCTGAAGTACATGATTTATTTCATGCATCACTCTTGAGGAAGTATATACTCGACCCATCTCATGTACTCAATCCAGAGGTGGTACCATTGGAGAATTAAATCTCCTATGAAGTGAACCTAGTGATGATCTTAGATCATAGAGAAAAATTTCTATGAAAAAAGGAAATTCCCCTCATCAAGGTGTTGTGGTGAAACCACAAGTGTGAAGAGGAAAAGTGGGAATCATAGGAAGTGATGAAGAAGAGTTACCAACATCTAATTTAGTGAGGTAAAAGGAAATTTCGAGGGAAAATTTTATTAAGGGGGGAAAATAGTAACGACCCAAACTTTTATTAATGAAAATTTCTCTTGATCTAATTAAATGTATTATTATGTAAGATGGTTATATAACACATGAACATCCTTGGTTTTATGTTTTTGGATTTTAAAATACTATTAAGAATTTTTACCATTGATAATATATCCATTGAATAGTGATCGCCATATTAGTACAAATATAGGGCTTTAACAAAACCAATTTACACAGACAAAGGAAACAATGGCCTCATCCAGTAGAATTTCTCCATAAAAGACCATTTTTCAAAGCTCAGAATGGAGGTGGTGTTACTAGGATCCACTCTTGACCAAGCCCAAGTTGACCTTCAACACATTAAGCTCAAACAGAATCGCCTATAGGAGAAATGCAAGTTGATAGAGATTACCACCCAAGTGATGTTCTCTGTGCCACCCCAAGAGTCTATCACTATCACACACCTTACCCTTTAGTCTTATGAGGGTGTTATAAGGGGTTATGTAATGAGTCCCTCAAACTATGACTATGTACATTATTTTTTTAATAATTAATATACATTCATTTTATTATTGTTACTTTATAAATAGTTTTCGAAGAAAAATTAACACTTTTTAGATAATTAAGAAATTTATTTTGATGAATTAATGGATTTTTTGAATTAAATAATATTTTAATAAAATATTATCACTAAATTAAATTTTATTAAATATAAATGACCAGATAATTATTATGAATACAATTATGATTTTTATTAAGTCTTGAAAGTTATTTTTGTCAAAACCCATGAATTTTGGATAAATATCATTTTTTATTTTAAAAGTAAAAATTAAAATATTTATAAAATCATTTGGACAAAAAGAATATTATTTTTGGAATCAGTATGTTGAAATTATCCAACATTTATTTTTTTATAATTTTATGAGATAGTCGAATTTTTGGGAAAAAATTAAATACCATTTAAATATATAATGTGTTTTCTGACATCATAATGATCCAATAGTGATGTAATAAAATACTATAAAAATTATTTTCTGCCAATATATGTTTTACCATTAAAATAATTTGATTTTAGGTTTTTTGGATTTATTTTACAAAGCTTTAGTGGACCCTCCAAGTCTTATAAAACATTTTAACTTTATAGATTGATTTCCTTGAGAGTGTGACTCATCTACACATAAGAAAGCCTAATATTTTAAGAATTTAGTACATTTTCCTTATAAAATAATTTATTCCACTCCCCATTGGAAAAAAACATGGGTTGGTTTGTGATTTTGATCAGTTTAATGTGTAGTGTCCACAACCTAAATAATAAATAATTTCCTCCCTTTTCCTATATAAACCCACACAAGATCCCACTTCCTCTTCACTCAAAGCCTTTTCATATAAACCAAAATCTTTCATCCACTCTCTATAATCCTCCCAAGGTGCCCCAAGCTCCCAAGAATCCTCTCTCAATCCCCTCCCAAGCCATTGGGATCACACTTCCAAGTAAGGGATTCCTTCTTTTCTCATTTTATCCAAGTTTCTTAATATTGTTATGCCCTTTTATTTTCAATTGTAAATTTTGGGGGTATGGTTTGACACCTCACCCATACTTCCATATTTATGTTTGATTGATTTGAGACCCCTTTCTCCCTCATTAATGACTCCCTTATACACCTGTTACCATGCTAAACTTCCATAAGGAATTTCTCTCTTCTCATTTACATTCCAGAAATTCTTTTGTATTATGAATCTAAATTCCATTAAATTTGTTGGGATAGGTATATATATGACCCCTTACTTTAAATTTCATAAAAATATTATTATACACCCATTTATCTCTCGTCAACCATTTTTATGAATTCTTATGTCATACCGTTATGCTACTGAAATTTCACCACGACTTTCCAAGCCAAAGTCATTGTATAGTGAATACCATGCCCATTTATCTATATAGGGTATTAAAATTTATAAACATTTATTTATTTATTATAGAGTTTCATATATGTTTTCCACATTCATTTACCATGTAATAAATGATGATGTTTAATGATTCCATGTTATATGATCCATGTGGAACACTTATCGATGAAATGAAATGATTAAGAAGGGTGCGCCCTGATAGCACTCCAATACATTGGGTAAAGATTAGTATCATGATATGTCAAGTGAAAAGAGGGTTTAATCATGATAATTCAAGTTCAATGAAGGTTTACTCATGCTCTATGTGAAATGAGCCTTGGCTCATGCTAATACCATGTTAAGTGTTGTTGCCACATTTCCATGTTATGATAATCAAGCTATATCATGCCTTTATGTTCATGTTTCTTTTATAATCCAATGATATTCCCATTTACTAACATTTATTGTATTATTAATTTTATTCCTTGTTTAATCCCTTACTGGGATTTATGGATCACCCTTTTCTATGCATGTCCTTAGGTTATCCCATGCAATGCTAAGTATGAAGGAATGATGTGGTCATGTTGAAGAATTTTTCAATAAGATGTTGCGTTTAAGTTTTTATGTAATGTTCATAATCCCCAAAGACACTAGAACTATTGATATTATATGTTTTATCAAGTGATTTTTTTATTTAATAAATAATGTTTATGTGTGTAATAAAAATAAGGTTTTTTATATGTAGGCTATAATAGGTTATCATGTGTGATTTATATAGTGATGTTAATCATGAACTTGTGAGGTTGAATATTATTAACACCCATGAAATGGTACCTACATGAGATTAAAACCTAGGTATTTAACACGGTGGTTATTGTGGCCTCTAATATATGGACTTGTGTCACATTAATCAGTAGATCATGGTTTTACATAGGGTGAGAGAGCATGATTCACATAACATTAACTTAGTGGATGCACATTTTTAATCATATAGTGAGTGGGTATGTATACTATTAAGTCATATATGATTAACTTAGAACCAGTTTGTGTGAAATCAAGAATGAAACATAATTTATCACATATAAATAATTGAGTAATTTCATGATACTAAATAAGAATGATAATAATATATATAGGATTAATTCACACAGACTTATGACTGGGCTGATGTAACATTAAACCCTTAATGCCCTATGACATCACCAATATTGTAAAAAATATATGATATTCTATTTTTCACAACATTAATTTTTCTTTAATTATATTTATTTTAAATAAATATATTATGTTCTAAATCACAAGGTTTTGATCTGATACCACAAACAGGTTGTTATGGGTAGTTTCATGTTTAAACTAAGCAGCATAAGTGATTGAGAAACCAAAATTTAGGAACTCCATTTCTGAAAACTTGGAACCATGTATACTATAAAAAGAAGAAACTAGTGTGAGTATCTTACATAAATGAGATACTATAATAATATTCATCATATGATATTAATAAATATCATAAGAGGAATCCAAATGATATATATCATATGTGTTGTATCCACAGGCTCAGGCGAATCACCCATTTCATGGGTTGGATCCTTCTCTATTCCAGGAAATGATTGTGTATCATAGGGAAAATAAAGGAATAAGAGAGACCTATGGGTATAGGATATATGTCAAAGTCTTGGGAAATATCACATGATCACCTTCTCATAGTGATATCCTTTTTATATAGCCTTCAAGGACACTCCAATGGTACACATGAATTTACCCTTGCATTATAACACATGAGAAAATGGAATTTTTATATTCTTGAATTTATCATATGAATGCATGATAATATTCTTGTCATGGGTCCTCAATAAACACATTTATGAACTCAAATTTTATGTAGTGACAACGCGTCTTAGGTTTTCTCTAGAGAGAAGAGTGTCATGGGTGTATTTTTCTCTTCTTTTATGGGTTTGATGTGATGGGACCATAAGGGGCACGACTTTAGCTAGGGTTTTTCCAACACCACCTCCATCCTCTCCTCATCTTTGGTGGTCTTTATCCCTCCCTCCCTTGTGTTTCTTCCCTGCAAGATTGGCATGCAGTTTGTGGCATCTTTGATGGTTCAGATCTTCCCACTGCATCCTCTCCTCGCATCCCAGTTGAGGTTTCGCTCATTTTCATTCCCTATCGTTCTTTCGAGATCAATTTTCCTTCATTTGTCTATCTATTTCTTGGTTCATTTTCAATACCATGGTGTAGGATTTAGTTTTAGGTCGTTTCATGGGTCGTCCATGGAGGTCTTCTTAGGGTTCAGTGGTGGTGCTTCTAGCCCTAAGTGGCGCTACTCTGCTTTTCTTACTCTGTGGAGTCCAGGTGATTGAGGTTGTTTTATGGAAGTGGGTTTGGGTATTTTCTTCCTATGACATTGTTTTTGTGATACAATGTGAGTTCATGTACTCAGGACCCTTGGCATCATGGTAAAGGTGTAGCAGTTGAAGCCTGCTGCGAGGCGTGGGAGGTAATGTGCGATCTCCTTGAGCATGATTGATGGCAGCACCAGGTGCTGTGTTTGTGGTTCAGTTCAATGAATCAGGTTTGGGTGCAGTTGTGGATGGTTTGGGGTTTTGTTTGGGATGAGTTTGATCTACTGTGATTTCTTAGATTTGGGTTTTCACTACTTCAAAGATGCTGAAAATGGGTTAGTGGAGTGGCGTTTGGCCTCAGGTTGCGCTGTAGTTGCCTATGGAGTAGGGTGTAACGTCCGGACGACCTGGACTTACTCGATCTAGTTTCTTTGTCACCCTTTGTGGATGTGCTCTTTTCAGGATCTATCTCACTTCACTGGAGGCTTGGGCAGAATTCGATTGGAGTCCGCTGGTGGGATTGTGGATTTGGGCTGGTGTCGATGGTCACATCAGTGGGCGTTTGAGGAGACTGGTTCTGGGGTTTTTCAAACATTCATGATGTTAATTTTCCCTAGTTCATTGCACCACATCCCTTTCTTGGTGACTTCATATCCAGCTGTGATGGTTTGTCAGTTTGAATTCTTGAATGGATTTCATCCATTGTACTTATATGATTTTATATGTTTAAGTGGTGAAGTGTTGAATTGGTGATGTTTTGAGGTCATGTACTGTTTCCCACTTTTTTATTTAAAAGTGTTTTCATAATAATAAAAAAGCAATTTTTAGTTAGTTATGGGTCTGATTTGTGAAATCGGTGATTAAATTAATTGGGTTTAAAATTCAGTTTTACAAATAGTTATATAACCTCATATAATCCCCTAATTATCATGTTGAATCAATATTCAAGTTGTTTCCCTAATATTTATCTAATTAAATGAGATCTCATTTATTAGCCTCACTTGGTTGTCTCAGCTTTAATAAGGGAGCACAATGATCAATGTATCCCTTAATATTTCCTATCCTAGTGACCAGATATCTAATATCACCCTCAAATAAACCCATTACTCACTGTCTCATACAATTGAGTGAATATAAGAGTTATGTATGTGAATTTAAATAATGAGAGAAGAATTAATTAAAAGAAAAGGTCACTAGAAAATGTCAACTATTTAAGTAGTTAAATAAATCTAGAGAAATCAGAAGAAGATATTAAACATTAATGAAAAGAATTAAATAGTATATAATTGTATGATTCTCCTTGTATCCACCACTAATAGTGTTTTTTAACATCAATAGATACATTACAACAGATAGAAAATAAAATAAATAAACACAAACTCAACCCGATCGAGTAGTTATAGAAGCATCCACCTTATTTAGTGAACAATTATTTTTAATAGAGATATGTGGGACCTCACTTATAGAAGTTCTTCTCACACATTATCTGCAAGGGTATCATATTACTCTAGAACCTTATCTCATTTCCTTAATTTTACTACCCAATTCCATCTTCTTTGATTAACATCATGTATACAGGTCAAGGGCTACAATTGAGGTAGCTAGGTATCTTGAATCTTCCATCTCTTTCTAGAAACCCTCTTATGAACTCATATCCCTTTTCCCATGGATGGTCACTACACATACACTTGATATATTATTCCTAATTTTGTTGAGAATTGAAAATAGGTTTGATTTTTATTTTAGGTTGTATTTTGAAGATTTGTGAATTTTCATATTTTAATCCCTATGGCCACCCAAAAATTTAGCTAATCCCTTGACCAATAGGATGAAGGAAAGTTATTGTCGGTTATATTCATCATGCAGTTTTTCTGAAGAATGTGTGATCAATCTAGGGGCATAGTCAGTTATGTGGTTACATGGCCTGCATAGTTAGTTGATCTTCATTTATGGTAGCTTAGATTCTTTATGGATGCTATTTTCTTATGAAGAATTAATCATGTGGTCAATCTCAGTTTCCTCTTACAGTCGATTAGGGTCCTCGGAGAATTTCCATGCATGGCCAGTTAAGTTTCTTTTTACGACTGCTTCAACATGAACACACAATAACTTTATCCCTTATCGTTGTTTTGTATCAACATGTTATCACATCATCTATTTTTATAATTTTCATCATGATTAGAAGGATGACATGGTAAATCTAAATCTATTATTGTAGTCAATTTTCTACCATGGTCAGTTGAGAGGTATAATTGACCATATGGAAGTTTTGATGTGTGATCAAGTAGTCCTTTGTAAATTTCCATCTTTGAACTTGGACATCAATATAATAGAATTAAAGGTAGTATTTTTTCTAGTTCATTGTTGTTTCAACTAAAATAATAACATAGATAAAATATCCTTTTAATAATGAAACTTCATTCGTAAAAATCAATGTATGACTTATCCATTAAATCCTAATATGAATAAAAAAACATAAAAAACATTTTTAAATCAATTTATAATTTAATTATATCATTCAACAAAGTAAAAAATATTAATTATTTACTAATTTTTATCAGAATTAGGGGGTTAATTTCCAATGAAAATCAATTCAAAATTATGGAAAAATTGGATCTCATTAACGTCACGACCCTTACCAGTGGGCCCCGCACTGCGACTTCCCAATCCCACCTCCAATAGGGTAGGGGATGGTGGCTAGTAATGAGTAGGCATATCACTAAAATAGGAGGCATTTCCTAAGTACCTGCACACACACACACACACACACACACATCTCAAAGCCCAAAAATTATAAAAAGTAAAAAAAACTACTAAGTAACAAAATTCATGCATATAACTAAACCCAACCAAGAGAGTACAATGAAAAGTAAGTGTAGAAAGTAAACTAGGCCAGAATACAAGAGCACAAAAAACAAGAGTCTGAAAACTAAAAATTCCAACATGTAACAAGAAATAGGTACTGAGACTACTGATCATACCCATAGGGACTCCTCGGCCTGCAAAGAACTCAAAAAGCTTGGTCTGGTCCTAGTCCGCCCTGGACTCCATCAAAAGGCCGCTCGTCTGCACAAGACACAACACATGCGAGAAAATCCAGTGTAGGGGTGAGTATAATAATACTCAGTTGAGGAACCCAAAAACCAAAAAGCAATACACAAAGTAAAGGTACAGTCTTCTCTACACAATATATGTCTATTGAACATATAATAATAGAAAAACATCCAGATACACTCAAAACCCAAACTCGTTGTCTATAACGACAACATACCCATGCTAGGGGTTTAGTTCAAAGATTTCACAAAATACTTGTCTGGGAGAACTCACTCCTTGAGTCTGATAGCTCTGATGACATTCATATGAGAAGTTCTATTCAACAGGAAGTCCATGAGAGAGATAGATTAACTGATAGATCTGAAGAGAGAAAAGATACACTCATTCTGGGAGAACACTCTCCTTAGTGGGAAAATATCACAACACAAAAATGTGGATCACTTCCAGGGCCTTGGAAGATACCGCAACTCATCCATATTCACCTACCAAGTAGATGATCGATGTTATATAGGATTAGTAATGTCGATATCTTACTCTACCTAGGATCTCTAATGGATAAAGGATTTCATTTCGAGCCACTCGTAGGGATACCTTACTCTATCTTGGAAATTCATATTTAAGGGATCATACTCCTATGGATGGAAATGATACATGACCTTTATGGGAATGAGAAAATGGGAACAAAAAAAAAATAAACTTGTCCAAGGAATGGTGTAAAATAGGATCAAGCCATGTAGAAGGGAGTACATGATATGTAGGAGTGGTCACATGCTCTGTCCCTTGACTCCAGGTACTACCCATGCACAACGGCCCATGTCTGGAGAACATGATGTGTAAAAATGCATAAAGATGGCATGCAGGAAATATCATGTGCCATGTCAAGGTATATGGGGTCTTCTCCATGTATGCTGGCCATGTGATCGTACATGGCCTCTACCCATGTATGCCAACCTGTGTTACCGGAACACAGGGTGACCCACATAACTGGCCTCTTCTGGCAGTGTGGTTGAGTACATGGTGTGTACTCCAACCCGTTTCCGTGTATCATTTGAGATACACGTCGAGTCCCATGTAAGGACCCAAATGCCTTGTGACAGTGGTCAAACACCATGTCTATGCTTCCTGTCACCTAGTAACCCTAGCCTCCAATGGGTGGGGCCCACAAACCATGTCTCCTCAGAGGCATTCCATGTTCTTTATCACATCTAGCATGAAAACCCTTGCCGCCGCCTCCGGTCCCACATGACATGTTCATCAGAGAACACGCCGTGTTCTCCAAAAAGTTCCAGAATCATGATCCTCCATCGCTGCGCCTCAGGTGATGCTTCGACCTTTGATCCGGCTATCTGCTTTCCATGAAACTCAAAATACAAGGTCACTCTTCTATGATATCGATTTTCTAGTGGTTTCAAGCATTTGATAGGCCCAAAATACCCTTTTCGATCCAACTGCATGAAGAATTATCAAAGAAAAATTTATCCCAATCCGAGCCAATTCATTGTCCTCCATCGCCCTCACACCTCTTCTAGGTTGTTGCGATGTTCGATCTTTGATTTGGGATCATTGCGTTGTGAAACAAGTTTGCAACGATATTTTGTTCATCACCCCGCGAAGAACACAAAGAAAGTAGCAAAGAAAGGGGAAGAAATCCAATAAGATAAAGGGGAATGCATCTCTACCATCATTTGTCACGATATTGATTTTCTCCCCTTAGTAGGGTTAACAGTGAATAAAATGATAATACAAAAATTATCATAAACACAATCCCTGAATCATAACCCCAAAAGAAACAGAAATTAACACCCTCCCATAGGAACGCATGACACATATATCAACCTATTCATGGGTTGATCCACGTTCATTGTTTAATCAAAGAATAGGGAAAGAAAAAATGAAAAACAAAACAACTACCTCAATTCTGTTAAATAATGATCTCCTAATAACGTTTTTTGGTGAGGTTTCGTTGAATCTGAGGTGCATCGATCGATTGCTCCGACATAATTCACAAATGGGGTCTCCTCCACAGCTATAATGATAGTCATAAATTCATAGGGTTATATGTATAAACTTGTGAAAATTCCATAACCATGTATTTAAAGGTTTGCAAAAATAGGTCGTTGCGTAAAAAGGAAAAATTTAAATTAAAATAAATTATTAATTTATTTTATTTCCTTTAAGATTTCCAAAATCTAAATTTTGAAGTCGACCTATGTCGGTCAATGTTAGGCCCCGCCTAAGGTAAAGTCACTACTATGAGTGTAATGCTTCCCTTGGATTTCTGATTTGGGAAACCATTTAAAAGTTATTCTAATTTTTCAGGAAAACTGCTCACACGTGATGTTTAGGGTTTAATTTATTTCACATATTTATTCCGGGCACTCTGGGACTCAGAATCACACTCCATCACAAATATTGGTCTTTTAATAATTCTATATAATATTTAAAAAAAATAATAAATGGGAAATATGAGAAATTATATTCTACCCACCTTAGAGATTTATGTCCCCGAAATGCCAAAACAAAAGACTACTCAAACAGATGTGGGAACTATACATGAACCAGATCCTCCCACTCCCACGTGCTCTCCGGAAGATTCCCATGCTGCCACTAGACATGTCCTATGGGAATCACATTCCCATGAAGGATTATATCCCATCGATCCTCAATCTCCACTAGGTACTCTACAAATTTCTCTCCATCCTCAATTCCCAACTCACCCCAGTCGATGACGTGCGATGGGTCTTGCACTTACCTCATCAACTGCAACACATGGAAAACAACATGCACCTGGTGCATCTACGGTGTTAGATCAAGGTGGTACACCACCTCACTAGCTCTGAACAGTATCTGAAAAGGGATGATGAACCTCTGAGACAACTTACCACCCCGGAAAAATCTCTGTAACCCTCAATAAGGTCTGACATGAAGGAAGACATTGTCTCCCTCCTCATACTACAAAGGTCACCATCATCTTTCCAGAAAAGACTTCTACTGTTTCTATGAAGTCTTCATCCACTTCTAGATGATATGCACCTTCTCGATGTTAGCTCGCACCAACTCTGGAATCATGAGTGATGATTCTATAGGGCTGATCTAGTAGAGAGGTAACTGGAAGGTTTTCCTATATAAGGCCTCAAACGGTGCCATGCCAATGGTGGAGTAGTAGCTGTTGTTGTACACAAACTCCACCAGTGGTAGGTGGTCCTCCCAAATACGACCAAAGTCCAAGATATTGTCCCACAAAAAATCCTACAGAACCCAAATGGTCCCCTCTATCTAACCATCAGTCTGGTGATGGAATACCATGTTTAAACGTAGATGGGTCCCACACGCCATGTCTCCTCTGAGGAACGCTGTGTTCTTCATCGTGTGTAGTTCAAAAACCCTAGCAACCACCACTGGTCTCACATGGAATGTTCATCAGAGAACATGCTGTATTCTTAAAAAATTTCTAGAATCATGATCCTCGACCGCTACACCTTGAGCGATTCTTCGATCTTCGATTTGAAAATACTTTTGCCACGAAACTCAAAATCCAAGGTTTACCCTCCATGCTATCGATGTTCTGGGATTTTTCAGGAATTTTATCAGCCCCAAATCCCCATTTTGATCCACTCGTACGATGAATGGTCAAAGAAAGTTTTCTCCCGATCTGAGCCGATTTTTCATCCACCATCATCATCACACCTCTTTTAGGTCGTCATGATGTTTGATATCCTATTTGGGATCATTACGTTGAGAAATGGGTTCACAAAGATCCGTTGTTCATCACACTGTAAAGAATGTGAAGAAGGCAACAAGGAAAGGGGAAGAAATACTATAAGAAAAAGAAGAACTCACATCCTACATCATTCTTTACGGAATCGATTCACTCCTGTTAGTAGGTTTAATGGAGAATAAAACTATAATCCAAAAATTATCATAAACACAATCCACAAATCAATACCCCAAAAGAAATGGAAATTAACACCCTCCCGCAAGAACACATGATCCACAGATCAACCTGTTCATGAGTTGATCCACGTTCATCATTTAATCAAGGAAAAGGGAAATAAAAAACTGAAAAAAAATCCCTACCTTTATTTGGTGGAAGAATGATTTTCGTGTCCCATTCATTGGTGAGGTTTTGTCGAATCTGAGGTGCGTCGATCGATTGATCTGACATTGTCCGCCAATAGTTTCTCTTCCATAGCTCCAAGGGCAGTCATCAATTCATAGGGTTATGTGGCTAACCCTGCGAATTTTCCATAAGAATGTATTTAAGGGGGGGGGGAATTGGTCGTTGCATAAAAAGGAAACATTTAAAATAAATTAAATTGTTAATTTATTTTATTTCCTTTAGGACATCCAAAAACTAACCTTTGCAGCCAACATGCACCGGTCGATGTTAGGCCCCACCTAAGGTAAATTTTCTTCTCTAAATGTAATGGTTCCCTTAGATTTTTGATCCAAGAACACATTTAAAAGTTATTCCACTTTTTAGGAAAAATAATCACACGTGCTATTTAGTGTTTAATTTATTTCAAATATTTGTTTTGGGAACTCTGGTCCTTAAAATCACACACTGTCACAAAGCCTGATCTCATTATAATTCCATATAATATTTAAAAAATTATACATAGAAAATCAGGGACATTACAATTACTCCCCACACTTACAAAATTACACACATGGGTAATTCAATAGATTTTTATTAAAAAATATTTATCCTACGAAGAATCAAGTATTCAAACTAGTAAGGAAAAAAATTAGTGATTTACCTATAATTTGAAGTATAATTCTTCTTTTATTAATTTAAACCACTATCCTCACTTCAATTAAGAAGGATTTTTGGTTTTAGGCTTACAAAAGAAAATATCGATGGAATCCTAATTTTAACAAGTGGAACCTTCCTAAATCCCTATCCTTTATCCTTACTTTACCAAAGTTACTTTTTACACTTAATTGACAATTAGTGAATGATATTTAGATAGATCATCTTCCCCTTGTTCATCTAAGTTTATAATTCCCCAAATATTTTCATCCCATTTGTATATAATAACTTATTGAATTTTTCCTAGTCACATTTCAGTAAAGAATTTATAAGATAAGTGTATCTAAACATAGAACTAAACCATCCTAAGACATAAGGTACCCCCACGACTAATTTCAATATTTTAGTAATATAAGGAATGATTTGGAATCCTGATCTCAGGATTCTATAATTATTATTTGATGCCTAAAACACACATATGATTTGGTTGACATTGGTATACTTCAAGATCAGTTCACATATACTTTTTTTACTCCAGTTCATATAAACTATCCAAAAGAATTTTAGGGACACTACATGAGGTTTTAATAAATCACTAAGTCTAGGTTACCTAATTTTTATTTTATTATTCCATTTTCCTCATGCTATTATTTTGGTTCCACTAAGTTTTTTTCCATTTATAACTCTTTTCCTAGTTCTAAATCAACAACTTCCATGGAATCAGTAGTAATATTCACTCAAAAATAATTTTATTCAATAATTTACAAATCAATAAAATCCCATCACACTAGAATTGTACTTATTATAAGTTATAATAATATCAATCCTCAAGTTTTTTTATTGAAAAACACTATAAAAATTTAAAACCAAAATGAATAAAGATATTAGGTACGTATTCTGAAAACAAGTTTGTCAATGAAATTTTTTTTCATTATTTTATGAAAAAAAACAATTATCAGTAGTCAAAGGATAAAAAAAAAATTATTTACATCCTAAGATACTTTTATCCTCCCCATAATTGTCTTATACAAAATTAAAATCAATTGCATAATGAATTGTTTAGGAAAAATAAAAAATTATATAGAATATTGTAAAGGAAACAGATAACTTGGGGTTCATTATTCAACATCAATAGGGATCATTGTAGACTCCTATATTTGTTGTTTAGAAAAATCATCATGGTATTTTTTAAATACTATTACATCACCTTAAATAACTATTTCACTCAACTTAATTGATATTAACTACCCCAAATAGAAAATAATTAGTTAATATGCATAGTTCTGTCCACTTGGAATGAATCTTACCTAAAATGAGCTTCATCCTTAAGGGAAAAAACATAATTTTATCTCTAAATTAAAATTAAATTATCTGGATGATTATATCTTGTATAGATCTATAATTGTCCCCATAAAGTAGAGTATTTTTTTATGAATCCCTTATAAAATATTCTATTTCAATCATCTAAATATTTCACTACTCTCAAAACTTATAAAACTCTAGGGTAATTCGCTTGATATCCCATTAGGATTTATACTATATCTAAATAGGATAATGAAATTATTTTCTATTCAAAATTATATAAGGGTACATACCTAGGGGGATTGTTTAGGCAGTTTTGTATTCCCATAATTCATCATCTAGTTTCTTACTCTAGTCCTTCTTGTCGAGTTGCAATGCATTTTCTAGAATCGTATTGATATCTATGTTAGAGACCTCATCCTAGCCATTTTTTGGAGTGATATTTTGTTTAGTTCTTATGGTGAACTCCATAATTATTCACAAGGGATTCCGTGTTATTGTTTTAGAAGTGTGTGCATTGGTCCTTGATTATAGATAAGGGTACTCCAAATATATGAACAATGTTTTATTTTAGAAACCGAATCAACAGTTTGAAATCATTATTTTGTGTGAATTTTCCTTTAATCCACTAAGAAACGTACTCCACTGATAATAGAATATAGGAATATCCAATTGAGATAGGAAATAGGCCCATGAAATCTAATCCTCACACATCAAACAATTTTAAAAAATTAAATATTGTTAGGGAATTTATGTATTTTTTGGAAACTCCACCTGTAAGATGATAGTTTGGAAAAGATTTATAGAATTAATGTGAGTCTTTAATAATTGAGGGGAAAAGAAAACTAGATTTGAGCACCCTTATGGATGTTCTTTGTGGTTAAAAAATGGCCTCCATATATAAGTGAATGAAAAAATTATAGTATAAACTTAAATTATTCCTTGAGTATACATCTTCTAATCACATGGTAATTTAAAAATTTCCAAAAATAAGGATCTACCCAGAAATAAAACTATGACTTGAATTTCAATTTAGGATCTTAATTTTTATTATAAATAGGGGAACCTTTCATGTGACCAAATATTTCACCAATTCAGCATACCAATATAATTGGGTAACTCTGTACAACTAATTACAAATAAAGGAGTCATCTGAGTTATTTCAGTTGGTAGTTCTACCTTAATAGCATGAGATAACCTACCCATGAGGTTTACTACTAAATTTTTAAATCCCTTATTTTTATTTATCTTTAATTAAAATTCATATAACAAAAACATCCACCTCACCACCCTTTTATTTTATTTAGTTTTCTTGTTTAGATATCTTACTAATACATAATTATAATAAATAGTTACTTTACTCATAACAGATAATAAATAAATTTCTCAAAAGAAACAATAATTGAAAAAAATCATTCACTATTTTGTGTAATTTTTTTGGGTTGTCTTTAGTGTCTGAGAGGTATGGGATATCACTTGTGTGTGTACAAATTTTTTTAGGTACAACACAACTCCCTTAGCATTGTTGGAGGAATCATAAAATATATCAAAGGGTATATTTTAGTCAAGTGTAAAGATCATAGGGGTAGTGGTTATACTCTCTTTAAGATTATAAAAAGATATACTATATAAATTATCAAAAAAATCTTATTTCCTTTTTTAGAAAGTTATTCAAGGTAAAACAATTTTACTAAATCTTTAATGAGTCTTCCATAAAATACAACATGTTATACAAATGAAATACTATTTATAATAGTGGTGGGGTAAGGTAGTGTAGAAATTATGTAAATTTTTTAATTATTCCATTCAATCCCATATTTAGAAATTATTTGGCCCAAACATTTCCATTCTCCACTATGAAATATAACTTTCAAAGTTTACAACCAATTGATTTCCAATACATTTATATAATTTTTTTTTCCAAATTTTCAATAAAGTTGTCAAATCATTTTCTATAAACATTAAAATAAAAAAATAATACCTCCAATAAGTTATTAATAAAACCTTAAAATATTCTTACCTTGATGTGTTTAAAATTACCTAGGGAATTTCATAATCCAAAGGGAATTATTTTTTATAAAAACATATCAAAGGGACATGAGAATGTGGTATTATCCTGGTCTTCCAGAGCTAGTAGAAACAAAAAATACTAAGAAAATCTATCAAGGAAACAATAGTGACACTTTACATCTAGAATCTATAACATTTGGTCTACAAAAAGGATGGGGGAAATGGTACTTTCAAGTAATATGCTTCAATTTATAATAGTTAATGAAAACTCTCTAGCTTTTCTGAATCCATGTCAGCACTAACTCATTATTCTTATTTTTTATAATTTATATCTAGTTTTTTAGTGATTATATTTAAAACTCTAATAATTTATGATTTTTTTTAAATAATTTTATTTTCTTTAATAGAGTTCATTACATGAAACACCGAGTTTAAGGGAAATGAAATATAAAATTAAAATATTATTTTTAATATGATAATTATCGTCAAGCCATTGGAATGATTAGTATGAATAAGATTAACTAAATTATGAAAATATATGGTTTAATATGTATATATATAAATATAATTAATTATTTTGTTACTAATTAATTTTAATTGAAAATAAAAACCATTTGAAAATAATGGATATCTTTTTCAGAAAAACTATTTTTTATGACACAAACATGTTTATATCAATAAATTAAATAAATTAAATATATTAAATAAATTAAATTAATTAAATAAATCACTTATAGTGAATTATTTTAAGAAATTTTATATATTATATAATCAATAAACTGTTTTCACATTGATCTTATGTGTTTCATAGGTATGAAATATGAATAAATCTAATTGTACGATTAATTTTTTTTTTCTAAAAAGAATTTTTATTTCATTTTGTGAACTTATTTTAAAATTAATTTTTTCCACTTATAGAAAATTTATTTTTAAAAAATAACCTAATTTTTAAATAATCAAGTAAAAATAACCTTATAGGTAAAATTTGATAATTTTATGAAAAGATAAAATTTTCAATGAATAATGAAAAATACTGATATTTATTAAACATTTTATTTTCATTTAATGAATTTAAGAACATAAAAAATGTTTTAATATGATTTTAAAAGTATAATTATTTCAATTATATATTTAGAAATCAAATTTATGTAATTTATATCTTTCTCATATTGAATTTTGATATTAAAACTTTTTGTACATATTGCAATTTTTTCTTTGGAAAACCGATTTTTCAACGTGTCTATGATATTAATATTAAATTAAAATTTTCCATTTATGTGAATGGAATTTTAAAAAATGTATTAAATATTAATAATAATAATAATTAATATTATATAATAATTTAAACTAAATTTGTTTTCAAAATGAATAGTAAAAATAATAAAAATTAATTTCTGCGGTTAAGGTTAAAACAGGTTTACCAAGGGGTTAAACTAAACCGATAAGGGTTAACATGAATTAGAAAATTGTAAAAATAAAATTGGATGTACATATTTCTTATTTAAAACCTATAAGGTTCTATAATGATCCATCTTAGGCCTTGTTTCTTATAAAAAATTATACACTTTATTCTTTTCAAAAATTCTATATGTGTCATCTCCCCCACTTATAAAAGGCTATTCATATCCTCTACTATTAACACTTAAAAAACTAGTTGGTTAAGAAAATACCTGAAAAATACCTTCTTTAATTCCCTACATATTTCCTAGATCCACTAGTTTTATCTAAAAACCATCCTAAGAAGGATCTTGCTGCTAACCTAAGGAGGTTGTCTAAAGAAGCGATAACATTCATAAAAAAGAATTTCGTTTTTATTTGTTATCCCACCTATTTAAAATATTATTAAACCATGATAATATAATATTTTTTATATTACCTATACTATTATTTTATTAGTCTAAGTCTATTACCTACATCCATCTCCTCTTCCCTTAAATAGAAAAAAAATTGTCTATTGTGTGTACGGTGGACTACCGACTCGCGAACCGATGTAATTATTTTTCCATCACCACTTATCAAAGATGGATAAAATGATGTATTTAAAGTATATATATTATTTATATTAAATAAATATAACTATTAAATTATAATATCACATCTTTTATTTTACCTCCCAACAATTGGAAAATAATAACATCACTCATGTGTACGGTGGACTACCGCATCATGAACCAATGTGATGTGTTTTTCATTTTCATTTTACTTTTATGGTAATAAGGATATATTAAATAAATATATATGATATTTTAAACATAATTGTAATTCTATAATTATGATATCACATATACCTTCTTACATTCCATTCCATAGGGTATACGTTAATGTCGCTTGTGTGTATTACATACTACCACCTCACAAAGTGATGTGACTCATTATTCACTAATGATTTACATGGAAGGTAATAAGAACAAAGTTAATGAATATATTTTATATAAATGAAATATAAATTTTTCTTTAAAGTTAATATATATTTTTACCTTTCTTTTATTTCAGTTATTGAGAAAATGGAATCAACATTCATGTATACGTACAACCTACCGTATCCATGAACGATGTATTTCATTTTATATATCCTAACTTTTATGGATGGAACTAAATAAATATATAATAAATATATATTATATTTATATAATTTTTAAAATACTGGATATAATGGAACCATGATCAATTTTATAAGACCTAAAATACCAAGTCAAAAAATACATTAAAAATAAACAGTTATTACCCCAAACATGATTTTAACAAGGAATTATTAATAAACAGGTAACAAAAGGTCATAAGTAAATAATATGTGGTATGATATATATAAGTATGATTATATAATATATTTATAATAAACCTATATTTATTATACAAGAGGTTCTAATGTGAATAAAGGAAGTAAAAAACTTAATGTAAAATATTTCTTGTCTCTGTTTTATTTCTGGGAGACATATACCATATTCCCCACTCATTTATTTTATATGGTGCATATACTACCCATTTAAAATTTTATATAATGAATTTAATTATTTTAATTATTTTTAATGTTTAATTTTATTTTATTAATTAATGGGGATTACGATTCAAAATATTACTAAAGTGGTAATGGATTTTCATCTCACTTTTATTTTTATAAGACCCATGCCATATTAAACAGTTATTTATTTTGTGTGGTGTATATATTACCCAGAAATGTATTTTATGATAATTATTAACAAATTTATTGGGAATTAAATTTCTATATAATGTTCTTTTTCTTATGTTAATTATGATTCAAAAGTTACCAAAGTGGTTAGAGTTTGATGTTACAATATCATTATTTAATGAGATTATCTTTGATTATTCTTCTAATGATGAAATAATTTAATATATATCTCATAAAATTCATGTATTTTCTTATAATTTGGTTATTTCATGGAAATAAATGTGTTACCTTAATTTTACTCAATTTATGTTCTCAAGAGTTTAAAAGAATTTGTTTAAGAAAAATCGACTTTATTTATCTCTTTGGTTGAAAAATATTTTTCTTCCATGTATATGTTTTATAAAAAATGTTTTAAATAAAGTTTATACTATTATCCAATTACTATTTGAAGATATTTGTTTCCCCATTTTAATTTTTAAAAAGTGTTTCAAAATGATTATTCATGTCTTTTTCCAAACAAGGCATATTTGGATTTTATCAAATTGTGAAACAAATCTTTGTTTTAATGTGTATGCCTTGATCGATATTTTCCACCATAATGACCATTAAATGTTTTAAATATTCCTACATTAGATTACAAGGATTTTTTCAATGAAAATTATTTCAACAATATTTTATAAATTTTAGTTTTAAAACGGTGATTTTCAAATAAAGGTTATTTTCCTCAAGAAATGTTCCTAGTGATTTTATTTCAAAATAAGTTTCCATCTAAGATAACATCCTTTGATGTTACATAATAATCCATGAGCATTTCTATTAGGGACTTTATGCCCACATGTTATAATGAAAGGCTCAACAACCAGATCCCAGGAAGAAACTTTGGAAATCCCAATAATATAATAGTAAAATATAAATATATGGCTCAACAGCCATATCCCAAGTAGTACTTATGGGTATTTAAGTAAATAAATGATATAAAATGGATTAAAATCCAGATCTTAGGAAAGTACGTATAGGAATCCCAAAGGGAAAGAAATAATCCTTGCATTATGATTAATTTTTACTAACCCTGAATCACCTATGGTAATCATTGTTGCATCAGTAGTAAACATGAAAATGCATAAATTAAATAGTGAGGGTGTCCAAATTCCTAACCCACCAATACTAACCTAGCCTCATGGGATTAAAAGTTTAGCATGGGTTCTAAGGTGACACCTACAACCATATCTATCCAAAATTGATGTACTATCTCATTGTTGGTCAACATTGGGGAACCACCTGGGCCCCTCAAGTCTCAACACAAAAGTGGAATCCTACTCAGGATCCTTAGTAGAAATGTTAATGAAGGAATCCAACACGGGATCCCCAAGTTCAACACATAAGTAATGAAATCCTACTTGGGATCCTTATATGAAAGGTAAAAGGAGGAATCCTATGTGGGATCCTTGAATAAAAAACCAATAGAGGAATCCTACATGGGATCCTAAGATCGATACATAGGAAGGGTAATCCTACATGGGACCCTCAAAACATGGTATAAAAGTAGATACATCCTACATAAGATCCTCAAAATGACATAAATGTGTAGGGATCTTACAAGGGATTTACCAGGTCAACATGTATGAAAATGAATCCCACAGGGGATCGTTGGTACAAGAAAAAGATAGAGGTATCCTACATGGGATCCACTAAGACAATAAGTCTCATAACCTCTTAGTCCAGAAGGGAACATATTCTAAGCGAGATGTCTGGAAAGGAAAGATACAAAATCATAGGTCATAAGAGATAGATCATGGTCCATCTTAGATCAATGTCTTAGACTAGGTGGTCCAGAATAACCAACCAATCAATCACATTTCGTGTATCACTCTCATGAGGAAACTAGAATTGATTACTAGAGGAAGAAACTCTCTATTAATGAAACACCTAAAACACCACCTAGGATTCCTCAAAACACCTCATGTGTCTTACCATCATGATCTACATTAAAAGATACATATAAAGGACTACTGATGGGTCTGATTCATTATCATGAGAGAAAATATATAAAAAACTATCAAATAGGGTGTCAAGGGAGGAGTTCCTGACATTTCTACCTTCGTACATAATGTGTAACCTCAAGGCACCACCTAGTCATGTACTTCTGTTGTAATTTTCATGTAAAGGCCCATGTACATGGATTGTTGGCCCTGTACATGGTATTCACTTCACACAGGGTACTGACACCTGTACCTCACATGGCTTGGATGTGTACATCTACAAGATGTGTGACCCACATGGGGTTTGGTCATGCACTTTACATGGAATGTTCCCCTTACATGGGTAGCCTATCCAGGTACTCGGTTATATGGATGAATCCCTGTAAATGGTGTGTATAAACCATATTGAAAATGCACTTAAAAATGTTAATCTTCCCTAAAAAGGAATAAGACACTCCATGTGTTCCCTAAACAACATACCATGTAGATGGGTTTTCCTAAATGGAAAAACTCTCAAATCACCCCGGAACCCCCATTTTCACTTGAAATGTAGTATATTGACCCTCAATGGGTTATAAGAAACTATAATAGTGGATTAAAACTAGAAAAATATTAATATACAAGGATTTATGAAAAAACATAAAAATTGAATAAATTTGGGTGGAATACTCCAAAGCATCTCCCATTTCCATGCTCCACAACTACTACACAACAATCTGACATGTCTCAAGCTCTATGGAGACATTTCTTTCCTCTCCCCCTATATCTCTATCTCTATCTCTCCCCCTCTACCTTTCTTATTTTCTCTCTTGGAAACATGAAGGGGTGGCCACATGGGGTGTGCATGAGAATCTATATGGAAGAAAGAAAATAAAATAAAATAATAAAAGAAAAAGGATGAAAACAAAAATAAAAAGAAATAGGGGCTTAGGCTGGCCCCAATTCCCAAATTGATTTTATGCCTTGCCTATGATGAAAACCTCATTTTAGACTCAATGGTGGAGATATAATCTCAATCTTATACACCTTTCAAAAGATATTATTTAATGAACTTGTGTGAATAAATTAATATTTAACTTATTTAATATTAAATGTTAATTATTCCGTTAAAATTTGAACAACTTGGAATTCCACCAAAATTCCATACTAGGACAAAAAACCTATTATGGGGCTAAAATAGTGGTCATAAAAGTTATATGATTTCACATTCTAGGGAAAAACCATTTTACCTCATAAAATAATATGAAATCAAAAATTCAAATTTCTACACAAAATTTCAATATGAAAAAAAAAAAGACCTTATAGTATCATTCATGACCCCAAGTGTTCTTTTTATAGCCTTAAATTTCTCATATGTGTGTGGAAACCCCCTAATTATATAGGCATGCACCATGATTAATAGTATTGAGATATGTATTTTGAACAAAATTGTGTTGACCTCAGTTGAAACAAACTCTTGAGACATCCTCAAATCACTATAAGTGAATATCTCCACCCCATGGTTCACTTATTATTATATATTTAGATAAAAGAACGTCATCAATACCCATGTGGAATTTCTTCACACATGGAATTAAGGGAATAAAGATTCCAAATTTCTTAATTGAAGGGCTACTGAGGATGGTCTATTTACACCCTTTACTAGTATTGGTTCCCTCCCCTTGGTTGTGATGATCTTGTAAGAGGAGATACTCATGGGTTAAATTACTTTATACCCATTGATCCTCAGGATCCTCTATATTTTAATAAAAAAATTTAAGTTTAGATGGACGAGAATGAACAAATTATAGTTGAATCTACCATTAATGGTCTAGTGTTTTATCATTAGAGATATTATATTAGATGGAAGAGAAAAGATAGTTACATCAACTTTGATTTATTGACTAGTTGAAAATGTATGAACATTATTCAGTAAACAATTGTTCTTATTATAAAGATGTTCAAGAACTCTCTTATAGTAGTTCCTCTCCCATGTAAGTAGCATGGGTCTCCTCATTATCCAAATTTTTTTAGAATTTCTTTAAATTTAGTTTCTAATTCATTTTCTTTGATTTCTGCCACATGTATAGATTAAGGGTTACCATTAAAGTAGTTAGGAATCCCAAATCTTCCGTATTTTACTTTAAACTCTCTAATGTTATTAATTTAAATGTTTATTTGGATAATAAACAGATGGATAATTAATAGATTCATATTGATTTGGATGATTAGAAGAAATTGGTTTTATTTTGATTTTAGGTTGTATTTTTTAGTTTTCAGAATTTTCAAATTTTATTTCCTACGACCACAAGAAGGAAGTTATAGTTAGTTGGATTCATTATCTGTTTAGTCAGATGAAGGCATAGATGATCCAAGGGTATAATAAATTGTGAAGTCACTTGACATTCATGATTGGTTAATATTAATTTATTATATCTTTAACCTTTTTAGGAACTTATATTCTTCATGGTTGATCCTCTCGTATGATCTATAGAATATCTGGTCAATTTGAGTTTCCTCTTATAGTCGATTTATGACTTTGAAAAATTTCCATTCACAGATAAATAAGTCTCTTCATGCAGCTGCTTTATCATGAATCTATGATAAATTTAACCTTTTATGTTAGTTGGTATCAATGTTTGGACATTTCATCCATTTGTATATTTTTTAGCATGAGGAGTAGGATGATATGGTCTCTGTAGATATTTTTATGCAGTTTCTTATCTTCCATAATATTTTTAGAGGCACAATTGACCATGTAGAATCCAAAATGTCTGGTCGACCATTCCCTTGAAAATTTTCATCTTCTAACCTGTAAATCAAGGAATTTTTTTTTGAATGTATACATTTTGTATTTAATTTTAAAATAAAATAAAATAATTATATTAGAAAAATAATGTTTCAATGATGTTATTATAATCTAACAAATAAATTTATATCATATATATTAAATCTAAATATGAATAAAAATAATAAAAAATAATTATTAACTCCATTTATCATTTAATATCATATTTCACTAATGTACCAAATATGAATTATTTACCACAGTTTTATCAACAATAGGATCTAAAGTTCCATTGAAAAAAACTCAAAATTAGTGAAAAATTAGATCTCATCAATATATATCCCATATATTTCATAATATAAAAAATTTATATATATTGATATCTAGTGGAAGATAATATGAATTATATCATTTAATATTTGTAGTGACCTTATATCGCATACCATGCCATGTAATATCCCTTTACAAAGGCATATGATATTTCTTTGTTCACACATGTCGTATCATATGACATGTACTTTTCATATAATATGATAGGGGAATTAGGGTATATATTCTTCAGGTGAATGTCATTCATTCTTTAAAAAATGTGGTTCCCTTGTATATTAACATCTTCACTTTCCATTATTTCACCAATGGGTTAGAAAAATATTTATCTCTAAAATACATTCACCATTAACATCTTTAACTATAATTTTTTAATGAATTTCCCTCAATTTATGGGTGATATTGTATATATAATACATATTTAATATCCATCTAGGTCCTATTATTTTCCTAGATTTAATGCAAATCCCACACTTATAATATTTTTTTTCATCATGCCATACTTTCATGAGTGCCAAGCCTACACTCACCATGTTTTTTATACCCACATTCTATCGTTATCTATCCTAAAAATTAATAGAATCTCCATATACAATAACCTCTATAACATTAATTTTTCTAGCTATAATATTATCATGAAATATACCCTATGATAATAACCCACATGAAGTAGCGTCCACTGCCAGTGACATGTGAAAAAGCATTTAAACAGTCTCCACAAATGAAAAATGCATGCAAGAGAAACAAATTTCCCTAAAATAAAAAAATGACCAGGATTTGAACCCCTACTAATATTATGTATACATTTATATAACATATTTGATAACTATTCCAGTTATGTCATAAATTTCATTATTAGACCATGTTAACTTTCTCAATACACTATACCTTAGTAAGAATCTGATCATAGAATTTATTTTACTTTTCTTATTTCCCTATATATTAAAGAGGAAAATCATGTTTGATCATCTACATGGATAACATTAAAAGGAAATAATATGTATTTGGGAGATTTAATATGTCATGTTTATAATGTAATGTAATGTTTATGTATCTTTCCAATTAAAGACCACTAAATCCCAATCATAGGTACATGTTCTCATGTAATGTTATAACCATAAAACAAATAAACAACCAACTTAGTGTGAGTAGGGTTGATAGTGTTACAATTTATTTCAGAGTAAGTATAAACCCTTTGATCTAGATCTAGATGAATATAAGTAATTAATTTATATTCTACCATTAAAAAATTATAGAAATTATACACAAATTAGTTTTATAATTATCATATAAAATTTATAAGACATAATTTTAGTAAAACATAATGTATAAATAATGTTTCATACATTTACTAATTTATAATATTACCAATTAAGTTATTTATTTTTTAGATAATTAATCCTACTAAAATAAATGGAAACCAAACCAATAATTTCAGAAAATTTAAGGAATTTATAAATGGTCATGATAATTTGGGTTTGGAATAAATTAGTACTATTCTAGGAAATATAACTCAGTTTATGACAAGTAACAATTCCCATATGTAATTATTTTCCCATCAATAATAATTAACAAATTTAGATCATTTTATGAAGTAATAACCTCCATCATTCAGTGGATCAACAAATCCAATGGTGGAAAAGAAATGGATAATGTATTTAGATAACATATTCATGGAATTGGGAAATATTAAGAAAGAAAAATTTATCTTGGTTTTATGTCATTTAAAGGGAGATATAAACAAATGATTATAATTGATTCAAAATACTAGGAGGGATATAAAGGTACAAAACACAGAGTGGAGTAAATTTAAGTTGTTTTTTCATGAAAAATATTTTTTCAAGAGATTATTTATAAAATAGAAAGGGTGTTTTTGAAATGTAAGACAAATGGAAGAAGAAAAGGTGGATAAATATGCGTATAATTTCATAAGGTTAGAATAGTATGTTGAGGATTATCTACATAACCCAAAAATGAAGATAAATCTCTTCTTTGATGCTTCAAATCCAAGAATTCAAAGATCGTTATCCACTTTGAATTTTTAATTATATGTAAATATTGTAGCGAGTGTTATAAATATTGAGAATTATGTTTCTAAAACATTATTTTACAAAGTGGAACCTAAGAAAAAGATAAATGATAATCACAATGTGGGAATGACTACCAGAATGATAAATATTTAAAACATTGATTTCCTTATATATAATAAATTGGGGAAGAAACACCTTGGGATACTATTAAAATAATTGGGTGTATGATTAAAATTTGGATAGAAATTTCATCATTATTATAAGTTAAAATGTTGGAGATAAAGAATTAATTTTTAATCTTTTAGCTTTAAAAAGACGAGACATTAATCTAATCAGTACCCCATGAACAAAAGAAATTTTAATTAGAAAATTATTAGGGATCACGAATAATATTCTTCCATAAAAAAGAATAAATTTAAATCCCTAAATAATGTGATGAAAATTAATTTTATAATATACTCAAAGTTAGATAATAAAGTACTGGATTTTGTATCTATTCTATATTTTATATCATGCATGTTTAGAAAGAATATTTAATCATCCTTGATATATTAAAGAATGATTTACTTGTTATAACACTGAGTGGTATGATGATTGAAAACAACATATAATAGGTAGGTAAAACTAGATTCTATGGTTTTTTAGTAAAAAATATAATTTTCCTACCTATGATTTATTTGGATTTAATTTTAGGGACAAATTGGCTCTAAGATTATAAATCTATAATTTACTATAAAGAGAAAAAGTTATAATTAGTGAAGAAAATATGAAATTACTTATTTTTTGAGGGGATATTTAATTACCAAAATATTTTTAGGATCCATTTCTAGTGAAATATATTAATTAGATCCTTAGGGAAGAAATATAAAAAATAAAGTTTATAAAGGATAAATAGATTTTAAGAATAGAAGAAACAACCATTCAACGAGAATTTATTTAAAAATTACCAAGATTTGCACCTGATAAAGAAGTAAAATTATCCATTGATATTATATCTGATGAAAAACCCATATATATGTCTCCATATAGAATATATACAGTGGAATTAATTTAGATAAAGAAGAAATTACAAGAATTATGTGATAACAGTTTCATTCATCCAAGTGTTTCCCCATGTGGAGAACCTACTTTATTTTTGAAGACGAAGGATGGTTTAATGAGGTCATTCATTAATTATAAGTAAATAAATATAATAAATATACAGAAAAAGTATCCATTACTATGTATTAGTGAACTATTCAATCATATTTAAAAGGCCCAATACTTAACAATGATTGTATTCATTCTAATTATCATCAATAAAATTTTAAGTAGGATAATATTCCAAATACAACTTTTTTAAACAAGTATAATCATTATGAGTTCATAATAATGCCTTTTGGGTTAAAAAAATAAAACATAAAAGTTTATAAAATTAATGAATATAATTTTATAATATTATCTTGATATGTTTTTGGTTGTATTTATTAATATCAATCATATATACACTATTTTTCTCGAGGATCATGTAACACAGTTGTGAATTGTGTTTGATGTTCTGAGGAAAAATATGTTATATGAGAAATTAAATAAATAATAATTTCGAATTTAGAAAATTTCCATCCTTGGATATATTATATCCATGGATGGAATATGTATTGACTTTAAAAAAGTTTGTCAAGGAATGGTAAAGACCCACAAACATTGCTTAAGAAAATAGTTTCCTTGGTTAGTATGGATACTATTGATGTTTTTACTAAAAAAATACTTGATTTGATAATTTTTAATCA
Source organism: Viscum album (assembly GCA_963277665.1). NCBI lineage: Eukaryota > Viridiplantae > Streptophyta > Magnoliopsida > Santalales > Viscaceae > Viscum > Viscum album. Next base: position 1,439,765,501 of record OY728145.1, on the reverse strand, counting down.
AGTTAACATGAAGGGAGAACATTTACATGGAATGATGAATGTAAAGTAATATTTTAAGAATTAAATAGAATATTGGTAAATGAACTAATATTAACTCTTCCATATATAAAAAATAAGTTTGTTTTTTGTTAAGATGCATCAAAGAATGGTATTGGGTGTTTTATTTTGAGAAATGATAGAGTTGTAGATTATACATATTTTCAGTTGAAACCACATGAGTTGAATTATCTTTCTCATAATTTAAAGTTGGAAGTATTGGTCTTTATACTAAAAATATGGATAAATTATATCTATAGAGTGGAATGTGATATATAAACAAATAACAAGTGTTAAAATATATATTTATTCACAAAAATATTAAAATATATAAAATTATATAGATATAACTACTTACGGAATACAATTATTCTATAAATTTACATATAAGGAAAATTATAACACCTCATTATTTTAGTATTTATTTCCCTTTGGAATAAGTTCAACATGTTTGATAGCTTATGATACATGAAACATAAAACTAAAGAGATTAATTATTTATACAATAAAAATAAACCGCATTTCAATATATTTTAAAAAATAAATTATAAAAAAATTATTCTTATTGAATTAAAATATTTTAATTCACAAAGGAAAGGAAATTGATTTTAAAGAAACTAGTTTTTATGAATTGTAATTTTTTATTAAATTTACTTATTTTATGAAATTATATGAATCAATTTTTTTTAAAATTCAAGTAATTATTAGTAAAATAAATTATCAATATTCATTGAATAATTAAGTATTGATATGAACTACTACATTAATTCTTCAGAGATTAAGAAAAATGTTTTGTTTGATACCTTATTTTTACTTTATATTAGATATGTTTCATTTAAAAGATAAATTTAAAACTTTTATAATTTTAAATTAATAAAATTAATTTCATTTAATGATTCAACATATTAAAATTATGTTAGAGTGAAGTTCTATAATTTTTCATAAATATTTGTTTTTTAAGTGAACAATGAAAAATACTATTTTTCAAATACCACAAATTTTATGAAATCATTATTATATAAACCTGAATTATTATTTTTTAATAATTTAGATAGAAAAAAATATTTTTAATGAGTATATAAATAATTTAAAAATATTATTTTGAATTTGGAAAACCATGCTTGACTTTTTGGATCCTAAGTTCTATTTTATTAGTTTAAAAACATTTTTTGTCCTTTTACATTAATTAAGTATTCAGAATTATCCATTATATTTTGTATTAATTTTATTGTTATAAAACTATTACATGTTTAAAATAATCTAATAAATTTCATGGGAATCAATACTATACATGATTTTGTGGTAAATTCAGTTTATTCTTATAATAATAATTTTATAATTTTTTTGTTTCTGTATGTGTATTTAAATTAAAATTAAATTTTAACACACTAGAAATTTAATATATTAATTTTTTTAATATTTGGAATCTTTATATTCAAATAATTTAATAATTTCTATTTCATTTTGTTCATAAAAATAAGTTATCGTGGTAAAAGTTAGTCACTATGATAAAGGTTTAAATAGGTAAAAATGGGTTGAACTAAGTGATATTTCCAAAATATCCCAAAACCATTTCTATATTCGATTTTATGATGTTATTATTTACTACACCATCTTATCTCTGAAATTTGGCTATTTTGGTGCCACTTTTCTTTGAGGATAATATTTATTTCATTTAAAGTTAAAAGTATTTACATAAGTGCCACCCTTCTCACCTATAAAAGGACCCATCCTATTACTACCTCAAACCACACGATTACTTTAAATTTATCCTTAATACCTTCACATAATTGGTACATCATAATACCATATCACTTTTGGGAACATTTGGTTTCAGGAATAAGTCCTAAACTACTCATTTCCATGAGGTCCTTCAGGAGGATATTCAAGCTCTCAATAGAAATGATATATTCTTATTGATTTATCTTCAATATAGTATTCATATAAATATTCATAAATACTATATATCAATTTAATAAAATGTTTTTTAAATAATTAAACTTGTATTAAAGTGTTATTAACATTATGAAATACCATTTTCTTACTCATTCAGTTGTTATAACATGCTTTTGTTTAGGGGTGTTTTAAAACCTACATGAATGATGTTATAATGTTGATGTAATGAATGATTAAGGAATGAAAGATAATTGTAATATTTTAAAAAATAAAAAAATTAATTTTTCTTAATAATTATTTAATGGTTAAATAAAATTTTTATTCACTAATGAAATCAATTTTTGTATGAAATCATAATTTCTAAAAACTATGATTTTGAAGCTTTATATGAACTTCACCACCATAATTTCAATGAAATAAAAATATGAATATATTAATATATAAAACATATATTCGAAAATAAATTAAAATTAAATATATGATGAAGAAATAACAAAAGTTAATGGACCAAAACCTTCAAATTGTGTATATAAAACTGAATAGTTAACTCAAAAATATTGATTTTAATAAGGAATTTGTACTAAATGGGTTATAAGAAATTATAAGTGAATGGTATATAGTATGATAAATATAAATAACTTTATAATATATATATTTATAATAAATATAAATTTATTATATAGGATGAAATAGCATGTTCGACAAAGATGAATTCTAAGGTAAGTTTGTTTCATCTCAAATTTCCTTCTTTGATACATGTTTCATATTACACACATATTTTCATTTAGATGGTGTATATTCCACATATTTTATATGTTATAAGATAATTAAATATTAAATATTTATATTTAAATTTCTATTTCCAATTATTTTTTCCAACATGTTTTTGGTTTTAAATGTCATAAGGGGATTTATTTTAAATCATATCTTTAAAAGCTTTGAAGTGTTTCAACTAATTTTTTCCTTCCATATCCATATTCTTTATATTATTTCAAGAATGATCTTATATATAATCCAATTATTGTTTAGGTACATTTTATAATATCTTTTACTTTTTTAAAATAGTTTTATAAATAATATTCTCAACAGTTTCAATAGGGGATATTTTTGAGTTTCTTTAAAAATACTTTAAAAGAGTATTTTTTAGCATTTACCGCTTTAGCTTCTTTTCCTGCCATCTTGTCCATTATTATTTATTATTATTCCTTTAAAATTTTAAATGTTTTATAATAAAATATTCATCACCTTAATATTTTAATATATATCTCTCTTTAAATAATTATAAGTGTTTAATAACTTACTTAACATACAACACAGAGCTTTAAGATAACTATATTATACTATAAAAATATTATTTGTTAAATTTTAACATTATAACGTAGCCGTTAAATTGGTATTATAAATAGTAATGACTATATTTTAAAAAAATAAGAATACATTTTTATATAAAGCAAATATATAGATAAATAATTACTCAATTTAAAGTAAATCACTATCTGCTTCAAAAATACATTTTCCCTCAAAATGGGTTTTATTGATTTTTATGAGAAAATAATATAAATAATTTAGACAAAATTTATAGAGTAAATTTTACAAAATGAAATTAATTTTTAATTAAGATTTTAAAAATTATCTTAGTGTGAATTTCTGATAATTTTCTAAAACTTTCAATTTCAATGAATATTGTAAATAATTTTTTTTATTAAAAACGGTCTTTTTTGTTTCAAGAATTTAAAAAGTACGATTTTTATAAAATTTTTTCAAAGTAAAATTAATTAATTATTTTAATAAATAATCTAATTAATTCCATTTGAATCAAATTTATGTTATATTTTGTTATAAATGTTTTATAACTTAAAAACACATTTTTTCTAGAAAAGACTTTTTTGACGTGTTTTGCAGGTTTAATTATATAGTAAATTATAACACTTATGTGAATTGAATTTTATAATATGTATTCAATATTTTGAATTAGAATAAATGATATTAGGTAATAGGGAATTTCAATTTTTTTCATAATGAATATTAAAAATAATATAAATATGTTACAACTGTTAAGGTTAAAATGGGTTTACCAGGGGTGGGGACAAACCCAACGATATTGGTATGTATTAAATTAGACATTATTAAATAATATTTTATAGAAATATTTATACCACATACCATCCTAGATTAGATCCACTATCAATTTAGAAGCATTTTACTTGATTATGACATTATTATATTTTAATCTTTTAAGAAATATGAAGTGTGTCCCCTCACCCAATTATAAAAGGACACCCTTCCTTTCACTTATTTACACCACTTTGAGCAAAAAAATTGAGAAAATCCTGATAAATTCTAATAGAAACTTCCCTATAGGTTCTGGTATTCTTAAAATACCTTTCAAGGGTATTTAAAAAAGTTATCAAAAGGAGGCCTACCGAAGAAGAGTTAATCATCCCACCCAATCTCTTTAAAATTATTACTTATTCTACCTCTTTTTAATATGTTTCATTCATAATAAAATAATATATTTAGTATATTAACTATAATTAAATGTTATTATGATTATGTAACCACTATTATTCACCCTATTTTCTATTAAATAGTAAGTGAAAGTATTGATCATGAGTATGTGTGAGATACTGGCTCCATGTAGTGATAAAATTAATTTTCCATCAACATATTTCATTGATGGTTATTATGAAATTTTTCATATTTATATAATATATTTATTATATAATTATACTTCTATAATTATATTATGATATATTCCTTCTTACATTCCCATCCATTGGAAAATTATATCATTGTTCATGTGTACGTTTGGACTACCACCTCCACAATGAAATGTGATTTGTTCATTATTTACTCATTACATGGATGGTAATAAGGATATATTTAATGAATATATATATATGATATATATGACATATTTATGATTCTTTAAAAGGAATTATTATTTACCTTTCTTTCTTTCCATCCTTTGAAATGGAAAAACAACATTCATGCCTACGTATGTGTAACACCCCAAGATTTTGTGAAATATATTTCTCAAATTAATTTAATCTTTTTCATATTTTTCATTTCATGTAACACTAAAAATAGGTTTTTATTTATTAAAATACTAATATTGGCTTACATTACATGCAACACTGAGTTTCTGTGAAATAAAATTTTATTATTATAATTATTTAAATGAGATAGTTATAACCTAGCCGTTAAACATAGTAATATGAATAGTAATAACTAATTTTTAAATGTTAATTATAATGGTTTAATATAAATAAAAAATATTTATATTGAAATATATAATTTTTGTTAAAGTATTATATGTTTAATAATACTATTTTCTAAAAGGAACTGCTTTTTATGTCCTTCTTTGAATAAAAATAAAAATAATTTTAGAAACCTTAAGAAATTTAATTTTATAAAATAAAATTAAGTTTTTAATTCATAATGTAAAAATTAGTTTAGGTTTATTCTTTGGGTTTTTTCTGAGAAGTTTATTTTTTGTATGAATAGTGAAAACTACTTTATTTTAATTAAAAACTTTCTTTTTGCATAAATAATTATTAATAATAAATTATATTTTAATTTGTTTTTAAGATCACAATAGATCAATTATACATATATTAATCCAATTCAGGTAAATGGATTTTTTTTATATTGAAATTCTTTAAACAAAACTTATTTATCTTTTGAGCATTTTTACCTTAAAAACCCTCTTTCTCGCTACGTCATCAGGTCTAGTGTTAAACTTAATTTTCCCACATATGTGGTTTTAATTTTGAAAAAAGGTCATACAAAGTCGTAATAATTATAATATTTTTGGTATAATAATATCAAATTAATGTTTTGAATTTTTTTTAGTGAAAGTGATTAAAATTAATTACAAGGATTAAGGTAAAATTAAGCTTGACAAGGGACTAAACCTTAATTGGAAGGGATAAAATGACCTAAAAACCTGAAAAAATCCATTGGATGCCAATATTTTTACCGAATACCCCCTTTTTTCTAATTTTATGGTTTATTGAGATAATAGTTAATGAAATTTCCCTATATGATAAGTTACGTAAGGAAAAAAGACAAAAAGGGACATTTCATCACCTTTAACATTTATAAAACATTGAGATATAGAAAAAACAATATATTATTAGTTGAAAATATAAAATTGAAAAATAAATGATTTATTTTTATCATAATTACTTATCAATAAATTTTAGAGATGATATAGTTACTCAAAACCCTTAATAAACACCAACGTAGTTATTATTTAGTTAATAATTAACTAAAATAAATGATATTATAAATATTAAAAGCAAAGTAAATTAGTTGAATTAGTTTCATTAATTATTTTTTAGATGAATATATCATATTAAAAATATATTAACTTAATATATTTGGATTCCAATATTGTTTTTATATTTATTAAATTAAAATTAAATAAATAATGTCAAAATTGATATTAATGTTATTTTATAATAAATGATATTTTATTTAATGATTTAAAATTAATAAAAATTATAAATTCTACCAATTATTTTAATTTATTAATAAATATCAAATATGGTCCATTAATGTACCAATTGATCTTATATGAATAACATATTGACCCATAGATAGTAAAAACATGATTAGCACAATCCCGTTTAAACAGTGTTTTTTTCACGTTAGCTGCGCTTGTTTTAAAATTAATTTCCCAGAACACTAGATATTTTTATTTTTCTGATATCATATAATAGTTATAATTTAGTGGGTAAATTTTTTCTAATAAATATCACTTTAATTTAGTCTTAATGGTTAAATTAATAATGTTATTATAGTAGATGCTTAAATAAAAACCAAAATGATAAAATTTGGGAAACACAGAAGTTAGGGAACAAAATTATAAAAATTCACTAAATTTTGTTTTTTGTAGATTAATTTAGACCATTATTAAGATTTAAACCATAATTTTTCTATTTTTAGGCACATTATTTAAAGAATAACTCCCATTAATGTATATCTTTTGGTATTTATAAGAGTGCCAATCCTCCCCCACTATAAAAGGCCTCCTCTCCTTTAACTTCTTCATACCTCTAAAAACAATTTGGTTTAGAAAATATATTCCCAATGAAATTTAAAAAAATAAATTCCTTCCTCCTTAAAGACACTATTTGGGTATAAATCAATCCAAGGAATCCTTTTGGTGAAAACCAATATGAGTTACCCAAAGAAGAGGTGACATCTTTCCTTAAAATCCTTTACGTTATTTTCATTCTCTACCACACCCAATATCCTTATTACATAATTATAAAACCAAACCAGTATCATAAATATGATGAGATATTTTTATTCTAATATTTCAACCTACACTTACACACAAATCTATCTAATGGGTAACAAAAATACTTTTTACGAGTAGGGTGAACTACCGTTTCATGAAATAATGATTGTTTATTTTTCCTTTACCACCTTTCAAGGTTGGGAATTATGATGAAAATTATATTGATACATGATATATATTAAACTTACTATTTATTTATGCTTCTTTAATTATTTTACAACACACACAATTATACTTTCCATCTTTTGTAAATATGATAATTTTTTTGGGGAAGTGTGGACTACCGCCTCATCAAAGCGATATGATTCATTTACTTTACATGGAATGAATTAAGGTTGGGTTTAGTGAAATTATATGATATATATGAAAAAATAATTACGCTTTAATGATATTATATATATATATATACATATATATCATTTACATTCTTTATTTCAATATTATATAAAAAATTGAAACAAAGTTTATGCGTACATATAACATACCGTCTCCATAAATAGTGTATTCCATTTCATACCTTTATATTCTATATATAATAATAATAACAATATAATGAATAAAAAATATATTTATACCATATTTTAAATTATTTAAATCATGATATATATATAAGGTCCAATGATATAACAAATTAAAATACATGTGAAAAACAAAATGAATATTAGCCGAAGCGTATCCTTAACATGAAACTATTAACAAGAGGGTAATATGAAGTCATAATAAAACCATATATGGTATTAGATATAATAATATGGTTCTGTAAAATATTTATAATAAACTTACATTTATTATATAGGCTATTTTAATGAGTACAATGAGTGTCAAGACACAAGGTAAGGGAATTTCATCTCACTTTTTATATTCGTGAGATACATTCCATGTTGACCACTCTTTGATTTTGTATGGTATATATAATTCCAATGAATTTATCATATTATTCTTATTATTAAATATATGGTTATTTACATATCCATTATATTATCTTTCCTTCATGGGGATAATTCTTAAAATGTTACCAAATTGGTAAGACAGTTTTGTCTCAATTTTCCTTCTTCGTGACACATGTTTTGGTTATGAACTTAAATTATTTTTCAAGGTGAATATACCTACATTTTAAATGTTATATAATTAATATAATTATTTTAATGATATTTTAAGTTTCATGTAATTTTTTTTCTTACATGGATAAAATGATCCCATGTTACCATGTAGTAAGAGTTTATTGAAACAATCTCATCGTTTATCAGGGTAGCTTATGATTATGATTCCATTGATAAAATACTATGATCCATCTATAAATAACACCCATGAGTTTTATTCCTATCTATTTATTCAAGATATATCCATGTACTAGTATCACTTTCCTACTCTTTGGTAATTAATATAACTATGAAAATTTTCTCATGAAAATATGACATTATTTCTCCTTTAGATCGGAATCTATGCACTTTCAAAACTGTGTTTTCTAAAAGGTTTTTAAAAAATGTTTTATATAAAAAAAGTGTTTTAAGTAATTTTTAAATCTTTCATTATATGTTTTCAAAATTTTATTTTTATAAAATGGATTTCAATGATTTAAATATTTCTTTACATGTTTTCAAACCCATTTTATATAAAAGGGTTCTGTAAAAATATTTTCAATATTTCTTTATATGTTTTAAATTATTTTCAATGAAATGGTTTTCAAAATGTTTTAAAGTTTCTTTATAAATTTTTAAAGTGTTTTTAAAGAATTTTTTTAAAAGTTTTGAAGCTTCTTTTATATGTTTTAAGAAAACAAATTTCAACATGTTTTCATGTTTCTTTTATAAGGTTTTTGGGAAAAAGGTCTTCAAAATGATTTCAAGACTTCTTTCTATGTTTTCAAAGTATTTAAAAAGGAAATAGTTTTCAATATTTTTTTTGTTTTAAAAAAATTCAAGGATGAAAGGTTATTTTCCTCAAGAAATTGTTTTAAAGGATATTTCAAAATTATTTTCCATATAAGATGGCATCTGTTGATGTTACTCCTACCTTTCTGGGGAAATGATTTAATATTTCTATTCATATTATTTCTCTGAATGGTTTATGTCTTTATGACATGATATTTATGAAACCTTATTATATTTTATGGCTTATATGCTTCTAAAACCTTCTTATTTTCATAGGTTATGATTTTTATGGAATTATTATGAAACATGGATCATTTTTTTATAGGTTATGATATGATTACATGTTTATGATATCCATTTAATTTTATGGGTTATGATATTATTATATATGATTTTGGTTCACATGTATGTATGATTTCATTATGAGATGGTTGTTACCTATATCTCCCTCCAATTAATTTTGTAAATATTTATATCCCATCAGATAGACAAAGATGGTATTGGTAGTGAACCTCGACTACTAAGATGGAAATGAGAGTGAACCATGACTACTAAGATGGTTTGAGGAGTGAAATCATGCTACTAAGATGGCCATGAGAGTAAACCATGAATACCAAGATGGTATGGGCAGTGAAACTATATTACCAATAAGAACTTGGAAGTGATTCCTTGAAAATTATTGAAATCATATTATATTTTTATGTGTTGTCCACAATTCCATGTTTTATTCCTATGTTATAATTTCTTGGCTTATTTTATTTATTTCATTATGATTAATTTCTTATAAGCTTATAATATTTATTCCATAATTCATATTTATTATCTTTGATATTTAGGGTATGATCTTATATATTTATGATACAATTGTCTTGACATTATTCCCATGACTATGTTTTCATATCTCCCTTATTTACCCTTACTGAGCATTTTATCTTACCCCTTTTAATGTTTCCTTCCCATAGTTTTGAAGATATATTTAATTTACGTAATGTATAAAAGAGGGGGTATTATTTATGATCATAGTGAGAGATAATTTATCTTTCTTATGTACTACTGTTTATGTTTACATGTTTCTAAAGACACTATACCGATACAGTCTTTTAGTATCTATTTGTATAATGTTTTAAGTATTCCAAAAAAGTTATGTATTGTTTATATACATTAAGACTACATCATTATGGTTGGTATCAGAGAAAAGGTTTAGTAAAACTTAGGAAACTATGATTAGAAAACTTTATTGAGATCGTGAGGAATATTTCTAAGTATATACCTAGAGATGTCTCCACGGATAAGTATAAGCATGAGTTAATGTTTAGGAAAAATTACTAGAATTTTGGTAAAATATAGAGTGTTTGTGTTCCTAGAATTAAATTACTATTTGGATACTAAAATTGGATTTGAACTAGCATATATGTACCTAGGGGTAAAGACTCCAACAAGGTGTTTTGAGCCTGACTCGGTCTAACTTGGTACAAGACAATGAGCCTTACTGTACACCTGATTTGAAACTTCCGAGGGATATGCTTTAGAAATTCAAAAACACTTTACAAACCATCATGAAGGATTTGAATAAAATATTACTTTCTTTTAACCTAGGATAAATATTAGGAGTCATCAATTAAATGTATGGTTTCATGATTTATACATACTATAAGTAATTTTTCTTGATTTTGTGGTTTTCTTCTATGATATGTATTTCTCACCTTGTGCCTTCAGGTTTTAGTCAAAGGAGTGAAATAAAAGGAAAAAGGTTAACATTGAATGTTTTAGATGTGGAAAGTATGATAATTATGAAAATAAATTTTCAAGTAGAAATAACATAAATAGAATCAGGAAGTTGGTATGAGTATTGGTTATAATTCTAAAGTTAAACAGACCATAAATGACAGGTGAAAGGTATGTGATGTTCTAATAGTATTATTTATATTAAACTTAAGATGCATGATTATATTGAGGATGAAGAACCTTAATAAATGTTTCATATTTAATATTCTAGGAATGTTTTATTAATGAATATGTTGATGAAGCTAGAGTAATGGTTTAAGAATAAAGTGGGATGAATGAAGTATTTATGTTTTGGAATTCCATGATGATGTTATATTAATCTTGAAATATATAAGTACTTTCAGTATAAGTTTTTATTAAGGATTAAAAATGATATTTTTAATGGTGATAAATAATTAAAAAAGTTATATTTTGATTAAGGGAAGGTAACCCCCAATGTGATCAAGATGTTGAGAAAATGGGGTTTATCTTGGATAAAGAGATGGTTGATTTGGATAAAGAAAACTTTATTGCACTGATTACAGTAGATATGTTTATTAATTTGTTGAAAAAGTGGTCTATGTAAACATATATAAAGTTTAAAACTTATTATATTTAAGGAATATATCTAGTAACTTTTTGAATAAGGAGTAATGTGTATTTTCCAAAATTATTAATAGTGATTCAAGTTATTACCATGTTTTAAGAGAATATACGATTAGGGTTTTCAAATGTTTGGAATGTGACAACCAAAAGCTAATTTGTAATATGGGGGATAAATGTTATGCTGATTTAGTGTAATTATTAATAAAGTCTTTTATTTTCATCATATAGAAGGGTTTTAAGGTTAACCATTTATTATTTGTTAAAGTTAAACATCGTATGAAGTTTGTGAGATTAAAGTATTGTCTCACCACATGAAGATTTATACATATTGGATAAAATAGTATATCAATTTTGTGTTGATGGTTACTAAAGTGAGATGAGATGGAATATCATATATATCATGATCTATTAGTGATTTAAGAATGAAAAATTCAACTTCCTTTTTAGATAAAGAGGTGAATTGGATCAAGGAAGAAAAAATGGTAAGGTTTTCCAAAAATAGTTCATATATATATTTTAATGAAAATTTTTCAACTTTTGGAAAATGATCTAAAATTAAAATGTTGTCCTAATACCAAATTTTTAAACCTATGGACTTTTAAATCATCATTGGTTTATGAATTTTAGGACCTCAACTTTTCGTTGATCATTCACTTATTTGTGATTTATAACCTCAATAACTCGCTATAAATATTTATAATTTTCCTTAAAGTCCATGTTTTCACTTTACACTTATGTTTTCCTATTTGGAAACCTAATTATATGTTACTTTGGGTAACTATTATGTTTCAAAATTTCCTTTTAAAAGGAATTTTTAGTATTCATTTTTATGATGTGTGTTCTATGAAATTAACTTTCAAGTATTAAACCATTGATAACTATGAATTTTGAGGGCGAAATTCATTTTAAGGGGGGGGGGGGGTATAATGTAACACCCCGAGATTCTGTGAAATATATTTTTTAATTAATTTAATATTTTTGATATTTGTATTTTTACATAACAGTAAAAATAGTTTTTTAAAATTTAATGAACAATTTTTGGGTTATGTTAGACGTAATACCGAGTTTCTGTGAAACAACACTTTATTATTACAATTATTTAAATGATATTGTAATAAAATAGCTGTTAAACCAAATAATATGAATATTAATAAATAATTTTTAAATTTTAATTATAATGACTTCATATAAATAGAACATATTGATAATGAAATATATAATTTTTGTTAAAGTATTTATATGTTTAAAAATATTATTTCAATAAAGGAACTGCATTTTAAATCCTTCTATGAACAACAATAAAATTAATTTGAGAAACCTTTAGAAATTTAATTTGATAAAATAAGATTAATTTTTGAATTTATAATGTAGAAATTATCTTAGGGTGATTTTTTTGTATTTTTCTGAGAAGATTCATTTTTTGATGAATAGTGAAAAATACTTTATTTTAGTAAAGAATTAACTTTTTCATTTAAATAGTTATTAATATAAAATTATATTTTAATTTAGGTTTTAAAGTCACAATAGATAAATTAATGATATATTAATAAAAATTAGGTTATTGTAAAAATTTTTATATTGAAATTGGTTAAGAAAAACTTATTGAAAATTTGAGCATTTTTACTTTAAAAACCCGTTTTCTTACCATATCTGTTGGGGTAGCTTAAAACTTAATTTTCCTAATTCTGAGATTTTAATTTTTTAAAAAAGGCATAAAATATATTAATTAGTATAATATTTATATTCTAATAATATCAACTTAATTTTTTCACCAAAATGAATTTTAAGGGATTAAAATTAATTAATGTGATTAAAGTAAAATTAAGCTTAACGAGGGACTAAAGCTTAATCTTAAGGGCCAAAATGACATAGAAAGTTGTTAGAAAGCCATTTGATTCCAAATTTTTTACAATATACCATATTGGTTCTAATTTTATTGTTTATTGGGATAAAAGTTTATGAAATTTCCCTATACGATAAGTTAAGTAAGGAAAAAGACAAAAAGGGAACTTTCCCCACCATTAAAAATTATAAAACATTTAGATATGAAAAAAACAATATATTTTCAGTCACACATATCATTTTTGAATATAAATTATTTATTGTTATCATAATAACTTATAAATAATTTTTATATATGATTTAGTTACTTAAAATCCTTAAGAAATTCCAACATAGTGATTATTTAGTTAATAATTAACTAAAATAGATGATACTATAAAAATTAAAAGTGTAGTCAATTGCTTTAATTAGTGTAATTAATTATTTTTAGATGAATATATCATGTTATATTAACCTAATATATTTGGATTCCAATATTGTTTTTTATATTTATTAAATTAAAATCAAATAAATAATATCAATATTTATATAAAAGTTATTTTACAATAAATGATATTTTATTAAATGATTTAAAATTAATAAAAACCAAAATTCTATCATGTTATTTTTAAGTGTTAATAAATATAAAATTTGGTCCATTAATTTACATATTGATATTTTATAATTAACATATTGACCCATAGATACTAACAACATGGTCAGCATAATCCTGTTTAAAGCAGTGTTTTCTGTGCGTTACATGTGCTTATTTTTAAATTAATTTTCAAAACCCATGATATTTTTATTTTATAAAATATATATAATAATTATAATTAATTATATATATTTTTTTCTAAGGAATATAATTTTAATTTAGTCTTAATTTTTTAATTAAATATTTTAGAATACTATTTACTTTAATAAAAACCAAAATGATAAAATTGGGGAAACATAGAAGTTAAGGAACAAAATTGTCAAAATAAATTTATTTTTGTGTGTTGTATATTTTTTTGATCAAGATTCAACTTTAGACAATTATTTTTACATTTTGGAGTCTCACTAGGCAAATGAGACGTCCCATTAATGTATATATTTTGGTATTTATAAGAGTGCCACTACTCATCCACTATAAAAAGGTCTCCTCTCCTCCAACTTATTCACACATCTAAAACCACTTAGGTTCAGAAAATATATGCCCAATACAATTCCAAAAATCCATAAATTCCTCCTTTAATCCTTTCTCTGGGAATAAATCAATCCAAGGAAGCCCTTTGGTGAAAAACAAAAGGAGTTACCCAAAGAGGAGGTAACATCCTTCCTCAAGCTCATTTAACTTATTTTAATTATCTACCCCCTCCAACATTCATATTCCATAATAATAAATAAAATTGTATACTAAATATAATGATATGTTTTTATTCTATTTTTTTACCTACACTTACACACACTTCCATCTAATGGGTAACAAACATACTATTTACGTGTACGACGAACTACCACATCACAAAACGATGATTGTTCAGTTTTTCCTTTACCACCTTTAATGGTTGGGAATTATGATGGAAACACTATTTATATATTCTATATATTATATTTATCATGATTTTTTATTCTTTAATTATTTTACAATATACTCCATTATAATTTTTATCTAGTGTAAATATGATAATTTTGTTTGGGGAAGTGTGGACTACCACCTCCTCAAAGCGTTGCGATTCACTCACACACTACATGGAATGTATTAATGATTGTTTTAGTGAACTTATATGATATATATTAAATAATAATAAGAATTTAATGATATTATATATCTATACTTATATTCCATTTACATTATTTCTTTCAATATTATAGGAAAAAACGAATACAACGTTCTTGTGTACGTATGACCAACCGTCTCCATGAACGGTGTATTCCATTTCATAATTATATATTATATATGTTATAATAATAATAATATAATGAATATAAACTACATTTATATCATGGTTTAAATTAGATAAATCATGATATATATTAGGACCAAATATATAAAAAATTAATATACATGGTAAAACAAAGCAAATATTACCCGAAGCATAACCTTAACATAAAACTATTAACAATTATGTAATATGAAGTAACAATAAAACCATATATGTTATTATATATAATAATATGGTTATTTAAAATTTATATTATAAATTTACATTTATTATAGTGGAGTTTTGAATGATTACGATGAGAGTCAAGACACAAGGTAAGGGAATTTCATCTCACTTTTTATATCCGTGAGATACATGCCATGTTAACCACTCTTTTCTTTTGTGTGGTATATATACTGAAAATGAATGTATCACATGATTATTATTATTATTAAATTTAGAGTTATTTACAAATCCATTCAATGACATTTCCTTCATAGGTATAAATTTTCACAAGTTACCAAATTGGTAAGACAGTTTTGTCTCAATGTTCCTTCTTTAAGACACATGTTTTGGTTATACACCTACATTATTTATTGAGGTGTATATACCTCAATTTTACATGTTATATCATTAATATAATTATTTTAATGATAATTTAAGCTTAATTTAATTTCAATTTCTTACATGGAGTGTATGTACCAACTTAGCAAGTGGTAAGATTTTATTAAAACAATCTCATCATTTATTGGGGATGTTTATGATTATGCTTCCATTGAGGAAATATTATGACCCATATTTCAAGGAAAATAATTATTTTTATTTTAATATATTTATTAATGATATATCTCTGTATTAGTACCAATTTTATATTATTTTTTTACTTATGATAACTAATAAAATGTTCTCATGAAAATTCGACTTTATTTCTCATTTTGATCAGAAATCTATGTTCTTTCAAAACCATGTTTTCTAGAAGGTTTTCAATAAAAGTTTATGTTAAAAAATGTTATAAGTTATTTTAAAATCTTATATTATATGTTTTCAAAAGTTTATTTTTAAATAAAAGGATTGAAACATTTTCATTCTTTTTCTACACATTTTGATATTAATTTTTTATAAAAGGGTTTTTTAAATTTTTTTTCGAGATTCCTTTACAAGTTTTCAATGTATTTATATAGAAATTGTTTTTATAACATTTTCAAGTTTATTTATAAGTTTTTAAAGTGTTTTTAATGGTTTGTTTTTAAATTTTGTTGAAGTTTATTTTATATGTTTTCAAGGAAAAATGCTTTCAAAATGTTTTCTGGTTTTTTTATAAAATTTCAAGGAAAAAGGTTTTAAAAATGATATTAAGACTTATTTATAAGTTTTCAAATTATTTTCAAAGTAAATGGTTTTCAAAAAACATTATGATTTAAAAATAATTTTTTGGATAAGAAAGGATATTTTCTTCAAGAAATGGGTTTAAAGGATATTTCAAAATTATTTTCCATCTATAAGACATCCGTTGATGTTACTAACTACTTTTTGATGAAATTATTCAATGTTTCCATTCATATTATTAAACTAAATGGTTTACGTTTTGAAGGAATGAAATTTAGGAAACCACTTCTTCCTTCATGGGTTATATGCTTTTGAAACACTCTTCTTTTCATGGGTTATAATTTTGATGAAACTTGTATTTTTTTACATAGGTTATGATATGATTACTTGTTTATGATACCCATTTAATTTATTGTGTTATGATATAATTATTTATGATTTTTTGGTGTATGTATGTATGATTGCATTATGATTTGGGTGAGACCTATATCTCCATCCAATGAATTGGGTAAATATTTATGTCTCATTTGATAGACTAAGATGGTTTTAGGAGTGAAAGCTGACTAATAATATGTACATGAGAGTGAACCATGACTAATAAGATGGTATGAGTTGTGAAGTCATGCTACTAAGATGTCTGTGGGAGTGTACCATGACTTCCATGATGATTTGGGGAGTAAATCCATAATAACAAGATGGCCTTGGCATCAATGCCTTGACTACTATGGAAATAATATTATATGATTATGTGTTTAACACATTTACATGTTTTATTACTATGTCATTCTTTCATGTTTTATGTAATTTATTTCTTTATTATTCATGTATTATGAACAACTAATATTTATGTTATAATTCCTATTTATATTCTTTGATATTCTAGGTATGATCTTTTATTTTTATGATCCTGTTCTCATAACCCTATTCTCATTATTATGTTTACATATCTTCTTTTTTTTTACCCTTAATAAGAATCTGATATCACCCCTTTTATGTTTCCTTCCACATGTTATGAAGATATATTTCACGTATGATATGTATAAAAGTGGTTCTAGTCTTTGATAACCTAGTGGAAGATAATTTAGCTCCCTTATGTACCAGTTCTTATGATTCAATGTTTCCTAAGGCACTAAAATAATACGGTATTTGGGTGTCTATTTATATAATGTGTTAAGTCTTATGAAAAATTTATGTCATGTCTATATACGTTATGAATGGATCGTGATAGTATGAACTAACATCTACCTAAATAGTGTAATTCATTTGTATTTCTCTACCTTTCATGGATGATTATAAATATGTATATAATGAATATATTTGATATTTATATCATGATTATAATTTTTAGATGATTTAACCATGATAAATCTCTAAGTACTAAAACTATTGAACCAAAACAAACATGAAAAACAAGATAGTTAATAGTCATAAATGACAATTTAAATAAATAATTATCAATAAAAGGGTATTAAAATGTTATAAGAGGTTCATATATGATATTATAATTAAGAATATGGTTCTATTATATAATTACAATAAATTAATTTTTTTATACATGATGTTAAAATCATATATGAAGTAATTCATACTTAAGGTAAGGGTTTATTTCAAAATGTTATAATTATTTGAGATCATTTATGTTTAAGTATTTATTAGGAAAATTACATTATATTTATATATTAACCCCAATATATTTAATTATACTTTGGTTATTCAAGGATGTTTCAAGTAATATAACTATTTTCCTCTATTTTTTTAATTACAATTCTTGCGATTTTTTCCATATAAATTGACTTTCTTTCCTATTTGATAAGAAGACTTTTTCTTCAATGTCCAGGTTTCCTTTAAAAAATTTTCAATAATGCTTTTTCTATTATAATATTATTTTTAATTTAATTTTTACCAATGTTTTAATTTCAATAAAAATGTTTCAAAGGATTCTTCTTATCATTTTTAGAATGATGTACTTTTAACTTTTTACTAAACAAGAGAATGAAATATTTGATTTAATGCACTTAACATGAATGAAATTTCCTACTATCACGACTTCTCTATTATTTTAAGTTACCTTTAAAATTTTCCAGGGTTCTTTCCAAATAAAATATTTTTCCATCTATTTTTTTAGATTAAAAAAATATTTCAAAATGAAAATGGGATTTTCCTCAATAAATCTTCCAATGATCCTTCAAAATTATTTTCATCTATATCAATATACTTTATTGAATTATATAAATTTATGAGGATATAATATAATGATACCATCTAAAATATTTATCTATATGGTTTATGAATAGTTTTAATAAGTAAAGTATTGACGGTCCATATTCTATTTCTTATAATATGGATAGTTAGAGATTATTAATGAATATTGATTAAGTTATATTATTATTCATATTATAAATGAATTATAATTATTAAGTGATGGGTAGGGACTGCAATTACATATCCCCTTAATTAATTGAAAGGAATCATGAGAAAAAATAGGTTTTTTATTTGGAATATTCCATAGTAATTTATATAAGATGTCATGGAATGGGGCCTTAATGGTAAGTTTAATCTGTCCAACATTATGTATTACATTATTATGAAATCATTTATTTATTTCTATGTGATTATTAAAATATTTATGTTATCCATTGATAAGTTTCAAGATCTTATAAATATTTATATAGAATTATTTGATCATCATTTATTCCTTTCATATTTTTCATGCCTTATTTATTTTATGGTAGATTCCGTTATATGCATTCCATTATTGAGAATCTAATCTCACCCCTTTATTATGGTTCAGTTTTTCCTTAGATCATATAATGTTTACCATAAATGATATGAAATGATATGATAGAGAGAATAATTTTGTTCATAAATAAAATATTTCATTGAATCATATGTTTTAAAATTTAGTGTGAGACTAAAATATGTAACGAGTGTACGAATACTACTAAAATATTTAGTATGTTGGGATATAATTGATTGTATATATTTTTAATGTAATTAAATAACCAAAAACTTTGGGATATTGAATTTGGTGTCTTTATAAAATCATATTCTCACTATTTGGTAATTTTTTTAAAATGTTACAAAAAGAAAAAGATATTTTTTTTTCAAATCATATTTATAATGATATTAAAAAATAATTTTCCATAAATGAAAATATATTTTAATGATTGTCATGATTCACTAAGTATTTATCTAAGGATTATATCCAACTTCTTTCTCTAGATATCTTATGATGAATTTTAATAAAATATTATTGAAATCTATTTCTTTCCCCATGTTAATTATGATAAGAAAGAATAATGAATTCTATTATATTATTTTGAAAAATATATGTATGGTCTATCAAAATGTATTTTTTTGGTTTGTTATATCCCTCTAATTATTTGTGTAATATTTTATAGCTCATGTGATCAAAGGGGTACATGGGTGGTTAGCCTAAGCCCAAGGGTACATGAGTGGTTAAACCGAGTCCAAGAAGGTAAACTAGTAGTTAACCTAGGGCTACTATACTTTGGGAAGGAGATTATTATAGCCCATTATGTGATGGCCATCTTGGAAGTTATTCTTGAAATTTGTTGTGATTCACATTCTTATGTTTATGCCACAGTATTATGCCATATTGTGATGGATATGTAATAATGGATCAAGATTATTGAATTATGACTCCTGTTTACACCAAAACTTTATTCCATGATTTTATATTTTATTATTCATGTGTTTTTGGGTATGATTATATGATTTTATATCATTTTACATTGATTATGTTCAAATACCCACATTATCATCTTATGCACCCTTATGGTATTTGATTAATATATATCATGTTTACCCTTACTAGGCATCTGAGTTCACTATTTTCTAATGTTTCTATTGACTATAATATAATGAAGGATATTTATTATGAAATGTTTAAAAATTTTATCTCATGTGAAGATTACATATGGAAAATTTGTAATATAATGAAAATTAAGTCGGTTACATACCTAATTAGTAAAGTCATAAGAAATTTATGCTATAGGGCATGAAATAATGTGAAATGTATTTATTATTCATATAAAATGATGAAATAAAGATGAATTTTATACATGGGTTTCCTAAAAAACAAATAAGAAAATAGATTCATTGAGTACAAAATAAATGGCCTCTTATCTATGATGAGGGAAAAGAAGGATCCAAATCACAAAAAATTAGTAATAATGGATTTGGAAATTATAATAGAAGGGGAAACATCATTCCTTTTCCATGTAACTATCTAAACTTATTTATTATATAGGATTAAAAAATATTAATATGATGATGAGTCCCTATAATAGAATATGTAATATGTTATAAATATAAAGTTGTTATAATTTAATATTGGTGAAGATGGAATTTTAAGATATAGTAAGTGGTTATGTGTTCTATAAACCATAAAGGGATAAAAAGATCTATCAGATGAATCTCATAGATCAAACATCTATATAAACCCCAAAAATACCAAGATGAAAATGGATATATAATATAATTTATAATGGTAAAACATAAAGGGAGAGATTTTAGATTATTCTACAAGATGCTAATTATTAAAACAAGTAAATGCTGAGAGACAACTTCTAAAAGGAATTATGATACTATTACTAATATAAGATTTGAAGTGGGATAATATCAAAATGGAATTTATTATAGGGATTTCTAATAAATATATGGGGAATAATTCAATATGAGTCATTATATAAAATGTTAAAAATTCAACCCATTTAAAAAAAAAATCATAAATATTTACCACTAGATAATATTTCTAGTTTGTATATTATTTTATTTTTGAGACTCCATAGTGCTCAATTATTAATAATATCTAATATTGATCCAATATTCACTAAAACAATTTAGATTATTCTAAAGGATCTAAATATAGATAATAATTTTATCATAACCTATTACCCTAAAATGGATGGATAATTTGAAAAGACTATCCAAACATTAGAGGAGACAGTAAGGCTATATTCAATTGACTTTAATGGAAGTTGGGATCAATATTTACCACTAGTGGAGTTTTAATACAATAATATTTACCACTCTAGTATACAAAAGAAGCCATATAAATCATTTTAGGGAAGTAAATTTTAGACTCTAATATGTTGGTATGATATTTTAGTTTGGATGTTATAAGGTATAAAACTTGGGTAAGACACATATAAGAAGGAATAAATAAATCTTAAAGTATATCAATGTGGCTTATACTTGACAGAAAAGATATTTTGTGGACTATATGAATGATCTTTAAATAAAACCAGGGGACTATATATTTTTAATAATATCTATATGGATAGAGATTATGAGATCTATAAATAAAGGGAAGCTAAGTTCAAGGTATATTGGTTCATTTGAAATATTTGACTATATATAAGCTATAGAACCATTTATCCATGCCACTAAAACTTTCTCAAGTAATTGAATCCTTTTATATATCACTTCTAAGAATGTATATTCTAGAGCCATCTCATGTTATAAAGGTTGATCAAATTACATTAGAGCCTAAATTATCATATAATTTAGAACCAATTTATATTCTTAATATGATAGAGAAAGTGTTGTGAAATTGGATGACTTGAATGTTTAATTTTTGTTAGAGGAATCCCTTACTAAAGGGGGAAACAAGAAAACCTAAGGATTTGATGATAATGGATTATCTACATGTGTTAATGGATTATTTTACAATATCTAGTATGAAATTGTTATAAGGTGTAAAATATATTACCCAAGAAATCATAGTAATAATAAACATATTTTATTACAAAATTATGTAGTAAAAAATAAAATATACAAACTTTTTTAAGATTGTTATATTTATGAATATAAAGTAGGTAAAAAGATAATCTGAGTACAACATACATGTCTCTTATATCATATTATTCAATAAACATAATGACAATAAAAAGTAATATACAAAATAAAAATAATACAATACATATATCCTTGAGTTTTTTCCCATCACTATAGGTTAAGTAAAAAATATTCGATAGAGTGTTCGAAACCATGGTCTCAAAAAAAGTGTTTATTATTCTCTACAATTAAACTACAATTTTTTTTTATATATTTGTTATAATTTATAAATATAATTTATTATTATTTTATATATTCATGGGAATAACTACCCATGGGTGTAGTCCACTACATTAGGACCATGTATCCATGGAAAACTAATCCCTGTGGCTATATGCTCTTTCCTATACCTGTAAGGCCCAACCATAAAACATTACTTAATCTTGAGTTAAATCAAGAATTAACATTCATTATCTGTTTAGGTTTAGAGTTTTAGTTAATTAGGCCATAAATATTACATTATATCTCAAATATTACAAAGTAGACACTTCTACTCAGTATCCATTTTTTTCATAAAATAAAAAATCATTAAATAAAATAAGAATTATTTTCTTGATATAAATCTTCTTGAATTATTCCTTTATCTTACCCTTCCTTATACCCTGTGAAAAAAATTTCAAAAACATGGATGAGAATAAAAATATTAGTAAGGGTTATAAAATAATGAAAGAAAACATTTGTCCATCAATACATACAAAACCTAAGCTCTTTAACATACCTTATGAAATCATAATATTTATGAATAACACATATAAATCATAAATCATAAAGGTAACTTGTGGCATCCATAACATACTTACATTTTAGATTTACAACTATGTAGGGAGTTATGTTGGAATACCCATCATAATATATTCCCTAAATCTCTTATGAGAAACATTAACATTTACTTCTGTCACGTTACCCAATGCATTAGGGAGCTATCTCGGGATCCCCCACCCTAGGTTTATCATGGAAAAACCCATATATGTAAACAATTCTGAAGAACTATAACATATTAATAACACATAAAACAAACATAAAGGAGAGATAACATTTCCACATTTCAATCACAATATATCATTTCAAGATATTGAAATAACCAATTATTTATCAAAACAATTTTTAATACCAAAATACATAAAAGGGTATATTGTATTTATTTACCTTTGAAAAACATTACTGTTTGTTAAGGAAAAAAATATCAAATAATCCTCGTTGTGGTGGAAAGGTCGTTGTCACCACGTACGTTAAAAAGAAACATTCCCTATGTCGTTTAGTAAAACACTATGTAGAAAAAAGATTCCCTTTGAATTAAATGAAATGTCAAATGAGTTTATACACCAAATAAAGTAAAGTTGTGTATAAATCAAAGAATGACTCAATGAAAGGAGATTGAGATAAAGTCCCATTCAAAAATCAGATAGCCTAACGACGTCACATTAAAATTCAGAAAATGAGTTGATGGGAGAGAAAAGGGTCTCTCATCACTTGGATATAAAATGTGCAATAATAAGGATATATAAGAACATATCACAACATAAAAAATTTGAAATTAAAATACATAACATAAAAGAAGACTTTGACTAAAAGAGAAGGGAGAATGGTTCCCTTACAAAGATCATTTTGTAAATAAAATAGATTGATTATGTGTATTCACTATTATTACTCATAAAGAAAGTATAAATAATATATATGATAAAAAAATTATTTCTCACATAATCATTGAATGACATAATCAAGAAATATAATTTTAACCCAATGAATAAACATTGGGTTAAGGAGTTCTTTTACCTTGAGTCCGACTTGTCTCGTATGTTCCTTGTTCTTCATAATTAATAAACTTTAGTTAATTTCTACTTGATTCATAACATTTTAAAAGTTTATTATTCCTTTTATATCACTTATTACCTTGCTACAACAATTAGTAAATTATTTTATTTCAAATCGTACATTTTTTCGTTGTTCGGAACTTGAGTAAAAAATGAAGTTTACATTATTATAAATTGTCTATGTGGTCAAAATTCCATTATCTCTATAATGATATTCATTCTTTATATATCATATATATCATATATATTTAGTATATATGTATTTTTTAATGGCATGGACATCTCCGGTCCATTCCTTTGTGAAAATATGGTGTTTGAGGTGTTCCGGGAGGTCAAGGTGACTTATCCCCAAAAATTTGAAAATTTTCTAGTTTGGTGAACAGTTCCAATGGTAGACAGTTGTGAACAGTGCAACGGTAACCTTCTATGAACAATCCATCGGTGACCTTAGTTGAACAGTGTCATCGGTAACCTTCTATGAACATTGTCATCGGTGACCCTTAGTGAACAGTGTCATTGGTAACCTTCTATGAATAGTTCCATCAGTGAATTGTTCTATCGGTAACCTCTAATGGTAAACTCTCTTTCCTTTTCCAAATTTCCAATTATGTGAACAGTTCCATCAGTGAACAGTTCTATTGGTAACCTCTCTTTCCTTTTCCAAATTTCCAATTATATGAACAGTTCCATTAGTGAACAGTTCCATCGGTGAACGGTTCAATAGGTAACCTCTAACGGTAACCTCTATTTCCTTTTCCAAATTTCCAATTCTATGAATAGTTACATCAGTGAACAGTTCTATCGATGAGGTCTATCGGTAACCTCTATCGGTAGCCTCTACCGGTATCCTCAATCAGTAACCTCTGTCGGTAACCTCTACCGGTAACCTCTATCAGAAACCTCTATCGGAAACCTCTATCAGTAACCTCTATCGGTAACCCCTAGTTGTAATCTCTATCCGTAACCTATATCGTTAACTACTAATGGTGACCTTTTCTTTCCTTTGCTAAATTTTTAGTTCTATGGACATTGTTTTTAGAATAATGTCCTTCTTATAGTGAGGTTTATGAACAATGTCTAACGGTGAGGTTATGAATAGTGTCTAATGGCGAGGTTCATGAATAGTGTCTAACAGTGAGGTTCATAAATAGTGTCTAATAGTGAAGTTTACGAATAGTGTCTAACAGTGAGGTTCACGAACAATGTTTTTCCTTTTCTAAATTTTGAGTTCGTGAACAGTGCTTCTAGCTTCCTATAGTTTCTCCCCTTTAGCATTTTCCTTTAATGTAAAATGAATTTAAGGCCTTGTTTTAAGGAATATAAGGCCTATTAAAAGGCCATAAATCCTATATTAATTATTCCTATGGCTCAGGATGTTTTTACTTGGTCAAACTGTGTGGTTTAATGCAATCCGTTTTTAATGGGAAATTAAACGTATCTTAAACTATCGCTCCGTAAAATCTTCTAAAGGGACGAGATATATTCCTACATAATTCTTTCACCTTGTTCTCAGCTGTAAGTTGCTCGAACATATCATACCATCCCGTAGGATTTTCAAAATCAAACATTCCTCCTAGGATTAGTTCCGCTATGTTTTGATGTAACTGAGCTGTATCAGTCAATCTCCGATATAAGGTATGTTTTATCATCATTCTTTTGGGGTTTATCTTCTCCTGTTTCTCCTTTATATATTATAGAATGTAATCTACATCATTATAATGGGTTTTTATTGTGTTTCAGTTGGTTTGGTCTTACCATGGCATCCTCGGATGGATGCAGTTGACGCGAAAGGAGAATCGTGACCTGTTGGGTGGATAAAGAACATCAAGAACTGTTTGAGGTAGGGGATTCATTGCTTCTCTTTTCTTTTATTTGAAATATTATTGTTAGTGTAACATCCCAAGTAATTAATGAATAATATATATTCTTATCTATGTCTATTTATGAATTAGATAGTGTTTTAGAGGCTTAAAATGGGAATAAATCCAATCTTAAGCATGGAATACACTAATATTTTTATAAGATTGTTTTACTACATTTTGATGGAAAACCATATTTTAAATCTATCTTTTGAAAATTTTATAAGCTATATTTGTCAAATTAAACTTATTATTTATTATTTGGTCATTGAAATTTACTTTGGATAAATTTTTGGTATTTTTCTGACAATGTTCTTTTTTAGTAAATAGTGAAAAATACTGCATTTTACATAAAAACTACTTTTTCATCTAATTTAATTATATGGTTAGATTATATATATAATTGGTTATAAATTGTAATTATAATATATTCTTAAAAATTAATCCAATGGTGGTCATTATAATTAATTTAACTTTGGAATTGGTCATAAACAATTGTCAAACTTTTGATAGAAATTGTTTCAAAAAAACCCGCGATTTGTTTTGATAATGGGAATTATTTTTAAATTAATTATTGAAATTTCGGTGTTTGGAATTTGGTAAAATGGATTCCATATTTTTAATCAGAAGGTCCAAATTATATAATTAAGACTCTTTTGTTTTTGGACATTATGAATAGTAATGATGGTAATTATCTTTAATTATCTTTATTAATTAGTAATCAGGTAGTTAAAGGTAATAAAATAATATCATAATAATAAAAAATGACCCCAACATGTGTTCTAATACTAATGGTTGTGTCATGGGCGACCATGGGTTTCCTTGTGCCAAACTTTGGGACCCCATGGAATCACTTTTGTGTGATAGTTACTTTTTATCTTTTTATTTTTAAAGAAAGTTAAATATAACAAAGTATGTTACACCTAAGTAAAAAATTTTTAACGTTGTGTACATAAATAATATCTTGGACAATAAATAGTAATTGGAAAGCTAAAAATATTTCCTACTTCATAGTATTTTTTTAGAATTTCTAGACATTAAATAAATTAAATTTTGTATGACATCATGATGATGCATTGATTATCTCATTAAAAAACGATTAACTAAATGAAAAGATAATGTAAAATATAAGACTTAAACATGTCAAAAGCCTTTTAGATGAGTATATTTTGAACCCTTATCACCTTATACTCGAAATATATCAATGGGAGACCTTTTAAATCCAAAACTCATTTTAAAATAAAGTAACATTTCTTGGCTTTCCAAGAGTGCCCCTCCTCCCTCTTATAAAAGGCCCCCACCTTTACCTCCTTACCCACACCTCTCAAGAGATTGGATCGGACAAGATCTGCTCATTTTATCTCCCCACATCCATCTATTCATCCTAGAAGCCTTACCTTAGGCAGAAAGATCTTCAAGAAACCCTTTTGGTTCAAACCAAGAGGAGTTAATCGATTTAAAGGTAAAGTCTTCTCTAATGTTCTTTTGTATTGTTTTGCTTCTCCAACCCCACAAACTATTTTTATTCATTTTTTTGTAACAACACAAGTATCTTCAATATACAGGGATGTTTTTATAAGAATTATTCGAGCTAAAATTATACACACCTACATATAATGGTTAAAGAGCATACTGTTTCCGTGGAAGGTGAATTTCTGGCTCACAAAACGACGATTGTTCAATATTATTCTAACACCTTCTAAGGTGGCCATTAATATGTCACTATATTTATATATGATATATAATATGTTTATGTTTTACTTAAGCTTATTTATTTTTTCATTTATGGCATACCTTTATGGTTTCCATTATGGGTAAATGCAAAATCTTCATTTTAGGAAGTGCGGACTACCACCCCCTCAAAGTGATTTGATTCATTAATTCCATATGTGGGACGTATAAAGGATAGAGATCATGATATTATATATGATATTATACTGGAATTATAATATACATCTATATTGTTATGATTCCATTCCATAAAATACGAAATAGAAATGAAAGTAGCGTTCATGCGTACGTACGGCTAACCGTCTCCATGAACGGTGCATTTCATTTCTTACCACTAAATGTTATGTAATATTATAAATGAATGTATATAATGGATATATATAATATATATGATCATCATGAATATAATTCTGGATATAATGGATATTTTACCACATGAGAAACTTGTAATTATGAAGAGTTTATTTTTGACTCAAGTACCAATGATCGACAAATAGACCATTATTAACTTAAATAATTACATATTGTTCATAACATGGTAATAAGTGATAAAAAAGGAAAAATGAACTTTAAAAAGGTTCTTAATCAAGTAGAAATTAACTCAAGTTTATTATTCAGGAGGTTAAATAATGATCGAGTCAAGTTAGACCCGAGTTATGGGACTTCGTCTCAATATCCTTTCATTGAGGCATATTTTGTTTTATACACAACTTTATTTTATACGGTGTATAAACCCCTTTGAATTTTACATCTATTCAAAATGAATCTTTTTTATATGAAGCATTTTACTAAACAACAAAAGGAATGTTTTTTTGTCGTACGTATGCGGCGACAACGACTTCTCCGCCGCTGTGACCATTACTTGAGTTTCGGCTTCCTCCACAAGCCACCAATTTTTTTAAATGAAAAATAAATATCATGTTTTACTTTTATTTTATTTTGGTATTGAAAATGGTTTTGATAATGTTTTTATTATATCAATGTGTTGTATTGATATCTTGTAATTGAAATGTGGAAATTTTCTGTTTCCTTTATGCATGTTTTATGTGATACGATTATGGTTCTTGGGCATTGTTATGAAGATGGGTGGTTTCGTGATAAACTAAGGGTGGGTGAGCACGATATAGCTCTCCAATGAATTGGGTAACGTGAAGGGGTTAAACGTTAAGTTTTCTCCAAAGCGATTTAGGGAATATACTGTGATGGGTATTCCAAATGTAACCATGAGGGTTACTCCCTACGTAAGAATGTTATGAATGCCTCAAGTTACCTTTATGTCTTGATTTTTATGATTTATTCATGACTTGATGAGGTATATTAAAAAGATTATGTTTTATGTGTAAAGTATGACTTCATACATGGACTACTATTTTCATTTTGTGCTTTTATATCCCTTCCTGAGCTTTTTATGATCATCCCAAGTTTTTGAAATGTTTTTCCCAGGTCAAGGTAAAGGTACATGATGTGATGATAGTGTCAAGGAAGTGTCAAGAAAGAATCCATGTTTTATTTTAAATATGTTTCCATTGATTGGAAAAATGAGTACTATATTTTATGTAACCACGTTGTTTAAATGCGAAATGTAATGCATGATTTATGTTCTAATTCTCTAGAACTCTAAACCTGAAAAGATCCTCAACGTGTATTCTTGAAATAACTCAAGATTAAGTAGTGTTTAAGGCTGGGGTCTTATAGTTGGTATCAGAGGTCGGTTTAGATAACTTTGGAGTTAGAATTATATTAAATGATTATCTAAAAATATTTTTTTATGGTCAAATTGAAATGATATAGCATTTGAAGATTACCATGTTACTTCATCTAAGACATGTTTTCTCAGAATGGTTTTTCACAGAGGAAATAGGGAAGTAGTGCTAGGAAGGCATACAGAAGGAAATGACCTTCCGAATCAGCATCCTAAGATGGTCGGAATTGGAACTGAATAGTTTTTTGCAATAATGTCGTAGTTGACTCAAGCGATAAATAGTGGCGGTATCCATGCACGAGATCAGCCAGATCAACCGTAGATAAACATATCAGTGGTGGAACATTTCATGAGGCAACATCCCCCATCATTTAGAGGATCATATGACCCTGTGCTAGCTGATGGGTGGATTAAAGCACTGGAGATGATTCTCGATTTCATGGGGTGTTCAGAAAATCAAAAGGATAGTCTTGCAATTTACCGTTTTGAGGGTGAAGCAGATGAGTGGTGGTCGATGGTTAAAAATATCAGGGACGCTGATGAGATTTATGCTCTCGACTGGGATGAATTCAAAGGTATGTTTCTTGAGAAGTATTTTTCTAAGGCTGCTCTACTTAGGATGGAAAAAAAATATTGGAATTGAGGCAAGAGGATGACTGAGTGGCTGCTTATGAATAAAGGTTCCCTCGATTGGCAATGTATGCTCCAAATTTTATCGAAGACCTTGATAGTAAAATCAATCTTTTTTACTGAGGATTAAATCCAAAATATCGAAGGGCTTTAGCTTCTCGTGAGTTAAAGAGTTATGAAAATCTTATTCGATGTGCTGAGAAGGTGGAAATGGAGTTTCCCGATGATAAAGTGTTCTATAACAACCAATAGATGAAGAGACCGAGGCATCACTAGAAAGGGAATAATTCTTCAAAAAGGTCTGATGGTAAGAAAACTAAGTTTCCAATTTGTGATAAATGTGGTAAAAAGCATGCTGGGGAATGTCTTTTGAATTATGGAAAGTGCTACCGATGTGGTAATATGGGACATAAGGCTCGTGATTGAACTGGAAAAGATCAAGGTGATGGTAAGACCAAATTTTATTTACAGTTAGTGAAATGTTTCTAGTGCAATTAGATGGGTCACTATGAAAACGAGTGTCCGAAAAAGAGCTCAGGTTATGGGAAGCAGTTAGACTACAAGCAGAAAGGGGTGGTGAAATCCTTTTAACCTACTTCAAAAGATGTTGGGCCGTCAAATAAAGTGCTATCAGGTACTTTGTTTGATTTTTCAGATTATGACAGTGTGTTGTTTGATTCAGGGTCAACGCATTCCTTCATCTCTGAAAACTTTTCTAGTAAAATGGGAATACTATCTCAAGAATTTATTCCTGAACTTGTGGTAAAAACACATGGGGGAAATGTTGAGGCAAAAAGAATTTATAAGAATCTTTCTATCCTTATCCGTGGAAAGAACCTACTTGAAAACCTTATTGTTTTACCTCTAGATGAGTTTGATGTTATCCTGTGTATGTATTTTCTCTCTATTTACCATGCTAAGATTGACTGTAGAGCTAAAGAAGTATCTTTTTAGAAAGTCTTTCAGTTTTTGTATAAGAATGAACCCTTACTGTTGATAACATATCAAGAGGTTGAGAAACTTGTAAAAGATGGAAATTAATGTTACCATGCACATATTTTTGAAAACAAAGGAACTGTTCAGATTAATGATGTGCTAGTTGTAAATGAGTATCCTGATGTTTTTTCTGATAAGCTGCCTGGAATAATACTAGATCGGGAAGTTGAATTTACTGTTGACTTAGTTCCTGATGCTAAGACAATTTCAAAACCCCCTTATCAAATGGCTCAAATTGAACTTTTATAGTTGAAGGAGCAATTTCAGGATTTATTAGAGAATTGTTTCATTCGACATAGCACATCACCATGGGGTGCCCCTGTTTTATTTGTTAAAAATAAAGATGGTTCAATGAGAATATTCATTGATTATAGAGCCTTGAATAACATCACTGTTAAGAACAAATATCCTTTGCCTCATATCGATGATTTGTTTGATTAGCTCCAGGAAGCTTAGTATTTTTCAAAGATTGACCTGAGATCGGGGTTCCATCAGTTGAAGGTAAAGGAAGAAGATATTCTGAAGACCGTATTTTGTACAAGATATGGCCATTATGAATTTGTAGTTATGCATTTTGGGATAACCAATGCACCTGCTGTATTCATGGACCTTATGAATTGAATTTTCCATGAGTTCTTGGATAGGTTTGTGGTTGTTTTCATTGATGATATTTTGGTGTTTTCTAAAATTAAGGAGAAGCACGAAATACATTTAAGGGTTATTTTTCAAACCTTAAATGAAAATAAATTGTATGGGAAATTCAGCAAGTTTGAGTTTTGGTTGCAACAAATTTCTTTCCTTGGTCACATTATTTCTAAAGATAGAATAATTATTGATCCGGCAAAAACAAAGGTAGTGGAAGAATGGACAAGACCCACAAATGTAACTGAGTTTTGTAGTTTTCTTGGTTTGACAGGATATTACGAAAGGTTTTTTAGAAATTTTTCCCAGTTATCTAGTCCAATGAATAAGGTAACTCGGAAGGGTGTTAAGTTTATCTGGACAAAAGAATGTGATGATTGTTTTCAGGAACTGAAAAGAAGATTGGTGAATGCTCCAGTTTTGGCACTACCTTCCAGGAATGGGGAGTTTGGTATCTACAATGATTCTTCATTGAAAGGACTTGTTTGCGTCCTAATGTAGAATGATCATGTAATTGCTTATGCTTCAAGTCAGTTGAAAACTCATGAGGTAAATCACCCTACACATTATTTGGAATTAGCTGCTGTTGTTTTCGCTTTAAAAATTTGGAGGCATCATTTGTATGGTGTAAAGTGTGAACTATATATTGATCACAAAATTTTAAAGTATATATTCACTCATAAATAATTGAACATGAGACATAGGAGATGGATATAATTAATCAAGGATTATGATTGTATAATTCATTACCATCTGGGAAAAGAAAATAAAGTGGATGATGGTTTGAGTCGAAAAAGTAATGCTTCATTAACCATGTTACGTTTGGAACTTGATAATTTGGTTAAGTATTTGATGAACTTTAGCATAGAAGTTGTTGGTGTAGGATGTTCTTCTGTTTTGTTTCATATATCAGTGAAATATTCTCTATCAGACAGAATTAAGCAAGCATAGAAGCCAGACAGTGAGTTGTAGAAAAAGGTATAGCTGGTTCAGAAGGGTAATTTTCCTGAATTAAACATTAATAATGATTGTGTTTTGAGATTTGGGAAGAGAATGTGTGTTCCTTGTGATTCATAGTTGAAGAGAGAGTTGTTATGTAAATCTCATAGTTCTCCGTTTTCAGTTCATCCAGGCAGTACTAAGATGTATAGATATTTTTGGGAGTATTACTGGTGTGATGGAATGAAAAGAGATATTGTTGATTTTATTGTGAAGTGTTTGACTTGTCAACAGATTAACGCAGAGTGGCAGTTACCGAAAGGGATGCTTCATCCTTTACCAGTTCTATAGTGGAAATGTGAAAATATATCCATGGACTTCGTTGTGGGATTGCCGAATACACCTTGAGGTAATAATGCAATCTAGGTTATTATTGATCACTTTACTAAATCTTCTCATTTCCTTGATATAAAAGATACTTTTTCCCTAGATCAACTTTCTCGTTTATATCTTAAAGAGATAGTTAGGTTACATGGAGTTCCCCTCTCCATTGTATCTGATTGTGATCCCAGGTTTACTTCTAACTTTCGTAAAGGCCTTCAGAAGTCGTTGGGTACTGAATTAAATTTTAGTACATCTTTTCATCCTCATTTATATGGGAAGTTAGAACGAACAATTAATACATTGGAGGATATTATACGTGATTGTTCTATGGATTATCAAGGAAGTTGGGACCAACATCATTCTTTGGATGAGTTTTCTTATAATAACAGTTTTCATTCTAGTATACAGATGGCACCATTTGAGGCATTATATGGGAAGCAGTGTCGAACTCCATATTTCTGTGATGAAGTAGGTTAAAGGAAGTTTATGGGACCAGAATTGGTAGAAGATTTGGTAGAAAAAGTTTAGATGATACAGAGACACATGAGAACAGCTCAGAGCAGACAGAAAAGTTATGCGGACAACAGGAGGAAGGATCTCTCTTTTGAGGTAGGTGATCATTTTTTTCTCAAAGTATCACCATGGTAAAGTGTGATGCGATTTGGTAAGAAAGGAAAGCTGAGTCCAAGGTTCATTGGGCCATATGAAATTCTGGAGAGAGTTGGATCAGTTGCATACCGAGTGGCCTTACCTCCAAGTTTATCTCAGGTACACAATGTTTTTCGTGTTTCAATGTTAAGGAAGTACATGCTAGATCCATATCATGTTTTGATACCAGAGGTAGTTCAGTTGGAAGATAATATATCTTGTGAGGAAAAACTGGTCCAGATTCTTGACCATAGGGAGAAAGTGTTGCGGAATAAGGTGATCCATCAAGTTAAGGTTTTGTGGAAAAACCACATGAGTGAAGAGGCAACATGGGAATCTGAAAATTCAATGAGGGATAAATACCCCCACTTATTCAATAAGTAAATAAATTACGGAGACACAATTTTCTAAAGGGGGGAAGGATGTACCATCCCAAGTAAGTAATGAATAATATATATTCTTATCTATGTCTATTTATGAATTATATTGTGTTTTAGAGGCTTAAAATGAGAATAAATCTAAACTTAAGCATGAAATACACTAATATTTTTAAAAGATTATTTTACTGCCTTTTGATTGATTTTTTTTTAAATCTATCTTTTTACAATTTTATAAGATCTATTTTTCAAAATAAACTTATTCTTTATGATTGGGACATTGAAATTTTCTTTGGATAAATTTTTGGTATTTTTCTAAGAATGTTCATTTTTTAGTGAATAGTGAAAAATATTGCATTTTACATCAAAACTGCCTTTTCATCTAATTTAATTATATGGTTAGATTATATTTATAATTTGTTTTAAAGTGTAATTACAATATATTATTACCAATTAATCTAATGGTGGTCATTATAATTAATTTCACTTTGGAATTGGGCATAAACAATTGTCAAACTTTTGATAGAAACTATTTCTAAAATACCCGCTATTTGTTTTGACAACGAGAATTATTTTTAAATTAATTATTGAAATTTATGTGTTTGTAATTTTGTAAAATTGATTCCATATTTGGAATCAGAAGGTCTAAATTATGTAATTAAAAGTCTTTTGTTTTTGGACATTATGAATAGTAACGACGGTAATTATCATTAATTATCTTGATTAATTAGTAATCGGGCAGTTAAGGGTAATAAAATAATATCATAATAATAACAAATGACCCCAACATGTGTCCTAATGATACTGGTTGTTTCATGGCCGACCTTGGGTTGCCTTGTTCCAAACTTTGGGACCCCATGGAGTCACTTTTGTGTGATAGTGACTTTTTATCTTTTTATTTTTAAAGAAAGTTAAATATAACAAAGTATGTAACACCTTAGTAAATTTTTTTTAATTTTGTATACATAAATGATATCTTGGAATATAAATATTCATTTTAAATCTAAAAAGATTTCCTACATCATGGTATTTTTTAAGAATTTTTATACATTAAATAAATTAAATTTTGTATGACATCATGATGATGCATCGATTACCTCATTAAAAAACCATTTAAATAAAATGAAAAGATAACGTAAAATATAGGACTTACACTTGTCATAAACCTATTTGATGAGTATATTTCGAACCCTTATCACCTTATCCTCAAAATATATCAATTTGGGACCTTTTAAGCTGAAAATCATTTTAAATTAAAGTAACATTTCTTGGCTTTCCAAGAGTGCCCCTCCTCCCTCTTATAAAAGGCCCCCCACCTCTACCTCCTTACCCACACCTCTCAAGACATTGGCTCAGCCAAGATATGCTCATTTTATCTCTCCACATACCTCCCTTAATCCTAGAAGCCTTACCTTAGGAATAAATCCCTTCATGAAACCCTTTTGGTTCAAACCAAGAGGAGTTACCCGATTTAAAGGTAAGGTATTCTATAATGTTCTTTTGTTTGGTTTTGCTTCTCCAACACCCTAAAATATTTTTATTAATTTATTTTATAACAAAACCAGTATATTAAATATACTAGTATGTTTTAATAATAATTATTCTAGCTATACTTACACACACCTACATCTAATGGTTAAAAATAATACTGTTTCCATGGATGGCGAATTTCTGCCTCACGAAACGATGATTGTTTAATATTCTTCTAACACCTTCCGAGGTGGCCATTAAGATGTTAATATATTTATATATGATATATAATATGTTTATTTTTTCCTTAAACTTCTTTATTTTTACATTTATGGCATACCTTTATGGTTTATATTATGGGTAAATGCGATATCTTCATTTTAGGAAGTGCGGACTACCACCCCCTCAAAGTGATTTGATTCGTTAATTACATACGTGGGATGTATAAAGGATGGAGTTAATGATATTATATATGATATTATACTGGAATTATAATATAAATTTATATCATTATGATTCGATTCCATAAAATATGAAATATAAATGAAAGTAGCGTTCATGCGTACGTACGACTTACCGTCTCCATGAACGATGCATTTCATTTCTTACCTCTAACTGTTATGTAATATTATAAATGCATGTATATACTAGATATATATTATATATATGATATCTACATCATGAATATAATTCTTGATATAATGGATATTTTACCACATGAACAACTTGTAATTATAAAGATTTTTTTTGACTCAAGTACCAATGATCGACAAAACGACCATTATTAACTTTAATAATTACATAGGGTTCATAACATGGTAATAAGTGATAAAAAAGGAATAATGAGATTGAAAAAGTTTCTTAAGAAATTAGAAATTAACTCAAGTTTATTATTCAAGAGGTTAAAGAACGATCAAGTCAAGTCGGACCCGAGGTATGGGACTTCGTCTCAATCTCCTTTCATTGAGGCATATTTTGTTTTATACACAACTTTATTTTTTCAGATGTATAAACCCCTTTGACTTTTAAGTCTATTCAAGAGTAATCCTTTTTATATGAAGCGTTTTACTAAACAAAAAAAGGAATGTTTTTTTTCGTACGTATGTGGCGACAACGACTTCCCCGCCGCCGTGACCATTACTTGAGTTTCGACTTCCTCTACAAGCCATAACTTTTTTTTAAATGAAAAATAAATATCATTTTTTACATTTCTATTATTTTGGTATTGAAAATGGTTTTGATAATGTTTTTATTATATCAATGTGTTGTATTGATATTTTATGATTGAAATGTGGAAATGTTATATTTCTTTTATGCATGTTTTATGTGATACGATTATGGTTCCTGGGCATTGTTATGAAGACAGATGGTTCCATGATAAACTAATGGCGGGTGAGCCTGATAGATCTCTCCAATGAATTGGGTAACACGAAGGGGTTAAACGCTAAGGTTTCTCCGAAGTGATTTTGGGAATATACTGTGATGGGTATTCCAAACGTAACCATGAGGGTTACTGTCTACGTAAGAATGTTATGAATGCCTCAAGTTACCTTTATGTCTTATGATTTCTATGATTTATTAATGATTTGATGAGGAATGTTAAAATGATTATGTTTTATGAGTAAAGTATTATTTCATACATGGAATAATGTTTTCATTTCATGCTTTTATATCCATTACTGAGCTTTTTATGCTCATCCCAAGTTTTTGAAATGTTTTTCATAGGTCAAGGGAAAGGTACATGATGTGATGATAGTGTCAAGGAAGTGTAAAGAAAGATTCCATGTTTTATTTTAAATATGTTTCCATTGATGGGAAAAATGAGTACTATCTTTTATGTATCCACTTTGTTTAAATGTGGAATGTAATGCATGATTTATGATCTAATTCCCTAAAAATCTAAACTTGAAAAGATCCTCAACGTGTATTCTTGAAATAAATAAAGATTAAGTAATGTTTAAGGATGGGGACTTATAGTTAGAATGTTTTATCCCATGTGGGGAAGTAGTAGTGGGGTACCCTTGATATTCTTTATTATATGATATATTCTTGTATGCGTTACTTGGTGGGAGTAGCCATGGTGAGGTTGGGAACTTAGTATTCCTATTTAGGTGCCGAGTTAGTTTCACTTGTTGTTCACTGTGCTTTAGCATCCTTTCTTTACTTTTGTACGAGAGGATTTGGGGAGGATCCTACTGAGTATACTGTTATACTCACCCTATGTATATACAAACTATTTTTCATGTCACTTGGAGAAGGATGTAGATCAATCTGGTTTTTACTAGCTTTGGGTTGCAGGAGCTATTCAGGCTTGTGGTTGCTACTGTTTTTACTTTCTTTTGGGTACTTGCGGTTTTCCCCTTCCAGTTGTAGTACTTTTTCATGACATTAAATATGTGCAATTGGGTTTTCTTTTATATTTCATTTTTGAGTTGTAGTTAATTGGTTTCTATCTTATCTCTCTCTTCTGCATGTGTTCTATTAGAGGGTAATGCCTCCCATTTGTGTGTTTACTATACCCTTGGTGCTAGTCGCTAACCCCGGGCCTACTGGAGTCAGGACTCGGGGGTAATTATCCCCCTTCTCACATTTTCGTCCTAGGAGGGGTACACTTTGTGGGGAGGGGGTCGTGACAATGTGGTATCAGAGGTCTGTTTGAGGGATATGATGGATTTTGGACTTAGGCACATGTAAGGTTGCATGGGTTGGTAGGGCAACAATGTCATTCATGTTTAGAAAGTGAGGTATACAATGGAGACTGGCTGAGACATAGGTGTTTTGGGACCCCTATGATATGATGTACGGACCTTTAAGTTTACAGTGGATACTAAACAAGATGATACTAGTTTCAGGGTAGAGACCTAGGAAAGGATCATGCATCATTATTCTTTGTGCCTATGTTTGAATGGGTAGACCTTGGGATAGGTTAACCTAAAATGAATAAAAGAAACACTTAACTAATTAATTTTGAGTCTTCCATATTCTAGTATTATGAGATATAACGGTTTTTTATCCTTCAGGTATGGCTCCAGGTCGACGTCCTCATCAGGTTTGCATAGAAAATGTCTAGTAGGATGTTCTAGTAGATTGCCACAAGGTAGAGGTTGACGACGATGACACTTTGAGGAAGACAAACCAAGAGTTTCAGCACCAGAGTCTGTAGAAGTATGAGGGATCCATTTCAGATTCAGTCATGGAAGACTTGTTGGAGGAGTTTGAGATAGGATTTAGTTTGATCCATGCTCGAAAAGAGAACTGTGTGTCCTTGGTTGTGACAATTCTACGTGGAGTAGTGAGGTAATGGTGGTTTTTGTTCCTCGGGGATAGTGAGGAGTCAGTGATCTCATGGGAGGAGTTCCGAGATAGGTTTAGAGTCGAGTTTCTTTCTTCAACTACGAAGGCGTCTAGTCGCCAGGAGCTTCTTACCCTTTGAAAGAGGAGCTTTAGTGTTCAAGAGTTTGGAATCATTTTTAGGAACCTTTTAGGATATGCATCAGACCTGTTACTAGATGAGGAGGCCAGGGTGAAGCATTTCGAGGAGGCTTTGTGTCCATAGATCCAGCACGAGGTCACCCCATTTATGCTGAAGACATATCTTGAGGTGCTGGAGAGGGAAGAGGTTGTCAAGAGGAGTTTAGCCAGGACCAAATCATCATGAGAGGGGAATCATCATGATTCATCATGAAGCAGAGCTATGGTCCGAGGTTCCTAGTTTTCAGGGCAGAAGAGTTTCCATTCAGCTCAGGGTAGGTCACAACCCTTCAAATCTCGTTTCTATAGAGGTAACAAATCTTAGGCCTATTCTAAGGGATCAGGTGATTGTTTTTATTATGGTGGTCATGGTCATCAGTAGTGGGAGTTCCTAACCTTTTAGAGCGGTCATCGTGCACCAGGTGCTACGCTCCAGGTTCCTCTGTTGAGGCAGTTCCAGCCGAGGAATTAGCAGCAGGTTGCACCCGTATTAGATTAGCATAGGGTAGATGGGGTAGGCAGAGGACAACCCCATGATTCTCTCCATCCTCAGAGAGTTGAGAGCGACCATGGTTGTGGTCTTCATCAAGGTCAGAGTGGCTATGGAGGAGGTCATGGTCAGCTTCATGCTCTAGTGTTGCTAGCTCTAGGCGAGACATAAGTCGTTCGAGGTACCCTTTGCTTATTTTATACTTTTGTTTATACCATGTTTTATTCATGAGTGACAAACTCATTCATATCACCAACCCTTTTCCATGCTTTGGTACTTGAGGTAGAGAGGCTTCCAATGCCCTTGGAGTTGACTACGCCAGTTGAAGGTCAAGCTGAGTTGTTTGAAGTATGTAGAGACTGTGAGCTAGTGTTGGGGAAATACCTCTCTTGGGGAGATTTACTATATTTATGAATACAACCATATAATGTCATCCTTGGCATGTATTGGTTGTATTTGGTGTAGGCTATTTTGGATTACTTCAGGAAGAAGGTCGTTTTCTTTGGTGTGGATGGAGAGCCAATGGTGTTCGTTAGTGAGCGTGATCCTCGAGTGGGACATAGGCGCGTTCCGTCCGTATCATCCATGATGGCTGAGATGATGTTGAGTTCTTCAGAGGTTCAAAAATTGGTGTTTCCTAGGGTCATAGAAGATTACTCTGATGTCTTTCCATAAGAGGTTGTATCATTACCCCCTCAATGAGAGATCAAGTTTGGGATCGAGTTACAACCAAGAGCGTATCCTATCTCTATGTCTCAATATAGGATGACCCCTTCTGAGTTACGAGATCTATGTATACAGCTTGATGGTTTGTTAGAGTGTGGTTTTGTTCATCCATGTGTGTCACAGTGGGGTGCACCAGTTTTGGTTGTGAATAATGCTGATGACTGTTTAGGGTTCTGTGTCAATTATCATCACTTAAACAAAGTGACAATAAAGAATCACTATCCTCTTCCATGGATTGATGATTTATTCGGTCAAGTGAAGGGTTAAAGTTGGTTCTCAAAGATCAACTTACGGTCAGGATATCATCAGATGCATGTGAAGAATGATGATATCCCGAAGACTGCTTTCCATTGTCGTCAAGGGAATTATGAGTTCATTGTAATGCCGTTTGGCATGACGAATGCTCTAGATGTATTCATGGTATTGATGAATGCTGTGTTCCATGAGTTCCT
Source organism: Viscum album (assembly GCA_963277665.1). Classification (NCBI taxonomy): domain Eukaryota; kingdom Viridiplantae; phylum Streptophyta; class Magnoliopsida; order Santalales; family Viscaceae; genus Viscum; species Viscum album. The sequence goes on along the minus strand of OY728145.1, from coordinate 1,439,724,776 downwards.
AGACAAGTTCATGGTAGTTTTCATCGACAGCATCCTTGTGTACTCCACATCTGAGGAGGATCATGAAGAGAATCTAGAAGCCATTTTGGGAGTTCTTCGTCAACATCAGCCATTTGGGAAGTTGTCAAATTGTGAGTTTTGGGCTCAAGAAGTCCGTTTCTTAGGGAATGTTGTGTCCCAACAGGGAGTAGCTGTGGATCCATCGAAGATAGAAGCAGTTGTATCTTGGGAAGCACCCAAGACAGTGTCAGAGGTGTGAAGTTTCCTTGGTCTCACAGGTTACTACAAAAATTTCATAGCTAATTTCTCACGAGTTGCAATTCCTATGAAAAATTTTACAAGGAAGGATCAGGAATTCATATGGACTGATCAGTGTTAGGTAGCTTTCAAGTATCTAAAGGAGAAGTTAGTAAGTGCTCTAGTTCTTTGTCTTCCAGCTGAGGGAGTTCAGTTTGATGTTTTCTGCGATGCTTCACATCTGGGGTTGGGTTGTGTTCTGATGCATAAAAGATTAGTCGTTTCTTATGGGTGTCGGCAGTTATGTCCCCATGAACATAACTATGCCACTCATGATATTGAGTTGGCATCCGTGGTATTTGCTCGGAAGTTGTAGATACATTACCTCATTGGTGAGCGCTTTGTGGTTTTCACCGATCATAAGATTTTGAGGTATGTTTTCTCCCACTGTGACTTGAACTTACAATAGCATTGATGGATGTATTTCTTATAGGAATATGACTTCGAGATATCATATACACCTGGAAAGGGGAATGTTGTAGCTAATGCGCTGAGTTGAATGTCACTTAGTGATGCTGTGTGTGAATCTGGTGATTCCTGGAGTGTAATGGAAGAGATGTCATCATTATATCTTGATATGGGAGAAGTTGGGGCAAAGGTTGTCTTTTTCAGATGATGGAATAGTCATCCCTGATATAGAAGGTGGAAGAGTCCCAGTTGGGGGATCTTGAGGTGGATGTCTGGAGAGACCGAGTTGTTTGTGGTGAGGCCCCTGATGGTTGGACTGAGGATGAACAACACCGAGTGTTGTATCATAGAAGGATTTTTGTTCCTTTGATGATGCACGAGATGGTTCTTAGAGAGTTCCATAGTTTGCCTTTAGTGGGGCATCCTGGCTGGAAAAAGATGTACCGAGCCTTGAGGATCCAGTTTTGGTGGCTGGGGCTGAAGCATGTAGTTGCGAAGTTTGTGTCCCCATATTTGGTCTTCTAAAAGGTGAAGGTCGAATACCATGTTCCTGGTGGTCTTCTCCAACCATTAGAGATTTCTTAGTGGAAGTGGGAGGACATCTTAATGGACTTTGTTACTGATTTACCTCAATATTTGTGAGGACATGATGATATTTGGGTGGTAGTGGATCGTTTAAAAAAATTGGCCCACTTCATAGCGATCAACAAGTCGAGCTCAGTGGAAGTTTTGTCAAGGCAGTATCTAGAGGAGGTGGTGAGACTTCATGGAGTCCCAATGATGATAATTTTTGATCGACATCCTAATTTTATCTCCAGGGCATGGGAAGGTCTCCAAGATGCTTTCTGTTCTCAACTATGCCTTAGTACTACTTTTCATCCTCAAACAGATGGTCAGACAGAGAAAACCATCCATACTCTTGAAGACATGTTACGCTCTTATGTTCTTGATTTTGGAGGTTCATGGATGATGCACTTACCCCTAGCGGTGTTCGCTTACAATAATAGTTTTCACTCCACTATCAGTATGGAACCATTTGAATCCTTGTATGGCCAACCTTTCCATTCTTTGTTGTTCTGGACTAGGGTCGGAGAGTCAGCAATTCTCGGACCAGAACTGGTTCAGAACAAAACAGAGATGGTTCAGGTGATTCATGAGAGGATGAAGATAGTGTAGGATCATCAAAAATCATATTCTGATCAAAGGAGGAGACCCTTAGAGTTTAATGTTGGGGATCATGTGTTTCTAAAGGTGACTCCCCATCGTGGGCGGTGAAGGTTTGGTCGTGGGAGTAAGCTTTCTCCTCGGTTTATTGGGCTTTTTGAGGTGTTATCTCATGTTGGAGCTCTGGAATATCGAGTAGCACTTCCCCTGCAGATGAGTCAGATACATGATGTTTTCCATGTACCACAGCTCTGTCATTATCTTCACGATGAATCTCACATCATCGATTGGGGATATATCGATGTTGATGATGATTCAACCTTTGAGGATCGACCTGTGGAGATCCAAGACCGCAAGGAGAAGGTGTTGCAAGGGCATTCTATCCCCTTAGTTCGTGTCTTGTGGTGACACAGTGTCATGGAGGAGAGTACATGGGAACGTGAGTCGTAGATACGTGCTCAGTACCTAGAGTTGTTTGTTGTTTAACTATTTTCATGTATCAATGTAGCCTTTGTGGTTATAAGCATTTCATATTCATGAGATGGTTTCCTTTTGTTTCTTTTGTGGCTTGATCTCTTTTGAGAGGTATCTCGATGGGTGGTTATTTAGACCCCATTTCGTTTTCACATTAGGTGGGTTCTGAATTCTCAGGGATGAGAATGTTTTGCAAGGTATCTTATATAATGTCCTGAACCTCTCCGGTCCATTACATTGAGAAAATATGGTGTTTGAGGTATTCCGGGAGGTCAAGGTGACTTATCACCAACACTTTTCTAATTTTCCAGTTTAGTGAACAGTTCCAATGGTAGACAGTTGTGAATAGTGCAACGGTATCCTTCTGTGAACAGTGCATCAGTGAGCTTAGGTGAACAGTGTCATCGGTGACTCTTGGTGAATAGTGTAATCAGTAACCTTCTATGAACATTTCTATCAGTGAACTTTTCTATCAGTAACCTCTAACAGTAACCTCTCTTTCCTTTTCCAAATTTCTAATTATGTGAACAGTTCTATCGGTAACCTCTAATGGTAACCTCTCTTTCCTTTTCCAAATTTCCAATTATGTGAAAAGTTCCATCGGTGAACAGTTCTATTGGTAAACTCTAATAGTAACCTCTCTTTCATTTTACAAATTTTCAATTCTATGAACAATTCCATCGATGAATAGTTCTATGGGTGAGGTCTATCGGTAACCTCTACCGGTAACCTCTATCATTAACCTGTATTGGTAACTTTTAACAGTGACCTTTTCTTTCCTTTTCCAAATTTTGGGTTCTGTGAACAGTTTTTTCAGAATGGTGACCTTCTAACGGTGAGGTTCATGAACAATGTCTAACGGTGAGGTTCATGAACAATGCCTAATGGTGAGGTTCATGAATAGTTTCTAACTGTGAGGTTCATGAACATTGTCTAACAGTGAGGTTCATTAATAGTGTCTAATGGTGAGGTTCATGAACAATGTTTTTCTTTTTCCAAATTTTGAGTTCCTGAAGAGTGTTTCCAGCTTCCTACAATTTCACCCCTTTAGCGTTTTCCTTTGACGTCAAATATATTTAAGGCCTTTTTTAATGGACTCTAAGGCCAATTAAAATTCCATAAATCCTATATTAATTATTCCTAAGGCTAGGGATGTTTTTACTGGTCAAACCGCGGGTTTTAATGCAATCCTCTTTTAATGGGAAGTTAAGCGTATCTTAAACTGTCACTCTATTAAATCTTCTAAAGGGAAGTGATATCTTCCTCCCTAATTCTTTCTCCTTATTCTCAGCTGTAAGATGATCGAACATCCCATACCATCTCGTAGGAGTTACTCAATCAAACATTCCTTCAAGGATTGGTTCCACTCTCTTTTGATGCAACCGAGATGTATCGGTCAATCTCTGATATAAGGTATGTTTTATCATCGTTCTTTTGGGGTTAATCTTCTCCTGTTTCTCCTTTCTATATCATAGCATGTAATCTCCATGCTTCTATTGGATTTTTCTTGGGTTTTGGTTGGTGCGGTCATACCATGACATCCTCAGGTTGATGCAGTTGATGCGAAAGGAGAATGTTGACCCCTTGGGTGGATAAAGAACGTCAAGAACTATTTGAGTTAGGGGATTCATTTCTTATCTTTTCTTTTATGTGAAACTGTATTGTTAGCATGTTTTATCCCACTGGACCACAATGGAATTGACATAATAAATATTTTAACTGGATAAATAATTTGATATCGGTCGTATATTATTGCCCCTTGCTTTCTATATAGTGTGATATCTATGCTTGCTTAATTTAGCTTTTCGTTCTTGATTAAAATTGGTAAAGAACGTAAACTGGAATTAATTGATAACTTTTGGATAGGGATAAAGGGGCATGAAAATGAATCTGGTTTTTCTTGTTTTAATTTGATGTTAATAAAATTGGTGTAGTAAGCATGATTAATTATTTGTGATAGCTTACTGATTTGGTTTCCCGAATTTTGGAACCTATGAATAATAAATCAGTTAATTCAAGATGGATTAAAGAATTGATTTTTTGATAATTCCTCGAAGGCTTCTGAGTTACCCTCTTGATTGTTAGAGGTCCAAGAGACCAATTGATGTGATGTTTTTTTCCTAATTCTTGTGCTATTATGTGATCCTGGATGGCTATTGTGATATGTGGGGGCATGGAGACTTTTGTTTGTGGCAGAAAATGATGCCCAGGGTGGCACGATGCATCAGCTTATGCATGTGGGTGTCAGGAAAGACACCAGGGATGATAGAATGGGATGGATGTGTTTTTTGGATACTTTCTATTCCTCTTTGGTCGATTATCTGTTTTACTTTTCCCCACTTCCTAAGGCATCTGGTCTTGCTCGCCCTTCTTTCGGAAGAGGCGAAAATGCACGGTGTATGCTGCCTACTTTTTGGGTTTAGCTTCTCAAGGGAGGATGAGTATACACTCTTGATATAGGTGGAAAAGACTCGACGAGTAGTACATATACTCACCATGTTGATCCCCCTTGAGTTTAGTAGCATATAATGTTTTTTTAGAATGATTCGGAATGTGGGAAAGTAATTCTATAATGAATAATTGAATAAATGGTGTAAACCCACGGGGTTGGAGTTTGCTGGAACATAATGATGTGGTTGTAATTTTAAAGGGAAAGTGGACTTTGGGTGTGATGCTAACGAAATTTAATGTGGAATTGTTAATGGTTAATTAATGTTTAAATAATTAATTAACGTAATGTGAAACTGGTAAAAAGGGAATGAAATAATGTACTAATGCTTTTTAAATGATTGTGTGCTTATAATATACCAAGTCTTAGAAGTGGCATCCTGGAGTCCGAGAGATGTTAGCTGCAGTCATTCTAAGACTAGGTTATGCCCATAGTGTGGTTGTGAGATATAGTATATTCTGTATTTTTTGTGTTTCTATATGCTAATATACCCTGTCAGTAAGGGTAACTGACATCCTAGGGATTCTGATCCCTTAGGGGGTGTTTTCCCCAACATTCTAGTGGGAGGATGAATGAATGACTACCCCCTTTGGCCCCGCTCTCTTCTCTTGGTAGATACCTTTGCTGGTAGGCACGATGGTTAGTTTTCCCCATATATGTGTGTAGATGGATATAATGGCTTGTCGTTATTCATACCAATATATTATGGATATAGTATCCTATGGACTACTATAGGTGTAACATGTATAGACTGTGATGGCTTGAGGATCCTTACTCGGTGTATGGGATGTAATGGCTTGAGGTATAATACCCGATGTATGATACACATTATGCAGGCTATGGTGGCTCTTAGAAACTACCTGGTTACTTTTCTTACATAGACATGGTGGTTTTTTTGTACAAGGTGCATGTTGTGGTGCTTCGCCCAGGTGTCTGTGGGCAAGCCTCCTTGGAGAGAGATGCTCAGGACGTGAAACATTGGGGCAAAGCGACAAACTATTGGGGAAGTAGTAGTGGGGTACCCTTGATATTATTTATTATATGATATAGTCTTGTATCCATTACTTGGTCAGAGTAGCAATAGTGAGGTTGGGAACTTTATTATACCTATTTAGGTGACGAGTTAGTTTCACTTGTTGTTCAGTGTGCTTTATCATGATTTCTTTAATTTTGCATGAGAGGATTCAGGGAGGATCCTACCGAGTATACTGTTATACTTACTCAATGTATATACACACTATTTTTCAGGTCACTTGGAGCAAGTTGGAGATCAAGCTGGTTTCTACGAGCTTGGGGTTGCATGAGTTGTTCTGGCTTGTGGTTGTTACTATTTTTACTTTCTTTTGGGTACTTGCGGTTTTCCCCTTCCAGTTGTAGTACTTTTTCTTGACATTACATATATGCACTTGGGTTTTCTTTTATATTTTAGTTTTGATTTAGAGTTGGGTGGTGTCTATCTTATCTCTCTCTTCCACATGTGTTCTCATAGAGGGTAATGCCTCCCATTTGTGTGTTTACTATACCCTCGGTGCTAGTCGCCAACCCAAGGGCCTACTGGAGGCGGGACTCGGGGGTCATTATCTCCCTTATCATATTTTCGGCCTAGGAGGGGTACAATTTGTGGGGAGGGGGTCATGGCATATTTAGAATATTCCATTACATTTGAAGATAAGAATTGAAATGCACCGTTCATGGAGACGATAAGCTGTACGTACACATAAACACTAATTTCATTTCTATTTCAAATTTAAAGGAATGAAAACTTAATGATATATAGGTATATTATAATTCAATTATAATATATTTTTTTCTATATGTTACATAATTTCATTAATTCTGTACTTCATACATTTCATTTATAGCATGAACGAGTCATATCATTTTGAGGGGGCGGTAGTCCGCACTTCCTCAATTAAAATTATCATATTTATACAACATGAAAAAAATAAAGGTATGTTATAAATAGGAATTATAGAAGAGTAGAGACAATATAAATATGATATATACCATATATAAATATATTTCTATCATAATGGCCCCCATGAGAGGCATTAAGAGATAATTGAACAGTCATCATTTCATTAGGCAGTAGTTCACCATCCACAGAAACAGTATGTTCTAAATCCATTAGACGGAGGTGTGTATGAGTGTTGTTCAAATAATTCTAATAAAAAAACCTAGTATATTAAGGATATTGGTTTTTTTATGTAAACAAATAATAAGAAGATAATATTTATTCGAGAAGGAAAATAAAAGAAAATAACTTGAGAGAAGACATTACCTTTAAAACTGGTAACTCCCTTTGGTTTGAACCAAAAGGATTTATTGAAATTTATTTTTCCCAAAGTAAGGCTTCTAGGTGGAAGATAGGTATGTTGTAAGTTTATTTGGGAAGAGGTCGGATGATCCAAGGGGCTTGAGAGGTGTGAGTAATGGGTTAGAGGTGGTGTCCTTTTATAAGAGGGAGGATGGTCTCTTTAGGAAAGTTTGGAAGTATTATTTTATTATAAAATCATTTTCATTTTAAAATGGTCCAAAACTCATTAAATACAAATATAAGATGAATATAAGTCGAAATAAAGTCATCCAATAATAATTCAATATGTTTTGGATATTTTTAAATCCTTATCATTTTTATTTAACCCTTTATAAACTTATTTAACTTTTACCATGTCTTCTTGTATATTCATAATATATGTTTAATATATTTACTATAAAATTTCAAGATACCAAAAATGGATAATTAATAAAAATTTTAACATCATATATTTCATTTGTCTGAATATTTTATTTTATAATTATTTTATCATTTAATAAAATACTAATTGATTTAAAAACTCATTTAATTTAATTTTTATACTATTCATATCACGAATTTTTAAAAATAAAAAACTTGATAAATTCAAAATAACTTCATTAATTCAAAGAAAAAAATTCATAATAATCCATAAATTTTTTTTATGGAATAAAAAGGTTCAAAATAAATTTATTTTAATATTTATAATCTCATTTATTTAAATCATTCATTAATAAGGTAATCACTACATGACTATTGTGTCATAAATAATTTTTTTCATTGATGTCTAAAAATTATAAAAAAATAAAATGATGTAATAAATATTTTTATATCTCAAATTAATATTTATAGTTGAAAATATCATTTATATAACCCCATATAAAAAATATTTTACTAAATGATATATGTTAATGTTACATTTTCCTTAACTTTAAATTAATTTTTATAAAATGTAATTTTCACTCACAAGTGGCTCCATGTTTTCCCACAATAGACCCATGGATTCCCATGGTCGGACATGTATCATACAATAGGGTCAGAGCACATTTTAGGGTAATTTAATATTATTATAATATTATTTTTTACCCTTATTTACCAGATTTACCCTTTAACCATGGTAAATAAAATACCTACTAAAGTTACTATTCATAATATCTAAAAATAAAAGTTACCTATTTACACAATTTGGACTTCCTTATTCCAAATATGGAATCCATTTTTACAAATCCAAAATAATTTTTTTTTAAGAAATTAATTTTAAATTAATTCCTATTGTCAAAACCAAAAAGCGTGTTTTTAATAAGTAAAAAGTACCAAAAGATTGACATATGTTTATGTCCAATTTCAAATTGAAATTACATATAATGAAAAAATTGGATTAAATGGTAAAAAATAATCTAATTACACTTTAAAACCAATTTAAAAGATAATCTAACTGTATAAATAAATCAGATGAAAAGACAGTTTTGACTTAAAATGCAGTATTTTTCACTATTCATTAAAAAATGAACTTTATCAGATAAATACCAAAAAATTACCCAAAGTAAATTTTCATGTCCCAATTCTAAATAAGAAGTATTTTTTGTCAATTTGAACATATAAAAGTTATAAAAACTATATTTAAAAGGGATTCTCCATCAAAAGGTAGTAAAACTACCTTTTACAAATATTAGAGTATTTATGCTTAAAATTAGATTCATTCTCATTTTAAGGCTCTAAATTTTATTGGATAAATGTAAATACATTTATCAAACAAGTTTAATCAAAATATGGTCAGTTCTGTTCATTCCCTCTAATACAAAGACTAGGCGTTAACTACCATTTAAAATAATAATATTATGTTATTATTTTTTAGTATGAATCAGCCTTGTGTGCAACATGAGATTTCGGACAAAACCAGTTTTGCGTGTTGAGTATTCCATTGAATATAGAATCCAATTTAATGAAAAAATCAATATTTTATTCATAAGTATTAATAAAAATCAAAAGTATTATTATATAAATACCTGGGTCGTTAAACTACCGTTTTCATTTAAAAAATACATTCTAACATTTCATTAGGAAAACATATAGCCACATTAACATTTTCCCATGGATATATTCCACCTATATCCATGGTATTTTTTTTCAATGGATATAGTTTGTATATTTCCACAAGACTACTTCTTATGGCTATAGTCTGGTAGTTATATGTATATTTTTTAGTAGTGAATGTTTATATGAATTTCCATGTAAATAATTAATTGTGAAATGTTTATATTTACTATATAAATATAAAAATTTTATAATTATAAATTAAAAATTTTCTATAAATCATATCTAAATTAATAAGTTCTTAGAGTAAGTAATTTATGGAATGTTCCTAAATGTTTATCTTATGTCTAAATCTATGTTTATCTTATTTATTTAGTTTATTCCCTATTTTATTTTTCAGAATACAAAGTATTATATTATGAATGAATGTATAATTTAGTTTAAATTGTTAAAATATTTCTTATACAATTTATAAAATGCATATAAAGAGTTAAATTCTAGGTATAAAAAAAGATTTACACATATTAAATATTGAAAATGATTTTTTTGGGTAGTGATCTTGAGATTAAAATTTGGTAATGATTAGTACATATTAGGTGTTAGGATTATATATTAATTATGGTCTCTCATGGGTAGAGATCCATGGATAGGTGGACCTTGGGTCAGAATACTTACTGGCCTGGGGATGAGGCTCTTTCTAGAAATGTGGGGGCTGTCTACCTATCTCACTGTGCTTAATCTTATATTTTGATATGTATGAATATAATTGGATTTTATACTTGGGTAAGTAATAAAAATCATGATTTATATAAAGATTTAGAAATTTATATGTTTTTAATATATTAATTTGTTTTAAGGTATTATATATAAAAAAATAAATCATTAGAATAATGTATATATAATAAGAATACATGATACTAGATAATGATATTTTAAAAACCCCTTTAAAATACTATGTTTTAGATTCCTTCTAAAATAAACACTATTCAAGATCCCAATAGTCTAAAAAGGTGAGTTCTTCTAAAGAAAGGTAACCACGGAATATCTGGTGTAAGGCATGGTGGAAATCGATATACCTAAGAGATAAGTAACCAAATAATACTATGTGATTTGAGTTTTTTCCTTTATAGAAAAGTATGAGAGTTATAATACCAGAATAATAGTGTTGTGTTGACCCATAAAGTGGCCAACATATTATAATGAAGAGTTTTATATTTGTTTTCAATAAGAAAAAATGATAATGAATAATGAAAGATATAATGAAATGGATTAGGATATTAAAAAACCTAATGAGGAATATTTTGAGATATAAATTGGAGTACCTTCGGATTAAATAAATTGATGTTTTCCATTTATGTATTATAGATTCAATATTATGTTGGAAATACGATTGAAATAATAATTTCATGTTATTGTCCCAATGAAGGATGATATTTAAAAGATAAAGATACTATTACTACTTTGAATATATGGATTCATGGAATTAGCTTTAATATCTAATGATTATTTAGATGTATTTCATAATAATTTATGAAAATTAATTATGGTTGATAAAATAACTGACAACAATATATCATGACTAAAGTTGAGAAGCTATTTTCCAAAGGTATTTAATAATTATTTTGAATGATTGTGAGAATAAATCCTTGTGTTATCATGATTAAAGGATGATACAATATATGAGAATATCACTTGGGTAATGGTTTTTGGGATTTGAGTAATTGAATTGAGATATTACAGGTGCTATATTTATTGGTGTATTAAAAAAATATTTACTGATGAAATTTTAATGAAACTAAAGTATAAGTTTTGAGGTAGTAGAGATTTATTTAAGTACTCAAGAAGAGTCTTTATATGCTATAAAATTCATTGGGAATTATGTTAAAGAGATTTATGAAAGTTCAATAACTTCATAGAATCATTTTATTTGTTTTGAGATAAATTAATATGGATATGGTTGTTTAGATGTGATTGGAAATGGGTTGATATTAAATCCTAGAAGTATATTTTAGAGAATTTTTGTTTTACTATTTTTGTAAGATTAAATATGGAATTATCAAAGACACATATGAAAAACTATGTAATTATTAATATGTAATAGATTAAACTTGAGAAAACCTGATCTATATAAGATTAAATAGGCATAATAGGACTCATTTATGAATCAACCTATGAAACAAATGCTACGTAAAAAAGTTATAACTATGTTGGATTAAATAAAAATATTAGAAGGATACATCAGATTAATCATGATTTGGGAAAAATTAACTCCATGGTGAAGATGGAAAAAAATATTAAATTAGTAAAAAATAATTATATATCAGATTAAATTAAAAAGATTCCAAGATACATTATATTATTCTAGATTTTTTAAAGGGTATGTCAAGTTAATATTGAGATTTCATTAGATTAAACTAAGGTTCTTAGAAGCTATGTAAGATATCTATTAATGTTGCATGAGATTAAAATTAGTTCATTAATGAGTTGAAAGACACATATATGAAAATTATTTAATTTTTAAAATGGATTAAATATTTTTATGAATATATTTATACTATAATAAGTTAAATAATAAGGATTTTGTTATGAGAATATGGTCACACTACAATGATTCTTGTGCCAGATAAAAATTATTTGAGATGAATATAACGATTTCTTCTAAAATATATACATCCATTTGAAATAGAAAAGGCCACAACCTAGTATACGAGGGAGTTAATATTTCAGGATGAGGTTTTTCCATAGTGAGTTTCTATAAAAATAATGTGAGAATCTAGATTGTGATTGTGGAATGAATTACATAGGAACATTTGATGCCCTTCTACAACCATGAAAACCTAGAATAAATTGAGAATTTTATTGCTCCACGAAAGTGAATCATAAAAACCTAATATTATCACTATAAAAATACCTTTATACATGTGTGGAATATAAATAATGGTTATTTATGGAAAATTAGTTATGGATTAGGAATTATGGGAGATAACCTATGTGCTATGTTAAACTGGTCTTCACATGACTAATCATTTTTAATTAAAAATATTTTGTTTTAACATTCTTGGTAATTACCATAATTTAAATTTTTGAAATATTCAAATAATATACTAATAATATAAAGGATAGGAAGAATAAAATAATGTGTGTGGAAAATCAAGTGATAAGAGGATCTAAATAAGAACTATCTTAAAGATATTCCAAGAGACAAAGAATGAGAAATAGATTTGAGAGGCCAATGATTCACTGATCATGGATACATCATTATAATTGAAGGTAATTAATTGGAAATGAGATGTGATAAGAAAAATATATGGGTTTAGTATATCATAATTTATAAATAAGAGGATGAAGAAAATAATTGAGGAAGACTGACACTACTGCTTATACATATTCTATGTGTTGAGGATCTTGAAGAAGATGAAGAATATTGAAGTAAGGTAAACGTGATTTTACTTTTTTTTATTATATTTTCCATTGAATATATTATGTAAAATTTGAATAATATAACATGAATGAACTTACCATTTACATGTGTTATTCATTCTAAAGAAGAGAACTAGGTAGACTAGAATACTACAATAGAAAATATATATTAGTAGTTGAATATATTTTTTTAGGAAGATGATCTATCTTGTAGATGTTGTGACATCCTGGGTAAAATGATTATATATCACACTATTAATATTTGTATTTCTATTTTAAACTTTATATATAATGAATAATGAACGTATTAAAAGAAAATATTGTCTTTTTAAGAGATTGAATCCTGGGTAAGGGATGATAACTTCCCCAGCTGTATTTACTTTATGATAATAGTGGATATCTGTGTTTGATGTTTGACTATAAAATAAAAAGTCTATAGTCACCCACCTTAAGAAAAATCTTTTAAATATCATGTTTTGCTGTCATTTTTTATTTAATACTTTTTCTGTGGTGTTGTGTGTTGGGAATTTATAATTAGATCCCTTCTTCCTAATAGGTTCATAAGTTAAACTATTATATGGGTAAATTGAAAGATAAAAAGAATTAATTAAAATTGGACCATTAATATTCACCCCTTTTAATGTGACTATATAGATCACTGGGCACTTTAACTAGTTTTTTAGTAGGTTATACCTCAGATAAAATAAAATATTTCATAGTTATTTTTATAGATTTAGATATAAAGTATAGACTTAGAGAATATTTTGAGTACCCACTCAAAGTAGATCTGTAGGGTTATTAAATAATACTAAATACCAATAATAAGAAAGTGGATAATAATTTAAGAATAATAAAAAAGGAAAAAGATGGTACACCACTACTTTTATGTAATCAATGTGGTAGTTTATCTTTCATATTAGTTGAGAAGTACTATATTGATGAATCAAGACTAGAATGTGATAATTATTTATATTTTGCATCAACTAATGTTTTTACTATGAAATTAAGGATTATTTTAAAAAGGTACTTTTAGAATTTTTTACAAAAATATTATAGTTCATTAAGAGTATATACGAGGAAAAATAATAGCCGGAGATGGAAGTAGATAATATGAAAAAAATGATTGGATGAGAAGTTAAAAAGGTAAAATACTCTCATCAAATATATGGAAGCTAATGAACAACTTCTATTGTTTTATAAGGAAAAATAATTACTAGTCGAAGAATATTTTCAAATATTTGTGATGAGAAAGGTAAAATAGGTAATGTATTTAATGATAAGATCTATAAATTACAAGAAATTCATAAATATAATATTTTTGTAAAGAATACTCAATTAGTGATCAAATCCAAAATAATAAAGGAGCTTAAAAATTATATGAAAAAATGAAATATGATTCATGAATATCTGATTGAAAATATTTGAAATAAATTTAATGATATAGTGGAACCACTTAAATATTAAAACACTATAAATATGAGGTGCCCTACGTTGGAAGTTAATTTGAGAAATATAGAAGTTTCCCAAGATGAATCTTAACATGAAAATGAAAAAATATGTTCTTCATCATATCTTTTTGATTAGAATATTTTATTTAAAAAGACTCATTCTAATGACAATAACATCTTTAAACCATTTAGATATGTACTTACTTTAGGCTCCAATAAAAAGATACCACTTATTCCAGAAAATTGTATTTGTAATAATGTTGTTTTCATTAAAAGTATAGGTTAAAGTTATAATTTTAGACATATATGGGTGGATGATATCATAATCAAGAAAATAGTTCCCCAAAAAGGTTTTTATAATAAAAGCGATTTCACACAAAATATAATAATAACCCATATCTCGTAAGATTATAATTAAAAATAAGAAAAAAAAGATTGTTTAGATATAGTTAGTTCTGTGAAAGGTTTGGAAATAGGTTCATTTATTTTTGGAATAATACTTCAATAATTTAAATAAATATATATCCTATATTATAGTGTATTAGATCTAAAATTAAGAGAGATATTATATAGTTGAGATAAGGAACATAGAAAAAGATAAATCTTTTCACTAAAATGAGATTTAAATAATGTGATAATTTATATAGAAAAAAGGTTGTAATTATGAATAAGTTTTAAATTTTATATACACCAATAAAAATTCATATGATTCTAAGAAAAGTAGACCAAAAAATATGTGAAATAAATAAATAAGTTAACTTGTCTCTATCTTTGGATGAAGGAAAAAAATAATGAATAAAACAAACATAATAAGAATTATTATATTGATGCTACATAAAATAAAAGATAATTACATTATATATAAAAATGATGAATCATTTATCATTTAATTAAATCTATGAATATCCATGATGATGGAATAAATATTGAATAAAGAAGTGAATCAATCCAAAAAAAATTTAATAGAAGGATTTTTTTGGTGTAGGAAATATATCAAGAAGAAATATAATATCATGAGATGTTTCCTAGAAAAAATGACATAATAA
Source organism: Viscum album (assembly GCA_963277665.1). Lineage (NCBI taxonomy): Eukaryota > Viridiplantae > Streptophyta > Magnoliopsida > Santalales > Viscaceae > Viscum > Viscum album. Next base: position 1,439,709,740 of record OY728145.1, on the reverse strand, counting down.
TTATTGAGAAGACATGTGGAATATCCAAGGAAGATGATAATAGTTTCAAGGAGTGTGTGACTATATGGTTGTACCAGTTAAAAATGGAAAAGAATATGACTAAATAACAAAATAATTAATATTCATTGTTAACTGATGTAAAAAACTAATACAAATAAAGAGATATCTAATAAGAGTAAAAATATCATTCTACCAAAAAAGGTTTATGTTTTAAAAATTTATGGATGATAAAGAATGGAGTGTTCTCAGTAAATTGGAGTTGAAAAGAGAATATTTTTTAGGTTAATACATAACTCTCAATAATGTTTCTCTCATTAATAAGAAAAGGAGAATACACCTTATTAACATATATATATATATATATATACATGTATATATATTCTTCCTTATGTAGGGAATTAAAGGTGATGAACTTTAGGAGACAATTGAGAAGATGTAAACATTGTATAACTAGATGAGATATATATCATGGAGTGCTCTCAAAATCACAAGTTGTTTCCTCATTTCATCACTTTATGTTTTGTCATCCATGATGATGTAGATGGGTGGAGTTTATCACTATAGGTGGAGAGAGTTTTAATAACTTCCAAATATTATTATTTACTAAAAATATGGATCCCTATATAGTACATAAAGAACATTAATTTTGAGGCATGATAATCAATTTTTCCATCCTTGTTTTTGATTGAATTAATTATAATAATTAAGGGGGAGAGTGTGTTGAGTTATTTAAGAAGTATGAGAAAATGTAGGGGGATAAAAATGACTATGTTTGAATAATTTTATTCTTTTTTTTGAATTTAGTGCATAATATTACCTTAAAATATACTTGAACCACCCATTAAAGAAGATTCAGGAGTTGGTATCCCATATTGAATTATTTATAGACAACATGATGTCTTGGTTAATCTTTCTTATTTTTTAAACTAAGAAACACTCACATAGATTTAGAGTTTTTTAATTTATAGCTTATTTTATTTAGAAAAATGATAAATTCCTTCTCTCAATTGAATTGGTTTTTACTTTCAATAATGTGTGAATATGAAATTTTAGTCATGATTGAAGAATTATATGTGTGTGAATATAGATAAAAAAGAGTGACGATTAATTTTAGTTTGAATTAGTTAAGAGTATAAAATCAAAAGGTTAATATTGAAATACCTAATGGATTATAACTGATAGTGTTATATTGGATGTAAATAAGAGGTAAATTCTATGAATAATGAACAATATGAATTAATGGATGAGGAGATTAAAGAAATAATAATTAGTATTTCAAGATACATATTAGAGTTTATGTGGATTATATGCATTATTATTTACTATTTATGTATTTGTGATTAACTTAAATGCTACTAAGAAAACTGAAATAAACATTCTGAGTAGATAACATAATAATGTCTAGAAATGAGAATATGAAGATAATATTGTTGTTCGAAATATAAAGACTCAAGGAAGAAGATTGAATATATAATTATTAATAAGATGTAATTCATAAGAATTAATGATAAGAACTTTTTGTTGATGAAATCATTTAAAACTATATATTTTAAATGAAGTTGAGAATCTAGCTTCTAAATAAAGTTAATAAATATAGCTAATGTTTGTGAGAATATTCCCGTATGTTATCAAGACCAAGGGATGCTGGAATATATGGTACTATCACTTGGATTTGTTTTTGTGATATGAGTAATTAAATAGAGATGAAGAAGAAGGATTATTTATTAATGAATTAATGATCTATTTACTAAAGGAATTTTAAGGAAAATATGGATGAATTATTGAGGTAGTGGATATTTATTGAAATACTTAACATGACCCAATCCACTGGGGCCCCACCCAGGATGATGATAAACTAAGTACGCCTCCCCAAGATCACCTTGAATACTTCAGGGGATGGTGAATAGAACATATTTGTAACATCACAAAATATGGGATCCCTTAACCTATACCAACCTAAAATTGATATATATCAATAGTTTATAAAATAATTAACATAAAAATTAATATATTTATATATATACATAAATAAATTAATTGTATAAAACACATGCATGAGAAATCAAATATAACTAAAATCAACATAGGCAAATACCAAAGGAACTGTACATATTACAAGCCTCTAAATATGATCGGAATAATATTCATAAATATATTCATCACTATGTATACTCCTAGATAAATATCTAGTTGAAATATTCACTACCAACATTACTTATCACTATGCTCCACCATGAATCACTAATAATTACTGGGGCATCAACTCATAAGAGACCACAATAACTTCACATCAACTAAGACCATATCTAACCCTAGGTCATCTTCACAAACCCAATAGTTTTGTTCACCAAGTCCATGTAGTGGTGATTATAAACATAGTTAATAGGATTCCTAAAAACCCAAAAAGACATATAAAACAACTATTCTGCTCAGAACCCAGATATGAGAGAGTAACCATGAGGAAGAAAAGAAAATATCCAAATATGATCCATGACTAGAATTCTTAGGAACATAAATAAGGAACAATAATCTCAGATCCAAACCAATAAGGACTAAATATATTAAAAAAATAAGTATTATTAGATTACTGAAAAGTATATAAAGTATGAAGTAGATAATATAGCTATATGATACATCTTGAATGCAACTGAATATTCACAAGGAGTTAAAATCCTTGAAGAATATTATCTACTCAGTATATTCTCCAAACCTCCATTAAAATATTTAAAAGGGAACCTACTAATCACCCAATAATATACGTTATTCAAGGGAGTGTCATGACTTACCATTTACTATATTCAAATCACTATTTTAGAAACCTATAGGGGGACCCAAAACTTTTTTTAGGAAAGGGGTTAGCCAAGGAATGAATGAAATCTACTACCATAATTACCTTACTATGTGAAAAACAATATAAGATCTCTATAACTATAATATGGGACCTATGACTCACTATGGAATAGGTTATCATTTTAGGGAGTGCTAATTTCATGGATAAAGGACCTACACCCTAAACATACAGGGGAGTATTGAACCCTATCCATAGTTCAAGGGGGATCTAAACCTCATTATCCACTAAGGAAGTGTCGAACTCATGCCAATCTAGAAGATCCACACCCCAAGTATTTAGGGGATTACCAAATACCATAATGAATTTAGAATACTGTCTTCTTATCAAAAATATGTTTCCAATGGAGTACTAACCCTATAAGTTCATGGTTTTTTATTGAGTTTTGGATCCTATAATTTTCTTTCTAAACCTTTTATGTTATCTAAATGTGAATTCCTAAAGAGTTACTAGAGGTTTAAAGATATTTTAGGCATATTTTGGGGCCATGTGTCTTGTTTTTTGTAGAAAAGGGTGAGGTGCATGGTTTTCACATAGTTAGTAGTAATAGTGTGGCTCAACCATGTGTCCAAAAAGTGATGGATCATAGTTTGTCTAACCATATTAGAGGAGCTCCACAACCCTTTGAAACCCACAAAAAATTTTCGTGGTAAATTTGATGGTGTGAAAATTGATTTTATAACTATGTGCATAAGCTATGAGAGGTGTGGGTTCTTGGATAATGGAAAATTCATGGTTGTTTCATGGTTTAAAAACCTTGTTTCCATACAATGAACCCCATTAAAAGTGATAATTTTCCAATTTTTCCTTCCAACCTTTAACCTTATTTTTCCTTTTATGCCTCCCTCATTCACACATAATCTTATGGGAGATCTCTTTTCTCCCATATTTAAGGTTTTGATATATGTTCATCATATATGATCTGATTAAAGTTTTGTTCATCACATTTGAATCCTCTTATTACATCAAGAACTCTATTAACTTACTTTATATGTTTTCATCACTATCTTGGATGTTATTTAAATAAGGGATTATATTGTTGATTTTCAGGGAATTATCTTAGTTTATCTATTTTATCTCTTTCAATCCCAAATTTGAGGTCAACACTAGAAATGGATTATAATACCATGATAAGGTTGGTGGTTTATTAAATTTCCATAAAATTATAGGTTTTTTTAATTTGTGTTGTTGTTCCACAAATTTAATATTCTATGCATTGATCCTAAAATTAATATTCCTTTTAATTGATATGTGAACTTTGTTTTAAAATTTTCATGAGACCCATTAACACATTCGAGGTTTATGACCTCAACATCAACCACCCACTTAGGGTTTGTAACCTTAAATGTTATTCAATGCTTATAAATGGAATGAATATATTGAAATCATGGAATTGTTAATGTCTTTTCCACTTTTCATACATTATAACCAAAACAACACTAATTAATTTTTGGATTTCCATGCTAGTGAAATGTTTAATTGAAGTAATGAGATGTATAGAGAATGGATGCTTTTCTTGTCCCCTAATAATATCTTATAGAAAAGGACCATCTAAATGAAATGAATTGAATCAAAAAATGGAATAGACATTAAATTTTCCCCTTGATCACTTATATGTTATAATTGATTATGGTTATGAACATAGATATCTATTATGTATATCCTTACTTGATTAATCCTTGGATTCTCGATGTGGGATGGTTTGAGTGAACTCATAGGATTCCAACCAATTAATTGATGTATATTTCAAATAGCACATGAACCTTGGTTTTGATAAATCTTTTAGATTTGTGAATTCCATTTTATAACACTGATAATTCACTTTTATATTCTAGAAATTTTATTTCCATAAATTTTATCATTAGATATGTATTAATTTACATAGACACAAACCACCTAAGATTATCTCTTTATGACCCAAATTAAGTCTACACTGAGTTTACATTGGATGTGATCCTTGTAATCGAAGATAATGACTTGGACATAGGACTTGGGTTCACAGACTACTAAAGGCCTGGCACTCATAGATATCCAATGTATGTCGAAGCTCATAGATTTTAATTGGGTTATTTTTTTATAGTTTATTATGAATCATATAATTAGAACTTTTAGAGGTTATACTTGTGAACTTGATTGTGTTTAAATAATTTAAAAATTTACATTTTTAAAATATATTTCATACTATTACATATTACATTAATACAATGGATTTATATTACACACTATTGGTGGTTTCCTACTGAGTGTTACTCACACCTTATTTAGGTATCCATTTGATACAAAGGAAGATTACATGAATGAAAGTAAATAAAAGGAGAAGCACCCATATATAAAAGCATGAATTTATTTAGGATGGGAGTTGGGATAAAATGACCAAGCCAATGCTCAAGATTACCTGGTGATATAATTTTAGTCTTTTTTGGTTTCCTTTTTTATATTTTTTATTGTATGTATTCTTACTAGAATGTATGAATATTAATTTTTTATTGAAATGATATCATATGTATATGAAATTATCATATTCTATATTATCATTATTTATATAATATGATTTACTTATTTTGTTTTTTTCTATTTTTTACTCTTCCTTATTATTATTCCCATTTCTTAATATTATTATTACCATGTTGTTGCATTCTAATAAAGAGGGTATAACATCACCACTGTACCACTTTACACCCTTTCTGTAAGTAGGTATCCTCTAGTATATAGGGATTCATGCTTGAGGCCATGTGGCCAATTGAGATGAGTTAATTATGAGGGAACCAGGCCTAGGAAGTCACAAAGTTATATCAATATGATTTTATTTTCCTTTGTTTTATTATTTTGGGATGGTAAATAGTAGACTAGAAAGTGTCAAAACTTGGTAATTATCTTGTAATTGGTAGTTTCTAACCCATGTGTGGGGGAAAATCAACGTTACCAGGATGGGAATTGTTATTCTATATTTTGTATGTTATAGTTGTACTTCTTTCACCATTAGATGAAAAAAAACATATGATGTTTTATTATTATTATCAATTTATAAACTTGGGATGTATCATAAGGAAGAATTATCACATTCCTTATTATAGTCATATTAGGATTTATATGTAATTCATGTTCCTCACCATGTTTATTTTATTACCTGTATTTCCTATTGCATATCCTATGTTCCATTATTTCTATAATAGTAATTTCACTAATGTTTCTTATAGGAAAAAGGATAAATATTTTGTTATATAAAGTTTCTACATCAATATAAATGGTGTTTTATATATATGTTGATGGAATAACCTTATCTAATCAATTTTAACATGATTGTGCTATGGAATCTTAGTTATTTATACTAAAATATTAGTTAGATTCGATTAAATGGTTGTAATTTTCAATTAATATTGTTATACCTATATAAAATGGGAATGTAAATCTATGTAATTGAACCATCCTACATGGATTTGTTACATCCTAAGATGTAATGTGAAATTATGGTTGTATTTACATGAAATCAAAATTTTATCTTATAACTCATAGGTATTTAAAACTCAAGAATGAATATACATCTAACTAAACTATTATATATATTCTAGCTAAATTATAATATTAAAAATAAATTTTTTCCATTAAATTGGTATTCTAATTGAAACATAAAGAGTGTTTCCTCTATGAAATATAATTGAAACTCCATATAATCGATCTTTTACAATTAAATCTGAATATCAACCTTGATCTGGCCTTAGTAGCATGTTGATGGGTTAGTGTTTTATGAGGTAGTGAGAATTTTTTCCTATAATTTTTCCTATTAGTAATCCTTTATTTTTAGTATCTATTCAGAGCCATGTTATTGTAATTATAGATATATGAATCAACTATGGACTTGGTCCGAGTGCTAGGAAGGTGGTGATAACCATTCTGTTGATGTGGTGGAACCTAAAACCCCTATAGTTCAACTTGAAGAACCTCATATAGTAACATATATTGTTCTTAGATTGGGAATTTATTCTCATCATCAGGTGGGTTTTATAGAGTAGGTACAGTTTAAGGAGGAAGATTCTTAACCAACACTATTTATGTTATATTTGATCAAAGAATTCTAGCAACAACAGCCTCTTACCTTTTTAGGGGAATGCATCCTCTAAGAAGTCGAGTTTTGGTAAGAGGGAATTCTATTGATCTTTGAGCATCTATAGATGCCTATAGAAAGGATGGTCAAGATCAAAACTTATATTCTTCATGGACACACCAAGGATTGGTGGGATATTCTTGTAATAATTGATTAACATTAGGATATGTTTTGATGGGAGTTATAGAGTAGTTTATATGATTAGTTCTTCTGTAGATGTTGAGAGCTTACTAGGCTGGGTAATTACTGAATATGGAGTAGGGTTCCATGTTTGTTATGAAATACTAATGTTGTTTCACTAAGATTTAGTGCTTCATACCTACTCTTCTTGGTGAAGAATTTTCTAGGGACAGATGTTTTGAGGATGGACATAGGCATACCATTCGATCCTTGGTGGATGTTTCTAATCGACCATTGTGACTATTATTGTGATCCAAAAAATTATGTTGTAGAAAAATATGAGAGAAATTGAAGGTAAATATCATGGTGGTTCATTATCTAAGCTAGGTAGTGAATTATAAAGTGGTCATAAGAATCTCTTTGAGAATTCATATAAGGTAAGTGTCAGTTTGAGTTACGAACTAGTAGTTATGTGGTATGCCATTAGTGTGGAAGGGAGGGAAACACAAAACCTCAGTGCAGCATGAACCAAATTGAGTGCTGAGTATACAACAAGATATTCCATCTTCGTATATTTTTATGACCTTTCCACTAGTTCCTATTGGTAGAGAATCTGCACTACCTCCAAATTATGAAGCAGGATTAGTAGATCTATTGAAAGAAGAAAGGTGGAGTACTAATGAATAACCAGGATGAGATGTCGGTCTTGGTTGAGTAAGCTAGACTTATGATGGGAAGTGCTAACAGATAATAACTACTCAGGGTGGTCAGGTTGTTACTCAGGGCCATAGATTAGGAAATTTATTTTCATTGAAACATATACATGAGGCGAAGAGTATAAGTAAATCCATAATACAAGGTATGATTTTAGTATCCTTGAATTTTTTTTCTACTTTATTAGACACCAATTATTCATAAATTATCCTATCTATAGATTTAACAAAGAATATTTTTCTTGATATTAAGTAATTTTATCTAGAAATGACTCATGATACTCTGTTGGGAGTATAGTAAAAAATTGATCTTCAATGCAAGGAATTCACCATTGATATTTTCAGTTACGATTTCCAATGGAACTCTTTTTCCTCTAGATGAAATGTTTTGATATAATTCTAAATAAAGATTAGTTAGTTCTTTATGGATCCCATATTTATTATTATCACTATAGGGTTTATTTTATATGACCAAAGGGAGATAGTTATGTTCATAAAGTATAATGGGATTTCTAATAAAGTGAAGCTTAACTAGATCATCATGGGCTAGGAGGAGTGTCGGTCTATATTTACTGTCTTTTTCTTAATGATTAAGGAGTATAATAGAATAATTTTTCTCCCATGGTGGATTGATTAAGGAATATTTTCCATGATGTTTTTTGGGAAACATTGAATGAGAGAGAGAGGTGGAGTTCACCATTGAGATTATTCTAGGAGTTGAACTAGTGTTTATTCCTCTATACTGCATGGAACCTACCATGATTCAAGCATTCAAGAGGTAGTTAGAGGTCCTTGAAACCAAAGGGTTTATATAGCCTAGTACTATTCCTTGGGGTTCACCTGTCATTTTCTTCAAAAAGGAGCATGGAACCCTAACAATATTGGTGTATTACCAGTAGTTGAATCAGATTACTGTTAATAATAGGTACCCACTTCCTCATATAGATTATCTCTTTAAGCAAATTGGAGGAGTTAGGGTCTTCTTAAAAATTTATTTGAGATCAAAATACCATTAGGTGAAAGTTAGGACCTTAAGTATACCACATAAAATATTATAATGAAAATATATATTATATTAGTGTTAGGTTATTCCATTCGGTCTAATGAATGTACCTTCCATATCTATGGACTTGATGAATTGGGGATTTCACCCATACTGGGATTCTTTTTTTTTGTTTTTAAGGATTATATATTAGTGTATTATCAAACTTAACATGATCCTTCTAAAAAACATTAAATAATAATTAGTACACTAATAGATAATTGTATATATTCCAGGATCACAAAATTCCACGTTTTTATTGATATGGTTCACTTACAAGGTCATATTATCTCAGAATTAGGAGTATCTCTATATCCATAAAAAGTGAGATCCATTATTTCCTAGGTAACCCAATAATGGATTTGATATATAGAGTTTCTTGGAAATATCAAATTATTGTCCTCATTTCATTTAAAATTTATAACACATTAAAAAACCACTAATAGAATTAAACAAGAAAGGTGTATAGTTTACATGGTTTGAAGATTTTGAGAAATAATTTTATGAGTTAAAAGGAAGGTGATCCTCAATGCCAATATTGATTCTTTATAACTTAAGAAGAAGCTATATAGTTTATTATGATGTATTAGGCGTTGGAATGGGAGTTGTTTTGATAAAATAGGAATGACTCATAGTGTATGTGTCTCATTAGGTAAGACCAATTGATCATTATTACCCAAATCCTAACCATGAGTTAGTAGTATTTTTCTTGATTTTCATTGATAGAAGCATTATTTATTAGGAAATATGTTTATAGTATGTACAAGCCATAAAAGAATCAACTATGTATTCACTCAACATGACCTGAACCTTTAACAATGGAGATTGGTTAAATAACTTCAATATATCAAATTTGATATTTTTTATACGTCGGGTTAGGGTAATCTTGTTTTTGATGGTATGAGATAGAAGACACAAATTAATTTTTTTTAAGAGGTCAATAGCGAGTGACAGTTGATGGAAATCCTTTCTGAAATACATCTGTAATTTTAGGATCATCAAAAGAAGCCTACCTTTGTGGAATTATATTTTAATTCATCACTTATGGATATGATAAGGGGGAGGAAAATTTTATATACCAAAGGCTTGATTAAGATGGAGAGTCTTTCTGGTAAGGACCAATATCCTGGTTGGACTATTGATGAGGATGAGATCTTACATATCCATGGACATGTCTAGGTACTTATAGATATGTTATATGAGTTAATGAAAGGATATCATAATTATAAATTGAAAGTAAATATCAGTCTAACCATGATATAATATGGATTTCACTACTAGTGTTTTATAGTCTAATAAGAAAAAGTAGACTTTAGAGTTGTCACTCGGTGTTCCACCTGTTAGCAGGTGAAGGTGGAACACTTACGACCTATTGGTATTTTTAAAACATTAACCATTTTTATTTGTAAATGGGATATTGTCAGTATGGTTTTTCTTATGGTGTTAATGAAATAACCTCAGGGAAGTGACACTTTATGTGTGATTATGGATAGGTTGATAGATGTTTCCCACTTTTTTCCTATTATGGAGACCTTTTCTGTGGATGGATTTGAAACTATTTTTGTTTTTTAGATTATATTCATTAAAGGGGTTCCATGTACCATTATATTATACGTGGACACTAAGTTCACTTCTAGGTTATGGTATGGGTTAAAGTAGGCTCTTAGATCACATGCACTTTAGTGTAAAATATACCACTAGTAGACTGGTGGTTAGTAATATCATACTATAAAGGTTCTAGAATACATGCTTAGATAATTTTTACATTACTTTGGAGGTTATTGGGAGAAATACTAACCTCTTATTGAGTCCTCTTATAATAATTTCATCCAATAAACTATTAATATAGATTCATATGAGGTGCTATATATTAGTCCTTTTTTCACCACTTTTCTAGTTTGAGGATGGAGATACAGTATTATTTGGACCCCATATCATTTAGGAGGCATTATAGTAGGCACAAAATATCATGAAATGTATGGATATTTTTCAATCTAAGAAGATGTCTTATGTCTATCATTATCACCAACCTTTAGAGTTCGAGGTGGGAGATCGAATCTTCTTACTTGTTTCCCCTAGATTTGGTCATCGATAGATTCAGATACAAGTGGATATTGAAAATAAAGTTTTCCGTCCTCTAGAGATATTGGAGATATCTGGATCAGAATCCTGCTAGATAAAACTATCTCAGAGGTATTTAACCATGCATGTCATCTTCCATGTTTCTTAGCTTCACCATTACTATTTTGACTCATATCATGTTTTTGATTCAAAGGAAGTCTAGTTAGATATAGATAGTTATTTTTAGGAGTAACCAGTTCATAACATTTACCATAGCACAAAGTCTCTTTGAGGTAGGTCAATTACTCTAGTATGGGTTCTACAGTAGCATGACAATTTACAAGACAAGACCTAGGAGAAAGAGTATGACATACATTCTGAGTGGATAGAATTATTCTTGGATGTAACTTAACCACCCTCTGATGGTAAACTTAGGGATGAGTCGTTATAAGGAGGGGAGGTTGTAATATCATGGTTTTTCATTAAGGTAAAAATTCTTAAAAGTTTTATCTAAACCTTCTATTATATTTAAATGGGAATCCGTAAAGAGTCCATGGATGTTTTTTTATAATTTGTACTTAATTTCAGGCCTAGAGTCCTAATTTTTTTGAGAAAAGGGTGCGTCAAATTATTGGTGCATTATTAGTAATAAATGTGTGAAACAAAAGTGAATCCCAAAATTAATGGAGAAACTTTTTTCTAACCATGCGAGAGGATTTTCACAACTAAGTAAAATGTAAAAACAAATCTAAGGTAAATCACATACTGTTCACATGATTTTTCTAACTGTGTTCCCAAACCTTGTGAGGTGTGGATGATTAGACACTAGCTAATGCATGATTGGTGCATGGTATAGAAACCATGTGGCTAAATCACACACCCCTTTAAAAGGGTGAATTTAACACTTTCACTTCTAGCCTTTAACCTTATTTCTCCTTCTCCTCCTCCCTCATTCATTCCCCATCCTATGGGATCCCTCTTTTCTCTCTTCATTAATGTTTTGATATATCTTCTTCAACAAAGATTCAATTTTAGTTTCATTCATGACATTGGAATCCTCTCAGTTTGCCCATTAATTCATTACATTCCTTTCTATATTTTCTTCAGGGTATTGGATGCTATTTTATTATCGGATTATATACTCAATCTTTATGGAGTTTTTATAGTTTCTCTATTTTCTCTCATTCTAGTCTAAAGATGAGGTTAATACCTTTTGATGAGACTAATACTGAGCTAAGGTTGGAGGTCTATTACCTTTCCATAAAATTTTAGGTTTCTATAAATTTTTCCATTGTTACGTACACTATACATTCCATGTATTTATCCAAGAATTAATATTCAATTAAATTGATATGAAAACATGGTTTCAAAAGTGTCATGATACCCATTGGCACTATTGGAGGTTAAATTCCTCAACATGAACCACCCCATAGGTATTTCTAGCTTATTTTTTTTAACATCCTATAAATGGAATGACCTAATAGAAATAATGGACTTATTATTGGATTAACCACTTTACTTCTCTTATGACCAAAATACCACTAAGGTGTGTTTGTCTTGACAGACTAGTGAAATTTTTAACTGAAGTAATGAATTGTATAGAGAGTGAATGATTTCCTTAGAACCTCACGGACACTTATAGATATAGGACCATCTAATTGATATGAATTGAGTTGATAAATGGAATAGAAATTAACATGGACCCTTGAAAACTTCTATTTTATTCTTTACTATGGTTATAAACATGGATTTCTATACATGTATGGCCTTCCTTGAGTAAGACTTGGATTCTTGACATGGAATTCCATGAGAAAACTCATAGGATGCCAAAAAATTCATTGTTATGATCACAAATTGGAAAACCATCCTTGTGCATGATCAATATCTTAGATATGTGAATGCCTTAGTATGACACTGATAAGTCACTTGAATATCCTAGAAATTTGGATGCCTTGGATTATCACCTTGAATCCAACTTGATTTCCATGAAAACAGACCACCTATTATTATCACTTTGAGCTCAAATAAAGTCTATAATGAGTTTATCTTTGATGATATCCTCAAAATCTATGTGGATAACATGGAAATTTTACTTGGGTTCCTAGCATAATAAGGGTCTGACAATCATATATTTCTGATGTATGTCGAAGATGGTGGGTTTTACACAATTTAATTTCTTATACAGTTTATCCTCAATTCATATACTAACCAATGTTACAACTTATACTTGTGGACACAATTGAATATAATTAATTTATATATTTAAATATGTCATATTTTTATTCAAAATATTATAGATTATATTTATAGACAATATTTTTATTAGACACTATTGTTGGTGGCATGATAAGTGTTACTCACACCCTGTTTGAGCCGTTATTTGGTACCCTATAAGATTACATGCAGACAGATAAGGATAAGGGGAAGTGAACAACTATGGATGCTTGAATTTATTTTGGAATGGATTTGGAAGTAGATAGATGAGCTAGTACCTGAGATGCCTTGGAGATAGATTTTTAGTCTTTTTTGGTTTCCTTTTTATATGATATATTTTAAGTATGCTGACTGCCATGTATATCTGTTTATTTTATATTGACATGAAATAATTTTTATATGACATTTTCCTCTAATTTATTACCATAATTATTATTGTATGATTTTATCCCATTATTCTTTTATCCTTTTTCCTCTTATTTATGATTATTCCCAAAACATACTCTTATCATTACTATTGTGCTATAATTTGATAAAGAAATTACAATCTACCCAACATTCCACCTTACACACATGTATCTCATTGGATTCATATAGCATATAGTGAGGTAAAATTTCATCCACATGTACAACTGAGTTTAGTTACTTATGAGTGAACTGAGTCTGGGATGACATAGACCCCATCAATGCTCCGAAGGACACACCATGATCCCCATCATTGGGATTTTATAAATTAAGAAAAATATTAGATATCATACCTCAAAAAATGGTCTGGAATGAATGAATGAAATGAACCATTTCAATATAAATGAAAAAAATACTTAGCATAGGCTATTTATTTTATTTTAATGAACACTGAGTGATATTGTCATGAAAAAATACCAATTAGAGGAAAATTGGGCCATGTAGAGGCTTTGAGAACTATATGGGGTGTATTGGGGTTAGGGGAAATTGCCTTAGTCCATGATTCATCCCACATGTGTGGAGTTATGCGTTACCCACTTATGGAATGATGTACCCACTTAGGTGAGGTCGTGAGGACCCAAACTGAAGTTCCTTTCCTAGAACACATCGCGTGTGGGATGGTGGTATTGGGTCCCTTTCATGGATAGATTGGGTTTCTCAAATCACTATGAATTGGTTTGTATATCACAGATAGTAGACACATGATGGGTGGGTATCCCTCATATCCCAACTATCTTGGATAACTAGGGGTGTCTAGGGTTCACCTCCTGCCTCCCAAACCTCATACACCGTTTCAATAGCATACCCACCACCTTTCTCATTGTGGAGATCAACACGAATTTCAACTCTCATTCATGTGGGACACCACTTGAACAGACATAAAACTGTAATATAGAACACTACCTCATTTTCATGAGATCTACATCACTCGAATCACTAGTACCTCCCTTACTGTTTCTATCTGTGTGAGAAGAGAAGAGAGAGTGGGGGGGGGGGAGGAGAGAGTAAATAAGAACATGTACTCATTATTTATCGATCAATCAATGAATTCATGAAACACTGAATAATTTTAGGTTTAAATACAAATAAACTAAAAAGAAAAATCCATTGAATAAGGTTTAGGGATTCAGGAACCAAAATTTTGAAGTGAAATAAATTAAGTTGACAATCCACTCATTTTGATCATGAAAAATTAAGATATACAATTTTTAAAAATTAAACTATAAATTACATGAAGAAAATAAAAAAAAGGAATAAAAATAACCTACATTAGTGACATATCATAATCTCTTCAATCTATTCTCACAACTACATGATCCTCTCATTGACATCATTATCGATCTAGTCCTAGTCCTCTAATCTAATGATGTTGCCACCAACATATTATCTCACCACCTATATCTCTCTATATGGTTTATGTCAATGAAAAAATCACAAACCAAGATAGTAAAGATATAAATAAATTAATAGGGATCTACTAGTGTTTTAACTCAATTAAAACTGTTAATTTATTTTATTAGTTAAATAAATTTAATCAACCCGATCCACCTATGATATTTCAAACCCAAGAACCCCAATGTGAACTTAAATTTTAATTCTCCAATGGTAAACCCCCTATTACGTAGGAAAACAAGTCATTAGTTTTCCCATATAATGATTAGTTCATTAGAAAAATCTTAATTTATAAGAACACACATGCATGATAATAATAATATATTATACTTAATATATTATTATCAAGGCCCTGTGACATTCAAAATTCTGTGTCGGATTATCCTGGGTGTAAAAACCACACCCCATAATCAATTAAACCCTAAAATTTTCTTTGAGCTTTTAATATGTGTTATGTTTCACCGTTTTACCCTAGGTTTGATCACGAGACTTCAAAAACTCAAAAATTGAGTTAATCCTAGATCAAGAAAAATTTGGGTCCCTATAGTACTCAATAAGAGTCTTTATAAATAGAAAAATGGTTTGGTAATTGTACTAACGCGTTTTATGAAATAATAATAAATTCATAAAATATTATATGTTTTTTAGATGAATTAAGGTGGACAAGGTTATTTAAATATGTGTTGGAAGGAGGTGGAATTAAAATCATGAAGCATATTTTTGAGAAATTATGTTTTTCTATCTATATATGATTAAATACATAATTTCCAAATCCACATAATAATAATATATGCTAATTTTTAGCTATGCCAGATTAAAACCATTAAAATAGGATCTATGTAATATGAAATAAGAATAGGAGGACTTACATATGAATAAACCTAGGAAACAGGAACTCCATATGAGTAAGTAAGGTTTTCGAAAGATTAAATCATAAGATTTGAAGTCTACATCTAAATATTCATGAGATACATAAGATTAAAACCCTTATGAAGATGATAATGAAAGAAATAAATCAAAGAAAATTATATCCACATTAGATCAAATCAGGATGATACTAATTCATGTCATATTAAATGGGATTTTGTAATGTCTATGTTAGATTAACCTTGTGCCTATATCAAATATAATTGAGGATATCATTGGTTGTGTTGGGAACCATTGAGTGTTCTATGAGATTAAAATGATTTATTTGATAAGTCATAAGCCATAAATATGAAAATTATTTACCAGTTTAAAGTTATTTAAATACCATAAAGTGATATTTTAATACTAGTTAAATTTGAATAAAAATGATTGTGTAGTGATAAGATGGATACAAAAAAATTAAATATGGGGATGATTAAAATAATTTGGTATAGATGGAATTAAATATAATAAATTTGACATAGTCATATAACATGTAGAATAAAAGATCATTGTATACAAGGGTGTGAGTATTAAAGGATGTGGTTGAGTCAGTATGAGTTTCCATGAAAATAAAGAGAGGATCTATATTTTTATGGCGGAATAAATCATTCTGGAACAATTTGTGATATGCTACAACCCTAGAAACAGAGAGGAATTTGTGTATTTACTCATTCCATGAATGTGAATTATCGTACCATAGTATTATTAATAGAATAATACCTATATACATACATGGAGTATAAGTTATCGATGATTATATAAAATAAATTATTTATCATGTATCGAGGGAGGTTACTTATGTAATATGTTTATATGATCTTCACACAATTATTCCAATTTAATTGAAAATATTTCATGCAAAAATTCATGGGAATTTCTATATTTCATTTTTTAAAATGATAAATTAATATACTAAAAATATAAATGGGAATAAGAATAGAAAGTTTTTGGAAATATGAGTGATAAGAGGAGATGAAAAAACACTACCTTGAAGATAGTTTGAGAGTTGAAGAAGGAAAAATAGATTTGGGAGGTTGATGATTCACTGATCTTAAATATCAAATTATCATCAAAATTAAAGAAGAATATATATTTTGAGAGAAAACAAATATAAAATTTTATTATATTTAAATTCTTGAGAAGAGTAAAAAGAAGATAATTGAGGAAGTCCGACATAGATACTACATATACAGATTATTTGTGTCAGGGATCCTGAAGAACAATAAGAAGATTGAGGTAAGACCATTTTGTTTCTATATTTTTTATTATATTTTGAGTATTAAAGATATTATGATAATGAGGAAGAATAAAATTTGGATGAATCTTTTATACATTTTATTCATTCCAATGAAGAGAACAAGGAAAACATACATTCTACTTTAACAGAAGATATATTGTCATTAAAATAACTTTTTTAAGGACAATATATATCATATTAATGATATGACATATTAAAGATACATAATGATATTATTCACTATTAATATCGGGAGTTCCAATATAAACTGGAGAGATCAAATATAAATAACCTTTTAAGAGAATATAGAGGATTTTAGGGAGATAAAATCTGGGATATAGGATAATAACTTCCCCTATTTTATTCAATTTAGGAAATTAATGGATAACTATGTCTCAGAATCAACCTGAATATAGAATAGACATAGTTTCCCACCTTGGGGGTTAACATTGTAAATATGGTGTGTTGTTTTCTTTGTTTATTTACCTCCTTACATGTGATGTTGTGTGTTATGAATTCATAGGAATATTTTTTCATATTTAATAGTAAAGAGGTTTGAATATTAAAAAGGGTAGTTGAAATAGAAAAATATTTTTCTAAAATTAACTCAGATAGATTCACCCCCTCAGTGTGAGTCCACAGATCATTGGGATCTTCAAATAATTTGATGTATTTGGGGAAGTAGTTAATTTCTCAACTCTCCAAGATTAATATATGATATGATTAACTTAATTTTTTACCTAAATAACTAAGTGATGAGTGTAATGAAAATTCATATTTAATGTTTTAGGGAAATGTGGATATTGGCCCACTAATGGATATGATATGATTAAAATTAATCGTCATTTTAGTTATATAATATTTAATAAAAGAAATTATTAATTTGATATTTAAATATAACTTTTTTATTATAAAATTTCAATTATAGATAAATTAAATTATTTGTTAATAAACATGACTTTGAGGTCAATTCAAGAGCAATAAAACAATAAGAGAATTATATTTTTTGAGTAGTATAGGATATTAAGAACTATTCTTAAAAAATAAGGAAAAATTTATATGTTATAGAAACACCTCAATAAGTATCACACTAATTTTTTATCTAAAAAATGGATCTAGATTTATATGTGAAACATTATATTATTTTATTATAATGTTTCATATCATTTTTTAGATGTGATATGAATAAAATAACTTTATCATCCACTTATATACCAAGTATGATTGTGTACATCAAATATTTGTGGGGGTTTGAGGTTTCCTTTATGACTTTATTTGGAAATGTAATTTATTATAAAATTATTATCAGAGAGGATACAATATCTAAATTAAATAAATAAATATTTATACGATATCCTCAATATGTTGATAATATCTGGGTAGGAAACGATATTTCGAATCAGATATGTTGTGTTGAAAATATAGAAGGGTAAATATTTAAGCTAAAAGATCATGATTTGAGTGTCCAATAATCATCCATTATCATTGAAACCTGATGAAGAATTTAGGATGTGTTAGAAACACTAATGTTGATCCAACATATCCAATTTAATCATATGTTTTTATACTCACAAAATCCCTTTTATGTTATACTAATGAGTTTATTTAAGTGTGTTTAACAGTTTTATATTAGTTTTTGTACATATTTTTATAATTAGAGATTACTCTATTTTTGATTGAAAATTTTACAGAGGGAAATATCTTATGTGGTGAATAAATGTCTTACATGGGATATAAAAGTCTTATAGAGGGATAAATATCAGATTTTATGGAAATATATTTCAGAGACAATTTAAATATCATAAAATGATGTAAAATATCATACAAATAAAGAAAATGTCTTATAACTTAAGTAAAAAGTCTTAAAAAATAGATTTTGTTTACAAATTCATATATCATAAAATGTGTGGTAAATATATTTTGAAGATCATTATATCTTATGAAATTTGATACTATCGTATGAAGCTATAAATTTTATATGAGAAAAAGATAATTTTCTTATGACCAAGAATATCATATGAGATAACATGTTAAGAAGTAACTTTGTATGAAGAAGTATAATCTTATGTGGGAAAAAATATCTTAGACTTATAAGGAAAAGTATTTAAACATTAAAAAGTCATATGATATACCTATGGAATTTTAAATGATATAAAAATTTTCCAAATGAAAAGTCATACATTAGAAAATAAGTATTATGAAATCCTAATGGAATCCTTATAAAGATGGATATTTTAAAATTTATATATAATTTTAAGAAGCTTCATACCATTGTTGGTTTAAAGAAGAATCACAGGCGTGTTTTAATTTTATTATTTTTAGAGACACTCAAAGGAGGGAAGATAGTGTTAATACAATATCCCAATTCTAAAGAAGTTAATGATTATAAAAAAGACTGTAACTACTCTCTCTCTATCTCAATAGTAACATCTATTTTACTATTTTCAGAGAAAAAGATCTCATTATAAGGAAATAGTTTAATATTATGGGTATAATTTATTTTACTCAAAAATTACTAACAAAGAAGTATGAATAAAAGATAACATGTTCTCATTTATTTCTAGAAAAACATACTCCATTTTTACACTTTTTTATTTGGAACTATAAGAAGAAAAAGTATTACTTATTCAAAGCTATGAGAACATCTACTATAGTCAAAGGATTTTTCTAGGGCTACAATAGGAAAAAATAATCATCTCCCTAGAAGTCACTTCATCATTTTTTTGTTTTTTTACACAATTATGATCCAAAACACTCTTCATTTCTATAATTTTTATTATATTTTATAAGTACACACTCCATGTAAGAGTGTGGTATGAAGAACATGGATACATATTATAAATGGAGAGAATATTATAATATTTTTACACTTTTGTACAAAGTAACACATACTTTTACTCATCTATACAGTCCCTAGAAAAATTACTTGAATAAAATCATCTTGATCACATTGGGTGTCACTGGAGTGGATTAGGGGAAATTACGGTTTCCCTAAACCAATATACAAAATTTGGTGTTT
Source organism: Viscum album (assembly GCA_963277665.1). Lineage (NCBI taxonomy): Eukaryota > Viridiplantae > Streptophyta > Magnoliopsida > Santalales > Viscaceae > Viscum > Viscum album. Next base: position 1,439,689,618 of record OY728145.1, on the reverse strand, counting down.
CATGCTCTTTCTTTTTATTTTATTCTTCATATTTAATTTTGTAAGATATTTTAATAATAAAAAAAATTTAATAGAGGGGTTTTTATTTATTAATAATTTAAATAACTCAATTAATCCCCCTATTGAGTTATTGTGAAACACCATTGGGATAATAACTGGTATTAGACAAGTGAATTTTATGTTATCAAATTAAAAAAATTAAAGTTCAATTATCTATTTCTAGTTTCTATAATGTTTTAATGTAGTGAAAGAATGTATATAGTTAGATCCCCAAATGTTAATAGAGATAACTTGGTTGTTTTAAGGTAATAATGAGTATATATTTTAAGGACCTTGGTATGAAATTATATTTCAAAGCTGTAAAACCTCACAATATTCCTCTTAGTGAGACTCAATTGTAAAATTATTCTCAGGAAGTAGAATATAATTTTAATTATAAACATATAAATGTTATTACCTATAGATTAGAACATGATGAGTTCAATATATTTTCATAGTTTACAATAACTCATGAAATATGAGAAATTATTTTAGTTTTATTTAAAAGAACTAATGATGTTGAAAATTTGAGGTATAATAATTGAAAACATAAATTTGATACATTTAGGATGAATGAGGGAAAATATTACATAAATGAATTGAAGTATTATAAAAATCATAAATTATTTATCTATCTTGGGTATTACTATTTCATATTCAGATCAATCATTAAAAGTTATTATCATATTACCTATCTAGATAGAGTAGGATATCTATTCATATATGAAAATATACTCCTATTAAGGATATTAAAATAAAATACTTTTTTGGAACACTAATGAATTTATAATGGTGAAATAAAAGTATAGGATGATTATAAAAAAAATGATTAAGAAGGATAATGATTCCCTTAAAGTATGTTCTTCAAAAAATGGGAATAAATATAAAGAAATCATATCTGATCCATCTAATGAAAGTGAATACTGATTTTTAAATTTTGATGATGATAAAGATCAATTTTTATGAAATCTTAAATTTTTTTAGAAGGTAAGGGTATTTAAGAAGTTCTTTAAAACATTTAAGAAGAGTGAATGAAATGGTATGGAGATCAATTTTGGTGAATGTAAAAATTTGGGACATATCAAACACAATTTTCCTTAACTTAAAGAAAATTCAAAGTTTAAGAATAAATTTAAAAAAAGATAAAACTTCATTAATAAAGGAAAAATAGACATGAAAGAAACATGGAGTGCTTTAAAAGACTGTATTAGTGATTCTCATTTGGATTTAGAAGATGAATAATAAAATCAAAATCCTAATATGTTCTTCATTTAACAAACTAAAGACGTGTAATAAAATTATTCTTCTAATTCTAAATATGATCATAAAAATAATTTTTATAAATAATTATATGAATAAATCACTATATTATAATAAAATTATTAATCACATAAGAAGAACTAATAATCGCTTAAAAAATACAATGATGCTATGCATACTGAAAAAAATGATCTGTCCAAAAAATTTTTGGAAGAAAAATCTAAATTTGATAAAACTATTTCTAGTTATACTGTATATGAAAACAAAATTATTTATTTATTGGAAAATTTTAAATTCTTAAATATTAAAATACGTTTATTTTCTAAGGGGGATGAATTACCTAATAAAATCCTTAGTAAAAATAACATCAATAAAGAATAATTTGGAATATGTTGTAATGGTGAAAGATATTAGTTTTACATAAATAATTTTTCTGATGGAAAATGTGATAAAATCATGTCTAATTTTATTTTTTTAATTATTGAATTTATGGAAACTATAAAAATGATTGTTGATTTAGAAAAAACCAATTTAATGTAGAAAAACATGATTTTATATAAAAAATATTATCTATATTTAATGTTGAAAATCTCTAATAATATAAAAAACATGGGTGCCTAAATCATTTAGAGTTAATGCTATAAGACCCAAGAGTATTTTAGTAATAAAACATCAATTGAATTCATATTATTATAAAAAAAACACACAAATATATCCATTTAAATTTGTATATTGAAAATTTATTTTCAAGTAATATTAGTGGAGAAATTTTAATCTTCTAATAATTCTAGATGATTGGTGGAGGATATGTAAATTTTGGTGAGAATTGTAACACCCTGAGATTTTATAAAATACAATTTTTCAAACAAATTTAATATTTTATAAATGTTTAATTATAATTAATATCAATTTTATCTTGAATTCCATGAATCAATAATTTTGGATTGTGTTACATGTAGCAATGAGTTTATCTTTCATTACACACAACACCAAGTTCAACATGCATTACGTGTAACAATGAGTCTCTTCAATGGCGTACATGACACGCATCATCAAGATTCATCAAATTGTGAAATAATATTATTATAAATTAGTCATTGGAATGGTGAGTTTGAATAATATTAATTAAATTATGAAATTATATGATTTAAACATGTATATAAAATGAATTTTTCAGTGACTAGTTAATTAAAAATGAAAATAAACACAATTAAGAAATAAAAGACATATTTTTCTAAAAATATTTCATTAGAAAGAACACATTTTAACTTAATAAAAAAAACAATAAATTTTTTTCTAAATTATTTTAATTAAATTTATATATTATATATTCAATGAAAATTTTAACATTCATGTTATGTTATTTTTAGACAAGAGATAAGAATACGTTCAATTTTATGCTTAAAAATATTATTTATAAAAAAATGGTTTTGTCACCTTTTTTGGTGCAATTATTCTAAAAATAGATTTTTAAACATTTATAAAATTTATTTGAAAAATTATACTTCATTTTTAAATCCTAATATCAAGACTATCCCAAAGTTAATTTTAGAAAACTTACAAAAAAGACTAAGTTTTTGATGAATAGTAAAAAACACTAAATTTTAATTGAAAAATTCCTTTTCATTTAATTTATATACAATGTTAAATTAAATTATAAATTTACATCAGTTTAATTATATATCCATTGAAACAATTTTTGTTATTGGGATCCATTTTATATTTAATTATAATATAAAAACATTTCAAACATTTGATGTTTTTCTCTTTAAAAACCTACAGTTTCGTCGGCTCTACAGGATTAATTTTATATTAAATTTTAACAATTTTGTAAATGGAATTATGAAAAATGGATTAAATATCTCGAATCAGAATAATTTATATTATCTAATTTAGTAAACTTAATTTCTGACAAAAATAAAAATTAGACACAACAAAAAATATTTATCGCTGTTAAGGTAAAAATGAGTTTATCAGGGGGTGAAACTAAATAGATAAGGTCTAAAATGACCTATAAATTGGTATAAAAACTATTATATGGCCATATTTATACTATTAAAAATCTAAGATTCTATAATGTACAATTTTGGACTATTTTGACAAGTTAAAAACGTGGGAGCACATATTTCTTTTCAAAAATACCAAGGGTGTCCTCTCCCCCACTTATAAAAGGCCACCACATATCCTATATTATTCAAAAATTAAAACTATTTTGGTTCAAACAATACCTGAAAAAATAAATTAACATCATCCCTAATATAATCCAAGAATCCTTATTCTATATATAAATAAAACCTAGGAAGGATTTTGGTGCAAACATAAGGAAGATACTCGAAGAAGAAGTAACGTTCATCAAAGAGAGTTTTTGCTTTATTTATTACTACAACTCTTTAGATTCTTATTAAACCATTATGATATAATAAAAATAGTAAATTAAATATATTTATATTTTTTATGTTAAGGTAATGACCTATAATCATCTTCACTTCAATCAAATGAGTTATAAAATCATTGTTCATGCCTATATCGGACTATCAAATCACAAACCAATGACATTAATTTTTCCATTAAGACCTCTCACAGTTGGGTATGATAATAGATATAAAGTACATATATATACACCATAATTATAAAACAATTATACATATGGATTCATTATATTAAAGATACATTTTCCCTTTCATTCCATGGGGGATACTACAACTTTGCTTGTTTGTATAGAGGTGTACCGCCTCACAAAGCGATGCGATTCATTTTTTGCTAAATATTTACATGAAAGAATATAAGGATAAATATATGTGATATTAAAGACATAATTATGATATTAATGACTTATTTTTCTTTATTAATTTTTTATATATTATTTTTATTATTACCTTTTCACTCAATGGATGATGATAACATCGTTCATATACGTGTGAACTACATCTTTCACAAAGCGACGTGACCCTCTATTTTCATAACCAAACCACATATATGATATGAATAAGTATATAATATTGTATTTATGATATTATTAACATTATTTAAATATGATATCTTACTTACCTATTTTTCAAAATGATCATGGAAAAATGGAAATGTTACTCATGTGTATGTACGACCTACTGTCTCCATGATTGTAACCTACTTCATTTCTCAAAACCATCATTAATAATTAGTATTGAAATTATAATTAATGTATAAATATGATAATTATGTCATTATAGAGATTAAGGAACCATTATCAAAGTTAGAAAACTAAAAATAACAAAAGAAGACATATAAGAAAAACAAATCTCTTATTACACGAAATGTAACTTTAACACAAAATTGCTAATAAATTGGTAATAAAAGTAATTAATTAAATTATATATAGTATTATATATATATATTATTTTTATTTAATATATGTATAATAAACTTATATTTATTATACATGAGTTTTTAATCAGTGTTACAGAAACCATGACTTACAGTAAGGGATTTTTCGTATCTTTTTTACTTCTGAGAGACATGAAAAGTCACCACTCGTTTCTTTTTTAAGGTGTATATACTGTCCCTTTGATATGTTATATCAAGAATACCATTATTTTAATTATACTTAAAGTTTCATTTTATGTAATTATTTATTGGTTATTATGATTCAAAATATTACTAAAGTGATAAGGGATTTTTATCTCTATTTTTCTTCTTTGATAATTATGTCATGTTATGGAGATATATTCTATTATAAGGTTAATTTTCACCCACATTGAAATATTATATCATGAATTTATTTATTATCACTATAAAAAACATTTTTTTCTTCAAGGTATAGATTCTTTTTTGTTTATTTCAACTCCTTGGCTCTATCGTTATTTGAATGCCTAGTATGGCTATGGAGGAAACAAGGGTGTCCAAGGATTGTTAAGAGCTTGAAGAAAAATTTTTTTGGATGATATTTATAGGCCACATGGATATTATAAACTATGTAGCCTAGTCCACATGGTCATAGAAAACCTTTCGGGGTGGTCTAGTGCTCTGAATGGGGCCACACTGTTTATTCTAACCTTGTAGCCCTGGCCGCATGATCGTGAAACTTTTTAGTTCTGATTGTGGAGGTGTTTTTCATGGGCTACACACAATTATTCAAACCCTGAGATTATACTATTTTAGGGTTGTATTGGGATAGTTATAATCATATGGTTAGATTATTTGTTTTCCAACTATGTAGAAAAACCGTGTGACCCATTTTTATGTGGTGAAATTTCTATTTTTCTCTCATTTTTTAAATTTTAAACCCCCTTATCCTTCTTCTTTTTCTCCAGCGGATGAACCAAAATCCTCCCATTTTACCTCCCATCACATGTTATACACCTTGGTTCTTAAACATCTCATCTTTCTAAAACCCGATCGATCCATCGTCTATCATGTGAGACCCCTCTCAGTAAGTGTTATAGTTATATTACTTCTATTCTTAGTTTTTATCTCCATCCATAGTGTGATCCTCATGTAGGATAATATTACTTATTTTTAGTATTTTCATATATTATTCTATTTTATTCCAATATAGGAAAAAATAAGTGACGATACTGGATGAGAAATATTTTACAATCATAAAGAAGGTGGTCTATGATTTTTCCCTAAAAGTCTCACCACTTATAAACTTTTTCTATTGTGTACACGCCGGTACCACCAGGTTTTACTTACTAAATCAATATTATTTAAATTAAATCTACTAAATTGAAACCTAAGATCATAATAAAACCTATTTTAATCATTTTATGTTGAAACCTCAGTGTTAACCACCCCAAATAGTTTGTGTTCCTTGTTATACCTTTTGTTAACTATTTTGTGATTACCCAAGACATCGTTCAGGTGTTCTTGAAATGAACTTTGATAAGGTAAGTGTTTATCACAATAAACAAATAATTAATTAATTTAAATGAAAGTATTTATATAGATACAAATTGGCCCTGATTTTATTTATTGAGTGGATAATTGGTTTCATGTCCTTAATTCACCATGTAACTTATGATGAATGGTAATGTAATAATCCTAATGTATTAAAATTGGTATGAGTATTACATGTACTATGATGAAATATAAATATAAATTAAATGATTATAATGTGCCAATTGATTTTGGACCTTTTTCATATATATAGGTGTGGTCAGACTAGAGATCACCTTATATTCTCGAGGTAATGCTATGAGTAATCATTTGAAACCACCTCAATTCATTGAGCCAATTACTGTGGGAGATTCCCACCACAAAATTCAATCCTTTTATTATTATGTGAATTACAAGACAATGTAATGAAGTTTCACTTGAATATTTTTATGATATTAGAATGTGTTGGATACACTCCTTGGATTCAACTTTGTGTCTTTAGACATGTGGAGCCCTAGATTCACCCTATTGGACCCAATCATGCTTAGCCCAGAATTACCGAGGACAAGATCCACAGACTCGGTTAGATAATTCTATAGTTTAATTCCTTGGGTGTACCCTTTGGATTTCACTCAAACCCATTATAGATAAACCACATGAGTTACCACTCCGAGTTAGGTTGACCCCTGTGATCAAGGATTCCTTGGTTTCAGATTGGATATGATGTTATTAACAATATTATATTTTACAACATTAATGAAACCTTTATATTTGACTTCCTTATTATAAAATAAAACACGATTAACTAAATAAATGAGTACATGTTAAAATACACTAACAGAGGATGTAACATATATGTGTTATTTATATTTTTCTATTTTACTTTAGATATACCTACACATTGTTATAATTTATATTCATAGACATGATTTGTATAGATACAGTTGGTGGTGGACTACTAAGATTTATCTCACACCTTATCAGGACTTCCGTTGGAACCTAGGAAGATTATATGATCGCATGTGGGGATTAGGGGAAGAATCCCACTTTAAAAACCTGACTGCTTGCTTTAGGATCAGGGTATGGTAGTAGATGACTGGGCCTATGCTTGAGATGCATGGATATTTTTTCCCTTTTTTATTATTTTGTATAACATTTAATTATACTATCTTACTACTACTTTATATTATTTCATTATTTTCTAAAGATACATGCAATCATCTTTTGTATATGACACAGTTTACAGCTCATGGTTGATTATTTTTTCCATAGAGGTTTATACTTGCTTCTATCATATTATTCATTATTATTCTTTGGATATTTATTAATCTATTTCACTACTATGTTCCAATTTTATTTGAGGGCATATTCACCCCATAGACACACCCCAAGTCCATGCTACTATTCGTCAGCCTCAGTCGTACATAGAGGTATGCTTGATGTTATATGGGCAACCATGTTTGGTTAATCTGGAGTGAACTTGGTCTATGAAATCATACTCATGATATTTTAAATTCCATTTAATTTTTTTTCCTTTAATAGATCATATAATTTAATGTCACAAATAGGTAAGAGTTTTATGTTACAACCTAATCATTTATTGGGATTTTTCATGATTACGTCTCCAATATTGAAATCTTATGATCTACATCTCAAGAATTATCATGAGTTTTATTCTCCTCTAGTTATTAATGATATTTTTATCTAATAATACAAATTTTACACTATTTTATGATCAAAATAATTGATAATATGTTTTTAATAACAACTATATGTTATTTATCTCTTTTGTTAAAAATATGTTTTCTTCCAAAACTATTTTTTCTATTTTTTTCAAAAATGTTTTATTTTTCTCCTATGATTTTTAAAATATATTTTTACCCATGTTTTTATTTTTTAAAAATTGTTTTGAAAGGATTCTTCATGTAACTTTCCAAACAATTCCCTTTTAGATTTTACCAAAAAATATAAAAGGAATATTTTTTAACAAGTATGGAATAAACAAAAACTCCTATAATCATGACCACTATTTTATTTCAATATCACTTTATAATATTTCAAGGTTATTTTCAATGAAAAGGATTTTAAAATGTTTTTATGTTTTTTTTTCACAGATTAAAAGAGTTCACCTCAAAAAATGATTTAAATGATCAATCAAAATAATTTTTCATCTAAGATGACATCTATTTATGTCACCTATTCCATACTGGGGATATGATCTAAGTATACCATTATTATGCTTTCTTTGAATGGTTTATGTTTATTACGGCATGATGTTTTTGAAACATGTTTCTCTTCCAAGGGTTATACTATGATAAAATTATTATAAAATCCACTTCATTATCCACTGGTTACACCATGATAAAATTCTTATAAAAACCACTACTTTTTATAGGGGTTATGATATGATGAAATTATTATGAAACCTAAATCTTTTCTATAGGTTATGATATAATGAAATGTTTATGAAACACATTTTATTTCATGTGAATGGATATAGTAAATGTTTTATGATCTTGTAGTACACAAATGTATTATTTTCATTATGTGATGGGTGATACATATATCTATATTCAATACATAGGTTAAAGATGGATAACTAACGAGTAAATATATTATGTATAAAGATGATCATTTGTTCAAAATGTTATGAATGAACCTGATTACATGATCACAATGATATGCATCAATCTGCTTTCATGTTCAAAATGTTATGTGTGAACCTAAATACATGTTCACAATTTTATACATGGACCTGTATTTCATGTCCATAATGTTATGAGTGGACCTGGTTTCATGTCTATATGTTTATTTGAGGGAATTATTTAATTTTTGTAACTTAATGTGTGAAATGTTCTCTATTTATACATGTTTACAATGTTATAAGCTAATATGTATTAAACAAATCCATATTTTATTCAAATGTTATTCTCTCATGGCACATGATCTTTGATTTATTTATGATTAATGTCTTATAATCTACCAGTATTTATTAAATTACTCAATATTAGGAAATTTTATATACATGGTATGATTTTAAAATGTTATTCTCATGTTTTCATACCCCTATTCTCATTTTAGGCTTACATATTTCCCTTGTTTACCCCTACTGTGAATCTGAGCTCACCCATTATTATGTTTCCTTTACCTAGGTTATAATGAAATGTTTTTAAGTAGTAGTAATAATGAGGAATATATTTATGGGATATATTGAATATATTTCATGAATTAAGATGATTATGTTCCAAGTTTTGAAAGTCACTAAATAATTTTGGTCCTCAAGTGTGAATTTGTGCAATTTATTGAATATTTATATAAAAAGATGTAATATCCATGTATTATAAAAACGAGTAACTATATTTGGTATGATATTAAAGGTTATTTAATCTTTAGAAACCATGATAATAAAACTTTGGTAAGATACCAAGAGATATTTTTAAGGATATGTCTATGGATGTCTTTAAAGATAGGTCTAAGGATGAGTCAAAGTATAGGAAAATGTCATGGGATCTTATTAAAGGATAGAACAAGTGGTTTCCTAGAAATTTCTTCCCTATATGGATAATAAAACGTGTAGTGGGTTTGAAGTAGAGGTACCTCAAGGTAATTACTCCTCAAAGGGTGTATTGAGCTAGATTTAATCATCACCTAGAACATTACAACGAGCATTGCAACACACTGGGTTTTACACACTTTAGGGATATGTTTTGGAAATTTAAAATATCTTTGTAAACCTTCATAAAGAATTTAAATAGATTATGATTATGGATGAACTAGGATATTCCTAAGGTTTCATATATTTAAAAGAAGGTTCCATTATTTATAAATTATATAAGTTGTTTTTCATTATTTTGTGGTTTTCTAGTATGATTAGAGTTTATAAAAATATGATTTTGGTTTTAGTAAATGATGGGAACCTAGAGGAAATGGGTTAACATTGAAGTTGATATACAATTTTTTAATGAAATGTTACACGAGATGATAACTTGAGTGAAGGATATTAAGATTATTCATAATCAGTTATCATAGAACATGCTTAAAAATATTCACCTTAACCAACTCTTGGACTACCAAAGAAGAGAAGGATAGAGTTCACTGAGGGGTCAGGTAGAGTAGACCATGGAGGAATACAGATTTAGTTTCTTATATGTTGATATTGTTGGAAGAAGCACTCAAGAGAATGCATCAAAATGATGAGAAGAAGATTTTGGTGTATAAAAGGACATAAATCAAGTAACGACAAAGTAAAAATGAAGAGTCCAGTTAGCACAATAGATGAGAACATTGGTCTCTCAAAGGTATTATCAATGGATAAATTTTTTAAATGTGAAAATTATGGACATTATGAATATAAATGTTTGAGGGGGAAATCTCATAAAGAGAATAAACAAGGTGGTATGAGTAATGGTTATATTCTTGATGATGAATAGACTAAAAATTACATATGAATGGAAAGAGTTGTTAAGGAATAAGATAAAGAAGACTAGTTAATGTTTTGAAAGGGATGTTGGATTATTAGAGTATTTATGTATTAAAATTAATGGATTACGTATATGAATCATGATATATATATAAGGATTGTTCATTATATGTTTTTTGATAAGGATTTGAAAAAATATGTTAAATAGTATTGATGGAAAGGAAAAGTGATTTAATGGGAAGGTGATATTGTGATTAAGGGACAATAACACTTAATATGTTCCTGAGGTTGAGAAAATAATGTTTATTTTAGATAAAGAGATGATTGATATAGATAAAGTAAATTAGATAGTATTTATGACCTAAGAACTGATAAAGGATTCATTGAAAAAGTGTTTTATATTATCATAAATATAGTTTACAATATTATTGGTTCTATTAGGGTTTCCCCCTTATTACCTTAAAAGGGGGTTTTATTTCTATAATAAAACAATCTAAGGCCCTTGGTCTGTTGGATGGATATTATTGGTTCTTTGTAATGTGTTTAATAATATGTGGTTTTATCCTAGGAATGAAGTAGTTTTCTTGTTTTCAATGAGTTTTATGAAAAATTAATCTATTATATTAATATATGAAGTGTAAATTGACCAAGGAATAACCAAAGGATTAAATTGTGCCTATTAAATAAAAAATATCAAGTAAGTAAATTTTATATGTTCTAATTCTATATAGAAAATTAATTCCATAACATTATGAAAAGGATCTTGAAATAAAATTTGACCCAGTTATCATCATTTTTGATGATATCAATTAGCTTTTTATACCTATTTAGTTAATTTATTTATGGTCATTAAACTTATTTGGATTACCCAATTTCTTATGATCAGTGATATCTACCACTCTCTATAATTATTTACAATTTTCTTCCATGTCTAAATATTCACTTCCTACCTATGGTCTTTTATGTGGAAACCAAGTTATGAGTTATTTTAGGAAACCTTTATGTTTCCAAATATCTAATTTTAATGGAATTTATATTATTAATTTTGATGATGTGGGATTCTAGGGAGGAATTTTCAAATGTTAAACCTTAGATTACTAGGAAAAAATTTTATGGAGAAATTCAATTTAAGGGGGTATAATGCCACACCCTTAGATATTGTGAAATATTTTTTTCAAATAAATTTAATCTTTTATATATTTTTCATCACATAAAATATTGAGTTTTTATTTAATTAAATGAAACACTATGTTTGGATTGTGTTGAACATAATACCAAGTTTATCATATATTACATGAAAAACTATGTTTAGCCTTCATTATAGGCAACATAGAGTCTCTTCGATGGAATACATGACATGCACCACTCATCTTTACTGAAACGTGAAATAATAATATTATAAATTAGCCATTGGAATAGTGGATATGGAAATCACTAATTAAATTATTAAAATATATTGTTTACACAAGTATTTAAAATGAATTATTTTGTGACCAATTAATTAAAAATGAATAAAAATAGTATTTGAAAATAAAAGAAAATATTTTTTTGAAAAACTATTTTTATGAGAATAAACACATTTTACCTCAATAAATTAAACAAACCAATTTTGGTGAATGATTTTAATGAAATTTATATATTATATATTAAATTAAGTTTTTATTGATCATTTTATGCGTTTCAAGGAAAATATATATGAATGAATCCAAATTTATGCTTAAAAACAATATTTTTCTAAAAAGTGGTTTTGTCTTTTTTTTGGCACAATTATTATTTTTTTAAACATTAATAAAATTTATTTGGAAAATTAAAATTTATTTTTTAAATAATCATATCAAAATTTTTTAGGGGGAATTTTTGATAATTTTTTGATAATTTTAATTTTTTGATGAATGGTGAAAAATACTGAATTTTAATTGAGAACTGCCTTTTCGTTTAATTTATTTATAAATTTTTATTATATTTTAATTATTTTTCAAATTAATATCAGTTAAATTATATATCCATTAAACCAATTTTTTTCATTGGAATTAATTTCATATTTAATTTTGATATAAATTTTGTTCAAACTTTTGATCGTTTTCTCTTTAAAAAACAATATTCTCATCGCATCTGTGACATTAATTTTAAATTAAAATTTGCCCCTTATGTGAATATAATTAGAGAAATTTGATTTAAAATTTGGAATAATCTTAATTTATATTATCTAGAAATGTAAAATTAATTTTTTCCCAAAATGAATATTAGATATAGTAAAAATTATTTACCACAGTTTAGGTACAAATGGGTTTACAGAGGAGTTAAAGTAAAAGGATAAGTGTTAAAATGGCTTTTCAAATTGTATAAAAACTATTTTTATTATATATTTTTACCATTAAACCTAATTGTTTCAATAATTTTCTAATTTTGATCATTTTTACATGTGAAAAATGTCAGATCACTTATTTCTTTTCAAAAATACCAAATGTGTCCCCTCCCCATTAATTCAAGGATACCCATTTCTATATTATTAACAACATCAAACCCATTTGGTTTGGCCAATAAATACCAAAATATCTTTTAAAATTTTATCATATTACTCTATAATCATTAGTTTGGATAGAAATAATACCTAGGAATGATTTTGGTTCAAATATATGGAAGATACATGAAAAACGATAACATTACTGAACGAGCATTTTGGTGTTATTTATTCATCCACCCACATAAATTTTTATTATAACATTATGATATGATAAAATAATTATATTAATTATATTGATATGTTTTTTTCATGACCTAAAACCTTCTCCACTTCCATCAAATGGGTTACAAAATCATCGTTCATATGTACGACAGAATACCACTTTACAAATTGATGTCATTTGTTTTTCCATTACCACCACTCATGGTTAAATATTATAATGGATATAAAGTATATATATGATATATATAAAATAATTATACCTATGGAGTAATTATATCATATATAACATTTTAAATTCTATTTTATAGGGGATACAATGATGTTGTTGTGTGTATGGAGGACTACCGCCTCACAAAGAAGTTTGATTATTTTTTCACTAACACCTTTCATGAAAGAGAATAAGGGAAAATAAATGTGATATACATGAAATAATTTTGATATTAATGAAATATTTATCATTATGAAAATTTAATATATAATTTTATCTATTCCCTTTTCACTCACTGAAAGATGATACCATCATTTGTGTTTGTGTGGACTACCGCCTTCATGAAGTGATGCGACTCTCTCATTTCATCACAAAAAAACATGAAATATATGTATAATTATATAATATGTTAATTATTATATTATGATCATTATGAAAAAATATATTGTACTACTTACGACCTTTTCATAGTGATGTTTTAAAAATGAAAATGTTACTCGTTCGTATGTACGACCTGCCGCCTACATGATTGTAACATACTTTATTTCTCAAAATCATATTTAAGGATTGATCTTAAAAGTTTAATTTATTTATAAATATGATAATTATTTTGTAAAATATATGATGGAACCCTGATTGAATTAAGAGTATTACAAATAAAAAATCAAGATAAATAATAAAAACAAAGCAGTTATTACCCAAAACGTGACATTAAAATAGAATTGTTAATAAATGGGTAATAAAAGGAAATAGATGAATAATATATAATATTAAATTTATAATAATGGTTTTGTAATATATTTATAATAAACATAAATTTATTATACCATAGGTTGGAATTAGTTTGAAGGAATTTAATACTTATGGTAAGAGATTTTTGGTCCCTCTTTTATTTCGAGAAGATATATGAAAATTCACCACTTGTTTGTTTTGTGTGGTGTACATTATAACCGTTTAACATGTTATATCGTGAATACCATTATTTTAATAATATTTAAAGTCTAATTTTATTTTATTACATATTGGATATTATGATTGAAAATATTACTAGAGATAAGGGATTTTTATCTCAATTTTCATTCTTTGAGACTTATGTCTTATTACGCACCTATATCATTTTATGAAGTAGATATACCTACAATTTGAAATTTAATATCATGGATTAATTTATTATAATTAAATTTTATGTTTAATTTAATTTTATTCTTTCATGGGGATTAGTATTTAATGTCACTAAGTGGTAAAAGTTCTATGTTACAATCTCATCATTTATGGGGACTGTTCATAATTAAGTCTCAAATATCAAAATTTTATGATCTACCTCTCAATAATACGCATGAGTTTTCTTATAATATGGATATTCATGATTTTTTCATGTAACTTTACTATTTTACTACTCTTTATTTCAGAAAATAGTTGAGAAAATGTTTTTAAGAACAATCTGACTTTATTTCTCTATTCGGTAGGAAATCAATTTTCGTCCAAAACCATATTCTCTAAAGATATTTTAAAAAAAGTTTTATTATTATATTATTTTTTTAAAATAATATTGCATCCATGTTATAATTTTTTTTTAATTTTTTGAAATGAATCTTTATTTCTCTCTCCAAATAATTCTGGTTTGAATTTTATCAAAAATGTGAAAGTAATATTTGTTTTAACATACATGACATGAATAGAACATACCATCACCATGAACATTATTTTATTTTATGAATAATTTATACGTTTTCAAGGTTATTTTATTATATTGTTTTCCAAAACGTTTTATGTTTTAAATATTTTTTTCAAAGTGGAAAGGATATTTTCCTCAATAAATGTTTTAAATTATCAATCAAAATCAATTTCAATCTTAGATGGAATCCATTGATGTTACTTATTATTTAATAGAAATATGATCCAAGGATACTATTCTTATTTTTTTAATGGTTTAAATTTATTATTTCATGATGTTTAGGAAACCCATTTCTTTTCCATGGGTTATACCATGATAAAATTTTTATTAATCCCATTTATTTTTCCATAGGTTATACCTTAATAAATATTTTATGAAACCTATTTTTTTTCATATGTTATGCTATGATGAAATAATGAATTGAATATGAAACATATCTATTTTCAATAGGTTATGATATGATTAAATGTTTATAAAACCCAATTCATTTCATGGGTTATGATATGATGAATGTTTTATGATATTAAGGAACACATATATATGATTTTCATTATGTGATTGGTGGGACCTATATCTCCCAACAATACATTTGTTAAAGATATAAAACTAAAGAGTAAATATTCTATGTTTGAACCTGATTACATTTTCACAATGTTATTCATTAACCTTATTATATGTTCAAAATTGTATGCATGAACTTGATTACAAGTTTATAATGTTATTCATGAAAGTGATTACATGTTCATAATGTTATATATAAAACTATCTTTAATATCCTTAATTTTAGGTGTTTCTCTATAATTTATGTCATTAATGTTATGAATAGACCTAGTTATATGCCCATATGTTTATGCGAGGTCCAAATTTCATGTCCATAACTTAATGAGTGAAGTTTTCTCTATTTATACATGTTCATAATGTTATAAGTTGGTTTGTATTCCATGAATCAATGTCTCATGATAATTTTATACTCTAATGGATAATGTTATTTTATTTTATTAAGATTCATATCTTATAAACAACTAATTATTATTCCATGACTCAAAATTATGATCTTTGATATGCAAGTTATAGTTTTCAAATGTTACACTCATGTTCTCAAACCCCTATTCTCA
Organism: Viscum album; assembly: GCA_963277665.1. Lineage (NCBI taxonomy): Eukaryota > Viridiplantae > Streptophyta > Magnoliopsida > Santalales > Viscaceae > Viscum > Viscum album. Next base: position 1,439,673,361 of record OY728145.1, on the reverse strand, counting down.
TGTTATGGTTACATATTTACTTTTTTTAACCTTAATGAATGTATAAACTCACCCTTTTTTATGTTTCATTTCCATCGTCTATGAAGAAAGTTTTCTATGTAGGAGTAATAAAGTGGGTGATCTTTATGAGATACATTTATGATCTTTCATGAATTAAGAATCTTGTGTTCCATGTATTCAAAGGCACTAAAATATTACTGTTATTAGACATCTGTTTGTATAATGTATTGAATATTCATATAAAAATATGTAATATCCATTTATGATAATCTTGGGTCTATAAGAAAATGACAATGTAAAAATCACTAGAATTGGACTGGTGGGAGATCTAGGCTCCATTCTTATCAACATGGTTCTTATTTTTAAGGCTTAAAACATAACAAGATAAGTATTTCTAAAATTTCCAATGATGATTATTCTGTTTATTTTTATAATAAAACATATTCTAATTTTAAAGAAAAATTGTTAAATTAAATGAACTTATAACTAAAAATGTTTGTACCATATATCTTCACCCTTTTTTGTAAAAATTTAAACTATTTAAATAGTAAAATTGGTGAATCTTGAAATTACCATAAAATAACTGAACGTTTAAATATTTAATATTTGTGAAAAAAATCTGAAATAATATGATTTCAAATTTTTCTCACCATAAGTTGGATAATATGAAGCTATTTGAATCATGTTAAATGGATAAGGGAAAAATATTCTTTTATACCAATCAATGTGGCTGATACTTTCAGACTCATAGAACATATCTACATGTGTTTTTTAGACCATATAGGATAGAAATAATTAGTCTAATTTTTTTATATGTTGGTTGATGATTTTTCTATATTTAAGTGGGTTTACTTTTTAATAATCAAGATTGAATCCTAATATGATTTTATAAATTTCTGTAATATGGGTCAAAATAAAAATGAATCAAAATTGTTTTTTTGAAAAATGACCACAAGTAGTGTTTTAGAATAATGAATTTAATTCATTTTTCTCAATAAATGGTATTAAAAATACATTCTATTCCCTAGGAAGCCTTATTAGAATGGTGTTGTTGATAGGAGAAATAATCCTTTAAAGTAAATTTCAAGAACAATGTTATGTGAATATAGAATTATTGCTCATTTTTGGGATTAATATATTAATAAAACAAGTTATGTCATATCAAAAGTTATGATTAGTCCTAATTTAAAGAAAAAACCTATTAGATATGGAATAATATTATACCAATGGTTGGATACTTAAAATTTTTTAGATTCAATGATTGCATATTAAACAAAAATTATAATCTTTGTGACTTCGATCCAAAGTCCGATGAAGGAATATTTCTTTGTAATTATACCATTTATATTGACTATAGTATTTTTAACAAAAAATCAAGGATAATTATAGAATCAAATAATTTAAAATTTTATGAAAGTGGTTTGTTTGATGAAAACAAATCTTAAATTGATGATCTAAGTGGTTTTCTAGACAACTTGAGACTTGATCCACCTTTTTAATCCAAAATGGATGATTATTTGGAACATTATCATGAAGAAACCAGTCCTAAAAGGTTAGAAACCAATGAAACAAAAAGTTTTATGCCTAAATAGCATAAAACTCTAAAAACCCATCCTTAAAAAAATATTACTATAAACATAGATGTAGTTATTATTAGGAAAATCTTAGGTAATGTTACATAATTTTTCTCTTTCTTATCACAAATTGAACCTATATTTGTAGAAGCATCCTTGAGTGATGATATTTGAGTAATATCTATGCAATATGAATTAAATAAATTCAAGTGAAATATGGTTTGAGAATTTGTTAATAAACCATTGGATTACCTTTTCATAGGAACTGTATGGGTTTTTTTTAAATAAATATGATGATCATGATGTGACTATTAGAAATAAGGATAAGATTATTGGAAACAGTTGTAATCTATAAGAAAGGAAATATTATGATAAATCTTTTAACCTCATTGCTAGGTTATAATTCACTAGAATACTTTTAGTTTAGAAATTATATGAACTTACAATTTTCTATATGGATGTTATTTTTTCATTTTAATGGTTTTATTATAGTGTAAGTTTATGTTGAACAACTGCTGATTTTTGAAAATAATAAATTTATAAATTCTATTTTTAAACTTACTAACTCTATTTATGGTATTAAAAAATAAATGAGAGCTTTTTTTAAGATTTTATGTTCTTTTGTTTTATCAAATGGGTTTTCTTTAGGATTATGAGATCCAAAATTATTTAATAAAAATTCATATTTTAAATATTTACTTATTTAAAGATTAATTTATGATGATATTTTTAGTTAAAAAACTAGGTTATGTGTAATGAAATTCTAAAACCCATGCAAACAGAATTTGAGATGAGAATGATCAATGAGTTGAATTTATTTCTTGGATTTCAAAATTTTCAAAATGATTTTTGGAATTTTTTATATCAAAGTAAATACATATATAGATTAAGAGGCCAGGACTTGAAAATAATAAAGTATATAAAACTCTTATGAGTTATATTATGAAACTTTATTATGATGATGTTGGGAAAAAAGTTGAAAAAAATAATATAGTGGGATAATTAATTTTTTTATATCTAACTACCAGTAGATAGTAAATTATGTTTTCTATATTTTTATGTGAAATATTTCATGTAACTCGTGAAGAATATCATTTTTGTGATGCCAAAATAATTCTGAAATATTTTAAAGGTTCTATTTATTTATGTTTAGTTTTTCTAAAACAAATGGTTTTAATATAATATTATATTTTGGTACTAATTTTACAGGTTTTAGACTTGATATAAAAAACTAACCACGAACCAGTGACTTCATAAGAAAATATTTAGTTTTTTTTTGTATAGTAAAAATAAATGTTTAGTTTCATTATCAACTATTGAAGTCAAATACATAGAATATGGTAGTTATTCTTGACATGAGTTGTGGAATAAACACACCTTTATGGAATTTGGATTCAATATTGATCATTTTTATAGAAATGTTGTAACACTAGTACAATCAATATTCTAAATAAACTAATATACCATTATAAAAATAAACATATTGATTTAAGACACCATTTCTTGAGCAATAACACTCAAAAGTGTGATATTTATATATAATTTCTTAATAATTAGAATCATATGATTGATATGTTTACTATGTATCTTCTAGATGATAGATTTGATTTTACTAAATCCTATATGGGTTTATTTGAGTTTAAATAAATTTTGATTCAATTTTCATTTATTCTTTAATATTTATTATGATTATTCTATGTTAAATTTATTTTATATGAAACGTTTATAAAAGTTATTCTTAATCACCTTATTGTCATTAAATATTTTTCTTAAAATATCTAGTTATTTTATTTCAGTGCCTTTTTTAGCATAATATTATTTTTTCCTTAATCATTTTAATAAACTGGGTCGAAATATACCAGTCAATTCAAAATCATTCTATATTTTCAATTCATTATCCTAAAACATCTTTTCAATCATCAATACTTTGTTTATTTTTATAAAGATATATAGATATGAGGAAGGATCCTTAGGTAGTTCAAAAAAACTAAATCGTCAAGTTATCATCATTTATTTATTCCTAGAAATGTTGTCAATGTATGTCAATTGAAACTTACAAATATGCTTTTGAAGAAAGTGTTATGATTTAAAGGATGGGATTCCATGTTTATGGAAATAAAATTGACAATTTATTTGAGAAATATGTTTTCGTTTTCTATGAGAATTTTGGATTTGAGTTTTATCAAAATGAATATTTAGTGATCTTTAATTTAAATGTGAATTATCTCCCTATTTATTTTGAAACAATTACTGAATCAATTCATTGTCGACATAAAGGTAGTTTTAACTTAAATTAGTATTTATTAAGAATTTATGGAATAATCCGTACTGATATTATTATCTATATTTTTGGAATTATGATAATAGAGAAGGAGTTAGTCAAGGATTTAGAACAAAAGTAATTGAACGCCACTTTTTTTTAAAGAAAAATTCCTTAATATTATCCCCATAAATTATCTAAACCATAGGTAATTAACTCTTTTATTTTTTTAATTTGGATTTTATTATAAAAAAGATTAAAATATAATTTTTAGTGATTCATAATATTTTTGTATTTTATAATAAAATCCATATATTGATTCAATATTGGAATTAATATTTTTATGGGAATTCAATTCTAAAATGTTATTATTTATTTAATAATGAAATAGATTTGAAAAATATCACATTTAAATATTATTTTTTTATGGAAGAATTGATTCTTGTTTAAAACTATAAATCTTAAATGTTGATACATCAATTTAGAACTTAAATGAGTTTTGGATGTTTGTTGGCACCCATAATTGTGTACTAAGAACTTTTCTGTTAGAGATTCAAAAAGTTTGATGACCATGTAAATAAAATTGATATAATTTGTACGAAGGAGACATGGAAGTGGAATTATTAATGAATAAATTCTTAGGATTGTGCTTTCTTTTATAATGGAACATATTATGGCCCTTATTACAATCATTTTAGTTAGATAATTATTCTATGTATTGTAAGTATTCCCTTAGAAAAAACTTATCCAACCATTCTAACCAACTATCCAGACCAACTAAGGAAGATTTTTGAGTCTCCTAAACCACAATCGGGAGCCAAAAATGCTAACAAGACCAACAACTTGAAGAAGGATGATCATTATGATCACTGAGCACACATGGTGTGTGAAGGAGTTTCCCAATAATGCTGCAAAAGTGTGTGGCACAGACGATGAGGGTGTGAGTTTAGTGTTGTGGGTTCCAAACCCCGATATTGGTTTGATGAAAAATTTCTATAGAATATTTTATTATGTAGTACATAACTTGGTGTAAAATTGATATGGGATGCTAAAATGGCTGAATGAACTATTAAATAATTAAAAACCTAAATATAGAACATAGGCCAAATGACGCGGCCAATCTCGACCATATGATCAGTTCTCTATGATGTCTGTTACCTCCTAACATTCACCATGATCACCAATTCCCCTTTTTTGATATCAACTGCCATGTTTGACATATTCCCATCACCACCACTATCCCCCTCAGTCTCCTGTATTTCGATGATGACTACGTGAGCACGAGAGAACTAGAATTCACACTACAGTGATCGACGTCCTCCATTTTTGTAGCATGCAAGCCAATACATGAAGTTTATTGACCACATGAATATTCAAATATCTCATTATTTCATATCCACCAATCCATAATGTATAAAATATACTTAATGAATTATTTTATTTCGAATAACAGAATCCATCATAGGGAAAACATTCATATGAATCCTTCTTATATAGCATAATGGATTATGCGAACCATATATCCACCAAGTGTAACATGAACACCAAATACATCACATGAAACAAATTATGTGAACAACATGAATCCATCAAAATATTTTATTAGGAACCTATGATAAAATTATTATGATCACATGATGAAAATTTTCATCATATGGATTGTGTAAAAAATAGTATATATTTTCTTCATGAGAGTATTCATCCTTTTATAGGTTTCTTCACATGAACTTCATAGGATGGTTGCCTAATTCTTTTTCTATGATATGTCAAGTGATCACATGAATCCCAAAAATCATATCATCCATGTCATGTGAACTCTTTACTTGAATAAAAAATGACAAAACAAAGGCCTCAGGTAGTCACTGTGTTCCAAAAAACCATCACATGAATCCGATCATGTGAATGAGTGATGATTATCTCATGAGACCATACAAACATCACATGCATCACAGAAAAAAAGATCACAACCTCTTCACCAGAATGGACCATTACTTATAGATTTTAATCATAAGTAGCCTTTAGTGATTTAATAGCTGCTATACCTAGACATGTCATGTGATCATGCTAAGTGATCACATGAATCCCTCAAACAATATCCCATGCATCACATAAATCCATCATGTGAAAAAAATGATCATGTGAAGATTTAAAATATGAAATTCAAAGACTTGAATGTTTTCAGGCATGTAATCACATGAAAACATTATAAGATCATGTGTACATCATGTTAAATTTATCATGTGAATCTCTCCACCACCTCAAGATGGTGCATGAAAGACCTTTACCATGAAAATAAGTAGAAATATTGGATGATGTTTTTCTATATAAACCGCCAATACCCCCTTAAAAAGTATCAAGAGATGGGAGGGGAAGGGAGAAAAAAATAGAGGAGAAGTCTACTACCATCATAAAATATAATCCAAGTAATAACAATACACATAATTAGAACTTGTCTCAATATCTATTGGATCTCATAGATAGAATGTTCAATTTAACATCATGATATTACCTCATGTGGACCCCCATGGTCACAAGATCACATGAATAATCAATAGTTATCTGATGCAATAATGAAGACTGGGTTATAAGGCCTTAAATATATAGAGAAATATGAACTTGTTACAAATTATTCATAATGAAAGGATGAAGAACCCTCTATCAGTGTGGTTTAATTATAAACCGAAGGACAATCACCCCAGATTTGTCTACAAGATTAATACCAATAATAAAGATTTTCATTAAGAATCAAAGAATCAAAAATACAAGTGATCATGGGGGCCTAAAGTAATTTATCCTGAGATTAACAACCCTGAAAATATAAATACACTCATGGGAGAGGGACCTGGGGTTATTAAAGGAAATAATGGAGATATGTAATGAATCCCATGAAACTAGAAAGTATTCATCCTTTTTTCTTTCATGAAAAGTGTAGATAATATGCATCCGATTTTCAATAGTCATTTAAAATATTTTGATTAGATAAATAATGCTACATGGATTGGAGGAGTTTCCTTGAAGCGAGTTATAAATAGTGGAGGAATTAGTTTCAACTAACATCAGTTCGATACCTATGGAGTGGAAAAGTTCTAGACCATTAATCATAGTTTTAGATTCAATGATGAGAGAGTACCCACTTTTATTGATAGTAATAAACACAAAAATGAACAAACCCCCTAGATTATAAATAACTACTCCCCCTCATGAGACCATGGTTTCATGATCCATCACCACTGAGTTTGAGGCCCATAATGGGAGGGATCTGACACAACTAGTGCATAAAAGAAGAACGGTTCTAAATAGAAGCGGTGGAACAAATGCTAGCCATGATCAATATCAATGATGGGGCTCTCTCCTAGTGCTTTAGTAGGGAGGATATATCCACCACCAAGCTTCTTGATTTAACCACCACTTCCATCATTGAACTGGAGAAACTTTCATGTATGTAGGAACCTGTCAAAATACCCCATCACATGAATCCCTTTAGATCACAGAACCACATTCAATCTATCATGGGAAAAATCCTTGAAATGTGGTCTTAACATGTATTTGAACCGATGAACATGCTCTACTCTTTCTGTGTAAACCCTAGTATGTAAATCATTGACATGGACCCTCGGTCATGCACTCCTCCTACCATATAAACCATTATCCTTACGACCATGGTATGATAACATTATTCATGTTGAAAATACATCATAACATGATTATCTTACGATCATAAGATTTCATGACCCCACACTAGTCTCTCAATTACCTCATTCAACCCTTATATGTGTCAAATTTGATCAGGAGAAAAGCCATAGATATGTTTTCTTCAATCAATAGAACCACCTTGTACACGTTGCAATTGATATGTAAATGACTACAGACATATCATCTTTGATCATATGAAGTATCATGGACATGTCTACATTGATCATATAAATCACCATCAGTATGTTAGCATTATCATCTAACATCCCATTGATATATCAGATTCGATCTTGCGAATCACCATGGACATTTCATCTTTGATCATGTGAATCACACTCGACATGTAATCTTCAATCATGATAATCCCTCTATACATGTTGGGTTTGATCATGCGAAGACCCCATGACATGTTGGCTTTTCAGGAGACATCCCCCTGACATGTTGGTTTCAATCACATAAATCACCCTAGACATGTCATCTTCGATCATGTGAAGCCCCCATGACATGTCAGATTTAATCATGTGAAGCCCCTAGATATGTTGAGTTCAATCAGGCAAAGACCCCTAGACTGTTGGGAGGAGAGTGATGGCAAGAGGGGGGGGGGGGTGAATTGCCTTTTAAAAAATAATTAACAATTTAAAATCAAAGTAAAAAGTGCATCGGAAATGAATGAGGCAAGACACAAAACTTGGTAACGGAGTTCGGCTTAAACCAAAGCCTACGTCTCCGCTCCCAACTCAGCCGTTGAGAGATTTACTACCGCTTACTTTTTAATGGTTTTAGCAAGAAACCCACTATACATTAAGGTAGTCTAGAACCTATTACAGCTTGCTTTTAATGGTTGAGCATGAACCCACTAGCCTTCTTACAGGTGAAGGCTAGCTCACCTATGACTCAAGCCTTTTAAAGGGAAGGCTTGACTAACCTCTTCACATCTTGAAGGTGGTGTGAAAACCCAAATGAAAGGAAGATGAGAGAAAGAGGGTTTTGTAGGCACAAACCCAAATTGATGCTCAAAATAATAAAACAATGAAAAACCGTAAGAGGAGAAGTCTTGGGCGCCAATGGATTGATTGGAGTTGATGAAGAGCGCTCCCAAGCTTCTATGGTGGTGCTCCTTGGATGTGGAAATGGGTTGGAGCAATTGGGGATCTTTGAAGGAAAGCGCCGGAGGTTTGCCAAATGATCAAAAAATGTTCCCGTGGCCTTCCGTATGTTTCCGGGGCTTCCTAGTCCTTTATTTATAGAGGGGGAACCCTCAAATGTCCTTTGGGGGTCTTCGGAGCCGTTGGAGAGGCCTTCGGAGCCGTTGGGAGTCAAGTGGACAAGTCTGGTCAAAGCCCAACGGCTAGTTTGACTGGCTCCACCGGCTGACCGGTGCTTGGCCACCGGTTGGCTGGTGCTTTGGAAATGGGAGAGGCCTTCTGCCCAGGCTCCACCGGCTGGCCGGCGAGGAGGCCACCGGTTGGCCGGTGGTGAGACAGTAGGGACACCTTCTGTCTGGGTTCCACCGGCTGGCCGGTGATGGGACACCGGTTGGCTGGTGGTCTGGACAGAAGGGATGCCTTCTGTCAAGACTCCAGCAGCTGGCCGGTGGTCATCCACCGGTTGGCCGGTGGACTGAAAATCAATACACTTTTGGTCCTTCTTGGCCCAATTCCTTGGCAACCTTTTTCCTATCAACAAAAACACTTAAAACAAGATTAGATAAATAAGAGAGTGATTATGATCATGAAAATTAAACCACGAGGGGTACGAGAGGTACAAAAATCTCCCCATATTTTGATGATCACAATCACCAAAAACAAGCAATGTAAAAGATTGAAAAGCAAAGCATGAGAGAAAGATTTCTCCCCCAATCAACCAAGAATTTATCCCCCTTTGTGATTATCAAAATAGCACGGGGCATAAAACATGATTGAGGGAACGAGTTGAAAAACAGGATAGAGATTTTAAACCAATTGAAATTTTTGAAATTGAATTGAAAGTTTTGAAAATAAAGCAAAAAGGATTAAACGATCCTAACTCCCCCTAAATAAAAACAACAAATCACCGGGGAGAGGATTTTAGAATCGAGACAAATTTTGGTCCGGTGAGACTCGTTAAAAGGGATTTTTCAATCCAAACTTGTCTAGTGGCGGGTCTTCTCCTATGAAATTAATCATTAAAGGAAATGGTTTTGGGCCTTCCATACCGGGCATTTTTTCAATTGCACTCATAAATTAAGTGCCCTGGTTTTTTACAATAGTTGAAAAATTTATATTGGGAGCTCCCCTTTACAAAAATAGTTGGGGCATGGGAAGAGGAAGCTAGCTTGGAATAGCCAAGCCCTTGGGTGGTTCTAGATATGCATTGGGAACCAAGGAGTTTGGTTAAATTTTGTTCACCTTGGGTAAATTTGGAAAGGGATTCCTTTAAATCCTTGATTTTTGATTCCATAGAATCAACATTGGGAAGGTTTTGGACCTTGAGGGACAACTCCTCCTTTTATTTGAGAAGTTGTTCCTTTTCGGAAGAATGTTTTTTGAAATTCTTTTTAAAGAAACAAATTTGGAAGAAAGTTCGTGAAAACCTTCCTCCAATTGATCTCTAGCATGTTGGAGATCCTCATAAGATAAATGATTGAAAGAATTGGAAGAACAAGAGGAAGAGGAGTCGGAAGAGGCTACCTCATGAAATGCCATTAGGCATCTTTTACCGTTGTCACTTGAGGAGGAGGAGGAAGAGGATGTGGAGCTATCACTCCATGTGGCCTTGAATGCCTTCTTCTTTTCCTTTTTCTTGGCCTTTTTCTTGTTGAGTGGACAATCGGGCTTGTAATGGCCTTTCTTGCCACACCCGTAACATGTTACCTCGGGCTCGAATTTTTCATTGGGTTGAGCCTTGCGGGATTTCTTCTTCTTGTTCTTCTTCATGAATTTGTGTATCTTGCGGGCAAGATTCTCCATTTCTGAATCGCCGCTTGAAGAGGAAGACGATGAGGAGGAGGAGATTTCTTCTTTTTGAACATTGAAGGCGATGTTCTTTGGAACTTTGATCGGTTTGCCTTCCTTTTCAGCTTGCCTCCTCATGGTGATCTCGTAGGTCATGAGGGATCCGATGAGCTCTTCGACCGGCATGTTCTTGATGTCTTTTGCTTCTTGAATTGTCGTGACTTTCGGTGCCCATGAGCTTGGTAGGATCCAAAGGATCTTCTTGACCAACGTTTCTGTAGAAACATCATCACCAAGGGACTTTCTCCCATTGCAAACATCAGTAAAACGTGTAAACATTTCAGTAACTGATTCATGTGGGTGCATGGTGAAACTTTCAAAATCTTGGCAATACATATCCAATCGAGTATCCTTAACTTTGTTGGTCCCCTCATGGGTAACCTCCAAAAGTTTCCAGATTTCATGTGATGAGGTGCATGTGGAAACTCGATTGAATTCATTACGATCAAGGCCGCAATGAAGAGCGTTCATGGCTTTGCCATCAAGCTCGAAATTTTTAATATCGGCTTGAGTCCATTTGGATTCATCAGGAGAAGAGAGAGAGAGAGTAACCATGCATGACAATTTTATAAATAGGATAACCTATACTTCTAAGAAAAGTGGTCATGCGGGTTTTCCAATAAGTATAGTCGGTTCCATCAAAAAATGGAGCACGACCCAAAGAATAGCCTTCGGAGGCGAAAGAAGATGAAGCCATCACAATGGATCTTGAATTTGAAACCAGTGAAGGTATTACTCAAATTTTTCCTCTGATACCAATTGTTGGGCGGAGAGTGATGGCAAGAGGGGGGGGGGGGTGAATTGCCTTTTAAAAAATAATTAACAATTTAAAATCAAAGTAAAAAGTGCAGCGGAAATGAAAGAGGTAAGACACAAAACTTGATAACGGAGTTCGGCTTAAACCAAAGCCTACGTCTCCGCTCCCAACTCAACCGTTGAGATATTTACTACCGCTTTCTTTTTAATGGTTTTAGCAAGAAACCCACTAGACTTTAAGGTAGTCTAGAACCTATTACAGCTTTCTTTTAATGGTTGAGAAAGAACCCACTAGCCTTCTTACATATGAAGGCTAGCTCACCTATGACTCAAGCCTTTTAAAGGAAAGGCTTGACTAACCTCTTCACACCTTGAAGGTGGTGTGAAAACCCAAATGAAAGGAAGATGAGAGAAAGAGGGGTTTGTAGGCACAAACCCAAATTGATGCTCAAAATAATAAAACAATGAAAAACCGTAAGAGGAGAAGTCTTGGGCGCCAATGGATTGATTTAAGTTGATGAAGAGATCTCCCAAGCTTCTATGGTGGTGCTCCTTGGATGTGGAAATGGGTTGGAGCAATTGGGGATCTTTGAAGGAAAGCGCCAGAGGTTTTCCAAATGATCAAAAAATGTTCCCGTGGGCTTCCGTATGTTTCCGAGGCTTCCTAGTCCTTTATTTATAGAGGGGGAACCCTAAAATGGCCTTTGGGGGTCTTCAGAGCCGTTGGAGAGGCCTTCGGAGCCGTTGGGAGTCAAGTGGACAAGTCTGGTCAAAGCCCAACGGCTAGTTTGACTGGATCCACCGGCTGACCGGTGCTTGGCCACCGGTTGGACGGTGCTTTGGAAATGGGAGAGGCCTTCTGCCCAGGCTCCACCGGCTGGCCGGTGAGGAGGCCACCGGTTGGCCGGTGGTGAGACAGTAGGGACACCTTCTGTCTGGGTTCCACCGGCCGGCCGGTGATGGGACACCGGTTGGCCGGTGGTCTGGACAGAAGGGATGCCTTCTGTCAAGACTCCATCGGCTGGCCGATGGTCATCCACCGGTTGGCCGGTGGACTGAAAATCAGTCCACTTTTGGTCCTTCTTGGCCCAATTCCTTGGCAACCTTTTTCCTATCAACAAAAACACTTAAAACAAGATTAGATAAATAAGAGAGTGATTGTGATCATAAAAATTAAACCACGAGGGGTACGAGAGGTACAACATAGACATGTTATTATTATAAGGATGAAACCATAGACATGTCAGGTAGACACCCTGGAAATGTTAGGAAGACACCCTTGTCATATAATGAAAATACCCTGGACTTTTCAACAATAAATCATTGGACATGTCCACCTTGTTCAGTATACACACATGGATATGCCCTATTTAAATCCTTTTCCATGATACTTCAGACGAGAACCCCTTTTATTTTGTGAGTTTCCGTAATGGACTAGGGTTACACACTCATGAAACTATATTCATATCATGCTCACAAAATGGTATCCATGCCATAAAAACATAGTAAATAGACCTTTCAAATTCATTATCTCTGTTTTTCTATCAAAGGATGAATAATGAATATGTGACATATTCATCCACTTTGGTGTTAGTCAATCCACATTTAAAATACTCTAGCTAATAAGAACCAAATTCACTTATGAATGTATCATCCACCCTCATCTATTAGAGGACAAGAAATGGGTTCATACATGGACATATACTAAGTTATAAGTCCATAGTTCCCATAAACCTTAGAGAAAAACCCTTTCTGGTGTATTCATTCTTTCTTACCCATTAGTATATTGTAAATGAATTAAACTATAAGTACTCTTATTCATGTCTAAAAACGATATGTATGATACCCTCCAAAGTCTAGAGCTATAATGGGCATTAAACTTATTATATGTTCCTCTATATCCTAAATAATCATACTCATATGACCTTAATTCTCCTATGAGTTTGTCCATTAGTGGATGAGAAACATGTTTTGTACATGGGAATCATCTTAAGTGTAAGACCCGACCAAGACCTCAAGTACCTTAAACCCATCAGTGGGTTAGGGAAAAACTAAACTATGATGAATTTGAATACTATTATAAAAGGATATATAGGACACCTTCATTTGGATGAATATCTAAACTGCATTCTCCACAATACTAGTGTAACGCCCAAACCCCAGTTACCCAGAGTCAGTGCATTATTTTAATACATTGGCATGATTACAAGGAATCAAGTCCCAAAGGAATGATCGATTTAGCATTCTTAGAAAATAGATTACATACATGAATGTTACATTTCACTTTATAACATACAAAACAACATAAATAATCCTTTATGAATGCCATTATTCCCTTGTCTTAACCCTGCATATCAATCACAATAAACTTCTTGGAATCCTGGGAAAATAAAACATAGAAAGGGGTGAGTTCAAATGCTCAGTAAGGATAACAATATAGCAAAAAGTTTCATAAATAATCATAAACATTTATGGCAATGTATAACTAAAACAAAAGCCTTTTAAACTTGAAATTCAGCATAATATGGAAAATAAAATGAAATAATTCCATTTACATATTCATAGGGATATTCTACTTGTCGAATAATCACATGAAATATCAATAACCACTTTCATAATGATGTAATGCATAATGCTGAACATTAATTTCTTTGTCAAGGACTCATACCAAGACCTAGGGGCTAACTGTAACTAGAACCCAACCCGGAGAGCCTTTGTAACCGGAATCCAACCCGGAGTGCCTCTAATAAACGGACACCAACCCGGAGTGCCTCTAATAACCGGACACCAAACTGGAGTGCCTCTAATAACTGGACACCAACCTAGAGGGTCTGCTATAACAGGACCCCAACTTAGAGGGCTTACTTTTACCGGTCCCCAACCTGGAATTTACTAGTCCAACACATTCATCTTAAGAAGAGGATGAAATATAACATAAACATTCGTATTAAAACTAACATATGAAATTTCAAAACATTAATCATAATCCATTAATGGAATAAAAATAAATCATCCATAGGAAAACATATCACAAAAACTTTAATACAATATGGATTATTTGTATCAAAATAAATCAACTTGAAACAATTGTAAAATTTATCAAAGGATGTTGACATAGAAGAAATCAAAACTATTTGAGAGAAATATCTCTTTTTTAAATCATTTAGAAGTCACATAATTATAGAGAAAAAAGTTAATTTGAAAACGTCTTTATAAGCTTGTGAGGGAATATTCAAAGGTGTAATAACAGTATAGAATAACCGCACCTGCCATATAAGTTAAAAAAATACATTCCTACCTGAATTTTGTCGAAAAGGTTAAAAAGTAACTTGTTTCAAAAATGATGGAAAGATTCCTTTCAAAACATATAAAGTCAAATAAGGGTATAAATGACTTTTACCCATTGTATATTAAATAGTTAAAATGTCTTGAAAGACATTTTTAGGAAACATGGATGTGGATGATAAAGAGGCCCCAGTTGATAATCACGTATAAACAACCTTAGATAATGAAGAGATTGTGAAATAAACCCTTACCAATTTCGTAAATTACGAAACATACACCCCATGAAAGAGGTATCATACAATGAATATTTCAATACACATAAAATAAAGTGTATTAGAAAAATAATACAATTATGGGCACAACATACACCACACAAAGGGTAATAGTGGCAATATGGCATGAATCTCACGATAATAAAGAGTGAGATGAAAACCCCTTACCTTGAACTTTCCTTTAGTCAAGGGTAAGTTTATCCTCTTGTATGAAGACTATAGTATGTTATTAAATTATAACACAACCATAATAATATTTATGATATCATAAATTATTCATTTATGACTTTATACTACCCATTTAATAATAATTTCCATGTTATATTAATATTTCGGTTAATAATCACTTTCTTTATCGTACGTGTTTTAACTTGTCACTCTTGATTGTATCACTTAGATCGTGATTTAAATACTTCCAGAATATAAAACATGATTTATTTATCATATATATTTATAATATAAAAATTTATAATAGATGTATATATGAAATGGAAAACACCGTTTATGGAGATGGTAGTCCATATGTACTCATAAATGTTGTTTCAGTTTTCATATATTATTAAACGGAAGTAAGTGAATAAGATATATTTAAGTACATAAATACATATATATATAAATATATATATCTCCAGTAGCATTATTATGTCATATATTACATACTTATTAGTAATATATATTTTTATAATCGTCAATGAATGGTGAACTTGGAAATAAATCTCATCGCTTCCAGGAGACGGTAATCCGTACGTACGCACGAGCGAAAATATAATTATTTTGATATTAATATAATATATAATTGGATCTTATATAATATATACAGAACACTTATCATGTTATATTTATTATTTACATCAAATACACATCATTATTATACCCATCCAAATAATAATGTATTTAATAACAATTACACCACAGCATGGAGACGGTAAGCCGTACTTACGCACGTATGGTGACATGTCATTCGAAGGGTGGATAGAATAGTGAATTTGGTTGTAAAATAATTATAATAACATCACAATATATAGAATATATGGGATTTATTATTTTAGAATGGAAACAACAAAGAAAAATGAAGTGGAAGAAGAAAGGAACTTGAAAGAGGGTGGTGAAATCATTACCTCTTCTTCGGGTTATTCCTTTTGATTTGATCAAAAGGGATCCTTAAGATGGCTTTATGATCAAAATAAGGCCTCTAGGATGAAGGTAAGATATTTTAGCAGGTATTTGGGCAAGGGTTGGCCGAGACAAATGGCTTAGAAGGTGTGAATTAGAGAGAAGGGGGGGGGGTGCCCTTTTATAAGAGGGGTGATGGGCACCTTAGGAAAAACTTAAAATATTATTTTATAATAAATTCATATTTGGTTTATAATGGATACAAAGTTGATTATTTATAGTATAAGGTGGGTATAGGTCTAAAAAAACTCAGATAATTGGTTTTAGAGAAGTTTATGTTACCATTTTAACCTTATCATTTAGATTTAACTCAATGTTAAATAATTTAACTTTTAGTGTGTCTTCTTGTATTCTTACACTATATGGTTAATAAACTTACTAAATACTAAAAATAGAACCCCAATTGGTTAATTAATGTCATATATATTATTATATAAGTCTTTTGGCCGAACCTTAGATTTTTATGACCATTATATCAATTAATAATATAATATTAGTTTTAAAAACTATTTTTTGTCAATTTTGACACTATTTGGTATTTGTTTTTTGTTAAAATAATAAAAACATGATTAATTCAAAAACAATACATTGAATCAATACTAACATGTCCTATTAACTTATAAAATTCTTTAATTTCATAAAAACTTTGAAATTATATTTATTTTAATATTTATAATACCATTTATTTGATTCTTTCATGAATAAGGTAATTACTGCATCATTATTGTGTCATAAATAAATTTATTTATATAATGTCTAAAAATTATAAATAAAATACCATGATGTAGGAAATATTTTTATCTTTCTAATTAATATTTATAATCTAATTTATCTTATTCCAAATCTGATATTAAAAATGTTTTAGTTATTAAACACTGATTTTAACTCTTTTAACTCTTCTTTGAATTAAATAATAATAAATGTCCTAATCGAATCCAAGTGGACCTAAATGATAATATTTTGTTCCTAAAGTTGTGTTTTGTCGAGATAATCTTGTCCAATATAATTAGGACATGTGTGGGGGTAATATTAATATTATTTTTACCCGTAATTACACTATTTACTTTTAACCGTGGTAAATAAAAGTAAAAAATTACTATTCACCAAAAATTATTTTCATCTCATTGAACCAAATTTTACTCCTTGATATTAACCGTGTCTCTTGGATTTTTGAAATTCAGCTCACAGAAGCTGTAAAATTAAGTTTTATGTGAATTTGCAAAATCTCCTAGGAGGTGGGTAAAAGACGGTGAAATGTTCAATAAAGTTTTTATATATCTAAAATTATTATAAACCGACTCCAATGAATTACATTGAACTTATATAGGTATTATGTATCTATTTTGACATTAAATAATTTAAATAAAATAAATAATTATTTAAATAAAAATTCGGTTTTAAACTATAACTTAGTGTTTTTTACTATTCATCAAAAATTAAAAGTTTTCAGAAAAATACCAAAAAATTACCCTAATACAATTTTGATATTACCAATTCAATAATGAATTCTATTTTAAGAAATTCAAAACATAGAAGTTGAAAATTTATTTATAAGCTTGTGAGGGAAGATTCAAAGGTGTAATAATGGTGGAGAATAACCGAACCCGCTGTATAAGTTAAAAAAAATACATTCTTAACTTAATTTTTCCGAAAAGGTTAAAAAGAATCTTGTTTCGAAAACGACGAAAAGATTCCTTTAAAAACATATAAAGTCAAGTAAGGGTATAAATGACTTTAACCTATTGTCTGTTAAATAGTAAAAATGTTTTTAAAGACATTTTTAAGAGTCATTGATGTGGATGATAAAGAGGACCCAATAGATAATTACGTATAAACAACCTCGAATAATGAAGAGATTATGAAATAAACTCTTACCAATTTGGTAACTTACGAAACATACACCCCATGAAAGAGGTATCGTACAATGAATATGTAAATACACATAAATTAATGTTTATTACACAAATACTAAAATTATGTGCAGTACATACACCACACAAAAGGTAATAGTGGAAATATGGCATGAATCTCACCATAATAAGGACTGAGATGAAAACCCCTTACCTTGCACTTTCCTTTAGTCAAGGGTAAATTTAGTATCCTGTATGAAGACTATAGTATGTTATTAAATTATACCAAAACCATATTAATATTTATGATATCATACATTATTCATTTATGAATTTATACTTCCCATTTAATAATAATTTCCATGTTATATTAATATTTCAGGTAATAATGGCTTTCTTTATCGTATGTGTTTTTACTTTTTAATCTTGATTGTATCACATAGATCATGATTTAAATACTTCCAGATTATAAAACATGATTTATTTATCATATATATTTAGAATATAAAAATTTATAATAGATGTATATATGAAATGAAAAACACCGTTTATGGATACGGTAGTCCGTACGTATGCGTAAACGCTGTTTCCGTTTTCATACAGTATTGAACGGAAGTAAGTGAATAAGATATATGTAAGTACATAAATACTTATATATATAAATATATATCTATAGTATAATTATTATGTCATATATTACATACTTATTAGTAATATATATTTTTATAATCATTGATGAATGGTGAACTTTGAAATGAATCTCATCGCTTCGTGGAGACGGTAATCTGTACGTACGCACGAGCGAAAAAATCATTATTTTGATATTAATATAATATATAATTGGATGGTATATAATAAATAAAGAATACTTATCATGTTATATTTATTATTTACATCAAATACACATCATTATTATACCCATCCAAATAATAATGTATTTAATAACAATTACACCACGGCATGGAGACGGTAAGCCGTACGTACGCACGTATGGTGACATGTCATTCAAAGGGTGGATAGAATAATGAATTTTGTTGTACCATAATTATAATAACAACACAATATATATAATATACTGGAGTTATTATTTTATAATGGAAACAACAAAGAAAAAGGAAGTGGAAGAAGAAAGGAACTTGAAAGAGGGTGGTGAAATCATTACCTCTTCTTCAGGTTCTTCCTTTTGATTTGATCAACATGGCTCGTTATATTGGCTTTATGATCAAAATAATGCCTCTATGATTAAGGGAGGATATTTTAGAGCGTATTTGGGCTGGGTTTGGCCGAGCCAAATGGCTTAGAAGGTGTGAATTAGAGAGAAGGGGGAGTTCCCTTTTATAAGAGGGGTGAGGGGCACCTCAGGAAAAACTTAAAATATTATTTTATAATAAAATCATATTCGGTTTCTAATGGCTGAAAAGTTCATTATTAAAATTCTATGGTGGGTATAGGTCTAAAACAACTCAACCAATAGCTTTTAGACAAGTTTAGTTTACCATTTTAACTTTACCATTTAGATTTAACACTAAGTTAAATAATTTAACTTTTACCATGTTTTCTTGTATTCTTACACTCTATGGTTAATAAAATTACTATATACTTCCAATAGAACCCTAATTGATTAATTAATGTCATATATATTATTTTATAAGTCTTTTTGCTGAAAAATATATTTTTAGGACCATTATATCAATTAATAATATAAAATTTGTTTTACAAACTATTTTATGTCAATTTTGACACTATTTGGAATTTGTTTTTTGTTAAAATAATAAAAACATGATTACTTCAAAAAAAAATACATTTAATAAATCCTAACATTTCATATTCACCTAGAAAATTCTTTTATGTTATACAAACTTTTAAATTATTTTTATTTTAATATTTATAATACCATTTATTTGATTCTTTCATGATTAAGGTAATTACTGCATCATCATTGTGTCATTAATAAATTTATTTATATAATGTCTAAAAATTATAAATAAATAACCATGATGTAGGAAATCTCTTTATCTTTCTAATTAATATTTATAATCGAATTTATCTAATGCAAAAACTTATATTAAAAATGTTTGAGTTATCAAACTTTGATAATAACTCTTTTAAATCTTCTTTGAATTAAATAATAATAAATGTCCTCATCTAATCCAAGTGGACAAAAATGATAATATTTTATTCCTAAGGTTTTTTTTGGTCGAGATAAACTTGTCCAATAGAATTAGGACATGTGTGAGAGTAATATTAATATCATTTTTACCCTTAATTACCCTATTTACTTTTAACCGTGGTAAATAAAAGTAAAAAGTTACTATTCACCAAAAATTATTTTCATCTCATTGAACCAAATTTTATATATTGATATTAACTATGTCTCTTGGATTTTTGAAATTCAACTCACAGAAGAGGTAAAATTATGTTTTTTGTGATTTTGCAAAAGCTCCTATGAGGTGGGTAAAAGACGGTGAGAAGTTCAATAAAATTTTTGTTTATCTAAAATTATTATAAACCGACTCCAATGAATTAAAATGAACTTATATAGGTATTATTTATCTATTTTTAAATTAAATAATTTAAATAAAATAAATAATTATTTAAATAAAAAATTCGGTTTTAAACTAATTCAGTGTTTTTTTACTATTCATCAAAAATTAAAAGTTTTCAGAAAAATACCAAAAAATTACCCTAAGATAATTTAGATATTAAGAATTCAATAATGAAGTCTATTTTACCATATTCAAAAAATAGAAGTTGAATTTATTAATTTAAAATTATTTCCCGCTGTCAAAACAAAAAGCGTGTTTTTAAGAAAAAATAACTATCAAAAGATTGACATTTGTTTATGTCCGGTTTAAATGTGAAGTTATGTCCAATGACCAAAATTAGATTAAATTTTAAAAATATATTCTAAATATAATTTAAAACCACTCAAATTCATAATTTATCACTGTTAATTATTTCTATTATAAAAGTTGTTTTTAATTAAAATTTAGTAATTTTCACTATTCATCAAAATATGAAAGTTATTAGAAAATTACCAAAAAATCACCCAAAGATAATTTTGATATTCTGAATCCAAAAATGAAGTCCATTTTGAATGATAAAATGTATAAAATTTCAAAAAGTGGGTATTACAATTCATAACGACTAGTTTTATTGGTTGTGGTGTGTGTTAGAACTCGAAGTTGCGTACAACACATGCTACTGTATTATTCAAAGAGAAGCATACCATGGAAGCTTGGAGTGTTACATTCTACCCTCCTTCAATAAATTTCATCCTTGCAATTTATGCTCGGTATTGGAAACTTGGGGTTGACATTTCAAAATATCTTAGTTGAAATCCCACATCGAAAATTGGATTAATGAGGCCTCTATTTAAAATAACGAGTAGTAAGTATGAAGGCCACCGAAAATAACAAATACTAGGGTTCCATGTAGTAAAATATGGATATGGAAGAGAAATATAACCATCAATATCTGGTGGATAGTGGTAGAGAACATGGCTATGAAAAGGCAAATAATCCCAAAGCCATAAATTTGTGATGATCTAAGGTACCATCTAGGACAACATTTTTGTTCAAAGTTCCTTTTCTTAATGTTGAGGAATTTATTTACGAGATTGGATAAGATCATAAGGAGATATAATTACTTTATAATTAGAGTTTTTTCCATTAATAAATTTCTACCACAAACTCATCTTTCACTACAAAACATAATACAACTCAAAAATACACTATTTATCCTAATCGTATAATGTTCCAAATATAATGAATGTATAATTCACATATCAATCCCATTAAAAAAGAAACTAAATTATACAATCCAGGGAATTCATGTAGTCCAATGGTAGGCGATAAATCCCAATCGCACTACGGTTGTGGGTTTGATTCCAACAGCTTTTTCCGACGTGACGGGTTGTCACATAGTCTGCGTGTTGTCCTTTTATAAAAATCCAAAAATAACCTTTCAAACTTAATACATTCCAACCTTTAGACTTATCAAAAATACTACTATCCAAACTCACATTCCAAAATTTATAAGGAAGTTAAACCAAATGAAGATCCTTTTTTTCCATCTAATAACATGTGAACACCTTCACCATGTATTATTTTAAAACATGGTATCATCCTGAATTACCATAAAACCTTATTGATTACATTCATGATCCCTTATTCTTTATAGAATACTGGATATACTCCTATAAAAAATGTTGTAAACTTCAATGATGAAAAATCATTAATCAGTTTCAAGGTATTCAAGAATATCCAATATAATTTACCAAAATCAACCATATCTTATTCCAAAATCAATACCTCAATATTAGGACCAAATTAAGGTTTATCATTCCTTCAACCATGTAATTTCAAATTTTTTTGACTCGATGTAGAGTCACTTCTCTTAGTACCATAAAATCTCAAATCCTAAATGAAATAGTACTGTAGTACAATCCTTATTTATTTCAATAACATCATTGATACAACACTTAAATGAAATAATTCCAAAATAACAACATAAGAACACTAGTTATTCCTCTTCATTTGTGGTAGTATCATAACATGATTATTATCCAATAGCATCATTTGCGGAATAATCTGATGATTGGGACATTGGTTCACGTAGTGTCCAAACTCCATGCAGATGAAGCATTGTACATTTGAAACATTTTTCTTACACTTGTAGTCACGTACTTGGTGTCCTTTTTCTCCACACTTATAACATAAACCCTTCCCCTTCAAGAATTTTCCAAGGTGATTCTTTCTACAATTATCATATATGGGAAAATCCTTCTTTACCTTCTTCCATTTATCTTCCCTTCTCTCTACCATCATTTTCTTCTCTGGCTTCCCTTCAAAGCCATAGGACTCCGATAATTCTTTACTTATTTTATCAACACATGATACTATTTCTTCATATTATGATAATACGCGGGAGACTATTTCCCTTCTAAATTCTAGCTTAGGACCATGAAAGATATGATCCTTCTTACTCTTTGGATCATGTGTGTTGCTGGAGTTCTCATTCCTTCTATTGGGCGCCATTTCTAAACAATGGTATACCCTAGATTAGTTTATGAATAGAAATACATAATCCCAAACATGTAAAACACATAACATAAATTAAATAGTGTATGGATATAATCCATAATCATATTTTTTTTTTCTTTGAGTAAGTATATACTCATAAGCCCTTTATAATGGTTTGTAAAGAAAATGAGAATTATCCCAAGCATATCCCCCGGGAGTGTCGTTACCAAGAGTGCAATAAGGCCCGTTGTCGTGCACCAGTTCCCGTTTGAGTCTAGTTCAAAGCGGTGTTTTTGGGTTTTACCCCTAGGTACATCTGTGCCAGAGCCGCCTCTAGCTGCTCGTATCCAGATAGGGATTTATTGCTTGGAAAACTCACAAAATCTCTACAATACCAAAATTATAGGAAGTTCTTCTATACTAATCTTCAAAGTCTATCTTAGGGCGATGTGCTCTAATCATAGTTGATCTAAATATAGTTTCCAATATTATTCCTAAACTTCATCTGATACCAACTGTAATGCCCCGACCCCAGTTACCCAGATTCGGTGCATTATTTTAATGCATTGGCATGATTACACGGAATCAAGTCCCAATAGACCGATCTATTTATTAATCTTTGAAAATATATTGCCTACATGAATGTTACATTACACTTTATAACATACAAAACAACATAAATAATCCTTTATGAATTCCATTATTCCCTTGGCTTAACCCTGTATATCAATGACAATACACTTCTTGGAATCATGGGAAAATAAAACATAGAAAGGGGTGAGCTCAGATACTCAGTAAGGATAACAATATAGAGGAAACTTTCATAAATAAGCATAAACATTTATGACAATGTATAATTAAAACAAAAGCGTTTTAAACTTGAACATCAGCATAATATGGAAAAAATAAAATGAAATAATGCCATTTACTTATTTACATGGATATTCTACTAGTCGAATAATCACATGAAATGTCAATAACCACTTTCATAATGATGGAATGCATAATTATGAACATTAATTTCTTTGTGAAGGTCTCGTGCCAAGACCTAGGGGCTAACTGTAACTGGAACCCAACCTGGAGAACCTCTGTAACTGGACTCCAACCCGGAGTGCCTCTAATAACCGGACACCAACCCGTAGTGGCTGTAATAACTAGACAGCAAACTGAAGTGCCTCTAATAATCGAACACCAACCCGAAGGGTCTGCTATAACCAGACACCAACCCAGAGGGCTTACTTTTACCGGTCCCCAACCTAGAACATACTAGTCCAACACATTCATCTTAATAAGAGGATGAAATATAACATAAACATTCGTATTAAAACTAACATACGAAATGTCAAAACTTTAATCATAAAGCATTAATGGAATAAAAATAAATCCTCCATAGTCAAAAATATCACAAAACCTTAAATACTATATGGATGATTTTTATCATAATAAATCAACTTGAAACAAGTGTAAAATTTATCAAAGGATGTTGACATAGATTATATCAAAACTATTTGAGAGAAATATCTCTTTTTTTAAATCATTTAAATGTCACATAATTATAGAGAAAACCTTTATTTTGAAAATGTCTTTATAAGCTTGTGAGGGAAGCTTTAAAGGTGTAATAATGGGGGAGAATAACAGCACCCTCCATATAAGTTAAAAAAAATACATTCTTACCTAATTTTTTTTGAAAAGGTTAAAAAGAAACTTTTTTTGAAAACGACAGAAAGATTACTTTAAAAACATATAAAGTCAAATAAGAATATAAATGAATTTAAAACATTGTCTATTAAATTTTAAAATTTTTTAATGACATTTTTAAGAAACATGGATGTGGATGATAAATAGTTTCCAGTAGATAATTACGTATAAACAACCTCGGATAATGAAGCGATTGTGAAATAAACCCTTACCAATTTGGTAACATACGAAACATACACCCCATGAAAGAGGTATCATACAATGAATATTTAAATACAAATAAATTAAATTTTATTACAAAAAGAAGAAAATTATGGGCAGTACATACACCACACAAAAGGTAATAGTGGCAATATTGCATGAATCTCACACTAATAAGGAGTGAGATGAAAACCCCTTACCTTGCACTTTCCTTTAGTCGAGGGTACATTTAGCCTCATGTATGAAGACTATAGTATGTTATTAAATTATACCAGAACCATATTAATATTTAGGATATCATACATTACTCATTTATGACTTTATACTACCCATTTAATAATAATTTCCATGTTATATTAATATTTCGGGTAATAATCGCTTTCTTTATCGTACGTGTTTTAACTTTTTTACTCTTGATTGTATCACATAGATCATGATTTAAATACTTCAAGAATATAAAACATGATTTATTTATCATATATATATAGAATATAAAAATTTATAATAGACATATATATGAAATGTAAAACACCATTTATGGAGACGGTAGTCCGTACATACACATAAACGCTGTTTCCATTTTCATATAGTATTGAACGAAAGTAAGTGAATAAGATATATGTAAGTACATAAATAATTATATATATAAATATATATATATATCTCTATTATAATTATTATGTCATATATTACATACTTATTAGTAATATATATTTTTATAATCGTCGTTGAATGGTGAACTTTGAAATGAATCTCATTGCTTCGTGGAGACGGTAATCCGTACCTATGCACGAGAGAAAATATCAAAATTTTGATATGAATATAATATATAATTGTATGTTATATAATATATACATAATCCTTATCATGTTATATTTAATATTTACATCAAATACACATCATTATTATACCCATTCAAATAATAATGTATTGAATAACAATTACACCACGATGTGGAGACGGTAAGCCGTACGTACGCACATATGGTGACATGTCATTCAAAGGGTAGATAGAAAAATGAATTTGGTTGTACCATAATTATAATAACATAATAGTATATATAATATACTGGATTTATTATTTTATAATGGAAACAACAAAGAAAAAGGATGTGGAATAAGAAAGAAACTTGAAAGAGGGTGGTGAAATCATTACCTCTTCTTCGGGTTCTTCCTTTTGATATGATCAAAATGGCTCCTTATATTGTCTTTCTGATCAAAATAAGGACTATAGGATGAAGGGAGTATTTTTGAGAGTGAATTTGGGCAGGTTTTGTCCAAGACAAATGGCTTAGAAGGTGTGAATTAGAGAGAAGAGAGAGTGCCCTTTTATAAGAGGGGTGAGGGGCACCATAGGAAAAGCTTAAAATATTATTTTATAATAAAATCATATTCATTTTATAATGGCTAAAAAGTTCGTTATTTAAATTATAATTTGGGTATAGTTCTAAAAAACTCATCCTATAGCTTTTAGACAAGTTTAGGTTACCATTTTAACTTTATCATTTAGATTTAACGCTAAGTTAAATAATTTAACTTTTACCATGTTTTCTTGTATTCGTACACTATATGGTTAATAAACCTGCTATAAACTAACAATATAACCCCAATTGGTTCATTAATGTCATATATATTATTATATAAGTCTTTTGGACGAAACATATATTTTTAGGACCATTATATCAATTAATAATATAATATCTATTTTAAAAAATATTTTATGTTAATTTTGACACTATTTGGTATTTGTTTTTTGTTAAAATAATAAAAACATTATTACTTCAAATAAAATACATTTAATCAATCTAAAATGTCATATTCACCTATAAAATTCGTGGATGTCATAAAAACGTTGAAATTATATTTATTTTAATATTTATGATACCTTTTATTTGATTCTTTGATGATTAAGGTCATTACTACATCATCATTGTGTCATAAATAAATTTATTTATATAATGTCTAAAAATTATAAATAAAATACCATGATGTAGGAAATCGTTTTATCTTTATAATAAATATTTATAATCGAAATTATCTTATGAAAAACCTTATATTAATAATGTTTGAGTTATTAAACTTTGATTATAACTCTTTTAACTTTTCTTTGAATTAAATAATAATAAATGTACTCATCTAATCCAAGTGGACCTAAATGATAATATTTTATTGATAAGGGTTTTTTGGTCGATATAAACTTGTCCAATAGAATTAGGACATGTGTGAGAGTAATATTAATATCATTTTTACCCTTAATTACCCTATTTACTTTTAACCGTGGTAAATAAAAGTAAAAAGTAACTAATTACCAAAAATTATTTTCATCTCATTGAACCAAATTTTAATCCTTGATATTAACTGTGTCTCTCGGATTTTCGAAATTCATCTCACAAAAGTGGTAAAATTATGTTTTATGTGAATTTGCAAAAGCTCCTTTGAGGTGGGTAAAAGAAGGTGAAAAGTTCAATAAAATTTTTATATATCTAAAATTATTATAAACCGACTCCAATGAATTAAATTGAGCTTATATAGGTATTATGTATCTATTTTGACATTAAATAATTTAAATAAAATAAATAATTATTTAAATAAAAATTCAGGTTTAAACTATAACTCAGTCTTTTTTACTATTCATCAAAAATTAAAAGTTTTCAGAAAAATACAAAAACATTACCCTAAGCTAATTTAGATATTAAGAATTCAATAATTAAGTCTATTTTACCATATTAAAAACATATAAGTTAAATTTATTAATTTAAAATTAATTCTTGCTGTCAAAACAAAAAGCGTGTTTTTAAGAAACAATAACTATCAAAAGATTGACACTTGTTTATGTCCGGTTTAAATGTGAAATTATGTCCAATTACCAACATTGGATTAAATTTTAAAAATATATTATAAATATAATTTAAAACCACTCGAATTCATAATTTATCACTGTTAATTATTTCGATTAAAAAGTTGTTTTTAATTAAAATTTAGTAATTTTCACTATTCATCAAAATATGAAAGTTATCATAAAAGTACCAAAAATTCACCCTAAGCTAATTTTGATATTATGAATCCAAAAAGTGAAGTCCATTTTAAAAGATAAAATGTTTAAAATTTCAAAAAGTGGATATTACTATTCATAACGTCTAGTTTGACTGGTTGTGGTGTGTGTTAGAACTCGAAGTTGCGTACAACACACACTACTGTATTATTCAAAGAGAAGCGTACCGTGGAAGCTTGGGGTGTTACAACTAGTAATAATATCTCTCTAAGGGAAACCTTAAAGTGTAATCACCATAAATGTTTTTCTAATGTGATGTTTCCAATCTTCCACTTTCTGTTATTTATCAAACAGAGTATGAATCAAATGATCTTATTGATCATGGATTATTTACCAATAGAATGATGCATATATAGCCAATGTGACCCATTATTTAAAATGTAAGCCTAATTACATCTCATCTTCACTCCAAGGGTCGTACTCTCAATTAAGTGGTTCAAGTTATCCTTACATTAATAAATCCAACTTAATTTATCTACTATATAACTTTTCAAGACATAAATTCACATAACATGAACTAAATTGACTTTGATTCCAA
Organism: Viscum album; assembly: GCA_963277665.1. NCBI lineage: Eukaryota > Viridiplantae > Streptophyta > Magnoliopsida > Santalales > Viscaceae > Viscum > Viscum album. The sequence continues at coordinate 1,439,644,993 of OY728145.1, read as the reverse complement.
TATTAACAGGACATATAGGAAACCTCCTCAATGATTGAGCCCTATATTTACATCCTTGTCACATGATGTTAAACTGCATAGTGTAGTCCTTCCATATGATGTTAAACCATATCAAATGAATGATGTTGGTTTTGATTCCTATTCTCATAGGATACATAGGATTTATCATAAAGTTTCAATCCCATCTCTAAGACACCTAACACCTCCCTAGATGGTGATAAAATTCTGAGTTCCTCAATATTCCTAGAAACTAAACCATCATAAATAGATAAGTGAATAATAGAGATCATGTGATACAAGTAATTATTCCCATCAACACATGGTTTCAATCAACTAATTTACAATGGGATAACCAGTTCTATATTAGAATTTGAGAAGCATTCCTAAACATATATTAAATCTACAATATATTCCTAGAGTAGACAATAATACCCCCCAAAAGGGTGCTATAATATCTAACTCTTATCCTCTCAAATGATGTGAGTTCCTAAGAATCGTTTGGTTGGAAACAATAAATGAACACCTACCTTTGGAAATTATTCCCATGCATAATTATGGATGTAGGAACCACAAGATGTTTCTATAAGAGAAATTTTTTTAAACCAAACGTGAATGATTGTGAAACCACAACCAATCACCCAAAATCGAGCATCGGGTGAGACCTCCACATTTTTTAGAAAACAAGAATGTTGAACCCATGTAAAATCCTTTAACTACATCAAGCATTTCATGAGTATAAATTTATTGATTTTTCAGTTCCCATAAAGCCATTTTAATTAACATGTACTACAAAAAAAAGGTTAAACCCAATTTGAATCCTCTAATGGTCTCACACCTCTTAAAAATGTGACCCCCAATTTATCCTTTAACTATTAAAGTAATTGATAAACCATGTAATATTATATATAATGATTCACTAATAAGGTGTCTTATTTCCTCTCTAAGAATTTATAGTTTATTTATAGTTGAAATGGAATCATTTAATGTTACAACATATTCCAATATAACAAGATAATATGAAAATTCCTATATAAACTCTCACGATATGGGGAATAACTAGTTGGCACACTGATCATATGCATCATTCTCTATGTAAACCTTGGCCTCAAGTCCCCAATGTATACATTCACAAACTCAACACTTCTAGTACGAGTTGGTGAAATTCTTGGTCTATTAGTTCCACCTTAGAGGATCCATCCCCAATATATATTCAGCTTATGAAATCTTATAGATGATGATTCTAAACATGAAATCTTTCCCATGATGATCCATAAAAATGGAGGTAAACTTTGTTGCCACATTCAACCCCTTGGGTATCTTATCCCCATAGCATAACAATAAACACTATCCCTACATCAGGGAGGTGGATAAAGAAAATCACCATTTAAACTCAACCAATCATAAGCTACCTAGGAGGGATCCTATCCATTCAAGTCATCTTCATTGACATATGAACTCATCTCCAAAGGAAATTGCTGTGGAATTTGCACCTACCCCAACCACCCAAATGTGTGAATCCAATAGGATATCACTTCTAGGATATCAAAATAGTTCAACTCTAGAGTAGGCCCATATCCCTACCACTACCAACGTGTCTAAGTCATATTGATATATCTTGACTGTGTTCAAGAATAAATCTAATATCATTGCTAGCTAGGAGCCTCACACTACATCAAAATAAGCCTTAGTGAATGTGGAATCCCATTTATAATCTTATACTTAAAGAATGAGGTGATTTTATCATTTTTAAACCTAGGATTATCTTCAATATGGAATATAACCCACAAAATGGTACAATGGGAACTGACACACCAGATAGTACAATAGGAACCATCCCACCGAATGGCACATCAGGAACCAACCCATCAAATGAGATACACCATTGAAGAGGATAACTGACCCACCTATGTCTCCAAAAATATAATATCTACTAAATATAAGGACTTCTAATCAGACTTAGATGAGAACACCCCAAATTAGAATAATTGTTCCCTTGTGATGTTAGATGATTTATAGTAGGTTGGCCCACCTCCTGCCCCCTATACTAAAAAATAAGGGCTCAATGGTATCATTCATGCATCTAAAGAAGGTATTATCAACCATGTTTGTGTTTTAGAGTAAAATATCTATGGAGTATATTCCTAATGGTGGCATCAGATTCAGTCTCTGGGGTCCATGTTGAGAAACCCATCATCATCCACCCACTATATCATTGATTGAGGAAAGAGTGTTATCAGGAATTCTGCCTGTTATCCCCTTAAGGATTATTATGAAATTTCAATGAAAAAATAGACTACCCAACTTCAATGAGAGAAGGAGGATATTTAGGAAATAATTTTGGGAATTATTATTGGAACTCTTCCCCAGAATGATATACTACAAACATTATATAGAGGCCATCCTTCCAGTGAAGGTCCCCATCCCAAAGGGTAGGGGGAACATTTATATTCTTCACACCCTCAATGAGAGAAATTTAAAATTTTTTCAGTACTACAAAATATAATAGGATGGGAGTAATTTCTATATTTTTCACCCCATCATTGGGTGCGCTCTAGACATCATCCAACCTCTATAGATACCATAAAGCCTCTTGGAGAGTTGGACTCCTACAATCAGTGGGTTGCATTTGCATCATCCAAGGCCCCTAATGCTTCATCACCTACCCTTGAATCAATAAAGAACATAACATCCCATCCTAGGATCCATAATCATCTATATGATCATGCCGACTAAAGCATAGGTGTAAAACCTTAGAAACAACATGGTTGCCCATATCTTGATGACATATAGTTATAGGTATATTACTTACCTCCAAAAAATTTAATTAGGTACATTGACTATGTCATGGATAATGATTTGATAGATCTCCTAATAATAAGAATGATATATTAGGTAGAGTTGAAAGAAAATGAAAATCACCAACTCTACCACGGACGTCTTAGGTATAAAATATAGAGTTGGTTTGTTTCTATGTGATGGGATTAGAAGTAGATATATAAGGGTATGTTGGAACCACCAACACTTGAATCCCCACTCTATTAATGTGATCACTTTGAACAAAACACAAAATTTGTGTAGCAGAATATGGGCCACATATATCCCAAAGATGGATGAACATATCTTAGTACAAGAATAGACAAAGTCTATTAATATAAGACTTAGTATACATCTACATACATCATACATTCAGTATAACATGACCTTATTATGCTCCTAATTTCCAAGATACCCTGGTAGGCATGCATGAACTACCACCTCAATTATTTTCCTTATCATAAGATCTTAGGGTATAGAATTTGAAGATGGATTTTTATTAATAATTGTTTAAAAATAAAGTAAATGAAATATATGATAGATTTAGAGGATAATAAAACTCATGAAACTTGAATAAGAGTAATAAAAGATCTATTAGAAAAGTATCCCTACAGAAAGTTTTTGTCACGGTAACATCATAGTCGCATGATGTAAAATCGTAGGACAACATCCTAGTCACATAAAGTTAAACTATATAAAAACGTCCCCATTACACGATGTTAAACAGCATGACTACATCATAGTCACATGATGTGAAAATAAACAACAACTTTATAGTTTCATGATGTTAAACTGATGAAAATTTCCTATCATAATGATGTTAAACGAGATGGAAGATATCCTAGTCATAGGATAGTAAAATTTATGATATATCTGGGAGATATCATCAACATCAAGTGAAAATTATAATGTCTATTAAATTACAACTGATAGTGTACAATCTTGATCCCAAAAATATCACAAAACCACCAATGCACCTTAGTCACATGCTAAGGGAGTTACCTGATAGGTCATCCCATCGGACAATCAGATCTTGGAATCAAGGAAACACCACTAGATGCCAAAATATAGGGACCAATGAGAGCGGGATCATATTGTAACCTCCACAAAAAAATCCCATCGATACATCCCAATGGAAACTAGTGAGTGGGATAATATCCCTTCTCACTCAAACAAAGTATGTTATCATATCTAGGAAGCAAGAATGGGTAAGGAATAGATCTATGCCCTTGTACATAAATCCCACCAACATATTCCAATGGAATAAAGAAGATACATGTGGGAAAACATCCCCACATCAATCAAAGACATCAACTAACATATCCTAGAAACCTAGAGCACAAATGCATACAATACTGCGCATACCCTTATGAAGTACCAGTACCTTTTGAAAGTGATCGAGGAGCTCCATCGGTTTATTCCAATAGTGATGTAGGGTTAAGAACACATTCCTATCCAAATAGGAAAAGTAGCATATCATCTTTTTTAACATTAATAGGTAGTTACTCCAAATAAAGTGAACATTATTTCTCCCATATAGTTGGGTTATCTGTATATTATGATAATGGACAAGGCACAAGACCAGAATAATACCATAATTCCAACTGAGGTTTTCTATGTTACCTTGGAAATCACCATAGGATAGGCACATACTCCTACAAAATAAAGCCAACGACATACACCAAATGCACATAGAGTGTCTCATACCCCCACTCCAATTGAGGTCCTTCAACATAGTTCGTAAATTACCTCAGGGTATTCTCACATACCTACCGATGAATCAACTCGAAATATTCAAATAGATCATAGGATCAGACTCATATACCTATTTCACTGATAAAATAAAGACCCGAAATCTTTCATAGGCTATAATGGGGGAGGCTCATACCAATTTTTTCATTTCGGAGGTTTATCAACATATTCTATTGGGTAATGAATATTTGAACTGGGATCATAGCCCTACTTCAACTAAGATTGATTGAGGTATCTTAGAAACTACCCAAAGGTAGGCTCATATTACCACTAATAATAAAAAACATCACTGAAATACTCCAATAGCTTCTCAGTAGTGGGGTCACATTTCTACAATAACATGAAAGTCATTGACATACCTGAAAAACAACTACACAACACTCTCACATTCCTATTCAACATCAAATGGAAGGTCTACATATTATAGACACAACATAGAATGAGACTCACTTTCATAATCTTCCTCATGATAGTGGCCTTCAGGTTTTATAATGAATTTCAGAAACACATCAAAGGTCATTGAATCTTTGAAAAAATAAGAAAGTGACAAACCCCATGATAATCCACTTCATTATAGTACGTAAATGGATTATGGGAACCTTATTTTTCACATCGTCCATAGAAAACCTTTCCATGGTGATATCTTTCACACCCAAGGAAATCATCCCCTTATCAAGAAACCTTTGTATGGAGAGGTTTTTAAAACATCGAGGTTAAACATATGTAGTTCCCTATAAACTGTTTGGAACTATTCACCATAGTTAGTAGGTGAACTAATGAAAGAAAATCCTATAGTTTGACTAGATGGAGGAGTATTCTCAACACATCCTAGTTGGATAATGTTAAACTGAATGATGAAATCCTGGTCTCATGATATTAAACTGCACAAAAAATTTATGGTGGAAAGACATTAAAATACATTGAAACCTACATCCTTACTTCATGACATTAAAAATACAAGGAAGATGTCCTACTACATGAAATTAAACTACATAGTGAGCACTACTTCATTAATGATTAATTGTACATGAGCTATATATTTTTGGAATAAAAATTATGTACCCCAATCCTTATGTGTGTGTCAGATCCATATAAGGGGATATTCTGAGAACTATATGTGGCTGGATTTCTATTACCATAAGATATATAGTGACACCCATACCTCAAATCATGGGTATATCCATAATATAAATGATAAATAAATTCCACTTCTTATGTATGAGTTAGAATTGCATAGGTATGTTTCTATCTAAGAGCTATGTGTGGATCAATTCCTATTACTATAGGACACATAACAACACCTTCATCTCAAATCCTGGGTACAACAAAAAATATAAAAATGTCCCCTCCCTGCATATCGGTCATACCAATGTAGGGAATTTTCTATCTATGGAATATGTGTGGATTGATTCATATTACCATAGGATACATAGTGATTCCCATATATCAATTACTGGGTCCAGTTACAACATTAATGGAAACAATCTCCCTTATCTGTGCATGGGTAGACTTATATAGGGAATTTTAAATTCAATAACTATGTGTATATTGATCCCTATTATCACAAGATATGTAGTGATGCCCATATACTAGATATTGGGTCCAACACCAATATATATAAAATTACACCTCTCTCCACATATAGGAATAACTTATATGGTGGACCCTCGCAAGAAATATGTTTGGCCTTATTCCTATTCCTATATGATATGTTGTGATGCTTGGATCTTAAATCCTTGGTCTAATCATAATATAAATGGATAAATACCCCATTTATTTGTATGTTCCACGCATATTTTGAGAATTTCCCTTTTTAGAATTATCTGGGGCTTGATTCCTACTATCATAGGATATATAGTTATACCCATATCCAAAATCTTGGGACCAAAGGTCATATGATTAAAACATCCCCCCCCCCTATAGAAAGTTGGGAAATGATGGGAATTTTCCATGTATTAACTATGTGTGGCTTGATTCTTGTTACCAAAGGATAGGTAGTGATGCCTAGATCTTAAATTTTGGGGCCATCCATGAGTTTTCATCAATACCAATCATGTCACTCTATGACATTCAGATCTATATAGAGTCTAAAATCTATAGTAAATCACGAACAACCCCACATATTTCCTATCATGCACTCTATCACAGTTAAATCTACTACAAAATATTCTCTTATTTCTCATGCTATGAATGATTCATGTGAGCTTACGGAATCTAGAAAACCACTTTGATCGGTACAATTGGGGTGTGTTCTATCCAAAGGAAGGGAACCACATCCAAGTTTCATGACATTAAATAGTATGACAATTCCCTTGTCACAATACATTAAAATTCATGAAAAGAGGCATTTATGTTGAATGGATCATCACATATGATGATTGTGATCATGATACTCACATGTTTTATCCATTCACCTTGAAATTTACTCTATACATGTTGGAATATCATTTTGGTTAATCAATCCTTTCTTAAATATTTTGTTCTCTATAAACCAACTTCATATATTTAATATCTATGTTGATACTAACTAGTTCCTCAAGTTCATACCCTTAACTTTCAACCCCATGGATCATGGGATTCCCTACTCTTGATTTATTCTATAAAAAACTTGAAACAATAACTAGTTAATCAAAAAGTACCCCACTAGGATTTTTTGGTGGATATTGAAACACCACAAAACTTATACCTAGTGGATTTTCAAGATCTAGAGGAGATTCCCCCCTTAAATCTTATAGTTATTATCCCAATTGTGTGAAATATGGACATCCACCATTACCAATGGGTAACCTATACTCATTGGTCATCAATTCTAATTGAATCATATATCCTTTGGTTATGACTGACACTTCCCATAACCCAACTATTCAAGAGGATTTAGATACCTCTAATTCTACTCATCTATGCATCATAACCATTTTCAAATCTATGTTATGACATCATATTCTTGTACCCTTTCATTTTAGGGCATGTAACCCCCATGAATACCCAATTACATTGAGATTCAATATCCCTTTGGACACCCCCCTTTTCCACCAAATAAAAAATTCCCCCATTTCATGTCAAAATGACTAGATACCTTGGGTGAATTTTTTCTTGGTATTTCAGGTACCTTGAGTTTATATCATCTAGGTTCTCCCTTATGGGATATAGGTAATAGATACTAACTAATAGAGAATGAAACTAAATAGGATTCAATGGTGAGTAACACAACACTTATGAGATTGTTCCTAGGGGATGTTTTCATTCCTGAAGGGACCCATTAGGACTCACTGATGAATATCACAATGTCTAAAAACTTATGTTTAGGGGATAGTTTGGTCCTAGAAGAAAAACCCCCTTAATCCCATGATATATTTCTCTAATGGTGCAATTTTAATCAAACCAATTTTCAAATAATCATACTTGATATATTTTTTTAAAGACCATATTTATTTCACCCATTTCCCCACATCCAAGAGGGATTAAGAATAAATTAGTGGTTTATGACTACATACTTAGGTCATGGTAGCATAACTCTAAACTTCACAACACCTTTTTAAGAATTATGTGTCGATTTATTAATATTATCATAATATACATAGTGGTTCTAAGATCTCAAATGATGGTCCCAATCACGTTATAAAAATAAACCCCCTCCCTATGTATGATCTTAATTTGTGAATAGGAGTTTCCATATTAGAACTATACAATGACGATGAGAATCCTAGCTGTCGATGCTTTCGTAGTGACGTCAACATGCTTCGATCTAATCCATACACCCTTAGAGGGGGAGGGATATTTGATTTTCCTGAATAGATCAGGGTCTATATTCTACCCCTTCTTGAACCCCAATCTTATTCCACCCTTCCCAAAATCTTTCCTTGGACCCAAAGTGCCAGATTTGGTTGATGGATTTCCCAACCTTTGGATGCCGACTGAGGAGTTTTTAGAAACATCAGCGCTTATGAACCTCACTCTAGTATCTCAATTTAATCAGAGGTGAACATCAGTTGACTCATTTAACAGGGTCATCTTCAGTTCATTGAATTTTAAAGAGAGTGAGATGGTTGGTTTTCTTGATAATCATCATATTATGGTTCAGTTTGCTTCAGAGGAGGACCTATCACTGCCTAGTCGAGCACCCCTCATAGCATCAACTTTTTTTGATTCTTCCAGTTTTGATGGTCTTTAAAATTCCATATGGGTTGAGATTCTCCTTACACAGTGGTCTGGGTATGCTTTCTTAATTTAACATTTCCATTTCAAAATCCCTCTATTGTTAGGATGCCTGGTAATCTTGTTGGAAGATTCCTTTTTGCAGATAGATGAACTAAGTTGGTCTATCACCCTATCAACCCGTGGGTCTATGTGGAGATGGATGTGTTGAGGATTCCTTTCGAGTAAATTTGGGTAAAAATTAGTGAGGAGCACAGGTGAAAGCAACATGTAGTGTATGAGAATTGGATGAAATTCGGATCTACCTAAAAATGGTTGGGACACTCTTTGGTTAGCTATCGTCGGGGTGTTATTGATTCTGTATGGAAGGTGGGTAGAGTTAGTGGAAAGACTGAGGAGGTCTTTATGGAGGCGGGAAAGTTGAATCATGAGGCTAGGGGAATGGAATGCGATGGTTGGGGTGGAAACACTTGCAGTTCACGGACTGGTTTGGAAGTTCTATAACCATCAAGGCCTATGGAGTGGATTTTTCATTCCAGTGCTTTGGTGGATCTCATGGTGTCATCGGAGGTTGGTTCTGGTGCTTCGGTGGAGAAGAAGGACTCAGTTGATTTAGGTAATCTAAAGGAATATAAGGTTTTCAACAAGATAAAGAAGGACCTGGGAGGCCCTCCCACTTGTAATGAGTAGATTCCTATGGAGAGTGTGAGGGTGAGTGTTGATTTTGGACCAGATGGAGGGGTTTCAAACTAGTATGGAGAAGTGGTCATGCAGTTAGGTAGAGGAAACCATTGCTTCTTATGTTGAGGTGTCGAATGTGAGTAATAGTGTCTCTTTTAAGGGTAAGAAAGGTATTGTTAGGGAGGTTTCCATTCTAGCTACAGAGGAGAGGTTAGGAGGTTCTTATTCGATGTCTTGAACCCCTTTATAGGTGATCAATAGGTTTGAAGGCCTTGATGAAGTTGTTTTGAGTTATATTCTAACAAGTTTTATGGATTTAGACGAGGTCTATGTGAATGGACTCAGTGGAATTGAGGCTAATCATTCAGAAGGTAAAGACCTAAGGGAAAAGTGGAATATGAGTAATATAGTAAGGAGAAGTAATAAAGAATACTCCACTTTACCTCCTCCCCTGGAGACCCGATCTTCTAGGAAGTGAAATTCCAAGAATGAAAATTCAGAGGTTGTGGATGACCAGCCCTTGGAACTACAACTATGTTCTGATAAAGAAGTGGTTGATCAGGTTTTACTTCTTAATGAGATTAAAGAGGAGGCATCTAAGATGATGGAGATGTCTTTAAGGGTAGACCTCAATGAGGATAAATCCTCCTGGATTGATAAGAAGGACATAATACTGGTAGGGGGATTCAATAAAAGGAGGATCAAACTTGAGGAGTATATTCAGTCTTGGGATCAACTGGGTTCTGAGTTTGAAAGTCTGGTGTTGAGTGTACAAAACATTCAGGTATCATTAATCTCCTAGAAATTGGGAAGGGAATCTATTTCTAGGAATCTTAAATTATTTTTCAATGATGTAAAAATTGTGGAACCTATTGATCGGTTATAAAGGTATGATAGTTCGGTTTGAGTTTTTTATGGTATGTTTTTTTTCTTTGGATTTTTTATGACTCTTTGGTGATACACATCCTGCATTCTACATGGGTCTTCTCCATATTAGGTTTAGAGCATTAAGCCCTCATGAGTGCATACCATTCAAAATTTGTTGTTTTAGAGGTTATGGTTATGCCATTGGTTCTTTGCCCATGAATTTCTACACGGGATTGTCTGATGAGCGGTCATACAATGGGGAAGGTTAGTCTTCACGGTGTAGTTGATGGAGAGGGGAAAATCCTGTAGTTTTTTATGGTCTTTTCTCTATTATGGTCTTTTGGTTTTAATGAGGTTTCTATGGCTTCTCACTTTTTCCCTCAAAAGTGATTTGATAATAAAAAAGTTAATTTTTAGTCAGTCCTATTACAACTGGATATGTTGTAACTCCTAGGTCTCCAATCCTATCTCTAACCATGCTGAATTGATAAATTTACCCTTTCCCATGTATGAGTTCCCATTATAAGAGCTACATGTGGATTGATTCTCAAACTATGAGATGTGTATTGATTCTTATACCCTCAATTTTAGGCCCCACCACAAATTATCATCACTCCAAAACTCTGACTATTAATGAGAATCATATTTTTTGGGGGGTACTTTCTTATACCGAAATGTGAATAACCCTACATATTTTCTTTTATTAACTCCAACATAGAACAATTGACTTTCTAGTTTTCCCTTATTTATAATTCCGAGAATGACTCATGTGATATTAGGGAACCTATCAAGCCTATCTAACTAGAACAACCCAGATACATTCTGGATATGGAATTATATCATAACATTAAACTATATGAAAATAGGTCTTCAAAATAAAATGATTATCCCCTCAGAAGATTGTGTATTCAATAATTGCATGTTTTATCGCTTCACCCTAAAATAAATTTAATATTGGTTCAATATTCTTTAGGATGACTAAACCATTCATGAATATTATGTTATCCATAATCCAACATAATATCGTTGATATCTTAGTTAATACCAACCAATTAATTGAGTTAATATAATTCTATTAGAGCCCCATAGACCTTGGGCTCCTCTGATCTTGGTTCACCCTATAGAAAACTGGTAACAGGGACTGGCTAATATAAAGGGTCCTCATTATGATTCATTCGTGAATAATTAAATTCCATAGAGCTCCTTCCTAGTTGGTGTTCTAGTCCTAGGGGAGAGGACCCCATAAATATAGGATCTATTATCATAACTGCATGGAATACATGCTCTATGCCATTACTAAGGGTTAAACTATACCCATTAATCTCCACTTCCCATTGACATAGATATTATTGGGTTATGATTTACACTTCCTGTAACCCAACTATTCATGTGGATACAGATACTATAAATTATTCCAATCCATACATCGTACCCTTTATCAATGCATGATTATAATATCATACTCTTGTAATCCTTCATTCTAGGGTATGAATCTTCTATAAAGTTCCAATTTCCCTAAGTTATTCATTCCTCTAAATGATACTTCCTAATTTCATGATTTTAAACCACAAAACAATGACCTAGTCACATGATGTTAAAATACATGACAAATGTTCCATCTTGCAAGACCTAAAATTACATAGAGCTGTCCATCCTATCCCTAAATCTGTGCTATATTTGAATATTTCATCTCTATATGATAACTAAAATTATAAATTCCCTTTCCCAATATATGATCTCAATCTTTGTATAGGACCCCTTAGCCGACTATGATATTGAGGTTCACTAAGGAAAGATAAAAAAATATACCACCATGTATAATAGATATATATATAAAGGGAGTCTCTTTATTTTATAAAAACAATGTGTGGATTGACTTCTAACCTATCAGGACACATTGTGATCACTGGGTATATTTTCCTGGACCTAGTCGTAGGTTTTCCACTATAACAACTATTTCTGGGCTTAATCCATATTTAAAGCTATCAACCATGGTTGTTCATGAGATTATATAAATTATTCCATTAGTGAAAGCCTCTAAAAATATGATAGCCCTATACCTCAATGATATAGTTGACAATAAGATATCAAACACCCAAAAACTAGTGGATGGACTCCCTTTTAAGAGAAACATTCCCCTTTCACCTGCATATGAGTTTGATCTATGTAGAGAAATATCCTTAAAATAGATGACCAAGACATGATTCCTTACCTTATAATATGTATAGGGAAACCCAAAGAATCCCAACTATATAAATTTCATATGCCCCTAGGCACTATTCTACCTTGGAAGACCATATACAACTTAAGGATTTGAAAAATATACAAACTCTCTTCACCAATATACGAAGTAGATCTATATACAGGTTTTTATCCTATGAGATTGATATATGAAAGATGGACTCTAGCATATGATTACCCACCAGTAATACTGTTCAAGGGTAAACAATGCCTTAAGAATCTCAATTCCCTTGACTAGTGTTATTTTTTCTTAAGGATGTCTTTCATAATTTCACCTTGGTTCCTATATCCTTACTGCATGAATTTAAACTGCAAGGAATAAATCCCTATTTCATGACGTTAAACATCACAACATATGGTTCCCCACTATATGATGATAAATTATGAATGCCATCATACATCATAACTCTTTATCAAAGGACCAAAATAGTTTGACCATGGATAATTAAAGTTTGGGGCGATTCTATCATATTTTAAGAACCTCAATCCCTAACTCACACTTCATGTCTTGAGCATCTCATATTTCCATAAAACATACATGGACCAAGAAAATAAGAAAATATTCATCTATTTGACCATTTATTAGATGGATATGAATAAGGGCCTCATACTTGTCAACTGGAGTCATCTTGGATTTGGAAGAAGGACCTTATGATCCTTTTGAGCCTAGACATTGTCACAATAGATCTCATCAACATATATTTATTCACAATCAAACTTGGAATGACTATCCAACACCATTAATCATGATCCAAGAACCTTGAGCCATAATTTACAACATTCTCATTTCCTTCTCAAGAGGATATTGGAGTGATCTCAAAATTGGGAACCTTAATTATGCTATTATGTAACACTCCCATCATACCTGGTCCATGTGCATCATAACCTAAAACCCTATTCATTTTGTCCAAATATTTATGACCTAAAACATTAGCCTTTGATGGTCCAAATCAAAATACCTTAAACTACTAGTGAAAGAGGAAAAATAATTATCCGGATGAAAACCACAATGGGAGTTACGAGAAAAAATCAAGTCTCTATTGGATAAACGTTTCATCTCTATAGTTTAGGAAAAATAAAGATCATAAATAAAAAAATTCCCAAAGCTCATAGGGACCATATTATGACCCAAGTAAAATATAATCCATGCTATCTATACCTCACTAATCTACGAAAAATTTATATTAATGATTTGACACATATCTTTTACATGATAATGTGTTCAATAGGCAGTGACAAAACTTTAGGGTTCTCAAACCCTTCATGAATATTATGTTTTCTAAAAATCACCGTCAAGTGTTTGAAGTATGAGTTGACACTCACCAATTCCATGAGTTGATACCCTTCTCATGGAACCCCATAAAATTGAGTTATTAGTCTTAGTTCTCCCCTATAGTGTATTGGTATCCAGTACTCACAACTCTAAAGGGACCCAACTTGTAATTTCTAATGTATAATGATATGCCATAGAGATTATACTTAGTGGAGGTTTGGTCCCAGAAGAAATACCCCCTTAAATCCATGATCTATTGTCCATGGCACATGTGATACTATTTTACCCCATTACTAATGGTCGAACTGTACCCACTATCCATCATTTTTAGTAGGATTGTATATTCCTAGACCATGATTTACAATCCCCATATGCATACTATTCATGTAATTTCAACATTGTCAATGTTATGTCACCATGTATTGTACCCATTCAAAAAGTAAAAATTTTATACTCCATTATCAATCATTTTGGTGGCCCACACTGCATGTCATGAAAACATATGATGTAGTTCCCAAGCATCACAAGCCACAAAATAGAATAATACCTAGGGTGTCAATAGATGGTTTTAGCTAGAAAGTCCTAAAAACAACAAAAAAGTTTTTATCTAGAAGGCACTAAATTGAATCATATCATTTCGAGAACTTAAAATATTAATTGAAAGTGACACAGTTATCTCCAGGTTAAACCCCTAAAAAGGGAACCTTGAGAAAATGTCGAGTCTCTACTTACTGGACACACATCTTGTTTGATCTAGGCAACATTGAATGCCCATTATGTGGAAAATTCATAAACCTTTTCAGGATAAAAACTTATAAAGGGAGTCTTTAGAAAAAGTTGAACCCATAAAAGCTAAGACCTTCCTTTAATGTCTTTGAAAAAATTTAGGGCAAAAAAATATAAATCTTGTAGGGGAAATTATCTTTCCCTAGAAAAAATAAAGCTGTGGTCATTAAGTCCACTGACCTTGGAAAACATTAGGGATCATCTCCATTCCTTGGTACCCATATGAGTGAACCTAGTCCTATCATGACTTAAAACTAAATGATACTTATTCTATCCTATTGTAAATTACACTTATTAGAGTGTTTAACATTTTGTGGTGTAAATTGTGTCACGAGGGCTAGATCCATGAAAAATATACACCAAATCATGGGTCCCTACCCCTAATTTTATCACAAAGTGATGACATCCCCTTTCTTACATACAAACTAGATCTACATATAAGATTTCTTCATAGAGTTATTCATCAATGACCCTATACCCTTTATGCATGAGCTTTATCTACATAAGATTCTTATATAACATAAATACATATGTCTTAATTAACATTCATCTGGGACATGTGGTGATGTTCAATTTAGTTATGAATCCCAATCAATTTTCCGTCCTACAATTTGTCACATTTCATATTCTGGATATCCATACCCCAATACAAGGAGACTACTTAGCCTAGATTTATCTAAGGACTTATGGTAAAGAGTATCCTCTTGATAAAACCTAAAATCCATCAGTTAACACACTCATAAAAAATATCCTCTCATAGGGATAAATATCAAGGAACATTATATGTTCAAGTATTCGGAAAATTGATCTACATTTTACTTAAAACTGAATTCATTTCATTCTAAATGAATTAAATTCTAAGGGGTATTTTTTTAGAATCCATAATTGTGTACTAAGAACATTATCTTTGAATATTCATGAAGTGTGAGGCCTATGTAAAAATATATTGATACAATTTTCATGAAGGATATTTGGAAGTATAATTATTGAAGAATAAAGGCTTGGGTTTTCACTTTATATTATAATCATATACATTATGGACCTTATTTTACTTATTTTACTTATATAATTATTCTAGGTATTATAAGTAGGACATTAGAAAAAAAATATCCAGCCCTGCTATCTTGCTAGATAACTCCACTAGGGAATATATGAGAGTCTCATAAACTATTCTCAAGAGCTAGAATAACCTTTCTACCCAATGGTTGGAAGAATTAAAAGAATAGTGCACACTGATCACACATGCCACATGAAGGAGGTTCCTAGGTGGGAAACACAGGGTTGTGGAACATCTTTTGAGGGAATGGGTGTAGTGTTATGGGTACTGAACCCCACTACTATCTTGATGAATGGTTTATTTATAATAGTTAATTAAACAGTGTGTGACCTGATAGAAAATTGATATGGGATGAAAAAATGGCCATAAGAATTTTTCATGTGTTAAAAACTTACACATAGAACATGAGAAGAATGATATTTCTAATACTAACCATCTGATCATTCACCCATGATGTGTTCAACCTCCACACATCTACCGCACTCATCGACTCCCCTATTTTGACATTTATAGCCATACCCAATGTCTACTCGACACCACCACCATCTCCGTTGACATCTAGTCCATCAGTGATGTCTATTGTAGTATGATAAATCTGATGTCAACATCTTAGTTATCGAATTCCTCCATTTTTCTTGTATGTGAGTTATCCTATGATGTTCATTAATCAATTTAATAATCAAATACCACACAATCCTATATATTTTAAGATGACTTTCATTTAATTTACATCATGTATGAATGAGATTCCTTTTCGAATAATAGAATCCTTCATGGGGGAAATAGTTTCAGGAATACCTCACATAAAGAATTATGGATTATAAGAACTATGTATCTGCCAAGTGTTGAATGAACATCTAATCCATCCCATGAATCCAATCATAAAAACTATTTATAGGAATCATAATAGTGTTTAAGGAAAACATGATCAAAATATGATGATCACATGAAGAAAACTGAAATCATATGGTTTACCTAAAAAATAATATATGTTTCCCCCATGAGTGGATTCATCCTTTTATAGGTTTGTTTGTGCGAATTCACCAAATGTTTTTCTATAATTTTTATACCAATATGTAGAGTGATCATGTTAAAATATATAATCCTATCATGATTTCCACATGAAGTTAGCACCTGAATAAATAATGATCAAACAGAGGCCACAAGAACTCTATGAGTTTCAAGAAACCCTCACATGAATCTGATCACGTGATTGAGTGATGATGATCACCTGAGTCCATACTAAAATAAAAATTTTCATAGAAAAAATACCATATCTACCTTTATTATAACAACCCACCATTTAAAACTTTTATTCATATGAATCCTTCTTTGATTTTCTGGGGGCTATCATTGGGCATGTCGTGTGATCATGGGAAGAGACCATGAAAATTCTTCGAATCCTATCCCATGCATCACATAAATCCATTGAATGAACATGAATTAATAATAAAAATCCTTAAAAAGTTATTATTTGAAGACTCATTGGTTTTTAGTTATGCTATCTCACAAATCCATTATACAATCTCGTGTACATCATGTGATATTTATCATTTAAATAACTCCACTACCTCCAGCTGGTGCATGTGGAACATTAACTATAACATGTAATGGGAATATTTTATGATTTTGCCTATATAAACCCCTTCTTCCCCTTTAAAAAAGAAAAAAGATATGATAGGGTAAATGAGAAAAGGTAATATAGGAGGAGGAGTGGAATACTACCTTAAGAAAAAATTATCTAGGTAATCAAAAGTCACCATCATGAGAACCAGTCATAATATCCCTTAGAGGTTACATAATTTCATGATCAATTGAAAATCATGTGATGCCACCATGTGGACACCATTGTTCACACGATCACAAGGATCCTTATCATTCATGAGATGAAATCATGTGGTATGGGTTATAAAACCATGTATATACACCCCCTTGTTTCTTTGCAACTAATTGTTCCAAAATAAAGGTTGAGCAATTCCTTATCAGTGTGGCTCAATTATAGGACCACATAAAAAACCCTAAATGTGTCCCCAAATTCATGTGAAGATACCCCATCACATGACCACCTTAAGATATCACGACCAAACACACCCTTATAATGAAAAACCTCCTTAGTATGTGGCCTTGACATTCATGTGAACCCATAGACACACACTCCTCTTTCTATGAAAACCCTAGGATATGTATCCTTGACACAAACCATTGACCATGAACTCCTCCTACCATGCAAACCATTTTTATTATGGAAATTAAATGACACTATAGGAAATTTTTTTGAGACTCCATTGCCTAATTATATTATTAAACTCTAACCATAAGACCCCTCACTAGTCTCAAAGTCTCCTTATTCGTCCCTTGGATGTGATAGATTTGTGCACACGAAAGGATCTAGACATTTTATCTTTGATCTTGTGAATCACCTTAGACATATCAAACATGATCATGTGAAAGGTTCTAGAAATGTATTCTTTTATCAAGAAAATAAACCTGGACATGTCTTGTTTGATCATGAAAAAGTCCCTAGATATGTGAGCTTCGATCACGTGAAGCACCCTAGACATGTATACTTCGATCATGTGAAACACATTAAACATGGATCCATTATCCTGTCACAACCCCTTAACATTTTAATTGAAATTATGTGAAGAACCTTGGAAATGTCATATTTGATCAAGTGAACCCCTATAAATGTAAGGTTTGATCATACAAATACCCTTGGACATGTTGGGTTTTATCATACGGCAACCCTATGACATGTCAACTTCGATCACACAAAGAACCTTGGACATGTCATCTTCGATCATGTGAAGCACCTTGTACATGTTTTCCTTGATTACATGAAACCCCATAGAAATTTTGGGTTCAATCACTCAAGGAACATTGGGAATCTCAGCCTTAATTGGCATACACTATCAATATGTCAGGAAGACACCATCAATATGTCAGGAAGACACCCTGGGCAAGTTAGGCAGACACTGTGGACATGTCGGGAAGACACCTTTGGGCATGTCAACATTGTCCGATAGACACACTTGGACATGCACCATGTAAACCCATGGACATGATAATTTGTTCAAGAAACCAATTTATTTGGGGAGCATCCATAATATACTTGGTTTATGTAATCATGAAACTCTATTCTAATCATGCTCTCAAAAGGGTATCCACACTATACAAACATAGCTGATAGAACTTTTGTAGTCATCATTTCTCATTGTCAATCAGAGGATGAAGAATGAATATGTGACATGGGAATCCACATTGTTTTAAGTCCCTTCATATTCCAAATACTATATCTTATAGTACCCAAATTCACCTATGAGTCTATCTTCCTCCCTCATCCATCAACATATGAGAAATGTGTTCTTACATGGGCCTTCGCCTAGGTATAAGTTCATAGCTCCCATAAAACCTATAGAAACAAACTGTTTGGGTGTAATAAATCTTTATTAACAATTAGTGAATTGGGAATGGAATGAACTATGAGTAATTTTGTTCCTATCTGAAAAAGATACGTATGCACCCTTCCTAAGGACCAAGCTCTGATGGGAATTCACCTTTCTGTAAGTCCCTTCATAATAAAAAAACTCTATCTCATGGGAATGAAATTTTCCTATAAGTCAATCATCCTTCCTTATTCATTAATGGACACTAAATGAGTTTATACATAAGGATTTTATTAAGTGTAAGACCTGAAACTTCTCTCAAGTACCTTAAAACCATCAGTAGGTTACAGATGGACTAAACTATGAGGACTTTGATTCCTGTAATAATTCAGAAATGTAGTATACCTTACTATGTCTTGAGTTCCATTCCAAATTCTCTATAAGGATAGTAATCATACCTCTCTAAAGGAAAAAATAATGTGTAAGCACCATATAAATTTTATCTCATGCAATGTGTCAAATAATATTTTATATATTTCTTCTCACAATGCTCATGACTCACATGGTATTAGAGACATGTGATTATTATACCAATAACATGATGTGGAAACCCCCAACGTGATTCATTATTTGGGATGTAATATTTATTGTATCTTATCTTCACTCAAAGGGTGGTACTTTAGATGATGTAGTTCATGGAATCCTTATATTCATAAGTCCCTCTCAAGACCTCTAATATCACACCTTTCATGATACAAAGACCCATAACATGTACTATGCAGACTCTAATTCCTGTCTTAATATGATACATAGTATTCCTCCTCAAGGATTGAACCATATATTTATGTTCCTAACACATGATGTTAAACTATATGGTGTATTCCTATCATACTACCTTAAAATATGTTAAATTAACCACATGGGTGTGGATTCTTGTTCTTAAACGATACATATGATGCCCCGCGAAGGTTTAATCTCATATCCAAGACACCAACCACCTCCCTAAACAAAGATAAACTATATAGTTACCGAATATGGATAGAATATAGATTATTATAAATTGATAAGATAATAACATAGAACATGTGATACACGTAGTTATTCCCATCAAAACATGGTTTTTGATCATGTTATTTACAGATGGGTGACCAGTCCCTCACCGAGATTTGGGAATGATTAATGGATATATCATAAATATATAAGAGAGTATCGGAGTAGGAAATAATTCCCCCTAAAAAATGATTCGATGAGAATGCAATCCCATTATCCTGACCAATGTGAGTTATTATGGGTCATTGTTTTTGAAACCCTAAATGAACACCTTCCTTTGGAAAGAAGGACTGCGCGTCATTACGAATTTGGGGAAAATTAGGAGTTTTGTTAGAGAAAAAAATGGAAAACCAAATATAAATGGTTGGGAAACCACACTCAATCACTGAAAATCAATCATCGAGAGAATCCTCCACAATTTTTTGAGAAATAATGTCAAAATTGGTAATAATAATTTTTTTGAATATTCTGGATATAAATTTAAATTGTGATTATTTAAGTGAAAGGTGAATTTTATATTTATGAATTGAACTTGTAGTTGAAATTTCAAGCATCCTAATTGTGTATTAAATAGATGATACAAGTAGAAAAGATTAAAAAAATCCTAAATTCATCAACTTACCATGGAAGATTCATGGTAATTTATCCTACTGTATGGATCCATCCAAGATTCCATGAGTAATAGAAAGCTACTGCATAAAGCACACCTCATGGTCAAAAAATATATAATACCCCTCTCACGGTTAGTTACCAGACCATATTACTATACCCCAACTAGTACCCTTGGTCAATGCACAAACTATGTATTACTACTACATCTCCCTGGTTAGTATACTAACCCTATGAAGCATCACCCATCCTACCACATTGAGGTCTTCCCAATCGACAACAAGGCCATTCTCTAACATACTGGGCATATTCCTTCAACCTATAGTGAGTGTAAACCAAAATTGACCATGAGACTCAAAATATACTATAATAACACACTATAATAGACCATTTCATGTCTCATGGTCAACAATTAAACCACACAAACATCAATCTACCTCAAGTCGTCTTCTCAAGTAACCACAGTTGATCACCCCCAATAAACTGTAATAATGGTCTCCATACTACAATGATTATCCTTTAAGAGACTGAAAATAAATATTTGAGATATCATTGAAGATAACACAAACTACAATACAATCAATCAGAATGATAATTTGGAAATTAATTAATATATGATCCCGCACCCATGTGAGTTGGAATTTTAGAATAAATTTTAATTCTTTAAAATGTTTAGGGGTTGGATTTTTAATCAAATTTTAGAATCAGATTTATATTTTTATGGAATATGAAAAGAGTGAATTTGGATGTGGTAAGAGTCTCATAGGGCTCTTGAGAGGTTTATGAGAGTACTAAAGGATACTCATGGTAGTCAGGGCTATAACTACAGACACCAACTAGCCAATGGGCTAGCTAGAAGTCCCTCTGTCTACCTAGATCGACTATCTAGACATTAATTGGTTTTAAGTGGAAATAATTACCAACCCCCTATATATTTTTATAGGGGATGTCCCTTCTCACCCATTTCTTTAGAACATTGACCAACCCCTATCCCCCACTTTCTCTTCTTCAAAACCCTTTGTATTTGGGATATTTTCCTAGAATTTTATGAGGATTAAAGGTAAGATTCATCCTCTATTACGCTCCCTCTATCTTATCAGTAATTATTTAATAATCATGGTTTTATAAAAGATAGGATTCATGAATAATTAATATTAATCATGGTGGAATCATCTCAATATGATAATTCTTTCATGCTGTTTATCTAGAGGACATCCCAGGAGAACTTTTATATCTTATTGCACACCATTTTTGGTTAGGTATGTAATCGTTGTGGATTTTCAAATATTTATTTATATTAATATTTTTTTGATTCAAGTTCTAATTGATTAATATTTTTCCTTGGATAGTGATAGGAGCATGGAATGAACCACATAGATTTGATTGGTCTGGTTTTAGGTATATTGATATTTCTTGTCAATTTTTTTGATTATGATAAATTGAATAATAATAATAATTTAATTATATTTTTTTAATAAATTGTGAATAATTTGTAATTAGATGTTTTTGTTTGATATGAGATATCAAGGGTCGTTTTAGTCTTGGAAGGACTTGTGTGGTCTTGGAGAGCCTAGGTAGGAGTTTCTGAGAGTATACTTAAAAGTGAGTGATTCTTGGATGAGGTAGGTAGTAATTATGCATCTACACAATGGTAATTTATTTTGTATAATTATGATATAATGTTATATTAGGCTTACCCATTGAGGGTATTTTATTTTTTTAATTAAATACATTTTTTAATCAAAAATGAATTTATATGAGTAATATTAAAAATTTTTAATGACCACAAAGGACCTTGGGAACCAAATAGATTTCCTTGACAACTGATAACCAATTCTTGGATATTATATGTGTTATTTGAGACATATCAAAACTGAGTGGTGTTAAATAAATTAATCCAATGAATATAAGTTCCCATTGTGTAGGTTCCATTGATGCCTCCTAGTTGAGGAGAGTGTAAATTGAAAATGAGTGGCCATAGTATGACGTAATAGAACCTGAAAGTTACCTAGATATATTGGGATTTTATAATGAGCATGTGGTTAGTGTCTCCTTCCCATTGAGACATAATCACTAGTTAAGAGTTATTTGGGAATGTTTTGGAAAATTTGGGTGGTTGGAATTACCATATAATGACTTGGATTTTGAGAAGGTATTTGAGTCTTCCATCTAGAGTAGTGTTTGTGAGATTTTATTTGGAGTCTCGTAAGAGCTTGATGAGATTATAATGATACTAAGGGATGATACAACCTCCACGTGATGAGTTCCAACGTGATAGTTACGATTGATATTGAGGTAAAGTTATTAGGTAACCTAAATGATGAGACCTAGGGAACCCCATTGGGTACCCAAGAGTCATGTTAACCTTAATGTGAGGGTGATCTTGGGAAATGGTTAATGATGATTGGGGGTGAAACCATAAGGAATGAATCGATGTATGATTTGGTTATTAATGTGATGATTATATGTCATGCACTTGAGAGTCCATACTTAATTATGAGATGGTTTGGGTAGATAGACAACCCCATTGACACATGATATATTAAGTTCCCTCAGGATGATGTTATACACTTCCAATATACATGCTATGCATAAGATTCTTCAGATTATTAGGATCTAACTTGTACTCCTAATGACTATTGGTTGACATAGACATGCTCCTTGAATCCATGATTAGAGGATGCAGCCCCCAAAAAGATTTAGATATGGAGTACTCCTTCAATTGGGAGTCATACATTGAGCTTGTATACCAGGTGGGTCTTACCACTTGGGGTTTATCTCAAACATACTGGGTGGGTCAACCCCCATGTGTTTTTCGCATGTATACATGGTGGTTTAGCCCCTCGAGTGTTCATTCCATGTATACCAAGTGGGTTAAACCCCGAGTGTTTATTTTATTTATACCGGGTGGTTCCGCCCCAATGTGTTTATTTAATGCATACTAGGTGCATCAATAACCAAGTGTTTATCTCATGTATATTGGGTGGGTCAACCCAAGGTGTTTATTTCTGGTATACCAGTTGAGACAACTCCCATTGTTTTATATTTTGTATACTATGATGATTCATCCCCAAGTGTTTATCTCTTCCAGACTAGGGTGAGTTAAAAACTCGAGTGATTACGTCGGTTGGGATAATTATATGATGGACTCAGATACAATCCAAAATTTTCTGAAGCAGGTTTGATACTGGATACTAGTTATAGAGTAGGATGTGGTATCCCTATGTGGTCACATATAGTTGGAATGATTTTGAGATTTACTTAGAGACACCTAGTAGTAGATAAAGAGGTATCACAAGCCTTGGGCGTCAATTAAGAATCCAATGGTTGACATTGATTGATTTATTTATTTACGATTAGAAGTTTATTTATTTATCCAATCATGTATTTTTCACATAAATTGAATTTAATATTTATGTACAGGACCACATTAGTGGTGTCCTAATAATTTTTACTCATACCCTACCTGGGAAACCATGACACTTTGGTAACTGAGCAGACTTCTCACTTGGTTACATATTCAGGTAGGGATGTGAAAAAATGTTGCTTGGCCAAGTAGGAGAATCTCAAGTGGGATGTAGGGACTGGAATTGAAGTGAGGCTTAAGGAATATTGGTGCCTCTTGAATTTATATTTTGTCTCTTATTTATATATATGATTAACCCAATAGTTAATGATTCTTTGTATGACTGCAGTCTTCTGTATTCCATTTATTATTATCAATTAAAGTTTACTGATTCCACATACTATAATGATTATTGTATTGGATGATGTTTTGTTTATTTATGTACTAAATTACACTCTAATATAGGGGTATAATATCCATATGTTACTACCCCAGATGAATATTTCTAGTTAGCAGCCAATGGATTATAGGGAGGTACTTCTGAGTCCCAGTCTCCCTTGATCTAGATATTATTCACAGTTAGCCATTTCGGGATGTTACAAAGTGGTATCTGTGAATGTATGTGACTAATATCAGAAATGTTTTAATGTTTTTATTTATTTCACTATTTATGGGGATGGTAGACTACAGATATATGTTTGTGTTTTTTAATGTGAGGGAAACTAGAATGGTCCTCTGTGAACACCTTTTCAAATGGAAGTTGTAGTTACTAGGGATATGGGACTAATGTTATTGTATTTCACAATTATAGTTTTATGATTTCACATTTGGTGAATCACATGAGATTTTGAGGTTCATAATTTATTATGGATTTTTGATCTTAGACCATATAAGAAATTGGTATCTCATACATCATATTCGGAATATAGGATTCACATAAAATATGTGTTCCTATGTGATTTATATCATTCATGACTAATTTTAGTTATTTAAAATGTTACTAAAAAATTATCTTAAGTTATTCCTATATAACATGGAATGAAATTATAATAATATGAACAAACATATATTATTATTATAATTAAAATTAACGTAGAACTATGGAGGGATGTACAAGGATGGCATATATTTAATCCCTCAGTATAGGGGATGTGTATGGTGACCTTAGTTGGTAGGTGACAGTATTTAATTCATCGATGATGAATATGGAGAGAAAAAAGTGCGTAGTTGTTTAAAGTGAAAAATATCTATATGGTATTTTCCCATAATGGATATTTTTGGAATTCTACTTTGCAGAAAAATATGCATACTGGTATTCGATATGGGCTATTATAGTGAAAATTATTTATGTATATATGTGCATATGAATGATACCTAATCCAATAAGAAGTAGTCTGATATGCATATTCTTAAAGAGGGTGGGTTCCCTTGGAGTGGATGGTTGATTTGGTAATGTGATGACCAATGTGTATAGGAAAGAACCCGATATGGGTTTGTTGGCACATGATTTGTAATGGGTTATTGATACGGGAGCATGGATGATTTCCCATGAGCTATGAGATATGTGAGGTGTGATTTATGGGCTAGGTATGACATATTGACCTTGATGTGCTACATAGGATAGTGGTGAGTCAATAATTTTTAATTATTGACGGAGACCTGAGATTTGAGTTAGCTTGGGATTATGGTGCATTAAAAATGGGGAGTAGGGATAGATGATCATGTTCGATATATATTCATCTAAATAATTAAAATGGGTATGGGGTGCATAGTGTTTGTGGATACCTTTGGATAGTTTTGAGGAAAGTCATGTGGATGCTTTGAGGTGACTTGGTATTAATGTTAAATTATGAGGGAATGATCAGTGTGCTACCAAGCCTTGTATATTTTAGAGGCATTCCAAGGTAGTGCATCAATATGGTTAATGTGTGTATGGATTCTTGATGATATGTGGAATGACACCCAGATAATAGGTGTTCATGTGGTGGAACTTAAAGTTAGTGAGGTGCTTGATTTTGAAGTGTAGTACTAGGGGTGATTTTGTTATACAAAGCTAACATTTTGTGGAGTGGAATTAGTTTTTTTGGAACACGAGCCTAGTTTTTATGTTATGCGACTCATCGGAGAATGAAATGGATTTTGATAGATCACGTGGTATGGGTGTGTATACCTATGTTATTTAAAAATAACATGAAAATACACATTGAGGGTATATTGTAACTATTAATTTGTGTACTTGTGAGCATCCATGTGTAGGTTGAGGGTTAATTTGGAATTGATGGGAACTTGAGAGAATGATTTCTTGAGGATTTATATTAGAATTTGAGATGACTCTAAAATGAAATGATACCTCATGAATGGAATAATTAATGAGCATAGCTTGAGAGGAGTGACACACATGTGTTGATAAAAGGACCCAATGGGATATATGTTCATGTATTTTTATAAGTAATGCTAGATAGTGGGGAGTACACCATTAGAATTTAGTGGGTGGGACCCCTATTGTGAATGTAATTTTAGTGGATTTTGAGGGTGGTGTTCCTATGAGTTTAGAATGGGTGGTGAATTGATGTTCACTTTAGTATTTGAGATTGAGTGGGTTTAGCCACATCAAATCATTTCTTTAGAAACTAATGGAGTGTGGATCATAGTAATCATGAATTGAATCAGTGGAGAAAAAATAGATGTACGCCATTATAAGGGAGTATTATATTGTTCATGGTTATATGGACATCATGTGAGAAGGGAAGTGGATGAATGAGACCGGTTAGTGTATAGTCAAAATAGAACCGAGGATATTGGTGTGTAGTTGAATATGAATTTATTTGATTCCTAGATAAATATCATATTTTCGATTTAAACCTGAAATTAGATAGTGTATGTCCATTTTCATTGATCTATGGATAAATTATAAAAAATATGAGTGTGATTAAAATTGTTGGTATATTAGTGTTCATGGTACAACATGAGAACAAATATGGATGAATCATAATTCAATTATTGAATTTCACTGAGAGTTTTCTTGGATTCCATTATACGTGTGTGGATGATCTTTTTGTTAGGGATGATAAGTTGATGGAAGATGGTATAGATGGGATGGGGGGGGGGAGAGGGTAAATAGGTCGTTATTAAAATTATCATTGTTAGGAAAAATAATTATTGGTAATTATGGTTTAAATTTTTTTAAAAAATATTTCTTAATAGATTCATAATAGTGGATATGTGAAGAGTGTATATAGAAAATTAAAGAGAATACCATATGTAATTTTTATCGTAGTTTAGATATAAATGATCCAATTATAATCTCTACACCCCATCCAATGGACAATGGAACCATCTTTAAAAGAGAGGGATAATTTTACATGGTAATAATATAAACCAATACTTTTAAACTTAAGATAAATTAAAACCCAATATTTTGTAATGTGTGGTCTCAAACCTAACAAAACACACAACCTTTTAACAGAGAAGACATAACTAAGGATTTCTATAAAGAGATTCTTCAACATAAGTAGTCAACTTTTTGGTCAGGTGAGAATAACCAAGGAATACATTTTAGAGGTAGTATAACCTCTATGAGAAAAGTTAACATGGAGACCTCTACCCAGATAGAAAATATTAAATAAATATTACAACTGGATATATGTATAAAGATCACTAGGGATAAATTTTTTCATGAATTCCCTTATACATATTATAGAAAATATACACCCAGTGTTCTAGTAAAAGTAAATTTAAACTATTAAGGGGTATAGGAATGTTGAATAATAATATTTCCTCCTATGAGATTTCATCATAAAATATGTTAACAGTGTGTACAAGATCACTTGATTGTCCTAATATTATGAATGTATGTTATCACTTGTTATCAATGTAAACTATTTTATCTATTTCAAGAATTCTAAAATCCTTTAAGTATAGTTTAAAATGTCACAAAAACTAAATAGATCTTATGAAAATGGTCTTAAAAATTTAAAATTAAAAAATAATCACACTGTATTATGAGAGGGAGAGAGAGAAATGAGAGAAATTATCATTGCATAATAATTGATCAAAACGTGTTTAGTATTAAAAAAAATTAGAATATCTCAAAAAAATTTGAAAAAATTTGTTAAATAATTTAAATAGTCTCCATAATAATAGGTCAATGAAATATCCCATGAAAATAGAATGTTTTTAATTTTAAATATGAAATTAAAAAACATTCTCTTTAAAATAACTAGAAAACATGTGGGGAAATTAAAATCCTAATAACACATCATTAAAATTATTAATATAATATTTGATGAGTTCAATATCAAATAATAATAATTTATAAATGATAGAGTCTCATAAATCAAAATAAAATAATAAATAATATTTCCGAGTTTCAAGAACTGTGTTTCGCACTGTAATAATAAAACACCCTTTAATCATTATTGAAAAATGATTTAAACAATGAAAAATAGGTAGAATTGGTTTAAATAATTAATATTAATTTATGAAGTAATTAGAAAAATATTAATATGTAAAATAAACATTTATGAAATCAATATTGGAAATATAATGTAAAATAGATGATTTTTCCAAATTTAAGAAAAACCTATAGAATTTCACTGAATTACCTAGGAAAAATCATGTAGGATTTTGTCACACATGAAATTTTCATAATTTAATATAATTGAATAATTAATTGAATCCACATATTCATATAACACAAGGGACTCATGTAAGAAAATCAAATATCCAAATTCTTCACATAGGTGATTCACATACTTGAATTCATAAAAACGATGAACAAATTGACATTTAAAAATTTCTTAACAAAAAAACACCATCTAAATAGTAGAATAAACTTTTGTTACTTTTAAATTATATTGATAAAATTTCATTATATTTATATATAAATAATAATTACCTTAATTAGACATATATATCTCATGTTATGAATAAATAATACTAGTAAAATAGTTTGGAAAAATTATATTAATCGGAGTGAAAACATTTAGTCACTTCTAGAATAATTTCAAACATGAAATAAATCATTATAGAAGGTGATGTATTAAAATAAATTTTATATAATATTATTATATTTACAAAAAATAATCACTCAATTTTGAGTTTTTAGATTATGATATGGTGGAAATACAGAGGGTAATCAATTTTGAAAAATCAGCTACATAGATTTCAAAATAGATTTGTGAATTAAAAATAAGATACATGGATTATGAATTGGCTATGTGGTGTACAATATATTTTCTATATGGGAACAATAAAAAACATGTCTAAATTATATTTTAAGGTCCGAAAAGACTT
The DNA here is from genome assembly GCA_963277665.1 of Viscum album. Lineage (NCBI taxonomy): Eukaryota > Viridiplantae > Streptophyta > Magnoliopsida > Santalales > Viscaceae > Viscum > Viscum album. The sequence goes on along the minus strand of OY728145.1, from coordinate 1,439,615,681 downwards.
AATTAGTATAGTAAAACTATATAAAACTTGCAGAACATGTTATGAGCAATCAAAACATGAAATCTAAATACATTTTAAGCTATGAAATATTTTTATATGATAAAGTTTAAACACAATTCAATAAATATACAATTAAATTTATTAATAAATTTAAATGGAATATAAAAAATAATAATTTATAATTATCAAAAAATAATGTTGTTAAAGGATCCACTCAACAGTCTCCTTCTTTTTGATAATTAAAAGACCATGTATAATTTAAAAAACAACTCCCTCTTTTAGAAATTATGAAAATGTTAAGGGTTTTAATATAAATATATTGTATTTTATAAGGAATATATATAAATAAAAAATATTTTTTTTACAAAAGTTTACCTAAAAATGTAATTTTTTAAAAATATGTAATATGGAGCCACCATAAATCCACCCACTATTAAAACATATTATTAAATGTAGTGAGGATTATTTTTAATGGTAATTTGATAAAAACGAGAAATATTTTTTAAAAACTAAAATTATATGAAAACACAAGGTTTAAATAGTAATTTAACATCATCTATGATGTATGCTAGGCTTTAAAATAGTAATATTGTAAAAAAATATGTAAAAAAAATTAAGTTATAGTAATATGAAAAATAGATTCTAAATTTTAAATATTTCATATAAATATGAAAATTTCAACACATAACCACACTCAAACTCCACAAAACATACTATATGATAAAATATAAACGAAATGATATAAATAATAAATAAAAGGTAAATATCCAAATAAATTTATTCTTTATTTTAAAATGGTCCTCTAAAAAAATGGGTACTGCATATAAAATAAAATTTCAAACAACTTTTTATATTTCAATGAAATGAGACTTTATTTTTGGACTTTATCCACAATATGATTAAACATTAAAGTACAAGTGGAATGTTCCTATAAAAATCAACCAAAAAATTAATTTTGGTACCCATTCTATTTTGGTTCTAATTGGGGTTGTCATATAATTTTTCAATTCCCATGAATATTTAAAACATTTATTGTATCATATATGAGAAGATAAAATATAAAATATAGAAAATATAGTAATACTATGAGAGTGAGGAAACCTAATAGAAAATTCATTTTAATAATATACTTGTAGTTGAAATTTAATGAATTTAACTATCAAAACCTTCCCTATAAATCATTGAACAAAAGAGGTCTTATATATATTATGAATATGATTAATAAAATAGGAAATAATGTTTTCTTTATTTTACTTCATCATAGCTAACATATATTTATATATATCTTTTCCATGAAAAAATGTAGACATCATTTATTTAAACTTTAAAATTTACTTTTTGATTATCATTTTACATATTATATATATCAATATCATCACACACATTATCTTTAGTTGATGAATCATAATGATTCAAACTCTGATTTTACTTTTGGTAATTAGAAATATTATTTTCCATAATCTTAATTTTTCCCTTCTCATTATCCAACTCACGAATAGATTTTTTCAAATTTTCATTTTCAAAAATAAGAATTTTCTTTTCGTTAGAAAATTTTTATGATTGATTGTCAATTTTGATAATTTTAAAATATTTTCAATTTCCAATAGATATTCATCGCATAAATAAGTTTATTATTTAAATTTAGAATTATCATAATCTGAACTAGATGATAATTCCAAATTGGAATCATAATTAGAAGAACTAAAAAAATTATTTTCTGAATCCATCAAAACAGAAATTAGCAGGACATATCATATCATTAAAATAATATCTTACCTGAGGATATTCTCCTACTAGATCAATGTTACAAGAATACTGTTCACTTACATATTTTTTTACTAGAGTCTAATTCTTTAGTAAAACTCTAACCAGCATGATAAGCATATTTTGTTTCTTTTTTGTTCTTCTCATATTTTCCTTCTTGTTTCAAAATTGTATACTATTATTTTATATGTTCATGTTTCCAATATTGATAATAAATAAAAGTGTATTTAACTTTATTACCTTTTCTTTTAAAATATTTCTTATATCATTTACTTTTACCATTATATTTTTGGTTGTATGATGTTAATTTTTGATCCCTTGAATGCATTTCACGACATGAATTAGATTATAATCTTTATATAAGATATAAGAATATGAGGAATCACTAGAAGAGTTAGTAGAAATATATTTTAATTTAAAAGAAAATACCTTTATTTTTTTAGAATAATCAATCTGAGTGATCTTAAATTCATGTTCTTATTATAATAGATATCCAATCATCTTACATAGAGAGTATTCTGATACGTATTTTTTTATCAATTGTTACTTTCTTTGAATTACACTTCTTTAGTAAGGATCAAAGTATCCATTAAATAAGAACATCATTATTCATAGTTTCACCTAGTGTAACCATGTTTTAGACAATATTTGTGAATATTTTGAAATTACCATTCACACTTTCATGGCCAGACATTATAAATTCTTGAAATTTAACCCTGTAAATTCTAATCTTAGTTCTCAATAATTTCTCAGTTCCTTAATGAGTGATTTTTAATTTATTCTAAATGTTATAAGTAGTTATATAAGAAAATATATGTATATAAACACTCCTACTAAGAGAGTAGTCTATATAATTAATGAATTTGTAATTTAAAACATATTTTACAACATTATTTCCAATTAAAGTTTCATATTTTACTTTAGGTATTTTATAAGGTCTAGACCTGATGGTCAATTATTAAATGCCTATTTTTTTTTTAAGAATACCTCTATTCTATATTTCCAATATTTGTTACTTCTTCCAATGAAATGAGGAGGCCTCAATATATTCAAGAACTCAATATCCATAGTTTTCATCCTTGAAATATATATTTTATCTGTGTTGTTAAGGAATATGATACAAGTTTGATCAAATTATCAAATAAATAAAATAATAATAATTTTAAGGAAAACTTTTAATTCCACTAAATATATAATAAAGAAAAATTTAATATTTCTAAATTGTTATCCCTTAGATACCAATCATTTGTATCTAGAAAAATTAATACCAGAGATATGAAATACATAAGAAGGTTACACTCTGATTCTAAGTGTTTGGTCTAATTTGTTGATGGAAAATTTTTTAGGGGGGGTGGAGGTAAATAGAAGTTTATTAAATTATTTAGTGTTATGAAAATTAATTTAAAATTAATTGTTTTAAGATTATTAAAAAATTATTTCATAAAAGTATAATAATAGTAGATGTGTGAAGAGTGTATACAGAAAACTAAAGAGAAGAACATAATGAATTTTGATAATAGTTAATATCTAATTGATCCAAATATACTCTTTACACCATATACAATAGATTATGTAACCCACTATGAAAGGGTGAGACAATTTAACTTGGTAGAAATATGAACCCAAATTTTACATTGGGATGGATCCCAACCTTGTGAGGAGTATCCCCAAACCAAACAATACAGACATCGTTTTATGGGAGTAGGAAAAAACATAAGATTTCTAAAAGGATCATCCCCAACCTAAGTGTTCTACATTTTGGTCATGTGATCACAACCATGTAATACCATTTAGATATATACCTATATGAGAAAAGATTAAGTGCATACCTCTACACTGAGAGAAAAGATAGAACATATATTACAACTAAATAGAGTTAAAAAGATAGATAGTGATGAAACTATTGATGCATGACCTTATGAATATTATAGATAGGTTACTATTTGTATTCTATAAAAGGTATAGTTAAACTCTTGGAGGTTTTATTAATGTTGAAGAATAATTTTTCCTCCATTGAGAGTTTATGAAGAAAGATGTAAACAATGTACATGATCACCTGATTGTCATAAGAGTATGAACATATGTGATATCCTATTTTCTTTGTAAACTATTGAATCTATTCTAATAAATTTCAGGAATGTAAAATATAATTTGAAAATATATATTATCTAAAGTTATATATTTCAAATGGTTAAAAACATTTAAAATTCAAAAAAATTAAAAAATTGGATTACCAGAGAGAGAGATAAAGGGGAGAAATTATTATTTCTTAATAATAACTGAACTCATGTCTACTATTCAAAATAATAAAAAATATTTCAAACGAATTATAAATAATACATTAATAAAATTTAGTAGTATATATAAGAATAGCATAATGAAAAATCCCATTAAAATATAATGTTAGAATTTTAAAAATAGAGTTTTTAAAAAAAATATATTTTAAAAAAGTATTAAACATGTGGGGAAATTAAAAATAGAAAACCAAAACTTTAAAAATATGAAAACAAGTTTTTATGTGTTTAATATAAAAAAATATTAATTTATAAACAATATAATAAAATAAAACAAAATAAAATAACAAATATTATTTTTTAATTTCATACCACTTGATTCATATTATAAGAATAAAGCACTGTTTGATATTTATAAAAACATGTTTAAAACAATGAAAAATAGTTATCATAGGTTCTAAATAATTAATATGAATTTCTAAAGTCATTAGAAAAATTTAAATATGTAAAATAAAAACACATAACATCAAAATAGGAAACATTATGTAAAATAGAGAATTTTCCCATATCTTATGAAAACCTATAAAAATTCGCTAGACTATGTAGTAAAATTCATGTAGCTGTTTTTTCATGTAGTTATTTCTATATATTTAAGAGAATAGACCAAATAAGGTAATTGATGTAGGAATTTCACCAAAGGGATTCATGTAAGTGAATCATGTATCTGAATTCATCATGTAGGTGATTTATGTATCCGAATTCCTAAAAATTGTAAACAGATTGAATTTTCAAATTTCATAACTAAAACAGACCTTCTAAATGCCAGAATCTTATTTTGGTGATTTTTAATTATATTTTTAAAATATCATTATATTTTTTAATAAAAAAGAATCACCTTAATCGGAAATCTATAGCTAATGTTATGATTAAAATTATATAGTATAATAGTTCTTAGAAATTTCAAAAATCATACTTAAAACATTCAATAAATTCTAGCCTAATTTAAGAAATTATAGAGTTCAATTCCAAAGTTGATGTATTCTAATAAAATGTAAATAATTTTTAATTTCTTTCTAAAAAAGGAATCACTCCATTAGAAGTTCATTAGCTCAAGATATGGTCTATAGTCCGAGGTTAAAAGATTATTGAAAATCAGCTATGTAGATTTCAAACTTTTCATCTGAATTAAAAATAAACTACATAGTCTATGAATTGGATATATGGTTTATAATATATTTTCAATATAGTAACATTAAAAAAGGCATCTTAATAACATTTTAAGGTAAAAAATGACTCAATTATCCAAAGAACAATATATAAAACACGAGAACATGTTATGAGCAATCAAAAAAATTAAATATAAATATATAATATGAAATGAAATATTATGATATGATCAAAGTTAATCATACTTTAATAAACATAAAATAAAAAATATAAATACATTTAAAGGGAATAAAAAAACAAGTCTTTGTAATTATCAAAACATAAAGTGGTCAATGGATCCACTCAACGCTTGGGATACTTTTGAGATTCATAACTTTGTGATCATGTAAATGGATAATGCATCTGCAGGTGAAGTTGAGTGGTTTTGGGAAAGGTTAGCCCGAGAAGGTTTTGAGTGAAGTTGGATATAGTGGGTTGTAAAATGAATTGATTATGTCATTTTTGACATGATTAGTGCATTTCATGGATTGATCGGGGAATTTTGAGCAGATCCAACATGTTTATATTTATTTTATAAATGATAAAGACTCATATAATTCTATTGGAAATTAAAAACAATTTTTGGTACTGATGTTTCACAAGTTTTTGGGTATGATGAGTTTGGAACCACATAGAGTAGGTATTTGGAATATTTAGAACACATTTTGGTAGTCATTTGTGATGGTTGAGATCATTGTAGGTTATAATTAGATGTTATGAGATGTGTTCTATAGTGTGAATGACCATTTACCTAGTGATTAGTTGTTTGGTGATGTTGTGATTCCTTGGGATAGATGGTTTTTAGGTACTATCATGGTAGTTTTTTATGGTGGTAGGTAGTAGATATACTTTGATAAGTTGATTTTTATATGATTGGAACTATTCTATGGAGTTTTTTTGTCTTTTAGAGTTGGATCATGATGTTTTTATAGTGAATTAATGACCATTGCAGGTCAAAATATCTATTTAGATGATAGATGAATGAGATGTTTTAAAGTGGGGAGGTTGTAAGAACTTTCACCTGTAAAGGATGAAATTGTTGAGGAAATATTAATTCATTAGACTGTTGAGGAGTTGGGTTTAGAACAATGTTTAGGAATTAAATTTTGACACCTTAGACACGTTAAATGATTATTTTAGACATGGGAAGGGGCTTAAAGGGAGATCAAGTAGTTTTGGATAGAACATGAGGAGGTCCAGGGAAGCTGGGTTTGTCACTAGAACCACCAGAAATCCATTGTATAGCCACTGACTAGGTGGGTTGTCAACTGAGTATCCCGGGGGGGGGGGGGGGGTTAAGGGGACGAATTAACGTTCTACCCCTTAGGATTTAGAGAGGGTATCCCTCCAACCCTCTTATTTTAGTACATGTACTAGATCATCTTCTCCCCATTCTATCCATTAATCCCCCATTTTTTTGGGTTGTTTTCATGGAATTTTAGGGAGATAAATGATAATATTTGTCCTTTGGTTCCCTCCCTCGATCTTTACCTTAATTATTTTATAATCCAGGTTTTTTAAAAATTAGGGTTCATGAATTATTCTACCTATGTTTAGTGGAATCATCCTGATATGATATTGATTCTTTGCAGCCTAGAAAGATGATTTCCTCAGACAAATCCTGGACATGACAAAATTCTATTTTTGTGAGGTATGTCACCATAATGAATTTTCAAAGCATTTTATAATTTTTTTGTTATTCATTAGGTTTATTTTTTGTATTAATTTTGCTCGGTGTAGTTCCAGGGGAATGGAAGAGAACCCTGTAGATGATTGGTATTAGTTGAGGTTTAGAAAGATTCCCCGATGACCATTCTGGTGATTATACCAACTAGAAAAAAAAATAAAAATTTATTTATATTTTGTTTAATAAATTTTGAATCATTTAAAATTCGAGTTTTTGGTTTAAGATAGGATCTTGAGTGTCATTTCAAGCTTGGATGAAACTTAGGTGGGCTTGGTGAGCCTAAAAAGTAGCTCTAAGGGTCAAGTTAAAAGTTATATATTATTAGATGAGGTAAGTGGTACTTATGAGATTACCCAACCAGGAATCAAGTATCATTGAGAGGGGGAGGGGGTGAATTAGTGGTATATTTTTCTTTTAATTTTCCTTTTTTTAAGAAACAACCTTTACCTCCTATTAAATATTTCCTTCTCTACTAAAAAAATCAAATACAAAACCACATGAACAAATAATTTACAAGGTTTTCTACTCAAAAAGAGTATCTTGTCTTTGGTATGGTTTATAAATAATCCAATACCACAAAATCGACTGAAAAAAAACCTTTTTTGTGAAATTTGATGAGTATGATATTCCCTTACAAACAAATAACACCATGTTCAATGTAATTGTGCATGTTCTTCAAGTAGTAGAAAATGATGTAATACAATTTTTGTAAAAAACATGTTACAATGCTTCTTGATCAACTTTCAAAAATATGATCTATAGAAATAGTTCTCCAATTTCGTACCCAGAAGCTGGTAAGAACTTCCTAGACTTTGTAAATTCACATAGTCTAATTTGATCAATACAAAATATTGTTTTATCAAAATACCATAAAAACAAATATAAAATTATTCTTCCTCAATCTAGAAATTAGTACGATATTCCAAGTTTGATTATCTAGCCCAATATGATAACCAGCTGTATATGATCTTCCTCATCTTTTTTGGTTTGACTGACTTCTTTAATAAAACAAAATCTAGAATCCTACTTCACATTATAGGAATACAAAGCTTCTCTATTATCTTTCGTGAATAATTCAAGTCACATAATACATGAAGTAATATCCTCATATTACATGGCACACATGAATGGTTTTAGCGGGTGAAAAGGTTTTCATAGTTTACCAAAACTACCGAATCTTTAATCCTAATTCAATGTTAGATTTTTCTTTGACTCATTCAATTCCCCTTGAAATCTGGATATTTCTTTGACATCTTTGAACTTCCTTGAATTTTAGATTTTCTTTTTTACTTTATCTCTCTTTAGTCTTTCTAATAGAATGTGATTTTGATCTTTCATTCCAAATTTCCCTTTATAATCCCCCCTTATGAAGGTAATCCTGATTTCATTAACCACGTGTAAATCTGGAACTGAATACATTCAGTCTAATTAAGATTCTGATTCTGATTTCCAAATATGATTTCTTTATTATGATAAAATAATTTAGTCACTCTGATGTTATTGACCCACGTACAAAAAAACTAGAACAGAAGATATTTCATTAAGTTTCTCTACACCACCTGAAAGAATATCTACCTATTCCAATTTCCTCATTATAATGTAATATTATGTTCAATAATGGTTTCCTCATTAAATTTTTATCCACCAAATGTAATAAGGAAAATACACGTCTTCTTATTATGATTCTCTAACCCAACTCTCATTATAATGAAGTTATAAGATTCTTGAATATGTTTCTTTGTATCAACTATTACAAATATATGTATTAACATTAAGATGTTCTATAACAATTGATAAAAATAGAGGAAAAAAATTCTTGTAGCTTACAGAATGTCCTTCCCCCCAGGAAAATACTTTTAAAAATTCTTTAAATAAGAATCTGCTTCTTGTTTTCTCTTCTGATTATGATACCAATGAACTATCCATAACCACTAACTTATTTATTTCAAAAACTTATGCTTTTAATAATGAAATACATCATAACATTGAATACATTGAAGATCAAATTTAGCATCATTTGACTTACATTAGGATGTTTTATAACGTCCAATTCATTTAATGACATTCTTTCATTCCAACCAGCCTCAATATGTTTTTACAGAATACGATTGGTAGTACCTTTTCTCCCCCTTTATTTCATAATTATCACATCACATGTTATAAAACCTAATTATGATTTTTGAGAAACACAAAACAATAAATCATCATTATATTTTGATCAGATCCATTTTTAACCTAATTCTACTCCTCATTACGATATTTATTTTATTCTGGACTCAGGGTGAGTGTAAAAATCCTTTCTACCTGAAAAAATATCCCAAATTAAAATAAATTCCTTAATCATTTTGATTTAATTTTTTTTAATATGATGGTAAGTATGATTTTCATAAAAATTAATGTTAGATGATTTCGCTTTTTTGATAATTCCATGACAAAAAAAGAAAATTCCAAAAATATGATAATATTCCCTATCAGCTTGATCCGAACACTATCCACCTTTTGATTTTGTTCCCATAAAAGATTCATAAATAATTTATCTTTTTAGTCACAATATATAGATCACATATCAACAATTCTAAGACTATGTGAGCTAACTATTTGTATGAAGTAATAATCATCGACAACAAAGCCATAATGTCCAAAAGTAGTGACTCTTGAAAAATTTCATCAATGTTTCTTCTTCATCTTTCTTCTACAAAATATTTTTCCTCATCATTTCTCCACCTATTAAACATCCCTGGAATACAATTTTTTCCCTAAAACCACTCTAAGAAATAGTTAAAATTGTTCACACACTTACATGCTGGATTCACTGTTTACCCACAACTCCCCTTTACGAATTCTCCCATAATGATTGAATTATTAAATAATTCCCCCACTTTTTAGAAAAATAAATAGTTAAGATGATATAGGGGACACAAACACATTCCTAAACTTTTATAAGAAATATTTTGGAAGCCCATAGTCAACCTCAATTTAGAAAAATTTTACTTTGGAAAAGAATTTTTGAGTATGTAAGCAACTTTTTCTGATGTAGGAACATACTCAAGATTCAATTCATTATTCTCCACATGATCTTTGATGAAGTTGTACTTTATGTCAATTTTTTTTGAATAATATTGTTGTAATAGATTTTTTTAAGGTTTATTTCTCTTTGATTATCACATCCCAAGAGAAAGGGTAACGTAACTTCAACAAGTAAGTCTTCCAATTGAGTTTTCATCCACATAAGTTGGGTAGAATCTTTTGTAGAAGAAACACAGTTAGATTCAACCTTGCTAAGAGTAAGTGAATTTTGTTTCTTTGTGTACCAAATAATAATAAATTTCCTCCTGAAATAAAACTCCACCAAATGTGGATATTATATCATCAACATTTCCTACCCAATCAGTATCTGAATACCCAAACAAGACAATACATATTGATATATCATACCTAATTCTAAAATTTATTTTTACTTTGATATGTATAATAATTATTTTTCCAGAAAGTAAATGTGATTCTTTAGGAGCACTCTCAAATCTTTAACATATGGTAACAACATAAACAATTTTAGGTAATAAGGTAGAAAAATATGTAAAACATCCAATGAGCTTCAAAAACTCTTTCTGATCAACTTCCGTAACTTCTCCATCACTATAAAAATTTGTTCCCACTGGAATAGCTATGGAAACTAGTTTCTAATTTTTGATTATGAAATTATTAAGAAGTTACTTAGAAAAAATTTCTTAAGAAATAATAATTTGTCTCTACTTTAAAAAAAATTTACCTAAGAAAGTATTTTATTTCTCCCATCATTGACATGTCAAACAAATTTTTCAACTCTCCAAAAAATATTCCACAAGTTCTTTCGTCATTCCCAACAAAGATAATGTTATCAAAATGAATAATTATGATAAGGGAAAGATCCAAACTTTATTTAATTCAATGATTCCTATCAACTATTGCTTTCCTAAAACACATCTTCCTCATGAAATTATCCAATTTGGAATACCATTCTATTAGATTTTGTTTTATCCCTACAAGGCATTCTTTAGCTTACAAAGATAACATTGATATTTAACAATAGAAAATCCAAATGATTTTTCAATGTGAACTTCATCATCAATACCCCCATTTAGAAATGTGGATTTCACATCCATTTTTTAAAATTTTGTAACTTTATCATGCAGTAATAGAAAGAAATATTTTGATTGTTTCTAACCTTCACACCATAGAAAAATTATTATATAAACTAATAATTAAAATTTGCGAGTAACCTTTGAACACTAATATTTCATTTTTTCTTATCACTTCACCTTCTTAATTTATCTTATTCCGTAAAACCAACTTTGTACTAATAAAATTTTTGTTATCCCACTTGGATATGAGTTCTCAAGTATCATTCTTTTATATCTGATAAAGCTCTTCATTCATAGGCTAAACCCATTTTGGATGCTCAAAAAATGCATTCACATATTTCTTCTCAAATTTTGAATACAAATATGTATGTGTAACAATTTTTGAAATTCCTTTTGTTTGAAAATTCTGATGCTGATCAACAATAATGTTATGTGCCTCCACTAGCTTCCTCAATCTAGGATGATTTATTCGAGTTTCATCCTCATCACATGAAATAGTTGAGTTTGATTCTTCTTCTTGAGTTGGATTAAAATTTTATCTATCCTTATCAGAAATATTAACAAAACATTCCTTATCATGCTCGAAATAATTATCTTTATGAATTTATTTATCCTCCTCATATTTCTAACTAACTTTTATATAAATAGAATCAATGTTTTTTGGTAAAACACCTATATTATCTTCCTTCTAGAGCATTGCCTAGGAAAATTCCATCTTTACCTATCTACTCAAACTTTCCATGGTTTTATACTTTATTCTTTTTAATACATGGACACCCAAAAAGTATTAAGTGTTTCAAACTTGGTGTTTTTACATAAAATATTTCATATGGAGTCATGTATGAAACTGGACTATAGAAACATTAGTTTCGGATATACACAATATAACTCATGGATTGCCTCCAATAGCAATGAGAAAGACCATGTTTAAGTAATATAGTTCTCCCCATTTCCATAAGACATCTATTATTTATTTTAGAAGGCATATTTTTTTGAGGCATGTATGGTGAAATGAAATGATTTTGAATTCCATATTTATTAAGATAATGTCAAAATTCATCATTCTTATAATCATCACAATTGTCAATTCTCAACTTGTTTACTGAATACTCATATTCCTTCTTAACATTCCTCCCAAAAGTTTTAAACATTTTTAGAGAATCTTAATTAGGTTTCATATACATAACATAATTAATGAGAGTAAATTCATCAATGAAATTAAAGAAGTAATTATCTCCATTAGTTGATTTTAATCTCATTGGCCCATAGATATCAAAATGGATAAGTTACAAGTGTTTTTTTGAACAAATCTTACCATTATTATGCACTAATTGTTTTTTGTTTTCCTTTCTTACAAATAGTGCAACACCAATATATTCTTATTTACATATCAAGAATATCAGAGACACTATATTGATTGGATAACATTATTATTTTTCTAAAAAACATGTGTCCCAACCTTTAAATCCATAAATTATTTTCTTCTACCATACCAAAGTAACAAGAGTTTTTTATTTCACCAACTAGAAATAAGTTTCTTTTTTTATTTCGGACTGTTGTAACTTTCTTTCCATATTCCATAGTTTTCACACAAAACCCATGTTGTTTTAAGATAACTTTATTACCCACATAACAAAGTTGTAAAATACATATAAGATTGAGTTTTAGCCCATAAATATATACAATTGTTTTGGATTTCAAATTTTATTTCCCAATAATGGCTGATCCAACAGCTTTAATTCTCAAATATTCATCATTGAAAAATTTCACCATTCATTCTTTAATGTATTTTAAATTCTTCAAAAAACTTAAGTCTCATAACAAATGAGAAGAAAAACTACTATGAAAAATCCAAGGTCGTTCTCCTTTTATAGCTTTAAAAGCATTTTAAAAAATAAGAGATTTTTCATCTCCCTTTTATTTATTTACCTAAAATTTCTAATAATTGTTATGAAAATATTTTTATTCCAGTAAAAAAACAATAAAACCATTAGAAAATTTTCAAGGTTGTCCACATCTCTCACAAATAGTTTCTAGGGGTTGGGACTTTTCTCAATTTCCACAACAACCTTATCAGGTTTCTTTAAAAATTCCTTCTTAGACTTCTTCTTTTGAGAGGATTAACCCCCCTCAACCATTTCCTTTCATAATGTATGTAACAGTAATAATTGTTTTTGTAAAAAACACTTATTTTTCATATTTCCAAATCCACCATAATACCAGCAGTATCTATGAAAAGTATATATTTCTATGAAACTTTTTGATTAACCAATGTTGTGAGTATGTGTCTCAGCAAACTTCTTAATAAAACATTATTGACCACTAACCTTTTTATTTTAGATTAGAATATTCTTTTTCATCTTAGTTTTATTTTTATCCTCATCTAAAATAGAATTTTTATGAACTTTTCCATATTTTGAATGTTTAGAAATATTTTCAGACTCTGGGTTTTTATAAACTTCTGAATTTTCAAACTTGTTAACTTCGAACACATACATAACTTTCCTATATTTATTCTTATCAGGAACAATTTCCACTATATTTTCATCCCATGAAGGGGATTTATGTTGATTCATATTACTTTTATCTATATGAGAAATTTCACCAACATTAGAGATATAGTTTTTAAAACATGTACCTCTCTGTTTAACTTTAGAATGTTTTTGTTGGACAAGTTTCGACTCTTCTTATTCTTCCTTCAGTTTTACTTCATTATTCTCATTATGAATTTTTAATTTCTCAATAGATTTAATCAAATCATCAATTCCTTTCATCATCTTGACTTAATCATCAGAAAAACCTTCATTGATATTTTTTGAATAGTTTTCATTCTTTAATTTCATGATTTCATTTTCTTTCCTTACAATATTTCTCATATAATTGTTAAATTATTCTTTAATATTAAATTATAATTGTGTTTATTCTTATACTTATTATTATTTTCAAATTCCAATTCTAAAGACTTTATTATTCACTGTTGCAATAAAATTGATCTCTCTATCATTCTTAGTGAAATATTTTTTGGATTAAACTTCAACAACTTATATTTTTCATATTTATACAAAAAACTTATTCTTTAATATTTGAATAAAGTTTTATCTTTCCCTATGGAAAAAATTTATCATTATCACCCTATTTCATCCAAGACCTTCTTCTCCTTATTTATACATCATGAATACCATTTTCTCTCTTTCTTCAAGGTTAAATAGCAGTAAAGTTCCCAATGGATCCACATTCAAATAACTTTAATGGGATTTTCCCTTTATATTTTCTTGTATCAATTTTGAAAATTTTAGAAAATAAGGATAAATAGTCATCAATATCTATACATACCTAATTTTAAAATTTAGAGTTAGAAATAAAATCCTCATCTATATTATTCTTTCACTTTCCTTGCTTAATATATTTAATGGACATTTCAGGGTCGGATTTTGGTTTTATCTACATTATTTTTTCTCTTCACATTTCCTAACTAATGAGAGTACTATAAAGATCATATAGATATATAGTTTTAGGATATCTATATTCCAGTGAAGAAACATCAGCATCAAACTTGTATGGAATAATTCTCAATATCATTTCAACAATAGTAGAATCATCTAAATTTTCACCACGACATATGATAGTGCTAAAAATGTCATTTACCTTGGTAATAAAGTCACCAACATATTCGTATTCAACCATCATGGTATCTTCATACTTGAGACTCTATATTGTCAATTTTTCCTTATTTACTTATTTCCTTCTTAAATATTTTTCAACTTATCCCATATACCTTTGGTAGTGGCGACACCTTTTACTCTTAAAAACTCACTTTCATAAAGTGAGTAAATAATTTTTAGATATTCCATCATTATCAGTATTCTTCTTATAAATGGGAGTAAGAGGAACCTTGAAAATCAATAGGGGAAATCCATCTATTGTAAATTCAAGAACATCATACCCAAGATACATAAGATAAAAAAATTCTATCTTTCTAGATATGATAGTTCATTCCATTATAGATTTTAATACCTTTACTATTAACACAAATAAAATTATCCATCACAACTTATCATTCAAAAACTTCAACAATGAGTAAACGAGGGGAACCTTTTCCCTAATACCAGTTGAAATTATCCAACATGGATTAGAGTTTCACTGAGAGTGGGAGGGGGTGAATCAGTGATATATTTTTCTTATATATTTCCATTATCAATAAAAAACCTTCACCTTCTATTAATGATTCTTTTATCTACTAAAAACAAATCAATCACATAAACAAAATAACATAATATTTTAAAAGTCTCATTAATCAACAGGAGTAGCTAGTACATGGAATAGTTCAGAAATAATGTAATACCACATAATACACTAGATAATAATCCTTTTGTGTGGAATACAATGAGTAAGATATTCTCTTACACTCATTTATAACTATACTCAATACAAGTGTGAATGTGATTCATGTATCACAAAATGATGTAATACAATTTTTATAAAAAACATGTTATGGTGATTCTTGATCACCTTTCTCAGATATGATCTTTCAAAAAAAGATTCACTTTCTCACCCAGAATCTAGTGAGAACTTCCTAGACATCGTAATGATACTCATTTTGTTTTCCTAGTATGATTTTCTAAATATAGAAATATTATTTTGGAAGAATACCACTAAAAAAATATGAACTTCTTCTTCCTCAGTCTAGAAATTTATAATATATTTCTAATCCTCCTCCTCCTCCAATGGCTCGAAGGCCTTAATTTTTTTTAATTTTTATAATATACATTTCAAGGGGTGAGGTGGAACCCTTACAAGGCCCGTACGCATAAGAATTACATATCCCATAGGCCTTAGAGGAATTCATTGCCCGTAGGATTCAAACATTTTCCCATGCATGCACTAGATTTTCCCAATGATAGGTTCCATACCCTCTAATTCTTGCAATCCATTTAGCATCTACAATGGTGAAAACCACTTTCTCATCCTCCTCCTAGAACTTTTTCCGTATAGGATGCCTAGTTTTCATCTACACTTAAGGTGGCCCGAAGGCCTTAAGGTGGCCTGAAGGCCTTAAGGTGGACCAAAGGCCTTGAGGTGGCCCAAATGACTTACTAAACAAAAGGCCTTAAAGAACATGGGAACCAAATTTGTGGCCTGAAGTCCCATACAGGGGAATATTCCTAGCTGCTACAGTTCCTAACAATACCTGCTATAGTTCCTCTACAGTACCTTCTATAGTACTACTACATTTCCTACCACAATACTGCTACAATACCCCCAAAAATTATGCCTCCACCTGGATTTGATCCCAGGTTTCCTAGATGCACTTATAGAGTCCTCACCAAGTGGTCTGAGGCTCATATTCTATCCCCATTCCGATTATCTAACTCAATATGATAACCAGTTGAATATAATCATCCTCATACTCTTCTTCAATGGTCTGACTAACTTTTTTTTAAAAATTACAGACCAGAAACCTACTTCACTTTCTAGAAATGGAAAGCCTCTCTATCCTCGTTAATTAATAATGCATGTCATAGAATACAAAAATTAATCTCCTCATATTTATAGGCTTGGAATAATGGTTTAAATGGGATCCTAAATAGGATTTTCCACTTTACCAAACCTACTGAATCTTCCATTTCCATTTAATCTAGAATCTTTATTTGGATAATTCAATTCCACTTAAAATACATATCTTTCTTTTACTTCTATAACCATCCTTGTTTTTCAGATATTCTCTTGACTTTATCTCCCTCCAATATTTATTAAAAATCTTGATTCTGTTTTTTCTTTCTGATTTCCCCATTATGATTATCCTATATAATGGTCATCCTAATTTAATGATCCACTATTAAATATGGAACTGTAGACTTTTCGTCTAATTCTAATTCATATTTTGATTGCTAAATCTAATTTATTAATTTTGATCAAGGAATTTGGTTACTCTTATTTTCATGACCCACTTCCAAAAAAACCAGAGTTGAAGATAATTCATTGCATTTCTCCGCACGACCAGAAAGACTATATGCCCATTCTGATTTCATTATTATCATGGAAGATTATGTTCAACAATAGTTTCCTAATTATGTTTGTCTAAACCAAATGTAATAATGATAGTATATGTATTCCCATTATGATTCTTGGATCCAACTCTCATTTTGATTTCATAATTATGATGAAGACAACAAATTCCTGAATATGTTTCTATGAATCAATTATGAAAACATTTTGTCTCCCAACGACAATTCTACATACTGATTGATATAAATAGAGATAATTAAATTCTTGGGACTTCAAAATTTTTTCCTTTCCCCCATTTAAAATAATTTCAAAAATTATTTAAACATGACTCTTCTTCTTCTTATTTTCTCTTCTGATTATGATACCAATGAACTATCAATAACCACTAACTTCTTTCCTTAAAAAACATTTTCTTGTAAGCATGAAATATTTCATGACTTTGAATATGTCAAAGACCATATTTATCATTACCTGAATTAAATTAGGATGTTTTTTAACTTTATATTCTTTAAAAAAATTATTTCATTCCAACCATCCTCAATAAGATTTTCCTAAATACAATTGACAACATCTTTTCACCCCATTTCTTTCATCATGAAGGAATCACAAGTTTTACATCTTAATTATGATTTTTTAGAAATAAAAAACAATAAGGAATCATGATATTCCAATCAAATCCATTTTGAATCTAATTCTATTCCTCCTTAATATATTTCTTTTATTCTTGACTTAGGGTGAGTCTAATGATCCTTTACTCTGGAAAACATATCCCCAATCTGATAGAACTACATAGGAATTATGAGTACCATTCTTTGAATATAATGTTCAGTCTAATATTTACAAAAAAAGTTATGTGATTTACCCTTCATTGATAATTCTTTGACAACAAAAGACAATTCTTGAATATGATAATCTTCCTTATCATCACGGTCCTAACACCTTATGTGAATACTCTATGGTAATTGATTGTTATTAATTATGCAGTCATGTGATTTAACGTTTCTCTATTGAGGGTTTTTAACTATTCAATTTAAATAAATTTTAAATTAAAAATGAATACATATGACTATAATGTAAAAGGTTCCATGGCCTTGATAGACCTTGGGTATCAGATTGAATGCCTCAACATATGAGGTCCTAGTCCTGAATATTATACGCATTCCATGAGATGTATCGACCCCGACGGGTGTTAAAATAATTAATAATCGAATGTAGGGGAACTTAGTATAGGTTCCCTTGATGTATCCTAGTAGAGAAGAGTGTGGATTGCGAATTATTGTCTCAAGTAGGATGTGACATTTTATTGATATTCTCTACATTCCTTGGGCTATTATAATGAAAATGGGGTGATTTTATCCTTATCTATGAGATGTAATCACTTGGTAGGGTTCCTTTGGGTATGTTTTATACCGATAGGGTGCTTGGAACTTCCTAAAAATGACTTCCATATTGGTAAGGGATTTGAGACTATTCTCTAGAGAGGTGCTTGTGAGACTTTACTAGGAGAACAGTGAGGCATCAATGCGATAATGGTAATACCAAAGGATTAATTTCCATATGGGTGATGGGTTATGACCTGATATATATTTTTGATATTTAGGGACCCTTATGAGGTGTCCTAGTTGTGATGAGACCTATGAGACCCCAGTTGGTTCCCCAGATACATGTTGACCATAGGGAGTGGGAGATCCTGGGAAATATGCCGTGAAAATTGTGGGTGTTACCTTAGAACCTGTATCGATGTTTGAGTTAGTTATTGGTGTGATGATTATAGGATATTAATTAGAGAGGTTTTCATTTACTGTGATATGGGTTTGGAAAGATCTCCATCCTCAGTGAGACATGTTATATGAGAGGCACTGCGAGGAACATTCTTCCTCTATAAGGTGAATGATATTCATGAGATTCATAGGATTACTTGGGTATGTATTATATGATCAATGACTATAGGATTCCTTGGAAATGCTTATTTGATCTATAGGTAGGGGAGGCATCCCCGCCCACATATTTATATATTGTGGAATGAACTGATTGGGAGTCGACTACTGATCCTGTTTATTAGGTGGGTCAACCCCCAGGCATTTAGCTTATATATTTTGGGTGCGATATCCCTTTGGTGTGTATTTCATATATATCAAGTGGTTTATTCCCCAAGTATTCATAACATATATACCTGGTGGTTTTCCCTAGTTTTTATCTTTTGTATACCTAGTGGGTTAGCCCCCGAGTGTTTATATCATGTATATCGGGTGGATTATTCCACATGTGTTTATAACATGTATATTGAGTGGGTCTAACCCTAGGTGTTTATTTCATGTATACTTAGTGGGTTATCCCTGAGTGTTTATCTCATATATACCCGGTGATTCATCTACCATGTTATTATCTTCTATGTACCAAGGTGTTTTATCCCCTTTGTGTTTATCTACAATATATCTGGGTGAGTCAGACCCTAAGTGATTACATGGTTGGAATGATTATGTGAAGTGATAAGAGGCAATCTAACACAATATTTTTTATGATATTGGATACTAGTTCGAGGGTAGGATATGTCCACCATGCGTGGTAACTTATGGTTGGCACTATTACATGATGTTATCAAAGACACCTCGATATTGACCAAATAATATATCAGCAAACTCAAGTGTCATTGCGGAACTTGAGAGACAAAAAATATTTATTTATTTAAGTTTATATTTTTATTTATTTATCCAATAATTTATAATTAATATGAAACTACTTTTTTATTTATTTATGGGACCTAATTGGTGGTTCCCTATAGAGTTGTACTCAAGCCCTTTGTGGGTGGATTTGGAACTTTTTATCGAGGTAGAATTCTCACTTGGTTATATGTTCAGGTTGTGCTAATGACCAATGTTTCTAGATTAGGTTAGAGCATATAGATTGGGTTATAAATACTAGGATTGAGGTTAGCTATGGGGATTGTAATGGATTCCCCATTATTTTTATTGTATCTTTTATTGGTATATGTGATCATCCTGAGGGGTGATTATTATTAGTATGACTAACTGCTTCCACATTCCATTTATTATTATTGATTCTTAATTACTAATTCTACACACTCAATTGGTTATTATATTGCATTATGTATGGTTCATTTATCTTCTTTTAAACTCTAGTATGAGGGCATCATCTCCTCATGGTTCTACATGAGACCCCCACTTCTAATTTAGAGCCTTTAGTATATGGATAAGGGTTCTTGATGTCGTTTTTCCCTCAATCCTACTACTTTCTAGAGTAAGATTAGTTTTTATGTTTTAATTAATGATACTTGAAATAGAGAAATAAGGATTCATCGATCTAGACCCATGTTGGTTTATAGAGGAGTTAAGAGAAGGAAGGCTGAGCTCAATTATGAGGATGTTGGGCCTAAATGAAAGGAATCAGACCGAAGTAGTAATGATAACTATATTGAAGTATTGATAATACCTGGATAAATAAAGATCAGGATGATTAATATTGAATATTATGGAGTTGAACTTCAATTTCATTGATATAGATGTTAAGATGACTAAATTTGGAATAAAATTATAATTCTAGAGTGGTACTCGATGAAGAAGACCAAATATGATATTTTTTATTGGATCAGTGGGATAAATACAAGGTGAAAAATCTGATTCAAATATAACAGATGTCGTGAAAAAGTTGTTCAAACAAAGAGGACGATGACCAATCAAGGCCAGAGAGAATATGATGAGGTTTCATGTTCGATTCAAGATGAATAAATATATATATTTTTCCCCCAATGTATATCTAATATAATGGGGCTTAAATTTGTCCCCATTCATTAGTTTTTTCTCTATAAAGGTATTATCACATGATTTTTGATAAAATTATTGCATAAACTAGTGCAAACTAATCCAAAAATTATTCAGATGACGAACCAAGCACTCCCATCAATCCCTTGTTCTAGTTGAAAGAAAATAAAATTTGGACTTTTCACATGATCTAAATTTACGTTGAAGGGTATTATTTTGAAATTGAGGAAGACAATTTTTTTTCTCAAAGGGAATTATAATTTTATAGTGGTTCACCAAAGTTGCTCGAAAAAATTCCAATTCAAGTTGAATTTATAAAACTAATAAATATCTACCTTGACTCGAATCGGTGTTGTTACATGTCTTTTCTATACCTATATAATAAATTTACATACCAATTAAATCCCATCAATTACAAAAACCTTCAATAAGAACCATGGAATCCAAGGATTATCACATATAACCAATCCATACTTACACCAATCTCGATCGAAGACACTAGGATGAGTCCAAATGATCTATACATGATGATGAGAAATTATTATAGACCCAAATGAATGATTTTGAGCCTTAAAAAATATAGGTAAAATATTATTTCACTAAATACAAATGGAAAAAATCCCTTTAAATTAATAATATTATTCCTTCATTCAGAATTTGATGTCCTCTATAGTTGTGAAGTATTGGAAATTTTTTTCTCTAATTCTTCCAGAATGAGTATAGAGCACAATCATTGGAAGGGAATGTTTTAAAAATATTATTTACAATATGTAGTCACTTGGGGAAATCTATAACATCAAGCATCACACATGATAGAATCAAATAAAAGGGGATCATTTTGAAAATTAGTGAATCTTATTGAAGGAACAAAAATTATTTTAAAAGGATAAAATACGACTGACATATATGTGAGAGAATATAATGAAGTATACAAAACCTTCGATCATTCTTTTATAAGGGGATAAACTATTCCATACAATGGATTGTACTTCTACTTTTACTCAATCGATAGTTCAACTATTTATTATTTTACCTTTCATTTTTTACTATAATTTGTTAGTTAATATATACTAATCTATTAGTGGTTGAGTAGAGGAGACTCCCCTTAATCTATATTATTGAATTATGTTCTTTAAATGTGTATTTATTATTTAAATTTTCTCTATATTTATTCAATCTATTTAGACACTATGTGATTTACTTATTTCTTTAAACTAAAAATTTATCTTCCCTCTTTTACTAGATCACACACATAAGACCCTTAGAGACACTCCACCTCTTGTGATAATGGGAATTGGATTGAACTAACTGTGATTAGAGATTTCTAATCCCCAATGGTAGGTGGGGTTATAGAATTTTGTGATCATTACACCCGATTGATCAATCAAAAATTCCAAATTGAGGTTAATCAAGTGATGTTTCACTTGGTTAAAGAGAAAACAAGAGAGTAAAATTATAATCATGAATAAATTGGTAAAGTGGGGGAATATCTATGGGTATGAAACTTCATTTTAAATTTAAATTTAATCAAATCCATGTCAAATATTTATTTAAACCACTTAACCTATTAAGGAAGATACATACCCATTAAAACACTCCCCTATCTACAAGAAACCCAAGTCTACTATTACTACATTAATTTGGGTTTATAAAATTTGTTTATTGATGGACCATGATAGGCTGCTCATCACTAAGAAAATGGTTCTTGTACTGTTTATTCACCTTGTATTACCCAAAGGGTTGCGAGTTTGAGAAGATTATATTTCAATATGTCTATTATTTTTATCATCCATTGAATAAGATGAAAGTGATTCTTCATCAATATATATATATATATATATATATCACTGAATGAATAGGAATATGATATTATATCCCATTAGAAGGATTTTAAATATTGTTTTTAATGAAAATGATATGGATTTGGATGGATTTTTAGCTGTTAAATTTACGGGATTGAAATAATCATAATCGAGAGTTATGAAAAAAGTAGATATTTTTATAATGGATCTATAAAGAAACATAGGGAAATTAGAGAATGCGATGTTCCAATATATTCTCATGATGATGAAGAGAACACTTATACTACTGAGGGGGAGATATATATGAATAAATAAAATCATCTTGTTCATTTTGTTAAACCCAATGGTTCTCTTATTGAAGAACTAGTTGATGGAGAACCCGTTGAAGGAATAGTTTGTGA
This sequence comes from Viscum album, assembly GCA_963277665.1. Lineage (NCBI taxonomy): Eukaryota > Viridiplantae > Streptophyta > Magnoliopsida > Santalales > Viscaceae > Viscum > Viscum album. The sequence continues at coordinate 1,439,592,681 of OY728145.1, read as the reverse complement.
TGTTTTTTCTAATAAAATAAATATATATGAGGATAAGACACACGACAGTTTTTATGTTATTGGTTTTTTACAGATATTGATGATGATAATATTTAGAGATTTATTTAGAAAATTGATGTTTTTGAATATCTCATCCTGAGTTTAGACTTAATTTCGATGTAGATAGGAGAGAATTATTGAGGACTCAGAAGTTAGAAATCCTAATGCTTCATTAGTGATAAGGGAAAAAAGTTTTATTTGAGAAAATTACATCTCATATTGACAATGAAATAAAATAATATGTTCTCTTTGTTACTAAGTATGAAGTTCATTCTAATTTTGTGCCACATATTCAAATTTGTATTGCTAAGTTGTTTAATGAATTTGAAAATATGAATAGAGAAACTACTAATCTAACTTTAGAGTTCAGGGAAACTATGATAGTGTTTAATATATTGAAATATAATTTAGTTTAAAAATATGATTTTGAGGATAAGATAAGTTGAATGGTTTCTAAAACTCTTTGTTATGACATAGATGAAGAATTTAACACTTGAAAGGAAAATTTATTTTCTAAATATGATTTTGATGTGATGAAAGACATGATGAAAGATAAATATAAAATGATAATGAATATATCCCTTGTGAAATAAAACATATCATTTACACTTTTAGAGGAATCTAATTTAGTTATAAATTCATTAATGTCTCATTTTGCTTATTTGATGAAGATTAGGACATCATAATTTGAATTCATTATAGGAATGAGACCACATCAAGTACAATTATTTTCTTATGTTTTTAGATAAACATAATATATTAAGGAAGACATAGGAAATAATTCATCATTTGTGACCAATATAGATTATAAAATACAAACATTTTAGTATGATATAGTGCCTTTAATCATGTTTCAGGATTTATGAACTAAATCAACAGCTGATGTAATTTTTTTATATATGTGGAAGGGAATAAAAATAAGAATATTTATAGAAATGTGATTCTTTTGGTTTTATTCATGATTACATGTTTAAATCATTTAATAGATATCTTGGAAAAATATTAAAAGTTTCTCAAATTATTCACTATTTATCATGGATTTGACAAATTCATCCTCTAAAGAATATTTACATAAGAAACATGACATTCAAAAAAATTATACTATAGGAAAATATGTTTTTTTAAGGAAAAAACCACTATCTCAACATATATTATTATGAAACCTATTATTTCTAATTATGGAATATAAGTTCTTAGAAACTTGTTTGAGATGCTTGATCAAAGATATCAAATTAATTTAGTTTTTAAGATAATTTTATATGAAAATTACACAGTAACTAATGTTAATTTATTAATGGAGTAAATAAATATTAGAAATTTTATTATACATGGACTCACTAATTTTATATATTACAGTTAAGATTATCTTGTTAATAGGTGGATATGTGTATGATGGATTTATTTAAACTTAGAGGAGGCCAAATTCACTATGATTATCCTCTACATTGTTTTATATATTCTATAAAATGATTATTAGAATTGTTACCTCCTACACCATATATTAAATGTAAACTTATTGATACTAAGACAGTTGTTCAAAAGGAATATTCTACTTCTTTAGAGAATACATTTTTTAAATTCCGATTTCCTTTTTTTACTTTAATGATAACTTTATAGACCAAAAAGGAAAGAAATTTTATAATGTGATTATGTCAGTGTTGAGGAGGACTGATAGAGATACCATTTTAATTAGAGCATCTGGATATGATCCATATAAATAATTACATAACCTAGTAATCTTTAAATAAGACCCTTCATATCATAAATCCCAACCATCACCTAACCCACTTGAAAATACAAACATCAAGCTAAAGAGCTAATTGAATTTTTTTCATTTGTTTATTTATGTTCTGATTCTGTATTGATAGAATATTTATATATTTAATTTCATTATTTTAATACAATTTTTGTGATATCCATATTTATTAAAACATTATATTATCTTAGTTTCCCTTTCTAGTGTGCTATATGGTTGTGTTATATCCACAAATATATCTGCCTTTTTGATATCATAAATAAGGGGAGAGTAAAATGGATTTTTTTCAACATTTAATTCATAATAAAAAATTAATAAAATTAAATTCATATAATATATATTGTTAATTTTATTAATGTTAAATATGAACAATTTTCTATTTATGTTTTAAGGGTTTTCTTAACATCAAAATTAAGGAGATTATTGCACAAACTAATGTTTATCCAACATATCCAATTTCATTATTTGGTTTTATTATTCAAAATAACATTTTATATTTTACTAATAGGTTAATTTAAGTTTTTTTTAACATAACTATATAATTTTTTATTTATGTTTTTATAATCGGAGTTTATTCTATTTTTGACTGAAAAGTTTCTAATAGAAAATATCATATGTACTATATAAATTCATCAGGCAGGAAATAAAATTTTTGTAAGGGGAGAAATATGTCAAAAATTAGATATATATCTTACATCCATGTGAAATATTAAATAACCATGTAAAATATCTTATTGATGCAGGGAATATCTTATAGCCTATGCAGAAATTATTATGAACTTTATTTTTTATAAAATTTTTATATTGTTGAAATTATAGTAAATATCTTAGAAAGTTCCTAATATCTTATAAAATTTTGTTATATTATATGAAATTAGAAATATCATACCAAAATCAGAGAATTATCTTACAACCAAAAATATCGTATGAGATACAATTTTTTATAGAAGTAGAAACATCTTATGAAGTAGCATAAAATAAAGAAGAAATATCTTATGAAGAGAGAAATATATTATGATTATAAAGAAAAGTTTTATGTTATGTAAAATTCATATTATATACCCTCATAAAGTATTATTATATGAAAATTCACCTAATGAAAATGTATTATGCTAAGAAAGATATTTAATGAAATACATTTGGATTTCTTAAGAGGATGAAGTCTTATGAAGTTGGATAATTTAAATTATATATATATATATATTTTTGAGAATCCTGTTATCATTTCTCATTTATGGGATATGTCTATTTCTAATTTCATTTTATCAATGTTAGAGATACTTGGATGAGGAAATACCAAGTTAAATCAAGCTATTAATTCCATTTAACCTAATAATTATTAATAATACTATAACTACTCTCTCTCTCTCAACAACCACATCTATTTTACTATTTTTAGAGAAATGCGTATCATTTCAAAAAAAAAGTTTAATATTTTTGGTATTATATATTTTACTCAAAATTGAATAAATATAAATAAATAAAAATACCTAGGAAGATATTCTCATATATTTCTAGAACAAAAAACTATTTTTTTACAAATTTTTATTTATAATTTTTAGAATAAAGGGTACTACTACTACCAATCTAAGAGAACATCTGCTTTATTCAAATAATATTTTCATATCTACACTTTGGTTACATAATCATCCCTCTAAAAGTATCTTCCTCTATTATCAATTACTTATTGAAACTATATTTTAATATATTATTCATATATATATATATATTTACATTTTCTTTTGTTAGTATAGAATCATTGTAATAAGTATGGGATGAAGACTGTGGATATGTCTTATAAAGGGGGAACCATGTAAAATATCTTAGCACCTTTGTACTAAGTATAATCTATGTGCAATCATCTGTATAGTATGAAACAAAAGTATTGAAATAAAATCAACAATATCACATTGAGAATTGGTAGAGTGTATTAGGTCCAGTTCTTGTTTCCTTTAACCACTATAAAAATCTTGTTTTATCCTACCCTTTCTATTTATTTATCTTTAAATGCATATCTCTTCTAAAAATAATAGGAAAAAATTTAAAAAATTTAAAGGGGGAGGTTTTTATTGGGTAAAAATATATAGAACTGAATTCTTGATCCATAGAGTTATTGTAAAACACCTTCAAGATAATATGAATGTGGTAAAATATTTCCATTATTTAAAAAATGGTTATTATGGAATAAAATGTTCAAAACACATGATGGGGTGTGGGAAAATTCATGGAGATCCCATGTGTGGTATTATAGTTATATAAAATAGTTAGTTTCTTTTGAAGAGTATATGATAGAAAATATATATTTTAAAATTATTATAACTATATGTGAGTTCAAAATTAAGGAAATGATTAATTGAGTTTAATTTTTTCATTTTAATGATGTAGTGAAGGGTTTCTAAAAAATATTTGGATGTAATGAATTACTTCAATGATCAGATGAATCTTATATAAATTATGTACAGTTTCAACTTATTTTGAATTATATTATAAGATAATATTTTTGGAAACATAAATTGGTTATAAAAAATATGAGATTATTTTTTTAGTACACATGTTTTATAATTAATATAATTATATAACACGATTGGAAAAAAGAAAGGATAAAAGGAGTTTTATTATGGATAAAAGAGTATATTCATATTTTATAAAATATAACGGATAGAGTTTCTACCACAAAAGGTAGAATATTTTAAACAATCAATTCAAACTATCAAATGATTACACTAAACCCTTATAATATTATATTATTTTCAGTTGATAACAATTTATTTATTTATATATTATTACTAAATAAAATAAGTGTTATTTTTTAATACAATAGAGTTTTCATATTATAAATATAGTTTTAAAAAATATAGTTTCTAAAAGGATAATAATATTATATTTGGAATTTTATAAGTTTAATGTGTGATAAATAAATGATTATACTAGAAAAATTTAAATTAAAAGTTAAATTATACACTAAAACTTTTTTTTGGTATGTTCAAAAAGAATAATATTAATATAAAGAGTTATATTTAAATTTAATACAAAATGACCTTAAAGATAAATTTAAATATAAATATTCCAAATTGACATTGATGATAAAGGTAATTTTTTTGAATGTGTTTAAGATAAAAAATTGAATAACATTATAATACTGGATGTTGTAAAGTAAATAAGCTTTAATATTTTTTTCAAAGAGTTAAACATGAGGATTAAGAACCCTAATATCCCCATTATATGATTAAAAAATGTTATATAATATATTATCACTACTAAAATTATGAATTTTATTTTTATGGGTTTTAGTATCCCATTATTTAATACTCTTTCACTTAGTGTATATTTTTGAATACATTTTCTAAACAACAAGCTCCAAAATACCAAATTACACATGGACATAGTTAGATAAAATGTTCATATTTTTATTATAACATTTCAAAAAAAGATCCAAATTGGAAAATTTATGTATTTAGGATTTTTGATAAAATTGGATACAATTTATTCATTTATCCATAGAGATGGATCTAATTACAAGAGGACTAATAACCCCCACAAAGATAAGAAAATATAAGTGAGGAAAATTGTAACACCCTTATTTATTTGATCAAAATCACAATCTACATATATTCAAATGAGATCATTAGTCCTCCATTTGAAATATTATTTGTATGAACATATCTCTACTAAATTTAAGGTCAATATTCATTGAATACGATAGTCTACCATGCCCATAAATTGGATGGAAATTGATTCCATCGAGAAATCACTTATGCTAATAGGATCCATGAATTATTTTGTTATTTAATATAAACGTTATTCATAAAAATACACATATTCCACATTTATAAAAAATTATTGACCATAGGATAGAATAGGAATGCTTAGGATGACCCTTTATCCCTAATATGGATTCTTTACCATCCACGGGGTTCTAAGATCATGGTGATCACTTGAGGTGGAACATGATGAAATCATATGAATTATAATTGTAATCATTGAATTATATTCTTAAATCCATGTGTGGATATTTTTTATCCATAAATTATTCTTATTTTATTATGTTTTTGTATTTATTTGACACTAAAACTCACACGATCATATTTGGGGGTTCCCATTCATGTGATTTTTCACACAACATTCACAAATACTTCTTGAACTTTCTAATTACAATGTTTCTATGGTTCGTATTAGTAGATTAATGAAAAAATAACTGTTATGTCTGTGAAAATTTATATCATGGCATCACACTAAAATAACATATAAACCTTGAAAACACATCTAATTTGTTGCATGTTTCCTTGTTGTGTTTTAGTTATGATGTTAGACATAAATCACCTAATCGTAAACAGTATCCATTGAACAATTTTGGGATTCCAACCATCACTAAAAAAATTAATGCTCAGTGGTGGTTTATTAGTACTAGTTTTAATAACCCCCTAAAAATAAATCCTATTAAAAAAATAAAATATAGAAGCAATTTAATCAAACCACTGCTATATTTTTTTATTTTATCAATTATCGGTCATTTCAATTAAATTACCGATAAAAGTTTTAAAATATCCCTAAATTACTCCCTCCAACTCTATTTGTGAGACACTGATACCAATCCCCCTCCCCCAATCTCCTCCTCCTCCTTCCTCGATAGTGATCTTGACTATTCCACCTCATCAGGTACCCCAACACCCCTCCGTCCTCAGTAGTGGCCCCGAAACCCCCAACTCGGTAGTGACTCATGACCCCCCCTCTAACCTCCCTCTCCCTGGCTCGGATCCCCTCATTAGTGGTGACAATGACCCCTCCCACACATTGGCGGTGAACTGTGAACCCTAATACAACTTCCCTATCCCCAGACCCCCCATTCTAGCGACCCAGATCCCTTATGACATCCCTCTCTCTCTCCACTCATACGTGGTAACACCCTTCCTGTGACATCCCTGACCTCGACTCCCCTACCAGTGATCTCTATCACTCAACATCCATGATGACTACTACCCCGACCTAGAACCCCGTTTCTGATGTCCTTTGTGACCTTAAATCCCTCTATTGGTTCCTGTTGTGGCCCTGAACACTATGTCAGCTACTTTTGTGACTCTAAACTGCTACTGAAGACTACTGTGAGCCCGAACCCCCCCTAAGGTTCTATGATTGTTAAGAACTCTTTCATTACACTTTTTTGAATATTTTATTTACTATTATCCTCAATTTTGTTATAAAATTAATTTTTTTTCATGTACTCTATTAAATTGAATTCGATTTATGTGATTTCAATGCTGTTTAATGAAATGTTTGTTCTCTTATTTGAAGTTGATGATTTATTTTTGACATTATTATTTATTTATTATAAATTATATTTATAATTTATACTTTTTTGTTATTATATTTATATTATGGATTAAAATAATTTTTAAATTAGTATTATGAATGGAATCAGTGAAAAATTCATCATTTTCTAATTATTATATTGGTCTATGTTGGATGATAAGAATGAGGCAGATATCTATTTTAAGAAAAAATATCACCATGTTTTTGAGCAGATCAATTATTTAATTTATGGCTAAATCCATCTTAGTTGATAAAAACGTGGTTTTCATATAATTTATGTCTTTATTAATCTATTTTTGTGAGAAATAATAGTTCATGTTATTCAGGTTTTTATATTAGAAGTTTAGTGAAAAAAATTCATCATTGGATTCATCCCATTTTCCTTTATATGTGTTATGAAATAGTCAATGATGGAGTTGGATGGCATTTAATTTTGATGATACTTGTCCAATTAAACATTTATATATTTATATACAAATTTACAAGGAGAATAAAATCTAATACATATGGATGAAAGTTGAATTAATTTTATTGAAACACACCTTAGTATGCAAAGGTTTTAGAAGAATATTTAGATTATGAAATTTCAAACTAATTAGTGGATGGTAGAATAAAATGCCCATATCCTCATTGTAAATTAAATAAATGGTCTAATAGAAATGAATTACATGATCATTTGATATTGAATTAGTTTTCGGCTTGATATCTATGTTATATTTGGAAAGGTGAATCAAATTTTTTGAAAAGTGAAAATAATTAAAATACTATCAATGAAACACAAGGTGACTTGATAGAGGAGAATTCAGTTTAAAATTTGTTAAATTACACTTTTGGTTTTGTATAATATAATTTCAAAGGTTTTAATAGATAAAAAACCTTCATTTGATCCCAATAAGGAAGATCATACTAATAAATTCAGTGTCCAAAAAATGAGTTTTATGAATTAGTTGAATATAAACAATAAGAATTGTATGAATAGTGTGCTAAGTATTAAAAGTGATCCTTTCTACATAAGTTTTATCATATCAATTTTCTCTTTGGAATTAATAAAAAATATATTTTCATGATTTGGGTGTTAATTCATAGTGAATTTATTTAATTTAAGATCCCTATATCATTCAACGAGATGATGAAAGTCATCAAAAAACATGGAATTGATTATAACAAGACACATGCATGACCTAATGATCACATTATTTACTGAGGAGAAGAGTCTCATAAAAAATAATTCATAATATTTTATGCAAGAATATGGAAGTTAATTAATAATAATGAGAGTATAAATTAATGAAACATCATGAAGTAAGAGAATAATATAACTAATGAAAAGGTATTGTGTTACTTTCCACAGAAACCATGCTTGAAAATATTATTTATGTCTTCTAAGAGAGCATAAAACCTGAAGTGGCATGATCAAGATAAAAATAATGCCTTAATGAGACATCAAAAGGATTCAACATCATGGAATATGTTTGATTCTTTATATCTATATTTCTCTTCGGATCCTAGGAGTATATGTTTGGGACTGGATTTTGATGGTTTTAACACTTTTAGTACTTTAAGTACTATTATAGCATTTGGTTAGTTGTCTTGATCCACTATAATCTACCTCTATAGATGTGTATAAAAGAAAAATATTTTATTATTTCGATTATTATTCATGGAAATAAAATTCATAGTAATGAATTTGATGTATAATTTCAAACGCTAATAAAAGAATTATGAAAAATATGGGATGATGGCATAGAAACATGTGATGTTTCAACAATAAAACTATTCAAAATTCATCCCTCCTTAATGAGGAAAATTAGTGACTTTATTGTATTGGAAAATTTATCTTTCTGTAACACTCATACTAATTTGGATTATCCAGTTCTTAATTTTGATTTTGAACCTCAATGATTCCCTTATAGAAGTAAATGGTGTTTTATGTGTCATTGTTGATTTCCTTGTGATTCTCATAAATCTAGGTTTCACATTACATTATTAAATGGGGTTATTTTAATGATAAATTCACCTAAGGGGTTATTTTGATAAAAAAATATTGGAAAAATTAATGAATTCCACTGAAGAATTTGAAAAACAATTTTAGTGAAAAGAATGAGAAAAAGGGTATGAGGTACAATATTCGAAGTAAATGGAAAGAAAATAATGGAAGAAAAAGAATATATTTTCCATAATTTCATATTGGGAGGGTAATTTTATTCGATATAATATATAATTAATTCATATTGAGAATAATGATTGTGACAATGTAATTATTACATTTCTTAATGAGTATTGTAAGTAAATGGATTACCTTAATGCTCATACAGATTTGGAGTCAATGAATATAAATAATGGTTTGTGGTAAAATGATAATGGAAAGTATCCTTTAGATATTTTGATAGTGAAAACCCATGAGAAATATGTATTCCTTCAAACATTAAGTAATGTAAAAGTTCCATATAGATATTCAAGTAATATATCAAAGTGCATTGACTTTAAACATCGAAAGATACATGGATTGAAAAATCATGACTCACATATTTTGATGGAGTAGTTTATGCTATTTGAATTGTTTAATTTTAACACCACAAGATTCCATGGTACGCTTCTCTTTGAATAATACAGTAGCGTGTGTTGTATGCAACATCGAGTTCTAACACACACCACAACTTATCAAACTAGCCGTTATGAATAGTAATACCCACTTTTTTGAAATTTAATACATTTTTTTTCTTTCAAAATGGAGTTTATTTTTGTATTTGGAATATCCAAATAATCATAGGGTGAATTTTTGGTACTTTTCGGATAACTTTCATATTTTGATGAATAGTGAAAATTACAAAATTTTAATTAAAAACAACTTTTTTAATCGAAATAATTAATAGTGATAAATTATGAATTTGAGTTATTTTAGAATATAATAATATTATATTTTTACCTTCTAATTCAATGATTTTCATTGGACATAATTTCACATTTAAACTGGACAAAAGCAAGAGCCAATCTTTTGATAGTTATTATTTCTTAAAAACACATTTTTTGTTTTAACAATGGGAATTAATTTTAAATTAATTTCTTCAAATTTGGTGTTTTGAATTTAGAAAAATGGATTCCATATTTAGAATCAATAGGTAAAAATTTTATAAATAGGTAACTTTAATTTTTAGAAATTTTGAATATTTACTTCGGTAAATATTTAATTTACCATGGTTAAAGGGTAAATCCGGTAAATAAGGGTAAAACAATAATATTATAATAATATTAATTTACCGCAAAACGTGTCCTAACACTATTTTGTGATACATTTCAGACCATGGGCATCTTTTGGTCGATTTTGGGACCCCATGGAGCCACTTGTAAGTGATATAGACACTTTATATTAATAAAGTTAAAGTAATTACAAAAATGACATAAGAATATATCTTTTAGAAAAACATTTTTTAAATAAGGTAATATATTTTATATTTTAGACTAAAAATATTAATTAAAAACCCAAAAATATTTCCTACATAATGGTATTTTATCTATAATTTTTAGACCTTGAAAAATTAAATTTATTTATGACACAATAATGATGAAATATTTTCTTTATTAATGAAAGAATCAAATAATTGGTATTATAAATGTTAAAATAAACATAATTTGAATGTTTTGATGACATCCAAGAATTTAATTGGTTAATATGACATGTTATTAGTACTTAAATGAATTTTTTAGAATTAATAAAGTTGTTAAGACTTAAAAAAAATAAATTATTAAATAGTTTCAAAATTGACATAAAGGAGTTTTTAAAACAAATATTATATTATTAATTTATATTCTATTCCTAAAAATCTAAGGTTAGACCAAAGGACTTATATAATGATAGTTATATAATTAATGAACTACTTGGGTGTCTCTTGGAAGTATATAGTATGTTTATTAACCATATAATATAAAAATACAAAGAGACATGGTAAATGTCAAACTAATTAACTAAGAGTTAAAACAAAAAGATAAGGTTAATAAATTGACCCAAACCTGTATAAAACCTATTGGTTGAGTTTTTTTTGACCGATACCCACCTTAGCCTCTAAATAAATCAGTTTTGAGACATTATAAACAGAATATAAATTTATTATAAAATAATATTTTAAGTTTTTCCTAAGGTGTCCCTCACCCCTCTTATAAAAGGGCACTCCCCCTTCTCACTAATTCACACCTTGAATGACTTTTGGCTCAGCCAAACTCTAACCAAATATCCTCCCAAATTCACTCAATTCAACCTAGAGGCCTTAGTTTGATCAGAAATCCAACCTAAGTGGTCCTTTTGATCAAATCAAAAGCAAGAACCCGAAGAAGAGGTAATGATTTCACCACCCACTTTCAAGTTCCTTTCTTCTTCCACTTCTTCATTCTTTCTAATTTTCATTTTAAAATAATAAATCCAGTATCTTATATATATTGTGATGTTATTATAAATATGGTTCAACCATATTCATTATTCTATCCATCATTTTAATGAAATGTCACCATACGTGCGTACGTACAGCTTACAGTCTCGACGTCGTGGTGTAATTGTTATCCAAGACATTATTATGAGGATGGGTATGATAATGATGTGTAATTGATTTAAATAATAAATATAACATGATAATGATTCTGTATATATGATATAACATCCAATTATATTTTATTTTAATATCAGAATAACGATATTGTCGCTCATGCATACGTACGGACTACCGTCTCCACGAACGCGATGAGATACATTCCCCATCATATCCATTCCAGTATAATTATCATTTGATTATTAAAAATAATGTTTTAGGACTTGATATATTTATTTATATGAATAATATACAACCTATCCATAAAAAATATGGCTTATATAATAAAACATATAAAATAAAATAAGTATTTAACACCCGAAACGACGATAATACTAAGATATTATTAACAAAGAAATGTTAAAAGATTATATATGATATAATATTAATGTATTTTATTATTTTTTAATTTAATAAAAATTATTTCACCATTATATAGGAGGTTGACCTACCCTCAAACAAGTAAAAGTAAAAGGTAAAGGTTAATTTTACAATCTCTTTATTATCTGAGGTTGTTTTTACGTAAGTATCTACTAGAACCTCCTTTATCATCCACATCCATGTTTCTTAAAATTATATTTCAAAACATTTTTACTATTTAATAGATAATGGGTTAAATTCAGTTATACCCTTATGTGTTTTGAAAGTAATCTTTCCGTCATTTTCCAAACAAGGTACTTTTGACCTTTTCGAAAAATTTAAGGTAAGAATGTTTTTTTAACATATACAGCGAGTGCATGACTATTTTCCACCGTTATAACATCATCAAAGCTTCCCTTACAAGCTTATGAGAATATTTTCAAAATAAATATTTTCTTTATAATTATGTGACTCTTAAATAATTTCAAAATATAAAGCGATATATCTCTAAAAACGGTTTTGATTTCATCTATGTCAACATCCTTTGATGAATTTTAAGTTTTTTTGAAGTTGATTTATTATGATACAAGACTTCCATATTGTTTTGAAGGTTTTGTGATATGTTTGATTGTGGATGTTTTATTTTTATACCATTCATGTTTTATGGTTAATGTATTGACATTTCATATGCTTGTTTTAATATGAATGTTTATGATATGTTTAAACCTTTTTATATGAGGAATCTATTGGACTTAGTAAGTGATAGGTGGAGCCCACTACAGCTCCTTGATGCATCGGTAGGTCTCATGAGACAACTAGATGTGGAACTGGCTGAGGCCCTTTCCCAATTTGATTTATTATTTTGGCCGAGCCCTTAATCATTTTTAGATGTCTTGGCCGAGGCCTTGAATTTTTTTAGAATGTACGCCATTATACATTCCATCATTATGGAAATAATATTAAATGGTTCATGTGTTTATTCGACTAGTAGAATACCCATGATTATGTTTTATTATGGCATTATTTACTCATCTTATATTCTTTCCATAAAAGTATTCATGTTTATTATTGGTAAAGTCACGTGGCTTCAATTATTCACCATGATTAATATTTATGTCATTTTCCGCTGTATTACTTACCCTTACTCAGCGTTTGATATCACCTCTTTCTTATGTTTCATTTTCCTTGGATAGAAAGAAGTATTTTATGACTGACCTGCAGGGATAGTAGAGGGGATATGAGCTTGGACTATGGAGACTATATTGTTGTTGTTTTCATTTTATGATGTAATTGTAAGACTTATGAATGTATCTAGTGATTCCAAGTCTACTAAACTAATCGATCATTAAATATTTGATCTTCTATGATCAAGCCAATGTTATGTAATAATTCATCGACTCTGGGTAACTAGGGTCGGGGCATTACAGTTGGTATCAGGGGAAGTTTAGTACAAGCCTTGGAAGCTATGTTTAGATAAAATCTAATTAGAGCAGATAGAATTAAGCTATACTTTGAGGATTAGTATAGAAGAACTTCCTAGAATTTTGGTATTGTAGGGATTTTGTGAGTTTTCCAAGAAATTCATTCCTGTTTGGATATGAGCAGGTAGAGGTGGCTCTGGAACAAATGTACCTAGGGGTAAAACCCGAAAATACCGCTTTGAGCTAGACTCGAACGGGAACTGGTGCACGACAATGGGCCTTCCTGCAATCTTGGTTACGACACTCCCAAATGATATGCTTAGGATAATTCTCATTTTCTTTACAAACCATTTTGAAGGGATTATGAGTACATACTTACTCAATGAATTTTTTTTATGATTATTGATTATATCCATAAACTGTTTAATTTATGTTAAGAGTTTTAGAAGTTTGGAATTATATATTTTGATTCATAAACTAATCTAGTTTATGCTATTGTTTAAAAATGGTGCCTAGTGTAAGGAATGGAAGCCGTATCAATGCACACACTCTATGTGGGGATTTCCCTCCTGCTCCGGATATTTATAGTGGAGCTGGTGATGCAACTAGTGCTGATCAGCTAATCGCCATACTGGGACAACTCACCCAGGTTATGAATAATAACCTTACCCGTATGGAGCACCCAGATCCACAGCGTGGAGGAGTAGTGCAACCTCCTCCCATACCGGAGTGGAAATGGGATAATATTTCGATGGACATTGTCATGGGACTACCAAAGACTCATAGAAGGAATGATGAAATACTGGTCATTGCTGATCTTCTTACCATGTCAGCACATTTTCTTGCTATAATGGAAGATTTACCATTTTAACGTCTAGAAAGACTATATATTAATGAAGTTGTGAGGCTTCATGGAGTAGCCCGATTAATTTTTTCTGATCGTGATCCATGTTTTACATTAAAATTATGGAAGAGTCTTCAGAAGGCCCTGGATACTGAACTTCGTTTGAGCACTGCCGACCACCCTAAAAAAGATGGAAAATCAGAACGAACTATTCAAACCTTAGAAGACATGTTGAGATCATGATCACTTGACTTTCAGGGTATGTGGGATCAATATTTACCTTTGGTAGAATTTTCCAATAAAAAATAGTTTCCATTCAAGTATTCAGATGGAACCATATGAAGTGTTATATGGAAAGAGATGTCGCACACCAACCTGTTGGAATGATGTTGGTGAAAGAAAACATGTAGGACCAGAACTTGTCGAGGAAATGATGGAAAAGGTAAAGGTAATCCAAAACCACATCAATGTAGCTCAAAGTGGGTAGAAGGGCTATGACGATAACTGAAGGAAGGATTTTGAGTTTCAGGTAGGAGATCATGTTTTTTTGAAGGTATCTTCAGGGAAGGTTGTTATAAATTTCGGTAAGAAGGGAAAATTGAGTCCTAGGTACATCAGACCATTCGAAATTCTAGAACGAATTGGGGCTCTAGCTTACCGTTTGACAATGCCGCCAAGTATCTCCAAAGTTCACGACGTGTTCCACGTATCACTGTTGAGAAAATACATGCCTGACCCAACATATGTACTCACTTATGAGGAATTAGAACTGGAACTCGTTATGTCTTATTGAAAAGAGCCTTTCAAGATTCTTAATAAGAGAGAACAAGTGCTGACAAATCGGACGACTCGTCTGGTAAAAGTTCTATGGAGAAACCATAAGATGGAGGAGGCAATGTGGGAACCCGAGGAACTTATGATGAAGAACCACCAGAGTCTTTTAATGTGGTAGTATTATAGAAATTTTTAGGATGAAATTATTTGATGGAGGGGAGAATGTAACACCCCAAGATTCCACGGTATGCTTCTCTTTGAATAATATAGTAGCATGTGTTGTACACAACTTCGAGTTCTAACACACACCAAAACTAATCAAACTTCCCGTTAGGAGTAGTAATACCCATTTTTTGAAATTTAATAAATTTTATCATTCAAAATGGACTTCATTTTTGGATTCGGAATATCGAAATTACCTTAGGGTGAATTTTTGGTACTTTTTGGATAACTTTCATATTATGATAAATAGTGAAAATTAATAAATTTTAATTAAAAACAACTTTTTTAATCGAAATAATTAATAGTGATAAATTATTAATTTGAGTTATTTTAGAGTATAATTAGATTATATTTTTCCCATTTAATATAATTTTTCTCATTGGACATAATTTCACATTTAAACTGGATATAAGCAAGTGCCAATATTTTGATAGTTATTATTTTTTAAAAACACGCCTTTTATTTTGACAACGAGAATTAATTTTAAATTAATTTCTACCACTTATGTGTTTTGAATTTAGAAAAATGGATTTCATATTTTTAATCTATAGGTATAAATTTTCTAAATAGGTAAATTTTATTTTTAGGCGTTTTGAATAATTACTTCGGTAAATATTTTATTTACCATGGTAAAACGTTAAATCCGGTAAATAATGGTAAACAAATAATATTATAATAATATTTATTTACCCTAAAACGTGTCCTAACTATATTGTTTGATACATTTCTGACCATGTGAATCTTTGGTTCTATTTTGGGACCCCATGGAGCCACTTTTAAGTGATAAGGACAGTTTATATTAATTAAGTTAAAGTAAATACAAAAATGACATAACCTTATATTTTTTAGAAAAACAAATATTACATAGGGTTATATATGTTATATTTTTGACTGAAAATATTAATAATAAATCTAAAAATATTTCCAACATAATGGTATTTTATTTATAATTTTTAGACATTGAATAATTAAATATATTTATGACACAATAATAATGCAGTATTTTCCTTATTAATGAAAGAATCATATAATTGGTATTATAAATGATAAAATAAATATAATTTGAATGTTTTGATGACATAAAATAATTTTATTGGTTAATATTAATCTTATTATTTATTAAATGAATTTGGTTCTAATTAATAAAGTTATTAAGACTTTAACAAAAATAAATTATTAAATAGTGTCAAATTTGACACAAAAACGTTTTTTAAACAAATATTATATTAATAATTTATATTCTATTCCTAAAAATATAAGGATCAGACAAAGGACATATATAATGATAGGTGTATCATTAATTGACCACTTGTGGGTGGTTTGGAAGTATATAATAAGTTTATTATCTATATAATATAAAAATACAATGAGACATGGTAAATGTCAAAATAATTAACTAAGAGCTAAAACTAGACGATAAGGTTACTAAAGTGACCCAAACATCTCTAAAACCTATTGGTTGAGTTTTGTTCGACCAATAACTATCTTATAATCGAAATAAATAATTTTTTAGCCATTATAAATAAAATATTAATTTATTATAAAATAATTTTTTATATTTTTCCTAAGGTGCCCCTCACCCCTCTTATAAAAGGGCACTCCCCCTTCTCACTAATTCACACCTTCAAAGCCTTTTGGATAGGCCAAAATCTACCAAAATATCCTCCCAACTTCCCTCAATTCAACCTAGAGTTATTATTTTGATAATAAATCCAACCTATGGAGCCCTTTTGATCAAATCAAAAGGAAGAACCCGAAGAAGAGGTAATGATTTCACCACCCTCTTTCAAGATCCTTTCTTCTTCCACATGTTCTTTCTTTGTTATTTCCTTTATAAAATAATAACTCCAATATATTTTATATACTGTGATATTATTATAAATATGTTACAACCATATTCAGTATTTTATCCATCCTTTGAATGACATGTCACCATACGTGCGTACGTACGACTTACCGTCTCCACGTCGTGGTGTAATTGTTATTTAAAAAATTATTATTAGGATGGGTATGATAATGATGTGTAATTGATGTAAATAATAAATATAACATGATAAGGATTATGTATATATGATATAAAATCCTAGTATATTTTATTTTAATATCAAAATAATGATATTGTCGCTCGTGCTTACGTACTGACTACCGTCTTTACGAACGTGATGAGATTCATTCCCCATCATATTCATTCAAGTCTAATTCTAATCTAATGATTAAAAATAATATTTAAGGACTTGATATAATTCTGGATATGAATAAGATACAACCTATCCATAACAAACACGACATATGTAACAAAACATATAATAGAAAATGAGTAAGTTAACACCCAAAATGATGATAATACTAAGATATTATTAACAAAGAAATGTTAAAATATCATATATGATATCATATTAATGTATATGATTTTTGTGTAATTTAATAACAATTATTTCACCATTATATAGGAGGTTAACCTACCCTCAACCAAGGAAATGTACAAGGTAAGGTTTTATTTCACAATCTCTTTATTATCCGAGGTTGTTTTTACTTAACTATCTACGGGGACCCCCTTTGTCATCCACATCCATGTTTCTTAAAATTATATTTCAAAACATTTTTACTATTTACTAGACTATGGGTTAAAGTCATTTATACCCTTATTTATTTTTAAAGTAATCTTTCCGTCGCTTTCCAAACAAGGTACTTTTGACCTTTTCAAAAACTTTAAGGTAACAATGTTTTTTTAATTATATGGCAAGTGCGGCTATTTTCAGCCATTATAACATCATAAAATCTTCCCTTACAAGATTATAAAAATATTTTAAAAATAAATGTTATCTTTATAATTATTTTACTCTTAAATAATTTTAAAATAGAAAGTGATATTTCTCTATAAAGGGTTTTTATTTCATCTATGTCAACATACTTTGATTGATTTTAAGTTTATTTGAAGTTGATTTATTATGATACAAAACTTCCATATTGTATTGAAGGTTTTGTGATATGTTTGACTGTGGATGTGATATTTTTATACCATTCATGGTTTATGGTTAAATTATTGACATTTCGTATGTTAGTTTTAATATGAATGTTTATTATATGTTAAACCTTTTTATATGAGGAATGTATTGGACTTAGTAAGTGACTGGTGGAGCCCACTATAGATCCTCGATTAATCGGTAGGTCTCATGAGATAACTAGACGTGGAATTAGCTGAGTCCATTTCCCAATTTGATTTATAGTTTTGGCCGATGCCTTAATTATTTTTATATTTCTTGGTCGAGGCCTTGACATGATGTTTCAGAATGTCCGCATTATAAATTCCCTCATTACGGAAATAATATTAATGGTTCATGTAGTCATTCGACTAGTAGAATACCCATGATTATGTTTTATTGTGGAATTATTTACTCAGCTCATATTCTTGCCATAAAAGTATTCATGTTTATTATTGGTAAAGGAATATGGTTTCAATTCTTCACCATTCTTAATATTTATGTCATTTTACACTGTATTATTTACCCTTACTGAGCATTTGAGCTCACCCCTTTCTGATGATTCAGTTTCCCAGTACATGAAGAAGTATTTTATGACTGACCTTCAGGGATAGTCTGAGGGGATATGAGTGTTGACTATGGAGACTATGTTGTTGTAGTTTTCATTTTATAATGTAATTGTAAGACTTATGAATGTATCTAGTGATTCAAAGGATACTAAACTAATCGGTCTTTTGAGATGTTATATTTTG
Source organism: Viscum album (assembly GCA_963277665.1). Taxonomy (NCBI): domain Eukaryota; kingdom Viridiplantae; phylum Streptophyta; class Magnoliopsida; order Santalales; family Viscaceae; genus Viscum; species Viscum album. The sequence continues at coordinate 1,439,573,648 of OY728145.1, read as the reverse complement.
TGATCATTTCAATGTTATGTAATAATGCACCGACTCTAGGTAACTAGGGTTAGGGCATTACAGTAATACATTACCTGAAAAATTCACTTTGGTTATAGTTGATTTTTGTACCTTTTTAAGTGAGATTTGTGGAAAAATTATAAATAAAACTAATCTTGATAAACTTCAAGAAAGAATTGTTTTGAAACTTTTTTCCATTAGAGATTTTATTTCCCCCTTAATTCTTCACAGTCACAAATCATTTAACTGTTAATTTGGTTGAAGAAGTTAAACATGGTTTACCAATACACTATTTTTTGATGTATCCAATTGATAGGTACATTTATAACATTTTTATCTTCATTGGTGAATTAGATTTTGTCATATTATTGAATAATTTTTTATATGTTTCTTATTTTTATTCATCATGTACTTAGGTCATTTGAAATCATATATAATGAATAAAGCTCAACAAGAAGGCTCTATTGTTGAAGGTGAAATAGATGAGAGTGTTTGAAATTATTTATAGGTATTTGGATGGGATTAAAACCAGATTCATTTTTTCTAGATGTGCTGATTATGTCTCCACTAATTATTGTTAAGAAATCATTCATCAGTATTTCCATCTTTTGGATGACCAATTGGAAAGGGGAAAGATTTTACACTGACTGAATTAGAATTTCTACAGGAACATAGATATTTGATAGTAAATAATGTTATTATAGGTCCATTTATTGGATAATTTAAACTAAAAAAATTAGGTGACTAAGGGGTGGAGCTCAAAATGAACATGAATAAAACAATTGTTAATAAGGAGATTGGGGAATGGTTCTCCCATCACATAAGTATATACTCATATTCATATTATTTATGTTTAGTTATTTTTTCCATCTTAGATGTAACACCTTTTATCTTTTCTTTCTTGATAATTAATGTTGAAAATTAAGCTAAAATATTAAATGATTCGATGTTTTTGGCTAAGGGTCCTCTAAGGAAGGATAAGAGATTTGATGCCTATAATATTCATGGATTTAGGTTTTTTACAATTTATCAGGATGAAAAATTGAAAACTCAAAATAGTGGTGTATTTAATATTGAAGATGTGAGATAATATGGAAGGATGCATGACATAATTGAATTAAAATATCATGGATATATTTAGGTGTCTTATTCAAACATAAGTGGTTCAATATTGATAGGGGTATAATGAAAGATTCAAAACATTTTACTTTTATCTTATTATCTAACTTCATGGATACCTATGAGTGTGTGGAGAAAGATACATTTATCATTTATTTACAAGAGAAGATGGTTTATTAGGTAGATGATGAAATACATGATGTTTTGAGTGTTTTTGTACACTTAAAACTGATAGACTTATCATATGTGGGCAATGAAGATCAATCAGTTCTTTGTTATAGTGAACCTCATCAACCACAAAATATTGACTAGTTTTTTCCTATGAATATGTAAATTGTAGAACTTACAAGAGAGGGTGAAAATGAAGGGCTTGTCATAATGGAGGTTAGTAATAATAATGATAATGAAGATGAATATAATTGAATATATAAATTGGTAATAAAAATATATTATAATTTCTCATTGATAAGTGTTCTCGTACATATATACATTGTTATAGTTTTTTTTTGTAAAAAACCTTTAATTTTTATTTTTTTATACATTTAATATAACTTAACCATTTGAAATGAAGGAATTCCAAGAATATAAAATCTAGGATCCTAGCCTATTAGAATCTCAGAGCATGCCACCATTACCATAATCTTTTGTGGATCCTAGTGATTTTTTTATACCCGAGACTACTAGTGATCTATCCATTTCCCTATATATCGTTGGTATCCCACCATCTAATTCCCCTCTATAGATGGAGTACTTATTCACTCATTTATCTAAAGTATATTAGCGAGTTACCATTACTGGTATGTATTTCAATATTCAAAAAGTTATATATTTTGTTAAATATTTAATGAATTTTTAATAAAAATGAAGGAAACCATAGAAGGGATAAAAATATGAACAATGAAGATGTATGAGATTGAAAGTAACTCATGTTTATCATTTTATTTGATGTGTTTGGGGTGCCTATAAGTGACGTTGAAAAAATCTATGCGTGGATTATTTCACGGCTTTTTTTGTGAGAGGGTGAGTTTTCCAATTAATAATAAAGACTAGATGCATATTCCTATAGCTTGAAAAAATGAGGTATTTGATTCTCAAGGAAGGGAAATATTAATTTAATATTAATTTATAACATATTTAAAATCATGAGTAAAATTTAATCATATACTTAAAAAGTGAAATATTTTTTATTTCTAGATGCTTTTTCATTTTGATGTCCTTGAATTAAATTCATGCTCACAGACATTGAAGAATTTGGGAAAGAAATGGATATATTTTAAATGAATATTATGGAATGAGTTTAATGACACTTCTTGATCTTAAGGCAAATGTTTGAGAAAGTTCCTGAAGGCATTTCTCATGAGAAATGGAATCACTTTGATTATATCAACAGAGATGAATCTCATTAGGTAATTTCATATTTTAAAGTATCATAATAACATAAAAATAGTAAAATTGTAATTTTTATTAAGGTTTATATTTTTTAAAATAATTATATAAAAAAATATTGTGAATCGTGAGAGAAATTCATTCCTCACATCGATGGGTCTCTCTGTTTTGCAAGAAAAAGAAAAATTTTGGTTTATATTTTATTAATTTTTATATATATCTTTTTTTTATAACTCAAGAGTTTTCATAAACTGTTTATACTTTTTAAAAACTTTTAATGAATTAGGTCACTCTATTGACTGAATATAGATGCAGTTTAAAGTACATAAGAATCCCGATGGATGTTTCGTAACTGACCCCACCAATGATGTTGAAGTATGTAATTTTCACTACCATTTCTTATTATTTAATTACTATATATAAATAATAATGAAAAATATAATATAACAAAAAATCCTGAGACCCAATTAAATGAGGCCAGCTACATGGATCAAACAATTCCAATTTGGTTTCGTTTGATATATCTATCCAACCCCAATTAGATGGGTTGAAGGATTTTCTGTTGTTATAGAATAATTTTCATAATTATGTTTTATATTAATTAAATAAAAATAAATAGTAATGAAAAATTAATTAATTAGTTAATATTATTAAGTTTAGATATTTTAAAGAACTATTGTTAATATTTTTGTATTAATAGTTTAAAATTCAAGACGTTTTGGATTCAAACCCTTCACAATAATCATCAGTTTCCTAGAACGATGTAGTCGGAATATTTTTATGGAAATATAACCCAGAAAAAGTATGTGGGATGGGTTATGGGCCTACTATATCAACTATCTTTGGTAGGGTAGCATCATTTGTTATTGCTTCACTCGACGGTGGTTCAAGTAACACTAATGATTAGAAATCACAAAGATAAATATCAAGATTGAATGAAAAATTAAAAGAAAAATACTCTTATAAGAAAACATAAGATCAATGGTTGTTAAAATGGAAAATGATTTAGTTTCTATATTTTATAGGATGACCGACATGATCCTAGAAGAAATTTCCATCCTTATAGATCATCCCACTGAGGTAAATTCTAAATTCCAAACATCATTCACACATATTTTTTGGAATATGTATGTCTACTGGGTGAGGTCTGTTCTCTGAGTGGGTGTGGTAATTTTTTGTCAGAATAAGTTTATGCTTCTTAAATTATAGTAGGTTGGAAGATATTAATAAGTAGTATAGGATAATAATCATAGGAGTGATGGTTATGGATGGGAATATATCATTTTTTGATTTCTTCTTGGTAGTAGTTGGGATCTTTTAACCATATGTGGCCTTGAATTAGATCTTGGATGAGTGGAATTATCCCGATGAGTAATTATTCTTTATAATTTCTCATTTATTCTCATTATTTCTTACTATTGTAACTCAAGAAGGTTTATTGATTAATTTCTCAGTTTTTAGTTTTTTTCCTTTATCTTCTTCCATTTTCTATTATTATTCGCATAATTTAGTCAAAAAACCTAACACATTTTAATTAAACACATACAAAATTCATTAATAAAACTAAAATTAATCTTATATATAAAAAAAATGAATTTTGAGTCATACTGACCACATATTATCCATGAATGACATGTGGTTGATTCCTTGATGTCAAAAATAAATTATAGATCATTCTCCACAAGTATGAAAACAATTTGAACTTGTTTTCTAGGTGTTGAATTGTTAAATACTTCTTAATGGTAGAAAAGCCTTTAAAAACATGTGTTATTTGGTCAAAATAAGGAAAATGACGTCATATTTCCATGAAATTAGGGGGAAACAACCATAGTTTGAATTATGAAATATAGGAACCCATGACACATCATTCCAAATTAGGGTTTATCTAGGATGGTAGGAAAGTCATTTTTAGTGTTTTAAAATGTTAAAATGTGCATTGAAGGGTAAAAAACATAGAAAAAAACTCATTTTGATGTGAAATAATGGTACAACATCTATAGGGTTATTTTGGACATGTTCATGTAGACAACACATCAATATGATTTCTGGCATGGTTATAATGACTTATTAAACACTTCTTAAAGGTATAAAAGCATTGAAAACATGTGTTGGTTGGGGGGGGGGTTAAAACTAAGAAATAAATTTTAGATATCCCTAAAATTGGGGAACATAAAATTTATATTTAATTGTGAAATATAGGAATTAACGAAACATCATTCTGAATTTGGATTTTCTTAGGAAGGATGTAAACACATTATTAGTGTTTTCAAACAGTAAAACTAGTGTGGGATGGTAAAACAACAGAAAAAAACTCATATTGACATGAAATAATGGTACAACTACCATTGAGTTGTTTTTGACCTGCATACACATGAAAAATATCAATCTAATTTGGGGGGTTGTTGGAATGACGTAGGAAACAATTCTTGAAGTTACAAAAGCGATTAAAAACAAGCATTTTGGGATCAAAGATAGGAAAATGATGTTGAATTACCATTAAATCAGGTAAAAATGACCATATATTTAATTTTTAAAAATAGAAACTGACATCACATCATTATAAATTATTTTTATCCAAGGATGGACGTAAACTTGTTTTTAGTGTTTAAAAACACTAAAACATGCATAGAATGGTCAAAACCACAGAAAAAATTCTTTAAATTGAAGTAAGATCAATGGAAAACCACAAATGTGTTATTATTAATGTGTATTCATGGAAAACACAATAATAAAATGTACAATGTGGTCGGAATTACTCAATAAACAATTCTTAAAGGTACAAAAGCATTTAAAAAAAGGTTTTGGGGTGTCAAAACTAGGAAACCGATACCAGATTACCCTCATATTAGGGGGAAATGACCATAGATTTAATTATGAAATGCAAGAACTGATGATATGTCTTACAAAATCACATTGTACCCAGGATGGTTGTAGATGAGGTTTTAGTGTTTTAAACATGAAAACATTAATGGATTAGTCAAAATAATAGAGAAAGACCTCATATTGATATGAAATATTGGGGCCACCACTACTGACTTCTTTTTGACATGTACGCACAAACAACATGTCAATTTGATGTTCAGTATGGTCAGAATAACTCAGTAAACAGTTCTTAAAGATACAAAATCTGTTAAAAATAATTTTTCAGGGGTCAAAAACCATATAAGTGACATCAGATTTCCTTGAAATTAAGGGAGAATAACCATAGATTTAATTGAGAAAATTTGGAATTAACAACGCATCATTCCGAATTATGGTTTTCTTAGGATGGATGTAAATGGGGTTTTAGTGTTTTATAACACTAAAATGTTCATGTAATGGTCAATACAAGAGAAAAAAACTCAGATTAATGTGAAATCAATAAGAACCAGAGATGAGATTTTTTTAAGTGTATGAAAAGAGAAACCCTAAATTTGACGTGTGGTGTGGTCACAATGACTTAGTAAACACATCTTAAAGGTCAAAAAATCCTTAAAAAACATGTGTCGGGGGGGGGGGTCAAAACTAGGGAAAAAATATCAAATTTCCTAGAAATCTGCGAACCACAACCATATATTGAATTGTGAAATGTACGAATCGATTGTACATTATTTCAAATTATTGTTTTCCTGAGATGGTCATAAATGGGGTTTTAGTGATTTAAAACCCTAAATTGTGCATTTTATGGTCAAAATATAGAAAATGATGTCAAAATGATGTAAAATAATGGGACACCCACTACTGAGTTATTTTTGACATGTACGCATGAAAAACACATCAATAATATATGTGGTGTGGTCAATAGACTCAGTAAACTATTCTTAAAGGTACAATGGGATTTAAAAACATATTGTGGGGGGGGGGGTGTAAAACTAGGAAAAAGACATTTTATTTCCTTGAAATAATAAAAGAATGACCATATACTAAACTATGAAAAGTAGTAACTGACCATACATTATTCAGAATTACGAGTTTCCCATGATGGGCATAAATGAAATTTTAGTGTTTTAAAATAGTAAAACATGCATGAAATGGTCAAATCCAAATAAAATGACCTTATATTGATGTAAAATCATGGTAAAACCACCAAATAGGTTTTTTGACATGTAATCAAAGGATACAATTTAATTTGACATGTGGTGTGGTCATAATTACTTGGAAAACACTTCTTAAAGGCCCAAAGCCTTTAAAAACAAGTGTCATGGGGTTAAAACCAGAAAAATAATGTTAGATTTCCTTGAAAGTAGGGTAAAATGACTAAATATTTAATCATTAAATGTAATAATTAGCGACATTCCATTACAAATTAAAGTTTTCCAAGAATGACAATAAACATGTTTTTATTGTTTTAATACACTAAAACATGCATGAAATAGTCAAAACCATTGAATAAACCTCAAATTTTTGTTTAATCATGGTAAAACCATTGCTGAGTTGTTTTTGATGTGTACACATAGGAAATATATCAATCTGACATGAGGTTCAGTCAAAATTTCTTTGTAAACACTTCTTAAAGGAACAAAAGGCTTCAAAAACATGTATCAGGGGGGTTAAGGAAATGATGTTGGATGGAACCAAAATTAGGGGAAAATGACCATATATTGAATTTTAAAATATAAGAACTAATGTAAATTTTTTCTGAATTACAGTTTTTCAGGGAAGGCTGTAAACAAGTTTTCTATGTTTTAAAACACTAAAAAATGCATGGAATGATCAAAACCATTGAAAATGACTTTAGATTGAAATCAAATCAAGGGGAAACCATCATTGATTTGTTTTTTGAATATAGGAAATTCTGTGATATCAAAGACTATAAATTTTTTTATTAATTATATTTTAATCACATCACATGTTGATTTAAAAATTAATTATAATATTTATGTATACCTTTTCAGTTTCAAGTGTTGAATCATATCTAAAATAGGTAAGTTTATGTCTTCAATGTGTTTTTCATTATATATTATTTTTTAAGATGAATTGTCTTCTATTTTATTAACTAAATAGAAACTTTTATGAGAAACATTATGAATATATTATGTAACTTTTTCCCCTTTCCCATTTCTTTTCATTAATGTTATAGTTTTCATTTAGGAGCCAGATGTTGGTAGCAGGAAGAAGGTTGTCCATTCTGATCTAAAAAATTCTTCAAAAGGTAGTCTTGATGGTTCTTATTTTCAATGTTGTGTTAAAATTTTATCAATTATTTTTCTGTAATTTTATTTTATTATGTTTAGTTTTAATTTATTATTTGTTTGTTATAGTTGATGAGATAACATGGCTAGTTTCAGTTGATGAGATGACGTTGAGACATATGGATGTAGTGGAGGTCATGAAATTAACTTATATTGAGCATGGCTTATTAATGGACCTATTTTATATGTATATATTGATGACTGAGGTATTGGTTGACAAATGTATGGGTTTACTAAGACATATATTATGATGAATGTGGATGTTTGTATATATAAATGTGGATTCATGACGTATATATGATTGGTTTATAATACATTCATGTTGTAATATTTTTCTTGTTAGTTTTTTTATATTTATAGTTTTTTATTTAATATATATTTCTAAAAAAATTCTGATTTAGCGGTGGTTTTTAGTAACCATCGGTAAATACATAAATAAAATTTTAGCTATTGGTGGTTACAATAAACCACCACTAAAACAAACCAATGCTATTATGTTCATTTATAGTTAGTTTTATTTTATTTATATTCTCCCCATATATTTTTTTATAAAAAAACCACCACTAAATAAACAAAAAAACACCTCTAAATGCTCTAAAAATGAATCATAGAAAAAACTCTACAAAATTAATGAAACTTCTTTTAAAGGACTATAAACCGTTCAATATGTGGTGATTTTAAAATAAAACTATATATTATTAGGTGGTGGTTTAAACATCCTCCAGTCCACAAAAATAACAACTTTAATTCCCATTTTGTTTAGTGAATGCCCCATGAAGTATCCTAGTATAAACTCAATATCATTCTAGTTCTTGGTTGTATAAACTAGGAATTCAAATATATATACCATATCTCTTGAGGTGATAATGAAAGATCAAAAAGGTATTCCCCCAAGTTGATCAATTTCAATCTCCTAAGCCAATATTCATTTTTTTCAAATATTTTTCGATCCGTAAAATACCAATTTCATCAAAAACACCATCACTTAAATATATTCATAACCATCCTTTTAAATTAATGATATACGAATCTATTGAGAGAAGATCAAGGGTTCCTTCTATACTATAAAAATTAAAGTAAAAATTAATGTATTATTTGATGCACTCAACAACATGATAAAATTTTAACACTATTTCAAGGGAGTAAAGAGAATTTTTTTCATTTATTTAATTATTTTCTATTATTATCCCTTATAATTTTATTCTCTAATTTCCACCTCTTATTTGTATTTTTACTTTTTTTTGTGTTTTTTCATTTCTCTCTGTATTTATTTTTTTCTATTATCCCTATAGTTTTTAAGATTGTTTTTTATTTTTATATATTAAATTTTCTTAAGTTTTTTTTCTTTTATAAATATTATATTTAATCTAACAGAAATATTCACACCATTTTCCATGAAAATATTTGGAAAATAAATCTTACTTGATATTGATCCAAAAATTGAAAAAACTCTACCATCAAACATAAGATATCATAGAGTAGGGAAATCAAGTAACACTAAGGTTACTATATTAGATCCTCAAGAGGTCTCAAGCAATGATAAGAGTAAAAAAATAAAAATCCCTAAATAATGGATATAAATAATACGACCCTAATTGAATGGACTACTCCTGATGTGAATTACCAATAAAAATATATCCAATAACCTAAGGAATAAACCAACTTTAATCTATGATCATGACTCATACACCATCTTCTCAAATTCTATGGTCTACTTGGTGAGGGTCCTCACAAAAATCTCATGTATTTTATCATTATGTGAACCACCATAAAATACATAAATGTGTTCAATTATCTCATAATGTTTGTGGTTTTCCCTTTCTCCCTTGACGGTGTAGCCAACGAATTCATGTACTATCTTCTTACAATAATTGGTGGCTAGAATTAACTGAAATGTATCTTTCTTTAGAAGTTTTTCCGATCCCCGTGAAACACATCTATTAGAAACTAAATCTATAGTACTAGGTAAGTATATGGATATACCCTTCATGAATATTGGTATAAATTTAAAATATAGCGATCTAGTTTTCCCCACCCCAAGATTAGAGAATAATTTCTAATTCAATAACACTATAATGTTCATGTCCCAATAGATCATGGAATGATGAATACTAAATCTAGTGGTTCTTTAGTGAAAAAAACTCCATTGATTTCTCATGAATTAATATAAAACATGGCCTATAATGAATAATAATTCAATACATGAAAAAATTTACCCACTCTAAGAGTTCACACAAAAACCATTAATATGTAGAAAAAGATGTGGATAATTAACATAATGAATTTCATACCATTGAAAAACAATTCGTTCACCTTGAGATAATTCACACTATGCACTTATACTTTTTCATTGTGGTATTTGTACTGATAACACCCATTTCTCTTATAAATTCCCATAACATTATGATTAATTCTTGTTTCTTGTAGTGCAATTTTCGGAGTTTTTATTTTAGTAAGAACCTACCTTAAGGAATGAGAAATTTTGGGAAGATCGAAGCATTAATCTATGGTGGAAAAAACAACAACAATATTCATGAGGAGGAAACTATGGTGCCCCTAAATGGAACTAGTACAAAAATTCAAAGGTATAAATACTTTTTATCCTTCACCCACTCAAAATAACGATAATATTCCTCCTAAATATGAACCAAAATTGAAGAACATGGTGAGGAAAATGGAATCCTAGAACAACCAATTTTTTTATACCACAGAACATAATATTCATGACTTGAAAACTATACTGGGACAAATAAAAAAAATCATTGAAATAGATATGCAAGGTTCTAGACAATTAATCTTCTAACATATTCTAAATCAAAAAAAAACGTAATATATGTGGAATTACTCTTTATAGTGGTAATGAAATTTTTTTATAATGACTCTACAAAATAGGTATATCCTCATCCTCTCCAAAATTATCTATCTCAACCCACAAATGAATCATGTGTTGAAAAAAATAAAAAGTGTAAAAAATTTAACATTTAGGATTTCTTTAATTAATCCATTCCTCTTAATTTTTCCCCACATACTCTCACAATCCAAGAAACAAATTTTATATTGAAATTTATAAAGATATCTTCGAAAAAATATAAAAAGTGTAAGTTAGCATTCCTCTCTTGGATATAGATAAAAAGTTTATTCATTATGCCTATTTTTAAAAGAATTATTTATCCACTTATGGTATCTAAAGGGGAGTCAGGGACTCAACCTTGGAATGAATGTAACAACCTTCATACATCTAGTGATACCAACTAAATTAAAGGATTTGGGAATCTTTATATTTCCTTTCACAATAGGGGATAATTTACTTTTATATATACAATGCTGGATTTAGGTTCTTTAAATAATATGATGCCTTAGTTTGTGTGTAATTATTGGTATGTTTTAGAGATTTAGCCAATGTGAATCGTGGTGAAAATTTCTAACCAGAGTATAAGAAACCCAACAAGAGTAATTAAGGATATCATCATGTGGGTAAATAATATAATTTTCCTTGCAAAATTATAATTGGTTGAGTTGAAAGATAGTTGAACCCAATGACATAATACTCTAATAATTGTAAGGACTTATCTTAAAATTAAAAATAGAATCTTACACAATGGAATATTTTCTATAGAGTTCATAGGTTAAAAGTTAGGTTTCAATATCCTTTATTCTATAAAACATCTAGTAAATGAGAACTTGACACTCCCTTTCTATTTGATGGATGTTATCCCCAATGAAACACAAGAAACATTTTTTCCACAATATACATTTTTTGTCATTATTTCTTTTCAATATTTAATGATTTGGGTTGTACATTATTCTATTAGAGTTGTGTTGGATAAAAAATTGGGTTTTTTAGTGTTTTAATTTAAAAGAGTGTTCTTTTCTAGTTTCCCATGACTATCGATGATTCTATAAATATTTTTTACAATTGTTTTTATTTCCATATAGAATAAACATGAGTATATTGATAGTTCTAATGGACTTGCTTCTATATAATTCCATCCATCAATATAAAACCCCTTGTTTTGTAATTAAAACTATTTCCTTTTAATTTAAAATTTTTCTATATTTATGGTATTGTCCAAATTCCCCATAATTATTTCCAAAAAAAAATTCTCCAATGTTTTAATTTAAACAACTAAACTATTTGAGACAACATAGAAAGTGGATAGGATGGATATTGGTTGATATCCCTATGATTAGAACAACTATTTTCATTAACTACATACTTATAAAGGATGAGGATAAGTGATTAAGGTAATAAAAACAATCATTAAATGCCACCCTCATTGAAGAGAATAAATTAGAGGTTGGAAAAATACTCACTGTTGGGATCATGTATCCCATACATGATAGTAAATTGGTTATCCCAATACAAATGATTCCTAATAAAATTTTAATAATACAAGAGTCAAATTTAAAGAATGAAATGGTTCTAACATGTGTGAATTTTTTTGGAGAGCCTTTATATACCACCATCAGCTTAATGAAGCTACATTAAAGAAATAATTTCCTATAACATTCACTGACCAAATATTAGATATATTATCTAGTAAATCCCATTATTTATTCTTGATAACTATTCAGGTTATTATAAAATATATATATCCCTAGAATAATAATAAAATACAACATTTACCACTCCTTTTCTAATATTTTCATATATGGGTATTCTATTTTTTCAGTGTAATGATCCTGATAATTTTCAGTATTATATGTTGTGTATTTTTATGAGCACCTTGATTTTTTTCATGGATGATTTTACAATTTATGTCTCTTTATTTGATGCCTTCTTGAAACACCTAGGTTATATCCTCCACCATTTCATTGAAAAAGATCTAGTATTTAATTATGTGAAATTCAAATTCATGGAAGAGTGGTGGATAGTTCTTGGTCCTATCATTAAATTAATAAAATTCAATTTGATAAATCAGAAATTTAAAAAATTCTCTTCTAATCATGTAGAAAATAATTTCAGGACATTCAATGTTTCTTGGGTTATACTAATTTTACCTCGAATTAATTAGATAATTTAGTAATATTACACTTCCCTTTTCAGGATTTTCACTAAAATATTATCAGTTGATTTTTGAATTTTTTTGACGATTCATTGAATTAATTGTAAAAGAGTCTCATATTACCTCTAAATATATGACCACGAAGGAGGAACCACCCATTCAAAATTATATTTGGTGAATATAAAATTACAATAGGAGTAGTAGTATCAGAAATGGTTGAGAGGGTTCCTAGTTTATTTACATTTAACTCACATACCTTTGACCTTATCCAGGGAAACAACATAACCATTGAAAAAAAGTTAATTATATTTTGTTTTCCTTGGACAAATTCCTTTATAATCTAATTAGGTCAAAATTCATTATATTTTTTTTCATCATGATACCCTTAGGTTTCTACTTAAGAGGCATGAGGCTATGACCTACCTCATATAGTGGATAATACTCTTCCATGATTTTGATATATTGATTTGAGGAAAAAGAGGATTAGAAAATGTGGCATCAGAAAAAATTAAATGGATTTACCCACCATTTAAAAGACATATTGAATCATACATCCAAATTAGAGAGTTCTCCTATGATTAACAACATTTTTATTTTGTGGACCTTTCCCCATAATATATATAGATTGTTGATTTTTAGAGACATATAAGATCCACTATAATTTTATACCTTTACTATTATAGAGACATAAACATGATTTATGATAGTATATTTAGGATTAAACATAATTATTAAGGATTTTTTGTATCCAAGTTGTTCATTAGAGTGTCCCGAACTATGAGTTCACATCTATTTTAATAATCTACCACACTTTGGCTTATAGAAAATACATTGGATCTAAAAATACATATAGAAAGTCCTTTCAAACTAGTATTTATTACCTATTAGTTTATAGAGTTTCTTATCAGTTTTTTATGTCATGTACAAGACTTCAATTCATTGGGGATATCTGAAAGAGAAATGAAATTCCCAAAAAACCCATGCTATTTTGTTTTATATTTAATTCATGAGGAATTTAATGAATGGGGACCTTAATAAATTCATTTAAAATTGTTTTTATCCTTTTGTTTACTAATTATGTATATAAATATGTGGAATAAAAAGAACTAGGATGGATGACTCTTGAGTTATTATTAAATTTACGAGATCTCGTATTTATAGCATGTTTAGTTTGGAATGGTTTATTATTTATGATCAGAGTTTTCATTTTTTTAAATCTCAACATGAAAACCTTGATATGTAATTATAAGATTTTTCATATTGTATCCATAGCATATCACCCCCAATGTAATAAGAAAGATATAATTTTAAATCAGTAGGTTAAAAAAATTATTGAAAAAATATTACAACCCATTAGGATAGATAGAATTTTTCACTTGGATGATTAAATTTTAGCACATCATATATATTTTCAATCCCTAATATAAATTCCACCATATAGGATTTTGTTCGGAAGGTTTTTCACCTCCATATAGAGGTAGAAAACTATGTATATTGGGTAATTAAACAATTTAATAAGAATATCTCATATATAAGTTAGCATAAGATGATACAAATTCAAGATTTGAAATAAATTCAATTTGATGAATATGATTACTCTCAGATATAAAAAGAGAACAAAAAGGTTTCAATGATGATATGATTCAACATTAGAAGTTACATATTATTGATAATGTCATTATACAAAATTCAAGGATTAATATTTAGTAATTATGCTTTATTTTGTATGGATTGAAGTTTATACTATTACTAACATTTTTCCTTTTAGTGATATACAAATTTTTCTTGAGAAGTGTGGAATTTCTTTTACCATCTATGGAATGCATCTTAAATAATTCTATGAGGTTTTACAAATAATACATTGGAGGAAATATATCTAAATGATTCTAATAATGACACCCCTTAGTAGTCTATACCTTATCCATAACTATATTTACTTGTATATTTATTTACATTTTATATATTGTGGAAAATTTAATTTTCAAGTGTGGTGGAGGGATACATACTATAGTTTGGATTTTTTTGAAACAACACTTCACATAGTGTGTGTTTTTTAATTACATGAAGTGTAAAATTTATAAAAATACAAAAACAATATAATAATAAATATAAAGTATATTATTGAATTGGGTTGGCTGTTAAGGTCACAAATCAAGGTCCAAAAGACATATGTTTGAGTCACCCTGGCCCTCTCAACAACTATTTTATTTAAAATAAATAAAACCACAAATCATTTATTTCTTATTGTATATCGTGTATGTATCTATTTAAGAAAAAAAAATTCAAAACTAAAAATAAAAAACAAATTTTTTCCATTTTTCATTATTTTTCATTGATTTGTTTTTTAAGATTATATTTGATCTTCAATAAAATATCATAAATTATTTTTCATACTTGAGTCGAACTTAATCGAATTTCCAATATTTTTAAAACATTTCTTAAAGTGGATTTTGGATATGAATTATTTTATCTGGAATTTGTATTTTCAAATATTTCTTAGATATTTGATGGATTATTGAATCTTATTCCCCATTAGAACTATAAAATAATAATTTTCACTCACCCTATAGGTTCTTTAAACTATTTTTTCACAATTTCCTTATACCATGCTTTCTCGAGGGAAATCAAGTTGTGTCTTTCACTAAGAATGCGATTTAATCCTTTATCAAAACATTTGAGAACAATGAAACATGGTAATTTGATTGAGGTGTTTCATTAAAATTAATCCCCATATTCTATCCACTTTTTATACTACCCATACATCATCCCTTGTTAATCCCCTTATAGCGATGAAATCCCTTATAGGTATCCACATTACAAGCATATTTTCTCAACGTACCATTACTATTGTTTAAATTTCAAGATCATAGTCCATTGCGAGTGTGCGGGAATCAAGGTAATTATTATCTTATCAAGGGGATGATATTAACATTATGGGAATATTGGGGTTTTATAACATTTTATGTAAGTTCAATAAGTTATCTATTTTTACATGTAATTCATTTTACTCCACTTGAAAAAATGTAAAAATAAAAAAATAAAAAAATGAGGAATGAGATTAAATTATTTATAATGATTATTTTCATGAATCATGAAACTAATAAAAAATAAAGAACAAGAATAAATTTTCATTCAATATATTTAATTTTCATCACATTCTATTAAAAATTGGAAAATATTTCAAAAACTCTATAAAAAATGAAAATAATAAAAAATTTATAAGAGAAGTAATATTTCATTTTAATTTTAATTTTATGACTTTTTGAATTTTATTAAAAGAGTATCTGAGTTATTTGATTCATATTTGAGTACAGTGAGTGAATAATACTCCATAGTTTTGAATTATTAACCATGTATTTTATTATAATAGAGAACCAACCACTTTTATGCCTTATGTTATTCACATCAAAACCCATAAATACTAAGGCATAATAAAGTTCCATAAAAATACACATGATTAGTATTTTTTTTCTCTTATATTGATAGTAAATATTTTTCCATGACTATGGTATTACATGCATGATTTTGAGTTCAATATAACTTTTCATAAATTTCTCACTTCAGAGATGAGTAATAAATTGTGAGGTAGGTTGAGTTATGTTACATGGATGAATGAATGAATATGAGTAAATTTGAATGTTAAATAATAATAATGATAAAATAATTGATTAAATAAAAGAGAAATTATGGAGTAAAATTTAAACAAATCTTGGAAATTTGCATATATTTTATTTTTGAATTGGATTTGATTAGGATACGTGACTTTTCCCAAGAGTACATTGGCTTAGTTTTGGGAGTATGATCACATAGAAATATATCATATATTATCAACCTTGTACCAATTAATTAAAATATTTTTTTGTTTTATTATCCTAGTATTTAATCCTTTTCCCATTAATATGTATATTGTATTTATATTCTAAAATACATTCTCAAAAAGATGAAATTACAAATTGATCCAATTAGATAAAATGTTGGTCTTCTTATCATAACATTATATAAAATGATATAAATCAGAAAATAATTTTTTTAGGATTAATGATAAACTGGGATATAATTTCTTAAACTATAACCAGAGTAAAATCTATTCACAAGTGGCCCAAGAATGCCCATAAATTGAAGAATATTTGGGCAAGGCAGATTGGACTAGCCTTTGGTATTTGGGTCGTATTATAAGGTATGGAAATCCAAATGGGATGAATCCTCTTACATTATATATAATGAATAAAGTAACACATTTAAACATAATATTAGGTCAATATTTATAGGATAAAGAAATCTACCTTGCATATCAATTGAATAGAAAATTATTCCACGAATATCCCAGCCGTACCCATACAGTCCTAGAATTATTTAGTAATTTATTTGTGTAATGTTTTAGTAATAATTATCCCATAAATAAGTTACTAAGGATGATTTATCAAAGGGTAGGAGTGGAGTTATTAGGGTGACCATTTATCTGTCATATGGTTTCCTTACCATCCGTCAAGTTTTAATCTCATTATGATCACACGGGGTGAAACATGATGTTATATCAAGATTCATATTTTTAATAATTGAATGTTATTTTTAATTATAGGTGTGTATGTTTTCTAATATAACCTTTATTATACTTTAATTTATTTGTGTACTAGTATTTCATACTCAAACTCACATTATTAGGTTTGGGGGTTCCCATTATTGTGATATTTCACACAAAACTCACCACTCCTTCTTATTTTCAATTATGGTGTTTGTGTGGTTCATATTTTTATATTGAAATCATATGAAAAATTACATGGAAAATAAAATTTATTTCAAGGTATCACACTAAAATAACATAAAAACCTTGAAAACACACCTTTTTCTTTGCTTTTAAACATGGTGAGATTCAATTATGAAGTCGGACACAAATCAACAAATCATCGGTGGTAACTGATGATTTTTTTTTGAGTTTTAGACCAATCCCTAGGAGGTATCCTTGTTTATACATAGTAGAATTTTGTTTCTAGGACTTAAAAACGATGTATTAAAATCTTTAACCATAGTATCTTGAGGTGATAAAAGACAATAATTATGGGAATTACCTTGGTTGGTCATTTTAAATCTCATATGTTAATCGTTGTTTTCATCTAATCTTATTTTATGATCAATTGAGGATTAATCCCCAAAACCCCAATTTATTAAAAGACCACCCACTATTTTACATAATAAAAATATTTTATTAAATTAATTACTTAATGATCAATCATGTTATGACCAAGGGTCCGAACTATACTTTAGAAATTATAATTAAAATATAAATCTAATTTGTCATGTTCAACAATGAGATCAATATTTAAAAAATATCTTATCATACATGTAACCCATTAAAGTAATTTAATGGGATTATTTATTATATATTCATAAAGTGATATATTAGTAATTACATGGATGCATAAATATTTTAAAATTCTTAAAAATATCACAAAAATAAGGCCTCTATGTGGTCTATCATGTGGTGTATGAATAGACTGATTCCTAAGTATTATTTTGATAACATTCTTAAAAGAATTTAAAGAAAAAAACTGTATGAGGTTACAAAAAAATATTTTTTTTATTTTATAATTATTTTACGTTGGCTATATAATATTACATAAATTGTAATGATAATTAACCCATTAAAGTTTTACTTTTAATTATCCCCAATTAATGGACATCGATGATTATTATAGGTTGCGATTGAATATGAATATTATAATTGGTTGGGTTTTTACATAGAAATATAATTCACTAATTGGGAACAAAAAGTTTTTTTGCTAGATAACCCACTACGTATACCACATACTGTACCATTGACTATATTGTTTGTATACTAGGGGTTCATGTTTGATATTGAATACTTATAGTTATGGTTTAAATTATAAATTTAATGAGGTTATTTATACATTCATACCTTTCTTATATAATCCTTGATGTTGGGATAATCAGGGTTAGTTGGGTATGTTTTTGATTATTTCATCGGTTTAGGTTTAAATAAGACGGGATTTTTCTCATGTAATGGAAGTATACCATATGGGTCCATAATTAAACTACATCATGTATTTTTATGGAGATACCTATATATGGTACATGTGATGTTCATATCTATTTTGATGTGGATAATTTTATGTACTCATCTATATATGTTAATGTCATGTGACTTAAAAAATTTTCAAGTTAGTATATACATAGAGATTCTAGAATATATGAGAAGACAATATGCGATTGACTTACTCCTTGTATCATGGTCACTCAATTCCTTAAATAAATTGATTGCATTATTATAAACTCCTAAATATGATACAACTAGTGGAAATAAGTATGAATATACCCATGTTTGATTTAGATGACACTAGATACATTTATAGATTGATTAACATTTGAACTTTTCTAGAGGACACTTTTTCATGAAAATATAGATTATGGAATTCAAAATTATTGGTAATGATATAAATTCCCATGTGGTCACAAATTATTATTTTTTGAATATAGATTATTTTTTTATAATTTGTTATCAAAAAGCTTTTATAACTATCAAAAAGTGTTTTTAAGGACATATAATCTATGTTTTGGATGGATTTTTAAATTTTTTTAATACGATGAAAAAAAATATGAAAATTAATTATAGATTTTAAAAAATAATATATATATATATATTGTTTCAATAGGTATTATATATGATGTGACATAATGTGAAAGTGTGTTAAGTCTTTGTGGATTTATTGAAACATGTAGATTAATATAAATATGCACAAAATACAATCCATTTTGTGGCGATATAAATTATATCATTTTTTTCCGTAGTTTAAACCATATTTAAATATAATAAGTTATCATGTTTAGAAGTTAACTGTTCTCATTCCATTCAAAATAACTATGGTATAAAATAGTGAAAATATAAGGTTATTTGCATGAATAATACATGGGATACCAAAGATATTTCAGGTTATTTATTATTAATACAATTTTCTTCAAGATTAAAGAAGATAAAATAAACTTAAAATAAAAATAAAAATATGATAAAAAAACAATTAAATAAAATATAATAAATATATCAATTTTATAGGATTGTTTACAAGTGAAGAATACCACTTTAATTCCTGGATTAGTTGAATCAATTGGTTGTAAGATGATTCTAATGTAACTGATTGTGTATGGACAAGACCACAAATTATACATAAATAAATAGAAATATCATGATTAGAGAAGTAAATTGATTATATATTAATAATATCGATCTTTTAGGAAAAATTAAAATTCAATATACTTTTGATAGATTAATTTTTTCAACCACATGGGTGTTCCACTATTAATGAATTTTTTTATCAAAGTTTTGTTAAGGAATAAGATAAGGATTATAATATTTAAGTGATTATTAATAAAAATGATTATTCATGAATGAAATTGATAGATAATTTAAAAACCAACACTTCCAATATTTATCCCTCACCCCCTAATAGGATAGCCACTCATTTAAGAGTAAATTTCTATTATAATTGACTTATCCATATTTAGAAGAGGGTGAGGAAAAGAAAATAATAGAAATAAAATTCAATGAAAATGAAAAAAAAAGTTACTTGAATTGAATATCAAATTGAAAAAATATAGGTTATACAAAAAACCTAAAAAGAATTAAATAAAATAAGATACTTCAAAATAAGAGACAAGATTATTCTAAAAGTTAGATAACATCTCATTTTCATATACTTCAAATTTATCACGACACAATTTTATTCATCATTGAATGAAGAGATACACCATAGATAAACAATAATATCTCTTATCCCCTAGATAAATCATCCAAATGTAAGATATAGTCCATAGATATGAATAATATATATTCCACCTTAAAAAATTTTTTCAATCAGAGATCACGACATAACACTTTGGGTACATTACCCACAACTTTATATTTTCTTATCATTCTAAGGATCATTATTTCTTGAAGGGGTAAAATGTTGAAACATTATTATAAATGGATTATTTGTCTATATTACATTATTATGTGAGACCATAATGGTAATATAATGTGAATTGATATTTTATATATCCTCAAAAGGGTATCAATAGGTGAATTCATTATGGCATGACGATATCTATCTTGGAACAACAGAATTTATCCATTAGATCCTATGAAACTCAACCCACAATAGATTGTCACTATATTGGTCACCTCTATAATAATCAAAAGTTCCCCTGATACTTATCATGATGTTATGCCATTCTACATATCTCTCATATGATCCTCCTATATCATCACCATACATCATGTTATTGTGCATATTGCTACCGAGTTGTGCCATGCCTCCATGGTAGTTGGCCAGTTTTGGTGAATAGATATGACGTTTGTGTTGGAACATAAATAGGAGTGTGGATAGACAATTTTTCCTCCTTTTACATTTGCATGAAATTTATTTTGATGTATAATAACTGGAATTTTATGTGAGATCTTATTGGGTAATATTATTTATAATCTATTTTGACATGTTTATAGTGCGAGGGATCTTATTATAGTGAAATATCATCCAACTCACATAAATTCATTCTATAATACCATAGTTGAAATCATATTTACTTAATTTTACATAGTTTCATATTTGGCCCAAATGATCACACTATGTATAGGTGTGTGCACTATATCTCAGTCCAGGAAACTCAAGGGACTGTTGTCCTCACACTTTGAGAAGGCCTTGTAATTTGGGTCCAGTCCCAGATCCCTATTTACCCAATGACTACACTACACATCTAGAATTCCTGAGGCATTGGAGCACGCATTAAAATGGACTTCATGGATTTGAAGGTTCCCAAACATAAGGTCTCCATGGTGTCTATCCTTGAGCACAAGAAGCACTCTAGAAATATTTGTGAGTTCTCCAAGAGGATCAAACTGCATGGCTACATGCAGGCTGAACCCTCTAATAAGCACATCTGGATTTTCTAGCATCATAGTGTTTCAATGGCTCTAATCTAGGAGAGGGACCATTTCATCACTGTTAAGGTTTCCCATGGCATTCAATCCTGTTTCATCTCCTTAGACTATGGATTCTATGCTCATCTACAATGGGAGTCCCTTTGGAGTTCTCTCAATGATTTCGACCTTGGTAATACCGTGTGGATTGTCAGGGGGGACTTCAATGTCATTGTTGATTTGGAGGAAATGAGTGGTACATGTCCTTTCAATAGGAAGCCCAGTCCTGATTTCTCTCATTTTATGGTTAGAAAAGGCCTCATGGACATCAAATTCACGGGAGATATTTTTAGCTAGTGTAATAACCGACGGGTTTCCCAGAGGTCGTGGAGACTCCTGGATATATGTTTGTCTAACTTAAACACTATCTATGGTTTTGGAACCACCCATGTGATCCACTTGGCATGTAGAATTTCAGAACACTCCCCCTTAAGATCTCTTTTTTCCTATGTAAATGTGAAAAACACCTTTTTTTGTTTCTACCAGCACTGTGTAAGCATCCCAGGCTATAGGGATGTGGTTATGGACTTCTGGGTCACTCTTATGCAGGGAGTTTATTGAAAATCCTTCCACCAAAAATTAAGATGGCTCAAGAAGAGGATCTAAGAGTGGTCGAGGGACTTCCACCTATCAAACATAGACCTGAAATATTCCATGTAGTAGGTGGATCATCTTGAGCGGTGTCTCGAAAAGGACTTGTCTGATAGGTCTTTTGCAGAGCTCGCAACCAAGAATGAGATTCTATCGGACTTACTCCTGAGGCAAGAGAGGTAGCCCAGGGAGGATTCTAGAATTTAGTGGCTTAAAGAGGGTGATAAAAATAGGGCATATTTCCATGCTTTCATTAAAAAAAGAAATGATGGAGCAAACTGAACATCAAGTTGTGGGATGATACTTTCTCTGACGACTCGGTGGTGTTAAGGGACCTAGCTAGCTCTCACTTTCATGCCTTTCTAGCTAGTCCTAGCACAGACGTTCCTAATGGGCACATAAGGGAGGATATGGGGATATTTGAGAGAATTCAACCCATCTTCTCTACTCATTATAATGATGTTCTTGGCCCTATCCCATAAGAGGGTGAAAATAATGATGCCATGATGAATCTAAACCCGGACAGTGCGACATGTCCAGATGGGTTCCCTGGCTCTTTTAATAGAGCTTCGTGGGACATCGTGAAGAGGGGTTTAACTGTATCCATTCAAGAATTCTTCAGGGGAGGCCCTCTACCTTGTGCTTCAAGAAAAACTATGGTTTTCCTCATTCCCAAGTACAAGTCCCCATCTACCATTGAGAAATTCTGTCCGATCAGTATGTGTAATATTTCATACAAAATTTTAGAAAGCATCATTAATGCTAGGATTTCCATTCCTTCCCATTTTCATCTCCAAAGAATAGAAAAACTTTGTGAGAGGGAGTTCTATACAGGGATAGATCGGCTTGGCCCAGGATATGATCAGGCATCTTAACTTGAAAACTTGCGGCTCAAACATGGCAGTAAAACTAGATATGAGTAAGGCTATGATCGTGTAGAGTGGATATTCATCAACAAGGTTCTTTCATTTATTGGACTTTCCCCCTGGAGCATTGATATCATCTTCCACTGCTTTAGCATAGCTGGGGTAGCAATCTTCCTCCTGAGAAAAATATTCAGTTTCTTAAAAGCAACTCGCTATCTTTGGTAAGGCAACCCACTCCCCCAATCATTTTTATCATTATCCCGTATGTCCTCATCTGCCTTATTCATCATAACATTAGCAATGGTGTGATTCTCCCCAACCATAGAAGGTCGATATCCCCCTCTATTTCTCATATTATATTCATGGATGAAACTATTTTGTTCATCAATGTGTCTAGCAGGTCTATGCAAGGCATTAAAAAAGCTATAGAGATATGCTATTTTTGGAAAGGCCAAAACATCAAAAAGAACAAGAGTACCTTATTCATCTATTATAAATGCTCTGATACCCATTCCCTTAAGGTGTTTATCTCTTTGGGTGAACAAAAAGGAAATCACCCCTTGCAGTACCTCAGAGCTCCCATTTCATTGAATCCCCTACGCATCTACGATTTTGATTCCATTCCTTGTAGAATCACGAAATGAGTGATTAACTGGAAGAATCGTTACCTGTACTTTGGAGGTAGGATCAATCTGGTTAATAGTTTCCTCATGGGTACTTCGATTCACACACTATTTTCTTTCAATGTACGTAAAAGGGTTATTCACAACATGGAAAAGATTTTTGTAGGTTTCTTTTGAGACCCTACATCCAAGGGAAGAAGGCACTAGGTCTCTTGGTACTAGATGGATAGACCCATCAATGAAGGTGGTATCAATGTTTGAAGTCTTGACAACGTAATTTCATGCATGCATGCGAAAATGGCATGGGAGGTGCTAGAGAAGCGTACCTTGTGGGGTATCAACATTCATGCATTCAATGTCGGGGATGGGGTTGCAGGGGAGAACATCATTTTTTAGAGAGATCAGTCCCCTCGTGGACCCTCTTAGGGATCATACTCGATGGATCATCAGAACAAGGGAGATTTCTTTTTGGGATGAAAACTGGTGCAGGGAGATCATTGGGTTTCCAAGTTGTCCTAAAACCAATATTTCCTTTAGGGAGGCTAGAAATCACCCATATTTCATTGATACTTTCCTTACCAAGGGTAAAAAGAACATGTTTCAGCTCATCTATATGACCTGAACTCTGGACCAGTGTGTGTTCACCCCATCCTCCTCAGGCTCCATCACATTTAAGGATTATCGTCGGGTCATTTCCATGCAGGCCAATGCGGATGAATAGAGTGAGGCTCTCTGGGATAGGTCTATTCCCACAATGTTTAACTTTATCTCTTGGAGGATCCATAATAGAGAAATACACATAGAGGAGAACATCCAATAGTGTGGCATGAGCATGGAATCCCGCTATGTCTGCTGTAAGAGGCATCAGGAGGAAAGAATGAAAAATTTGTTCATTGAAAGAGATTGGGTGAAAGTGGTTTGAGAATGTTTTGTCACTTTCACTGGTTTCTCTATCTCATCAATGGAAGACCAACCTTTTCTTGTTCACTAGTTCCATGGATTCAGCATTCAGGGCTAGGAGAAAAGAGAATTCTCTCTAGTTTTGCACGTAGGTTTCTAGTGCATGTGGGAGGCTCGTAATAGATATCTCCACAAGGGGGTGTCCTTGTATGTGGGTGAAATATTTATTCGAACAAAAAATATACATATTGATATGGTTAGGGTGCTCAACTCTTCGTAGGAGGCTCTTACACTGCAACAAATCATTCCTACCCATCGTAATCCACCTCCATCAACTACATCCCTTTTTGGTAATTGGGTCTGATGGAACCCTCCACCATGGGGCATCAAGATAAATACAAATGAGTCCTATGTCTCTAGATCTAAGAGAACCAAGGGGATCGTTCGTGATGATTCTGTCTCAACCATACTAGCCTTCTCCTCTCGGTTGGGCCATGACACTTCACTTATCACTGAGGAATAGGCCATGTTGGTGGGTATTACTATGTGTTGGAAAATAATATTGATCCTCATGGAGGTTGAATAAGACTCCATGCTCGTATCGAATGCACTCTAGGGCCTCAATGTTGTTCCTTGGTCTATTGAATATGAATTTTTTAAATGCTGTGGTATTCTCGACAACAACCACAAGGTAACCCACACCCGACGATAGGGTAATAGGGCATCATACTACTTGGGCTCTTGCGAATTCCCTGACTCGGAGTGGTTATATTTTCACTACTTCCATAGACTACCCTTATAAAGTAATGTCATCATCAAAGAAGATTCCCTTGGCATTCACGACTTTAGGCACCCGTAGTATTTTTTGGCCTGACCTACTGCTTTGGGATCTGTGTGTACTTCCATTTCTTTCCTTTAAATAAAATTTTCATGATGATGATC
Organism: Viscum album; assembly: GCA_963277665.1. Lineage (NCBI taxonomy): Eukaryota > Viridiplantae > Streptophyta > Magnoliopsida > Santalales > Viscaceae > Viscum > Viscum album. The sequence continues at coordinate 1,439,548,076 of OY728145.1, read as the reverse complement.
TACATCTCCTGAAACATTTTACACCAAACACTTTAGAATATTGAAAAATAGAGTTATGAGAAACATGAAGTCCATGAAATCAATATATATTATCTCACAATATTAAAATATCTAATTTAGTGAAATTAGAACATTCTAATAAAGAGGAATTTCAAAATGGGTTCTATTTTATCGGAATTTGATGATGGATAGTTTATGATGTAATCCTTAAAAAACTAAGGGTAGAAAATGGGTTGAATTCCATAAGCATGAAAACATGATTTTATGCTTATTATTAATGTGAAATTATCCCATCATCTCATTAAAAAGATTTAAGTTCTCACAAAACCCTTCTCAATAAGTATTCATACGTTGAACATTAAAAAAATGACATAATTTCACCCTTCTTTTTCTTATCTATTCTCTCTCAAATTGTCTCATTAATATAAATTACACACAGATCAAGTATCAGCCCCATAAATACTTTTTTTAGTCTCCACATGATAGTAATTATAACACTCATAAAAAGATCATATGTCGATAATGAGGGGTCATAAAAATGAAAAATATACGACCAATTATTTCAGTTTTTCTTCAAAATTTATAAAGGAAAAATATAGTGTAATATACATAAGATTAGAATTCAAAATCCAAATAAATATTTTAAAATACATATATTTTTATTTTATAGAATTTTCATCAAATAGTCTATTTATAACTAATTTCCTTTATGATTGTCAAGGGAAAAATCATGTAATTAAACCAAATGATGTAGGTTAGGAAGAACAAATTGGCTTAAAATGTTGCTATCATATCAAGGCATTTCATAGCTACCATGGGATTAAACTAAGGTCAAATGTGAGGTATGGAAAAATATAAAATGGTATTAATTTTTTTTCCTCAATCATATTAATACGGTTTATAAAATTATCATTATTTAAAAAATAACAAATTCTATGTTCTAGAAGTTATGCATGTCCCATGTTCTCTCGTAAAAGAGGTTATAAGAAATAATATATCCAAATGGATTAGAATAACTCTAATTAATGGTATTTAATGTATTTTTCAATAATTTAGAATATAAAATATATATACTCAGTCAATGAATAAAAATTTAGAAAATTAAAATTAGAGAAAAAGTTCAATTGAACAATCACATTGGATTTCACACTATAAATAAAAAAGTAATTAATTTTTAATAACTCCCTCTTAGTTGTTTATTTACATTTTTGTTTTTATTTTACCAATTCAATGGACATCTCATAATAAAGATATATGTGAGAACAATTATTTCATGAAAAAATTCATGTATTTCTAGTAATTACTCCCCCACACTTAATATAAAATAGTGTTCTCTCAATTTAAAGTTTAGGTGAATGATTTGAATGTATAATTTTTTTGAAAATTCAATAAAAAATTACTTTAATGGTCATAATGTTATTTATATCTTCCATATTTTAATAAACACTCTTTTCTTTTATTATTGTCCAAAATTTACTACATTTAAATCCATTTCATTGATGGAGAATGTTAGATTTTGGGTGCTTGAAGAAAAATTTCAAAATGATAACATGTCAGTTTTAAAATGATATATCACTTAAGGATAATAATAAAGTTATGATAAAAAATATTAATTATATAGTATTACTTTAATATTTAAGATAAATGATATAAAATAAACTATAAAACAATTCAACTATATGAAAAGGGAACAAATTTGAGAAATTATTAAAAAATGGTTGGTGTAAAAAAATGAGGAATGGGGAAAATTATTATGAATCTTCGGTACCACCCCCATCTCTCTAAAAGGATTCCTCACCTTCGGAGCTGCAGTGGTGGATAAAGGGATCTACCACAGATATTATTCCCTCTATGACAAGGTCTTATATGTATCCTACTATGTTCTTATTAAAAAAATAATTCTAGGGGGAATCCATTTAAAGTGTTCATATTAGAATCAAAATAGAAACTAACAGTATCCAACTACCATTGAGTTTACTAATCAACTGTTTGAAGAAAAAATTAGATGTCTAAGGGGTTTATGGTGGGGAATATATGGTTAATGATACCTAAATAGTAGTCTCTATTATATAAGTAGGTGTTGTCTCAATGGTTATACTCTCCAGCCGCCAAATATTAACATTAGTGGTTAGTGTATCATTAGGAGGGTATATAGTAGTGGTTATTCCAAAAAAAAATTAAGTGATCATTAAGGATCCAACTAAGATGCATCCCCAAACTTTGATAAGGAAGTTGTTTATTGAGTAACAATGTTAATAAATGAGAACTTTTATAGGGATCCAGTCACTGGTCCCTATCCCTTACTTTGGTAATTCAAGTCAAACTACCATCCAGAATCATGATCCATCTGGGATCCTGGTATCTCATATATAATAAACCATATAGGTGTAGTTTAATAGTAAAACATTCCCCATCAAGGGTGGGTTGATATCTACTATGGATACAAATGGATGAGTATGATTAAAATACCTAGTGGGGATTAACTTAAAAGGATCCCCATAGGGTGGACATGGTGGAGAATATGAGTGTGGTGTTGGAGAATTTTGTGGAATGGGTGGTTGATCTAATTATACATCTATGTTCATCTATAAATGATGTTATATCAAAATAATATATACAAAAGTGTCACATAAATAACGGTTTCTGTCTTCTTGAGGAATATATCGGGTGATTCTTCAACAAGTGTAGTTGTCGTTTATCCTCTAGGTGATGGGTTTAAGTGATAAGTGGATAAAAACAATGATTATACCTCAATAGCCTCATAATCCTCTATTCAAGGAGAATAATCTTTTCATTAATCATAATACTTTATGTATTTCTTTTGTAGACCCATTTTGGTTAATAATTAGTGGTCATTCCACTGATTCTTCCCCAATGAGTTTAGGGAAGATATGAGTCTAAATATCTTATATTATTCCTTACATGTGGAATAAAATTCCCTCCCATAATGATATCCTTGCAGTTCTTTAGTTGGCCCTCATAATAAAAAGAAAATTATCAGGTCATGTTGTTACTTGTTCCCCTTTATAAAATGGTAGATTGAAGAAAATAATATAATTTTTTCATAGAGAACTATTAATATCCCTTAATAAATAAAGTGTGAGTTATGTCCCTAGTTGTAGTCTTTATATGAGTTATTATCAGTAGAGTTATCTTTTTTTTGTGGGGTTGTGCTCGATCAATGCATCAATTACTATTGGCATTCACCCCAGATGGGTTGTTTTCTTTTCGAACCCTTACAGAAGATATGAATAATCCAATTCCTCCACATAATTAGGGATATATATGATTAATTACAATCTAAAATCTAATAACAACAGTCTCCAATACCACTGGAACAACCGTATATTAATATGTTTTTGCATCATATCCAATGTCAATAAAAACTCTAATATTACCTCCATAAAGGCCTCATTCAATACCTGAATAATATTCTCTAAATTAATCTCTATTAAACTATCCATAATCTTCTTAACCATATTAATTTGTTCCGTAACATTCTTATCAAATGTCTTTTTGGTGAAAATTACCTTTATTTGATGACTCCTTAGCCTCTCTTGGTGTTTGGGGGAAGTGAACCATAGACATACATTGAGGTTTACCAAGATTTAGTACCCTAAAAGATGAGTGAGGGAATATTTTGTTAGTGTGTAGTAGGTGATATTGATGAGTATATTCTAAGTTAAGGTCTTGGTGTGGGATCTGGTGGTGTTGTAGGTTGTTTATACCTTTTCATTTTGGCGAGTCTTGCTATTTTTCTATTTGTTTATTGGGTTGGTGGGAATTCAGATTTAGATTTTGTGTTAATAGTCTTGGTGTGATTCATAGTGGGAGGGATGTATATATGTGGGAGTGTTTAGAGTGGGTATTAAAGAGGTTTTTGTCATAATTTAAAAACAATGTACCTATTCATATGGATATAGATAAGTTTCAGGGTATTGTATGGGAAATGCTATAATGGGAAAATTAAAATGGGAATGTGGAGTTTTATAAACAAAGTAGGATATAGTATAGAAGTGTTATATTTTTGCTTGAAGGTGATCAAAACCAAATCTAGTGGCCTAGATATTTAGATTATTGAGCATCGTGTGATTTGGAGAGGAAGATTAATGATTCGATTTAATGCTTTAGAAAACATTATTTAAAGTATTCAAAAAAATTATGGTGTCACCCATGTAACTGTGATATGGGATCTATAGTTCCATAACCACATCACAATCCACGCTCAATAATTTTGACTGGTTTTCTCATGGGTGAATCTTTCATTACAAAAACATATTAGTGAACCCATAAGAGATTGATTGCATGGCGAATTTATAGTGTGAAACCTACGCCCTAAGAATTAATTATTCTCATGTACTTTGAAATTAAAACATTGTGGTGTGAGAAATTTATACCATGTCACAACACGATTTATCTATCTGTATGAAAACTTGTAGTGTTGGGTTATGGTGTAATCCTACCTTATGAGAGTTATTCTCTTTTCTATTCAAACAACATTATTTTTTTAATAATTTTATATTCATTTATGTTGTGTGTTATATATAATAGCTTGAGGTAACTCTATGTTATGGAATGATAGATCTTGTTATCCTATAAGTATTAGTTATTTTACCCTTATATTAGATCTCTTATGACTTTTGATGCTGTCGAATTTGGATATTTAGAAGAGGACATAGATGCACATGAGACTTAGACCTATTGGTAAGGACTCTACAAGTGCATTAGAGAGACCCATGATCAAATCCAGGAAGATACATTATTTATGGTAGTGTAGAAGTACTGTAGAAGGCACTGTAGTAGTACTGTAGCGGGAACTGTGTAGCACTGTAGTAGGTACTGTAGCAGGAACTGTAGCAGGTACTGTTTGGAACCGTAGCAGCCAAGAATATGCCCCTGTTTGGGCCTTTGGGCGACCAATTTGGTCCCCGAGTCCATTAAGGCCTTCGGGCCACCCAGGACTTTGGGACAGTAAGGCCTTTAGGCCACCTCACGGCCTTCGGGCCACCTGAAGTGCAGATGAGAACCAGATGACCCACGAGGAACAAGCTCTACAAGGAGGAGGAGTAAGGATCTTTCACCATAGAAGATGCTAAACAGATTGCAAGAATGAGAGGGTATGGAACCTCCCATCGGGACAAGCCTGTGCATGCACGAGAATAGCTACCCAAACATCCATGCGAATGTGGTGAGCTGATTTCACGATGAAGATGCTGGGGAGGAGTAGTTCCAAATAGTTAGTCTTGGTTGTATGTAATATTTGAAACCTACAGGCAAATGAATTCCTCTAAGGCCTATGGGTCGTGTAATACTTATTCCTATAGGCCTTGTAAGGGTTCCACCTCACCCCTTGAAAGGTGGATTATCAAAAATAAATAAATAATGAATGTATTCAAAGAGGATATAGAGAGAGTATATTAGATTCTTTACACTACTCCTTTCTAATAATTCATAACCAATCCTCAAGTATAAAATAAAATATAAAGACAAAACATACTTGGGTTGCTTCCCATCACTATTGGAAAATAGACCTATCCCCACAGTTTTCTCCAAAACCGTGGGGATAGACCCCCCCATACCCACAGTTCTGGAAAACTGTGGGTATATGTGACTTTTCAGGTCCTATACCCACATTTTTCCAAAACCGTGGGTATAGGGGGGTCTATCCCCACGGTTTTCCAAAACCATGGGGATAGGTCCTGAAAACTGACCTATACCCACGGTTGCCCAAAACCGTTGGCATAGGGGTACCTATCCCCACGGTTTTGGGGAAAACCGTGGGGATAGATCTAGGATAGAATACCTATACCCACAGTTAAGAAAAACCATGGGTATAGGTCAATTTTGTGTGTATGGGATAGGTAACTATATATATATATAGGTGATGTTAGTGTAGTAGTTAGATGCGGTGCTTGTAGTGAAGTGGTTGCAGGATCGAAACTCGGCGCCTGCATTATTTTAGGACCTATACCCACGGTTTTGAAACTGTGGGTATAGACCGTTGACACCGTGGAAATTGACTATATTTCGGTGACACGGTGGCACGAAACCTATACCCACGGTTTTGGAAAACCGTGGGTATAGGCTGGGGACCTATCCCAAAGTCGTTCCAACCAACGGTTCCGAAAACCGTGGGTATAGCCTATACCGACGATTTTGGGGGCTATACCCACTATTTTGAACCGTGGGTATAGGCCGTTTTTCCAGTAGTGCATATATCATTTCATTTTAAGATTAGAAAAAGGAATAATATTTTGTTTTCTATATATTTTGAGAGATATAATATATCTATTTTAGAAATTAATCATATTGAGAATGAACCATTGGATTCTCATATTAAATTAAGGATCATTCTTCCTTTTGATTTCAACAGATCCACATGGAAATATTTTTTCTCAATGTGAATGGTACAAAACAACATGACAATTATTTACTTATAAACAGTCTCAAACTTGAGTTAAATATGAGTACCTTGTCCTCATGTGTGATTTTTTTTGGATTATTTCAATAGTCATTACAATTCATGTTTATTTACTTTATAGTTCGTTCCATTCTCATATATTTCTTTCTAGATATCCTCTTATTCATTTATCTAAAATAATATATTCTTTATAGGTTATTTTAAATCCATTTTCACTTTACCTAATTACTAATATGATTTATGTTAGAGATCCATCAGTTAATGGAATAGTTTCCCATGGAAAGACTTAAATGGAGTTTTAACAATTTGTGTTACAAAAGATGTATTGTATTCACATAGATAATCATCATTATTTTTAATCAAATAATTATAGTTTTCTATAAAATATTACCAATATATCAATTATATAACTCCCCCTTCTCACTAGTTTGTGGGTGGAAGTGGTGTTTTTATTTTATCATACTCTAAAAGTTTCACGAAATTCCCTTAAAAAGTGAATATTGGAACTGCTACATTGATCATTTATGAGTAATAAAGGAATTAAAAAACGAGAGAATATATTTTTTAAAATTTAGTCACTAAATTGGTTTTATTTATAGATGTATCATAAACTTCCACACATTATGATACATAATACACACACAAAAGTATGTATGTGTTGTTGAGGGATCATTGGAAGGGTTCCATGAAATTGATTCCCCACTCATTGAACGCATTAAACTTCCAGAATTGGGTTCTGTTGAATCTCATTTAATTTTCAAGTATCCCCCATTCATTAGAATCAAAAATAGCTTTGAAAAAATTTCATTGCATATTTTTTTGAGGGTTAGAGAAAAGAATATATGTTATAATGTGTTGGTTATACTTCTATTGGATTTATGGAGTCCTTTAATAGGTGATAAATAGAATAATTATTGAACAATTTTCAACTTCGAATCATGTAAACATTATTTTATTAATTTTTATCCACATTTCATGAATAATAATGGATCACACCAAAACTAATACAATGTATAAACTAAGAATATATTCCACTGTAGATAGGTAGAGTTAGGGTATATTTTCCCATTTTACAAGTAATTTACTGTGTCAAAAAACTATGAGATAACTTCTAAATTAAAATGTAAGATACTTTCATATAAGAAATCATATTTAAAGTCTATCTACTCCACATCATCCACAGTTTTCAATTTTAATCTTGATAAATGGTCAGAAAATAAATTATTCCGGGAATTTGTTGTATTTAATCAACATATAAATCTATAATTGTATAAGGATCCACTATATTAGTCAAATCTTAACATATGTTCTCCAAAAAAACCCTAACATTTCATGTTTTATATAAAACTTTACCCTAAAGATTCCAAAATATGATTGATACTTAAAAAATGAAAAAAACCACTTATAAATGTTTCTTCTACATGGTAGTGTAATTAATTTTGGATTTACTGAGAGTTCATTTTTCAAAATATAGGGGTTGGAATATGTGATTAACATGCTATCATAGAGAATCTTCTATAGAAGAATCACTTACATCACATATTTTCTTTAAAGTATTCTCTCTATTAGGTGAATAAGTGATTAGGGTGGCCACATACTACTTATTCTAATTAATATATTCTACCTTTCATGATTAATTAATATTGAGTATAAATTATGTTCAATAATATGGGTGAGTGGTATGACAATCTTGAAAAAGTATTTGGAAAAGTAGTAGTATAACCCTACATATCTAACAAATATTTCAATCCCCTACACCGTAGTATGATCAAGTAGATTTTGTATTTCTTTTTTCTTTTCTAGACCAATATTAACTCCCTATTTGGATATTTGATTCTAAAGGACAATACCATCTTAAACTATGATATAATAATTTTACCAATTGATAACTAAGAATTTTTATTTACATAGTTTATGTACTAAATCATGATTGTATAGGTGTATCTCAAAATATCTCCCATATAATAAAAAACCATCCATGAAATGATTAGGAAACTATTTATCCATTTCCTGAAAAATATGTTTCATATACCTTTAAAGATTCATTAGTAAATCCATTGGTATTTGGTTGGAACCATATTATCTATCTAAAAAGAAATAGAAATCATGTACTAATAAAAATCCAAGTATTTGATATATGAATGGTAAATGAATTTGTTCCTTACTTTTGGATACATTTAATTTATATTAATCCATGAAAACTCTCCATCTATTAATTATACTTGTTAGAATCATCTCATCATGTTCTATATTTATAACAGTCATTCCCCATTTTTTGGATAAATATTTATATATATTCAACTAAATACAAGGGGGGGGGGGGTTAATTCTACGTTTGAAAACATTTTTTTAACCTTAAAATAATCTTTTTTTAATAGAATTAATCAAACAGTATTCACAAAACCTCTTATGTTTTAAAACCATAATTGGACTAAGACCTATCCAATAAAAATAATATAGTAATCAAGTTGATTCTGAAATGTAGTGCATAGGTTTCATTATAGTGAATATAATCACATTCAGCAATAATCGTATTCACAAGAAATGAATATAGAAAGAATCATAATCACAACAGTTTCGATTTATCAGAGTAACACAATAAATGGCGATTCTCTCTTAAAGAGTATTGAATCATATTCAGAGTAAAACAAATGAATCGTAATTAAATCTAATAGGATAAATTATATACAAATTGAAATATGAATATAAGATATCGATTTCTATAAATTTTTAGTGGAACATAAAATAATTATAAAGAAACACATAATACGATTGAATAAATTTCTTTTAACCGAAAGGGATGGGTATCCACTAACATTGGATAAAAGTCTATTGATTTATACTTTCAATAAAGTATGTCTTACCCACACTATGGTAATTACTGGATATGATGACCAGATTCAATCTTTCTATCCCTGCAAGCCTTCAATCAAGAAGATGATCGCCTCCTCTGTCTTTAAATCCTATTAATTATTTAATTGGATGGGTCATTTTCTCTCTTTCTATCTCCATAAGCCCTCAATCAAACAGATGAAGTTCATAGTTTCTTCCCAAGTAAGCCCTAAATCATAATCAAAATAATCATATTAAAATAATATAATACTATATATTATTAAGTGGACAACATGATAAGGTTTTTTTATGAAAAATATTCTCTCTAAGATAATACAATGATAAGGAACAAACTGTTCACACTTTTACGCTTTAGAAAATTGGGAGAAAATCATAGCGCTCATGCACATGAATTAATTCTATCTATCACACTATCATACAATTTAAATGACTTGGTATTTATAGGTATAGTTCCCAATGATAATCTTGATATCCAATGATCGTATTATCTCCCATATTTCCCCAAGGACATGATCACCTGACACTCTAGTGGTCAAATTATAACTAAAACCATCACATCATTTTGATTAACACATATAAAAGAATATATGACATAATGTTTACATTAAATTGTTAATATTAAAATGTTTCAATATGATAAAATCATTTTCCATATTCAGGATTAAAATAGAAGTCAATCTCATGGATTTAATTTTTGAGTCTCATTATGATTTTCAATATGAGTGTGAATCTTATGGTTTGAAATCCAATGAAAAATTTGATTAAAAATTTTCCCAGTATGTAAATATGACTGAATGTATTTAAATTAGTTTAATAAGGTTAATTCGATCATAATTGGATTATACCTCATTATGATAATTGTAATGTAAATTTGTGAATACTTTTAAAACTATTTTAAAGTATGGTAAAAAAGTATGTTTTTGATTTTTTTAAAAATACTTTGGACATATAAGTATTAGATATTATATATTTAAGAATGATTTTGTTATTTACAAAACAAAAGTATTGGAAAATTCAAAAATAACTCTCGACTCAACAATGTACCACTTTTTAGAAAGCACAAACCACAAAGATTAAATTGAAGTAACATTTGAAAAGTTTAAGTCCAAAATTATTTTATGAACTTTCATATTTAGAAAGAAAAATTTATACATATCTCCCATCGAGTTTATAAATTCTTGTAAATATTATAGTGAATATGACTAACTCCCCTTATGATAAGAATTCCCCAAAGGATCATATTATCTTATTTTATAAAATTTTCTCCCCTTTTGTGATCTTCAAAATGGATTGGGAATAGTCTTTAAGGTACCTAAAATGGTTATAAAATAATCTACATAAATCAATAAGGTACTTGATCATCTAAAAAACTAAACAAGTTAATATTCAACCAAATGAATTATAATACATTTAGTTAAACTGAATATATAATAAAAAGTATTTTAATTGAAATTTACAATACAATAATAGTTTTAGAGAATCAAATCATTATTTAGTGGAACCAAATATCTAAACACTATTTTTTTGATTCTTTAATTCCTTTCTATCCTCTTCAACCTTTTCTAATAGCTCATATTGAGCATTTTTTTTCTGTTCTAGCACCTAGATCCATTCCTCCTAGAATCGAATTATTTCATTATGTTCTTTCTTTCCTTCTTATTTTGAATAAAACATTTCTTGAAAAAGTTTAATCTGATCTTACTAAGAATTGATTATTTATGATAAAACTTCATGATGATTCATCAAATCATTAATTTTATCTGTATAGACCTTGAACCTTGAAATATCATTGAGAAAAAAGTTTATGTTTTATTTTAACTCTGAGATATCTTTGGTTTGATTCTTAGACTCAATTATGATAGTTTCAGGATACTTTACCTTGTTGGTAATATATCTTATTAGACTATTGAAAGCAATGTAGGTTTCATAAAAAGATTTCTTGAATTTCAATGATTATCATCCTGAATCTGTATGTCTTCATCAACACTTCATGACCATTTTAGAATATTATTGCAACTCTTTCAATGATCTTCAATAGTTTATTTGAATTCTATGAAATATGATTCTAATAATATCAAACTATATTTCAAATCATTTATAGAATCCAAATCCTTGTATTGATTTACCACAACCAAATCAACTTTTTTTTCAATCATGGAATGTATTGAATAGTCTTCTCTAGTCTGCTTAAGGTATGAAAAATGTAACTAATGGCTTGGGTACTGATCTTATTCTGGGATTAAGATTTTGATTGAATGGTTCTTTTTTATTATTCTAGTTTCTTGTTTTACAAACATGATTTTATTTTTTCTTAAATCCAATTTCTTAATTCTTTCTTAGTATTATTTTTATCATAAATTTGAATCACCTAAACAAAAACCTTCTTTCTTACTTTATCCGTTCTTTTATGATTTTGATTAATACTCTTGGATAGTGTTATGATTTTTTGAATTAAAGGAGAAGTTTGTTTCTCATGGATATCTGACTTCTTAATACAATTTCCTAAGGAAGATAATATTTTCAAGGAGGCCTAAGAAGTCCTTAAAATATGTTTTCCTGATAGATTTTATCTTCCTTCTCTTCTTCACATTATTCTCATTTTTGTTCTTCTTCCTCTTATTGTTACTCTTCTTTTTCATCAACTTATTTTTCTTCATCATCATTAACTTATTCTTATTATCCCTTATCTCAATCTCATTATTCTATTTCTTCACATATTTTTCCTTCATATTCTTTTATTTATCTGAATATATATTCTTCTCCAATTATTACAGCACATATATCCATTTCTTACATAATGTTTTCCTGAATTTGAGACCTCATTCTCAAATAAGCCTTTCCAAATGGAATTGATTTGAAAAAACATATTTTCCTTTTGAATTATTAAAGGGGGAACTTGCATGAACAACATATATTTCCTTTAAAACTATAACAACATCCAGATCAGGTAAAAGAATTTTTTCTAAGGCCGATTCTACACCCCTTAACAAATTTTCACATAACTATTATTCTGAAATATTTTCCTTATGCTTATTTCCATTGACTTGTTTCTCTAATACTTACTCACCATGAAGTCTTACTATAAAATCCTCAAATGGATAAGACAAGATTTGGTTCTCTCTCTTTTCAGTCTTCCCACCATTTTCTATATTCATCAATGATTCCCTTTGGGTATAACTTTTGTTTCTTTTAATTATTTATCATAAAGGAGTCATATTTTATTTTCTTCTATACTTTCTCATATTTCGTTGTGGAAGATGGTTCTATATATAATGAAGAAACCTGAGTATTCTTCACAAATAAATTTGATTGTGGATAAAAAACAAACTTTATTCTTATGATTGTATCTTCCCTAATAAACATTTTTTTCCATAAAATGATCATATTTGATTGAAATATTGAAATGTATCAAGTATTAATTTTCATTCTTTTACTTCTTTATCAAAAGGTCATCATATTTTATTTTCATCTATGTTTTATCATTTTTCTTTGTTGTAGAAGGTGCTGCATCTAATTAAGAAACCTGAGTATTCTTCACAAATAAATTTGATTGTGGATAAAAACAAAATTCATTCTTATGATTGTATCTTCCATGATAAACATTTTATTTTCCCTAAAATGATCATATTTGGTTGAAATATTGAAATTTATGAGGCTGTTTTCAATCATTATGAAAATCAATACGGGAAACATGATGATTTGCGACTTAATAGAATTTGACATAATATTTTCATTTTCAATAGAATAAATCCAGCATGGTTGATTATAGGGAAGTCATATTTCAAAGGACCAAATAGTTTCACAGTTTTATAAAAATAGACAAAAAATATAAAATTTACATTACAAATTTAATCGAAATACAATATAGCAATTACATTCACTATAAGAAATCCTACATATACCAATACCCCTATACCAATGGTTTTTAAAAACCAATGGGATAAGGGGTCTTATACCCATAGTTCATTATAACCATTTGGATAGGTCATGTAATATAAGGCCATCCTAATAGTTTTGTAAAACCATTGGGATAGATCCAAAAATCATATTCCTCTCCCAATGGTTTTCTAAAAACATTGGGATAGATCCAAAAAATGTAGTCCTATCCCAAAGGTTCATCAAAACCATTTCTATAAGGTATGTCTAGCCCAACGGTTTTGTAAAACCATTGGGATAGATCTAAGAAACATAGTCTTATCACCATAGTTCTTCGAAACTATTGGGATACGGTAACTCTATCCCAATAGTTTTGTAAAAATATTGGGATAGAAAAAAAATAGTCAGGTCCCAATGATTCTTAAAATATGTTGGTATAGGGTAAGGCTATGCCAACAGTTTTCTAAAGACACTGGGATATATCTGAAAATAAGGTTACCTACCCCAATGGTTCTCAGAACTATTTCTATAGGCCTATCCAAATGGGTTTCACAACCATTGGGATATGTACCTTTATTTTTTAATGATTTTTATGTCAAATATCTTCAAATAAATCACTAAATAAATTAAATAAATAAATAAATAAATATATATATATATATATATCCAAATATATTTACAAATACATTTGTAGAATAGTGATTAGGTCTTTCTGATATAAGGTAGTGTTCATGGGTTCAATCCTATACTGTTTATTTTATTTTACAAAAACTATCCCAGTAGTTTTTAAAACCATTGGTATAGAAATATCCCAAAACCAGACAACAATCCTCCAAACAATTGGTATAGCCTTTACCAATGGTTTGGGGGCCTATACCAATGTTTTAAAACCATTTTGTAAAGTCTATTTTTTTATTAGAGATTGGAAGCATTCATAACTCCTAGATTAACCCCACAAGTCATTCATAATATACCTCTTAGAATCTTGGGGAAAAGAAACATATGAAAGGGGTAAGCTCATATGCTTAGTAATGGTAAGAAATATAGTGAAATATATAACATAAACATTAATTCATGATGAATGAACAAAAACCTAAGACATTAAAATATAATCTTGAGCATAATATGTCTTGAATAAAATATAAAAAAATAATTCCAAAAAAATAATCACATGAAACTTAATCCTAGATATTATACTCATTGAAAAATCACATGATCTATTAATTACTAATATCATAAAGAGGGAATTCATATTCTGAACATCATAAACCTATCATCAAGGCCATAACCAAGACTTTTGAAAAAAATAGTGAATTCCTTGGCCAAAATCCATTTCTGTTTTGTCTCATGAGACCTACCGATGCATCTTGGAGATATAGTGGGTCCCACCTATCATGAACTATATCTTGTCACCATCAAAACCGACACCCAACCCGGTCCATAGAATGGTATGAAGATCATTCCCTCAACCCATGGACTAGAATAAGTACCTGGGTAGCATGAATAATGGTTTGGGAATGATTTTCCCGAGTTTAGAAACATTAAACAACCAAATAAATAAATAAACTGAATCTGAATATTTATTCCAAACAAGCCTGTAAAAAAATCCGAACTGGAATACATAGTTTGAGACAAATCCTAATAGGGACAAAACTCAATACTAGCAGCAACTATAACTCTAGAACCGCCACACGGCAAGGGGCCATAATTTCTAAGCCATCTCCACAACACCACATCAAGTATGGAAGCTAACAACCCGAACAACCATCTCAAGGGACCTTGCCCATACCTGTGTCAAATATAACCAAGTCTACATACACCCAAAGGTGTAAGTAGGGTGTGTGAATTTTCAAACTCCATTCCTTCATAGAGTCTAAAAATTGAAATGGGAAATGTCTTAGAAAAAAGAGGGAAAAAACATAAAGAAAATCATGATTTGAAAAGTCTTGGAAATTGGATTGCCTTAGTCTAGCCCAAACACTATCAGTGCACAATGTTCCGACACGCCATAATTCTAGCATGCATGTCACTTACACTCCCAATATCATTTCACCCAAGGTATTATTTTGGCCGATAAATAGACCCTTGGGGACCAGCATTTGTACAGACGAATTTCCACGAAGTCTAATTGCTGCTCTGGTAACCCTAGTGCTTCTCCCAAGTCTACTAAAACATTCAAGTTAAATCTTTAACACCTAGAGTGAAGTAATTGAAGGAGGATCATATTAATTAATTCATTTTAATTTTTTAAATTCATAACACTTTTGCGCCTAAGGCACCCAACCTCCCTGAATCAGAAAAAATTGTGTTCCACCTACTCCTCTCATAGGAACTTGAGTGCCCCACTTTAGGAAATACCTTTGAATACTCTTGAAGGCTTGAGTATAATCTCACCTAAGTATTAACATCTAGGTTGTTCATCACATAAGTGAACATCAGGTATACCAAGCCTACTTGCGCACCCATACATGCACACTAGTACCTACATGGGCACCCTTCTTTGATTCACCCACTCTCTTCAGTGTACAAGCCATTAAGACATCCTCAAAGCCACTCATGGAAAGGATTCTTCTTTATTGGATCCCTTATCTGGAATGGATTCTATAGATACCTCTACTAAAACCTCCAAACTTATCAAAACATTGTGAAAGTCACATTAGCGTGTCTCTTATTTGGGATTATATATCCACAGTCATAGGTTTTAAACATTTGTTTCATAATGGGGTCCGGATTCATAGTCTGTCTTTGGGTTTTTATATCTGTAGTCACATGGACCTTTCTCCCAGGAATAGTAATGAGGAGTTCTCAGATTGGAGTATTAGGGTTTAGGTTATGAATTCCCCTTCTCATCTCTAAAAACTAGAACCTCAGGTCTCTGGTAGGGAAGGTATGGTTCACAATTCCATTTCCATACAAGCAAAGGAAAAGTCTTCCTCCCCTACTAAGATCCATTAGGGTAGCCATCCTAGTATAATACCATAACCTTTCAAGAAGGAGGTTGTAGTATTTCTCTTTTCTACTTCACTCACATTCACCCCTTCCTTAAATTGGACATTTTTCCAATGTAATGAAAATATAGGGAAGGCTCGTCACCTCTCCCTCTTCCTCGATCACCTCAACCTCATCCAACCTTACTACCATAGGAGCATCCTCTTCCACTAGAGGAAGTGGAAAAGTGTGGGTGCCATTTCTAAATCGTTTGCATCCTTTATTTCTCACACCAAGAATAACTCATGTGGGCTTATATATTTTTCATGAACATAAAAATTTCACAAACTATGAATGAACTATGAGAACTCTAATTCCCACCATAATTAGGATACGTAGGAAGTCTTACCAGGGCCTAAGATCATTGAATATCCTTTTTTGGAGTCCAAACTTAATTCCCTTAATATGGGCATCCTCCTTAGAAATAAGCCCCAAATTAAGCCACCCAAATCACCAAGGAATCCTTTTTAGGATGTAAGACCAAATTCATTTCTCTCAAAAGACTATAATCTCCTATGAGACTAACCGAACTACATGGTATTTGATTCCTATCCAAATGGGATACATAGGAGGCCTCCTTGAGGTTCAAACCCAACACTTCAAATCATCATTGTTCTCCATGGTCCATATTCCCAACATGGTTTAATCTAACAAGGAAGACCATATTCTTTCCATGTTCCTTGGGAAGCTTAGGAATAAGTCCCACACCAAACCTTGACTAAGAACCTTCCTCTTAGATATCATTACCACATGACATTAAAATGTATGGTTAGGTCCTTATCACATGACCTTAAAAGGTATTATGTGTCCCATTAAGAGGAATCAAACTATGAGGGTTCTGATTAATTTCATTAGGATATGTTGGTAGCCCATTTTATGGGTACAATCCCAACATCAAAACAAACCTTTTCCTTCTTGGATAACAATAAATTCCAGAGTTCTTGACTGAGTGGCTTAAAACTCAATATCATTATAACGATGGATAAAACAATGTCTATATTGTATATGAGAGGATACTATTAGTGAAGAACCTTGAATACATATGGATGATTCTAAACTTTATACATGGTAATAATTGATTGCAAATTACAAGGGAAAACTATGTTAAAATTGATCAATTAATAAGGATTCATGAAAATATCTCAAATATATAGTGTACCAATGTAGAAAATAATTCCCCCCAAAAGGGTGTGATGAGTCTAACATCCCATCCTCTTGACCAATGCATGTTTTGAAGCATCGTAAGATAAAAATTAATGAATGACTTCCTTTGGCAAGCAGGTCCATTTTGGATAAAGAACTATTGGATGTTTCTAGTTCCATGAATAATTCCAATTAAAACCACCTAGGTGAAATGATTCTTAAACTAGAACACATGTTCCAAGGAACTATGAAACAAAATTGGTGAAACCGATGTTAATCCTTATCCAAGTGAATAGTGTTACCCACATATCAGGACCCCATAAATTAATAAAGTAAGGACAAAAAAAGGAATCAATCATGCATGTATCCATCTAGAAGATGTTAATTTAATGGATTTTATCATTGTTTATATGGTTTCTCATAACTCCCTTCTCTCCAAAAAGGATTCCATCAAGTTCGCACCCATTAATTCTCTGACCGATGCTCAAGCTGGATGCTCATCCATTAGAAGGACATCGTCACCAACTTAGGGTATTCAAAGATGGGTTTCCAATGTATTGATAAAGGAATAATATCATCATTGTACTGTCCCATCATTGGAGGTGGCCTAACATGCTCTCCAGGTTAATAACAACCCTGATCATCTAGTATGCGACGACCGATGGTCAAGAAGCAGACAATGCCAACCACTGTATTCAACCATTTTGTGTACTTATACCCATAATGCAACAACCCATCTCTCCCATACTATAAATAGGTGAATCAAGAGGTAACTTATGGACTCAACTCAAATATATAGGGGTCCTTCTTGTAGACTCCCACCAACAATCATTGTTAGCAGAATCACACGACAGGGAACCCCCCAACATGATGGGGGTGTTGTCTTCGGTTGTTCGTCCCTGGTCCCTTAAACCCAGGTGCACAAGAAAAACCATTGGGGACAAATTCCTACCATTAAGGAGTATTTTCTTACATTTTTCCCCTCTAGATAATTCCATCAACCTAACTTAATTGAAAATAATGAGCGGGAACATACACCTGTCCGTCCTAATTCCGCTGCCCAGTAGACTCGTCTCGCAGTGACCCACCAACCCCACTAGGTAAATCTAGTGGAGTATTATGAACATGAACATACACCTATTTACAAATTATCAGCCAGTTAGCAGGCTTCTCTGACTACATTCAAGGAAGCCCCCAAACAAATATGGTGGCAACTGGTAAACTAGAACATACACCTTCTTATACTCACCAATTCTACCAGAAGTATCATATTCTAATATTGAAAGAAGTTCATCAACTATACTTGATGGAAAATAGCCATCAGACACATATAATTTCCATTATTCATCAAGCCTTTCAACAGTCTGGTTTGGAATCACCTAGAGAAGTCAATCGGAAATCTTTGATAACAAACATTGTGTAAACCTAACTCTCTAGCCCCAAACATGAGTATGGTCATTATCCAATGATAGTAAAGGGAGGACAGGATCAGGCACATAAACCTACTCCAAATATAGAATGGATTTATATTCCTATTCCAGCTACTGAATTCACCAAACTAATCTTAGAAATGGTGAAAGTGTAGGCACAAATTCTTACCCATATTCAGGAAGCATACCAGAATATCATAACTACAACTTCATCAGTACCAGTGGAACAAAAACATAACTCTATCCCCACACTAGGGATGACACATTGTCATGACATCCCATAGTAGACACATACCTCTATTCCAGTCCATGAGTGTTATGGGGCATACTCCCCCATATCATACAGACAACCAGATCAGAAAATTATACCCATTCCAATTAGAGGTAATTAGACCCTTCTGATAACCACTCAAAAGTAGGGAACTACACCTTCCTGTGATAACAACTTCTCCTAGTAAGTGTCCCCAAATAAGTGTAATAGAGCATCCAATAATAAGTCTCTCGAAACGTAGTTGGAAAACCAAGAGCCAATCTGTGATCTAGATCCTCTTAATGATGGAGTTCTTGAAGCACTCAAACATTTTTCTGTTGTAGCTCATGATCCTACCCTATCATTAATAAATTATGAGATTAGTAGTAGTAATTATGAAGTTCTCCAGCAGACACTTCATCATGAATTATTTATTCATGTAAATTCGGTCAATCTAGAGAGCCTATATTTAGATGAGAGTCACGAAAACCCTCAGTGTGGCAAGAAGATTAATGAGAAGGAGTATTTATCCCTTAATATAATCCACCATGGTGGTCCTCAACATGATGTCATTCACTGAAAAAGTTTCCTCTATAGTAGTTTTCTACATTGTCATGATAATTCTCTAATTGAAAACGTTGTATTGAGAAAGCCTCCTTATCTCAAGGAATTTTCCAACACAAGGTCATTCATGTTGGATTCCTTATCATTAATGGGTGAGATAATTTCTAAATTAGAAGACATATTAAGGGAACCGTCACTCTACGAACCTCCCTTGTGTAACGCACCAACCCCAGTTACCCAGAGTCGGTTCATTATTACATAACATTGGCATGATCACAAAAGGTCAAATATCAAAATACCTATTAGTTTAGTAGCCTTGGAATCACTAGATACAGTCATAAGTCTTACAATTACATCATAAAATGAAAACTACAACAACATAGTCTCCATAGTCCACACTCATATACCCTAAAAATACCCCTGCAGGTCACTCATAAAATACTTCTTCAGATCCTGGGAAAATTAAATATAAGAAAGGGGTGAGCTAAAACACTCAGTAAGGGTATGTAATATAGTGTAAAATGAAATAAATATTAAGCATGGTGAATAGTTCAAACCACATGCCTTTACCAATAATAAACATGAATACTTTTATGGAAAGAATATGAGCTAAGTAAATAATTCCATAATAAAACATAATCATGAGTATTCAAATAGTCAAATGACCACATGACCCATCAATATTATTTCCATAATGAGGGAATGTATAATGCCGGACATTCTGAAAGATTTTGTCAAGGCCTCGGCCAAGACCTCTAAAAATGATTAAGGCCTCAGCCAAAACCATAAATCAAAATGGGAAAGGGCCTTGACCAACTCCATGTCTAGTTGTATCATGAGACCTACCAACGCATCGAGGAGCAATAGCAGGCTCCACCCGTCACTTACTAAGTCCAATACACTCCTCATATGAAAATGTTTAAACATATCATAAACAATCGTATTAAAACTAGAATACGAAATGACAAAAATTTAACCATAAATCATGAATGGTATACAAATAGCACATCCATAGTCAAAATTATCACAAAACATTCAATATAATATGGATGTTTTGTCTCATAATAATTCAACTACAAATAATCTTAAAATCCATCAAAGGATGTTGACATAGATGAAATCAAATTTTTTTTAGAGAAATATCTCTTTCTGTTTTGAAATAATTTAAGAGTCACATAATTATAAAGAAAAAATTAATTTTTGAAAATATTTTTATAATCTTGTAAGGTAAGATGTGATGATGTTATAATGTCCTGAAATAGCCACACCCACCGTATAAGTTAAAAAAACATTCTTACCATAAATTTGTTGAAATGGTAAAAAGTATCATGTTTGGAAAATGACGGAAATATTCCTTTCAAAACACATAAGGGTATAAATGAATTTAACCCATTTTATAGTAATTAGTAAAAATGTTTTGAAATATAATTTTAATAAACCTGGATGTGGATGATAAAGGGGGTCCGAGTAGATACTTACGTAAAAACAACCTCGGATAATAAAGAGATTGTGAAATTAACCCTTAACTTCTACTTTTACTTGGTCGAGGGTAGGTTAACCTCATGTATAATGGTAAAATAATTGTTATTAAATTATAAAATAATCATATACATTAATATTATATCATATACGATCTTTTAACATTGCTTTGTTAACAATATCTTAGTATTATCATCATTTTGAGTGTTAACTTACTCGATGTCTTTTATATGTTTTGTTACATAAGCTGTGTTTGTTATGGATAGTTTGTATCTTATTCATATCCAGAATGATATTAAGTCCTTAAACATTATTTTTAATCATCAAATGAGAATTATACTTGAATGGATATGATGGGAAATTAATCTCATTGCGTTCATGGAGATGGTAGTCCGTACATACGCATGAGAGACAATATCATTATTTTTATATTAAAATAATATATATTTGGATGGTATATCATATATAAAGAATTATTATCATGTTATATTTATTATTTACATCAATTAAACATCATTATCATTCCCCTCCAGATAATAATGTTGTGAATAACAATTACACCATGACGTAGAGACGGTAAGCCGTACACACGCACGTATGGTGACATGTCATTAAACGGATAGATAGAATAATGAATATGGTTTTAACATATTTATAATAACATCACAATATATAGAAGATACTGGAGTTATTATTTTATAATGGAAATAACAAAGAAATAAGATGTGGAAGAAGAAAGGAACTTGAAAGAGGGTGGTGAAATCATTACATCTTCTTCGGGTTTTTCCTTTTGATTTGATCAAAAGGGATCCATAGGTTGTATTTATGATCAAAATAAGGCCTCTAGGTTGAATTGAGGGAAGTTGGGAGGATATTTGGATAGAGGTTGGCCAAGACAAATGGATCTAAAGAAGTGAATGATATGGAAGGGGGATTTCCCTTTTATAAGAGGGGTGCAGGACACCTTATGAAAAACAAAAAATATTATTTTATAATAAATAAATATTAGGTTTATAATGGCACCAAACTGATTTATTTAGAGGATAAGATGGTTATGGGTCTAAAAAACTCAACCAATAGGTTTTAGATAGGTTTGGGTCAATTTATTAACCTTATCTTTTAGTTTTAACACTTAGTTAATTAGTTTGACATTTACCTTGTCTCTTTGTATTTCTATATTATATAGTTAGTAAACTTACTATATAATTTCAAGATACCCCCAAGAGGTCCATTAATGATACAAATATCATTATATAATTCTTTTGGCTGAACCATAGATTTTTAGGAATAGCATATCAATTAGTAATATAATATTTATTTTAAAAACTCCTTTTTGTCAATTTTAACACTATTTAATATTTGATTTTTGTTAAAGTCTTCAAAACTTTATTAATTCAAACCAAATTCATTTAGAAATTCTTAACATGTCATATTAACAAATAAAATTTGTGGATGTCATCAAAACTTTAAAATTATATTTATTGTAACATTTATAATACCAATTATAAGATTTATTCATTAATAAGGAAAATACTGCATCATTATTGTGTCATAAATAAATTTAATTATCCAATGTCTAAAAATTATAAATAAAATACAATTATGTATGAAATATTTTTATATTTCTAATGAATATTTATAGTAAAAAATATATCATATATAACCCTATATAAAAATTGGTTTGCTAAAACATATATGCTTATGTCATTTTTGTATTCACTTTAACTTCATTAATATAAAGTGTCATTATCACATAAAAGTGTCTCAAGGGGGTCCTAAAATTGACCCAAAGATGACCATGGTCGGACATGTATCAACCAATATAGTTAGGACACGTTTTAGGGTAATTTAATATTATTATAATATTATTTGTTTAACCTTATTTACCGGATTTACCCTTTAACCATATTAAATAAAATATTTACCGATGTAATTATTCAAAATGTCTAAAAATAAGAGTTTACTAGTTACACAATTTGGAAATCCTGATTCTAAATATAGAATCCATTTATCTAAATTCAAAACCCAGAAGTGGCAGAAATTAATTTAAAATTAATTCCGTTGTCAAAACAAAAAGCGTGTTTTTAAGAAGTAATAGCTATCAAAAGATTGACAATTGCTTATGTGAATTTTAATTGTAAAATCATGTCCAATGAACAACATTGGATTAAAAAGGTAAAAATATAATCTAATTATACTTTATAACCACTCAAATTAATAATTTATCACTTTTAATTATTTCTATTAAAAAAGTTGTGTTTAATTAAAATTTAGTAATTTTCTCTATTCATCAAAATATGAAAGTTATTAGAAAAGTGCCAAAAATTCACTCTAAGAAAATTTCGATATTCCAAATCCAAAAATGAAGTCCATTTAGAAAGATACAATTTATAAAATTTCAAAAAGTGGGTATTACTATTCGTAACGGCTATTTAGATTGGTTGTGGTGTGTGTTAGAACTCGAAGTTGCGTACAACACACAATATTGTATTATTCAAAGAGAAGCATACCATGGAAGCTTGTGATGTTACATTCTCCCCTCCTTCAAATAATTTCATCCTTGAAATTTCTAGAATACTACCGCATGAAAATACTCGGGTTATTCTTCATCGTAAGTTTCTCGGGTTCCCACGTTTCCTCATCCATCTTATGGTTTCTCCCTAGAACTTTTACCAAATGAGTTGTCTAGTTTCTCAGCACTTGTCCTATCATATCAAGAATCATGACAGGCTCTTCTCAATAAGATAGACTGGGTTCCAGTTCTAATTCCTCATAGGTGAGTACATACGTTGGGTCAGGCATGATTTTCTCAACAATGATATGTGGAACACAATGTGAACTTTAGAGAGACTTGGCGTCATTTCCAAACGGTAAGCTACACCCCCAATTTGTTCTAGAATTTCAAATGGTCTGATGTAACTAGGACTCATTTTTACCTTCTTACTGAAACGTATAACACCCCTCTCATGTAGATAACTTCAAGAAAACATGATATCCTACCTGAAATTCCAAATCCTTCCTTCAGTTATCGGCACAGCTCTTCTGCCTACTTTGAGATACTTTGATGTGTTTTTGGATTACCTTTACCTTCTCCACCATTTCCTCGATATGTTCTGGGCCTACAAGTTTTCTTTCACCAAAATCATCCCAACAGGTTGGTATGCGACATCTCATTCCTTATAAAGCTTCGTATGGTGCCATCGGAATACTTGAATGAAATATATTGTTATAGGAAAATTATACAAAAGGTAAATATTGATCCCAAATACCTTGAAAGTCAAGTGAGCAGGATATAAACATGGATTCTATGGTTTGAATAGTTCATTCTGATTGTCAATCTATTTGAGGGTGGTAGACAGTCCTCAAAGGAAGTTCAGTATCCAGGGCCTTCTGAAGACTCTTCCAGAATCTTAATGTAAAACGTGGATCCCGATCAGAAACAATTTATAGGGGTACTCCATGAATCCTGAAAACATTTTTAATATATAGTCTTGATATACGTTCAATTGGTAAATCTTCCCTTATAGTAAGAAAACGTGCTGACTTGGTAAGACGATCAATAATGACCCATATTGCATCATTCCTTCTAGGATTCTTTGGTAGTCCCATGACAATGTCCATCGTAATATTATCCCATTTCGACTACAGTATAGGAAGAGGTTGTATGACTCCTCCATGCTGTGGATATGGGTTCTCCATACGGGAAATGTTATTATTCATAACCTGAGTGAGTTTTCCCAGTATGGTGATTAGCTGATCAGCACCAGTTGCATCACCATCTCCAATATAATTATCTTGATCAAGAGGGAAATCCCTAAATGGAGTTCTTGCATTGATATGGTTTCCATTCCTTCCACTAGGATCCATTTCTAAACAATGGAATAAACTATATTAGTTTATGAATTCAAATATATAATTCCAAACTTCTAAAACACTTAACAAAAATTGAACAGTTTATTTATATAATCCATAATCATAAAAATGTTTTCATTGAGTACATATATACTCATAAGCCCTTCCAAATAGATTGTAATGAAAATGAGAATTATTATAATCATATCCCCAGGGAGTGTCATATCGAAGAGTGTAGCAAGTCTCGTTTTCATGTAGCTGTTATCATTCATGTCTAGCTCAAAGTGGTGTTTTCAGGTTTTACCCCTAGGTACATTTGTGCCAGATCCACTTCTACCTGCTCGTATCTAGACAGGGATGTATTGTTTGGAAAACACACAAAATCTCTACAATACCAAAATTCTAGGAAGTTATTCTACACTAATACTCAAATTCTTTCTTATGTCTATGTGCTCTAATCAGAGTTTATCTAAATCAAGCTTCCAAGGATTGTACTAAACTTTCTATGATACCAAATGTAATGCCCCGACCCCAGTTACCCAGAGTTGGTGCATTGTTACCTAACATTGGCATGATCATAAAAGATCAAATCTCGGAAGACCGATTAGTTTAGTAGCCTTGGAATCACCAGATACAATCATAAATCTTACAATTACATCATAAAATGAAAACTACAACAACATAGTCTCCATATTCCACACTTATATCCCCTCAGACTATCCCTGTAGGTCAGTCATAAAATACCTCTTCATATCCTGGGAAAATAAAACATATGAAAGGGGTGAGCTCAAATGATCAGTAAGGGTAAGTAATACAACGGAAAATGAAATAAATATTAAGCATGGTAAATAATTTAAACCACATGCCTATACCAATAATAAACATGAATACTTTTATTGAATGAATATGATCTGAGTAAATAATGCCATAATAAAACATAATAATGGATATTCTACTTGTCGAATGACCACATGAACCATCAATATTATTTTCATAATGAGGGAATGTATAATGCCGGACATTCTGAAACATTTTGTGAAGGCCTCGACCAAGACGTCTAAAAATGATTAAGGCCTTGGCCAAAACCATAAATCAAAATGGGAAAGGGCCTCAGCCAATTCCATGTCTAGTTGTCTCATGAGACATACCAATGCATCGAGGAGCTATAGCGGGCTCCACCTGTCACTTACTAAGTCCAATACATTCCTCATATGAAAAGGTTTAAACATATCATAAAAAATCCTATTAAAACTGGCATAAAAAATGTCAAAAAATTAACCATAAACCATAAATGGTATAAAAATAACACATCCACAGTAAAAATTATCACAAAACCTTCAATACAATATGGAATTTTTGTATCATAATAATTCAACTTCAAATAAACTTAAAATCCATCAGAAGATGTTGACATAGATGAAATCAAAACCCTTTTTAGAGAAATATCTCTTTCTATTTTGAAATAATTTAAGATCCGCATAATTATAAATAAAACATTTATTTTTGAAAATATTCTTATAAGCTTTTAAGGGAAGATTTTATGATATTATAATGGCAGAAAATATCTGCACCCACCTTATAAGTTAAAACAACATTCTTACTTTAAATTTGTTGAAAAGGTAAAAAAGTACCTTGTTTGGAAAATGACGGAAAGATTCCTTTCAAAACATATAAGGGTATAAATGAATTTAACCCATTTTCTAGTAAATAGTAAAAATGTTTTGAAATATATTTTTAAGAAACATGGATGTCGATGATAAATGGGGTCCCAATATATACTTACTTAAAAACAACCACAGATAATAAATAGATTGTGAAATTAACCCTTACCATGTATTTTTCCTTGGTCGAGGGTAGGTTAAACTCATATATAATGGTGAAATAATTGTTATTAAATTTTACAAGAATCATATACAATAATATGATATCATATATGATCTTTTAACATTTCTTTGTTAATAATATCTTAGTATTATAGTCGTTTCGGGTGTTAACTTACTCGTTTTCTTTTATATGTCTTTTTAAATATGCTGTGTTTGTTATGGATAGTATTTATCTTATTCATATCCATAATGATATCATGTCTTTAAAAATTATTTTTAATCTTCAAATTATAATTATACTTGAATGGATATGATGGGAAATGAATCTCATCGCGTTCCTGGAGATAGTAGTCCGTATGTACGCATGAGAAACAATACAATTATTTTGATATTAAAATAATATATAATTGGATGGTATATCATATATAAAGAATCATTATCATGTTATATTTTTTATTTAAATCAATTACAAATCATTATCATACCCATCCAAATAATAATGTTGTGAATAACAATTACACCATGATGTGGAGACGGTAAGCCATACGTACGCACATATGGTGACATATCAATCAAAGGATAGATATAAAAATAAATATGGTTGTACCATTTTTATAATAACATCACATTATATAGAATATACTAGAGTTATTTTTTTATAATGTAAATAACAAAGAAAGAATAAGTCGAAGAAGAAAGGAACTTGAAAGAGGGTGGTGAATTCATTACCTCTTCTTCGGGTTCTTCCTTTTGATTTGATCAAAAGGGATCCTTAGTATGGATTTATGATCAAACTAATTCCTCTAGTTTAAAGTTATGGACGTTGGGAGGATATTATTCTGGAGTTTGGCCGATCCAAATGGCTTTTAAGGAGTGAATTAGAGGGAAGGGGAATTTCCCTTTTATAAGAGGTGTGAGTGGGACCTTAGAAAAAAATTCAAATATTATTTTATAATAAATTCACATTCATTTTCTAGTGGCTAAAAACTGATTTATTTCAATTATAAGGTGGTTATGGGTCTAAAACAACTCATCCAATAGGATTTAGATAGTTTTGGGTCACTTTATTAACCTTATCTTTTAGTTTTAACTCTTAGTTAATTTGTTTGATATTTACCATGTCTCTTTTTATTTTTATATTATATAGTTAATAAATAGACTATACAATTTCAGGAGACCCCAAAGAGGTCCATTAATGATACAACTATCATTATATAAGTCATTTTTCTGAACCTTATATTTTCAGGAATAGCATATCAATTAATAATATAAAATTTATTTTAAAAACTCTTTTATTTCAATTTTGACACAATTTAATAATTGATTTTTGTTAAAGTCTTAAAAACTGTATTAATTAGAAGAAAATTCATTTAAGAAATCCTAATATTTCATTTTAACCAATAAAATTCGTTTATGTCATCAAAACGTTAAAATTATATTTATTTTAACATTTATAATACCAATTATTTGATTCTTTTTTTAATAAGGAAAATACTGCATCATTATTGTGTCATAAATAAATTTAATAATTCAATGATTAAAAATTATAAATAAAATAAAATAATGTAGGAAATATTTTTATCTTTCTAATGAATATTTATAGTTGAAAATATAATATATATAACCCTATGTAAAAATTGTTTTACTAAAAGATATATGCTTATGTCATTTTTGTATTTAATTTAACTTCAATAATATAATGTGTCATTTTCACATACAAGTGGATCCATGGGGTCCCAAAATCAACCCAAAGATGACCATGGTCAGAAATGTATCAACCAAGAGGGTTAGGACATGTTTTAGGGTAATTTAATATTATTATAATTTATTTTCTTAACCTTATTTACCAGATTTACCATTTAACCATGGTAAATAAAATATTTACTGAAGTAATTATTCAAAATGTCTAAAAATAAAAGTTACCTATTTAAAAAATATTTACATCATGATTATAAATATGGAATCCATTTTTATAAATTCATAACACAGAAGTAGCAGAAATTAATTTAAAATTAATTCCCCTTGTCAAAACAAAAAGCATGTTTTTAAGAAATAATAGCTATCAAAAGATTGACATTTTCTTATGTCCAGTTTAAATGTGAAATTATGTCCAATGAACAACATTGGATTAAATGATAAAAATATAATCTAATTATACTTTAGAACCACTCAAAATAATAATATATCACTTTTTATTATTTTGATTAAAAAAGTTGTTTTTAATTAAAATTTAGTAATTTTCACTATTCATCAAAATATGAAAGTTATCAGAAAAGTACCAAAAGTTCCCTCTAAGAAAATTTTGATATTATGAATCCAAAAATGAAGTCCATTTCGAATGATAAAATTTATAAAATTTCAAAAAGTGGTTATTACTATTCGTAACGGCTAGTTAGATTGGTTGTGATGTGTGTTAGAACTCGAAGTTGCGTACGACACATGCTACTGTATTATTCAAAGAGAAGTATACCATGGAAGCTTGGGGAGTTACATTCTACCCTCCATCAAATAATTTCATCCTAAAAATTTGTAGAATAGTACCGCATGAAAATACACGGGTGGTTCTTCATCATAAGTTCCTTAGGTTCCCACATTGCCTTATCCATCTTTTGGTTTCTCCATAGAACTTTTACCAGATGAGTCGTCCAGTTTCTCAGCACATGTTCTCTTGTATCAAGAATCTTGGCAGGCTCTTCGCAATATGACATATCGGGTTCTGGTTCTAATTCCTCATAGGTGAGTGCATGCGTTGGGTCAAGCATTTATTTTCTCAACAGTGATACGTGGAACACATTGTGAACTTTGGAGAAACTTGGCGGCGTTGCCAAATGGTAAGCTACAGCCCCAATTCATTCTAGAATTTCAAATGGTCTGATGTACCTAGGACTCAATTTTCCCTTCTTATGGAAACGTATAACACCCTTCCATGTAGATAACTTCAAGAAAACATGATATCCTACCTGAAAATCCAAATCCTTTATTTGGTTATCAGCACAGCTCTTCTGCATACTTTGAGCTACTTTGCGGTTTTGGATTACCTTTTCCTTTTCCACCGTTTCCTCAACAAGTTCTGGGCCTACAAGTTTTCTTTCACCAACATCATCCCAACAGGTTGGTGTGCGACATCTGTTTCCGTATAACGCTTCATATAGTGCAATCTGAATGCTTTAATGGAAGCTATTGTTATAGGAAAATTATACCAAAGGAAAATATTGATCCCGCATACCCTGAAAGTCAAGTGAGCAGGATCTGAACATGTCTTCTAAGGTTTGAATATTTCGTTCGGATTTAATATCTATTTGAGGGTGGTAGGCAGTGCTCAAACGAAGTTCAGTATCCAAGGCCTTCAGAAGTCCTTTCCATAATCATGATGTAAAACTTGGATCACGATCAGAAACAATTGATAGGGGTACTCCAGGAATCCTCAAAAATTCATTAATATATAGTCTTGCTAGACGTTCAATTGGAAAATATTATCTTATAGTAAGAAGATGTGCTAACATAGTAAGATGATCAATAACGACCCATATTGCATCATTTTTTCTATGAGTCTTTGGTAGTCCCATGAAAAAGTCCATCATAATATTATCCCATTTCCACTCCGGTATAGGAAGAGGTTTCACGACTCTTCCACACTGTGGATCTGGGTGCTCCATACGGGTAATGTTATTATTCATAACCTCAATGAGTTGTCCAAGTATGGTGATTAGCTAATCAGCACCAGTTTCATCACCATCTCCACTATAATTATCTTGAGCACGAGGGAAATCCCTACATAGAGTTCTTGCATTGTTAATGTTTCCATTCCTTCCACTAGGTGACATTTCTACACAATGGAATAAACTAGATTAGTTTATGAATCAAAATAAATAATTCCAAACTTTCGTAAAACTTAACATAAATTGAACAGTTTATGGATATAATCCATAATCATAAAATTTTTTTCATTGAGTAAGGATATACTCAAAAGCCCTTCATAATGGATTGTAAAGAAAATGAGAATTATCATAATCATATGCCCCAGGAGTGTCATAACAAGATTCCTGCAAGGTTCATTGTCGTGCGACAGTTCCTGTTCGAGTCTAGCTCAGAGCGATGTTTGTGGGTTTTACCCCTAGGTACATCTGTTCCAGAGCCGCCTCAACCTGATCATATCTAGACATGGATGTATTTCTTGGAAAATACACAAAATATCTACAATACCAAAATTATAGGAAGTTCTTCTATAATAATCCTAAAATTCAATCTTAAGTCTATGTGCTCTAATCCGAGTTTATCTAAATATATCTTCCAAGGTTTGTACTAAACATTCTATGATACCAAATGTAATTCCCCAACCCCAGTTACACAGAGTTTGTGCATTATTACATTACATTGGCGTGATAAAAAAATATCAAATATAGAAAGAACGATTAGTTTAGTAGCCTTGGAATCACTAGATACATTCATAAGTCTTACAATTACATCATAAAATGAAAAATAAAACAAAATAGACTCCATAGTTCACACTCATATCCCCTCAAACTATACCTACAGGTCAGTCATAAAATACTTCTTTATATCCTTGTAAAATAAAACATAATAAAGAGGTGAGCTCAAATGCTCAGTAAGGGTAAGTAATATAGTGGAAAATGACATAAATATTAAGCATGGTGAATAATTGAAACCACATGCCTTTACCAATAATAAACATGAATACTTTTATGGAAAGAATATGATATGAGTAAATAATGCCACAATAAAACATAATCATGGGTATTATACTAGGTGAATGACCACTTGAACCATCAATATTATTTCCATAATGAGGGAATGTATAATGTCGGACATTCTGAAACATTTTTTCATGGCCTCGGCCAAGATGTCTAAAAATGATAAAGGCCTCGGACAAACCATAAATCAAAATGGGAAAGGGCCTTGGCCAATTCCACGTCTATTTATCTCATGAGACCTACTGATGCATCGAGGAGCTATAACGGTCTCCACCCATAACCTACTAAGTCCAATACATTCCTCATATGAAAAGGTTTAAACATATCATAAACAATCGTATTAAAACTAGCATATAAAATGTCAAAACATTAACCATAAACCATGAATTTTATAAAAATAGCACTTCCACAGTTAAACATATCACAAAACCTCCAATAAAATATGGAAGTTTTGTATCATAATAAACCAACTTCAAATAAACTTAAAATCAATCAAAGGATGTTGACATAGATGAGATCAATACCCATTTTAGAGAAATATCTCTTTCGGTTTTGAAATAATTAAATAGTAACATAATTATAAAGAAAACATTTATTTTTGAAAATATTCTTATAAGCTTGTAAGGGAAGCTTTGATGATGTTATAACTGCGGAAAATAGCCGCACCCACCGTATAAGTTAAAAAACATTCTTACCTCAAATTTTTCGAAAAGGTCAAAAAGTACCTTGTTTGGAGAACAACAGAAAGATTCCTTTCCAAACACATAAGGCTATAAATAGAATTAAACCATTTTCTAGTAAATAGTAAAAATGTTTTGAGATATATTTTCAAGACACATGGATGTGGATGACAAAGGGGGTCCCAGTAGATACTTAAGAAAAAACAACCTCGGATAATAAAGAGATTGTGAAATTAACCCTTACCTTGTAATTTTCCTTGGTCGAGGGTAGGTTAACCTCCTATATAATGGCTAAATAATTGTTATTAAATTATAAAAGAATCAAATTCATTAATATTATATCATGTATAATAATTTAACATTGCTTTGTTAATAATATCTTAGTATTATCGTCGGTTTAGGTGTTAGCTTACTTGTTTTCTTTTATATGTTTTGTTACATAAGATATGTTTGTTATGGATAGGTTGTATCTTATTCAAATACAGAATGATATAAAGTCCTTAAACATTATTTTTAATCGTCAAATGAGAATTATACTTGAATGGATATGCTGGGAAATGAATGTCATCATGTTTGTGGAGACGGTAGTCCGTACGTACGCACGAGCGACAATATCATTATTTTGATATTAAAAAAATATATAATTGGATGTTATATCATATATACAGAATCATTATCATGTTATATTTATTATTTACATCAATTACACATCATTATAATACCCACCAAAATAATAATGTTTTGAATAACAATTACACCATAACGTGGAGACGATAAGATGTACGTACGCACGTATGGTGACATGCCATTAAAAGGATGGATAGAATAATGAATATGGTTATACCATATTTATAATAAAACCACATTATATAGAAGATACTGGATTTATTATTTAATAATGAAAATAACAAAGAAAGAAGAAGTGGAAGAATAAAGGAACTTGAAAGAGGGTGGTGAAATCATTACCTCTTTTTCGGGTTCTATCTTTTGAGTTGATCAAAAGGGCTCCTTAGGTTGGATTTCTGATCAAACGAAGGCCTGTATGTTGAAGTGCGGAAATTTGGGAGGATATTTAGGTCCATTTTGGCTGATCCAAATGGCATTTAAGGGGTGAATTAGAGGGAAGGGGGAGTTCCCTTTTATAAGAGGGGTGAGGGGAACCTTAGAAAAAACATAAAATATTATTTTATAATAAATTCAAAATTCGGTTTCTAATGGATACAAACTAAATTATTTCTAGGATAAGGTGGGGGTGGATCACCAAAAACTCAAAAAATATCTTTTATACAGGTTTGAGTCACTTTATTAACCTTATCATTTAGTTTTAACTCATAGTTAATGAGTTTGACATTTACCATGTCTCTTTTTATATTTATATTATATAGTTAATAAACATACTATATATATCAAAGTGACCACCAAGTGGTCCATTAATGATACAAATATCATTTTATAAGTCTTTCGGAATATCCATATATTTTTAGGAATAGAATATCAATTAATAATATAATATTTTTTTAAAAACTCCTCTATGTCAATTTTGACACTATTTAATAATTGATTTTTGTTAAAGTCTTAAAAACTTTATTAATTAGAAAAAATTCATTTAATCAATTCTAACATGTCATATATCTAATATAATTCGTCTATGTCATCAAAACATTAAAATTATATTTATTGTAACATTTATAATATCAATTACTTGATTGTTTCATTAATAAAGAAAATACTGCATCATTATTGTGTAATAAATAAATTTAATTATTCTATGTCTAAAAATTATAAATAAAATACCATTATGTAGTAAATAGTTTTATATTTCTAATTAATATTTATTGATGAAAATATAACATATATAACCCTATGTAAAAATTGTTTTTCTGAATGATATATGCTTATGTTATTTTTGTATTTACATTAACTTCATTAATATAAAGTGTCATTATCACTTAAATGTGGCTCTATGGGGTCCCAAAATCGACCCAAATATGCCCATGGTCGGATAAGTATCAACCAATAGGGTTAGGACACTTTTTAGGGTAAATAATATTATTATAATATTATTGTTTTCCCCTCATTTACCAGATTTACCCTTTAACCATGGTAAATAAAATATTTACCGAAGTAATTATTCAAAATGACTAAAACTTAAAGTTACATATTGACACAATTTGGACCTCCTGATTCTAAATATGAAAACCATTTTCTAAATTCAAAACACAGAAGTGGTAGAAATTAATTTAAAATTAATTCCCGTTGTCAAAACAAAAAGTGTGTTTTTAAGAAATAATAACTATCAAAAGATTGACACTTGCATATGTCTAGTTTAAATGTGAAATTATGTAAAATTTCCAACATTTTATTAAATGGTAAAAATATAATCTAATAATACTTTATAAACACTCAAATTCATAATTTATTACTATTAATTATTTCGATTGAAAAAGTTGTTTTTAATTAAAATCTAGTAATTTTCACTATTCATCCAAATATGAAAGTTATCAAAAAAGTACAAAAGATTCACCCTAAGATAATTTTGATATTAAAAATCCAAAAATGAAGTACATTTTGAAAGATAAAATTTATAAAATTTGAAAAAGTGGGAATTATTATTCCTAACGGCTAGTTTGATTGGTTGTGGTGTGTGTTAGAACTCAAAGTTGCATACAACACATGCTACTGTATTATTAAAAGAGAAGTGTACTGTGGAATCTTGGGGTGTTACACCTTGGGTCATTTCTCTTCTAATACAGAAGTGAAAAAAATTGATGGATTCTATTGTTTTTAATAAAACAAGAAAGAAGCATCCAGTTTATTCAGAACATGTGGAGGCATATTTAGTAAAATATGATGAATATGTGTGGAAGACGAGAAAGAAATTGGAAAAAGGAGAAGTAATAGTCATGTTATGGCCTTTAGAAAACTCTCAATACAACATTATGAAATTTATGTTAGAATATTGCATTAATGATGTCTACCTCAACTTATGGAAGACTCCTTGTCATTTGAAAACCAAAGTTTTACCATATGATGAATGAAGAAATCATGTAAAGGTAATAGAAGGGTTGAAATTCCAAATAGACATGGCATATCTTTCAGTTTTTAGACATCCAAATTGTGAGAATCAATAAAGAAACCTTTAGCATGCATTCCTTGATGCAGAAAAGTGGATGCACCAATTAATTAATGGTACCCAATCAGGTGTTTTTATCAGAGGATGGGGTGTACATGGAGCAATGCATTTTACTACGCTCCATAATCTAAAAATCCCACCAAAAGTTCTATGATGCAATGTTATTTCCAATAGGAATCTACAATTAACATATTCTATATTTAATCAAGTATACGATCAAGAAAAGAACTCAACTAGCTCTCATCAGAGTCAGGCCCAAAGAAAGAATGATTTTGAGATACTTTTTCATCATGAATATGAGAATCTTAAATTGACATATAGCTTAGAAGATGTCATCCATTAGATGGGGAAAATATCTAAAATAGCACTATGGTCTTCCGAAACAAGCAATTTGAGTGGTTTCCAGATAATGCACTCATCCAATGTTTGGACCAAAATTTACATAATCAGAAGAGCAGCTGCAAAAATCTCAGCTATAGTAGTTCATGAGCTACCCCGGTCTAGAAGGCTGGGGTATTTTTTAATTCAACATTATAATTCAATAAAAAAAGTTCAAAGTTTTGATGAAAAATAATAGGAATAGACCCTACCTACATTTCTAGGATATTTTTAACATCTATAATCCCCTCATCCACAGAAATCAGTTTTCTATCAATTAAGGAAGAAGTCACAAAGTAAATGCACAACTAAACTATCCAAGGATTCCCTTCGGGTATTGTCCATAAAATAGTTTCTGGAAATTTAGACTAATGGATAATATATTCTCATGGAAGATATATGAGAAGATGATATTAAAATGATATAGATAGAATTCCATCAATGGGTTACGCATTAGAAAATGTCATTAATACCATTATAGAACATCCTTAAAAAATGATACTTGTTCAAGGGAATTAGAAGATAAAATTTTTATCTTGAATATGGTACACATTGAAAAAAAAACCAAGGAGGTGTGCGTACCTGAAATCTATGGCTTACCCAAAATCTAGGTATGTGCCCAAGTAATCAAATCTCACCCCTCTGAAAGGCATCTAACAAAATGAAAAGTAAAAGTCATATCACATCTCACATTTACATTAGAGAAGATCAATCTCTTTCACTCGAAGAAAGATTTTTAAAGAAATAAGAGGAGATGAAAGTGTTGAAAATTATCAATACATAGTTACTTAGAAGCATCATTTCTGCTAGGCATGCTTCCCAGGAGGATCCTAAACATTCAAATCCTATAGGAGCTCCTCATAAAAGAGGATTTGTTGTTACTAAAAATTTGGATAATGAATTCCCTCCATTGGGTTCACAGTAAGGGCCTGATCAAACACATCATCATAAGCATGTTCCTGTGGGTTATCCAAGACAAATACCAACAACATCACCACCAATGGGTTTTCTGGTCATTGAACCAGTTCAATCTCTAGTTGTTCTACCTATATAGGTCCTATATAATCCAGATATTTCTCAAGATCTCATGAATACAATTGAGGTATTAATAACTTGATTGAAAGATATGGATGAATGGAGTGCTCTAGTTTAGCCAGAAAATAGAGCTTACCCTAAATGGGTGGATCTGATCCCTCCCCCACCAAACATTCGGAATACTGCATTCCTAATATGTAATGGTTTGGGAGATCCAAATAAAAACTTAATGCATTTTGTATCACATTTTGATCCCATGATGGGGACTCCTCAACAACAATAAGAAGTTAGATTAGATGATTTGTGCAATCATTACAAAGACCAGCTTTTTTCTAGTATACCATTTTGAAATCTCAATCAATTACTAGATGGGAAGATCTCTATCAGAAA
The DNA here is from genome assembly GCA_963277665.1 of Viscum album. Taxonomy (NCBI): domain Eukaryota; kingdom Viridiplantae; phylum Streptophyta; class Magnoliopsida; order Santalales; family Viscaceae; genus Viscum; species Viscum album. Next base: position 1,439,511,069 of record OY728145.1, on the reverse strand, counting down.
TTACTTCTTCAAGTATGCTCAACACTGCCAAAGAAAATAATATTTTATCTTACAAATTGAAAAAATGGAAAATGAAAGAGTTTTAGATTTCATTTCTCGATGGAAAGGATTAACATATTCCATAAATTTGTCACTCCGTCAAGAAGTGTTGCTGCCAATTTGTGTGGAAAATATACATGATGAGTTAGGCACACCACTAATATCTATGAAATATGGAGGATTGTATTGAGACCTTGCTTCAAATTCCCAACATGTACAAGATTACATTGTGGAAACTAATGAAAAATATCGTATAATTCCATTAGCTTTGGGAAAGGAGAATAGGGAAAGCAGAGGCTACCATAATCACACTCAAGAAAGCACCCATACCTTCTTCCACTTCAAAACATTCATCTTATCGAAGGGCTCCACATTTTGAGTGTTATTAGAAAAGGCCACCTCATCAAATGATAAAAAAGATCAAAGGTAGAGATAATTTGAGGAGTTAAAAAAATTTTATTCTTTTCGAAAGGAAAAAGTACCCGGTTAATTAATCTCAAATCTAGAAATTAATTTGGTTCAGTTTCCAAGGCTGATGAAACTATATATAGAAGGAGATGAAGATATTCCAAATTATTGTCCATTTCATCAAATATTGGGGCATCCTATTCAGGAGTGTTTTGTTTTCTAATGCCTCCTATAAAAAATGGTAGACTCTGGACAAGTGAAACTGAAAAGTTCTTCAGCCCAAGTAGCATGTGTTACTACTACTGATCCAGAGGAAAAATGTGAAAGATAGGAAGTCAAATGTAAAAATGTGTAGAAATATGATGATTGGATTATCATAAAAATAATCAACTGAACTTATTCCATTTTATGAACACATATGAGACAACGAATTGTGTCTTCTACTACATTTACCATAGAAAACCCCCCTTTCATCAAAAGATCAGTCTTCTAAAGGCCAATCCTCAAAGAAATGATGCGATCAAAAGGAAAAAGAGTTGTCAAAATAAGTTGATCTTGTGTCAAGGAAAAATTTATCCTTTATAATGGTTGATTTAATTCCATCTGTTTCAAAATCCTAGGAACCATCCCGCCAAATGGTACAAAAAGAATCATCCTGTCAAGATTAATCTTCATGAGATGATGAATTTATCTTTGGTTCTATCAACGTTATCCACTTAACGGATCCCTATGAAAATGATGATTCTAGTTATGATGAGCCTGAATTCCCTATACCTAACTGGGGAATTAGAGGACTAAGCCAAGGTCGAGGATATAGAGGAAGAAGTGGGTATTATAGATTACACTATTTTAACTCTACCCCTGCCTGAATAGTATATGCAATAGAAACTATTAGGAGAGCCCTTCAACAAGCTCAACAAGAACAAGGATTTTCTCCTGCACATGACAAGATTGGTCCTGAAATGATTATTTTGGAGGATCGATTAGAGGTTAAACTATCTTTCTCTTAGAATTTAGATATACCTATCTAGTCTAATATAAAAAAACCTGATGCATTTCATTATTCTGCTCTGATTCAGGGTACATCTACATCAGGGGAATCAACTTCCCAGACACCTACAAAACTGCAGATCCATGATGGAAAACGCAAACCTCTTGGCCAAAATATGATGTTTTTAAATATTTATCCCAAGTACCATCCAAGTTGCCAATTTTTCAGGCATTTAATATATCAAGTGATCTTTTAGAATCACTTATTAAATCCTTTTCAAGTTCTCGAAAGTTTGAAATTGAAGTCTATCCTGCTGAGGTTTACCATATAGAGAATGATCCTGCATAATGTCATGCAGTTATATCTTTTACAGAGGAAGATGAATATGATGTTGTACATGGACACCTTAGGCCCCTGTATTTAGCTAGAAATATCAATGATATAGACATCCGACGAGCCTTAATTGATAATAGATCAGGTGTCAACATCATTCCCATTCGCACACTTCATTGATTAGTCCTTACTAAATCTGACTTATCCCCTTCCACATTAATGTTTCATGCTTATGACAATAATGAGCTAGAACCCCTGGGGGAGATTACACATAGAACTGATTTTGGAGATCTTGTGTCTAATTCATTTTTTATGGTTGTCTATTAGGAAACAACCTTTATCATTCTGCTTGGAAGGGTATGACTACATCAACATGAAACCATTCCATTTTCATAACACCAATGTCTCCTATTCTATTTCAATGGTCAAATCGGGACATTTTATGGTGACACAGATCCATTAAAAATATGTGAATCCTATTATATTTAGGTAGAGTTTTATCACACAAATAGAATGTGGTCTGTGACAAAATAGGTAACCAGAATCAATGCTTCAAATGGCTTGGAAAAGATCCCAACAAACCCATTAAAACATTTGAGTATTGATTATTTGTTACCTATAAATGAAATTGGAAGGATAAACCCAAATCTGAACACTATTCTAATGACTCCCATAATGTTAATTACGATAATTGATCCTGACATCCTGGGAGATATTTTTGAGTTACCAAGTAGTGGTGAAAACATAAATGGAGATGACTTCATTTTATCCACCGAACATCTGTAAGCATATTCTTTTCCAATAAGACTAAACTAAGTTTTCAAAATACTCGAGGAATATAAGGATATTGATTCCCATCCCATCTTATCTTCTTCAATACTCTAGAAAGACCCTTCATCATCAGCAGGGTCAGAAGTGGTGCCCTCTTCTTCAGGATGTTCAAATACTAACTCTTCCCCTATCTTTGAATGTTTTTCTTCTTCATCTACTATTCATGTAGAAATAGAAGAAGTGACATGTATGCAAAAAGAAGAAGAGGATCTCAAGGATGCTCCTCCAGTATTTGAGGAAGGTGTCTCCACCACTATGGATAAGCTCAGAGAAATATATCTGGGTAAAAAATAAGATCCATTCCCCACTCTAATTAGCGCGGCCATGAATTATGAAGAGAAAGAAATTTATACTTAATTTATAATGAAACATCGAGATATATTTTCTTGGAACTATAAAATAATGTCATACCCTAATCCTGATGTATCCACTCATCATTTAGATTTTCCAGAAGAACATCGAGGATTCAAGAAGACAGTAATAAGAACACACCCAACTCATACCTCTAAAATCAATGCTAAGGTTTATAAGGATATAATGGAAAAATTTGTTAGCGAGGTTAAATATACCATGTGGTTGGCCAAAGGTTTCTGAATGTAAAAAAAAAGAAAATTAGAGTTTTCATTAATTTTAGAGATCAAAATCGGTATTTTCCTAATGATGACTTTCCAGTTCTGATCATAGAACTTTTAATTAATGATATATCTAGCTATGAAGCTCTATCTTTCATAGATCACTACTCTGGGTATAATAAAATCTGTATGTCCCTGATGGATGAAGAGTCTAGAACATTTTGATCCCCTCAATGTGTGTTTTTCTATCGGGTAATTCCCTTTGGCTTAAAGAATGGAGGTGTAATGTATCAATGTGTCATGCACCATATCTTCAAACCCTTCTTAGGAAAGTTTGTCGATTATTATATGGATGATCTGTTTGTTAAATAAAGATAATTCTACAATCCCCTGACTGATTTTGAGAATATATTTAATAAAATTAGGTAATATATTTTGATGATGAATCCCATGTAATGTGCTTTCAAGGTAACTTAAAGAAAATTTCTCAGTTTATTTATACGCCATTGTGGCCACGAATTTGATCTTGAGAACACAAAATAAATCCTTAGCATGTCAGCTCATCAAAATTTGAATGAATTAAGAGGCCTTCAGGGAAACTTGGCCTACATTGGGCGCTTTATCACCTATTTGGAAGTCAATTGTTTACCCTTCACCAGATTAATGAATAAAGGAGCCACATATCATTGGACTGAAGATTACTAAGAGGCATTTGATACCCTCAAGAAATATCTCTTGAGTACATCAGTATTAATTCCACCTACTGAAGGAAGGCCACTTATTCTCTATGTGACAGATCTAGAGTGATCACTAGGTGACTTACTTGACCTAAATAATGATACCGGGAATGAAAACAATCTTTACTATCTCAGTCGAACTATTAATGACAGAGATACTTTATATTAGAGTATCAAGAAGTGCTACATGAAATTAATATTTGCAGTTTAGAAATTGAGATATTACCTTCCACATCACAAGGTCCATCTGGTGTCTCGAAATAACCCGCTCAAATTTATCCTCAGTCATCCTAATCTTATAGAGAATTTGGCACGGTGGGTAGTTATTTTGCAATAGTTTGATATCTAGTTTGTTCCTCAGAAGGTAATAAAAGTCCATGCATGGAAGACTTCCCTACTGAGCATCCCTCTACAAAAGATACATAATTGAATATTAATCTTCCGGATGAAGAGATATTTTCTATTAATGATAATCCCCAAACCTGGGAAATGTAATTTGACGGTGTCTCTGAAAGTCCATAAAGGATGAGAATAGAAAAACCCAAACTCAACAACGATGGGTTAGGAATAGTACTTATGTCCCTAGGAAATGCAGTGTTTCCATATATCTTCCTATTTTCAGAAGTGGGAACCAACAATGAGGATGAATATCAAGCTACCATCGGAGGCCTATAATTGGAACTCTAGGTACTAGTGATTCACCTGAATGTGAATGGTGATTCAGAGATGGTAATCAAACAAATCAATGTGGATTATGCTATTAGAAAAGAAGAGTTAATCTCTTTGTGCTACTACGTCAGATGGTTAGTGGATGAATTTCCCTCAGATCCAACATTGTCTTATGTTACACAATCACAAAATATCTAAGATGATGCACAAGATAATGCATCTAGAGCCCTAGAAGATCCAAATTGGGATGAGACAATCATCACTATTGCGCATTTTTGTGTGGTTTAAAATTTCGTTCAAACTAAAATGGAGGAAATCAATGAAATTAGCCCTATTTCAAATCTATATAGTGTCACGAACCGGATCTGGTCGCCACCATTAACGGCACTAAGCCCGGCCCGTGGCAAGGCCCGAAGGGCGTTCCCTATCCCCACGGGCTGGCACAAGTGCCCGGGTATCAAACAATTCTGGTTTGGGAACGATTTACCCGATTATGACAGCATAAATCATAAAAAAACAATCAATTATTAAAATCTGAAATTTTCATGCTAAACAATTCTTAACAAAACCAGATCTGAATACATAAGTTTAAAGACACTACAAGTGGTCTAAAAAAAAATAATTACAACATAATGACATCCCCATGGACTCCACATGACAAGGGGATCATCACCCGCAAGCCGTCCCCGCAACTCCGCCCCAACGATGGGGACTAACATCCCGAACCGCCATCACCCTTAGCCTTCCATTTACCTGAGTCAAGCATGAGCAGGTATACTTAAACCCAAGGGGTGTAAGTAGGGTGTGAGACTAAGCCCAATAGGATACCACCAGTTGATTCCAAAGAGTATGCAATACAATGTGAACAAAACAAGCAATTTTAATACACAAGGTGAAACAGTGTAAAAATTCAAAGAAATGCAACTTTCAAATGAAAATAGTTTTCAATCCGAGAATTTCAGAATGTTAGCACATTAAATAGACATGTGATCTACTATAATGTAATTCCAAAAACAACCCACAACAAGGCTATATACCACAAATCCTATGAGCATCAAAATCAGGAACACCCCTAAGCACTAGGTTGTCTCGGGCCCTATGTACCTCGTACCTCGGTGTAGAGTAACCATAAAAAAATCTGTTCTCGTGCACGAGCCACTAGTAGGGAAATTACCCATAACCTAGTGGCCCCCAATCATCATCCAAATAGTTTAGTTAGAGTTGTCGTTATCCATATGCTAAGTGGAACAGGGACAAAACCCATCCGATCCACTAGCCGTACTAGTACAAATCCGCCCCACCACGGGCCGGGTTTGGTGCCGTTAATGGTGGCGACCAGATCCGGTTCGTGACATATAGTCATACCATGTGATGGAAGACACCCATTATGGAATACCATAAAAATGTAGTACTTCCACCAAATAGAACTAAAAATAATAAACCCAATGGTGAGTGTACAATTTTACTCTTTATGATAGTACAAATCACTAAAAGATTATCTAACAATGAGGATTTTATGGAATACTTTTTATATGTAATGATGAAGAAGAAACTGCAATTGTTATGAAATAATTACATATAGGAGCTTGTCGTTCTCACCAGTCCGAGCATAGGATTTATGGTCAAATCCAAAGGATAGGATAATTTTGGCCTTCAATGATGTAAGATTGCACAAATTTCACTAAGAAATGTCATCCATGATAAGTGAATTCCAACTTCATTCATCAACCCCAAGAGTTGTTACATAGAGCTAAATAGTCCTGGCCATTATCCACATGAGGAATGGATATAGTAGGACCTTATATTTCAGCTGCAACTATGATGTTCAAGTATAGTCATACTGCTACTCATTTATTCTGCAAATGGGATGAGGCAATAAATATCAAATTATTAGGATCCCAAAGAATTTTTAGTTTTGTTAAAACTAAAATCATAACCATATTTTGTGTCCCTAATTCTATATTGATGGACAATGGTATGGATTTATTTTCTGTTGAGTTAAATAAGTCATATCATGAGAATAATATCATATACAACCATTCATCTCACTATCATGTAGTGGCCAATGGACATATATAGGATTTCAATACAACCTTATCCAATATACTCTATAATATGGTGGATAAAGATATGAAATATTGTCATGATAATCTTTTACATGATTTATGGGATCATCAGAATACTACCCGTACATATACTCAAGAAACTCCATTATCATTAGTGTATGGAATAGAAGAACTATGGCCAATTAAAAATCAATTTCCTTCACCCCGAGTTTCAATCAGTGATCAGTTCTACATAGATGAAAAGTATCAAAAATGATTTGATGAGTTGGAATGATTGGACAAAAAGAGATTTCATACTTTTCATCATTCCAAAGTCGATCAGAATAGAATAACATGAGATTTTCATAAGAAAGTCCACCTCCATTCATTTCATCATGGATAATTGGTATTGGTCCTCAGGACTCCAATGATACCAGGAAAGAATCCCCCAAAGCTGGATCCAATGTTGGAAAGACCTTATTCCATACATTAGGTATACTGAAATGGAGCGTATTCCCTAATTTCAATGGATGGAGAGCTTATTAAAACTCCAACCAAAGAGAGATTCTTGAGGAAATAATTTGTGTAACTGCACACAATGTCCTTGCTGCATGACTCTATACTAAACAACACAATGTCATAGTTTTGAGACATTAAACTACATAACAATCACAAGCTTCCATTTTTCGTGACAATAAAATTCATAGCATCATTGTCCTTGTCAAACGACGTTAAAATACATGACATCATTTTTCATAATTACATGACATTAAACTTTATTATTAACTTCTTATTTATTTTGATGTTAAAAGATTCTATATGCAAGCACCATTGACTTCATTACAACTCCTTAAGTAGTACTTGAGTTTTACTTCTACATATGTTTGAATCAGATTTGCATAGGGTCCTTATCTAAATAACTATGTGTGGATTGATTCTCATTTTTAATGAGATATATAGAGACACATGGATCCCCAATATTGGGCCCAACTGCAACCACAAAAAAAATTTATTTCTATTTTCTCCTTCACTATATGAACCATATCTATACAGAGTTTTCTTTTGAAATACATGGTTTGATATTCACACCATTTTGTGTTTTATGTTTAGAAAATTCTTCTAGAATATTTAAAAACCTTGTTTCCCAAATCAAAATAAATTGGTGTGGGTTCATAAACTACATTTGGTTTGATTCTCATTTTTAATGGGATATGTAGAGAGGGCTAGATCTCTAATCTTGGACCCAACCACACCACAATAAAAAACCCCTTTATTCCCTGTATATAAATCAAACCTACAAAGGGAATGTTCAACAACTATGTACGACATGATTCTCATATATATGAGATACATTGTGACAAATGGGTTTAATTCCCTAGTCCAACCACACTATTCCCTTTTTTATATCGGAATCACTTCATGTCCTCACTGCATGACTCTAAACTGCACCACAGAAAGTCCTAGCTGCATGACATTAAAATGAAAAGCACCCGAAGATCTACATACAACTTGATTCTCATTCCCTTGAAATTCATAGTGAATGCTATGTTGTAGCTCCTAGTCCTGGTCACGAGATACATTTTACTTCCATTCCACATATAATTAACAATCTATGTGGGATTCTCTATTTTGGGTTCTCACCTTAGATAGAGAACAAAGGAAACAAGAACGTCCCCATTTTAGACACAAGTTAGATCTATGAAAAGGACTCCAAGCTCTTGGCCAATATTGATTCAAATATTTATCATGTGCATTGAGCATTACCACCTTTCATATTTCACACTCTTAATATCAAATATTTTCATATCTTCAAAATCTTACTTATGGTTTTTGATTACAGAGTCTCTAATATCTAAAAACACTTTTTCCTGACTATGCAGTATGTGCCCTTAGGTGGCCATGAATAAGTGGCCTACATAACGGGCCTGTCAGTCAAAAGATACCACTATTTGGATATGCACCATATGCCCTAGTTGGCCCTGCATAATATAACCCCCATAACAGGATTGTAAAATAATGGTAATTTTGTTCTTGGTTAATGTGTCTTTTATCCCCTTCAAACATTGATAACAATATACAAGAATCTATATTTTAAATAATCCATTCATATAAATTTGTCCCATTAAACTTTTCCCAATATTAATGTATACAAGACCATGGTTTACACATTTCCTTCTCCATGTGTTCAAATAAATATTAAATAACCTGGGATCACGTGACCAAATATCATATATGGTTTCCATTTGTGGTCCTAGTCGTATGACCTTTAACTATAGAAACTATACTTCCTACATTTGGGCCAGACCATCATAGAAATCCTATTCCAATGATTCTTTGGAAATCATGATTCGAAATACTATTTACATATTCAAGTACCATTCTTCATAAACCATACTCCGTGATTTGGAAAATATGAATCTACATAAAAATTCTATTGGATTTTAGAAATAGAATGTCAAACTATTGAGAGCTATTTTTCTTGACTATGCAGTTCATGCCGTTAGGTGGCCTTGGCATTATTTGTGTACATAACAGGCCTATCAGTCAAAGGATTCCACTATTTGGCTATGTAGTATATTCCATATCCGGACCTGCCTAATACAACCCCCATAATGTGTTAGTCAAATAATGGTAACTTCGTTCTTAGTAATGAACTCATCTAATGCCTCTTAGCCTTTTTTTCCATATCATTCTTCAGATCCATAAATTCCCAAATCACAGTTTACAGTTCTTCTCTTCCATACCTAAACATGGTAGTATGCTTATAAAAAAATTATCATGAAATTGGGAGAGTCTTAAACCTTTGGTCAAAGATAAAGACCTTAAATTGAATACATAAAATGTCATCACTGCATGACTTAAAACTACACAGTACAATTTCACTGCTGCATGACTTAAAACTGCAAAGTACAATGTCCACACTGCATGACCTAAAACCGCATAGTACAATGTCCTCATAAAATGACTTAAAAATGCAAAACATTAAATTAGAAATTTCCCTTTTTGAAAAAATTTTAACCATTCCTCATATAATTTTTTTTTGCAGAAGTGGTTTTCCTATTAAAGAAATATGTTGACATAGATAACACTTTATTCTTAAAATCCATTTCCTTGGAAAAAACACCCATAATAGTCTTGAGTCACCCAAATGTTATTTTCCCTTACCTTTAAATAGTAAAATGTTAAATTCCTAAGAGATAATTTTACTTGACTATGTAGTACATTCCCCCATAATATTTTCATAAAAATTTCCTACATTACAGGCCTGTCATTCAAAAGATGCCACTATTTGGCTATGCAGCAAATTCCCTAGTCAGCCCTGCATAACACAACCCCATAACAGTTTCCTAAATTATTGGTAACCACATTATTAGAAGATACTTGTTTTATGTTTATAAAAGTTTTAGATTTGGTGACCATAAAAGAACCATGACTCAAGATTCGCCTTGAAATATTTAAAGAATATTAGAGAAATTATTAGACACTGAGCCTTGTTTGGGATCTAATTTCAAAATTTATGGTTAATGTTGTTCAATGTTAAACTCTAGAAATTTATAGTCTAACATTCATGACTCTAAAATACCAACAAGGAGAGACATGGTACTGACGAGATTGGAAACTCGTAAAGGGAACTCTGGAGAAAAGTCTGGTCCCAGCTCACTAAACATACATTTGTGTTTGGTTTAGGTAATGTTGATAAATAAAAATTAAAAAGATACAAAGTTTGTGGGGTTGTCTATATAAACCTATTAAAAATCAAACTATGATTATTAGGCCTATTTCTTTAGGGAAAAAAGATATAGCAAGAATGAAAATAGAGATGATTAAAGATGAAATTATTTTCATTTGCGAGAAACAAAATTCACCGAGGAGCATCCAAAAACTAGAGTCTTTATTCTACCATAGTAATAAGAGGTTTTCTACATAAATATTTATTTGGTTAATAAAATCTTTAGCCCCATAATCTTATTGTAGAAGTTATTTTATCCGACAAGTATCGTTCTCCTCAGCTTGGTGAAGTTCTTCCTTAGCATCTGCAATGGATTTTGAGATATTCTAATGGACTTATCCTAAGGAATCATGATTCTGGTTATGCTCCCCTGTGATAATATATAAAACCTATTGAAGATGAAGCTACTGAATAGTCTTTTATTTAATCTTTGGATTCAATTATTATAACTTTGTAGAATTATCAGCCTCAGATTGGGATAACACTGCTTGGAATTCATCAGTGTTGATCAACAGTTTAGTTTTTTTAGATCCTCCCAATGATTTTGCTCTTTATCCCTCTTTCAAAAAATCTCTTTCACTGCAGTATGAATTTCACGGTATTCAAAACCATTATATCCAATTGTGATAAATAGAGATGAATGTCATGGAATTTTAGAAGGAAGTTCCTCAAGAGGAATTTCAGATATTATCTCATATATATTTTTCTATGCATTGAGAAGTGCAAGATGAAAGGCCTTTTGCAGTTCTGAGTCTGATTCAGAATCACTGTCATAAGAAGGAAAATATTATGTAATTAATGAACTTAAAGAAGTTCCATATTCTTATCCTTCCTTAATAGTGGTTTCTTCAACTCTTAATACTATTTGAGCTAATGCAGAGGTTTTACCTCCGGATCTAGATATAGAAGTTGATATCTCTATATGGTGAATTAACAATTTTGGTTATAGTTAGTTTCAAGAGATAAGATGAATGATAAAAATCACAATATCAGTATCTCATACCTTCAAATAGGTAGGTAGCTTGAGAATAATCCTCCCCAATGTTTTCAGTTTCAATGGTTTTGGTTGATGTCTCTGGATGGGGAATGCACTGTTTGATTTGATTAGGATCCTATGAATGAATATCAAGAAAATTTTTTATCTCAAGATTCCCCTGAGCCAACATCTTCTTGATGGTAGGATTGAAATTAATGTTGACTCTTTATTTAGGCATCATCACAACAATTGTTTCTTTAGATGAAACTACATTTTTGTAACCAATTATGATTAGAAATTTTATCATAAGAAGGTTAGTTTGAAGAGAGATGAAAACTCACATTCAGTGGGTTCTATACAAGGAACTTCAAAATATTCTAAAACATTTGGTATATTAACATGTTCTAATACTTCTTCAAAATACATTCAAAAGTTCACCATAACATCTAATGATATCCCAGATCCCATGTTAGTCTCACCCATGGGAGAAATCGATGTGGTTTCTTCACAACCTTACTCTGACAACCTTTGACCCCGAACAACTTCCTCTACTTCAGTTGTGAAGTCAACACCAGTTTCCACAGGATGTTATGGTGAATGTGATGAACCTAATGTATCAAAGAATGTATGTCAGTTGTTGTTACATTTAATTTCTTATAAAGCACTATGGATTTACCAATGGTCTCCTCTATTTTGATTCCATGAACATGACGAGTGCTGGGAACATATGTTGGTTCCTTTGGACTTAATGCCTCTTTAAAAACCACCATGTTAATAAGAATTTTTTCTTGTTTGGAAGCACCCTCCATAGTTCTTCAAATCTTATCATTAATTTCTTTTAGAGAAGATACTGAAGAATATCTTACAAATTCCAAGAATTTTAAACACTTATTCACGAATAAGGATAAAATTCATGTTGTTAGGAAGGATTACCACTATAGAGAAAATGTTTAACCATGGCCTTCTTTCTTTTATTATCTTGTTTCTTCACCTTCTTAGGAGGGATTTTATCATCATCTCTGAAAACAGATATTAGAGACTGAAATACCCTTTCTATCTCATCATCTATGCCCTGTTGTCCTAGAGATATTTCTCTCGATTCATTGGGTGATTCAGTAGCTCCAATAGTAGTGCCACCCAGGCTATATCGTGGCTATGAAATTTTACCCAATTTTTCTATATCCTGTTGCAAGATAAAATGATATTTCCCCTATGTAATAACACTTCGAACAAATTCAAATTGAAAAGAAGAAGTGATTATAAAAAAACCCACATCTTCAAGATCCACAGAATCAATACATTATTCATCTAATGAAAGTTCAATCCCTTCATTGGAACCATGATATATCATGTACAATACCCACTTTGTGGTGGGAATTTATTCATTTATTGTGTATATAAGAATTCTCAGTTCTCTAATATAAGTTCCCACTTCATCAGGATCTTTCTTAAATAGATTATTAGAAGAGGCTCGTAGATCACATATTCCTAGAATGCACAACCGTTCACATAAATCAATCCATGTGGTTTCATCATCACAATACAAAAATTTCCATGTTTGAACAGCCTCTGGTCATATATATTAAGAATTCATACCACAGGGTTGTGAAGAGGATCCTACAGTTTTGGATTTATGTTTCTTTCCAATTCCAGCGGTCACGGAAGGGGGATGAGAAAATGGTACTTGTAGTTCCTCAGAAGGATGGCGACTAGACCGCCTGGGCACAACCTCATCAGGGATCGATGGGGTGGATCTATTAACATTTACATGTTGATTATATATTGCACGAGGTCATTTCAATGAATTTGGAGCCTCATCACCTTCACCCTCTGACTCCAATGAGTCGAACCCTAATGAAGAAGAGTTAACTTCCAAACAAAAGGGTCCCTTCATAATACCTATCTTTATCCCCATTTGAGGGAAAACATGGTTAAATACCCCTTTAGGATAAGATAGGACCCAATTTAAACATATCAGATAGTCAATATGTTTATTTCTTCAATGACATGTAAATTATGAATTACTCATGTTTTCTCCACAAATGTTAGAAACCATAGTTTTCAGGAAACCATCAGTTGTTTCTCTAATCCGACATGCATGAGAGGGGATATAATAATTATTTTTTCAAACATTTGAATTGACAAGATAATATATAAGTAGCATAGGCCTCACTTATAATCTACCTGTTAATCCTGGTGGCCAATTTACCATCTCTACAAGATAAAATATATGCCCTTAGCACTATGTTGGTCGTCCCATCATCAACGAATCATCTTGTGGGTGGATTACCATAAGGGAAAAGATGAAATTACTTATACATACTCATCCTGACCTTGATATCATAATTATTCAGAGACAAAGGTGAAAAAATAGAGATAGCTTGAACAGATGGTTGGAAAGATCTTCCAAATACATATACCCCACTTTGTACTGCATACTTTCTAAAATGAACATCAATACACCCCTATAACACCTAAAATAGTCCCTCTATTTTGAATAAATATGTCCCTTTATACATATATAGTAATATCCTTTTATTATTTTTCAAAAATAGGGGTGGCCAACCCTACCATCTTCTTATCTTCCAACTTGGCGATGATGGAAAAAGTTCATGGGCTTAGACCTCCCTCAGAATATCAAACTGACAATTGATACGTGCTGAGCCACATGTCTAGGAAACGTTCAAGACGTGTCTTCACATGAATTTTGGGATTGACTTCATACCCTAATTTTTCAAATTCTCCTTTATCTAATGTTGTCCAAAAGGTGTTGCGTGTACCTATCTTCTCTACCTTTGGATAACTGGTTGGACGAGTGCAAATGGGACCCTTATCCTTATTATTTACCAGTAATATTTTCATCCACTCATCTGGATGAATATCCTTTATTGTGTGGGACTTCATTATGGTCATATTCTTGAGCTTATAAAATATATTCATCAACTCACAAATCAAGTATGGCGTCTCTTCCGAGTAATTCCATTCCACCTTGGGAGGAACAAACTCATCGTACATATATCCAATAATTGGAGATCCAGAAATCTAGTAGATATCTCACAAGATGATGCCTACTTATCGACATGTCAAATGGATGGAGATAGATTTTCGGATTCATTGGATTAGTAGATCTGGCACAAAATCATCATTCCTATACATATAGGTTTTCCCGACCCATAGAGCATCATAAATCCCAACACCTTTTAGGTTATCCATTAACTCTTCACATGTCTTGCACACCCAAGATGCCCACATCCATGCGGGTTTTACACCCCCTCCTGGGCGGAAATCCCATCTTTTCTTCTAGCCTTTTGATTGATTCATCTGATAATCTTAAAATATGGATGAATAATAGTGTGGTTGCAGCTTATATGTATGTGCTTTCAAATCTAGAGCACACAGGTTGTGATGCATGAAATGTTCCTTATCTGCTATCCCAAAATTAACATATGATCCCCTAGTAGAAACATTTGTAGAATAAAAATTGGTATTGTATTGAAAAAAAGAAATTGGAATGTAGTTCTTCGGGTTTGGAATGTTGACATCATGTAGATACCCATAATTTTACAAAGGAAAATAAGTTCTCTGGGGAAAATTGAAGTTGTATTTCTAAAGGTATTTTTCAATTCATGGAATGTATTGTCACAAACATCAATGTAGTCATGAACAAAGGCCTTCATCAGGTCATCAATTCTCTTACTGGACAATTCATCAATAGTTCTGATTCTTTTGGAATCCATTGAACCTAAAAAAGTGATAAAAATCATATTTTAAGTAAGTTCATTTTTGATGTTTTGACAAAATAATTAAGAACAATTGAAAATGGAATTAGGGTGAAAATGTAAGAACTAGATGCACATGTATAAAACCAGTGTGCAAGTGTGGTGCCCCAGTTCTGGCATGCAAATAAAAAGCATATAGAAGAAGCATGACTAAACTGGAGAATCAAAGTGAAAAGGACTTGCACACCGAGAGTTGTATTTCAAGAAGTTGTGAGAATTTTCCAAGAAATAGTGGTGATATATTTAAGTGAAGTGAGTTACCTCGCGTAGCCGAACCATGTGTGATACCCCTTGCACACCCCATTTATGTTGCGCGCTACCACTTTCACCCCACATTAACCATTTTATCTTCTAGTTCATAACATTACCTCAGTATAGGATCCTATATTCCTTGTGGATCCCATTATGAGGGGTGCTTTTGTTGACACTCTATTCCATAAAAGTGTCTAAAATGTAACAAAAGGAAATTCCATTGAAAAAATAGGAGAAAACACATGATGAAAATCAAGATTTGAAGAGGCTTAAAAATGGGATTGCCTTAGTCTAACCAAAATATCGTCGACACGCAAGGTACTGGCGCGCCATAATTTTGGTGTATAAGTCACTTATGGGTCCAATATCCTTTCGCCCAAGGTCCCATTTTTTCCTATAAATAGTCCCTTAAGGACTTCTTTTTTATGAAAGAATTTCCCGGAATTCTAATTGCTGCTCTGGTTTCCCTAGTGCTTCGCCCAGGTCTTCCAAAAAGTTCAAGGTAGTTATTTAACACCTAGTATAGAGGAATTAAAGGAGGATCATAGGACATAAGTCCTTTTAGTGTTTTAAATCCTTATCAATCGTTTACCTAAAGTACCCAACCTCCCAGAATCAGAAACACTTGCGTGCCACCTATTCCTCTTAGAGGATCTTGAGTTCCCCACTTCTAGAAATACTTGTGAATACTCTTGAAGGCATGAGTCCAATCATACCCAAGTATTAACATCCAGGTTGTTCGTCACTTAAGTGAACAACAGGTCTCCCCAATCTACTTGGGTGCCCATACTTGTGTGCCAGTACCGAATTAGGTACCCTTATTTGATTCACCCACTCTCTTTTTTTCTACAAGCCATTAATCTGTAATCAAATCCACTCATGGAAAGGCATCTTCTCCACTGGCTCCATTGTCTAAAATGGATTCTGTTGATAACTCCACTAAAACCTCATAACTTATCACACATTTTGGAAAGGCACATTAGCATATCTCCTATTTGGGTTTGTATATCTACAGTCAGAGGTTTCCTACATTTGTATCACAATGGGGTTAGGATTCATGGAGTTTCTATGGGTTTGTATATCTATAGTCATATAGACCTTTATCCTAGGAGCAGTGCTAGGGAGTTCATAGTTTGGAGGATTAGGGTTTAGTTTCCGACCTCCCCTTCTCATCTCTAAAATGAATAACCTCATGTATTTTGTAGGGAAGGCACAATTCGCAATTTATTTTCCACACAAGAAAAGGAAAAGTCTACCTTCCCTTTCGAGATTCACTAGGGCAGCTATCATGCTATAAGCCCTTAACATTTAAAGTAGGTAGTTTCAGAATTTCTCTTCTCTACATCCTTCAACATTACTCCTTTCTTACATTGGAACCTTGTCCAATGTAAAGAGAAGAGAGGGAAGGCTCTTCGCCTATCCCTATTCCCCGGTCACCTCAGCCTAATCAACCCTCACCACTGTAGGTGCATCCTCTTCCACCAACAGAGGAGGAAAAGTGTAGGTGCCTCTGATGAATATTTAACATCCTGTCGTTTCTCACACCGAGCATGACTCACGTGGGCCAAGAGATTTTTCCTGATAAAAAACATTTGCACAAACCCATAAATAACTAAATGAACTATAATTACCACCATAATTGGGATATGTAGGAAGTATTACTAGGGCCTGAGATAATTGGATATAGTTTTTAGGATTCTAACATTAATTCCCTTAATTTGGGCATCCTCCATAAGAATAAACTCCAAATTAAGCCCCCAAATCACCATGTCGTCCTTTTCAAGATGTAATCACAAACTCATTTCTCTCAAAGAACTATAATCTCCAATGAGACTAATCAAACTACATGGGATTTGATTCCAGTCCAAATGGGATACGTAGGAAGCCTCTTTGAGGTTCAAACCCAACACATCAAATCAACCCTATTCTCCTTGGGCCATATTCCCAATATGGTCTAATCTGAATTTGAATACCGTATTCCTTCAAATTTCCTTGGGCTTCTTAGGCATAAGTACCACACCAAAACATGACTAAGAACCTTTCTATTTGATGTCCTTACCAAAAGACATTAAACTACACAGTTAGGTCCTTATCACATGACCTTAAAAGGTATGATGTGTCCACTAATGCGGAACTAAACTATGAGGATTATGACTCCATTCATAAGGACACCAAGGTAGACCATTTTGTGGGTATGATCACAAAATCAAAACAAACCTTCGTCTCCCTTGATGACAGCAAATTCCAGAGTGCCCCAGTGAGTGGCTTAAAAACCAGTATCATAATAACTATTATTAAAAGAATATCTAAATTATACATGAGATTATTCCATTATTGAATAACCTCGAATACATATGGATAATTTTAAATTTCACACATGCTAATACTTTATTGCAGATTCTTAGGAAAACCTATGTTATAATTGGTGAATTAATAAGGATTCCTGAAAATATCACAAATATAAAAAGAGTGTCCCAGACTAGACAATAATTCGCCCCAAAAGGGTGTGATGAGTTTGACCTCCCATCCTCTAGACCAATGCATTTTATTAAGTATCATAAGGTAAAATATAACAACCACCTGCCTTTGGAATGTAGGTCCATTTTGGATAAAGAACTATTGCATGCTTTCATTTCCATGACTAAATCCAATGGGAACTACCTAGAATCGGTGATTCTTAAACTAGAACACACGTTACTAGTAACTACGAAATAGAGGCTAAGCCTAATAGGATAAAATAAGAAAATAGGCCATATGATAAACATTTTAAGAACAAGAAATCTTACATGTATTATAAATAAGAAATGAAAGTAATAATTTTAAAAGGGTGCAACTTCAAATGAAAACTATTTTTAAAGAAGAAACTTTAATAAATGAACACTTTTAAAGAAAATATCCATGATACTAAATCTTCCAACCAATAACAACGTATTCCAATGGTAAGTACAATATATTAGATGATCACTAATCATCGGAACACCCCTAAGAACTAGATAGCTTTGGGCCCTAGGTACATCATATCTTGGTATAAACGTAACCATAATCAATATCCTTCTCATGAACGATCCTCTAGGAGGGGAAATCCCAATGGCATAGTGGTCCCCAACATAATAAAAGTTTTGTTAGTGTTGTCATTGTCACAGTTTCTAAGTGAAATAGGGACGATACCACTCTCGATCACTAGCGTACTAGTCCTAGTCCGCCATCCTAGATAACCAGATTTCCCTCTTTGTTCTCAAAAAGTTCCACACGTTAAGGAATACCATTTTCACATAAAAACACCATTTTTGTAACATACACACACCAAACAGTACCCAACGTTCCTTTTCACCCTTTTTTTAACTCAATGAACAATTGAAAACTTTTATAAAACAATTCCAATTAGTAAAACAAGGTTTTACACACCAAAATCCCCTAAAAAAACTCTTTCATGGTAAAATGTACACAGATACCCTACACAACTAGATTTGGTAGCCCATACAACATTTAATAAAAAAACTTCATGGATCACCAAATAACCCCAAATGATACAATGATTAATACACATGAAAACACCCATTTTCATGCCAAAATGCAACTTTAAAATTAAACGTTCAATAAACATAGCCAAAAATGACTTTTCACCATGAAAAAAGGATATAAAACGTTGTAAACTATTTAAAAAAGAAATATAAATTCATCCAAGAATTTATAAACATGGTATCACCAACCATATATGTCAAAACCCAAAATCCATGTGTGGAACATCAACCACACCACCACCACACCACAAGGGAGTGAAAACGAACCTAACTCTATAATATTGGACAAAGAAAACTAAAATCAAATCATAGGTATGAATCCCTAGCTATTGGAAATTTTGTAATTCTAGAAAGGTGGAAGAAACCCGAAGTAAATGGAAGAAAAACAAAGGAGGAATTACTTAATTGAAGAATATTGAAGTTTCCCCACCAAAATCCCCTCCAAAAATGATATCCAAGATAGGTGACAGATCTTGGGAAACATCCATGGATTCTAGGGTAAAATGGGGGAAAATGGGTGAGATAGGTTTAATTTCGGAAGGGAAAAATTGGAATTACAAAACATTTGTAATGACCTGGACCATTGTACATAGTTTCCCTAAACTGATTAGTAAACTGCATAAAAAAAATGTGCGCCCAGTTCTGTCCACTCAAAACATGTAAAAAATCTTACAAATTCAAGTGGGGATTAGGGAAAACCTAGAGGGATTTAGGAAAAGAATAGAAGAGGAAAAATTAAATTTATAGAATAATATGGATGTCACAATTCTCCCCACCACGAAAACTTTCCGCCTCAAAAAGTCAACACGAATCTAGGTCATAAAATAAGAATGTGTACACTTTCTCAGCCCATGAATTCCACTCCCAAGTCATTTTAATAACATTACCATTCTTCCAAAGGACTTGAACTGGTGGAATATACTTCCCTTGAAGAACCTTCTCTTCAGAATCCACTATTTTCACTGGCCGCTCAAACATAGATAAATTAGGCTCTATCTCTAACTCTTCCCAATTCATCACATTAAAAACTTACAGATTGTAATTCTTCAACTGGGATACAAGGAATAAATCATGAAAATATTTCAACTAAGAGGGAAAATATAACCAATATTCCTCCTTGGAAATGTCCTCGGTGATCTCAAATGGTCTGACATACCTCGATGTTCACTTTCCATACGTTCCCAAATGAAGATGACCCAAATGAGGGGCCACATTCAAGAATACCCGATCAACCACATAAAACTCTATATCTTGATGCATTTGGATAGAATAAGATTTGTGGTGACTCTGAGCTATCAATAACCACTTCCAAATCAACATGACTTTCTCAGATGTCTCTTGCACAAGGCTTGGCCCCAACAGTGAGGTATCACCTAACTTAGCCCAACACAGGGTAGACCAACTAGGACAAACATAGAGCACCTCAAAAAGGATCCATTTTAATTGGGGATTGGTAATAGTTATAAGAAGAAAACTAGACCAATAAAAAATGGCTATCCCACAAACCACCAAAGTCCAAGGCACATGCGTGGAGAATGACTTCCAGAATATGATTAGGCCGCTCTTTTTGACCATCTGTCTGAGGATAGTCTTCCATTATCATCTTAATCTATGACCCCAAATCCTTCTAAAGGCCTTACCAAAACTGATATGTAACACATGAGTATCTATATAAGAAAACTACTAAAATCACACCATGAAGCTGCACCACCTTCTAAATATACAATTGACCAAACTCATTGACTATGGTTGTATCTCTAATTAAAAATAAGTGGGATGATTTGGTCAGATGATAAATCACCACCCAAATAGTGTTCTAACCCCAAGGTGTATGAGGTAATACAAAAATATAGTTCATGGTGATCACATCCCACTTTTAGGAAGAAATGGGTAATGACTGAAGAAAACATGAGGTCATCTGATGCTCTACTTTCACCTGTTGACATGTATAGCATATCGAAACAAAATATTCTATATCCCACCTCATACCTGGCCACCAGAACTACTGAAAAAAATTATAGTACATTTTTGTATCTCTAAGATGAATAGACCACGGGGACTGATGTCTATCTGGAATCACCACTTTCCTTAGGCACAACAGTAGCACTGAACAATCCTTGAAGCATATGATTCCACTGGGAGACAAAGATCAATCCGAATTCATCTCCCCACCATGTAGAAACTACATCAACCACTGACATAGCACATCATTGGGATTCTCCTAACGAGTGAACTCTAAAATAATAGGAGTCAACTGAACGCTTACCAAGAATTCACCTCAACTGTGCTCCTTAGCTTCCTTGTGAATCTATGAATGGAGGCCCATCAGAGTTAACTCATCACTATACTTCCTCAAATAATCCACTGGTACCCTAATTCTCAAGGCATCAACCCCCACATTACCCTTGCCCGGGGTATAAATGATATCAAACTCGATCCCCTACATATATTTAATCAAACGATTCTCCCTTATATTAATATCCTTCTATATCAAAATGTTGGCTAAACTCTTTTGATCAGAGAAGACCACAATCTTCTCCCCAATGAGTTAGTGAATTCAAGTCTTAAGATCAATAATCATCGCTACAAACTCCAATTTTTCGGTTGAGTAGTAATTTTTATGTGGTCTAGGGTTGCGAGAGTCATACCCCAACACGTGATCACCCTGCATAAGCACACACCCAAGAACCATACTTGAAGAAATAAATAACACAACATAGCCCTTTCCAGATTCTATCATGATCAACACGGGGGTGGTAGTCAACTTTTTCTTCATCTTCTCAAAGTTTTTATAATATTATGGGCCCCATACAAGCTTCACACCTTTCTAGGTGAGAACATTCATGGGAGAAACAAGAAAAGATAAATCCCAAACAAACCACCTATAGTAACCTACAGGGCTATGGAAACTCCTAATATCAAAAACATTCTTCAATTGGTCCAGTGAAATAACTGCATTGATCTTCTCGGGGTCCACTGAAACTCTATTCTATAAGATCACATGGCCTAGAAACATCACATTTCTGATCCAAAAGTTTCACATGAACATGTTTCCATAAAGGTGATGATCCCACAGAGTTCCCAACATGATCCTCAAGTGATGGTTATGCTCTTCCTCAGATCAAGAGTAAACTGGGATGTTGTCCACAAATACCATGATGATAGATTCAAGATACTTGTGAAATCCCACATTCACAAGTTTTATAAAGATCATTTTAGTTTTCATCAAAAAAAAGGCATTAACATGTAGTCAAAGTGATCATACTCGCTTTGAAAGGCTGCTTTAGGGATATCAACCTCTCTCACCCTGACTTGGTGGTAACCCGAGAAAACGTCAATGTTAGAAAACAAAATTTACCCCTTTAGTTGGTAATATTTTTTTTATCTATTTGGGGAAATGATACTTGTTCTTAACGGTTACCTTATTCAACTTCTAGTAGTTAATACACAACTAGAGAGACCCATCAAACATCTTCAAAAAAAGGACAGAAGAAACCCAAGGAGATATGCACTGGCTAAAGAATCCCTCAGATTCCAAATCATCAATCTATATCTTTAATTCCCTCTACTCGGTGGGGGATAGACAATACAAAGGAAGAGATATCAGCTAGGTTTCTGACAAAAAATAAATCGATAACTCCACATCCTAATCTAGGGGAGAGCCTAAAAAATAATCTGGAAATACCTTTGGGAACTCATCCACTACATGAGGTAACCCACCCTTTGGAGCATGAACATCGTCCTCTAGTGTGAGAAACAATAACTAGACGAAATGATTTCCAAACTATGGGAGTGGAGGTCCCGCTTGACCTGATCGAGGATCCCATTTCCCAAGAAAAACCTGAGGAATCCCATTAGGTTCCATGAAACTCACCCACCTCCTATAGTAACTGATGTGCACATGAAATTGAACTATCCAATACAAGATGATGATTATTTCAAAATGTTACAAATCCCAGACTAATAGGTCCCACTCCATCTAAACCGTTTTCATGAAAAGTGCACATGACGAGCACCTGATACCTTGATCCTTGTTCATACCCAATGATGTCAACAACTCCATCCCAAATGACAACAACTCAGTAAGAAGATATAGTTGGTTCACAATACGGGAAGATATAAAGAAATAAAATCATAGGTATCAAAAAGTATGACAGATATAGAAGTTTCAATCAAAATGGTATCTCAAACTATTGAAGTATGGGAATCCAACTCCGCTGGTGCCTAATCCAATGCAAGAAGATGCTTTGCCTCTTCCTGAGAATAACCACTCACTTGTTACTCTAACCTAAACTAGCTCTTCATAGAAGAAGATCTTGCCTTTCCACAATGATCACTAAATAGAAATCCCCATGTCCTTGATAGTTGTGACTGAACTAGCACTCCCTTGGAATCCACAAATCCTACCCCACTCTCGAGTGGATGTGACACCATGAAACATTACCGTAAGGGTCCCATATATCCACAATTATAACAAGGATTCAGAGGATATTTACATAGTGGTTGGGTGTTCCCAACTCTCCCACTTTGGTGGAACAAAATTGACCTTACATTAGAATCCATATATGAGAACTATCTGGGATGATGGCTTAAAATACCACATCCCTTCTTCCTCTTCTCTTCTCTCTTACGTTTCTTCTTAGATGAGCTACCACTACCCGTAGTAGATATCACTCCAGAAAACCCAAAAATTCATTTATAATCAATATTGACCATAGAATCATGATCACCCACCTTAGCATAAGTTTGGAGCTGTAACAAGAAGACCTGATAGTAAATTTCCGGTTGCAGCCTCATCTCAACCTTCCGAGCTTTCAGGGACTCATTAGAAACAATCTCTAGTGTGTTCTACACAATCTCAATTTTTTTTAGAAAATTACATCATTGAAAGATATCCCTAGTAATGATCCATGAACTCCTAGAATGTGGTATAGGCTAGGACCTTAGGGAAATACTTCTTATTGAAGATGGTCTTTAAATCATTCTAGATCATCTTCTCATTCTACATAGTTTGAAGAACTGATTTCAACCACCAGCACTGAGGAAACTCTCTTTAAAATGAGGCACATCTCACACCAACCTCCTCAGGTTTTTCTAGGAACTCAATCATATTATTTATCTTCTCAATCCATTCCTCTGCCTCTTGAGGTACCAAGCTACCTCGAAATGAAGGGGGTTTATTCTTCAAGAACTCCTTGGATTTATCTGTATTGGGACTAGACTCATATTCTCTGGCTGGAGTAGTAGTTGGAGCTGCACCATTCCCCAGAGCCTGGAAATACTAGACCACAGCTTCTTCCATCATTTGATCAAGCAGTGAGCGAGAAATCTATCTAGATTCTTTCTGTTGGTTCATGAGAGCTTTTTGGAGAGGCACGTTGCAACCAAAGGAAAAAGTAACAAGAGAAAATATTACTACAATAGTTCTGAAAAAATTCATCAAAAACATCAAATATATATAAATCAATCTCATCATAATAATGAAATAAACAGCAACTTCACTCCCACCCAATTTCCATGTGTAATTTGAATACCACATGTCCCACATGGAAGAAAAATAAAACAAACAATCCTAACATCCCATGGTGAATCGAGGTATATCATGAGAGGTGCATGCTAAGAACCCTACTCACATCCAAAACTCTGAGACCCAATAGTCTTATATCCTACAAAATTAGACTCATCCCAAATAATAAAATAACCCAAAGATCTTAACCTCATATGATACCATTTTTTCCCAGACCAAATCTTTTCACCATCAAAATAAACACTTAAAACACTGCATGGAAATTCATGAAGGGAAATCCCTATCCCCACGGGTTGGAACAAGTGCTTGGGTATCATGAATAATGTCATGAGTATTATTTAACTGAGTTTAGAAACATCAAAAAAAAAACTAAATCTGAAAATTTAGTCTAAACAAGCATGTAAAAAAATCAGAACTGAAATACATGGTTTTAGACAAATCCCAAGAGGGAAAAGAAGCAGAAGTAGTAGAAACTACAACCCTAAAAAAACACATGGCATGAGGCCATTATCCCCATGACTTCTCCAAAAAACTTCATCAAGGATGGAACCTAAAAACCTGAACCACCATCTCCAAGGACCTTGCCCTTACATATGTCAAACATAACAAAGTCTACTTACACCCAAAGGTGTCTATTGGGTGTGATCCTAATCCCAATATGATTGCACCCAAAATTATTCCATGTGATTAAAATTTTAAGACATTGAAAGCTTGGAAGTCTCACAAACAAGAAATGGTGGTAATTGTTTTAAAAGGATCCATCATAAAATGAAAATAGTTTTTAGTGAAGAAACTTTATGAAATGAATACTTTTAAAGAAAATATCCATGCTAAACAATTTTACATCCAGTCACACTATATTCCTATGGTATGTACAATATATTATATGATCATTAATAATAAGAACACCCCTAGGAACAAGGTAGATACAATACCTAGGTACATCGTATCTTGGTGTAAAAGAAACCATAATCAATATCCTTTTCATGCACGAGCCACTAGGAGGGGAAACCCCAATGTTGTATTGGTACCCAACATTATAACGACCCATACTTTACATACATTTTTAATACTTCAAAAATTGAAGCACACTTATTACAACATATGATAAAACTACAAAGGACCGTATAGGTATAGTGTCTTTAGAAACTGGGAAACATAAACAACTGGTTCATAAATCTTCTACAGTGTCTCCCATTTATTTCATCATATCTAGGGTCCCTTTTAGCATATTATACTTAATATCCATCTTCCTGACCTGGGGAAAAGAAAACATAAAAGGGTGAGCTCAAATGCTCAGCAAGGGCAAATAAAGGAAATAAAAATCATATCATATCTTTTTGAAAATCAAAACCTGCAAAAGAGATCATAATATCTTAACATGGAATAAATCATAGAAGTGAAAATGAGATCCCCATAATCATAACATAAAACTTGAAACTTTGTGGCATGCACACATAATCATGGAAAATCATTTCTTGTTAGTCATGACTCATTGCCAAGACTATCTTAGTGGACAAAGTCCCTTTCTGAACCGAGTTCACTCCTCGTTTCAGTCCTGTATCACTGAACCGAAATAACCTTCCGTTCCAGCCATGTCTATCTCATGAGATATAAAATCTTTACCCAATGCATTGGAGGGAGATATAGGTCCCACCCATCTTATAATGAATCCTTTCTTATGTGTGCCACATAATCATAAAACATACATCATCACATAACACATGTAACAAAAATGGGATTCTTGAAACATCATGACATCATAAATAAATTCATATAGGATAAAGGAATTCATAAAATTAATTCCATCACAACATGATCAAATCAATCTAATAATAGGGATAAAAACAGAACCCTTTATTATCTTAGATGGAAAATAATTTTGATAAAACACTTGAACTCCATTCTTGAGGAAAATATCCTTTCTTCTTCAAAAACATTTTTCCTTTCATAACATGTCATATAACTTTAAAATAAAAGAAGTTGATTAAAAATAAACTTGAATACTTGTAAAGGAAGCTTCTTGGAAATAATGTTTTAGAAATCCATTCATGCCTTATAAGTTAAAAAAAACATTCTTCGTACTTTTGTCGGAAATTCAAAAAGTACCTCGTACGGAAAAATGACAAAAGATTCCTTTCATATTCTTTACTAATAACTCACCTAAGGGTAAAATTGGATTTAAACTATTTCAAGTGGATGGAAACAATATTACATATTGAGGGAACATGGATGTGGATGATAAAATACACCCCAGTAAATACTTACGAATAAACAATCTCGGATAAAAATGAGATTGTGATATTTCCCTTACCTTAGGTCCGATTTGCTTTGTTCGTGTCCGAAGCTCCTGTATAATGGTTTAAATAATGTTATTGACTTATTCCAGAATCATACATATTGATATGAGATCATATATGGTCATATTATTAGATTCTTGTTAGTAATATTTCATTGTTACTTGTTACTCGGGTCTTTATAACTTTTTGTTCTTATGCGTGTTTTGTCGAATAAATTCTTATTCTTATCTTTAGGTTATAGATAATTCATTTCCAGAATGGTATTAGTGTAGTATATACCATATTCATTCATTCAATTCATTTATATAATCATTATGAAATGAAGATCATGTAGAACGAGTCGCATCACATCGTGGAGACGGTATTCCGTACGTACGCACGAGTGATGATATCGTTCCTATGATCGTGGAATTGTATTGGAGTGTATATATATATATATTATTTCAGTATCAATATTACTTAATAATTATCATATATAGTTACTGATTAAACCATTATACCCATCCTTGTAAGGTGATGGTGGAAAATAGATTACACCACGGCGTGGAGACGGTATTCCGTACGTACGCACGCGCGGTGATTTCATTTTTCCGTAGGATGGATAGAAGGTGAATTAGGGTTGTTTCATATTTATAATAACATATCAGTATGTAAGTAATACTGATGTTATTACTTTATCATGAAACAACTAAAGAAGAAGAAGTTGAAGAAGAAAGAAATTGAAAAGATCGGTAATGGATATTACCTCTTCTTTGGAACGCTTCTTTGAATCCTCCACTTAAGGAACTAAGATTGGTCTTTGGAGAAGACCAGGACCTCTAGGATTATTCTAGGGAAGTGTAGAGGAGAAAATGGCAGGGGTTGGCCGAGCTTGAGTGCTCAAATTGGTGTGAGGAGGAGGGGGAGGAGGTGCCCTTTTATAAGGGAGGAGAGGGGCACCTTAGGAATATCTCAAAATATTATTTTTTATTAAAGTCAAAATCGGTTTATAATGGTTAAAAAGGGTCTTATTTCGAAGCTAAAGTGGGGATGGGTCGAAATCCTATCAACCAATAGGATTTAGACAAGTTTAGGGTATTATTTTAACCTTATCAATTAGATTTAACTCTAAGTTAATTAATTTAACTTTTACCGTGTCTTTTTGTTTTCTTTCACTATATGGTTAATACACTTACTATAACATGCCAAACGAACCCCAAATTGTTTATTATTAATATATATATCCTTATCTAAGTCATTTGGCCGAATCTTAGATTTTTAGGAATAAAATAACAATTAATAATATAATATTTGATTTAAAAACTATTTTGTGTCAATTTTGACACTATTTGATATATGATTTTTGTCAAAGTCATAACAGAATTATATGTTCGAACCAAGTTGATTAAATCAATACTAATATATCATAGTAACCTAGAAAATTAGTGTAATTCATAAAAAGTCTCAAATTACATTTATTTTGGTATTTATATTATCAATTTTGTCAATATTTCATTAATAAGATAATTACTGCATCATCTTTGTGTCATAAATAAATTAAATTATTTGATGTCTAAAAATTACAAATAAAATACCATCATGTAGGAAATCTTTTTAGCTTTCTAATGAATATTTAAAATCGAATTTATCTTATGTATAACCCTATATTAAAAATGATTTACTTATTAAACTTTGATTTTAACTATTTTAACCCTTCTTTAAATAAATTAATAATAAATGTCCTAATCTAATCCAAGTGGGCCTAAATGGTCATATTTTATTCCTAAGTTTGTTTTTGGTCGAATTACACTTGTCCAATAGAATTATGACATGTGTTAGGGTAATATTAATATCATATTTACCCTTAGTTACCCTATTTACTATTAACCGCGGTAAAAATATTAAAAAGTTACTATTCACCAAAAAATTATTTTCATCTCATTGAACCACATTTTAGTCCTTGATATTAACCGTGTCTCTCGGATTTTTGAAATTCCATTCACAGAAGCGGTAAAATTAAGTTTTATGCAAAATTCAGTTTTTAACCTACCACTTAGTGGTTTCACTATTCATCAAAAATTGAAAGTTTTCAGAAAAATACCAAAATTTCACCCTAGGCTAATTTCGATATTCTGAGTCCAAAAATGAAGTCCATTTTGAAAAATAAAATTTATAAAATTTCAAAAAGTGGTTATTACTATTCATAATGGCTAGTTTTAATAGCATATTGTTGTTTAGTGAAACTCGGTATTGCGTACGACGCAAGTTATCGAGGAAGGTCGCGATTGCGTGTAAAGCAAGCCAAGAAAGTGTTGTGTAGAAAAAGATTCCTTTGATGATTTATATAACATAAAAGTCTCGGGTGTTACATTCTACCCCCCTTAAAAAGAATTTCGCCCTCGAAATTCATCACTTTGCAACAAACAAATGAGGATACTTCTCCCTCATCATATCCTCAAGCTCCCATGTAGCTTCTTCAAGTTGGTGGTTTCTCCATAAAACTTTCACCAAGCGAGTGGTCTTGTTTCGTAGGACTTTTTCGCTACGATCCAGAATCTCTATCGGCTGTTCTTCATAAGAAAGATCTTGCTCCAGCGGTACAACTTCTGAGCTGAGTGCATGTAAAGGATCTGGTATGTACTTTCTCAGGAGAGATACATGGAACACATCGTGAACTTGAGAGAGATTCGGTG
The DNA here is from genome assembly GCA_963277665.1 of Viscum album. Classification (NCBI taxonomy): domain Eukaryota; kingdom Viridiplantae; phylum Streptophyta; class Magnoliopsida; order Santalales; family Viscaceae; genus Viscum; species Viscum album. Next base: position 1,439,481,687 of record OY728145.1, on the reverse strand, counting down.
GAAGCGCCAATCGGTAAGCTACCTTCCCAACACGATCCAGTATTTCAAAAGGACCGATATATCTAGGGCTCAACTTCCCCTTCTTTCCAAATCTCATAACCCTCTTCCAGGGAGATATTCGTAAGAACACTTTATCACCCACTTCAAACTCTAGGTCTTTTCTTCGGTTGTCGGCATAACTTTTCTGTCGATTATGAGCTGCTCTTATGTGTTGTTGAATAGATCTGACCTTTTCTGCCATTTCATCAACGAGATCAGGTCCTAATAGCTTTCTTTCCCCAACTTCATCCCAGCAAGTTGGAGTCCTGCATTTCTTTCCATAGAGAGCTTCATAAGGAGCCATCTGAATACTGGAGTGAAAGCTATTATTATAAGAAAATTCCACCAAAGGTAGGTGTTGATCCCAACCTCCTTTGAAATCCATAGAGCAAGCTCTCAACATATCTTCTAGGGTTTGAATTGTTCTCTCAGACTGACCGTCTGTCTGGGGATGATAAGCAGTGCTGAAACTCAACTCTGTATCCAGAGTATGCTGAAGACTTCGCCAGAACTTCGAGGTAAATCTCGGATCCCGATCAGATATAATAGAAAGTGGTACTCCATGCAATCTTACCACTTCCTTTACATATATCCTGGCAAGCGGATCTAGAGAGAAATCCTCTCTAATAGCAATGAAGTGTGCAGACTTTGTAAGACGATCCACTATGACCCAGATAGCATTATTGCCTTTGGATGTTTTAGGAAGTCCTGTGACAAAGTCCATAGTGATGTTTTCCTATTTCCATTCGGGTATGGGTAATGGTTGTAACATCCCCTTAGACTTCTGTCTCTCAGCTTTAACTTGTTGACAAACCAAGCATCGAGAGACATATTCAGCAACATCTCTTTTCATGCCATCCCACCAGAAGTACTCTTTCAGGTCCCTATACATCTTTGTGCTTCCAGGATGAATAGAGAATGAAGAACTATGAGCCTCATCCAGCAGCTCTTTCTTTAATTCGGGGATGGGAGGAACACAAACCCGATTCCTGAACTTTATTATCCCATCACAATCAAGGTTGAATTCAGGAACATTTCTCACCTTCTTTTGTAACTCGACATCTTCTTTCTGTGCCTCTTTAATCTTCACATGTATAGATGGTTGAACATTCATTTGAGAAAGATAAGATTTTTCCCCTTCCATTATAATTCCAAGATCCATCCTTTGTAAATCCATAAATGTTGGATCTTTTGTGATCCTCATCATGGATAAACTAGCATGGTCTTGTCGACTTAATGCATCTGTCACCTTGTTTGCTTTCCTAGGGTGGTAATGGATTGAGAAGTCATAATCCTTAATCAGCTCCAACCATCTTCTTTGGCGCATATTCAACTCCTTTTGTGTGAAAATATACTTTAAACTTTTATGATCAGTATAAATATCACACCTTTCACCATAAAGTTAATGCCTCCAAATCTTTAATGCAAAGATTACCGCAGCCAACTCCAAATCATGTGTTGGGTAATTTTGCTCATGGATTTTCAACTGTCGTGAGGCATAAGCTATCACCATATCATTTTGCATAAGAACACACCCCAATCCCTTCTTGGATGCATCACTGTAGATCACAAACCTTTCTCCACTACAAGGCAGTGTGAGCACAGGTGCACTGGATAACCTTCATTTCAACTCCTTGAAATTCTCTTCACATTCCTCTGTCCAGACAAACTTAACTCCTTTCCGAGTCAACTTGGTGAGTGGATTAGATAATCGTGAAAAATCTTTTACAAAACGTCGATAATATCCAGCCAAACCAAGAAAACTTCGGATCTCAGTTACTGTTGTTGGTCTTGACCATCTTTCGATAACCTCTGTTTTTGCTGGATCCACAGATATCCCCTCTTTTGAGATTATATGACCCAAAAATGAAACTTTTTGAAGCCAAAATTCACACTTGGTAAATTTGGCATAAATCTTCTCCTTTCTCAGGGTCTTCAATATAATTCTCAAGTGATCTTCATGCTCTTCCTTGCTCTTTGAATAGACAAGAATATCGTCTATAAAGACTACCAAAAATTGATCAAGATAGTCTCTAAAGACTCTATTCATTAGATCCATGAAGATAGCAGGGGCATTAGTAAGACCAAATGGCATCACTATAAATTCATAGTGTCCATACCTTGTACGGAAAGCCGTCTTTGGTATATCCTCCCTTTTGACCCTTAATTGATGATACCCTGAACGAAGATCAATCTTGGAAAAGTATTGAGCTCCGCGTAGTTGGTCAAATAAGTCATCAATGCGTGGGAGAGGATATTTGTTCTTGATAGTGATCTTGTTAAGTTCTCGATAATCAATGCAGAGTCTCATTGATCCATCTTTCTTCTTAACAAATAGAACAGGTGCTCTCCAAGGTGACGCACTAGGGCGTATGAATCCCTTATCAAGATTCTCTTGGAGTTGCTTCTTCAATTCCTGCAACTCAATTGGGGCCATTCTATAAGGTGTCTTTGAAATAGGCAAAGCACCCGGTACGAGTTCTATTGAAAACTCAACTTCACGATTTGGTGGAAGACCCGGCAATTCCTCCGGAAAGACATCATCAAACTCCTGTACAATGGGCATATTCTTAATCGTGAGTTTCTCACCAACCATTTGAGATAAATAACCTTCATTTAGTGGAATCAATACCCATAATATGGAAGAAATTTCCACTGGAAGGTTATGTTCATCCTTGCATTGATAGACGATCGTAGGTTGATCTGGAATATGAAATGTGACTTCCCTTCTTTGGCAATTGATATGAGCTCCATGTAGAGAAAGCCAATCCATGCCAAGAATCACATCAAATTCCACTAAAGGAAGGATCACAAGATTTGCAGGAAGCACTTTCCCACAAACTTCGATCGGAGAAGAATTATAAACTTCTGATGCGATTGATGTGCCATTAGGTGTTGTCACAGCTAACTCAACATCTAATTGTTGAGGTAATACGGTGATACCCTTAGAAAATTTTTCAGAAATAAAAGAGTGGGTGGATCCAGAATCAAATAAAACATTTGCTACTTTAGAGTGGATGGTAAGTGTACCTTTCCCCACATCGTTATCGTACTCCACATCACTGATAGAAATTGCATGTGACTTTCCTTTGTCTTTAGCTTTAAGAGTTTGTTGACGTCGACCATCATCATCAACCCTTGGATTTGGGCATTGATTGGCATAATGCCCCATCTCCTTGCACTTGAAACATTGAAGTGTAGTAGGTTCATTCTGTGTATCCCTTCCTTTGTTTGCGTCATTGGACATCTTCTTCCCATTATCACGGCATTCAAATGCCTGATGACCTTCTTTTCCACATTTAAAACATTTACTTGTCCCTTTAAGACAACTCCCTCCATGTTTCTTTCCACACTTTGAGCATAAGGGAAAGTTCATCTTCTTTTCCGTGTGCTCTTTAGAGTTTCCTTTGAATTCCGTCTTCCTCTTCTTATCAAACCCATGCGACTGATGGGTTACTCCAATCTCCATCTCGACTTTGAGAGCACATCGAACGATTTCCTCGTAGCTATTGAAGTCCCTTATGGCTAACGCCCTTCGAAGACTTGGTTTTAAGCCACTAAAGAATCGATCGATCTTACTCTCAGGTTGGATAATAATACCAGAAGCGTACCTTGCAAGTCTTGTAAAATTTGCTTCATAGGTACTAACAGATTCATCATCCCTTTGCTTCAGTTCAAGGAACTCTTTCTCCATCTTTGTTCGGAGAATACGAGGGAAGTACTTATTGAAAAATAAGTTCTTGAACTCGTCCCATTCCATAGACTCAATTTCATCCCTTTGCCTCGTATTCTTAACAAGATTCCACCATTGATCCGCATCTCCTTCCAAACGATACACTGCTAGGATGACTTTATCATGCTCAGAACATTGAAGAACTGAAAATATCTTTTCAGTAGTACTAATCCATTGTTCAGCAACTAATGGATCAGTAGACCCGCTGAAAGATGGTGGACGCTGCCTCATGAAGGATTCAACAGAATGTTGCTCCCTTCTTTGTTCGTTTGGAAATCCTGCATGATTCATAGCTTGAGAATGTTGTGTGAGCATGGCTACAAGATTTTGCATTCCATCTCCCATATCGTTTGGTTGCTCAGGGGGACAATCATTGCATTGCCCATCGCATTCCGCATTAACACGGTTCCTTCGGGTTCCAGCCATTGACTAAAACCATGAAGAATAGTGTGAGCAACACTAATTATAATAGGAAACCACATAATTCAAGAATAAAATTTTCATGCTTAAGGTCTTATCCTAGGTTATTCAAGGCCATTTATAAAACACTAAGATTGTGTTCTATGCTTAGACTTATCCTTAGGGTTCTTACTAAGGCTTTCACATCCTAGTTTCCAAAGGTTGACTATACCTTTCCTCTGATACCAACTATAACGACCCATACTTTACATACATTTTTAATACTTCAAAAATTGAAGCACACTTATTACAACATATGATAAAACTACAAAGGACCGTATAGGTATAGTGTCTTTAGAAACTGGGAAACATAAACAACTGGTTCATAAATCTTCTACAGTGTCTCCCATTTATTTCATCATATCTAGGGTCCCTTTTAGCATATTCTACTTAATATCCATCTTCCTGACCTGGGGAAAAGAAAACATAAAAGGGTCAGCTCAAATGATCAGCAAGGGCAAATAAAGGAAATAAAAATCATATCATATCTTTTTGAAAATCAAAACCTGCAAAAGAGATCATAATATCTTAACATGGAATAAATCATAGAAGTGAAAATGAGATCCCCATAATCATAACATAAAACTTGAAACTTTGTGGCATGCACACATAATCATGGAAAATCATTTCTTGTTAGTGATGACTCATTGCCAAGACTATCTTAGTGGACAAAGTCCCTTTCTGAACCGAGTTCACTCCTCGTTTCAGTCCTGTATCACTGAACCGAAATAACCTTCCGTTCCAGCCATGTCTATCTCATGAGATATAAAATCTTTACCCAATGAATTGGAGGGAGATATAGGTCCCACCCATCTTATAATGAATCCTTTCTTATGTGTGCCACATAATCATAAAACATACATCATCACATAACACATGTAAAAAAAATGGGATTCTTGAAACATCATGACATCATAAATAAATTCATATAGGATAAAGGAATTCATAAAAATAATTCCATCACAACATGATCAAATCAATGTAATAATAGGGATAAAAACAGAACCCTTTATTATCTTAGATGGAAAATAATTTTGATAAAACACTTGAACTCCATTCTTGAGGAAAATACCCTTTCTTCTTCAAAAACATTTTTCCTTTCATAACATGTCATATAACTTTAAAATAAAAGAAGTTGATTAAAAATAAACTTGAATACTTGTAAAGTAAGCTTCTTGGAAATAATGTTTTAGAAATCCATTCATGCCTTATAAGTTAAAAAAAACATTCTTCGTACTTTTGTCGGAAAGTCAAAAAGTACCTCGTACGGAAAAACGACAAAAGATTACTTTCATATTCTTTACTAAAAACTCACCTAAGGTTAAAATTGGATTTAAACTATTTCAAGTGGATGGAAACAATATTACATATTGAGGGAACATGGATGTGGATGATAAAATACACCCCAGTAAATACTTACGAATAAACAATCTCGGATAAAAATGAGATTGTGATATTTCCCTTACCTTAGGTCCGATTTGATTTGTTCGTGTCCGAAGCTCCTGTATAATGGTTTAAATAATGTTATTGACTTATTCCAGAATCATACATATTGATATGAGATCATATATGGTCATATTATTAGCTTCTTGTTAGTAATATTTCATTGTTACTTGTTACTCGGGTCTTTATAACTTTTTGTTCTTATGCGTGTTTTGTCGAATAAATTCTTATTCTTATCTTTAGGTTATAGATAATTCATTTCCAGAATGGTATTAGTGTAGTATATACCATATTCATTCATTAAATTCATTTATATAATCATTATGAAATGAAGATCATGTAGAACGAGTCGCATCACATCGTGGAGACGGTATTCCGTACGTACGCACGAGTGATGATATCGTTCCTATGATCGTGGAATTGTATTGGAGTATATATATATATATTATTTCAGTATCAATATTACTTAATAATAATCATATATAGTTACTGATTACACCATTATACCCATCCTTGTAAGGTGATGGTGGAAAATAGATTACACCACGGCGTGGAGACGGTATTCCGTACGTACGCACGCGCGGTGATTTCATTTTTCCGTAGGATGGATAGAAGGTGAATTAGGGTTGTTTCATATTTATAATAACATATCAGTATGTAAGTAATACTGATGTTATTACTTTATCATTAAACAAATAAAGAAGAAGAAGTTGAAGAAGAAAGAAATTGAAAAGATCGGTAATGAATATTACCTCTTCTTTGGAACGCTTCTTTGAATCCTCCACTTAAGGAACTAAGATTGGTCTTTGGAGAAGACCAGGAACTCTAGTATTATTCTAGGGAAGTGTAGAAGAGAAAATGGCAGGGGTTGGCCGAGCTTGAGTGCTCAAATTGGTGTGAGGAGGAGGGGGAGGAGGTGCCCTTTTATAAGGGAGGAGAGGGGCACCTTAGGAATATCTCAAAATATTATTTTATATTAAAGTCAAAATCGGTTTATAATGGTTACAAAGGGTCTTATTTCGAAGCTAAAGTGGGGATGGGTCGAAATCCTATCAACCAATAGGATTTAGACAAGTTTAGGGTATTATTTTAACCTTATCAATTAGATTTAACTCTAAGTTAATTAATTTAACTTTTACCGTGTCTTTTTGTTTTCTTTCACTATATGGTTAATACACTTACTATAACATGCCAAACGAACCCCAAATTGTTTATTATTAATATATATATCCTTATCTAAGTCATTTGGACGAACCTTAGATTTTTAGGAATAAAATAACAATTAATAATATAATATTTGATTTAAAAACTATTTTGTGTCAATTTTGACACTATTTGATATATGATTTTTGTCAAAGTCATAACAGAATTATATGTTCGAACCAAGTTGATTAAATCAATAATAATATATCATCGTAACCTAGAAAATTAGTGGAATTCATAAAAAGTCTCAAATTACATTTATTTTGGTATTTATATTATCAATTTTGTCAATATTTCATTAATAAGATAATTACTGCATCATCTTTGTGTCATAAATAAAATAAATTATTTGATGTCTAAAAATTACAAATAAAATACCATCATGTAGGAAATCTTTTTATCTTTCTAATGAATATTTAAAATCGAATTTATCGTATGTATAACCCTATATTAAAAATGATTTACTTATTAAACTTTGATTTTAACTATTTTAACCCTTCTTTAAATAAATTAATAATAAATGTCCTAATCTAATCCAAGTGGGCCTAAATGGTCATATTTTATTCCTAAGTTTGTTTTTGGTCGAATTACACTTGTCCAATAGAAGTAGGACATGTGTTAGGGTAATATTAATATCATATTTACCCTTAGTTACCCTATTTACTATTAACCGCGGTAAAAATAGTAAAAAGTTACTATTCACCAAAAAATTATTTTCATCTCATTGAACCACATTTTAGTCCTTGATATTAACCGTGTCTCTCGGATTTTTGAAATTCCATTCACAGAAGCGGTAAAATTAAGTTTTATGCAAAATTCAGTTTTTAACCTACCACTTAGTGGTTTCACTATTCATCAAAAATTGAAAGTTTTCAGAAAAATACCAAAATTTCACCCTAGGCTAATTTCGATATTCTGAGTCCAAAAATGAAGTCCATTTTGAAAAATAAAATTTATAAAATTTCAAAAAGTGGTTATTACTATTCATAACAGCTAGTTTTAATAGCATATTGTTGTTTAGTGAAACTCGGTATTGCGTACGACGCAAGTTATCGAGGAAGGTCGCGATTGCGTGTAAAGCAGGCCAAGAAAGTGTTGTGTAGAAAAAGATTCCTTTGATGATTTATATAACATAAAAGTCTCGGGTGTTACAAACATCATCAATGTTTAGTTAGTTTTGTAATCTTTAAACTTTCTAGGTGAAAAAGGGAAAATACTACTCCTAATCACAAGCATACTAATCCTAGTCTTCCCACCTATATACCTGGGGTTCCATATTTGTGATCAAACAAGTTACGCAGGATAAATATTACAATTTTCACATAAAAACACAATTTTTGTAATATAAACACACCAAAAAGTACCCAAAATGCCTTTTAACCCTTTCTTAACTCAATAAAACATTCTAAAATGTTATAAAACAATTATAATTAGTAAAAAAAGGTTTTGTACACAAAAATCCCTTCAAAACCCCTATTTTAATGTCAAATATACACCAATAACCTAACCAACCAGATTTTTCGTCCCAAAAAACATTTATTAAAACAATTTCATGGATCACCAAATAACCCCAAATGACACAACATTAAATACACATGAAAACCACCCATTTTCATGTCAAAATGAAACTTTAAAATTAAATGCTCAATAAATGCTACCAAAAATGACTTTGGATCCACACACAAAGGATAGAAATCATTCTAAACAGTTTAAATAAGCAAGATAAATTCATCCAATAATGTATACATATGGAATCACCTACCATATATGTCAAGAGCCACAAATACCTATGCAAAACTTCAACTGCACCACCGCTGCATCACAAGTGAGTGAAAACAAACTTAAATCCACAACATTGGACCAAAAAACCCAAAATAAAACCCTTGTTACAAAGACCTAAATACTGTACATATTTAACTTATAGAAAGGTGGAATAAACCATAATGAAATGGAAGAAAAACAAAAGAGGAATCACATACTTGATGAATATTGATGTTTCCCCACCAAAATACCCTTCAAAAGATGAGTTCCAAGAGAGGTTGAGGGATCTTGGGATCCTTTCATGGCTATTACGGTCAAATGGGGGAAAAAGGGGTGAGATAGTTTTAATTATGAAAGGGACGAATTTGAATTACAAATCATTTTTAATAAGATGGACAACTGTGCATTGTTTTCCTGCACTATTTAGTAAACCATGCATAGAAACCCTATTCCCAATTTTGTCCACTCAAAAAACATCCAATATCTACCAAATTTGAGTTGGTCTAGGGGAAACCTAGGGGTGTATGTTAGGACAAGAATATAAGAGAAAAAACTACCTTAAAAGTAAGATATGGATGTGACACCACCCATCACATGCTATGTCCAATGCATTCCACATATGTGTAATAAAAATATATCATAAAATAAAAGTGTCCCATATCAATTTAAAATATCTGAATCATAATAATAGATGAAAATAATATATTAAAATCAATGATAAATTCTTTGAGGAAAATAATCTTTAAAAATCCAAAGTGTCGCATACCAATTTGAAACATTTAGATCATAATACCTATGAATGAATAACATATGACATCATGATAATAGGAAGAATCAATATTCAATACATAAGATGGTATTACATAACCCATATGAAAGGAATAAGTAGAGAACAAGGCATATATCTCATAGAAGTAAAAGTGATATGAGGAAAACCCCTTTTCTACTTTATAAAGAAGAGTTATTTATGGAAAATTATTTGTATTTTTTAAAAAATAAGATTGTAAAAATTTATAACACAAAAAATAAAAGGGAATTAGAGTGAAATTATATTTGAGGCACAAATTATGTCCAAATGATGTGAGAACACGTAAAAACCATTTTTATGAAGCTTTAGACTGACTAACTGAAAATTAACTATTTTTAAAAAATTGGTCCAAGAAACATTCCAATCCAAATCATAGAGGATAAAAATGTAGAGGAATGAGGTCATACCCAGTTACAAAAAACATTACAATCATTGGGAAGAGAGCCTATGCATGAACATAAAATAATACCAACCCCTGGAGATCCTTTTTTATTAAGAGAATCTATAGTGATGTTCGATTCCCTATATGTATGTTCGACCTGAATTCCCTGGATGATGCAGTCTCTGCAATTTTTAATAATGTATTCAAAATCCCTAGGGACCCTGACATGGCCATGGATCAAGTAGACCAGAAAGGTCATATCGGATTCGACATCAGAGATTTGTAACATGGAGTTACTATAATGCATAAAACCAGTGCCCATGGCCCTTGTCTCTGCTCCCAAAGAGGTCATGTACCATAGAATGTGCTAAAATCCAAAATCCAGAGCCCTTGTAATCTCTCACCTGACGGCCACCCGTCATCACCCTGGAACAATAGGATCCATCCACGTTAAGCTTCAAACTGGAGGCTAGAAGAATCCATTTAACCAAGATCCCGTGATTTCTTCTACTCCCCTCCTTAGTGTTGAATATCCTCAGATATAGTCTTCATAAGGAAGAAACTGAAACCCTACCTTTCAGAAGCGCCACCAATTCAGAGATGTGAGATAAGGTGAAAACCTATATAAGCAAGGTCATGTATCATCTGTCTTCATTGATTTTATTCCTTTCTTCCCAAATGATCTATCATCATGTAGGAATGATCGTCGCTCGGGCCCTTGATTCCACACTTGGCTACAGCATACCAAGGAATCAATTTCTTATAACCTCCAAAACAGAACCCCAAGTGTATCAAAAATCCAACATTATACTTAGGAAGCTCCAGATTCTCATATCCAACTCCCCAATAAAGAAAACATTCCAAAATGAATTCTTCATTGTCAAAATACAGCATTGACAACAAGATTCCAGCAACATACATTTCATTTTATGTTTTCATCAGTAGGAAACACATTATTTCTAAGCCTCCAATCCAAAAAGTTTATCTTAAACAATATCTACTTTAACAAAATTCTAGAATCCCATTTGTAACACTCAATGATTTTGAAAATAAATATTGAATTCATTTTATAATCAATCCATTAAACACAACTTTTCCTCTACAGTGTTTGGAATTTCGAATAACGATTATCTAGAGTTGTGACCAGTAAGTCATTTGGAGTCGGTTAGAAAAAACATGATTTTTGGTGAATAGTAACATACCCTTATGAATTGTAATATGAATAGTAATATGACCCTTATTAATACTAAATAATTATATTATTTTATTTTATTAATATAATAAGATAAAGATATCTTAATTGATTTTTCAATGTGATATAAAACTAATTATACCTTAAAAGTGTTATTTTTTGAATTAACAATGATTTTATTTAAAAATTCAATTAATAATATTTATAAAATTATTTTTGAAAAATGTATTTAATTTTTCAATTCCACACGTCAAAAAATAGTAGGGGTGAATTTTTGGGATTGTTCTAAAATACTTGAATTTTTAATAAATAGTAAAAAATACAGTTTTCAGTTTTCGGTAGTTTAATGAAATCATAATGAAATAATAATTAAAATTAAATTATGGCCAACTTTTTTATAGTAACATATTACATGAGTTGTCCCAAGTTCTTAAAACCATGATAAAATTCCATGGGAAAGCCTATGGTTTGGCGAAAACCCCAAATGAGGTGTCCCTTTGATATTATTAAAAAACTCCATCTCTTTGTCTATAGATACCTAGTCATCCATTCATTTTATTTCATTCCAAATCCATAATCCTTAATATCTAGTGGTTTTACCTCTCTAGGAGTCCTCCCAATGTTTCCTTAATCCCTACATGTCCCATCCTTCATGTTCTAGGAGTTCCTCTACAAGGTAAGGGAATCCTTCACCCTCCTCTTTTAGTCGACACTTATTTTATGTTATCTCTTTGAATTTACATTATAATATGTTGGGGTTTGATTTTATGTATTATTATTTCTATTATTTGGATTTCAAAATTATGAGGTAACCTTTTTCTCTTATCATTTCCTTTTATGAAATTTTAATCGACGTCGTTAGGCTGCCAAATTTTTATAAGGGATCTCTCACCTTTTCTCTTATTTTCAAGATCATCTCTTTTCTTTATATATCCTCACATACTTTGTCAAAATTACCATGATAAACTCCATTATCATCTATATACTTTAATAATATCATGTTAATGTATAAACCATCATTAATATTCTTACTCCCTTCCATTTATTCTTATAAAAAAATCAACGTCCTTGAGGTTCCAATTTATAACCATCGAGGATGACGAAGTTTCATTCTTAAATTTTTCCTTCATAACTGGTCCTAAAACCATTTTTATAGTTTAACCATACTATAATACTTGTATCACAACCTAATTAATATTCACGAACCAGTATATGTACATATTATTACATCATATGACAAAACTAGTTTATAATAATCCAAATACCGCCAAATAATCGAAGTCGTTGTCACCTAATGATTCATCATCATTATATGTAAAAAATGATGGAAATGACCATTAAAAATAATTTATTTTCATAAATAATATTTATTTTCAATTCTTTAGATTTACAACCATTCCACATGAACTTCATTACATAAAAAAAGTGAACAAATTATGAAAATCAAGAAAACAAACACTCCCAAACGACGTAATTCAATATAATAACTTATAAATAATAGCATAAATGAACTAAACAGAATTATGATAAACTAAAAAAATGTCTATTAGGTTCTGAAATAAGTTATATATATGTATGATTTCATATTCCAGGACCTTAAGTTCAATAGGGGAACACATTCGGGTCATTTTCATTGTTCAAATTACCTCAATGAAATTCTTATGTATTATTATATAATCATCATAAATTCTTTTTGAGTGTTATATATATGTACATAAACCAAATTCTTCTTTATTTTATGTTTAGTTACATGTTTTAAAATAATATTTCAAATTGTTTCCGAAATACAAGCCCAATTCAAGGGAATATCTCAATTTCTTACTTATTTTCAAGGGAAATCTATAATCTTTTTTTCTAAACCATTATATATACAATATAATTAATTTTTTTATGAAAATAATATGATACTACACTTCTGGTTTTATAAAATGTTTTTTCCAGAGGAACACTTCTTTTCAAAGTAAAAGAGTATTTAATTCAAGAATTACTCAATGGTTTTATAAGAGTATCTTCTTCTATTTCAACACTCTAGTTGAATGTTATGAATTATTTGTATTTGTATTCCATTTCATCATATAAAATATTTAATTTAATTTTTTATGATTATTTTGGCTATTGATGTTCTATCTTAAAACCATTCATCAGTTTACTTTGAATGGTTATTGGTTTTTCTTAATATCCAGGGAAACCTATTTACATTTCATATATTAGTTTCAATATGATGTTTATATTGATTATGTTTATCCCCATTTACATGAGGAATGAATGGGACATAGTAACTGTGGGGTGGGGACCGCTATATCCCCTTGGTGCATCGATAGGTCTCATTGAGACAAACTACGGTCTTGGCATAGGGCCTTGACAAAATGATTATTTATGGTCTTGGCACGAGGCCTTGACAATATGGTTATATTGTCCCATATTATGCATTACCTCATTATGAATATATTATTGATGGTTCATGTCATTTTTCGAAATGTATAATACCCATGATTATGTTATGTTATGTAAATATTTACTCAACTCATATTTCAACCATATTATGTACAAGTTTATTACTAAAATAATGTGTTTTCAATTATCCACTATGTCTAATGTTTATGGTATCTTCCACTATATTTCTTTCCCTTACTGAGAATTTGATCTCACCGACTTATTATGTTTCATTTCCATAGAGAAAGAAGAATTCTATTATGAATGACATGCTGAGATAACCAAGGAGTTATGGAAGTTGTCTAAGGAGTTTTTATATTGTTATTAATTTCATGTTGTAATGATAAACTTATGTATGTATTTTGATTCTAATAATACTAAACTACCCGGTCCTTTGGGATGCTTATTCCTGGTTTGTATACCAATAAAACCAATAAGGCACCGACTCCGGGTAACTAGGGTCGGGTCCTTAAAGTTGGAATAAGAGGAAGTTTAGTAGAATACATAGACACTATATTTTGAAAACATAGAATTAGGGGAGAGTCCCTAAGTTAGTATTTGAGGATATATATAAAATAACGTCCTGGTATTTTGGTAAGGAATAGATTATGTGTATATTTTAAGAAACACATCCCTGTATAGATACGAGTAGGTAGAGGCGTCTCTGGCACAGATTTATCTAGGGGAAAATTTCAAAAACACCGCTTTGAGCTAGATTCGAACAGGAACTGGTGCACGACAACGGGCCTTGCTTCACTCTTGGTTACGAAACTCTTGGGGGATATTCTTAGGATAATTCACCTTTTGTTTAAAAGCCATTACGAAGGATTAAAATGTAAATTTTTCCTAAAAGAAACCATTTTTTTAATATGGGATTAGCCATGCATAAGATCTCAATTTTTTCTAAGTATTTTGTTATGTTAAGATTTTACATTATGATTCATAACCTAATATAGTGTATGAAATTATCTAGTTATGGTGCCTATTGGAAGGAATGAACACCAATCGAACACACGTGTCCCCTGTAGGGATTTCCCTCCAACGCAAGATAATGATGTTGGATCTGGTGTTAAGCAACTCATAACTATACTGGGAAAACTTCCTCAGGTTATGAATAATAGCCTTACTCAAATGGAGCATCCAGATCCACCACGTGGAGGATCTATATTAGATCACATTATACGACAACAACCTCCATCATTTATTGGGACTAAAAAAATGTTTGTAGCAGAGTAGTGGATATGTTCCCTTGAGAAGATATTTCTCACTTTGGGATGTATCAAAAGAGAGAAGGTTGTCATGGCAGTTTATCGTCTAATGGGTGATGCAGATCACTGGTGGTCTTTAATCCAAAACACAAAGGAGGTGGAATAAATAGAAGATATAGAATATATGAATTTAATGGAAATATTCTTAGAAAAATATTTCACTAATGATCAATGGGAAGATATGGAGAGGCAATTCTTGAATATGAGGCAGAAGGAGTATGAAAATGTTGCCAAGTTTGAAGCCAACTTTACAAGGCTGACAAGGCATGCTACGGACTACAAAGGTAATCCAAGAATAAAAATTGGTTGATTATTTTTTGGTTTAAAACCATTCCTCCGAAGGGATCTAGTCTCTTAAATATTTGAATCATATGAAGATATAGTATCAAGTTCTATCAATACAAAAAATGAATTCTCTATGTCTTATAAAATTAAAGGAAAGTAAGAGAAGAAGAGGGATGCTGAAAACTCTGGAAAAGGAAATAAGGAAATGGGGAAGAAGGGAAAAGTGGAATTTCCATAATGTAGTAATTATGGGAAGAAACACCCTGGAACTTTCCAAAATGGAATGGGAGTTTTTTACAAGTGCAGAGAAAAAATCCACCTATCTCGGGATTGTATGGGGAAGAAAGAAGCTACCAATATTCTGTGCTAGAATTTCATGGAGATGAGACATTATGCACATGAATTTTCTAATGTTCAGGGAAATGTTCCTCAATTAAGGCTAAGAGAGTAAGGCCAAGCTTATGTGATCACAAATATGGAGGTTTAAGTTCCTAACGATGTGGTGGCAGGTACATTGATTGTTTCATCCAACTTAGACAATACTTTATTTGATTCTGGATCATCACATTCATTTATTTCTTCCCAATTTTCCAAGAAAATTAGGAATGTCCAATTTGATTTAATAAAGTAGTTATCAGTCAAAAATCCTAATTTATGTATCATTGCAACAAAGGCGTGTCGATTAGTCCCCCTTATGACACATATATTTTCTTTAGTTTCTAACCTTATCATCATACCAATGGTTGACTATGATATAATTCTTGGTATGGATTGGCTATCAAATTATGATGCAAAAAATCTATTTCAAGAAGAAGGAAGTTACATTTTTTGAGAATGGTATAGAATCCCTTATTTTTATAGCAAAAACCTCACCTTGTGATTCTCATCTAGATCCACCCCCAATAGCTCAAATAAATTCAATTATTGGGGATGAAGGGAATGAAATAAGTATGGGTGAGGAGAAGAATGTACAGATAGAGAATTTACTTATTGTGAAAGAATATGTTGATGTCTTTCCAGAGGATTTACCTGGATATCCTCTAGAGTGGGAAATTGAGATATCTCTTTACTTAATTATTGGTTCAAGGCCCATATCAAATACCCTTTATTGAATGTCCACTATGGATTTAGTGGAACTAATGAAACAACTAATGGAATTGAGTGATAAATGATTTATTCTCCCTTACATTTCTCCATGGGGAGCCCCTGTCCTCTTTGTCAAGAATAAAGATGGATCCACGAGGCTGTGAATTGATTATATACAAATTAATACTATTATAATAAGGAATAAGTATCCTTTACCATGAATTGATGATTTATTTGATCAACTTCATAGAGCCCACTATTTTTCTAAGATTTATCTTTGATCTGGATATCATTAGTTGCTTTTGAGGAAGGAAGACATTCTAAAAAAACATTTCAAACCGAGAACGAGCATTATGAGTTTACAGTAATGCCTTTTGGACTAACTAATGCACCATCTATCTTCATGGATGTAATGAACATATGTTTCAAGGATTATCTTGATGAATTTGTAGTGGTGTTTATTGATGATATCCTATTTATCTCTAAAATCTACTAAGATCATGAAAATCACTTGAAAACTATTCTAAAGACAATTAGAATAAATAAATTATATGGGAGGTTTAGAAATTGTAATTTTTGGCTCCAATCAATTGCCTTTTTGGGACATGTTGCCTCTAAGGATGGAATATCTGTAGATCCTATGAAGACAAAGGCTGTGCATAAATGGTCTACTCCAATGAATGTAACTGAGGTACATAAATTTATTGGTTTAGCAAGTTATTATCGATGTTTCATTCAAAACATTGCTTGTTTAGCCAACCCAATGACCAAGATCACACGAAAAGGGGTTATGTTTGTATGGAAAAAGGAATGTGAAGAATGTATTGAATAATTTAATAGGAGTTTAGTGAACGCTCTGATCCAAACCCTACTATCGCAGAAAGATGGGTTTGTTATCTATAGTGATGCATCAAATAAAGGACTTGGTTGTGTCCTTATGTAGAATGATCGAGTGATTGCCTATGCATCTAGAAATATAAAATTCATGAAAAAAAACTATCCAACTCATGATCTTGAGTTAGCAGTGGTAATCATTTCTCTAATTATTGGGAGAACATTAACATAGACTTTGTCACTGGACTACCAAGGACAACCAGTGGAAACAATGTTATATGGGTCGTTGTGGATCGACAAACAAAGAAAGCCAACTTCTTTAAGATTAGAGAGGACTTCTCATTGGATCAACTTGCACATATTTACATCAAAGAAGTGGTAAGGATTCATGGATTACCACTATCTATTGTATCCGACCGTTATCCAAGATTCACCTCAATGTTCTGAAAAAGTCTCCAACTTTCTCTAAGCACTGAACTAAACATCAGTACTTCCTATCACTCTCAAATTGATGGCCAATCTGAGCAAAATATTCAGACACTAGAAGACATGTTTGGAGCATGTTCTATTGAATTCAACGGGGGATGGGACCAACATATTCCATTGGTTGAATTCTCCTACAAAAATAGCTTCCACTCAAGCATCTGAATGGAACCATATGAATCCCTTTATGGTAAAAGGTGTAAAACACCAGCGTGTTGGGATAAAGTCGATGAGCATAAGCTGCTAGGACCTGAAATGGTTGAAGAAATGGTGGAGAAGGTGAAAACCAGTCAATAGCATATTAAGGCATCCCAAAGTTTACAAAAGAGTTTGGCAGATAACCATTGATGAGACCTTGAATTCAAAGTTGGGGACCTGCTATTTCTATGAATATCTCCATTGAAGATGGTCATGATGTTTAAGAAGAAAAGAAAGCTATGTCCAAGGATATCTGTCCCTTTGATATCATTGATCGAGTTGGAGCTGTGGCCTATCGACTAGAACTTCACCCTACCATGTCGGAAGGACATGATGTCTTTCATGTATCCCTCTTAAGGAAGTACATACCAGACCATTCACATGTACTCTCTTTAGAGGTCATATAGTTGGAGGATGATCGTTCCTATGAGGAGGATCTAGTTAGAATCATGGATCGTAGAGAAAAATTGCAATGAAACAAGACTACTTATCTGGTCAAGGTACTATGGCGAAACCATAAGTACGAAGAGGCAACATGAGAACTGGAGGAAGCATTGAAGGAAAAGTACCCCCGCATATTTTTGGCCTAGATTATAAAATAAAATTTTAAGGATGAAATTTTTTTAAGGAGGGGAGAATGTAACACCCCATGATTTTGAAAATAAATATTGATTTAATTTTATAATCTATCCACTAAAAACAACTTTTCCACTACTATGTTTGGAATTTTTGAATAATGTTCATCTAGAGTTGTGACTAGTAAGTTATTTGGAGTTTGTTAGAACAATCTTGACTTTTAGTGAATAGTAACATACCCTTATAAATAGTAATATGAATAGTAATATGACCCTTATTAATAGTTCATAATGATATTATTTTATTTTCTTAAGATAAATATATAATGAGATCTTAATTGATTTTTCAATGTGATATAAAACTAATTATACCTTAAAATTCATATTTTTTGAAATAACATTGATTTTATTTGAAAACTAAATTAATAAAATTTAGAAAATTATGATTGAAAAATGGTTTTCATTTTTCAATTCTACACATAGAAAAATAGTATGGGTCAATTTTTGTGATTTTTCTAGAATACTTGATTTTTTCGCAAATAGTAAAAAATACAGTTTTGAGTTTTCTGTAGTTTAATGACATCATATTAAAATAATAGTTAAAATAAAAGGCTGGTAGACTTTTTTACAATAACATATGACATGAGGTGTCCCAAGTGGCTAAAACCATTGGCCAATACCACGATCAAGCCCATGGTTTGGAAAAAACCACTAATACGGTGTCCCTTTGAAATTATTAGAAAACTCCCTCTTATTTTCTATAAATACCCACTCATCCATTCGTTTTCTTTCAATCCAAATCCCTAATATTCTAATATCTGGTGGGTTTACCTCTCTAGGATTCCTCCCAAGGTATTATTAATCCCCCATGGTCCCATCCTTCAGGTTTTAGGAGTTACACTACAAGGTAAGGGAATCCTTCAGCCTCCTCTTTTAGTCGACACTTATTTTATGTTATATCTTTGAATATCCATTATAATATGTTGGGGTTTGATTTTATGTATTTTTATTACTGTCTTTATTATTTCAATATGACTAGGTACACTTTTTATCTGATCATTTCATTTTATGAAATTTAAAGCGACACTGTTAGGCTACCGAATTTTGATAAGGGATCTCTCACCTTTTCTCCTGTTTCAAGATCTTCTCATTTTTTTCTATCATCACATCCTCTATCCAAATGACCATGAAAAACTCTAGTATAATATATATACTCGAATAATATAATGTAAATTTAATAACCTTTATCAATATTCTTATTCCCCCCCTTTTAGTTTTATAAACGAAATCAACGTCCATGAGGTTCCAATTTATAACCTTCATGGACGACGAAGTTTCGTTCTTAAATTTCTCCTTTATTACTGGTCATGAAACCATTTTAATGGTTAAACTAGACTATAATACATGTGTCATAACCTAATTAATATTCATGAACTAGTATATGTACATATTATTAAATGATATGACCAAACTAGTTAATAATAATCCAAATATTGCCAATTAATCGAAGTGTTTGTCATCTAATGATTCATCCTCATTACATGTAAAAAACTGATGGAAATGACCATTAAAAATTCTTTATGTTAATAAATAATATTTAATTTAAATTTTGGAGATTTAAAATCATTCCACATGAACTTCTTTACTTAAAAATAAGTGGATTGATTATGAAGATCATGAAAATAGACACTTCGAAACAAGAAAATTCAATATAATAACTTATAAATAATAACATAAATGAACTAAACATGATTATGATAAACTAAATACATGTCTATTATGTTATTAAATATTTTATTTATATGTATAATTTCATATTCAAGGACCTTAAGTTCAAGAGGTAAACACATTCAGACTTAAGGTAAGGGTTTCTAAACCCGATCTTCCATTTCCATTCGGGTTATTTTTATTGTCTTAATTACCTCAATGAAATTCAAATGTATTATTATATAATCATCATATATTCTGTGTGAGTGTTCTATATATTTACAAAAACCATAATACTTCATTATTTTATGGTTAGTTAAATTTTTTAAAGGGATCTTTCGAATTGTTTCTGAAATACAAGCCCGAATCAAGGGAATATCTCAATTTCTTACCTATTTTCAAGGGAAATATATAATATGTTTTTGAAATAATTATATCTATAAAATCACTAATTTTCGTATTAAAATAATATCCTACTACAATTCTGGTTTTATACAACGATTTTACAAAAATAACTCTTCTTTTCAATGTAAAAGATTATTTATTTGAAGAATTACTCGAAGATTTTATTAGAGTATCTTCCTATATTCAAAACTCTTGTTGATTATTATGTATTATTTGGATTAGTAATACATTTTATCATCTACCATATAAAATTTAATGGTTTATGATTATTTTGGATATTTATGTTCTATCTTAAAACCATTCATCAGTTTACTTTGAATGGTTAGTGTTTTCGCATAATGTTCGGGGAAAGATATTTACATTTCATATATTAGTTTAAATATGAATGTGTATAATGATTATGTTTATCCCCATTCATATGATTAATTCACTGGACATATTAAGTGTCTTGTGGGTCCCTCTATATCCCCTTGGTGCATCAGTAGTTCTCAGGTGACAAACTACAGTCTTGGCACAAGGACTTGTCAAAATGATTATTTATGGTCTTGGCACGAGGCTTTGATGATATGGTTATATTGTCCCGCATTATGAATTACCTCATTATGAATATATTATTGATGGTTACTGCCATTATTCAACTTGTAGAATACCCATGATTATGTTATGTTATGGCAATAGTTACTCAGATCATATTTCTACCCTATTATGTTCATGTTTATTTCTAAAGGCATGTGTTTTCAATTATTCACCATGTCTAATGTTTATGTTATCTTCTACTGTATTGCTTACCCTTAATGAGCATTTGAGCTCACCCCTTTATTATGTTTCATTTCCACAGAGAAAGAATTATTCAATTATGAATGACATGATTAAATAACCTAGGTGTTATGGAAGCTGTCTAAAGAGTTTCTAGGTTGTCTTTCATTTCAAGTTGTAATGATGAACTTATGCATGTATATTCTTTCTAATAATACGGAACTACTCGGTCCATTAGGATTCTTATTCCTTGTTTTTATGCTAATGTAACCAATACTGCATTGAATCTAGGTAACTGGGGTCATGTCCTTACGCCATTTATCATTACTGCTTCTCTCATGCTTCATAAGTTTGAAATCCCTATATCTAAAATCCCCTGACAATGAACCAGAGAAGACCCATTTATCTGGTTCATCAACTAGTTGAATTCTTCTATAGATATCCTTCTAATCCTAGTTCAATATTGGATCAATAAAATTCTGATGTAATCATGCCTCCTTGATGTATATATTGGGAAAATGGAATCCCGGAAAAAATAGCTTCTCCCAGGACCAGTTGGAGTTCTAAAAATTGATGTCACCACATCCCACCACCTAGAAACCCTTGTCTTGCTGCTCCTCAAGGAATCCCAAGATGCATTAGGAAAGGTAAGATAACCCCCTATGGTGCTAATAAATATCTTCACAGTCATCCCTATATAATTTTATTATTAATTTTTCCCAAAGAGAACCTCCCTCCATGATCTCTCATGCCATATGGTCATGCAGAGCATATATCATTTCCTCAAAACTAAAAATATTGATGCCACGTATTTCCAAAGGTCTATCCAACTGATGATAATATTCCTAATGAAATTTTCTAGTAATATCAGTTTCTTCAAGGAACTTATTCATTGATTTATCTATCCTTTCAACTACCCCTTTAGGATGATTGATGATGGACAAAACATGCATATGAGCCGTTGAAAGCATACTATTGATCAAACTAACACATCCACTGAATGAAATAAATTTATTTTTCCAACTTCCAATTTATCCTGTAATCCTACTGATGATATTACCAAACATGGATCTTATAATTTTTCCAATGGATATGCGTTTACCAAGATATTCCATTGGGTGTTGACGCCTCTACATGCCAAGACACTCTTGATTTTTGTTACTGAAACCTCTAAAACATTTTTCTAAAATGGATAAGCTGATTTTATCCTGATTAATACATTATCCATTAAACTTCCCATATATATCAATTATGTCCATGCCACCTATGATTGATCTATGCCTTCCGTTGATGAAAATTGGAGAATCATCAGTGAACATCAGATGAGAAATCATACCACTATCTAACCTATTTTTGTAGGGCATCATTGACCCATTACAAGACCATAAAAATATTACAAGAAAAATACTCCTAATCCATGTTGAAGAGAAAGGGTGATAGGGATTCTACTTGTCTCACACCAAGAAAAATATTAAATAGCCCACAAACTTTTGAAATGATCCTCTTTAAGGCAGTTTAGGGAAACTATTAAGGTGTTTTTAAAATAAAAAAGTGTAATCATTTGTATAAGAACCAAATTTAAAAATAATGTTTTCCTAATAAAATGTGTTATTGTATAAAAATATTGTTATCTTAAAAATTATTATGGGTGGTACTTGGAAATGGGTATGAAATTGGGAAGTTTCCTTCAATCAGGCTTGCTTATCAGGAGGAATTGAGAAAGGAACCCTAAAAAACATGTAATTACCCAAAAAGGATAGAATATTTGAGATAAGTGCATATTTTTTAGCATGGAAATATAATTTATGAAAGTTATATAATAATAATTAAAATTTAGTTTGGGTTAAGAAGAGAGAAAGTGTAACCTAAAGGTAAAATGGAGGTTCTGTGAGAATCCCTTACCACTTTGAAAACAATCAAACCATATGCCTCATAAAATTAATGATAATAAAATTAGAGATTGAATACCCTGGAAACAAATAGATTCTAGATATGGAACATCAACGGGAATTAGGCATACACAACAATGAATAAATAGTGAAAAATAAGGTTTATCTCATGGAAATGAATGTGAGTTTAGAGAACCCTTACCTTATGTTAGAATATGTTTTGAACTTGACATTAATTACCTATATAATCAAATTAAAACCATTAATTAAGTAATTACGAACTTTATATACACATATTTCATTTATTATAGTTTTACTAAGTTTATTTATTGCATTATTGATGAGATATATATTTTAATTCTGTCATTTGGGGGCATTCGTTTTCAGGGTTTTCGTGATCAGTTCAACTGTTTATAAGTAATAAAGTTCTTGTAAAATGTGTATAATTATCCAAAATTGTAATTATATGTTATTGATGAATATAAAGAAGTGTAAATGGTTATATATATCATTTTTTATATGGTATGAGGATGCATAATTATAGAAAACATTTTCGGAAAAATGTTTTCATTATTACGACAATTATTTATCATAATTAAAACATTTTGTTTAATCATTTAGTATTATGTAAATATGTTACTTCCAGAACATAATAAATGTTGTAATACATATATTATAATCTATTTTAACCATATAAAGGGTTTCATTTCTATCCTTTAAGAATAAATTGAATAATGAAAATATTTTGTCCAAGAAGGTTGTAAATCAACACCTCTCGAACGATAATTATGTTTTTAAGATAAGAGATAGAGAGAAAAGAGCTAGATAAAGGATATTACATTAACATGATATAATTCCATTAAATAGATGCTACATGAGTTTTCATTATCATTTGGATAGAGGAGGTGATGGGATAATAATAATAAAAATAACATGAAAAGAAACTAAAAGGAAAAGAAAGAGGATTTTACCTCTTGAATACACCTCCTTGAGAACCTCCTTGAATAGATTAATTTTGGAATTTTTTTTTAGATAAAGAGCTCTTTTAAGTAGGGGAGAGGCTTGGGGTGAGGATTAGGAATTTTTTTTAAAATAATTAATTCTTATAGGTGTGAGGACAATGGGAGTTATGGGTGGTATTTATAGTGGAGGAGAGAGGTGATTTCTCCTTATTTTATTCATTATTTTATTATTTTTTTCAAGACAAGAAATATTGTGAATTAATGTAACAAAATATCGTAGTTTGTTCATGTGAGTTATAACCAAGGGTTATTACATCATCCAAACATCACCTATGACTAAATAAATCATTCATTTATAATTTATTGCAAATTATAATATTTTACTATTTATAAAAAATTCTAGTATTTTAGAAAAAGCCCAAAAAATCACTCTAACAATTTTTTATGTGTAGAATTAAAAAATGAACTAAATTTTATGAAAATAATTTTCTAAAAATGTTAATTTTATTTTTTTAATTAATATTATCATTTACTATCAAAATATATATTTTCAATCTATTAATGATTTTATATCACTTTTAAAAATTAACTAAGGTCTAATAAAATTATCCGAAAATCATAAGGCAACAAAATGTTATTTTATGAATACATTTTATATAAAACAATAATCTTTTAAATCAGTTTATTAATTATAAAGTTGTAATTAAATATTTACGACATACAAAAATACCAATACTTAAGTAATAATTTTTAAAATATTCAATTTCTTATACTATGATATAATTATACCATAATTTCATTTATGTGTTACATAAATTTTATTTATATATTCATGGGTGATGTTACTTTTTGGTTGGTCAAATTTCTAATAATAATGGGAATATTATTATTCATAAGGGTAACATTAGTATTCAAAAGGGTCAATTTAATATTCACTAAAAAAATTATGTTGATCATATCGGACTCTAAATATCATACTGATCGAAATCATGTATCTCTATTTTTAGAAATTCAATTCCTCGAAGTGAATAAATTATGTATAATGTCTAGGTTATAACTATCTTGTTTAAATAATAATAATAACAAAGTGTTATCTCACAAAGACACATTTTATAATGCATTGTATTATATATTAATTTTATTTGTAAATTATTGGGGTGTTACATTCTCCCCTCCATCAATAAATTGCATCCTCACAATTTAACATTTCTCTTAAAAAAGGTTGATACTAAAAAATACTTTTGTAGAAAACCAGCATAAAAAATAAGGTACTAGGATAAAATATTTTTTTAGTTTCAAGATCCTTTCCCAAATGTTGAGAAATTATTTCACTCTATTTTAATGTAATCAAATATGAGTATTTGACACCTTTTTATTTTCACAATTGTATATTTCAGTTGTGCCTTTAATTATTACTACATTTTTTCAAGGAAAAAGTTATATCATAGGGAAAAATAATCACTAAAACCGTGTCCAAAGAACAAATTAAACCATTTTATAAATGGTTAAATTTTATAAAATATCATGATCCAAAAATTTATAAATAGGGTCACCGAATTTCCACAATGAATATATTAAACAACATGAAGTGGATCTTAATCATCACATACAAACATGTGAGTAAATTCTTCTTGTACTCTCTTGAAGCATGGTAATTACGTTAATTAACACTAAAACTTATTGGATATGTTCATTCTTCCTTACTATTTATATAAAACATTGGAATTTTTTTATATTCCTTACATCCAAAATGTTATCGACTCTACCACTTTGTTGATAGTACATTATTTAGATCCAATATTATAAGTGATATCATGTTTATGTTATCCAAATCAGTCATCTCTTTATTATGAAATAGACATCGTAGTATCAGAAGCATATTAAGTGTCATATTTCCCCCAACCATATATTTTTCCAAAAGTTTAACTTACTTTTGAGGCACTTTTCCTTGGTACCATTCATCATACAAACTCAAACCCAGAATGAAATAGTTCTATAGTTTACTCCTTATATATTCTATAGTTATTATAACTAGTACATCATTGATCTTGATACCCATAATAAATAATTAATTAATCTAAACATAATAATATTAATAATTCCTCTTCAATCATGGTATTATCATAATATTGACCATGATCCGTTTTTATATTTTAGTTTATATTCCTTTGATACATGGTACATTGATTTTCATAGTGTCCAATATTATTTTAATTGAATCATTGTACATTGGAAAACTTTTACTTACCCTTGAAATCACAATAATGGTGTCATTTCTCTCCGCACGTTTAGGAACCTCCCATTATTTTAAATCATATACAAATGTGTTTCTTTCTACAATTATACATGAAGGAAAATTCTTCTTTCCCTTCTTATTTTTACCTATTTTTCCCTATTTCCCTATTCTTCTGTTAATTCCTACAGAATTAATAATACATAGAAAAATATTTCTCCTTCTTGTTTGGACATGATATAATCTATTCATATGATGATACTATTTGAGAGAGTAGTTCCTTTTGAAAGGCTGGCGTGAACCCATTAAAAAAATAATCATTCATACTCTTTGGATTTTGTGTATTTATGAAGTTCTTATTCCATCTAGAAGGATCCATTTATAAACAATTACTTACTCTAGATTTGATCATAACATTATGAGACATAATGTATAATCCATATTATAGTGAAATACTTAACATATATTGAACAAATATGCATAACTAATCCCATTATCATAAACATGATTTATTTGAGGATATGTTTACATTTAAATGCATTATAGTGGGTTTTAATGAAAATTTGAATTATCATAAGCATATCCCCCAAGAGTGTCAAAATAAGTGCATAGTAAGGCCCATTTTTGGGTACCCGGTTACCTCGAGTCAAGCCCAAGACACCTTATCAAAGTTGTTACCCATAGGTAAATATGTTCCAGAAGCACATCTACTTTTATTATCCAGACAATGATATATTTCTAGGTAGAACCACATTATCTCTACTTTACAAAAAATTAAGGATGTTCCTCCATGATCATAATAATTATCTATATTAGTATCATTCCCTATTGTATATGTTTTATAAATATATTTTCCAATGTTTCTAATAAATTTCCTTTGATACCAAATGTAAAGACCTTGAACTTAGTAGCATGAAGTGGGTACCGTAAGTTATTATATAGATGTGATTATAAGGAAGTCGTATCCCGAAGGACTGAATGATGTAGTAGTTTTTTAAAACCTAATAAAAACATAATATTTACATTACAACTTTAAAGGAAATACAATACTTATATATTTCATTCAAAACATCCACAACTCGTAGATTAACCCTTCAAATCATTCATAATATACCTCTTAGAATCCTAGGGAAAATAAACATACAAAAGGGGTGATTCTAAATGATTCATTAGGGAAAGAAATATAGAGGAATATATAACATAAAAAATAAGTCATGGTGAAAAAAATAAAAACCATTCTATTAAAACATAATCTTGAGAATAATATGGAAGGAATAAAAGACGAATAAATAATGCTATATAAATATTCACATGAAACATAACCATAGATATTCTACTTGTTGAATAATCTCATGATTTATCAATTACTACTATCATAATGAGAGAATGAATATGCTATACATCCTAAAAATATCATCAAGGAATCAACCAAGACTTATCAAATGAAATGGTTAAGGCCTCGGCCAAATCCATTTCTATTTTCATTGATAATACCTACCAATGTATCGAGGGGCTATATTGGGCTCCAACCATCACTCGCTAAGTCCAATGATTTAATCATATGTCTAATAAAATATATATTTAAGTAAAAGTTCTTCAAACCACTTTTAAATATTTTAATCACAATCATATATGAAAATACACTAATAAAATAATTGATAGATTCATTGAGTAAAATAAACATTAACCATTCCAAAGTGTCCCATAAAACCTTGAATCATTTAAATATTAATCCATATAAATGAATAACTTATAATATCATAATAACGAGAAGTCTCAAGATTTGATATATCAATGGGTATCACATACACCACATGAAAGGAATAAGTGGTGAACAAGGCATATATCTGATTAAAGTAAAACTGAGATGAGAAAAACCCTTTTAACATTGGAAAGAAGAGTTCTTTTGGAAAATCGTTTGAATTTGTCAAAAAATATGATTGTAAAAATGTATATCCCAGAAAATAAAATATATGTATAATTAAATTATATTTGAGTCATAAATGATATCTAGGTAATGTGAAATCATGATGAAATTGTTTTTTTAATAAACTTTAGAAATGAGCCTTTAATGTGGTTTAATGAAAATAAGTGTTTTTAAAACGGAAAAGGAATAATTGTTTTTATAAAAACAGAAATGAAAAATGAAAATGTTTTCATGTTAATTTTTTTGATTTTATTATTATACTGGTAGCTTAAAACAGATTATGGGTGTTACTTGTAAATGGGTATGAAATTTGGAAGTTCCCTTTAATCAGGCTTTCATATCATGAGGAATTGAGGAAGGAACCATTGAAAACATTTAATTATGAATCAAAGAAATAATATTTGAGATAGTTAAATAATTTTTGGAACATGAAAATAAATTTTTTTTATAGTAAATAATAATAAATAAGATTTACTTTGGGTTTTGGAGAGAGAATGTGTAACCCAAAGGTAAAATAGAGGTTCAGTGAGAATCCCTTACCACTTGGAAGCAGTCGAGCCATATGCCTCATAAAATTAATTATAATAAAATAATACATTTAATACCATGAAAATAAATAGATTCATTTTATTGAACATAAATGGGTAGTATAAATGAACAAGACATATGAAATTTTACCAAATAAGCTATATCTCACGGAAATGAATGTGAGTTGAGAAATGCCTTACCCTACATTTGAATGTATTATGCACTTGACCTTAATATCCTGGATAATCAAATTAATTCCATTAAATAAATATTTAATTAAATTATCTACATTTATTATATTTATTATAGTTTTATTATGTTCATTTATGGCCTTATTGATGAGTTATGTAGTTTAATTTCAACATTTGGGAGTATTCATTTCTTGGTTCTAATGATCATTGCACTTGTTTATAAGTAATAGAGTTCCTGTAAAATGAGTATAATTCTCAAAAATAGGAAATATATGTTATCGATGATAAAAAAAGTGTAAATGGTTATATATATCATTTTTTATATTTTATGAGGATGAATCATTAGACAAAACATTTAGTGATAGTTTTTTTTCATTATTACGGTGGTTATTGATCCTAACGAACTCAATTTATTTTATAGTTTTTTATTATATAAATATGTTATCTACAATGCATAATAATGTTTTTAATATATATATTTTATTGTGTTTTAACCCAAAAAATTCATTATCATATTTGAAGGATAAATGGAAGAACAAAAATCGATCGTCCACGATGGTTGTAAATCAGAACCTATCAGACGATGATTTCATTTTTTTAAAAAAGAGAGAGAGAAATGAGTTTGAGAATGGATATTCCCATAACATGATATAATTATTATATATATATATGATACTATATATATCATTCTAATTTTTATATATTAGGGGATGAGATAATAATAGAAGAAAATAACTTGAAAAGTAACTAAAAGGAAAAGGAAGGGGATTTTACCTCTTGAATAATCCTCATTGAGAAAATCCTTAAGGGAATTGGTTTTGGTATTTCGTTAAGACAAATAAATCTAGGACATAGGGGAGAGTCTTGGGGAGATGATGGGGCTGAATGTTTATTAGCTTCAAGGCATAAAGGAGTGATGTGAAGTGGTGGTATTTATAGTGGAGGAGAGGGGTGATTTCTCATAATTTTATTCATTATATTATAATTTCACTCAAGAAAAGAAATAGTGTTGATTATTGTTACTAAATATAGAAAATATTTCATGTGAGTTAGAACCAAGGGTGCTTAAATCATCCAAACATCACCTATGACTCAATATATCATGTATTTAACATTTATCAATAATTATCAAATTTTACTATTCACAAAAAATCATGTATTTTTGAAAAATCCAAACATTCATCCTAACACTTTTTCGACATATAATATTCTAAAATGAAATCCATTTTTTGAAAATAATTTTAGAAATTTGCTAAATTTATGTTGTAATTAAAACCACCAATTACTCAAAAAATACATATTTTCAATCTATAACTAATTTTATAACACATTCAAAAACTAACTAAGGACTCATAAAATTATCCTAAAATCACATGACATCAAAATGTTAATTTACGAATACATTTATATAAATAAAATTTCTTTTAAACAATTTTATTAATTACCAAATTGTAATTAAATAATTATGACTATCAAAAATACCAACACTTAGTTAATAATTTTTAAAATATTAATTTATTTATATTATGATATAATTATATCATAATTTCATTTATGAGGTGCCTAAATTTTATTTATACATTCATGGGTGAGCTTACTATTCAATTGTTTGATATAATATTCATAAAGGTCATCTTACGATTCATAAGAGAAACATTATTATTCAAAAGGGTCAAGTTATTATTCACCAAAAAAATTTAGTTGTTCCAACTAGACTCTAAATATCTTACTGATTGCAACCGTGTATGTCCATTTTTTGAAATTAAATTCATAGAAGAGAATAAATTATGTATAACGGCTATGTTATAAATATTATCTTTTAATAATTATAAAAAATAAGTGTTGTTTCATAGAGACTAAGTGTTGATTTTATTACATTCTATATTAAATTTCTTTGAAAATTATTGGGGTGTTACACTTATTTTTTCAAAACTTTTATTCTAGAATTTTATTTTTCACAATTATGACTAACATTACAATTTTAATTTTCATGTAATTTAGAAAATGTAGACCCTTCATCAAAAGAAGGTAAATTATTATCTTAAGCTGAGTAAGATTCTTCATTAGAATATATATAATTTTCATCATGAGCTTAGATTCCATTATAATAAATATTTTTAAACAATCAAAAGTATGAAACATAATTATAATACATTGATTTTAAAAATTTATTCTGTCACAATGATAAATATTCCTCTATCCAGAATTTTCATATTCTGAAGAATCATCAGAGGAATATCATCCACTATCACTCCAAGAGTCATTAGATTTCAAAATTTTCTTTTTTTGCAGAATAATTTCTGATTTAAGTCAGAATTTATTTATTTTCTATCATTCCTCTGGAGCTTTGGAAAATCAGGTCTTATTTTTCTTTCTCTTTTACATTAATAACAGGTAACTTCATAATATTTGTTTCTATTCCTTTACTTGTTACTTTTCTTGTAACGATGATGAAAATAATTTTCCCAATAATCATGTTCATTCAACAGTAAGTTTAGACAACTCATTCTCAAAATGCTCAGAATCAATTGAATCTAATTGAGTAAAAACCTTTTTCTTTATTGATTTAACAACCTTATTAAGAGTCTTATCCCTTATCATATTTGAAATATAATTAAAAAAAATACACCATTATTTTTTGTTTTATTCTCAGTATTTATTTTTAGCCTACCCTCATATTAAAAAAGCGTTCCAAATAAGTCATCAAGTGTAAGATTTATAATCTTCATAGATTCATCAACTGTTGTTCTCTTTTATTCCCATTAATGGGGCATGATATAGATAATATTTTCAACAATAATTTCATCCTCTAATCCCTTTTCACCCATAGCTTGTAAACTATTAAAATTTTTCATAAAACATTGTTGGACCTTCTAAAAATTTCACCATACTGAAATTAAAAAGCTTTATAATAAGTTATTAACATATCTCTTCTAGTCTCAACAACTTTAGATGTTCCAAAATGAATGATTTATAACTTCTTCCTAATAATTTTAGCTACTTAACAAGAGTAAATTTGGATATATATGTTTATATTCAAAGATCATAATAAAGTATTATTTACCTATTAATTTAGAAAATATTATAACATTTCTTGATTGGTAATAGTTATGAAGTATTTTAAAGATTTTTTATTCACCCAATAGAATAACCAAATTACCAACTCTAGTGTTGATCACATTAGTATTCACTGTTTCCCTCCAGTATTCATAATCATTACCATAAAATATTGAGGGTTTGGTTGGATTCATATTATTCATATATCTAACATTTAGTCCTGCCATATTTTAAAAGATAAAGAAAGAGAATATTTTCTATAATAAATGTTAGGGTAAAAAATATTTTTAAACAAAAAAATTATCACAAGATATAAATATAACTTTCAAAAGTAATGATAAGATAAAATTGAACAGATATATAAGTAGGAGAAACTTGTTCTGATACCATTTTTTGGATTGAAATGTAAATATAGATTGATAAATATAAGAGGGTTTGGGGGTTGAATTGTATGTTTAAAAAATTTCTTTTTTATATTTTAAACAATGTTTCTATAATGTAATTAAACAAATCATATTAAAAAACCTCTTGTGTATTAAAAATTTAATTTTATTGGGCCATAGGTTCAGATAAAAAGAATATCCTAGTAATGTAAATTCTAATATGTAGTTCACAGGTTTGATTGTAGCAAATTGAAATTTATTAAGTAATAATTGTATTAAAAATACATGAGTATAAAAAAAATCATAATCACAAAAGTTAAGATTTATCATAGTAATATAATAAATAGTGATTTTATCTTATATCATATAAAATCACATTCAGAGTAAAAATAATGAATTATAATTACAACTATTAAGAAAAATGAAATAAAAATTTAAATATGAATACAAGAAATAACATTAAATCAATTTTTAGTGGAATATAAAAGACATGCAAATAAATAAGTAATACAATTGAATAAAATTATTTTAACAAAAAGAAAAGGGTATCCAGTACCCTTGGATAAAGGTCCCTTGATTTATACTTTCAAGGAAGTCTGTCTTACCCACACTAGAGTAAGGACTTGATTCAATGATTAGATTTTTTCTTCCTTTCCCCAAAAGCCTTGGATCAAGAAGGTGATCATATCCTCTATCTTCTAATCCTCATAAGTCCTTGATCCAATATATCATATTATATCTTTCTATCTCGATAATCACTTGATCAATCTAGTCGGATTATGTATTCCAACCTTAATAAGTCCTCGATCATAATCATAACAATTGGATTCTCAAAATTAAATATAATATATTAATAAAGAGATAACTTGACAAGATTTCCTTAATAAAAATACTCTCTCTAAGACCATACAAAGACTATGAACTAGATATTCACTCTTTTTCACTTTATAAAATTGAGATAAAAATCAATGTGCACACACACATGAACAAATGATGTCTATCACACTCTCACACACTTCAAATAACCAGGTATTTATAAAAATTATTCACAATGGTCATTTTTATTTCCAATGGTCGTATTCCCTCTGATATTTACGTATGGACCTAGACACCTGACACTCCGAAATTCATATTATAACTGAAACCACACCATAATTTTGATTAATACATATAACAGAATACATGAAATAATTTTTACAATATAGTGTTAAGGGTAAAGTGTTCCAATGTGATAAAACATTTTTCCATATTCAGGATTAAAACAGAAGTCAATCTGATGGATTTAATTATAGATTCTCATTACAATTTTATTCATGATCATGAATCCTTTGGTGTAGATTATAATATAAAATTAGATTAAAACGTTTTTCAGTATGAATAAATTTCATAAATACATTAAATTGGTTTGATTAGGTGAATTTGTTCATAATCAGATTTATGATCATTACGATTATTATAATGTAAATTTGTTAATACTTATAAAACTATTTTAAAGTATGGTAAAAATAGACGTTTTCTATAAATAAAATTGTAAAAATACTTTGGATATAAAACTATTAGATATTTTATATTCATGAATGAGTTGTGATTAACAAAATAAATGGAATAGAAAATTCAAAAAGAAATTTTAACACATCACCATTTATTTTTGGAAACATGAAATGTTCTTACCTGTTCATTATAAGAGATCAAAAATATAATTTATATATAAAAGAGTTTGAAAAATTATTTGTTAAAAACTTATCTAATTGGTTTTGTGAGGTGCGTTTTTGGGTATTGACCATGTTTTCTCCATTTTTACATTAGTTCTTTTTTGTTGAAAATAGCGGGGTCAATGGATTTTGTACCGACAATACGATAAGTAATTTATTACTTCCTTTTTCTTAAAACATTTTACAATTATTCATTTTCTAATACATAAACTTAAAATTAATATTCATTTGTAAATTAGTTTATTCACCGAATATTGAATATATTTTTATTTGTGGTTGTGGATTCATCTCGAACATTGGTGGATTGAGAATCAAAGTGATCAATTGTGGATAAGAATCTGTTGAAAAGTATTCATTCCACTATATTACTTCATATTTTTATTCATTGTTTATATAAGGATTATCATATTTACTTTTAATCATCTCATCAAGGTGTTACATTGGGGTTTCGTGTAATTTTTACTATAATATCATTATTGTTTATTTACATTTAAATATAAATATGACATAAAAATTCTGTAACTTAAATATTTTCTTAACATCTTTAACAAGATTAACTACAGATTTCTTATCTCCAACTCTATAAATCAATATTCATTTTTTAAAATTTATTAAATATTTTCGACACTATAAGAAGGGTATTATGAAAATATTTTGACCACCCCTTGTACTTTTATCTTATGGATGAGAATTTTTGGAGGAAATATGAATTGTCCCACAATTATAAGAACATCGTAAGTAATTCTTCTGTGGCTCTTAACCGATCTTTTAACAAGTTATAGTGAGACTGATGTTGTGTTTGGAACATCTAATAACATCTTTTGAAACATAATTAGGGGGCATTTAATTTACACTCACTCCTAATTCACAAAGTTCCTTCCTAATCATACATGAACCAACATTGAATGGGATGAAAAATATCCACGGATCACTAATATTTGGGAATATTTGTTTTGAACCACTATTGAAAAATATCCCCTTATATGAATAACTCAAATATCCTATATGATTCAATTTTTTTAGAGAATATCCTTTAAAAACATTTCGTAATTTATAATTTTTAAGATAAAATTATAAAAAAGTATATTAATGTGGAGTTCTTTTTCAAAATTTCTTGAAACTTATCTAGTCTTCCTTACCTATTACTATTTTGGAATAGTTTTGTGGATCTATATAGTTTTGATTTTTTAATCCTTATAATTATTTTATAGAAATTATTTGTCATATTTTTTCTACTTATCACTCTCCTTTTCCTATCCTTTTTTCATCACATTTAATTTCTTTTATTTTGTCGATTTAATATTATTTATCATTTTTATTTTCCTTATTTTCATGTATATCTCACCCTTTATGAACTAATATATCCTTTACATTATCCATTGTGTTTTTCCAATTTTACATAGAATTATTCCAAGTAATATATGTAGTAAATATTGAACCATTTTCTCTACATTTTTCTTGAGGTTTTAGAGAATGGATTACTAATTCATCAAATAGATATCTAGGTTTTTTATTTAATGATCAAATCTATAAATAAATTCAATTAAAATTTCATCAATATATTGTTTCAGAGTTTAGTAGGGTGGTTGTTTTTAAATTACTTTATAGAAATATTATATTGAGGTTGAGGTGTTGTGAATTGTTAGAATAACCACTATGATTTTTTGTTGAGGAGCATATTCAGGTGAACCTTGATTTGAGATAAAATTTTGGCCACTAATATATTTGTTCTATCTTGGATTTAGTTATAATTTGTGTTGAAATATCCTCCCTTGATTTATGTTATTTATTTACTATTAATAATTTTTTTATAGATCACATAATTGTAGTCCATCAACTGATTATCCTTTAATATATCCCAACACACTTGGTATAAATGTGGCCTAACACACATCTCACATGTTTTTGAAACATTTATGGGTGATGGTGATTATGGATTGTGTGGTTCCTTAATAATTAAAAAGGTTTTAAATTTCTTAATCAATGGTTCTAGTTGGGTGTCCAATCACGTTGTTTCCCCTTATTTATATATTTCTTCATCTCTATAGACCCCAACCACTCTACTATAATGTTATATTTTGAGTAATCTCATCGATAATGTATTTCATAACATTTTTTGTTTTCATCAATAATCATAATTCATCTGAAGCATCAGTCATGATTCATTCCTCAAGCAATAAATCATAATATAACATTTTTATTTATAGAAATCACATTGAGGCCATGATTTGGGAATATGATAAGAAACATTTTAAAATTTTCCATTTATTTGAATGAATAATTTCCACCAATTTTGGGAAAAAATTATATTTCATTTCACATATTTGATATCCTGACTAAAAGAAAATATTTTTCTATTTTTATCTAGGAAATCTCATGCCATGTTGTACAAAAACCAACTGGTTGAATCTTTAACGAATATTTTCCATGATCATGGTGTTGGAATGTGAATAATGTTAATCGTATGGAATCAAAAGTCACTCAATTTTCTATGAATGTATAAAAAATTGTTTAGAATGAAGATAAATGTATATTTGGATGTTCTTCTTTCATTATATAAAATTTCCATATGTTCTGGACTATCTAGATGAAATTGGTTTCAGTTTTTAGTTTTTGTATTTAATGAATGGATAAAAAATGCTCAAGAAAACCCAATTGATGGATAGTTGGATTTTGTTTATAATTGGTATAGATCTAGGAACCTTTTATGAAAACTTTTATTAGTTTTCACTATATAATTTAACATTATTTTTAGTGGGGGTGCATATATTCATAAATGTAATTTCATTACTATGAAAAGTGGAATCCTTCAATTTTTGTGTTATTTTTACATGGATTCTTATGAATCAAAATACATTGATCTAGTTATCTTAAAATTATTCATACCCCAAACTCCATAAAATATAAAAATAATCACATCTTGAAAACATTTAAATAAATTAAAACAAATAAAATAGGTGAAAACAGACATAGATCAATGAACCGATTTATTGGATATTATGTTCCCCATGATCCCTACAAACAGAAAAAAACATTATTTGAATAATAAATATCATTAATTAAATTGAGTAATAAGGATTATAATTTATATTCAATCGAAATTGACTATATTAATAATGATTAGAATATTTTAGGTACAAGGTCAGTCTTATAGGGGAATACATGTAATCCCTAAGAGATTTTAAGTGTTTAAATGTTAATACAAAAATTTTCGATACAAAGATGGATAAAAAAAAATTAAATAGAAAACTTAATTACTTTAGAAACAATTAATTAGAATAGAATCAATGGATCACATTAAAATTATGGTTATAAAAGGATTATTACAACTTTTTATTCATGGATCAGCCAAATCAATTAGGTATTAGACCATTCTAAAGTCACTTATTTCATAAGGTCAGGTACATAGATTATACCTAAACTATTCTAAATCTCATGACCAGTGAGTTGAATAAATTTCTAATATTTGAGATAAATATTTTAGTCAAAATATAAATCCAATATGTATAGGATAACTTAAATCATTCGACTTATTTACTATTCACCATTAATAAGACTTTTTGTGGAAGTCATTTTAAAAAATAAGATTATTATTAGCTTATCAATGTGATTATTAATAAAAAAACTTCCCATGAATGAAATTTATAGAGAATTTAGACACCCATACTTATACTCATGATCCATTTTCCCATAATAAATTATCCACTCATAGATGGGAAAAGTTAAATCATGCTTGAATTGATCATCATAAGAATTGGGTGAATAAAATAATAGAATGTAAAAAAATTAAATAAACTATAAAATTAAACTAATTAACCACATTAATAATAAAATTAATAAAATTATGTTTTTTGTATGAAAAAGTATATAAAATTATTTAATTAAATTAAGTGAAATTCTAAATAGATCAAAGAGTCTTCAAAAATTTGTCTGACATCTCATAATTATAGAATTCATATTCATCATTATGTAATTATATTAATAATAGTGTGAAGTGATATACAATTGATAAAAATTAATTCATATTCTCTATTTTTTACCTCATCGTAACATACAGGGTGGTACAATGATGTGATGAATGTATCTTCATCCCTAAAATAATAATCATTATGATATCATGACATTACTATTTCCATACTTTAACCATAAACTTATCTTTCCTTATATTTTTTTGATTGATACAACATAGGGGGATAAAATGTTATGATGCGATTCAATAGAAATTCTCTATCGGTCTTCCTTCATCAGGTCATGACATAATGGTAATAGACTGTAGAGTGATCTTATACATCTTTTTGACGGGGTAACAACATGTAAATTTATTTTGGTGTGTATAAATATATCATGATATAATTTTATTTATACCTTAGAACCTATGAAACTCATCCAACATTATACATTCACTATACTGGGCACCGCTTTCATAAGCGTGAGCGATCCTTTCATAAACTACAGATCACCACTGGCAATACTCTACATGAAGATTATAACATATTATAATTATATATCTATATTATGATACCCTATACTATAGTTATTACTGTTGATATATATCACACATCTTTGGTAGTAGGCTAAATTTGGTGAATAAATTTAGCCATAGTGTGAATGCATTCTCTAGAGTACTAGATGATTTTACCCTCTTTTTCCATTATAACTAAAATATTTTATGATATGGAATAAGAGGATTAAAATGCGAGGCCTTTCTATGTAATCAAATTTTTAATCCTTTTTAAACATGTTTACATTGTGAGGGATCTTATTACAGTGGATATATTCTACCTCACATTAATTCAAACTATAATACAACAAATAAGTAATTATTTCCTTTTAGGTTTATATTTTTAGATATTGAAAAAAAGGTCACATTATAAAGTACTATGTTGTTATGTGACTTCAATTCAACATGTATAAAAATTTCATGGGAGCTTCAAAAATAATCTGTAATCTCCATCCTTCCCTAAGTAAAAAAATACTAATAATTAGGTATAATTACATGTAATTATTAATGAAAAAAATAATGAAAACTTATTCAAAATTTGGATCTATAAGAAGGTCACCATGAAATGGGTTTTTCCATGTAAATTCATGTGTTATGTGATAGTACTCAAAAATACTAGTTATCTCTCACCTAGTCTATTATATTATGTTTTATCATCATGGGATGATGATCTTAGGAGTTTTAATGGATAAATAAATTATTTAAATGAAAAAAATTGATCACTATGATGAGATATAAGTTACAATGTATTTTAAATAGTGAAATTTTTATGTAATTGTTCCATTTTATAAATAATCATTTGATGGTTTTTTAAAATCCAAGGTACCTAATTACATATAAATATAAATAGACAATCTCTAGAATGATATTCATCCCATGTATTGGTAGTGTCACACATCTTTCAAATACCCTATGAGGAAGGAGTCTATTGGATACATATTAGTGATACCTATCTAGAAAATATGTAGGAATATTGGAATGATAGAGTCATTAGAAAAATGGTACACATTATTTATTTATTTAATCTATAACAAAATGAATTGATGAATATAATGAATTTTTTTTATTTATTGTTTCCTCTATGTTTAGACAAGTGTTTTCCCCTCTAAAACCAAATAATTAATATAATTGCATTGAAAAACATATAGGGCATAAAAATAAAATAATTATATAATAAATCAATAACATTTATTGATGAAATCTATAGTACATCATACATATTATAGTATGATATTTCCTATGTAAAATTGGCGAAATAAAAAATGGGTGAGATCAGGTGCTTAGTAAGGGATAAAATATCAATAATCTATGGAAACATCAAGACATAATCAAGAGGTAATAATTATGGAATACATAATAAAAAAAGAATAAAGAATAAATATATATACCATATAAACATGACAATAAAATAATGATGGAAACCGTAATGAATGAAATTCATAATCTCAAAAATCATAAACAAAAAGTAAAGGCTTTGTGTTAATACATTTTACATAAAAGAATAAGGATGGTACAATTACTATAAGGCCCCAGCCATAAACCTTACTTAATATTGAATTAAATGTGTAATTCACATTGAGTATCTTTTCAGTTTTAGAGTTTTAGAGAATTAGGACATAACTATTACATCTCAAAAGATTACAAAGTAGTCGCTTCTACTAAATTTCCATAAAATAAAAACTCTTTAAAAGAAACATGTATAGTTCCATGTTTTAGGTAGCATGAATTTCCCTTGATCCCATCCTTGACCATATTCCACGCTAAGTCCTGTGAAAAACATTTCAAAAACTTGGGATGAGCATAAAAACTCAGTAAGGGATACACAAACAATAAAATTGTTAGTTTATCAAAACAAAAAGTAAAACATGTATACTTTATCAAGGTAATACTTTTCACCTTTATGAAGTAGTAAAAAATATTCATGAATTATATATCATTACTTACCTTTTTGTAACCAAAGTATTACCACAAAACCCATATAAAGAACACATAACATATATAAAGGTAACTTGGGACAAAAACATACTTAAGTGGAATAACCATACGGTCGACTCCCACACATATCACTTAATGGAATAGCCATACGGCCAATTTCCAAACATACTTAATGGAATAGACATACGACCGAATTCCATACCCAATGCATTGGAGGTTATAACGTAACCACCCGTCCTGGTATTCACGGCACCACTCGTCATATGGTTTATAACGTAACCACCCGTTAAAATGTCCAAGTACCAATATAAAATCATAAAATATAAAACCAATATAGAGGAATGATAACATTTCCACATTTCAATCACAATATATCATAAATATAGAATCCTTTATCAAAACCATTTTCAATACCAAAATACATAAAAGAGTATATGGTATTTATTTTATTCTAAAAACAGTACGGCTTGTTAAGGAAGCAAAAGACCAAATAATACTCGCGGTGGCGGAAAAGTTCGTTTTCACCGCGCACGTTAAAAGAATATTATTTTTTGTCGTTTTCTAAAATGCTTCATAGAGAAAGATTCCTTTTGTATAAAAGTAAAGTCAAAGGGGTTTATACACCGTATAAAAGAAAGTTGTGTATAAAACGAAATATGCCTCAATGAAAGGAGATTGAGACGAAGTCCCTTACCTCGGGTCCGACTTGACTCGATCGTTCTTTAACGTTCTGAATAATAAACTTGAGTTAATTTCTACATGATTAAGAACCTATTTAGAGTTCATTATTCCTTTTATATCACTTATTTCCATGTTATAAACATTATGTAACCAGGTAAGTTAATAATGTTTGTTTTGTTGATATTTGGTTCTTAAGTCGAAAGTGGACTTCTTACGATTACATGTTGTTCGTGTGGTCAAAGTTCCTTTATATCCAGAATGACATTCCTGATTTGGATATCATATATATCATATATATCCATCATATACATGTATTTATAATATTACATAATCATTTAGAGGTAAGAAATGAAATGCACCGTTCATGGAGACGGTAAGCCGTACGTACGCATGAACGCTACTTTCATTTCTTTTTCATATTAATGGAATTAAAATTAAATGAGAGGTATTTATATTTTAATTCCAGAATTATATTCATCATTTAGATGTATCATTCATTATATATATCCATTATATACATATACTTTTAATAGTACATTA
The DNA here is from genome assembly GCA_963277665.1 of Viscum album. Lineage (NCBI taxonomy): Eukaryota > Viridiplantae > Streptophyta > Magnoliopsida > Santalales > Viscaceae > Viscum > Viscum album. The sequence goes on along the minus strand of OY728145.1, from coordinate 1,439,440,098 downwards.
CATTTGGGGATAAGAAATGAAATGCACCGTTCATGGAGACGGTAAGCCGTACGTACGCATGAACGCTACTTTCATTTATATCTCATACTTTAATGGAAAGAAATAATAATGATATAGAGGTATATTATAATTCCAGTATAACATCATATATAATAACTTTAAATCCATCCTTTACACGTCCCACATATGGCATTAAAGAATCACATCACTTTGAGGGGGCGGTAGTCCGCACTTCCTTAAATGAAGATATCGTGTTTACCCACAATGGAAACCATAAAGGTATGCCCAAAATAAAAAATACAGAAGTTTAAAGAAAACAATAAACATATTATATATCATATATAAAAATATTAACATCATAATGGCCACCTTTGAAGGTGTTAAATGAGTATTGAACAATCATCGTTTCGGGAGGCAGAATTTCGCCATCCACGGAAACCGTATGTTATTTAACCATTTGATGTAGTTCTGTGAAAGTATAGCTCGAATAAATATTATAACAACATCCTATAATATTGAATATACTGGTTTTGTTACAAAATAAGTAAATAAAATGATTTTAGGTGGTTGGAAAAACAAAATAAAACAAATGAACAAGAGAGAATGAATTATCTTTAAAAGTGTAACTCCTTTTGATTTGAGCCTAAAGGCTTCCTTTGAAAGGCTTCTGCACAAAGGGAATCCTCTAGGATGAGGAGAGGGATTTGGAGAGAGTAAATGGGCAGAGGTTGTCCGAGGCAAAGGCTTGAGGAGTGTGTGAAATGAGGTAGAGGTGGGGGCCTTTTATAAGAGGAGCGGAGGGGCGCTTTTGGAAAGTAAAGAAATATTACTTTATTTGAAATGTGTTTCGGTTTTAAAAGGTCCCAAATTGATAGAATTAGTGGATAAGGTGATAAGGGTTCGAAATGCACTCATCCAATTGGTTTTGGACATGTTTAGTTCATAGATTTTACATTATCTTTCCATTTTATATAAATCGTCAAATAATGATGTCATCACTGCATCATTATTTTTTCATAAATAATTTAATTTATTTAATGTCTAAAAATTATAAAAAAAATACTATGATGTAGGAAATCTTTTTAGATTTCCATTTAATATTTATAATCACAAATCTGATCTTTATAACCCCATAAAAAAATTGTTTTCGTAAAACATATTATGTTTGTGTCATTTTTACTTTTACATTAAATAAAAAGTTATTTATGTCATTTCCCAACCAAAGTGTCTCCATGGGATCCCCAAGTTGACCCATGGCTTGTCTTGGTCGGCCATGACACAACCCATAAGGTTGGGACATGTGTCTAGGTCATTTCATATTACTAAAGCATTATTTATACCTTAAACTACCCTAATTACCACTAATCGCGATTAAGAACTTAATAAGTTACTATTCAACAAAAAATTATTTTTATCCCATTGAACCACATTTTACTTCTTAATGACAACCATGTATGTCTGATTTTTGAAATTCAAAACACAATGATGGAAAAATTTCATTTAAACGGAAAATCAGTCTTTATAAGTACCACTTAGTGGTTTCACTATTCATCAAAAATTGACCTTTTTTCAAAAAATTACCAAAATTCACCCTAAGCTATATTTGATATTCCGAATTAAAAAATGAAGTCTATTTTACAAAATTCAAAACATATAAGTCACATTATTTAATTTAATAATTAATTCCCACTGTCACAGCAAATAGCGTGTTTTTATGAAACAATAAGTATCAAAAAATTGACACTAGTTTAAGTCCGATTTCAAAGTGAAATTGATTCCAACGACCACTATTGGATTTAATGGTAAAAATATTTTCTAATTTCACTTTAAAACCAATTCAAAAGATAATCTAATCATATAAATAAATTATATTAAAAAGAGGTTTTTAATTAAAATACAACATTTTACATTATTCATTAAAAAATGAACTTTATCAGAAAAATACCAAAAATTTAAACAAAGTAAAATTTAATGTCCCGATTCTAAAGAAGAGTTTTACTTAGTCCAAAAGAATGTATAAGAGTGATCAAAACTATATTTAATGACAGTTCTCCATCAAAAGTCGATAAGTGAACCCTTAGTGAAAACTAGGGCATAAACGCCTAAAATTGAATTCTTTCTGTATTTTAATCCTTTATCTTTTATTGGATAAATGTAAAAACATTTAAAGACATATATAATCATATTTTAGTTATTTATATCCATTCCCGCCAATACAACGGCTACATGTTAACTACCATTTAAAATAAGATTATTTTATTATTAGAGTGCAACGTAAGATTCCCAAGAAACTCGTTGTTGCGTGTTGGGTACGCCATCGAGCATAGCATCCCCTTTAAAGTAATATTAATATTTGACTCACAAATATGGATAAATATAAAGATGACATATTCTTTATTTACCTGGGGTGTTACATCCTTCCCCCCTTTTGGAAATTGCGTCCTCGCAATTTTAAAATTGGGCTTGGAAACATCCTTGAAAGTCCCACATCGGAACAAGGATCGGTAAAACAATCACTTTAAAATAAAGAAAGATAAGTACAAAGGTCACCCGAGTTAACCCATACTAGGATTCCAAGTATGAAAACATGGACATGGAGGAGAAAACATAGGGTCATGTTCTGATGGAGAGTGATAGAAAACATGTTTAGGAAAAAGTTAACCGTGAGAGAATCACAAACTTGTGATGGGTTAAACGGTATTCGATTCCCCAGTAGGAAAAGTTAATAGACAACATTTATGTTTTAAGTTACTTTTTATTGAAGAATTTATTCATAAGGAAACATAATCACTTATCATGTTGAATCTCAACTTTTATTAGATTCCTTACACAAACTCATATTTTCTCCAAAAGGCGAGTATTTAGAAAGACTTGTTCAAATTAAGAGTACTATAATCAACTTCTAGAGAATCACCTAATCTACAAAATAGAACTATATACTTCCCATATCATTAGACATTAACCATAAAAAAAACCAAAAAGGTTAGTACAAGGTCAGATAATCCAGAAAAGGATAACCCTTTATAAAAAGAAAATATATTCTTAATCTCCAAAATTTGTCCAAAAAAATCCAAAGTTCAACGAGGACCATCCGATAAACAAATTTGTCCATAAATTCCTCAAAGTAAACCAATCTAAGATTGAAACCCAAACATTTTATGGATTTAGTCACATAGTCTTCCATGTTAAATCGTAACATTTATCTCCAAACAACATCAGTTGCTCCTAAAGTCCCGTATTGAAAAGTAATTAACCTAATCACATATCCTCCATGATAGGTTAATAATTTTCATAAATAACCCAAAATCATCTTACTCCTAATTCATAAAATCATATAACCAGAAAGAATCAGTCAAACTAACCAGGGACTTCACGTAGTCCAGTGGTAGGCGATAAATACCAGTCGCACTTTGGTTGTGGGTTTGATTCCTGCAGCTTTGTCCGACGCGACGGGTTGCCACACGATCTGCGTGTTGTCCTTTTTCCAAAACTATATAATTCTTAAATCATTCCCCACAAAGAGATAAAATCATCAAAAATGATCATAACATATTTTAACCTCAAGTATATACAATTACTTTCATTTTCCATCATAACATATAATAACCCATAATTACCTCAAAAGTAAGGATCATATAAAATTTAATGGCTACCTTTATAATTATTACCTGAACTTCCACATGGATTAGTCATCTCGTACATGATGCATTACAAAACATACCACGGTTAAAGTGGTTGATCATGACTCCTTGATATTTGGTTTAGAACAACCACGAGTTTCCTCATTGAATCCTCCATTTTATCTAGTATCTTAATCAGAGAACCACTATAGTTTCCTTCAAACCTGTTGTCTCTTTGGTGCCTCCTAGATCCATCCATTCACTAAAAATAGAAATGTCAGTGCGAGTATATCCATAAAACCATCATGTACTAATGAGGAATGTAAACACTAAAATACACATACTCATTCACTTTATCTAAAACTAGGACTCTTTCTGAAATCCTAACCATTATGGTAATGTCACTTATGCTTAAAGAATACCCTAACCTCTAAAGTTATCTAAACCGACCTCTGATACCAACTATAAGGCCCCAGCCTTAAACCTTACTTAATATTGAATTAAATGATTAATTTACATTGAGGAGGTTTTCAGGTTTAGAGTTTTAGAGAATTAGGACATAACTATTACATCTCAAAAGATTACAAAGTAGTCGCTTCTACTAAACTTCCATAAAATAAAAACTCTTTAAAAGAAACATGTATAGTTCCATGTTTTAGGTAGCATGAGTTTACCTTGATCCCATCCTTGACCCTATTCCACGCTAAGTCCTGTGAAAAACATTTCAAAAACTTGGGATGAGCATAAAAACTCAGTAAGGGATACACAAAGAATAAAAACTGTTAGTTTATCAAAACAAAAAGTAAACCATGTATACTTTATCAAGGTAATACTTTTCACCTTTATGTAGTAGTAAAAAATATTCCTGAATTATATATCATTACTTACCTTTTTGTAACCAAAGTATTACCATAAAACCCATATAAAGAACACATAACATATATAAAGGTAACTTGGGACAAAAACATACTTAAGTGGAATAACCATACGGTCGACTCCCACACATATCACTTAATGGAATAGCCATACGGACAATTTCCAAACATACTTAATGGAATAGCCATATGGCTGACTTCCATACCCAATGCATTGGAGGTTATAACGTAACCACCCGGCCTGGAATTCACGGCACCACCCATCATATGGTTTATAATGTAACCACCCGTTAAAATTTCCAAGTACCAATATAAATTCATAAAATATAAAACCAATATAAAGGAATGATAACATTTCCACATTTCAATCACAATATATCATAAATATATAATCCTTTATCAAAACCATTTTCAATACCAAAATAGATAAAAGAGTATATGGTATTTATTTTATTCTAAAAACATTACGGCTTGTTGAGGAAGCCAAAGACCAAATAATACTCGCGGTGGCGGAAAAGGTCTTTTTCGCCACGCACGTTAAAAGAAACATTCTTTTTTGTCGTTTTGTAAAACGCTTCATAGAAAAATATTCCTTTTGTATAAAAGTAAAGTAAAAGGGGTTTATACACTATATAAAAGAAAGTTGTGTATAAAACGAAATATGCCGCAATGAAAGGAGATTGAGACGAAGTCCCTTACCTCGGGTCCGACTTGACTCGATCGTTCTTTAACGTACTGAATAATAAACTTGAGTTAATTTCTACTTGATTAAGAAACTTTTTAGAGTTCATTATTCCTTTTATATCACTTATTTCTATGTTATAAACATTATGTAACCAGTTAAGTTAATAATGTTTGTTTTGTTGATATTTGGTTCTTAAGTCGAAAGTGGACTTCTTGCAATTACATGTTGTTCGTGTGGTCAAAGGTCATTTATATCCAGAATGACATTCCTGATTTGGATATCATATATATCATATATATCCAGCATATACATGTTTTTATAATATTACATAATCATTTAGAGGTAAGAAATGAAATGCACCATTCATGGAGACGGTAAGCCGTTCGTACGCATGAACGCTACTTTCATTTCTTTCTCATATTAATGGAATTAAAATTAAATGAGAGGTATGTATATTTTAATTCCAGAATTATATTCATCATTTATATGTATCATTCAGTATATATATCCATTATATACATATACTTTTAATAGTACATTACATTTGGGGATAAGAAATGAAATGCACTGTTCATGGAGACGGTAAGCTGTACGTACGCATGAACGCTACTTTCATTTCTATCTCATACTTTAATGGAAAGAAATAATAATGATATAGAGGTATATTATAATTCCATTATAACATCATATATAATAACTTTAAATCCATCCTTTACACGTCCCACATATGGCATTAACGAATCACATCACTTTGAGGGGGCGGTAGTCCGCACTTCCTTAAATGAAGATATCGTGTTTACCCACAATGGAAACCATAAAGGTATGCCCAAAATGAAAAATAAAGAAGTTTAAAGAAAAAAATAAACATATTATATATCATATATAAAAATAGTAACATCATAATGGCCACCTTTGAAGGTGTTAAATGAGTATTGAACAATCATCGTTTCGGGAGGCAGAATTTCGCCATCCACGGAAACCGTATGTTCTTTAACCATTTGATGTAGTTGTGTGAGAGTATAGCTCGAATAAATCTTATAACAGAATCCTAGTATATTGAAGATACTGTTTTTGTTACAAAAGATGTAAATAAAAAGAGTTTAGGTGGTTGGAGAAACAAAATAAAACAAATGAACAAGAGAGAATGAATTACCTTTAAAAGTGTAACTCATTTTGATTTGAGCCTAAAGGCTTCCTTTGAAAGGATTCTGCCCAAAGGGAATCCTCTAGGATGAGAATAAGGATGTGGAGAGAGTAAATGGGCAGGGTTTGGCCGAGGCAAAGGCTTGAGGAGTGTGTGAAATGAGGTAGAGGTGGGGGCCTTTTATAAGAGGAGAGGAGGGGCACTTTTGGAAAGTAAAGAAATATTACTCTATTTGAAAATGTGTTTCTGTTTTAAAAGGTCCCACATTGATATAATTCGTGGATAAGGTGATAATGGTTCGAAATCCACTCATCCAATTGGTTTTGGACATGTGTAGTTTATATATTTTACATTATATTTCCATTTTATTTAAATCGTCAAATAATGATGTCATCGCTGCATCATTATTTTTTCATAAATAATTTACTTTATTTAATGTCTAAAAATTATAAAAGAACTACTATGATGTAGGAAATATTTTTAGCTTTCCAATGAATATTTATAATAAAAAATATGATCTTTATAACCCCATATAAAAATTGTTTTTGTAAAACATATTATGTCTGTGTCATTTTTACTTTTACATTAAATAAAATGTTATTTATGTCATTTCCCAACCAAAGTGTCTCCATGGGGTCCCCAATTTGACCCATGGCTTGTCTTGGTCGGCCATGACACAACCAATGAGGTTGGGACATGTGTCTAGGTCATTTCATATTATTAAAGCATTATTTATACCTTAAACTACCCTAATTACCACTAATCGCGATTAAGAACTTAATAAGTTACTATTCACCAAAAAATTATTTTTATCCCATTGAACCACATTTTACTTCTTAATGACAACCATGTATGTCGGATTTTTGAAATTAAAAACACAATGATGGAAAAATTTCATTTAAACGGAAAATCAGTCTTTATAAGTACCACTTAGTGGTTTCACTATTCATCAAAAATTGAAGTTTTTCAAAAAATTACCAAAATTCACCCTAAGATATATTTGATATTCCGAATTCAAAAATGAAGACTATTTTACAAAATTCAAAAAATATAAGTCACATTAATTAATTTAATAATTAATTCCCGCTGTCAGAGAAAATAGCGTGTTTTGATGAAACAATAAGTATCAAAAGATTGACACTAGTTTAAGTCCGATTTCAAAGTGAAATTGATTCCAACGACCACTATTGGATTTAATGGTAAAAATATTTTCTAATTTCACATTAAAACCAATTCAAAAGATAATCTAATCATATAAATAAATTATATTAAAAAGAGGTTTTGAATTAAAATACAACATTTTACGCTATTCATTAAAAAATGAACTTTATCAGAAAAATACCAAAAATTTACACAAAGTAAAATCTAATGTTCCGATTCTAAAGAAGAGTTTTACTTAGTCCAAATGAATGTATAAGAGTGATCAAAACTATATTTAATGACAGTTCGCCATCAAAAGGCGATAAGTGAACCCTTAGTGTAAATTAGGGCATAAACGCCTAAAATTGAATTCTTTCTGTATTTTAAGCCTTTATCTTTTATTGGATAAATGTAAAAACATTTAAAAACATATATAATCATATTTTAGTTATTTATATCCATTCCCGCCAATACAACTGCTACATGTTAACTACCATTTAAAATAATATTATTTTATTATTAGAGTGCAACGTAAGATTCCCAAGAAAGTCGTTGTTGCATGTTGGGTACGCCATCGAGCATAGCATCCCCTTTAAAGTAATATTAATATTTTATTCAAAAATATGGATAAATATAAAGATGACATATTCTTTATTTACCTGGGGGGTTACATCCTTCCCCCCTTTTGGGAATTGCGTCCTCGCAATTTTAAAATTGGGCTTGGAAACATCCTTGAAAGTCCCACATCGGAACAAGGATCGGTAAAACAATCACTTTAAAATAAAGAAAGATAAGTACAAAGGTCACCCGAGTTAACCCATACTAGGATTCCAAGTATGAAAACATGGACATGGAGGAGAAAACATAGGGTCATGTTCTGACGGAGAGTGATAGAAAACATGTTTAGGAGAAAGTTAACCATGAGAGAATCACAAACTTGTGATGGGTTAAACGGTATTCGATTCCCCAGTAGGAAAAGTTAATAGACAACATTTTTGTTTTAAGTTACTTTTTATTGAGGAATTTATTCATAAGGAAACATAATCACTTATCATGTTGACTCTCAACTTTTATTAGATTCCTTATACAAACTCATATTTTCTCCAAAAGGCGAGTATTTAGGAAGACTTGTTCAAATTAAGAGTACTATAATCAACTTCTAGAGAATCACCTAATCCACAAAAGAGAACTATATACTTCCCATATCATTAGACCTTAACCATAACCAAAACCAAAAAGGTTAGTACAAGGTCAGATAATCCAGAAAAGGATAACCCTTTATAAAAAGAAAATATATTCTTAATCTCCAAAATTTGTCCAACAAAATCCAAAGTTCAACGAGGACCATCCGATAAAAAAATTTGTCCATAAAAATTCTTCAAAGTAAACCAATCTAATATTGAAACCCAAAAATTTTAAGGATTTATTCACATAGTCTTCCAAGTTAAATCGTAACATTTATCTCCAAACAACATAAGTTGCTCCTAAAGTCCCGTATTGAAAAGTAATTAACCTAATCACATATCCTCCATGATAGGTTAATCATTTTCATAAATAACCCAAAATCATCTTACTCCTAATTCATAAAATCATATAACCAGAAAGAATCAGTCAAACTAACCATGGACTTCACGTAGTCCAGTGGTAGGCGATAAATACTAGTCGCACTTTGGTTGTGGGTTTGATTCCTGCAACTTTGTCCGACGCGACGGGTTGTCACACGGTCTGCGTGTTGTTCTTTTTCCAAAACTATATAATTATTAAATCATTCCCCAAAAAGAGATAAAATCATCAAAAATGATCATAAAATATTTTAACCTCAAGTATATCTCATGCCTTTCATTTTCCATCATAACATATAATAACCCATAATTACCTCAAAAGTAAGGATCATATAAAATCTAATGGTTACCTTTATAATTATTAACTGAACTTCCACATGGATTAGTCATCTCGTACATGATTCATTACAGAACATACCAAGGTTCAAGTGGTTGATCATGACTCCTTGATATTTGGTTTAGAACAACCATGAGTTTCCTCATTGAATCCTCCATTTTATCTAGTATCTTAATCAGAGAACCACTACAGTTTCCTTCAAACCTGTTGTCTCTTTGGTGCCTGCTAGATCCATCCATTCACTAAAAATAGAAATGTCAGTGTGAGTATATCAACAAAACCATCATGTACTAATGAGGAAGGTAAAAACTAAGATACACATACTCATTCACTTTATCTAAAACTAGGACTCTTTCTGAAATCCTAACCATTTTGGTAATGTCACTTATGCTTAAAGAATACCCTAACCTCTAAAGTTATCTAAACCGACCTCTGATACCAACTATAAGGCCCCAACCTTAAACCTTACTTAATATTGAATTAAATGAGTAATTCACATTGAGGATCTTTTCAGGTTTAGAGTTTTAGAGAATTAGGACATAACTATTACATCTCAAAAGATTACAAAGTAGTTGCTTCTACTAAATTTCCATAAAATAAAAACTCTTTAAAAGAAACATGTATAGTTCCATGTTTTAGGTAGCATGACGTCCCTTGATCCCATACTTGACCCTATTCCACACTAAGTCCTGTGAAAAACATTTCAAAAACTTGTGATGAACAAAAAAACTCAGTAAGGGATACACAAAGAATAAAAACTGTTAGTTTATCAAAACAAAAAGTAAACCATGTATACTTTATCAAGGTAATACTTTTCACCTTTTTGAATTAGTAAAAACGATTCATTAATTATATATCATTACTTACCTTTTTGTAACCAATGTATTACCATAAAACCCATATAAAGAACACATAACATATATAAAGGTAACTTGGGACAAAAACATACTTAAGTGGAATAACCATACGGTCGACTCCCACACATATCACTTAATGGAATAGCCATACGACCAATTTCCAAACATACTTAATGGAATAGCCATACGACCGACTTCCATACCCAATGCATTGGAGGTTATAACGTAACCACCCATCCTGGTATTCACGGCACCAACCGTCATATGGTTTATAACGTAACCACCCATTAAAATGTCCAAGTTCCAATATAAAATCATAAAATATAAAACCAATATAGAGGAATCATAACATTTCCACATTTTAATCACAATATATCATAAATATAGAATCCTTTATCAAAACCATTTTCAATACCAAAATACATAAAAGAGTATATGGTATTTATTTTATTCTAAAAACTTTACGGCTTGTTGAGGAAGCCAAAGACCAAATAATACTCGCGGTGGCGGAAAAGGTCATTTTCGCCGCGCACGTTAAAAGAAACATTCTTTTTTGTAGTTTTGTAAAACAATTCATATAAAAAGATTCATTTTGTATAAAATTAAAGTCAAATGGATTTATACACCGTATAAAAGAAAGTTGTGTATAAAACGAAATATACCTCAATGAAAGGAGATTGAGACGAAGTCCCTTACCTCGGGTCCGACTTGACTTGATCATTCTTTAACATCCTGAATAATAAACTTGAGTGAATTTCTAATTTATTAAGTACCTTTTTAGAGTTCATTATTCCTCTTATATCACTTATTTCCATGTTATAAACATTATGTAACCAGTTAAGTTAATAATGCTTTTTTTGTCGATATTTGGTTCTTAAGTCGAAAGTGGACTTCTTACAATTACATGTTGTTCATATGGTCAAAGGTCCTTTATATCCAGAATGACATTCCTGATTTGGATATCATATATATCATATATATACAACATATACATGTATTTATAATATTACATAATCATTTAGAGGTAAGAAATGAAATGCACCGTTCATGGAGACGGTAAGCCATACGTACACATGAACGCTACTTTCATTTTTTTCTCATATTAATGGAATTAAAATTAAATGAGAGGTATGTATATTTTAATTAAAGAATTATATTAATCATTTAGATGTATCATTCATTATATATATCCATTACATACATATACTTTTAATAGTACATTACATTTGGGGATAAGAAATGAAATGCACCGTTCATGGAGACAGTAAGCCGTACGTACGCATGAATGCTACTTTCATTTCTATATCATACTTTAATGGAATGAAATAATAATAATATAGAGGTATATTATAATTACAATATAAAATAATATATAATAACTTTAAATCCATCCTTTACACGTCCCACATATGGCATTAACGAATCACATCACTTTGAGGGGGCGGTAGTCCGCACTTCCTTAAATGAAGATATCGTGTTTACCCACAATGGAAACCATAATGGTATGCCCAAAATGAAAAATACAGAAGCTTAAAGAAACAAATAAACATATTATATATCATATATAAAAATAGTGACATCATAATGGCCACCTTTGAACGTGTTAAATGGTTATTGAACAATCATCGTTTCGGGAGGCAGAATTTCGCCATCCACGGAAACCGTATGTTCTTTAACCATTTGATGTAGTTTTGTGAGAGTGTAGCTCGAATAAATCTTATAACAACATCCTAGTATATTTAATATACTGGTGTTGTTACAAAAGAAGTAAATAAAAAGAGTTTAGGGGGTTGGAGAAACAAAATAAAACAAATGAACAAGAGAGAATGAATTACCTTTAAAAGTGTAACTCATTTTGATTTGAGCCTAAAGGCTTCCTTTGAAAGGATTATGCCCAAAGAGAATCCTATAGGATGAGGAGAGGGATGTGGAGAGAGTAAATGGGCAGGGGTTGGCCGAGCCAAAGGCTTGAGGAGTGTGTGAAATGAGGTAGAGGTGGGGGCCTTTTATAAGAGGAGAGGAGGGGCACTTTTGGAAAGTAAAGAAATATTACTATATTTGAAAATGTGTTTCGGTTTTAAAAGGTCCCACATTGATAGAATTCGTGGATAAGGTGATAAGGGTTCGAAATACACTCATCCAATTGGTTTTGGACATGTTTAGTTCATAGATTTTACATTATCTTTCCATTTTATTTAAATCGTCAAATAATGATGTCATCGCTGCATCATTATTTTGTCAAATATAATTTAATTTATTTAATGTCTAAAAATTATAAAAAAACTACTATGATGTAGGAAATCGTTTTAGATTTCCAATGAATATTTATAATCAAAAATTGGATCTTTATAACCCCATATAAAAATTCTTTTCGTAAAACATATTATGTTTGTGTCATTTTTACTTTTACATTAAATAAAAAGTTATTTATGTCATTTCCCAACCAAAGTGTCTCCATGGGTTCCCCATGTTGACCCATGGCTTGTCTTGGTCGGACATGACACAACCAATATGGTTGGGACATGTGTCTAGGTCATTTCATATTATTAAAGCATTATTTATACCTCAAACTACCCTAATTACCACTAATCGCGATTAAGAACTTAATGAGTTACTATTCACCAAAAAATTATTTTTATCCCATTGAACCAAATTTTACTTCTTAATGACAACCATGTATGTCGGATTTTTAAATTCAAAACAAAATGAGGGAAAAATTTCATTTAAACGGAAAATCAGTCTTTATAAGTACCACTTAGTGGTTTCACTATTCATCAAAAATTGATGTTTTTCAGAAAATTTCCAAAATTCACCCTAATCTATATTTGATATTCCGAATTCAAAAATGAAGTCTATTTTAGAAAATTCAAAACATATAAGTCACATTAATTAATTTAATAATTAATTCCCGCTGTCAGAGCAAATAGTGTGTTTTTATGAAACAATAAGTATCAAAAGATTGACACTAGTTTAAGTCCGATTTCAAAGTGAAATTGATTCCAACGACCAGTATTGGATTTAATGGTAAAAATATTTTCTAATTTCACTTTAAAACCAATTCAAAAGATATTCTATTCATATAAATAAATTATATTAAAAAGAGGTTTTGAATTAAAATACAACATTTTACACTATTCATTAAAAAATGAACTTTATCAGAAAAATACCAAAAATTTACACAAAGTAAAATTTAATGTCCCGATTATAAAGAAGAGTTTTATTTGGTCCAAAAGAATGTATATGAGTGATCAAAACTATATTTAATGACAGTTCTCCATCAAAAGGCGATAAGTGAACCCTTAGTGAAAACTAGGGCATATACGCCTAAAATTGAATTCTTTCTATATTTTAATCCTTTATCTTTTATTGGATAAATGTAAAAACATTTAAAAACATATATAATAATATTTTAGTTATTAATATCCATTCTCGCCAATACAACGGCTACATGTTAACTACCATTTAAAATAATATTATTTTATTATTAGAGTGCAACGTAAGATTCCCAAGAAACTCGTTGTTGCGTGTTGGGTACGCCATCGAGCATAGAATCCCCTTTAAAGTAATATTAATATATGATTCACAAATATGGATAAATATAAAGATGACATATTATTTATTTACCTGGGGTGTTACAATTACCTATATTAGTTATCTCATGTGAGCAATGTGTAGATTGTGGAGAAAAATATTTCTAGTATCTATCCTTAAATTATACTACCCAATAAATTATATCATAAAATAAAATGTTTTTTATAATACTTTTAATAATGTTAAATATTGTAAAACATCTATTTACATAGAAGAATATTTAATATTGCTTGGGTTACAAGTTTTACCTATGTATAATCATAGAAAACAAGAAAATATTAATATTTTTTCTAAAATACTGTAATTTTATGGATATATTAAAGAATTACCTTCATCAATTACAATTAACTATATGTTATTCCATGGTTAAGGTACTTAATAAATGTAACCCCATAAATTGATGTTATTTCAAGGGGTTGTATAAAAAGAATTGTCAATGTATTACTAAAATATATCACTATGGGAGGATAATTATAAAATAGGAAATAAATAGTGATACCAAACTAATGATATATTAATACCCTTTAAAAATGGATTAAATAACCCATATATTTTATTATCATTGGTATTAAAAACAGTCATAAAAAATAACAATATTACACACATCGATACCGAACGTTTAATTGTTCCAATATATAGAGTAGTCCATTTAGGTCCCTATAAATGACAATCCAATTATATCTTATACAAAAATAGATATAGAACCCTATCAAAACTTTTATATACACAGTATCACAAATATATAACATATTTATTGATTTAAATATCAATTCATGAATGGTTTTTACAAAAATAAATTTTTATTATTATATTATCTTTATAAAATTAAGAATTCAGTGTAAGGAAAAAGTTAGATATAATCACACTAATTATATATAAAATATTTTTTTACTAAAATGTTTGTATAATAATAATTGAATATAAATATGGATATTTAAAGGATTAGTGAAAAATAAACTTTAATATGATAGAGTGGTGGATGGAACCCTCATATTGATTCACTTAATAGCTTTAGAAAATAACATAGGATATATAAAAGATACTACAAATCAAAAATATATAATGGAGTGAGTATTTAAGGTAGATATTATTGGAAAATTTTAATTTTATGATATGATAAATGAGTGAAAGGATTTGTATATACAGGGGTGGTGAGGGAAATTTGGTAATATTGAATTGAAAATTTTTATTGTTATATTATTTTTAAACCATTTATAATAAAAATTATTTGGGTGAATATAAACAATGATTACATGTTTAGGATATCAAGTTTACTATATTCTAACACATTTCACCATTTTTTAACTTTTTGTTTTCATTTTATGGTAAAAAATAATATTTCACACCCTACCAAAATTTAAAATCTTATTTCCAAATATATAATTCATTTTTGTTTCAAATTATACATTTTATTCAGAAAAATTTAGATATTAACTAAATATACTATATTTCATTTGAAATGTATTTTTGAGGTACATATAATTTTATCACTAAATAACTGACCCATAAATATAACTATTAATCCTAAATATATAATCCATTATTATTTTTACATAAGACATGAGGATAAGGTTAGAATTTTTTTACTTTAATGTGGGGGTACTAATAAAATTTATCATGTATTAATTTATAAAAGTTTTAATTTCTCAACTAAAAAAATTCTATTAAACCATTATATGATAGAGTTTAGCTTTTACTAGATCTATAAAAAGGCCTAGAAATTCCACATCCCTTCGAAATCATATTGATCTACATAATACGTTTTATTTATACTAATTAATGTCATTATTACACTAATATAATAAAATATACCTATGTAATTAACCTCATTTATATGCAATTCTTGAAATATTCACCTTATAATGAATATATTTCCCATAGATTAAGTCCTAGTGGTTATAATTCTCAACAAAAAAGATTTACCAATGGTCATAATGTCCAATATGCATGTAATTACTATTTAAAATCATTAGTTTCTATAAATCCACAAAAAAATAATCAACAATTTTTCTTTACGTATCTTATATAAAATTAATATTCTATGGATTGTACTATTTTTTTAGATATTTGTCATGTTTCTATTGTATAAATTAATAGTTGGGAATTTTTTCACAGATAACGTAACCTTATTGTCATAACAATCATTTATATTTATTTTCCATTTTCACTCTATGAAGTTACAATTATTCACTATATTTTATTTTTTTATAAAACTATTTGACATGTATCAGGATAAGGTGATACCCAAATAAAATTTATTTAACTATTTTCATATAAAATTTATTTATTGTCATATTATTATCCTGTAAACAATTTTATCCTTGAAATTACATCTCAATACCTAAAAAGATGGGGATAAACCAACGTTAATGCTTCCCCAAGATCCCATGTTCCTTCCACCAATTTTTTATTCCTCAAGATTAGATTTACCAATTGAGTTATCGAATATGAAACCCCGGTTTTATAATATACAAAAATAAAGACTATATTTTCATCATATGAAATTTTAGGTTCTATTTTTATTTTATCAGTTATAGGAAGCTATATTGTGTCTGCATGTATTTCCTTAGAATCAAAACATGGAAGATATCTTGTAATTTTTGGAGGTTGGAAAAAATTTCTAATTGATATTCCACAAATCCTTTCAATTAAAATATATTGAATGATTGAATTTACTTTAGTATAATATTTCATTAATTTTTGAACATTATAAACCACTTATATGTTGACACCATTAAGAACATATGATCCTAGAATAGAAGTCTTATGTCCTTTATTAGGTTTTAAAAATAATTTTTTTGTCAACTATGAAATATTTTAATGTATCTTTATATAAAACTCAATTTCTACATTATTTTAACAATAATTTTTGAACCTAAAATGAAGCTTCTCCATCTTTATACTTGTAAGTTAAAGTTCAGTATCTTTTCCCATAGAATGTGTTATTGGGTACCACTTGGATATCTGAGAAAAAGTTATGGTCATATGAAAATTACTCCAAAGGTATATATTGGTCCCAATATCCTTGGAAAATTATTTATGACTTAAATTAATATTATTATTATGTTGACTAAATATATTCATTATATTTATTTTAATTTAATGTTTACATAGAAAATATATATATTTATTATGATATAAGACCCCAATATAAAGGAGATTAACTTCATTACCAAGGTAATAAACCATTTTTTATGGTCTTGTTATTGTATTATTACCTTTTAATATAAAATACAACTTTCTATATCTATAGTTTCTATCAAAAATTTGACGGCGTATCTTATTCAACATATATAAATTAGAGAAAATTTAGTGATCTATAAAAACTTGTAGGACACTTTTTTATGAACAAGATTTCAGAATACCTAAGAGGGTGGTGAATTTGGGTATCATATTCTTCTCTTAAATACTCTCCCATTTATGGATCATGATTCTTTATTAGAGTAATAACATCACTATATTAGTTTTATTATAGGGTTTTCTAGAATAATGATATAGAAGAAAAAAATATATATAAACACACTAGGTTTTTACTTGATTCACCCAAATGGGATGTATCTATGAATTATACTCAAAGAAACATCCAAATATACAAAAATCACTATCACACTGATATGAGGATACAATATTTAGGCATGGTAACTCAAATCCATGGTTTTTTATGCTTATAAATTTTAGGGATTATACAGTCCTATCCAAGGTATACTCCAAAAACATATCTTTCAACATGATATATCTTGAAGGAATGATATCCATTAGTTAATATGAAGGATATATTATCATTGAAATATTTTAGAAGATACTTTTTAGAGGATTTTAATAACCTCGATGGTGTGCTTCACTATGGTCACAAAAGAGACACTGACACCCCTTGAGGGGTCATACCTCATGATTTTTCTCTTATAGAGGGCCCTTATCTTCCTCCACTTTCTATCACATCTAGGAAATACCAACCTCAAAAATCCACATATGTTCCCCTATTATATATTATACATTCCCTAGTGACCCAATCCCTTCAAAGGCTTCGAATTCATATAATAACACCCCTTCGTTTTCTCCATCAGCTTTAAAATTTTAGAATGAAGCTTCAAAACATTCACACACTCTTATTTACAATGTTTAGATATGACTATATATATATATATATTAGATGGTTTTCTACTCTTCTGAGTGTTTATATAAACCAATGGAGGTGGGGATTCTCCATTAATTCCACTTCAATATCTATATATTCATAGATGTTGATTTTTTTAGTTCTTGGATGTGTGTGTATCATCTTTGGGACAATTATTAGTGGATGCCAGACAATTATAAAGGGAGTGATACAAAATTCATGGCTTGATGTATATTTCTTCTTGGGGTAATCATTATTATATTATTGAAGATATACTTCATATAATTTAATTTAATTAATACCCCATGAAAAATATTTTTAGTCCATTTTTTACAATTTTATAATTATTGATACATCATTGTGATTTTATAAAATCATATAAATTTCACGTTAATTTTAATTAATTGATTTCATTAATGTTTTCATGTTTAAATGTATAATCTAAATTTTGATCCTTATGTTTTTATGATAAATAGGTGAAAATAAGGAGGTTATTATAAGGTATGGACTGAATATCACCTTAAAATATTAGATTTTCTTAGTATCATAGTGAATGATGTTGGGGATATCACTAACCATAACCTTTATTGGGGGGAAGGTTTCCTTGTATGATTATCCATGTCATCACAATCGATTATGCTTCAGATTTATAAACCATGTAATTCATAGGATGT
The DNA here is from genome assembly GCA_963277665.1 of Viscum album. Lineage (NCBI taxonomy): Eukaryota > Viridiplantae > Streptophyta > Magnoliopsida > Santalales > Viscaceae > Viscum > Viscum album. The sequence continues at coordinate 1,439,421,499 of OY728145.1, read as the reverse complement.
GACAACCCTTATTTGAATTATAACATGATTTCATGAATATAATGGAAGGATTCTATAAAAGAGGGATAAAGTTATTATTGTATAGATTATAATTTTTACTACTATATATAGATTCTAGTGATGGATGTAAAAATGAATAGAGGAACTACGATACTATTTCATCAAATAAAACATATCATTGTAGCTCAATAAATCATACACAATTATAACAGAATATAATAACTATTATGCAATGATATGTTTTTGGGAGTTGATGAATAAGACCAAAATGAGCTCTTTAATAACTATATATTTTTGGAAACCATTTAATGAAATTAATAAATAATAATATGATATTGATATATCAACTATATTGGTGGATGTTATTAGTATTTTTGTGGATTCTTCAAGTGATGTTGTTATCTATGATTTGATATGACACTCTATGAATGTGATATCAAAGAAAAAACATGATATTTCTATAGAAGTTGATAAAGGAATATTGGATTATCATCTTCACGGGATATACATTATAGTAAAACCATCACGTTTTTATTAAATTATTAGATGAAATCGTTATAATCAATTAATAAGGATACTTTTTCATTTTATATGACAAGGATCAATTATCATCCATGACATGGGAAAAATTAATATTGGTAATATGATACCCCAATATTGATGCCAATGATTGGATAAATACATTATATTTTATATTTTTATTTATAGACTATAATTTCATACATCTAAATCAAAATCATATTACATATTCAATAATTCATTAAACTGATGTTATTAATGAATAAACATAACACTAGAAGGTTGATGATGAATACATTAGAAGAAATGAGGATTGTTAAAGTAATGTGATCCATTGATTAAATGAGGGTGACACGTGAAATATATGTATAGAAGGAATAATTTTGTATGATATTTATAACTATATCATGAAACTATTTTAAAAAATAAAATAGGTGGATTACAATTAGAGGATGGTAGAGTTATATTGTGATTGTGGATCATACAATTACTATAATGTTTTGAAGACTGTGGAATATTCTAGAAAATATTAATGGACACATGAGATGAATCAATGATACTTATAATACATGAACTCATTATAAAGTGAGAGGTAGCTTGATTTATTTTAGAAGACCAAAAAAGATATGCAAGGGACCATATATAGGGTGTTCTCGATTATTGATTTTTATTTTGGGAGGTTCAATAGTTCTATATCATATGTTGAGGATTGGATGAAATTTTTTTAATGTTTGAGGCATACCACTAAATATGATTTCTTTAAATTTTATTATTTTCTTATATATCATGAGAGACTATGTTTATGATTAGAGATAAAGTGGATGTATGTAGAAAAATTATTTTATTTATTTTGATTCAGGTTTTTTGTGATTAAAAATATTTTTCTTAAATTTTATATTTGTGATAAAAAAATAATTGATTTAATGGATTGGTTCATGGTGTATGAGCCTATACTCAAGAAATACATTATATAATTAATAATATAATTATAACGAAAAAAAATTTCTAGTGAATTCAATAAAAACTTAATCGTAGACAGTAAAATCATCTATTCTATTAAGATTCACCAATAACCTCATGGATACTAAAGGTGTCATGGGTACGTCCTTCGATTTCTTGAGAGTGAAATTTTAGGAATAGGTGGTGTTTCTAACTATAAATCCACGAAAATTTAACTAATTTAAAATTTTTATGTTTAACTCACTATATAGAATTCACTACTTTTCATTAATAGAATGGTATCGCTATTTCTTGTTTGTTATTACAAACTATTAAAACACTATATATAACAAAAATAAACTACCAAAAACATTTTAGTTACATTTTATAAATCTCAAATACCTGAAATCCAAAATTATTTTTATTTTCATATTTTATCATAAGCGAATGAGTTGATTAACTAGGATCTATCCTTGTGGATAGGAATTGGTTCTTCAAAAACTGGTGTTCTGCAAAAATATTATACAATTATAAAGAGTGTGTATTTAACACTACCAAAAAACACATAATGAATTTCTGGCATTATTTTTGATCATAAGTACAACTAAAACATTTCTTTAAATTTATGTATATAAAATTATGAAAAAACATGAATCATTTCATACTATAATCCATATATTTATATATATTTGCATACTTGGATTATTAAATATTGAAATTTTCATTTATGGTATAGTGCATATATACCAAGAGATCATTGAGTAGAAAGTTACTTCCATTTTTATATAATATTGATATATTAATTCATTAAATAATAGAAAAAATCATATAAAAAATTAGGGAGAAAAATATAATGCATATTTCATAAGAGATTAAAATTATACTATTATGAAAATAAATTATTCAAAATTATAGATAGGTTTCACCCGACATCGATATTTTAAAAATTCAAGAATATTTTATAATATATTACATATTATCTTAACACATGATGGAATGATCAATGAATTGAAACAACTTTATATTAAACATCAAAAGATTCTAAATGGAATGAACATTGAGTATGAATTCATATTTATTAAATATTTTGTAAAAAATGTGAAATGTTTATGAAGAAACCCCAAATTCAATAACCTAGAGATAATGTCTACATTATTAAATTGGTTTAAGATAAAAATTGTCTAATTAAAAGGATTAAACATTTTATTATTCTTGAAGAACCAGATACATACATGATTCTCATATTACATTTGAAATAGAAAATACATAGCAGAAAAATATTCTTTCAGCCTTGATATTATTCACAATATCCTTCCTCATACCTGGGGGATTGGAAAAAAATAAAGGGTTAGCTCATATTCCATGTAATATTTACATACTATAGATGGTATCCATAATAAATAATGTATAATTAATATGAAAAGGAAAATAACTGAAATATGTGTTATTTAATCAATAACATGTGCACAAAATGTATTCATGGATAATATCATTGTATAATCTAAAATATATTAATAATTAAATTCTTAGTTAAGGAATGTATTAATATTGGATTAAATGAACTCATACATCCTAATATCTATACCTTCAATGTCTTATTACAATAAAATTTTACCAATAGGTATGAACACACCAAAAACCCATTTAATTTGAAAATAAGATTTGTCTCATGAGACATGTTGATACATCAAGGGATATCTACATCTGAGCCCCACCCATCACTAAATTCCAAATTTATTCCTTATAAATAGAGTGATCCATTAATAAGAAAATACATTATAAAAAAATATCCATATTGAGTAAATAATAAAAGTTTTTCAAGATTTTACAAATCCAATCAAACAACTTTCATAGTAAAACCCAATATGTAGAAATTATATTAAGTGTAAAAAAAATAATATACATTGTGGATATTTAAGGAAAATGCAATTTTTAATTAAAAATGATCATTATAAATAGAATCTTTCAATAGAAAGTTAATGAACATAAAATTAATAAATGATAAAAATTTACCTTCAACTCATTAGAAAAACAGGTTTTAAAATAAATTCATGTATTTTAGAGAATAAAAGGAAATAGATAGGATATATTAAAATAATAATTACTAAAAGATTTTTCTTTATAACACCTTTTAATACATGTAGAATAATCAAAATATCAAAATTTGGTTTTGTAGGGAGGAAAATCTATTAATACCATATATGATAGAAAAAAATCCTTTTCCCTTTTGGTCAAGAAATTTAAAAATGAATCTTTTTGAACATATAGAATTATTCCATTAAGACCTATAAAAAATATAAGGATAACCTTAAATGTAAGTTGAGTAAATAATAATGAATTTTTTGAATGAAATTTTTCAAAATATTAACCTGGAATAAAAATATACCCAACCCAAATAGAAATAAGATCAGGTATTCTTGAAAATATGTATCTTATTGAATCAAGTTACAAATAATGGAATGGTTGAAAGAAAAATTGGAAAATTATTAAAATATTAAACTTTATATACTAAATATATATATATTTAGTATATAAAATTCATATTAAATACATCGAATGGGATGTATTAATACGACACTAAAGAAAATAGGTGTATAATAACCTATTTGTATCAATGAAGTGGAAATTGCAAAAAATACCTTAAAAATATCATATAATTGAGGTGATAATTAAAAAATGAAGTTATTATGTGTGGGAAACATAAATAAAAAAAAGTGAAAAACAAATTAACACAATTGATGTTAATTTCTTTCGTAATCATGGCACAACATATTTAACAAAGTTGAATTGTAATGAAATGAATGGAAGTTGAGTTATGAAACCCCTTACATAAAGTTTAACTTTCCTAGTAGGTGATCTTAACTCCTATATAATAAATTCTAATATATTATTCTTAAATAACATATCCATAATCATATATATAATATCATATATCATCCATTAATAACATTTTTCTCTAATTATTTTGACAATATTTTATTATTATCATTATTTCAGCTGCTAACTGATTTTTTTGCATATATGTTTTGATTTAGTAGTTTCAGTCCTTGAATCTTAATCATGGTTACATAATATTGATAATTTTATTAAATATATAAATATTTTATATACTAAATATATAGATATTTATAATCTCAAATAAAATATAGAGAAATAAAAATGAATTACACCATTCATAGAGACGGTTTGTTGTACGCATTCATCAACATTGATTTCAATTTTTAATAGATGGAAATAAATATTGGTAAATAATAATTCAACATTAAATGATGATTTTTATAGAATATATATCTTATATATTAATTTCATCTATCCTTATTACCATATATGTATGATGGAAATGAAAAATGGATAATATCATATTGTGGAGGTGGTAGTCCACACATATGCATGATGGATGTAATCATTTTATAATTAATTCGAAGTTAAAAATGAAGATATTATATTATAATTACAAATAAAAATATTTCATAAATATAATATTTTATCAATAGTTCCATCTATAAAACTATCCAAACAATGAGGTGACAGAAAAATATTTCATGACTACCTGGAGACGGTAAGCCATACATATTCACAAGTGATTTTTTCACATTTTATAGGGAAAAAGAGGTGAAAATGATTTTAATAAAATACTAATAAAATATAAGTATATTTAGGACCATTTATTTATCATTTTAGTATTTTTATAAAATCTTAATAGAAAGTAGAAGAATAAATAAACTTTAAAGAGTCGGTAAAAATGGTTAATAATTATTTAGTATAATTCAATTAGATATCCTCATACGGGATATATGGTAGGTATTTTGGGAATAAAATAACCTCTAGAACTTGGATATCTTTTTTATAAGGTAATTGGGTAGGGTTTCATTGATATAGGATGTTCATTGTGGTGTTAAAAAAGAGATAATATATGACCTTTTATAAGTGAGGAGAGGAGCATTCTTGGAACCTCATAAAGTTTTAAATTAATATAAATTAAATTATATATTAATAAAAATTATAATTTATAGAATTAAAATAAAATATATGTCATAATAAAAATAATATCATAAAGTAAAACTGGGATAAGTTTTGTTTATTTCTTCACCCTTATCTTTTAGTTTTCACCCCATGTTTACCCTTTTGAGAATTACCGCACTATCAATGTTTTCCTCCCATTATGGGTCAAGAATGTTACTATAAGAGGAAGAAGACACATAAATGAACCATGGTTGATGTTATATGATTTTTATGAGTTTTGAATCACTTAATAAAATATTAATTATAATAAAATATTATTAATGTCACTCTTGACACTATTCATTTAATTTGACTTTAAATGCACCATGATAAATATGTAATTTGAATATAAAAATTTAATGAATCCCTAAAGAACAATAAATATATATATATATATATGTAAAATTAATGGAACACTATAATTAATCTTTTTTATATTAATTTTTATATTTCCAAAATCATTTATTTTAATTTTTTGTTAATTTAATAAATATTATATCAGTGTTGTTTATGCGATTTCTATAATTATTCGATCGCTAAAAATTAAAAATAATTTACCTTGAGAAAAATAACAATGTAAAATTTAAATTTAAAATTTAAAAAATATAACCTCATATGGTCATTATGGAAAAATATTACGGACATTAAAAGAAAGAGAATAACATTTTTGGTTATATCATCTACTTAAATATTATATTGGTCAATTACTAAATTGTAAACGGTAATATTTTTTTTTATTTTTGGTGATTATAGTCAAAATATACTTATCAAATTATACAAAGGAATGTTTTGGATAAATTTTTAATTCCATATGATAATATTTTTAATCTTAATTTTCAAAATAACCCTTAACCGAGGTGATAAATTTTACCACTATTAATATTTATAATGCTTAAAAATAAAAACGATATATTTTTCAAATTTTAATATTTTTATTAAAAATTTTGAATCAATTTTTTTCATATTCAGTTATTCGATGTTGTAAAAATTATTTTTAAAACAAACCTGAAAAATGCAATGAAAAAAAATTTTCTAGAAAAATTCATTTTAAGCCAAAAAATATTATTATATAAATACAATATTAAATAATTATTCAAATTTAAATAAAACTAATATGATGTCACTTTATTAAAAAATTATAAAGTAGAAGGTAGATTTTTTATGATACATGATTTAAAGAAATGATACGACTTTTTTACAAAAAACTGTATTATCACTATTCACTGAAAAATAAATCATTTTAGAAAAATATCAAAAGTTTAACCAAAGTTAATTTGGAATGATAAATTTAAAATGTTATAATTATCACATAATAATATTTTAATATGATTCTTTTTGGTTTTTAAACTCAGTGTTATATACAAAAAATCTCTCAAATATTGAAACAGAAATATATAATAAAATCTTGAGCTGTTACATTCTACCCCTTATAAGAATTTTCATAAAAATTCTATCAGTATGATACATGAAACTATGGATACTTATGCCTCATAAAATCCACAATTTCCCATGTATCTTGAAGAATTTTATAATTTCTCTACACAAATTTGACCAAATTAGTGGTTTTGTTTCACAACAACTCTTGTCTACAATCTAGAACTTCCACCAATTTCCCCTCAAAAGAAGGATCTTACTCCAGCAGTGTGAACTATGAGTTCAGTACATGTGAAAGATTATGCATGTAATTCCACAAGAGAGATACATGGGACCCATTGTGAACATGAGATTGATTTTTTGGAATAAGCAAATTAAAACCTTTCATGATAAAAGGATCAAGATTTTCAAATGGACTGATATATGAAGGGATCATCTTTCACTTATTTCAAAATATAAAGACCTCATTCCAAGAAAATATTAATTGAAATAATGAATCACGAACATTGAAATATATATCTTGTAGATGATTTTCAATATAATGTTTTTTCATTTATGATTTTCCCTTATGTTTTTAATGAATCTTTCCTTCTATAACATTTCTTTAGATAGATCACTTCCCAATAGAATTTTTATCAAACATTATCCAAACATGTTGGAGTTCTAAACATCCTTCTAAGGAGGAATTCATAAGTATCCATATGAATGTTTTACTAAAAGCTATTTTTGTAAGAAAATTCTAATAAAGGTAGGTGTTGATACCAACCACCTTAAATATTCATAGATCAAGAGGTTAACATGTATTAAATAGTTTTAATGGAACCATCATACTGAACATCTATTCGAGATTGATAAGAATTATTTTAACTAAACTTTTAATCTAGATATTGGATAATTCTTCTCCAGACATTAAAGTATTCCTTATATATAGATCAAGTATGATTGAGAGTGGTACTCCATGAAATCTCATAACTTCTATAATATATAGCTGAGTAAGATAATCAATTGATAAATCTTCTCTAATATATATAAAATGAATTGATTTGATAATTTGATTTAATATAACTCAAAAAATAATTATTCCCTTTAGATGTTTTTGGGGTGTATGATGATGAAATCCACTATAATATTTTCCCATTTCCATTTTGGTATGGGTAATGGTTGTAACAACCACTTATAGTTTTGTCTCTTATCCTTAACTTACTGACATCCTAAGCATCGATAAAAATACTCAATAGTATCAATTTTATATAATCCCTCTACAAATATTCATTAAAATACATATCCATCAATGTACATCTATAATGAAAAGAGGATTATGACTAATGAGATTTATTTAGTAAATCCTTCATTGACTCTGGAATTGATGAGGAACATACTCACTTCTAGAAATATATCATTATGTCATGATTATAGCTAAACTCAAGATCATTACTTTCCATCTTCTATAATCCCATATCATTCTTCTATGTTATTTTAATACTCTCATAGATGTATGGTTTACCATTAATTTGAGAAAGATAAGATATGTTCCCCTTTTACAAATATTTCATGATCCAATATACACAATTCAATAAATCCTGGATCTATTTCAATCCTCATCATTAAAAAATATCATGATCTTCTTGACTAAGAGAATCATCCACCTTGTTCACCTTCCCGGGTTGGTAATGTATTTCATAGTCATAATCTTAAATCAATTACGACTGTCTTCTTTCGATCATATTCAACTCCTTATATTTAATTATATAAATGATGCTTTTTATCACTATATAGAGAACACCTTTCACTATATAGACAATGCCTATATATATTCAATGAAAAAAATACATCCTCTAACTCCAAATCCTAATATGGTTAATTATGCTCAGGAATTTTTAATTGGAGGGAGGAATAATATTTCACAATTTCTATATGCTTGTGTATTCATCCCATTAACTTCTCTGATTCATAAACATAGATTACTAACCATTATCCACTATAGGGTAATGTAAGAAAAATCCTGAAAACCAACATTATCTTCAATTCATTGAGACTCCCCTCTTATTCATCTAACGACAAGAACTGAACCCCATTTTGAGTCAACTTGGTGAGTGAATTTTATAGTCATGATATATATCTCACAAACAGTCTACAGTATCCAACCAAACTAATAAGTCTATGGATCTTAGTTACCATGGTTTTTTTAGGCTAGTGATCAAGAATATATAGCTTTGATGAATCCACCAATATTTCCTCACTCTAAATTATGTAATATAAGAATTAAGTTTTTATAACCAAAAGTCACAAATTGTAAATTTAGAATATAAATTTTCATTCCTCAGTGTCTTCAACAAAATTATAAAAATATATTTAATCAATTACTTTATTTTTTTGAGTATATATGATTATATTTTATAAAAACTATGAAAAAATAATTATGGTAATATCTAAATGACCTATTTAATAAATACATAAAGATAGAAGGATTATTGGTAAGTCCAAATTGTACTAGTATAAATTAATAATTGACAAACTCCATACAGAAGATTGTCTTTGGCATATCCTCCTTGTTGACTCATAGCTGATAATATCTAGATTGAATATCAACCTTGAAAAAATATTATGCTCTTCATAATTTGTCAAACATATCACCAATTTGGGGTAAATGATACTTTTTCTTAACAGTGAATTTTTTTATATTCCTGATAGTCAATGAAAAGTCACATTTACCTGTCATTATACTAAATAAAAATAATATTTTAATTATATGGTGTTGCACGAGGAAAAATAAATCCCTTATCAAGATTCTTTAAGAGTTGCTTCTTCAATTCCTACTACTCAATCTGGGAAATTCTAAATGAATTCATAAAAATAGGTGTAACCCCATGTATAAGTTATATTAAAACCACAACTTCAATATTCTATGCATGACTAGGAAACTATTCTTCAAATACAAAAAAACTAAAAAATATGAATATCTTCATTGTTAAGGTTCTCCCCAAACATATAATATAAATAACCCTCAATAATATGTAGTCAAACCTAAACGATGGAAGTAATTTCCAATGGGATTTAATATTTTTACTCACATTGAAAGACATAAATAATTTGATTCAGAATATTGAATGTAACTTATCAAATATTAGAATATCTTTTCAAGGGACATAATACACTATGCAACTGACAATGGATTAGTAGTTTCAGTAAAATATGGTGGATTCTATCACATGATGTGATCCAATATTATAGAATCATTCTATAGAATAATAGGTTGTGATATTTGAGAAAGGGTATTCATCATAACCTATGTAATCTATCCTAATATGGCCATGAACTACTCAATTTCAATACCAGTTGTATTGGATTCCTCAACTGGATAATCACTAAATTTTATATGGCTGTTGATTTCCTTTATTTTGATTGGATCCATCAATAAATAATGGCATACATTGATTTATATCATAATCATAAGGAATGATGAACCATAAAATAAAAATTTATATAATTGAAATAGTTCTAGGATACTATAAGGGATTATCATTATTATCATGTTATCTATGTTTATTTAAAATCCAGTTCCCAATATTTTGAATATACCTCCCTATGAAGAAAAATATAGAAACCCCAACTCCATTAACACATAGTTGGTGTATATTTTATTATATTAGTATAAGAGACAAAATATATCACCCCAATGGATTGATTAGTTTAGTAGTCTTGAAAATCCTGATATATACATGATTCTTATACATTACATTGTAAATATAGAATACACAACATTAAAAAATTCTTACATCAATGATATGATTCATTATATCCTTCTTCATATCATATGGAAAGGAAAAAATGGTTTATTTGATATTCTTAGTAATAGTGACGTACAATAGAAGTTATGATGAATAAATATGGTATAATAAATATTTAATGGTAAATAAATAAAACACATTCCAATTAATTTTTAACGTGATTATGAAATGAATCCATGGATAATATCAATGAAGTAATCTCTTGGATAATAATAATTGAATTCTCTATTATGTAAATTCTTAATATTGGAAGTCTTGATGTCATACATCTTGATATATATACTATATAATTCTTGTTTGAAGACCTTTTAATCAATGTGTAGGTATACACCAGAAGCCCATTTAATTTGGTAAATTGATTTGTCTCATGATACATATGGATGAAACATTGGTATATCTATAACATGGCCTCACCCATCACTACATGTCCAATTCATTCATAATATATTTAATGATCAATAAAATTTGAAAGAATATTCCTTATCTTTAAATATCCACATTGATTAAAGAATATAGATTTATCAAGACTTCACATATCCAATAAAATAAATTTTATATTAAAACAAAAATATATAAATTATATACTCATTATGAAATAATAAGGAAAAAAATAATGGTTTAGTTGATATTCTTAGTAATAGTTTTGTACAGTAGAAGTTATTATGGATAAATAGGGTATAATATATATATAATGGTAAATAAATAAAATATATTCCATTTAATTGTAACTTTATTATGAAATGAATCCATGGATATTATCAATGAAGTAATCCCTTGGATAATAATAACTAATTTCTCAATGAAGGAAATTCTTAATATTGGAAGTCATGATGTCAGAAATCTTGATATATATACTATAAAATCTTTGTTCCAAGACCATTTAACCAATGGGTAGGTACACACCAGAAGACCATTTAATTTGGTAAATTAATTTGTGTCATGATACCTATTGATGCATCATGGGGGTAACTATAACAGGGACCCACCCATCATTGTATGTCTAATTCATTCCTAATATATTTAATGATCAATACAATTGGAAAAAATATTCCTTATATTCAAATATCCACATTGAGTAAAGAATATAGATTTATTAAGACTTTACATATAAAATCTAATAAATTTTATATTAAAACACCAAATATAGAAATGATATACGATTTAATAAATAATAATATACAAGATGGATATATAAGAGAAATTAAATGTCCATTAAAAAATGATCATAATAAATTAAATTCTTAAAGATAAAATTAGTGACCAAAAAATTAATATGAGATAAAGGGTGAAATTAAATTCATTATAAATACTTTTTTAAATAAATTCATTTTTATTAGAAAATAAAATAAAATGGATGAGAAAAATAAAAAAATAATAATTCTGAAAATAGTTTTCTTTATAACACTGTGTAAAAGTTTTATAGGAAGCTAAATAAAACAAAATGGTTATGGGTTGTAGTAAAATTGGTAAACTCTGTATAAATCAGAAAATCATTCCTTTAGAATGTTTGTAATGAAATTTTAAAAAAGATCATTCAAAAAATATTAGATATATTCCTTTAAAACCCTTTAAAAAGTGAATAATAACTGAAAATTTTTATTTAGAGGAAAATTTTTTTTAAAAAAATTTGAAAAAAATTGACATAGAAGAAATATATAAATGATCAAAGGAGAAATAATATTGTCTTTTTAAATATTTTTTTTAAATCATGTTCTAAAGAGAGGAAAATTTGGATGAAAATATTGAAACTCCATAAAGGGGTAATATTTAATTAAATATTTAATAATAATGGATAAAAATATATTCATGTTAAATACAAATAAGTGCTAGTATATACATCACATAAATTTAAATAGGTGTATGATAAAAAAATATTTCACAATGAATTAGAAATTGAAAAAAAAATACATTTTAATGATCGTATAATTGAGGTGAGAATTAATCAATGAAGTAATTATGTGTAAAAAATGTAAATCTAAAAAAAAGTTTAAATAACACATTATAATGTCCAATATCATTTCACACATAATCATGGAATATCATATTGCATATAGTAAAAGTAAAACACAATGGATGGAAATTGAGTTAAGAAGCCACTTACCTAATGTTTTGACATGCCTCGTTGGTTCACTAACCACAAGTATAAATAAATATTAATTTTTCATACATATGTAACAGACCCATATTCATATCTATAATATCATATATTATATATCTATAACATTTTATCACCTGTTATTTATGATTCATTCATTATTAGAATTATTTCTAGTTTTTATTGCTTTTCTTTTCATGTGTTTTTTTGTTTATATAGTCTCAGTACCTGTATTTTTCTCATGGTCCCATAATATTTTTTTAAATGATTAAAATATCATATATATTCAATATATAGATAGTTAAAATCGTCAATGAAATATATATATAGAAAAATAAATTACACTGTTCTTGGAGTCAGTAGGTCATATGTATACATGAATGTTATTTTCACTTTTCGATTGATGGAACGAAATGATGGTAAATAATAAATCACTTTTCTTAGAAAATTTAAATAACACACACACACACACACACACACATATTAGTTAAATCTATCCTTATTACCATCCATGTATAATAGAGATAAAAAATGGATCACATCACTTCGTGGAGGGGGTAGTCTACATTTACGCATGAACGACATTATCATTTTCTATCAGATGAGAAGTTAATTAGGTAGATACAAAATTATGATTATAGAAATATAATTATGTCATAAATATTATATATATTTATAATTTTCATCATTATAATCATCTAATGAAGTGGTGATGAAGAAAAATTACACTACTATGTGGATATGGTAAGTCATACGTACATAAGAGAGATGTTTTCTCTTTTCATTGGATGTAAAAGTAATTGAAGATTATTACACTATAATGATAATAAAATATAATTATGTTTTTGTTAATAGATTTATTATTTTAACATGGTTTCAAGACATTAATTATAAGTATAACAAAAAATAAACTTTAATTAGCGAGTAAATTGATTACCTCTTCTTGGGTGGAATTCATTTAGATCTCCTATTTTAGGGAATAGAAATATTGATTTGGGAATAAAAAAACCTATAAAACTTGGATAATTTTTTTTATAATCGAATTCGGTATATTTTGGTTGAGTTATGTTGATTAATGTGGTGTAAGGAAAAGAGAGAATGGGTGTACTTTTATAAGCGAGGGGTGAGAAAATCTTGGAATTATGCTAAGTTTTAAATTAATATAAATTTTTTTTGATTCTAAAATAGATCTGAATTTATATAATTAAAAGGTAATATTATTATGTGTCTAAATAATTCTATCTAGTAAACATTTTACAAGTTTTAGTTATATCTTTACCCATATATTTTATTTTTATCCCTTTAAACCTTTTAATAATTACAACACTATTATAGGTTTTGACCCATTAAATGTAAATAATGATACCATTAGAGGAAAAAAGACCCATAAATGGACCATTTTTTATTTTTATAACCATATACCATTCACTAGGATGAATATATAATTTTTATGAACATTAAATAATTTAATAAAATATTATTTGTTATAAACTATCATAAAATGCAATTTTTGATGATATTAATTTAATTTAACGTAAAATAGATCAAGGAATATATAATCATTTCAGACATCCCAAAAATTACATATTTTAATACCTCATGTGTCACAATGTTTTTATTTTGGATTATTTTATTTCATTATGGAGATGTTTTGAGATTTGGTAGATGGTGGGCCATATATTTATATATATGCGGCTTTTTAGTTATTTCACGGTTATCCCACACAGTTAGTAGTAATTGTGTGGTGCCTGTGTGGATTCCTAGTTGAGTCTGAGGTGTGGTGTATAATTTTCACATGGATTATTAAACTGTTCTTCAAGCATGTAGCTGGGATTTTTAAGTCGAATGTGCATAGTGTTAAGGTTTGAACATAATTTTCTCTATCGTGCATCTGTATATAGGTTACAGTGTGAGGGGGTGCCTGGCCTTAGAACTTTCCATTAGACAGTTAGGGCACAATTTGGTAAACCATGTGAAAACTTTGTGGTTTACCAATATTAAAAGAATTATGTTGTTATTTGGTTTTTATTTTCTTATTTTTTTTTTTCATTTTTAACTCCCCTTATCATGCATAGAGTTGTGTGGGCCCCTCTTCCTTCCTCTCCATTCGTTCACTTGCCTCACTTCCATCCCTCTCATCGTATAGAATACCACCATATTTATTTTGGATTCTTTGTAAGTTTTTTGAGGTAAGAAATTATATATTTCATCACCTTAAATTTGGATGATTTTCTTTATCCCCATCACCCGCCTCTGTTTGGTCGAACCCTAGGTAAAGGGTTAAATTTATATTTGATTCATTTTTATTTTGTCAAGGTTGGAGTGGATCTCTTACGTTGGCCTTGTTCATATTCCTAAAACCACCGTTGAAGGTGAATCAGGTTTCTTCATTTCTGTTCTCCATCACTACATGAGGTAGGCTTTATCATGATTCTTTGTCTAGCCCAATTTTATTTGGGGTCATTTTGTGATTTTGGGTTTCGAGTACTTTGTAGAGTGTGTTCGGTCAATCTTGAGGCCGGTTTGAGTCACAAGAGTTGAAGGAAACATACCTACGTATACATAGGTAGGCATATATATATGTATACGAATGTTCCCCCATTATATATATATATATATTCACCCATTGAATAATGAATATATATATTTGGGATATGCGTGATTATTTAAATATATAAGAAAAATGCATACAATTGTCAGTGTAAATAAATATATGACTATACAAGTGTATATGTAAGGATCCCCCATTAGATATTTTTATCCATGTGAATATGTACATAATGGGATAGGTATCCTTATGTATATGTGAAGGTTCAAATTCTTCGAGGTGGAGAAGGAGTACATTTGAGTAGCCACTGGTGAAAGAGAAAAGCACAGAAGTGTTACGGATTTATCATTATCTTCTTGATGTAGGTTTTACTATGAATTCATTTCCATTTTTTAATTCAAATATTCTTATTTCATATTTAATTCCATTTTAAGGAATTATATATATATGCATATCCATTTGATGTGTTGAAACCATTTTGATGTGTTTTTCACATAGAATAGTTGGGTTTTCATGTCAAATATGTGTTCATGTTTTGAAATGGAATGTTTAGTTATAAAAATCTTTTATGAAATTATTTTGGGAATTTTTGAAATGATTTTGAGAAGTGGGTGATTAGTTTTCAAAGGGGTTTAAATCAGATCTGGTTTTCACTAAGTGAAATAATGGTTTTAAGGGAAATTTGGTCATAAATTTAGGTGTTGAACTAAAATGAATTAAAAATGGATTTTAGTTTTATTTCAGATGGTGATTTTAAATGTTTGGGTGGTTTTATTCTTTGTAGAAATGCATGGTTGAATTTATTAATGGTTTTTTAATAGAAATGAAAAGGTTTTGTGTATTGTTTTTATTTTTAATGGGGTATCTTAAAATGTTTTATGGAATGAATAATGTTGTTGATCACCATTCAATGATTTATGTGGTGTTTCATTAACATTGTGTTGTATGAAAGGACATTGGATATGTTTTTTATTTTTAAAGAAGAAATCCATTGTTTGACGGTGACCTTAATATGATTTAATGTCTTGGATTTTTTCCTTTGGAAAGAGTGGGTGAATTTCATTACGTGGTGGAACATGGTTTTGAAATGTGGTTTTACCATTCATTAGGTTTGATCAAAATTCCAACGAGGGGTTTTATTATGAAATGAACTTATTCCTTAGGCTATATGATAAATTGGGTTTAAAGTGGGATCCATTTTTGTGTACAATGGGTTTCCTTATTTAAAGGGTTATTATGGTTTAAAATAGTGAAAATGGAGTTTCCCATGAAATATTTGGTTGTGCAATTGGAATTTTCTTGTTGTTATTATGGGTTCTATTTGAGAAAAAATAATATATTCATTGATTATATAACAAATTTAAACCCTCATGATCCTTATGGGATTCAAGGAGGATTTCAGGGTTGGGATTGAGGAAAACCCTGAGGTGTGATGTGTTCATGAACTTGGGACCGGTTTGTTAAATATGTAATTAATGGAACATAAGGAGTTAAACGTAGGATTGTTATGATTAAAATGTTAACATGGGTTTATAAAAAGAAAATTGGGAGAATTGCTTTTAGTTGGTTGACATAGTATGTAAAAGAAATAGATGTTTATTGTGCCTAATTAGTAGCATGTCATGTGGGAGTGTTCGATATAATGTTAATGGGTTAATGAGAAATGATTTTAAAATAGTAACATGTTCCTTGGTTATGAAATGAGAATGATTTATGTATTGATGAATTATGAATTTTGAATGTTATGTTATTTTTTGAATATGTTTGTGAAATGGTATATGAGATAAATGGTTAAAGAAGCATCTACACATGGCATAGTGGTGTGGGATAAAGGACTAAGGCCCCTCCCATGGGTCGGGTAGGACTAAGGCTTTAAACCCCAAATTTGAATGCAAGGGTTAGGGAGATAGATTGATCCTCTAATCCCCTAATAGTTTCATTAGATGATACTACTTGGTTTGATTCTCTATGTTATGTGTTATAGACAACCTGATCTGATGCTGCAAGGTATCTGTGATAGGCTAATTAGACTGATGCTCAAAGGTAAGTCTAATAAACTACATGGATTGATGCTCCATGGTAGGTGAGATATAATTGTTATGAAATTATTTCCCTAGTGATATAGGGAACATGAAATATGACTTTATGAAAATTTGTTGTCTGAAATATTTCATAGTGTAATGGATAGAAATTCCTAATAATATAACAAATAAAGGAAATGATTAAACTGACCTTGTTAGTTAATGAAACCTTGTTTATTGTTATTTATATTGTCATTCATTTAAAGCCATCCATGTGTATACAGAATTGTGACCTATTGGTTGGGATTACATACATGGGGTTTTATATCCCTTGGGATGCTTTCTTCTTGGCCGGGATTGTTTTCTTTCTTGAGGTATTTTTTTGGTACCATGTTTGAAAGGATGAATAGAGATATGTTTTTCTAATTGTTTTCATTGTTTATAAGCGGATTATTATTTTCTCCTTTTCCATGCATCATTGGATATTTTAGAATGTTGTGCCTGAGTTATATTGGGTGTTTATTAAGTATTGTTCTAAAATGTTTGATGTGATTTTTTTCATTTAAATAATGATGTTGGGTTGTTTTTTAGAAATGATAATGGTGTGTGAGGTTTTGGATATGTCTTAGGCTTTTCTATTTGTTTTAAAATACATATGTTTTATTTTTGTAAATAAAATGATTTTTTTGAAGTTTTCTTTTGATTTTAATTTTTTTTCTTAGAGATTATTATGTATATAAATCCTACTTCCTAGCATTACTTTCAAACAAACCTATGATGACATGATTCAGGGAACCTATTGAATAGTTTTAGAGGGTTTTGGTGACCAACTGCTGTTGTATCTCATGCTTATTTATTTCAAGGAACTAATTTGGATTTTTTTTATTCTTATTGGCCGGTGTGGGGGAGAGATAGCTTGATATTCTTGGGGAATTGGCTTGATTCGATTATTTTTCCCTCCTTGCTTTCTAGAAGCTGTTTCCTTGAGTTAGTTGTTTCTTTATAGCCCAACCACTTGTTTATTTATTTACATTTCTTACTTAATTTATATCTTTTTGTTATTATTTAACTCTAATTTGGGATAAATCATTACTAAATGAATCCTGGTGATTACTTAGGCAGTGTTAACCAACCCGTAGGGATCAAGAATTCCCTTGGGGCCTTGTGGTTTATCGAGTTTAGTGTCAAGTAGGATAGAATCCCAGACTGTTTCTTTACAAAGTTGTATTGTAGACTATGTTCCCAATGGGACATAGGTTTGGTATATCCCATGTTATTTGGGGATGTTTGGATAGAAGGGAGACTAATGTTATCAGAGTGTAAGAGTTATGGTCAGGGAGTGTCATAACTCTTACTTGTCTCGATCTTCAATCTATTTGGGAAATATGGCTTTCAAATTGTGTATTTGATGTTTCCTTGGGATGTTTTTATGGGTTTTGATGTGATTTATGTTTCTATCCCCTTTGATAATATTAGTGATATTAGGTGTCTCTCTTGGTCATGGGGTGGAAAAGAATGAGAACATGAGCTGTGCGGTTGGCATGGATGGCTTGAGAAACCATGTGGTTCCCATGTGGTCAAGTTTTCCTCTTATATGGAGTTTGTTTAAGGGTTGGATTGTAGTCCCCCAACAGCGGGACCAATGCATGTATAACATTATTCCCTCTATGGTCGGCCTGTTTTTTACTCTTATTGATTTTGGATTTCTCTAATGGTGTTTCCACTTGTTGGAGGTAGATTGAGAAGTTTTTAGGATGTGGTTTTGTGATTATTATGTGATTTATTATATATTACCTGTGTGTTCCTGCATTCAAAAACCATTATTGAGATATAAAAAGGGGTTTTAAGAAAAAAATTTATTTTTAAATTTATTTTTTTGGAAAATAGGGATTCGTGAATTTCCTAGGTCTTATAAAATGATTTATAAAAATGTATGCCTCCCTCTGAAATGGTTTTTTTCAAAAGAAAAGTTAGGTTTGTATGGGAATACTTGGGTGTTTGGTTTTTAAAATGAAATAGAATATTAAACATGATTTCTTAATTTTATACAATGTGGGTTCTATAAGGGTTATTTTTTTCAATGTAGATTACTTTACTATTGTAAAATACTATAGTGGATGGTGAATTTAAAAACAAATTCATTGGGGAAGATGATAATATCAAAGGAAGAGTTATTTTCATGAAATTGTGCATGCCTATTTTGAGGGTTCCTCCACAAATTCATATGTATTGAAGTTTTATTTTTATTCCTTGATTTAGAAGGAATAATTTGGTTTGTGTTAAAAGGCATTGATTTATGAGGTCCTAGTCAATTTATTTTTTTCTATTCCCCAGATGGTCAAAAGAGTTTATTTATATGTAGTACATACTCAGACTCCAAGTGAAGTTTTTGAAGAGAAACTGTCTTTGGGAGAGAAATTGATCGCTATCTTTTTGATTCTACATGAGTTTGAAAAGTTTAGTTTCTTTGGGAAGCCTTTATTTTGTTGTCTATGATCTTGGTTTTGGAGATTTGTCTATGGTTGTTTGGATTTTGTTGATATTCTGACCATTTTATTTTCAAGGAATTATGAAATTCATTTCTTTAGAAAAGAGAGAGGTATTTGGTGCACAATCAGGTAACTAGGGTGTTTGATATTCTATATTAGTTTGGAATTTTAGTTTTTGTTGAAATGAGGCTATTTTGGGTGCACCACATGGGGGTGATCCATTATTTGGATCCAAGGTTTACCATGTTTGTTGGGACCAAAGGTGAGACCTTTTATCATATTTTCAGTTTCCTTGAAGTGGTTACTTCATCCTTGTGTGTGGAAGTTATTTTTCTTGAGAATCTATCTTTAAGGAATGATCATTTGTTTGATGATATATCATCAGAAAGTTCTTCTTATTACCACCATTTTAGATAAACTCTAAATTATGGGGAGAGCATGTTAGGGGTTCTCGTGCAGAATAAGATTTCTGATTTGTGGTTTTCTTTCCAGTAGTGCTTAGAGATGGGGATGCTTTATAGTTGGTTAGAGTGATTGTTTTTTAGGATTTTAGTGATTTACATTCAGGTTGATCCATGCCGAGTGTTTCTTTTGGATAGGTCCTATTTGGAACTTTCATTTTCTTTTTTCGTTCCTTTGAATGATATTTTCTAGGGGAAGAATGTGACATGGTAGAGAGATTGTAATAGCCTAGGTGTCACAATTTTTCATTGTTTTGGATTATTTAATCTCTATAAGTAGTGGGTTTTAACTATAGGTGTTTGAAAGAAGAAAATTTAAATTTTTGAGGTTGTTTATCCATTTCACAGTTAGGCTACATAGTTAGTCGCAACCGTGTGATGCCTGTACAGGTGCTTAGGGGAGTCTAAGGTGGGGTACACATCTTTCACATGGTTAATTAAACGATGCAGAAAGTGTGATATTGGGATCTCTAAGTTGAATGTGCCAAATTTAATGGTTTAAGCATGGTTTTCTGAATTGTTTGTTTTTCTACAGGTAACTGTTTGAGGGGGTGCCTAGCCTTGGAAGTGTCCAACACATAGTTAGTGCATGATTTTGTAAACCATGTTCAAATAATGTGGTTTCTTGGTATTTATTTTTTTTATTTTTTTATTTTCTTTTTTTTCTCCCCTTATCCTCCTTAGCATCACATGAGCCCACCCCTTCTTCTCTAGCTGCACACCTCCCTCCCTCTTGGCCCTCTCTTTTACCTGTGATAACACCATATTTCTTATGGTTTCATGGTTAGTTATTTTAGGTAAGCCCTTATCTCCATCTTCTGCCTCATTCTGGAAAATTTTCCCTCCCCCCATTTCCTGGTTCCATTATATCAAACCATAGGTCAAGGGTTAATTGTATTTTTTGGTTCTTTTTCTTAATTTCATTATAAATAGTGGCTCACTCAGTCCAACCTTGTTCATATTGTAGAAACTTCCACCAAAGGAAATTTTTATTGATTCATTTTAGGTTTTCATCACTACTTGAGGTATGATTTATCCCACTTCATTTATAGCCCAATATTTTTTAGGGTTTTTGACAATTTTTTGTTCCTAATATTTTTTATAGTGTGTTTCTGTCATTTATGAGGTGGTTTCAAGTCACTATAGTTGAAGGCGATTTACCCGTGTATGAATAGGTAGTAATATATATATATATATATATATAAATATGAGTGTGTGTAAGGTCCCCATTTATATATATATATATATTCACCCATTGTGGAATGAATATATATATATTGGGAGTATGTTTTATTATGTATATATATGGAAGATGCATACACATTTAATTGTAAACGGGTATATGCATATATAAGTAAATATGTAAGGATCTTCTTGTAAATATTTAGGGTAATGAAAAATGTACATAAGGGATAAGTGTCCTTATGTGTATGAAAAGGTGAATATTCATGGAGTTTGGGAAGGAGAAGCTTTGAGTGGTTGCAGTTGAAAGTGTTTAGTGCCAAAGTGTTCCGGCTTGATCTTATTCTTCGTAAGGCAGGTGTTACTAGGTACTTAATTTCCTTTTTGGAATTTTAATATTCTTGTGTCTCTTCAAAATTCTCTTTTACGGAAGTATAGATATACATATATAATTGTGATGTGTTGAAACCATATTGGTGTGTTTTTTAATTGGTATAATTCATTTTTATTTTCAATCTGTGTTTATGTTTTGAAATGGATTGTTTATTTATAAAAAGATTTTATGAAATTACAATGAGACATTTTAAAATGGTTTTGAGATTTTTTATGGGGTTTAAATGGGGTCTAAACTGGTTCTGATTTTCACGAAGTTAAAGTAAAGTTTTCAGGGGAAGTATGTATTAAATTTTATTTTTGACCTTAAATATCTTAAAAAGGTATTTTTAGTTTTATTTTAAATGATGATTTTAAATGTTTCGATGGTTTACCAATTTGTTGAAATTCCCAGTTTTCTTTTTTAAATGTGGTTGTGTGTAAATGAAAATGGGTTGTTTCTTGATTTTTTCATTGGGTCGCCTAAAATATTTCAGTAAATGGATGATTTTTTGAACCTCCTGCAATGTTTTTTGTGGTGTTTTATAGAATGTGTGTTGTTAGAAAAGCCTTTGGCCATGTTTTTGACATTAAAATTAGAAATCAATTATTTAAGGGTGACCTTGATATAAATTAAAAGATTGTATTTTTCCTTTAGAAAGAGTGGGTGAATCACAATATGTTGTGGAACATGATTTTGAAATGGGGTTTTATGAATTATTATTGTTTGATAAAATTATATTCAGGGGTTTCATTGTGAAATGAATTTTATCCTAGAAATTTTGGTAAAATGGGTTTTTAAGTGGTCGCCCTTTTTGTGTTCAGTTTGTTTCCTTTTTTAAAGGGGTGTTTTTGTTTTATAAAGTGAAAATGGAAATTCCCTTAACATATATGGTTGTTGTATTGGTATCTTCTTATTGTTATTTTGGGTGCCTTTGGTGAGAAACGATATATACATTGATTAAATGTTAAATTTTAACTCTCATGATAACCATTTGATTCATGGAGGGGGTTAGGGTTGAGATTGATGCAACCCATGGGGTGTTCCATGTTCAGAATATAGGATTGGGTTGTTAAAAATGAAATTGGTGGTAATTAGGGGGTTAAACATATGATTGTTATGATTAACATGTTAACATGGGTTTATGAAAGTAAATTGTGAGAATTGGGTTAGTTTGTTTACATTGTTTTTAAATTAAATAGATGTTAGTTGTGTCTAATGGATAACATGACTTGGGGGAGTGTTTGGTATAATGTTAATGTGGCAATGAGAAATGATTTGAAAATGGTATTGTGCTCAAGGGTTATGGCATGATAATGATTTATGTATTTATTAATTATGAATTGTGAATATTATTTTATTATTTGACTATGGTTATGAAATGGTGTATGAGGAAAACGGTTCAGAACAATGTACACATAGCTTGGTGGTATCAGATAAAGGAATGTGAATCCTCTCATGGGTTGTGTAGGAATGAGTCTCTAAAACCCACCCCAGAATACATTGACTAGGTAGAAAGACTAAATCCCTAGGACAATAATATTGTCATTGGATTAGACTACCAAGACTAATACTCTAAGGTAAGTGTGATAGGCTAGCTAGACTGATGCTCCGAGGTCAGTGTGATAGACTACCTGGACTAATTCTCAATGTTAGGTGAGATATAATAGTGTGTGAAATTTTTTCCCTTGTGAGATAGGGAACATGAAATATCCCTTCATGCATAGTAGTTGACCAACATTGGATGTAGTGTAATGGATGGAAATTCATACCTACAGAAGGAATGAAGAAAATTATTAGGGTAAATATTGTAAGCTAATTACACCTTGTTTATTCTTATTTACCTTAAAATTCCTTTATCACTTGGACAATGTTTGTCGACTTGTGACATAGAGGTTGGGATGACCAAAAATGGTTTTCCAAATCCCTTGGGCTGTTTTCTTCTTGGTTGGGATTGTTTGTTTTCTTGTTTTATTTCATTAGTACCATGTTTGACATGATATATAGAGATATCTTATTCCAATTTTTTCATTGAGTATACGTGGATGAGTATATACTATTTTTCTATTAATTTCTGGATATTTGAGGATTTTTTTCCTATTTTTCTTGGGTTATTGTTGAGTCTTGTTGGAAAATGTTTTAGGTGATTTATTTACATTTAAATAAAGAAAGTGGGTTGTTTTTGAGAAATGATAATGGTGTGTTTTTTTGATAAGGCTTAGGTCCACAGATTTGTTTTTGAATAACATGCTTGGTTATTGGAAATAAAAAGAGAATGTTTTTGTAAATTTACTATGGATTTTATATGTTTTTTTAAGATATTATTATTTATATAAAGCATAATTTATAACTTTTTTTCAAACTAGAATATGATGACATTCTTTAGGGAATATATTGCATAGTTTTAGCGGGTTTTGGTGACCTACTGGGCTTTTAGATCATGCCTATATCTTTCTAGGATCTCAATTGGATTTCTTTTGCTCTTCATGGACTGTGTGGGGAGAGTTGGGTGGAGATGATTGGGGTATTCTATTGAGTCAGTTAGTTTTCCCTCATTGCTTGCATGTAGTTATTTTATTTAGTAAGATGTTTCTATATAGACTTCATGACTACTTATTTATTTAATTTGGTTATTTAATTTATATATTTTTATGATTTTATAACTATAATTTGAGAGAAATCATTCCCAAAGGAATTCCATTTATCCTTATAGAACGATATTAGAGATATTAAATGTAAGAGAGTGACATTTTTGACTTTATCATTTACTTAAATATTTTTATCATTGAAATCAAAGTTAAATGGAAGTAAAAAATATATTTTTGATGTTTGGATGATAATGGTAGAAATGGACTCATCTAATTAAACAAATTAAAGTTATAAAAACATTTTAATGCCTTATCTCATTTTTTAACCTTAATTACCCAATTTTCCTATAATTCAGGTGACATATTTTCCATGCTTACTTTTCACAATGCCTTAAAATTATAGGTAACTATTTTAAAAATTTGAAACTGATAATTAAAAATATGGAATCAATTTTATAAAATTAAATTCCTATTATTTGTATAATTTAATCCAAAAAGAAATCAAAAAGTGATGAAATATGGGTTTTTTCTAGAAATATGTTTTTTATCCTAAAAATAGACATCTATAAAAAGTATATGAAATGATTATCCTAATTTAAATAAGATGGATATTATATCAATTTAATAAAAAATCAAAAAAATAATGAAAATTTTTAAATAATTTTATTTAATGAAACGAATTGATAGTTTTACAAACATTTATATTTTCACAATTCACTGAAATATAAATCTTTTTAGAAAAATAAAAAAATAAAAAAAAAAGATAATATTAACAGGTTAAATTTAAAAAATAATATAATTATCACATAATAATATTTTAATATGAATTATTGATTTGTTTAAACATAGATTTTCATGTAAAATAATTAATAAAAAACATTTATTTAAAGGGAAATATATCATAAAATGTTACACTATTATAGTTTTCCCTTACTTGGAGCTATATAGGATAATATAATGTTGAGATTATTTCTATATTTTTTAAAAGAAGATAATAAAAACCAGATTTTATTGTAAGAGGAGAATTTATTAGGTTATTTTGGGAACATCTTTAATACATTCATTAGGATATTATATCTATTGAGACCAAGAGATGATTTCAGAAATGTTGAGTCGTTTGTGAGATTTTTTTGACCCCATTATTTTTTTGAGATATGGTGCTAAAATATTTATCAATATTCTTATGGTATTAATCATGTTAAGAATATTTTGAGTGTATATTTTTATTGTGTTGGATTTTATTGTAAATACATATATAATATAAATATCATATTAAATAAATTCTATGATATGAGGTACTATTTATTTGGATGTTTGAAAGTGTTTAAAATGAGATTGGAGAATTTTAAGGATCAATTGAATAGTTTCTAAGTCCTTTTTTAGAGTTACATAAATTGTTGAGTTGAAACTAAAATTTGGATATGTCTCGAAATATCATATGATTACATAAGAAATACTCAAATTTAGAGATTTGGAAAAGGAAAGGTACTTATATGTATATGTAATATTTCCTAGAGAATATATAAGAACATATTTTTATAGCTTGATTTTGGAAAAGGCATATATTATATAAGATACATTATAGGATACATAAGATGTAATTTTATATTGATACTAGAATTTTGAAAAGTAAGAGGATACATAAAATGCCGCTGAGGATAAATTAGAAGTTCTTCTTCATTGAATACTTTATTTGGAAAATGAAAGTGATTTTTATGATTTTTAATGTTATATAAGAAGTCCATTGATCCTATGTAAGATGATTACGAATATATAAGATATTTTTAGAGAAGTAATATTACAATATGAAAAGGAAAACATCTTATTAAAACATTTAAGATGTTTATCTTTATAAATAATAAGTTCTTCTGATATGTATTATTTTTCATTAACAAGTGTATAATTTAATTAGGAATTATTTTAAAATAATTTGTTTTAAAAATTCATTGAGATTTCAGAATATAAATCATTTGATAATAAAGGTGATATATATGAGTTCAAATATCAGAAAATGATTTAGTGATTCATGATATTGGACAAAGTTGTTTTATTCTATAGTGAAGGAAGTTCCACAATGATGGTGGGATAAGTTTGTTTTATTTTTGATAAAATAGGTTGTGCATGACATAGAGTATCTAGTCATGTTTTTTCCTACATCAATGTCCACATATAAATATATAAAAACTATAATTAGAGAAAACAATTCAATTATGTTGGAGAAGAATAATAAATATTTTAATGAAATTAAATTTTTGGAATTTGGATTTGAAATTCTAATTTGAAAGTACTGTTTATGTTATGTGAGATACAATAAAAAATTATGGGTCTTAGAAGCATGAAAATGATTTTTTATGTAAGATGAATGTTCCCCATGCATAAATTTTTTAAAAGGACATGTCATTTGTAGCATACATAAGGGAATAAATGAAAAAATCATTCAAAATAGAGATTAGGATAGTAATAAGTGAAAATAGAGTGAAAATATGATAGAAGTATTATCTAGTTGAAGAATCTCAACTTGTTCGCACACATTTTCATATTTCTTTATTGTGTAAGAGAACTATACATAGCGAGAAGACTTATGTGTAACATGAATTTAAGGATAACCATTCTAATTTATAATCCATATGAGGAAAGTAACAGACTATACAATTTCGTGTGAATCTAGATCATGCCAAGGATTATCCTTCTCTTTTTAAGAGGTGAGCTTTGAATACTTTTTATTGTGTTTTTATGTGTAATTTTTTATTCTTGATAATGATATTTTTTATCACTATAATAGGTAGTGATGTTTTTTATATATGAATCCTAAAAATAAATTTAAATAACTAATTCATCCCACACTGTGATTTCCCAAAAATCTTGATGGTCTTCTGAAGTGATATGGGATCCCAATTCATTTGAATATGGTCATATTTATGATGTTTAGAGATAATGTATTTTTTAATAATTAGATAATTTGTAATAAATATATATTTTTTGTATGAAAAACAAATATTTAGTGAACAATAAGGGTATTCTCAATTTATATTGGAAAAGTTAATATATATGAAAATATTGGATATTTCATTATTTATGATGAATTATTTTGGATTTTCTAGTGGTTGAAAATGATGGATTTATTCCTCTTACTAATGGTTTTGATATTTTAACAACTGGTTGAATGAACATGGAGAATGATGTACATGTGTGGAATCCCATTCAGTCGTCTATTTCAAATAAATACATTTTTATGTTAAAAGTTATCATGTGAGGGTAATTGAGAATAACATAAAAATATACTAAATCATTATAGATAAATATTTAACAATGATCATAATAATTTATAATTAAAAACATAAATATTTAGTTCCTTCAGTGATATGGTATATAAAAATATTATCCTTCTATATGATCATAATTTCTCATAAGTAATATTCACAAAATACACCCTCTATATAAAAATTATACTTATTATGTTTCCTCAAAATCTAGGGAATGTAAACATAAGAAAGAGTGTACTCATATTCCCATTAAAGGTAAACATGAGAGACATCAATAAAATATTATAAATTAGTATAATATCAACATGTATGTATGATAACATAAGTATAGTGAAATGACATATCATAGGAGAATCATACCTATCAATACCTAAAGTTTAAATCATCAAAACATTTGCATAAATCATTTTTCATAAACACGAGTCCTAAGTCAATAATATTGATCCAAGATAACATAAGTATCAATACAAGTAATAAGTGTATAGAATAAATATATATATATATAAATCATAAAAGACTAGGCTAACTACTTATAAATTCATCATGTAATGGTTTAAGATAACCTCATTACTAAAGTATTCTTGGATTGGTATAACCACTATTGTACCTTCATAGGATTGGAATTACGACTTGTGTATCCTAAATCATAGGCTAAACATCCATGTAACCCTTTTATATCATGAGATAAGATAATTTATCCAAGTCCTTGGAGGTATATAATATACTCACCCATCACATATGGAAAAAAAGACATATATCTTCCACAATAACATAAAAGCATTAAACATTCCTTCATATCATAATTAACCCATGGGAAGGAAATGTGTTTCATGAAAATTTACTTAAAAAAACACCACAACCCATCAATATAAATAAATATGATGTTATATTGAGATTGTATCCCCAGTTAATATATATAATAATTAAAGGATGTTTACATAGATGAAAAATACATTTATGAAATTACTCGAATTATGATTTCTGAAAATATATAGAAGTATATTTTTCATTGGAAGATTATAAAAAATAGAAAAATAATAGAAAAATTAAAATATTGTTTTCTTTTAAAGATAATAGAAACTTGTAATATAATATTTAAAAAGAATAATTTGCCATGATGGTGGGAAACAATCTTTTCACACTTTGTAAAGAAGGTTAAAAGTAATTCATATGAAACATGTCCAAAAGATCCTATTTAAGAAATTCTAAAGAAAGTAAAATTTTATTGAAAATGAGATTAATAATAATTGAAACATAATGAATAATATTTGTAAAATAATATATTGAATAAGTATATAGAAGAGAATTATTTTTTCAAAATCCTTTAAAAATATTAAAGAAATGATTTTAAATAAAAACCCTAAAAACAATTAAAATAAAAAACCACCTTAAAAGATATAATATGGAATGGAGTATTAAAAAAATAATTATAGAGTGATACATGATATAATATGTAAATGAGGTTATATCTACATCATGTAAATGAAAATAGGTGGATAATATGTGCCCTATCGCAAAGATATAAATTTGAGATGAAGAAACACTTACGATTTCAGAAATTATTGAATAAAAAACAAGATATTATTCTATAAATATAATAAATTTAATCAAATAATATGTGAAAATAAATTGTTGAGGTTTTAATAACACCATATAAAGGAAATAAATGTTTCTAAAATGAAACAGGTCTCATGAAACTAAAATTGAGACAAAAAACCCTTACCTTAGATTTCTGCTTGGGCAGGCATGTTCTCAACTCTTCTATAATATATTTAGATTTATTATAAATTATTAATAGAACCATATTTATATTTATCTTACTATATAAAATTATATTATTATTTATATTAACTCAATTATTAGTAATTCTTTGTTAAAGTAAATGTTTTTTTGTTAACTTTTCAGTTTTTCACACGTGTTATGATTTGGTGGTCCGGATCCATAGACCTTGTTATAGTTTCATCATATCCAAAATGTTTAAAATGTATAGAGAATGATTTTGATGTATTTATGGTTCCTAAGTGTCATTTTTTGTATCTTATGGTGATTACTTTCCTATAAATTGAAAAACCATGTCGATTTGTGGCCTGGATTGAGAATGCATGAAGATTATTCGGTTGTTGGTGATTTAGTCTTGTTGTATTGGTTGAAAACATTTCTCAAGGTTCTAACTAATTATGAAGGGATATAATAATGTTTTTATGGATTCATATATAATATTTGAATATTTCACAATGTTTTCAAGTGTTTTTTATATGGTATGAAAGTCTGATGAAGTTGTTCAGTTTGATTTTGTAAAAAGAAGATTAACATAGTAGATTTTGTTAAGAGAATATTAAAGTAGACAATTTGTGAAGAGAATATTCATATAGATGTTCTTGAATTTCACATTTCTGATTATTCTACATATTCAAATGATCCAGGTATAAAATTGTTCGATGTATATGAATGTGACTTTTTACTTAATTTAGATGATATTGACATAACTGATTGACATTGTATCCATATTCAAAGTCACATACCTATCCCAAATAGAATAATGTTCTATATAGCTAATTGGTATCCATGTATCCAATTTTTACATATCCATTTGTTCTCCATATAAAATATTTTTAATTTTCCTTATTTATGGATTATATTGTATAGGTTTCTATAATTTTATTGTTATGAAAATAATAATGAAATTTAAGGGTGGAAATTATTAAAGTCATCCATAGTCAATGGATTCAGTTTTAAGAAATGATTTTATTATGTTTTGAAGGAGTATGTAGTGGATCATTAGGAGATTTAAATGGTGATTTTATTATACTATTAAAGTGAAAAAATGTCCCACAATGTATTTATGGTTTTTAAAATCTATTATAGAGATCATGGGGGGTAATCGGAATATAACAATTATGGGAATATTAGAATATGGGGATCATAGGGTAATTTCTATACATGTACTATTCATTGTAAGATAATGGATAGAGTAAAAATCATGTTAAAAAACATTATAAGTGTCTTTTTTAATATAGAAAAGAGTGAGACAGTGGAACATAGGTGATAAAAATGATTTTATGAGTTTTCTTCTATGGAAGTGAAATAAGGAGATGAGTTCAAAGATGAGGCTAATTATCTAGTGATCAAAATTTGGTAAATATTTTTACTTTAGAAGATTTTACATGAGTATAATAATATTATGTGGATCATTATAGAATTTTTCATTATGGGTAATTATTTATTTCATATTTTAGAGGCACATGTATGTGTATATTCATCTTTTGTTACTAAGGAGACATGTTTTATTTGTGTATTTTATTCATTTGGTAGTCATATTATGTATTCAAACACAAAGCTTTGATGTTGAGTGTGACTATTTACATATTTAGTGGTATTCTATAAAAATTATTATTAGTGAAATTCACTTGGATTTATAATGAAATAAATCTATATATATTGGGAGGGGATAACCAACTATGATATGTTTGAGGATTCCAAATTGGATTCAAGCCTTGTAAAAATTATGCGTTCCTTGATATGTTTTTTCTTGATCATATGTGGATGAAAAATTTCTATATTTAGTGGATCATAGTATAAGAAGTGAAAAAGATTTATTAGATTCTAAAAATTGTAAAACCTACCCTCCGTTGATTGATCCCCCCTTTTTAGGGGGTGAAACCAATCCGGCCTTACACTTCAATTGTTTTAAGAGACTGGTTATGGCTTTAGGGTCCAATAAATTATCATTTTAGCCATGTATAATATCAATTCATTTAAATGTATGAGTGTACATAAATTTTATGAAAAAAATTATCTTATTAGGAAAAATTGAATGTTTCCATGCATTTTATCTCTTGGTTTGGGAATTTTTGATATAGTTACAGTGGGAATTACACCATTCCTAAATAATGGTTAGATGATATTTTCTAAACATAGGAATATGAAAATATATGTAAAATTGAAAAATTATATTCTCATGTCATTATGAAATAAATATTTAACAAAGATTATAGGATTACAAAATCAAAATAAAATACGAGGAAAGTTGGATATAAGTTATTACAGTAATGTGAATGTGAAAGAAGAAAAGATACAAATTGAAAGTACAAAATATAAATAAATAAAAAATGATTTTAGATGAATTCATAGATGATATAATTAATTTAGTAAACTAAATTTTGATTAATATTCAAATATTTTTTGAGAAGCTTAATGATTCCATAGTTATAGAGAAATTGATGAGAATTTTTCTTGGTATATTTGATCCCATAATTTCATCACATAATGATATAAAATATATTTCTCTTGATGAGTTACATAATATTCTAATTACGGAAAAAATAAAAACTAATGGCATTAAAAATTAATTTTAAAGAAGAAATGGATTTTCAATCCATGAGGCTATGCAAATTTTTAATGATTAAGATGTTATTCACTGAATAAAGTTTGAGAATGAAGAAATTTATCAAAGAGTTATTGATTTTATTTCTAAAATATTTAATAATATAAAAATCAAGAACAAAGATACATTATCTAAAAGATGATATAAATAAAATAGTCATGGTATCTATGAAATTAATTGTCTATACAAGAAAATAGTGGATTATAAATTTAAAAATGATTAAAATAATCAAGAAGATAAGTGGGAAAAATATTAATTATTATTTACATGAAAGTGTAATCAAGAATAGTTTTGAAATAAAAAAAAGAAGAAAAATAATGAGAACAAAATAAGAAATGGATCTTATATTTTTAAATGATTATGATAAATAAAAAAATAAAAAATATAAAAATTTTAAGACACATATTCAAAAAAAATAGTGATTCATCTTGGTAGAATAAAGATTATTATGAACCAACATATTTTAAATACATTACCAATGATTTGCTGGATTAATTTCCTGATAAAATCACCATTCTAAAGAAAGATAATAATATGTTGGTTAAAGATGACATGAAACTAGTTTTTGAAAAATGTGATCAAGCTGAAATGGAGAGAAATCATGTAAAAGACAAAAAAATATTAGGGTGAAATCCATTAAATGAAAATATGATCAAGTATCTTGAAAAAAATTCAATTTAAAGGATGAATAATTATCATGGACAAAATAAATATTTTGATGTTCATAAAGATATAAAAAGTATTAATGTAGAATTCAAAAGAAAATTTTATGTTAAGGATGAATCATCCCAAGACACTGGAAATATTTTGATAAAGTCTTCATCTAAAAAACCTTTTTCCAAAACATTTAGAACCGAAAATATAGGATAAAATATTTTTTTATAATCAAATAAAACTAAGAAAAATTGAGATAAATTTCTTTTACGAGTTCCTGATGAAATAGGAACATTGAATGAAACTTCTATTCTAATATGAGACAAAATCATAATGAAATAGTTCACGATATGTAAAATTCTAAACATCAGGATACAAATATAGTTTTATAATAAAATTAAAATTAAATGGTTGTTACTGGTTCTATGGAATGATCCAAAATAAATCATATAAGTGTTTGTATAACATTTATTTACATATGAGTAGTCAAGAATAATGGGAGAGCTGTTCCAATGTGAAGGAAGAAAATTCTACAAGAAAGAAGAAAAATATACAAAAATGACTAAAAGTTAAAATAAAAAACTAGATTTCTTTCAAGTAAAACCACATATAATGTTTAATAAATTGGACATTGAGTAGATAAATTCATGGAAAGATTACCTGACTAGTTCCCTCTCAAAGATAAAAGGTAATAAATTTAGTTTCACAATGAATAAATGTTATTCTTTGAATAATTTATATTTAAAAAATGAAACAATCCTAAGGCATGGATATGTGATTTCGGGTGTTCCTCCCACAAGACTAGTGATATTGAAATTCCAAAAAATGAGAAACATAAAGGAGTTATAATAACAATTTATAATGACTCTGCTTTAAAAATTAAAATTATTTAGAAAAATAAAATTGACACTGAGAGTTTGAAATCATAGGATTCTATTTATGTTGATTGGTTAAAAAAAATTAGTGTTAGATGTTTTTTATAATGATAAAGAGTTAAAATTCTAGATAAACACAGAAATTATTAAAAGAAAAACTAAATAAACAATTGTATCTCAAGGTAGTTGAACAAATGTAATCTTATTATTGATTTCTAACACTTTTAATACATGTAACTTGATCTTAAAATATGAAAATATATTATTTCAAAAAAAAAACATCAGTATATTGGTCAAACAATCCCATGAAATATTATGAAATATAAAGTAGTAAGTGATTTACCCATGATAAAGGGAGATCAGTATGGAATCTATGGAACATGTTAAAATAAAAATATAAATTGGGAGACTCACAATAAAGTGGATATTACTTTCATAAGACCATTGGAATTAGTCAATATAGATCATTGCGGGCCCATGAGATAAAATTCTATCTGAGCTGATCTATATTTCATTACTTTTATAGACGACTTCACTTGAATGACTAATTTTCATTTCATCAAGAACAATTCTAAAGTTGTTATGATGTTAAAAAAGTATGGATGACTGGTTAGAATGGTTCTTGGTTTCTGTACCAAAAAAATAGGACATGATAATTTTAAAAAATAAATATGTGACAAATTTGAACCATATATTAGAAATAATATAATCAATAATTTGTATAACACACATTATATACCAAAATGGAACAGTTTTCTAGAGAGGAATAATAGTATCATTTTATAAATGGATGAACAATGTTGGCTAAGAATAATGTTTCTAAATTATTCCGGAGAGAGGAAATGTGTACTATGATATATATTAAAAATAGATTTCTTTTTATACTTGAGACAAATGCTACACCCTATGATTTGTTATACCAATGGAATCCTACAACTAAATATTTAAAATTATTTATAATCCCTTTTATATTGAAATTAAAAAGATAGATGTGGATTTTTAAAGATAGGGATGATGATGGAGCCTTTAGGGGATATTTATATAATATTAATTGATATAGATTCTATAATATTAAACATCATAAATATTTATATTTTTTAGATATAAATATTGATGAAACTATAGAAAAAAGATTTGATCCATGTATATTTTGAGTGTTATGTATAAATGAACTAGTATAATTTTTAATAGATGTTTGAAAAAGTTACCAAAATCCTACTGGAAATAGTCTATGCTAATTAAAAATATTATAGTAATAATGATAAAGTTTCATGAAATTATATAAATTTAGTTCGGAGGTTAAATAAATATTTATAAATTGAGAATATCATTGCGGATAATAATTCAATAGTTCAATGTAGAATGTAACGCACCGACCCCAGAAGCACAGAGCCACTACATTATTTTAATACATTATCATGATTACATGGAATCAATTCCCGATGGACTGATTTGTTTAGTAATATTGGAAAATTGGTTCTATACATAATCATTACATTACACATTCAAATATAAAACACAACATAAATAATCCATTCAGAACGCCATTATTCCCCTTGAATAACCCTGAAAATCAAACATAATACACTTCTTGGAAACTTGGGAAAACAAAAAATTAGAAAGGGGTGAGCTCAGATGCTCAGTAAGGGTAAATAATTTAGCAAAATCTATAAAATTTTAATGCAATATAAAAACAAAAGCCTTTTAAACATAAACTTGAACACAATATGGAGATAATAAATCAAACATTACCATATAAACATGCACATAGAGATTCTACTAGTCGAATAATGACATGTAATAATTAATTTCATAATTAGGGAATGCCTAATGCCTGACATCATCAGCATATAGTCAAGGCCTAGTGCCATAAATAAAATAAAATTTTTGTCAAGGCCATGTGGAAAGACACTAGTTTGTCTCATAAGAGTGACCTATATGAAAATAAC
This sequence comes from Viscum album, assembly GCA_963277665.1. Classification (NCBI taxonomy): domain Eukaryota; kingdom Viridiplantae; phylum Streptophyta; class Magnoliopsida; order Santalales; family Viscaceae; genus Viscum; species Viscum album. The sequence continues at coordinate 1,439,385,995 of OY728145.1, read as the reverse complement.
ATATACACAGTCAAACATATCATAACTCATTTAATAAAATATGGAAGATTGTGTTATAATAATTCAACCTTAATCAAAAATAATATCCAGTAAATAATATTGACATAGTTAAAAATGATTTGTAATACTGTTGAGAGAAATATCCCTTTTTGTGAAATCATTTAAAAGTCACACATTTATAAAGAAAGTCATTTAAAAGAGTTTTTTGAATCAAAGTGTCCCATACCACTTTGAAACATTCCAATGGAATTAATATTTCAAAACAATCTTGTCCATATAAATAATTCCTTAAACCCATTTTGAAAACATGGATATTCATGAGAAAGATTTTTAAGAATAAATATTTAAAACATTTAAAATGTTGTTTTATTTAACGAGTACCATAAAAGAATTATTTTTGAATTTATTTTAGTAAACATGGACATAGATAATAAATATTTCCCAAAAAATACTTACCCATAAACAATCTCGGATAATAACGAGATTGAGGAATTAACCCTTGCCATGCAGTTTTCTTTGGCCGAGGGTACATTTCAGCTCCTGTATAATGACCATAGTATGTCATTAAATTATAAAAGAAACATATTCATATTTATTATATCATACATGATTCATTTATGACTTTATACTACCCATTTAATAATTATTTCCATGTTAAATTAAAATTTCGAGCAATAATCGCTATCTTGATTGTACAGGTTATAAATTGTTATTCTTGATCGTATCATTTAGATCATGATTTATATACTTCCAGAATATAAAACATGATTTATATATATTATATATTTTGAATATAAATATGTATAATAGATAGATATATGAAATTAAAAACACCATTTATGGAGACGGTAGACCATACATACGCGTAAACACTGTTTCCATTTTCATATCGTATTGAACATAAGTAAGTGAATAAGATATATCTAAGTACATAAATATAAATTTAAATATATATATATCTCCAGTAGAATTATTATTTCATATATTAAATACTTATTAATAATATATATTTTTATAAACATCATTGAATGGTGAATGTGGAAATGAATCTCATCGCATCGTGGAGACTCTAAGCCTACGTACACACAAGCGATGATATCGTTTTATTAATTATTAAAATATGTGTAATTGGATGATGTATTAATTTTATGGAGAAATTATCATTTTATTTTAAATATTTATATACATATAACTCATCATTATATCCATCTAAATAACATAGTGTTTAATTACAAATTACACCATGGCGTCAAGACGGTAAGTCGCACACATGCACGCATGGTGACATTATCATTAATAGGATGTTTAGAATAATGAATATAGTTTTACCATATTCATAATTAAATCACAGTATGTAGATGGTAATGGAGCTGTTATTTTGGTATGGAAATAACTATGAAATATAAAGTGGAAGAAGAAGGGAACTTTGAAAGAAGTGATAAAATAATTATCTCTTTTTTGGGTGTTTCATTTTGATTTGAACAAAATGATCTTTAGGTTGGATTTTTTTCTCATGGTATGGCATGTAGTATGAATTGATGGAATTTGGGAGGATATTTGGGTAGGGTTTGTCTGAGCCAAATGGCTTTGGAGGTGTGATTTTGAGAGAAGGGGAAGTACCCTTTTATAAGAGAGGAGAGGGTCATTTTAGGAGAAGTTTGAAATATTATTTTATTATAAAATCATTTTCGGTTTATAATATATCCAAATTGATTTATTTCTATGATAAGGTATGGATGGGTAGAAATCCTCTCAATCAATAGGTTTTAGACAAGTTTAGGTTACTATATTAACTTTTCTTTTAGATTTAACTCTTAGATGAATAGTTTAACTTTTACCATATCCTCTTTTATTATTATAATAAATGGTAAAAACACCTACATTAAAAAAACAAAATAAAATCATGTGGTTAATTATAGATATATATAACCTTATATAAGTACTTTATAAGAACCTTAGATTTTTAGAAATATTATACCAATTAATAATATTGTATTTCTTTTGAAAACTCATTTATGTCAATTTTGAAAATACTTGGTATTTTGTTTTCGTTAAAGTAATAAAAACTTTATAACTTCAAAAAAAATATTTAATAAACCCTAACATGTCATATGAACCTAGATAATTCGTGGATGGAATCAAAAGACTCAATTTACATTTATTGTAGTATTTACAATATCCATTATTTTAATCTTACATTGACAAAGTAATTCCTGCATCATCCTTATGTCATAATGAAATTTGATTATTTTATATTCAAGAAATAAAAAAATATAATTATGTAGGGAATATTTTTATATTTCTAATGAATATTTATAGTTTAATTTATCTTATGTATATCTTTATATTAAAAATGGTTTAGTTATTAAACTTTGAACATAACACATTTAACTCTTCTTTAAATAAAATAATAATAAATTTAATAATCTAATAAAAGTGGAAAAAAGGATCATATTTTATCCATATGGTTGGTTTTGGTCGAAAAATAACTATCCAATAGAATTAGGACATGTGTTAGGGTAATTATTATATCATTTTTTACCTTTAATTACCCTATTTACTTGTAATAGTGGTAAATAAAAGTCAAAATTTACTATTCACCAAAACTTATTTTCATATTATTGAAGAAAATATTACATACTGATGTCAACCATGTCTATTGGATTTTTGAAATTAAATTCATAGAAGCGGTAAAATTATGTTTTATGCAAATTTGCAAATGTGCCTAGAAGGTGGGAAAAAGACGCTAAAATATTCAATAAAATTTTATACATCTAATTTTATTATAAAATGAATCCATTGAATTACATAAAACATATATAGGTATTATATATTTTTTTTTCTTAAAATAAATTTAAATAAAATAAATAATTATTTAAATAAAAAGTTGGTTTTAAACAATAATGCAATATTTTTCACTATTTATAAAAAATTGAATGTTTTCAGAAAAATACAAACAATTCAACCTAATTTTTTTTGATATTACAAATTCAAAAATTATTTCTATTTTACAAAATTCAAAAGACATGTTTCATTAATTAATTTAAAATTAATTTCCATTGTCAAAACCAAAAAACGAGTTTTTTAAAAGTAAAAACTATCAAAAGATTGACATGTGTTTATGTCAAATTTAAATGTGAAATTATTAATAATGGTCTAAATTATATTAATTTATAGATATATAATTTAATTATACTTCCAAACCATTAAAATTCAAAATTTATAACTACAAATTATTTCTATTAAAAAAAGTATTTTTCAATTAATATTTAATAATTTTCACTATACATCAAAATATGGAAATTATCAGAAAAGTACCAATAATTTATCCAAACCAAATTTTTATATCTCGATTATAAATAAGAATTTAATTTCATTAAATTGAATATATAAAACATTCAAATATTGGTTTTAAAAAGGGTTCGCCATTAAAAGGCGGTAAAATTTCATTTGTTGAAAAATACTTCTTTTATCTGAAAAATGAATTTGTTCTTATATTATGCTTAATAAACACATAACATGGATTCTAAAATAATATAAAGTATATAAAATTCAACATTCAGTTAATAGTATTCATTACTGCTTTTTGAATGACTAGTTTGGTAAGTTGTGGTGCACTCAAACTCGGTGTTTCTTATAACGCAAGTTACTGAAATACATTGAAGAGATAACAAACTATGAAATCTTGGGGTGTTACATATAAGGAGAATACAATTGTAGAAAAAAAACTCTTGTATCACACAATGAAACAAGAATATTGGATGAGGTTGAAAAAAATGATGAATGGTTAGAAGATAAGTACAAATAACTCAATAAAATTTAGATCAAATCTATTAGGGACCTTTTTCCTATAATGGAAACAAACAATATGATTGATATAAAATGGTTTTTCAGAAATGAAATAAATAAAAAAAATAAATTTAACATGGAATAAGTCTAAACATGAATACAATGATATTATCAAAAATTAAGAAATTTCATTTAAATATATTTTTCTCTTCAGTTTATAGAATAGAGTCATTACCAATATTTTTTGTAGTAGAAGATCAAAAAAATTAAAATTATTATGAAATGGATGTAATGTATATATCTCAAAAAGGTATCCTAGAAGAATATGTATTTATTGAATTTTTTTTCATTCTTGGTAATGATGGAAATGTTGTACATAGATTTAAAAAATAATGTCATGGATTGAAATATTCTCTAAGGGCCTGATATTCTAAACATGTTTTTTATTGAGAAAAAATTGGGTTTGTCAATGGTACTACTGATAAAAACATATACTAGAATAAGGATTCCTCATATAGGTTGAAAGTGACTTTATATTTATATGACATGATTTTTTCCAGTAATAATACTTTCTTATAGGAATAATTTTAAACAAATATGAAAATTCAGGAGATATTTATAGAGTGTGAAAAAAACAATATTTTGGATTAAAAATTTACTATAATTCAAATTATATATATTTTTGAAAATAAAGGTTCAATTAATCAATTTTAAAAAATTTGTAATGGAAGACTCAAAATAGGTTTCTTCACCTATATTAGTTGGAAAAAAAGTTGAGAAAAGATGAACCAAGAAACAATGTTAACCATAATAAATTTAGAGGCATGATTGTAAGCCTTTTGAATCTCATAGAGGACAAATCTAACATTTCATATTGGTGAATCTATATTAAATGTATCAAAGAGAACTGAAGTAGTCACATATTATTGAAATTAAAATAATTATGGTGTATTTAAAAGGTATAAATATTTTTGGATTTCTCTACTAATGTAGTGTGGATACTTACATTCATGGTTACACTGATAAATATTGGGATGGTGATAGTATGAATCATAGATTCATATTAGGTGTAGTTTTATTTATTAGAGATGGTAATGTTATTTAATATATTAATAAATAGATTTTAATGACTATGAGTACAGCTAAATCAGATTATTTAGAAGCTCTTCTTACAATTACACATGATTTTTGGATAGAGGTTCAACTATCAGATTTGTGGGTTGATGTTTCGAGACCGTTTAATACTATTTAAAATAATCAATATTACATTGATATTTCAAAAAAATCAACACTATCAGTATAAATATATTTAAATTTAATATAATTTTGTCGATGAGATGGTGGATTCAAGTGACATTAAACTATTGTTTATTGGAATGGAGAAGTACCTTGTAGTTATCTTTATAAAATTGATGGAACATGAAATGTTTCTTGAGTTATGGTTTAAATTTAGAGTTTTTCTTACCCCGTACATGTGTGAATATTCTATCTTCATCCCCCCATGGTATATTGGATTATATTTTCAAATAGAGATACGAGTATATGATTAAGGGGGATTGTTAGTAAAAAGGGAGCATAAAAAATCATTTCAGTCACTCGATATAAAAATGATTATCATAGAGGGATGAAAATATCTCAAGTTCCATATTAGGACACATATATTTGATATTTTATATGAATTTATTATTTGTGTTTTGAGGAATGGTATGTTATACAGGCTCAGATTATTTTCAATAAATCCAAAGCCGGAGATTAATGAATGTCATGGATTTGTGAACTGTTTTTATAAATATTGAAAATCCCTAGGTTTATGGTGAATTTGAGTTATTGTATTTGTTGAATAAATTTTTTAAGGAGATCAATAATTTTAACCGTACTTGATATCGGTTTTAGGTATTTATCTATCATGGAATAATGATTGATAATTATTACATGTATTTTCGAGATGATATTATAATGCGAATATTTTGAGATGAAATAATCATTTTGATGCTTGGACATTTTTAACTCCACTTTTAAGCCATGATTATAAAATTATTTTAAAGAGTATTCATTGTTCCTTTAAGATATTAAAATATATATTTAATTAAGTTGTAAAAATGAAAAAATTGGCCATGATGTGTTTATTGTTTTGATAACTATTATGGAGATCATGGGGTGATCATAATATGGGGATTATGAGAAGATTTAAATATATGTAGTCTTCATTATAAAGAAAATTAGATAGTGGATATCATGGTGAAAAAATATACATTTCATTTTGTTGTTATATAAAAGATAGAGAGAGTGGTACCAATGTGATAAAATTAATTTCATGAGATTTTCTATAGCGGAAGAAAAAATGAGGTGAGTCTAAAGATTAGGTTGATAATCTAGCATTGAAAATTTGATGAATCTCATGAATAAATGATATTTTATGTGACTAAGTGAATGTTTTATATAGTGAAATAAATTTTTTTAGAATGGGAAATTATTTCATGAGTTTTTTGGTGGCTGTTGGAAGTTGATATTCATCTTATGTTACTAAAGAAACCCAATTTATTTAGTGATATTCTAAATTTTGTAATCATCTTTTGTTTTTTAGCATAAAAATAGGATATTGGTTGAGACTCATGATAGGTTTGGTGAGATTTATAATTAATTATTATATGATTAATTCACTTGGGGTTATAGTGAAATTAATAAGTAGTCGGGTAAGAATAATAATCCAAGATAAGGAAAATGATTCCACATTAAATCCGAACATCGTAAAGATTATGTGTTCCATGCTCTTTCCATTTATGAATGATCGTGTGAGGCCAAGTCATTATTGTTTTTAGTTGATCATAACTAGAAAAGTCACATAGGTTTATTTATATTGAAAATAAATTTTAAAAACTACCATCCATTTATCCAAAACCTTTTTAGTGGAAGAATCTGACCCTGCCAGACACTTCAGAAATCTAAAAAATATAATTTTTAAAAAATTTCATCTCCATACATCGTATTAATTTTATTGGTGAATAAAAAATTCTTTATATCAATTAAATAATAATTAAAACATTTAGTTTTGTTAATTTAGGTATGAGTACTAATATCTAACATTCCTTAACCATTTATGACATAATCATTTTAACATTGTTTCGGTAGGAGGTAAAACAGGCCCCATGAAGTGCATGTTAAAATGAATGAATGTCTAAGAACATGTTATTTAATAATTATTATATCAATTTTATATAAATATAATTATTTAACTATTTTTAATAAAATCTTAATTTAAATTTATTTAGAGATATATGATGAATATAAAGAAAAAAATCAACACAAAGATACTAATTATATTGAGAGCCTGAATATCCTCTTGAATAATCTCTTAGAAAAGAGAGGTATACGAATTATTATTACTACAAGAGGTATCCATAATTGGGTGATGATTATTTGGGAGATAATATAATAATCTATTCAAGAAAAATTAAAAATAATAGTTTTGTTTAAGGTGGGGGAGGAGGGGTCCATTGATCAAGGATAAGGGTGTAGCTTTTGTAAATACTTTTTAATTTAGAAAAAATAAATATCATTATTAGATGAAAGTGTCACAAAAAAAGACGATTTAAAAAAAGACATGATATATTGTAATACCATAATAAAATCAATTATATATTGTTTTTAAGATATTTTTTATAACTAAGTTTTAACCATGTCCCCTTATTTTAACCTTTATTGTCATGGATATCTTTTACCTATCAAAATCGTAAGACTAAAAATGAAAATTTTCTTATCAAAAAATTTTAATTTTATTGTTAAAAATATTAAAACCATTTTATAAAATATATAAAATATAAGTTATAAAATTTAATTTTAATATCAGTTCACATGACACGTAAAAACTATATTTTTAGAAACATGTATCTTTAAGCACAAAATTAATTTTCTCTTATTCTATGCCATAAAATAAACATTAACTAAATTTTAATTTAATTAATTATATATATTATAAATAAATTTATTTAAAAACATTCATCATTAGTTACTTATTTAATTTATTAATGAAATATATTTCACAAATAAAATTTCTTTTAGGAAAAATACCTCTTTTTACCATCCAATAATTGTTTATTCATTTAAAACTGATTTATAATGTATTTAAGAATGATTATTAGTTGAATAAAATTCATAAAAATATATATATAAAAAATCTATACTCTCAATAAGAGATATTTAGATATTAAATAAAAATAATGTTTCTAAACAATGTATTTCTATATATTCATGAATACTTGAATTTTAACTCTTTATAATTACTTAATTATTTCATGTATGTTATAGATTTATTTTAAAAATAATTCCTTGACATTTTCCTATAAATTTTATTGATATAGTTTTTTAAAATTATTAACTTTAAAAAAATTCAAAATAAGAAAAACTTATTTTCTTAAAAATCAATTGTATTTTCTAAGTTAATTATAATCATTTTTTTGGAAAGAATAATTTTTTTTATAATTAAATTTTTTCAAAATATCTTGTATTTTTTTCATTTTTATTCCAGAAATAATTATTGACTTTAGTTTATTGATGCATGCATCACATGTTATCGAACATGTTGAATTAATTCCAAAGTGAAATAATTAATAAAATCCATGGGGTTCATAGCCAAACCCCATAAAAATAATTTCATCCCAAACAAATCATTTACTTTAATGAAAATAAATGATGATACCCATCCCTTATTAAATCCTTAAATTCATAAATTTTCTCCTTGAACTTATGATTCCTCCTGAAAACATAAATCAAGTCAGTGGTCTTGTTTCATTGTAAATTATCTCTATGATACATGATTTCATTTGGTTTCTCCTCTTAATAAATATTATGATGAAAATTTATAACTTCTGAGTTGAGTATATGTGTAGGTTCATTTATGTACATCAAAAAAATATATACATGGAACTCATATTTAACCTGGTAGAGGTTTGGTGGGAGTAAAAGACAATAATATACAACTCCCATACAATTTAGGATTTGAAATGGAACAATATACTTGGGACTAAAATTTCAATTATTTCTAAATACCATAACCTTATTCAAATGATATAATCAAAGGTATACCTTTTGTCTAATTAAAAACATAAAATTTCATCTATTATTATCAAAATTTATTTTTTAGGATTTTTTAGATTTAATACTCCCCTAAATATCTTAAATCTTCTCTGACATGTCTTAAGTAATATTTGGTCTCAATAGTTTAATCTCTTTAATTTAATCCCATCTTACTGGAATTCTAAAATTCTTTACATGGAAAGCCTCTTAAAACACCTTCTAAATGCTAGAATGAAAACTAGTTTTATATGATAACTCTACTATGGGAGGGTATTGGTCCCAAACACCTTGTAAATCCCTTTAATGAGATCTAAAAATATATTCCAAAATTTTAATTGTCCTATTAGAGATACCAATCGTATGATGATGATATGAATTGGTAATACTAAACTCCATATTCAATTCTTGCTAAAGATTTCTCCAGAATGTTAAGGTAAAACATTGGTCCTGTTATGATACAATATTTAGTGGTACTCCATGTAGTATTTAAAATAATATATTGTAAATCCAATAATATTGGTTAAAAATGAAATATTCTCTAATAATAATGAAATGTGATGACTTTTTAATGTAATTGAAAACAACCCAACTTGTGTTATGACCTTTAGATATCTTTGGGAGTCCAATGAAAAAATATATAATTATTTTTACCTTTTACATACTAGTATGTTTAAATAAATAATTTCAATATTGGACTTATAATATGCAGCATTAAGTTATTGTTATATAAAGAATTGGGATACATACTTCACAATAACACTTTTATTATTTTCTTAACAAAACCGATTCTTGAGATCGACACAATTATTTGTTATTTTGATATAGGTAGAGAGTGGTGATATATATGTTTTATTAAATAACCGATAATCCAATTCTAGTATTTATGGAACACATGTTACGTTATAGAACCTTATCTTCTATCATCGTCAAGTTTGAACTCGAGAATATTCTTAACTTATTTTACACCAATGTATCCTCCTTTCGTGCCTTTTTGATCTTCAAATGGATGACAGGTTACATTTACTTTTGATAAAGATAATATTTCCCCCTTTCTTTTTTATTCCAAGATACATCATCTATAAGCCCATGAGTAATGTATCTTTTTCAATCCTCATCATAAATAAGTTATCAGGACCATTTTTACGTAGGGAAACATACACCTTGTTTTCCTTCTTAGGGTAGTAATGTATTGACAAATCTAATCGCTGATCAACTCCAAACATATCCTTTGACATATATTAAGCACCTTTAATGTGAATATATAAATTAAGATTTTAGGATTGGTATATATACAACACCTTTCATCATAGAGATAATTCCCCCATATTATTAGAAACAAATTACCACTACTATCACCAAATCATGATTAGATTAATTTAGATCATGTAAATTTAATTGGAAGGAGACATATGTGACAACCATGATATTTTACATGAGGACACATCCCAACCTCTTCTTCGATTCATCACTATATATCATAAACCCTTATCTACTCGAAGGTAATATGAGTATAGGTTCCCTAATAAACCTTCTCTTTTTCTCATTGAAATTTTCTTCACATTAACTTATACACATTAACATGGCCCCATTCTATGTTAAATTTATTAATTTGTTTAATATACTTGAATAATTTCTTACAAAGAAAAGATAGTATCCACACAGTTCAAGAATACTATGGATATCAATCACAATGGTTGATCTGGACCATTGTTAAATAACTTCCTTCTTTGAAGGATATATAAATATATACTTTTTGAAGATTAAATAACCCATGAATAAGACTTTATGTAGCCAAAATTCACACTTTTAAAGATGGCATATAGCTTCTACTTCCTCAAGTAAACACAATTCTTAAATAATCATCATACTATTCCTTGATCATTGAATATATAAAAATGTCATATATAAAGGCTACCTAAAACTAATGATGGTAATCAATTTTAACAACCCAATCACTTATAAATAATTTATTTTCATCATTTAATTAAATATTTAAATTCATTATAAATTTTAAATTAAATAAGTTGTATTTATATAAATTTTTTAATCCATACTGATGAAATAGAAACTTGTACTTAAGAAAAATAACATGACCATTAGGAATAATATTCAATGAAATAGAATAATAACCTCACATATGAAATTATAAATAAACATCATTTAACTTAAAACTGAAAATATGATATATTTATAACATTGAATAAGTAAATAAACGTTTTGAAAATGAAAAATTATGTGTTGGTATTTTTTGGAAACATAAATGTTAATTCAAAATTTTATAATTAATATAATAATTTAAAAAAACTATTTTTATAAAATAGATTTATAAATTAAAATTTTGGTTGTCTAATGATTATAAGATAAATTTATGGGACCATAATTAATTTTTATAACTACTAAAAATTCAGTTATAGTTTTAAAATTGGTATTTTTCAAATAAATTATGAATTTAATGAAAAATTAAGTATCTCATATTTAGAAAATTATTTTAATAAAATGGAGTTCATTTTGGAATTATACGCATAAAAAATGGTTGGGGTGGATTTGTTGGATTTTTTTCGAAATACTTGTTTTTTTGGTGAATTGTGAAATACAATAATTTACGATATAAGGATAATACCTAAGTTATGGAGTCATAAATGTTGTAAGTAAGATATAAGTCAGAAATATAGAACTATCCTTCATTATTTTAGTATATTTAGTGACAATTCTCAAACTATTCGTAGTCATGATCCAAAATAATAAACTAATAAATAAAATAATGAGAAAACACCCCTCTCATCCATTATAAATAGTACCCCTCACCACCTCTATCCTCACACGTAAAAGACTTCTATATTTTTAAATATCTATGAAATAAACATCCCATGACTCTAAACTCACGTTCAAGACCTCCGAGTCTCACAAAAATTCCAAAACCAAGGGCCTTAACGAGGTTCTCAAGGAGAAGAATTCAAGAGGTAAAATCCTCTTCCATTTTATTTTATTTTATTTTCAATTATTTCTATTTACTTATAATATCTTCACCTCCCCTTAACTAAGTGGAATGAAAAATCCATATCTTATGTATTCTATAATTTTATAATTTTAATGTAAAATTCATCCTCAAACCTATTCTCCCCTCTCTTTTATTCTAAAAAATAGAACATAATCCATTATATGTCAATTTACCATTATCATAGATGATAGACATTCATTTTTCATTATCCCTTCATTTATGGGCATAAGGCCATTAGTATAGTTAAATAATATTTGATTATACAAATTATAAGTTATTTAATGTTATGTAACCAATAAATAAACATGACATAAAATTTAATGATATAAGTTCATGATGATCATAAAAACAACCAAAATAAATTAAATCATTCCCATTAATGTTTTATCTAATGATTCATCCTCCTATAAAAAATTATATATGGTATAATTTAAAATTTTGGAAACATATTAACACCATTTCATTCCACTTCTAGAGTTTTTCATACTTTCGACAAGAAAATCCACAATAAACCAACCATGGAAGCCATGAAATTAATGTACCTGAAACAATAGAAAAATATTATTAATAAATGGGTGTAAATATGTTATAATAATATCATATATGTAATTATAAATATGAATAGTTTTCTTCAATATCTTAATATAACTATTTAAACCATTATACAGGGGTTTCAAACACATTTGATGTAAGCCAAACCCGAGGTAAGGGAATTATTTACCCAATTACCATTCATTAGGGTTACTTCTACTTCATTGATAATGTAGTACTAAGAATATTTTAAATAATAATTTTGATTATATTTTGTTTTATTATATTTATTTATAGTTTATAAAAACATTCCATTCTTTTTATCAATTCTAACTTCAATTAAATGATATTTGTAATATGGTTTTCTTTTAAATACCCTTTTAAATTTTTATTCCTACAAAATAAAAAAGGAATCTTTTTATGAAAGTATTCAAATTTTATGATTATGTTATTGTTCTTGGGAATCCATTAAGATAAATTATTAGACCTATATCTCCCTCCCATTCATTTTATATGTTTATGTTTGAGGTTAACCATATGGCTACTCCAAGCGTAACTACAATGGTTACACGGTATGGTATTTGTGAGGGTTACATCAGAAGGTACACGTGAGTGTTATATCGTAAGGTAGCCATGAGGGTTACAAAACAAATGGTAGCCATGAGGGTTATTATTTTAAGTAATTGATTACTCATGTTACCTTTATGGAATTATTTATGTTTTCTATGTTTTATGAAAATGTCAAGTTTTCAAAAACTAACTATATGATACTTATTGTGTGAGAAGTATGTCTTTCTAAAAATGATTTCATATGTTTATAATTTTTTATGTAATAATAATTTATATCCTTAATTTATGCACCCTTTTCATATATTTTTTCTTATCCCAAGTTTTAACATGTTTTTTATTGGGTTTAAGGATGAGTTAGAAAAAAGGATAATCCAAGATGAATTTTCTGAAGAATTTTTATGAAATAAATTTATGTTTTTACTAAAAATTTTATATTATAGAATAAATAGATTCTATTTTAGTAGTGGCCAATTTTTATTATTGTGGGTTTATATGTAAGAATTATTACATAAATTCCTAAAATTCAAAATAGAAAATACATTAGGGAATTAAAATAAGTGAATTCTAAAGGTTTTTACTATATTATCAAATGTTTAAGGTCGTGTCCTTCTTACTAGAATTACTAAATAAATTATATATATGTAATTAGTGGGTTAATTTTTATGTGTTAATGGTATAATTATAAATTCATAGCATCCATACCTCATAAAAAAGTTTCTATTAGGAATATCCTTGTTTTTATCTTTAATTAAAGATATCCAATTAGACGTTTAATCTTTGAGAAGTTTTGATCACCTTTTGACTGAAAATTAAATTTTTATTATTTAATCATTGTTGAGTAAAAAGTGAGAAACCATAAAATACTTCACGACCTAAACAATAAATCACTATAGAACAATAGTTTTAGGCTAAACAACCCCACAACATCATAGAAGATCCCTAAACTAGAAACAAGGACAACAAAATTAACTTCCTCTTACTCATCGCTGCCGGAAACCTATCCCATGTATGAATGGACAATCCTAGCACCAATATAAAATATATACCCTCTCAAACATCCAAATCCATAGTGAAGTTCAGGAGAAACTAGCAACTCTAATAACTATATGGAGCAACCCCTTGTAAGATAGATGCAGCGACCTAAAAACCTCAAACCTGCAGAGACCCAAAGATTCAAAATGCCCAAATATCATTCCACCTATTCAACACATTCAACCAGCTACTCCACCAGTTCCATGTATTCATCAAAAAATTCAAAACACACCAAGATTGAACCTACAAGAATTTGATTAGCCTACCCCTAAAGAACCTTCACAGCTCTTCATTATTAGAGACCTAAAATACCTCAAACATTTCAGGTCTATCTTTCCTTTTTCTTGCACATAGACCAACAAACAATGATGAAGATTAAGACCCAAACCTTTCAAAAAACAACCATGAGCAGAAAATCCAAAAATAGTAGCTAACCCAAATGCTATAATCAATTGCGATCAACAAATCCATAGCAGAACCCAATCCAAAACATAGATCATTCCAACCAAATCAAGACCAACAAAACACTTTCCCCCCAATTGGAAAAAACAAAAAATGATAAAACACCAACAAAGCAGACACATCGTAAAATCAAACAAATGGATAAATTAAGAAAAAAGAATCCATTACCAGATCATTAGTAACCTGAGCACCAAAGAACACCATAAAATGTCAATGACACAAATCAGTTCCCATGTCTCATCACCGCCGTACAAAACTACCTTAAATAACACAATCGACCACCCAATGAACCCACATAAGTCAATGTTGCAACCCTCAGTAACAGAAACATGTAATCGGCCACGGAAACAACTTCACGCTTCCTCAAGAAGCCTTATCCGAAAAATTGAGTTAGGAGGGAGCATTCCAACAATAAAGAGAAAGGCCACACTAGCCGAATCCATGAGGTCATTGACGCCTCCACGGAGGAGAAACCGCGACCGTAGTCATGCCGAGGGAACGTAGAGGGAGATAGAAGAACTGAGCCAAGGTAGAAAGAGGCATCAATAGAGCAAAACCCCAGTGGTTGTGCCCCTTATGAGATCATCCTCCATCCATTGTGGATGATAACCATTCATTTGATAAGAAATTTCATAAATACAAGGTTGAAGATACTTTTCTTTATCATGATATTATTATGATTATGATAATAAATACTGATACACATTGCTCCATCTTTCTTCTGAACAAAAATATCTGATTTTCCACTTAGTTAACCGCTAGGGAATATAAATATCTTGTTTAAATTCTCATAGAGTTTTTTCTTCAATACATAAAAATAAATCAAATCCATTACATAAATAGTACTTGAAAATTTTATTACACCAAGAATGCGTTTTATTAAAAACTCACCTTCATTATTTGGGAAAAACCAAGAAAATGTTTAGGAAATAAGTTGATATAATCCAGAAGATCATGAATATATTTAATGATGAGTTTCTCCCAAACCAATTTAGTTAAATAACACTGATGATATTGTATTAAGACCCAAATAATGGAATTAATTTCAATCATATGTTAATATTAATACTCACACTAATATATGATCACAAGTTGATTCATGATATGAAATGTGAGTTCCCAACCTCAAAAATTGATATAGGATCATTATCAAGAGATCTAATACTTTCCCAAAGAAACATAAAATTATACAATAGATAGAATAACAATATTTTTATAGAGAACATTCCAAAAACTAATATCACAGAATAGTTAATCACTGTGGATAAAATCATCAAACGATTATGAGTTTCAAAGATAATTTAATATATAATGAATGAGGTGGTGATATGATACCCTTAAACATTTGCCTTGATATAAAATAGTTTGTATAACTAGAATTAAATAGGACATTAGTAGGTATTGAGTAGATAATAAGTGTACCTTTTTCCACATCATTCACATGAAACACTTTAGCAGTTGTGACTGCATAGTTATTCCCATTATCCCTAGGATTAATAAGTTTCAAATATAAGTTATCATCATTAAGCCTTTTTTTGTTCCGTTTTTATATAATGACCACACTCCTTGAAATTGAAACATTAGAGTATGTGTTTAGGATGATCTTTATTTCCCACATTTAATTAGTAGACATATTCATATCCTTTAATATTCATATGCCTATTAACCTTCTATTGCATACTTTAAGAACTTATCAGGTCCAAAGAGATAAGACCCCATGCTTTTTCTCACAATATTTTTTGAAAAATAAGTTTAATAATATTCCATTTATGGGATATATTATTGTTAGAGTTTCCATAAATATCTATTTTTCTTATTTCCCCCAAAATGATAAAATGATGAGAGTATCAGATTTCTATTTATACCTTGTGAGAACATGAAAAAATTTATTTATAGAAACAAAATTTCTCTTATATAGAATTCCTTTAAGAGACTAGATTTTAAAAATCCAAAGAAAATATTGATTTTTATTTCATGGTTGATGATAAATCCAGAAGTGTACCATTAAATTATAACAAATATTGATTTATATGTAAAAATAGATTCAACTCAAGGAATTATCTATCTCTTTTAGTTTAATGGTTTTAGGAAAAATAATTATTTTAAAATATATTCACAAACTCCTTCTTTTCATATATTCATTTTTTACACTAACATTATATTCTTGAAAAGAGTCCCCCAAATAAGTTCTTCACATTATAAATGGTACATTTAAGACACACCTTTATCATGCTCCAATAAATAGAGAACTTAATATATATTTTACATCCTAAAAATCCACTTATCAATAATTAGTGGATTATATGACCCATTAAAGGAGGGTGTAAATTTAAACATTAAAGAATTAATCATGAGTTTTTATTCCTTTTATTATAGGGAAGTTTTACATGATTCATGTTATTTTTCATATCTTGATGGAGTTGGGTGATCATTAATATAATTATTTTTGACATCAAATCCCTTGCCATTTTGTTTCTTATGGGGATGATTCTTCTTAGTTCCTTCCATAATATAAAACCAAAATGGTTAATGTTTGTATCAAGAATTAATAATTATAATTATCAATCACATAATAAGGAAAATCATTCCCAGTATGTCCTAAATTATGATAACATCTTTCAGACCATGTTTTTTAGGTTCAGAGTTTTTCACTTTTTATTTTTCACATGTTTCTTTATGTTTTATCCTATTATTATTCATAACATAATCTTATAAAACAAGCATACCCATCTCTAATAAGAACTTATGTGACTATATAATAATATACCTTCTTATTACAAAAATCTAGATTAATATTAAATACTTCTCACAACAACAACACCCCATAACACAATGGTTTAGTATATTATGTGATTTGGTATATAACCAACTTATTTTTGAACATCTTAAATATTTCCAATAAGTAATGTTGATATGATATACCATTTCTAGATATATTATACTTAATATCATTATTTTACACTTTGTGGAATGGAAACATATGAAAGGGTGAGATTAGATGATCAATAAGGGTAAAAATGATATATAAAAATAAAATATAAGAAGTGATAATAATTTGATAATGTCGGTATGAGAACATAATCAACATGAATTGAAATAATATAGGAGAATAATACCCAAAAATACATTAATCTTATGTCATAAAATCAGGGCATACATCCATATACGTAAACATGAGTCAAAATTAATAATTCTTAATCCATGATAACATAGGCATCCAGATTTTAAAAAATATTATTAAATAAACATAAGAATAATAATCATTACAAATGAAAAGTATGACTACAAGGTAATTCACAACATGAAATTTCAAGATAACCTCCATTCCAATTTCTAGTATGATTGGGTTTACCACACGTTGACCTTCTTAGGATATGTATAATCACCTGTGTATCCTACGACATAGTCTAACCACCTATATTACCCTTTGAGGTAATGCGATATTAAACATTACCAAATTTAGTGGAGAGATATAATTAAATAACCCATAATATAATGATAAAACTCACATATATATTCCATAAGAACATAAAATCATTCATCATTAATTCATAGCTTATGTAACTTGTGGGAGAGAAATGATATATATGAAAATTTCCTTAAAAACATCATAATTTATCCATAAAAATAATTTTGATGGTATTTATTGATCATATACCTTAAAAGTGTAAAATTAATAAAATTATCTTTAAATAGGTGAAAAATAATATTATAGAAGCATTAAAAATATGCTTCAAAAAAAGATGAAATATACATTAATTTAGGTAAATTTTTAAAAATAAAAAATAAATAGATTAAAAGAAACAATATTTTTTATAAAAAAACATGTAAAAATGTAAATAAAATATAATAATTTAAAATGAGCTTGATGATTGGAAAATTTGGATGAGCCGTAAACATCAAGAAAACATTTTTTTCACACTTTTATAAAAAAGGTCAAAATCAATCGCTATGGGTAATTTTAAAATGATTATTTTTAAAAATTTATAAAGAATGAAAAATATTGTTGAAAGTTAAATTAAAAATAATTTAAATTTTAATAAAAATGTTACTTTAAGATCATAAAATATATTTATTTTGAATAGAAAAAGCTGAATAAAAGACATCAAAACTTTTAATGAAATTATTTTAAATAAAACACCTTACGACATTTAAAATCCAAATTGCCTTGAAATAAGTAACCTGAAATGGAACATTAAATATATTGAGTATAAATATAATCATGTCTTAATATGTCATTGTATTATTTTATACACTATATAAAATAAAATAGGTTCAAAATATTAAACTTGTCTCGAACAATGAATTTTGAGATACCAAAATCTTTATAATTTAGCAATTTATGAATTACAAGCCATTGAACGAAAGAAAATTATATAGTTCTATACATACAATGAATTTAATAAAAATATTTTTCAAAATACATTCATTGGGTAATAAGGACACCATATGAATGATTACAAAGTGAATTGTTAAATATGTCTGAAGAAATTGAAATTGAGACAAAGAAACCCTTACATTGAACTTCTTCTTGGTTTGAAACATTATAACCTCTAATATAACAAATTTATATTTGTTATAAATATATATTAGAATGACTTTTATATTAAACTTACATTATATCATTAAATTATAATTTATTATTACCCATTTAATAATAATTCTTTATTAAAATCAATATTTTTATTACTAACTATTCGGTCTTCCACACAATTATGATTCCAAGGTTCCACTTATTACTCCATGGTAATGGTTTAATCATCTCCATATTCCTCATGAAGTGTTTTATTATTTTATTTATACAGTTTTAGAGTCCCTTTTTAATTTCAAGGAACTTATGGTGATGATTTATATGGTAATATTAAAGGTTTTATATTTACAAAATTTTGATCATATAAAATAATTAATATTATTAGTGAATAAAAAATTATATAAAAACAATAAAAAGTAATTAAATTAACTAAATAAATTAATTTAATTTATATCTAAAACATTTAAAATTATTTCATCATTTATGAAATAAACATTATAACATCGTTCATGTAGGGGTAAAACCGACCCAAACAAGAGAATGCTATAACAACTGAATGAGTAAGACCATGATAATTAGTAAAGATACCATCAGGATTACATATGATTAATGATGGAGAAAATATTTTTCTAAGTGATAGATTTTTTTTATTAGACTTTTATGAATAAGATATAAAACTAAAATCTTATAGAATATATTGCATATGGTAAATGTTTGAATATTCTCTTGAATAACCTCTTGGAAAAGATAGGCTTAAGACTTAATCATGAGAATAGTGGTTCCCAAATGTGAGAGGATTATGAGGGAGATAATATGGTTATCTATTCAAAGATAACTCCAAAAATATTATTTGGTCTATAGTGGGGAGGAAATGATTCATTTTATAGATGATAGGGGAGTAAGTATTGAAAATAAACTTAAGACTAAAATTAAATAAATGTATTTTTGAAAGGATAATTGTACTAAAATTTTAGAATTTTGAAGACAAAATAATGCATTCAAGAATACCCTCATAAAATTAAATAGATATATGTTTTCTTAGTTATTAATGGATTTATCACATAGTTTTAAAAATTTAATCATATTTTATCCGTTGTTGTGGTGATTAACTTTTACCTAGGTAACATAATTTTATGAATAAAAAAGAAACTATGAATATGAAATTTTTTGAATACAATGATTATAAATTTGAGAACCATTTAATAAAACAAAATTTATTACAGTGATAATCTTAAATTTTAACATTAGATCATATAAATCATAAAACCATTTTTTATAATAATGTTTGTTTAAGAATAAAAATGAAATTAATTTTTGTTAATTTAAATGAAAAATCATTAAATTAATTTTAATTTTATTTATGAATTTCTTAATGATTATTCATATATTTTTATATATAAAAAATATATTTTCAAAAACTTAATACTCTAAATAAAATATATTTATCTTTTAAATATAAATTTTTCTTATAGAAAACATTTCTATTTAGACATGAGTACAAAAATTACTACTATTTATAGTTAGATAATTATTTCATATATACTATTTTTTTATTTTTTAAATATTTACTTAAATTTTATAAATAAATTCTATTGATACAATTTCATAAAATTAGTAATGTTGAAAAAAATTCACAATTTACAAAAAAGAGTGACTTTAGAATGATTAAATTATAAAATGAATATTTATTTTCATAATTATAATTTTTCATAATATATAAGTAATGTGATTAATTTTATAATGTATTAAGAATTATCTAATTTAGTTCAGTGTTTCATTCATTACAAGCTATAAAAAATAATTAATTTATTTAAAAGGGAAATACATAATAAAATCATAGGGTGTTAATTTAATATATAAATGGTAATATGAGATAAGTTAGAAAATATCTTTGAAGGAAATGTTAATTTTAAAAATGATAGAACACACACATGTATTGTTAAGTATAAATACACCCCAAATTATTTAAGATTATGTAGTAGATGGCTTATTCATTCAAATTAGTGAAATAATGATCACAATTCTAGATTTTAGTGAAGAGTTAGAGGATAAAATGGTAGTCAAGAAATTTCTATACATTATCGAAGATATGTTGGATAAAAATTTTTGGAACTTAAATATTGCAACCATATTACACTTCCTTTAGATGATTTATATAGAAAAATAATTTCACATGAGATTTTGTAGATTCATGTCTTCAAAAATAATTTTAAGGATAAAAAGAGATTTTTTTAAAGATTAAAAACAAGTAAAGTGTGAAAAAGATTCATATTTAGAATTTAAATATTCTTAACATTATTAATAGGATGAATATATGTTTGAAATATTCATTTCAATAATCTACTGAATTGTAAGAAGAAGAAAATGAATTTTTAAGGGGAAGTTTTAAATAATATGTTTTCAATGCAGAGACATTAGGAATTTTATAGAAACTGTATAATTGTTTAAGAAGATGATGTTAATGAGGAATAAGAAAATACGTCAAAGAAATAATTTGAAAAGAAAGATAAAATATTTGATAAATCAAAGTTTACATTAAAATATAAGGCTAATAATTTCTAAAAAAATAAAATAAAATTTAGTTCAAAGGTAGATTTTGATAATGAATTTTGAAATTTTAGTGAAGATAAAAAAACTACTTATTAATAAATCGAATAAGGAAAAGTTCACCAGTGATTAAAATAGTGATATGAGGAGTGAATAAAAAATATATTTAATTTTTAATAGATAAATAACTCCATGAATGTCTTTACATGATATAAAAATTGGATAATGAAAATATAAATTTTAATAAAGATAATCAATCTTCAAGGAACAGGGATGCTTCTCCTGCTGAAAAAGATCCATGACTATCAAAAGAGATTAATGACTTGAATAAATTATATACGGAAGATAAGAACTAAAAATCTAAAATATATTAATTAATTAAAGTGTAGGAAATAGATCTTGAGTTTGTAC
Organism: Viscum album; assembly: GCA_963277665.1. Taxonomy (NCBI): domain Eukaryota; kingdom Viridiplantae; phylum Streptophyta; class Magnoliopsida; order Santalales; family Viscaceae; genus Viscum; species Viscum album. Next base: position 1,439,364,051 of record OY728145.1, on the reverse strand, counting down.
AAATGAAATTTTTTAGCACAAAAAAGGAACTAGACATATAGAAATACAATTTTTTGACTTTTATTATGGAAGTTAGGGAAAGCTCAAAAATATATATTTTAAATAATTAAGTGTTTTAATAATGATTATATTCAAGTATATCAAAAAATACGTTCAAGAGATGAAAAATATCTAGAAAATTAAGACAGAAAGTCTCAAATCAAGGAACATGTAAGGAAGATCACGTTTTTTGAAAAATAGAATAATTATTAGAAATAAAAAAATCTGAGAGTATTTATTTAAAATTATAAAATTCTAAAAATGGTGATTTTAAAAAACTAATTCCAGAGTGTGGAGGATTATTTTTTTAGTTTGCTAAAAATTTGGTTCATAAAAAGGATCCAAGATTGATGTTCAAAGGAATGGAAAAGTACACATGTCGACATCTATACAAAAAGACGTTTATAGAGGGAAGTATGAATTATATATATATAACTGGCTATATTGAGGCTTTGAGATCATGGAATTCAAATTTTTGTTTCATAAAAAATATATCTATGATCCTATAGAGCATGGGTGACAAACTTTATAAGGTATTTAACCACCCAAAGAAATAAAATTTAGATGTAACTAGAAACAATAGAATAAATATTAGTAATTAATTAAGAATTTTAAAAGAAGTTTTAGAGAGAAGTGACCAACTATATAACTTTTTTGAAGATTTTATCACCATCCTACCAACCCAATTTATTATTAATTTCAATAATAAAAATTCATATAAGAAGAATGAAAGAAGGAAAATAAAACAATTTTGTGGTTGAAGTGTCACTTAAAGCATCCAAAGGGGAATGTACATAGATTATTGATTGTGAATGTTAATTATATACAATAGAATATATAAATATATTGAATAATATATAAAATAAAAAGGATGTTTTAGTGACCTTTTGAAGTTATGATTATTAGAAAAGAGAAGTTGCAATATAAGAAAATGTTATATGTTTATGGATTGAAACCAGATTTATTATGTCTATCTCATCTATTTGATGAATAATATGATTTTTTAAAAAATATAGGTTAATAATATGTTTCAAAATATTTATGTTCATTTTGAAGATTTCCTCAAACACGAGAAAACATGTTTCAGGTTGGTGATGATGATAATTGATTTTAATAATGTCTCAATGAAGGAAATACATCTTGGTATAGAAGGGTTTTTCATCTTGGCCAAAATAAAATTAGCAAGCTTATGTGAGGAGAAATTTTTATGAACCTATTATGAAGGAGGGTAACATTGGATGTATTATACATGAAAAAATGGGATTATTGTTAATTATCCATATAGAATGTTGGTATTAAAATATATCATATATTAAAATTTACAAATTCATATATTTGTGGACCAATGCGGTATAAATAAAAAAATATTTATGAGTATTTTAGTTCCATAATTACTGAATTTAATTATATCAATTTCATTATATTTATGAAGTATAAATTATAGGCTCTAAAAATGTTCACATTTTTAGAAGGAGTGCTAAAAATTAGTGTGGTTTCTCCATGAAAATGATCCAAATAGTTAATGGGGAAGAATATATTAGTGGTAGATTTAATTATTATCTCAAGAATATGGTATTCATTGTGAAATCACTGCACCCTAGAGAAAAAAATGGTTATTTGGAACATAATAAAATATTTTTGGTAGAGATATATCATTCTATATTGATTGAGCATGATACTTATCAGAATTTTTAAAGAGAAGTAAGCATTGATTTATTTCACATTAAAAACTATTTTTTGTATAAAAATTATTAGATATGTCACCAAATGGTAAGTATTATAATTAGTCCGCAAGTCAGAAATATTTAAGGGTGTTTGGAATCCCTTTTATAATCAATGATAAATTTGAAAACCGTGATAAGTTTCAATAGGGAGGAGGTGATATAATATTCTTTAGTTATTCTCCAAATGGAATAGGATACTGATATAATAAGAAATTGATATAGATATTAATGATTATATATATATAAAAGTGTTTCAAAATTTAAATAATAATAACAAAAATCATGAATGAAGTTCTATAATGGAGAATAATGTTTTTATTGTTGAATAAGTAGAAGAAGTTTCTCAAAATTATGTGTGTTAAGAATAAGTGCATGATGAAGATGATAATTCACCTATTTATAGTGATATAGATCAAACTATATCATCTCATAAAATGTTGATAAATAATATGGAGGTCTAAAATATCATTTAAGAATAAGAATATATGATACATACTGGAATTACATTTAGGACAAAAACACATAACTCACTATTTTTTCATACTGAACTAAGAGATAAGAGTGAGTCACTGAATAATCAAGAATGTATTGTCTATATGAATAAAGAATTATATTGGATATTGAAGAATGAAATTTCTGAGTTTTAAACCAATCCTAAAAATAATAATGTTATCAAAACTATATGGGTGTATGGAAACAAGTATAAATAAAGAGGATAAATTATTAAAAAAGGTATAACTTGTGTGAAAAATACACTCACTAGTTAAAGGAATTTATTTTTATGAGACATTCAGGCTTGATACTAGACTAGATACCACATAGATATTTTTTTCTATTCCATAATAATGGTAATACTAGATTTTCCAAATGTATTTTAAGTCATCATTCATTAAGGAAAAATTCAAATATGATTTTATATAAAAAACATACTTGGTCTCATTCTTAGTGAACATGAATGTTATGAATGAAGGTTAAATAATTCTTTATATTTGATGAAATTATCCACAATAACACGGTATTTATAGTCATATACTTTCTTGAAACAATCGATGTTAAATAAAAGAAGAGTAGGAAATAATCTCTACATTAATGATGGAAATGTTGTAGCACTCAATATAGTTGTTTTAACAGGTAGGGGAAATCTAGAATTTTTTTATTAAAATAAAAGCACAATATTATTATTCTAGGAAAAGGGATCTCATTACATAAAAATTGTAGGAAATGTCAGAATTTAAAACCATTGAATTATTCCCATTATCACATACCTATTTTTAGGTCAACAAACACTTGCATAGTGTTCTCATCATTGCAAACCGCCTACAACCAGCCCGACTATCGCATATGCATGGCCTCACCCATCACCTTCATCGTCTCCCAGTAGAAAAAACTATTTAAATCAACACCACCATGATCTTCCACACGATCCTTTCCCATCATGATTACCATCAACCTCTATGGCCCCGCTCATTCGAGCCACCACATATGTCACCACCTAATGAGAACACCGATGATCGACACCACTATGATAGAAATAATTCCCTTCACCCATCAAGAAAACCATGAATTATAGTAGCCTTTATAACTTGTTTACCCTCATTCATCAATCATTGTCGCTGCACATTGTGGTGAGAGTAGCAGTCCCACCCCCATTTATGGGGAACATATGCTACAAAAAGGGGTTGAAACTGACCCCTTTACAATATAGATGTTGTGGATAGGTGTATGAACCAAATGAACTATACCCCCATAAAACTAATTCATTATAATTAATTATATATAAGATATTTTTATAAAAATGATGAAAGTTCTTATAAACAGTTCTCTTTAAACATGAAGATGATGTTTGAAAAGTCCATTCATAGGGAAATGATATCTTTGTCAGGTATAAATTATTTTTAAAAATAATATGAAATATTTCCTTTTAAAGAGAATTATGATCAATAATTTTAATAGATGTTTACTGTACATGACTAAAAACTAGTTTCTACACCTATTTCAGGGGGAACCAAATTGTCAATGTATAAAAAAGGACAAAATGCGACCTAAGGTAATTATGGAATCTTATTAGAAGATTACATTATTTGAAAGCTTCAAGGATATATATTGTATATTATATAATATTATATTATAGGTATTAATGTTAATTAAAATATTCTCAATTTAGAGTTAAAAATATAATTATTAGTTATATAAGGGGTATGATAAACTATGGATTGATGTATAGAAGTTGTAGAAATCATGATCAATTTTGATATAAATATACAGATTGAGTTGGAAAGATATATTATAGAAGGTGAATAATGTACATATATGGAATAGGGTGAGCCTCTACCTTATAAATCTCAACCTCTATTTCCTCCCCCTCATAGAGTTTCTTGGTTTTCTTATGATGTCGATGGAATTTCTCCACTATAACGGACCCCTACCAATCCTTCCCCTATTTATCCTTCCCTACATGAGTTTAATGATTTCATTATCCATTTAAACTACTTTTTCTACCTAACTCAAAATGACAAACCCCATTATTGGTCATGTCTGATGGACGTTTCTATTGTTTTGGATTTTTATTATAGATAAAGCTCACTTTTATGTTTCCCCTCACTTGAGGTGGTTTTATAATCCCTGTGTTTCCATTTATATCCTTTATTAGGGATATTATTATTACATTGTAATTATATTAATTCATTACCCATCATGTGTGATCCCATATCTAGTCATATGAGTTGGAGATGTGGTGGTTTTGGTAATTGTATGTGGAATCATGAATTAATTATTATCTTCGAGCATCTCCGTGGATGTTTAACCATATTGTTTTCTAAAAAACTCTTTTTTATTCCACATTATTATGTTAAACCCCATCCTAGATATCAAATATGGAGAAAATTGTGGTTTTTCCTTACATTAGTGATACTTGATTAATTTTTCTCTATCATTATCTCTTATTTCTGGTGTTTTGGACTTATATGTTATTACTATGAGGTGATAGTGTAATGGTTACAATGATAGATTTCTTGGTATTATCATTATTGATACAATTTTATGTTGTTGGTTTGGTTAGGTAAATATTATATAGTTGTTTCTTTGTAGAGGTAGTGGTCATATTCAGTGACTAGTTTAAGGACGAAGAAAATATTATTTTCAGAATGATGCCAATATGGGTGAAGATGGGTTGGTTTTTTCGATTTAGTTTTGTTTTTCATGTTTGGAAAAGGGTTTCCATCCCTTTATTTTTAGTGGTGGAAACTCTAGTTGATCATTAGCATCTATTTTCTGGATAGTGGATCCGTATATAACGGATTTCTATTTTTTTAGTGCGGCGACATTTGAGTGATGATTCAGTTTATTTAGGGTTTCTTCCCTTTCAATGATGGGGTCTTTTGATGTTCAGTTTTTTATGGAGATAATCATTTCTATTGTCTCATTGGATACTTTGGGTAGGTTTTAGGGACACTGGTGATTGATATTATGTGAAACTTCAATAAGATGAGTTATATATTTTTTGAGTTGGGATTAATGGTGGAATCGTTCTTGATGTGTTATCCTTGAATGCGTGTTACATTTTTTTTTTTGAATTTTTAATCTATGAAATTTTGAAAAATAGAAAATTGGGTGGGATGTGGTTCCATTATAATAGATTTTGGGTTGGTTTTTTATCCTTTTCACCTATGTGGTTTCCCATTCAACCCATAAAATTTTATATACTAAAAAAATAATAAATCAAAATCTAAAGGTAGATGACATAAAATCTACATATGGTATAATTTTATTATTTGGATAAAGGTTTTTATGTTGTCACACAAAGAAATAAAGTATTTCTAACTCAATTACCAATGAAGTAAAAAAAATTTCTATAACTCAAGACATATCCCAATGGATGTGGATGAGGGCTCAATTGGATGATCTTAATGTGGAAGTAATACTCCCACTATATGTGTGATGTAACAATCTAGGTGATATCAATTTATCAAGAATTTTTATTTAGCTTTAAATATCGAAGCACAATAATATAAAATATCACTTTATCAATGTAATTGTAGAGAAAAATTTGTTAATGATGGAATTTCTTACAATAAATGGGAAAATTGAATATGTTTTTACTAAACATTTACGAATGGAAGCATTTCAAATATTTCAAGATGGGATTTAAACATCATTTCCTTCATGGTTATGGTATGATGATTACATTCCCTCTCACTCTATATTTATATATTATTTTCAAAGATGGAGAAGGAAAAAAATCAATTTATATTTATTCCTTTATATATTCATAAAAAAAATATTTAAAAATTGCACAAATATATTATAGTGAATCTAATAATATATTTATAATATAATGGGGAGAGATATATTATGTAGGGGGGGTTATGTATTTAGATAGAGTTATTAAAATGGTAATTCTATGATGATATCTTGTGGGTTTCTGAATTTGGTGAGTTAAAAAATATTCTAACATTTTTTGTGAATATGTGTATTTTAATTTGTTATTTATAGGTGTCTAAGAAAGAATATTTATGTCGAGTAAGTAATTATTCTAAATTGAGATCTAGTGGTATCATTGGATAAGAAATGATTATTTTTCAATATTTATCTAGTGGATCCCGATCTATATATTTGTGAATGTAAGTCACTTTTTTTTGGAAAATAGGATATAATAGTTTAATGTTCTTATTTCATACACTGAGTTCACTCGCATAGAATTAATATTGTTTAAAAATGATTTATTTTTATACATAATGAGTTTGAAATTAATTTTTGTTATTTGGTTGAAAAAATCCATATAGATAGATAATTTATTTCAAGAGATGTTTTTGGAAATTTGAAGTCCTTAGAGAGATTTTCGAGACAATAATAGAAGTCGTTGAGATCCATTTTTGATGAAATTTTGATAATTATTAATATATTTGTTCAGTGATTAAGATCTAAATAATTATTGGAGTGGATATTTTTATTGTATTTTATTTTTCATAAAATAAATAATCATATTCAAAATGAAATTAATTATATTATATTTTGTGATGTGAAGGTTATTTGGATGTTTAAATGTTTTTGAAACATGTTTAGACTATTTTAGGGATGAATTAATGAGATTTTTAGTCTATTTGAAATGTTATATAATTTTTTATATTGAAAGTGAAAATTTTTCAACTCTTAAAATCTTATGTGAATACATAATATATACATAGATGAATATATTTGGAAAACTAAATAAACTTATCAACACATGTATAATATCTTAAAGAAAATATATAAATTTTTTCTACAATTAATATTGAAATTTTCAATGGCATAGAATCTGTAATATTTCTCAATATATACTTAAGAAGTCATTAAACATTAAATATTGAATTTATAAAAGTAAGAGAATTCATAATATATGTCATTGGAAACGTAAGGAGTTTTACTATGTTGAAGCTTTTATTCAGAAAAGGAAATTGATATATAAGATGTTTGAGGATATGTAAAAAGTATTGTGAGAACCTGACTGATTCTTATATAAAATTAATATGTTTTTTAAGAAGGTAACCTCAAATATAAAAAAGAAAAAAATGTTAAAAAGATATATAAAATGTTTATATTCAATTATAATAAGTTATTTTTATATTTAATATGTGTCACTTAAATGTCAAGAATTTGAAAGGAAATTTTTTTAAATTTTTTTAATGACTCAAGGAGATTTTATGTTTTAAATTAGATGATTATAAATCAAATATATTCGAGTTAAAATATCACAAATCTCATTTGTGATATATGATATTAGATAAAGATGGTTTTTACCTATAATAAGGTTGTTGTGTCACAAAGGAAGATTAAATTGGTTTCATTTTTAATAAAATAGATTGGTCATGCTGCAAAGTATCCATTCACACCATGTTTTAAGTTAAATTCCACCTGGAAACATCCAAAAGCATAAAAAATAGTTGAATAAGTGATAGAATTTATAGAATATGACTAAATAATTTTAAGGAAGTTAAATTATTGAATTTTAATTTTAAATTAAAAATAAATTGTACTACTGTTGTTGTATATGAAAAATAGGTTTCATGAATTCATTCAATATGAATTTATATATTAAAATAATGATTAAAATATGTAGAAAAATAATAGGTAAATTTTTAGTATTGCTTAATGGATGGAATAATTGAATATATAATTTAGACTATAGGGAATGAGCAGAATAAGATATTTTATATAGACAACATGATAATAGTCTTGTCAGGATGAATAATATCATAATATTAAAAAATATATATATATTTTAGCAATGCATGAGCATTGTACACAGTCAGGATACTTATGTACATCCTTATATTAGGGATAAAACCTTATCGTTTGTAGTTCACATGATGATACAATGAACTATATGATCCTCAGTGAATCCAAAGCATTCCACGGATAATCATTCTCATTTTGAGAGGTGGATGTTTTAAAATTATTTCTATAGTTGTTATGTGTTATTGGATGTGCCTAAAAATGATCCTACTTATCAATAAAATAGGAAAAGAAGGTTTTATCTATAATAAAATTAAAATGAAACTTTAATCTCAAATTTAACTTCCTCTTAGTGATTTCCCACAGATATTGATGGTCTTTTCACTATCTTACTAAAAAGAAAATGGATTTTAGTACAAGGATATCTAATTTATGTACATATAGCACGAATATTTTTATGAGGATTGAGTATGATTCATACAGTACTACCTAAAGTGTCCATTCAACTAATTTCCAACATCTTTGTTGGCGAAATTCTTCAATAAAGGATGGAATTGAATGGGTGAAATGTTAGTAGATTCATCTTTTGAAGTCTATTATGAATATAAAATATCAGGATAAAAAATTTATTTTAAAAAATTATTCTATGAATTTATAGAAAATTTTTTAGAGGATAAATAGTTATATTAAATTAAATAACTACTAATATTAATGTGAACTCACAAATTAATAATATTTTTTTTCAAACTTAGGGATAAGATCATAAGGGGGAATGAATTATTATTTCTAATAAGTTAAATTTAGTCATAGTGCATTTAATTATGTGAATATTGATGTTCCAATAACCACTTCATCATCTAATGTGGAGGAGATTTATGACATGGGGAATTATAGAGAAATATAACCTGTGTTGATATATCAAATTTTTAATACATTTAATCACATATGATAAAATTATCCTGACCTATCATACGGGAAAAAAATTTAATCTAAAAAAATATATAATTTAAAAAATTCAAGGACAACAACAATCTTTTTATCAAGGGAGAAACAAAAAATGGACTATCATTATAAAGCTTAAGTATCAATGAAACATGTTAAGGGAAATTATATAATTTCTTCTAAGTTATAGAATATTGATAATATTCATATGAACTAAGAATATTTTGTTCAAAATACAAAATTTCAATTCTCTATAATTGATAAAATAGTTCAAGGTAATAATGTTGGTATCCAAATTCTCTATGTACAAGATGAAAAAATGGAAACATAAAAGGATGAAAAGGAATAAAGGAAACATCATAGTAAAAATAAATTTAATCCAAGGGAAGGTGTGATGTTTATAAATCAATGAATTATAATCATTGTTAAATAAAATAACTCAAGAGTTATTATAAATTAACTAATAAATATAAAGGAAGTTATCCCTCAAGTAGAAGATCTATAACATGGCAAAAAATGAGAGTTCGAAGAGAATTATATGAATGAAAAGGGAAAGTTGTGAAGTAAAAAAATCGACTTTAACTGATGTAGAGATGTAGAAATATAGGACAGTTATAATATTTCAATAAATATACATGAAGATATATACTAATGAAGATAAAACTTTTAGGAGAACTTTTTTAAAATTTATATCACCACATCATTTTTAGAAAATTTATCAAAGATTCCATCCTATACTAAATACATGAAAAAATCATATTAATAAGGAGGATACTAGAATAAAATGTTTTTTACTTATCCATAATGAACGTAGTGTATTTTTTCAAATAAGGATTCCTAAATTTTTTTTAAAACATAGTATTTTTTAAAATACCTCTTAATTTTAAAAGAGTAAATGTATAATGTTTCCATATTATTTTAATGGAATATATAAATATCGTTTTACAAATTAATTTCTAAGATTTGGAGATTTGAGAGACAAGGAATCCAATTATATAACTAAAATTATAATATATATCCATCATATTTCCAACAAGGGTTATTTAATATGTTATTTCTAGAAATAGATGGATGATATTTCTATAAATTTTTTATATTATATATTGAGATATAAGATTTCTTTTTTTTTTATTTTTAGTTATCCATTGTTATAGATAAGAGGTAAATTGATTAATATACCAAAATGCATGATTACAAATACCAATGGTGAAGAGAAATAGACTTAAATTTTTTACAAGAAATCCAAATTCATAAATTATTGTTTCAAGATGGATATTATAGTTGAATTACACATTCATAAAATATTTCTTTCTCATTAAAAATACTTTTAAAGTAGAATTCAATCAAGATTATAATGTTTAAAATGATAATGTAAAGAAATAAGATATTAAGGTTGATAATTTTTTTCAATTGAGATATTTCATGGAATTTAAAGAATATTTTGAACCATTATTGGAACCCTTGATGCTTTTAAGTGAGGACCCACCTATTTTAAAGTAGATGAATCTCCCATACAATTTTATATATTTATTTTTATAAAACAAAACACCTTACCAGTTATTATTCAATTATATTATTATTATAAAAAATATGAAAGCCTATTTAAGTGTTGAATATGTATAAAATATATTGGGATTGGCCTATATATTAAGGTAATTTTCTTAATTTTTTTCATGTATAGAATTATATAGTGGTAGATAATGAAAACAATGAATTTATTCCATTATGTATAAAGTAAATTTAGAGGGTATTCAATGATTACAATGAGTCGAATTCATCCACATTGAATGATCATTTCCCTCTACCTTTCATTGATCAAATATTAGAGAATCTTTTAGGTCATGGAATATACTAATTTGTTTATGAATATCCAGGATATAAACAAATTTCTATTACTCTATATGATCAAATGAAGTCTACCCACACTTTTTTATAAGGTTTATTTTCTTATAAAAGGATATCCTTTTGATTTTATGGAGATCTGACCAATATTTAGTTATATATAATGGTGATATTCTATGATTTAGTAAAGAAGAGTATTCAAAAATTTATTGAATAATTTTTTATATTTAATGTAAACTTCATGAAATGTAAACATAATATTTTCTTATGTCTAACAATATTTATGGAAAAAATTGTATTAAATTTATTTATTTCATTTTAGGGTACAAGGAATAATTTTACCTAGACACACAATCTCTATGGTAGGGAAAAACATTTACAAATCAATGGTGGAATTAATTCCAAACATACAAATCCCCATGTAAATGAATGTTATGTATATTATTTAGGTAATTATGAAATCTATAGGACATTTATTTAGGAGTTATAAATGATTGTATGGCCCATGTCTTCTTTTTTGGAATAGGCTCTTCAACCCCATTTGGATAAACCATTCATTGAAGCGTAAAAATTTTCCTAGAGAGAAGTTGGTTTGAGAACCTATAATTACATCACCATAGTATATAATACTCTTGGATGTTATATGTAAATAACATAAAATTTCTATAAGTGTTGTTCCTGAAAAAATATAGAAAACGAGTTAGCATGCCATATTTTACTCAATAAATATTTTAAATTTATCTAATTTTAATTAATCAAAATTTTAAATTTATATTATTTTAGTTTTGTATGATATAGATAAGTTTCTATAGCATTCGAATAGTTTAAGATTTATGATATTTATTGATAAATCAGAATTGAAATATTTTATGATAGGTGAATTACCAAAGTATATTATTAAACCACTAATAGGGGTGAATTCGTGGTACTAATTTATAATTACGTTTCAATACAATCATATATAAAATTTTTTGTTATATATACACTCACTACAAACCTTATCACCTAGTATAAATAATTAATAGAAAACCACAAAACATAGGGAATCTCACAAGGTTAAATTCTAATGTGGTTATATAATCCTTTAAAGGTTTGGGTTTTATTTTGAGACTAATATTTTCATTAAAATATTAAAGGGATTACAATATATGGGAATTTTTATACCTTTACTTTGACATGATAGTCTATTAAAGTACAGTATAAGGGTTGAATTAATCCTTGAATCTTTTTAGAGTGATAACAACAATGAAGAAGTTTTTATACTGGAACCTACCTTCCTCCAAGTATCACTTCTTACCGTTAGGTAATCAAAATATTCAATGAATTTTAGGATATATCTATAACTAATAATGATATATTCTTCCCCAATATTTTCATTTGACTTATAGATGGATGTTAACTGTGAAATATTAAAATAATAATTTATTTCAAAACATTCAGAATACCCAACATGTGCATGAGATAAATAAAGAACACAATTTTATTCTTTCTTTTTAATATAAAGCCTCCAAATGATAGGAAAACCAACTCTATTTCCTTGATATTTATGATTAGAATACATGGAAGAATTTTTGATATTTTATTTTTCCATATCCCTTTGATTCATCAGTTCTCTCCATCCACACAGTATCAAATCTCAAGTACTCAATTCATAAGAAACATAAATTTATTTATTTTTTTAATTTATATTTAAATGAAAATCGGAAAAGTATTTCCATAATTAAATATAAAAACTCCACTTTATTCAGGGATGTGTGGTTTTCTCATCCAAATATTGTTAATAACATCTAAACAATTCTCTTGTTTAACCTCATTCGAATCAAATTCAAATCATGGTCAGGATATTTATTGAAATATCAATGACACTCAAGATATTACTGTCTTCATGAGAATTAAAAAACCAGGGATATTTTAAACATTGTACAGACTAGAATGCATGGATCATTACAGCCGGCCAATCCTCTTCATTGAGAAACTGCCTCTCACTCTAGAAAATATTCTTCATTTTGATTCATCACTCTCTTCTTGAATAAAAAATAATTATAATAGTTGTGATGATTAAAACATAAAAAATTGGTCAATAATTTCATGGTTTTTTATTCATCAGAATACATTACTTTAAAAACCTCCTTAATTTTATATTTGTAAATTCCTCTTATGATGTCGACAACCATACTTAAAAAGACATTAAACAACTCTCACAAAGTGTCCTATGATAATTAGTTAGTGGTTTAGAATTTCCAAATTCTTAGTTGATAATCCTTTTTAGGTTTTACATCAACCATATGAAACTGAAAAGAATTCAAGGAAACTCAGAATCATCCTTAAAATGCCTTTAACATATCCTTAAGAATTTATATATGACCTATATTAAGTCCTAAATTTTCTATTTTTCTATATCTCCAGTGCTGAAATGAATCTTATGAAGATTCTGAATGAATCTTATGACGTTCAATTATCCATTTTTAATTTATAATTTTATAGAAGAGAATAAATATCGAATTTCGTTAAAGCCTTTTAAAAAAATGCAACTTCTTTATCTCATCTCAAAGCATTATAAACACCTTCCACTAATCTCCAAAAATATTTTAAAACATATAAAATTTGTTCTAAAAATTCTATAAGGTTCCTCCATCTCCCTTATTAGATTTATTATCAACCTCAATAACTCACCTAATGATATAAAGAATCACAACCCATATCATTAAAAATAATATTTATTCAACATCGCTTCATAATTTTTTTCTGGAATAATTCATTCCCTCAGGGATAAGGAATTTATGAAGAAGTGATCTAGATGATCCCCCTTATTTGATACAGTCATTCAACCTTCCCCCCTTTTTAATTAATTATTGATCTAGATTTACAAATTATAATATACAAATCTATTCCTTTTATTCACATTGAAAATACATCCAAAGCATATTGGGGGTACTACCCCAAAGTCTCTCAAGTGATAGGGAAGTGATGAAAATTAATATTCAACCTCAATGTCTCAAACCTAACTTTAGACAGTACTTTTGAGAATATATCAGTAAATTGGAATCTTGTGGGAATACATTATTGTTTTATATCCATATTGTAATACTTTTCTTTGATGAATTTAATAATAATATTAATTTTATTATACCAAGAGTGTTGAACTATATATTTAAAGATGACTATTACAATTTTAATATTGTAAACAATTTTTTGTGTTTTGTCAATCTTCACCCCAAAATATTAATGATATTATTTAATATAACTCATCTTTGTACAATAACATATATTATCCACATATTCATCTTCTATGGTTATTAATTTAAAAACATTTTGTTTATCATTGTTATATATTACAAAGCTTTATCCTAATAGAAAAATTCCACCATAAGTAGATATTTTTCAACCAAAATATTCTTCCTAGTTTTCAATAGGAAAAAAGTAGATTCAGGTTATATCCTCTATTATACACCCTCCCATTACTCAATGTTAGATTTATTTACTCTATAACACACTATGAATCCATCAAATGCGATTCTATAGAATCATTTTTATACCATTCACACAAACACATAGTATATACTATATCAGGTCTGGATGTAGTGAGGTAGAGTGGGACTCTAATCATTATTCTAATATCCTTTTAGTTTACACTTTCTCCTTCTACATCGATTCAATGTTTCAATCCATCTTTTATAGACATGGATATTGATTTGGATTCCTCTATTCCCAACTAGTTGAAATTTTTTTCATAATTTTATTGTTAATGAAGAATAAAATATTATTTTTTAAACAATTGTAAACCTTGAAAATATATAAAAAATCATAGAATAAAATTATCAAATATTCATTCATTTCTATATAATATAACTTTTAGGAATTTTATTGTTCTCCAATAATAATAATTTCATCAATATACACAATCATAATAAGTGTACCAACATTAATATCTTAAGGTAAAGATTTATTTTCACTTGTAGATTGATTAATTGCAATTCCTTTAAGATAAAATCCATCTCTGAGTACTTGGTTTTGGGTTCCTAATCTAATCAATATTAATCCTTTTTAACTTTTGAGAACATAGATCCATCATTATCAAACATAAATCCCTCAGGATGGTCAATGTAGGAATATTATTGCATTCCACTATTAAAGAAGTAAGATTTGAAATCCATTTGATAAATTTAATATTTACTATAAGCTTCAAATACTAGAGAAATACTTACAGGTTCAGTATTACAAAAAATAGAAAAGGCCTTTGCAAAATGAACACCTTCAACATGTTTTTAACCTATAAAAAATAGTCTTACCTAATCCATTGTTCCTTCTCCCTTATAATTTAACATATTCCTAAATACCCACTTTGTACTGATCACATATGTATTAGTATATATATGATTAATATCTTAAGTAGAATTTTTACCTATTTCATTCAATTCCACTTTCATAACTCCAAACCATTAGTTTTTACTTTGTAGCTTCAACCACTGAATATGGATCTATTTGTAATATACAAATATTCTTGTTATCATGTTTCAATATTATTATTATTTGAACCAATACATTTTAATTTCCTATTATATTATCAAATTTTACAGGCTTGTTTAGAAATGTTTTTTCTCATTTTCAACTTGAGCGACAACTTATTCATCACTAGTATGATAAAAGACAATATGAATAATATGAGGTTCATTTTCTTATTTTTTGTTATTTAATTTCTCTAAATTCATCACATTACCTTAATCAGAATCATCATAATATACATCCCCTTGAACGTTAATGTCAGAAATATTCTCAATAAATTTATATCCCAATTGTCAATTACATTATGAAGCCTCTTATTCCATCATCAATATCCTTTTCCATTAGTTTGATATCTCAAAATGATACCTCCCTCGGTTTTCTCATAAAACATATCCAAATATTATTTTTTAATCACTATAGGACATCGGAAAGAAAACACCCAAAATTAGTTTACATTTGGCTTCTTCTTATAACACAACTCTTAAGAGGTAATATTGGAATTGGGTTTTAACATGAACCTATTTTGTATATTCATGGTCATGTATACATCCTCAATCCAGTGGGACTTTGAGATGTTATATTTTATCGGCATGGTTCTCTACATCTCAACTGTGATTTTTTTCATTCACTCCACCACTCTATTTTGTTGATTTCTAAAAATAGTACTTTTCAAACTTTTGATTCTATATTTTTTAAGGTGTGATTCAAATAATTATCTTGTAAAATCTATATCAATATCAGATTTAATATTGCTAATACATATCCCAAATTATTTCTCAACTCTTAATCTAAATACTCATAACATATCCACTTCTTTTAATTTAGGTTTGGGGAAAATCATGTAAGTCATTATAGTACAATCATCAGTGAATGAAATGAAGAAAAGATCACCATGAGTGTATTTGTGTCCCATTGTCCCACATAAATTATCATGTATCAAATCATTTGTCTTGGTAGACTAGATTACTACACTTATGTAAAAGTTTTGAGTTATCTTACCATTTTTTAGTTTTAAATCATGTATTATATTTACCTATTAATAAATGGAAAATCATTTACCAAAAACGCTTTTGAAATTTTTATTAACATTCATTAAAAATAAGGGGTCTATCTTATGTTACAAAAAATGATTTCATATTTTTATATCAGATAGAAAGAATCAGTAGAGTATTAAATTTGAGAAAGGTTACCACTACTCATTTCACCTTTAGTGACGAATTTTACATTTCCCCCATTTATGTGGCCTGTATTTTTCTATAAAATAATGTCATTTCATTTATCACATAGGTAGATCACACTTAAAATGTTTTAATTATAACCATTCACAAATATAACAACTTCTAACTTTTTTTAGGGCTTCAATTTCATTTTCACCAATTCCTTTAATCTACAATGATATTTCATTACAAATAGTAACAAAACCACCCTCAAGTTATTAAATATTATTCAAGACCATCATGTATACAGTAATGTGTAATGAGAATAAATTTTCATGGTTCCATGGTTTGTTTCTCTTCATATATTTGAGATACACTTCAATAGTAAGTGAATTTTATATTTTGATACTTATCAGATTCTTATTTCCTTCATCAGACTCTTGAGATTGAAATGTCCCAACCCAGGTTCCATTAAACTAGTGCCCAAAGATGTGTTTCCATAAGACCTCAAGAATGAATCCTCATAATCTAGAGGATTCACACTAAATGTGTAAAAACCCGAGTTTTCTTTTTTGGTATGGATTCAATTTTTCTGGTGTATGAGAAAAAGAGAAGTTTATGGAAATTTAAGTAGTACATTTCGTGTACTTAGAAATACACATTGCGTACCCATTTTCCATAGGTATCCGTGTACAGGCTGTGTGATGGTCGAGAACATGGCCATGTGGGGTAACCTAGACACCTCCTAAAGCCGAGTTCGGTTATGGCATTTACACTGCGTGTACATTAAATAAAGAAATCATGCAATTTTCTTTTTATTTTTTATATCATACTGGGGTCACATCTAATTGGCAGAAATACCTTCTTCTCAACTTGTCCCGTCTAGGAGCTATGATAGGGTTTGATTCTCCTCCAAGACTACGAGAGACCGTCCATTCTCCGAATCAACCACCGTCGATTGCATTGGAATCAACATAGTGAGTTAGTACTTCTCCTAGAGTCTTGTTCCCTAGTTTATCCTCTTTTGTGAGATATCCTTGGTTTCACATTTAGACATTTTTATAGATCTACGTCATTCTAGGCTGATTCAAGGGCCAACACCAGAGTATATCGATTGTACAATGTCGAGGTAGGTGATTCGTGCCTTTTCATAGTTAGTGTTTGAATTTTATATGCAAAAGTGTCCAATACTATAGATTGGGGTATTGCGTGTTTAGGTATTTTAATTATATTGATGTCTGCTATGCCTGTTTCTGTGAGTTAGGGATCTTGTTTGTGAATATGGTTTCTTTTCTATTCTATAAAGGTTGTTTCCCATGTTTGTTTTGACATTGACTGTTTGGTCTAGATTTTCTTGTTAGGTTTCTTTCTTTCTATACTTAGTATTTTTATAATGGAGTGATTTTATCTGATTTTGTGGTATTCCTTGTAGCTATTTAGCCAAGTATAACTTTTAGGTTTACATGGGCTGTTGAACATAGTTTGTGAATGATTTCTTTACACAATGTTGTGGGAACCTAGTGTAGTGAGACCATAGGGGGAATTGATGTTGATGGATTTCCCAGAGTGTCTATCATTTTATTACTACACTGTGAGACCATAGGGGGGATTGATGTTGAGTGATCCTTTAGAGTGTCTATAGTTACCATTACAATACCACAAGGGAAATTTATGTTGAGTTATTCCTTAAATATTCTTTGTTTTCATGAGACCAATGGGGTTAGACCATGTA
Source organism: Viscum album (assembly GCA_963277665.1). Taxonomy (NCBI): domain Eukaryota; kingdom Viridiplantae; phylum Streptophyta; class Magnoliopsida; order Santalales; family Viscaceae; genus Viscum; species Viscum album. Next base: position 1,439,345,902 of record OY728145.1, on the reverse strand, counting down.
AGCTACTCAGGAGGTCATTATATTCTTGTATAAATTTAACTAGAGGGGTTTGTCTATGAAAACATACCCATAGGGTTACTTGAGATTGATTGGTTGAACCAGAGAGGATAGGCTATGAGAACTTCCTAGAGGGATGCTTGTTTTCATGGTTAAATAATTGAGGAATATAAATGAATGTAATTGAAACTATAAGAATTTTTACTTATGATTTCATCCTTGTTTATTGCTTCATTTTTCTTATTTTCCTACCATATATATTCACTGACTGCTAGGCACCGATATTTGGGTGGTTGCCTACTAGGATTCGTCTCACCCCTATTTGGGTTGTGATTTTGGGCCCAAATAGATTATATTGTTGTAGTTATGGATAAGGATAAGCCCCATCTACCTTCGGTACTTTATTGTTGTAGAGTTGGAGAGCATGAGACCATGCTAAGGCTTGCGATGCTGCTAGGGATGTTTACCTGTTTTCCATTTGTACTTGGTTTAGTATTTTATTCCAAGATTGTGACTTGTGTGGATACTTTCCTAGTTACTTGTGACATAAATCCTTATATATATATATATATATATTACAGTTGTTTATTTTCCGTCAATATTCCATTGTTTACTTTTCTTATAATATTACTGCTTCTGCTATTGTTTTCAGATTTCCATTCCGATGTGTTACTCTTCCTATGAGGGAATACTTTCCACACTATCTCACCCAAGGCCCACTCTGTTAGTAATTAGCCTATAGATTTTGGGTAAATTCCCTTGAGGTCATGTGACCAACCAGTTACGGGGTACCTTTGGGTGGAACCTGGAGCCAGGACAATACAAATTGGTATTAGAAGAAATTATTTTCTTATTGACTTACTATTTGGAGACTATAATCAGGGATTTGACAGAATAGGTAGTTAGTAATAATCTATGCCTAATAGTAGCTAACCCATGTGTAGGAAAAAGCTAATTTGCCTCGATTATAGTAATTATTTTGGTTTTCAAATTTACAGTTGATTTGATTTCACTATTGGGTGATTCACATGTTTTTTTGTTGACATTGATAATATTGACATTCTATTTTTTTGTAACCCAATGAGATAAGGATATGCCATTTCATGTATCATATAGGCACTTTCTAGAGATCACATGTCATGCATTTGTGGAATTCCATTTAGGGTGCATTATTGATTGCATTTTAGGGTGTACTAGATATGCATGTTGTTGTGATATATTCCTTGATATAATACCTACTATTTGATAGTTTTTGGGACTGTGTAAAGTCCTATTTGAATGAACACTAAAATTTGGTTCTTAAGGTGTTATGGTCCCTCATGGATCAGAATTTGGTGGATCATTGCATTGTTATACATTTTGAATTACATGTATAAGATTCCAAACTTTGATTCACGGTGAGTATGGGCCTCCAAGGATTGGAATTTGGTATTTTAATGTTTGTTTTAGGGTTTTTTGGGGTTTGGGTTTGTTTCTGAGGCTTACCGTCCGGAAAACACCCAAATACATGGTGTTCATTTCTGAATACAATCCATGTATCCTTCTATTTGAGAAGGAAATGTTTTTCTTAAGTACACACTGTGTACTGTATGTACACATAGTGTAGTCTCTAACTGTGTCACTCGCTGTGTGGGTAGAGACATGAGGATGCGAAATCCCCAGAGTAACACACCATGTATCATATGTAAACACTGTTTTGTAGGAATTGTGTGTCCATCCATGTGACTAATGACACAAATGTATGTAAAATAGGCTATACATGTCGTTTTAAGCTTGAACATGACATGTAGTGTAACCCATGTATGCGACTGTGTGACTAAAAACATTGGTCAGTGAAATCATTCAAGTACACGCCATGTATAGCATGAACAGGCAGTGTAGTTTCTTTCTAGGTGAACCAAGTGGCTTAGCTGTGTATAGGATATCGGGAAGGGGGAATCGATTCAAGCACACACCGTGTATTTGGGGGGAACATGATATGTTCTATGGTGTTACATGACATGTTTTGGTAGAATTACTCACCTTAGTAAAGGATTAGAGGAACAACCCGTGTAGGGGTCATACACGCTGTGTATCCCTGTTTTAAAAAAAATAATTTTTTTCTTCTCCCATTCATTTCTTGCACTTTTTTGTTTCAGACCTTGATAACATGAACTAAGGTATGCACTAGACCTTGTAGAATCATGTCACTGAGACGTCCTCTGATTATTCTCTAGATACAAGGAAATGATTAGACACCAAACATGACTGGTCAAGGACTACCAAGAGATCCTCCCATCATGTCGGTCTTGGCACTGACCATCATTCCTTTTGCAGGTGCTAACAAACAATTTCTAGAAGCCTTCATGAGGTTTATGCAGACCTTCTCGGGATCACCACATCTTAGCCCATCTATGGAAGAGTTGATGTGGGACTTTCAGCAGCAACATTCTACCTTATTCTTAGGATATAGAGGACCTAAAACTGCAAAAACGTGGTTAGAAGCCATGCTATCGTTCTTCAAGCATTTGGAGACACCTCCATAGTGTAGGGTGAAGCTCGCTACATATATACATTGAGATTGAACCAAGAGATAGTGGGATGTGATCTCACAGGTGGGACACCATCATGATATAGCTTGGGTTGAGTTACAGCATACCTTCTATGACTACTTATACCCGGAGAATTTGAGGGCCGATCGAACCCGGGATTTCATCAGTTTGGAGTAGGGTACTCTATTAGTCATGGAGTATTCTTCTCGCTTCATAGAGATGCAGTGTTTCACATCCATTCTAGGGGGTGATGTGATTTTCCTAGAAAGGTAGTTTGAGTATGGTCATATAAATGATAGTTAATCTCAGGTGAAAATATTCTAGTTACGACCATATCATCCGTAGTCAACTAGGCACTAATCATAGAGCTCAACTTAGGGGATTATGGAGGTGTAGACCAGGGTTGTTTAACATCCAGAGTTGGTGCTTCTCTGGTTGATAGTAAGATGTGCCATAGGGAGCCTACATGTGGAGATCCAAGTAGGCCGGATACACCTTCAGGTAGCCAGGTGGTATGATACTAGTGTGGGAAAGGCGGCCATACAAGGCCACATTGCCTGAGAGACCCAGTGGTGTGTCATTCTTCTAGAAAGTTAGGCCATATTCAGTGGTTCTGTCAGTTGTTTTCCTTGGAATCTAGTGACATGGGTTCCTCTATGACAACTAGTTTAGGAGAAGCACCACCAGTTTCTGATCAGTCTGGGAAATGGAGTTCTTATTGTTGTTCAGGTTGAGGTGGAGGTCACAACGATGGTACCTAGTCAGGAGGCCTTCAACGAAAATACGGCATATCAGCTCAGGTTTCTCAGGAAGGGTCACATGACGGCTGTACAATCAAGACTTTTGTAATGGAGTAGACCCAGTTGTAGTAGGATCTAGGACCCTCTATAGTTCGAGGTACGATTCAAGTTGCCTCTATTTTTTCCTCTGCACTTTTTGATACAGGGGTTTCCCATAGTTTCATATATTTTTCTTTTTTGGAGATCTTTGGGATCTATATCATTACTTCTTCTGATGTCATGATGTTGGACACTGTTTTGTGGGAAAGTACGGCTAGTGTACATCAATGCACAAAGTTCCTTCTTGAGGTTGGTGGGTGTCAGTTCTCTTGGGACCTCTATGTCATAGAGATGATACACTATGATTTCATTCTTGGAATGGACTGGTTAGTTCCCTTCTTGGTTTTTTTATACTACTATCATCATAGGGTGAGTTTCAAATCACCAGAGGGTAGTTCGTTCTTATATAAGGGTTAATGGGATGTCCTGGAAAGCAGAGAATGACTCGAGCATCATGGGTTGGGAGGAGTTACAACCCAAATTTCTAGTCTATTTCTGGATGGACAAGAGACATCACAGATGGAATTTCTCCTATGGTGGATCGTTTCATGGAAGTATTATTAGAGGAATTTTCAGGTTTACCTCCAGAGAGAGAGGTAGAATTTTCATTTGAGCTTGTTCCAGGAGCAATAACGGTGTCCATTCCTCCTTATAGGATTACTACACCATAGTTATAGGTTATTAAGAAGTAGTTATTGGAGTTACAGGTGAAGGGTTTCACCCGACCTAGAACTTCTCCTTGAGGTTATCCTATCCTATTTGAGAAGAAAGAGGATGATACCCTCAGACATTTTGTGGATTATTAGAAGTTGAACCAGATGATGGACAAGAACCGATATCCCTTGCAGAGCATGGATGATATCTTTAATCAGCTTTGAGGATCCCATGTGTTCTAGAAGATTGACTTGAGATCCGTTTATCATCAGTTGCGTGTTAGACCATCTGATATACCTATTATTCAGTATCCTAACACGTATGGTCTATACGAGTATGTAGTTATGCCATTTAGTCTCATGAACACGCCTATAGTTTTTATGGTACTGTTGAACTGAGTGTTCCATCCATAATAGGATTCCTTCATGGTGGTTTTCATGGATGATATCTTGGTGTACTCCCACACTCGAAACAACCATGCTACCTATCCTAAGATCATTTTGAGTACACTGATAAAGCATGAGTTATATGATAATATCTCATAATTCCACTTTTGGATAGACCATATTCACTTATTTAGACATGTTATCTCAGAGATAGAAGTATCACTAGACCTAGAGAATGTGTGAGTTGTAGTATCCTAGGAGTAGCTAAAATCTTCTTTGAGGTACAGAGTATTCATAGGCTGGCTAGATACTACATTTGGTTTATAGAGAACTTTTAATGCTTTGAAGAAACACTGATTGGCCTGACTATGAAGGTTGTGAAGTACTTTTGGTCAGATTATTGTGTGTCAGCCTTCCAAAAGGTGAAAGGGAGGTAGACTTAAGTTTCGATATTAGTATTTACGGAGCCAAGAAAAATCTACTCTATTTACTGTGATGCATCAGGTATCAGGTTGGGAGCAGTTCTTATGCCGGGGGAAGGAGTCAATGTGTACGGGTCTTGACTATTGAGGCCACATCAGAGGAATTACCCAACGCATGATCTTGTGTTGGTTGCAGTTGTTCATGATTTACATTTTAGGAAACATTATCTATTGGGAGAGTATTTTTTGGTTTCACTGACCACAAAAGTCTCAAATACATCTTCACTCAGCGTGATGTAAATTTGAGACAATGAAGGTTGGTTGAGTGCCTTCAATCCTTGACTTTTAGATTTCCTATACGCATGGGAAAGGCAACTAAGTGGCTGATGTGTAATGACCCACCAATTATCATTGTCTTGAGACCACAATGAGTCATTACTAGGCCTTATGCGACATCCCCAAGAAGCTGAAGGCTAGCAATAAATGCTGAAGTGTTTCAAATACATGTGGGGGAAGATTTACCCTTTATGAAATAATCCAACCAACCCATTCAATAAAAACCACTATACGATTCACATCAATAAAATATTCAAACATGTATTCCCAAAATACTACCAAGATATTCCACAACACAACCCAAACCCAATACAATATCATATTACTAAGAAGAAGATTAAATAAGAGACCCAAAGAGAACCAAGACACACTCCATGACTCCACACCAAGCTCCACGCTCCAAGCCCCAGCACATCTCCCATGCATCACCATAAAACACTAGAAATGAGATTCCTTACCTTTACCCGAGTCTCAGAATACGACATCTGCAAAAGAACCAAGGTTCCAAAGCAGGGGTGAGTATATAACTAAGTAGGGTTTCCCCAATGACATCCCTACTCACACCACTAGGATAGAAGAGTTAGCCACATTTATATAAAAATAGTTTATATAAAACATTTTCTCAAAAGAAGTTTACAGCTAAATATAAACAAGTCTCCAAAACCATTCATAACCAACGGCATTCTAAGAGAAATTGAAACCAATTTTCTAACAAGTTATTTCTCTAGAGAAATAACCAAGAAATAATTAGAACCATTTCACAAACAACCCTTTTTGGCATACCCAACCATTTCCCATTCCCTGCTACCAACCATGTTTGCTTCATTTGGACAGTTCCATACTAATGACCAGTCTCTTGTTGATCTACCAAGTTTTCACAAGGTAATTGTTTCCCATGTTCCATAACACCTTTGGCACCAAGCACAAGGATATATTTCAACCAAGCCTCGTACAAGTAGTTACCATGTTCCATTAAATGTTTGGTACCGAGCACAAGGTCATATTTCAACCACGCCTCATACATGCAACATAAACACAGACCAAATATTCCCAATGATCATGCCAAAACACCCTTTCAATAAAAACACCTTTTTATTGAAAACCATTTCCATCAAAACCATTTGAATGCAAAACCATTTCCATAAAAATCCCTTTTTATTCAAAACAAAATCCATCAAAGTCATTTCATTCTCAAACCATTTCAATAAAACACCCTTTTTATTGAAAATCCATTTTTCATCGAACCATTTACAATTTCAGAAAATCTATAATTTAAAATCAACAGTTTAAATTCAAGAATCCAAACCACTTTGCACAATAATTCACCATGTTTTCACAATTTCATCAAAACCATAAATCATCAGTAAAGAAGATTTATTCCATGATTTTCACAATAAAATCCATTCAAATAAACCAATTTTAATCTATGTCGATCAATTCTAGAAAGATGATTAAAGAGAGATTACTCCTACCTTTAGGGTTTTGACGAAAACCACAACGAACGAAGAACGCACAAGAAAATGGGGTGGCTTCTTCAAAACCCTCCTTAGACCTCTTCTATTAGAAAGAAAAAGACCAAATCATATCATATTTGGTATTCACACACCTAGATCTACCCAAAACGGGTGCATATCTAAGAAACCTAGGCAAGAGGAGAAGTAGATCTAAGGAGATCTAAGAAACCGAACAGGAACAATGAAGAACGATCACATACCTCAAGAATACGGCTTCGATTCATAAAGAGAAGCCTTAGGATCGCCTCCAAAACACTTGGGAGAGGTTTTCCAATCATCAAGGGAGAGTAATACCGAGTTATGGCCACTTAGAATCTTGAACGAGTCACTTAGAGGAAAAATGAGTGAGATCCACAATTTAAGGATCTCATTTAAGTGCATGCATGGTATGTTCACATGGTTTGACAAACAGCCCGCTAACTGTGTGTTTTCTATTGCCTCGGCCACCCATATCACATGACCTTATTGCACGGTCTCTCCTAACTGTTCACTAACTGTGCGGAAGCTACTGCGTCCAGGACCAACTACGAACAGTTTTTCTTCACGGTTTAGACAAACTGCGCACCGTCCGTGTGACTTCCCCTTTGCCTCAAAACGTCATTCAAAGTTCTCCCTACTCTTCCATTAATCACCCTTAAGATTTATAACCATTAAAAGCATTAAGTAAGTGTTACATACCAGAACCCAAGGGTACTAAATTCTCCCCACCATTAGTCTTTCCATCCTTACAAATTAGGAAACCTTCATCCAACTGAAAGTGTTCTGGCCACTGCTCTTTCATTTCCTTGTCACGTTCCCAAGTCTCTTCATGAATCTCACCATGCCACCGTAAAACCAGTACTAGACCGATGATTTTTCCATGAAAGACATTCACTTTATTATACACAATTTATACCGAGATATGAATGAACGAAGCATCCAACTCTAGGTTAACATGATCCCATCTGATCGCCTGGTCAGGATTAGGGTGATATTTTTTCAAATGAGATACATGGAAGACATTATACACCAAACTGAACTGTGGTGGAAATTCCAACTGATATGCCACCTCCCCAACCCATTCCAGTATCTCAAAAGGGCTAATATATCTAGGAGATAACATTCCCTACTTCCGGAAACTATGATTTCCAAGCCTGGGAGATATCCTCAAGAAGAAAGGATCACCCACAACGAACGACAACAGTCTTTGATGGTGATCTTCATAAGATTTTTGATGGCTCTAATCTATCTCTATACTCTTTCAAATCAAATAGATCTTATTTGTTTTTTATTAGACAAGTCTTGTTCCTACTAGTTATGTTTCACCGGTTTCCACCAAGCATAGTGGAGAACGACAAGGACACCCATACAATGCTTCAAACAGAGCCATGCGTATCGATGTTTGATAGCTGTTATTATATGAGAACTCCATGAAGGGTATATTCTCATCCCATGAGCCATCTAAATACATTACACAAGTCCTCAACATGTATTCCAATGTTTTTATCATCCTCTCAGATTGCGCATCTGTTTGAGGATGATACGTCGTGCTCGTAGTCAACTAAGATCCAAGGGCTTACTGTAATGATTTCCAGAAATGAGATTTGAACCTCATATCTCTATTTGAGACTATAGACACGGATACACCATGCCTCTTTACAACTTCTCAGATATAGATTTTTGAAATATCTTTCACCATATGTGTTTGACGAATAGGGATGAAATCTGCCGACTTGGTTAGACGACCCACTATCACACAAATGGAATCGTGTTCCCGGACCATTCTTGGGAGACCTGTAACAAAACCATTGTTATCTGATCCAATTTTTACACTGGGATGGACAAATATTAGAACATACCAGCTGGTCTCTGATGCTCTACTTTAACCAGTTGACAAGTTAAGCATCGTGAGACGAACTCATCCACATTCCTTTTCATGCTGCTCCACGAAAACTGCACCATCAATGCCTTATACATCTTTTGTGTACCTGGGTGTACAACCTATCTTGAATGGTGGTAAGCATGAAGGAGTTGTTCATGACAAATTATAGGTACAACCATTTGATATCTGAAACACAAAAATGACCCCCCATCAGGTTTCCATCCATCAATGGTCTCCCCACCATTGATTTTTGAACTTACAACTAGACATTCTGCATCAGATGTTTGAGCTTATTTGATTATATTTACTAAATCAGGAACAAGCGTAGCTGACAATAAAACAGAAAAATCACCTCGGTCTTCACATTCCACATGCATGTCGGCTAAGACTGACATCAACTTCTATTTATCTGAAGCTTCTTTCACCAACTGATCATATGACTTTCTACTCAATGCATCCACCACTGAATTTCCATTCCCCTGGGTGTACATAAAGTCAAATTCTAACATTTTTAGGTACTCCATCCACCTCCTTTTCCTCAATTCAAATCTTGATGTGATAAAATGTGTTTCAAGCTTTTGTGATCCGTAAACACAGTGAATTTCACACTAAAGAGATAATGTCTTCATGTTTTCAAATCATGGATGACTACAACTAACTCCAAATCATGTGTTGGGTAATTATTCTCATTAAACCTCAACTTCCATAAACCATAAGCAACCACATGATCTATTTTCATGAGAACACAACCCAACCATGATCCTGAAGAATCACAATACACCACATACCCCTGTCCTGATTTTGGAAAGATCAAGATAGGTGATGATGTAAGCTAAAAATTCAGTTCCTGGAAGGACTTCTAACATTCTTTTGTCCATTGGAATAGAGCATTCTTCTTTTTTAGAGCTGTCATTAGTGAAGAAAGTCATGAGAAAGCATGCAAAAAGAGTTCATAGAAACCATCTAGACCAAGAAAACTTCGTATCTCAAACACATTCTTTGGTGATTTCCAAGAGAGAATGGCTTCTATCTTTTCAGGATCAATAGAAACGCCTTTCTCAGAAATGACATGGCCAAGGAAATGTACTTCCTGTTTCCAAAAATCACACTTTGATAATTTGGAAAACAAACGATGATCTCCCAAGATTTGTAACACTGTTTCGAGGTTCACCTCATACTCAACACTTGTATTTGAATACACAAAGATATCGTCGACAATCACCACAACAAAAGAATCCAGATATCATTGAAATAACTTATTCATAAAATCCATGAATAATGATGGTGCATTCCTTAGAATGATAGGCATGATTACGTATTCATAGTTGCCATATCTACTTCTGAATGTTGTCTTTAGAATATCCTCCTTCCGAACTCGCAATTGGTGATATCCAGATCATAAGTCAATCATGGAGAACCACTGAGATCCCCTTAATTGATCAAATATATCATCAATATGTGGAAGTGGATATCTATTCTTTATCATATGTTGGTTAAGCTAATGATAATCAACACACACCCGAAGAGTTTCATCTACCTTCTTCAGGAACAAAACAGGTGATGTCCATGGAGTAGTACTTGGTCAAATGAAACCCCTGATTTATAGCTCCTCTAACTGCACTTTCAATTCCCGGAACTCTGTTGGTGCCATCCTATATGGCATAAGGGAAATACTACTTGTCCTTGGAAGGAGATCAATCGTAAACTCCACTTCCCTTAGATGTGGTAACCCTGCTAATTTCTTAGGAAAGTCATCTGGAAATTGATCCACAACAGCTGGAAAACTATTTTCCTCAATCTCTTCCATTGAATCCAAATTCAACCATGCCAAATGGTAATATATTGTTCCCACGATTAGTGCCAACAAATTCTTTGAAACATTATTTTATATCATCTACCCTCTGAAGAGATGGTCGATGCCATCCTCAGTCGTTGAAGTAACTGTTCTCCTATAATAGTCGATGTGATCCATAAACATTGTCAATTAATCCATACCCAGGATTACATCATAGACATCCATATTAAACATTGAGAAGTCCCATTTTTTCCCATCTTTATCCAAATTTATAGCACATGCTCTACACACAAGGGATTGACCTTCTCTTTCACCAAGAGGAGTTTGTAGTTTCAAAAAAGAAGGAATCATTTCATGTTTTAAACATAGTGAGTCAATGGCACGAGACGCAATGAAGGCATTTGATGCATCAGTATCAAAAAACACTTGAAAAAAGTTAGAATTCAAAATAATCGAACCTATTACTATAGATGGTACATCTTGGTCATCAACAATCGTCTACTTAGCTCCGTACAATTGCTTCTTCGCTGCACTATTATCCATGTTTCCTTACTGAGATTTACCTACTTGAGGAGTCATGGTATTTTGAGGATCACCATGGCTAGATCTGTTATCCTGAAGAGATTGATTCTGTTGTCCTCATCTTGTCGAAGCATATGATTCTTACGACACCTGAGGAGTGTCTCGAGCACCTGACCTTGGGGCACTGTGACAATAGCGCTCAAGATGTCCCATCTTGTTACAATTATGAAATTCTCTAGGTTGTGCGGGACAATACTGCTTTATGTGGTCTTGCGAACCACATTGAAAACAACCTGATTTTCTCAGGGGTCGTGGAGGAAGGTTCACTGATCCAACCTTTAGGTTCTGATTTCCACTTGCACCATGTAAATAGGTGTCCATTTTCTTCTTATTCCCAGTGGTAGAGGTCCCACCATTTCCTATAGGTATCATCATTCCTCCTCCTATCGATCCCATGATATTATGTTCAACAACAGTTGCTCTGTTCACCATCTCTATATAATCTGTAATAAAAAGCACCACAATATTCAATCGAATCACTTTCCATAGCCCCGATTTGAAGATGCGTGCCTTCAACGATGCACTTGCCGCAACCTATGGTGAAAAATAGACTAAATTCATGAACATAGCCACATACTTTGTGACAGAGAGACTATCTTTCTTCAATCTGAATAAGTTTGTCATTTCCTGGATCTTGAACGTGTGAGGATAAAATTGTTTGTTGAAAAATTCTTCAAAATCATCTCATGTGAGGCCTTCATCTAATTTATAATGCACCGATAAATCCCACCATTGACATGAAAGATCCTCGAGCATATAGGGAACCAACTTGACCTTGAGATCTCGTGGTGTGACGATTAAATTGAAGATACGATTCATCCTACATGGCCACACCTCTTCCTTTTCGGGTTCAGCATCACCCTAAAAGTTCGATGGTTTCTGCTACATGAATTGGATGGTATGATTGACATGCCTTGGTTCATTCCTCTAGTTCCCCGTATCCAAAGCTTGAAAATCTTGGACAATACTCTGAACCACCTCTTGGTTCACTTGTGGTTCATGTGCAACCACATTCTGTGTAGCTTTTTCAGGTTGGTTTCGACGACGCCTACTGGGTTCCATTTTCTAAACCAATAACATTCTCCATCAATCTCACTCTCTAGCAACTGATGGCTTAGAGTTTGAAATTATATCAGATCAACTATCAAAACACTGTTTTCCAAAACATCCTTTTTCCATGTTCTAATAAATTTGAAAACATTCAACATGCTTTTTGAAAATCAACCCATTTTCAAAATACACCAAATATCATGTTTTCAATGTCTTCCACTTAAAACAATTTCTGCAATTTTTATTTTAAAAAATTCGCACCTTGTAGAAAATCATAAGTCATTCCTCACAATGAGATATACAATCCTATTAGGACGTCATTCCTCTATAATGCATGTCATGCTCGTCTCATTAGCTAAACCCATGATAATGAGATTTCCAACATTCTAGAAGTGTATCCAAAACACTTATGTGCCCAACACCCTGGAACTTGATGTTCAGCATAAATAGGTTAGCTATGTCCTTTTATGCTATACCATTCATGTTCAGACAATACTACTCTTTTCTAAGATTCCATCCCAAGGAACAGAAGAAAAGTAATTTCTACTACAAGACCAAGAACATCGATGACCACTTGTTAGGCAAGGACCGAACAAGCTGATACCATTTGTAATGAGCCGCCAGTTATCATTAGATTGAGAGCACAATGATTCATTACTAGGCCTTAAGCGACATCTCTATGACACCAAAGGCAAGAAATAAATGTAGAAGGGTTTCAAATAATAGTGGTGGATGATTTACCCTTTAGGAAATAAAGAAACCAACCCATTCACTAACAACCACTATATGATACATGTCAATAAAATATTCAAACATGTATTCCCAAAAGACTACCAAGATATTCCACAACACAAACCAAAACCAATACAATAGCAGAGTTCTAACTGGAAGAATAAACAAGAGACCCAAATAGAACCAAGACACACTCCACGTCTCCACACCGAGCACCATGCTCCAAGCTCCAACACATCTCCCAAGCATCACAACGAAACACTATCAATGAGATTCCTTACCTTTAACTATGTGTCGGAATACGACATTTGAAAAAGTACCAAGGTGCTAAAGCAGGGTTGAGTATAAAACTCAATAGGTTTTCCCCAATGAAATCCCTACTCACGCCACTAGGATAAAAGAGTAAGCCACATTTATATAAAAACTATTTATATAAAATATTTTCTCAAAATTAGTTTATAATAAAATATAAACAAGTTTCCAAAACCATTCATAACCAAAGGCATTCCAGGATAAATTGAAACCAATTTTCATGAAAGTTAATTTTCCAAAAAAATAACCAAACATGCTTTAGAACCAGTTCAAAAACATCCCTTTTTGGCAACCCAAAAATTTCTCAAACCATGCTACCAACCATGCATGCTTCGTTATGAAAGTTCCATACTCATGAGCACTCTCTCGTCGATCTACCAAGTCTTCATAAGGTAATTGTTTCCCATGTTCCATTACACCTTTGGCACTGAGCACAAGGTCATATTTCAACCAAGCCTCGTAGAGGTAGTTACCATGTGTAATTGAACATTTGGCACCGGGCACAAGGTCATATATCAACAAATCCTCGTACATGCAACATGAACACACACCACATATTCCTAACGATCATGCCATAACACTCCTTCAATAAATACACATTTTCATTGAAAACCATTTCCATCAATACCATTTCATTGCTGAACCATTTCAATTCCAAACCATTTCAATAAAACTCCCTTTTTAATGAAAACCAAATCCATCAAAGTCATTTTCAATCTCAAACCATATCAATAAAACACCCTTTTTATTAAAAAACAATTTCTCATCAAACCATTTACAATTTCAGAAAATTCATAATTTAAAATCAACATTTTAAATTCATGAAGCCAAATCACTTTTCCCAACAATTCACCAAGTTTTCACAATTTCATCAAAACCATAAATCATCACTAAAGAAGATATATTTCATTCTTTTCACAATAAAATCCATTAAAATAAACCAATTTGAATCTAATCCCAGTAATTATAGCAAGATGATTCGAGATAGAAGCCTCTTATATTTAGGGTTTTGATGAAAACCACAACGAACAAAGAACACACAAGAACACCGGGTTACTTCTTCAAAAATCCACCTTAGATCTCTTCTCATAGAAAGACCAAGACCAAATATTATCCTATTGGGCATAGAAAGACCTATATCTAACCATAATAGGAATAGTTCTAAGAATCTATGGAAAGAGGAGAAGCAGATCTAAGTAGCTATAAAAAAACGAACAAGAACGATGAAGAACGATCACATACCTCAAGAATCTGGCATCGATTCACCAAGAGAAGCCTTCAAGTCACCTCTAAAACACTTGGGAGAGGTTTTCCAACCTTCAAGGGAGAGTAATCCCGAATTATGGTCACTTAGGAGATTAAACAAGGATCTTAGAGGAAAATACTAGTGAGATCCACAATTTAAGGATTTCATTTAAGTTCCTGCACGGTTAGTTCGCACGGTTTGACAAACCGTGCGCTAACCATGCTTTAGCTACTGCCTCGGCCACCCCTCTCACACAACCTCATAGCATGGTCTCTCCAAACAATGTTCCAACCATGCAGGAGCTACTGCCTCCAAGACAAACTACGTACGTTTTTTCCACATGGTTTAGACAAACCGTTCGCCGTCCGTGCGACTTCCCCTTTTCCTCAAAACATCATTCAATGTTCTCCTGACACTCCCATTAATCACCCATAACCCTTTTAACCATTAAAAGCATTAAGTAAGCATTACATACCAGAAACTAGGGGTACTACATGATGAATTGAATAATAAGATTATGATACATGTAGTTTAAGTGTCCAAAAGTGAGTGGCAGCTTATGGATCAGTTATCTGAGATGCATTTGTTGCTGTACAACAGACATGGACAACCATTTCATTATTCTGTAGTTTTTACCTCTACTATACTTTACAAATGCAGATAAGGAAACTATTAGATCATAAAGGCCTATTTCTATGAGAGTGTGTGTCTATATAAGACCCTATTCCCGGATGGACTGTAGGCGAGGATGAGATCTTGAGTTTTCATGGGCATGTATGGGTGTCAGCAGACATACGCGAGGAGATGTTGTGGGATTTTCATTCCTCGGTTTGGGTAGTTCATCCTGGTGTCACCTAGATGTATGGATATCTACACTGATAGTATTGGTGACCCGGTATGAAGAGAGATGTTTCTGGTTTTCTGATGAGATGTTCCCCCTACCAGTAGGTGAAGGCAGAACATTAGTGACAAGTAGAGATTTTGTAGCAGATGCCTATTCCCAAGTGGATGTGGAATGACGTTGTGATGGAATTCGTGATAGGGTTACCGAGCTCTTCTCAAGGGAACGATGCAATTTTGTTTTTCATTGGCAGAGTAACGAAGTTTGTACACTTCTTACCGATCAAAGATACCTTAAGTGTTGATTTGCTGGGTATGTTTTACATCTGGGAGATTGTACATATACATGGGGTTACACAATCCATTGTTTCAGAAAGGGATACCCATTTTACATCTTAGGTCTAGCATGGACTATAGAGGGCATTGGGTGCACATGTAATTCTGAGTATAGGTTACCATCCCCAGACATATGGTGAGTCCGAGTGTACGATACAGGTGCTAGAGGACGTGTTTCGAGCATACGTCCTAGATTTTGGAGGTTCGCGGGAGAATAATGTACCTATGATGGGGTTTCCCTACAATAATAGTTTTCAAGAAACTATTAAAATGGAAACTTATGAGGCTTTATACGGTTGGCCATGCTGATCACCCCTATGTTTTCTGGAAGCAAGAGAGGCAGATATGCTAGGACCTCGTCTTCTCCAAGAGATCATAGAGACGATAGAGTTGATTCGAATGAGGATGTCTACTACATAGTCACAACTGAAGTCTTATGCTAATAGAAGGAGACAACCTTTAGAGTTTGAGGTCAGAGACCAGGTTTTCTTGCGTGTCGCACCGAGGTTGGAAACATGTCGATTAGGAGACATGGTAAGATTTCACCAATATATATTGGGATGTTAGAGGTTTTGGAGAGAGTCGGGATGGTTTCCTTCTAGTTGCTGTAACCTAATAGGTACCAGAACATGCACAATGTCTTCCACATTTTCCAGCTATGATGTTACTTCTCAGACCCATCTCATGTTTTTCAACCTGAGGAGGTTGAGTTAGAGGTGGAAGCCTCATTTGAGGAGCTTCCTATACAAATTTTGGATCTCAACATGATGATTCTCAATGGCCAATCTATTCCTTCAGTATGGGAGCTATGTAATCATAGGCGAGTACAGAACAAGACATGGGAGAGGGAGACCGATGTACGATTGTAATGGCCAAAGCTGTTTGGGGATTATTCTTCTTCGCTACCTTCTTAGAGAAATTTGAGGAAGAATTTATTTAATGGGGGAAGTTTGTATGAACATGGATCTTATTTTTAGTTATGGACCCTATTTTTCTATTGTTTTGATAAAAAGAGGAGTTTTTAAAAATTTAAGGAGTTCACACCATGTACATAGAAGTACAAATCGTGTACTAGGTTTCCAGGGGGAGCAGTGTATTGGCTGTGTAACGGCCAAGTACATGGCTGTGTGGGGTGACTTGGAGACCTCTTAATGTGGAGGCTAGTTAAGGCATGTACATTAAATGAAAATACCATGTAATTTTCTTTTTTATTTGTTATATCAGACCAGGGTCCCATCTAATTGGTAGAAATTCCTTCTTTTTGACTAGTCTTGTCCAAGAGCGATCGTAGGGCATGATTCTCCTCTGATCCTTCAATTGACCATCCGTTCTCAGAATCAACCAACGTCTATTGCATTGTAATTGCCACCGTGAGTCCTTCCTTATTATAGAGTCATGTTCCATGATTTATTCTCTTTTTTGAGATATACTTGGTTGAACGTTTTAGATGTTTTTGTAGATCTACATCCTTCTAGGGAGATTCAAGGGCCGAATCTGGAGTATATCGATCGTACAATGTCGAGGTAGGTGGTTTGCACATTTCTGTAATTCGTCTTTTAATTTTGTGTGAAAACTTTTCCAATACCATAGATTAGGGTATTGCATGTTTAGGAATTTTATTCATGTTGATGACTACTATGCTTGCTTTCTTGAGTTAGGGCTTCTATTTGTGAATAGGGTTTATTTTCCATCTTATCGAGGTGCTTTCCCATGTTTTTTTGATATTTACCATTTATTATAGCTTTTCTTATTAGGTTACTTTCTTCCCATTCCTAGTATTGTTTGGATGGAGTGATACTATCAGATACTATTGTATGACTTTTAGCTGTTTAGCAAAGTAGTACTTTTATGTATAATTTTGGGCTGCTAAACATTGTTTGTGCATGATTGCTTTACAAAGGGTTGTGGGAACCTAGTGTTGTGTGACCATAGGTGGAATTGAGGTTCTGGGGTTCCCCATAGTTCCTATTATTTCTTTACCACACTGGGAGACCGTAGGGGGGATTGACATTGAGTGCTCCATCAGGGTTTCTATAGTTACTGTTATGAGACCACATGTGGAATTGTCATTGTGTGCTTCCTCAAAGTGTCTATAGTTATCATTAAAAGACTATAGGGGGATTTTATGGGGATTTCATCCTAATATATTCTTTGTTTTCATGATACCAATGGGGTTAGACTATGTGAGCTACCCAGAAGGTCGTTATATCCTTGTATAAGTTGAACATGGGGGGTTAGGAATTGAGAACTTACCAAAGGGGTTTCTTGAGATTGATTGGTTGAACTAGAGGGGATAGGTTATGAGAACATCCAAGAAGGATTCTTATTTTCTCTTGATTGAATAATTGAAAAAAGTAAATGAATGTAATTGAAATTGTAAGACCGTTTACTACTGATTACTTCCTTTTTCATGGCTTCATTTTTCTTATTTACCACCATATACATTCATTGACTGTTAGACACAAATCATTGTGTGGTTGCCTACTGGGATTCGTCTCACACCTTGTTTGGGTAAGGATTTTGTGTCACGACCCGTCCACGAGGCCCATACCATGACGACCCCAAGCCCGCCTACCATAGGCCAGGGGCTGGCGAGTAGCACCAAAGGCATAAATCCCAAAGAAGAGATGGCATTGCCTTTATGAAGTAACATACACAACAGAGTACGCAAGTGAAGTAAGCACTAAGAAAAATTGGGTACAAGATAAGTGCTCAAAAGTAAATGGGCCAGTATACAAACCCAACTTAAAGTACAGTACAACTGAAAGGAAATTACAACATTATTAAGTAAAATAGCAACACAGAGTCGTCCTCCGGAAATCCCACCTGATGGGTGGGTACATATGGTCTCCTTAGCTCCTCGGTCTGACCGTCCGCTCCATATACGTCCCGCCATGTAGTCCACCTCCGGGCACCGTCTTGCTCCACAAGCCTACACCTCGATCAGTGTTGTCCATCATCTGCATCCAACACAACGTAGTGCATGCATAGCCCATGCAGGGGTGAGTATACGATACTCAGTAGGGACACTGATACCCCCTGAAGGTCTCTCAGAATCCACGAAGGATAAAACAGAAAGGAAAGATACAATCACAAAGTATCAACAACAATACTTAGGTAAATGCCCATACATATACCTAAGGCATCTGTTACAGTTCGACTCCAGCTCCATAGCCCAAGCCCAACCTAGTCCACATAGGAAAGCACAACCCAATCCACACAGGAAATAAAGTAAACCACATCAATGATAATGATTGAGAATCAAGACTCAGCTCACACACGTATACACTTCGTAAGGCGATAGAGATGATCAGATGTATCCATCGATTCATCTATGCTGTCGGACCCACATAGGATACAAGACAGCTAAGCTGTCAGACCCACATAGGATACAAGTACAGAGTCAAATACTTTCGGACCCACACAGGATACAAGAACAATAGTCATCTCCATCAAACCCACAGAGGATTCTGTCGTCGTCGCTGTCGAACCCACGGAGGATCCAAGTACAGTCGTCCTCACTGCCGAACCCACAGAGGATCCAAGTGCAGTCGGCATCATCATAGTCACAGCCAGCTCTAGGGTTCTCGCACACAACATGCTCGATTCTGGGAGGGTATGCTCCTTAAGAAAAATAGAGTCGGTAAATCAACTACCAAAAAGTCCAGAGTTGATGTATCCCAAAGGTCCATCTCGTCAAATGAAACCCAATGCGATAGACGGTACTTCAATCAGACGCCCGGTCTGAGAGTTATTGGCTTTTCTGTTCTAGGGGCCCGGTTGGGTTTTAAGCTAAAACCAACCTGACCGTACTCCCGCTTCATCCAAACCTCCAGCGATGTATGCCAAAAGGACCGTCTCAACAAAATGATTCCAATGCGATTGACGGCACGTCAATCAGATGCCCGGTTCTTGAGATATGAGTGTTTCCACTCCAAGGGCACGATTAGATTCGAGTTTGAACCAACCTGGTTGTACCCAAACATTGCCAAATCCTCATGTTTAATATACCGAAACGTCCTTCTTGATCCAAGGATTCCTATGCAGCTGACGGTGCGTCGATCAGAGGTCCGTGGCTCAGGTTATGGGAAAAAGACCAAAAGTGGTCCGAAGTGGGGGGTCTGGGCCCGGTCGGACCAGGCCCAACCCCCCTGGGTCGACCCGAACCAAATCGACCTGACCCGAGTCCGGGTCCGGCTCGGTGGGGTGCGGCTCGGCCCGGTCCGCATGACCCACCCCAGCCCGGCCGGGGGGGGGGGGGGGGTGCGCTGGCTCCGCCAGCAGGCCGAGTTGGGGGACGCGGTCCCCCGCCACTTTGGCACTCCGCGGACATGGCGGACACCGAGTCTACTCCAGATCTCACGCGGCCGTGGGATTTGGTCTCCTGCCACCGCAGATTCAGTCGCAGAATCTTCATCCGGTGGTGTGCTGGGGTGCCACCACCTCTGGCTGCCGGCCCCGCCGGTGATGTCTGTGGGCCATCGGAGTCATTCAGGTAGTCCGTTCTTGCTCCCGTCTGTGCCTGCATTCGTCTCGGGACCAGCTCTTCACTGCGACATCTTTCAAATGTCGTTGCAATCCCGTTTCATCATCGCCCAATGTTCCACACATCATGAACAGAATAGCAGTGGGTTCAGACTTGTTCGTTGGTCCGCACCCACCACGTTGGTGGTTCAAACAACTCCCAACAATTATACATCATGCTAAGGGTATAATTCACGTAATGAAAATAAACCAAAACCCCTACCTCAACAAAGAAGGCGTTCGTCAGCATCGCGGTAGACGACATCACGGAAAGAAGGTTTGTAGGCATCGACCGAAAACACCAAGAAGGAAGCGGCATCCCCTCCCTTGTTGCGGGGAAGAGTATTGGTTTGGCGTCATCGATCTCGGAGGAACCGGCATTCTTCTTCGTTCTTCGTCGGAGGCTGGCGTTCTTTGTCCTTCTTCATTGGGGGATGTCATTCTTCCTCGCACAACGAATTTCTCCTTCTTAATAAAATAATAGGTTCCCCTATTATTTTATTATCCACGCAAAGAAACTCTCTCGTAATTAAATCACCACACTAATTAAAAAGTGTTGACATTTAATTAAAGAAGGGAGAGAGATGGTTCCACATAATTAAACGCATTGGAAGTTTAAATTAAAAAGGGGAAAATGAAGGTTCCTCATTAATCAATATTAGGAGTTACCCAAATAATTAAATCAAGGGATATTAATGGAGGAAAAGTCAAGGAAACAATAGGGGAATAAATGAGGTCAGAGGAAATTAATTTGTGGGGCTCGTGTGGGCCCCACCTCTCTAACTTCCTCACGTGGGTAATTAAGTGGATGCAGGCCCCCCCTTAACTACCCATGGGAGGGAGTAACCTTCTTTAGAAATAAAAAATGTTCCGACAATTTTTATTTATTTCTTAAACCAACCCCCCAAAAAAACTTCTCCACTTTTGCGAACGCAACTACGGTAAGTGTCCCCTTAATAAATTACCGGGGTTGCAAGTTGATCGGTTCCCTAAGATTTTAATTCCGAGCACTGGTTCAAAAGTTAGAAAACCCCACTCATTCATTCACTGAATGTACTCGGGCTATACTTTGAAAATTGATTCCGGGCACACCAGGCCTCAGAATCAAATGCTGTCAGAAGCCACAGACTTGTAAAATTCCAAAGTATTTAAAAAAATTCCTTGAAATTTTCTGGTCATTACATTACTCCCACCTCAAGGATTTACGTCCCTGTAAATCTTCAACATAAACTAGGGAAACAAAAGAGGGTATTGAGAATGCATCTGAGCCTCACGCTCCCTTGTGCTCTCCTGGGGGTTCTCATGCTGCCAACGAATGCACACTAGAGGAATCGACCATCCACGTAGGACCTGCTCCTGTCGATCCTCGATCTCCACTGGGACCTCCACAAAAGTCACCCCGTCATCGATGTCTAGGTCCCCATGATCAATGATATGCGTTGGGTCGTGAACATATCTCCACAGCTGAGATACGTGAAAGATGTCGTGCACCCGGTGCAGCTAAGGAGGAAGGGCCAGGAGGTAAGGCACCTCGCATACCCTGCTGAGAACCTGGAATGGTCCGTTGAAGTGTGGAGATAACTTTCTGCAGCATCCAATTATCCATAATCCACGTTGAGGTGAGACCTGTAAGAAAATGTGGACGCCATCCTCGAACTCCAGTGGTCTCCGCCTCCTACCAGCATAGGACTTCTGTCTTCTCTGTGCAGTCGTCATCCACTCCTAGATGATCTGCACCTTTTCCATCATAGCCTGAACTATCTCTGGTTCTATGAGAGCTGACTCCCCTGGGTCTGTCTAACATATAGGTGATCTACAAGGTCGGTCGTACAATGCCTCGTATGGTGCCATCCCGATGGCGGAGTGGTAGCTGTTGTTGTACGCAAACTCCACCAAGGGTAGGTAATCCTCCAAGATGCGATAAAAGTCGATGAAACAGGGACGAAGGATTTCCTTGAGTGTCTAAATGGTTCTCTCCGTCTGGCCATCCGTTTGAGGGTGAAAGGCAGTGCTCAGACGTAGTTGTGTCCCAAAAGCCTCCTGTAACCCCTTCCAAAGCCGGGAAGTGAAGAGAGCGTCTCGATCAGAGATGATAGACAATGGCACACCATGAAGCTGTACAATCTGTTGAACGTAGAGGCATCCCAAGCTCTCCACTGAGCCCCACTCTCTGATAGGTAGGAAGTGGGCCGACTTGGTGAGTCGGTCTATGATAACCAGATGGAGTCATGTCCTCTGGAAGTAAGAGGAAGCCACATCATGAAATCCATGGATATCCCGTCCCACTTCCACTATGGGACCTCTAAGGGCTGTACAAAGACTGCTGGTACTTGGTTCTCTACCTTCACTTGCTGACAAGTGAGGCATCGAGAAACGAACTCTGCCACATCCTTCTTCATACCTGGACACTAGTACTGTTTTCTGAGTTCCTAGTACATCTTTGTTACCCCAGGATGTACCGCTAGAGGGGAAGTGTGGAACTCCCTCAGCACCTCCTCCTATAGTGTAACTGGTACCATGGTATGTCCCCGAAAGGGGATGACGTTCTCTCTGCCTACAGAAAATCCATCGGGTGCTAGTCCTGAGGATATCTGAGCACGTCTTGCCTCACAGTCAACGTCCCCACGTTGTGCCTCTCTGACCTGCTGAAGTAGTGGAGGAGTGACTGTGAGAGACTGAAGAAAGGCTGCCTCATCTCTATCCACGAAGGATATCTGCATCACGGCTATCTGCTTCGTCACCTCCCCAAGTAGCTGAATGCCCGATCTCCTGTTGAGAGGATCAACTACCACGTTCCCCTTCCCAAGATTATATACTATCTCAAAGTCATAATCCTGGAGGAACTCGAACCATCAACACTATCTTAGGTTCAGGTCCTTCTGCGAGAATATGTACCTGATACTCTGGTTGTCAGAGTAGACTATAAAGCGTTCTCCCATCAGATAGTGCTGCCACATCTTGAAGGCGAAGACCACTGCTGCTAACTTCAGGTCATGGGTACCGTAGTTCTTATCATGCTTCCACAACTACCATGAACCGTAAGCGATCACTACTCACTCCTGCATCACGGCACACTCGAGTCCGGTCCCTGATGCGTCACAGTAAACTACGTACCCTACGCCCTCCTCTGGTAGCCTCAAGATGGTCACACTGGTCAATCTCCGACTCAGCTCCTGGAAGCTCTGCTGACATCTCTCTGACCACACGATGGGTTTCCCCTTCTTCTTCAAAGTTGAAAGTGGTGCTGCAAAACTGGAGAAGTCTAGAAAAAATCTCCAATAGTACCCAGCTAGACACAGGAAACTCCACACCTCCAACACGCTCTTGGGTGGATCCCAAGAAAGTATTGTCTCGACCTTTGAGGGATCCACTACAACTCCCGCCTCTGAGATGACGTGCCCTAAGAAGTGAATCTCTCGAAGCCAGAAATGGAACTTCGAGAGCTTACAATAATTTTTGTGCTCTAAGAGTATATGCAGTACAACCCATAAGTGGTAGGGGTGCTTCTCCTCAGTAGTATAGTAAATCAGTATGTCGTCAATGAAGACTACGACAAACCAATTGAGGTAGGGCTAGAAGATCACATTCATGAGACTCATAAACACTACTGGAGAGTTGGTAACACCGAAGGGAATGAATAAGAACTCATAGTGGATGTACCAAAACCTAAAGGACATCATCTGCATGTTCTCATCCCGAACTCAGAGCTGATGATAGCCTGAACTAAGGTTTATCATCGAGAACCAACATGCTCCCTTGAGATGATCGAAGAGGTCGTCAATCCTCGGAAGCGGATACTTGTTCCTCATGGTCACCTGGTTCAGGCGATGGTAATTGACACACAGTCTGAAGCTCCCATCTTCCTTCTTGGAGAACAGAATCGGAGAAGCCTAGGGTGAAACACTGGGTCAGATGAAACCTTTCACCTGTAAGTCCTCCAGCTGTACCCGCAGCTCACGAAGAACGGCGGGAGCCATCCGACATGCTGGAGTGGATATCAGTGATGTCCGGGGTACATGTCTATGTATAAATATACCTACCAATGAGGATGTAGTCCTGGAACATCATTAGGAAAACGTTCGCATACTGATCCACCACTACAGCAAAACTAGGACTCTGCACGCAACTGCTCCGAGGATGAAACTAGCCATCTGATGTTTGATCGACTGCCCCCTCCTCTGCATGAGTCCATCCAGTGCATCGATGGTTCCCTCCTTACTAGTGAAGTTGAACCTGGTCCCATCCATGTGGACACACCGCACCTCGCGCCTAATACAGTTGATCAGAGCAAGGACTGTAGATAACCAGTCAATTCCCAAGATGATGTCGTAAGGCCTCGATGCCACTACAAGAAGATCCTAGCTGAAGCTCTTGCCTCCTAGAGTAAGATCACACTACCGGCACCAGTGTGTAATCATCAAGTCTGCTCCTGTAGGATTCTCTAGCTGCAAGGATCAAGCCAACGGCTCCGTCGGAATCTCCAAGATTCGAACATGGGTAGTGGAAATAAAATAATGACTCACACATGTGTCTTTAAGAACTGCAGTGAGGGTGGATTAGACACAAATAGTACCTCAAATCATCTCTAGTGTGCCGTGGTCATAAGCCTCTGCTGCCTGAAGCTGAGCCTACCTCTTCCCTTTAGCTCCGTGTGGTCGAGGTGGACCTCCTGTTGGTGGTGGTGGTAGAGCCTCGAAGTGTCGTCCACCACCCGCTGCTCTGCCAGCTCCTCTGCCTCGTCCGCCAGCTCCCTGCGGACCACCACAGTCCAACCTCTACCTCTACTTGGGAGGTCACTCCTTGGTCTGATGCTCATCTGCATGGCGGGTCGGGAAGTCCCGAGCCATGTGGCCCTGCCTGCCACATACATAACACTGTCTGGTCCTCGTAAGACTGGCTCTGCACCGTTTTCCCCGCACAGTTGAACCCGAATCCTGAGGTTTCCCACTTTTCCGCCTGGTCCTTTTGGAACCCTGCATCATCTGTCGAATGTCAGATTCAGAAGACTTCACTCCATGCCATCCTGCGGTGGGTCTCACTGCTGATGGCTACTCGGTGAGAAATATCTCCACTAGCAGGGCTCGCTCCAGCACCCCTTCCTGGGTCAGGATGCTGAGTGGAATCGTCGAAGCTCTAATCTCATGACTCAACCCCTACTCAAAGGTCTGGGCACGGAAGAATGGGTCATGTAACATGTCTGTGAAGTAGCGCGAGAGGTTGGTAAATCTCGCTGAGTACTGGGATACTAACATGCTGCCCTGTCGCAGTTGTAGTAACTCATAGATGCGCACCCCACAGAGGGTGGCTGGAACAAACTCCAAGTGGAACAGGCTCTCGAAGTCCGTCCGTAGAATAGATGCCTCATCGTGCACGTGGAGCATCATGCTCCACCATCTACCTACTGCTGCATGTAGGAGAATCACAACAAGGATCACCATGAGGTCTGCTGGTGTCCCTACCCACCTGAAGACTCTGACGATAGCCTCCAGCCAATCCTCGACTACCTGAGGATCCGTCTCTCCACAGAACCCGGGAGGCCGCTGTCTCTGAAACTCGTGAAACGCGCTCAGGTGGCGTGCACTCTCTGCTGATGGGGCTAGTAGCATTGGTGGTTCGGCGGGTAAAGGTACCACCGGCGCCTCCACTATAATGGGTCCCTACACCAAGGCCTCATCGCTTGGTGGGATGCTGTCTAGCACAAAGCTCCGAACCCTAACTGGCTTCCCTCGTGGTGATATCCTAAAAAGAAACAGGTGAGCCATGGTTAATACAGTGTACCTGGTGAGCTGACAGAAACTAATAACAAAGAAAACTTTTGAAACACACATGCAATCAATGTTTTCATGCACTAAGTCGGAAATCAGAAGTCAAGGTCCTGGTGTATGGATACGTCGCCTGCCGCACCAACACTGGACTCCCTGGACTGATAACAACACTCAATAATCTAAACACTATTTCTCCAGAGAGAAGAAATTATCAGATTACGCAAGTGAATTAAGAACTAAGAAAAACTGGGTACATGATAAGTGCTAAAAAGTAAATGGGCCAATATAAAAATCCAACTGAAAGTACAATACAACTGAAAGGAAAGTACAAGAGTATTAAGTAAAACAGCAACACCGAGTCGTCCTCTAGAAATCCCACCTGAAGGGTGGGTACAAATGGTCTTCTTAGCTCCTCGATCCGACCGTCTGCTCTGTATACGTCCCGCCAAGTAGTCTACCCCCGGGTACCGTCCAGCTCTATAATCCTCCAATTCGATCAGTGATTCCTGTCATCTGCATCCAACATAATGTAGTGCGGGTATAGCCCGTGCAAGGGAGAGTATATGATACTTAGTGGGGACCGCGAGACCCCTCGAAGGTCTCTCAGAATCCACGAAGGATAAACCACCAAGGAAAGAAAAAATCATGAAGTATCAAAAAAACTACTTAGGTATATGCCCATACATATACCTAAGTCATCTGTTACAGTTCAGCTCCAGCTCCTGAGCCCAACCCCAACCCAGTCAACATAGAAAAGCACAACCCAATCCACCCAGGAAAGAATTTCAACCACATCAATGATATTTATTGAGAATCAAGTCTCATTTCACACAGGTATATACTTCATAAGGTGATAGAGATGATCAGATGTAGCCACTGATTCATTTAAGCTGTTAGACCCACATAGGATACAAGACCATCTAAGCTGATGGAACCATAAAGGATACAAGACTAGCTACTCTGCCGGACCCACATAGGATACAAGTACAGAGTCAAATACTGCCGGAACCACATATGATACAAGAACAGTAGTCATCGTCGTCGAACCCATAAAGGATTACAGTATGTTCGTCCTGTCTGTTGAACCCACGGAGTATCCAAGTACAGTCATCCTCACTGCCAAAACCATGGAGCATCCAATTGCAGTCATCATCGTCGTAGTCGCAGCCAGCTCTAGGGTTCCTGCACACAGCATGCTCGATTCCAGGAGGGTCCTCTCCTCGAGAAAAAGAGAGTCGATACATAAAATGTCACTAAGTCCATAGTTGATTTATCCCAATGTTCCGTCTCGTCAAAAGAAACCCGACACGACAGACGGTGCGTTAATCAGATGCCCGATCTGAGAGTTATTGGCTTTTCCTTTCTAGGGGCCCGATTGGTTTTTAAGGTAAAACCAACCCAACCATACTCCTACTGCATCCAAACCTCAAGTGGCGTAATCCAAAAGGACTGTATCAGCAAATGGATTCCAAATCAATTGACGGCATCTCAATCGGATGTTCTGCCCTTGAGATATGAGCGGTTCCGCTCCAAGGGCCTTGTAAATTTTGAGTTCAAACCAACCCAACCATACCAAAAAATTTCTGAAACATCAAGTGTAATATATATCAATGACTGCCTCAATCCAAGGATTCCTATGCAACTAACGGTGCGTCTATCGGAGGTTTGTGGCTCATGTTATGGGCAAAAGACCAAAAGTAGTCCGAAGAGGGGGGTCTGGGCCCGGTCCGACCCGGCCCAACCCCCCTGGGTCGGCCCGAAACGGGTCCACCCGACCCGGGTCCGAGTCTGGCCCGGCCCGGTCTGCAAGACCCGCCCCAACCCGACCATCGGGTGCGCTGGCTCGACTAGCGGGCCGAGCTGGGGGACGCGGTCCCCCGCTCCTTTGGCACTCCGCCGACGCGGCGGGCGCCACCTCTCTTCCGGATCCCGCGCGGCCGCGGTATCCCGCCGCCTGCCACTGTGGCTTCAGCCATGGCGACTCCTTCCAGCAGCGCACTGGGGCGCTGCATCCTCCAGGCGGCCGGCCGGTGCCGGATTCCGCCTTCGGCCCCGGGCGCCGCCACGCCCGCAACCCACACTGCCGGCGATTCCCGCGGGCCACCGGAGTTATTCCGGTGGTCCGTTCTTGCTCCCGTCTGCACTTGTGGTCGTCCCGGGACCCGCTCATCACTACGATGGCTTTCAAACACCGTTGCAGTCCCATTTCATTGTCACCCAACATTACGCGCATCAAGAATAGAATAGCGGTGGGTTATGACTTGTTCATTGGTCCGCACCCACCGCGTTAGTGGTTCAAAAAACTCCCAACCATTATATGTCATGCCGAGGGTATAATTCATGTAATGAAAATAAACCAAAACCCCTACCTCAACAAATAAGGAATTCGTCAATGTCGCATTAGACGAATTCATGGAAAGAAGGTTTGTAGGCATCGACGAAAACGCCGAGGAGGAAGCGGCGTCCCCTCCCTTGTGGCGGGGAAGAGGATTAGTGGCACATCATCGATCTCCGACGAACCGGTGTTCTTCATCATTCTTCGTCGGCAGCCGACGTTCTTCGTCGTTCTTTGTTGGGGGCTGGCATTCTTCCTCGCACAACGAAGTTCTCCTTCTTAATAAAATAATAGGTTCCACTATTATTTTGTTATCCATGCAATGAAACTATATCGTAAATAAATCACCACACTAATTAAAAAGTGTTGAAATTTAATTAAAGATGGGAGAGAGAAGGTTTCCCATATTTAAAAACATTGGCAGTTGAAATTAAAATGGGGAACATGAAGGTTCCTCATTAATCAATATGAGGGGTTACCCACATAATTTAATCAAGGGATATTAATGGATGAAAAGTCAAGGAAACAGTAGGGGAAGAAATGAGGTTAGAGGAAATTAAATGGTGGGGCTCGTGTGGGCCTCACCTCTCTATCTTCCTCACTTGGGTAATTAAGTGGAAATAGGCCCCACCCTTAACTACCCATGGGAGGGATTAACCTTGTTTATAAATAAAAATTATTCTGACAATTTTTATTTATTTCATAAACAAACCCCCAAAAATTAGCTTCTCCTCTTTTGCGAACGCAACTATAGTAAGTGTCCCCTTAAGTAATTACCAGCGCTACGCGTTTATCGGTGCCCTTAGATTTTAATTCCAAACACTGGTTCAAAAGTTAGAAAAACTCACTTGTTCATTCACTGAACGTACTGGGGATAAATTTCAAAAATGGATTCCTGGCACACCGGGCCTCGGAATAAAACACCGTCACAAACCACATACTCATAAAATTACAAAGTATTTAAAAAAAATATCTTGAAATTTCTAGATCTTTACATTTTGGGCCCAAACATATTATTTTGTTATAGGTATGGATAAGGTCAAGTGCACTTCTACCTCGGGTACTTGATTGTTGTGGAGCTGGAGAGCATATGACCAAGATGAGGCTTGTTATTCTGCTAGGGTTGTTTACCTGCTTGTCTTTTGTACATGGTTTAGTATTGTATTCCATCATTGTGAATTGTTTGGCTACTTTCCAAGATACATGTGACATGAATAATTATATATATATATATATGATATAGATGTTTATTTTCTTTCATTCTTCCAATGTTTACTTATTGTATAGTATTATTGCTTCAGTTATTGTTATCTCATTTCCATTCCATTGTGTTACCCTACCAATGAAGGCATAGTTTCCCCACTATCACACCCATGTCCCTCACTGCTAGTCGATAGCCTCTAGCATTTGGGGAAATGCACTTGTGGGAATGTGACCGACTGGTTACTGGGAACCTTTAGGTGGCACCCAGAACCAGGATGTTACAAGCTATGGGCGTCTAAGGTGGAACTACAAAGATATTATGCCCCAAATCAAAGAGAATGGCCATTATTAAATAACTAAAAATCATACAATTTATATAATGTAGAACAATAAATAAAACGAAACTGAAACATGCTATAATAAAATGAAAGATAGTAAATACCCTAACATCCATGCCATACATACAACATCAATAACCCACTAGGACGATCAAATATAAAAATTAAAAAATTGGGAAATGAATTCATCATTCCCTAGGGTAAACCCCAAGACATGTCACATACCCTTTAGAGATACTCCAGATAGACTATATGACTCCATATGAGCATCCCACTCAACCATGAAATCTTTTTCCTCAATCCTATCGATTATGCATCCATGATAACCCTAAAAGAAGACATAAGGTCTGCATATACACTAAGGTGCTCATACAGGGGGTGAGAAATAAATCTCAATAGGCCACCCCAAATGGTGAACCTATAAACTACTTCTATATGTGCATGATCATGAAATGTGACCATCCTCGAAAAAAATAATATAAATTAGTACACTAAAACCACTATCTATCCTTGATTCCATGACATAGATTTAAAAAATCTACTTCAGATAGGGTCGAGGTGTCTCTAAGCATGTCTTGATGATCATGTATCGAAAAAAGCATATGATCACCACTACCATAGCATTACCAACCAATCCTCATGGATTTATTCAGTACCTCTTACATGGTACCTGGATGAACCTATATAACATATGAATCAAGTGCCTCAAACAATAATATGTAGAGAGTTCTTCTAGATCCTAAACTCTGGATGTAGAGCATCAGTCCAACATCCAATCAATCAAGTATACAATAAATGCTTAGAGAATTAATATGGCACTTAAACCATGGATGCTGAGAATTAGTCCAAAATCCCAATTCATGTAGATCATATAATACTAGGGGTTCCAAGCATGTTAGTATAACACATATTACATGGATGTAGAGTGCCAATCAAACATTCTAATACCATGTTTTCTTGAGTGTGAGTCTGACACATAATACCTAGATACATAGAATCAATCAAGTATCCAAATACCATATTTCATAGAGCATCATTCAGAAACCTAATCCCTAGACAATGAGAATTAGTAAAACATATTAATATCATGGTTCCAAGAGAATTAGTCCGACACCAAATCCTTTGTTTAAAATTATTAGTCCAATATCCTAATACCATATATATACATCATCACTACCACTATACTGAATAAAAATAGACAACATGTTTTGAGCATGAGCTAGGTATTCAAACTGAAAATAACTACCGGTACCACAAAAAAAATCATATCCAATATATACAGTAATAGTTATCTCAAACCAACCATGGGGACCATCATGTCTAACTATATCAACCATCACATCCCATATTAACATCTATAACTCAACAACTCATAAACCAATTCAGGTCCCAAGGTGACACCATCAACCATTATTTTTGAAAAACACATCCCTTCCCAAGGTCGGTCTATCAAGTCAAGAACCCAAATATCCAATGGGGAAAGCCAAAAGTAGAGGAATCCCTCTTGGGATTCCTCAGGGTCTGAATAGAAGTGAAGAAATCCATCTCCCAATCCTTCGTAACAACTAAACTCCCAATAAAACGCCCGTCTCTCAGTGTAAAACTTACCATAACCTAATGTATAGAATCTTATAGCCTCAAAGGATTCAAAGGTATGAAAAATCATAAGAATGGTGGTCTAAAAAACAACCCCTTTCATAGTCACCCTAGGTTGGACCATACAACGATCAATTCCACAACCTTGAGAGTATCTTAGTCCTACCAAACAGAGACAACCACATCCCAACACAAACTAAGGTATCCAAAAAATGTCATAGTATGTCCCAAAATCATTATCATAAAGCTCACGTAGAAATAATCTCATGTATCTCCCTTGGGAGATAGATGAACTCAACTTGTGGAGGAAAATTACCATGTCATAATTTACATTCCCCAAAAACAACTCTTAGATAATGTTAAAATTCCCCAAGGGCACCATCATATCATTACACATGAGAAAACACTCAAGTTGGACTCCTATTGTGTCCTATTCTATATTAGGGGAAATAAGTCACCCAAAAACATAAAAATGTTAATAGTACAGGAATACATGAAATGTACCAATAGTATACAACATGTACTCTAAAATACCCACATTGGAGTGTAATCCGCCCAGAAATCCCAAGTAAAACCAAAGTAACTGGAATGTAAAACATGTACATAGAAATTACCGTACATGGGGTAACTTCCCATGTAACACACATTTCATGGAATTATGTTTCCTTCTAGCCAAGTACTTTTACCTAGAGTGTAACCTCATAAGGGGTATGGTATTATACTATACATGTATATATGCCCCTATATGGGCCATCAAGCCATGTAATCAGCTACACGCCAAGTAAAACATCATGGAATTTCCTCCATATGAAAACATGTGTCGTCAAATCACAACATTATCTGAGAAATGAAAGAATATATGGTGTGTTTTCTCAAAATAACAACACGTATTTGGCTTTTCTGATTTGAAAACCTCTTCAAACAACCCGTAACCGTCATTTTTCATCGAATAGGTAGAGATCGACCCTCATTGGGTCCTAATATGTCATAATATGTATCTAAAACATTAAAAAACTAATTTATGGGGATCAAGAAATATAACTCAAAATCCAAGCTACCTCATATCATAACGGTCAATGATTTTGGTTTAAATCCACTCTCATTAGCTATTTCACCTTAATCAGGTGTCGATCTCCACAATGGAAAAATCCAATTGATATCTCCTCCCCATTCTCATATTAGTTCATCAACCATGTGAGGGGGAGACCCTCTACCCATCCTATTTTTGAGTGTGATAATCCAAGGGGGGGGAGGTGTTTTACCTATATTAATTACTTAATTTTCAATTTAAAACTCGACCCAAGTCACAAAACAAAAAATGGGTTTATGATTGGTTTAAGAAAAACCCCCATTCTAAAATCAACCACGATGAAATAATCTAAAATTTACACTGCATTAAAAATATATATGCACCTAAACTCACATGTATAATTTAATATTTAATTTATTAAATATTAAATATTCGACCAACACTCAAAATGCTCAAAATTCAACCAAACTCGTTTCCTAAGGTAAACCCACTATATTGGGACAACAATTTTGTTCATAAAAATTTGATGAGGTCATATTCTAGGAAAAAATGACCACTTTATCGATAAATAGAACCCCAAAAATAATAATTCAACCTTATTCGCAAATTTATAATATATAGAAAGAAGGGTATTTATAATGTCCCCACCATAAGCCTTCTCATCCCTAAGAATCGTAGATTACATTACAACCACACAACCTAACTCACATTGGTTGAAAAATCTAGATCAACGCTTTGCATTCTACTTGGAGACACCAACCGAGTGTCCCTACAAAACTCTTATGATTATGTGCTTATGCCATAAAAGGCCAAGACCATGCTGTCCACTATTAAAATACCACAAGAATAGTGCCTAACTATGCCCTTCCATCTTAACACATCAAATCATAATTTAAAACTCATCATCATTCTCCTGATTTTTACCACATTAAAACTCCACCCACAATGAACAATTAGGATATACAGGGCTTTCCACTATTGAATTTTCTAATCAAAACACATTTATAGAAGTCCACTAACCATCTTGATATCGTTCACACTACTTCATCGACCCTAATATCGCAATGGTAATATAACGATGATTAATATGATACTCCCCATCATAGAATTATCCTTAATATTACATCACAACTGAAAACAATCTTCATGGCCAATGCCCCAATGATAACCAAACCTCAAAATTGGACATGGCCACCTCACTACCAAAACTGGGACAAGAAAAAACATCAAATATTGGCTATTCCTAGCATTTGAGAACGAAATACACTTGTATTCATTGACATCTGATCTATCATGTGTGATTCACTCATAAAAAAACAATGGTGAACTCCCACCATATAATTTCACTTACATCGCTCCACGAGCACCACCTCTCAAGAGGCCCTTTATCAAATCAAAGTGACATCTATAATGCTTTTCGTATAGCTGAATCTCACTCAACATTCTAATAATGATTTCAAGATATGAGGAATTATTTTCAACATATTGGATTACAATAAGATGTAATAAACCAATACCACCTCAAAATCATCCATTCAGGGATCATCATGATTCTATTTTGAGGGCCTGATGTCACCATGCCCTCAAGACTCTCATTATACCCACACTGATTGTTAGCCTACTAATGGATACTTACACAACTCAAAAAAATTGAGTGTGTTCAATTTTAAGGTATGATCGACTTGGGAAATTACACAGCACATCACCAGTGCGTGTGCCTCTAATATTCCATCCACACTGAACTGTTAAGCGCTCTAATATACCCTTCCGAAAAAACCTACCCTAAATCTAGAAAGTCACATCCTATGAAATAAATTCTCACCAGCCATAATGACATGCCTAAAGGTGTGTTTAATTCCTCAATGCATGGATCAAATTAGATATTTATATTCACATGAAAAATAATAGCTATAATTTCACAACATAATATAAGTATGAGGTCGAACCCATAGAGAACAAAGAACATAAAAATGAAAACTCTAAACTCATGGTTTCATCACTCAAATTTTAGTTTTATTTTATTTAACTAATTATTCAGTTAAAATAAATTAATTCCAATAGAGAAAAATAAGAGGGAGGAACAAGTTTCCATGGGTGCTTTTTCTAAATAAATTAATTCAACTTCCCTTGAAAAACAATTTTATCATATAGTTTCACAACCAAACAATTTAATTGATAGAATAAACAGTCATTATCGTCCAAAAAACACTTTAATACCAATTTATCATGGTATGATGAATCCGAATAGCTAAGGTTTATTATGATCATATTTCCAAAAGTAGGTGAATAGTTTCATTCAATGGTAATGAAAAAAATCATCTCAATCATGTTGGGATTCATTCATAATTGAAAACATATGGTATGCGATTCAATGATGACTAAAATATACATATAGTAACAACATGACACTATTAAATAAAATAATATTTAAGAGTGAAGGAAGATCATTATTTGTTGGTACACAACCTCTTTATTCGATTCTTCTCTCACATATTTGTTTTATATAATCATCATCGGTTGATCTCAAATGATTATTAATTCTGAAACCAGAGGGAAGAGAAAATATGAGAGTGAATGAAAAAGTAAATGAGTAGAAAGATATATTTCAATTAAACTAGAATGAATCCAATGAATACATCAAATAAATAAGATAAAAATATAAAGAAACCCTATCTATGAAGAAATATGGTTCAGAATATTGTGACATCCTCACAGTAGTCGATTCACTCCACCTTTAATGGAATTCATGAATCCAATGTCTGGAATACTTATTTATAATCCCTTATGTCATCTATGGGATTTCCATGGGTCAAATATGTAATTAATAGCTATTTCGGGCTATCTGAATACAGTATCCCATTAATGATTTATAAAAATAATAGTTTTTCTACAGTGTTTAGCATTTACAAGACCTGTGTTGTTTACACGCTGCTTAATTTTAATTTCAAGGAATCAAATTTTTTGATGTGAATCTTCAAAAAAAATCATGTAAAAAATCTCATCGTGTTGATGGTATACGCATCATGTAAATTGTCTTTATCCGGAATTTCCAAAATTATACTTCCTAAAAAATATGGTGTCACGCCGTGAAAAAAGTGTAGGGGAACACCTTTCCATTTTGTTTCTCAATTATCATGGATTATAAGGTATTACTACAACTGTAAATCATACCTAATAATTCACAAAACATTAAAATCAGGAACATATCTTATATAAAATCAATTAATATACAATGAAAACACATATAAAATCCCGTCGAAATATAGATTCAAAATACATATATCACCTACCCATTCTACCTTGGAAATCTAATGTGCTCCTGATCTAGATCATAACCACCTGGAAAAACCCAGCTACACTACAATTACATAGTCTAGGATCCTAAATGAACTTTACCCTATAAGAACCAACAATGTGGCTAACACATTATCACACAAGTGACCCTCATAATAAAGGAATCAAATGATCCTAAACCTCAAACCCCGATTCAGCCATCATGAACCATTGTAAAAAGTTCAAAAGAATCTATATTTACCCCACACACCCAAGGTACACAATAATTTTTTGGATCCTCTCAGTGATAACCTTGAAAATAAACATGAAACTCACTCCACAAAAAGAATTCACATTAAATAGGTATACAAGGATTACCCACCATGGATTATGCCAACTCATAGACGGTCAAAAATCCCGAGAAATAAATATTTCTCATATCCCAACATTACCTCATATCACGATTCCAAAACACCTATCTCTAGGACGTCACATACGAAAGTAATAAAATTCTAATCCAACCGCCCCTAACCAGGGTATCCATCCTCTCCACGAATCTTCACATTAGACCACTCCCTATAGGATCATGCCACACAAAAAAATATAAACAAAACCCACCCATATTAATTCAAACTGTCATACACATAAACCATGCTCACCCACCAGTGTCACTGAACCTACCGTGGATAAGAAACATCGACATACTCATCATCGAGTGTCTCATAATAGATCCAAATAACCTATTATTATATGAAAAGACATAAAATCGCACACTATAATTACTATAACATTTGGACATTAACTTCCTAACAAGATGCATGAGATGCGTCTTTCCACTATATCCCACGATCCTAATTAAACAATGGCCTCTTTCCAATGGACCAAGACCCCATAATCTATTATAATTCATCAAACTCAAACCACATGTGTATTTCCCAATGAAAAAAAATCATATACAACCATAACATAAAATACCAAGAACATCAATACCAGTCCCTAGTAACATAGAATTACTACAAAATAGTTGTTCACAATACACTGACCAATATTTATCTCATGCTTTGACACATTCGTATTTCTACATTCCACCAAACAAAAAACAATAAAATAAAAAGAAAAGTAAACACCTCTCCTACCACTTTGTAATGTTTCAGACTGGGTTCCACTAAAACTAATGCCTCAATCTAGTTTTCCATATGACCTCAAGAACACCTCCACATATGCTAGAGGATTCCATCTAACAATAGGGATTTCAGTTGGAACTGTGAAGAGACTATACCCCCATATCAGGGTTCGAAACCCAAGGTAAATAACAAAAAAACATACACATCAAATAATGAGGAAGAATAAATAAACTGAAACTGAAACATTCTTTAATAACATTAAATATAGAAATGTTCTCAACAAACATACCATATATACAACATTGATCACCCACTGGGTTGATAACCAGTAAAATAAAGAAATACAAAATAAAAACAACAGGCCCTACTAGAAAATCTAAGACATGTCACATACCATATCACCAGTACACTCAACTCAACTATAAAATCAAGGGCTACATACCTATCCATTTCACATCCATGATCATCTTAAATTAATACATAATGTCTGCATTAACACAATGGTTCATGTACATGGGGAGGGAAATAAATATCTGTAGGCCACCACTAATAATGAAATTATAATATGTTTCCCCCACAATGATAGTATATAAATCCCGCTAACAAAAAATATATAATCCCACACCAACTGAGGTCTCAAAAAAACTTATGGTATTATCTATAATAATTTTCCTTTCCCTTTCCTAGGTATCATCTCACACATCACCCTTAGAATATAGTAGAACACACTTTATGATGAAAACCATCTCTTTTATAACATATGCACCACAAAAAATAACTTAGTAGTCATTAAAACACCCAATGGGCTCCATTATTGTTTTCTGGATGGAAAAAATCTCAAATAGGACTCTTATTTTGTCCCGTTATATCTTCATGTTGATAAATCTATCAAAACCCTCAATAGGGTAACAAAGGGGAAGTACTGGTTGTGTTCCCACAACAAAAGACTTGTACTCTCAATGCCCTGCATGTGCATTTAATCTAGTGAGAGTTGGTGTGTAAAACCAAATTACTCAACATGTAAAATATTTACATGAAATGTACCCTACATGGGCTACTTCCTTGTGTACCCTAAATAAACTAACAACGTTTTTTATTATGGATATGTACTTTTACATGACATGTAACCAACAACAGGGCCTGGTCCTTTACCGTATATGACCACGTGACCCTACATGGGTCATAAATCCATGTACTCACTTACTTATCAAGGGATACTACATAATGGTGCCACCAATGTACATGACATTTAGATTAATTAATCACTTATTCATTGAAATGTATGAACACAAAATGTGTGTTCTCAAAACCATGTGTCGTGTAGTCATGTTTTCTGATCCTAAAACCCCTAAAAACCACATAAAACCCCAAATCTCCCCAATTTTGTTTATATATACACTTATGGGGTCCTCAATAGTCATAATTTGGATCTAATACATAAAAAACTAATCAATGATGGTTAGGTCATGAATGTAAAAAACATCCTACCTAATGTCATAAACCCTAAATATTCGAGTCTAAATACACTCTTAGAAGCTGTTACACATTGATTTAGTCTTGATATCTTCTATAGATGACGTTTGGATACATCTAATCCCCAATATACTCTCTTCTTGGCCACCATGAATAGGATAATCCATCTCCCCCTACTCCTACCATGCATGAGAATCAAAACAGGGGAGGTTTTTTAAATGTTTTAATTAATTAAATAAATAATTTCCCATATTAATACTTGACCTGTGTCCTGGAACTTGAAGTAGTTTTATTCCTCAATAAAGGAAACACCCCCTTTTCACACTCAAATATGGAGTTATAATATCAATCTGATGATCTATTCTAAATATATCCCTACCCAACCTCAAGAAAATACTTTCATATTGAATTTATTAAATATTAAATATTTTTTCAAAACTCAAACTGCTCAGAATCCAACAAAACAATTATACTAGTCTAATATCCTAATTCTGGGACCAATAGAGTGGTCAAAAAAATTATGAGATCATTTACTAGATACAAATTTCCATTTTCAACCTCGAAATCATCCTAACTAAGAATTCAATCTTATTTTCAAATTTATAATCCAGGGAAACATGGATCTTTATAGAGTTTCTCCAGGGCGTATAGTCCAATAATCCTCCATAACGTGATATTTAATTTATAATATATATATATATCATCCAAAAAATAAAATTGTTTTTGGATATGTAACTGTGATCCTTTACTTCCATGTAAATATCTGGGTTACTCTAGACATATGCGAAGAATTGATGTAGGAGTCTCGTAACAATATTTGGGAAATACACCCAGGCCATACTAAGATTTTTCATTATGTACATTGTTATTATTGGTGGCTATTTATGAAGAGAAATAATGTTGGTCTTATCACATTGTTTCGGTGCGGATGTGCGTCGGGTTACGCTGTTCCGCCAGGACGCGTTCGCGCGTGCACCCGTCAACCCGAGGGGATGGGCGCGCGGCTTGTGGTCCCGCAGTCCCGCTTTCCAAGGGCGGGCGGCATCCGTCCCTTATTCAGGGGCGTCTGCTCCTTGATCGAAACCGGGATGATGGGATGTCGGCTCCTCCTTCCTTGGACGTCTCCTCGGAACTTGTCGCCTAATCCGGGTCTCCCTCATAGACTTAAGAATGTTCGTGAATCTCGTTCCCGGCGCCATATCTTCATGGACACCGGTTAATTACGCTGCTTCCGCCCGGACGTTCCAAGGAGTCTGGGCGGGGCAGCAACCTGCGGTGAGAAGGCCGGGTGGCTCTGGGTGCTGGGGGCGTGTCGTAACACTGCGGCTCTGCACATCTGTCTTCCGTCCCTAATAGGGCTTCTCGAAGGCATGATGGCCTGAGGCATCCCGTACTAGGTGCGGGGAACTGTGTCACCTGAGGTTTTCCTCAGCTTCCCGTGTTTAACACGGGGTATGCCGCGAGTTTAACGTCCAGCGGGGACGGCATCGGACCGATCAACACGAAAAGTGGATCAGATGACAGAACCCCTTGCGGGGAACCTCCGACGCTGGGGCCAGCACATGGGCGGCTTCCCAAGTAACGTGGAGTGGAGTGAAGTGGCATGACCCCACCGGGATGTGGCGGCCCGGGTAAGGATCAGGATGGATGATGAAGTGAAGAGCTTGGACCCCAGAGGGGCTTCCTACGTACCGCGCGTTAACATGGATCAAAGTCAACGTAGTTCGGGCATACAGTTTAACGTCATGCTGGACGTCGGGAAGCCGACTCACGAAGAGGTCGAGGCCGCCGGGCGGAGGATTGAACCGAACCACCTCGCACGGAGGGGGATGGAACGGCCGGGTGGATCACAGTTTCACGTCATGCTGGACGATAAAAGGGGAAATGGAAAAGGGGGGCTGTGGGGAGGCACCGTGGAGATACACACGGGCAGTCTCCCACAGGGGCAGATTCATAGGTGAATCAACGCAAGCGTGAACCCTGGAGGGGTCCACTGATGGACGAACCGACGTAAATACGACCGGGACGACCAGGTGGTGGGCTTGGACCTCAGGGAGGCTTCCTACGTACCCTGTATAGAAGACAGGGATCAAAGTCCACGTAGTTCATTCTGTCAGGACTTACGCACTTGAGGCAGCCCGGTTGCGGCAAAACTCAGTTGGAAGGGACTTGGACCGAAAGCAGAAGACACCTCGATCCCAGTCATACCCTCTACTGGCTTCGGCCGTGGGGAGGCGCAATGGAGATACACATGTGCAGCCTCCCACGAGAAACTAGGGGTTTGTAATACCCTGCCCCCGTAGGGAAAAGCCACTCCCATTAAATCGCCCCGAAAGCGGGACAATCCCGACATCCCTGCAGAGACGAGCGGGTGGGGGCCACATCCAAACCGGGGGGAGCTTGCGTGCGGAGCACGGGATCAGGTTGCGGACGGTTTAGCGTCTTGCCAGACGAAGTACAGTTTAACGTCATGTGTTGAGGACGAAGCGGACGGTTTAACGTCTTGCCGGACGAAGTACAGTTTAACGTCATGTGTTGAGGACGAAGCACTTGGCAGTTTAACGTCTTGCAGCGCGGACGATGGGGGCTAGGCAGTTTAACGTCGTGCAGCTTGGACGGATGTGCAGTTTAACGTCATGCTGGACGAATATGCAGTTTAACGTCATGCTGGACGCATGCGCAGTTTAACGTCATGCGGGACGAATGCGCAGTTTAATGTCATACGGGACGAATGTGCAGTTTAACGTCATGCTGGGCATAGGTTGCCGGACGATTGGGTGCATGTCACTTCGCACGAACCTGGAGGGCCGCACAGGAAGACAACGCACGGTGCGGGCACCCGGGATGAGAATCATCGGGTGCCACACAGGCGGGTACCCTTAGGAGGTCAACGGGGACGACCCTGGCAGATTGCGCGCAAAAAGGAAGCTTTGCGCGCAATACTGCGGGCCGGCGCGCAATCGGGGCGGCTGGCGCGCAATTGGGCCAGCGCCTTGCGCGCGGATGCTTGAGATTGCTCACACCGGGCTTCGGATAGCGCGCGGGGGCAACGGCTCATTCTTTAACGAATGGCCACTTGAAAGAAGGGGGGGTGCGCGCAATCAGGCCGGATTGCGCGCACCCCGGGGGCAATTGCGCGCAAGCGGGTTCTTTTGCGCGCAAAGGCCTTAGGGTGAGTTTTTATTCAAATGAAAGGAGCCAGCGGGGATTGCGCGCGAAGGCGGACCCCGAGGCTTTCTTGCGCGAAAGAAAGGAGGTTACCTGAAGTTCGTCATTGCGCGCGGAAGGGGTTGAATTGCGCGCACGAGAGACGTTTCGACTTCCAGCAACCTTTGAAACGTTGGGGGTCGCCTTATATTTATAGGCAACCCCGGGCGCGGAATCCAGGGTGCGAGCGCGAAATTCTCCTCGC
Organism: Viscum album; assembly: GCA_963277665.1. Taxonomy (NCBI): domain Eukaryota; kingdom Viridiplantae; phylum Streptophyta; class Magnoliopsida; order Santalales; family Viscaceae; genus Viscum; species Viscum album. The sequence continues at coordinate 1,439,304,396 of OY728145.1, read as the reverse complement.
GGGCACGGAATCGGGCGCGGCGCGCAAGGGAGTCGCGCGGACCCGCGGCGCGCAAAATTGCGCGCCGGACCGGCGCATTGCGCGCATCCCGAGGGGTTTGCGCGCGGAACATCACCTTTGCGCGCGGGTCTCTGAAATTCCGTGCAAGGCCTCCGGGCCCTCCGAAACATCCTTCCGACTCCAAATATGACCTCGCTTTCCGCATCCGGAGCTTCGTTTGGGAACAACGGTCTTTTCCGGCGTCTACAAAAGCCCCCCCTCGGAATCTGATCGGCGAGAGGTCGCAACGATCGGGTTCCGAGGGAGACGCCGGAATGCCGAAGTCCTGGGCGACGCGGGACTGTGGCGCGCAAAAATGGGTGTTGGGCGTGAAAGCGGCCGAGGCGGTCGCGCAAAGCCTTTTCCGCGCAGCGCGGACCACGGCCTCGCCTATAAATAGGGGCACTGGGTCCCTCCGTGCCGTACACTGGCCTTCCGCGTGATAAGCCTCTTTGCTCTCGTGCGCGAAATTGCCTTTTCCGGCGCGGAATTCGCTCGCTCGTCGCGCAAAACCGTCCGGACTTCGCTATGTTTTTGCGCGAATACCCGGGGTTTTTCGCGAAGGACTTCCCGATTGCGCGCCGTCCACTAGGATTGCGCGCCGCCTCTCAAACTTTTCCACCAGCCTCGTCCGATCCCGCACGCTTCATCCCTTAACCCGCACGACTCCCGAAACTTCTGAGATGGCCGCGCACAGAGGAAATGAGGGGGATGCCGCCACTCGCAGGGCTGAGATGGCGACGAACGAGGAGGTTTACGGAGCCAAGGAGATTGTTTCCAACAATCAATCCTTGTTCGACTTACTGACGCCGGCCCAGAAGACATATCCACTGTCGGACAACCTGCCGCTCTGGAACTTCGGCATCCTAGATGTGGTTCCAGTGCCAGGGTTCGAGATTGATGCGCCGCGGACCTGGGTGACCCGGGAGGACGAGCTTCTCCGCTATAACATCACCAACAATGGGCATCCTGCCAGGGAGACCAGACACTTGGATGTCTATGTCCTGAACCCGAGGACGCGAACCATTGATGGGGGTGAGCCTACTGCGGAGAATTCTCCAGCCCTCTACTCGAGCATATATCGCCAGAGCGTCACGGACGACACCAAGGTCTGGCTGAAGGACTGGGACTTGCGGTCTGGGGGCAACTTCACCAGTGAGTGGGCCTGGGCGTTCTGGGTACGCCACACTTGCGATCACTTCGCAGAGGAGCTGCGGTACATCGGCCTGTTCGAGGCGGTGTGGACGTCGCAGTTCCACTTCTACCAGCAGTCTGAGCTCGGGCCGGAGCTGTTCACTCGCTGGTCCCCGGATACCAACACCTTCCATCTTCACCATGGGGAGGTCGGCATCGGTCTCTGGGACATCCACTGCATCGGAGGTATCCCGCTGGAGGGCTACCAATACGATGAGTTCCTGCCACCGAAGAACATCTGGGAGGACAGGTCACGGACTCCCATCCTGACCTGGCATCTGCTTGACCTGGCTACGCAGCGGCTCGGGATCCAGGACTTCCAGAAGGACATAGCCTACAAGGATTGGTTCGGCCAGTTCCTGGAGCATGACCCGGCGGTCAAGATGCCAGGCAGGGGGAAGCGGTGCCCGACCGCAGCTCAGAGGAGCCGGAACGGGTCGTACTGGCGGGTTCTGGAGACGGGCGACTACCGCTCATGGGGGTACCGCGTCATCGAGGCCCGGGACCCGAATGTCCGGTACGCGGCGTTCCTGGCCGCCTTTCTGAGCGGGTGGCTCCTGCCAGTGCGGGATGCGAGGATGGGCGTCCGCCCGGCGACGCTGGCGATGGCGGGCGCCATGGCTGCCAATAAGAGGTACAACCTCGGGGTCCCAGTACTGGTGAGGCTGTATGCCATTCTGGGACGCATCTCACGAGGGGGGTCGCCACGAAGGATCTGTGGGACCTTTCAGTTCTTCCACGGATGGGTGGCTGCTCACCTCGGTGGGTATACGTTCCCAAATGCCATCAGTCCTCCGGGCAACGGCCTGCGACCCTCCCTGCTGAACATTGCGGGGGTCGCTCCGATGGCCCTCAGTGAGGAGGGCGTGAGGGTTCGGATTGGCAATCATGCCAATTTCAACTTCAGCCCGTTCCCCACTCCCGTCGGCCAGATGATCGACAACGGACAGGGCCCGCTGGAGCAGCATGAATACTTCCTGAACATGCGGGGCGGGGTGCTCGTGACTCGGATCGACGGGAAGGTGATCTGCGAGCCTTACGTGCCGACCCGGTTCGCCAGGCAGTTCGGGTGCCTTCAATGGATGCCGAAGAGGGTATTCACTGCTGTTCGGGAGGAGACGAACCCTTGCGTCCTTCGCCAGATGTGGCTGATGTTCGTCGCCTTCGGCTCTGGCGACGTCATCACTCTCCCTCCTACCGGGATCGACGCAGGCTTGGCAACCGAGTATGCCGAACACTGGGCCATCGCGTACCCCGAGGGGCTCTTGCGGAAGCTAGTTCGGCGGCTCGAGGCTACCCGTGCGGAGACCGGGCGTCAAGGAAGGAGGCAAGGCGCCGCCACACGGGGGAGAACGGAGGCGCGCCAAGCAGCGGAGCCGGCGCGGGCAGGGACTTCGGCGGCGGGCGCATCGCAGGCTGCCGCCACGACCTCGGCGCCCAGAGAGGGGGCGCATGCGTCGGTCGGGGAGCGGCCCGGGAAGCAGGTGAGGCGTCTGCTCGAACCCTCCCACGATGCGGTCTTCCCGGCGCTGTGGTCGGCCTGGATGACCCTGCGGCAGTCACTGGGGACCGACGTCATCTGGCGAAAGATACTCAGAGAAGGAATCTATCTGCCAGAGGTCGGGCGCCTCCAGATCACCGACAGGGTGGACTTCAACCGGCAATATGCATATCTGACGGCCATGGACGAGTACGCGCGCCAACGTGGTCAGCGTGCGGAGCCATCCCTTCTGGTGAAGGTGATGCTCGGTCTCGAGCCCGCTCCAGAACAGATGCCGCCGGGAGAAGATGACAGTAGCGACTCCGGGGAGGAGGAGGAGACGGGGGAGGATGAAGGCTCCGAGGGAAGGTCCCATCAGGGGAGCCCACGGGAGAGCGGCGAGGTGGCCGGCTCTGACAACGTTGATGTCACTGAGCTCCTCGAGGTCCGCTTCTATCCCTACTCAATCTGCTTCATCCACTCTCTTATGCAGCTTCTAACCCATTTCTCCATCTTTCTCAGGAGCGCACGGATGTTGGTCAGGCATCCTCAGCGGGAGTAGGAGAGGCGCCAGCAGGACAAGGCGGGGGCCAGACACCTATCATTGAATTGACAAGCGCTAAGGGGTCCCCTGCTGCAACTGTTCCTGCGGCGACCGGGGTAGCGGAAGATGACGCTCCGAACTCCCGTAAGTCTCCCTACTTTACTGCTGGTGCTTGCCGTTGCCGATCCGTGACTAACCATGGCATTCCCCGCGCAGTGATCTCAACATTGGAGGCTCGTCGGGTTGCCGAACCCGGGCCATCTACGAGTGGACCAGTGGTGGACATGCCGCCTGCTCCGGAACAGACCTTCCAAACCGAGCCGGCCCCACCAACTGCTGATCAAGGGGCTCCGGACATCGGCGGTGCTGCCATCGGAGAGAGGTTGGGGGCTGACGAGGGTGTCAGCGCCACTGGGGAGAGAGAAGAAGGTCGCCCGGATGTTGGGGAACCTATCCCTCGTGAGGACCTCCCAGGGGCGGACCCTGCAGCAGACCTGCTGGCTGCCTTCCCTGCTTACCGGCCTGCCGACCCCGAGGAGATGGATGACTCGGACGCGGAGGCGGTCGAGGATAGCCGGGTAACGCGCCGTAGGGGGTGGAAGTGCATCCAGCGCTTCCTCAAGCGAGACCCGTCGGAGTGGCTGGGGCGCATGGGATCACTTCAAACCTGGCTGCGCTTCCTGTGTGCCGGGGGAGCTGATGCTCAACGCCTCCATCTGACGGTCCGTGATTTCATGGCCGAAAAGATGCGCGAGAGCTGCCGGCGTGCCGACGTCACACAAAGTTGGGACATGTCGGAGAGCATGCGGGCGCTCCTCGCGGCGGAGCAGGAAGTCCAGCGCCTCGAAGGGCAGGCGGCAGAGAAGGAGGCCTTCGTCGCAGCATGTACCGAGCTTATGGAGCAACTATCGGCACAACTGATCGACGCTCAGGTACAGCTGACGGAGGCGGGCCAACAGATGGTCACACTCCAAGTCGAGCGGGAGCGTGCACAGGCCAGGATCGACGAACTGCGTGCTGCGACCGCCGATGAGGAGAGGGCACGCAGAGAACGAGAAGTAGCCCTGGAGGCCGCCAGCCAAAGGTTAGCGGCATTAGAAAGACTTATCCAGCACGCTAATCCTTAGGGGCTTTGTTTTTTGCCATTCCTAGAACATTTTGCTTCCGTTATTCAATATTTCGATCCATTTGTATGAATCAATATATTTATCTGCGTCTTTCGGTTTAATATGCTCAACCACAATTCGTTGTCTTGCGGGAGTGTTAACCAAGCATCAGGCATCCATAATTGGGCCTGGGTTTCTGGAGAAAAGAGGGAGGTCATTCCTAGGAAAGGAGACCTCAGACCTAACCAATGTATCATCCCCCAACTTGTTCCAACACACGAGCGGGACAACGCTAGGGGCGTTGAGATTTTATCCGAACATAGGGAAATGAGAAAGGGTGAATCGCGTGTCCCGAATCCAGACATCCACAACGGTCGGCCTTCCAGGAAATGCCCAAGACGGTAGGCGGACAGTGGATCGACCATAACAACTGCAATAGACGGACCGAAAAAGGCCATCATTCATATTGCAGGAGGCGGACCACATGTCATCATGAATACCGCTTTGGGGTTCCTTCAGACACAAGGGTGGAAAATCCAGATCAACAGGGCATGCGAAGCGTGGGGCGAAGTGACGATTTGTTCGGACAGAATCCAACGCTCTCAAAATTGCGCCACTGTGGGGAAAACGTACTAGGCGGATGCACTAATCTGGCCGTGAGTCACCTCAATTCTCAGACAGCACCTCTTTGACGAGGAAACTGTCGCTTCCCATCCTTGCGATGGGGCATCCCGAGCTGAATCGGGGAGAATATCACAACTGCACCACTCTACCCGAAGTTAGGCCAGACGGCCAGCGGCGAGGAGGGGCGGGACTTAGCGATCCCTGAGGATGGACCCGAGTTGGAATTCCCGGGCGTTCCTACGTACTCCATCAGGCTGGAGATCAAGCCACACGTAGTTCTGAGAGTGCAGTTTAACGTCATGCAGGACGTAGGACCCCATTTGGGGAGATCTTAGTTTAAGGTCGTAGAGCTCGGACCATGGGGCTAGATCTTAGTTTAAAGTCTTAGAGCTCGGACCATAAGGGGAGATCTTAGTTTAAGGTCTTAGAGCTCGGACCATAAGGAGAGATCTTAGTTTAAGGTCTTAGAGCTCGGACCATAAGGGGAGATCTTAGTTTAAGGTCTTAGAGCTCGGACCATAAGGGGAGATCTTAGTTTAAGGTCTTAGAGCTCGGACCATAAGGGGGGATCTTAGTTTAAGGTCTTAGAGATCGGACCATAAGGACTCAAAGCACGCCACATCGTGGTCATATCCTCTGGATATGAGAAGATGCACTGAGGGATAGTGTCAAGAGTGTCGAGGTTTCGCCTGGTCAGAATGGGAGGTGGAAAATGTGAATCATGCGGCCATTCACTCAAGGACTGGGGGCACCGGTGTAACGATATGGGAGTACTGTCGACCGTGGCGGAAAAGCAGCATCAATATCGCACTGACCGTTGGTGGAATGAGGCAGCAAACGAGCATCGACCGCTCAATCGCAGGATTCATATCGATTTGCTGCCCGAGGCCATTGGGGGTACCGGCCCGAGTCGGTGGGAGAGCACTGAGGCATTGTGTCCAAACCGTTCACGGGGGCTCCACCCAGGGCGTAGACGATGGGTCCGAATGAAAGGGAGCACGAAGCCTGAAAAGTGGAGGAAACCTGACCAAGCGGATCCTGACCCTCCTGGCAATAAACCAGAGTACTCTTGACACCGGTGGACCACGGCAAGGGGTCGGGGAACACGCCTTGAGGGTGACCTGAAGGCGGCGGATTCCCCAGAGAAGGGGGAATCTCTAAGAGGTGGGGGGCTGGACCCGAAGTTTCAAACATCCGGGCGTTCCTACGTATCCCATAAGGATGGGAATCAAGCCGCACGTAGTTCTTGAAGCGCGGTGCAACACAATCGGGCACCAGCGCGGGGAAGAATGCGGGTCTGACCCTCGCACACAAAAGGAGCGGCATTTGATATTTCTTGTTTGTCCTTAAAGATGAATGGTTTTTCTTTGTGCGGCGACATGCCCGTGATTGAGAAATCTCTGGCGTCGCCACAATAATCAATCCATGGAAGGCATTGATGAATGGCGTGGTCATTAACCAGCGCCCAACATGAGTGTCCCCTGAGGAGGACATCACGATGCAGTGCCGTTTCTCGTCGGGCGGCCAAGACGATCACAGTTTACGGTCGTGTGGTAGGACCAGACAACACAGTTTAAGGTCGTGTGGTTCGGACCATGGAGGAATCCGCTTATTGCGGTACGGCGGACACGGCGGAGGTGGGAACATACCCAGCCCTGCGGTCACGCACGATTCCAGGAGAAGAGTCTTGGGATAGGGGTCTGCATATGTCCATCACCCGAGGGGCAGAGATGCTAGCCTCCAGATATACTGGGCCCAGAACGCAATTGTTCGGGCAACTCCCTCCTCCTTATTGGGACGAGGGTCCAGCTACGCATGGCCCTTAGGGAGGATATCTGCATATATCCTTGGTGCTCAGATCATGGGAGCCTCGAACGACATCATTACCCTGGTTGGTCTGCCTAACGTGTAGAGGCGTACCGGAGGTCAGTATGAAGAGAGTGTCAAGATTCCACTACAACGCACAAAGGCGGAGTGTGATGAGGACTGCGCAACCAATGTTCAGAGCCTGAGAGAGCTGACATGGCGATCAAGGACGTTGCTGACGCATTCGCAACACAACATCTGATCGCGTCGGCCTAAGACGGGGCAAGCAAACGAGCATCAACCGCTCAATCGCAGGATTCATATCGATTTGCGGCCCAAGACCCACCGGTAAATCGACCCGGAGCGGTGGGAGAGCACTGAGGAATCGTACCCAAACCGCTAATGAGGATCCCTTTGAGTGAAGGCTCGAACAAGAGGAAGCGCGGGGCCTGACAAGAAACACAGGACTTGTCGGGATTGAATCTGACACTACGAGTCATAGACCGAAGCACCCAAAACATGTTAACAGATCTCCGGAAAGGGTCGGAGGACTCACCCTGAGAGCAACCGAAGGGGGGCAGATCCCCGTGATCAACCAAGAGACGGGGCTGGACCTGAGACACAAGCGTCCAGGCGGTCCTACGTATCCCATAAGGATGTGAATCAAGCCATACGTAGTTCTGGAAAGGCAGTTTAACGTCATGCAGGACGATGAGGGGTGTGAGGTAGTCCCACACACGGGGGAGGCGTACGGCGCGGCCAGTAGACCGACGTGAATGAGGACATAATCCCCCGCTCACGCGATACGCCTCGCACAAAAAGGAGGGGAACTGGGGCCAGAGGCCCAACGCGGGATAGAGATTCCCGGGAAATGGGGCTGGGCCTGAAACATGAATGTCCAGGCGGTCCTACGTATCCCATAAGGATGGGAATCAAGCCATACGTAGTTCTTGAAGTGCAGTTTAACGTCATGCAGGACGATGAGGAAAAAATAAGGGGGGAGCAGAAGGCATCCCCAAACGTGGGGGGGCGTACAGCGTGACGAGCAAACCGACGCGAATGAGGGCATAGCCCCGCACTCACACCATACGCCGCACACCCGGGGGCAACTGGGCCAAGGGCCCGAGATGGGATGGAAATTCCCGAAGGATGGGGCTGGGCCTGAAACACGAGGGTTCAGGCGGTCCTACGTATCCCATAAGGATGGGAATCAAGCCGCACGTAGTTCTTGAGTGGCAGTTTTACGTCATGCAGGACGAATGCTGAACAGTTTAACGTCTTGTAGCTCGGACGTAGTGCAGTTTAGCGTCATGCGGGACGAAGCACTTGGCAGTTTAACGTCTTGCAGCGCGGACGAATGCTGAACAGTTTTAACGTCTTGTAGCCTGGACGAATGCAGTTTAACGTCGTGCAGGACGTGGTGCAGTTTAGCGTCATGCAGGACGAAGTGCAGTTTAGCGTCATGCAGGACGAAGTGCAGTTTAGCGTCATGCAGGACGAACGGACACTCAGGCAAAGTATTGCTTGAGGAACCTAGCGTTGGTGGGAGGAGTGACACGCTCACCATCCATAGTCGCTAGGGAGTACGCGCCATTGGGATAGACCTTGTGGACAACAAAAGGTCCCTCCCACTTGGGCTCCAACTTGGGCGGCTTCCTGCCGGGGATCATCGGTGCTCTTAGGGCTAGCACTAGATCACCCTGCAGGAAGGAGCGGAGGCGAACCTTCTTATTGAAAGCTCGAGCCATTCTGCTTTGATGCCTCTCCAAGTTGTGCAAAGCGCGAAGTCTATTCTCATCCAGTGCTTCCAACTCGACTAGATGGGCTTCAACAACTCTGTCCGGCGCTTGCTGGTCGTAGACCGCAGTGCGCAAGGACGGTAACTGGATCTCGATGGGCAGGACGGCCTCAGCTCCATACACCAGGGAATAAGGGGTCATCTGGGTGGAATTGCGAGTCGTCGTCCGATAAGCCCAGAGGGCGTTGGGGAGCTTGTCCGGCCAACTCTTCTTGTTCTGACCAACCATCTTTTGCAGAATGTTAGAGAGGGTTTTGTTAAACGCCTCGATCTGTCCATTCGCCTGCGCATGATAGCGAGATGTATGGTTCGAGCGGATGTTATACTTGGCGTACAACTTCTTCAACTCGGCTGCTCGGAAATTGGTTCCGTTATCCGTGAGGATAGCGTGAGGCACTCCAAATCGATAGATGATGTTGGAGGTCACGAAGTCAGCGATCGAACAGGATTTGACCTCTCTGAGCGGAATCGCTTCTGCCCATTTGGAGAAGAAGTCCGTGGCGGTCAGAATGAACCGGCACTGGCGAGCTGTCGCCGGCGGGTAAGGTCCCACAACGTCCAGTCCCCAGACTGCAAAGGGCCAGGAATACCTTGTGGTATGGAGAGGCTCCGGCGGCCGATGCACAAAGTTCGCATGAACCTGGCACGCATGGCACCTCCTGGCGTACTCGATGCAGTCATGGATCATAGAGGGCCAGAAGTATCCCAACCTCCGAATCTGGTGGGACAGCTTCGGCCCAGTCTGGTGGGCGCCACATGAACCAGCATGAACCTCTTGCATGACTCGTGGGATCTCGACTCCCTGAAGGCAACGGAGGAGAACACCATCAAACCCGCGCTTGTAGAGGATCTGCTCCAGACCGGGACTGCTCTGGAGGACAAACTGCGATGCGCGGCGTCGAACTCACTCGCGCTCGGCCCGATCTGACGGAAGAATGCCATGTTGGAGGTACTCAACCAAAGGCGCCCTCCAATCACGGGCTGATTCGACTGCTATATCTGGGGTACTCGGGGCTCCGGGCATAGGGGCAACCGTGGTGAGGTTACTTACCAACGGGCCGCGATCTTCTTCCGGGATAACGGGAGCGATGAGCCTGCGGCGCGTCACGCGGACGATCAGGTTGTCCTGTTCAGGTTCCGCAAGTGACGCAGCCAGGCTGGCCAAAGCATCTGCTCGACCGTTCTGCGACCGGGGAACATGGACAATTTCCGGCCGAGAAGGGAACCGGGCCATCAGAAGAAGGGTGCACTCCAACAATGGCACAAGTTCCGGCTTCCTGACAACGTAGTCGCCATTGATCTGCTTAACGACCAGCTCGGAGTCCCCTTTCACACACAGATGGGGCACGTCGATCTCGAGAGCTAACTCAAGGCCGGTGATGAGGGCATGGTATTCCGCCTCATTGTTGGTACAGCCCTCTGACAACAGGAAAGAGTATGGCAGCACGGCTCGCTCCGGGGTAATGAAGACGATGCCCAAGCCCACTCTATTGAGCTTAGGATTATCGAGTCTTCTACCGGTGGGGCTCCGGGAGGCACCGTCAAAGTGCATCTGCCAGCATGGATCGGCTCGATCAACCGAGAGAATGGTCTCATCAGGAAAGCCTAGATCCAGCGGCTGATCCGCGGAGGTCGGGTGAGCGGCCAGAAAGTCTGCCAACGCTTGCCCTTTGATGGCCTTCTGAGACACATACCTGATGTCGAACTGCTGGAGAATCACAGCCCACCGCGCTAGACGGCCAGTCAACATAGGTCGGCTCAGGATATATTTCAACGGGTCTACCCGAGAAACCAACTGTACCTCATGGTGCTGCAAGTAGTGCCGTAATTTCTGTACGGCAAATACGAGCGCCAGGCAGCTCTTCTCGATGGGGGAATACCTAACCTCCGCATCGAGGAGCATGCGACTGAGGTAATAGAGGCTATTCTCTGTTCCCTCGTTGTTCTTCTGGGCGAGAAGGGCACCCAGGGACCGTTCCAGGGCGGTCACATAAAGGACCAGCGGCTTTCCGGATACGGGCGGCATCAGGACCGGAGGTTGAAGCAGGTACTTCTTGATTTCCTCGAAAGCGGTCTGACACTCTTTATCCCATACATAGGTGGCACCTTTCTTCATAAGCCGAGAAAAGGGCTTACACTTGCCGGCCAGATTCGCGATGAATCGGCGTATATAGGCTAAGTGGCCTCGGAACCCTTGCAGTTCCCGGACGGTACCTGGGGGAGGCATCTGGCTAATCGCCCTGATTTTCTCTGGGTCGATCTCGATACCCCGGTATCTTACCACAAATCCAAGGAACTTTCCGGAGGTGACCCCAAAGGCACACTTCAACGGGTTCATCTTCAGGCAGCGAGACCGGAGGAAGCTGAACACTTTCTCAAGATCTTTGAGATGGTCCTGACGCTGGCGCGATTTGACAACCAAGTCGTCGACGTAGCATTCCACCAGTGTGCCGAGGATTGGCTTGAATATGCGGTGCATCGCCCGTTGATAGGTGGCACCTGCATTCTTCAGGCCGAAGGGCATGACCCGGTAGCAAAAGGTACCTTGGGGGGCCCTGAAGGCAGTGAACTCCTCATCCTCAGGGGCCATCCGAATTTGGTTGTATCCGGAGTATCCATCCATGAAGGAGAGGGCTTGGAACCCTGCCGTGGCATCAATCAACAGCTCTGTCACTGGAAGGGGAAAATCATCCTTCGGACAGTGGCGGTTGAGAGCGCGGAAGTCAATGCAGACTCTAATCTGCCCGTTCTTCTTCCTGACCGGCACAATGTTGGCCAGCCATTTGGGGTACTGAACTTCCCTCACGAAGTTGGCTTTGATAAGCTTGTCAACTTCGGCCTCAACCATGGCACCATGGGATGGGTGCATCTTCCTGGGAGGCTGCTTGAACCCGCGATGGTTCGCCGGGAGACCAAGGCGGTGGACGGCTACCTGAGGATCTAGCCCCGGCATCTCGTCATAGCCCCAAGCAAACACATCACGGTGCTGCCTGAGAAAGTCCACGTACTGCTGCCGCTCCTCAGAGGGCATGGCGGCACTAACCAACGTGGGTCTTGGATCGGCCTCGGTTCCAAGGTTCACCTGTATTAACTCATCGACCGTGGCGGGGACGCCCTCCTCAAAGGCCTGGGGTGCGTCTTCCATACCCTCTCCACTCGGGGAGGGATCATCCACGGGAGAGACTGCGTTGGAAACTGCATTGGGGCTACCAGGTCCTGCTGGGCCACTGGTGCTGGCGCGGGCGGTCGCGGCCGTCTCATCAGGAGACTCGCGGACCGTCAAGACCATGGCGACGTCCAACCGGTGAATCGGGAGGACGTAAGCGTCATCCAGACCTGCCCAGGGATCGCTCGCAACAGCGACAGGCTCAACCTCACCTGCCAGGATCTGCTTATCCTTGCTCTTGTAATAGTCCGCGTCCAGATAACGGGCTTCACATGAGGCAAAAGGGCAGGCATCTCCTTGAAGCACGCCTACTCGACCATTAAGGGAGTATTTGAGGCATTGGTGGTATGACGAGGGAACCGCCGCGTGAAGGTGAAGCCATGGCCTGCCCATCAATGCGTTATACGCAGTGTCCTGAGAGACTACCATGAATTCGGTGTTGGCAACCAAGTCACCGAACTGGGTCTTCAAACGTATCTTGCCGACCGGGGTTTGCTCGGTGCGATCGTACCCCTGGATCCTGAGGTCGGAGGGAATCAAGTCATCCTCAGACAACCCCAATCTCCGGAGCGTCCGAGTTGGAATCAGGTTAATCCCGGACCCCGTGTCGACAAGACAGCACCGGACTTCAAGGCCATTGAACTGGCCAGTGACATACAGCGGACGAATGTGTCCCTGTATAGGAGGGTCTTCATCCTTACCAGAGAACGGGATAACTGCCTGACATTCGGCGTCCTCGATCGTTTCGGCGTGAAAGGCCTCTGCAGCCGCAACCTCTGTCTCAAACTGGAGGGGGCTTTTCAGGGCTTCAACGAGTGCCTCGCGCATCTCAGATGACATGCGCAGAGCCTCAAGGATGGATAGCCTTGCTGGGATGTCGGCCAAGTGCTTCAGGACATCATACTTTTTGGCCAAGCGCGAGCTCCTGGTTACAGGAGGTTGCTCTGCGGTTGGTGGCATGACGGGCCTTACCGGTTGGATCGGCGGCCGACTGGTACTTGGCGCATCTCGCTGTTCACTGGTCGCAGTCCGGGAAATGGTCACCGTACTGGAGTCAGGAGGCCGGGATGGACTTGTGGCAGGGCGGAGCTGGTCGCGACGCGGCTGAGGCGGTTCTGCCTGGTCCCACACCACAAACAGTGGCGGAGGCGAATCCGTCATCCCCGGATGGGGAGCCTGCGCACGTTGAGCTCGATCTTGAGCCTGCCGCCTAGTCTCAGTGGCGTGCACGGCCTGGCCGGAGGTACCGACGGCTGTGCCCCGGCGACTCCTGCTGCTGCGGTTCTTCCGACGGTGGCGACGACCGGGGACACTAGGGAGGTCCACCTGGTGTTCTTCAACGTCGGGAACCGAAAAGGGATTTACCAGCTCGACGGTGTTAACCGAAGCGTACCCAATACCGTCATCGGACGAATCATCCATCACCGGGCGGATCCGAGGAGGGACCCCCATCACCGGGGGCATGAAATCGCCGAGAGTACGGGATAGTGGCGGAACTGGCGGGGCACGCTCTTCCTTCTTGCGCTGCCGCCGTTTGCTCCTCTTGGAGGAGGCAGACCGGGACGACGATGCCGAAGCAGCACCCGCAGGTTCTGGGGGCTCAGGCTGATTCAAGCGCGCACGGATGATTCCCTGGGCGCGAATGGTCGTCTTGCGGGCCATCCAATTATTGTACTTCTGGGATCCGCGGTCGGAGACCAGCTGCCATTCTTCCTCACCGCCACCATCGTCATCTGATCCCACGAACACGCCCGCTACCTGTGCTGGAGCTGGGCCCAACCTGATTACATTGTTGTTAATCTGGTCTTGGAGCCAGTCCTTAAACACATAGCACCGCTGGATGGTGTGCCCCAGGGCCCGATGGTAGGGGCAGTAGCGGGGTTTATCTGTGAGATGTGCCTCCTCTGGCTTCCAACACTCAGGCAGTCGCACAATCCTCTGCTCCAGGGCGCTCCGGAAATAACCGGGGACCTGATCCTCATGGAATGAGTACGTCAGGTGTCGCGGGCCCCTGGGAGCGCGGTCTTGACGAGGGGCTGGAGGGGCCTGCCGAGGAGGTGGACCCTGATTATCTCGCCTAGGTTGTGGCGGTACATTACGCGGAGGGGCCGGCCGGTTCTGAGGCTGCCGTTGCTGGGCCGGGAACTGAGCCCGTGGAGGAGGATTCCGGTGAGGCTGTGGAGCTGGCCTCACCGGCAGCAACTCCAACGGCCTGGGAGCCTCTATCTGGGCCACAGCAGCGGGCTCAGCCCTGCTGGCTCTCCTTGCAGGAATCATAGGAGGCAGCGGGTGTGCCTGGCTGGCCTGTTGCAGGGCTTCCTCAAGACGTTGAGCTTTGTCTGAGAAGTCCCTGAACCCTCCGGGGTAGTTCTGAGTAATCAGGGAAGGGACCAGCTCGGTCTTGACGTTCCCGACGCACATTGTCAGCAACTGCTCCTGAGTCAATGGCATGTCAAGGGAATACGTGAGACCCTTCCATCGGGCGACGAAGTCCGCGACTCGCTCATCAGGCCTCTGCTTGCACTTGAAGAGGTCTGCGATACTCGTCTTTCGGGTCGTGGAACTGAACTGGTAGAGAAACTGTCTACGGAGGTCCTCCCAGCTGGTTACCGACCCGACGGGGAGCTGGCTGTACCAGACAAATGCTGGCCCTTCCAGTGTCTGAACAAAGCAGCGAAGCTTAGCGGCCTCCTGCTGCGCCGGAGTCCCCAACATAGGCCCGCACCTCGAGTTGAAGTGGGCTAAATGCTGTGGCGGATCTCCAGTCCCGTTGAAGGGGGCGAAAGTGGGATTCCCGAATCCCGGAGGCGCCGGCATGTCATCCACCCATGCTGGGTAGGGCTTGCCGTCCGGTGGGATCGCCACCTGCCGAGTCTCCAAGGCTTCCAAGCGGGCAATGAGTGCCGCCATCGGATCGTCCGGACATGGGTTCCAGTCCTGGCGAGGATCTCTAACCAAGAGCGCATCGCATGGCCCTTCAATCGGGTCGTCGACCGGGTCGTCGAACTCGGCAGCTCGTGGGATGGCGGGCGGAGCGGCCCTTGGGGCAGCGGGAGGAATCCGAGCGGGATCTCTCAGGTAGTCACGCCGCTCGGGAGGGTGTGGCGAAACATACCGCGCCCTCTTGCCGTAGGCAATGGCCTCTCTCCTGTCGGCGAACACGGCGTAATCACGGTTGCCCGGGAGAGTCTCGTCGAGGTACGGTTGTTCCGGTCCCTGTTGTCCTGGCCTGGGATCACCGTAGTCAGGCCGCTGCTCTGCAGCGCGCTCGGCGAGGAGCTGGTCAACCAGCCTCTTCTGTTCGGCGAGCTGCTGGCGTAGCATAGCCTTCTCGGGATCCTCCTCTGCCCTCCGCATGGAGGCAGATGGGTCGGCGGGCTTTACAGCCTCGCTGTGCTCTTTTCCTTTGCTGACGTTTCGGCTCAACGTCAGTGCTTCAATGGGCGCGGGGAGCCCCAGGAGGTTCCTCTGATGACGAGTAACTCTCACCGATGGATCTGACGACGGCTTGTCTTCGGGGGGGAAGCCCCCGTCGAGAAGTTCCAAGTCGTTCCCTTCTCCTGACAGGTCAGCCATATTGACTGTTCCTGTCCCTGGGGATATACCCTCAGGGCCACCCAGCGAATCGGGCTGTCGGCGGATCACACTGAAGCGTAGGGCAGCGTACTGCCCCCATCCACGGATATACACGTGGGGAGTGGCTTCCTCGATAACTTTGCGGAGTACTTGAAAACACTCAACGCATCGTTGTTGGAGGGCCTCGTGGTGCCCAAATGACCCGGGGTGCCGGACCGCGGGGAGCGTGGCCAGGTCAATTTGACGGCACTGCTCACCAATATCCTCCAGGTGTAGTTGACTCTCGGGGTATGGCATTTGTAGGCAGTGAAGACGGGAGTGAGTCTCCCGGAGAGTTCGGCGGAAGCATTCGAACTCACCCGGGGTGAGTGATTCGGGTGCATCAAAGCCCGGTCCTGCGACTGGCCAAAACTTCTCAGGGAAGTGGCCCTCTGCAAGGACGGTCCAGAAGCTCGACGACTCAAACTCGGGACCCAGATCTCCTCGGTCCTCTTCAATGGCTGGGAATGGACGGGGAACCAGCAGTGGTGCCGAGGCGGGCCGTCGGGCCGACGGGCTGGCCGGCGGCGAATACGGCGAGCAGGCCGATTGGCCTCCATATCCCGGGCCTCCCCCTGAGGGTGGCGGTGCCCCAGCTACCACATCACGATAGGACGGGCCGGCGAGCGAACATCCTGCCGTAGCATCGGTGCTCGCCGAGGGTGCACTAGATCGAGGTTCGACCGCCGGTCCCCAGATAAAGTCTCCGGCTTCTCCGATCGGGGCGGAAGGCACTTCCGGAGGGGCCGGTACCAACCGCAAGCTTGATCCTTGGGGGTCTACCAGGCCCTCGTTACTCCGGATATACCTTCGGAGAGAAGCGGGGATCACATCGATCTCGCTCTCGGGGAGCACGAGGCTGACGTGCCGCATTCCTACCCCTGCCCTTGACTGGAGGGGTTGGGGAAGGGGCTCTGTCGCCGAATCGTACTCTGCCTCTGAGTCAGAGAAGCACACCGGTCGGATCTCTGTCCGGAATTCCGTAACATTCTTCCCTCGGCGTCGACGCCTTGCCTTCCTGCCCCTGGGTGGTTCTTCGGGGCAGGGCTGATCTCTGTCCTGGCGTCCTCCGGCCGCACTGGTGCTGGGGCCAAGAGGACTGGGAACCAAGGTGCGAGGGGCACCGGGACAGATATCAAAGGGGACGCGGGGAGAGATGATTCCGGGCAGGCCTCCGGGCCGGGATCGGGAGGTGGGATGACCCATGCCTCTTGGATCAGCCACACGGAGTAGACCCTGTTGGTGAATAGCGCTACCGCGAGGTGGTCCGCGGTGGCTACTTCCTGTACCAGCAACCGGGAGAGTCAACCCAACCTGCCTTTGGGGCGGTCGGGGCCTCGATCCGGGTCGGGCATAGGAGTTCCCCCGCTCAGGATGCACAGAGGCCTGGCGACTGGAGCCAGCGGTGGATCGGGCCAATGCGGCCGCTGTTGCTAGAGCCCCAAGGTGGGCATCCTCTTCCGCTCGTGCCCGACGTTGGCGTCGGGACAGACGAGTCGGAATGAGCGTCGCGGGTAGGTGGAGAGCCTGTTCCTCGACTTGAGGGGCCTGGCGGCGATGTCGCCGTGGCCTGGCGGGAGCCCTTATCGTGGATCCCTGGAGCGGACCTCGGATAGGGTGATCCCGGGCATCTCCCACCTCATCCGCATAAGGAAGGGAACTGTCAGAGCGCTCCGGGGATAAACTCCCGAAGCGATTGGACGTTGAGGTAGGCAGCGGTGCCTCCCCGCGCGGCCCTCGGGGGCGGCGGTGGTGGCGAGGCGCAGCCTCCTCGAGGTCTAGGCGAGCCATTTCCCTAGTGGGGATGACTCCCTCTTCCTCGTATCTCCGCACCAGGGTGTTGATCACCCTTCTCTGGATGACCTCCGAGGGGGAGAGAGGGCGTGGTCGTCCCGCAATTGCGGCTGCTGGGACGGCTGCGGAACGGGCGGGACCGCGCGGAGTAGCCGCGTCGGTGTTTCCCCTGTCCCTGCGCCAGTGGGCGGGTGGCGATCGGGCACTGGATCGGGCGACCTGATTTCTGAAAGCAGGGAGAAAGACCCATTAACACTGACAGGAAAAAGGAATCGACAACCAACCATTAGCGCCACGACGCCTTCCGTGGGGGGAACCCAGGCCCTCGACGTTGCGAGACGGAGTGCCCGATTTCACTTCCCCAGCCCCTTGGCGGGTAAGACTGAATGCTTGGCCGGGCAACATGCCGGTCTTCCAACACCTCTGAAAGCCATCGGTCTTCGTATCGAGGAGAAGAGATTCACGTCGGGTTCACCATTTTTCTGTTTCGGTGCGGATGTGCGTCGGGTTACGCTGTTCCGCCAGGACGCGTTCGCGCGTGCACCCGTCAACCCGAGGGGATGGGCGCGCGGCTTGTGGTCCCGCAGTCCCGCTTTCCAAGGGCGGGCGGCATCCGTCCCTTATTTAGGGGCGTCTGCTCCTTGATCGAAACCGGGATGATGGGATGTCGGCTCCTCCTTCCTTGGACGTCTCCTCGGAACTTGTCGCCTAATCCGGGTCTCCCTCATAGACTTAAGAATGTTCGTGAATCTCGTTCCCGGCGCCATATCTTCATGGACACCGGTTAATTACGCTGCTTCCACCCGGACGTTCCAAGGAGTCTGGGCGGGGCAGCAACCTGCGGTGAGAAGGCCGGGTGGCTCTGGGTGCTGGGGGCGTGTCGTAACACTGCGGCTCTGCACATCTGTCTTCCGTCCCTAATAGGGCTTCTCGAAGGCATGATGGCCTGAGGCATCCCGTACTAGGTGCGGGGAACTGTGTCACCTGAGGTTTTCCTCAGCTTCCCGTGTTTAACACGGGGTATGCCGCGAGTTTAACGTCCAGCGGGGACGGCATCGGACCGATCAACACGAAAAGTGGATCAGATGACAGAACCCCTTGCGGGGAACCTCCGACGCTGGGGCCAGCACATGGGCGGCTTCCCAAGTAACGTGGAGTGGAGTGAAGTGGCATGACCCCACCGGGATGTGGCGGCCCGGGTAAAGATCAGGATGGATGATGAAGTGAAGAGCTTGGACCCCAGAGGGGCTTCCTATGTACCGCACGTTAACATGGATCAAAGTCAACGTAGTTCGGGCATACAGTTTAACGTCATGCTGGACGTCGGCAAGCCGACTCACGAAGAGGTCGAGGCCGCCGGGCGGAGGATTGAACCGAACCACCTCGCACGGAGGGGGATGGAACGGCCGGGTGGATCACAGTTTCACGTCATGCTGGACGATAAAAGGGGAAATGGAAAAGGGGGGCTGTGGGGAGGCACCGTGGAGATACACACGGGCAGTCTCCCACAGGGGCGGATTCATAGGTGAATCAACGCAAGCGTGAACCCTGGAGGGGTCCACTGATGGACGAACCGACGTAAATACGACCGGGACGACCAGGTGGTGGGCTTGGACCTCAGGGAGGCTTCCTACGTACCCTGTATAGAAGACAGGGATCAAAGTCCACGTAGTTCATTCTGTCAGGACTTACGCACTTGAGGCAGCCCGGTTGCGGCAAAACTCAGTTGGAAGGGACTTGGACCGAAAGCAGAAGACACCTCGATCCCAGTCATACCCTCTACTGGCTTCGGCCGTGGGGAGGCGCAATGGAGATACACATGTGCAGCCTCCCACGAGAAACTAGGGGTTTGTAATACCCTGCCCCCGTAGGGAAAAGCCACTCCCATTAAATCGCCCCGAAAGCGGGACAATCCCGACATCCCTGCAGAGACGAGCGGGTGGGGGCCACATCCAAACCGGGGGGACCCTGCGTGCGGAGCACGGGATCAGGTTGCGGACGGTTTAGCGTCTTGCCAGACGAAGTACAGTTTAACGTCATGTGTTGAGGACGAAGCGGACAGTTTAACGTCTTGCCGGACGAAGTACAGTTTAACGTCATGTGTTGAGGACGAAGCACTTGGCAGTTTAACGTCTTGCAGCGCGGACGATGGGGGCTAGGCAGTTTAACGTCGTGCAGCTTGGAAGGATGTGCAGTTTAACGTCATGCTGGACGAATATGCAGTTTAACGTCATGCTGGACGCATGCGAAGTTTAACGTCATGCGGGACGAATGCGCAGTTTAACGTCATGCGGGACGAATGTGCAGTTTAACGTCATGCTGGGCATAGGTTGCCGGACGATTGGGTGCATGTCACTTCGCACGAACCTGGAGGGCCGCACGGGAAGACAACGCACGGTGCGGGCACCCGGGATGAGAATCATCGCGTGCCACACAGGCGGGTACCCTTAGGAGGTCAACGGGGATGACCCTGGCAGATTGCGCGCAAAAAGGAAGCTTTGCGCGCAATACTGCGGTCCGGCGTGCAATCGGGGCAGCTGGCGCGCAATTGGGCCAGCGCCTTGCGCGCGGATGCTTGAGATTGCTCACACCGGGCTTCGGATAGCGCGCGGGGGCAACGGCTCATTCTTTAACGAATGGCCACTTGAAAGAAGGGGGGGTGCGCGCAATCAGGCCGGATTGCGCGCACCCCGGGGGCAATTGCGCGCAAGCGGGTTCTTTTGCGCGCAAAGGCCTTAGGGTGAGTTTTTATTCAAATGAAAGGATCCAGCGGGGATTGCGCGCGAAGGCGGACCCCGAGGCTTTCTTGCGCGAAAGAAAGGAGGTTACCTGAAGTTCGTCATTGCGCGCAGAAGGGGTTGAATTGCGCGCACGAGAGACGTTTCGACTTCCAGCAACCTTTGAAACGTTGGGGGTCGCCTTATATTTATAGGCAACCCCGGGTGCGGAATCCAGGGTGCGAGCGCGAAATTCTCCTCGCGGGCGCGGAATCGGGCGTGGCGCGCAAGGGAGTCGCGTGGACCCGCGGCGCGCAAAATTGCGCGCCGGACCGGCGCATTGCGCACATCCCGGGGGGTTTGCGCGCGGAACATCACCTTTGCGCGCGGGCCTCTGAAATTCCGCGCAAGGCCTCCGGGCCCTCCGAAACATCCTTCCGACTCCAAATATGACCTCGCTTTCCGCATCCGGAGCTTCGTTTGGGAACAACGGACTTTTCCGGCGTCTACACACATGGTGTTCCACCTATCAATAGGTGAAGGTAAAGAACAAGCATCATGTTGAATTTCTAAAAACCTTTTCCACTCCTAAAAAAAAAATGGGATTCCATTACAATGGATTTTATAATGATCTTATCAATATAAAATCAAGAGAGTTAATTAGTATGGGTGATAATATCCTATTTGACCAAATTTTCACACTTTCTACTGATCAAGGAGACCATTTCAATAGATATTATCAAGAGGATTTAAATTATCAATCCTATATGACTTTATTTTATTCAGCACTCTTTTGTATCCTATAGAGATGTGTGTTTTAAATCACGAGTTTGGAAGTTGTTATAGAAGAAACTTGGTTCATTGGTGATTCTGAGTACAACGTATCAACCCCATACTAACAACCAATCTGAGAACATGATACGAGTAATAAAGAATACACTTCGGGAACACATCCTTGATTTTTTTAGGTTCATGGGAGAATAAAATAACTATTTTTGAGTTTTCCTACAATAAAAATTTTCAGAAACTATTTAGATGGCTTCATACAAGGCCCTATATGGTAGGCCATATCATTCACCCCTGTAAAAGTTAGAGGAATGTGAGTTAGTGATGCTGGAACATCATCTCATCAAAGAGACTTCAGAGGATTTACATCTTATTTAGAAATGTATGTATATATCTTAGTCTAGGAAGAAGTCTTATATTTGTCATCACTGACGAAATATGGAGTTCGAAGTGGGAAATCAGTTGTTTCTCTTAGTTTCTCCAAGACTGGTTCATATACGGATTCAAAGAATGGGTAAACTATCACCTAATTATGTCATACTATGAATGATATTGGAGAGAGTTGATATTATAGCATATTTTTTGGATTTACCTCAGAGGTACCAGACCATATAAAACATCTTCCATCTATCACAAATTCTCTATTATTATTCCAACCCATCTCATTTATTTTAACTTGAGGATGTTGAACTAGAGATAGATGTGTCTTTTGAGGATTATCTGATACGTATTATTGACAAAATCATGAAGGAACTATGAGGTAGGTCATTTCATTTTGGAAAGGGTGCTACATAAGAATTGACGTATATAGGATGAGATCCATGAGGGAGAGGCTGATGTATGTGATCAGTGTCCAAAACATTTCTTAGATTAGTTTTACAACTATTAGAAGGAAAATTGGAGATGTGTTTTTTAAGAAAATGAGGTTTTATTGTTTTAGATTTTTAAAATCGGTAAAAATATATAATTTATGTCAAAAAACACTCGTTTTATTCTTGTAAAGTTATTAAGTGGATAAGGAGTGGTTAAAGAGATTCTAGGACTCACTCGTAGCTCAGAGCACCAAATTTTGGAGAGGAAGACTGTGCATCATGGTTAGTGCACAATTAGTGTTTACCGTACAATTCAACCACATGGGAGGTACAAAAAACTACCGAGGAGTGCATAATTAGTTATAACCATGCATTTTAATCCACATGTCTGTGTGACATTTTCTAGTGGACTAAAAGGGATGCATGGTGTTTCCAAAACATATTCCTAAGGATGAACCCTTAGTTCCACTTAATCTGTGATGTCATATGGTTTTAATGCATGGTTTCTGAAACTGTGTGGTCAAACATTCCCCTATTAAAGAATGAAAAAAGACTATTTTCCCCACCCACCATTTATTTTTATCTTCTAAATTTGCCTCCCCATTTGAATGCAGCTCCAATCTTGGTGTGGGAACCCTCCTTCCACTCCAACATAAGCATTGATCCCTCTTCTCTATTCAAGCTTCAATTTTTAAATAGGTTGTTGTGTTGGATGTATTTCAATATGATATTCATTACAATTCTTTCCTTTATTCATTTATTTTTAGACCTTAAAAACGGTTTTGGTGTGAGATAATATGCATAATTCTCAAGGAATTTTCCAATTTTCCAATTTCATACATTCTAACATGATTCAATGGCTAAAAAAGATGAGGATAGTTATAACAACCTATGTTGTGTGGTCTATTAATGTTCCCTAAAGTATTAATGCTTTATAAGGAGCACGATTGTGACACTCTCTAGACCCTTTCAGTGACACCTCTTTAATGTCATACTAATTAAATTAAACTATGTTTCCATGATTAGTATAATTTTAGAATCCTCTGAATCAACATCATAGGATGACCACCTTGATGAGAGCTACCCCCTTTGACGTTCCTTCCTTAAAGGCCTTATAACCTCATACCTTGGATTAAATTTTGAACTAACAATTGAGTTGTATTTAATTTACCCATGGGTGTGTAATTTATTTTAAATTGGACCAATATAAACGGTATTCCATATGTATAATCCCTTACTATTCATGTTTTACCTTGAGTTAACCATATTAAATGAATTGGTCAACATGGGTGAAAGGTATTTTTGAATGATATGGCTTAAATGTTTTCAATTAACATTACTTTATTCCAAGACAATGGTGATTCAAGGGTACCAATTTAGGACACATTATACAGACTCATCGATCATAAAAAACTGAAGTTATAATTAAATTACAACATGCTAGGAGAGATACTGGGTTTCTTTTATATAATACGTCAAACAGTCTCACCTGGGGCATGAATTCACATAATGAATGAGTGATACATGTTTCCCTTGGGGTTTTCCTTAGATGGACTTGAAGGGATTTTTTATAAAATTCTATAAGAAATACTATGTTCCCTATGTTGTAAATCATGGATAGGATCATAGGGTCTTATATATACTGTTCCAATAGAGATACATGGGTTCCTTTTATGGATAATCTTTGATGAATTCCTTTGGTGGTGGATTTTATAGTGCATAAGGAGTAATAACTGGGTTTTTTACGGAATGCCTCTGATAGGCCCATGTTTTCATTCAATTAATATATAAGGATGTGAAAACCAAGAAAAATCACATGCTTAGGTTCCATTAATGATTTATACTAGAATTTTATGATATCCAAGTAAAATATCCAGGATTATATTGCTAAAGAGTTATGAATCCCCTTATGAGTATATACTGATTCCTAGGTCTTATGCCTAGGGTCCTAAAAATTACTACATATCAATATATTTTTACACACACATATATATAGATATATTTGAGAAATATATATAAATATCCTTATAATTATATAAACATAAACACATGGTGACATCTATTCATCGATATCGGGCTTATTCCGAAGTAGGTAGTGTCATTCATGAAACATGTGAGGAATCCATACTGATTTGATTTAATTATTTACTAAATTTGAATTATTATTACCTAAACACTACTCATATTATACGAATTGGAATTATGGTTCTATATTCCATTGGTGGGGGCCTATTATGTATATCTCATATGTTGTTCAGGACACTGGTTGGTACCCAAACAAACCTTATGGATACAAGTAGGGACTGTGAGAAGCATCTATGATTAGATTATTCACTTAGTATTCTAGGATGGAGGACATGGTTAGAAGAATAATACTATTCACATGATTCTATAGGAGACATATTATAGTGTTTTTTCTTTTTTACAGCATGTTATATATTCCTAAACTCCTATATCTGGTGTACGTACCATTTTTATGGAATCATGACATGATCATCGTTTTGTTTATGGTATCAATTCTACTTATACAGGTTCATTATATGTATAGATTTATTATTCCTCTAATAGTTATATGTTGCTGTTTCTACTTGTTACTATTATTGTATCCATTGTGCTACACTATGACCTAAGGTAATAGTCTCACCACAAAAACACACTAATCCCCCACCGCTAGTCAACAACCTCTAATGTATCGGGTGGTGTGCATGAGACCATGATGCCAACAACATTAAGTTACTTATTTGTGAACCAGGACAAATATTTTATAATGAGAATATTTCATATTATGGTTAATAATTTATACCTAAAAATGTAAGGTGTATGTTATAATATATTGTGGGTTTTTAAGTTTGGAGTTACATTTTGACCAATATATTGATGTCATTAGTGTATTAAAATAAATTTTTGAGTTGCTACGTAAATGCTAAAGTAAACATAAAACCACCAATTAAACAAGACATCATTAAGTAACCAAGAATCCAAGAACCCTATCCCATTTTCTTTGATATGATTGTATTAAGGGTGTTAATGTCATTCACAAACACACAACACAAGACATGCCTCAAGTCTAAGTATAAGTTGGAACCCTTTTCCTATTAGTCTCATCCGTATGTACGAACATTATGAATCACCACACACCCCACCTAGATGGTGGTTATTAATAGGAAAATTTCATGCCCAACCTTAATAGTAGTTTTTGGCCTCAGATGATGGTAGGTCTCACCTGACACATCTGATGTAATTGGATAATAACATCACTACTGAATGGAATTCTACTATTTAATTATATATCTCTAAAATATTCATTTTCTATTTATAATTTACTCCCATTTAAGCCGAAATTTTCATGATATGACCCATAACATGAAATTATCCATAGTTTATATCCACCATAATGTCATTATGATCCCTCTCCATGGGGTCATCTAATCAAAACTGATCAACCAGATCATCTTCATGCATGAAGAAAGGTTCCCAAAAATATATAACAACACAAGGAATATCTATATACCCATGGAATAATAAGGAATTTCAATTATAGTTTATATGTGGATACAAAAAAGTCATTTGACCACCTATCCATCATGCATATGAAGGGCCACTCACTCACCCACACACAACTACATATCATGTATGGGTTATCAAAATTAAAAAAATATATTACAAAAATGTGTCATAGAAGTAACATTATAAAAATGAACATCCTATATAAGAATCATTGATTAAATACTCAAATATTCATCAGGGGTCCAATTTCATACCACATTGAAAACCCATAGAATATTTGTTCACACTTCAAGGATTCCTAACTTGGGTTCCTTTTCATCAAATAAGATATTTACAAAAGAGACCTAACAAGAATATATGATAAAAAGGTAGTTATAAAAATATATACCACATAGAGTCTGCTAAAAATATATTTTTGGGATATGTCTATAAAGGGGACATTAATTGACAAGATTAGTTTTCAATTAAAGAACAGATTGTGAATTCCTCATCAAATCCTGAAGAGAACCATATGTCTAAACAACAAACAGTGATCAACCATGAATCCATCATCCGAAAAGAGATATGCGTTGATATTAAATAAGTATAAGTTCTAATGTTAATGGATCTATGATAACATACCCAAAAATTTCCAACGTTCACAATAGATCTAGATCAACTCAATAAGATATCATAGAAACATAAAATTCACCATTTTGCTAGAAACTATTCAATAATTCATCAGTATATGGCAACCCAATCCATAGTCTAACAATAAAATTGAATATATATGAATCATCTCAAGTTAATAGAGTGCGATATAGGAGAAACCTAATCAAAAAGGCTTTTGAATCAAATAACGTATTTCTCATTGAACAACACTCTTATATTTAGTGAAATAATGGCATAGAGGAGAGTAATTACCTAGGGTTGGATAAATGAGTATTTATATAAAAAATGTCTTCAAGTTGGATGAACAATGATTCAAAATAAGAAACAAGTTTCCATTAATGTGGAACTTTGTTTAACAGATTTACACACACATGATTTGATCACATTAATCTTCAAAATGTACATCATCCATGTGAGGGATTATACCTCTCCTAGGAACCGACATGGTTTTAGAGATCATGTGAAAATCATGTTGTTGGACACAAGATCATTCTATAGGGTTTAAAAGGATCATACACATAGTTTTTCAAACCATGTACCTTAACCATACACCACCCCTTGAGACACTTATTATAGTTTTACAATTTCTTGGAAAATCTATATGGTTTGAGGAAAAACATTCTAAAACTATTCTCCCTTGAATAGGCCTCTAAAACTCTCTAAAGACATCCAGAAACATTTGAAACTCTACCTAAAAAAACTAGTTAAAAATCATGAATAAATGATGAACTTTACTCATATTTTATCGATCATAATATATATGTAATTGTATATTTTATGGCATAATACAAGAGGGGGTGTGGGTGAATTGATTGTTTTTAAAAACATTGTATTCAAACACATAAGAGTGATTTTAGTTTAAGAGGACCTAAATTAATACAATTAACAACCAATACAAATGACCATATAGGTCTTAGATCAAATAGATATGATATGATATAATACCATAAGTAATGAAATACAAGTGTATTTGGATTGAATACATTGATCAGAGTAATAAAAATGTAAATGATTCTACCATACATCATATAGAATTTCTTAATATAATATTTAATGAATGAATCATAATTGAAAAAATTACAATAGAAAAGAATATTAATAGAATGAAGAAACAATGTGATTCCGTTTCTATTATATAATTTAGTGCAAATATAAAGGTATTTCAATTATTTTATCCCAAATAGTATGATATCCTTTTAGCTAGGATAAAATGTCTATCTTACCACCACATTGGTAATCCCCCGATACAATGATCGACATGACTGTCTTTATATCCACATAAGCCCTCTATTAATAAGGTAATCAACACCTATATCTTTCAAACACATGAAATCCCTCGATAGGATGATCGACAATATGTCTTCATATCCCCAGAATCCCTCGATAGTTATCACAATGATTAGACGCACAAATCAAAACAAATAACTTATAGAAATACCAGAACATGGAACAAGCCATTCATATATTCTATCTACAAGGATTTCACATTAAGAAAGTGGGAAGTCACATCGTATCTCTCTAGAACATGATATTAGAAAATGTTATATATTCTGGTTTGAATGACTTTCTATTTATAGGCCTCAGGTTACAATGGTCATACTTCCTCTAACTGTCATATTTCTTTATAAACATAGGAGGTACATGGACACCTTACATTATAATGATACAAAACAGAATACATGACCTCATTTTTATTGGTTAATAACCAACTCAACAACATCTTTTTAGTCAGAAAATAGTAATTGAAAAGGTATGAAAGAATTCGTATGAAGAGCATGTAATCTATATTAGAGTAATACATGAGTTCAATATATTACACGAGTACGATGAAAAACTTGGTTACGATACATAACATGCATAAAATGCATATTAGGTTATGATACTAGATGAAAATTCATATTATGATTATTATACATATCCTTGGTTTGATACATGGAATAGATATGATACATGTGGTTATGATTCATGTGGTTACGATGCATAACCTAGTTACAATACATGACCTGGTTAAGATACATGTGATTATGATGCACAACCTGGTTACAATACATGACCTGGTTATGATACATGTGATTACGATGCATGTGGTTGTGATTCATAGCTATGATTCGATAATTAACCTAGGAACAATTCCTAATTTTAATACTATACATAATCTGGTTACGATTCCTGATTATGATGCTATACATAACCAGGTTATGATTTGGAAAAAAATATGTAATGATGATTGAAAACAATTAGTATATGATTATGATGTAAAATCAACCGTATCAGTGCTTACAATGGAAAACAAAGTATGTGATTACAATTATAAAACAACATATCTGGTAACATTGAAAAACCACATACATGATAAAAAAGAAGTAATTGTTGATTTCCAAAAGAAAAATATCAATGGTATAGTTGAAACACATTTAGACTCAACAATCTCCCACTTTTTGGAATTCACAAAACAAAATAAAAAATAAACGATTATCTCCCCCTTATATTTGTAACTCTTTTGAATGTAATTTTGAATATGACTAATTCTATACTAGGTTAAAAATCATTTGGTATCATATTCCCTTTACTTTTACATGTGAGTTCTCCCCCTTAATAAAGTACTCATCAAATCCTTCTTTTCAAAACCATTCACTCCATTTGTGATTTTCAAAAATAATAAGGGAAAGTATTTATTTCAGGGAAAAGGTTTGAGAAAAAGGATATGAAAAAATAATTTTTACTTTTAATGAATCAAAATTATATTACAATAAGATTTATCGGAATCATTCTTTTCCCATTTGTTTACAAATGATTAAACATTGAAAGCTTCATCTCCTTAAACAATTTTCTATCCTCCATCATATTTTCAAGAGATTCTTACTACACCTTCATATTCACATCATGTTCAACAATAATTATTTATTGCTTCTGGAACCAATCTTCATGAATATGATTAACTGCTTCCTGATCTTTAATCCTTGCTTCCTATTTATTTAAATCATCCAACCTGATATTGGTTGCCTTCTCAAAAATTAAAACTATATTTTTGAGAGAAAAAAATTCATTAAATTCATTCACTAATTTTTATTTTAAACTCTCATTCTCTTAGGAGGATACTTATTTAGATCTACAAGGTCTTTCAAAGTCTTCATTCTTTTCATTCAAATCAGCAATGAACTTTTGATAGAGAGAGGTGAGTTTTTTTACCCAGTGTACATATTCATCATGCTTTTCCAGAAGATTCTTGAGACTATCATCAACATTATATGGCTATCATCGAAATTTTAGGACCACATCACATCCTTATTTCAATCCTTACCATGATTAATAGAACGTTCATTGAAAATCATGAAATCTGCTTCAAGACTTAGAAACTTGTCCATCCGAACCTTGACGTAGTACCTTCTATCACTGTGAGCATATGAAAGGATTTCTAATCTGGATTAAATATATGGAATAAATGGTATCATATTCTACAATATATTGAAGGATTATTTGATGTACATTATTCCTTTCACAGTGATTGTTCTTTCCGAATCCATGACTTTAGTGTATTGTGGGAGATCACCAAATTGAGTCTCAGTGCTGATAATTTGAGATGGTTGATTCTGATTCTTATCAGATTCATTCTCTTCTTCTTATTTATGTGATATCTTAATAACATTATTATAGGAAAAATTTTGAGATAATTTCTTAAGAAGAATGAGGATCCAGAGATGGAAAATTAAAAGATGGTACTTCTAAGGACTCTATGGTATGACTTCTCCGGTTTGCACCTTATTTCTCGTCCACTACTATTTCTTATTTTCATTATTATTCTTACCTTATTCTTCTTGTTCTTCTTCATCTTCTTCATATTATTGAGCAAGAGATTGTGTAGCCAATTGTTTAGATGCTTGTTTCTCCTTTCCTTTTACCATTTGATCTGATTGAGTAAAAAATGGTGGCTCCTTCATTATAATTTTGGTTTTTTCATGCTCTGTTATTTTGAGTAGAGTTTCAATTTAAATTTCTTGAGAATTTATCTTGTTCATTATCTTATTCTTTTCTTATTCTTTCAATGACTCTTCTAATCTTTTTTTCAAAACCAATTCCTTATCTAGATCCAAACCGAACTGAGGATCCCCTTCAATCCTTTATTTCTTTTTCTTTTTCCACTCGACAACAACCTCATAATATACTACCTTTTCTTTCTTTGATTCCATTGGATTTCTAGTTCTAACTACCTTTCTTTTATTTAAAGTTATATTTGATGGTTTGGATGGTTTCTCACTACTTTAAACTACTTCCTTTTCTTTCTCGCCATCTAGATCTTTCCCAAACATTTTCGATTTAGGCTTGAATTCTTACTTGGGACTTCTTATTGTACCATTACTAACTGAGGGCTCTTTGATGCATGTAAGATCTGAATTTATTGTAACATTACACAAGCGAAAGAATTATTTTAGAAACTTACTAAAAATAGTGGGAAACACGATATGTTGTGATTTTATAACACCAGATTACTACTTCTTAATCGTTAATAAAATAAATCCCATTAGGTTGAATTTCATCATGTTCACCAAATAATCTAGCACATAAACATATGAAACATTTGAAGATTCCTTATCACCCTTTCTCGGCACTAAAAACACTTTCATTCAGAGGTCTATAATGATATATGACCTACAACTATCTTTCCTTCATGAATCTCAAAAAGTTATTCTTCAGCTTTACTCTTATCAAAAGATCCATCAAATTCTGGTAATTTATGAGAAGGGAACAGTGAATCACCATCAAATGGAACTCTTAGAAACATTGCTTCTTATTTGATGGAGGTTGTATTCTTCTTATCTTACACAATAAAAGAAATCTTAAGAGCTTTGTCTATCTCAACAGATTCATAAAATTTTTTCACCTCATCATGATACACATAATCCTGATCATAATCCGGACTTTAAACACAAATTTATTCCCAGCCTTATAAACATACAATTCTTTTTAAAGATGAATAAAAAGACTCATAAAATTCTTGAGAGGCCAACCTTTCCCCAAAAAAGGACATAAAAAAGAATTTTTTTGGAGTCATTTCTTTTAGAGATGAAACAAGTAGACTCAATAATGAATGTCTAACATGCACCTTGAAGATCTTCCTGATTATGATAGATGTGTAGATCTATGATTACGAAAACTAAGGTAAGAACCTATTATCAACCATGTTGATGCTTTATTGAGCAACTATACTTGAGAGAAAAATAGATGAGTTCAATTTAGTATAGGTTCTTTTAAAAATAAATTCATGTTCAGGATTAGATCTAAATGATCCAATTGTTGAAAATAATTTCATACTCTTGAGGTTTTCCTTAAAAGAAAAAAACAAATTAAGAATAAAACCGATTAGGGATTAAGAAGAGATAAATGAGAAACAACTATTTAAACATCCAAAAAAATACTTTAGAGATTGTTCATGTTAGAGTAAAAGGCTAGTTGTAATGGTTTTAAAATATTTTTCTTATGATAACATTAGAAAAAATAATGCATAATCGATAATAATTCTGAAAACAGATAAATACAAATAAGACAGTACCAAAAATTTAGTATCGATAGAATAATCTAAAATAGATAGTCCAATGCCAATAATGTAATCCAATAATGATAGTTCAGTATCGATAAATTAATCCAATACCAATAGTTTAATACTGATAAATTAATCTAATACTGATAATTGAGTACTGATAAAGTATTCTAATATTTATTGTCCAGTACTGATAAAGTAATTCAATACCAATAATATAATATAGTACTGATAATTATGAAGATGAAATAAGAAACTAAAAAAAGACATGAATCCAATCATGAAATAGATAAAAATAAAACCAATATTGATTATTGTGAATCCGTCGTAGTATAAAACAAATAAGTAAAACCAATAAACAACAAAACCAATTCATGAAAAACTGATTCATGAAAAACCAATATATACACAATCGATATATTCAAAACTAATAAGTAAAACCAATAAAATGTAAAAAAAAATTATGGAATGTATACCCCCCTTGAAAAATGAATAACTCAATATAAGGAGATGGCTTAAACAAGAAATATATGTGAATGATTACTTTACAATGACAGTTCCTAGTTTTTGTTTAATTTATCCCAATCTATTAGAAGATAACGGTTTTGTGAAAATATCAGCAAGTTGTTCTTTCATTCCAATGAATTGTAAAAAAATATATCCTTTCTATGTGGGATCCCCAAGAAAGTGATGCTTAATATCAATGGGTTTTGCACAGCAGTTATGTTCAAGGTTTTTACAAAGAGAAATGACACTAGTATTATCACATAATATTTCAGTTTTGGAAAAAAACTAATGCCATAGTGAGTGTGTGTTGAATCCACAAAACTTGAGACAAAATATTCTAGCTTCTACTTATTCAGATTTTTTAGTGGAAAGTGGTACTAAATGTTTCTTCTTGCACGAACAAGAAACCACTAGATCTCTTAATAAATGGCTTGTTCCAGATGTTCTTTCTCTATCCTTTCTACAACCTCCAAAGTTAGTATCTGAAACTATTTTCAAGAAAAAAAATCATTTCCAGAAGAAGAGAATAGTACTAAATCAATTGTTCACTTTAAATAGAAAAAAATATTTTTGATACTTTTAAATGAGATTCTTTTGGATTGGATTGATATCTTTCACAAAATCATTCTGAAAACATTATGTCTGGATGACTAGCTGTTATGTACAGGAAGCTTCCTATCATACTTATAAATGTTTTCTGTTCCACTGGTTTCAAAACTTTATCAAGATCAAGTACATTTGAGGTACCAATCGGATTGCTTATACTTTCAGTTTTGTCATATCCATACTTTTGGATTAAATATTAGATATACATATGTTTGGATATATATGTTCATTCTAGTTTTTGAGAGATTTGAAAACCTAAAAATAATGTTAAATCACCCATTATACTCATTTAAAACTCATATTTCATTAGATTCAGAAAAGTATTAGTTATAGATTCGTGAGTTTATCTGAACATAATGTCATCAACATAGATTTGAAAAATCAAAACACTTTTGTTTTCCATTTTTATAAATTGATTTGGTTCCATGGTACCTTTGGAATTACTTTTTTGTAAAGGAAATCATGTGATTCTATTATAAAAATATCTAGGGTCTTGTTTAAGGGAATAAAATGATTTTTTAGGTTTGAAAAGATGATCAGGATGTTCTGGATCTATAAAGATAGGAGGTTATTCTACTAAAACTTCTTGTCATACAAAACCATTAAGAGAAACACATTTTACATCCATTTGAAAAAGATTGAAATTAATGTATGCTGAAAAGGATAATAAAATTTAAATATATTCTTGTCTAGCTATAGGAGCATAGGTTTCTTCATTGTCTATTCCATATTGTTTATTATAACCCTTAGCAAGAAGTCTTGATTTATTTCTTATGATGACTCCATTTTCATCACATTTTGTTTCTGAAAACCGATTTTACCCAAATTATAGTTGTTTCGTTAGGTTTTTTAACAAATGTTTATACTTGATTCATTTCAAATTAATTTAGTTCATAATGAATTGATATAATCCAATCTTCCTTATCTAAGTCCTAATTAGAATTTTTAGGATCAAATTGAGGTAGAAAATATATAATTTTATTTCATTTTTCTAGGAATTTATAGTCTTTATGAGTATATTTACATTGCCAATGATATTATCACTGGGATGATTCCTAAGAAACAATTGATTTGGGTTTGGAAACAAATGTTCATCAATATAAGATAAAAATTCTTTTCTAGTAAATGTTTCAGAAGAATTTTCTTATGTATTGCACTTTTTAGAAGAGTTTTAAATCAATGATTGATAATCAATATCTTGACATATGATATCTTTGACACTATATCTTCATACTCCTATTCAATAACATGAATATGATTAGGAATGTATATCCAGTTATACGACATAAGAAATATATTTCTGATTCCTCGATAGTGAGAAGAAAGATCTAGTTGGTATTCAACTTTCCTAACCCCTTACGTGATATTTAATGGTCAATCATATCCAAATGATAGCTCCCCTTTCATTCTAAAACATCAATGTCCTGACAATGGAGTCACTCTTAAAAAAACATAGTCACCTATAGAAAATTCCAAAGGTCTATTCATATGTTTGTAATAATATATCTGCATACTATGAGCTATATCAACCACTTAGATATCCAATATACTTTTTCAGAGGTCTTATTTATAAAAATTCACCCCAGAAATGATACCTCACCAAACATGTTCCAATAATGTAGTGGAGGAAATTGTCTACTACAAATATCCTCATAATATTCCATATAAATCAAATCCTAGATGCTGTTGTTGTATGTAAACTCCAACCAAGGAGAGGTGATTATCTAAAGTTCCTAGAAAATATCAGACTCTATACTAATGTAAATCATTTAATATATGAATAATTTTCTTTTACTATCTATCTATCTGGGGATGATATTATATTATCAATATTAACTGAATACCTAAATAATTATACAAACCCTACCAAAACTATGATATAAAACATGCATCTATAATTAAGAAAATAATCAATGTAACTCCATGAAGGAACATAATCTCATAAATATACATCTTTATCAACTCATCTACTAAGTGAGTCTCACAGATCCCTAAGAAATGATATAATTTATTTAGAAGATGAACAATCACCTAAAAAGGTCATGGCTCATAGGGGTCTTAGGTAACCCCTTCATAAATTCTATCACGATATCCTCCCATATCCATATGGGCATAGGTAGTGGATAGAGAAAACCATCTGAATTCTGTTGTTGTGACTCTATCTTATAGAAGGTAAGGAACCATGAAAATTAATCTAGTAATGACCCTATTCATTCGTGGGAAATAAAACCTCCACCAAAAGTCCTGGTACATATTTGACTCTCTAAGTTGTATTTTCCACCTTTAGAAATAAAAATCTTTAATATTTTCTTTTCATATTGAATAAATTATTAAGACCCTCTTATTTACTGGGATCACAACATCACCATCCAATAACTGACTGGGTATCAAGTCACTACATACTAGATTTTCTCCCATTACACCACACTCTAGGTTGGATTCAATATTATCCATCACTCAATGTACTAATATAGATGTCATTTCAAATGGGACACAATGCATTTTTCTATGTTCTAGGAATGAATCCATTCTATAGTCATCCGACATGCTTATCAGGATCTACTATTTCTGTAAATGCCATTCACCATGCTCCTGAAATACATACATTTTATCTCTTAGAGAATTTTTCATAATATAAAATTTTCATAGTGAATAGGCTATCTCAAAGTCAAATGTATATAGGTACACTAACATGTTTCACATACAAAAATTGAGATCCCATTATGATAATATATTGTGAAGGCTCTTGTAGTCTATGTAGATAATAAACCTCTCACCAAAGAGATAATGTTTCTAGCACTTTAAATCATATAACACAAAACATTCTATAATTCTTGTATTGGATAGTTCTTCTCATGGGGTTGTTGCTAACATGACCCATAAGTTACTAACCAGTCCCCCATATAAAATTTTCACCCAAACCATCTCATGACACATCAAAATGCATTAAGTTTATAATCCCAGGTCCCGGAAGAATCAACACTAGAGTAGTATTCAACAAACACTTAAGATGAAGAATAACCCCTTACAGTAGTCCGACCACTGAAACATCACCCCATTCTTCAACAGTGTATTCATGGGTGATGTAAAATAGTAAAAGTACATGATAATATGCCAATATTTTCCAAATAAGCTAAAACATATATTGATCTCAAACTCATTTAAAGGACATTTCCATGAAATCACTCCCTCAAAATTCACTTGGCCTACTAATATACTCATATAAAAACATATGTTCTCTAATAACATCACTTCTTGAATAAAAAATTGACAATTAAATAACTAAGTATAAATATAATGTTCTCGAAGTGTTGTGAGGACTCTCTGAAGAAGTCTTGTATGCTACTATGGGGTGGTTGATTAAATATGGATATCATCAATGAACACAATGACTAATGAGTCCTGATATAGAATGAATATGTTTTTATGATATCCGTGAACACTAACAACATATTATTCAGTCCAAATTGAAAAAAATGTTCTCATACAACCCATACATTATCATACACACTATATTTGGAATTTTCTCCACTTTAACTCACAATTGGTGATAGCTTGATCAGAGATAAATCATGGAGAACCAAAGACTCCCTATAACTGATGAAAGAGATCATCAATCCTACAAAATGGTAATAATTAAACTCAACCACTTGAAATAATTTAAAGTAATATCTATATAGTATAAGGATACCATCCACCTTTTGTGAACAAAATGGGTGCACCCCATGGTGATGTAATCGGCCAAATAAAACCCTTTTATTTCGTGTCCTTGAGCATATCTTTGTGCTCTATCGACACTTATGGTGCCATATAATAATAGGGTATTGAAATAGGATGCACATTTAAAAAACATTCTATCATAAAATTAACTCCTCTATTAGGGGAATGACATGTGATGTCATTTGGGAAGATTTCATGATAGATATCCATGACTAGAAGAAAATAAAAGGAGGATATCATTGATCTTAATGAAGGATTCTAGCATATAATCTATGCTGAAATCATAACATTGTATCCCATGTATTAACCAACTCTACTGTATCCTAATTCCCACTCACAGAACATTATGAACTTGTCTCCCCTATGATATGTAAATGATACTCATCTCTGATATGGGATCTAAAACTTTTTACCTTGTATATTCCAAGAATCACATCAAAGTTCATCATCTCAAAGATTATGAAATATGAAATATTTTTTAACTAGTAATGACTATAATAATATTTGGGAATTTTTAAATATGATTTACTTTAATTCATAGTGGAGTGTCAAGGGAAAGAAACTCTGAAGATAACTTTACCGATTTGTCATGTCCATCATTAACTTGTACAAAATAAAATGGAATGTGAATCACCATTATAAAAAAATAATTATAAAATGTTGAAGTGATCAAGGTCATATCTTAAACCATATATGGTACCTCACCACCATAATCAGGTGTGTAATACAATACAATAACTCTTGGTACCCCATCTCCATACCCTCTCCCCCAATGTCGTCAAAGTATTAGAAGTTTGAATCCTCTACTAAGGTCCTTAATTACTATCTTTCCCTAATATATCGGAACTCATCCAAGATTCCCACAAGAGAAAATAAAAAGGACAAACTACTATTACACAATATTGTTACTCCATAGAAAAATTCTTACATACATTGAAATAAGTCCCCATTTGATAACATTTGAAGAACCTGCTAGAGTTATCTCCCATACTGTACATTGAGGAAGTCCTAATTTTAACCATTTGTGTACATCCCTATGTATCCCGATTAGCCTTCCTCTCCCTACTATCAAAAGTCATTTCCATAGTATTGAGAGGAAGCTCAGTCACTACTTCTTATATGGAGTGGAAGAGAGCTTTCTACCCTATCCTTCTCTTTCCCCCTCGTAATGTTTTGGGACTTCCGATGCACTTATGTGTACATTGTATTTTCAATCCCCCTAAACTAATGTTTGAGCACTATAAGAAGGCCAATTGTGAAAATATAATCATTCTACACCTCATTAAGATCCGAAATTGGAGAAAAAAATAACTTTATAAATTTTGAATAATACATAGAAATAGATATATACAGTTACTAGAACTCCATAGGCTCTTAGAAAATGTCTAGATTAATCATTTTAGGAAAATTTTTTTCAATAATCAAATACATAATTGTAGTAAAACTACGAAAATCTCAAATTCAATATTGATTCATGGTATTCTACATTATCCTAGTAGGTCCTAGGAATTTAAAGGCTTCCATGATAACTTTTCTATCCCATGGATTTTAGACTAGATAAGAAAAGATATCAACAATATCAAGCAAATATATTGTATATTACATGCCAAAAGTACCCTCATAGGCTAGTGGAGGCTATAGATGGATGTATTGAACCTGATCATTCAGGTACTTAAGAATGATTCCACCTTGAATGAGAAATATATTAACGATTCATGGATAAAGTAGATATTCAGCCTAAATCCCCAGTGTTAGTATAGGAATGTTTTAGGGTATGTCCTCTTGCAGCACAAGTGATGGTACATATAATTCCTCCTTAATTATAACATATTGGGGTTCCACAGTTAGTGATCTCATCAAATTTCTATTATATGACATTTATAAAATTCCAAATGAAAATTTTAAAACATTTGAATATCTTATCCCATGATAGATCCTAATTTTTGAATGAGGTCACACTAAGTTCCACCTTAGAGGCTACCCAAAACCAAACGTATATTTCCCATTACACTACCCAAGGTTCTCCATCCATGGAAAATATTAATAACCATGTATATAGAAAATATTGAAAGTGATTTAAATTAATTACAATGATTAAGAGAAAAATTAGTTTAAGATGGGACTTAACCTTAATCTTGATGAACTAAATGACCTATAAGCATATAATAATTACATTATACAGACATATTTTTACCCTACAATCCATTTTATTTAATTTTCACCATAATTTTATTCACATGAAATGGGACAAAGGTGGGTGGAATTCCCTTTTAAAAAATTCATAAGAGTGTCACTCCTCCTCCAATATAAGAATGAAATCAACCCTCCCATTTAGTCACACATCCCATAACACTATGGATTGACCAATATATTCCCAAATTGATAAGAAAAACACCTAAATTCATCATATAATCATCACATTGGGTAGATATCTATTGATATAATATCATTGGTGAAAACCAAAAGGAGTTACCTGAATAAGAGGTAACACAAATATGTAGGATTGAAATAATGATATGGATGCTCAATATACAAGAGGAGGGGGGTGAATTTTATATTTTATAAATTCCTTTGGAACTATTAATTTTGATATACAACCTTAAATTGTTCAATAATGTTAAACAAGGTAAATTTACAAGACATCTTAGTTCTACAAACATGCACGATTCCGGAAATATGGTTCCAAAATTAAACTTAATAAAGATTACAAAGATAATGATTCTACCTTAAAGTGTATATAATTTTACTAATCAGAGTCCAACTATAAGAAATAATAAGATATTTATACTTTCCTTAATAACCAAAATGTAGTGGAAAACCTGAAACAATACAAGTAACATGTATTAAATCTGTTAACCCAAAGAGTAGGGTATCCAAAAACCTAGGATAAAGGTCCCTTGATTTATACATTCAAGAAAGCCTCTCTTACATAAACTAGGTTAAGCCCTCGATATGAATATCAGAGTCTTTCTAGCTATCCCCACAAGACCTCAACTTCATGGTAGTCGACACATCTATGTTCCTATCCTCATAAGCCCTCAACTGTACTCAACAACATTCGGAGTCTCATGAAGACATTCTGAACAATATGTTCAGTACGCACAAAGAAATAAAGTCTCTCTATAGAAATAATTCTAGAAACATATAATATCTAGATTGATCCACATTCTATGAGCTTGTTCAAGTGAGCTCCTATTATTATGCACATCTACAATGGTCAACTCCCTACTCCAATGGTCATATTTTTCATTGAATTTCGGAGGGACAAGTACACATTTCACTCAAATAGAAGTTGATTAGAACAGAAAGAACGACATCATTTTATAACTAAAAAAAGAGTAGGTAAAATATGGTTGCTTAATTAAATCCATTTTGTAGAGTCTAAAAAAATAGAAGGTCAGATTCTAACCAAAAACCATTCAATTTCTATAATACATGAGTATTAGGATTTTGTCTTCAAAAGAATTCAGAACCTGAATTCAATAGAATTTTAATGTCTGGATTCATAAGAATTCAGAGTCTGAATTCATAGAATTTGGAGTCTGAACTAAGAAAGTTTAGAGTCTGAATTGATACGAATTCAAAGAATGGACTCAAAATGTTAGGAGTCTGAATTCAAAAGAATTCAGAGTCCAAACATAGAAAGTTCAGAGTCTGAATTCAGAA
This sequence comes from Viscum album, assembly GCA_963277665.1. Lineage (NCBI taxonomy): Eukaryota > Viridiplantae > Streptophyta > Magnoliopsida > Santalales > Viscaceae > Viscum > Viscum album. The sequence goes on along the minus strand of OY728145.1, from coordinate 1,439,264,722 downwards.
AAATTCGGAGTCTGAACTCATAATGTTTAGAGTCTGAATTTAGAGAATTCGGAGTCTGAACTTAGAAAGTTCTAAATCTAAATTCAGAGAATTCAAAACCTAAATTTGGATCCTAAAAATAGAATGCACTATGTCTAAGTATTTATAATATTTTGAGGTTTTAGATATGAAACCAAATTTTATACATAGAATATGAACAATGAAAATATGATAAGGATAAATTTTCCATGGGGATGAAAAATTTTCTTTTATAAGATAAAACCTAGGTGAAAAAAAAATTTCATTAAGATAGTGTTTTTTATTTTCCAAACCTGAAGGAATGGAAAAGTCATAAGGAAACCTTATTGACTTAACAATCTCCCCCCTTTTGGATAGAACGAACATTCTTACGAAAAAGAATATAAGGACGTAGAAAATATTTTTCTGGACTTTGAAAAATAAAACATATCTCCCTTAACACATGGGAAATAATGAATAAGACTAACTCCCCCTTAGGTTTGGGAAACACTAATGATCATATTCTTGATTTCCGGATTGAGACATAACATTTTATTGCATATGAAAATCTTCTTGGATAAGAACTCTCCCTTACTTAGGGAAGTTTCTTCTTTTACTTTGTATTATTTTTTAACATTCCTTTCTCCCCCTTTGTGATTTTCAAATTGGATTAAAGGGGATGGAAAAGAAAATATAGAACATGAAAAATTAGTACTAAAAAACCAAAGGACGAGCAACCAAAATTGTACTAGGATTGGAAAAAATTTAAACAAGGAATAAATACAACAAAAGATCATAATTGAACAAGATTATCCTTCCTTCTCCTTCGACATCTACTTCTTCATTATAGTTTTGAGCTTCTTGAACTCTTTGTGATATTTCTATGCATGATTTACAAGCTAATAATGATCTTATATTTTCTTCTCTAAGGCTATCATTTTTTTCCTGAGCCTTACGAGATTCCACTTGACCCTTTTGAACTTCTACTTACATAGAAATTTTTTCCTCAAGTTCAATTCTATGATCTCTTTCCCCCTTCCAACTCTGAGCAACTGAATAAAGCTTCCCATTCATATCTTTCACTTCTGGATTCCATGTATTTTATTCAATAGATAGCTTTTCTTCAAAATAATTGGTGAGATATTTGAACTTAATTTCTTCGGGTTCAAAGGAATATTTGACATCATCATGAAATTCATCAAGAATTATCATGTCTTATATAGTTTTCTATGACCAGCTAATCATTTTATTGAAAGATCTTTTGTGGGATTCGTTGTTTAGGTAAAAGGTTTTGAGATCGGCCTTAAGTTTGATGCACTTATCCATAACCATGGATGCTGAATCTGATTTTTGATTTAAGTAATGATGAAGCATCTAGCATCTGATGTCTATGCTTGGAAATAGAGGGATCATTCCAACAATCTTTTTCAATGACTGGAATACAAAATCATGTCTATGAGAGGATGATTCCAAATTAGAGATTTAGTTTGGTGAGGATTATTTTTCAATATCAGAAGCATTCCTCTTCGATGAATAACCCACTTCTTTCTTCTTCACCACAACTTTACTAGGTGTATCAACAACCACCTGTTTTATCTTATCAGCTTTCAGAATTACTTATTATTGATTGGGTGATTCGTTTTCACTATCAGATAGTTCCACAATTTTGTCTTAATTTACTTCTTCCTTCTATGCTCCTGCCTCAGCATCCCCTGGGTGATTGAAATCATGCTTGAATATTTCTTCATCAGACACATTGTTCACTTCTTCTCCACTTTTCTCATCTTCCCTTAGGGTACTATGTTTTGAAGAATTGGATTTAGAGTTTTGAAATGATAATTTTTCAGAAGGGATTTCCTTATCATAAAAATCCTCTACATTATCAAATCTTGAGTATCAACACTGCTTTCTTCTTCTTCTTCTACTTATTATTCTTCCACTTATTTTTCTTTGACTTTTTCCGAAGTCACAAACTTCTTTCCAGGAGTCTTTGGTAATGATTCTATCAGAAAAAATTCCAGTACCAGAATATTCTCGGATGCTTTCTTAGTATCCTTTTGAAGTGATTAGACTATCTCTTCCTCATAAAACATCCTCTTCTACTTATTCTCTTACTCTTTCTTATCAATCTCTTCAGCTTCCTTTTCTTTCAAATATTTATCCTTAGTAGGATCGTATCCAAACTTAGGCTCTCCTTCATTCTGATTTTTCTTGTATTCCCTCTACATAGCCATAAACTCATCAGGATTTGCTTTTTGTTTCTTTGGATTCGGTGGTGCAGATTGTGTTTCATTTTCTATTGGGTTTTTTACTTCTCTTCCACATCCTTTACCTTACTCTTCCTTCTACCCTTTTTATAGGTTTCAAAAACCTCCTCTTTCCTTTAAAGAGCTTCAACTTCCTCTTCAGGAAAATCATAGAATTCTTCGGATTCTTTGGAAAAAACAACTTTCATCCATCTCAAGGTGTCATCAATTAACAACATGACATTGCAGTTTCGTGGGTTAGATTAGCAAGGAATTTTGAAGGATTCTAATCACCAAAGAAAAATCTTTGATAGAATGGCTGGATAGATAATAATCTGAGAAATCATATTTCAATTCTTTATGTTCTCAATCCTAACCAAGATATTCATAACCATGTTTTTCTTTCTTAAGTTTACCAAGAAATCTAGAATGTAGATGCCACTCTTCTTTAATGTATCCTTATCACCTTTTCTCAGAATGATGAATCCTTGAACCCACAATTCAAGAATCTGAAAATTTGTTGATAGGTGATGAATCTTCAGAGTCTTTACTTCTGAATGTCCAAGATAAGCACTAGATTTTTATTTTATAAAGTATCCTTGAACATCAGGAAGCTTATATGAGAAGAACTCTTCTTATCCTTCATAAGGTGTTCTAATTAAATTAGAAGCCTTGGTATATGAAAGAGAATATATCTTCCCCTAACACTTGAATGAAAACATGTTCCTGCCTTCTTCCTTAAATAAAGTTACTGTCTCATAGAATTCAATCAGTAACTCCGGATACACTAGATCCTGTGATTTCTGTTTCGAAATGAAAACACTCTCCCACCCATTCAACTTTATATTCTTGTAGATAATGGAATCATACTTAGTAATGAAATTTGGATAGACCAACCTTTCCCTATAAAACTTCCATTCATAAATTTTATTTATGGACAATATTTCTTTTTGAGATGAAGCTTCTACAAACATTCGGAGATGAGGAAACCTTGAAGATTCAGAATGATCTTATGTAGGAGGGTCAGAGCATCATCACATGAAGTCTTGAGTTTTGATGTGGGAAAACCATTGAGGATCTTTTTTATAGGCGTTTGAGGTGATAGTTCAGCTTCCATAATCAATCCAATGGTTGGAAAACCATCTGATTAGATTTAACAACTACAAAAATGACAGAAAAATAATTTTGATGGATTCTGATCTTTTGAGGTTTAAAAAAAATTCAGATTCAAGGAAAAGAGTATATGAAAATTTAAAAATAGATGAAAAAACCAATAAGTAAAACATTATTACAAAAATTTAAGAATGGAAACATACAGTTTGGATTTATAAGAACATTATTCGTAATCAGAAAAATTATTCATTAAGAACATTAGATTCCGAAAATTTTGATTACAAAAAATTTCTATATGAAAATATCTATTATGAAAATTTTATGTCCACAGATCTTCACTACGAAAATTTTAAGTAAGAAAATCTTCATTAAAAAAATTTTAAGTACAAAAATATTCATTACGAAAATTTTAAATACGGAAAAAATATTTGACAATGAAAATGTTCATTACGGAATATTTTTAACTACAAAAATCTCCATTACGAAAAAATTATAACTACAAAAATCTTCATTACGAAAAATTTTGAACTAACAAACAAGAAAATGTACCCCCCTATGAAAATTTTTTGTTACTTTAAGGAGATAGGTTTCAACAATAAGCTAATAAGGATGATTACCTTATGGTTATCATTCCTATCTTCTGTTTAATGTATTCAAATCTATCGGATGGTAAATATTTTGTGAAAATATCATCAAGTTGATCTTGCATTCCTATAAATCGAAGAATGATATCTTCTTTTTTTGTGTGATCCCTATGAATGTGATGCCTAATATCTATGTGTTTTTCATGAGAGTGATGTGAATGATATTTACATAGGGAAATGGCACTAGTATTATCACACAGAATTAGTATTTTGGTAAAACTTATGCTATAATCTGTGAGTGTGTGTTGCATCCACAACACTTAAGCACAACAACTTCCAGCTGCTATATATTTATCTTCAGCAGTAGAGAGTGCTACCAAGTATTTATTTTTTCATGACCAATAAACTAATGAATATTTTAAAAAACAACAAGTTCCGGTTGTAATTTTCCAATCCATTATACATCCACCAAAAGGCAGCATCCGAAAAACTTTATAAAACTACATCATTTCCAGAAGTGTAAAAGAGTTCTAGATCCATAGTTCCCTTTAAGTAGGAAAAAATACTTTTCAATACCATTAAATGAGATTCCTTAGGATTGGATTGATATCTTTCACATAAGCATACTGAAAAAATTATGTATGGATGACTAGCTGTCATGTAAAGTAAACTTCCTATCATAACTCTAAAAGATGTTTGATCTACTGTTTTCCCAGCATCATCTAGATCAAGTGAATTTGAGGTACAAATGGGAGTACTTATACTCTTAGGGTTATCATATCGATAATTATTAAGAATATATTTAATATACTTATGTGGGTATATATTGATTCCTTCTAGTTTTTGAGAAATATGAAAACCAAGGAAAAATGATAACTCACACATCATACTCATTTCAAAATCATATTTCATTAGATCCGAAAAGGAATCAATTAAATATTGATGAGTTGAATCAAATATAATTTCATCAACATATATTTGAACAATAAAAACATTTTTCTTATATTTCTTCATAAAAAGGGTTGGATCAACATTTTCCTTAACATAATTATTTTGAAGTAAGAATCCTGTAAGTCAATCATACCAAGCTCTAGGAGCTTTCTTAAGTCCATACAAAGCATTGGTATGTTTGTAAACATGTTTAAGATGTTTTCAATCTTCAAAACCAAGAGGTTTTTTTACAAAAACATCCTCTTGTACAAAACCATTAATGAAATCACATTTTACATGCATTTGAAAAAATGTGAAATTGATGAATGCTGCAAAGGCAAGTAGAATACGAATAGATTCATATCTAGATACTGGAGCATAGGTTTCTTCATAGTATATTCTTTCACGTTGATTATAGCCTTTAGAAACAAATCTAGATTTATTTCTTACTATGATTCCATTTTTGTCACATTTATTTATGATAACCTATTTTACTCCAATAATTAATGTTTCCTTAGTTCTTTCAACTGAGGTCCAGACTTTATTACTTTCGAATTTACCTAATCTTGCAAAGATTTTATACAATAATCATCACCTAAAGATTCATTAGTGATTTTTGGTTCTAATTGGGAATGGAATGATAGATGTTCAACTTTATATCTTAAGGAACTTCTAGTACTTATATGTTGATTTATAACATGAATAATACTATCACTAGGATGATTCCTTAGAAACAACTGATTTGGGTTTTTTAAAACCTGTTCATCAACATAGGGTATGAAATCTTCTAGGGTAAATGATTCAGAAATACCTTCTTGAACACTTTCCTTATCAGAAGGATCTTCTAACAAGGTTTGATAATCAGTTTTTGAAAACACATTCGAAGATGTAGGTTGACATTGTTTAAAAACAAAAGGATCTGTTTCATCAAATTCTACATGTACTATTTTTTCAAACGTACAAGTTTTTTTGTTGAAAACTCTATAAGACTTAGAATTTTTGGAGTAGCCTATGACAATTACTTCATTAGACTTGGTGAGAATTTATGTATAATATCTTTAGTATTTAGATGAATACCTTGCAACCAAAAACCATGAATTAAAAAATTCTAGGTTTTCTTCCATTCCATAAATCATATAGAGTTTTATTATGAAATGTTTTAATCAAAACTTAATTTATAGTATAACAGGATGCAATTAAAACTTTAGTAAAAAAATGTTTGGCTACAGAATATTCACTCAACATAGTTCATGTTATCTCTTGAAAATTTCATTTTTTGATTCAACAACACCATTTTTTGAGGTTTTCTATGTTCTGAGAAGTTATGAGTAAATTTTTTTCTACTAAAAAAAGTTTCAAAATCAGAAATTTCAAATTCTACTCCATGATAAATATGAATAGTTATCAAAATAAGGTTTTTCTCTTTTTTAACTCGGGCTCTAAAACATTTGAAATAAGAAAAATCTTCAGATTTCATTGCAAGAAAATATACCCACGTAAATCTAGTGTAATTATCAACTAAAAAATACATAATATTTTCCTCCAATGCTTCTAGTTTGTGTTAGACCAGAAAGATCCATATGAACTAACTATAATGCATTAGTATTTGAGACTTCACCGACTGATTTAAAACTTGATTAATGTTTCTTTCCATATTGACAGGGATTATAAAATTTTGAAGAATCAAATATAAGCTCTGATAGATCCTTAAATAGTATTTTATTAGAGAGTTTGCATAGGTTATGAAGGATACAGTCTCCTAACATTCTATTCCACAACAAATAATGATCTTCTATTTCACTAAGGTAAGGTAGATCTTGGATCATAAGGTCTTCTATGTTTAGTGTGTATACATTCTCTTGCCTATTGGTAGATAGAATAAACCCTTCATTGAATTTTGTGTCATTCCTAAAATTCACAAGGTAACATTCATCACATAATTGACTTATGCTAATGAGGTTGTGCTTAAGACCCTTAAAAAATAAAACATTTGAAATCAATGTTTTTCCAAGAAGAATAATTTTACCTATACCAATAATTTATCCCTTAGCATTATCTCTAAAAGTTACTTTTTCTCCTCTCATCTTGATAATCATTTCAAATAAGTGTTTGTCACCAGTCATATGATGAGAACATCCACTATCCCTGTACTATGTATTGCTGTTGGAAATATCTTTATTTTCCTTAAAATAATAGTGTTAGACTTTCAGAACCTAAACTTTCTCTGATGCATAAAAATCAGAACGAAAAATTTTATGAATCTACATTTTCTTTGAAAAATATGTTTTATGAAATCCTAAAGACGATTATTTGTTTAAGGAACAATTTTTTTCCAAATTCCCACCACACTGACACTTAGTGAAGAATAGAGCACTTTGATGGACAAAATAATTGTTAATAAAAATCAGTTTTGAATTAGTATAACCAAATCCAGAATTATTCCTTAGAGGTAAAATTTGGGAATACATTTTATAAATGTTTTCCTTACCTAAGGTCAAGTTTAACAAACACTTCCTCAAGGAAAATATTTCTCACATTAGTCTAATAACTATGTTTTTATCCTTAAAAACATCAGTTTTAGTACTAGTTAGGCTCGTAAACATTTTTATTTTAAATTAATTTTTCAATATCCTTAGAAATATTATCCTTCTCAGAATTAACTTCCTCAAGGTTTTTTGAAATAATTTCAAATTCAAGGGTTTTCTTATCACGATCTTTAGAGTGATCTGATATTTCCTTAGTAAGAATAGAAATACTTGTTTTTTTCCTTATCAACCTTTTTCTTGACTATAGAATTTTCATTCTCAAGAAGCATAGAAAACCTAGAATCTTATTCATAGGTAGGTAAAGTATTATCTTAATCAAAAGAAGATTCTTTATCCAGGGATTCATAATATTAACTATCAATATAATTATAATTCAAGTATACATTGGTGAAAAATTCAGAATTGTATACCTTATCCATTAAAAAATGATTTTTAATAGGTAACTGGGATAGTAAACCAAGATTCTTCTGTCCAGAAGATTCATAATATAAGGATTCATCAGAAGAGTCTCCACCACAGGCACTCCAAGTGTCATTAACTTTCATAACATTCTTAGCCTTAGCTTTTTAGCACTTCTTTCTATTTCACTTAGAATTATTTTCCTTTCTATCTTTTCTTTTAAGCATAGGACAGTCTAGCCTTATATGTCCAGCTCTTTTGAATTTATAACAAGTGACTTCAGAGTCTTTCTTATCTTTCCATTCTTTCTTCTTGTATCTATATTGAATGACTTTCTTCTCAAATATCTTGTTCATTCTTCGAGAAAGATTATCTAGTTCATTCTCAGAATGTTCATTTTCACTTGATTTTGATAAAACAGTATCCTTCTTAGATTTATATCTTGTAACTCTCTCAGGAGTCTTGACTTTTATATGATTAGAGGTGGTTGTAAAAGAAACACTTCTATTCCCATTATTATTCTTAACATTTTCACCATATCTCTTCATTCTATTCTCATGTTGAATAAGGGTCTCAAAAAGTTCCTCAACTGTGAATTGTGAGACTTTCCGATTCTCATCTATATTTGTCCTCTTTGATTCCCACTCATTAGGCATGATGTCTATAATCTTGTCTACAAGTTCCTCATTATCCAATCATTTTTACCCCATGGATTGTAGGCTATTGAAAATAGTCATAAATCTCTGTTGTACCTTACATATAGGTTCTATATAAGGAAATAAAAAACCATGGTACTCAGCTCTAAGTATAGGTATTCTAGTTTCAATAACTTTGGAAGTACCAAAATGTGTAACTTCAAGATTCTTCCAAATACAATTTGCAGCTTCACGAGAACAAATATGACTATTTATATTCTTGGTCATGGAACACAAAAAAGTATTACGTACCATGTATTTTAGTTGATATTCTAACTTCTCTTGATTAATAAAAGTTCTTACTTCCTTATCAGTAATCTTGTAATCTCTATTAAGAATAAAAAAGTTGTCCACTCTAGTGTTAATAAAAAAAGTCTTCATACGATCTCTCCAATATTAATAATAATTCCCATGAAAAATAGGTGGTCTAGTAGGATTAAGATTGTCAACTGAACAAACATTCATTCCTGGCATATTAATGAAAATATTTCCACACAAACTTGTCAATAATAAAAGTTTGTATACAAGGATAAAAATATCCCAAGCAAGGAAAATATAGAACAATGAAAAACAAGAGCAAGAAAACATATATGTGAATAATGTATTTCAGAGACCTACACTGATACCAATTGTAGGATCGAAATAATGATGTAGATGCTCAATATTCAAGATGGGTGTGAATTTTATACTTTATAAATTCCTTTGGAACTATTAAAGTTGATATACAACCTTCTATTGTATAATAATGTTAAATATGGTAAATTCAAAAGACCTATTAGTTCTATAAACTTTCTTGATTATGGAAATATGGTTCCAGAAATGAAACTTAAGAAAAGTTTACAAAGATAACGATTCTACCTTAAAGCGTATAGAATCTTAATAATCATTGTACAAGTATAAGAAAGTATAATATAGTTATACTTTCCTTAACAACCAAAATGCAGCGTAAAACATGAAACAATACATGTAACAAGTAGTAAATCAATTAACCCAACTATTAGGGTATCTAAAAACTTTGGAGAAAGGTCCCTTGATTTAAACTTTCAAGAAATTTTGACTTATCCACACCAGGGTAATCCCTCGATACAAATTTTAGAGTCTCTATTGCTATCCCCTCATGTTCTTAACTTCAAGGTAGTCGGCACATCTGTCTTCTTATCCACGGAAGCCCTCGATTGTACTCAGCAAAATTATGAGTTACACGACACAATTCTAAACCAGATGATCAGTACACGCAAGGAAATAAAGTCTCTCTCTATAAAAATCATTTCAGTTTCCTGTAATCACTAGATTGATCAATGTTCTATGAGCTCGTTCAAATGAGATCCCATTTATAAGAACATATTCAATGGTCAGCTCCCTCGTCCAACAGACATATTTTTCCTTGAATTTCGAAGGGACTTGTTCACGTGTCACTCAAACAATGGTCATTTAGAAACAGAAAGTTCATTATCATTTTATAACTCAAACAAGAGTAAGTAAAATATGGGTTCTTAACTAAATCCATCTTTCAATGTCTAAGGAAAAATAAAAGTTCAGAGTATAACCAAAAAACCATTATGTGTCTATAATTCAAGAACATTCAGATTCTATCTTCAAAATAATTAGAAACCATAATTTTAAGGAATTTAAGAGTCTGAATTTCAAGGAAATTCAGTGTCTGAATTCATAATAATTCGGAGTCTAGATTTGTATGAATTTGCAGCCTGAATTCATAGAATTTTGTGTCGGAACTCAGAAATTTCGGAGTCTGAATTCAGAAGAATTCAGAGTCTGAACTCAAAAAGGTGAGAGTCTGAACTCAAAAAGGTGAGAGTCTGAATTTAGAAGAATTCCGAGTCTGAACTCAGAAATTTCTAAGTCTGAATTCAGAATAATTCAGAGTCTGAACTCAAAAATTTCGGGGTCTGAATTTAGTGTATTCTAAGTATGAACTCAGAAAGTTCAAAGCCTAAATTTAGAGAATTTAGAACCTGAATTCCAATCCTAAAAATAGAATGTACTATGTCTAAGTATTTATAAAATTCCGAGGTTTTAGATACGAAACCGAATTTTATACTTAGAATATGAACAATGAAAACATGATAAGGATAAATTTTCCTTGGGGAAGGAAAGTTTTCCTTATTAAGATAAAACATAGGTGAAATTTTTTTCCCTTAAGATAGAGTGTTTGTGATTTTCAAAACATGAATGAATGAAAAATTGATAAAGAATCCTTATCGACTCAACAAATTCCTCAAGCTCTATTATTTTATATTTACCCCCCCCCGCTTCCTAAACTATTATTATTACATGAATACATAATAAAATGTTTATCCTCAATATACATTAATTAATTTATGTAAATATTTCAAACTACACTTACACACACATAAATATAAGTTTTAACAAACTTACCGTTCTTGTGTACTGAGAACTACCACCTTAAGAAATGCTATTGTTCATTTTTTACTTTACCACCGTTTATGGTTGAAAATTATGATAGAAACAAAATTTATATATTATATATATTAAGTATTTTTTATTCTATATTTATTTTATAACACATACCTTTATACGTTACACTTTGTTTAAATAAAATCACATCGTTCAAGGAAGTGTGGACTATTGCCTCCTCAACACAATGCGATATGTTAACATACTACATGAAACCTAATGAATATGGTTTTAATAAAATATATTTGGAATAAATAACTTATATATTACATTAATTACTTAGTTAACATTATTGAAATATAACATAACATTTTTATTGAAGCTTTTCCACATATCAAAAAAGTGATAATGTAGTTCCTGGACGTGTGGACCACCACCTCCTCAAAGTGATGTGACTCCTTTTACATCAACAGAATTATATATATAAGTATATATAATAAATAATATGGTATTTATTATATAATAATCATTTTGGAAATATAAATTGTTACTTAACTTATTTCCATAATGATCATTGATAAATGACAACATTACGTGTGCATACGTACGTCGAAACGTCTCTATGATTTCAACGTTGGTTCATTTTTCATAAAATAATTTCAAGATTGATTTTTCAAGTGTAATTTATGTATAGATTTGATAATTATTTCATGATTATTATTTTTGATATGTTCATATTATATGCCCTTTGACCATAGTTGACCAACCATAGTCATTTTGACACATAAGTCAAATATGATCAAAACACCTAATGAAAATTTAAATGTTTAAGTAGTTTTATACAACATTGTAATAAGTAAAAAAGTAAATATAGCATGAAAAGGTTAAAAAAGTATATAATTAATATAATTTTATTATTCCTGAAGGTAGAGAAACAGAAGACATGACAAACTCAAGGTATTTTTTTTTTGTATTGATATCCTTTCATTTAGGAATTTTTTGATTATATGACCCAATATTCTATTAAAAAGTGCATATAAAACCAATTTTACATTCTATATCCATATATATTTTCATTTTATTTAACATTTTAATTAATATTAATCTTTCATGGGGATTATAATTTAAATGTTCAACGTGGTATGTGAGTTTTTTAGTGTTTAAAGACATAATTTGAGAATCATTTCATAATGGAAATATTCTTGATATTATTTTACATATTTATTTATACAGATATAAAAGGGTTATAAATGGAATTTTATGTCTATTTTTAATTTCATTAAAATATTTTTGAAATGGAATCTTTTTTTATGCTTTATATGGAAAGTTTTGACAAATGATAAAAGGAATGTTATATTCCTAACGTACATGGAGACAATAATTTTTCTACCACCACGGGAATTATTTTATTATTTAATTCCATTGGAATATTTCATGTTTTATTAAATGAAAAATCATTTTTTCCTTTTTCTTATATATTTTTTTATTCAAAATGTGATTTTAAAATGGATTAATTATTATAAAATCTTGAAAGGTTTTCGTGTATTTGGAAATTAAATTTTATGATTCAATTGTTAAAAATTGAAATCTTTTATTTGTTAGGATTATATAAAGTGTACATGATCATTTGATGTCTATTTCCATAATAAACCAATAATGGTTGGTTCCATGATAAACAAATGATGGGTGGTTCCAGGATACCCCTCTAATTAATTTGTTGTAGATGTTAGCCAAATTTGTATTTATTTTAGAAGAGTGACATGTGTTTAAGTCAACTGTATGATTATTCTATTTATAAGAGTGGGAAGAATAATGATTTTCCAAGTTACCAAAAGGTATTTTCTTTGATATTTATGGTTTTTATGTTAATCTTGTTATTATAAAAAATTTATTAAATGGGATTATTATCAAAGGAAAGTATTTACTACTTATCAAAGAGAAAATTATTACTTATGTTTGTGTTTTCAAAAGTTTTTAATGTTTATCAATGGACTAACAGTTTCCGTATTTTTATATCCTTTATGGATATTTTTATGCTCATCCAAAATTTATTCATGTTTTTCATAGGACTTAAGTATTGGAATGGAATTGGAAAAATTCATGTTGATAGTCATAATAATATTTCATAAAAGAGATAATTTTCTATTTTTAAGGTTTTATTTTGTGAAAAAATGGATACAAATCAGAAGATTCCAATTTTTATTTCATGGTTTTATTATGTATGTATTATAGACCAATTATATAAACTCTACAACTAAAAATATCCTCAACATGAGATATAGTAATTTTTTTTGAATTAACACAGGATTAATTAATGTTTTATGGCCAGGTCCATATAATTTGTATTAGATGGAGGTTTAAATAACATTAATGTTTAGGTTAATATTAGTAAAATTCCCTTACAATATTTTACATTAGGGTTAAATTATAATTTTATACAATTTTAAGATTACCAAGTTTTTTCTTCTTGAGTATAATTTCTTATAATGGTATTTAATAGAGGAAACAATAAAACTATAGAATGAAGTCACCGATAAGAAAATATCCTTCCAAATTAGGATCCCGTGATTATTGGAATTGTTACTGATTAGTTTGTTTTAGTGACAGCTCAGTTGAATCATGATATAAATTGTGCAAGTGTCTATGCAAGAGAGAAACCTAATTTAAATTAGAGGAACATGATGATAGTGGATCATTTTATACACCAACATCCCCCATTATTTATATGATCATGTAACCCCATGATAGTTGAAGGATAGATTAAATCCCTAGAAAATGTATTCTATGTAAGGTGTTTTTTAGATCCCCAAAAAGAAACTCTTGAAATTTTTCATGTTGACGGTTAATCTAATTAGTGGTGGTCAATTGTTAAGAAAATAATGGAATGTAAAGAGATTGATGACTCAAAATGGGTTGATTTTAAGAATAATTTCATCAAGAAATATTTTCCTAAGGATGTTTGACTTAGGATATGATTTTTTTTCTAGAATCGAGATAATGTAAGGAATATTTGGTGGCTTCATATGAATAAAACATCACTCAACTGGTGAGGCATGTCCTGAAGATTATCTGAGTAATTGATAAAAAGATAAATTAGTTTTACTATGGATTAAAACCAATATATTGAAGGGTATTTTTTATAGATTTAAAGTGATAAATTTTTGGATCCTCTAAGAAGGAATAAACAGAGTTTTATGGTTATTGTATTTCCCATGAGAACATAAAAAATAAGAGTTCCATTTGGAAGGCAATAAGAGATCATTCATCCAAGAGTTTTTTATTAAGAAAATTATATTCCTATATTGGGAAAAGTGTGGTCAAAATAATCCTGGATAATGTCATTCAAAGTCTAGGAATGGATTATAGTATTTTAATATTGGTCATATGGTTCATTATTACAAGGAAGATGATCAAACAAGTAATGAATGATGAAGGGTACGATGTTTTAGTTGTAATGAGTGAGGCCATTATGCCGATGTGTATCCAAAGTTGATTAATTAGTTTGTGAAATAGAAAGTTTTGAAGAAAAAGGTCTTATAAAAATATTTTTATACTACTGTTATTGGTACTAGTCCATAAAATACTATGGGTACATGTTTGTTAATTGTTTATTCGAATCAGCCAAGACTCTATTTTATTTGGGACATTCACATTCTATCATTTCTAAGAAATTTCAATAAAAATTGGGAATATAACCTTATGAAAGTATGATATAACTCTTGGTAAAAACATTGCATGGAATTATTAGAGAAACCAAGACATATAATAACATTCCTGTTATCATTATTCCTATGTTATTTTTTGAAAAATATTTTTGAAATGCATATTGTTGAGTTTGATATCATTTTGGCTATGGATTGGATTTCTGTTTATCATGCTAAAATATATTTTAAATCTAAGAATTTTTTTTTAAATGGTTTCATACCTTTGATAACATAACAAGAAGTCTGAAAATTGATGAAAGATGATAGTTAAAGTTAGCTTGCTCACATTGTTAAAAAAAAGAAACTGTTCTGATTATTAACATCGTAATAGTGAATGAATTTGTAGATGTGTTTCCTGACATATTTTTTTTTGTTCTTGGTAGGGATTGTGAATTTTCTATATATTTATTGCAATATGATAAGCCTATTTATAAACCCCTTAATAGAATGTCTCAAGTAGAACTTGGGTAATTGAATGAATTATAGAATGAATATCCTGATAAATGATCCAATCGACCATGGAATTCACCATGGGGTGATATTATTTTATATGTGAAAAATAAAAATAGTTCCATGCAACATTGCAATGATTATAGATCTTTGAGTAAAATTACTATTAATAACTATTATCATTTTCCTCATATCAATAATTTGTTTGACTATCTCAGGAAAGATTAGTGTTTTTCAAAGATTCTTTTGAGGTCCGAGTACCATCAACTAAAGGTGAAGGAGGATGAAATTTTGAAATCAACATTTTATATGAGATAAGCACATTATGAGTTTTTAGTTTTCCACTTTGGTATATCTAATTCATGTGATGTATCTTTGAATCTTATAAATAAACTATTCCATCAATTTTTGGATATGTTTTTATTTTGGTCATAGATGATAATTAGTATACTCTAAAAATAGTTAGGAATCTGAAAAGCACTTAAGTATTATTTTACAAACTTTAAAATAAAATAAACTATATTAACAATTTATCAAGAGTGAATTTTGTTTGCAAAAAATTTCATTCTGTGGATATATTGTTTCTAAATATTGAATAAATGTTGACCCTTTTAAAAAAATTTGTTTAAGAGTGACCTAGAGCTTTTAATGTAACATATATTCATAGTTTTCTTTGATTAGTGTTTTAAATCCAAATTCTTGTGTAAACATTTAATTAGATATATAGACCAATATCTATGTTAACATGAAATAGTTTTATGTTTATTTGGAAAAAGGAATCCAATGTATGTTTTCAAGAACTAAAAAGAAGATTGGACAATTTCCAGTTTTGGCCCAACCTTCCAAAAATGGTTCATTTTTCATTTTTAGTTGTAATATATTTAAAATAACATGGTTTTTTTAGGATTCCAAAAGCAAATATAATTTCTTATGATTCACACCAGTTGAAAAATCACAAGTAAACTTTCCCTACTCCTGATTTGGAAATAACTGTTGATTTTTTCATTAAAAATTTAGAGGCATCATTTTCATGAAGTGAAGGGTGAAATATATTCTCATAAAAAATTATTGAAGTATATATTCACTTATAAAGAGTTGAAAATTATTATAATAATATTTTTTGGAACTAATAAACAATTATTATTAGTTAATTCATTATCAAACTAGATAATAAAACAAGGTGACCGAATCTTTATGTGGATAAAATAATTAAACATCAACCATGTTAAATTTGATGTGTGATATTTTGGTTAATGATTTAATGAACATTGGCCTAGAAGTTAAGAATTTATAAATATAACCTAATTTGTTTTAGTTTTTAGTGCATTTTACTTTTTCAAAAAGAATTAATAAGGCTTATAAGGGGGGTCAATCTTTACAAGAAAGGGTAGAATATGTTAATAATTTTAAGCTTCATGATTTTAAAATAAATGAATAATACGTTGTTTGATTTGGGAAAATATTATGTGTGCCCTATGATTCAAATTTGATGAATGATTTGATAAGGGAAACTCATAAATCTCCATTTTCCATTCATTTGGGAAGCACTAAGATATATAGAGTCCATAAAGAGTATTAAAGATGGGATGAAAAACAAAGAGATACTACATAAATTACTACGAGGTGTTTGAATTTGAAACAAGTTACAGTATAGTGACATTTATAGTTAGGGATTCTACAATCTTTTCAAGTTCTAGAGTGGAAATGAGAGAACATATGAATCTATTTCGTGGTGGGATTACCAAATACTTATCATGGTAATAATGTGATTTGGATTAGTATTGATCTATAAACTGAACCTATACATTTCATTAAAAAATAAAGATATAATATATTTATAAAATATTTCTAGACTCTATGTAAAATATATTATGAGGTTACATAGTGTTCCATTCTCCATTGTATCATAATGTGATCCTAAGTTCACAACCAATTTTTGGATATAAATTCAGAAGTAATTAGGTATTGAATTAAACATTAGTGTATATTTTCATCCTTAATATGATGGATAGTCTATGAAGATTATTCCGACCTTGGAATATATGATTCGTTCTTTATCAATGGATTACCAGGGAAGTTGATATCAACATATTTCTATTTTTGTGCTTTCTTACAATTATAATTTTAATTTTCGTATACATATGAAACCTCTTTATTCATTATATGTAAAGTGGTGTAGAACCCCATATTTTTGGGATGATATAATAGAATGTATGTTAATGGTACCAGAGTAGGAAAATGAAACAATATAGAAATTTCATTTGATTCTGTAACACATGAGGACAACATAGACTAGACAGAAGAGTTATACAGATTACTGGAGAAAAGCCCTTTCTTTCGAGGTATGTGATCATGTATTTTTAAAATATTCCCCATGGAAAAGTGTTATGTGTTTTCATAATTAGGGGAATTAGAGACTATATTTTATTATATAGTATAAAATACTAGAGAAATGTATAACAATTTCCTACTAAGTATAAGTAATTCCATGTTTATCCCAAGTTCACAACCTATTCTAAATTTCAATTTTACAGAAATATTTACAAAACTCATATAATGTTTTGATCCATGGTGTAGATCAATGAGATGAAAATATTTCATATGAGGAACAACCAATTAGATTATCATCCATAGAATGGAATTTTTATAGAATAAGGGAATTCACAAGGTAAAGGTTTTATGAAAAAACCATATGGTTGAAGAGAAAACAAGGGAATCTGAAAATGCTTTGCAGTATAAATATTCTCACTTATTTGATAAGTGAATAAAAGTTCAAGGACACAATTTCAAATAGGGGAATGATGTAACATCCCATGTAATTGTAGAATAATTCTCTTTAATATTTATTAATTTGATAGTAATATTATCTTAAAAGGGATGTTATCTCTAATAGCATACAAATAAAGAACCAATTAGTTTATTTGGAATCTTATGTTTGCACGCAAGGGTGAGTTATACCGAACAATAATATATGTTAAATATTATTATTTTATATGGTTATTATTACTTAGATATAATATCAATATTAATTAAAAAGAATTAATATATTATGTTGAAACATGTTTTTATATTTATCCAATAAATTTTATAGGCTTAAAATAAGAAGCGATCTAATTTTAATTTTAAAATAGAAGTATTTTTTTTAAATTAGTTTTACAAAATTTTAATGGTGAACCTATTTTTAATATAATTTTTGACACTTTTATAATTTATATACCAAAAAATAAACTTATTAATTGAAATTTAAATATAAAAACATACTTTTGGTGAATATTTGGTATTTTTATGAGAACTTTCATGTTTTGATGAATAATGAATAATATGAAATTTTAGTTCCAAACTGGTTTCATCCAATTAACATGAATATTTAAAATATATAAGAATAGTTATTATGTATAATTAGATAATATTTATATTATATAAACAAATTTAGGCCATTGGAATCAATTTGACATGGAAATTTGATACAAAAACATAGTAAAATTTTGAATGTTTTTTACTTTAATAACCAGCATTTTCATCCCGTATGTAGGATTAAATTTAAATTAATTTATTCCACTTGTATTATTTGAATTTGTAAAAATTGATTCCATATTTGGAATCATCGTAATTTATAATTTTGGATAAGGTCAATGTAGTTCTTGACCAAAAGTATTAGTGAAATTAATTAAAATTAATTACAATGATTAAGTGAAAAATAACCTTCACCAGGGTTGAAATCTGAACAATAAGGGAAAAATGACCTAGAATCTTGTGAAAAAGCATATTGTATGTAAATATGCTGGAACTATACTATTTTTTATATATTTATTTCCTTTATTGGATCCAATTTACATTGTAAAAAGGTGGGTGGAATTCCCCTTTCAAACTTTTTCTAGTGTACCACTCCTCCTCCAATATGAAACATCACTCACCCCTCCCACCACCTCAAATATCTCAGGGCACATTGCCTCGACCAAGATCTACCCAAATTGATCCTCAATATCTATCCCCTAATCCTATAATCCTCACCTAGGGTATAAATTCTTCCAAGGATTCCCTTTGGTGCAAACCAAAAGGAGTTACCTAAAAAAGAGGTAACACCCTCTCTCAAGACCTTTTATTTTATCCTCATTCTCCACTTCCTAAAATATTATTATTCCATGAATAAATACTAAAATAATTATTGTAAATATAATATAATTTGGGTATGATATTATTTCTACCAACACTTACACACACATCCATCTAACGTGTAACAAATTTACCGTTTTTGTGTATTATGAACTACCACCCCACGAAACGATGTAGTTTATTTTTCTTTTAACACCTTTAATGATTGGGAATTATAATAGAAATAATATCAATATATGATATATATATTATTTTTTATGTCTTTATGATTTTTTAATTTTCTTATAACACATAGATTTATACATTCCATTTTGTGTGCATATAATAACATCGTTTGTGTATGTGTGGACTATTACCTCCTTAATTCCATGTGATACATTCACACACTACATGGAATATATTGAGGTTTAGCGTAGTTAAATATATGTGACAAAAAACATCTATATTTTTTTATAACATAATACATTTCTATAAATATAACATAATATTATGTATAACACTTTTTCTCTCACTAAAAATGTGATAACATCATTCGTGGATGTGTGGACTACAAACTACTTGAGGCGATTTGATTCCTTTTAAATCACCATAATTCTATATATAAGTATATATGATAAAATAATATGCTATATATGATTTAATTATCATTTGGGAAAGATAGATTGTTACTTATCTTATTTCTATAATGATTATTGAAAATTGAGAACATTACTCCCATGTACGTACGACCAACCGTCTTCATAATTGTAATGTTTGTACATTTTTTTACAAACATATTTCATGATTAATTTTAAAAGGAAAAATGATGTGTTTATATGATAATTATGTAATGATTATTATTCAATATATGTTCATATAATAAACATTTTGACCATAGATAACCTACCAAAGAGGTTTTGACACATAAACTGAATATTTTCAAAACAATTAATGTGAACATAATTGTTTAAGAAGTTGTATTAAAAATTGTAATAAGTGAAATAAAATAAAAATAAACATAAAAATATTTTCAAACTGGTATATAGTTAATATATATATTTTTATTTTGGAAGTTAATGATACATAATACAAGTTAGTACTAATGTAATGGTTTTTGTGTCAATATCTTTTAGTTTAGGCATTTCCTGATTATATGAATCATTATTAATTTAGAAGGTGTATATACTATCATTATGACATTATATTCCCATATATGTTCTAATTGTATTTAATGTTTTTTAAATTTTAAATTTTCATTAGGATTTTTATTTAAATGATCAAAGAGGGATGTGATGATTTGAATGTTTAAACACCTAATTTCATAATCATTTCTCCATAGAAATATTCTTGATATTATTTTACATATTTATTTATAGGGATATAAATGGGATATAATAGGAATTTTATGTCTATTTTTAATTTAAATAAAATATTTTAAAAAATGAATATTTTTACGTTCCTTATTCCAAATGTTTTGAAAAATGACAAAATAATGTTCTATTCATAATATATATGGTGATAATGATTTTTCTTCCACTATGGGAATTATTTTATTTTTTTTAATTCCATTGAATGATTTCATGTTTTCTTAAATGAAAACCTCATTTTTATTTTTGAGTATTTTTTATTCAAAATGGGGTTATAAAATGGATTTATTATACCAATATAGTTCATTGTTTTTATTTTGACCTCAAATGAAATTTTATGAGTGAAATATTTAAAATTATATTCTTTAATGTGTTATGATTATATAAATGTTACTTAGAGATTTTATGGGTGTTTCATACTAAACGAATGATGGTTAGTTCCATGATAATGAATTGATGGGTGGATATGGGATATCCCTTCAATGCAATGGGTATAGAAGTTGATTATATGACTATTCCATTTGAAAGAGTGACATGTATGGAAGTCGACTGTATAGTTTTTCCATTTATAATAGTGACAAGAATATTGATGTTCCATGTTACATTTAAGTATTTTATATTCTTATTATAGGTTTTATGGAGATATATTTTTTATTAAAAAAATAGGAAATGTTAATATTATCAAAGTAATGTATTTAATACTTATCAAGGTGAAAAGTATTATATAAAGATAATGTTATCATTTGTTTTAATATTTATAAATAGAATAATGGTGTCCTTATTTTAACATATCTTGCCGACCTTTTTTTCGTATTTGATGAATTTTAATGTTTTTCAGAGGGATTAAGGATGAGTAAGGGATCAAAAGAATTCATGTTGATAGTTTTAAAGAGTTATCATAAAAGTGATCATGTTTTATTTTTTATGGTTTTATATGGTGAAAAAATGGACGCTGATTGGATGAATACACTTTTTATTTTATGGTTTTTTATGTGTGAGTTATGTCATAATTATTTAAAACTCTAAAACTGAAAAGATCCTCAATTTGAAATGAAGTAAAATTATTTACATAACTCAAGATTATGTAATTTTTTAAGGATGGTTTTTTAAAGCATGAACCCCAACCCCACCTGCTTCAGTAAGATACTGGTAATGATTCTTATGTCTTTCACAGACGCATAATAAGATATTACATAAGCCCCAATATCTATTGGAAACCTATGACCGCTACACCTATCCCAAAGTACCAGCTTTATGGATACACCGCACACCCCACCCTGATAGTGGTTGTTAATAGAAACACTTAAGACCCCAGCCTAATGATGGTTGTTAGCCCCAGTTAGTGGTAAGACCCATAATAAATGTTTGAAATAAATATATAATCACATCATCCATGTATGTAATTCCCTCATTTAATCTTGTATCTAATAGATTATCATTTCTTATTCACGGTATACTCTAACATCAGAAAAAATTTACCTGATCTGATCCAAATCATTAAATGATATATAGTCTGTAGGCATCATCATGCCATCACGCTCCACGTCGAAGGGTCCATATAACTAAAACAGAGAAACCAAATAATCCTAATACCTGAGGTATGTCCCCAAAGGATATAAAATATCACAATAAATACATATCATACAAATTAACATTATATAATTTCAATAAAAATTAACAAGATACTACAAAAAAATAACATGATCACCTATAAAACATGGATCTAAAGGGTTGCACACTATCCCATATAAAAACAAAAATCAAGAATGGATTTTAAAACATAAAAATGTATATCATGAAAAAATATATAAAATACCCTTTACGAAGAGGAACTTAATAACTCATTCTTGTTTATGAAGTACTCAAATATTCACCAAGGATTAAAGCTTAAACCTCATTTCACATCAGAAAAATATATTTGTTCACAAATCAAAGATGCCTAAATAGGGTTCCAGTTCATCAAAGAATATAATTAGAAAAGAGTTCTGAAAATATTCCATCATAAAAAGGTAGTTATATAATTTCATATCCCATAGAGTCTATCAAAATAAATTGTTCTGAGATAAATTTATGTAGAGGGATTCAATTCAATGTATATATTTTTTATTAAATAATTAATTTTGAATTACTTTTAAAATAATAAAGAGAACCTAGAGTCTAAATAATTAATATCTCTCTAACATTAATCAGTAATAACAAAAGTGATCCAAAATATGATTTAAAAAGTATATTTTCTTAAGATGATTAATTTATGATAACATACCAGGAAACATCCACAGTTTATAAGATATCTAGATCAAGTCGAAGAGATGTTTTTGATATATCAAATTCCCCACCATTCTAGAAATGACCCGGAAATTCCTCAATATATGGCATCAATATCCATATATTATGAATTGAAATACCTAATCTATTAGTCTTATCATCGGTAAATAATTACATCTTGATGAAAATTGATGAATATTTGTCTTGGAGTCACATACCACAATTATAGGTTGAAATCAATCTTGGATCCTCTTGAATCATGATTTGGGTGAGGGTAATTCTCTATGGAAGGAAAAAATGAGTCTCTAGATTCGATAGGTCATCAAGTAGGAGGAAGAATGAGTCAAAATAGAAATAAATGGATATTGAAAATGTTTTAAGGAAAAAAATTCATCTAAACACGATTTTTCAAAACTGTCACCAACCATGTGATGCACGTTTCCTCCCATTAGAACCTACATAATTTTAATGCATATATTTTAAAACTATTTCCCCAAAAACCCATCAGAAACTAGAGTGTTATATTGTACGGTTTGATAGTGAGACCGCATAGTTTTTGAAAATGTGTGCCTTATATATGCATTAACTGTTGATCCACTGCATCTAGTAACATGATATTATAGATAGTCTAGATAGTGTCGGATAACTATACCCCACCAATGAACCCTTAAGAAGGCACATAAAACTCTCCAAAATCATTCAAGAACCCCAAAAACTCGTCATAAATAAAAAAATTCAACACTAATTAATAATTAAATAAATTGACTCCAAAATACTTGAAAAATAATATTCTATTAAAATATGGTCTGAAATCCCAATGCAAGGCCTGAAATCCCATTTCAAGTGAATATGAACACTCTTATAGAACCCTGTTATAGTACATTCTAAAGTATCTTCACTCGTACAACACTAAAATACTTCTACAAAACCATGATAATCCACTCCTCATCAAGTTTTAATCCATTTTTTCAAAAAGGATTTGGAGGGGAATTTTCCGCTCATGTAATCCCCTAACTACTCTCTCTATCTCATAGAAAACAGAATACTTTAGATTTACAAGAGGCTTTAATATTATATTTACTTAAAAAAAACTATACGTATAAAATCATAAGAGTAATAAATGAGAAAATAATAAATACATTTTTTAAATATGAAAATTAAATAATTTTTACCCTTTTTAAATATATTGAATTGTTCAAAGATATTGATGCATAAAAACATAAAAAAATTTAAAATAAAATTTAAAATTTTAATTTATTACTTAGATATAAAACATAAATATTTATTCATGCTACTACACACATGAACTCCAATTAATATTTTCGAAAACAAATAAAATTTATATAATATATAATCAATATAGCTAATAAATAATTAAAGAATTAATAAATTAAGAAAACATCCAACATGATTATGTAGTGGATTAAAATATGAAAGATAATAAAAACATAGTATATTTTATGTTTTAAAAAAATGATGTGGAATAAAAAAAATCAATGATTTTTATAAGACATCATCAATTTATAAGACTTATATTTCATAAGATACTGATTCAGGTAAGAGAATATTTTGTATAAGATATATTTCATAATATACACTTTTTTATAAAAAATCCTACATTGTAATAAGACAAGATATTCTCCTAATACTTACATTTCATTAGAATTTATTCTTTTATGTGTCAATGATAAGGCTCACCAGGCTTTATATAACATTTCATAAGACATTTCACTTAAGAATTTCAATAAATATAATAATTATGATATTTTCAAAAATATATTTTGTAAGACATCCCGATGAGATCAGAATACTTTTCTATTTCCTATAAAACATCCAAAAAATATTAAAATTTAACATTGTGTATTCAGATATTCTTATAAAATTTTCATGCTTTCTATATATTTTAATCCAGCTACAAATGACTTGGATTCTTAGAATATGAATTTGTACAAAATAATTTTTTTAACTCGTTGTTTAATACTTCTAAAATAGGGAATAAGACTTTTGTTTAACTCATAAAAATATTGAATTTGATTTAAAATCTGATTAAATGTAACCTATAATACATGAATAATAAAACTAAATACATTAAATTGTAAACATTAACACCTTCACCTATTATTAGATAAATATTCAAACAAATAGAATTCAATGTTTCTTCTAAAAAACCATATTATATTGAATAAAAAAGGATAATTTTGTGATTATCAAAACATAAATAAATAATGTGAGATATTTATATACTTAAAATCTGGATATGATGAAGGGGTAAGTATCCACTAAACAATTTATCCCATTTTTATAAAAACAAAACCATGAGAATTATCCACCTTTTCTAATAAGAAAAAATGTTAAATTATTTAATTTTCACAATATCCAACCATTTGAAAAAAATTCATATAAATGAATGAATTTCTCATAAAATAAATAAAACTATTTATTATCTATAAAATTTCGAAAGATAGTTCTCTCTAAGTTAAATTATATTTAATAGATATCTCCAAAATCATATAGATAAAAAAATATAAACATATTTTAAAAACTATTAGTAGGATATTTAAATAAAATAGTATAAACATTAAAAATCTAACATTATTCATTCCTTTTAATCATATAATTATTAGAATAATAAAATCAAATAAAAAAAATAAGGATATAGATAATAAAATTAGTGACACTCCCCATTAAAGTAAACTCTTATTTCTTTAAATAACATCATCTTCCAAACACTCGTTTATATTTTAAATAGTTGTATGTCGATTTTAAATAATATTCACATAAAACATTAATAAATCCTCTAGAAAAATTATTAAAAAGAAATAAGTATTCAGATTTTTTTGTTTAGATAGTCATAGAATCATAATATGTGTTGAAATGAATTAAATAGATACCAACCATCAATTTTCATTAAATTAATCCAAATGATAAAATAATTTTATCATACTCATTGGTAAAAAAATCAAAAACATTTTTAATATTATATAAATAAAATAATATTAAGCATGATTACTGACCAAATCTAGCATCATGTCTCAACAGTGATGAATTCAAAACTAATAAAGATGACATGAAGTGGAATTTTGAAAGAGAAATGATTTTAGAATTCAAGGAGGACCTTGAAATTTGTATGGAAGCATGTTAGACATGAACTAATCCAATATAAGTGATAAATGAAAATTAATATTTATATAATATTTATAATATAATATAATTAATTTAGATTTCCATCTTACCATGCTTAATCATTATTTTCTCAAACATTTCTTCATCCAAAGGTTTTTAATAAATATCTGCTATTTGATTATTTTTTGAAACATATATTGAATAGATTTAAATATTTTAACACAATCTGTAATTGAATAATATTTAACCATTTTATAGTTTTTTATAGAACATCACAATGGATTATTAGAAATATAAATTGTATATGTGTTATCCCATAAAATAAGAAAATTATCAAAATAAACATCAGAATCAGTTTAGGTTTTCCTAATTGAAAATATTAGTGAATAAACATGAAATAACTATATATTTTATTTAGATATAGATAAAAAATTAATGTTTTTTATTAAACTCAAGGAAACAAAAATGTTTCATAAAAATTGACACATGATACATTAACATATTCTACAAATTTTATACCCACATTAATAAAAATCATAATATATTTTTAATTAAATAATGGTTCTACTTAAATAAAAAATAATGGATTAATGAAACATTAACATATTTAATAATCTATTTGACACATTTCATGTTAGTTTCCTTAGGTTCCACGTTAAATCTATCACATAAGAATACACTAAAAAATAATTCCAGGATAGTATTAGTAAAATAAACTAAAATACCAATCATTCCATTACATATTTAATTATACATTGATTTTATAACATTATTATTCTATATGATGAAGAAGAATTCATCAATGAACCTTTATTGAGTGGCCAAAAAAATCAAGAATTGTTTATATTTGAACTACCAATCCCCATTCAGACACATGTTCTATTTATGTGAATATGAAAATAAATGAATTTTATTATTTCTACAAATTTGATAATAAGATATTCATCCTAAGGATTAGTCTATAAGGTCCAAATGGATGTTAATAGAAAATATGAAAATCATTATTTTTTATTAATATTTTAGAATACTCACAATGTTCCTAATAGAATGAAATAACATACTGGTATTATTAATGTAAAAATGAATGAAACAATCTATTTTTAATAGGTCATTATTTACTGTAAATAGATTATCAGAATAGATTCATCAGTTTCCAATCAATTATTCTTCCCCTTCATTCAATAAAAAATTTATCCGTCTTCATGAAATATCAGATATACTAATCTCAATACTCAAAAAACAATTAATTATTTATTTATCTCATTTATATTCATATAAAAATTTAAATTTTATTTCCATAATAAAATTTCATAATTCAATTTGATTCATGTCAAAATGATAATACTACATGACATTTTCTAAAATACACAACAGTTTGAACTCATTGAAAACACATTCAAATACTAATGATGACATTCATTTAAATATCCAAGAAAATTTGGATATTTAATTCATAAACAATCACCATAAAATCCACATATATTTTAAATAATTTTTAATTTGTAATTCAAGAATATTCAAATTGTGTCAATTCCCATAGTAACACAATTGGCACTCACTCTACCAAATAATCATCGGATTGATATTTCATTAGGTTCTTTAATCAAAAAACATAATCACTCAAATTATTCAATAATATTATGATTTTATATTTAAATTTATTTCTTTTTTTCTAGTTATTCTTATCTTTTATGAATCCTCAAGAAAATTCTAGATAGTATTGATGTTTTTTGATGATTTTATGTAGGCTTGCGAGCTACAAACAATTTAGAATAATATTATGGATTGTTGGAGAGGGAAAATTGGTTATGACATGTTGTTTCATGTTTATATATAACCTTATAACATTAAATTGGAAATTATATGACTATGGATAATGGAAAAAAGAACAATTGGGGATTGGTTTACCAAAATATTTGACCAAATTCTGTAGGTTCTAAGAATATGAGTTGAGCATTAAATGATTGGTGCATAGTTTAGTAAACCATGTGACCAAAAAATGAATAATTTTTTATTTAATTTATGAATATTATTTTTAACTTGATACATCATTAAAAGCCTCCATTATTCCTCTTACTCTTAGGTATTTTGATCCTAGGGCCTCTAGTGTCTATTCTTGAGAATTCAAATCCCTTAAAACTACGATTCTAGTTGATCTTGATACATTAGATAATGATAATTCAAGGTAATATTATTTTATTCCTATTTTAGACATTTTTCTTCATGATATCCCCTCCCCTTATTATAAGGAAACCTAAATCTAGGTTTTCATGTCTAGATCTATGAATTATATTATGATATAATGAGTATTTCATAATTGGTCGATGAAAAAGCAACTGAATATAAATAATTTACATATTTTCCCAAAATGATTCTATATATACTATTGGAAGAGGTTATCATTTGTAATGTTAATCATTTTTTAATCCCAAGGAATTTTATCCTCTTGAATCATGGTTATAGAATTCCAATTTTGCGGAATTGGGATTTTTTCTAAGAAATGATGTTGTATCGATGCATCTCAGTAATTAATCTTGTTTTTTTACAAGAACACAACTGAGGTTGGATTTTCATACCGTAGTGGTCTATTTTATATGGTTATCGATTAGATTTTATTGTTCATGAATGCGAATCCCAAGATAATAGGTGTGTGACATGACATGGTTGGTGTGTGTGACTATATTGTGAGACTTGTTCATTATTAATGTGAATATAGGTGCGGGTGTTCTTGTGTGACCCTTTACATGATACATTGAACTTATTATTTTAAATGTTTTTCCTTATTTTGGATGATTCTAAACATGTGGTAACCATTCTATTGGTATCAAGATAAAATGTTTCATAGGGGTGACTGGTTGAATCCTTAAAGAGAGAATATGTATACATGATTACATGCAAATGTCTCTAAGATGGCCTTGTGGTGAGTGTTGGGGAGTCACACCACTTTTTGATAATAATTGGGAATGTGGAGAGGTAGAGGTACATGAGTTAGAATTTGGTGCACACCAATCCGATGGTCTGAGAAAAGTATGATGATCACAGAGATGATGTTATGGGTTGGGGTGACACTACAAGAAATCCGCCGTTTAGTGGCGGTTTTTAAAACCGACGCTAAATGGAAAAAAAATTATTTATTTTTAATTATTTATTTTTAATTTTATTCGAGGATTAGAGGCGTTTTTTTAAAAAACCGCCGCGAAATAGAGGCGGTTTCAGTAAAACCCCGAAATCACTAAAACGACCATAACTTTTGATCCGAGAGTCCTTTGGAGTACCACGACCAGTCAAATCGAAGCTCATGAAGAGATTTAGAGGCACATATAATCAAAACTATGAGACGGTCTAAGGTGTGGAATATATTAGAGTTATAAGAAAGTTCAAAAAAGTTCTCCAACTTTAAACGGCCAGAAATTTCACTCCGGGTGTCTGTTTGGGCTCTACCACATCTCAAATCAATGCCAGCAAAGAGAGCTACACATGAAATTTACATAAGAAAGCTTCTGTCATATTTTCTGACCCCAAAACCCCCTCTAAAGGCCTCCAAAACCCTGTTTCTGTCACCGGTGTCCCGTCGAACTTGTCTTCAAACAGACTTAACTTTCGATCCGTGTGTCAGTTCAGCCTCCTCCACCTGCCAGATCATAGCTCGTTCCATGAGCTTCAGTTTGACTGGTCACGACACCCACATTCACTCCTAGATCACATGTTATTGCTTTTTTAGTGGGTATCAGGTTTGTAATGTTTTTCAATGCCTCGCTTCTAGCACCCGTTCCCCGTCAGCTTTTTTAAAATGGTCGTAACTTCCGATCCGCCTGTCCATTCGGACTCTTTCACCTTTCAGGTCGAAGATCATTTCAGGATCATTGATTTGACAGGTCGCAGATCTAAAACAGACTCTCGGATCATAAGTTATCGCTGTTAATGTGAGTCCAATGTTTTTGTCTCTTTGTGACTATTTTGACGGGTTTTAACGGTAGCTCCATTTATTACTGTTTATTTGGGTTTCCATGACTTGTTATCTTTATCAATGGTTTTTTATGGGGTATTATAATGATTATGTTGAATTATTAAGGAGTTTTTCTGAGTTGTCATGAGTTTTCATGCGTTCTCATTCTTTCTAATGCCTCATTCATCATATGTGGATGTCCCCGTAGAGATGGTGCGTTATCTTTATCAATGGTTTTTAACGGTTATTATGATGATTATGATGAATTATTTATTATTTATTATTTATTATTTATAATATACTTTAATTTATTTATTATCTATTATTTGTAACTGGTTATTTTTTATTTTTTATTTTTTATTTTTTATTTATTATTTATTATTTATATTTATTAATTATTTATGTTTATTTATTATTTACTATTTATATTTATATTTATTTATTAGTTATTATTTATTAGTTATTAGTTATTAGTTATTATTTATATTTATATTTATTTATTATTTATATTTAATTATTATTTTTTATTTTTTATTTTTTATTTTTTATTTATATTTATTTATTAATTATTATTTATAATTTATAATTTATAATTTATAATTTATAATTTATAATTTATAATTTATATTTATTATTTATATTTATTTATTATTTATATTTATTTATTAGTTATTATTTATATTTTTTTATTATTTGTTATTTATATTTATTTATTATATATATTTATTTATTATAAATATTTACTTATTATTTATTATTTATTATTTATTGTTTATTATGTATTATGTATTATTTATATTTATTTATTATTTATTATGTATATTTATTTTTTATTTTTTATTTTATATTTTATATTATATACATATATTTATTTATTATTTATATTTATTTATTATTTATATTTATTTATTATTTATAATTTATTATTTGTTATTTATATTTATTTAATATTTATTATTTATATTTATTTATTATTTATTATTTATTATTTATATTTATTTATTATTTATTATTTATTATTTATATTTATTTATTATTTATTATTTAGTATTTAGTAATTATTATTTATTATTTTTTTTCATTTTTTAATTATTATTTTCTATTATTTATTTATTATATTTATATATTTATTAGTTATTAGTTATTATTTATTATTTATTATTTATCTTTATTTATTATTCATTATTTATTATTTATTATTTATTTATCATTTATATTTAATTATTTATTATTATTTATATTTATTTAATATCTAATATTTAATATTTGTTATTAATTATTAATTATTAATTATTTATTATTTATTATTCCTTATTTATTATTTATTATTTATTATTTATTATTTATTATTTATTTATATTTAATTATTATTTGTTATTTATATTTATTTATTATTTATTATTTATTATTTATTATTTATTATTTATTATTTATTATTTATTATTTATTTATATTTAATTATTATTTGTTATTTATATTTATTTATTATTTATTATTTATTATTTATTATTTATTATTTATTATTTAATATTTAACTTTTAATATTTAATATTTAATATTTAATATTTAATATTTATTATTAATTATTTATTTTTTATTTATATTTATTTATTATTTGTTATTTATATTTATTTATTATTTATTATTTATTATTTCATATTTATTATTTATTATTTATTATTTATATTTAATTATTATTTGTTATTTATATTTATTTATTATTTATTATTTATTATTTATTATTTATTATTTATTATTTATTATTTATTTATTATTTATATTTAATTATTATTTTTTATTTATATTTATTAATTATTAATTATTAATTATTAATTATTAAATATTTATTATTTAATATTTAATATTTAATATTTATTTATTATCTATATTTAATTATTATTTGTTATTTATATTTATTTATTATTTATTATTTATTATTTATATTTATTAATTATTTATGTTTATTTATTATTTATTATTCATTATTTATTATTTGTTATTTATTATTTATTATTTATTATTTATTTATATTTAATTATTATTTGTTATTTGTATTTATTTATTATTTATTATTTATTATTTATTATTTATTATTTATTATTAATTATTTATTATTCCTTATTTATTATTTATTATTTATTATTTATTATTCATTATTAATTATTTATTATTCCTTATTTATTATTTATTATTTATTATTTATTATTTATTATTTATTATTTATTATTTATTATTTATTATTATTCAGCTTATTTATATTATTTATGTATTATTTGTTTTTTCAATTAATATAAGTATATTAAATTCTGTTTATTTACCACATGGCGAGCTTGCTGGAGTGGTAATGTCTTCGGAAAATATGCAAGAGGTTAGGGGTCCAAATCTCTCCAAACGCAGAATTTATTTATGTTGCATGGGATGTGCATGTGCATGTGCAAGGCATGTGTATGTGCATGTGCATGGGATGTGGATGCATGGATAAATAAAGTAAATAAAATAATACGAAATAAATAAATAAATAAATAAATAAATAAATAAATAAAATAAGTAAATAAAATAAATACGAAAATAAATAAATAAATACGAAAAAAAATAAATAAAATAAATAAATAAATAAATAAATAAATAAATAAAGAGATAAAGAAATAAAGAAATAAAGAAATAAAGAAATAAAGAAATAAAGAAATAAAGAAATAAAGAAATAAATAAAGAAATAAAGAAATAAATAAATAAAGAAAGAAATAAAGAAATAAAAGAAATAAAGAAAAAAAGAAATAAGTAAAGAAATAAAGAAATAAAGAAATAAATAAAGAAATAAAGAAATAAAGAAATAAATAAAGAAATAAACAAAACAAAGAAATAAATAAAGAAATAAATAAATACAGAACCACCGCTAAATGCCTTTTTTGCCGTAGTGTGAGATGTTAGATGTTTCAATGGTATATGTTAGTGTAGGACATGTTGAGCCAATGGGGGGATTGGCCGTGTAGTGTTGTTATGGTTATTAATAGTCAATAGCTACCTAGTAGACATACCATCATGTGAAAATGAAAACCATGAAACCATGAAATTTTAGATGAGATGGGTGATAACTCTTTAAAGGCGGAGCACGAATAGCCATTATAAGTGAGCATGGATTGTTAAAATAACATATAATATAGAATATTGACTAAAAACATAGTAATCCAATATATATGTAGAATCATGTAATGAACCGTATTATTTGAAATATATATGTGAATAATGTTACAAAATTGAGTTGATGTAGGAGTGGTCAGGGTTCCTAGAGGCCTGGTTAATGTATGATAACCCAATTCTTGACTTATTTTTGTGTTTTAATTTGCTTATTTATTATGTAATTCATTTTTATATACATGTTTACTTATGTTTAAGGATACATTGGTGGTTTCTTATGGGTTTACACTCACACCCAACATGGGCATATCAGTGTGCATTCATACATTATGATCATGGATTCGGTAATAGGAAAAATACCAGTGGTAAGTACCAAAGGAGATAGATATTAGTCTTCATAGGTGGTACTAGGATAGAATTCATACAGATGTTATGATGTCATTATTTATTTTCTAGTTTTATTCTTATATTCGTGGTAGAATTTCTACATTGTGTGTCCTAGGTTTATTACTGTATATAACTTGTTATTCAATGCATATAATCTATTATAGAATCCATATTATTTTCTTATAGATATAAATTTGATATTATAATTCATTTTATGATTTGATTCTAATATAAAAATTTTAATACTAAAGGTATGGTCTCCAAACTACACCATTCAGACATTAGCTCTGATTTAGAAACCTCTTATGTGCCGGGAGGTGCACATGAAGTCATGTAGCTCACTAGACTGTTTTAGGTGATTTAGGTTAGGGAGTTAAAATTTGTATTATAAGAGGTTTTCCTATTTTATTTTATTATTTATAATGTTTGGGGAATGGTATATAAGAGTTAGGCTATGTGGAACTTGGGTAGGGGCATTTCATGCATTCCAAGATGGCTAATGTGAAAATGAAATCTAGGTTATTGGTTATGAGAGAAATTTTAATGTTACATATTTATAATATCAAGGTAATCATGATTATTTTGTGTTGTTATATGTAATGGGATTTTAGTTCATTCATGTATCATGACTAGGCATGTAGGATCACATGTCATATATATATATGTTTCTTTATATGTATGGTAGTTCATTTAATTAATTATCTTGGTATATTCCTTGTGATTCAGTGATATAATATGTTTATTTTTGGATTACATGAACTATCATGCCTTTTGGTAAATATATGAATGTGAGTAACATGCATGTACAAAAGAACAAGGATTGATCCATGGGTATTACAATGAGGGTTTTGACTGGTCTTTTGTAGTATCCACCTTGGATAGATCTTTTATAGAAATATATTGTGTTCATCATTAAACTACATGAGTCGATGTATTAAATAAAAATCTATATGATTATTAAAGATTCATTTTGAATTATATAAAATTTCACGTGAATAAATATAATTGGACCATTGAAAAAAGTATGTCAAAATGCTACCACTCGGGAGGATGCTTCTATTCCCCCACTAGATGCACATGAGGGTATTGTTGAGCATTCACCTTTACTCAATTCAATGGGATAGGAGATGGAGTATAAATAACTAGGTTTATTCTCTATAGTTCATGTTCTAGAAAATTGATTTTCAAAGATGGTGGCTGATTATGATGGGGACTTCTAGCATAAAAAACCATATCCTTCAATGGTTCCATATGACAATGAGATGGTGAAGAGTGTGTTGAAATAATTTATGGAATGTTTAATATAGAAGGTACCCTTAAGGATTGATTTGAAAATATATAAAATTTCTTAATTCATAGATTTATAAGAGGTAATGGTGTGTAATGAACCACGAAGGAAGACTTGCAGGTCATACTGGGGAGTCCATCAAGGATTTATTTTTGAATGAGTTATTCAATAAATAGATGAAGGAGAAAGGTTTTTGGAAATTATAGTAAATTATCGGGGATTGATGTTAGTTTCATATTACTCTATTCATTCCCTTGATTTTACTCACTTCCGTGCACTATTAGTAGGGAACTAGGTGGAAAATACATAAAAATTTGAAACCACCCTTTGTCCAAATATGAATCACCATAATCAAGGATTAATCTGGATGATATTTCATGAGGTTCTACAGAATTACAAGCTAATAGAGGTTTTTATGGAGGAGGAAAAGATTATTGGATTTCTTTAATCCTTCACTAGATCGATGATTTGCTTCTTTGGTGATATCATTGGATCTTATTCTGGTAGTATGAATTGGAAGGTAGATGAAATTTACTAGGGACAAAATTATAAGGTGGAGTAAAGAATGAAATAATTAGTTTCCTTGGTGGAATGTAATTTTTCCAGATGTTATACCTATGGGTAAAGGGGTCTTTTTATTGATATTATGTAATGTCACATAAGGAGTTTCATTATGTGGAATGTTGGGTCATCTATAGATTTACTTATCTAAAGTGACATATTCTAACAATATGATGGGATTCAAGGTGTAACACCCCAGGTAAATAAAGAATATGACATTTTCATATTTATCCATATTTGTGAATAAAATATTAATATGACTTTAAAGGGGACTCTATGCTCGATGGCGTACCCAACACGCAACAATGAGTTTCTTGGGAATCTTACATTGCACTATAATAATAAAATAATATTATTTTAAATGGTAGTTAACATGTAGCCGTTGTATTGGCAGGAATGGATATAAATAACTAAAATATGATTATATATGTTTCAAATGTTTTTACATTTATCCAATAAAAGATAAAGGCATAAAATACGGAAATAATTCAATTTTTGGTGTATATGCCCTAGTTTTCACTAAAGGTTCACTTATCGCCTTTTGATGGAGAACCGTCATTAAATATAGTTTTTTTCACTCTTATACATCCTTTTGGACCAAATAAAACTCTTCTTAAGAATTGGGATATCCAAAATTACTTTGTGTAAATTTTTGGTATCATTCTGATAAAGTTCATTTTTTAATGAATAGTGTAAAATGTTGTATTTTAATTCAAAACCTCGTTTTAATCTAATTAATTTATATGATTAGATTGTCTTTTGAATTGGGTTTAAAGTGAAATTAGAATATATTTTTACCATTAAATCCAATAGTGGTCGTTGGAATTAATTTCACTTTGAAAACAGACTTAAACTAGTGTCAATATTTTGATACTTATTGTTTCAAAAAAACACGCTATTTGCTCTGACAGCGGGAATTAATTATTAAATTAATTAATTTGACTTATATGTTTTTAATTTTTTAAAATATACTTCATTTTTGAATTCATAATATCAAATATAGCTTAGGGTGAATTTTTGGGATTTTTCTGAAAAACATCAATTTTTGATGAATAGTGAAACCACTAAGTGGTACTTATAAAAACTAATTTTTCCGTTTAAATGAAATTTTTCCATCTTTCTGTTTTGAATTTAAAAAATCCGAAATATATGGTTCTCATTAAGAAGTAAAATGTGGTTCAATGGGATAAAAATAATTTATTGGTGAATAGTAACTTATTAAGTTTTTAATCGCAATTAGAGGTAATTAGTGTAGTTTAAGGTAAAAATAATTTTTTAATAATATGAACTGAACTTGACACATGTCCTAACCTCATTGGATGTGTCATGGAAGACCATGAAAACCCATGAGCCAACTTGGGGACCCCATGAAGCCACTTTGGATGGAAAATGACATTAATATCTTTTTATTTAAAGTTAAAGTAAAAATGAGACAAACATGAAATTTTTTACTAAAACAATTTTTACATGGTGCTATAAAAATCATATTTTTGACTATAAATATTAATTGGAAAGATAAAAAGATTTTCTACATTATAGTATTTGTTTTATAATATTTAGGCATTATATAAATTAAATTATTTATGACATCATGATGGTGCAACGATGACCTCATTATTTAACGATTTAAATAAAATGGAAAGATAATGTAATATCTAAGACCTACACATCTCCAAAACCTATTGGATGAGTTGATTTCTAACCCTTATCCCCTTATACTATAAACACATCAATGTGGGACCTCTTAAATCCGAATACCTTTTTAAAATAAAGTGACTTTTCTTTACCTTCTAATAGTGCCCCTCCTCTCCTCTTATAAAAGGCCCCCACCTCTATCTCCTTACCCACACTCCCAAAGCCTTTGGCTCGGCCAAAATCTTCCCATTGTGTCTCTCCACTTCCCTATCATACTTATTGAAGCCTCACTTTGGGCAGAAGTCTTCCCAAGGAAGCCTTTGAGCTCAAACCAAAGGGAGTTACCCGATTTTAAGGTAATGTCTTCACTTGAGTCCTTTTGTTTTATTTTGCTTCTCCAACCCCCTAAACTCTTTTTATTCATTTCTTTTGTAACAAATCCAGTATCATCAATATACTAGGATGTTTTTATAATAAGGATTCGAGCTACACTTTCACACACCTACATCTAATGGTTAATGAACATACTGTTTCCGTGGATGGCTAATTTCGGCCTCCCGAAACGATGATTGTTCAACATTCTTTTAACACCGTCAAAGGTGGCCATTAAGATGACACTATATTTATATATGATATATAATATGTTTATGTTTTCCTTAAGCTTATATATTTTTCCTTTTGGGAATACCTTTATGGTTTCCATTATGGGTAAACGCGATATCTTCATTTAAGGAAGTGCGGACTACCACCCCCTCAAAGTGATGTGATTCGTTAATACCATATGTGGGACGTATAAAGGATGGATTTAAAGTTATTATATATGATGTTATAATGGAATTATAATATACCTCTATATCATTATTATTACATTCCATAAAAATATGAAATAGAAATGAAAGTAGCGTTCATGCGTACGTACGACTTACCGTCTCCATGAATGGTACATTTCATTTCTTATCTCAAAATGTTATGTAATATTATAAGTACATATATATAATAGATATATATGTAATATATTACATAAAAATTATGGATATCATTCTGTAATTATAACATATATATATCTCTCTCATTTTGTTTTGATTCCATTAATATGACAAAAAAATGAAAGTAGCGTTCATGCGTACGTACGGCCTACCGTCTCCATAAATGGTGATTTTCGTTTTTTATCTCCAAATGATATGGAATAGTATGAAATGAATATTTACTGGAAATATATGATATTTTAATCATTAATACTATTCTGGAAATTATTTACTTATAACTATATGGGCAATCATTTTTTCAAACAAATTCATTTTGACTCATGTACCAAACATCGTCAAAAACGTCTGATATGAACTAACATTATTAAAAAATTATTATAACATTATAATATGTGATATGAACTGAATACTAATCTCTAAAGGAGGTACTTAGGCAATTATTAATTGATCAAAGTTTATTATTCAGGAATATAAATAAACAAACAAGACAAGTTGGACTTGAGGTAAGGGATCATACTCCTCTCTTTCTCTTTAAGTACACTCTTTTATGTCATTCCTTCTAAGCTCATCTTTCTTATTATTGGGATGTTCTTTTATATTAATCTTACTGTAATATTTATGTTCATATGATAAGAGACCCTATTCTCTCTCATCAATCCATTTTGGAAGTTTTGAGTGGTGCCGTTAGGCTGCCGAATTTTCGTAAGAGATCTAACCTATCTCTTTCTCTTTAAGTACTCCCCTTTATTTCACTTATTTTAAGCTCCTCTTTGTTATGATGGGGGATGTTATTTTATATTCATTTTTATGTACATTGTATTGTAATGTGATGAGATACCCTATTTTATCTCATCAATCCATTTTTGGATGTTTAAAGTGGCGCCACTAGGCTGCCGAGTTTTCGTAAGAATTTCTCATCTCACTATTATTCTCGTCAGATTTATGCTAAATTTTCCACAATTTCCTTAGAGTGGTGTATGTACTGCACATTATTTTACTCATTTTGTAATATTATTTCATTTATGAGTATTTACATCAATTATGTATTGTCTTTCTTTCACTGGGCGTATGTTTCGATAGATACCCATGTCGGTAAGGGAACCTTTCACCCTCCTCTTTTTAAAATACTTATTTTGTTATGTCTTTTAATTCACATAATATTATTTTGGGATATGTTCTTCTATATCCTTATTGATGTGAATTTTATGTCCAAGTGATGAGATACCCTTTTTATCTCTCATCAACTCTTTTTCTGAATTTTTATGTGACGTCGTTAGGCTGTCTAATTATTGCAAGGGAACTTCTTAACCCAATTTGAATTCTTTTGGATAAACTTGTACTCCGTGAATATGTCGTTCTATGATTATGTGTGAAAGTACTCTGATTGTTTTACACTTAATACCCACTTATATTTCGTGTATTCGTTTGTCACACATAGTTTTGTAACTGATTTATCCTTAATCCAAGGATACCGTCTTTGTATGGGACTTCGTCTCAATCTCCTTTCATTGAGGCATATTTTGTTTTATACACAACCTGCATTTATACGGTGTATAAACCCCTTCGACTTTTACGTATATCCAAAAGGAATATTTTTTTACGAAGCATTTTACTAAATGACAAAAGGGAATGTTTTTGTCGTATGTATGCGGCAACACCGACTTCTCCGCTGTCGTGACCATTATTTGAGTTTCGGCTTCCTCTACAAGACATACATTTTTAAAAAAAAAATAAATACCATGTTTTACTTTTCTTTTATTTTGGTTTTGAAAAGGATTTTCATAATTTTTTTATATCAATGTGTTGTATTGATATCTTGTGATTGAAAGGTGGAAATTTTATGTTTCCTTTATGCATGTTTTATGTGATACGATTATGTTGAGGTTCTTGCGCATTATTATGAAGACGGGTGGTTCCGTGAAAAAATAAGGGCTGGTGAGCCTGATATAGCTCTCCAATGAATTGGGTAACGTGAAGGAGTGAAACGTTAAGGTTTCTCCGAAGAGATTTAGGGAATATACTGTGATGGGTATTCCAAACGTAACCAAGAGGGTTACTCCCTACGTAATAATGTTATGAATGCCTCAAGTAACCTTTATGTCTTATGATTTCTATGATTTATTCATGGTTTGATGAGGTATGTTAAAGTTCCTATGTTTTATGGGAAAAGTATGATTTCATTATTATGTATATATGAACTCATGTTTCCTTTCCATATTTTTAAAACCCTTACTGAGCTTTTTTTGCTCATCCCAAGTTTTTGAAATGTTTTTCACAGGTCAAGGGAAAGGTACATGATTTGATGATAGTGTCAAGGATGTGTCAAGAAAGAATCCATGTTTTATTTTAAATATGTTTCCGTTGATGGGAAGAATGAATACTATCTTTTATGTAACCACTTTGTTTAAATGTGGAATGTAATGCATGTTTCATGATCTAATTCTCTAAAACTCTAAACCTGAAAAGATCCTCAATGTGTAATCTTGTAATAACTCAAGATTAAGTAAGGTTTAAGGCTGGGGCCTTATAATTGGTATCATAGGTCAGTTTAGATAACTTTAGAGGTTAGGGTATTCTTTAAGCATAAGTGGCATTACCATAATGGTTAAGATTTCAGAAAGAGTCCTAGTTTTAGATAAAGTGAATGAGTAAGTATATCTTAGTGTTTATCTTCCTCATTAGTACATGATGGTTTTTTTTGATATACTCACACTGAACTTTTTGGTTTTAGTAAATGGTTGGATCTAGCAGGCACCAAAGTAACAGTGGATGTGAAGGAAACTGTGACAGTTTTTTGAGCAAGCAACTAAATGATATAGGAGCTGCAATGAGAACTCTTGTGATTATCCTCAACCAACAATCTGGAGTCATGATTGACCACCTAAACCTTGGTGATTTATCTAAAGCATCATATATGCGAGAAAAAAATCCCTACGGAAGTACAGGTAATAATCATAAAGGTAAGTGTGTTCAAAAACCTATGTGTCAAAGATGTGGAAAGAAACACCTAGGAAAATGTTTCAAAGGGACAGAAATATGCTATAGATGTGGAAATGAAGGTCATAAAGCAAGAACCTACCATGGAAAAAGGAATCATCCAGTTGACTCGAGGAAAGGAACAGATGTTCATTCTGAGGGATCAATTGAATGTTTTAAATGTGGTGTGCATTGCCATTATGAAAACACATGTCCTATGAAGAAGTTTCGTGAATGGGGTCACCAAGAGAGTACAAATGTTCGTTTACCAATACCTAATGCCATTCCGATTGAGGATGAAGAAACTGAAAATGACCAATCAAAGGTATGTATTATTTCATGACTATTGTTTTCCTATTTTGGAATCATATGATATGATTCATGATTTTGTTTGTAGGAAAGAGGTATTTCAGAGTAAGTTGGAATGGAATGGTTAATGGATCATGAAGAATATTGAATGAGTAAGATGTCAACATATAAGTGCTTCAAGAGTTATGGTGAAATTCTTAAGAGTATTAAGTCTCTTTTGATGATGGGGTTACATTAGAAGACTTTTTATATTATGTGTAACCCTGATGTTTAATATATGAAAATTTTATTCAAGGAATATTTATCTTTTCTTTTGTGGACATAGTTATAAAGAACCATTTGGGTTTATATGATCCTAACTTTTGAGGTTAAATTATGTTATGGTTATTTTTGAAGATTTTATCCCTTTTTGGGGAATGATTTGAGAATTATATAGTTTTGGAAAAAGGACAACATGCAGACTGTGTGACAACCCGTCGCGTCGGACAAAGCTGCGGGAATCGAACCCCCAACCAAAGTGCGACTGGTATTTATCGCCTACCACTGGACTACGTGAAGTACCTAGTTAGTTTGACCGATTATTTTTAGTTATATTATTTTATGAATTAAGAGTAAGTTGATTTTGGGTTATCTATGGAAATATATTAACCTATAATGGAGGATATGTGATTAGGTTAGTTACTTTTCAATACGAGACTTTAAGAGCAACTGATGTTGTTTGGATATAAATGTTGCGATTTAACTTGGAAGACTATGTGACTAAATCCTTAAAATATTTGGGTTTCAATCTTAGTTTGGTTTACTTTGAAGAATTTTATGGACAAATTGATTATAGAATGGTCCTCGTTGAACTTTGGGTTTTGTTGGACAAATTTTGGAGATTAAGAATTAATTTTCTTTTTATAATGTGTTATCCTTTTCTGGATTATCTGATCTTGTAATAACCTTTTTGGTTTTGGTTTTGGTTAAAGTATAAAGACATGGGAAGTATATAGTTCTCTTTTGTGGATTAGTTGATTCTCTAGAATTTGATTATAGTACTCTTAATATGAACAAGTCTTCCTAGATACCCATCTTTTGGAAAAAATATGAGTTTGACTAAGAAATCTAATAAAAGTTGAAAGTCAACATGATAAGTAATTATGTTTCCTTATGAATAAATTCCTCAATAAAAAGTAACTTAAAAAAAATGTTGTCTATTAACTTTTCCTATGGGGGAATCGAATACCATTTAACCCATCACAAGTTTGTGATTTTCTTGTGGTTAACTTTCTCCTAAATATGGTTTCTATCACTCTCCATCAGAACATGACCCTATGTTTTCTCCTCCATGTCCATGTTTTCCTACATGGAATCCTAGTATGAGTTAACTCGGGTGACCTCTGTACTTATCATCCATTATTTTAAAGTGATTGTTTTACCGACTCTAGTTCTGATGTGGGAGTTACAAGGATGTTTCCAAGCTCAATTTTATAAATTGTGAGGACGCAATTCCCAAAAGGGGGGAAGGATGTAACACCCCGGGTAAATAAAGAATATGGCATTTTCATATTTATCCATATTTGTGAATAAAATATTAATATGACTTTAAAGGGGATGCTATGCTCGATGGCGTACCCAACACGCAACAACGAGTTTCTTGGGAATCTTACGTTGCACTCTAATAATAAAATATTATTATTTTAAATGGTAGTTAACATGTAGCCGTTGTATTGGTGGGAATGGATAGAAATAACTAAAATATGATTATATATGTTTTTAAATGTTTTTACATTTATCCAAAAAAAGATAAAGGCATAAAATATGGAAATAATTCAATTTTAGGCGTATATGCCCTAGTTTTCACTAAAGGTTCACTTATCGCCTTTTGATGGAGAACCGTCATTAAATATAGTTTTGTTCACTCTTATACATCCTTTTGGACCAAATAAAACTCTTCTTAAGAATTGGGAC
Source organism: Viscum album (assembly GCA_963277665.1). NCBI lineage: Eukaryota > Viridiplantae > Streptophyta > Magnoliopsida > Santalales > Viscaceae > Viscum > Viscum album. The sequence goes on along the minus strand of OY728145.1, from coordinate 1,439,221,659 downwards.
ATCAAAATTTACTTTGTGTAATTTTTTGGTATCTTTCTGATAAAGTTCATTTTTTAATGAATAGTGTAGAATGTTGTATTTTAATTCAAAACCTCGTTTTAATCTAATTTATTTATATGATTAGATTATCTTTTGAATTGGGTTTAAAGTTAAATTAGAATTTATTTTTACCATTAAATCCAATATTGGTCGTTGGAATTAATTTCACTTTGAAAACAGACTTAAACTAGTGTCAATCTTTTGATACTTATTGTTTCATAAAAACACGCTATTTCCTCTGACAGCGGGAATTAATTAATAAATTAATTAATGTGACTTATATGTTTCGAATTTTGTAAAATAGTCTTCATTTTTGAATTCGGAATATCAAATATAGCTTAGGGTGAATTTTTGGGATTTTTCTGAAAAACTTCAATTTTTGATGAATAGTGAAACCACTAAGTGGTACTTATAAAAACTAATTTTTCCGTTTAACTGAAATTTTTCCATCTTTCTGTTTTGAATTTCAAAAATCCATCATACATGGTTTTCATTAAGAAGTAAAATGTGGTTCAATGGGATACACATAATTTTTTGGTGAATAGTAACTTATTATGTTTTTAATCGCGATTAGAGATAATTAGTGTAGTTTAAGGTAAAAATAATGTTTTAATAATATGAAATGAAATTGACACATGTCCTAACCTCATTGTATGTGTCATGGCCGACCAGGAAAACCCATGGGTCAACTTGGGGACCCCATGAAGCCACTTGTTTTGGAAAATTACATTAATATCTTTTTATTTAAAGTTAAAGTAAAGATGAGACAAACATGAAATGTTTTACTAAAACAATTTTTACACGAGGATATAAAAATCAGAGTTTTGACTATAAATATTCATTGTAAGGATCAAAATATTTCCTAAATTATAGTATTTGTTTATAATTTTTAGGCATTAAATAAATTAAAGTATTTATGACATCATGATGATGCAGCGATGACCTCATTATTTAACGATTTAAATAAAATGGAAAGATAATGTAATATCTAAGACCTACACATGTCCAAAACCTATTGGATGAGTGGATTTCGAACCCTTATCACCTCATACTCGAAAAACATCAATGTGGGACCTCTTAAATCCGAATACCATTTTAAAATAAAGTGACTTTTCTTTACATTCCAAGAGTGCCCCTCCTCTCCTCTTATAAAAGGCCCCCACCTCTACCTCCTTACCCACACTCCCAATGACTTTGGATAGGCAAACCTCTACCAATTTTGTCTCTATACTTTCCTCTATTACTCCTTGAAGCCTAACATTGGGCAGAAGTCTTCCCAAGGAAGCCTTTGAGCTCAAACCAAAGGGAGTTACCCGATTTTAAGGTAATGTCTTCACTTGAGTCCTTTTGTTTTATTTTGCTTCTCCAACCCCCTAAACTCTTTTTATTAATTTCATTTGTAACAACTACAGTATCATCAATATACTAGGATTTTTTTTATAAGATTTATTCGAGCTAAACTTTCACACACCTACATCTAATGGATAAAGAACATACTGTTTCCGTGGATGGCGAATTTCGGCCTCCCGAAACGATGATTGTTCAACATTCTTTTAACACTTTCAAAGGTGGCCATTAATATGACACTATATTTATATATGATATATAATATGTTTATTTTTTCCTTATTCTTCTGTATTTTTCATTTTGGGCATACCTTTATGGTTTCCATTATGGGTAAACGCGATATCTTCATTTAAGGAAGTGCGGACTACCGCCCCCTCAAAGTGATGTGATTCGTTAATACCATATGTGGGACGTATAAAGGATGGATTTAAAGTTATTATATATGATGTTATACTGGAGTTATAATATACCTCTATATAATTATTATTCCATTCCATAAAAATATGAAATAGAAATGAAAGTAGCGTTCATGCGTACGTACGACTTACCGTCTCCATGAACGGTACATTTCATTTCTTATCTCAATATGTTATGTAATATTATAAGTACATATATATAATGGATATATATGTAATATATTAAATCAAAATTATGGATATGATTCTGGAATTATAACATATATATATCTCTCTCATTTTTTTGATTCCATTAATATGACAAAAAATGAAAGTAGCGTTCATGCGTACGTATGGCCTACCGTCTCCATGAATGGTGATTTTCGTTTTTTTATCTCCAAATGATATGGAATAGTATGAAATGAATATTTACTAGATATATATGATATTTTAATCATTAATACTATTCTGGAAATTATTTACTTATAACTACATGGACAATATTTTTTTCAAACAAGTTCATTTTGACTCATGTAACAAACATCGACAAAAACGTCTAATATGAACTAACATTATTAAAAACTTCATATAACATTATAATATGTGATATGAACTGAATAATAATCTATAAAGGATGTAATTAGGCAATTATTAATTGATCAAAGTTTATTATTCAGGAATATAAAGAAAAGAACAAGAAAAGTTGGACTTGAGCTAAGGGATCCTACTCCTCTCTTTCTTTTTAAGTACACTCTTTTATGTCATTACTTCTAAGCTCTTATTTCTTGTTATTGGGATGTTATTTTATATTAATCTTACTTTAATTTTTATGTTCATATGATGTGAGACCCTATTCTCTCTCATCAATCCATTTTGGAAGTTTTGAGTGGCGCCGTTAGGCTGCCGAATTTTCGTAAGAGATCTAACCTCTCTCTTTTTCTTTAAGTACTCCCCTTTATGTCACTTATTTTAAGCTCCTCTTTTTTATGATGGGGGATGTTATTTTATATTCATCTTGCTGAAAATTTTATTGTAATGTGATGAGATACCCTATTTGATCTCATCAATCCATTTTTGGAAGTTTTTAGTGGTGCCGCTAGGCTGCCGAGTTTTCGTAAGGGATTTTTCATCTCACTTTTATTCCCATCAGATTTATTCTACATTTGCCAAAATTTCCATTGAGTGGTGTATGTACTGATCATTATTTTACTCATTGTGTAATATTATTTCATTTATGAGTATTTACATCAATTATTTATTGTCCTTCTATCACGGGGCGTATGTTTCGAAAGATACCAATGTCGGTAAGGGAACCTTTCACTCTCCTCTTTTTAAAAGACTTATTTTTTATGTCTTTTAATTCACATAATATTATTTAGGGATATGTTCTTATATATCCTTATTGATGTGAATTTTATGTCCAAGTGATGAGATACCCTTTTTATCTCTCATCAACTCTTTTTATGAATTTTGAAGTGACCCCGTTAGGCTGTCTAATTATTGCAAGGGAACATCTTAACCCAATTTTGATTCTTTGGGATAAACTTGTACACTTTTAATATGTCGTTCTATGATTATGTGTGAATGTCCTCTGATTGTTTTACACTTAATAACCACTTATATTTCGTGTATTCGTTTGTCACACATAGTTATGTAACTGATTTATCCTTAATCAAAGGATATCGTCTTTGTATGGGATTTCGTCTCAATCTCATTTCATTGAGGCATATTATTTTTATACACATCCTTCATTTATACGGTGTATAATCCCCTTTGACTTTTATGTTTATCCAAAAGGAATATTTTTATACGAAGCATTTTACAAAACGACAAAAGGGAATGTTTTTGTCGTACCTATGCAGCGACAATGACTTCTCCGCCGTCGTGACCATTATTTGAGTTTCGGCTTCCTCTACAAGCCATACATTCTTTTTAAAAGAAAAATAAATACCATGTTTTACTTTTCTTTTATTTTGGTATTGAAAATGGTTTTCATAATGTTTTTATATCATTGTGTTGTATTGATATCTTGTGATTGAAAGCTGGAAATGTTATGTTTCCTTTATGCATGTTTTATGTGATACGATTATGTTGAGGTTATTGGGAATTATTATAAAGATGGGTGGTTCCGTGAAAAACTAAGGGTGGGTGAGCCCGATATAGCTCTCCAATGCATTGGGTAACATGAAGGAGTAAAACATTAAGGTTTCTCTGAAGAGATTTAGGGAATATACTGTGATGGGTATTCCAAACGTAACCAAGAGGGTTACTCCCTACGTAAGAATGTTATGAATTCCTCAAGTAACCTTTATGTCTTATGATTTCTATGATTTATTCATGCTTTGATGAGGTATGTTAAAGTGCCTATGTTTTATGGGAAAAGTATGATTTCATTCTTATGTATATATGAACTCATGTTTCCTTTCCATATTTTTATAACCCTTACTGAACTTTTTTTGCTCATCCCAAGTTTTTGAAATGTTTTTCACAGGTCAAGGGAAAGGTACATGATGTGATGATAGTGTTAAGGATGTGTCAAGAAAGAATCCATGTTTTATTTTAAATATGTTTCCGTTGATGGTAAGAATGAATACTGTCTTTTATGTAACCACTTTGTTTAAATGTGGAATGTAATTCAAGTTTCATGATCTAATTCTCTAAAACTCTAAACCTGAAAAGATCCTCAATGTGTAATCATGTAATAACTCAAGATTAAGTAAGGTTTAAGGCTGGGGCCTTATACAAGGTGCATGTCGGGGTCCTCAGTAGCAATTTTAGAACTTACAGACCCCAGTGACATAGTATAATGATGCACTATAAGGGCATGCCTTTAGAGGTAATGAATCTAGAATTAATGTAATAGAGCAGTTCCTAACAGATATTGGAGAGGGACCACGAACTGTTTGTGGTATAAACATGATAAAATCTATATAATCTTCTATCTTATATGATACAAACTATTTTTAGTTTTCATATCTTCTTAATTTGTTTCTTAACTTGATTTATTGATCAAATTATCTACTCCGTTGATATATCTTTTCACACCCTTGGGGAAGAATGTTGATCATCTCATGAAATGCCTTGAATTAACTATAGTTGAGGTCGGCTATGGAATTATTTTGGATTACATGATTATTGTGATCAATAGATTCAATGTTATATTTCATATGTATTGCTTAACTAGTTACAAGGCACACATTTATTTCTAATATTGGCATGTCTCCTTCAATACGAATAATGGATATAAGTCTATTTTGACCAGTGAATGGGATGACAGAGAAAGAATAACTGTACATGACCTAGGCTAGTTTAGGGATATCATGACGGAGGTAGTAGGTTTAGTTTATACAGTGGATCAGGTCATAAAACAGTCTGATTTTACTGCCATAATGGAATTTTATTAGGAATCCTTCCATGATGTCTTCTCTAATAATCTTCTTAATTGGGGAAGAGAGATAGAGTTTGATCTCATTCCATTGGTGAAACATTAAAATTGTGAGATTCGAAGAGAGGAACATCATGTTCGATAATATATATTACATGTATCCATAATATTAGATGATAATGTAACTCCCTGAGAGATTATTATATTTTTCATTTTAAATAAATTCAATCTCTTTGATATATTACGATGCATGGAACATATATTTTTAACAAAACACAATACCCTAATAAAATATTATTATTTAAACACGACAATCATAACCTAGCTATTATATTTGTGGGTATGAAAATGACTAAAAATTATAATTATTATGTGGTTTACCAATGAATAACATAAATTCATTGGTTATTTATTAATTATAAATAAAATATAAATCATTTGAAAGAAAAAATGGAATGATTTCTGTAAAATAGTTTTTTTCTAAAAGTTGGTTTCATCATTCCATGATCACTTATTTTAAAATTAAATTTTAAAAATTATATAAATTAATTTTATAATTTTTTTAAATCATCATATAAAAATTATATTTGGGTAAAATTTTTGATTTTTCTGAAATGTTTCATTTTTTTTATGAATATTTAAAATACTAGGTTTTATTGAACAATTCTTTTTAATTTATATATTTTAACGGTTCCATTTTGATTTATTTTTTTAAGGTAAAATTGGTTCAATTATTTTATAATAAATATATTTTAAGATTAGTGGAATCAATTTTACTATTAATATTTCTTCTAAAACGTTTTTATACTTAGGAGATTTTTTTGGAGAACTATTTCTTACAAAGTGTTTATAGGTTTAATTTTAAATTAAAATTTTCCAATTATGTCACTAGGATTTTATAAAATAGAATCTGTATTTTTAATAATAAAAATAAATATTATATAATATGTTCAACAATGGTTTTCTATCTATTAATAGTAAATACTATAAAAATTTATTGCCTCAGTTAAGGTTAAAACAAGTTTACCTTGATGTTAAACTAAAAATATAATTGTAAATATAATAAAAAACATGTCCATTTATTATTTTATGACCATATGTCAACTCATATCACCTTATGATGGATTTAATGTGTTTTTAAGAAACAGTTCCTTGAATTAAACCTTTATAATAAATTATTTAAAGAAAATGGTAAAATGACACTGACCTACTTTTAAATTTCAATTATTTGTTTAGATAAGGATAAAAGAAATAAGTGAATGAATATAAGTGGTAATTTTATTGAATAATGAAATTAATTTCATGAGGATAATTTATTTTTTTAGTAATCATATAATTACATTAAATTCTTATAAAACAAAAAACATTAATTATTGAATTAATAGAAAAATATTATAAATGGTACTAAAATATTGAATGTAAAATATACTAAATGAATTATTCTATGCCACTTATTTTGTAGATAAAAATATCAGTTTATATAGGTTTTAACGTAATATATTATAATTACCTAATTTTCATGATATTCTTTTAAATTAAAATTTAATAAATAATTTTAAAATTGAATTTAATTTTATTTTATTATAAATAATATTTTATTAAATGATTTAAATTTCAAAGAAATTTTATATTCTTCCAATAGATTATTAAATGTATAAAATTATAAAATATAGTTCATTCATGGAATAGTAATTTATTTATAGTGACTATATGGATCATAATGTGTAAAAACCATTTCACTACAGTCAATGTTAAAGCCATTTTTTTAGGTTAATGCATTTAACACCTTGATATTTTGTTAAATATAATTTTTCAAATTAATTTTAAATTATAATATTTTTCATTTCCCCCAAAAATTAAATATAGATTTTTATATGAATTTACTATGTTTTTAATGGATTATAGAATAAAAAATGCTCTGTTTGTTCTACATGTAACACTGACTTGGCATGCATTACACACAACATTGAGTTTCTACAAAACATAATTTTATTATTATACTTAATTAAATGACATAGTTATAACATAGATATTAAAATTTTTCATATGAATAGTAATAAATAATTTTCAAATATTAGTTATAATATATTTAGAAAAATAGAACATAGTGACAATAAAACATATATTTTTTGGTAAAGTCTTTATATTATTGAAAATAAAAATATCTAAAATGAAAAAAAATTTGTGTCCTCATATAAAAAATAATAAAATTAATTTTATAATGGTTTTGAAATTCATTTTTATAAAATAAAATTCAATTTTAATTTAGAATGTCAAAATTATATTATGGTGATTTTTAGAGAATTTTTAAAAAAAATCATTTTTTGGATAAATAGTTAAAAATATTATATTTTAATTAAAATATAATTCTTCATTTAATTTATTGATATTTTTAAATTTGATATACTGTTCAATTTAAAGTTTAATTAGAAAAATTTTACATAAATTAATCTAATTTAGGTTATTGGAACCAATTTCACATTGAAATTTTTCAAAAAAACGATTCAAACTTTTAAAAAATTTCACATAAAAACCTACTGCCGTGACAAGTCGGCATGATTACTATAAAATTAATTTTTGAAAATTTTTTGGTTAGAATTTGGATAAATTGATTCCATATTTGTAATAAAATATTTATAATTTATTATATTTTCAACATAGTTTTTCCCTAAATGGATGAGTGAAAGTGATTAAAATTAAATACAATGATTACGGTAAAAAAAATTATTGAATGGTTAATCATTAATCTTAAGGGTCCAAATGACATAAAAACATGTCAAATATACATTTTTCAGACATATTCCTTTATATTATACTCTTTAATAAATTTTGAACAATTATTTTTTTCACATGATGTAAGGGAGACCTCTCAATAGTGATTATATTTTTATATTTTCAAGAATTCCACTTCTCCATTATAATAAAAAATCACCCCTCACTTATTAACACCTCTCAATACATTTATATTAGAAAAAAGCTATGCAAATATCCTCAAAACACCAATAACTTCTTCTTAGAATCCTCAAGTTGGTTGTAAATCCAACCAATGAATCCCTTTGTTACAAACTAAAAAGATTTACCTAAAGTAGAGGTAATATCCTTTCTCTAGACCCCTTTTGTTATTTTCATTCTCAACCACCTCAAAAATTCTTATTACATGATTATATAATAAAATAATTATCCTAAAACTATGGAAATTTTTTTATAATGTTTTTAACTACACTTACAAAAACATCCATCAAATGTCTAAGGAACTTATCATTCGTGTGTACGATAGACTATTTCCTTGTGAAATGACGTTGTTCGTTTTTCCACTACCACCTACAATGGGTGTGAATTATGATGAAAACTATGTTTTATATGATTTATGTGATATATAATATTTTTAATGATCGTGTAATTATTATATAAAACATACCTCAATGCCTTCCAATTTTTGTGGACAGAATAACTTTTTTTATGGACATGTGGACTATCTCCTACTCAAAGAAATTTGATTCGTTGACATTATACCTGGAATGTGATAAGGATATTTATAGTGAAATTATATGATATATATTACATTATAATGATAATTTAATGATATTATATATATATATGCATGTAATTTAATTCAGTCCTTCAAAACAACAATAAAGTGAAAACAATGTTAATGAGTACATACAACCTACAGTCTCCATGAACAGTGTATTCCATTTTTAATTTATATATTTTATAGATTATTATAAATACATATATAATGAATATATATGATATAAACATATTTTTTAAATTATTGAAATAATTAGATCATGATCTAAGTAGGAGGATGAAGAATAACATGTCAAAACATGTATGAAAAATAAAGCAGATAATTCCTGAAGTGTAACATTAACATATTATTTTTTTATAAAAATGTAATATAAATTCATAAAATGAATTATATATGGTAGTAGATATAACAATAATTTTTTAAAAAATATTTATAATAAACCAATATTTATTATAAAGGAGGTCTGTACAAGGACGACGACTGTCAAGACATAAGGTAAGGGTTTTCTTGTCTCACTTTTATTTTTGTGAGACTTATGCCTTATTCACCACTCATTTATTTTGTGTGGTTTATATTATAACAATGAATGTATTATATTATTATGAATCTTTAATTTATGGATATTTACAAATTCCTTTTATGACTTTTCTTTTATGGGTTTTTAGTTTCAAATGTTACCAAATTGGTAAATTAATTTTTTTTCTCAATTTTCTTTCATTAGAATAATTCCATTTTATAGACCTATATTATTTATGAGGTGTATAAAATATTCTCTGACATGTTATCTCATTAATTTCCTTATTTACACGATATTTTATGATTTATTTAATCTCATTTTCTTATATGGTGAGTATGATTCATAATTATAAAGTGGTAAGAGTTTTCAGAAACAATATTATATTTTATTGGGATTCATTAGAATTATGCTTACAATGATGAATTACTATGATCTATATCTCAAGAAAATAATGTATTTTTTCACTTATTTTTATGTAAATATAATACATGTGTTCCCTTTCTTTTAATATCTTTATTTACATAGGATTGAAAAATTAACATTTGAAAGTAAACCAAATATTTTTCTCTCGGAAGTCATTTTTCCCATTCATATCATTGTTTTTTAAAAATGTTTTCAAACATTATTTATCATATTAAAAAGGATTTATTAATTCAATATTTAGACATGATATATTTTTTAAATAATCTTCCAAAATTAATCTTCATGTTCATTTTAAAAAATCAATTTTGTTTTTACCAAAAAATGACAAAAAAATCATTGAATTTAAGAGTGTAGAAATAAGGGTAATTTCCAAACTACTCGTGACAAAATGTTGTAAATCAACCTTTATAAGATTCAATGTTTATTTTTAAAAAAAATTAATGTTTTTTGTTTTTCTAAAAATAAATTTCAATGTCGAAATTATATTTTACTTTAGAAATGTTTTATATTATTTTTAAATGTTTCTTTTATATGGTTCAAATGTTATTATAAAATAAAAGTATTTTGAAAATTCATTATGTTTTTAAAATGAATTTCAAATTAGAAATTCATTTTTCCCAAAAAATTGTTATAAAATATTTTTAATGTATCCATTATATTTTTCATCTGTTATTTTCATATAAAAATATTTTGAAATTTTTTTATGTTTTTTAATTGTGTTTTTTCAAAGTGGAAAAAATGTTTTCCTCAAGAAAATTTCCAAGTGAGTTTTCATTAAAAATTAATTTTTTTCAATGAAAAAATATTTTTTTACATGTGATTTAATATAATTATGATCCATAGATACCATTCTTATTTATTTCCTAAATGGTTTATTTCTATGAGGAAAATTTGTTTTTGAAACCCAAATCTTTTTCATGGGTTATTTTATTATAAAATTATGAAATTAATATGATTTTTTTTATTTTCTAATGATTATGAGATGATGATTTTTATGATACACATTTATTTTTATGGATTATGATATGTTTAAGATTATATGGTAATGTTGAACGCAAATGTAGTGATTATTTATTAGGTGGGAAAAAATATCTATATTCTATGAATTGGGTTATGATTGATGTTGTGTGAGATCAAAGGTTAAATGGTAGGGTCTCTCATGCTAGAAATAAGTGGTTACACGTGGGGTAATCCCGGGCCTGAAATAAGAGGGTACATGGGTTGTGATCCAAAACCCATTCAAGAGGTTATAGAGATGCCTAAGATGTTTCATAAAATATGATGTGTATGTACATAGTCTTCGAGTCACTAAACTATTATGGATCTCAGTATTATATTAGTGTAATATATTGAATATTCATATAAAAATATGTACTATCTATGTATGAAAATAATATGTCACTTTTTTTTATATAAAATGAACAATGTTTTCATTCTTTGGAAACTAGGATAAGAAAACATTAGTGAGATCCCTAGGGTTATTTATAATGATATATCTAGAAATGTATCTAAGGATATGCCTAAGGTTTCATAGGAGGGATCCATTATTCAGAAATCCTAAAAACGATTTTTCTTGATTTTGTGTTTTTCCACTATGATAATGGATACTTAAAATATGATTTTTGGGTTTAGTCAATATAGGGAACCAGAAGGAACTAGATTAATGTTGAATGTGATGGAAAATATGCTGATTAGAAATCATATGGGATGATCAGTAGAGTGGGGTATGTTGTTATCATTCCAAATTATTTTCACAGAACATGATTAACATTTCATACATTAACAAACTCTCTATCTCACCAAAAAATAAAATGATGAGTTTACTGAGAGTTCAGGAAGTAGACCATAGAGGAAATAAGATTTTCTATCCTCTATATTAAGAATTTGGAATGAAGCTCCCAAGTGATTGTATTAAAATAATAAGAAGATTTTTTGAATTTGGAAAATAAGGAAACAATGCAACTAACTGAAAAATAAACATTTTGGGTTCTGTTAATTCAATAGATGAGAAAATCGACCCCATAAGACATTATCAAAGGTTAAATGATTTATGTATGGAATGAATGGTCATTATGATGTTGGATATCCCATGTGGAATTTATAATAATATAGTCAACAAGGTGGTATGAGTAATGGTTTTATTTATGATGATGATGATATTATAGGAGAAATATAAAGGAATGATATATTAATTAGTAGGATGACATATCCTTGTTAATTTCTTAAGGATTATGTGTAATAATAGAAGTTTTTAGGACTTTGAATTCTAGAATTTTATTATATGAATGGTAAAATATATATATAGAGTTTTTAGTTTATGTTTTTCCTCTATGTATTTACAAGAATATATTGACTAGTCCTAATTAACTGGAAAGGTTATTTAATGGAAAGGTTATGTTCATGGAAAACACATGATTAAGGGGAGGATGACACTTAATATATTATTCATAGGAAGAAAATTATGTTTGGATATTTATATGTTAGACATGAATAATAAAATTGGATAATACTGATTACCTTGAAACTAATTATGGATTTTTAAATATGTGGTGTATGCTATCATTATCAATGTTTACATTATTTTATAATTTAATGATTATATCAAAGAAACTTTTTAATACGAAAAAATGAATACTTATAATAAATATTTTAGGTAATTCATGTTATCACCATGTTTCATGAGAATAAATGATGAACATATTCACATGTATGGTATGTGAACCAATATATACTTTATTATATCTGGGAGGTCAATGTTAATATATTTTTTGAGAAATTTGGTGACCTTATTTCTAATGTTTTGGACTTCCACCTTTTTGAAGAGTTATAAGGATAATATTTTATAGAATGATTTATGTTAAATATCATATGAGTTTTTTGATAATAATGTTTTATATCAACCTATAAATATTTATTCATATTGTATAACATGTACTAATATTTTTTCTTTGAAAACTAAATAAAAATTGAATGACCTATAATCATATTTATGTATCTGATGATCTGTTAATTCTTTATGCCTGAAAAATTCTCCTTTATTTATTGGAATACAATATGAAATGAAAATTGATCAATGTCACGACCCGTCCCCCAGGGACCGTATCATGACTACCCCAGGCCCGCCTTCCATAGGCCAGGGGATGGTGACTTGCACCAAAGGTGTAAATCCCGAAACTTGGAAGGCATTGCCTTTACAAACTAAAACACAAAAAACATTGTACGTTCTAGAAGTAAAATACTAAAGAAAGCTGTATACAAAAGAGTGATGAAAAGTAAAGGGGCTGGAAATAAAAGACAAACAAAAAAGTACAAGTACAACTAAAAGAAATTACAACTAACGATAACTAAAGGAGCTACTAGGTCATTATCCGGGTTTCCTACCCAAAGGGTAGGTATAGATGGCCTCCTTTGCACTCCACATCTGTCCTTATCCTCTATAAACCGTCACACCGAGTGATCCACCTCTGGGTACCATCCAATCCTGCTACTCTCTACCTCAATCAGCATCATCTATCATCTGCAACCAACACAATGAGGAGCGGGCATAGCTCGTGCAGGGGTGACTATAACGATACTCAGTAGGGACCCTGTGACCCTCAAGATCTCACTAAACCTAACAAGGATAAACCACAATGTATGAAATCAACATATAACCATTACATAGGTATATGCCCACACATATACCTAAGTTATATAGTAACCCACCTTAATCATGAGGAAAAACACAAAAGTCATTGACTCAGCTCAAACTAGGATTTTATTCTAGGTGGTAGTAAAAAGTAACAACCCCAGTCACACTGTCGGAAACTTGGCTGATGGTGTACTCCACCTATATCGAGTACAGTGGGCATGCTGCATCACAAAGAGTCACTTCCCACTATCCTTGGACTACTAAGGTAATAATACTGTCATGTATCATTGGTTGGTTGTGTCACATAGAGGTGCTCCCCACCACGGGTCTGTCACACTCACACATAGGCACTCCCCACCACGGGTCTACTGCCCTCACATAGAGGCTCTCCCCCTCATAGCCTGCTGAGGTACTCCTCGTGTCGAGTACCATGGGTCTGCTGCGCTCATATAGAAGTGTTCCCCACCACGGGACTGCCACGTCACACAGAGGCTATCCCCATTGGGCCAGTCGAGTAACTCTAAGCCAAATCAGTCAAGCAGTCGTCAGGTCTTAGCCTCCTACTAGTTCTCTGTACTCTGTATGCTCCCCTATGGAAGGATTCGCTCCACGTGCACTGGTCGATACTACAACTTTCACGAAGTCCCATTTATAATTATCTCAAAGGTCCGCCTCATAATATGTGTCTCAACAAAATAGACTGCACGTCAATCGGACGCCCGGTCTGTGAGTTATTGGTATTTCCATCCCGTGGGCCCGGTTGGATTTTAGGTTCAATCCAAGGCAACCGTACACCAACTGTGTCCAAAACTCATGTGGGGTATACCAGAATAATTGTCTTTCTCTAATATTTCCATCACCACAGATAGTTCTTCGATCGGACAACCGTAGCCCACGTTATGGGCGAAATAGTGTATTCGGTCGAACAGGTTCAGACTGGGGTCCGACCCGGTCCACGGGTCTGACCCTGCCCAAGGGGGAGGCCCAGCCTGAGGGCGGCCCAGCCCATGGGGGTGGCCTGGCCCGAGGGCGGCCTGGCCTGCACTGGGTCCGGCCCGGAAGCTCGACGCCCCGGCGGCCCTGCAACATGGCGGCCCGACGGCTCATGGGGTCCGCCTACTCAACATCCAGGGAGTAACTGCGTGCCCTTGGGAGATCCCGAATGGAAATGTGATTTGGGTGGGAGCCTACCTAGTGCCAAGTGGTGCTAGTCCATGCCCCACAGGACCCAGCGGGGTCACGATCCTTCTGGCTGGCCGAGCGGCCAACCACTTCTACTCCACCGGTGGCCGGCCCAACGCCATCTGACTCTACTCTTTCACCACTGACAACACTATATATAGTTATTCTCCTCCATGTGGCACGACTATGCAATTCCCTTCCACCATGGTCTGCCTCGTCCGTGGACCCCATTTCCTCCATGTGGCGCGACGACGCCACAACCCTTCTTCAACCCGACACGGTGGTGCTGCGCCCTTTCAGCGAACGAGCGGCCTTGCGCCGTTGGTTTCCTCATAGCCGGCCCGTGGCCGACCACCATTGCTCCTCCACAGTTCACTCTTCCGGTGACACCGTCGCGCCGCCGCCGCCGTCAACAAGCAGGGAAAATGAAAGGGGATGGTCGGGCCCTGTTCGTGCGGCGCAAGCCATCTGTGTTATGGTGATATCAATCGGCAAAATCATCACCCAATATTGAACGGCGTAGCATGGAAACAAATTTAATCTCAAATTCCCTACTTCATATTGTTGTTCATTTACGATGTTTTGGAAAGGTAGAAGTCGTTCCATTGACGTTCGAAAGAAGATGAAGAAGTCGAGGACAACGTCATCAGTGTTCTTCAAGGACGGTGCTTCCCTTTCTTTCCCCGGTTGAATATCGTTCTTCATTGGCAGAAGAGGCATTCTTCTTTGGGAGAATTACTTCCTCCAATATCTTCCAACCCCTCTCCCAATATTCCACCAAATTAATATGCCAACCAAAAAAATAGGTTAAGATAACCCATTATTTATTTATTGGCCTAAATATTCAAAAGATTTCAAAAGATTTTTTTAATTTTCCATTAATTAAATTGAGTGGGCTGGAAAATTTATGAGGGATGTTCAAGGGTCCCCCCACCACTTATGGAGAGTTCAAGGGTGTTTAAAGCCTATGTGGTCCCCACCTCTTTAATTGATATGAGGTGTTTAGAATTTGATTGGGCCCCAACACCATAACCCTTCATGGGAGGTTATGGTGTGGTGGCCCTCACCTCTAGCCTCCTCTTGGAGGATTACCCACTTAATAAAAATAATCTACACACTTATTTTTATTTAATTTCATTCTTAAAAACTATAAAAACTATATTTCATTCTTGACCAACAACAGTCGAGGTGAACGTCTACTTATGCGAATACTAGCGCTACGAGTTCAATGGTTCCCTCACATTTCAGTTCTGAGCACAAGTTCATAAGTTCTAAAATCCCACTAACATGTTTATTGAATGTACTGTAACAAAACTTCAGAAATTGATTCCGGGCACACCGGGCCTTGGAATCAAGCGTCGTAAATTTTCGTAGACAAGTAAAAATCCCATGTATTTAAGAATAAAATTTCCACATAATATCTGGGTCTTTACATTCTCCCCACCTCAGGGCTTTACGTCCCCATAAGATACAACTCAAACTATGGGAACAAATGGAGTTACTGAGCATGCATCAGAGCCTCCATCTCCCATGTGCTCTCCTGGAGGTTCCTTTGCTGCCAGCGTACGCACACCAGAGGTATCGACCGTCTACGTAGGAACCACTCCTGTCGATCCTCAATCTCTACTGGCAAATCCATAAAACTCACCCCATCGTCAATGTCTAGCTCTCCATGGATGATAATGTGGGAAGGGTCATGCATGTATATCCTCAGCTGGGATACGTGGAAGACGTCGTGCACCCGGTACAACTGAGGTGGAAGAGCTGAGCGGTAATCCACCTCGCCTACTCTACTAAGGACCTAGAAAGGTCTGATGAATCTCGGAGATATCTTGCTGCCTCGCCAAAATCTCCATTGACCTCGTTGAGGTGAGACCCGTAGAAAGACGTGGTCTCCATCCTCGAACTCCAGAGGTATTTGTCTCCCGTCAGCATACGACTTCTGTTTTCTCTGTGTAGTCTTCATCTGATCATGGATGATCTGTAGCTTCTCCATGGTAGCGTATACCATCTCTGGTCCCACTAGTGCTTACTCCCCTAGGTCTGTGCAGCATAGTGGCGATCTGCAGGGTCGTCCATACAAGGCCTCAAAAGGTGCCATACTAATGGTGGAGTGATAGTTGTTGTTGTAGGAAAACTCTACCAACTGTAAGTGATCATCCCAGCTACGACCAAAGTCGAGGACACAAGCTTGGAGCATGTCCTCATGGTTCTGAATGGTCTGCTCATTCTGACCATATGTCTCAAGATGGAAGGTGGTGCTCAAGCGAAGCTGTGTCCTTAAAGCCTCATGCGACCCCTTGTATAGACGGGAAGTAAACCATTCATCACGATCAGAGACAATAGAGGAACATACTCCATGTAATCACACAATTGTCTGCACATAGAGGCATCCTATTTTCTCTACTGAGCCCTCCTCTCTGATCAGTTGGAAGTGGGCTGACTTGGTGAGTCGGTCAGCGATCACCCATATCGAATCGTGACTCCTGGATGTATGTGGAAGACCCGTCACGAAGTCCATGGATATCCCATCCCACTTTCACTCTAGGAAATCTAAGTGTTGAACCAAGCTTGCTGGTACCTGGTTCTCCACCTTCACTTGCTAACAAGTGAGGCACCGAGAGTCAAACTCCACTACAACCTTATTCATTCCTAGCCACTAGTACTATCGTCAGAGGTCCTGGTACATCTTCACCACTCCGTGATGTTCCGCAAGAGGGGATGTGTGGAACTCCCTTAACACTTCCTCCTAAAGTGAAACTGGTACCAATGTACATTCTATGAAGACGATGATGTGATCCCCACCTACTAAAAATCTATTAGTTACCTGCCATATGGATATATGATAATGTCGAGTCTCATAGTCAGTGTCTCCACGCTGTACATCCCTGACTCACTGAAGAAGTGTAGGAGTGACTGTAATAGGTTGAAGGAAAGTTGCTCCACCTCAGTCCTAATAAAAAATCTGCAAAGAATCCAGCATCACTATTAGCACTCCTAGCAGCTGTATAACAAATATCCTACTGAGTACATCCACAATAATGTTCCCCTTCCCAAGATTATAGACTGTCTCAATGTCATAGTTTTGGAGGAACTCAAGACAACACTATTGTCTCATGTTTAGATCCTTCTGGGAGAAGATTTACCTAAGATGTTTGTGATCAGAGTAGACTGTAAAAAACTCACCCATTAGATAGTGCCTCCACATATTCAAGTCGAAGACCACTACTGCTAACTCCTGGTCATGGGTAGTGTAGTTCTTCTCGTACTGTCTCAGCTACCGAGAACCATATGCGATCACAGATCGCTCCTGCATCAGGACACACCCGAGTCTGGTACCTGATGTGTCGCAGAATACTATGTACCCTACACCTTCCTCTGGAAGCCTCATGATGGGGGCACTAGTCAGCCTCTGCCTCAGCTCTTGAAATATCTTCTGGCATCTCTTTTACCACAAGAAGGGTTTCCCCATCTTCGTCAAGGATGATTGTGGTGCTGTAACTCTAGATAATTATGGAATGAATCTTCGGTAGTATATAGCCAAGCCCAGGAAACTCCGTACCTTCGTCACACTCCTGGGTGGCTCCCAAAAATGAACCGCCTCAATATTCACTGGATCTACTGCAACTCCAGCCTCCGAGATGACATATCCCAAGAAGTGAACATCTTGAATCCAAAACTAGCACTTCGAGGGTTTACCATAAAGATGGTTCTCTCAGAGTGTGTCCAGTACTACCAGAAAATGGTAGGCATGCTCTGCCTCATTAGTCAAGTAGATCAGATTGTCATCTATGAAGACCACAACAAAGCGATCGAGGTAAGCCTAAAAGATCCTATTCATCAGACTCATGAACACTGCTGGAGTTTTGGTTACGCCGAAGGGAATAACAAAGAAATCATAGTGGTTGTACTGACACCTGAAGGCCGTCCTCTGCACATACTCGTCTCGAACTCTGAGCTGGTGATAGCCTGATCTTAGGCCTATCTTCTAGAACCACTATGCTCCTTTGAGCTGATCAAAGTAATTGTGAATCCTTAAGAGTGGGTACTTGTTCTTCACGGTCACCTGGTTTAGGTGATGGTGTTTATACAAAACCTCAAGCTCCCATCCACCTTCTTGGTGAACAAAATCAGGGCTGCCCAGGGAGAAACACTGGGCCAGATGAATCCCTTCCCCTGCAAGTCCTCTGGCTGTACCCGCATCTCACGAAGCTCAGTGGGATCCATCCGATATGATGGAGTAGATATCGATGTCATCTCGGGGTACATGTCAATGGAGAATTCGACATATCTGTGAGGAAGTAGTTTTGAAATATTTTTAGGGAAAACATCTTTGTACAGGTCCACCACTACAGGATAAGTCAGACACTCTATATCAACTGCTCCGAGGGTAAGGCAAGCCAACTGGTGGGTGATCAGCTGCACCCTCCTCCGAGTAAGTATTTCCCGTGATGCAAAGGTTCCCTTTTCACTTGTGAAGGTGAACCTAGTCCCATATTTGTGGACACACCACACTTTTCTCTTAATATAGTCAATATGGGAATGGATTTTATATAACCAGTCCATACCAAAGACGATGTTGTAAGGCCTTGACGCCGCTACAAGGAGATCCCAGCCAAAGATCTCGCCTCCTAGAGTAATCTCAATCTATCGGAAGCAGTTTGCAATCATAAAGTCTACTCTCGAAGGAGTCTCTAGCCGTAACGATCAATCCAACGGATCTGTCGGAATCTCCGAGCTCCGAAAGAGGGCAGATGAAATAAAAGAATGACTGACACATGTGTCTATAAAAACTGCAGCTAAGGTGGAGTAGACACAGATCATATCTCGAATCATCTCCGGAGCATCATGGTCGTATTCCTCAGCTGCCTAAAGTTGTGCTCTCCCCTTTCCACCTACTCCATGTGGTTTGGGGTGGTCCTTCTGATGGTGGTGGCGGTAGCACCTCGTAACGTCTTCCACTACCAGCTGCTCGACCAGCTCCTCTACCATGTCCACCTGTGCCCTACAGACCGCCTCAATTGAACATCTAACTCTTCCTGAGAGGTCCCTCAACTGTCTACTGATCATCTGAATGGCGGGCTGGCCAGTCACGAGCCATGTGACTCTGCCCGCTACATAAGTAACACGGCTTGCACCTAGCTAGTATTTCACTACCCGGGGTGCCCTGCACAACAGATCCTGAGTCCTATGGTCACCCACCCATAGGCCTGGTATTCTTAGACCTCTGCGTCACCTATCTACTGCCAACTGTAGAAGACTCCACTGCATGTTGACTATTAGTATGTCTCACTGCTGATGAGTGCTCAACAAAGAAACTATCCACTAGGAGGTCTCTCTCTAACACTCCCACTTACGTTGGGATACTGATGAAGATCATCAATGCCTTGATCTTTCACCTGATCCCCTGCTCGAATATCCGGGCCTTGAAGAATGTGTCCCGTACCATATCTGTGGAGTAGCGCGAGAGGTCGGTGTACCTCACTGAGTACTGCGCCACCATCAAACTACCCTACTGCAGATGCAGTAGCTCTTGTATCCGTACCGCTCATATGGTTTCGGGAACAAACTCCGCCTGGAACAGGCTCTCGAAGTCTGCCTAGAGAAGTGTCACCTCGTCATGGACCTGGAGCATCAGGCTCCACCATCTGCCTACTGCTTCCAGAAGGATACTCGCGGCAAGGATCACCATGTAGTCTTCTAGTGTCCCTAATAGTCTGAAGACTCTCACCATATCCTCCACCCAATCCTTAGCCTCTTGTGGGTCCATCTCTCCCTGGAACCTGGGTGGCCTCTGGCGCTAGAACTCATGCAACTCACTCAAGCGATGTGCATCATATGCTACTGGGGATGGTGGCATCGGTGGCCTAATGAGATGTGGTACTGCTGGTGCGTCCTCTGGTAAAGGGCCCTACACCGAGGCCTCATCACTCGGTGGGCTGTAAGAGCGTATGACTCTCAGAGATATATGGGGAGGCATCCTGAAAGAATAAAATGAGACACAGTCAAAAGATTATACCATGTGAGCTGACCTAGTTGATTTGAGTTTGGAAAACTTTTAAGACACGCTCACAATTAGTGTTTTCATGCACTATGTCGGAAATCAGTAGTCAGGGACCTGGTGTACGGATATGTCAGCCGGCCGCACCAACACTGGACTCCCTGAACTGAAAACCACACATAGTACCCTTAACATTATTGCTTCACAGAAAAAAAATGATTAGAGTCCTGAGTTATGCGGTATAACTGACTCCTCTAATACCAATTTGTCATGACCCGTCCCTCGGGGCCCATATCGGGACTACCCCAAGCTCTCCTTCCATAGGCCAGGGGCTAGCAACTAGCACCAAAGGAATAAATCCCTAAACTGGGAAGGCATTTCCATTATAAATTAAAACACACACAACAGAGTACGTGTTGGAAGTAAAAGACTAAAAAAAGTTTTATTCAATAGATTGTTGAAAAGTAGAGGGGCCAGAAAAACAAGCCCAAAAGGAAAGTACAAGTACAACTGAAAGAAAATACAAATGAAGAAAAGTAAACAAGCTAATGGGATGTCCTCCGGGGTTCCTACCTGAAGGGTAGGTACAGATGGCCTACTCAGCACTCCATGTTCGTCTGTCTCCTCCGTGCACCGTCAAACCGAGTGATCCACCTCTAGGTACCGTCTTGTCCTACTACTCTCTACCTCAATCAGCGTTGTATGTCGTATGCAACCTACACAATGAGGTTAGGTCATATCCCGTGTAGGGGTGAGTATAACGATACTCAGTAGGGACCCTGAGACCCTCAAGGTCTCACTAAATCCAACAAGGGTAAATCAAAAAGTATGAAATCAACGGATAACCATTACTTAGGTATATTCCCATACATATACCCAAGTTATCTAGTAACCCATCTCAGTCATGAGGAAAAACAAAAAAGTCATTGACTCATCTCAAACTAGGATTTTATTCTAGGGGTAGTATCATGTAACAACCTAGTCACGCTATCAGAACATCGGCTGATGGATAACTCCACCTATATTGAGTATAGTGGGCCTGCCACATCTCACATAGGCGCTTCCCACTATCATTGGACTATTGAGGTACTCTTCCTGTTGAGTACCATGGGTCTGCTATGTCACACAGACGCACTCCCCACCACATGTTTGTCATGCTCACACAGAGACACTCCCCTCGTAGCCTGCTGAGGTACGCCTCTTGTAGAGTATCGTGGGTCTGCTGTGCTCATAGAGAGGTGCTCCCCATAGTGGGTCTGCCACGTCACACTGTGGTGCTCACCATTGGGTTAATCATGTCACTCTGAGTTGAATCAGTCAAGTAGTCATCAGGTTTTAGCTAGCTACTAGGTCTCCATACTCTGTCCGCTCGCCTCTAGAAGGATCTGCTCCATGAGCTACCGGTCGATACTCTAACTGTCACGAAGTCCCATGTAGAATTATCTCAAAGGTTTACCTCATTATTGGGGTCTCAATACAACAGAAGACGCGTCAATCAGATGCCTGGTCTATGAGTTATTGGAGTTTCTGTCCTGGGGGCCCGATTGGATTTTAGGTTCAAACCAACCCGACCATACATGAACTGTGTCCAAATCTGATGTGGGGTATTCCAAAATAACTGTCTCGCTCTAAACATTCCATCAACACATACGGTTCATCGATCAGACACTCGTAGCCCACGTTATGGGTGAAAAGGTTTATTCAGGTCAAATGGGTTCAGACTGGGGTCTGACCCGATCCGTGGGTCCGACCCCACCCGATGGGGCGGCCCAACCCAAGGGCCACCCGACCTATGCTGGGTCCGGCCCATGCTGGTTCCGGCCCGCGTTGGGTCCGGCCCAACGGCCTAGTAGCCCGATGGCTCTTGGGGTCCACATAATCCGCGTCCAGGGGGTAACCGCGTGCCCCCTGTAGATCTCGAACGGTGAAGCCGTTCGGGTGGGAGCTGAACCGCTCCACCAGCAGCCTGCCCAACGCCAGTCACCTCTACTCTTCCGCCGCAGCCCGCCTTTTCCACGGTTCTACTCCTCCACGTGGCAAAATAGTGCCGAGCCCCTCCTCCGAGGCCCGCACTGGCTGTGTCTCTCCTCCTCGGTGCAACGCAATAGGACCACACCCTTTCTCCCATGCATAAAAGTGGTGCCGCACCGTTTTGGCACCCCGTCGTCCTTGTGTCGTCGGTTTCTTCGTGGTTTTCCCGTCGCTGGCCGCCGTTGGTTCTCCTCAGTTCACGCTTCCATCAGGGCCATTACGCCATTGTCGTTGTCAACAAGAGAGGAAAACGAAGGGGGAGGGTCGTTCCATGTTCGTGTGGCTCAAGACTTCCACGTTATTGTGATATCAATCGACAAAATAATCACCCAAGATTGAATGACGTATAATGGAAACAAATTAAACATCAAATTCCCTGCCTCATATTTTTGTTCGTTGACGATGTTGCGGAAAGGTGGATGTCATTCCATTGTCATCGGAAAGAAGATGAAGAAATCAAGTACAACGCCATCGGTGTTCTTCATGTATGACGCTTCCCTTTCTTTCCCTGGTTGTAGATTGTTCTTTGTTGGAGGAAGAGGTGTTATTAGCTGGGAGAATTAGTTACTCCAAGCTCTTCCAACCCCTCTACCAATAACCCACCTCATTAATATTCCAACCGAAAATAATGGGTTAAGCTAAACCATTATTTAATTGTAGGCCTAAATATTCAAAAGATTTCAAAATAAATAATTAATGTTCCATTAAATAATTTGAGTGGATTGCCACATTTATGAGGTAAGTTCAAGGCCCCCACACTTATAGAGAGTTCAAGGGGGTTTAAATACAATGTGGTCCCCAACTCTTTAATTGAGAAGAGGTGTTTAGAACTAGGGTGGGAACCACCACCATAACCTCCCATGGGAGTTTATGGTGTGGTGGCGCCCCCTCTAACCTCCTCTTGGAGGTTTAACCACCAAATAAAAATATGCTACAAACTTATTTTTATTTAATTTTATTCTCAAAAACTGTAAAAACTAATATTCATTCTCGACCAACTATCATCAAGGTGAAAGTCTTCTTAAGAGAATACCGGCGCTGTGAGTTCAACGGTGCCCTCTGATTTCAGTTCCGAGAACAGGTTAAATAGTTATAAAATCCTGCTCGCACGTTTACTGAACGTACCCGAATAAAACATCAGAAATTGATTCCGTGCACACTGGGCCTCAGAATTAAGCGCCGTAAATTTTCGCGGACTCGTAAATATCCCATGTATTTAAGAAAAAAAATTACATGGAATTTCTATGTCTTTACAATAAATTCTCAATAAATGGTATGGTTTTCTTGAATTCATGTATGTATATCATCTCATGAAAATTCATCAACTTTCGGAAAAAGATTCTTGAAATAAAATGTTTCCATGTTATAATTAATTTTTATGATATAAATGTCCTCCATTAAAGCCTATTGTGGTTTTGTCTTTTTGACTTTTAACATTCTCCTGACCATGTTTTCTATCACTCTCTATCAGAATTTGATAGTTATATTTCTCTTCCATGTATATGTTTTCACTTACCTAAAATATAGAAACATAGTGATGAGTTACGTTGGGTAATAATTAGGATTCAAACATTTCATTATAAAACATATTTTTAGTATTCATTTCATGATATGGGTTTCTATGAATGTAACCTTCATGTATTAAACCTTTTATAACCTAGATGAATTTATAGGGTGAAATTCACTTTAAGGAAGGTAGAATGCAACAACCCATGATTTTGTGATATATATATTTTTAATTAATTTAATATTTTGATATTTTTTATTTAATACAACACTAAAATATATATTTATTTATACTAAATAACTATGTTCTTTTTGGATTAAACTCTATACCAACATAATCTTGTTCTACACTCAATACTGACTTATCTTGCGTTACACACAACCCAGAGTTTCTATGAAACAAAATTATATTATTATATTTACTTACATGACATAGTTACAACATAGACATTAAACTTAGTAATATGAATAGTAATAATTAATTTTAAAATATTATTTATAATATATTTATAAAAATAATGCATGTTGATAATAAAACATATAAATTTTGGTAAATTTTTTATATGATTTGAAATAATATATTCCCAAATGAACTACTATTTATGTCATTCTATGATAAATATTAAAATAAATTATATAAACATTTAGAAATTTAGTTTTATAAAATAATTTTTTTTTAATTTATAATATCAATTTATCTTATGGTGAATTTTTTAGAATTTTTAGAAAAACATCAACTTTGGATGAATAGTGAAAAATACTGAAATTTAATTAAAAACTAATTTTTTACTTAATTTTTTTATATAGTTAAATAATATTTTAATTTTTTTTAATGTTTAATTAGTTAAATTATACCTAAATTAAACAAATTAGGTCATTGGAACCAATTTCACGTTGAAATAGGATATAATAAAATTTCAAAGTTTTAAATTTTTTCTATTAAAAAACCACTGTCATGACACGTCTGCCTAATTAATTTTAAATTAGTTCATACCAATTATTTGAATAGAATTTGGAAAAATTATAGAAATATTATGTAATAAGAATAATTTATAACTTTTAATAAGGTCAACTTAGTTTTTGACGAAAAATATTAGTGAAAGTAATTAAAAAAAATTAAAGTGCTTAAGGTAGAAAATTAGTTAGTTTCAGAGTAAAAAATTTAATCTTAAGGGTCCATATAAAAAAGAAAAATGTAAAAAAGATAGTTTTTTTTTCATATTATTACAAATTCCCCACTTGAATCGAATTATAAAAATTATTGGAGGCACATGATGTAAGGGAGATCTCTCAATAGTGTTTAATATTTTTATATTTAAATGAATTCTACTCCACATTCATTATAAATGGGAACTAACCTACCTTACTAATTAGCAACTCTAAATTCTATTGGATAATCAGAACTATGAAAAACTATCCTACCAACTCCCATCCCTTCATCCTATAAGAATCTCTTGAGAAATAAATCCAACCAAGGAATCCCTTTGGTGAAACCCCAGAAGAGTTTCCCAAAGAAAAGATAACATCATTCCCCATGTTCCATATTATTATTTTCATTATCTTTCTTCTAAAATATTCTTATTCCATGATTATATAATAACAAAAGTATCCTCAATATACTGATATTTTTTTAAGGGTTTTACTCTAACACCCCAAGTTTATATGGACCTATTTCTTGAATAAATTAAATTTTAATTTATAACTTGTAATTCACTAAGTAAAATATTCCTTTCACACTGAACTGAATTGCCATACGGTACATGAAACACTGATTTGGTGTATGAGGAAAGCGACACTGAGTTGGCCTATGATACATACAACACTGAGTTTCTTTAAAACATCTATTTTTATTATTTTAACTATTTAAATTATATAATTTTAACCTAACCGTTAAAACTAGTTATATGAATAATAATAACAAATTTTAAATTTGGTTATAATTTTTTATAATGATAAATAATATTGATAATAAAATATATGATTTTTGGTAAAGACCATTAATGATTAAAAATAAAATTTTCGAAAATTAACCGCTTTTAATGCCCATCTAATAAAGTTAAATTAAAACACATTTATAAATTTAAATTTTTGAAATAAACCTCATTTTTTAATTTGGAATTCCTAAATTATATTAGGATAAATTTTTGAGTTATTGTTTTTCTTAAAAACATCAATTTTAGATGAATAGTGAGCAATACCAGTTTTTAATTCAAAACAGTTATTTAATTTAATTTATTTGTAAGGTAAAAATATATTTTAATTTTATATGAACGTATAATTATATATTAATTTTATTGTGTAATCCTTTTTTTCATTTTATCCACTTCCACATTTATGTTGGGCATAATAACATTGCAATATTTTGGTCCTTTTTATTTTAAAAACCGGCAGTGTCGTCCCGATAATGAGATTAATTTTATATTAATTTATGCCACTTTAGTGATTAGAATTTATAAAAATGGATTCTATAATTTTAATCATCAAAATTTATAGTTTCTAATTTGTTAAATGTTTTTTTAAAAGGATTAGTGACGATGATTAAAATTAATTAAATATGTTAAGAGAAAACTTAGGCAGTAAAGATATAAAACATAAATTTAAGAAACAAAATGATTTATAAACATATAAAACACCCATTTAATGTTTATAGTTATACCATAAAACTTCTATTATATAGTTTTATTAGTTTTCTTAATTCTTTTTTAGGTAATAATGTCTGCACACCAAACTTGTTTCAAGAAATTCCAATTGAGTCCTTTTCCTTCTTTAAAAAAGACTTCCACCACTACCCTTTTCTCACACCTCTATGAACTATTTAGTACATCCAATATCCTTCGATGTATCCTCCGAACAATCCTCCATTCTACCCTGAATCCTACCTTTCTGATGAAATATTGTCAAGTAATTCTTTTGGCATAAACCAAAAGGGGTTACCCGATTAAGTGGTAACATATTCTCACAATCTCTTTTACTTTATTTTCCTTCTCCACCCATCCAATATATTTAATCAATTATTGTGTGAAAACGCTATTATAATACATATAATATATTTTATTATGGAATGAAGTAGACTTACACTTACACACACCTCTATCTAATGGATACTGAACATACTGTTTCTATGTATGACGAACTACAGCAGCACGAAACGATGATTGATCATTCTGATTTTACCACTAATAATGGTGGCCATTATGATGGAAAATAAGTTTATATTTGTCATATATTATATTTATTATGTATTTAATCTTCTTTATTCATTTTACAACACACATATTTTTACATTCCATTTGGTGTTAATATGATAATCTCAATTGAGGATGTGTGGGTACCGCCCCCTCAATGTGATGTGATTCGTTCACACACCACATAGAATGTATTAAGGACAAGTTTAAATAAATTATATGATATATTAATGCTACTAAAATAATTATATATATATGTATGTGTGTGTGTGTTTTTGTTTCATTTTCTTTCTTTCTTTTACTATGACAATAAAGACGGAAACAACGTTCATGTGTACGTATGACTTATCGTCTCCATGAAAAGTGTGTTCCATTTCATATTCCTATATTATATAGATTATTATAATAAAATATACTATATATAAATGATATTTATATAATTATCCACATTCTGTAATCATGATATAAGTGTAAGGACAAATGATATAACAAATTAAGACATATGGAAAGAAAAAATCGAATATTACCTATAGTGAAACCTTAACACGGGATCATAAAAAAATTGGTAATATAGGGTCCTAATAATACCATATGGTAATAGATATAAGACTATTGTTCCTCAAAATAAATAAAATAAACTTATATATATTTTATAAGAATGTTTTATAATTATAGAGAGAGTCAAGACACAAGTTTAAGGGATATTATATCGCTTTTAATTTTTGTTATTTACAAGCTATGTTAGCCACTCTTTTATTTTCTGTGATGCATTTAATGACCATGATTTCATTATATTTATCTTTTAAATAAATTTTTTCATATTTACATGACCAATTTATTATCTTTATTTCATGGGGTTTCACATTCAACAGATACCAAATCAGTAAAATGTGTTGTCTCTGTTTTCCTTCATTGAGTGTCATGTTTTGTTATGCACAAAAACTCTATTTTGAGGTTCATATATTTCAATTTTTCATTAAATATCACGAATCCCAATTTTTCATGATATTCTATGCTTCATGTGTTGGTCGGAGTGGATACTCAAGAGGTGGGTGAATTGAGTTCCAATTAAAATTTCTGTTTTAAAATCCTTTACCAAATTCCCCTAATTTAAAAAACTAATTGAATTGTAGTGAATTTGAATTAAAGAAAACATTCAATTAGGTTCTCAAGGGGTTGATTAATTCCCAGTTAATCTAATCAGAAGATCAGATTATCTTTTGAAACTAACCTAATGATTTACAAATAATGCAAACACTTTCTAATTCAATTATCAGAGTAACTTTGAAAAACAGTTTAAGTTTTAATGCACATGGCAGCAGAATAAAAGGTTTTAGATAAAACTAAATAGAGCACAGCAGATATGACCAAGAGGTTCAATCTCAAGCCGAGACTTAGTCCTCTCAAGAATTTATACAAATTGGATCCACCCCCTGGATTGGGGTTCACAACAGTTTACAACTGTCCAGGTCAATAACCTCTACCACAGTTCTGCGTGGGAAACAAAACAACAGTAAATCCAGCTATCTAGGTCACACACGACCTCTACCACTATCCATAGTGGGAAATAAAAGATGTAAACAGTTGGATGAGGATTTACAAATCCTCCAGTTAAAGTACAGGACACAGTGTGAGTGTAAAATACAACAGATGACACACACTGCTCTAAATGTAAATAATAAATCACTCAGCAAGATATAGAGTTTAGAATAGATATAGTGATTGCAGTGTAGCTCGGGACTCCTTCAGATTTGATTAGAAATGGTTCTGAGTCCTCTTATAGTTTTTTTCTGAAAAACAGAGTGTTGTTTGCTTGATATCCAGGTTCAGAGACAGTGAAGATGTAGTCTATGAAGCTCTTCAAAATCCTCATGAAAGTGTACGAGCTTCTGCGTCATATTGATCATGTATGTATATCTCTTTGAGCTCATCTTGTATGTTCTTCTTCATGTTTTCTTCTATCTTGTGTATATTCCTCGTGTGTCTTTCATGTGTGTATAGAACGTCGTATCTCTATTCTCTTGTAAAACAACAAGGACTGTTATAGCATGAGCTCCGACAAAAGAAAATGATTTCTTTTTGCAGGTACGAGGTACGGTTCCCTGACATCCAACAACAAACATAAAATAAATGTCCGTGCATTAAAATATACCTGATATGACCGTTGGTTAGATTAAATAAAGATAAATAAATTTACACAGCGTCGGATTCTATGGAATGGTAGCATTGGATATCGGTAGCCTTGAGTAACGGTAGGCATTATATCGATAGAATCTTGTGTAACGGTAGCCTTTCTATTGGTAGACTTCATGTCTGTTGGTAGACATAATGTACTGGTGACCTTTCATGTAACGGTAGACTTCCTTCGGTAACTTGTCTGTATCAGTAGGATTGTCTGTATCAGTAGGCTTTGGATAATGGTGACCTTTACGTATCGGTAGCCTTTTCGTATCTGTAACCTTCACATATCGGAAGGCTTGATGTAACGGTGACCTTCACGTATTGGTATCCTTTTCATATCGGTAACCTTCACGTATCGGTAGGCTTGATGTAATGGTGACCCCTTGTCTGTTTAAACATTCTATTGGAAGAATGGGTCAAGTTAGAATATATATCCATTTAGTAACCGAATTCTCTGAAGATAATATAAATATTGTAATATATGAATATGTGCATGGTGTACATAAGTAATGAAATAAGTAATTAATCATTAATTAATATAGGAACTTGAACATAATTGAGGTTATCAAAATTATAATTGAGCATAATTAAAATATGATTAATCATAGTTAAAATATTATTGAGCATAATTGGGATTATCAAAATATAAGTTCAACTAAATCTCCCAGAGGGGTCAACAATCTCCCCCTTTTTGATAATCACAACTTATCACAACTTATGCCAAATATTAATATAATTAAGATAGTTTCAGAGGAAAAATTTACTAATAAAAAAACATTACTGTAAAACATAGTTCACATTTTTCTCCCCCTTTCAATTGCACTTCCAGTTCTCATTTTCTCCCCCATTTTTCATTTTCCCCCCCTTTGTGATTAACAAAAAGATGGGTAGAATTAGAGAAAGATCAGAATGCAAGGAAACATAAACATAGTAAAGTGGAGAATATAAGAGTAACTGTTCATTAAAGTAAATAAGGTACAAACTGATGAAACCAATATTACAACAATAAATACAAGTGAATCCCATAAAAAACAACCAGAATCACTCAATCATCCTCTTGAAAAAAAGTTTTTCCCTTATGGTCTGAAGAGGATGCAGGTTCAGATTGAGTAGATGGCTTAGGAATAGCTGAAATAACAATAGGAGGGTCAACCACTGAATCTGTTCCATATCTGATATATGTACTCTTCTGTGAGATCATAAGAGTTAAGCTTCGAATAGCCTGAACTGGAGTCATCTGAGGTGGACTCCCAGAGGTAGATGTAGGAAGAGTAGGAGGTACAATCATAGGTCTGGCATCCCCATGCAAGAAAGGTAGCAACAGGTTCCAGAAATCCATAATAATACTGCCTCCTCTCTCTATTCCTGACACAAATTATCTCGATTTTCAATGAATTTATCCAAGGAAGGAGTAAGCTCTTTGAGCTTACTAACCTTTTCTCTGAAAGCCTGAGTCACTGGAGGAAACTTCATATTTTCCAGCAAGATCTTGAAAGGGTAGGTCATTTGATGCATGGTATAAACCTTGTCAAAACAAGCATCCACCTTATTTTTAATTGCCTCTCGAGAAGCAGTAGCTGTCCGTAGGTGATCACGAACAATACTACTAACTTCCCTAGTGGTAGCAAGGATCTGAGTATCTGAGGAGACACTAGTACTGGCCTTATCCAACTCTTCCTGAAGAAAATTTCTCATCTGGTCAAGGTTTACAGTGGAGCTGGATGAGGGAAGGGGTTTAACTGAGAAAGCTACTATTTCCTTCAAACATTGTGTCAGGTTACTAACCACCTTCTGAACAAGTTCATCTTGACTGTTCAAATATTCTTTGAATGATATCATAAAAACCTCAAAACATCCACAAACTATTTGACTACCTCTTTTATATATCTGATATCAGTATGCACTTGGGTTTGAGAGCTGTTCATGGCAGTCAATGAAGCAATCGATTATCTTAGAGCCACCACAGCTCCTGTCCAACTCTCAATTTGAGTATGGAATACTTTAACTTCATCCAATATTCCTTTCACTGGACTAGAAACAACACATCCCAGAGATAGCTTTAGGTATTTCTCCACACTTCTCATTTCATCAACCAGTCTTTTCTTCAAATCTGCCACTGATTCTCTCAGTGATTCTTTGATTTCAGTCTTTAAGGACTCAAGGTCCTCCTTGGTTTCCAAATTATCAGCCACACCAGGCAGGATAACTGATTCTCGTTGGGGCTGGTCTTCCTCATCAAAGTCTTCATAATTAAGTCCAAGAACCATGTATCATGGATCTGATGTCCAACCTTCAATGTCATACAACACTGATACTGAGCCATGATGCTCCCCCTAATTTAGAACATTCTCCTGAGTAATCTCCTCTAACTGTTCTGCTCGAGGTAATTCTACAACTTCTTCTACAACTGCAGAAGATTCAATAGCCATGTGCTCTGGGTCATCAATGACTCTCTCATCAGTAGATGCAGCTTCTGCTTCCTGATCAGGCACTGTTCTGATTGTACAATCTATCAAAGGGCTCAAACTGAGCTATTCTTCTTTATTTTCCTCATCATCTGCTTCACTAGCAGCCATCTTTTCGTTCTTAATAAAATGATATGATTCAGTTGGCTCATCCTCTTCAGAGGTTTCATTAACAACATACTGAAATTATTTTTCTTCTTTTGTAGTCTCGATGTCATTTTCCTTCAAAATAGTTTCTCTCCTTGGTAGTTCTTTTGGAGGGCTAGCTTCTCCATAGGAAATATTTTGGGGCAAAAGACTAGGAGGTAAATCAGGGTCTCCTCCTTCCTCAACTAATGTCTCTTCCTCCTCAGCATCATCATCACTGTAGACCAGTTCTGGCTCATCTGGTCCAAGACCAGGATCCCTCACATCTCTTGGTCTAGAGGGATGATCCACAGGAGTCTACTTGTCATAGAGTTTTCCATCATCATTAACCCATGATTTCATCCAAAGGTTCCAGCTGACTTTCATAAACTTACAGATAGTCTTCGTGAGGAAAAGTTATCCTTAACTACAACAGTTTCATCTCGAGGTCCAGCTACCTCCTTTTCTTTCTACATAATAGAAATCAACTTATAAAAGAAAAGTGCATTTGACTTAGACTTTGGTCTAGTCATCTCCTCAATCTGAATCATTAGTAGTCTGCATAAACTCTCCTTTACTCCATGATTTAACAGATACAACAAATAAATATCCTGAAATCTGAGGGTAGCAAAATCTCTTCTCCTTGGACTAATCACATGTTGAATGAACTTGAAAAGCAGTTTGTCCTCCCCTGCCATCTCTACAGCAATGACCCTTCTAGGAGTCCCATTTCCTGTCAACTCTGAAAAGGCATCCTCATAATTGAAAAATTCACTGGCAGTAGATATGGATTTTGAATAAAATCCATAATCACCTTCATGAGTAACTTTAAGGTTCTCATCCCATTCAACTGATGAAAACAAAAACGTTTTACTATTCACAAAGGAAATCATCTTATTTTCATCCTATGATGTCTCAAAACAGAAAAACTCATAAAACTATTTTACCAGTGCTGGATAATATGGTCCATTATTTTTCATGAAGCATTCGAGTCATCCTTGTTCTTGTAAAACCTTCAGAATCAAGGACTTGCTTTCAAGCATCCATTCCGCACATAATTCCTTCTCCACTACAATTTCTCGCTTCGATAAATGTGGATTCACGGGATTCCTTCGAACAACATCTCTACTGCATCCACTGGCACCCGCATTCGTTACTTTCTACTTCTTAGCTTGCGGCGCATCACTCCCTTCATCCACTGAGGGTCGCTTCACACGGTCCATTTCAGATTCTGAGGCTTAGGGTTTTGCGAGCTTGAGAGGTTTAGGTAGGAGGGATTCAAACAGATGGGTTTGCAGTGATTGAGTGATGTATAGAGTTGGGTTTAATATCATTTAGGGTTCACATATAAAATAAATATTATATTAAAAAGAAATTTAAAGTCTCGGCCATAATATGAAAATTTAAAAACAGCGCAAGAGATGTACCAGTGAGGTGTCCTAATAGTGAGGTTTCTCCTAATGGTGAGGTTCATCCTAACGGTGAGGTTTATAAAAACCGTGAGGTTCATCCTAACGGTGAGGTTTATCCAAATGGCGAGGTTCAACCTAAATGTTTAATAGTAAGTTATCATTCCTAATTCATGTCTAATGAAACTTAATCTTTCTGAATTTAATGGCATAGTGAAAATATCAGCTAATTGGAGCTCAGTACTTATAAATTCAAGAGTTATATCACCTATTTGATAATGATCTCTTAGAAAGTGGTGTCTAACATCAATGTGTTTGGTTCTAGAGTGAGACACAGGGTTCTTTGAGACGTTGATCGCACTAGTGTTATCACAGTTAATTGAAACATGTTTAAACTCAAATCCATAGTCCAATAAAGTGTGTTTTATCCACAAAATCTGTGCACAACAACTACCAGCAGCTATATACTATGCTTCAGTAGTTGATAATGCAACTGAATTCTATTTCTTACTAAACCATGATACTAGGGACATTCCAAGTAAATGACATGTTCCAGATGTGCTCTTTCTATCTAACTTGCATCCAGCAAAGTCAGCATCTGAATAACTTATTAAATCAAATGATTGTTCTTCTAGGTAAAACTGTCCCAAATTGGCAGTGTATTTAAGATATTTAAAAATCCTTTTAACAGCAAGTAAGTGTGACTCTTTAGGGTTATCTTGAAATCTAGCACACATACATACACTAAACATAATATCAGGTCGACTAGCAGTAAGATAAAGTAAACTCCCAATCATACCTCTATAATTAGTTTGATCTACTGGTTTCCCAGTTTTATCTATATCTAATTTACAGGTGGTACTCATAGGTGTATCACTTACCTTAATACTATCAAAACCAAAACGTTTTAATAATTCCTTAGTATATTTACTCTGATTCAAAACATTTCCATCTTTAGTTTGAAAGATTTTTAATCCAAGAAAGTACTTAAGCTCTCCCATTAAGCTCATTTCAAACTCATTTTGCATAACCTTTGAAAAATCAGTACATAAAGAATTTTTAGAAGATCCAAAAATAATATCATCAACATAGATTTGTACTATTAAAACATCTTTTGATATTATTTTTATAAAAAGAGTGGGATCAGAAATTCTGTTTTTAAATCCTTTTGAAATAAGAAAATTTGTAAGTCTTTCATACCAAGCTCTTGGAGCTTGTTTTAAACCATATAAAGCTTTAGAAAGTTTAAAAACATGATTTTGAAAGTCAGGATTTGAAAAATCATGTGATTGTTCCACAAAAAAATCTTCAACAATAAAACCATTTAGAAAATCACTTTTCACATCCATTTGATATAACTTGAAATTTATATGTGATGCAAAGGAAAGTAAGATCCTAATTTCCTCTAATCTAGCTACAGGTGAAATGGTTTCCTCATAGTCAATTCCTTCTTCTTGATTGTAACCTTGTGCAACTAGACTAGCTTTGTTTTTAATAATGTTTCCAGATTCATCAACATTGTTTCTAAACACCCACTTTGTTCCTATTTTGAAAGTGTCTTTAGGTCTTTCTACTAATTCCCAGACTTTATTTCTTTCAAATTGATTTAGTTTTTCTTGCATAGATATTACCCACAATTCATCATTGATAGCATCATTGATATTTTTAGGTTCTAACTGTGAAAGAAAAGCTTGATGTTCAACCTGATTTCTTAGAGAATCTCTAGTCTGTGTTCCTCTATCCAGATTACCTACAACAGCATCTAAGGGATGGTTCTTCAGAATCCTAGTTGGTCTTAAAAAGGTAGGGCTAGAGATTTCAGGTTCATCAACAGGTTGTGAGTCAACAGAAGCAGGTTCGGGAAAAGTTCTATAACTGGATGTTTTAACTATAGGTCCACTATCATTATCATTAAGGTTCAAAATAGAGAGATCTTCTTTAATATTTTCAAGAGAGGTCTTAGGTTCATGTGGATCAGTTTCATCAAATTTGATGTGAACATATTCCTCCACACATTTGGTTCTCTTACTGAAAACTCTATAGGGGTTAATAGAAATAGAGTAACGTAGGGAAATTACTTCATCACTCTTGGATGAAAACTTGTCAAGATTATCTTTCATATTAAGAATAATGACATTGCGACCAAAAACACTGAAGTAGTTAACCTTAGGATTCCTGTGGTTCCACAAATCATAAGGGGTCTTCTTAAGAACTGGTCTGATCAAGACTCTATTGATAATATTACAAGCTATATTTACATCTTCATCCCAAAAATAAACAGGTAGGTCATACTCATTGACCATGGTTCTGGAAATTTCCTGAAGGGTTCTATTCCTCCTTTCTACTACACCATTCTGTTGAGGTGTCCTAGGGGCAGTGAAATTTTGACTATAGCCATTGTGTGAGAAGTAGGA
This sequence comes from Viscum album, assembly GCA_963277665.1. Taxonomy (NCBI): domain Eukaryota; kingdom Viridiplantae; phylum Streptophyta; class Magnoliopsida; order Santalales; family Viscaceae; genus Viscum; species Viscum album. Next base: position 1,439,185,890 of record OY728145.1, on the reverse strand, counting down.
TTCAAACTCATGATTTTCAAACTCACAACCATGATCACTTCTCAAGGTTTTAATCTTAAGTCCACTATGGTTCTCTACAGACATTGAATATTTAACAAAGTAAGAACAAGCTTCACTTTTGTGATCTAGAGAATATACCCAAGTATACCTACAATAGTCAACTACTAGAACATAGACATAATGCTTCCCATTTAAACTAGAAACTATGGAAGGTCCAAACAAATCCATGTGAACCAACTAAAGAGGTTGAGAAGTTGATAATTATTTATTTAATTTGAAATAAACATTATGTTGCTTTACCTTTTGACAGGGATTAGAAACCTTATCTGCTGGGAATTCAAGTTTTGGTAGGTCTCTAACTAAGTTCTTCCTAGTAAGTTTTCTAAGTGAATGTACATTGCAGTGTCCTAATCTTCTGTGCCAAAGCCAAGAATCTTTATGAAAATAATTTAAACAAGTAATACTTTGCATACCTAAAGAATTTAAATGAATAGCATAGACATTTTCATTTCGCAAGGCAGATAATACTAAATCATTTTTAGAATTAAAAACATTGCAAGAATCATTTTCAAATTTAACATTAAAACCATCATCACATAATTGAGAAATACTTAGTAGATTATATTTAAGTCCATCAACAAATAGAACTTTAGAAATTAATACTGAGTCTGTGTTACCAATCTGGACTAAGCCGATGATTTTCCCTTTAGAATTATCACCAAAAGTGACAAAACGTCCATCAACTCTGACTAAGCTTTTAAAACATGAGAAGTCTCCTGACATATGTCTTGAACATCCAATGTCCATGTACCAAGTCTTTCTACAGGTTCTCTTTAAGTAGGATCCCTAAAAACCAGATTTAGATAGGAAATGATTTTGGTACCCATATTTTCTTGGGTCCAGACAGGTTAGCCAATAAAACATTAGGTGCCCAAATTTGTCTTATGGGTCTCATTAAATTTTCAGAATCAATAGATTTAGATAGATAAACCTTGTTAGACCCATAACTATGAATACAACTAGTTGAAGCATATAAATATCTAGAACTATAACTATCGTCATTCTGTCCAGATTTAGGAATAAATCGAGTTTTGGTAATTGTTCTTTGTCCATGTTAGTATCCTATGCCAGTAGTATATCTAGGTGCAATCTGATTACCTAGAATTTGAGTAAGATCATCTTTTCCATTTGTGAACTTCCTTAAATACTTCATAAGTTTCTCATTTGAAAATTTCAGTTCAGTGTTTTTTTAAGCAACTGAGCATTATTTTCTATTTCTATGTCAAGATCAGATTTATGTTTAACAGTTAAAGCATACTGTTTCTTTAAACCTTTATATTTTCCTTTCAGCTCATTACATGTTTTTTACAACATATCATAGTATTCAAATAGTTCATATTTTTACATATTTTCAGAATTAGAATCATCTCCAGAATATTAAGAATTTAAAGCAGGAGTTTCAGATGTTACCTCAGAAGTGTTTTTCATGAAACACATGTTTGACTTATTTTGGTTCTCAGTCTCAGAAGCTTTAGATATGCTGGAGCTATCCTCAGAAGCACTCCAAGTAGCTTTCATTGATTTCTTATACTTATTGTCCTTATACTCATACTTCTTCTTGTATTTCATATTTTGATAGTCTGCTTTTATATTTCATTTTATTTTGAATTCGTAGAAGAAAACTTCTTCAGATTTGTTATATTTCTTCCAGTCCTTTTTCTAGTGTCCCTTGTTGTCATACTTACCTTTGTAATTTGATTTTCTGAAAAGCATCCTTTTCCTATAAAACTTCTTAAATATTCTGGCTATGTGAGCCATTTCTGCATCACTGTCAGATGCACTTTCACTTTCTTCACAGCGTGACCTATCACTTACAGCTTGATGTTTCTCCTTATCCTTGTTCTTTGAAGTTGAAGTCTTGAAGGAAACTGACTTACTTTTTGGTTCATCATCTTCTTATTTGTTTACCTTAAGATCTTCTTCATACATCATCAACTTACCAATAAGTTCCCTAACTGGCAGTTCACCAATATCACAAGATTCTCTAATGGAAACAGAAGTGCCCCTCCATCTTTCTGGTAGGCATCTCAAAATTCTCATGATCTGCTCCTTTGATGGAACATCCTTTCCCAGTGAGATCATTGTGTTGACAATTTCGTTAAACCTGAGATACATATCAGAAATGGGTTCGTCAAGCTTCATCTTAAAATTATCATATTTAACAGTATAGGTGTTCAATATCATTTCATTAACGTTATTTGTTCCTTCATGAGAAACACTTATGGTATCCCAATTTTCATGTGCATTCATACAAGCAGATATTCTATTAAATTCCTCATCTCCTAAAGCACAATACAGAGAATTAATAGATTTGAAATTATTATAGTAGTTTGTCTTAGTAGCTTCATTCCATGTATATCTAACAGTAGTAGGAATTATATATTCTGATTCTATGGCAGTCCAAATATCAAAACCAATGCTTTATAAATGAATTTTCATCTTAATCTTCCACTGAGCATAGTTGTTTCCATTGAAAAATGGTGGTCTATTAGTAGCAACACCTTCATGTTTGTTATCCATGATAACTAGGTTAAAGTAGAAATTTTAATGAGATAAAAATTTAGCAATAAAAAAAATTTAAGAACTTTAAAATACAACTAAAATAACAGTTGAAAAACAGAGTACTTCAGAAAATATTTCAAACACCCTCTGATACCAAATGTTTGTCAGATTGAATACTCAAGTGGGGGGGGGGGGGGTGAATTGAGTTCCAATTAAAATTTCTGTTTTAAAATCCTTTACCAAATTCCCCCAATTTAAAATAATAATTGAATTTTAGTGAATTTTAATTAAAGAAAACTTTCAATTAGGTTATCAAGGGATTGATTAATTCCCATTTAATCTAATCAAGAGATTAGATTAGCTTTTGAAACTAACCAAATGATTTAAAAATAATGCAAACACTTACTAATTCAATTATCAGAGTAACTTTGAAAAACAGTTTACATTTTAAAGCACTTGGCAGCGGAATAAAAGGTTTTAGATAAAACTAAATAAAGCACGACAGATATGACCAAGAGGTTCAGTCTCAAGCCGAGACTTAGTCCTCTCAAAAATTTATATAAATTGGATCCACAACTTGGATCGGGGTTCACAACAGTTTACAACTGTCCATGTCAATGACCTCTACCACAGTTCTACGTGGGAAAAAAACAACATCAAATCCAGCTGTCCAGGTTACACACGACCTTTACCACTGTCCACAGTGGGAAATAAAATATGTACAATGATGGATGAGGATTTATATATCCTGCAGTTAAAGTACATGATACAGTGTGTGTGTAAAAAATTGCAGATGACACACACTGCTCTAAATGTAAATAATAAATCACTGAGCAAGTTATTGAGTTTAGAATGGATCTAGTGATTGCAGTGTAGCTCTGGACTCCTTCGGATTTGATCAGAAATGGTTCTGAGTCCACTTCTGGTTTCTATCTGAAAAACAGATTGTCATTTGCATGATATCCAGGTTCAGAGACAGTGAAGATGTAGTCGATGAAGCTCTTCAAAATCCTCATGAAAGTGTATGAGCTTCTGTGTCCTATTTATCTTGTATGTATATCTCTCTGAGGTCTTCTTGTATGTTCTTCATCATGTTTTCTTCTATTTTGTGTATATTCCTTGTGTGTTTTGCTTGTGTGTATAGAATGTCGTATCTATATTCTCTTATGCAGCAACAAGGACTTCTATAGCATGATCTCCGGCAAAAGAAAATGATTTCTTTTTTGCAGGTACGAGGTACTGTTCCCTGACATCCAACAACAAACATTAAATAAATATCAGTGCATTAAAATATACCTGATATGACCGTTGGTTAGATTAAATAAAGATAAAGAAATTTAGATAGCGTCTGATTCTCTAGAACGGTATCTTTGGATATCGGTATCCTTGAGTAACGGTAGGATTTATATCGGTAGACTCTTGTGTAACGATAGCCTTTCTATCGGTAGACTCCATGTATGTCAGTAGACCTAATGTACCGGTGACCTTTCATGTAACGGTAGACTTCCTTCGGTAACTTTTCTGTATCGTTAGGCTTGTCTGTATCGATAGGTTTTGCATAACGGTTACCTTCATGTATCGGTAGCATTTTCGTATCGGTAACCTTCACGTACTGGTAGGATTGATGTAACGGTGACCTTCACGTATCGGTAGCCTTTTCATATCTGTAACCTTCATGTATCGGTAGGCTTGATGTAACGGTGACCACTTATCTATTTAAGAATTCTATTGGCAGAATGGGTCACGTTAGAATATATATCCATTTAGTAACCGAATTTTCTAATGATAATGTAAATATTGTAATATATGAATGTGTGCATGGTGTACATAAATAATGAAATAAGTAATTAATCATTAATTAATATAGGAACTTGAACATAATTGAGATTATCAAAAATATAATTGAGCATAATTAAAATATGATTGAGCATAGTTAAAATATTATTGAGAATAGTTGGGATTATCAAAATATAAGTTCAAATAATTCTCCCAGAGGGATCAACGTCATGTAATTTACTTTCTTTACATGGATAGTATGAACCCATGATACTATATTATAAGAGTTTATTGAGACAATATAATTTCTTTTCATGACATTTTATGTTTATACTTCCTTTGATGAAGTTTTATGATCCATATCTCATGAATATTCATGAGCTTACTTATCCTCTATTATTTCATGATATAATATTGTATTGGTAGAATATTTTACACTTTGGTACATAATAACCATAATAAAGTGTTTATTGGAAATCACGACTTTATGCTTTCATTGGTGGAAAATATATGTTTTCTAAAAAGGGTTTCCAAGAATATTATACCATTATCCTATAATCATTATAAGAAATTTTACTTTTTTTTTCTTTTACCAATCTCTCAAATGGGATATTATTTTTTCTTTTCGATCACAGAATCCTTCTAACCTTTTTTACTTTGAAAAAATAATGTTCTTTTGACCTCATACGACAAGTACAGATTTACCCACCATCATATCTTCAATTCTCCCATTTTATTTTTAAATGGATAATCAATAATGATTTTTTAAAATATATTTTCAATGTCAATGTTTTTCAATATGTTTTCAAGATTTTTTTTAAAATTTTTCCCAAAAAATGGATTTCAAAATGTTTTCAAGTTTCATTTATAAGATTTCATAAACAATGGTTTCCAAAATGTTTTCAATATTATTTTATATGTTTTCTAGAAAAATGGTTTTCAAATTTTTTCAATATTCTTTTATAAGTAATCATATAAAATAGTTTTTAAAACATTTTCATGTTCTTCTTATAAGTTTTCAAAGTGTTTTTATAGAAAAAGGGTTTTTAAAATGATTTTAAGATTATTTTATATTTTTTCAAGGGAATATATTTTTAAAATTTTTTCATTCCTTCTTTATAAGTTGTGAATTTTTTTCTACAAAAAAAAATTCAAATATTTTGATGTATTAAAAATATTTTTTTTGTTAGGAATGGATATTTTACTCCAGAAATGTTTTTAAAAGATCTTTCAAAATTATTTACCATTGAAGATAACGTCTATTAGGGTTACTCATTTCTTTGTGGGAAAATAATTCAAGGTTTCCATTTATATTATTTCTATGAATGGATTATGTGTTTATTTCATGATGTTTATGAATCCCATTTCTCTTTCATGGGATATACACTTTTGAAACCCGATTAATATAACGAGTAATGTTTATGTGGAAATGATTATTAATCCTATCTCTTTCTTCCAGATAGGATATGTTTACATGTTTATGATACCCATTTTATTTCATGGGTTTTGGTATGTTTATTTATGATCATGTAGAACATTTATGTATGATTTCGTTATTTTATGGGTGTGACCTATATCTCCTCCCAATACACTGGGTAATGTTTTATATATCAAAAAAAATATAGGGCTTGAATTAGGTTTTAATTAGTTCTGTAATACAGAGCTATAACAATAGTTTCCTCATTTCAGTAATATAGGGATGGAATGAGGGTTTAATCGATTAGTAATATAGGGATAGAATGAGGGTTTATTCATTTCAGTAATATAAGGTTGGAATTAGTGTTTACTCGGTTCAATAATATAGGGTTGGAATATGGTTTCACTTGGTTCAATAATACATGGATGGAATGGGGGTTCACTTAGTTCAGTAAAGGACTTTTTCTACTAAGATGTTCTTGGGTGTGATTCCTCAACTACTATGGAAATCAATATATAATTATGTGTAACCACAATTCCATGTCTTATTCTTATGTTATACTTTCATAGCTTATTTTCTTTATTTCATTAGGATTCATGTCTTAATAAATGCCAATATTTCTTCCATGATCTTTGATATACAGAGTGTGATCCTTTATTTTTATGATCACATTCTCATACCCTTATTCTCATGTTTATGTTTCCATGTTTCAAAAGGTACTATACCAAATATAGTCATTGGGAATCTATTTTTATAATATTTAAGTATTCTGTAAATTATATTTAAAGTTAATGTTTGAAAATAAAATGTCGTTACAGATGGTATCATATAAAATTTATTGTTAACCATTGGAAACTAAGAGTAGAAATATTTAGTGATATTTTTAGACATATTTATAAGGATATGTATAGGGATATATCTAAGGATAAATATAAGGATGAGTTATCATTTAGGAAAATTTCCTATAATTTTGGTAAAGGATTGAGTGAGTGGTAAACTAGTAATACATCCCTATATAGAAACTACAAGTTGATGTGGCTCTAGCATAGATGTACATTGGGAAACAACACTGATAATATGTATCAGGCTTGAATCATGGTAATATGGTACACGAAAATGGGTGTTGTTGTTCACCTAGTTTAACACTCTTGAGGGATATGTTTTGGGAATTTAGAAACTCCACAAAACCTATAGTGTAATATTTATGTAAATGTTATCTATGAGCAACCTTAGATTAAACTAGTAAGTCATAGATTAAGGTAGGTTACATTATTTAGTTATCATATAAGTAATTATTTTAATGAATATGTGGTTTTCTTCTATGATATGTAATACTGACATTGTTCTTTAAGATTCAGTCAATGGATGGAACCAAAAGTAACTCGATTAATGTTGAAAGTGATGAATTTTTTTGTTGAGCAGTTAGGTTGTATGGTCACTAGAGTGAAAGATGTTTTGGTCACCCAATTAGTTTCTGAGAACACGATTTACAATGTTTACCTTAACCAACTCTCAAACTCACCAAGGATGAGAAATAATGAATTCACAGAGAGTTCGGGTAATGAGGACCATAGAAGAAAGAATATTTGGTTTACTTTATGTTAATAATGTGGGAAGAATATCCTAAGGGAATATCTTAGAGGAATAATAATCTTTTTTTAATGTGGAAAAGGACCCAAAGAAAGTGACTACAATGTAAAAATTAAGAGTTCGGTTAACAAAATTGACCAGAATATTGGAATACCAAAGACACCATCAAAGGATAAGTGTTTTAGGTGTGGGAAAAATGTGTATTATGCAACTCACTGTGCTATGATAAAATCCTCCAAAGAGAACTAGTAAGCTGATATGGGTAATGGTTACATTTCTAATGATGATGAGACAATATATGAAATGAAAAAGGAAGTAGGTATTGTGTAATAGGATGAGGTATCCTTGGTAATGTAATTAGGATGAAGTGTAATAATCATTGTTTTTATGTATTTGGATTAAAAAATTATCAATAATGAACTATACAAGGATTGTTATACTGTTGTCTTTTATTCACTTAGTATTTACAAGATTATATTGAATGTACCTGATGGACTAGTAAAGTGATTTAAGGACAAGGTGATATTTTGAATAAGAGATGTTTACCATTAATATTTTATTTATGGTAAGATAATTTTGTATGGATAAAGATATTTTGGATATGGATAATTAAATTGGACAGTACTAATTACTTTGGAATTATGTAAGGACTTGTTGAAAGGTAATTTATGAAATCACTAATAAAGTTTTCAACATATTTGGAATTAAGAAATAGATTCAATATTATTTTGAATATGGAAGAATGCATGTTTTCAAAAAGGATTTATAATAGTTTAGGATATTTCCATGTTTCAAGATAATATATTATAAGGGTATTCACATTTTAGGAATGTGATAACTAAGAGCTAGTTTTTATTATATAGGGGAATCAATGTTAATCTGATTTCATGACTCTCCTTCAAATGTTTTGGATGATTCTATTTGAGAAGGGATAAAAGGATGTCTATTCCTTAAATTTTTAAGTTAAACTTTTGATTAATTATTTTTGTAATGAGTTTGTATTGAAAACCTTTGTTAAAATTCTATTTAGTGCTTAACCTTATTTCAAGGATGTCTATCGTATATATTTTGGGAATTATATTTTCATTGTATTAGAAAATTATATCATGTATTTTGGGTGGTGACTAATAAAGTATGACAATTCCATTGGTCTCAAATCCATTAATGATGGATTATAAGGGTTTCACACCTGGCACTGGCCTATGCGATGTCCTAGTTAATGTATATTTATTTTTAATGAATAAATATTTAGGATGAACCTGTAGTGTAACTTTTTTATGTTAATTCATGTAGATTGTTAGAATTTTCATTATTTATAACACCTTAAGATCCATTAAAAGTGTATTTATATACATTCATTCCTTTTGGTAATGGATATATTAGAAATTGATCAAAGAAAAAAATAGTGTATAATTTTTTTAGAAATATATTAAGAATTACTAAACGTTCTGGAAGTGATCAAAAAGTTACTGTCCTAATAATTTAATTTTCATTGATATTATGGGCTTTTACATCCCCACATATTTTTGACTATGAGGCCCTCAACATTCCTTTGACTATTCACTTGTTTTTATTGATGACTTTAGTCACTCCCTATAAATATTTAAACTTTTCCAACAAGTCCAATATTCACTCCCGACCAATATTCTCCTATGTGGAAACCCATTTACATGTTACATTAGGTAGCAGTTATGGTCCCAAATTTCTATTTTTAAGGGACGTTTTAGTAACCATTTTTATGATATGGGTTTCTATGAATAGAACATTCAAATATTAAACCATGTTTTACCCAGACAAATTTCCAGTACGAAATTCATTTTAAGGGGGTTATAATGTAACAACCCTAGTATTTATTATCCAATTTTTTAGAATAAATTATATTCTATTTTATATATAGAAATTAATAGTAAAAGATTCATTACATAGTAAAATGACTTGTCGTATGTTTCATGCAACACCGAGTTGGCATACGATGGACGCAACAGTAAGTAGGCATATGATACACGTAACGGTAGGTTTCCACAAAACATATCTTATTATTATATTAGTTATTTAAATAAGATAATTATAAACAATAAGTTCAAATTAGTTATATGGATAGTAATAACTACTTTTCATATATTTTTTATAACTAATTTATAAAAATGAAACATATTAATAATAAAATATATGAATTTTGGTAAAGTACTTATATGTTCGAAAATACCATTACTAATAAATAAACCATTTTTAATACACTCATAATAAAATTAGTTTGAAAAAAAATTAGGAAATTAATTTGATAAAATAAAAATAACTTTTAATTTAGAAAGTAAAAAAGTTATCTTAGGGTGAATTTTTGGTATTCTTCTAACAAACTTCATTTTTAGATGAATATTAAAAATACCGTTTTTTAATTGAAATCTACTTATTAATTTAATTTATATATAGTGATAATAGATATTTTAATTTGATTTAAAAGTTTAATTATATAATATTTGTTTTCAATTAATACATTTTTGGATATTAGAACCACTTCCACCTTTAAATTGGTAATAAAAACTTATAGAACTTTTGATCCTTTTTACTATAAAAACCCGTAGTTTCGTCCTCACAGCAGAATTAATTTTAAGTAATTTTCACCCACTAATATAATTATAATTTAGTAAAATTTATTCCAAATTTGGAGTCAATATAATTTATAATTTCTAAAAAGTTAATATTTTTTTTACAAAATGAATTAGTGACGTTGATTAAAATTAATTACATCTGTTCTGAGAAAAATTATGTTAATAAAGTACTAAACATTAAATTTTAGAACCAAAAAGACCTATAAAAATTTCCAACACCCAATGGATGTCTAAAATACTTCCATAAACCTTAAATTATTTATTTTGGATTGTTTTTAAGAAATTGTTTAGGTAATAACATGTTCACACATAACTTGTTTCTAGAAATTCCAAGTAAGCCATTTTCCTTCCCTATAAAAGGCCACCACCAATACCCATTTCTAACACATCTCAAACCATTTATTTTCATCCAATATCAGCCCAATTAGACTCCCAAAAATACTCCCTTAATCCTTTAATCCTCCCTTTGGGTATGAATCTTCTAAATGACTCCTTTGGAAAAAACCAAAAGCAGTTACCCGATCAAGAGGTAATGTCTTCTCTCAAGCTCATTTCCTTTATATTCCTTATCCACCCCTCGAATATATTTATTCCATTATTATGTGAAAAAATAGTATAATACATATAATTCGATTTTTTATGAAAATATTTCAACTTCAACTTACACAAACCACTATCTAATGGATATTGAACATACTATTTCTATGCATGATAAACTACTAGATCACAAAATAATGAATGTTCATTTATGTTTTACCAAAAAACATGGTGAACATTATGATGGAAAACCAATTTATATATTTCCTATATTATATTTATTATTTATTTATGTTTCTGTATTAATTTTTCAAAACACATATTTTTTACATTCTATTTCTTGTTAATATGATAATCTGGTTTGAGGAAGTGTGGACTACACCCCCTCAAAGTAAAGTGATTCATTCACACAAAACATGAAATGTTTTAAGGAAGAATTTGATGAACTTAAATATATATATATAAATATATATTTCAATGTTAAGTGATTCATTAAATACTTTAATAATGATATATATATATATATATTTCATTTTCATTCTTTCTTTCACTAAGACAATAAATACGGAAATAATATTCAAGTGTACGTACGACTTACTGTCTCCCTGAATGGTGTATTACAGTTCATAATATTTTGTTATATAGATTATTTGGATTAAAATATACTGTATATACATAAAATTAATATAATTATATACATTTTTGAATCATTATATTAGTATAAGGACTAGAAATATAACAAATTAATACACAAGTGAAGAACAAAGTGAATACTACCCTAAGTGAAACCTTAACAAAGGATCGTTAACAAATGGGTAATGTATAGTCATAATAATAAAATATATGGTAATATATGAAAGAATATTATTTCGAAAAAGATGTATAATAAACATATATTTATTATAGAAGAAGATTGTATGAGTACAGAGAGAGTCAAGACACAAGGTAAGGGGATTTCATCTCACTTTTAATTTCGTTGACATACAAGTTATGTTCGATATTTATTTATTTTTATGTGATTTACGTAAATCAAATGATTTTATTCTATGTATATTTTACTTAAAATTATGGATAGTCACATTCCAATTTTATGATCCTTATATCATGGGGTTTAAATTCCAAAATTTAAAAAATTATTAAAATGTTTGTCTCAATTTTCCTTTTTTGAGACTCATGTTTTTTATGAACCTAATCTCTTTTTTGAGGTGAATATATTTCCATTTTCATGATATATCATGAATAAATTTATTTCTCATGATATTCTATGGTTAATTTAATTTACCTTCTTTACACATAGTTTATGATCCCATGATACTATGTTATAAGAGTTTATTAATACAATCTCATTTCTTTTCAAGATTGTTTATGTATATTCTTCCATTCATGAAGTCTTATGATCAATCTCTGAGGAATAATCATGTGCTCCATTGTCCTATATTTTTTAATTATGTAATCATGTATTGGATCCATACTATAGTCTTTGGTGCATAATATACTTAAGAAGGTGTTTATTAGAATGCCTGACTTTACACTTTCATCGGTCGAAAATCAATTTTTTCAAAAAAGGGTTTCCAAGAATATTATACGATTATAAAATAAGATTTAAATTACATTTTACCCTATTTGTCTTCTTCTAATATCATAAAACGAATATTATTGTCACTTTGAAAACATGAAATATTTCGTACCTTTTTACCATGAAAAATAAATGTATTTTGACCTCATATGACATGTATTCATTTACCTATAATATTTTCTTCATGGCTCCCCTTACATTTTTAAAACGTCAATATATAAGAAATTATTTAAAATATATTTCAATTTAAATTAGCTTCAAAAAACATTTCAACCTTATTTTATATGTTTTCATGAAATATGGTTCTCAGAATGTTTTGAAGCATCGTTTATAAGTTTTCATGGAAATTATTTTCAAAAAATTTTAAATCATATTTTATAATTTTTTAAGAAAAATGGTTTTCAATTTTTTTGAAGTGTATTTTATAATTTTTTAATTACAATGGTTTCCAAATTGTTTTCATGTTATTTTTATTGTTTTTTAATATTTTTTTTGATGAAAAACGGTTTTAGAAGTTTTCGAAACTTATTTTATATGTTTTCAATGAAAAACTACTTTCGAAATGATTTTACGTCTTCATTATATGTTTTCAAGGTATTTTCAATGAAAAATATTTTCAAATGGATTTTTTTATTAAAATTATTTTTTCAAACAAGAATGTACATTTTACCCAATAATTGTATTTAAACGATCTTTCAAACATTATTTTCCATCTAAGATAACATCCATTGGTGTTACTCATGCCTTTATAGATAAATTTTTCAAAGTTTACATTCATATTCTTTCTATTAATTGATTTTGTTTTGATGTCATGATGTTTATGAAGCCCATTTATCTTTCATGGAACATACTCTTTTGAATCCAGATTCATATCATGGGTTATATTTATGATAAAATGATTCTGAAACATGTCTCTTTTCATAGGTCATGATATATTTACATGTTTATGATACCCATTTAATTTCACTGGTTATGATATGTTTTTGTATAATATTATGGAACATGTAGGTATGATTTCATTATGTGATGGGTGGGACCGATATCTCCATCCAATTCATTAGGTAATTTTTTATATCTGCTGAAAAATATAGTTCTAGAATGAGGGTTTACTCAGTTCAGTAATATAGGGGTTGAACGACACTTTACTCAGTTCAGCAATACATGGTTGGAATGAGGGTTATTAGGTTTAATAATACAAGACAAGAATGAGGGTTTAAGCAGTTCTGTAATATAGGGATGGAATTATGGTTCACTTGGTTCAGTAATACACGGCTAGAAAGGGGGTTCACCTAGTTCAGTAAATGACTTTTTCCACTAAAATGGTTTTGACACTGATGCCTCGTCTACTATGGAAGTTAGTATATGCATATGTGTTAACACAATTCAGTTTCTTATTCCTATGCTTTTCTTTCATGGACTATAATAATTATTTCAATAAGATTCATGTCTTAGGATGTGACTATATTTATTCAATGATCTTTGATATACAGGGTATGATCTTCTATTTTCATGATCACACTCATATACTTATATTAGCATGTTTATTCATACATGTCTCCCTTTCTTACCCTTACTCAGAATTTGATCTCAAACCTTTCTATGTTTACTCTCCCCCATTTTATGAGGATATGTACTATGTTTTATATGTGTAATAAGGGTTATACCCATGAAGAACCTATTGAGAGATAATGTATCTCACATATGTATCAGTGTTTATGTTTCTATGTTTCTGAAGGCATTATACCAACTACATTCTTTGTGCGTCTATTTGTATAATGTTTCTATGTTAAAAAATTTTTATGTAATGATAATGTCTGAAATTACAGGGTCTATATATTTACCTAAAATAATACACACTTCCATCTAATGGTTAATGAACTTACCATTCATGTGTATGGTGGACCACCACCTCACAAAATGATGCTGTATCATTTTTCCTTTTCCACATATCATGGGAGAGAAATATGATGGAACAATTTTTTTGTAATATGTTAGATATTTATGAAGTATTTAGGAATATGTAATTTTTATATAAAATAAACCTTAATTATTTAATTTTTTTGAACATGATAACTTCATTTTTGGATGGGTGTACTATAGCTTCTGCAACGCGATGCGCGTCAATCACACATTATATTAAATGTACTAATGAGGATTTTATTGAAATTATATGATATAAATGACCTAATAATGATAATTTAATGATATAATATATATATACATGTATTTAATATACTTTATTTCTTTTAATATGATAATAAAATGGAAATATCATTCATGCAAACGAATGACCTACCGTCTCCATGAACGGTGAACTCCCTTTATTATATATATATATATATATATATTAGATTAATTTAAATAAATATATACTGAATATATATGATATTTATAAAAAATTTTACATTATAGATATATTTAAATTAGGACCTATGTTATAGGATCAAGAATAACAAGTCAAAACCTGTATAAAAACAAAGCAGATAATACCTGAAGCGTAACATTATCATGGGTTTGTTAATAAAAAATTAATATAAAGTCATGATAAAGTAATATCAGGTATTATATATAATAATATGGTCTTATATTAAATGTATAATAAACTTCTGTTTATTATAAATGAGTGTGGTGTAAGTATGACAAGAGTCAATACATAAGGTAAGGGTTTCTCATCTCACTTTTATTTTTGTGAGATTTATGCCTGATTCACCACTCATTTCTTTTTCATGGTGTAAATGTTTCCCTTAAATTTAGTTTTGTAATATTATAATTAAATTTATGGGTATTCAAATATCCATTTTTTGATATTTCATTCATGGTGTTTCTGTTTTTAATGTTACCAAATCGGTTAGGTAATTATGTCTCAATTTTCCTTCTTTGAGACACGTGTCGGGTTATGCACCTATATTCATCTATGAGGTGTATATTATACCCTTTGAAATGTTATATCATGAATATAATTATTTACATTATATTTTAATCATTATTAAATTTCATTTTATTATATAGAGAGTATGATTCAATGTTACTAAGTGGTAAGAGTTTATTGTAACAATATCATCATTTATCAGGGTTTTTTATGATTATACTTTCATTAATGAAACCATATGATCCATATTTCATGAAAAATAATTAATTTTATTCCAATAAAGATATTTATGATATTTTAAACTATTACTACCATTTTACTTCTCTTTTATATTATAGAAAAATGAGAATGTGATTTTAAGAAAATGGAACTTCATCTCCCTCCTTGATCAGAAATCATTATTATTTCAAAATCGCGTTCTCAAAAAATGTTTTAAAAAATGTTCTAATATTTTCCTATGATATTTGAAAGATATTTTTACACATATTATTTCCTTTAATATTATTGGAATTTAAAAAATTATTGTTATTTATGTATTCTTATTGAGGCATTTTCTAAACATTTTACGGCGCAAAAATAATGTTCAGCATGCATGAATTTATCTGCCATCATAACTAAACTTCCTTTAATGCTTTCTAAGAAAGTTTAAAATATTTTTTAGATAAATTTATTTCTTAATATTATGGACAATTATTTTTTAAAATTTATTTTCAAAGAAAAAGGATTAATAAAATGTTTTAGGTTAAAAAGGTGTTTTAAATGATTTTCAAAGATTCCTTTATATGTATTCAAAAAAAAAAATCAAATAAATGATTTCAATGATTTAAATTTTTTTTTATAATTTTTGATATTATTTTCAATGCAACAGGTTTTCCCAAAACTATTTTCAAGATTCCTTTCAATGAAATGTTTTTTAAAAATATTTCAAGATTATATTTAAAAAAATGGTTTTGAAAATGATTTCAAATTTCTTTTATATGTTTTCAAGGAAAATCTGTATCTATATTACTTTATAATAATTTAAGATTATTTTAAAATAATATATTTTTCAAAATGATATATGTTTTAAAAAAAATTCCAAAGAAGAAAGGGTATTTGAGTCAAGAAATGTTGTTAAAATATATTTCCAAATTATTTTGTATCCATGATGATTATCATTGGTGATACTCTTTAATTTTTTGGGGAAATGATAAAAAGGTCCCATTAATATTCTTTATCTACATGGTTTATGTTTTTGTGGCGTGATGTTAATGAAAATTGTTTCTTTTTCACAAGTTATATGTTTATGAAATGTGTTCCCCTTTCATGGGTTATATTTTTATAAAACATATTTCTCTTTCATGAGTTATATATTTATGAAACCCATTTAATTTTCAAAATCTATATGTTTATGAATCCAAATTATTTTCATGTGTTATGATATTTTGAAATGATCATTAAACCTATATTTTTTTACCAAGTTATTATATGACTACATGCTTGTGACACCCATTTCATTTCATGGGTTATGATATGTTTAATGTTTATGATCTACGAGAACACATACACATGATTTAATTATGATATGGATGTGACCCCTATCTACCAACAATTAATTGGGTAATTATTTATATTTTGTGAGATAAACATGGGTGTAATGAAGAGTGAACTAAGTTCAATGATGTGCTTTTCATACTAAGATGATCTTGAGAGGGAACCATGACTACAAATTTAGTCATGGGAGTGATCCATAACTAACAAGATAGTATTGAGAGTGATCTTATACTGTATAGATGTACTTATAAGATATTCCATGACTAATATGGAAATAATTGTATATACATATGTTTCTAGAACAAATCCTATGTTCTAATCCTGTTTTAGGCTTTCTAGGTTTATGATCTTGATTCCCTTATAATTCATGTCTTTGGAATTGCTAATATTTATTCCACAACATATGTATATTATATTCCATATGAAGAGTATGATCTGAAAATGTTATTATCATCTTCTCAAACAATTATTCTCACATTAAGATTATGTATCACTTTTTTTTACCGTAACTATGCATCAAATCTCACCAATTTCGTATGTTTTCTTTCCCCATGTTGTGATGAAATAT
The DNA here is from genome assembly GCA_963277665.1 of Viscum album. Taxonomy (NCBI): domain Eukaryota; kingdom Viridiplantae; phylum Streptophyta; class Magnoliopsida; order Santalales; family Viscaceae; genus Viscum; species Viscum album. The sequence continues at coordinate 1,439,168,853 of OY728145.1, read as the reverse complement.
TTTAAGTAGATTAATATAAGGGATGATATAGTTGGAAAAAATTTAAGACCCTTAACCAAGTTATATTAGTTTGTTCCCAGTTTCAAGATACACTACAGTATTCCATTCCTAAGGAATTTATATTTGTAATGTGATGAACATTCATCTAACATGATATCATATCCTTATATGTTAATCATTGGTATCTATAACAATCATGTGTTAAAATTAATTTTTAATAAACCTAATTTTTTCATTTTTTAAATTGGATTCATATTTATAATTTACATGTCAAAATATCTATTAATAATTATTTTATTTTAGGCATAATGGATAAATTACATGGGTTGAAAAGAATACTTACCGTAGTGGAAGTTCAATGTGGTAAAAGTAAGGAAACTCATATATTAATGGAAAAAATAATTCAAAAATATTTTAAGTTAATGTTGTAGTTTTTTTATTGAACATATCATCTATAAACCCCTTTAATAATGAATTTTGGTTTCCAATTGAATGATATTGAGTTCCCGTTGTTGAATAGATTTGATTATTTACAAAAATGGCACTTCTACTCTATTTTAAAAGGGCACATATTCCCCTATATTATTCACACCTATCAATCCACTTTTATTGACCAAACCCTACCAATTTTCATCCTCAACATTATTAGAGGATTTTTATATCTTTTTTTATTCCCAATAGACCAACCATAGGGTTCTTAATAAGATATCCAGTATTAGTTTCTATAGGAGAATGTAACTGTTTTCAGTGAGCCCATTATTTTTATTTATTCTTTCACAAACATAAATTATGACATAACACTTATAATATAATAATATTAGCATAAAAAATATAAATATATGTTATTATATCCATTTAATAATATTTATCCACCTCCACTTCCATAAAATCGGAAATTGAATAATCAATCATGTGTATGACGAACTACCACCTCTCGAACTGTGGTAATTCATTTTCTAACAACAATTCTCATGATTGAATAAAATGATGGATTTAATGTATATATATACATATAATATTTATGGTATAATCACACTCATAGAGTTATAATTTCACAAATAACTTCTAAATTTCCATTCCGTTGAAAATTAAATAATGTTGCTCGTGTGTATGGAAGACTACTGCCTTGTGAAGAAATATGATCCATTTTTTAATTATTCCCTAATATTAATGTATTAAGGATAAATTAAATGAATAAAATTGATTCATATGAAATTATATAAATTCTGTATGATTAATATGTCATATACTTCCAACACTTTAACTCTTTAAAGTATTGATATTATCACACATGCATATGTACGACCTACCATATCCAGAAAGCGTTGTGATTCATTTTCTATATCAAAATTTCATAAATGGTCATAATGATTTATATAATAAATAAAAAATATATTAATATCATTAATTAAAATTTGGTGTTGATTGAATAATATCTTCTTAACAAGAACCATAACATTCAGGACAAAAACTTCTTGAGATAAAAATCAATTAACGATGAAATAATGAAATATATGAAGTAATATTAAAAAAGGGGAGGTAAATTTTTTTAATAGGATCATATATGGAATTATATATAATTTTATAGTTATATAATTGATGTATAATAAATATATATTTATTATATAGGAGGTTCAGACAAATATGAAAGGATTTAAACCTGATGTATGGGGCTTCTAATCTCACTTTTACTTCTGTGAGACATATTATATATTCACCACTTATTCCATTGAGTGGTGTATATACTACAAAATTTGGTATTTTATATAATTAATATATTTATCATAATTTTATTTAATATAAAATTTTATTTTATTTCATTCATGGGTTTTCTGATTCATAATTTACCGAAGTGGAAATGGTTTATTTTACCATCTCGTCATTATTCAGATTGTATTTTATGTCTACCATAGGAAATTATTTCGATTTTTTATCTTAAAATCAATATATTAAATTATATTATATTTATTTATTAAATTTGCAAGTAATATTACCATTTTCTATCTCTTTGGAAATGACAATAATATTTTAAATAAAATCCAACTTCATTTCACTATTCGGCCAAAAATCCTTTTTTTTATCCAAAATAATTGTTTTCTAAATATATTTTCAATTTTTTTAACATTATCCAAAATATTTAATATATAAAAACATACATTTTTTTTAATTTTTACATAATTTTTGGAAAATAATCATCATGATATTTTTATAACTATTCCCATTTGACTTTTACTAAAAATGTGAAAGGAATATTTGATTTCACATGAACGACATGAACATTTTTTACACCATCATGACCAATAATGATTTTAAGCTTATTTTAAAAGATTGAAATGTTTATTTTCATAGTATTTTATTTTGAAAATATTTTTTGAAATTTTAAAAAAATATTTAAAGTGAAAATGTAATTTTCCTCAAAAATGTTTTTAATGACAATTTTATTATATTTCTATTCATAAATTACATCAACCATTTGTTACAGTTATGTACCACTAATGATATGTTGAATTGATATCATACCTATTATTTCTTTAGTTTTCTCATGATCTATTTGATTACGTATGGAACATTCTATTACCATTCACCATATTGATCTAGATGGTTTATGATTATATTTATTTGATTGGGCCATGTATTAACATTTCATATATTTGTTTTTCAATATAAATGTTTATATTGATTTTATTTCAACCGTTTAATATGAATAATTCATTAGAATTAGTATGCGAGAGAGATGATTTCATGATGAAGATAGTAGGGAGGGGCAGTTCCAAGTAGTTATTCTGGGTTGTTTGTAATGTTTGAAGCATGTGGGCAATGAATTACTCTAAGGCCTATAGGCCATGTAATACATATTCATAGGGGCCTTGTAAGGGTTCCACCTGACCCCTTGAAAGGTCGATTATAAAAATCAATAAAAAATGAAGGCCTTTGTGCCATTGGAGAAGTATGTGATGAGTGGGTCCTGATTATAAATAGCCCCCAAATTCATCTAAAGGTTTTATGAGCCAAATCATTTGGACAAATTAAATAGAGTTTTACCCTTAGTTTTAATCATTACTGTGAAAGGTTTTGATAGTATGTTTTTTATGATGGGAATTATGAATTACCTCATTCGAAACATAGTTTTAGACGTTCCATTTGATGATTATATTAGTTATAATATCTATGGTTATGTTTCATGTTCATGTTATTATTTTTTTGGAATTATTTTATCAATATTTATTCCTTCCATATTATACTTCATCTTCATGTCGTTGAATAAATGGCATGTGTTTCAGTAATTCATAGATCCATATTGATTATGTATTATGTATTCATGATAGGTTCCACTATATGAATAACCTATATGAGAATTAGATCTAAAATTATTCTTATATTTAATTTACTAGGATTAAAGGATGTGTTTTATGATTTGTACAAAGGGATATTCCATGTGGAATAAAGATGATCACAAAAAATAATTTTATTTATTTTATATTCTCAAATGTATATGAAATAATATTAGGTATCTAGTTTTCTAAGACTAATATAGTCTTCAGAATTTCAGAATGTGATTCATTATATCTAATGAAAATTTAATAAATTAATAACACACTATGGGATACTAGGGATGGGATATTTACAATTGGTATCAGAGGAAGTTTAGTAGAAACATTAGGATCTGGATTTAAGAGAACATTGATTAGGAAATATACTCAAAAGAATTAATTTATGAATAATTCTATATATAAGATATCATTATAATGTTTTTTCATGGTATGGATGCTGTGGTATTCTTATAAAAACATTCCTTTCTGGATTCTACATATGAAAATGGTTTTGGAATAGATATACCTTGGGGTAATAACTTTGAAAAAGTAACACCATGCATGCTTCAAGCATTACATGGTACCCAAAAAGGGCTTATCTATGAACATGATTTAACAATCATAGTGGATATGATATGGTTAATTAAAAATTTATTTATAAAATATTTTGAAGTATATAAAAATATTTTTATCATTTGAAAACATTCCCAAATAAACCATTTTTATTATTATGAGATTATCCATGCATAAATTAAAAAATTTATGCCAAGTGTTGGAGTAGTTTTTTAATTATACATTATGTTTCATAATTTTATGACCTTATATATTTTGTTAAATTATTTATAAATGGTAAATAATTGAACAAATGTGAGCATTATTAATCCACATAATCTAAAGGACAAGAATAATCATTTAATCGTTGTGATTACTCTAATCCATTGAAGGGAACTTATCTTTAAAAAATTATCATTATACGAGGACATAATATCATGTGATATCAAGATAGGGGAAGATATATATATATATATGTGTGTGTGTGTGTATTTAATGGATTGGATGGGAGGAAAATGAAGGAGATAATGATAGAAAAAAATATTGACTAGGGGAATAAGGGGAAGAATGATTTCCCCCATGTGATAATTATGGAATGAAACACCGTAGTAATTGCATAAAGGGAAATATATTTCTTTATATTGTAAGAGAGAAATTCCACCATGATCATTGTTTCAAGAGTAGGAAAGATATATTTTATATTCAGTGATTCATTTGTAAGGATATTGGTAACTATTCAAACTAATAAAAAAATTATCAACGAAATATACCTTAGATGAATCTAATAGATCACTTCCAGTCTTTTGTTATTACTACATTCACTGTCAGATAAATAAATTGATCATTTATATATATTGAAGAATTATTTTTAGACATATTTTATCAATTATAAGAATCATAAAACATATAAGGATTATACTTCAGTAGTTGTTCTATAGGTTTTTGAAGACTTATATTGAATTGTACTGGTGACCCAGAAAAGTGATGTAATGGGAAGTCAATTTTTTTAAAAGAACATGATTGATAGAGGAAAACTACTAATATGTGGCCTATAGTGAGATAATAATGATAATGATATATTTATGGGTTTTTATTGATAACCATGAAACTTGTTAGAAAAATTATGTTACATTTGTTGGAGTTTACTAAATATATGGATTTATGGAATATATTAAACATCCTAAGATTTTATATTAGGAACCATATGTATTTTAATTAATATTATATATTGATTAAGGTATTAAAGTATTTGAAATGTTATATTAAGAGGTACTTTATGATGTTTGGTGAATATAATGTTATGCTGAATTTCGAAATATAGTGACATCCCATCCAAATTTTTAGAGAATGAATTTGGTCATGAATATTTGTAAAAGGTCTTAAAATTTTCTAATTTTGGAATGGATTAAGTTGAAATTTAGATGATTATGGATAACTCAGGTTAAACATTCTATTTTTGTAATATATCTGAGGATGTGTAACACTTTTTTAGATCATATGAGTTGTTAAAATTTAATTTTTGTGCCCTAGGAAAGAAAAATTCAACTTTAAAAGTCATTTTGTTGAGAAAATTTTGAGATTATAATGGTAAATGAATAAAGGATAAAATTATACTTATCAAGTAAGTATATGTACATATTTTCATAGTCTAGATGGTAAAACAAACCCTACACTATGATGAAACACTACTAGAATTCTAGGTATTTGCGACACGTTATTTGTGATGGGATCTCATCGCAAATAAGTTTTAGCGACGGGGTCCTGTCCCCAATAGCCCGTTACAAAAAACGGCATCGCAAAAAATATTATTTGCGACGGTTCCATCATAAATAATATTTCTTGCGACGTGAAACTTCATCGTTGAAAATAAATCACCGATTATATACTTTATATATATATAATCTTTTCTGTGACGGGCCAATCACAAAAAATATTTGCGACGAGCCCGTAGTCTCATTACAAATACATTTTTTAAAAAAAATTATTTAGAATATTTGCGACAGGCCTGTCCCAAATACTTTTGGTGACGAGCCCCTAATTCCATCGCAAATATTTAAAAAAAAAATTATTTTGTCTATTTGCGACGGGAACCCATCGCAACTGATCCCATCACATATAATAAATAAATTTTTTTAAAAAATAAATTTAATAAAATTATGATTATTGAAAAATTTATTTTAATATTATTAAAATAATTAAAATAAAAATATATTAAAATTATCAATATTAACAAAAAAATATAAAACAATCATAAAATAATAATAATATTATAATTATTAGTCAAATAAAAAACATTAAAATATATATTACGGAAAAAAAATATTTAATAAAATTATTATTAATGGAAAAATAATATTAATATTATTAAAATAATAAAAAAATAAAAAATATTAAAATTATTAAAATTCTCAATATTCACAAAAAAAATCATAAAATATTAAAAATTAAATTATCTAATATTCACACCAATATAAAACACAGAAACTATAAAAATTTCATATTACAAAAAATATAAAATTCAATTGTTTTTAACATAAAATATCATTTGGGTTCATCTTCTGGAGGTGGAGGAGCTGAAGGAGATGGTGGAGGAAACTCCATCCCCAAACTATGACTCAGACGGTGCTTGTACTCCATATTCTCCTGATGTTGTTGCTACCATCGATGCATCTCTTCCTCGTGTTTCTGCTTCTGATGTTGCTTCTACTAACGCATCTCTTCTTGCTGCTTCTACAAACTCTCTATATTGTCATTCCGAGCTCGTAACTGCTCCTGATACTGTGAGGCAGAAGATGATTGTTGGTCGGAGTGGTTTACTCAAGAGGGGGGTGAATTGAGTACCAATTAAAATTTCTATATTTAAAAGCAGTGTCTTAAAGACCCCCAAATAAAATAATAAATTAAACTGTAGTGAATTTATATTAATGTAGAGATTCTGTTAGGTTCTCAAGGGATTGATTAATTTCCAGTTAATCAACACAGGAGTGTGTGATTAACTTTTGAAACTAACTTACTAATCTACACTTAACATAAACACTTGCTAATTTAATTATCAAAGTAACTTTAAAAATAGTATTGGTTTTAAAGTGATTAGCAGCGGATTAAAACTTTGAAATAGATGGCACAACAATGTAACCAAGAGGTTCAGTCTCAAGCCGAGACTTAGTCCTCTCAAAAGTTTATATAAAAATGATCCACACCCTGGATCGGGGTTCAACAGTTTACAACTGTCCAGGTCCAAGACCTCTACCACTGTTCTTCGTGGGAAATAGTACAACAGCAACCAGCTGTCCAGGTCACACACGACCTCTACCACAGTTCTTCGTGGGAAAGAAAGAATGAAAGAGTTTTGTAAGGATTTACAGATCCTTCAGTTTGAGTACAGGAGACAGTGTATGTGTTAGATATAGCAGATAACACACACTGCTCGAAATGAATGGTAATAAATCACAGAACAAGAGATGTAGAGTTTAGAGATTGTTCTGATGATTTCAGTATAGCTCTGGACTCCTTTGAATTTGATTAGAAGTGAGTCTGAGTCCTCTTCTTGTTTCTGTTGAGAAACAGAGTGTCGTATGCTCCAGGTTCACAGGTGGTGAGAATGTAGTCGATGAAGTTCTTCTTGTATGCACAGAACACTCCTCGAGTATACTTGATTGTCTATGAGCTTCTCTGTGTTCCTCTTGTGCTTGTGTCATTTTTGGTATATTGGATGCACCGCACTTTTCTAGTTCGCTTCTTGTTGTTTGTTTTCTTCACACGTTCGCATATGTTTCTGGTATGTAGTCTTCTCGTATTTATCTCCCATCAGGGGACATAAAAGATTTCTTTTCAGCAGGTACGAGGTACGGGTTCCTGACATCCGACAACCTTTATCAGGTATTTGACAAATCATTAAAATGTACAATATGACCGTTAGATAGATTAAATATAGGAAATAAAGAAATTCAAACAGTGAGTTGAGTGATCGGTAGGTAATCAGCATCGGTAGTTTGAACATCGGTAGCTTGAACATCGGTAGCTTGAACATCGGTAGCTTGAACATCGGTAGCTTGAACATCGGTAGCTTGAACATCGGTAGCTCAATGTCATTAGTTGCTTTGACTCTATCGGTGGATCTATGCGTCGGTTGGTACATGCATCGGTAGCTCCATGCGTTGGTGGCTGTGAGTCTATCGGTAGCTTCGTCCATCGGTGACTCTTATTCCATCGGTAGCTATTTATACATACACCGGTAGCTCTACGTTTGTATCGGTAGCTGTATTTATAAGTACATCGGTAACTATGTGTTAAGTCTATCGGTAGCTGTCTGTCGGTAGACTAAGTCTATCGGTAGACTGGTTACCGGTAGCTCTTTATCAGTAGCTATAGGTAGATTACTTATCTATTTTATGCAGAACACATCCGATTGTGTTAGAATCAATTTATAACTTGTATGAACATGGATAAATGATGATTAACATATTCCAAAGACTTATTTTAAAAAGGTGTTATTGGTTTGATCATAGATTTAAAAGAATTAAAGTATAGATCAACAATACTTAACAATATCATAGAGAATGAAGACATAATTGGGATTTTCAACACAAATAAATACATGATTGAGATTATCAAAACAGGTGAGGTCAACAATCTCCCCCTTTTTGATAATCACAATTTATAATATTGGCATTTAACATAGTGAAAATATAATAGTAAAGAGTATAATATTGAATTCAATTTTCTCAGAGAAAACAGCATCATAGATAATAGAAATAGAATGATATAGACATAAGTTATCAGAGGTAAAAATAATAAGGTACTATATAGACATAAGGTATCAGAGATAAAAATGGAAACAAAAAAAAGGATAATGTGTTTCCCCTTATGCCTTATTTTTCTCCATTGAAAATATTTCTCATTTTGTTCTCCTCCTTATTCTCTCATAAAAAGTTTCTCCCCCTCTCTTATTGTTCTCCCCCCTTTGTGATAATCAAAAAGTGGGAAAGCATATATATATATATATAGATAGGAGAGAAATAAAACAAAGAGAAGTAAAAAGTGTTTTGTATTATAGTAGTCAAAAAGTACAACAACAACTGATTACAAAGTAATTCCTATCAAAAAGCTTGGCCACTGGTTCACTCCGCATCTGCAACATGAGATTTTCCTTTGGGATCAGAAGGATGCTCGGGTGGTGAGGATTCAGGTGAAGGTTTGGGAATACCAGAAAAGATCAAAGGAGGCTGGGCCACTGACACAGAGTCAGGCTTGTAAGTTGAAGATTTTTGGGTAATCATCGGTTTGAGGCTTTGAATGGCTTGAACAGGAGTCAGCTGGACTGAGGAAGCAGCTGAGGCAGAAGCAGGCAAAGCAGGAGGGATGATGACTGGTCTAGCATCAACATGCAAGAAGGGCAGCAGCAGATTTCTAAAATCCATAATAATTCCTCCTCTTTCCATAGCAGAGATGAAATCATCTTTGTTCTCCATGAATTTCTCTAAGGCAGGAGTCAGTTCTCTCAGCTTGCTCACTTGTTCTTTGAAAGCTTGAGTGACTGGAGGGAGCTTCATGTGTTCCAACATTAGCTTGAAGTGGTGTTCGAGTTGATGCTTGGTGAAAATTTTGGAGAAGTAGTAGTCCACTTTGCTTTTTATGGCTTCTTGAGAGGCAGAGGCTTCTCTCATAAAATCTTGAACTATCTTCATGATTTCTCTGGCATAATCCCTTGTAGAGAGCACCACTCGGCTTAACTCTGATGAGTCCCCAGAGCCACTGGTTGAAATAGAACCAATCTCCTCCTTCAATATTGCTCGAACTCAGTTCATATCAACTGATGGTTTGGATGTGAGAGGGCCAAGAGAGAAGGAAACAGTTTCTTTAAAACTCTTTGACAAACCACTGATTAGGCTTTGAACTTGAGAGTCTTGTAATTGAACATGATCCTTCACTGAGGTTTTGAAACTTTCAAACACTGAGACAAACTGGCTGACTACACTATTCACATAGGCTAGGTCCTTGTCAGCTTGAGACTTGGAGCTCATATAGGAATCCAAAGCAACCACTGATGTCTTGAGAGCTTCCAGATCAGCTTCGATTCTTGAAGACTGAGTCTGGCATTCTTTCACTTCTTCCAAAATCTCAGACATAAAGGAAGATAAATTACAAGCCAGAGATAGCTCGAAGGATCTCTCTAGAACTTTCATTTCTTCATAAAAGCTTTCCTTCATATCAGCAACTGAAGCACTGAATGATTCTTTTATCTCATTCTTCATGGATTCAAGATCTGATTTGGAAACAAAATCACTTGAGACAACTGCAGCAGATCCTCTTGCTGAGGCCAAATTAACTACAGAAGTAGTCATTATTGAATTAATTGAGGATGCAAGAGAGGTTTCCATTAGCTTCACTTCTTCAACAAAACTGGATTTGAGGTCCTCTTTCAGCTTAGTCAAATCATGAAATCTGACCACATCGTCTGGCAACAACTCAGCAGCAAGATCATAATTGGTCTTTGGTCTATCCACAGACATCTCATTGTCAGAATCTGGATAATCCAATCCACAGACTATAAACCCTGGGTCTTCTACCCAGTCTCCAAGCTCAACAGCTACTGTAACATTTCCAAGCACAGACTGATGCTCCCCCTCAATGGGTGCATTTTCATGTATCACAACAGCCTTTGCTGCTGGCCGTTCTTCATCAGAATCTTCTACCACAAGTTCTACAGGTGCAGCATCTAGAAGATCTTCTGATACAGATACAGCTTCTTCTCTATCTCTTTCTTCTTCAGCAGCAGGTATAGCTGAGTTTCCAATTAAGGGACTCATACTTAACCTACCAGAAGTAGGCGATTCAACTGCATTCTCCTTTTCCTCTTCTTCTTGGTGAGGTACAGACTGGTCTTCCTCATAAGTAGGCAAAACTTCCTCTACTTTTCCTTTCCTAGAATAAACCAGTTCTGCAACAGGACTTGGGGGCAAGTCTGGATCTCCTCCAACATCCATAGGAGTTTCTTCTTCTTCTTCTTCTTCTGTCTCATCACTATAAGCAGGTTCCTCTTCATCGGGTCTTAGACTCGGATCACTCATATCCTTTGGTCTTGAGGGATAATCCACAGGATTAAACCGATCATAGATTTTCTGATCATCACTGACCCATTCTCCCTTCCATGGGTTCCAGTTAATTTTCATATACTTGCAAACAGTCGAGCTGATGCAGAAATTGTTCTTGACTACAACTGTCTCATCCTGAGACTCAGCTATTTCTTTCACTTTTATCATCACTGAAATCAGCTTGGCAAAGAACAAAGCATTGGTCTTTGACTTTGGTCTAATCATGTCTTCCATTTGAAGCATCAACAATCTGCACAGATTGACTTTTACACCATGTCTTAGCAAATGAAGAAGATAGATATCTTGATATCTCAGATTTGCAAAATCTCCTCTCCTCGGTATCAACACATGCTGAACAAATTTGAAAAGCAGTCGATTCTCTCCATCCATTTCAGCAGCTACCACTTGCCTTTGATTTCCATTACCAGTCAGCTCTTGTAAGGCAGTCTCATAATCAAAAATGTCACTACTAGGTGGCATTGCTCTTGATACATACCCAGAGACACCTTCATGTGGTACTTTCAAACTCTCAGCCCACTCTACTGAAGAAAAAGACATCTCTTTTCCATTTACAAAAGAGCTTACCCGATTCTCATTCTCAGACTTCTCAAAGGTTACAAACTCATAGAACTGCTTTACCAATTTCGGGTAGTATGGGCCATTGTTATTCGAGAAACAATCCACCCATTTTTGGTCTTCCAGAATCTCGAGCACTAAGGATTTGCTAGGCAGTAGCCATTCCACGCACAGTTCCTTCTCGATTACTATATCTCTATTCTGCAAGTGAGGATTCACTGGTCGCCTTCCCGATCTAGTTTTTACTTCACTAGCACTGGCTTTATGCTGTGTCTTCTGCTTCTTAGCATTTGGTTCTGCACTTTCATCTCTGACGATAGGAAGCTTGGTTTTTGCCATCGCGGGTTTAGGGTTCTTGGTCGATTTGGGTGCTAAGGTTCGAAGGTGAGAGATTTTGAGCTCGGTGAGTTAAGAAGTGGCTTAGACTTAGTTTTATCATTTAGGAATTCCAAATAAATGATTAAAATAGAGTAATAAAATAAAATAAAACGATTCGTATTCTTGGCGGCAGACAGAAGTTTTAAACTTTGCATCGGTGTGAGTTAATCATCGGTGAGAAAAACAAATCGGTGAGAGTTGTACATCGGTGAGAATTTCTACGTCGGTGAGAAACTTACATCGGTGAGCATTTTCACATCAGTGAGAATTTCACATCGGTGAGAATTTTACATCGGTGAGAATTTCACATCGGTGAGAATTTTACATCGGTGAGAATTTCACATCAGTGAGAATTTTCACACCGGTTGTGATTAAACATTCCCAGTTCATGTCTTATGAAACTTAGCCTATCCGAACTTAAAGGTTTAGTGAAAATATCAGCCAATTGATGTTCAGTGCCAATAAATTCAAGAGAAATATCACCTTTTTGATAGTGATCTCTTAGGAAATGGTGTCTTACATCTATGTGTTTGGTTCTAGAGTGAGATACAGGATTCTTAGAGATGTTTATTGCACTGGTGTTATCACAGTTGATTGAAACATGTTTAAAAACGTATCCATAGTCCAAAAGAGTGTGTTTCATCCACAGAATTTGTGCACAACAACTACCAGCAGCTATATATTCTGCTTCAGCAGTAGATAATGCAACCGAGTTCTGTTTCTTACTACACCAAGAAACTAAGGATTTTCCAAGCAAATGACATGTTCCTGATGTGCTTTTTCTATCTAACTTACAACCAGCAAAGTCAGCATCTGAATAACTCATTAACTCAAAGAATTGTCCTTTTGGGTAAAACAAACCTAAGTTAACCGTGTGTTTGAGATATTTAAAAATTCTTTTAACAGCAAGCAAATGAGATTCTTTTGGGTTAGCTTGAAATCTAGCACACATACACACACTAAACATAATATCAGGTTGACTAGCAGTAAGATAATGTAAACTACCAATCATACCTCTGTAATTTGTTTGATCAACTGGTTTCCCAGTTTCATCTGCATCCAATTTACAGGTAGTACTCATAGGAGTTTCACTTTCCTTGATACTATTCAGACCAAAACGTTTTAAAAGATCCTTTGTATATTTACTTTGATTCAAAATAATACCATTTTCATTTTGAAATACTTGAAATCCAAGAAAGTACTTAAGCTCTCCCATTAAGCTCATTTCAAATTCATTTTGCATACTTTTTGAAAAATCAGTACATAAAGAGTGTTTAGAAGATCCAAAAATAATATCATCAACATATATTTGTACAACTAAAACATCTTTAGAAATTCTTTTAATGAAAAGAGTTGGATCAGCAATCCCTTTGGTAAAACCTTTTGAAATAAGGAAATTGCTAAGTCTATCATACCAAGCTCTTGGAGCTTGTTTTAAACCATACAAAGCTTTAGAAAGTTTAAAGACTTGATTTGGAAAATGGGGGTTAGCAAATCCAGGTGGTTGTTCTACAAAAACATCTTCAATTATAAAACCATTTAGACATGCACTTTTAACATCCATTTGATATAATTTGAAATCCAGATGTGCAGCATATGCAAGTAAGATCCTAATGGCTTCTAGTCTAGCTACAGGTGCAAAAGTTTCCTCATAGTCTATGCCTTCTTCTTGACTATATACTTGTGCAACTAGTCTAGCTTTATTTCTAACTATATTTCCAGATTCATCTACTTTATTTCTAAAAACCCATTTTGTGCCTATTGTCAAAGTTTCCTTGGGTCTGTCAACTAATTCCCAGACTTTGTTTCTTTCAAACTGATTTAATTCTTTCTGCATAGCTATTACCCAGAATTCATCATTGATAGCATCATTGATATTTTTGGGTTCCAGCTGTGAAAGAAAGGCTTGATGTTCAACCTGGTTTCTTAGAGAAGCTCTAGTTTGTGTTCCTCTATCAAGATTACCAACAACAGCTTCTAAAGGATGATTCTTTAGAATCCTCGTTGATCTAGTAAAAGTTGGACTAGAAATTTCAGGTTCATCTATAGGTTCGGGTTCAACAGAAGCAGATTCTGGAGAAAGTCCAGAACTGGATACTTTTATAACAGGTTCTTTAGATTTATCATTAAGGTCCAGAATAGATAAGTCTTCTTCAATATTTTCAAGAGAGGTTTTAGGCTCATGTGGATCAGTTTCATCAAATTTGATGTGAACAGATTCTTCCACACATTTGGTTTTCTTATTGAATACTCTATAGGATTTACTTGAAATAGAGTAACCCAGAAAAATTCCTTCATCACTTTTGGAAGCAAACTTATCCATATTATCTTTAGTATTCAGAATAAATACTTTGCAACCAAAAACTTTAAAGTAATTAACCTTAGGCTTTCTATTGTTCCACAATTCATAAGGGGTTTTCTTTAGAACAGGTCTGATCAAGACTCTATTAATGACATAACAAGCTGTATTTACAGCTTCAGCCCAAAAATAAATAGGCAGGTCATATTCATTGAGCATGGTTCTAGCAATTTCTTGAAGAGTTCGGTTTCTTCTTTCTACTACACCATTCAGTTGGGGTGTTCTAGGGGCAGAGAAGTTATGAGTATAGCCATTGTGTGAGCAATAAGATTCAAAATCTTGATTTTCAAACTCACGACCATGATCACTTCTCAGGGTCTTAATCTTGAGTCCACTAAGATTTTCTACAGACTTGGAGTATTTAACAAAGTAAGAACAAGCTTCACTTTTGTGAGCTAGAAAATATACCCAAGTATATCTAGAAAAGTCATCTACAAGAACATAAACATAGTGCTTCCCATTTAAACTAGAAACTCTTGATGGTCCAAACAAATCCATGTGAACCAATTCAAGTGGTTGAGAAGTTGAAACTTCTTTCTTTGATTTAAAAGAAACTTTGTGTTGTTTTCCATTTTGACAGGGGTTACACACTCTATCATTTGGGAATTCTAACTTAGGTAGGTCTCTAACTAGGTTTTTCCTAGAAAGTTTTCTAAGTGAGTGAATGTTGCAATGTCCTAATCTTCTGTGCCATAGCCAAGATTCTTTATGAAAAGCATTCAAACAATTAATATTCTGCTTAGCTAAAGAATTCAGATTAACAGCATAAACATTTTCATTTCTTAAGGCAGAAAATACCAAAACATTCTTAGAATCAAAAACTTTGCAAGAATCATTTTCAAATTTAACATGAAAACCATCATCACATAACTGAGAAATACTTAATAAATTGTATTTAAGGCCATCAACAAAGAAAACTTTAGAAATCAAAATTGAATCAGTGTTACCAATCTGGCCTAGGCCGATGATTTTCTCTTTTGAGTTATCACCAAAGGTGACAAAGCCTCCATCAACTTTTATTAAACTCTTGAAACAAGAGAAGTCTCCTGATATATGTCTTGAACATCCACTGTCCAAGTACCATGTCTCTTTACAGGAGCTCTTTAAGCAAGTTCCCTACAAAACAGATTTAGATGGGAGATGATTTTGGTACCCAGATTTTCTTGGGTCCAGACAGGTTAGCCAATAACACTTTAGGTACCCATATTTGTCTAATGGGTCTCATATAATTTGTAGAATTGACATGCTTTGAAATATAAACTTTATTAGATCCATAGCTATGTATATAACTGGTTGAAACATATGAAGTTCCAAAATTACCTTCATTCTGTCCAGATTTAGAAATGAATCTAGTTTTAGCAATTTTCCTTTGTCCAGGTTGGTATCCTATACCAGTAGTATATTTAGGTGCTACTTGCTTTCCTAGCATCTGTGTTAGAGTATTCTTGCCATTGGTGAACTTCTCTAAGTCTTTTCTAAGTTGCTCATTTGACAGTTTCAGTTCTGTATTTTCTTTTAACAGTTGAGCATTTTCTCTTTTTCAATAGTAAGTTCGGTTTTAACTGTAGTGGTGAGAGCATGCTGTTTCTTTAATGACTTGTATTTATCCTTAAGTTCATTACATGTCTCTTCCAGCATATCACAGTATTCAAACAGTTCAGATTTAGACATGTTATCACCTTCAGAATCATCTCCAGAATAATATGAATTTGAAGCAAGAGTTTCAGCAGTTACCTCAGAAGTGTTTTCCATAAAGCACATGTTGGCTCGATTCCTTTCAGAGTCTGAAGATTCAGCTTCACTTGTGCTGTCTTCTGAAGCACTCCAAGTAGCCTTCATAGCTCTCTTAAACTTATTGTCCTTATATTCATATTTCTTTTTATACTTCAGCTTTGGACAGTCGGCTTTAATGTGTCCTTTTCTCTTGCACTCATAGCAGACAACATCATCTGACTTGTCATTCTTCTTCCAGTCCTTTTTCCATTTGCCTTGGTGATCATACTTACCCTTATAATTTGTTTTTCTGAAGAACTTCTTTTTCCTATAAAATTTCTTAAATCTTCTAGCAATGTGAGCCATCTCAGCATCACTCTCAGAATCACTTCCACTGTCTTCACAGCTTGAACTTTCAACTACAGCTTGAAGCTTTTCCTTGTCCTTATTCTTTGAGGTTGAGGATTTGAAAGCAACCGACTTTCTTGCAGGTTCATTTTCTTCCTCTTTGTTCACTTTAAGCTCTTCTTCATACATCATCTGCTTGCCAATTAGTTCCTTGACAGGTAGAGCAGCTATGTCACATGATTCTCTGATTGAGACAGATGTGCCTCTCCATCTATCAGGTAGACATCTCAAAATTCTCATAATTTGTTCCTTCGATGAGACATCCTTTCCCAGCGAGATCATTGTATTGACAATTTCGTTGAACCTGAGATATATGTCAGAAATGGGTTCGTCAGGCTTCATTTTAAAATTATCATACTTGATAGTATAGGTGTTCAATCTCATTTCTTTAACATTAGTTGTTCCTTCATGAGAAACAGCTAAGGTATCCCAAATTTCAAAAGCAGTTTTACATGCAGAAATTCTATTAAACTCTTCATCTCCTAGAGCACAGTACAAGGCATTCATAGCTTTACAGTTGTTATTGTAAGCAGTCTTTGTAGGTTCATCCCAAGTAGATCTAGCAGTAGTAAGAATTTTGTATTCTGATTCAATAGCAGTCCAAATATCAAAACCTATGCTTTGTAGATGAATTTTCATTTTCAGCTTCCACTGAGCATAATTAGTTCCATTGAAGAACGGTGGCCGGTTAGTAGCAGCACCCTCAAGTCTATTGTCCATGATGAGAAAATTTTAAAGAGATAAAAATTTAGAAATAACAGAAATTTTAAGAACTTTAAAATACAACTAAAATCACAGTTCAAAAGCAGAGTACTTTTTAGAAAGTATTTTCAACCCTCTGATACCAAGTGTTGGTCGGAGTGGTTTACTCAAGAGGGGGGTGAATTGAGTACCAATTAAAATTTCTATATTTAAAAGCAGTGTCTTAAAGACCCCCAAATAAAATAATAAATTAAACTGTAGTGAATTTATATTATTGTAGAGATTCTGTTAGGTTCTCAAGGGATTGATTAATTCCCAGTTAATCAACACAGGAGTGTGTGATTACCTTTTGAAACTAACTTACTAATCTACACTTAACATAATCACTTGCTAATTTAATTATCAAAGTAACTTTAAAAACAGTATTGGTTTTAAAGTGATTAGCAGCGGATTAAAACTTTGAAATAGATGGCACAACAATGTAACCAAGAGGTTCAGTCTCAAGCCGAGACTTAGTCCTCTCAAAAGTTTATATAAAAATGATCCACACCCTGGATCGGGGTTCAACAGTTTACAACTATCCAGGTCCAAGACCTCTACCACTGTTCTTCGTGGGAAACAGTACAACAGCAACCAGCTGTCCAGGTCACACACGACCTCTACCACAGTTCTTCGTGGGAAAGAAAGAATGAAAGAGTTTTGTAAGGATTTACATATCCTTCAGTTTGAGTACAGGAGACAGTGTATGTGTTAGATATAGCAGATAACACACACTGCTCGAAATGAATGGTAATAAATCACAAGAAAAGAGATGTAGAGTTTAGAGATTGTTCTGATGATTTCAGTATAGCTCTGGACTCCTTTGAATTTGATTAGAAGTGAGTCTGAGTCCTCTTCTTGTTTCTGTTGAGAAACAGAGTGTCGTATGCTCCAGGTTCACAGGTGGTGAGAATGTAGTCGATGAAGTTCTTCTTGTATGCACAGAACACTCCTCGAGTATACTTGATTGTCTATGAGCTTCTCTGTGTTCCTCTTGTGCTTGTGTCGTTTTTGGTATATTGGATGCACCGCACTTTTCTAGTTCGCTTCTTGTTGTTTGTTTTCTTCACACGTTCGCATATGTTTCTGGTATGTAGTATTCTCGTATTTATCTCCCATCAGGGGACAGAAAAGATTTCTTTTCAGCAGGTACGAGGTACGGGTTCCTGACATCCGACAACCTTTATCAGGTATTTGACAAATCATTAAAATGTACAATATGACCGTTAGATAGATTAAATATAGGAAATAAAGAAATTCAAACAGTGAGTTGAGTGATCGGTAGGTAATCAGCATCGGTAGCTTGAACATCGGTAGCTTGAACATCGGTAGCTTGAACATCGGTAGCTTGAACATCGGTAGCTTGAACATAGGTAGCTCAATGTCATTAGTTGCTTTGACTCTATCGGTGGCTCTATGCGTCGGTTGGTACATGCATCGGTAGCTCCATGCGTTGGTGGCTGTGAGTCTATCGGTAGCTTCGTCCATCGGTGACTCTTATTCCATCAGTAGCTATTTATACTTACACCGGTAGCTCTACGTTTGTATCGGTAGCTGTATTTATAAGTACATCGGTAACTCTGTGTTAAGTCTATCGGTAGCTGTCTGTCGGTAGACTAAGTCTATCGGTAGACTGGTTACCGGTAGCTCTTTATTAGTAGCTATAGGCCGATTACTTATCTGTTTTATGCAGAACACATCCGATTGTGTTAGAATCAATTTATAACTTGTATGAACATGGATAAATGATGATTAACATATTCCAAAGACTTATTTTAAAAAGGTGTTATTGGTTTGATCATAGATTTAAAAGAATTAAAGTATAGATCAACAATACTTAACAATATCATAGAGAATGAAGACATAATTGGGATTTTCAACACAAATAAATACATGATTGAGATTATCAAAACAGGTGAGGTCAACAATGATGTCTCTCCACAAGCTCCTCTCGAGATAGACACAAACATGGAAATAATACCATAATAAGTAACAAGATTCACATGAGAGCTGATACCAACTACTCGGCCCTTCTCAATGCCATACTGAGTCGCCTGCATCCATGCCGCCTCATCAAAATGGTATGCACTAGTAAGATCAGTCGCCTCGTCCTGACCCTCAGCCTATGTCTGAGAGGTCGCAGCCTCATATGACTCCTTCAATTCCAATTTGAAATTAAAATTGTGAAAATATTATATGTAGTTAATTTTCAAACTGAAAAAATAAGACTAACCACAATCTGACGCTGGCGATCACCTCTAATCTCTCCGGTGGCTGGATCACTGTACATCATCCGATAAACATAGTACTCTGTAATATCAGGATGCTCTACTGCCTATATGAATATAAAATAAACTTTTCATATTTGAAGTTATATGAAATATTAAAAAAAACTTACGATATGCTCTCTATGTGTACTGAGTGTACGACTTCCAGCTCGATGCATCACCTCCAGTCTCCCCCGGATTGGTAGACCCAATGAAGACCTCCTCTAAAATCCACCACCCAACCAGTGTGCACATAATCCATCCCAAAACTGAGTTGAAATGTACTATGGTTGGTGGCCTCTACACGATTCATCAAATACCGACGCTCTTTCATTATTAATGGTCGTCTTTCTCAAATTGTGAAAAAACTGCAAAAATGCTCACACATAGACACCTTCCATGCTGCATGGATAACGTCACGCATGCTATCATCGATGGGATACCTTAAAACCTACAAATAATTTACAATATCAAGTCATTAGTAAAATTAATTTCAAAATAATTATTATTTATTTATGTACCAGCCAATGATTGTACATGGTGAGCTGCAAATCAACGAGAATCTATTCCCATGTGATCCATGGCTAAGAAAAATAATTGCGCAAGATAACTCTCCCCTATCCATCAACTCAATGCGTAAAACTATGAAAAAATAATAAATAATCAAACAATTAGTATATATATAAATAAATTAAAGAAAAATATAACTAAAATATACAGGTTATCATAACTTCGTGTGCGTGGATCGAATCCAAGATGTGAACGTCGCTCGGGGATAGGGTCAGGAATCATTCGTCACGCAAGACCCCACCCCCTCCGCATACCTCCTGAGCCACGAGTAGGCTAAGGGTCAGATTCTCCCACATCCCCCTCATCCAAAGGTAGACCAACCTCTTGCAACTTACGAAATAGATTAGGATCCATATGAAACACAAAATTATTATTGTAAGCAGGTAGTTAAAACAACTATCATATAAAGATATTTATTAGTTATGATCAAAACTAGCATTTAAATGTGTCAATGTTCACCTTCATCATCATCTTCATATCTGACAATGTCAATGTCTTCGAATTCCTCCATGGAATCATCAATATCCATATGAGTTTCACTTTCACCATCTATTGTCATTTCAAATTCATTTGTTACATCATTAACATCTTCATCACCATCGACCCTTAATTGTGGGGTGTCATCATCAATATTCACGTTTCTTTGTGAAAAAGAAGGATTTTGAGTAGTCTCTTCAAAAATTTTAATTCCTTCCACTTATGCAAAACCACATTCCATTTGAGTAAATTTATTTTTCCCAGATATCATTTTTATTATGCTTCACCAATCACTCAGTTATCTTGAAGTAGCACATTTCATTGCATAATAAATTTCATGTTCCTGGTGATCCAGTAAAAACGGTTCAATTACTGCAAGAAGACTTTTATATTTAATATCGACGATTCCATGAGTTGGATGAACACATAAGACTCTCTGAATATCCAAACACTGACATTTAAACATCATTATGTAATTCTTTCCAAGATAACATAGCTCAATAATTTCATCCAGAATGCTGTAAAAGTCAACTTTAGTTTCTCTATGATGTGATTCTCTCAAACACACTAAAATATTCATTGTTTTTTAATTCCCCATATGCACATGTTTGAAATTGAAAACCATTCACCACATATGCGTTATAAGATTTAACCATTTTGGATGGTGGGTTACTCAATATACACAGATGCTTATCAATTTTATCAGCATGTTGAGACACCTGAAATTTTTTAAAACAATTATCAATATAATAAATAGTAAACTGAATTGATATTAAATTGTCAATAATTTATATTACCAGTTTTTGAAACCATTCAGAATTTTTTTTATCTACGTTCTTCAAGAGCATCTACTGTAATTTGTGGAAGTTGTTTCTTGATATAATTATTATGTAACCAACAAATAAAATAAGTTTACATAATATAAGAGACATTATAAAATAAGTTATAGAAGCACTCACAGTACAAATGTTGTCATTTCTTCATAGTTGAGAAGAACATATGTTTGAGCTCTGTGATGTTCATCATCTGAAAGCCATCGTTCTTGAACTCCACCGAACCCAATATTTGGAAGATGAAAAACTGAAAATTGATTGTCCATTTCATCATTAAAATTTCCCTCATTCCATCGCATGAAATTTTGTTTTGAGGGATATTCAGATTCAAAATTGTGAGAGTAGAAAAATGCCAATTCCTCTTGAAAATAAGCTTTAACAATTGAGCCTTCAACTGATGCTTTGTTACATACTTTCTTCTTCACCTTCTGCATGCATCTCTTGAATGGGTACATCCATCGAAACTGTACTGGACCTCCACATTTATCTTCATGTGGAAAATTTAATATCAGATGTTCCATTGAGTCAAATAAAGTAGGAAGTCATATTTTTTCTAGTTTACATATAATTACAGCATCATTTTCTTCCAGTTTTTTAGCGCATCATAGTCTATTTTCACTACACAAATGTCTCAAAAAATAAGATATGTCTGTTATCGAATCACAAATCATATAATTCATTATAACATTACAATCATGACTTTGTAATCCTGTAATATGACCATTCTTAACACATCTACCCAAATTGGAAGCATAACCATCTGAAAGTCTCAAATCTGCAATCTACTGACAAAATAATAAGAGAATCTCTTTGGATAGTGTATATGATGCTTTTGGATTCATTAACCTCTGTGATATGATATTTTCATATAGTTCATGTTCTGGTTGCCTGAAAATTTGGGAAAGATATAATCATGCTTTTATAGTATCTTTGGTCATATCTAGTGTATCAAAAACTGTATGAATTAAATTATCAAAGCAGTTCTTCCCAATATGCATGAAATCCACCATGTAGTGGACCAACAAATCAGACCAATATGGGAGATCCCAAAAAATGATTCTTTTTATCCAATTATGTTCTTTACCAAAGCCATTAATTTTCTGTTGGTTTCCCAAATGTGATGGGAGGTAATGAAAATAAAACTAATTTTAACTCTATACCTGAGATCATTTTTTGAGGTTCATCCTTTTCAATTTTTTCTTTTCTGAAATGAGATTTGTTCCTTCAAAAAGTATGATCGGTTGGATGAAATCTGCGATGACGGTCAAAATAGCAATGTTTTTTTTCATTGACGATCATAATTTTTTTTGTCTTTCATACAGTAAGGACATGATTTTGGACCAAGTGTACTCCAGCCAAATAACATGACAAATGACGTAAATTCACTAATCATCCACATCAATGTATCTTTTAAAGTGAAATTTTATATTGCAGCAACTTTATATGTACTAACACCATTACTTCACAATGCATTTTACTCAATAATCAATGGTTTCAAATAAAAAGCAATATTATTTTTCAAATGTCCTGGGATTAATAAGGTCAAAAGGATATAGGGATCCTTCATCAATATCAATGGAGGTAGATTGTACGGATTTATAAAGACAGGACAACAAGAATACTGACTACCATATGAGCCCCATTGATAGAAACCATCTATAGAAAGACCCAATCACATGTTTCAGGCTTCTAAATCAAAAGACGGATGTAGAAAATCAAAATGCTTCCATGAATCACCATCATATGGATGATTCAAGCTTTTACCGGTTGAAAAATTCGTTTTTTTCTATGCCATCATTGTAGCTGTGTTATGAGACATAAATAAACATTGCAGCATGGGTGTAAGGGGCCAATATCTCAACTATTTTCCAGGAATCGATCTAGAATCCCCTGGTTGAGGTTCTTTATACCTTGATTTTCTACATTTGGGACAACTATCCAATGACTCATTTTCACCAGAATATAAGATGAAATAATTTTCACATGCATGAATCATCTGATTACTAAGGCCTTGATTACAAACCAGCCTTTTACTCTCATAGTAATTTGTAGGCAACATATTTCCTTCAGGCAACAGTTTTTTAACCAAAGGAAATATCTGATCAAAACAGTTGTTTGACATTGTATAATCTGATTTAATAGACATAAATTTTTCAACTGTTTCTTATTTTTTATCATGAAATGAAGATATAATGCATCCTCAACAGACCTTAACAACTTATAAAATTTGGATGGTTCCAACTCAGGAGTTAGATTGATATCATTTTGAGTTTTAGTTTGTTGAAGATATGGACCTGCAACATCATATACTAAATGTTGGAACCATGATGGATCCGGAATCAAGTTATTAGTATCTTCTCTGGAACTATGTTCACCGTGTTAATTGCAAAAAACATAATTTGTTTGAAAACCAAACCGCAAGATATGTCCCCCAACATTTTCAAATGTGTCAAACATTCTGAGAGCACATTTTTTACAAGGACACTTAATTGTGCCTTTGAAACATATTCTGGTTTTGATGATCCAAATGCTAAGAAAGCTTCAACACCCTCAATATATATAGTATTTAATCCAGAACCATTTTGATTTTTGCGCTCATTTATCCAAGCGCGATCATCTAATAATGACTGATGTCGACTTCCTTATTCCATAATTTTCTACAAAATATAAAATCATCAGTATATTTTAATAATTTGAAATTATAAAAACACTATCTTAAAAAAATAACTAATTACCACTACTTCATAATAATTACCATTAATTAAGGGCGACACAATTTCCAGTGGATTGATGGATACTCTTTTTTCTGACACCTCATTTACTTGCATCTTTCTCACACTGAAATCACAATGAAGAATCTGGTCGAAGGTACGCATATTCATTCTCGTATGCATGGGAATGAATATGCGTATCTCTAACCAGATTCCTCATCATGATTTCTATGTGAGAGAGATGCAAGTAAATGAACTGTCGGACAAAAGAGCTCCCTTTTCATCAATGTATCGTCTTCCTTCAACTGTCACCCCCTGAAAACATTAAAAAAATGTGATCCTATGAATGCATATCCAATATCATGCATACGATATTGAATATACCTATGTAAAAACAGATTTTTCATAATGTTTTGAGTCGGTGAGAGTTGAAAGCAGAAAAGTCATCAAGAAAAAGGAGTGTCGTCAATCCTCTGTAAATTGTGCCATGTTCATAAAATTTATTAACTTTTTTTAAAATTTCATTCTAATTGTTCATAACTATTCCTAAAAAATTATTAATATTTATTACTAACTATTCCTATTTATTACTAATTATTTATATTTATTACTAACTATTCCTATTTATTATTAACTATTCCTATTTATAACTAACAATTCATATTTATTACTAACTATTCCAATTTATTAATGACTATTCCTATTTATTACTAACTATTCATACTTATTACTAACTATTCCAATTTATTACTAACTATTCATATTTATTACTAACTATTCCTATTTATTACTAACTATTACTATTTATTACTAACTATTTCTATTTATTACTAACTATTACTATTTATTACTAACTATTACTATTTATTACTATTTATTTCTATTTATTTTTATTTATTTCTATTTATTACTAATTATTAAAAATTATTAATAATTAATACTAATTATTACTAATTATTCCTAATTATAACTAATTATTCCTATTTATTACTAATTATTACTAATTATTAAGGATTATTCCAATTTATTAAAATTTATTACTAATTATTACTATTTGTTACTAATTATTACAATTTATTACTAATTAATACAATTAATTACTAATTAATACAATTTATTACAATTTTCTAATAATTATTACAATTTATTACTAATTATTACAATTTATTACTAATTATTATAATTTATTACTAATTATTAAAATTTATTTCTAATTATTACTAATTATTCCTGTTTGTTGAGCCCTCTAGAAGATTGTTGAATTCTTCCTATGATTGCTGTTTTAATAATCACAAATCATCATTACTTAATCCGGTTGGATTTCTCATATACATAATCACAATCTTTTAGTGAATCTGTTTATATCGGTTGGATCATGTTTTTATTTGTGCATGGTATTGATTTACAGGTATTCTAGAAGTCTTCTAGATCAAACAGACACTTTGTGTTCTGTTAAGTGAATGATCACACTAATCCATATCAAAAGTGAATGGTCACACCGATCCATATCAAAAGACAACGATCGCACCGATCCATATCAAAAGACAACGGTCCCACCAATCCATATCAAAAGACAATGGTCACAACGATCCATATCAAAAGTGAACGGTCGCACTGATCTATATCTAAAGACAATGGTCGCACCGTTCCATATCAAAAGACAACGGTCGCACCGATCCATATCAAAAGACAACGGACGCACCGATCATGACACACCGATGCTGATCAAATGAGTCACCGATCATGACTCATCGATGCTGATCAAATGAGTCACCGATCATGACACACCGATGTTGATCACCTGAGTCACCGAACATGTGTCACCGATGCTGATCAAATGAGTCATCGATGATGACACACCGATGCTGATCAAATGAGTCACCGATCATGACACACCGATGCTGATCAAATGAGTCACTGATCATGACACACTGATGCTGATCATCTGAGTCACCAAAGATGTCTCACCGATGCTGATCAAATGAATCACCGATCATGACACACCGATGCTGATCATCTGAGTCACCGATCAGGACACACCGATGTCTAGCCACCGATGCTGATCAAATGAGTCACTGATCATGACACACCGATGCTGATCATCTGAGTCACCGATCAGGACACATCGATGTCTATCCACCGATGCTGATGCTGATGACATACCGATCACCTGACTCACCGATAGTCATAAACAGCTGTTTGAATTTCTTTATCTTTATTTAATCTAACCAACAGTCATATTATGTATATTTTAATGCTCTGTCATTTATTTATTGAAGGTTGTTGGATGTCAGGGAACCGCACCTCGTACCTGCAAAAAGAAATCATTACTTTTGCTGGAGCTCATGCCATAAATAGAAGAAGTCCCTATTGGTGCAAAAAGACGATGAGACACATATGAGTGCAAAGAGTGGTGGATGAGACAGTTGTGGAAGACGCGAGAAAAGATCATATGGATATACATGCACGAACAAGAAGACACAGAAGCTCATACACACTCAAGCTTACTCCAGAAGAGTTCTATACATTCATTAGGACATTGAAGAACTTCATCGACTACATTTTTCACTATCTCTGAACCTGGATGCGAAGCAGATGACACTCTGTTTTTCAGACAAAAACCAGAAGAGGACTCAGAACCATTTCTGATCAAACTCAAGGAGTCCAAAACTTCATTGCAATCACTAGAGCAATTTCTAAACTCTACATCTCTGCTATGTGATTCATTATTTTACATTTAAAGAAGTGTGTGTTATCTGCTGTATTTAACACTCACACTATCTCCTATACTTTAACTGGAGGATCTGTAAATCCTCAAAAAACTATTTACATATTTCATTTCCCAATATAATAGTGGTAGAGGCCGTGTGTGACCAGGACAGCTGGTTGATATTGTTTTGTTTCCCACGAATAACAGTGGTAGAGGTCTTGGACCTAGACAGTTGTAAACTATTGTGAACTCCGTTCCAAGGTGTGGATCAAATTTATATAAATTGTTGAGAGGACTATGTCTTGGCTTGAGACTAAACCTCTTGGTTATATCTGCTGTGCTATTTCTTTCAAAGTCATTTTTTATTCCGCTGCTAATTACTTTAAAACCAAAACTATTTTGAAGTCACTTTGATAATTAAACACGCAAGTGTTTATATTAGTTGTAAATCAGTAAGTTAGTTTCAAAAGTTAATCAACTCTTCTGTTTTGATTAACTGGGAAATAATCAATCCCTTGAGAACCCAACAGAACCTTTACTTTGATATAAATTCACTACAGTTTAATTCAGTATTTTATTTGGGGGTTTTTTAGACAATGTTTTAAAACAAAATTTTTAATTGAACTCAATTCACCCCCCTCTTGAGTATCCACTCTGACCAACATTTGGTATAATAGGATTTAAAATAACTGTGATTTTAGTTGTATTTTAATGTTCATAAAATTTCTATTATTTCTCAATTTTTATCTCTTTAAAATCATTTCTTTATGTAAACTATCATAGATAATAGACTTGAAGGTGTGGCTACCAATAGACCACCATTTTTCAATGGCACTAACTATGCTCAGTGGAAAATCAAGATGAAAATTCATTTAGAGAGCATGGGTATTAATATTTTGATTGCTATGGAATCTGAATATAAAATTCCTACAACTTTTAGATCTACTTGGAATGAAGCTACTAAGACTGCCTACAATAATAATTGCAAAGATATGAATGCCTTGTACTGTGCTTTAGGAGATGATGAATTTAATAGAATATATTCCTGTAAAACTGCTTATGAAATTTTGGATACCTTATTCGTTTCTCATGAAGGAACAACTAATGTTAAGGAAATGAGATTGAATACTTATACTATTAAGTATGATAATTTTAAGATGAAGCCTGATGAACACATTTCTAACATGTATCTCAGGTTTAATTAAATTGTCAACACAATGACTTCTCTGGGAAAGGATGTTCCATCAAAGGAACAAATTATGAGAATTATGAGATGTCTACCAGAAATATGGATAGGAACTTCTGTCTCAATTAGAGAATCATGTGATATTGGTAAAATTCCAGTCAAGGAACTAATTGGAATGTTTATGATGTATGAAGAGGAACTCAAGGTTAACAAAGAATAAGAAGAAGAGCCTAGAAGGAAGTCTGTTGCTTTCATGACTTCAAATTCAAAGAACAAGGATAAGGAGAATCTCCAATATATAAATGAAAGTTCAAGCTATGAAGACCATGAAAGTGCTTCTGATACTGATGCTGAGATGGCTCACATTTCCAGAAGGTTTAAGAAGTTTTATAGGAAGAAGAAGTTTTTCAGAAAATAAAATTATAAAGGTAAGTATGACAACAAGGGAAATTGTAAAAAGGATTGGAAGAAATATGATAAATCATTTGAAGTTGTATACTATGAGTGAAAAAGAAAGGTACACATAAAAGCAGACTGTCCAAAGTTGAAATTCAAGAAGAAGTATGAATACAAGAACAATAAGTTTAAGAAAGCCATGAAGGATACTTGTAGTGCTTCTGAGGATAGCTCCACTGAATCTGATGTTTCTGAAACTGAACACAGAAATAAGGAAAACATGTGTTTTATGACAAACAGCTCTGAGGTAACAGCTGAAGCTCCTGCTTTAAATTCTTTTTATTCTGAAGATGATACTGACTCTGATAACATGTCAAAATCTGAACTATTTAAATATTGTGATATGTTAGAAGAAACCTGTAATGAGTCGAAAGATAAATACAATGGTTTAAAGAAACAGTATGCTTTAATTGTTAAACATAAATCCGATCATGATATTGAAATGGAAAAGAATGCTCGGTTTCTTAAAGAAAACACTGAACAGAAATTATCTAATGAGCAACTCAAGAAATACTAAGAGAAATTTACCAATGGAAAAGATACTCTTACATAGATTCTAGGTAATAAAATATCACCTAGATACACTACTGGTATAGGATACCAACCTGGACAAAAGAAAATTACCAAAACTAGATTCATTCCTAAATCTGGATAGAATGTAGATAGTTCTGGAACTTCATATGCTTCAACTAGTTATATTCATATTTATGGATCTAATATGTTTTATCTTTCAAAATCAGCTGACAATAGAAATCTTATGAGACCCATTAGAAAAATATGGGTACCTAAAGTTTTATTGGCTAACCTATATGGACCCAAGAAGATCTGGGTACCAAAATCATTTCCCATCTAAATTTGTTTTGTAGGGAACCTGCTTAAAGAGCTCCTGTAGAAAGACATGGTATTCGGATAGTGGATGTTCAAGACATATGTCAGGAGACTTCTCATGCTTCAAGAGTTTAGTAAATGTAAATGGAGGCTTTGTCACTTTTGGTGATAACTCAAAAGGAAAAATCATCAGCTTAGGCCAGATTGGTAACACTGAATCAGTATCAATTTCTAAAGTTTTATTTTTTTATGGACTTAAATACAATTTGTTATGTATTTCTCAGTTATGTGATGATGGTTTTTATGTTAAATTTGAAAATGATTCTTGTAATGTTTTTAATTCCAAAATGTTTTAGTGTTTTCTGCTTTAAGAAATGAAAATGTTTATGCTGTTGATTTAAATTCTTTAGCTAAGTAGAATATTACTTGTTTAAATTCTTTTCATAAAGAGTCTTGGATTTGGAACAGAATATTAGGACACTTCAATGTGCATTCACATAGAAAACTTTCTAGGAAGAACTTAGTTAGAGACCTACCCAAACATAAATTTCCTGCAAACAAAGTTTGTAATCCCTTTCAAAAGGTAAAGGAACATAAAGTTTATTTTAAATCAAAGAAAGAAGTTTCAACTTCTCAACCTCTCGAGTTGGATCACATTGATTTATTTGGACCTTCTAGAGTTTCTAGTTTAAATGGGATGCACTATGTCTATGTTCTTGTAGATGACTTTTCTAGATATACATGGGTATATTTTCTAGCTCACAAAAGTAAAGCTTGTTCTTGATTTGTATAATATTCCATGTCTGTAGAGAACCTTAGTGGACTTCAAATTATAACCCTTAGAAGTGATCATGGATGTGAGTTTGAAAATAATGAGTTTGAATCTTACTGCTCACACAGTGGCTATAGTCATAATTTCTCTAACCCTAGGACACCCCAACATAATGGTGTAGTATAAAAAAGGAATAGAACCCTATAAGAAATTTCCAAGACTATTATTAATGAGTATGACCTACCTGTTTATTTTTGGGCTGAAGCTGTAAATACAAATTGTTATGTTATTAATAGAGTCTTGATTAGACTTGTTCTTAAGAGGACCCCTTATGAGTTTTTGAACCATAGGAAACCTAAGGTTAACTACTTCAGAGTTTTTGGCTGCAAAGTCTTTATTCTTAATACTAAAGACAATTTTGACAAATTTGCATCCAAGAGTGATGAAGGAATTTTCATAGGTTACTCTATTTCTAGTAAATACTATAGAGTTTTCAATAAGAGAACCAAATGTGTGGAAGAATCTATTCACATCAAATTTGATGAAACTGATCCACATGAACCTAAGACCTCTCTTGAAAATCTTGAGGATGATCTCTCTGTTTTGAACCTTAATGATAAAGACAGTGGACCTGTAGTTAAAACATCCAGTTCTGGAAATTTTCCAGAACCTTCTTCTATTGAACCTCAACCTGTAGATGAATCTGAAATCTGTATCCCTACCTTTTCTAGACTAACTAGAATTCTTAAGAACCATCATTTATATGCTGTTGTAGGTAATATAGAGAGAGGAACACAGACTAGAGCTTCTCTAAGAAATCAGGTTGAACATCGAGCATTTCTTTCACAGTTAGAACCTAAAAATATCAATGATGATATCAATGAGGAATTTTGGGTAATGTCTATGCAAGAAGAACTAAATCAATTTGAAAGAAACAAAGTCTGGAAATCAATAGAAAGACCTAAGGACACTATAACCATAGGAACAAAATGGGTGTTTAGAAACAAAGTTGATGAATCTGGAAACATCATTATAAAAAAAAGCAAGGCTAGTTGCACAAGGTTACAATCAAGAATAAGGAATTGACTATGAGGAAACCTTTTCACATGTAGCTAGATTATAGGCTATTAGGATCTTACTTGCCTATGCATCACATCTTAATTTCAAGTAATATCAAATGGATGTGAAAAGTACTTTTTTAAATGTTTTTATTATTGAAGATGTTTTTGTAGAACAACCACCTGGTTTCACAAATCCTCATTTTCAAAATCATGTTTTTAAACTTTCTAAAGCTTTATATGGTTTAAAACAAGCTCTAAGAGCTTGGTATGAAAGACTTTCAAACATTCTTATTTCAAAAGGATTTACAAAATGAATAGCTGATCCCACTCTATTTATAAAAAGGATTTCCAAAGATATTTTAATTTTACAAATCTATGTTGATGATATTATTATTGGATCTTCTAAAAATTCTTTATGTACTGATTTTTCACAGGATATGCAAAATGAGTTTGAAATGAGCTTAATGGGAGAGCTTAAGTATTTTCATGGATTTCAAATATTTCATACTAAAGATGGTATTATTCTAAATCAAAGTAAATATACTAAGGATATATTAAAACGTTTTAGTTTGGATAGTAATAAGGAAAGTGACATACCTATGAGTACTACCTGTAAATTGGATGTTGATGAAACTGGGAAACCAGTTGATCAAACCAATTACAGAGGTATGATTGGTAGTTTACTTTATCTTACTGCTAGTCGACCAGATATTATGTTTAGTGTGTGTATGTGTGCTAGATTTCAAGATAATCCTAAAGAATCACACTTACTGGCTGTTAAAGGATTTTTTAATATCTTAAGTATACTATGAATTTAGGTTTGTTTTATCCAAAAGGACAATCATTTGACCTAACTAGTTATTCAGATGCTGACTTTGCTGGATGTAAGTTAGATAGGAAGAGAACATCTGGAACATGTCATTTATTTGGAAAGTCCCTAGTGTCATGGTGTAGAATGAAACAGAACTCAGTTACATTGTCTACTGCTGAAGCAGAATATATAGCTGCTGGTAGTTGCTGTGCACAGATTTTGTGGATGAAACACACTTTATTGGACTATGGATTTGATTTTAAACATGTTTCAATTAATTGTGACAACACTAGTGCGATCAACATATCTAAGAACCCTATGTCTCACTCTAGGACTAAGAACATTGATGTCAGACATCACTTTCTAAGAGATCATTATCAGAAAGGTGATATTTCTCTAGAATTTATTAGTTATGAACATCAATTAGCTGATATTTTTACAAATCCTTTATGCTATGAAAGAATGAATTTTATTAAACAAGAGTTGTGTATGATCGATCTGTGAAACCGATCTGTGAAACTGATATGTGAAACCGATCTGTGAAACCGATCAGTCAAACCGATCTATCTTTCTATTACTTTTTAATTATGTTGTAATTAATTAATATCTTTTATATTTATTATGGGAACCCTAAATGATGAAA
Source organism: Viscum album (assembly GCA_963277665.1). Classification (NCBI taxonomy): domain Eukaryota; kingdom Viridiplantae; phylum Streptophyta; class Magnoliopsida; order Santalales; family Viscaceae; genus Viscum; species Viscum album. The sequence goes on along the minus strand of OY728145.1, from coordinate 1,439,136,396 downwards.
TAAATGATACATGACTATTTCTATTCCCCAAACCATCGACCTTTCATTTCCCGCCAGGCCTTATATCCTCTATTCTCCTCTAATTCGAAACTTCGACCTCCTGCATTCCCCTGAATCATCAAATGGATAAGAAAAAGAGACCATGCAAAGTATCAGACAGTCTTGTACCTTCAAAGAGTGCTAGAGGCGAGTCGAGTAGTACCACTCAAATATCACTAAATCCAAAACTTGATACTCGGATTGTTTCTTTAGAAAAGGAAGTCAATTCTGGCTGGATTTTGACAAGTAAGTCATTGTTGTTAAAAGTTTTAGAATCACAAGGATGGAAAGCCTGGTTCTTAGATAACACTCGTGTATACTACCCAAAGCTAGTGCATGAGTTTTATATAAATCTGAAAGTTACTTTAGATGGTGTAGAGGCTTCCAGAATGTCTTCTGCAGTGAAAGGAAAGAAAATATATTTTTCATCTAAACAATGGGCTAAATGTTTAAATGTACCCCATGAGGGTAGGTATGAGGATTATGCTGGAAAAATTCCTCCAACCACTGAATACTTCTCTTATGAGTTAGCTTTAGAGCTTTTGACTGGAAATAGAGAGTCAAGAAAAATCACATCCTCAGAGTTAGATGGTGAATGTAGAATTCCCTTTATGTTTATTCAGCAACAAATTTGACCTAGGAAAGTATATTTTGTTGCTATAAAATTCTAGGATGTTTTTCTATTGTTTTTACTAATGACCCATGAGAAGATCAATTTGTGTAGATATCTAATGGTGCACATAGTTGGAATGGTGAAACCATCTAAGAAATCCATTGCCCTATTCTTTTCCTAAATGATCACTGCTATGTTAAAGAATCTGGAATGTGTTGATGAAGCTGATGAGATAGCTGAATCTGATAGTGCTTTTTGTGTTAACAAAGAAATTTGTAAAAGGATGAAAATAAATTGGAACCCATGAAAAAAATGATGGGTTGATTGTGAGGACAAGTTGTATGAATCCTACAATCCCATTGATCATGGAAAGAGGACAAAGGGTTTGAGAGACCCTGGTTTGAAATCAGATGAGGAGCCAATTTATTTTGATGATGAGGAAGAAGTAGATGTTGAAAGGAATAAGGACACTGAAGAGTCTGGTAAACAAGGGATGGAAGAAGATGAAAAAGAAGAAGGAATTATGTCACCTCTTGATGATAGGAGTGATCCTGATACTGTGATCCCTTAGAGAAGAATGGACATTGGACATGCCAGTCCACCTTTGGACTTACCTGAATCAAAACTAGTTCTTGGTGATGAAGAAGCTATTGACACTTAAGTATCTGACAGTGAAGATTCTGTGAAGAATGGAAATGGGAATGGAGATGACGATGATGATGATGATGATGATGGTGATAACAGCCCAGTGGATGGTCTTGTTGTACCTCTAATAGGTCCACATCAAACTGTGCAAGAAACAAATACCAGTGGAAAGAGAGATTCTCTAGAAATCAGTGGAAAAGCAAGTTATGATAAACCGAAATATACTCTGTGTGCTGCTGTTTGGGATGATTACCCTGGTTTTTCTGTTTTGGGTTTAGAGGATTCTGATGAAGAAGAGGAAGAATCAGAGTCTACTGAGGTTGTGAAGGAAAGCCAACCAGTTGAGGCAAGGTCTGATCATGGTGTTGATGCTGCAGATGTTCATCTACCTTGTTCTACTGTATCTCAGTCTGATTTTGATAAGTTCAAAATTGAGTTGCTTGCTGCTGTGAGAGATACAGTCAGAGAAGAAATTTCAAATGCTCTTACTCAAGCTTCTCTGCATGTTTCTGAATATTCTTTGGAAGCCTTTTCAATAAAAGTATCAAATGTTATTAGACCAGACCTGGACAATACTAGTGAGTTTATTGGCAGGAACATAGCCTCTCTAAATAAGACTCTGAAGGATCTACAATCTAACTTAGTTTCTTTATCAAATGAATTTAGATCCACCATCTCTAGTATGATGGAAGTATTGAGGAATCTGATTGAACATATTAAGAAGTCTGATCTGAGGAAGTCAAAAGCTGAGATAACTCAGATAGTTGCTCAAGACAATTCAGCCAAAGTAACCAAGGTAACTACTCATGAGCTAGAGGCTCTAAGGAAGATTGTGCATGACGAATTGGCTACCATTGGACAAGTTCTTGATTTGGAATCGTTGCAGAAGATGAAGGAGCACATTGATCACATTCATAAGATGGTAAAAGTATATTTAGCAGATGCCAATGAAGCTCAGAAAGAGATCAAGGAAAAGGTTGATGATTACTTTTCAAAGATTTATACCAAGCATGAGATGACCGCAAATTTCAAAGTGTTGGCTGATAATCTGAATCTACCTCCAGTCACTCAAGCTTTCAAGACTCAAGTTTGTCATTTGAATGATTTTACTCCTACCTTGGAATGGTTCATGGAGAATAAGGATGATTTTGAGATGGCTATGTTGTATGGTGCAGAAGTTATTCAGAATTTCATAAATCTTTTGAAGACTTATCTATATGAACAAGCCACCACCATTGTGCTTCCTACTGCTGAACCTCTCAGTGCCTCTGCTGTTGCTCTAGATCAGATCTCTGTTGCTCAAGATCTATCTCAACTACGGCCAGTTCTTCAGCAATCTTCTCAACCAGCTACTACTACTCAACAACAAATCTCAGTGGCATCCTCTCCTCCACCTTCCAGAGTCATCTTACCACCTTTTCAAATTCGCCCAGTTCACCCTGCCTCCAAGCCTTCCAACTTACCAACCATTGATCCTTCTGAAAAAGTCAAATCCCCATTACATCCCAAGAAATAGTTGTGTATTATTGTTGATAGGGTGAACAGTGTTCTATTTGTACTCTGATATACTTTACAAACCTGTTTTTTCTCTCTCTATTCTCTATGATGCCTTCTTTTAATCTCTTCTTTATATATTTTCCCTCTTTTTTGATTATCCCAAATGGGGAGATTTATATCTATGGGGGGGGGGGTAAACATACTATTGTAGGGGGAAATGTTTAAATAAATATACAAAGGCATAAATTCAAGGAGAGATTTATATCTCATTTTGTTTTTATTCTTATTATGCCTTGTCACTATTATTGATGATATATTATTTTTATTTATGAATAAGATTTGTGATTATCAAAAATGAGGAGATTGTTGAGCCCTCTGGAAGATTGTTGAATTCTTCTTATGATTTCTGGTTTAATAACCACAAATCATCTTTACTTAATCCAGTTGGATTTCTTATAAACATAATCACAATCTTTTAGTGAATCTGTTTATATCGGGTGGATCATGATTTTATCTGTGCTTGTTATTGATTTACAAGTATTCTGGAAGACTTCTGGGTCAAACAGACACTTTGTGTTCTGTTAAGTGAACAGTCGCACTGATCCATATCAAAAGTGAATGGTCGCACTGATCCATATCAAAAGACAACGGTCGCACCTATCCATATCAAAAGACAACGGTTGCAATGATCCATATCAAAAGTGAACGGTCGCACCAATCCATATCAAAAGACAACGGTCGCACCGATCATGACACACCAATGCTGATCAAATGAGTCACCGATCATGACTCACCGATGCTGATCAAATGAGTCACCGATCATGACACACCGATGTTGATCATCTGACTCACCGAAGATGTTTCACCGATGCTGATCAAATGAGTCAACGATCATGACACACCGATGCTGATCAAATGAGTCACCAATCATGACACACCGATGCTGATAAAATGAGTCACTGATCATGACACACTGTTGCTGATCATCTGAGTCACCAAAGATGTCTCACCGATGCTGATCAAATGAGTCACCGATCATGACACACCAATGCTGATCATCTGAGTCACCAAAGTTGTCTCACTGATGCTGATCAAATGAGTCACCGATCATGACACACCGATGCTGATCATCTGAGTCACCGATCAGGACACACCGATGTCTAGCCATCGATGCTAATGCTGATGACCTACCGATCACTTGACTCACCGATAGTCATAAACAGCTGTTTGAATTTCTTTATCATTATTTAATCTAACCAACGATCATATTAGGAATATTTTAATGCTATGTCTTTTATTTAATGAAGGTTGTTGGATGTTAGGGAACCGCACCTCGTACCTGCAAAAAGAAACCATTTCTTTTGCTGGACCTCGTTCCATAAACACAAGAAGTCCCTGTTGGTGTAAAAAGACGATGAGACACATATGAGTGAAAAGAGTGGTGGATGAGATAGTTATGGAAGACATGAGAAGAGCTCATACGGATATACATGCACGAACAAGAAGACACAGAAGCTCATACACACTCATGCTTACTCAAGAAGAGTTCTGTACATTCCTGAGGACATTGAAGAACTTCATCGACTACATTTTTCACTATCTCTGAACCTGGATGCCAAGAAGACGGCACTCTGTTTTTTAGACAAAAACTAGAAGAGTAATCATAACCATTTCTGATCAAACTCAAGGAGTCCAAAGCTTCATTTCAATCACTAGATCCATTTCTAAACTCTACATCTCTGCTCTGTGATTCATTATTTTACATTTCGAGCAGTGTGTCTTATCTGGTATATTTAACACACACACTGTCTCCTGTACTTTAACTAGAGGATATGTAAATCCTCAGAAAATGATTTACATATTTCATTTACCACTGTAATAGTGGTAGAGGTCGTGTGTCACCTGGACAACTCGTTGCTGTTGTTTTGTTTCCCACGAATAACAGTGGTAGAGGTCTTGGACCTGGACAGTTGTAAACTGTTGAGAACCCCGATCCAGGGTATGGATCAAATTTATATAAATTGTTGATAGGACTAAGTCTCATCTTGAGACTGAACCTCTTGGTTATATATACTGTGCTATTTATTTCAAAGTTATTTTTTTTATTCCGCTGCTAATTACATTAAAACCAAAACTTTTTTAAAGTCAATTTGATAATTAAACTCGCAAGTGTTTATATTAGCTGTAAATTAGTAAGTTGGTTTCAAAAGTTAATCAACTCTTCTATTTTGATTAACTGGGAAATAATCAATCACTTGAGAACCCTACAGAACCTTTATTTTGATATAAATTCACTACAGTTTAATTCAGTATTTTATAGAGTTGTTTTTAAGACAAATATTTTAAACAGAAAGTTTAATTGGAAATCAATTCACCCCCATCTTGAGTATCTACTCTGACCAACACTGTTTATTACAAATTATTTCTCTTTATTACTAATTATTGATAATTATTACAATGTATTGCTATTTATTTCTATTTATTGCTATTTATTACTATTTATTTCTATTCATTGCTATCTATTTCAATTTATTACTATATATTTATAATTATTGCTAATTATTGCTAATTATTGCTAATTATTGCTAATTATTCCTAATTATTACAAATTATTACTAATTATTAAAAATTATTACTAATTATTATTAATTTTTACTAATTATTACTAATTATTACTATTTATTAATATTTATTACTAATTATTACAAATTATTACTATTTATTAATAAATATTACATTTTATTAGTAATTATTACAATTTAATAGTAATTATTACATTTTATTAGTAATTATTATAGTTTATTACGAATTATTACAATTTATTACTAATTATTACAACTTATTCCTATTTAATACGATTTATTACTAATTAATACAATTTAGTACTAATTCATAGAATTTATTACACTTTATTACTAATTATTAAGACTTATTAGTAATTATTATAGTTTATTAGTAATTATTACATTTTATTAGTAATTATTACCGACTATTATAAATTATTACATTTTATTAGTAATTATTAAAAATTATTACTATTTATTACAGTTAATAACTATTTATTATAGTTTATTACGAATTATTAAAATTTATTACTAATTAATACAATTTATTACTAATTAATAAAATTTATTACAATTTATTACTAATTATTACAATTTATTACTAATTATTACAATTTATTACTAATTTTTAAAATTTATTAGTATTCATTAAAATTTATTACTAATTATTACAATTTATTACTAATTATTACAATTTATTACTAATTATTACAATTTATGATTAATTATTACAATTTATTACTAATTATTATAATTTATTTGTAATTATTACAGTTTATTAGTAATTATTATTGTTTATTAGAAATTATTACATTTTATTACTAATTATTAGAGTTTGTTACTAATTATTACAGTTTATTACAATTTATTACTGTTTATTACTAATTATTACAATTTATTACTAATTATTACACTTTATTACTAATTATTACAATTTATTACTAATTATTACAATTTATTACTAATTATTACAATTTATTACTAATTATTACAATTTATTACTAATTATTAGAATTTATTATTAATTATTAAAATTTATTACTAATTATTACATTTTATTACAATTTTTTACTAATTATTACAATTTATTACTGATTATTACAATTTATTACGAATTATTAATAATTATTACAATTTATTAATAATATTTACAATTTATTACTAATTATTACAATTTATTACTAATTATTACAATTTATTTCTAATTATTACAATTTATTACTAATTAATACAATTTATTACTAATTATAACAATTTATTACTAATTACTGCAATTTATTGCTAATTATAACAGTTTATTACTAATTATTAAAATTTATTACTAATAATTATAACTTATTACAATTTATTACTAATTATTACAATCTATTACAATTTATTACTAATTATTACAATTTATTACAATTTATTACTAATGATTACAATTTATTTCTTATTATTGCAATTTATTACAAATTAATACAATATATTACAATATATTACTAATTATTACAATTTATTACTAATTATTACAATTTATTACTAATTAATACAACTTATTACTAATTAATACAATTTATTACTAATTATTACAATCTATTAGTAATTATTACAATTTATTACAATTTATTACAATTTATTACTAATTTTTACAATTTATTACTAATTATTATAATCTATTACTAGTGATTACAATTTATTACTAATTATTACATTTTATTACTAATTATTACAATTTATTATTAATTTTTACAATTTATTACCAATTATTACAATTTATGACTGATTATTACAATTTATTAAAATTTATTACTAATTATGATAATTTATTACTATTTATTACTCACTATTACTCATTATTACTATTTATTAATAATTATTAATATTTATTACAAATTATTAGTATTTATTATTATTCATTACCAATTATTATTAAATACTACAAATTAATTATATACATTACTAATAATCATTAATAGTTACTAATTAATACTAATTATTAAAAATTAATACAAAAAATTTCAATTTATTAGTACAAATAAATAGTCTTGACAAAACTATTTAAATTCAATTTAATTAAATGTAATCAACAATAATAAAAATTAACATAAAAATTTGAAATAAATAATAAATTAAATAAAACATAAATACCTTTAAACTTGATTCGCTATTGATGTAGAAGGCTTCACAACTTTTTCGTGACCAAAAAATTAACATAGAATGATTTTCCCTCTGAAATCAGAGTTTAGAGAGAAACCATATCTAGAAATTGATAGGAATGAGAAGAAAACGAATGGGGGTATATATAGGTTAGATTATTTGCGATTGGTAACCCGTCGCAAATAGTATCTTTTGCGATGGGACCCGTTGCAAATTCCTACACCCGCATTAATTACTGTCAGTGGTTAAAATGTTATTTGCGACGGGTCCCGTCGCAAAGAGTCCCTGTCGACACACCTTTTGTGATGGGAGGACATCCCATCGCAAAACACTATTTACTGCCACTAGGTATTTGCGACGGGCCCCGTCGCAAATAACCTTCGCGCTGTTTGGCACGCTACCAGCACCAAACCTTTTGTGACGAGACATAAAATTCCGTCACAAATAATTGGTTCTTTGTGACTGGTTGTTACCCCCGTCACAAATAACCTCTTGGATGGACTTTTTGAAATGGGATTTATTCCCGCCGCAAAATGCCCGTCGCAAAAGGTCCTTTTTACGTAGTGAAAGGAACTTCAAACAACAAGTTTATCAAAATACCTTCTTTTCTGATGAACCGGTGACATTAGGCTCATCAAAAATTTATTGTTTAGTGGTATATAAGTTTTTTGAATCATTTAATTTCTTATTATAAATGATCTCAATCACTCACTAGAATTATTTATGCATTTCTTCCATGTCCATATCATCAATTCAAAAATATGATTTCCTACGTAGAAACCATGTAACGTGTTATTAAAGCTGACATTCACAGTTAAATTTATCACATACCAGGAGGACTTTGTATGAACCCATTTTATGATGTGGATGTCCAAATAAGGTATTTTGAAATGTCAAACCCATGACTACCTTGATCAAAATAATATTGAGAGGACATAAATTATTTATGCAATGTCAAAAAAACACTATGAGATTCCAAAAGAGTAATAAAATGTTTGATAGTGTATATGGAAAGCAACACAAATATTATAATATAATATTACATCATGAAACTAAATGATATATTTAATTTTAAATAAATTAAATCTTGGTGGTATCTTATGATGTATACAACACCTAGTTTAAGAAAAATGTGATACCCTATTAAAATAGTTCCATTTAAACATGTCCATTTTATCCTGGCTGTTAAATTGAAGGGTTATTAGAATGAAGAATTAATGAGAATTCTATATTTAATATTTTTATAAAGTAAATTCAATTGTTTTAAAATAATTATAAATAAAATAAAAATCACTTGGAAAAAAAGAAATATTTTCTAAAAAATTGTATTTTTATAAAATTAAGTTTCATTAGGACTTGAATGAAAAATATAAAATAACTTTTTATGAATTTAAGAATATCTATTTGATAAAATTAAATACATTTTTTAAATCATCATATCAAAATTTTCTTTGGGTTAATATTTGGGATTTTTTGGAAAGATTCATTTTTCAATGAATAGTAAAAATAATTGTTTTTATTGAAATCTGTGTTTTCATTTAAATAATTTAATTGTTATATTTTGATTTCAAGTTTTCAAAAAGTAAAATTAGTTCCATAATGTTATAATAAAAAAATAGGTCATTGGAATACATATTATATTGAATTTTAATGTTAAAACAATTTATACCTATGGGGATTTTCTCTTTTGAAGACCGATTTTACTTCCCAGTTGGAAGATTAATTTTAAATTAAATATTTTTTCCTCTATGAGATGAATACAATAAAATGGATATCATATTTGGAATAATGACAATTAATATTATATAATAATTTGATCTTAATTTTTTTTTTCTCTTAGTGAATATCGAAAACCATAAATTAGGACAGTTAAGGTTAAACGGAGTTTACAATGTGATTAAACTATAAATATAAGGGTTAAAATGACCTATTTTTTTTCAAATTTCAATTTTATGGCCATATTTGGAACCTTATGACCGTAGTATGTATTTTTTTAGGTGGATGGGGATGACCTGGTTGACAGGATTATCTTGATGTTTTTGAACCGCCAGGCTGTATGGAACAACTTCGTGGGTGTTTCTGACCCTTGTGATCTTGAAGTCAGTTGGAACGGGACACCGACGAAAACTTTTCTTGGTAGGGTGACATCACTGTGCAGGTTCCCGATGCGGCGGTGTTGACGTGGGAGGAGACCTTGAGCGACGAGCTTGACCTCGGGGTGCAGTTATGAATGGGGCAGGTGGGTAATAGCCTGTCAAGGAATGGGGATGCAGAAAGACTTTGGGGACGACGTTGGGGCTCTACCCACTGGGATAGGTGGCAGGTGGCCCTCAGTTGTGCGTATTTGATGTCGACAACATTTACATGGTTTAGGGTTTTTTTGGGTTTAGAACTTTTATTCTTGATGTCATTTTTTATGCCACTTTTTTGAGATGTTGTGAATGTGAGGCAAGATACATGGGAATAGCCTCTTCAGGCTGGCTCCAGTGACTTGGTTTGCAAAGAGGGTGACCTCTCGATGCAAGATCGACCACGAATTTTGGATATTCAAAGGCGAGATGTCAATAATCTACATGATTCCGACAGTTGCAGGATGGTCATAACTGTTTTGCAGTGATTTTTTGGGCCTCTCGGCCATTTTGTTTAGTTTTATTTGTGTTGGTCTGCCGGCCATGATGTGTGTTGTATTCTCATATTTAATTTTAAAAAAAACATTGTGGGGTCATGGATTTGGGTTACCAAATCTATGATCAGATCTGTTTCGACATCTATTTTTTTTATTTTTTGAAAATTTCTCATCAAAGTTACCTATATAAAAGTTTAAGTAAAGCTATAGTAAAAAACGTCACTCTCATGCTTTTAAATTTTAATTCTGCATTCACATTGGGAAAAAAGAATGATTTAAATGAATATATATAATAATTTTGAGAATAATGAAATTAATTTCATTAGGATTACTTCTTTGATTCTTTTATGTATCATATAATTACATTAAATGCTTAAGAAACACCAACACAATAATTATTTCATTAATAAAATAATAAAATAACTAATACTCAAAATATTTAATGTAAATTAAATTTAATGAATTACTCAATTGTGTTAATTTTTTATATAAATTTATTATTTTATATATGTGTTGAAAAATTATATTTTAAATCCAAATTTTTTTGGTATTTTTCTAATTCAAATTAATTGAATAATCTTATAATTAAAATTAATGTTATTTTATAATAAATGATATATTATTAAAATATTTAAAATTCCAAAATGTCCTATATTTATCAATGTGATTTTTAGATGAATAAAAATTTAATGTAAGGTTGATTAGTGGAAAAGGGTATTCTTTATAGTTAGTATATTTACCTCGAAAGATTTAAAACATTATTATCACAGTTATGGTCAAAACTGTGTTTTGGAACATTACATCTGCTTGTGTTAAAATTAATTTTGAAGACACATATTTTTTTTATAAATTTTATTATATATTTATAATAAGAGTGAATATGTTATCTAGTAAGGCTCCTTTTAGTTTGGGGTTAAAATATTTTTTACCTGTGTTAAAAGACTACTTACTGTAGTGAATATTTAAAATGGTAAAAGTAATGAAATATATAAGTAAGGAAAAAGATACTTCAAACATTTGATTTTTGTCTTTTGGACTTTCTTATAGACCATATTATTCCTATACCCATTTAATTATCAATATTCTATCCAATTGGGGTGAGAGTGACTTATTTTATTGAATAGTTTTCAGTATTTTTAAAAATTCCACTCCTCAGTTAATTAAGGGAACAGATCCCCTGAAATTTTCACACCAATAATGTAATTTGGATAAGAAAAAATCTATAAGGATCCCTCACCAAAATTCTTATAATTAGTTTTAGATTTGATGGCCCCCCCCAAAGGACTAGCCCAAGCGTCCTTTAGATGAGATCTAAATGATGTCCTTCTAAGAGAAGGTAATTATCTTCACTAAGACTATTATTTATCATTCTTCTTTTAAAAAGTTAAATTATCTCATAACAAATAAAATATATAAAAAATATTATCTCATATGTAATAAAATTGTATTATTTTTATATGATAATATTCACACATCTCCACTTCTATCAAATGGGAAACATAATAATCAATCATATATATAGTGGATTATCTCCTTACGAACTGATGTTTCCTGTTTTGTTTCAAAAATATTAAAGGTTATATATAATTATTTATTTAATGTATATATATATATATGATATTTATCATATAATTAATATCTTTTATTTATAATAAAAAATATAACATCTAACATTCAATTATATTTAAAATATGATAAGGTGTCTCATTTGTATGGTGGACTACCACCTCACGAATCCCTGTGATTTGTTTATCTTTTACACCATAAATGAAAAGTAATAATGATAAATTTTATGAATATATGAGATATTTATGACATGATATTAGTTAATCTGAATTAATATATCATACAGTTCATTACCATTTAATTGTTTAAGAGAATGATATCATCTATCGTGCGTACGTAAGAGCAACATTCACCACAAAGCGATGTGATTCATTTTCTACGACCATTATTAAATATTTTTTATAAAGATGAATATAATGGACACAAATATTATTATTAAAATTAATTTAATTATAGTTAGTATGGGACTCTATACTATATAGAAGATCAATAACTTTCATGATGAAACACGCATGAGAAAACAAGTAAATGAACACTTAATACAATGAATGTAATGAAATATTATTAAAAAATGGTGGTAATATTTACAATAGGATCACCTACGGAATTATATATATTATTATGGTTCTATAGAATATTTATAATTAACCTATATTTATTATACAGGACGTTCAAACACATATGAATGGGGTAAAACCTTTGGTAATAGTTTTCTCATCTCAATTTTACTTCTGTGAGAACTACTCCATATTCATTACTAGTTACTTTGTGTGGTTTAAAAATCTCCAATTTTTAAATTTTATATAATTAATCCATTTATCTTCATGGTATTTATGTTTTAATTTAAGGTTTCTTTTTATGGGTGTTTTTATAAAAATGTTACCAAAGTGGTAATGGTTTATTTCAAAATAACAATGTTATTTAGACGGTTTTTAAGTCTCCCTTAGGGGAATTATTTAGTATTTATATCATAAAACCAATAATTTCCCTATTATTTAGAAATAAATGAAAATTTAAAGTAATATTAACATTTCCCAATCATTGGTACTTAAAATTATTGTGAAAATATATTTAAGAAAACCAGATTTCATTTTTCTCTTTGGTTGAAAAATGTTTTTCTTCCAAAAATATGGTTTCCAAAAATATTATAAAAAACATTTCTAACATTATAATAATGAACTATTAAATATATTTCAATCCATATTTAACTTTTTTTTGAATGGAATATTCGTGTCATTTTTATAACAATTTCCATTTATCTTTTACTGAAAAGGTAAAAGGAATGATTATTTTAACATGAATGACATGAATGGAATTTCTCACCATCATGACCACTCATTATTTTAAATATTATATTATAGATTTTCAATTTTTATTTTAAGAGGAATTTTTAAAAAAATATTTTTTGAACATAAAAAAAACTAATTTCAAATTGAACATTTTATTTTCCTAAAATAATGTTTTTAATAACATTCTTATGATATTGTATTCATCCAAAACATCATAAATTTATTTTAATTATGATCTATATGGTATATTTTCTATATATATCATACTTATTCTTTATTTTGATGGGTTTTTATTATTTTTACAGACGATGTACAGTTTTTTTACCGTTCACTATTTTACTTTGGATGTATTATGATTATGTTTGTTTGATTGAGGTAAGTATTTACATTTCAGATATTAGTTTATCAATATAAATATTCATATTGAATATGTTAAACCCAGTTAAAATATGGAATGTGTTGTAATTGGTATGTGATGGGTGGGTTCTAGTTATTAATTTCTTCTTAATGCATCAATATGTCTCAAGGGAAAAACCAGTTTTTCCAAATTAAATGGGATTTTACCCAAATTTTTAAACTATGTTGTGAACGGTCTTGAATGTATGTTTTAGATGCTCAAAATTATGTATTTCCCCATTATGAGATTATTTATAGATGTTTCATGTGATTATTCCATTAGTTATAATATCTATGGTTATATTTCATGCTCATTTTATTATTTATATGGAATTATTTGACCATCATTTATTTCATCCTTTTTATTCTTCACGGTAATGTTATTGATTATATGGTATGGGTTTAACTTATGTACATTTTTATTCTGATTATTTGATATGTATTCATGACATATTTCACTCTATGAATACCTTTCTGAGCATTATAGCTCACCCATTTCTTATGTTTCCTAGCATAGGATGCCAAGATGTGTTTTATGATGGATACACATGGATATTATAGATGGAATAAAGATGATATGAAAGGAAATATTTTATTTAATTTATGTTTTCAATTATATGGGAAATATAAATACACTTATTGTTTAAAAATAATATTAAACTATTCTTTCTTTTGGAATTTATTTATTGTATCTAATGCCAATGTAATAAAGTAACCACCGACTTTGGGATACTAGGGTTTGCGCATTTACAGTAAATTATATCAAATTCTACATATTGTATTGTATCAGTCAAACTAAAAGAGTTGGAGGTGTATCTCGATGATTTGGATGCAGAGGATATTATCAGAGTGAAAAACTCTATATTGGGTTCTCTAGTTTTGTTACAAATAATGAAAATTATTATAATCGATTGTGCATAAATTACATGAAGATGAACTTGGTTAACATTAAGAATATGTACCTATTTCCAAAAAATTTATTATTAGACCAGTTTTTATAATCCTGATGGTTCCTCAAAATTGATCTATGATTAGGATACCACCAGCTTCGGCTCAGAGGGGTGGAAATTCATAAAACACCATTCAAGAGTAGGTATGAACTATATGAGTATATTTCCAACCAACATGGGTTAAAAAATAGACTAATATAGATCATGAATCTCTTTAATAAAAATTTCCATCCATATTTTGACTTCTTCATTATGGTGTTCATTGATGAATTCCTTATATAATCATAGTCCTCATAGATTCATACTAAAATTCTAGATATTATGCTGAGTACAGTTTAAGAAAATTGAATATATCCCAATATTTCTAATTTTCAATTCATGATTTTGGATCCTAGATTTTTATGAATGTAATCTCAATGGATGTAATTTTTAAAGACTTAGAAAATGTATAAGCCGTGATGTCTTGATCAAGACCTAGAAATGTGGTCAATATTAGGATATTTCTTGGTTTATATGGGTATTAAAGATATTTAATTTTTGTATTCTACTATATTAATGTTTCTATGAGTATTATTAAAAACAATGTGGTAATGTTTTAATAGAAATTTTTATATGAAGGGGTCTTTTTGTGATGAATATGAGTTTTATCGTAACTTCGATCAAGAAATATCTAGAATATAGGAATGGATATGTGGTTTATTTTATTTCCTCAGGTGTTGGGTTGGAAGATGTTCTATTGTATATGGATTACATGGTCTCTTAAAGGTCTTATCACATATGAACACATGAGGTGAACAATACGATGCATGACTTTGAGTTGATAATTATGGTCTATGATCAATAGTATTGCAATTAATTCTTTGGTGAGAGTTTTTTCGTATACATGGACTATAATATATTTCATTACATATTCTCTTAGAAGGTATTGGATCTATTTTGGATACATTGGGTTGAATATATATAGTCATTTAAGTTGAAAATTAATCATTCTATAGGGAATGGTAATTTTGTTATAGATTCACTTACTAGGGAAACATAAGAACATAGAGAGTGGCCTATTGAGGAGGAATGACAGTTGATTATCTTGATAGATGAGTGGTTGGTGGAAAAATAAAGGAACCAATGGGAAACTAATTGTCATACATTAGTTATCACATTTATGTTGGTGGACTATGTAATGGACATCAAGGAATTGGATGTCGAATTCTTAGTGATGTTGGAAAGGTATATGGGAAGTGACCAAGATCCATGTTGGTCGTTGGACTATGGTTGTGTGATATATGTTAATCAGAGAGTAGTTATTCATAATTTCATGAGGGAAGATCTGATGAGGGAATCACATGCCTCTTATTAGGTATTGTACCAAATTTCTATGAATTTATATGATGACATTATGGGATGCTTCTAGTGTCGTGGGATAAAGAGAGTCATCATGGGTTTCCTCTTTCATTGCTTGACCAGTAAAAATATTAAGGTGGAGCATCAATAACCCGAAGGTATTCTTCATCCTCTTTCCATTCCTAAGTATAAGTGTGATTTGGTGACGATAGAACACATTAATTGTGACACCCTGACCCCAGTTACCCAGAGTCGGTGCATTATAACATAACATTGGCATGATCACAAAAGATCATGTTTTGAAAGTCTGATCAGTTTAGTAGCCTTATAAACACTAGATACATTCATAAAGTTTAGATTACATCATAAAGTGAAAACTACTACAACAACATCTTATCTTCATATCCCCTCATACTATCCCTGTAGGTCATTCATATATTACTTCTTCACATCCTAGGAAAAATAAAACATTTAAAGGGGTGAGCTCAGATGCTCAGTAAGGATAACAATATAGCAGAAAATTTCATAAATAAGCATAAAATTTAAGCCAATATATAACTAAAAAAGACTTTTAAACGTGAACTTAAACATAATATGGAAAAGGTAAAATGAAATAATTCCATTTACTTATTCACATGGATATTCTAATAGTCGAATAATCACATGCAATATCAATAACCACTTTCATAATAACGTAAATGCATAATTCCAAACTTTAATTTCTGGTTCAAGGCCTTGTTCCAAGACCTAAGGGATAACTATAACCGGAACCCAAACCGGAGATCCTTTGTAGCCGGACTCCATCCCGGAGAGCCTCTGTAACCGAACTACAACCCGAAGTTCCTCTAACAACCAAACACCAACCCGGAGTACCTATAATAACTGGACACCAACCTGAAGTGCCTCTAATAACCACACACCAACCTGGAAGGTCTGATTTAACCAGACCCCAACCCAGAGGGCTTACATTTACTAGTCCCCAACCCGGAACATACTAGTCCAACACATTCATCTTACAAAGAGGATGGAATATAACATAAACATTCTTATTAAAACTAGAATAAGAAATTCCAAAACATTAATCATAAACCATTAATGGCATAAATATAACTTATCCATAGTCAAACATTTCACAAAACCTTATACACAATATGGAATATTTGTATCATAATAAATTTACTTCAAACAGGTGTAAAATTTCTCAATTGATGTTGACATAGATGAAATACAAACTATTTGAGAGAAATATCTCTTTTTTTAAAAATCATTTAGAAGTCACATAATTATAAAATAAAACATTTACTTTGAAAATATTCTTATAAGACAGTATTGGAAGATTCAATGATTTTATAACCATGGAAAATGGCCGCACCCACCATATAAGTTAAAAAAAAGACATTCTTACCTTAATTCTGTCAAAAAGGTTAAAAATGACATTGTTTGGAAAAAGACAGAATGATTCCATTATAAACATCTTATAAAAAGTCAAACAAGGGTTTAAATTAATTTAACATATATTCTATAAAATATTAAGAATGTTTTGAAATACATTTTTAGGAAACATGGATGTGGATGACAAAGAGGTCCCAGTAGATGATTACGTATAAACAATCTCGGATAATGAAGTGATTGTGAAATAAACCCTTACCTTGTACTTTTCCTGGGTTGAGGGTAGGTTAAACTATTTTATAATTGTGAAATTATTGTTATTAAATTATACAATAATCATATACAATAATATGATATCATATATGATCTTTTAACATTATTATGTTAATAATATCATAACATTCTTGTCATTTCGGGTATTAACGAATTCATTTTCCTTTATAAGATTTGATACGTAAGCTGTGTTTGTTAGGGATAGTTTGTATCTTATTCATATACAGAATGATATTAAGTCTTTAAACATTATTTTTATCCATGAAATGAAAATTATTCTTGAATGGATACAATGGGGAATTAATCTCATCGCGTTCGTGGAGACAGAAGTCCGCACGTACGCACCAGCGACAATATCATTATTTTGATAATAAAATAATATATAATTGGATTTTATATCATATATAAATAATCAATATCATGTTATATTTATTATTTACATGAATTACACATCATTATTATACCCATCCAAATAATAATATATTGAATAACAATTACACCACAACGTGGAGACGGTAAGCCATACATACGCACGTATGATGACATGTCATTCAAATGATGTATAGAATAATGAATATGGTTGTACCATATTTATAATAATATCACAGTATATAGAATATACTAGAGTTGTTATTTTATAATGGAAATAACAAATAAAGAAGAAGTTGAAGAAGAATGGAACTTGAAAGAGGGTGGTGAAAACATTACCTCTTCTTCGTGTTCTTCCTTTTGATTTGATCAAAATGGATTATTAGGTTTTGTTTTTGACTAAATGAGGCCTCTAGGATGAAGGGAGTATAGTTGAGAGGGTATTTGGGTAGAGTTTGGTTGAACAAAAGGCTTTGAAGGTATGAATTTGAGAGAAGGGTGAGTGCCCTTTTATAAGAGGGGTGAGGGGAACCTTAGGAAAAGCATGAAATATTATTTTATAACAAATTCATATTTAGTTTCTAAGGGATAAAAAGTGGATTATTTAAAGGTTAAGGTGGGGATAGGTAGAAAAAATATCAACCAATAGATTTTATACATGTTTGGTCATTATATTAACCTTATCTTTTATTTTTTAACTCTTAGTTAATTAGATTGACATTTACCATGTCACTTTGTATTTCTATATTATATAGTTAATAAACTTACTATATACATCCCAAGGACCCCAAAGTTGTCCATTAATGATAAACCTATCATTATATAAGCCTCTTGTCCGAACCTTAGATTTTTAGAAATATAATATAAATTAATAATATAATATTTGTTTTAAAAACTCTTTTATTTCAATTTTGACACTATTGGGTAATTTGTTTTTGATAGTTTTATAACAGCATTATTACTTCAAAAACAATTTATATAATCAGTCCCAATATGTCACACTAACCTAGAAAATTAGTGTAATTCATAAAAAGTCTCAAATTACATTCATTTTGATATTTATAATATCAATTATTTTAATATTTCATTAATACGGTAATTACGGGATCAAAATTGTGTCATTAATAAATTAAATTATATAATGTCTGAAAATTAAAAATAAAACACCATTATGTGTGGAATATTTTTAGATTTTTAATTAATATTTATAATCAAATTTATCTTAAGTATAACCCTATATTAAAAATGTTTTATTTATTGAACTTTGACTTTAACTCTTTTAACTCTTCTTTGAATTAAATAATAATAAATGTCCTAATCTAATCCAAGTGGACATAAATGATAATATTTTATACCTACAGTTGTTTGTGGTCGAGATACACTTTTCCAATCGAATTAGGACATGTGTTTGGGTAATATTAATATCATTTGTACCCTTAATTACCCTACTTACACTAGTGCAGAAATCGTTTTTTACGTCACCATTTTTTACTTCGGTTATATATAACCGACGTAAAAATGAGGCGAGTAGATTTTTCACGTCGGTTATTTTAATAACCGACGTTACAAATCATTCCTGTTGGGTTTTTACGTTGGTTATTTGGTAACTGACGTAAAAAACCTGATATCGACGCGTTTTTTACGTCGGTTATAAAATATCCGACGTAAAAAACCCCGGGGCTTTGGTTTTTTAGGTCGGTTATTTGATAATCGACGTAAAAAACATGTCGATATCGGGTTTTTTTACGTCGGTTACCAAATAACTGACAAACAAACGCGTAGATATCGGGTTTTTTTACGTCGGTTATTTGGAAACCGACGTAAAAAACCAAAGCGCGGGAGATTTTTTACGTTGGGTTTAAGATAACCGACGTAAAAAAGCTAAAAAATAGTTTATAACGTCGGTTATATAATAAACGACGTTATAAAACATTTAAAAAAATTATACCCCGTGTTCTATCATTTACGATTTTTCGATTGACAGTCGCCGGCTCGTCTCTCTCTCACGCGGTAAACCCTAATCAGCTCGTCGATCTCCTGTATTAAACTCATTTTGTCTTCATTTTTTATCTTCTTCACTCCTCTCGGATCTATCATCTCAACTCGCGACATTCAAGTAAGCCTTCCACGAATTTATTTCATTCGTTTTTGTTTCGATTCTTGATGTTCTTTTCGTTCGTTTTTGAATCTCGTGGAATTTTTTGTCATTGCAAATGGTTATTATGTCTATTCAACTCGCAACATTAAACTCGCAACATTAAACTCGCAACATTCAACTCGCAACATTCAACTCGCAACATTCAAGCAGGTGTATTTTGGATAAGACTATTTTTAACTCTTATTATAGATTTTCATTCTGATATACGCTTTACGATTCTATAGTACAATGAAAAAGTAGATTCATTAAAGCTTCTTAAACCACTTATACTTCATCTTTTCTTCTGAAATACGAATCAGTAACAACTCCAATATGATCGCTATATTGATCTCTCTGAATACAAGAAACTTCATTACGAGCAACCTCTTAAGTATCTAAATAAATCAATATCTGATAAAAATATTACTATGACCATGAGAACATAGATATTTGACTTCACAACCATTAAAATAATTCAATCATTTAGAAAGAATAATTAATTTTAAAACATTGAGTATTAGCTTCAGCAAAATCTGAAAAATAATGGGTGGTACTCTAACGTTCCATTCTTCCAGCAACATTATTATTTCCTACTTAGCTGGAATGTGTCTTTTTGGATGAAGATTGGTAGTACTTATTTTCTTAAAATCATATTTTCAATATGATTGTCCAGAAAATGATTTTCATAAATGAAATTTGACCAGGTACAATCGGTAATACCTATCCTTAAAATTTCATTCAACATTCTTACATCATAATATTTTTTCAAAAAATTATGATTTTTAGAACTCCTAGATCAGAAAACCATCATTTGTTTTCATCTGCATTCATAAAAATATCAATTCATACCTATTACAATCAAATATTTCATTCTGGACTCATGGTGAGTCTGATAATACATTTCTTCTTTCAGTCATCTCCTAAAAATGATGGACCTTTTCATGCAAACTGTATCTGATTTCGTGAATACGATGGTATGTCCTATTTTCAACAAAACCAAGTGAGGTGATTTCTTTTATTATTTATAATTCATAAAAAAATTATAATACCTAAATATAATTATCATCCTTTTCAGATTTTTCATTACAAAAAAGGTAAAGGGTACTTTCTTTTCATTCTCAAGTTAAATTATATTTTAATAAAGGTCTTTTCTATCTAGGTAGAAATAATTTAACGATAATTAGATTGAATTAGGTATATTATCTTATCTTACCATCCAAACACATTTTTATGTATTAATAATTATTATGTTTTGTAAAAAAAATTATGACCCCCATTTCATTTTTGTTAGTTAATTGATCTACGAAAGTGTTCTAAATGATTTGATGATCACGATTCACCCATATATATGGTTAGTAATTATGTGACATTTGGGTCCATAATATCATTCTAATTCATTAAACAATGCATTATATATCAAAGATCAATATGGGATACATATGGTTATACAATGTCCAATGTGTTATGTGATGTGTCTCGTAAGAAATATTATAATAAATTATAGGAAAGGTGATTAACATATCCCAATATGAGGTGAATGAAACTATGTTTTCCCTTGACATATGTTATGACTTATATGATTATGTTTGTGCCACACTCTTATGTTATTCCACATACCAATGTTTTGATCTTGTGAATAAGGTTTTTTAAATCATGTTCCCACTATCATATAAATCATGTCTTATGTTATGCTAAAATTGTTATACTTGGACTCAGGTTTTATGATCTATGATTATATAGAACTATTTCACTTATCTTTTTGATCATGTGCTTTGTGTATGCTCTTATACCCCCATGGATATATTTTTATGAGTTTAGATATTATATTTATATATATCATTTTTACCCATAATGAGTATCGTAAATCAAAACTTTTATTATTTTCATTCCCTAAGATATAAAAATAAGTATTATGTAGGATGATTCAAAAATTTAATCTGTGAGATGAGTTGTTTTATGTGTGAAACCCAGGCCAAACACATATGTATTTATTTATTGGTATTACATATATATAGTTCGACATATACTTTTTTTTACATTACCATGATATTAACATAACTTTTTCTAAAGAAATATTAATGTCCTTAGATTATATATCGGATCAAAAGGATATAGTAATTCTAATATATAATCAGAATGATAAGATAATATGAAAATATTATTAAACATAAAACAAATGGTCTATATTCATATTTCTAACATGACACTTATGATGTATAGCTATTTTGTGTTGGGTACTTATGAAAACTACTACTACTTTCAAGATTTTGGCACATGAAAGTGTTGAGTACTTTAGATCATAATGATTGAACAAAAATCATGAATAACACATGTTATATGCTCCATTTGGTATTCCTATATTTTAACATGTTTATTAGTATACTGGCATGAGATTATTATAAATGTGTATCATTTGATCATATTCACTTATTCTAGATAAAAATTATTATTTTTATGTTATATTGATGTATATTTTATTTGGAGAATCATTAGGCGTCATGGTTTTCTTTGATTCAATGAAAATTTAAACTGTTACATCTAACTATATTTTGTTTTAAAAATAATATTCAAGCATATTTTTTTAAATTCCTATAGATTTGGTTTATATTTTAAATTGTTTTACATTCAAATTATGATTTTTTTCATATAAACATGTATTTTTCTTATCTTAAAAATATATTTTTTTTTTGATATTTGTTATAGGTAATAATGAGTCGCAGTTGGATTACGGCACATCGAATGAGCAATGAATTTGAAGAAGGTGTTGATGCCTTTTTGGAATTTGCAAAACGAAATGTTCTAAGTAGTGACATTTTTTTCTGTCCATGCCTGAAATTTTTGAATATGAAGAAGTTGAAAAGTAGAGAGATAAAAGATCATCTGATATGTCATGGTTTTAATCCAAGTTACATCCCTTGGATTTGGCATGGTGAAACTGAATGGAATGTCACTGATGATGATGATTCGCAATATGGTAACTCCGATGGAATTGAAGAAATTATTCGTGATATTGTAGCAGAACAAATTGAGATAGAACCGACAGTTTCACGTCTATATGGTGATGCTTAAAAACCATTATATCCCGGTTGTACAGATTTTACGGTTTTGTCGGCGGTGTTAAGATTGATTAACCTGAAGTCGAAGCATGGATGGAGTGACAGAAGTTTTACAGAGCTGCTACAATTGATGAAAGACATTCTTCCAAAAGATAATGATATTCCAGATTCACATTACAATGCCTAGAAAATATTATGCCCGATGGGATTGGGATACAAGAAAATACATGCCTGTCTGAATGACTGCATTATATATAGGAAGGAATATGAATTTCTGTCAGAGTGTCCAAAATGTGGGACATCACGGTATAAGGTGAAAGAAAAATCACAGGGTGATGTAGAGATTACAAATCTACCTTCAAAGGTATTTTGGTATCTTCCTATAATTAATCGTTTCAAACGTTTATTTGCTAATTCACATGATGCAAAAAGGTTAAGATGGCATGCTGAAGAGCGGGTATGTGATGGAAAAATACGTCATCCAGCTGATTGTCCACAATGGAAGAAAATTGATGTGAAATATTCTATATTTGGAAATGAAATAAGAAATCTCAGACTAGGGTTGTGCACAGATGGAATGAATCCATACCGAACACTCAGTAGCACACCTAGTTCATGGCCTATTTTATTAGTAATTTACAACCTCTCTCCTGAAGTTTGTATGAAGCGAAAATATGTCATGTTGACTACAATGATCTCTTGTCCAAAGCAACCCGGTAATGATATTGATGTTTACTTGACACCGTTGATTGATGATTTGAAACTGTTATGGGCTGATGGTATTAGGGTGTATGATTCTTATAAAATGGAATATTTTCAACTGCATGTAGTGCTTCTGTTCACTATAAATGACTTCCCAGCATATGGAAATTTGTCTGGATATAGTGTTAAAGGGCATAAAGTATGTCCAATTTGCAAACAACAGACGTCCTATTGTCAATTGCATCATGGGAGGAAAACAGTGTACATGGGTCATCAAAAGTTTTTGCCTATGGAACACCCTTATAGAAGACTAAAAAAGGCATTTAATGGCTCACAAGAATTTGATACTGCTCCAAAACCTTTATCCCCAGATCTGTATTTTGAGAGGGTGAAAAAACATGATGTGACATTGGGAAAGACACAGATATCTGGAAATGAAAGACATATTTGGAAGAAAAGGTCAATTTTTTTTTGAGCTTCCATATTGGAGGTATCATGAAGTTAAACATAATATTGATGTCATGCACGTGGAGAAGAATATCTGTGATTCTTTGATTGGAACATTGTTAGATATTAAAGGAAAGACTAAATATGGGTTGAATGCAAGATTAGACTTACTATCAATGGGAATACGTTTGGAGTAAGCTCCCACTCCTAAAGAAAGAAGAACATTTCTTCCCCCGGCTTGTCATACATTATCGAAGAGGGAGAAAATTAGCTTCTGTCAGTGTCTTCATGATACCAAAGTGCCTCAAGGTTATTCTTCTAATGTAAATTTTTTTGTCTCATTGAAGGACTCGAAGTTGATAGGTATGAAATCACATGATTGTCACATCATGATGCAACA
Organism: Viscum album; assembly: GCA_963277665.1. Taxonomy (NCBI): domain Eukaryota; kingdom Viridiplantae; phylum Streptophyta; class Magnoliopsida; order Santalales; family Viscaceae; genus Viscum; species Viscum album. The sequence continues at coordinate 1,439,111,961 of OY728145.1, read as the reverse complement.
AATTCTACCAGTTGCATTGCGTGGAATATTGCCCATTAGTGTCAGAAAGACTATAATGAAGTTGTGTTATTTTTTCAATTCAATTTGTAACAAGGAGATTGATGTGAATGCTTTGAACATTTTGGAAAAGGATTCAATTTTTATACTTTGTCAATTGGAAATGTATTTTCCTCCAACTTTTTTTGATATAATGGTGCATTTAATGATTCATCTGGTTTGAGAAATAAAGCTTTGTGGACCTGTATATCTTCGTTGGATGTATCCTTTTGAAAGGTATATAAAAATATTAATGGGGTATGTTAAAAATCTATATCGACCTGAAGCCTCCTTTATTGAAAAGTATATTTCTGAGGAGGTAGCAGAGTTTTTTACGAGCTACTTGGCTATGGCGCAAAACATAGGTTTGCCTCCATCTCGCCATGAACGAGTTAATAATGAGGGAAAGGGGATTCGCGGCTTGAAATTCAAATCATTGTCAGCTGAACAGATGAAGAAGTTAGAATGATACATCTTGAATAACATAGCTGATTCTCAACCATATATCACATTGCATATTAATGAGTTGAAACAATTTCATCTAAAGAAGAAAGAAATGTGGATTTTGAATGAGCAAAACAAAACTTTTTTGTCATAGATTAAAAAGACCTTGCTTGGTAGATCAGATGTATCAGAGACATTAAAATGGATAGTGAGTGGTCCATTTTTAAATGTGATAAGATGGTCTGGTTATGACATTAATGGTTATACATTCCATACAAAAGCTCAGGACAACAGAAGTGCAGTTCAGAATAGTGGTGTATTGGTGTTTGCAGAAGCAATGCATTTTTCGAGTGCTAAGGACAAAAACACAATTTATGCGTCAAATTCATATTATGGAGTGATTGAAGACATATGGGAGGTTTATTAATTTAAAATTAAAGTTACCGTTTTTAACTGTAAATGGTTTAACAGTAATAATAGTGTCAGACACGATGAATTTGGAATGAAACATGTTAATCTGAATAGATTGGAAGACACATCTGATTATTTTATAATGGAAACACATGAATTTTTATTTTATGTAGTAGATCAATCAGATATGCAGTGGGATTATGTTTTACAAGGGAAAAAACAATATGTTGGTGAGGATGAACTTGATGAATATGCTGATTTATGTGAGATCCCTACTTCAATGAAAATATTAACAGAACATAATGACGATCATGTTGAAGACATAGTTTGTTCCATAAGGAACGATCACGACGAAGGAATTTGGGAAAACAATCCATCTGTACATTCCTAAAATTACAGGTAACATATGTTTATTTCTTTTTTACATTTATTTTTTCCATAAATGTTAGATATTGTAAGTTTTTTATTTATTAAAACATGTTTTAAAATAAAATAAGTATATGTTTTTTTTTTGTTTTAAGTTTGTTTAGTTTACTTTATCATGTTTATAACTATTAAATGAATTTTAAAATTCTTATTTTTGTTCATTGACAATAACTTTACCATTTTTACAATGTTTACCATGTTTACCATTTTTACCATTTTTACCATCTTGACCATCTTGACCATCTTTTCCATCTTTACCATTGTTTAACATGCTTACCATATTACCGATGTTTACTATTATGTAACTTAGTACTCTTTTCTATTTTCCGATTACAGTAGTATTAAAATATTTGAATTTTTATATTTGTTCACTGACAATTACTTTACCATGTTTACAATGTTTACCAGGTTTACCATTTTTTCCATTTTTTACCATGTTGACCATTTTGACCATCTTGACCATCTTTGCCATCTTTACCATTTTTTAACATGTTTACCATATTACCAATGTTTACTATTATGTAACCTAGTACACTTTTCTATTTTCTGATTACAGTAGTATTAAAATATTTGAATTTGTATATTTGTGAACTGATGTTTGTTTTTTTGATTTGAAGGACAATGACAGATCATTCAGATGATCAACCACATGATTCTGGAGAGGAGCATATTGCTGGTCATACCTCTGGGGATGAACATTCACATGCTCCTATTACGACAAATAGTTCAAAGGTTGGTAAACGTGGGTGCACACATTTACCAAAATTATCACTTGCCCGTACGCACGATCAGAGGATATTAGTTGAGTTTGATGATGATGATATTCCTAGAGGTCTGAATGCCAAAGATTTTAAGAGTTTTGCTGCATCTCTGGCTAAGACCAAAGTAAGCATTCTGTATGATGATTGTAGAGGTGTGGATAAAGAGATTATCTCTAAGTTGTGGGAGACGATTTTGGTAAGATCTTTTGTCATTATTTGACCATTATTTGAATTTTTCTAGTATATATAATATGTTTAACCTCTTCTTTATCAGATGACATTTGATATTCCTGACACTGGAGGAGTCAGGAAGAAATGCTTATCGTTGGCTTCCAGGAGATGGAGGGATTTCAAATCAACCCTCTCATCTGATTTCATTTATGGTCATAGGAGTCATGACAATCCATGTCGTATATATCCTTTTCTAGATGAAGACACATGGAGAAAGTTTTTTGAAAGTAGAAAAAAAGAGTCATTTCTGGTAAGGGAAATGTAAACTTTTATAAACTTTCTTATATAAATGATTTTATTAATGTTTTGTTAATGATTTCTTATTCTTAAATTATAGAAAACAAGGAAATATCATCAGGAGATCCAATCTAAAAATGTATACCCTCATATTTTGTCTCGGGGAAGGTATACATTATTGGAAGAAAAAATGATAGCGGAAAAATTTCAACAACTAAGAGATGAGTCTTCAAGCTCTAGAGAGGTGGCCCCTCCATCCCCTCCATCTAGACATGAAAAATGGAAGTGAGATCGGAAGGGAAAAAAAGGGCAATATCTTTCGGAAGAATCAAGAATCATAGCTGAGAGGATTGTAAGATATCTATTTAATTTATTTAAGTTTACATTTTTCTTCATATAAGTTTCAATCATTACAGAAATGATCAATTAATTAATACAGGACTCTCTTGAGGAGCAGAGTTCAGAGGGGACATTTACAGCTACTGGGAGGGAAGATATTTTATTTGCAGCATTGGGAAGGCCCGAACATCCTGGTCGTGTAAGAGGATATCCGGCAGGTGTATCGGTAAGAAAAGTGTTTCCACATTCTTCAACTTATAACATTGAGGGGGTTTATAAAAAAAATAGAATCCTTGGAGGCTGAAGTTCAAAATATTAATGTGACGATGGAAGACTAGATTAGAGATTCGGTGCAGTCTATGTTTGCAGAAATGCAAAGACAATTTCAGACTGTAGCTCCCACTCCTCCACCTCCCCCTGAAGACCCCATTATTTATCCTCCACCTCCGCCAGTAGCTCCCACTCCCCCACCTCAGCCTGCGGACCCCATTTTTTATCCTACGCCTCCACCGCAGCTTCCTACATATTGCGAGTTGTATGTTGATGATTCTCAACATCATATAGTATCATACGGGTTGGTATATTGTATAGGAGATACAGTTCATCATCAACAATTAGAGGTAGAGAATCAGAGGATCACTGTACAGGATATTATAGATAGATCAGCTAGGGTAACAATACCTAAAGATGAGGTCGCGACAGTTGGACAGAGTATCGGCCATTTTTTAGTTTGGCCATCCAGACTTCTTCGACTCATTACCATAGAGGTATGAATGTTATATCTTTTATTTTATTTTTTTATTAAAGTTGTTTTATCATTTGAAAACTACTATAATTCTCAAAAAACATTTCACAGGAATACTTCAAAGGTAAAGAAATACTGTATAGACAACAACAAAGACAACATGATATGACATCATATACAGATTCCAGTGGTCTTGACATATTGTCAAGATATTCACATTTGTTGTTGGGTTTTTATGAGTTTCCAATGGAATCTCATGTTTGTGGACATGAAATAAGTGTGGGGATTACAAAATCTGATATCATGGAGCTTGTTACTGAAGATAAGTTGGGCATCGACGTGGTGCAAATATTTTCAATGTAAGTCTTAACACCTTTTCCCTGCTTTATATTTATTAAAAATGTATACTTATATATGTTTTGTATTAGGTATCTTTATAAAATTTGTGAGAGGAATGAACTGACAGAAGTATATGGATTCATGGACCCGCAATTGATTTCCCCTAAAGCATGTTCATTGACTGAGGAACAAATAATGGTTTATATTTCTGAAAGATTTGAAAAGAATATAATCCAACAATGTTGGATGATGCCTTTTTGTGAGAGGTATGAAACACATTTCTCTCAAAGAGTTAATTATCTTTTAACATAAATAACCACTAACATTAAATTTTCTTTTATCAGTAATCATTGGATGTTAGGGATTTTTTGCCCAAGGGAGAAAGCTCTTTATTGGATATGCTCTATTCATGGGGATGTGCGGGTAAGTTTTAAGAATATATTAGAAAAGTAAGTTTCAATTTCTCAATAGTTTTATATATTATAATGAATTTTAAATTTACCCCATTCGTATTATCTTCTAACAGTGCATGGGTCTACTTTTGAAAAAACACAATGAAAAGAAATCAAAGATCAAATATGTAAATGCGAAGGTAAATTTCCATTTATAATTTGTACTTTTTGATATATTAAATAAAAATAATATATTGAATTTACACTCATTCAAAACAGAAATGTCGTGAACAAAAAGGCCTCATCGAATGCGGATATTATATGTTAAGATTTATGTATGAAATAATAAAAACTGGGATAGTTGTGAATTTTGACCTGGTACGATTTCCTCTTAAACTTATCCATCATATTTCAATTTGATTTATTCATTATACACGTTAACTATCTTCTTTTTCATTTGTAGCTTTTTGATGACCCTCAACCCTATACTGCTGAAGACATCAAACACGTACAAGTGGAGTGGTCAAATTATTTTACAGGTTTGATTGAATTTTAGTTGTTTGTAATGTAAAATGTAATTTTGAATATTGTCATTTTAATTGTGTATTTGGTAGTTGTTTAGGTTTGATTTAGTTTTTTTTTGAAGTTGACAGTGTAAGTATTGAATGTTATATAAGTGAATGTTTAATTTTGCTATACTTGTTGTTTTGGTCTACTTTTGATGGTTCTTCTGGTATGGATTTGGGTCCGTGGGGGAGGGGTTCCAAGGGTGTGGGGCTGTGTTCAGTGGGGTTGGCGGTGTCCACCGGTCTGGGAGGGCTGTCCGGTGGGGTGGGGGCAGTCTTGGGGGGTGGCAGGGATGTTCAGGGGGGTGAGAAGCCGGTCCAGGGGTGTAGGAGTGTTGTCCAGGGGTGGGGGGGGGGGGTTGTCCAAGGGTGTGGTGGGGGCTGTCAAGTGGGGTGAGGGGGTGAGGAGGTGATGTTCTGGCAGGTGGGGGTTGTCGAGGGGTGTTTGGGGGTGTCCGGGGGTCGGGGGGCAGTCCAGGAGTGTGGTGGGGGCTCCAACGGGGTGGGGGAGGGTTGTCCAAGGGGTATTCATGAGGGTGGGAGCTCCAAAGGGGTGGGGGAGGGCTGTCCAGGGGGTATACATGAGGGTGAGGGCTCCAACGGGGTGGGGGAGGGCTGTCCATGGGGTATAAATGAGGGTGGATGCTGTCTAGTGGGTAAGTTTTATATGTTATCTATGTACATGATTAATTTTGATGTACTTCTATTTTTGTGGTACGATTTCTTGATTTATTATCTGGTTGATTCTGGTGGAGAGAAGATCACTACATTCTGCTTAAAAAAAATTGGGTTTATCACGTCGGTTATTTAATTACCGACGTGATAAAAGGCCTGAAAAATGGTTTATCATGTCGGTTATTTAATAACCGACGTGATAAAAGGCCTGGAGAATGGTTGATCACGTCAGTTATTTTATAACCGACGTGATAAAAGGCCTGGAGAATGGTTTATCACGTCGGTTATTTAATAACCTACGTGATAAAGGTCCTGGAGAATGGTTTAGCACGTCGGTTATTGAATAACCGACGTGCTAAACGGCCTGGAAAATGGTTTATCACATCGGTTATTGACTAACCGACGTGATAAACCCCCCCCCCCCCTCCGGTTTATCACGGCGGTTATACACTAACCGACGTGATAAACCCCCCTCCCTCGGTTTTAACGTCAGTTTTTTATGAACCGCCGTGATAAACCACACTCAGCCCGGTTTATCACATCGATTCTTATAGAACGGACGTGATAAACCACCCTCACCCCAGTTTATCACGTCAGTTCTATATGAACCAACGTGATAAACCCCCTCGCCCCTGTTTATCACGTCGGGTGTTTAAGAACGGACGTGATAAACCATTGTCCAGGAAGTTTATCACATCGGTTCTTTGATAACCGATGTGATAAACCATTCTCCAGGCCCTTTATCACGTCGGTTCTAAAACAACCGACGTGATAAACCATTCTCCAGGCCCCTTTATCACGTCGGTTCTAAAATAACAGACGTGATAAACATCACGATTTTATGTTTTTGACGTCGGTTTTTAAATAACCGACGTGAAAAACCTTATTTATAACGTCGCACGTATTAACGTCGGCTAGAAAACGACGTAAAAAATTAAAAATAACCGACGTAAAAAACGTTTTCTGCACTAGTGTTACTTATAACCATGGTAAATAAAAGTAAAAAGTTATTATTCACCAAAAATTATTTTTATCTTACTGAATTAAATTTTACTCCTTGATATTAACCATGTTTCTCAGATTTTTGAAATTCCACTCACAGAAGTGGTAAAATTACATTTTACGTGAATTTTCGAATTCTCCTAGGAGGAGGGTAACAGACAGTGAAAAGTTCAATAAAATTTTTATATATCTAAAATTATTCTAAACTAACATCAATGATTACATTGAACATATATAGGTATTATGTATCTATTTTGACCTTAATTAAATTTAAATATAATAAATAATTATTTAAATTAAAATTCGTTTTTAAACCATAACTATATTGTTTTTCACCATTCATCAAAAATTGAAAGTTTTCAGAAAAATACCAAAATTTAACCCTAGGCTAATTTCGATATTTTGAATCCAAATATGAAGTCCATTTTGAAAGTTAAAATTTATAAAATTTCAAATAGTGGGTATTACTATTCATAATGGCTACTTTGATTAGTCGAAGTGTGTTAGAGTCTCGAAGTTCCGTACAATGCAAGCTATTGAATTATTCAAAGGGAAACGTACTGTGGAAGCTTGGGGTGTTACATTCTCCCCTCCTTCATATAATTGTATCCTCGCAATTGGAAATTGTTCTTTGAAAATTAATGGTTGAAAATAGAGAATACCTTTGTGGAAAACCCATATCAGAAATAGGGTTAATAAAATTTAGTTTTAATAAGAGGGAAATGAGAATGAGAATGTCACCACCATATTCTTGTTTTGAATAGAAGTACATTGGTGGTAATTATAGGCACACAATTTAAGGGAAAATCTAAATATTTATAGGGAGTTATTGAGGGCATCGATCACAAAGAAGTGTAGAATTGAGGGCCTCAAATCCATCAATCTATGATTATTTAAAATATCATCAGTTCAAAAAAACATATGGTATTAGGATAACACATTTTTTCTCATAATATACCTTCCCTAAAGACCAAGAATTAATTTCTTCATAGAATAATATACATATATATATATATATATATATATAAATCTTGACAAGTAGTGTTTTCAACCTTCAACTAATTTCTACCACAAACACATCTTTCACTCCAAAAGATAATAGAACTCAAAAATATTATATTTATCATAATATTATAATGTTACAATCATTAACACATATCGTTATAATGAAAAAATATTTTGGAATAACTAGGGACTTCCTGTAAGCTAGTGATAGGTAATAAGGACCTATCACACTATGGTTGTCGGTTCGATTACTGTAGCTTTGTCTGACTCGATGGGTTATCGCCCGACCTGCAGGTTGTCCTTTTACTAAATCTATAGTATCATAATATTCCAAAAATAATCATAATAAATGTTTTAACTTTGAACAATACTATCCAAAGTTCAACTTAATCCCTTCCAAGACATTATAGTTATCCAAATTACCTCTGTCTAGACTCTCTGAAAAAGTATCAAAATTTCAAAATCAATCGCAACATCAGATTCTCCAAACAGATTAAAGTTTCTCTTATTTTCACATACTGAAAATATGATTATCTTAGTCATATTAAAACCTTAATGAAAACAACAAGTACTACAGTACAATCCTTATATATATCACATTATTCTCATAACCAGAATACAATCCTTGAGTCCAAAAACACAAATACATTAATTATTCCTCTTCAACTATTGTAACAACATAAGCTTGGTCTTGATACCTTATCCTTTTATGAGGTATGTTTATCTGATGCTTAGGAAATTCATTCGCATAATGCCAAATTTATCTACAATTGTAGCTTTCAACATTGACAACCTCTTTCTTTCCCTTGCAATCATGAGTCTGGTGACCTTTTTATCCACATTTGTAACAAACTCCCATTCCTTTTAGGCAAGTACCAGGGTGTTTCTTCCCACAATTTTCACATAATGGAAAATCCTTATTTCCCTTTTTCCCTTTATCTGTCTCTTGCCCCATCATTATCTTCTTCTCTAGCTTTACATTATTGTCATAAGATTTAGAGAATTCTTTTTCTATCTTTATAGCACATGGTACTATATCTTCGTACGTTGAGAAATATTGCAAGACTAATGGCCGAAGAAAAAATGGTTTTTACCAATGAAATAAAAGATCAATATTACTTCTTGGGTTATGTATATAATCTGCAGCATGCCTGGCTAACCGTGTAAAGTTATCCTCATACTCTTCGACATTTTCATCCTCCTATTTTCTCAAACTCAGAAATTGCCTTTCCATATCTGCTTGATGGTCACAAGGAAAGTATTTTTCTGAGAAAATCTATTTGAACTCCCTCCATTACATATTTTATACTTAATCATCTTACTTCTTGTTTTGAATCAACGAACACCATTGATTAGCATCCTCAGTGAGGCGGTAAACTGACATGACAACTTTTTACCTTTCACTACTCCCCATGTCGTGGAATATTTTCTCTAAAGAATTTATCCATTGCTCAGCTACTAAGGGATTTGTACTCCCATTGAATGTTGGTGCTTGTTGCCTCATGAAGCGATCTAACATTGATCCTCCACGTTGCGGATCAGGGTTCTCCATATGGGTAAGGTTATTATTCATAACCTGTCTGAGTTGTCCCAGTATGGTGATTAGACGATCAACAACAGTTGCATCACCAACTCCAATATAATTATCTTGATTAGGAGGGAAATCCCTACATGGAGTGAGTGCATTGATATGGTTTCCATTTCTTCCACTTGGAACCATTTCTAAACAATGGCATAAACTAGATCAGTTTATGGATCAAAATACATAATTCCATACTTGTAAAACACTTTACAAAAAAAGAGCTATTTATGTATATAATCCATAATCATAAAAAGATATTTTTTTCGAGGAAGTGTAAACTCATAAACCCTTAAAAATAATTTTTTAAAAAATGTGAATTATCCTAGGCCTATCCCTCGGGAGTGTCGTAACCAATAGTGCAGCAAGGCCCATTGTCGTGCATCAGTTCCCGTTCAAGTCTTGCTCAAAGCGGTGTTTTTGGGTTTTACCCCTAGGTACATCTATGCCAGAGCCGCCTCTACCTACTCATATCTAGACAAGTATGTATTTCTCGGAAAACTCAAAAAATATCTTTAATACCAAAATTATATGAAGTTATTCTATACTAATCCTCAATGTCTATCTTAGGGTTATGTGCTCTAATCAGAGATTATGTAAGTCTAGCATCCATGGTTTGTACTAAACTTCATATAATACCAACTGTAACGCCCTAACCCTAGTTACCCAGAGTCGGTGCATTATTACATAACATTAGCATGATTACAAAATATCATGTCTTGAAAGACTGATTAGTTTAGTAGCCTGGGAAACACTAGATAAATTCATAAAGTTTACATTACATCATAAAGTGAAAACTACTACTAAAACATCTTTTTTTCATATCCCCTCATACTATCCCTTCAGGTCATTCATAAATTACTTCTTCACATCCTAGAAAAAATAAAACATTGAAAGGGGTGAGCTCAGATGCTCAGTAAGGATAAAAATATAGCAGAAACTTTCATAAATAAGCATAAACATTTATGGCAATGTATAACTAAATCAAAACCATTTTAAACATGAACTTCAACATAATATGGAAATGATAAAATGAAATAATTCCATTTAATTATTCACATGGATATTCTACTAGTCCAATAATCAAATGAAATATCAATTACCACTTTCATAATGAAGTAAATTCATAATGCCGAAAATTAATTTTTGTGTTAAGGCCTCGTGCCAATACCTAAGGGATAACTGTAACTGGAACACAACCCGAATAGCCTCTGTAACCGGACTCCATCTCGGAGAGCCTCTGTAACCGGACTACAACCCGGAGTGCCTCTAATAATGGGACACCAACCCGAAGTGCCTCTAGTAACTGGACACCAACCCGGAGTGCCTCTAATAACCAGACACCAACCCGGAGGGTCTGCTTTAACTGGAACCCAACATGGTGGGATTACTTTTACATGTCCCCAACCCGGAACATACTAGTCCAACAAATTCATCTTAAGAAGAGGATGGAATATAACAAAAATATTTGTATTAAAACTAGCATACCAAATGCCAAAACAATAATCATAAACCATTAATGGCATAAAAAACTCATACATAGTCAAACAAATCATAAAACCTTAAATAAAATATGGAAGATTTTTATCATAAAAAATCTACTTCAAACAAGTGTAAAATTTATCAAAGGATGTTGACATATATGAAATCTAAACTATTTTAGAGAAATATATATATTTTTGAAATAATTTAAGAGTCACATATTTATAAAAGAAAACATTTACTTTGAAAATATGCTTATATGCTTGTAAGGGAAGCTTCAATGATTTTATAATGGTGGAAAATAACCGCACCTTCCATATAAGTTAAAAAAGACATTCTTACCTTAATTCTGTCAAAAAGGTTAAAAAGGACATTGTTTGGAAAACGTTGGAAGGATTCCTTTATAAACTTCTTATAAATAGTCAAACAAGGCTATAAATGACGTTAATCCATATTCTGTGATACAGTAAGAATGTTTTGAATTAAATATTTACGAAACATGGATGTGGATAATGAATAGGTCCCAGTAGATAATTATGTATAAAGAACCTCAAATAATGAAGAGATTGTGAAAAAACCCTTACCTTGTACTTTCCCTTGGTTGAGGGTAGGTTAACCTCATGTATAATGGTGAAATAATTGTTATTTAATTATACAAGAATCATATACATTAATATGACATCATATATGATCTTTTAACATTGTTATGTTAATAATATCTTAGTATTATCATCATTTTGGGTGTTAATGAATTCTTTTTTACTTTATATGATTTGTTATGTAAGCCTTTTTTATTATGAATAGGTTATATATTATGCATATACAGAATTATATTAAGTCTGTAAACATTATTTTTGGCCATAAAATGAAAATTATTCTTGAATGTATATGATGGAGAATGAATCTCAACGTATTCATGAGGACGGTAGTCCATACGTACGCACGAGCGACAATATCATTGTTTTGATATTAAAATAATATATAATTAGATGGTATATCATATATACAGAATTATTATCATGTTATATTTATTATTTAAATGAATTAAACATCATTATTATACCCATCCAAATAATAATATATTGAATAACAATTACACCACGACGTGGAGACGGTAAGCCATACATACGCACGTATGGGGACATGTCATTCAAAGGATGGATAGAATACTGAATATGGTTGTACCATATTTATAATAACATCACAGTATATAGAATATATTGGAGTTATTATTTTATAATGGAAATAACAAAGAAAGAAAAATATGAAGAAGAAAGGAACTTGAAAGAGGGTGGTGAAAACATTACCTCTTCTTCAGGTTCTTCATTTTGAGTTGATCAAAAGGGATCCTTAGGTTGGATTTCTAACTAAAGGAAGGCCTCTAGTATGAAGGGTGGATAGTTGAGAGGGTATTTGGGAGTAGTTTGTCCAAATCAAAAGGCTTTTAAGGTATGAATTTGAGAGAAGGGGGAGTTCCCTTTTATAAGAGGGGTGAGGGGCACCTTAGGAAAAGCTAGAAATATTATTTTATAATAAACTCATATTCTGTTTATAATGTTTAAAAAGTGGATTATTTAAATGTTAAGGTGGGTATATTTCGAAAACAACTCATCCAATAGATTTTAGACAGGTTTGGGTCATTATATTAACCATATCTTTTAGTTTTAACTCTAGTTAATTAGATTGACATTTACCATGTCACATTGTATTTTTATATTATAAAGTTAATAAACTTACTATATAAATCCAATAGACCCCCAAGAGGTCCATTAGTGATACAAAAATCATTATATATATCTATTTTCCAATCCATATATTTTTAAGAGTATAATATAAATTAATAAAAAAATATTTTTTTTATAAACTCTTTTATGTCAATTTTGACACTATTGAGTATTTTGTTTTTGATAATTTCATAAAAGCATTATTACTTTGATAAAAATTTATATAATCAGTCCTAATATGTCATATTAACCTAGAAAATTAGTTTAATTCATAAAAAGTCTCAAATTACATTTATTTTGATATTTATAATATCTATTATTTTAATATTTCATTAATATGGTAATTACTGAATCATCATTGTGTCATAACTAAATTAAATAATTTAATGCATGAAAATTATAAATAAAATAAAATTTTGTAGGGAATAATTTTATCTTTTTGATGAATATTTATTATTGAATTTATCTTAAGTATAACCCTATATTAAAAATGTTTTAGTTATTAAACGTTGATTTTAACTCTTTTAACTCTTCTTTGAATTAAATAATAATAAATTTCCAAATCTAATCCAAATGGACATCAATGATAATATTTTATTCCTATGTTTGTTTATGGTTGAGATAAACTTGTACAATAGAATTAGGACATGTTTTATGGTAATATTAATATTATTTTGACCCTTAATTACCCTATTTACTTTTACTTGTGGAAAATAAAAGTGAAAGTTACTATTCACCAAAAATTATTTTCATCTTATTGAACCACATTTTACTCCATGATATTAACCAGGTCTCTCAGATTTTCAAAATTCCACTCAGTGAAGTGGTAAAATAACGTTTACGTGAATTTCCAAATTCTCCTAGGAGGGGGGGTAAAAGACGGAAAAAAGTTCAATAAAATGTTAATATATCTACAATTATTCTAAAATAACTTCGAATAATTTCATTAAAATTATATAGTTATTATGTATCTACATTGACCTTAATTAAATTTAAATAAACTAAAAAATTATTTAAATAAAAATTCTTTTTTAAACCCTAAATTTGTGTTTTTTCACTATTCATCAAAAATTGAAATTTTTCAGAAAAATACCAAAAATTAACCCGAGGATAATTTTGATATTCCAATTCCAAATATGAAGTCCATTTTTAATGATAAAATTTATAAAATTTCAAAAAGTGGGTATTACTATTCATAACGATTACTTTGATAAGCCGGGGTGTGTTAGAGTCTCGAAGTTGCGTACAATGGAATCTATTGCATTATTCAAAGGGAAACGTACCGTGGAAGCTTGGGGAGTTACATTAATGAGTTTCCTAGGACATAGAGAAGTTGATATGCTATTGGGGTGATAATGGATCCATTGTTGAAGGTGGAACCTTTCTATCTAACCCAAGAGACTCATCCTCTTTATGAGTTAAGAAGTAATTATGCTTGAAATGTTATACAATTTTCTAGACTTCCTTATAGTATCATTTTGGAAATAGGCACACAATTTAAATACTAGATTTAGAAAATATTGAATAATAATTTGGGGACTTAATTTAAATTGAGCAAGCAGTGTTATCTATAGCCCAATTAAATGACTGATAGAATGACCAATATCATAGAGATTATTATTTGGTCATGAATTATATATATTTTTTGAATAATGGGATGATAAAACAACCTTATTATATATCATATACAATAAATGTTTATAGGATTATTTTAGATGAAAATTTTAGATGCATTTTATGTTTGGTTGTGTCACTCACTAAAATGTTTGCATAAAGCATAGGAGGTAGATGTCATTGGGCCATGTATGGCGCAGAGACCTATAAGAGGATTTAGTTCTTAAGGATATGGTTTATTTCTACTCAATATAAACAATTATCATATTCCAACTAGAGGATATATACCTTGGATTTCACTATAGGAATCGGTGTTTAAATGTGGATGTCACCTTAGTTGAGGAATTTTAATTCATAGAGGTAATAAAAGATGACACCATTGAATTTGGGACTATTTGAAATCCAAAAAAACCTATTGGATTATGTTATTACAAACTGTATCATCCTCTTTGAAATCATTTTTATGATAACATGATTCATGTGTCTCATATTTAGTGTTATTATCACAATGAAACATGTGTGATTGATAGAAAGGATTTAGATTTTGAAACAGATGCATCGTTCATTGAATATCTAATCTTGATCTTGGACTACTGTGTGAAACTATTTTAGTGGAAAATTGTAAAAATTGTTTTTATTCTATGGAAACATATTCATTATAACACCCCTTTATTTTATATTCCTTTGAATAAATAATATGTTTGATAGTGTCTACCACATGCACCCCAGAGCTTAATGGAACAATGAAATAATATTATAAAAATGGGATAGTTATAACCTAGTCATTGTGTTAAGGGGTATGAATTAGAAAACCTAAATTATTAAATATATGTATAACGTATTTCCTCAACAAAACTAATGAATTAAATAAAAAAATTCATTCATCTAATTTTTTTAACTAGGTAAATTATAAGAATAATTTCATATTATACTATAAGAATAAATTATTCATAAAAGTTATTGTTAGGTATATTATGTTTGAATTATACTAATTAATTTTATCAATTTGTAAATAATAAATTTTAAAAATGAACATGAATTTTGAAATTATCATTTCATAATTATCTAATTGTGAATTTTTATATTTTTTAGATTTAGTTGATTTTTTCTTGAATAGTGAAAAATATATATTTGAGAAAAATACCACTTTTATTATATTATAATGATATAATAATTAATTGACTATTTATAAAACTATTTTTATGATGACAAATATATTTATAAATAATAAAATTTATATAAAATTATAATTTCACTTTATAACTATATTCATAACATTTTATAAATCTATGTTTTCACTATTTTATATTAATAAAGTATTTAAAACGTTATTTTAGGTTTTGGTTTAGTTTAAAAGAATAAAAATTATACTTTTATTTAATATATTACAAATAATTCTATTTGAATCAATATTTTAATTTACTTTTCTATGAAATAATTTTATACTTTTTTTTCAAATAACAAGTTTTGTAGTGTTTATAAAACATATATTAAAAATAATTTTTGAAAAATATAATAGTCTAATCATACAGATTCCAAAGTTCAAATCATAATAATTAATATTAGTTAATATTTGAAAATTATTTTATAGTCATAGTGAATAGTAAACATGTTAAATATTTCTCCCATTGGTTCAAGGTAAAATGGGTGTAAAGAGTAAAAAAAATGGATAAGGCTTTATGAAACAAATACCTACATAAAAACGTTGGTTATTTTTATTCTAACATTAAACTTATATTTTTTGAATATATCATAATTTGGATCCACTTTCCCTTAATGATTAGTTTATATTACTAAAATCATTTAATTAATTCTATGTGCATCACTCTGGTCAATTATAAAAGGGTTCTTCTTATCCTCTCTTATTCATAAACATGGATCCCCAGAGATCATCCAATACCTAACTAGAAGTTATCCTAGTGTCACTCCATTTATTACTATTATATTTTTGTTAGCCTAAGACCATTTTTATAAGGATTAAGGTTTAATCCTCAAGAGGTCACTCTATTAAGATATAATTGTCTTACCCAAATATTTCAAATGTTTTTTTATATTTATAATACATATATTATATATATATATAATGAATAAATTATACACCATATACTGATATGTTGTTTTGATTATGAGACAACCATTTTCCATCTCTTTTCCATCTCATGGAACATAAAAACATCACTCCTAAATACGTGCGACCTACCATATCCACATAATGGTGTATTCATTTTTAATCACGATTATTGTTTTATGGTTATAATGGCATGATTAATGAAATATATATGATATTTATGACACTATTATTATTCTATAATTATAATTTATCATCTACCTTCTTACCTTTCCATCCATTGAAAAATGAAAATGTTGCTCATCTGTACAGGTGTACTACCATCTCCAAGAAATTATGTGATTCTTTATTCTATTACCACCTTACTTGGTTGATTCAAAACTTGTATATAATGAATGAATATTATATTAAAAAAATTATTATAATTTTTTGGTTGATTTAAAAATTACATAATTCTTTTAATTGTGAACAACATACTGAATTTATTAGGGATTAATTAATCAAACAACCATATTTTGAAAACATAATCTAGATATCTTTAATGAATGGAAATAAAATAATTAATAAAAATCATAAAGATTTAAAGATAATTTTAAAAAGTTATTATTAAATTATTTAATAAATTTATTTTTATTTTACTAACGTATCAAACAAGTAAAACTAAATCAAGACCCATGGTATGGGAAATTTCGACTCATTTATGTTTTAATGAGACATGTTTTACATTATGCACTGAACTTATTTTATATAGTTTATATATTAAAATTTTTACACTATATGTCATAATTCATATTTTTTTCATGTTGTTAAATTTTTTTTATTAAATTATTCTCAATAAAGGGGTCTGATTCAAATGTTTCCAAAGTAGTATGGGATTTCTTTTATAATCTCACTTCATTTGGGAATTTTCTGTGTATAGATTTACATAGGTTAATTTATATGATCATAATATCTTAAAACCCATTTATGTTATTATACTAATATTATTTAGAAAAATTATAAATGAATACCACTCTCCTCCCTTTGTAACTTAAAATGATTAAGATAATGTTCCTTAAAAACCCGACATTATTCCCTATTTGGTTGATGAAAAATTTACTCCATTTTCATGTTTATTAATTTTTGTCATGAATATTCAATTCTATGATCCAAATATTTATTAATGAAATTTTCAACCATATTTTACTTAATTTAAGTGTTCTTGAAAAAGAATCTTTCTAAATGTTTTAGAAATAATTCATTTTTCTAAATTTTTGTGTATGTAAAAAATTAATGATATATTTTAACATTAATGAATGGAATGAATATTCACACAATCATGAATATAATTTTATTTTAATGTTACTTTATAATCTTCCCTGGTTAATTTAAAAAAAAATCATTTTCTAAATATTATTTAAATTTTAATTCAAACTATAATCAAACTAAAATGATATTTTTCTGACGTTTTCAATGAATTACTTTGAAATTCTTTAGAAAAGTTTACATATATTTTGACATATATTTTTGATTAATTTTTTAAATGGGTATATAATCTAATGATACTATACACCTTGTATCTATTTATGACATATGATCATTTTATTTTATTTCATTAACCTGTTAAATATTTCATATTATTTATTTAATAAATATAATAGTTTATTCATAAGTTATTATGAGAAATATTTTTACTGATCATTCAATATATAAGGAATAATTTAGACATGAAATTATAATATGGGTCCCAATTATAGATATCATTTTGAGTCATAAAAAATATCCTAATAAAAAATATGTGGCCACATTAGATGGTTATTTATTTTATAGCTAATTTTTTTAATAATGACTTCTTCAATGAGACGAATTAATGGTATGATTCATGTTAACATGGTCAAGGACATGATAGAATGTTCATGAATGTCAAAATTTATGAATTTAATTAATTGATAATTTAGTTACCAATATCCATGTGATTACGATATTGATATTATCCACACATGTTCACTGAACTAAAGGTGCGGATTGAATGTCTTGGGTTTTGATAGTCACATATTCCATATTGAATATTCTATATTTATTCATAATAGCTTCCAATGTATGTAAATTTTACTAAGAATATAATCTCATAATTAGTTTGTTTTCCATTCAATAGGATATGAAGATGGATTATTTGAATTATTTATTAGATTCAAGCATGTTTTTTAATTTATGTTTTAATATTTATATTGTAATATGGGAATTGAGTGTGTATCTAGTTTTCCATGACTAATAAATAACCAAAACTTCTTGGATTGCTCAGTTGTATCATTTATTATTATAATAAAGTGAACACTAAATCTTGATTACTAATGTTAGGATGATTAAGTTTTATCTTGGTGTAGATGTGGGAATGTGAATCTGATGTGCATGCTAAATGGATGGAGTTGTTTGATCATGAATTCCTCATACTGTTCTTGGTGATGATAATTTCGTAGAGTAATGAATGAAGTGGCCTAAAAGTTTCAGGTAAATAAATTCTTTTTCCATTATTTTTTATTTTATTTATGCAATGATACATTTTTTGAAGTCTTGGGTGTCTTCTAGATGGGTTTTGAGTATTTTAATGGATTTTATGAGGGGAACACTTTTTAAGAACAAATTCATAAAACTGTGAAGTTCATCCTAAGAAATCATGAGGGTTGTTAGAGAATAGAAAAATATGGTGCATTGTTTGTGCACTTTTATAGAAACAAAATGAAACTTATCTTGTAAATCATGTGACTCAAGATAGTGGAAAAAATAATGGTTGGAAAATGGTTTACCAAAACATGTGGTCAAACCATGTGGTTGGCTAAAAGTGTTAGCGAGCCTCATAAGGTTGGCACACAGTTTAGTAAAAAAGTTTAATAAACCATGTATTTATTTTTAATTAATCAAAAAAATTTGTATTTATCCTTGAACCTCTAAAAAAACCTTCATTCATTCTCTTAAACCTAAAGATATCAAATTTAGGGACTCATGTGGCCCTTCTTGGTGATTCATCTACCTCCAAACATTGATTATAGTGGATCTAGATACATTAGATCTTCGGAATTCAAGGTAAGAGATTATTATTCCTCTTTTATATTCATTTATTCTATATCAACTATCATATTATATGAAGGAATAATAAATCATTGTTTATTTTGGTTACTTCATTGAATTTTCTTATGATCTATTGAGGATTTAATGATTTTTAAATGGTTAGGAAGCCAGATCTAGAGAATTACATTCTTGTTCTTGAATGGATATAGATTTAAAATCGGTTGTGGGTATCAATAGGTATTTTAATCTATTTCAAATCCCATGGTACATTATCTTATTGAATCATTATTCTATAATTTTAATTTTGGTGAATTTAGATTGTTTCCAGGAATTATTTTTGGGTAGACATCGATCTATGACATCTATTGGATTTTAATGTCGTCACGGTTCAGGTAGGTTGTTATTATCATATAGGTATATTTTATATAGTTTTGACATAATTTTATTATTCGTGAATGTATAAACCCGGTTAACTACTATGTCGTATGAAATTATTAGCATGCATGAGTATCGTGTGAGAACTTTGAATGACTGATGTGTATATAAGTGCATTTTTCCCTTAAGAACAATTACTTGATACATTATTATTATGATTTTATATTTATTTTCTTGTTGTGGATAGTATATATCTTATTAAAACATTGCAGATAGTATCATGAAAGGTGGTGTTTTAGGGGAGACTATTGAGAAACATAGATATCATGAGAACTGGTTTCATGAACCATCCTAGATCACCCAACTAATATGAAAATAAACTAGTCTGAACATGGCCTAAAGGGAGTTCTGGATACCCAGGGATTGGTGAGAATCACATGTGAATCCTAAACTATCTTATGGAATTATTTTCAAAAAAATAATATAATACTGGATAACATTAATCATGTAAATGTTAGTCGTCTAGTATAAATCCATAATGGGAAAGATATAAAAGTGAGACAACACACGTGTCCAAAAATTAAAACATTCAAACAATGTACAAGTATAAAATAAATCCATTATACTTACTCCGACTCCATACTAATGTAAAATACCACATACACAATATGATTTTTTTACCCTTGTAAAAATACATGATATATATAAACCCATGTTTGTTTACACTATGTAAGAAAATCATGCCCAATAGGATGTCAAAAATTATTTCATAAGAATGAATTATAATATAAAATATATTTGATAAATTAACTAAATAAAAGTAATGAGCTATATTTTTTAATAGTTTAATATAAAACATGCAGAACAACCCTTTTTATAGTTCGTAAATCTTATTAATTATCTTGGTTTAAAAAAAATTCATAACATTATGGACTTACAATTTTCAATAATAATTATGAAAAACTATCCCAATGTGTAGCATTTGTTATAAGTTAGTGAGGATCCCTATACAATTCGTACTATTAATATGGAACCCTGTTTTCACATTACCAAAATAGAATATTCCTAACGGGTAGGAGTTCACTCCTGCGAGTGTCCCCCTATAACAAATTAGGCCACCATGTGCACACATTACAATAATAGAATAGACCTAGGTTCTAAATGTTCATTTCTGAGGAAGAAAATATAATTCATCAATGATAATGGATGTTATTATGATATTAAAATCATTCTAATGGAATTTAATCATTGAAACTATATAAAACATTCTTTAATTCCATTTTATTTTCAAAAAAAAAATCAATTTTTAATAAGATAACCACAAAATATCATATGTTTTAAAATAATTTTTCAAATCATTTACCAATTTTAGAAAACAATTTCATGTAGGAATAGAGACTGTTTTGTAGAAAAAATACAATTTATGAAACAACCTACATTAGGACACTTAGAATTATAACACTTACACGTGATCCACTAGCCTAGAAGAACTGATGGTTCAAGATGATATAGAAAATACCTTATCCACTAAATCCCAAATAATAATATCGATTTAATTAAATCAATAAAAATTGATGAGATATGACTAACTTACAAAAATGATTAATGAAGAATGTACAACAATCAATCAAGATATAGAAAACAGTTCCAACTTCACTGATAGACATATAAGAAATATAAGTAGATAATGTCTGAATACTTATATTTAGAATTGGCATCCTTGATGTAATGTTCTAGTCAAGAAGAAAACATTAGATCTATAAGAATAATTAATAACGAAAAATAAAGGTAACATACCATCATGTTCATAGATGTATCATTCTATATACAATCTATTCTCTCTATAGAAGTTAATGAATGTCTATTATCTCTCACTGGAGTCTCTTAGGTTGAAATAACACATCCCTAGAAGAATTTTTGGGAAGAAAACGTGTTTCAGGGTTCAATAATATAATTTAGATTAATTAATTACTTTTCCATGGTTTTACCACATGGTTTGGAAAAACAATGCACCAACTGGACACCCCTTTCTTTGCTACTGGAATAGCTACATGGTATGAAAACAATGTTTGATAAATCATGAACCAATTGTGTGACATGAATTCATTCCAAAACACAAGATTTCAGTGTAAGGCCATATTTTTTTTCTTAACCATGTTCCTAATAGTGCACCCTCATATGGGAAAACAACACATGGTATGTGACGATTCTCCCCACCATATTTCTTTCTAACCCAAAAAATCTATGTTGAATAACATAGATTCAATTAGATATTATGAAAATTTTCTCCCATCATTGGTTCCTATACCCATGTCTCATGAGTATTCAAACCATTCGATCTGAAACTCATACTAATAGTACATAATTCCCATATATAACCTTTACTGGAGAATTAGTATCTTTAAACGGCTGCTCGGTCCCAGACTTATCTGGTTTTATGTTGACATCTTCCCAACTCATAAGATGGTACATATTTGGTTGATACTTGTTTATTTGGGACTCATAAAATAAATTTTAGATCAAATACTAGTGATGTGTTAAATACATGAGATAAGTCACCATTATAAGTCATTTAAGGATCTAAAATTACCCCACATATCTTGGAGTTAGCTTCCCTTGATTCATAATCTATTGGTGACCCATACTTGGTGATAATTTTAAGATCATGTGGTCACTAAAACAAAATACAATGGGACACAATGATGATCTATTTTATATTTAATGTATTGGAGTAGTTAATATTTTAAATGATTTATTTGAACCTTATCCTTCATTTTCTAAACCATACTTCATCCTATCAAGGAAGCTTCAGCAATATCAAACCAACAAAGAGGTTAGTTGCAGGTTCAACTATACAAATCCTAAAAAGGTTATATATTGATTGATGATTGGTATATATTGTTATAATAAAATTCAACTAGTCCTAAATGGATATCCCAAAAACCTCTGTAGTACAAGACACATGAAAACTGTATATCTTATATAATTGGAATTTTTATTTCTGTCAACCCATCGTTCTAAGGATGATATATTATGTTGAACTGGACTTTAATTCCCATCACCCCCAAGAGAAAATTTAGAAAATAATATGTAATGTGAGTGTGTATATATATATATCATATAATGGCCTTTGGAGTCCCATAAAATCTTATGATTTCTTACACATATAAATTCCCAATGTATTTTACTTTACTAGTGTCACAAATTAGATAAAAATGATATGAATTGGTCAAACATTCAGTCACCACCCAAATGATGTATTTAACCGTGGGATGCTATGTTAATATAACATTAATTTTCATTAATACCTCACTCCAATTACATATTGGAATGGGAGGAGGCCACAATATAATAGATGAATTTTGGTGATTAACATGTATTTTTTGGAAAATATAGAATCAAGACACAATGTTCATCATAGCTTATTCCATAATATGATAGTAGAATAGATTCATCATTTCATAAAACCTATTTTTAGTCCTAGGTTAGGAAACCAAAATGAATAATGAAAATCTAACAACATACTCTTTCTCTTAGTCAATGAAATAACATTAAATGTTATAAAGAAAATAATATATTCTCAAGATAGAGACCATTCACTAATGGTATTCAAACTATTTTGCCAAACTCTATCATTCTATAATTAATTATCATAATAATTCTACTTGTAAATAATCTCACGTAGATAGAACATGAAATTAATACTTTTTAAAAAATTACCATACTCTTTCCTCTGAAATCCCAAGTGAATATAAGTGATGATTTCCATCAAGTTCCATTCATCCACTGCTTCCTTCGTAGTCTTAGAATGAAATATCCTACTAAGTGTATCAATAAACACATTACACTCTCTCAGAGTACATGAATGTTTTATATTGAATGGATGATGGTATTTTAACCATCATCTCATCCATATATTTAAATCTTTTTAGGAAATATACACCCAAAACTATTGTGATCAGTATAAAAGATAATATTCTCTCAAAAATGATAGTGTTTCTAAATACTAAGGGAATTCAATATATCATGAAGTTACGAGCCATGAGTAGGATAATTCCACTCATGAGTTCAAATATGATGTGATTTATAAGAAACCACACGATCCCCTTGAAAAACGATGTTACACAATCCAACCCCAAAAGAATTTTAATAAACCAAGTCACACTATCCAGCTTCTGGTAGATTCTGTGTTTTTATTGCTGTCAAATTACATTTTAGTACCTGGAAGGATTCATAAAATATTGGATCCGATAATAATATCTCTACCTTATAGCAGATATTAATCAATAGTTATTCTGATTTTGAGATATCCTTCATGAATCGATGATAATATATTACCAACCCAAAGAAGCATTGAATCTAAAATTCTTTTAATGGTTCTTCCCATTACTAATAAACCATAACCTTTTTAGGGAAGAAAAAGATAAATTTTTTTGATATCTTTCTTCCCATGGGCATAAATGTTTGGTTCCATAGTTTTTATATTGATAATTCTACAAATATGCAATGAAAACTATGAATTAATAGAACATTCATTAAGAGATTCACATGATCTTAGTTGGCTATTGAGTAAAAAAAACGACTTCCACGAATACAATTACAAAATCTTTTGTATAGTGTTGGAAAATAAGGTTCATTGATTCCATAAAGATATATAGAGAGTTAGTTGGGAAAAAATAAGTAATTAGGTACTCAAAATGGATACTCATACTCCTGAAGTTGTTTTTTGGAATATCTAAATCGTTGATTTGGAGATGGTGGTAACATGAATATATATCAATCTTAGAGAACCAATTATTCCTTTTAAAAGGGTCAACAAATATCATCATATTTGGGAATTTAATTTTTATAATCAAATATTACATGATAATAATTTTTATAATTATTTCATAAGTGGAGTGTTCAATTATGTTTCTGGGTAAAGATAATAAGAGCTACCAAATGTTAAACAATTTGGTTTGTAATTACATTGGTTATCAAACCATTTAATGAAAAAATTATGATCCATAAAGACAACTGGTGCCATGAAATAAGATATTATTGAAATCTCTTGTTTTCCCAGAATTAGTTCAATTAAGAACTCCACTCCCCTCTCTAATGGAAAGCCCAAAATTTCCTCTAGAAACACTTTTGTAAATTCATTGACTATCACAAGAAGATCAAAAATTTCCATTTGATAATTTTATTCAATGAAAAAGGAATCATCTTACCAAGCCCTAGAAGAGGGGTCCCATTATATAGTACATTGGGTTATGTTCTCCTTGAAACATATGGGATTTCCCATCATGATTAGTAAAAGACACCTGTCAATGGTAACAGTTGATTTGAGCTATATAAGCAATCAACTAATCCATCCCCATAATAACATCAAGATATCTAGGTTGAGAACTAAAAAAATCCTAAACCATCTCAATTTCATACATAACTAAATAGAACAATGGGAATTAAAAATTAGTTCCCTTCTTCTTCCCTAGATTAATTATCAATTCCATTATAAATGGAATTTTTTTGTTGGATGTATAAAAAAGATAAAAAAATATTTTTTAAAATGAAGGAGTGATAGGCACCTGTATCAAATAATGCACTCTCTAAGTCTAAATCAATATTAATGGTACCTATCATATTTATAATAGGCACATCCATATCATTTATAAACTCATCTACTTTATGTAATAGCTTTTTTCTAAAGGCTTATGCTTGGAACCCTATTATTATTGAATCATCTGAATACACCATAGACCATTTATGTTCCGACAAGACTATACTAGAGTTAGAAGAATAATATTATTGAATGAAATTATATACTATACTATTAAATACACATGAATTTTATTTCTATAGTGTAATGGGACAAATTTTCCTTGTGTGCCCCATCGAGTTATACATATAACAAGTTAGGCTATTGGGTGAGGATGATAGTATAGAAAAAGTAATCTATGAAGCACCACCAATATATTATTTGAGGAACTCACTCTTCTTCCTATTCCCTTTTTATAATCCCCAAGATCTAATACCCAAGGTATAAGGAACTCTGGTAATCCCTAATATACCTTTTAGGTTAAACTCATCTATCAATGCAATATGAAACAACTCGTTATAGGTAGACAACTTTAATATAGATTTTTTATACAGTATATCAATTCTAAGGCCCATGAAAAATATCTAAGATTTTTTTATCATTAGACAGAACCTACCAAGTAATTGAAAAATATCTGTGAAATTATTAATGTATTTCATCACTGTCCAATTCACTTTCTCAAGAGTGAGTAACTTTATAGATATAAAAATGATCATAAAATATGTGTATAATTTCTCATTGAATATGGAACTAAATTATTTCCACTCAAAGACCTCAAGATTATTTTCAAAGACCATTGAGTCCCACCACCACCATCCCAATCCATCTAGCATGATGAAAACATAACTAACATTTATGTAATTGGGGTCTCTAATAATTCAAAGGTTATTGAAATCACTATTGGCCAATTTTCCAACTCAAGAGGGTAATTCATCACTGAAAATACAATTTTTGAATGAAAATTAAACTCTTAGACTTGATTACTATCCCTTTACCATTGAGGTTCTACCTCTCTAACTTGAAATTGTGTATGTAAAAATTATTTTTTTCATATATTTGACAGTGTGAAAAAATAATTTGATGAGATTCTAATGAATTGGGGGTTCCCTATAAAGGCTTATCGACATCCCCCTCTTTAGGATTCACAAGAATTATATTATGGGTAATTGTTTTACACATTAGTAGATAAGGATACATGAGGACATGGGAATAAATAATTAGTCCCAACAAATAAAAGAAGTCAATAAGAATAATAAAAGTCTTGGAAAAAATAAATACAAGAATTGAATTATAATAAACCATAAGACACATTTTCAGACCAAATACAATAACTTATTTCTCATATCAATGACATCTATCCAAAAACATATATAAAAATCCCCTTAAGTTTCACTATTCCTATCTCTATATACATAGACATATTAGGATGCATACTGACAATGATAATATATAAAACCCCATTTAATAAATTTTTTGATGAACTATGTGAGGATTCCAAATTAATAATATCATAAACAAATCCTAACCTGAGTTGAAGGGTTTTATCAATCCCCATGAGCTATAAATATGAACCTGGGCATCATGAACTACCTCTAGGAATGCTTCTTACAAATAACAAAATAACATAGTATAACATGAATAAAGGAAATGTTGGTATTCAAACATAATTCAACAATGTGAATGAGATAAAATTATGAAAACAAGTGTCCAAAAACCACAATGTTAAACCAATGTACATGTATAAATGAAACTCATCTCCATGTTATTTTCTATCACAACCAGAATTCCACACCCTACTATCAAAAAAACCTTCCAACATCTCGTAACATTTTTCCTTTAACCATGTTATAAATAATAAGATTTATATACACCCAAGGGTATATGTACGGTGTGAAAAAATAATTCCAATAGGATCACACAACCTTTTTAATAATCAGAAATCAAAATATAAACCAATTATTCTCATGTAAACAATTACAAGGAGTGAGATACATTTTTTCACTATCTAATATAAACCATGGAAAACTGAACTTTCAATAGTTTGTAAATCATTTCAATAATCCTGAATTTCAATGTATTTTCATACCATTAGAAAAAAAAAATTATTAAGATTATTATTAAGGAAAAAAATCCCATCAGGTAATATTAGTTGCGTGTTAGTGAATATACATACCCAATTCCATGATTAATAAGCCAATTTGGGTGAACATTACCATAGTAGAACATTATTAGGGGTAAGAGTTCACTCCTAAGAGTGGGTCCCTGACACAAGTTATACTATGTTGTGCACACATTACCCTATTAGTTCATTCTTAATATGTACGAATATATCCCTGATGATGGATTCCATTCACATTTATGATGAACAATGTGATTATAATATTATAATAATTCAAAGGTAATTTCATATTTGAAGATATAATTTTTTTTTATAAAACCATTTTAGTTAAAACACTCAAAAATGGTAAAATCCATTTAAATATACATAAAAACATCAATATTTTGTGGAAATATGTTACATTACTTTTAAAAAAATTAGAAACCAATTTAAAGGATCATGTAACAGAGGTTATAGAATAAATCAAATTCAAGAAACCAACTTCCTTGAGTCACATGGAATTTTAATATACACCCATGATCCATTATCTAAGAATACATGGGGGTTCAAGAAGATATGGAAGAACCAAAATTCAAGAATTCCTAAATAATAAAATCTAATTTATCAATTTTAGAGAAATATATGGGAGATGAATATTTTACCATAATGTTTCCTTAAGAACACACAACTATCAATGAATATCCAAGATATAATTTCCCTTCCAACCATATATTAATAATAATACCAATTATATTATGTCACAACCCGGATTTCTCCCAGAAAATAAATATATAGGGTTCCATTAAAGAATAAAAAAGTAGTCTATTTTTCTCAATTGGAGAAACCAGATGGTTTAACTGCAGGGTTTAAAAAACAATGTGTCAACCACATGATATTCTGTTATTTCAACCTGCATGGTTTGAGGGGAATTCAATCAAATTTCATGATCAATCAATACTAGATAAAATCAATTATCTCTCAATATTGAAAGAAATCTCCAAAATATCCTTGTAAAGTATCCACGGTTGATAGATTAACTCAATGAATAAAGAATATTGACAAATGGAGCTTATTTGGGATTTAAAATAAAATTAAGATTAAATAATTAACATTTATTGTTTTGGATGCATGGGTTTAAAAACCATTCACACCATCTAGTCTTATTGGAGGATCACGATGGATTAGCTTCATGGTTTAAAAAACCATGTTCCAACTACTTCCCATTCCTTTAACCAAGATGCATAGTTTGAAGGGAATTCCACATAGATTTTCCAAACCATATGTCTAATAGTGTGACCTCCTCTATGACTCCCACACAAGATGTAAAATATCTTTGGAAGACCCACATATTATTACATTACTGTTTTCAAACCATACATAGGCCTAAAAAACACTTACATTCTCCAGAATTTACAAAAAATGACTTGATAAAATACCCAAATAAGAGATGGTAAAATAAGATTGGAGTACCAGGAAGTAAAACCAAGATGTGACAACATGAAGATAGACTAATGACTATATAATTTTATAATGGCGAGTGTTGGGGCGTGTAATATCTTGTTAATGGTAACTTGATTTGCATAGAAGTAGAAATACACGAGTCAGAACATGGTGGACATTGAGCCAATGGTATGAGTATGGGTGTGAGGATCATTGAGCTGATGGTATGATTCAAGGAATGATGTGTGTTGTATTGATGGTGAGAGTTTTATAGTGACACATTATTTCAGTGGTAGATTAACCTTTTGACATTGGGATGGTTTGTAATATTCTTTATGTTCCTAGTTGATATACAATCATGTGAATACAAAAAGTTTGTAACTATGAATGGTTGGATGATCTAGGTGACTACTCCTTAAATGAAAATTATGGATAATGTAAATACCCAATGTTAACGTACAAGGAAATTATAAAAATATTTCGAAATAATTAATACATGAAACAAACATACACCTAAAGACTGTATAGTCTAGTGTATTTGGAAACATAGAACATAATATTATAACTTAGTGAAATATCTTCACCGTCTCCCATAAAGATCTTCCCCATTTGTTTTCCTACCTAAAACCTCTCTTTATAACATATAAAAATAAAACAAAAAAAGTGTGAGCTCAAATACTATATTGGTTTAAAAATTAAGATCATCAAACAAAATATAAATATATGAGTGTGAAAGCATGAACATAAATTTTGAATATTAAATTCATTAGTCAGGAAATATATCATGGCAATATATAAGTCATAGATCATGAAGGAACATTAACCATGATAAAATAAAATTATCATAAAACATGTAATTATTGAAAATATATAATTACATAATATTATTTTCATAGTATCAGAGGAATTTCTACCATGACCGTCATTGTGGACAAAGACCTTTATGGAATCGAATTTAATTGTTGTTCTGACCTTGTATTATTGAACAAAATTTACTTGTAATTCTGGCCTTTAATTAATGAAATAAATTTAATTTCCATTTATTCATGTCTATAACAAGAGTTATAAAACTATATCCAATGAATTTTAGGGAGATTTATTTCCCACTCATCACATAATTAAACCATTCTTACTTGTTCCCCAAAAAAACAAAAATAATTCATCATATCGTAACCCATGAAATAAAATGGGTTTCATAACCATCATTCAATCAAAACATTATCCATATAAAATAACATTTCATAATTATAAAATTCAAATCAATGTAATAATAAGTATAGAAACAAAACCCTATTTAGAAAGTGTTATCTTATATAGAAAATAATTTTGACAAAACACTTGAACTTAGTTCTTGAGGAAAATATCATTTCTTATTAAAACTGCATCATTTTCTCAAAATGCAGTGCAATTTTTATAGAAAAGATTTTTTTTGATAATAAACTTGAAATTATGTAGAGGTAGACTCATTGAAATAATATTACATGAAACCATAATGATCTATTCATTCCGTATAAGTTAAAAAAGTTCTTCTCATGCCCTTGCTGAAAAGTTCAAAAAGTACCTCATATGGAAAATGAAAGAATGATTCCTTCCATACCGTTTAATAAAAAAATTCATTAATGGGTAAAAATGAGTTTAAAAATAGTATAAGAATAGAAGTAATAATATATAAATAGGAAACATGGACGTGGATGATATATATACCCTAGTAAATACATCCGAATAAAAAATCTCGAATAATAATGAGATTGCAAAATTATCCCTTACCATAGCTCTGATTTCTTCTGTATATGTACGAAACTCCGTTATATAGGGTTTAAACATATTATGAACTTTTAAAAGTACAATAATAATATTTATTATTTCATATATTATTCACTTATTACTTTATATCACATGTTTATTTATCAATTCTATGTTAAAGCAACATTTTGGGTAATAATCGTTTTATTTATCGTACATGTTTTGACATGTTATTCTTGATTTTATTACATAGATTGTTATTTAATTACATAAAAAATATAAAATATGATTTATATATCATATATATTTACTATAGAAATATATATAATAAATAGATAAATGAAATGGAATACACCATTCACGGAGACGATATGTCGTACGTACGCATGAAAGTTATTTCTAATTTCTTATTGAATTGAATAGAATCATGTAAATGAAACACACACAAAAAAATATATATAAATAAATATAGAAGAATTTTTATTTAATATATTCCATTATTATTTATTATATGTACCTTATAATTAGTCTGGAATGGTTAATTTGTAGAATGAAACTCATCACATCATGGAGACAGTAAGTCATACGTACGCAAGAGCAAGGATATAATTCAATTACTGGCTAAATGATATGGAATTTTTTCGTATTTATTTTATTCAAAATAACTATCATGTAATAATTATTATTTACACTTATTATAATCATCAGTATATCTATCAAAATTATTTATTTTTGAATAAGATATCACACCACAATGTGGAGACGGTAAGCCATACATACACACGCGCACGGTGATATTGCCATTTTCATGATAGATAAAAAGAGTTATAAGGTTTTACAACAATTATAATAACATCTCAGAATATATAATATAGTTTATTTATTATATTATTATGGGAACGACATAATTTGAAGATGTAGAGGAAGAAATGATCTTTGAAAGAAGAGATAAAAAGATTAACTCTTCTTCGTGTGTCTACATTTTATTTTAACAAAAGGACTCATTATGTTGGCTTAATATCCAAAGGATGGCCACTAGGATAATGTATGGGAAGCTGGAGGAGATTTGAAAGGGTTTGTATGAGGAAACATGCTTTGGAGTTGTGAATAAAAGAGAATGAGTGGTGCACTTTTATAAGATAGGGGAGGGTCACCTTTGGGAACTCTTGAAATATTAATTTATTATAAATAATTTTTCAGTTTATAATCCTCCCAAAATAATTTATTTCGAATATAGGACGTGTTTTTGTCAAAATACTCTCAATCAATAAAATTTTGACATGTATTTATTTAATTTTAGACATTATCATTTTGATTTATCCTTATTTAATATATTTAATTTTATTTATGTTAATTATTTTCTAAATATTAAAAGACTATAAATATTTACTTATGTTGTTTCAATTGTCTATAATTGGATACATTATGATAGTTTATACCCTATAATTTGCACTTTGAAATTTTTAAATATTTGTTTTTCATTTTTAAATAATTTAATAATATTTTATTTTTATAAAGTATCGATAATGTAAATTTTGAAACTATTTATTTATTTTACATTAAATAAAATCCAAACTAATGAAAAAGTTGGAAAAAAATATTTAATACACTCTTATCCTATCATATTCACCTAGAAAATTTGTGAACCACATTAATTACTACATATTATATTTCCTTCAAAAAAATTTCAAACCACTTATTTGATATTTCTATTAATAAAATAATTTTTACATAACTATTGTGTCATCATTAATGGTAATTATTTAATCTCTAAATAATATAAATAAATTCACATGATGTATATAATTTAATTATATTTCTGGAGACTATTTATGTTTGATGGTTTATCATGTTTAGCACTATATTAATATTCTTATACATATAAGATATATGAGAGTGACATGTTGTCACCATTTTTATTTTAATTATAATTAAATTACGTTCATAGAAAAAAGTCAATTTAATGAATAAATTCTATTCCATGGGTGATATTGATATACTTATATTCTTCCAATAGTATTTTGGAAAGTGTTAGGGTAATTTGATTATCTTTATTATATTTTTAGTTACCCTAATTTATGTGATTTACCTTTAACCATGGTAAATAAAAAGAACCGTAGTTACTATTCATAATATCTAAAATATAAAAGTAACCAATTAAAATAATTTGGACCCACTAATTCCAAATATGGAATCCATTTTTCAAAATTCAAAACAAAGAAGATGCATTAATTAATTTAAAAATAATTCCCAATATTATAACCCAAATGTGGGTTTTTAAGAAGTAAAAATTATCAAAATATTGACATATGTTAATATCAAATTTAAATGTGAAATTAAATCCAATGAACAAAAATGGATTAAATGATAAAATATTAGTCTATTTACACTTTAATACCAATTAAAAAATATAATCTAACTATATAAATAAATTTTATTAAAAGTCAGTTTTGAATTAAAATACAACATTTTCACTATTCATTAAAACATTAATTTTATCCGAAAAATACCAGAAATTCAACCAAAGTAATTTTTTATTTCCCTATTCTAAAGAATAAATTTATTTTTTCAAATAAAATAAATAAAACTTTTTAAAAACTATATTTAAAATGGGTGCACCATCAAAAGGTGTCAAAACTGCATTTTTTGGAAAAAATACATCTTTTATACGAAGAATTGAATTTATTCTTTAATCATGTTATAGAAAATACATAAGTTGAATGTTAATGTAATATGAAATTCAAAACATGGTTTATACTGTTCATAATTTATAGTTTATATCCCATAATATAATAATATTTTAATAATATATCTTTGTATAGTAAAACTCGGTATTGTGTACAACGTAAGCTATCAAGGACGATCGCTATTGTGTGTAATGAAAACCAAGTCAGTTTTGATTTTAGTGCAAGATTACATTAGTTTTTCATATTACATAACAAAAAAATATTTCTTTTATACATTTAACAAAATCTATACTCTTTTTTGCGTGAAATGAATTCTATCAAACTAACTAGAAATTGTGTGTAACAAAAGCCAAGCATAGTATTTCATATAATACAAGAAAATACGATGTTTCATATAGCGCAAGATAATAATGGTGTAGTATACACAAGAAGTCATAAAAGAAATTAAAAATAATCAATCTCAAAAAATATTGAGTTGTTATATTCTACCCCCTTAAAATAAATTTCTCCCTCAAAATTCATTGGGGCTATAAATGGTTTAATACTTGAAAGTTTCTTTCATAGAAACCCTCATC
Source organism: Viscum album (assembly GCA_963277665.1). Lineage (NCBI taxonomy): Eukaryota > Viridiplantae > Streptophyta > Magnoliopsida > Santalales > Viscaceae > Viscum > Viscum album. Next base: position 1,439,078,344 of record OY728145.1, on the reverse strand, counting down.
AAAGAAGGGAATACTATAACATTATTTTTATAAAGGAAATATAGATACATAAAAGTTACCAAAAGTGACTCATCCCTTGGTTTCCATGTAAGAGAAATTCAGTGTGAACTGAAAACATGTATATGGAAGAAAAATCAATCTAACAAGTTCTGATGTATAGTTATAGAGAATTAGGTTTGGATAATGTTAAATATCAAAAATACATAAACCTGTGATGATTTAAGGGGCCATCTGATTGATCAGATAAGAAGGTACTAAGATAATATTTTTTATTTTCATGATCCTTTCCCAAAAATTGAAGAATTTTTGTGGGAATTAATACTTACTTGCTTTTAGTACAATCTCATTGTTGTTCATGCCTCAAAACATTTCCACTTCGCATCTAATATATGGAAATGAAGTTGAATTTTTCAGTCTAGATGTGTTAGAAAACCATGCAATAGAATGATAGGTCATTCCATCAGTCTTAACAAAAAGGGTATCATAGGGAATCAAATATGTATAAGTAACCCTTAAGTGAGATAATATATTAATCTAAAAAACATCAACCAGAGTATAACATATACTCTTCATAAATGGATAATCATGCAATCCTTCCAAAAAAATCTAAAACCATAGAAAGAGGTAAACTAAATCATTATAACATTTATCCCCATATATCATAAGGTATCTCTAGTTGGTCAAAATAAAAAAATATGAACCCATTAGTCTTGTATTCTCTAGAGTAATAGTATCAACCTAATATATCTGATATCCTTATTGATAACATGCATGTTTCCTTATTTGAAAAAATATTGGGAATATTCCTTATGTCCCAAATGTTATATACATCATCCATGACAGCATTACCCTCTTATTGAAAAATCCATAATTAGTTATTAACAAACGAATATAATCCAATTTACTTATTCAAATCCAATATATCATTACCAAACATCATTATATTAACATAAGGGATATATTATGTGTCATATTTCACTTAATCTTGTGTTCTCCATGCATACCACCTTACCCTTATAACACTTTTTTTGTCCATAGAACTAATCAACATACCTTTTCCAATTCTTAATGAAACACTTATACTAAAATCACTTATATATTTCATGATTTATATACCATAATATTTGAATTCCAAAACATATACACCTCAATCATCCCACTTTCTTTTTAAACCATTACTCCGGTTCCATCATCTTCGTCTTTCCTAAAATATAAATCATGTCTTAAGGTTTCTAAACATCAAGCTTCATTGATTTAATGTAAACAATACTGGAAGTAAATCAAATACCATTCACATGTTGTTTATAATTTCGTTATCCTCAATAGTATGACCAATACTCTTACCATTGTCATTATTTCCTTAATGTTATTTCCTCTTAGTAAATTGTTCTTCATAATTCCCATACATTGCACATCTAAAAAAATCAATAAATAACTATGTGCTATGTTGTTATAGATAATGACTATGACTAGAAATCAATGTATGAGAAGTACATATCATAGAATTGAAACACATAAGTAAGGTAAATTTATTATAATATTTCAATCTATGATATCTTCAGTTTCACAATATTTTAGTCATGCTTATCACAAAAACACTAGTATTATAACCTATACTTAGACATATCCCAGGGACATCCCTATAAATATCCATGGAAATATCTCTAGGGATCTCACTAAAATTTTCACATCATATATTCCAATGTTTGACAAACCTTCACTTGGATATCAACTGTAAAGTCCCATGATTGACGTACATGAAAATTAAATTAATTTTGTGGAATATTTAATACATGACCCAAATAGATTCCCAAATATTGTATTAGTTTAGTGTATTTGGAAACATGGAACATAATTTTCAAACATTGTGAATGATCTTCAACATCTCTCATAAAGATATTCCCCTTCTTTCATTATCTAAACCCTTTTTTTACATCTGGGGAAAAGAAAACATAAAAAGGGGGAGCTCAAATTCTTATTAAGGGTAAACATAAAGAACATAAAAAAAATAAACATTAAAATATTAATACATTCATATAAATTTAGAATATTAATATCGTGAGTCATGAAATAAATCATTTTAGTATGTAAGGATTAGATCATAAAGGAACATTTACCACGATAAAACACCATTTGCCTAAAATATTGAATTGCAGAAAACAATTATGAACATAATAATATTTCCATAAAATACATGGAATTGAATTAAAGACCATTATAGTATACAAAGTCCTTTACTGAACTAAGTTTACTTGTCTTTCCAACCATATATTACTGAACCAGATTTACTTTCCATTCGATCCATATATAATTGAACTGGATTTAGTAGCCATTATAGTCACTTATATCTAATGAGATATAAACTCTCACCGAATGCATTGGAGGGATATATAGGTCCCACTCATCTTATAATGAAATAATTCTTACACATGTAACAAAAAAACATGAATCATTCATCACATCATAACCCAAGAAATAAAATGGGTTTCTTAAACATCATTCCATCATAACTTAATCCACGTAAAATATCGTTCCATCATTAGAACAGTAAAATCATATTAATAATAATATTACAAAAATATATTTATTTAAAGAGCGTCATCATAGATGGAAAATAATTTTGACAAAACACTTGAACATAATTCTTGAGGAAAATATCCTTTCTTATTCAAAAAACATTTCTATCCTCAAAATGTTGTACAATTTTAAAAGAAAATAATTTGGTTGAAAATAAACATGAAATAATGTAGAGGATTCTTCATGGAAATAACGTGTCATGAGACTATAAAAATCCGTTCCTGCCGTATAAGTTAAAAAACATTCTTCTTTTACTATTTCTGGAAAAGTCAGAAAGCACCTTTTATGGAAAACAATAGAAACATTCATTATATACCTTTTAATAAAAAAATTCCCCATTGGGAAAATTTGACATTAAAAAATAGTATATTAATATAAATAATATTATATAATTACGAAACATTGATGGGAATAGTAAATATACCCCAAAAAATACTTACGAATAAACAATATTAGATAATAATTTGATTGCAAAATTATCCCTTTCCTTTGGTATAATTAATTACGTATGTGTGTGAGCATTATATACCCCGTTTATTTATTAAATAAATGGTAAATCAATGTTTTGGGTTATAATCGTTTTATTTATCATACATGTTTTGACTTGTTTTTCGTGATATTATTACTTAGATTGTGATTTACATAGTAATATAACGTAAATAATATTTATAGATCATGAATATTCAAAATATATATATATATATATATAAATGAAATGGAATACGCCGTTCATGGAGACAGTAGACCATATGTATGCATGAACGTTGTTTCCATTTCCTTATTTAATTGAATGAAAGAATGTAAATGACATATATATATATAATTCTAGTATAATTATTATGTAATATATTTCATGAATATTTATTATATATACCTTATAATAATCATTCTTGAATGGTTAACGTGGAGAATGAATCTCATCATGTCTTGGAGACGGTAAGCTGTCCATACGTACAAGAGAAGATATCATTCAACTAATGGTTAAATGGTATAAAATTGGATGGTATAATTATTTTAAAAAATAATTTCCAAGTTATATTCATTATATACATCCATTATAATCATCATTATGTCCATCCAAAGTAGGTATTGTTGAATAACAGATTACACCATAGCGTGGAGACAATAAACCGTACGTACGGACACATGGTGATAATGTTATTCACATGATGGATAAAAGGAGGTATAATGTAACATCCCAGGTAATTAGAGAAAAAAGAATTTTCATATTTATTAATATTTATGATTTAAATATTAATTTTAATTAAAAGGGGTTTCTACGTTCGATAGCGTACTCGATACGCAACGATGAGTTTCTTTGAAAACTTACGTTGCACACAAGTAATAAAACAATATTATTTTAAATGTTAGTTAACAAGTAGCCTTTGTACTGGCGGGAATGGATAGAAATAACTAAAATATGATTATATATGTTTTTATATGTTTTTACATTTACCCAATAAAGGATAAAGGCTTAAAATACGGAAAGAATTCTATTTTAGGCATTTATACCCTAATTTTCACTAAGGGTTCACTTATCACCTTTTGACAGCAAACCGTCATTAAATATAGTTTTGATCAATCTTATAAATTATACTGGACCAAAAATAACTCTTCTTTATAATCGGGACATCAAAATTTACTTTGTGTAAATTTTTGGTATCTTTCCGATAAAGTTCATTTTTTAATGAATAGTGTAAAATGTTGTATTTTAATTCAAAACCTCTTTTTAATATAATTTATTTATATGATTAGATTATCTTTTGAATTGGTTTTAAAGTGAAATTAGAAAATATTTTTACTATTAAATCCAATAGTGGTCGTTGGAATTAATTTCTATTTGACATCGGACTTAAACTAGTGTCAATCTTTTGATACTTATTGTTTCATAAAAACACTCTATTTTCTCTGACAGCGGGAATTAATTATTAAATTAATTAATTCAACTTATATGTTGTGAATTTTTTAAAATGGAATTCATTTTTGAATTCGGAAAACCAAATATAGCTTAGGGTGAATTTTTGGTATTTTTCTGAAAAACTTCAATTTTTGATGAATAGTGAAACCACTAAGTGGTAATCAAGGAAACTGATTTTTCAGTTAAATGAAAGTTTACCACTAATGTGTATTAAATTTTGAAAATCCGACATACATGGTTGTCATTAAGATGTAAAATTTGGTTCAATGAGATTAAAATAATTTTTTGGTGAATAGTAACTTATTAAGTTTTTAATCGCGATTAGAGGTAATTAGTGTAATTTAAGGTAAAAATGATATTATAAAAATGAGAAAACACCATGAAACTTGTACTACACCTATTTGGTGAGTCATGGCCGACCACGACAACCCATGGGTCGATTTAGAGGACCCCATGGAGCCACTTTGGTGAGATAATGACTTTAATGCCTTTTTTTAAATAAAGGTGAAAATGACAATAACATAAATTGTTTTACTAAAACAATTTTTAGATGGGGTTATACTAATCATATTTTTTTTATAAATAGTAATTGTAAATCTAAAAATATTTCCTACATCATAGTAATTTTTTTATAATTTTTAGACATTAAATAAATTAATTTATTTATGACATAATAATGATGCAGCGATGACATCATTATTTGACGATTTAAATAAAATTGAATGATAATGTAAAATCTATGAACTAAACATGTCCAAAACTTATTGGATGGGTGGATTTCGAACCCTTATCACCTTATCCACGAATTATATTAATTTGGGACCTTTTAAAACCGAAACACATTTTCAAATAAAGTAATATTTCTTTACTTTCCAAAAGTACCCCTCCTCTCCTCTTATAAAAGGCCCCCACCTCTACCTCATTTCACACACTCCTAAAGCCTTTGGGTCGGCCATCCCCTCCCCATTTACACTCTCCAAATCCCTATCCACATCCTAGAGGATTCCATTTGGGCATAATCCTTTCAAAGGAAGCCTTTAGGCTCAAATCAAAAAGAGTTACACTTTTAAAGGTAATTCAATCTCTCATGTTCATTTGTTTTATTTTTCTTCTCCAACCCCCTAAAATCTTTTTATTTATTTTCTTTTGTAACAACTCCAGTATCTTAAATATACTAGTATGTTGTTATAAGAAGGATTTGAGCTACAATCTCACACAACTACATCAAATGGTTAAAGAACATACAGTTTCCGTGGATGGCGAAATTCTGCCTCCCGAAACAGTGACTGTTCAATACTAATTTAACACCTTCAAAGGTGGCCATTATGATGTCAATATTTTTATATATGATATATAATATGTTTATTCTTTCCTTAAGCTTCCGTATTTTTCATTTATGGCATACCATTATTGTTTCCATTATGGGTAAACACGATATCTTCATTTTAGGAAGTGCGGACTACCGCCCCTGAAAGTGATTTGATTCGTTAATACCATATGTGGGATGTGTAAAGGATAAAGTTAATGATATTATATATGTTATTATACTGGAATTATAATATACTCTTATATCAATATGATTCCATTCCATAAAATACGAAATAGAAATGGAAGTAGCGTTCATGCGTACGTACGGCTTACCGTCCCCATGAACGGTGCATTTCATTTCTTACCTCTAAATGATTATGTAATATTATAAATACATGTATATGCTGGATATATATGATATATATGATAACAAAATCAGGAATTTCATTCTGGATATAAAGAACCTTTGACCACACAATCAACATGTAATTGTAAGAAGTCCACTTTCGACTTAAGAACCAAATATCGACAAAACAAAAATATTAACTTAAATGGTTACATAATGTTTATAACATGGAAATAAGTGATATAAAAGGAATAATGATCTATAAAAAGGTTATTAATCAAGTAGAAATTAACTCAAGTTTATTATTCATGACATTAAAGAACGATCGAGTCAAGTCGGACCCGAGGTAAGGGACTTCGTCCCAATCTCCTTTCATTGAGGCATATATTGTTTTATACACAACTTTCTTTTATACGGTGTATAAACCCCTTTGACTTTTACTTTTATACAAAAGGAATCTTTTTCTACGAATCGTTTTACTAAATGTCAAAAAGGAATGTTTTTTACGTACGCGGTGACAACGACCTTTTCCACCACCGCGAGTATTATTTGGTCTTTGGCCTCCTCAACAAGCCGTAATATTTTTAAAATAAAATAAATACCATATACTCTTTTATGTATTTTGGTATTGAAAATGGTTTTGATAAAGGATTCTTTTATGTCAATATATTTATGATATATTGTGATTGAAATGTGGAAATGTTATCATTCCTTTATATTGGTTTTATATTTTATGATTTTATATTGGTACTTGGACATTTTAACGGGTGGTTACGTTATAAACCATATGACGGGTGGTGCCGTGAATACCAGGACAGGTGGTTACGTTATAACCTCCAATGCATTGGGTATGGAAGTCGGCCGTATGGCTATTCCATTAAGTATTTATGGAAATTGGCCATATGGCTATTACATTAAGTGATATGTGTCGAGTCGACCGTATGGTTATTCCACATAAGTATGTTTATGTCCCAAGTTACCTTTATATATGTTATGTGTTCTTTATATGGGTTTATGGTAATCCTTTGGTTAAAAAAATGTAAGTAATGATACTTTATTCAGTGAAGAGTTTTTACTACTTCATGATGGTGAAGGTATTACTTTGATAGAGTATATATGGTTTACTTGATGTTTGAAAAACTAACAGTTTTCATTCCTTATGTATCCCTTACTGAGCTTTTTATGCTCACCCCATGTTTTTTTGAAATGTTTTTCATAGGACATAATGTGGAATAAGGTCAAGGATGGGATCAAGGGAATGTCATGTTATATAAAACATGGAACTAGACATGTTTCTTTTTAAGAGTTTTTTTTATTATGGAAACTTAGTAGAAGTGTCTACCTTGTAATCTTTTGAGATGTAATAGTTATGTTCTAATTCTCTAAAACTCTAAACCTGAAAAGATCCTCAATGTGAATTATTCATTTAATTCAATATTAAGTAAGTTTTAAGGATGGGGCCTTATAGTTGGTATCAAAGGTTGGTTTAGACAACTTTAGGAGTTAGAAAAGTGTTAAATTATAATATGATTGAAATGATATAGCATTTAAGGATTACCATGTTGCTTCGCCTAAGATATATCTGTGTTCAGAATGGTTTTCCGCAGAGGAAACAAAGCACCTATGTTGGGACGACATCAGGAGGAAGACAACCTTCCAAATCAGCAACCTGAGATGGTCGGAATCGGAACTGAACAGTTTGTTGCAGTGATGGCACAGTTGACTCAGGCTATAAATGGTGGTGGTATCCATGCACGAGATCAGCCAGATCAACCGCAGAGGAACATGTCAGTGGTGGAACATTTCATGAGGCAACATCCCCCATCATTCATAGGATCATCTGACCCTGTGCAAGCTGAAGGGTGGATTAAAGCACTGGGGAAGATTTTTGATGTCATGGGGTGTTCAGAACATCAAAAGGTTAGTCTTGCTGTTTACCGTTTTGAAGGTGAAGCTGATCAGTGGTGGTCGATGGTGAAAAATATCAGGGATAGTGATGAGATTGAGGATTTTCACTGGGACGAATTCAAAGGTATGTTTCTTGAGAAATATTTTCCTAAGGTGGTTCGTCTTAGGATGGAAAAACAGTTCCTAGAATTGAGGCAGGAGGATGATTCAGTGGCTACTTATGAAGCAAAGTTCACTCGATTGTCAAGGTATGCTCCAAAATTTATACGAGATCTTGATAGTAAAATAAACCGTTTTTACTTAGGGTTAAATCCAAAGTATCGAAGGGATTTAGCTTCTCGTGAGTTCAAAAGTTATGAAAAACTTGTTCGATGTGCGGAGAAGGTGGAAATGGAGTTTGCCGATGATCAGGTGTTCTATGACAAACAACAAAATAAAAGGTCTAGTTGGTAGGCAAAGGGGAAGAATTCATCAAAGAAGTAAGGAGGTAAGAAAACCAAATATCCATCCTGTGAGAAGTGTGGTAAAATGCATCCTGGAGAATGTTTATCCAAGTCTGGTAAGTGCTTTCGGTGTGGTAAGTCTACTCATATTTCTCGAAACTGTAAGGAAGATGATCGAGCAGGCAATGAAAAGCCAACGGTAAGATGTTTTAAGTGTAATGAAATGGGTCATTATGAAAACGAGTGTCCAACGAAGAACTCAACTAGGGGAATGCAGCCACACTACAAGAAGAAAGGGGTGGTGAAATTTTTTGCAACAACTTCAGTAGATGTTGGTCCATAGAATGAAGTGGTTTCAGGTACACTGTTTGTTTGTTCAGATTATGCCAAAGTGTTGTTTGATTCAGGGTCTACACACACTTTCATTTCAGAGAAGTTTTCTAGTAAATTGGAAATTCCATATCATGATATGAATCCTGAACTTATGGTAAAAACACCCGGAGGGAACGTTGAGACAAAAAGGAATTATAAGAACCTTCCTATCATTGTGTGTGGAAAGAATCTACCAGCAAACCTTATTGTTTTGCCTCTAGTAGAGTTTGATGTTATTTTGGTCATGGATTGGCTTTCTTTTTATCATGCTAAGATTGACTGCAGAGCTAAAATGGTTTCTTTTCAGAAAGATTTTCAGTTTGTGTACAAGAATGAACCCTTGATTTTGATAACATATCTGGATGTTGAGAAACTAGTAAAAGATGGAAATGAATGTTACCTTGCACATATTGTTGAAAATAACGGAACTATTCAGATTAATGATGTGCCAGTGGTAAATGAGTGTCTTGATGTTTTTCCTGATGAGTTGCCTGGTATTATTCATGTTCGGGAAGTTGAATTTACTGTTGACTTAGTCCCTGATTCTATGCCAATTTCAAAACCCACTTATAGAATGGCTCAAGTTAAACTTTTAGAGTTAAAGAAACAATTGCAGGAGTTATTAGATAAAGGTTTCATTCGACCTAGCACATCACCATGGGGTGCTCCTGCCTTGTTTGTTAAAAAGAAAGATGGATCAATGAGACTTTGCATTGATTATAGAGCCTTGAATAATATTACTGTTAAGAACAAGTATCCTTTTCCTCATATCGATGATTTGTTTGATCAGCTCCAGGGAGCTTAGTATTTTTCGAAGATTGACTTGAGGTCGGGGTACCATCAGTTGAAAGTAAAAGAAGCAGACGTTCCGAAGACTGTGTTCCGTACTAGATATGGCCATTATGAATTTGTAGTTATGCCTTTTGGGTTAACCAATGAAACTGTTGTATTCATGGACCTTATGAATAGAACTTTCCATGAGTTCTTGGATAAGTTTGTGGTTATTTTCAACGATGATATTTTGGTTTTTTCTAAAAGTAAAGAGGAGCATGAAAGTCATTTAAGGGTTATCATGGAAACCTTAAAAGAAAAGAAACTATATGGAAAATTCAGCAAGTGTGAGTTTTGGTTACAACAAATTTCATTCCTGGGTCACATTGTTTCAAAAGATGGCATAACTGTTGATCCTACTAAAACAAAAGTTGTTGAAGAATGGCCAATACCCACAAATGTAACCGAGATCCGTAGTTTTCTTGGTTTGGCAGGTTACTACCGAAGGTTTGTTGAAATTTTTTCACAGTTATCTAGTCCAATGACTAAGATAACTCGGAAGGGTGTTAAGTTCATCTGGACAAAAGAATGTGATGATTGTTTTCAGGAGTTGAAAAGAAGATTGGTGAATGCTCCAGTTTTGGTACTTCCTTCCAGGAATAGTGAGTTTGTTATATACAGTGATTTTTCGTTGAAGGGACATGGCTGTGTCCTGATGCAGAATGATTAGGTAATTGCTTATGCTTCACGATAGTTGAAAACTAATGAGGTAAATTACCCTACACATGATTTGGAATTAGCTGATGTTGTTTTTTCTTTAAAAATTTGGAGGCATCATTTGTATAGAGTAAAGTTTGAAATATATACTAATCACAAAAGTTTAAAGTATATATTCACTCAGAAAGAATTGAACATGAGACAGAGGAGATGGCTAGAATTAATCAATGATTATGATTGTACAATTCATTACCATCCGGGAAAATCAAATAAAGTGGCTGATGCTTTGAGTCGAAAAAGTAATGTTTTATTAGCAATGTTGCGTTTGGAACGTGATCCTTTGGTTAAAGATTTGATGAAATTTGGCATAGATGTTGTTGGTACAGGATGTTCTTCAGTTTTGTTTTAGGTATCAGTGAAATCTTCACTATCAGACAGAATCAAGCAAGCACAAGAGCGAGACAGTGAGTTGCAGAAAAAGGTAGAGCTGGTTCAAAAAGGTAAGTTTCCTGATTTCAACATTGATAGTGATTGCGTTTTGAGATTTGGGAAGAGATTGTGTGTGCCTTGTGATTCACAGTTGAAGAGAGAGTTGTTATGTGCAGCTCATAGTTCTCCGTTTTCAGTTAATCCTGGCAGTACTAAGATGTACAGAGATCGGCGGGAGTATTACTGGTGGGATGGAATGAAAAGAGATATTGCTGATTTTACTATGAAGTGTTTGACATGTCAACAGGTTAAAGCAGAGTGGCAGTTACCGAAAGGGATGCTTCAGCCTTTACCAGTTCCAGAGTGGAAATGGGAAAACATATCCATGGACTTTGTTGTGGGATTACCGAAGACATCTCGAGGTAATAATGAAATCTGGGTTATTGTTGATCGCCTGACCAAATCTGCTCATTTACTTTCTATACGAGATACTTTTTCCCTGGGTCAACTTTCCCATTTGTATCTTAAAGAGATAGTCAGGTTACATGGAGTTCCTCTCTCCATTGTATCTGATCATGATCCCAGGTTCACATCTAACTTTTGGAAAGGCCTTCAGAAGTCGTTGGGTACTGAATTAAATTTTAGTACAGCTTTTCATCCTCAATCAGACAGGAAGTCAGAACGAACAATTCAGAACTTGGAGTTTATGCTACGAGCTTGTTCGATGGATTATCAGGGAAGTTGGGACCAACATCTTTCTTTGGCTGAGTTTTCTTATAATAACAGCTTTCATTCCAGTATACAGATGGAACCATTTGAGGCATTATATGGGAAGCGGTGTCGAACTCCAGCATTTTGGGATGAAGTGGGTGAAAGGAAGCTGATGGGACCAGAATTGGTAGAAGAGATGGCAGAAAAAGTTCAGTTGATTCAGAAGCACATGAGAACAGCTCAGAGCAGGAAGAAGAGTTATGCGGATAACCGGAGGAGGGATCTATCTTTCGAGGTAGGTGATCATGTTTTTTTCAAGGTTTCTCCATGGAAAAGTGTGATGAGATTTGGTATGAAAGGAAAGCTGAGTCCAAGGATTATTGGGCCATATGAAATTCTGGAGAAAGTTGGATCAGTTTCTTACCGAGTGGCTTTACCTCCGAGTTTTTCTCAGGTACACAATGTTTTTCATGTTTCGATGTTGAGGAAGTATATGCCAGATCCATCTCATGTTTTGAGTCTAGAGGTAGTTCAGCTAGAGGAGAACCTATCTTATGAAGAACAACCAGTCCAGATTCTTGACCACAAGGAATAGGTGTTACGGAATAAGGTGATTCATCAGGTAAAGGTTTTGTGTAAAAACCATGTGATTGAAGAGGCAACGTGGGAATCTGAAAATTCTATGAGGGATAAATACCCCCACTTATTTTGATAAGTGACTAAAATTGCGAGGACGCAATTCCCAAAAGGGGGGAAGGATGTAACATCCCAGGTAATTAGAGAACAAAGAATTTTCATATTTATTTATATTTATGAATTAAATAAGAATTTTAATTAAAATGGGTTTCTACGTTCGATAGCATATCGATACGCAACGATGAGTTTCCTTGAAAACTTACGTTGCACACAAGTAATAAAACAATATTATTTTAAATGTTAGTTAACAAGTAGCCTTTGTACTGGCGGGAATGGATAGAAATAACTAAAATATGATTATATATGTTTTTAAATGTTTTTACATTTACCCAATAAAGGATAAAGGCTTAAACTACGGAAAGAATTCAATTTTAGGCATTTATACCCTAATTTTCACTAAGGGTTCACTTATCACCTTTTGAAGGGGAACCTTCATTAAATATAGTTTTGATCAATCTTATAAATTATATTGGACCAAAAATAACTCTTCTTTAGAATCAGGACATCAAAATTTACTTTGTGTAAATTTTTGGTATCTTTCCGATAAAGTTCATTTTTTAATGAATAATGTAAAATGTTGTATTTTAATTCAAAATCTCTTTTTAATCTAATTTACTTATATTATTAGATTATATTTTGAATTGGTTTTAAAGTGAAATTAGAAAATATTTTTACTATTAAATCCAATAGTGGTCGTTGGAATTAATTTCTATTTGACATCAGACTTAAACTAGTGTCAATCTTTTGATACTTATTGTTTCATAAAAACAAGCTATTTGCTCTGACAGCGGGAATTAATTATTAAATTAATTAATGAAACTTAAATTTTGTGAATTTTGTAAAATGGACTTAATTTTTGAATTCGGAATATCAAATATAGCTTAGGGTGAATTTTTGGTATTTTTCTGAAAAACTTCAATTTTTGATGAATAGTGAAACCACTAAGTGGTAATCAAGCAAACTGTTTTTTTCAGTTAAATGAAATATTACCACTAATGTGTATTGAATTTTAAAAATCCGACATACATGGTTGTCATTAAGAAGTAAAATGTGGTTCAATGAGATTAAAATAATTTTTTGGTGAATAGTAACTTATTAAGTTTTTAATCGTGATTAGAGGTAATTAGTGTAATTTAAGGTAAAAATGATATTATAAAAATGTGAAAACACCATGACACTTGTCCTACACCTATTGTGTGAGTCATGTCAGACCATGAAAACCCATGGGTCGATTTAGGGGACCCCATGGAGCCACTTGGGTGAGATAATGACTTTAATGCCTTTTTTTAAATAAATGTTAAAATGACACTAAGATAAATTGTTTTACTAAAACAATTTTTAGAAGGAGTTATACTAATCATATTTTTGTTTATAAATAGTCATTGGAAAGATAAAAAGATTTCCTACATCATAGTAATTTTTTATAATTTTTAGACATTAAATTAATTAAATTATTTATGACATAATAATGATGCAGCGATGACATCATTATTTGACGATTTAAATAAAATGGAAAGATAATGTAAAATCTATGAACTAAACATGTCCAAAACTTATTGTATGGGTGTATTTCGAACCCTTATCACATTATCCAAGAATTAAATTAATGTGGGACCTTTTAAAACCGAAACACATTTTCAAATAAAGTAATATTTCTTTACTTTCCAAAAGTGCCCCTCCTCTCCTCTTATAAAAGGCCCCCACCTCTACCTCATTTCACACACCCCTCAAGCCTTTGGCTCGGCCATCCCATGCTCATTTACTCTCTCCACATCCCTCTCCTCATCCTAGAGGATTCCCTTTTGGAAGTATCCTTTCAAAGAAAGCCTTTAGGCCCAAATCAAAAGGAGTTACACTTTTAAAGGTAATTCAATCTCTCATGTTCATTTGTTTTATTTTGCTTCTCCAAACCCCTAAACTCTTTTTATTTATTTCTTTTGTAACAACTACAGTATCTTCAATATACTAGGATGTTGTTATAATAAGGATTCGAGCTACACTCTCACAAAACTACATCAAATGGTTAAAGAACATACAGTTTCCGTGGATGGAGAAATTCTGCCTCCGAAACGGTGATTGTTCAATACTCATTTAACACCTTCAAAGGTGGCCATTATGATGTAACTATTTTTATATATGATATATAATATGTTTAATCTTTCCTTAAGCATCTATATTTTTCATTTATGTCATACCATTATTGTTTCCATTATGGGTAAACACGATATCTTCATTTTAGGAAGTGCGGACTACCGCCCCCTGAAAGTGATTTGATTCGTTAATACCATATGTGGGATGTGAAAAGGATAAAGTTAATGATATTATATATCTTATTATACTGGAATTATAATATACCCTTATATCATTATGATTCCATTCCAGAAAATATGAAATATAAATGGAAGTAGTGTTAATGCGTACGTACGACTTACCGTCTCCATGAACGGTGCATTTCATTTATTACCTCTAAATGATTATGTAATATTATAAATACATGTATATGATGGATATATATGATATATATGATATCCAAATCAGGAATTTTATTCTGGATATAAATAACCTTTGACCACACAAACAACATGTAATTGTAAGAAGTCCACTTTCGACTTAAGAACCAAATATCGACAAAACAAAATTATAAACTTAAATGGTTACATAATGTTTATAACATGGCAATAAGTGATATAAAAGGAATAATGATCTATAAAAAGGTTCTTAATAAAGTAGAAATTAACTCAAGTTTATTATTCAGGACATTAAAGAACGATCGAGTCAAGTCGGACCCAAGGTAAGGGACTTCGTCTCAATCTCCTTTCATTGAGGCATATGTCGTTTTATACACAACTTTCTTTTATACGGTGTATAAAACCCTTGGACTTTTACTTTTATACAAAAGGAATATTTTTCTACGAAGCGTTTTACTAAACGACAAAAAGGAATGTTTTTTTTACGTACGCGGTGACAACGAACTTTTCCGCCGCCGCGAGTATTATTTGGTCTTTGGTTTCCTCAACAAGCCGTAATATTTTTAAAATAAAATAAATACCATATACTCATTTATGTATTTTGGTATTGAAAATTGTTTTGATAAAGGATTCTATTATGTAAATATATTTATGATATATTGTGATTGAAATGTGGAAATGTTATCATTCCTTTATATTGGTTTTATGTTTTATGTTTTTATATTGGTACTTGGACATTTTAACGGGTGGTTATGTTATAAAGCATATGACGGGTGGTGAGGTGAATACCAGGACGGGTGGTTACGTTATAATCTCCAATTCATTGGGTATGGATGTCGGCCGTATGACTATTCCATTAAGTATGTATGGAAATTGGCCGTATGGCTATTCCATTAAGTGATATGTGTGGAGTCGACCGTATGGTTATTCCACATAAGTATGTTTATGTCCCAAGTTACCATTATATATGTTATGTGTTCTTTATATGGGTTTTATGGTAATCCTTTGGTTACAAAAAGGTAACTAATGATACTTTATTCAGTGATGAGTTTTTACTACTTCATGATGGTGAATGTATTACTTTGTTAGAGTATACATGGTTTACATGATGTTTGAAAAACTAACAGTTTTCATTCCTTATGTATCCCTTACTGTGCTTTTTATGCTCACCCCAAGTTTTTTTGAAATGTTTTTCATAGGACTTAATGTGGAATAAGGTCAAGGATGGGATCAAGGGAATGTCATGCTATATAAAACATGGAACTAGACATGTTTCTTTCTAAGAGTTTTTTTTACTATGGAAACTTAGTAGAATTGTCTACCTTGTAATCTTTTGAGATGTAATAGTTATGTTCTAATTCTCTAAAACTCTAAACCTGAAAAGATCCTCAATGTTAATTATTCATTTAATTCAATATTAATTATGTTTTAAGGTCGGGGCCTTATATATAAGGTTTACCCATAATTATAATATAAACTAAAAAAATATAAGATACTGGATTTATTACTTTATTATCAAATCTACATAAGAATAAAAATTAGAAGAATAAATGAAATTTTAAATAAGAGATAAAATGATTACCATTTCTTTAGGTGTCTGCTTTTTATTTTCACTGAAGGCCTCTTTCAGATGGTTTTACGACAAAAGGGGGGGAATCTAAAATTAAGTGAGTGAATATGGGAGGTGTTTTGGGAAGGGGTTGTCTGAGAAAAATTTCTTTGTAGATGTGATTTAAATAGAAGGATTAATTCCCGTTTATAAGAGAGCGGAGGGTCATCTTTTTGATTTCTTGAAATATTAATTTATTATAAATTGATTTTGTGTTTATAATGATGCAAAAACCATTTATTTATAAGATAAAATTCTTATTGAATACAATACTCTCAACCAATAAGTTTATTCATGTTTCTATTTTATTTTAAACCTTATCATTTTGATTTATCCTTATTTAATCTATATACTTTTATTTTTGGTAATAATATTCTAAATATTAAATGGTTATATATATTTACTTATGTGTTGTAAATTTTCCATAATAGGATATTTTATGAAACTTTAGACCATGTACGTTTTACTTTGTAATTTTATAATTTTTTTTCATTTTTAAATAATTTAATAATATGTTATATTTATAAAATATCAATAGTGTCAATTTTGAAGCTATTCATTTATTTTAATTTAACTAAAATCCCCAAAGAAGATAAATTGGAAACAAATATTTAATATACTCATAACATGTCATATTAACCAATCAAAATTTTCGATCACATTTATTAGTTTAGGTTACATTTTATTTAATATTTTAAAAACCATTTCATTGATATTTCTATTAATAAAATAATTTATACCTCACTATTATGTAATCATTAATGGGAATTATTTAATATCTAAAAAACCTAAACTAAATCACATGATGTATTTAATTTTATTATCTTTCTATATACTATTTATGTTCTATGTGTATCATGTTTATCACTATATTAAAATTGTTATACTTATAAGATATATGACATTGACATGATGTCATAATCATTTCATTTAATTATAATTACATCAATTTCATTAAAACATGTCAATTAAATGAATAAATGTAGACATATTGGTGATATTAGACCACATTAATTAATCCAAGTGGATTTTGGTAGGTGTTAGGGAAAGTTTATTTTCTTTATCTAATTGTTAGTAACCATAATTTACCTGATTTACCTATAATTTTGGTGAATAAAAATTATTGTTATTACTATTCATAATATCCAAAAAATATATATAACCCATTAACATAATTTTGACCAAATGATTCTAAATATTAAATCCATTTTTAAAAACTCAAAACACAAAATATTGATTAATTAACTTAAAATTAATTTCCATTGTCACAACTAGAAAACATGATTTTATGAAGTTAAAACTATCAAAAGATTGACATGTGTTAATGTTTAATTTAAATGAGAAATTACTTCAAATGACAAAAATTGTATTAAATGATTAAAATATAGTCTAATTAAAATTTAAAACTAATTAAAAAGATAATATATATATAAATTAGATGAAAATGCAGTTTTGAATTAAAATGTTGTATTTTAACTATTGATTAAAATAAGAATTTTATCAGAAAAATACTAAAAATTGAACCAAATAAAATGATGATATTAAAATTCAAAAGAAAAATTTTCATTTTTAAAATATAATATTTAAAAATGTTAAAAACTATATTTTCAATGGTTGCACTATCCTAAGGTTGAAAAACATCATTTTTTGATAAAATATTTCTTTTAGCCAAAAAAATGAATTTGTTCTTATATCTTGTTATAGTAAATACATAAGATGAATGTTAATGTTATATGAAATTAATTTTTTTATTCTATTCATAATTTCTATTTTATATTCCATTAAATAATGTTATTTTAATAATATATCATTATTTAGTGAAACTCGATATTGCGTACCATACAAGCTATCGAGGAAGGTTACCCTTGCATGTAATAAAAGCCAAGTCAGAAATTAATTTAGTGTAAGCATAATTGGTGTAACATATTACATAATATAAAAATTGTTCTATCATACATTGAATGAAATCAATACTCATTTTTGCGCGAAATGATTTCTATCGAACAAACTTGAAATTGTGTGTAACATAAGACAAGAATAATGTTTTATATAATCCAGGCGCATACAATGTTGTGTATTTTTTAAGATATTATTGGTTTAGAATAAAACACAAGACATAGAAGAAATTAAAAATAATCTATCTCATAAAACCTCATTTTTTAAGATAAACCATAATGGTAGGTGTATATTATTCCATTAAGGTGTAACAGAGACTAAAGACTGATAACTTAGAATGCTAAGTTGTATGTGACATCTTTGAATGATCTGAGTCACTAGACTACTAGTTGTGATTACTCTTTAGGTATAGATCTAAAGCATGTATGGTCAGGGTTGTGGTTTCTTGGTTAAATCACAATGAACTAACAATTGATTGATTATTATGTGTATATTTACTTATATATTATGAAATTTACCTTCATATATATGATCACAAATGATTAAGGAAACATTGTTGGAGTGTAGTTGGGGTTTTACACACAAATTACATGAGTATATCAGGGCATGTATAGACTTCATGATCTGCGATCTCAGGGAGTGTAAGGGCCCTATGAAAGGTTTTCAAGGATATGGAGCTTGGTGTTTGAAGGCCACACCAAGATAGACTTTGGAAATTTTTCATTAAGTCCATTTATTTTCAAATTGCTTTCTTATATTATTGTTTGACCTTCCACATTGGGGGTATACAGTTTATTATTTTTATGACTTGATGTACCTTCCATGTCTTTTATTATATCATTGTTATTATTCAAATCCTTTTTTACCTTTTAATGCAAATATTCATTTATTGATATGATTATTATATACAAATTTTGATATTGAGGTGACAATATTCCTACTACATCATTAAAAATATCATTAAAATTTGACAATCTCTTACATAAGGGGATTTATTCATGAGGTCATGTAGTTCAGTAGCCCAAACCGAATGTTTTTTGTTTCGGATTTGTATAAAAAACTAGAATGGTTGTGACATTTAATAAATGAATAAACCAATAAATAATAATCTAGTTTTGTTTTCCACATAATACATTATTTTGGAAATTTAATAAAAATTTACGAAGTAAATGACTCATAAAATATTTAATATAAACATATTAAAATCATTAACTAGATCTTATTAAGAGGAAAACTATTCTTATAATGTAGACACACCTTTTTCAAACTCATAACCCATGATCCTTATGATGTTTTGAATCATCCTTATGTAGGAAAAAATCATCATAATGACCTGAATCATAGGATTATTTTGTTCAAAAATAATCCTTATGAAGCTTTTAAGATCCTTATAAACTCAAACCTTTACATTTTATTGGTATATATATTGTTAAAAAACATTTATGAATAGTCTAAATGACTTTTATAAAGATGTCATATCAATTTTTCCTTCAAAAAAATTCGACTCAAAAAATTTATGAAACTTACTTAGAGAATTATAAAATCAACTATATGATGTTTATCTCATCTAAAAAACTTTATCATCCACATGAACAGATCTTCATTAATAGTTTATAATATATAACAATATGCATCAATATTACATTGGGTTTTAAATAGTGAATAATTCAAAACCAAAAAAAAATTATTGGGAATTATTTATTAATGATTTTTTAAATGTAATAGATAATAAAATGTTTATGAACCTTGTCTAATAAAATTTGAAAATAATTTATTGAATAAATAAGTGTCTTTATATTCCATTGGGGTTTTTTTAGATTTATTATTGTTTGTTTTAATGATATATATTATGCAATGATATTCAGGTTTATTTAATTTATTAGCTGCATGAATCATTCTAATTTTTCTATAATTATAGAAAGAAATTATTGGTATGATGTGCTTATTAGTGGTTTTACACAAAGAAAATAATTGTCTTATATTTTAACCAATTTTCATACTCTACCTTCTAGAGGGATCTGTGAAGGTGATATAAAAACAACTAGGGTGATATTATAAAGTTCCCACAATCCTATATATTTCTATCATTAAAGATAATATATGGAATGATATGATAATTCACAATGAATTGGAATAATTATAAGGAAACAAAAGATTATAGAAATATACATATTGAAATTGGAAGTTTTTTTTGGGTTATTGATCTCAAGGGACCACAATAAAAGTTATAATACCAAATAAAATTCTAGTATTGAATGAAAATATTTTATTAAAAAATAATTCATTAAAAATAATTTGTATAAATTTATTTATACCTCTAAAACTAATAATGAGAAATAGAAAAAAAAATAAATAAAGTAAAATGTAGATATATTATAGATTATATTATCCAATAGACACCATATCTATAAAAAGAATAGTATAAACGAAGAATAATACAATCCATTGAATATATATACTACAAGAACTAAAAACTAAGAACTATTATTTAGTGGATAATTTGAATTAATTTATAAGAAGTAAAAATATAAATTGAATGACAATTGAGTGTCATGGGAATCACAAATTTAAAATTTTTAGCATTATTACCATTCAGTATTATGACCATCCATAATAGATCCATTATAATGTGACTATTAGAATTAGTGTCTATTAAGGGTAATAAAAAAGGGATAATTGATGTATGAGGGAGAAACCATGGAATAAAATTGTTGGAGAATTTATTATAAATTTCAAATATATTATTTGGGGATAGTGGTACCATCACTAGGGTTATCCCTTAACAAATATCGAGAAAACATCCAAAACTGGGGTTTGACCAGAATTGTCTATGTGAGAAGTTCACATTAATTGGAATCAATAAAAGATCAATTTTTCAGAACCACACAATGAAACTAACACCACTTCACACCAAACCATTATTGATTATTCTGATGTGATAAGTGGTTTTGTATCAAGGGGTTAAGTTGTATTAATATTTATATTCTTTCAAAAATGAAATGGTGCAAAGTCAGATAATTTTTTTTATTGAATGTAAAATCCTTATTTAAAAATTAAATGACAATGTTTAGATAATGTATTTGAAAAATGGGGCTAAATATTTGTAATTATAATTTTAAATTATCCAATGGGTGAAATTGGGAAAGGGTTTTTGTGAAAATGGTGAAATTCAATAGAAATAGTAAAATATGATGGATATAAAATCTTATATATTTAATCATGACTAAAATATTCCAACTTAGTTAAATGTTCCAAATGTTTCCACTGAAAATGATAATGGATCTATAATGGAGTTAATTGGGAATAATGGGGTGGGGGTTGCAGATCACTTAATATAATAGAAAAAATTAAATATTTATTACTTTATTCCATGAAATTACACTCCGCACACCTATATATTCCCACCCATTATTCTCATTTCACAGAGAAAAAATTTAAACTATTTTATTAATATCTCACTCATGTTGTCTGTTTCATAGATCTATATTCAATCATGAAGACCTTATTTGGTTTTGATGTTAGGATGTAGGAAAGGATTCTATATTCAATCTGGAATACCTCAATTGGTTCTAATGTTAAGATGTAGGAAAAGAAGCTCAAGAGATTTAAGGGTTCATAATCCTCCCTCATTATTTTACAAATGTAGTGATTTTGTTTTAATTTATATCAAACAAAACATTTATGTAATTAGATTTTTATAATTATATTACATTCCATTTAATATTTTTATAGATGATTTAAAATCCATCCCCTCTCATATTACCCATTTCTTAAGTCTTTACCATAATGATTTAAGGGTCCCTTTTCCCTCTCTTTTCAGTTAAATTTTCCATTTCAATTAATGTGTCCAGTTAAATATCAAATATTTTATTAAAATATTATGGTAATTTCATTATAATTTTGATCTTCATAATAAACTATACATATGGGACATTGTTTCACGCACAATATACTTATTTCAAAATCCGTTGTAATGTTGGAATTCTCCCAAGAGACATAAAAAGCAATATTATCCAATTCTTGAGAAAACCTATATATGAAATATAAATTTGGGGTTGTCGAATTATCATTTCTAAAAGGATATATTTGTATATGTGTGGATGATAGTGATGTTGTTGCGGTGTCTACTATCTGGTCCCAAGTGGAGTAAATCTAATTTTTGAACCGATTTATATTTACCATCAATGCATGCCCACATAGAAGTATTTCCTCAATGAAATTATACATCACTAGTATGTATGAAAAATGGAATATTATATACTTCATAATTAGGTGGTATTTGTCCAACATTTATTTGGTTTTCTAGCATTTCAAATTAAAATATCTGATTGAATAAACATATTAATCATGTTAATCTTTTTACGTAACCAATAACTATAATTTTTTAATCTTCAGAGTATAATGTTATTTCTTTGAAATTTTTTAATCTAGAACTATACTTAATATATTTTAATGTAATTCACATAGAAATCCTTATTAATTCATTTAAAATGGAAAACTATTGACATTCACATATAATCGGTTTTTCTATATGGGAAAATCATGTAACATAAGATTCATTAAGAAATTATGCCAATTATTTTAATATTTTTCATTATTAAATATTATTTCATGTTTTATATATACACTATTATTTTATGGTGGAGTGAATTGGAATATTACATGATGGGTGTGCCTATTTTTATATAACCCCTTAGTGCAGTGGTAGGTCTCATGATATAACTACGATTGGGTAATTGGGTAATCCATACCCTTTATGTATGATGTCCTAGAACATGGCCTCGACTATATATATAACGTTCAAAATTATGAATTCAATCATATACATTGTTATTTTATCATTAAATTTTATCCAAGTGATAATTTTTTTCATCTTTCTATTATGTTGTGATTATATATTCATTGATATGGAATCATTTATTTATCTATTAATACAATTATGCTCATACCATTATTATAATATGTTTGAATTCATTATACACTATCCCAAATAGATTTTGTGAGCTCACAATTTAGTTTTTTCCCATTTTTGAAGGTAATTATGTTGAATTAACTATGATATTAAATTTATTAGTAAGATTAAGTAATAATTTTTTATGAAAAAGCAGTAATTTAATGTAATATTTAGGCATTTAGTCTCTAAAAGACTACAAATCATTTTTTTATTTTAATCTCATGTAATCTAATTATAATGAAATAAACATTACACTAATTCTAGGTAACTAGGGATGATGGTGTTATAGTTAGTATCAATGAATGGTTTGGAAGAAATCTTAGGAACTACATTTAAAAGAACACTGGTAGGGAAAATATATTTTACCTCTAATAAATTGTAGAAATTATTATGAAATGGTTTCAATAGGTATCCTATCAATAAGATCATATATTCATCAAATATGATATAAAATTAATTTTTATAAGTTATTATATTATAATATTACTAATTAATATTTACTATTCCATAGATAATAGAACATTCTAGAAGGAATGGATACCAAGCCAATAATTATAGAAAATGTGGCGAATTTTTTGGATAATAAAAATAATGAAGTTAATTTTTTTATTGAAAAAGTATTACTATCAAAGGGTATTTGAATTACGTTATAGAATATAAAATCTCCCACATGGAGTTACCATCTCACAAAAATAAGGATCAACCCATAATGATTATTTTATGAGTAAAAATCTTCACTATTTTTGGGTATAAAAATCCAATGGTGGAAGAGAAAAGTATAATTTAATTTGAGAAAATCATTATTGAATAGGGGTGTATGGAGGAAGAAATTGTATTCATCGTTGTGTATCATATAAGTGGAGATAAAAACCAATTTAGGTATCTCATTTATAGAACTTGTATAAAAATAGACAAAAAATAAGGAGTGGAATGAGTTTAATGGATATTTTAAGTAAACTTATTTTCCTTGGGAGGAATGGGTTTAGGTAGAATGTAAATTATTAAATATATTATAAATGAAAAACAATGTAGGATGGGTAGGAGAATAATTTAAAAATGTTAGAAAGGATTTTTTTGTATTATCTACCTAATAAAAAAAGAAAAATTAGTTTCTTCTTTGATTGTTTTATGAGTGTCTTTAATAAGAATCAACTCTCAAAATGTTTCTTCATGAAAATATTCTGATAAAAGTGATATCAATATTAAGAATAGGTTTTCAAAAATAATTCTTTGAGATAGGGAAACTTAAGAATAATATGACAGTTGATATCCATGTGGGAAGAACTACAATAAAGGAAAATAAGATAAGAGTGGAGTTCCCCATATGCAATAAATATGGAATGAGACAACCAAGGTCTGGATATAAGATATTGGGTTTATGATTTAAATGTATAGGGAAATGTTACAAGATTACATGTATAATGGAATGAGAGAATAAATGAATGTTCAATGATTTAACTTTAATTAAATAGGATATTAGAGTCATTAATTTCCCAAGAACCCAAGAAATATACCTCATAATAGGAATGTGGATCAAAGTATATATTTTTCATTAACAATTGATAATTTTTAGGCATAAAAAGTTGTGATAATAGGTAAATTGATTATAAACTCATTATAATCTTAAAAAATATTGATTATTGATCTATTAACTCTTCTTTATCTTACATGTTAGAAAAATAATATTCAATCATCTCTTGACACATTAAAAAACGTTCTATCAGTCCAACAACCGAATGTTACATTATTTCCAATAAATATATAATATGTAGTTATAATTATAATTCATGTTTATTATCTTTATTCAATTGTAATAATAATATAAATGGTGGATTTTTATGTAATCATGAGGATTTTTCCCTATAATTATCAAGCATAAATTTATTATAGAGTGAAAGAAGTTAGATTTTGTGTAGCATGTATGAAATTACTCACCATTTAATTGAAAATTTCATTACCTAAATATTTCTAAGAACCATCACTAGTATCCCAATTTAAGGATATCCTTAGGTAATAAAGTGATCAATTTTAGTGTAAGTATGTTAATAATGTTATCAGAATAGAATATGTACCAATTTTTAAAGAACATATTGATTTATTTATCGATGAATTATCTAGATTACCCATGATTGAGATGTTTAATTATCTGTTGATGTTACCCAAGATGATAACCCCTAATATACTCTAATATATTGAATCAATCTAGTGGATTTTACTAATTTATTTATAAGACTCATGTGACAAATAATAATTTTTTACAACTATTTCTGAATGGGGAGAATTTTTTTCTTGTTAAAAAAGAATAATAATTCAATGAGGTTGTGAATTGATTATAGTGGAATCAATAGAATGTTTTTAATGAAAATGTATCCATTTAATATTATTTATATATTATTTTATCAGATTCATGAATCTCAATAATTTTAAATTATTGATATTCATTCTGGTTTCGATAAGTTATATTTTATGGAGGATATCCCAAATGAAATCATTTTTATGAGATACGTTCATTATGAGTTGACCGTAACGTCTTTTGGGGTGTAAAATACACTCTAGTTTTATTTAATTTATCTATATGGTATATAATGACTATCTTGATATGTTTTTAGGTATTTATTGATGATATTATTTTATAATATAATATTAATGATGAATTGGGAACTCAATTTTAACTTTTATGTGATGTTTTAAGGAAATATTATTTATATGAAAAATTTAGTAAATGGTAATTTTGGTCACTATATGTTTATTTCATGGGCCATATTGTTTTAAATAACAAAATATTTTTTGAACCATATAAAATAAAGGTTTTCAATATTAGACAAGACCCACTAACATAACTGATACACACAATTCCCTTGGAATAAAATGATAATATCTATGGTCTTTTGAAAAAAAATCAATTTTCTAATCCATTAGTCATGTTGCGTGTAAGGGGGTCAAATTAACAAGAAAAAATGAATCTGAAGACAAATATGAGTAATTGAAGAATATATTGTTAAACTGAAAAGTATTTACTCTCCTATATTGTAAATAAATATTTTTTATTTATAGTTATTCCTCAAGGAAAGTTCTTGGATGTATTATAATGAAAGATAATTGGTTGGTGGAATACAAATATCAAGAGTCAAAGTCCAATGATATTAATTTTACAATGATTTATTTAGTTTTGGTAAAGGTTATATTTATACTAAAGATATAAATACAACATATTTATAGATAGAGATGTGATATATACACTGACAATAAGATATTGAAAAATATATTTACTTTAAGATATCATAGTAAGAATTAATGTAGGTGGTTGAAACTACTAATGTATTATGAGTTTGTTATACATTATCATTCAGAGAATGAAAAATATGGTAGCAGTGACATTAATTAGAAAATACCATGGTATCTTATCGATGATGAGGGTGGAGATAGATCCAGTTATCATAGATTTAGTAAAAATGGACTTGGGTATTATGATAAAATGGAAAAAAGCTTTCAATTTATTTTTTATTACTCAATCATGTTTACAGGAGAAGATTAATAAATCCAAATTTGATGATAATGACCTACAAAAGAAGGTAGAAGATATGGGTAATGGTTAATTAAAACTGTTTTACATTGGTGATAATGGAATTCTAATTCTTAGTAAGAGGATACACGGTCTATCAATACCATAGGTGGAGAGTGATTTACAGGATGATGATCATAGATTTAAATTCTATATACATACCTGTAGAAACAATATGTATAGATATATTCAGAATCATTTTTAGTGGGAAAATATGATGTTTGAGATGCTAGATTATGCTATAAGAGTCTTAGTATACCAACAAGTTAATTATAAAAAACATCAAAAATGGGTCAGGAATAATTTACAAATACTATAGTACAAGTGTGATAATATTATTATGGATATTATCCATGGGTTATCTAAGAATTCCATGGGGCATAATGAAATATCAGCCATTATAGAACGTATAAAAAATTTATCACTTTTCTGTAATATCGTGACCTAGTCCATTATAAACAATAACTAGATTGGTTGCACTATATGATATCAGGCATGCCTCCCTATATGCTAGAGGCCACTGACTAAAATAATGGGTATAAGAAGGAATATTAGAGTGACTATTCTTTATACACCATAGTGAAAAATCATTAAATATTAAACAAGAATCATACACATCAGAGAACTCCATAATAATAAATAAACATGACTTTTTATTAAAAATAAAAAGTAGTATATATTTTAAATTGTAATTTACATCACATAAGATTGTCCTTCCACTAAGATATTCATATAAGAATAAATTAAAAAAGAATATAAAGTACATGAGGCTCCACTACTAACTCTGATCCCAACCACCTATATGATCTCCCTGATATTTTAAATGATCTAGCATAATCCAAGTCTCTAAATGATTATATCCTCTCAAAAATAACACACTTGTCTTCATCCCTCCCCACTATGCATCATATTCTAAACCTAAAATTATGTATGAGGTCTGTATTAGAACAATGGTGCTTTTACATGTGGTGAATCTACAATCCTCAGTAGTCCACCCCAATGTTGGTCCTATAATATTTTCTCTTAAGTTAATTATCATGAAATATAACCATCCTAGGTAATCTATATGAGATTAATATTAAAAAACAATGAAATAAATTAATAAACTACCACTAGGGCGACTAAGTCATTATATAGTAAAAATACTAGCGTCGATCCTCAGTACTGTAACCCAAACCGACCATACCAACTTTGGCTAGTTATGTAATGTCTCTGAGTACATCACGATGATCACGCCAACCACAAATATGACTCAAGGGGTTTTACCCGGATTTAGAAATAATAATATAGAGACTTATCCCCATAGGTATAGATGAGATAAAGATTTTCTGTAAGCGAATATAAAGGTGTCATGACCTCATTAACTAAAGATACATATCTCTGCAACACCTGACCCTATATCATATAACAAACACTAACTATGGTGTATATATGTGTTTGGCCCTAATTACCTATAGATACATAACGCCTCATCTCTTGAGTCCATATCATATCACAGTCACCAACTATGGAGTATTCTAATATATGGACCTCTTTACCTAGAGAAACATAACACCACATAGTGTAACCCAATATCGTATCAAAACACTATACTAGGAAATATAAAGGTTTCCAAAGCTCCTTACCTTGAGATCCCTAACACCCTAATGCTTGACCCTGTATTGTGTCACCAAAAGCCTTTTAATTAGTGTTTTATTATGTATCACATAACTTTATACTATGGTATTTTTACTTTCTATTAAAATAAACACTTCCACATGATAATTTTCTATCTCAAATAACATAAACACTACCCAAAGTTATTTTTCAATATCACAAATAAAAATAAATGGAAACAAGGTAAGGATGAACACATAAACCCGTCATCACTATCTATAGTTATTACCGGCTTAAAACATAAATCATAATTCTACAGTGAATCCCGACCACGGTTACACTATATTTAAACATCCTTACAATAATTATAATATCCCTAGGTAACCTATGTTGGTCCCTTGTCCATTACATTGCAAAGGAAATCTACTAAGAGTCCTTGATATTAATCACAACCCATAGGCCAATGCCCATCTCTCAGGGATATCAAATCCCTCAATATGTTATAAAAAGGTACAACCTCAATAAACATATAAGGAATGTCACACAAGCATCAGTCTAGAAAGATGTCAAAAGTCTCATCTCAATCCGCAATGTCCGACTAGGTTGGTCCTCACAACTAACCCATCCATTTTCCACTAGGGTAAATCTATCATGATAATCACACTAAATGGGGATGGAAAAATATCACCATATAATTGAAACCATTCAATGTTTCAATGGAACCTCATTGTCACACTATGTACTAATAGGTCCATGCTACGAAGATACATCATACACCTTTACTTAGAGGTGTAAAAGTCTCCAACATTAGACCCAGTTAGTTCTTTCCTCTATGTCTCAACCAGGGTCACAAGGAATCTCCCCCACCAAGCTGTTGATTACTATTACAACACATAACTAGTTCTAAAACCACATCACCCTTTAGTAAAGATATTACACAAATATTTATATGGAATAATATGCATCATATATCTTTATCTCCAACACTCAAGTGAATTCTTGATCATAACCCTAATGAAAGTCCTCATTCCCAAGATTTCACAATCCAAAACACCATTCATATGACCACATCATGATAAATCGATTCAACCATAATGGTCTATATAGAAAAATAGTCTAGATGGACACCTCATATATCGAATTATATATACTTGGTGAAACAAATAAAACAAAACCATTTTCGGTATAACAAAGATAGAGTACACAAGGTGTATGAAAAGAACATAACATGTAATCTAAATGTCCACCCTAGTAGTGTCATGGACCAACATGGTGTTTCCGTCATCAAATATGTGGTGTGAACAAATCTCACACACTATGTACCTCATACAAGAACCATGATATTCACTCCATATGACTTTTTTCCATGTTCCTCACCCGATGTGTACATTTATACACCACTGAGAACACTCGAGATCTTACCATTTAATACTCCAAGACCATATCTCCTCACATGGATTTTTTGGTTGAGTACTTGGAATCACCCTCAATATTCCTAAACATGTTGTGTTCTTGAATGACACACCATATAGCCACTAAATCTCTATCTTCCCCGAATATTAAGAAAACAAATAACATATTATTGGAACTACACATCATGGGATTAGTGTATTAAAATAGGAAACCCCTTTGATCCACCAAAATCCCCATATTAAACCCAAAATAAGAGTAGAAAACTATCTAAGTTTCCCTAGTCGTTCTATAAACACACCAAAAAACAAAAAAAAATGACTATTTAATGGGGATGAAAAAGAAAAAAATTAAACCATATTACCACTGGACATAAAATACCATCACTTCAAAAACAAATTTGTGCTCCACAATAACTACCTATCAGTGTGGAATTAGAAGAGCTTCGCGGTGTCACCTCCCACTCTACCGCTCTCTATCTATATATCAATATCTTCTATATCAATCCATACTGAACAATAGTTAAGGTGGATCCATGTTTGAATTAATCTAAGATAAAAGAAAAGGGAAAATGAAAAGGAATAAAAAGAAAACATGTTAAGATAAGTTAAGAAATGAGGTATGATCCTCAACCCAGCACCTCGATTATAGGTTATGCCTCACCTAAAACCCCACCATTATAAACTCCACTAGGTATTCAAAATCTAAATCCAATTCTCCAATCAAAAGATATCAATAAATGAACAGACATGGACAAATAATATTTATTAAATTAAATATTTAATAATCCATAAAAATTTGAACATCATGGATTTCCTCCATAATCCAGTCAAAGGGTAAAATTAATCTTATGAGAATAATTGGGTGTTCACAATAATTATCTAGTATTATCTAATAGGGTAAAATTAACATTCAAACCCTTACGAGTCTCCAAAATAGAAAAATAAAGTTCCCAATGAATTTCATTGTTTGAAAAAATATGGGTCTTTACAGCCTCCCCACTGTAGCAATTCTCTTTGAGAATCCATAATGGTTCTTATACCAACCTCTATGCTCTCACTCTATACACCAGCACAACTAAATCAATCATAACTATCTATAATATAGTCTCACTACATCCTTGGACCTACCCAAAAAATGTTCTTATCAGTATGAACGATCAGTTACTCCCTACCATTGGAGTATCCTTATAATTGTGTCACTAAACTAGATTAATAATCACCACAACCCTTCTTCTATAAATGATTGAATGTGATGAATGGACATTCCCATCCTCCTCCATTCTGAGTGATGAAATGAGACATAATTTAGTCACCTCTTTCGGGCTCAGGGGAATGACATCCTTGACCATCATCAAAACTTAATTCATAATGAGGGTCAACACGCAAAAACGAACCACATTGCAATCCCTATCACATGGATTTACTTATAGATCTCCTTTATAGAAACCTCACAATGTTCCATCATCAAACTTGTGTCAATATTTCAATGATTTGCACTTGTGAAGCACCCATCCATTGAACAAGCCTCATGATCCAAAACCTATAATGATGAAAATCAATTGGTAAATCTCACCAATCTAGGATCTCTGATGGAACTCCCCTTTAATACCAAAAACAACTCAAATACATAGATTTTAGGAACATTCTTATCAACCATATAGTGCTATCCCAGATTCAATAAAAATATATCTATACTCCCCCCATGTAATTAGAATCCTATACATAGTCAATAGGTTTAGGAACAAAAATGGTCTTTACCTTTAAAATTGTACTTGATACCAAGGGAAAATTACCCAGAGATATTTTCATATAAAACCCCAAGTATTTACCATTCCTTTTCCATAAAAATAAATATAACTCTCAAAATATGATATCAACAAAAGCACTGTATCAAAACCGTCACCCTTAAGGATCTAATAATCCCAGGCTAACCCCTTTTACAGGTCATACTTGATCAAAAAACCAATTAATCACTGTTATCCTAAGATACATCTCAAGCACACTATAGTCTCTCCCTATCCTATATGTCATGTCTTGTAGACTATCAAAACCTATATGAAGTCATCCGGGATATCATATCAAAAAAATCATGACATACAACATGTCCAATCTCCCATTCATTAATCACATTCAAACAAATTAATATGTAACCTAATACTAAGTCATCAACCTACTAGAGAACTGATATTACTAAGCATCTACATGTGATATTGCACCCTCAAGAAACAAAAACTCATTAGCCAAAACATCCATACCCAATGGAATCATCCAAGATTATTCATTTCAAGTGAAAGACATTCACCAGATTATTTAAGTAGAATTACATTACACACAATCATTAAACCTGACATATAAGTTATTAAAGGGAGTTCAATTAACAACAAATTAATACCCACAACCATTGAAGGGTTTATCATAATGAAATTAAATACCTGCATAATCTTACTAGGTTCACTACACCCCCATTCACATGGGACTACATCATCACCCTCATCTTTCATAATATTACCATAGATTCATGTGACCATCCAAAAAAGTACAAATATTTCAGTACGACTAATTATAATGTGAAAATGAACTTATATAGAAAAATTTCATGTAACGACCCAAACATTCTTTAATGAAAATTCATCTTGATATAATAAAATTTATTATTATATAAAATTGTTATGTAACATATGATCTTATTTTGTTTTATTTTTCTATATTTTAAAATACCATTAATAAATAGGACTGTTGATAATAAAGCCACATAATAGTGACCACATGATTAGTATAAATATAGGGCTTTAACAAATCCAATTTACTTAGAAAAAGGATGTGATGGCCTCATCCAGTTGACATGTCCCATATAAAGCCGATTTTTCAGTGCTCGTAAAGGAGGTTGAGTCATTTATATTTTCTCTTGACCAAACCAAAGACGAGATTGAACATGTTAAGATTTAGTGAAAATGAATAAGGGCGAAGTATAAGTCAATAGAAATTATCACCCGAGTGATGTCATGGAAGCCACCCCAAGAGTCGGTCACCATTGCACACCTTACCCTTTGGTCATATGTAGGTGTTATAAGGGGTTATGTAACAAGAACATTGGGCTATGAATATGAGCATTATTTTTGTATATAATAATGAATATACATTCCTTTTATTACTGTTACTTTGTAAATAGTTTTTAACGCATAAATATTATTTTTAGTTAATATTCAGATAAGAATTATATTTTGATGAATTAATTGATTTTTGAATGAAATAATATTTTAATAAAATATTTTTACTTTATTAAAATAATTTTTATTAAATATAAATGATATAATAATTTTATGAATGCAATTGTAATTTTTATTAAGGTTTGAAAGCTATTTTTGTCAAAACCCGTGACTTTTAGATAAATGTAGGTATTTATTTTAAAAGTAAAAATTAACATATTTAGAAAATTATTTGGGTAAAATGAAAATTATTTTTGGAATTAGTACATTGAAATTTTCCAGTAGAGGGGTTTTCATAATTTTCTGAGATAGTTTAATTTTTGGGAAAAAAATTAAATATCGTTTAAATATATAATGTGTTTTGTCACATCATAACGACCCAAGAGTGATGTAATAAAATAAAATAAATGATCTATTTGGACATTATTTCTTTCATAATTAAAATAATGTGATTTTAAATCTGTTTCATTAATTTTATGATGCCTTAGTGGACCCTCCATGACTTATAAAACATTTTATCTTTTTAAATTGTTTTCCTTGAGAATGTGACTCACCTCCACATAAGTAATCCAATTATTTTAAGATGTTCAGACAATGGACTTATAAAATATTTTTTTCCACTAACCTTTTTCAAAAACCATGGGCTGGTTTGTGGTTTTTATTTTTTTAATGTGAGGTGTCCCAAACCTAAATAATAAAGAATTTCATCTCCTTTCCTATATAAACCCATCAAAGCTCCACCTTCCTCTTCACTCAAATCCCTTGGAGTTCATCCATCATCTTCCCTCCTCTCACTAGAATCCACCCATGGTGACCCAAGATCCCAAGAGGCCTCCCTCAAGGCCCTCCCATGTCTTTGGGATAAAATATCCTGGTAAGGGATTCCTTTCATTCTCTTTTTATCCAAGTTTCTTATTATTGTTATGTTCTTTTATTTTCAACTATAAAAGTTGGGGTATGATTTTTAACCTCCCATATACTATACAAATTTATGTTTGAATAATGAGATAACCCTTTCTCTCTCATCCATGCATTCCATGTATACTCGTTACCATGCCTAAATTTTGTAAGGAATCTTTATCTCCTCATTTACATTCAAGTAATTATTTTGTATCATTAATCTAAATTACATTACAATTGTTGGGACATGTATCTATATGAACCCATTACTTTACATTTCATTTAAATATGATGATACACCCCATTATATCTCATCATCCTTTTTTATGAGTTCTTATATAACACCGTTACGTTGCCAAAATTTCACCACGATTTTCCAAGCGAATGTCATCATGTAGTGAATACCATACCCATTTTTCTATCAAGGGTATTCACCTTTATGAACATTAATTTATTAAAGAGTTTTATTTATTAATTACAAAATCCTTTATAGTGGAAAAAATTATGAGGTTTAATGAATCCATGTGGCACACTTATGTATGAAAAGAAATGTTTATGAAGGGTGCGCTCTGA
Organism: Viscum album; assembly: GCA_963277665.1. Lineage (NCBI taxonomy): Eukaryota > Viridiplantae > Streptophyta > Magnoliopsida > Santalales > Viscaceae > Viscum > Viscum album. The sequence goes on along the minus strand of OY728145.1, from coordinate 1,439,043,972 downwards.
TAGCGCTCCAATGCATTTGATAAAGTACAATATCATGATACCTCATGTGAAATGGTTTTTGGATCATGAAAATTCCATTGTAATGAGGGTTTACTCGTGAATCATGTGCAATGAGGGTTTTCTCATGCTCCATGTGCAATGAGCCTTTGCTCATGCTAATTCCATGTTAAGTGTTGTTGACACATTTCCATGTTATGATTATCATGCTTTATCATGCCTTAATTGTCATGTTTCTCTTATGCTTCATCGACATTCCTATTATCTAACATTTATTTCATTCCTTGTGTTATTCCATGTTTATTCCCTTACTGGGCTTTATAGTTCACTCTTTTCTTATGCATGTCCTCATGTTATCCTATGAAATGCTAGGAATGAGGGAATGTAGATGTCATGTAAAGGATATTTTCAATAAGATGTTTCGTTATATTCTTTAAGTTGGTTTGTAATTTTTTTTGTCCCCAAATACACTATAACACTCAATCTTCTTTGTTGTTTCAAGTTAAGATTTTATGTAATAAATCATATTTAAGTATGTAATAATGAGCAGGGTGGTTGTAGTTGGTATCAAAGGATAGGCTTAGTTATTTGAGGGATTCGGGTTTGAAAACCCAAGTGATTCCTTAGACACAAGAAAATGTTTAATAAAAACATTCCTATGTTTTGGTTAGTATTGAGTAATTGGATTATCAAGAAAATACATCCTTGTCGGGATATGATCAGGTAGATGCGGCTCTGGCAAAGATTTACCTAGGGGTGAAAACCAGGACAAGGAGTTTCAAGCACGACCCGGGGTATCCTGGTACACAGCAGTGGGCCTTGTTGCACTCTGGTTATGACACTCCTAGGGGGTATACTTTGGTAAATTAAAAATCATGGTATGAACTATTATGAAGGTAATTTAAAAAAATGCATCTAAAAATGCATATTAGAAACTAGATCATGAATAAAAAAGTTTGAAGCCTATAGATTCATAATTTAAGGAAATAAATTCTATTTATAAATCATCAATTTTGTCCTTGGATTACCCTTTATGCCATACCCTTAACTTTCCTTTTTTTCCATCCAATGGCCGGAAATAGGAGGACTCAGGCTAACAACTGATGTGAAGATCAATGTGATGACTATGAGAATGAGATGACCAATCTGATGGGAATGAGAATCACCATCTTTGTCAAGATTCTCTCTCGGTTAACTCGTGATTTTAATAGAATCATTATTGAAGAGGAACATTCAACCCCCCTAAGAAAGAACACATTGCTATCAAAATCATCATGAAACAATGGACTCCTACTTTTAATGGATCATCTGATCCCTCAATCATCAAACAATGGATCAACTCCATTAAAAGGATCATATCCATCCTTTAATGGTCTGAACAAGGGAAGGTTCTCCTATATTCTTACCATATAGAGGGTGAATCTGATCAATAGTGGACATTGATAAAAAAATATCACGCATGAGGAGGAGATTGAGGTGTTGGAATGGAAGGATTTTCAGAAGATTTTTTTGATAAATATTTTATGTGAACCCTATGGCATAAGATAGAAAGGGACCTCTATGTCCTCAAGTAGAAAGACAAAGAATCTGTCCGAGCATATGAGTAATACCTTACAAGTATTGCATGATACGCCTCCTTCTTTTTCGTTACCCCTAATTGCAAGGTTGACCGCTTCTTTAGAGGGTTAGAACCTAGCCTGCAAAAATCCCTGGCGATCCGTGACATTGAAAACTATGAGGAAATTGTCTAATGTTCCCTCATGGTTGAAATAGAGATCAGCGAATCTCAGGGGTATCATGGATATAAAAATAATAAGGTGGACTTCAATTCTAGTTGTCTGATGGATAAATAAAACAGTTCGAAGAAGGTCCAGCACCCCACTTGCAAGAGGTGCAGAAAGAAGCACCCCGAAAATTTCTTGAAGGGAATAAGGAAATGATTTTTGTGTGGAAGATAAGGGAACATGGACATTAACATTCGACAAGAAAAACCAATGGTATAAATAGAGGAGAGGAATGCTCTGTTTGAACCACAATGTGTTGTTCATTGCTTCAACTACAAAAATCTAGAGCATCATGTAAATCAGTTCCCTAATCCAATGGTTTTCAGAGGAAACCAGCAACCTCCAATGCAGCAAGAGATAGATTTTTCCATCACTATTGCTGAAGTGAACCTTGAAAATAAAGTGGTGATAGGTATTCTAGTTATTCATTCATGAATAGAGAATGTTATTTTTGATTCTGGTTCTACGCATTCTTTTATACCCTGAATGTGTAGTAGAACAATCCCAAAATCCCCAAAAATCATGGAAGTAATGATGTCGGTGAGTATGAAAAATGGGGAAATCATGTCATCCCATGAATTTAACTCATCCCCAGTCATAATAAGTGGATTGAAATTTACATCCAACCACTTCATACTCCCTATGGTGGAATTTGATGCAATTATTGGCATGGATTGTTTTTCCTTATATAAAGCCAACATAATATTCCGTGAGAGGGAAATAACTCTCCATATGGAGAATAGACCAAAAATATTGTACCAGTTCAAGGAGGAGGATGAATCGTCTTTAGTTACATCATCTCAATAATGGATATTATTTCACTATGAGCACACTTATCTAGCTCTGATGATTGAGTCCAATGAAGAAACCATCCCGGGAGACCTGATTATTGTGGGGGAATTCACTGAAGTGTTTCCCGAGGAATTGTCTGGTCTCCCTCCGAGAAGAGATGTTGAATTCTCAATCGACCTCATACCAGGGGTCTTGCTAATATCCAAGACTTCATATATAATGGATTTTGTGGGACTTGAGGAGCTTATGAAACAACTAGAGGAGAATCTGTATGAAGGGTTTATACACCCAAGTGCTTCACCATGGGGTGCACCAGACCTATTCATCAAGAAGAAAGATGGGTCAATGCACCTTTTCATTTTTATCGTGAGCATAAAAAACTATGATAATGAACAAGTATCCTCTCCCATGAATTGATGACTTTTCCGATCATCCGTATAGAGTATAATAAATATGCAAGGTATATTTTCATCCGGAATATTATCAAGTAAGGTTAATGATGGACGATATCCCAAAGATTGCTTTTCGTACAACATATGGGCACTATGAATTCATAGTAATTCCATTCAGACTCACTAATTCTCCAGAAAGCATCATGGACATGATGAATAGAGTCTTTAGATATTACCTCAAATAATTTAGGGTAGTCCTTATATATGATATTCTAATATACTCCTAAACGAAGGAGGATCAAGAGGAAAATATAAGAATTGTACTATAGACTTTGTGAAAGGAGAAGCTTCATAAAAAGTAAAACAATTTTGAGTTCTGGTTGAAGGATGTATAATTATTGGACTAGATCATATCAAGCAATGGGATATCTATGTATCCCTCCAAGACAGCTGCAATAAAGGGATGGCTGGGGCCAACATTGGTAACAGATATCAGTAGCTTCTTCGGGTTAGCAGGATATTATCGATGATTTGTGAGAAACTCTCATGAATGTCCAATCCACTTAATGTCCTAACTCCAAAGGGAGTAATGTTTTCATGGAGTGATGAATGTGAAGAGAGGTTCATATAGTTAAAAAGGAGGTGTATCACTACACACATGATCACATTACCCACAAGTGGATAAACTGTTTTGGTATTCAATGATGCTTGGATGAAGGGCATGGGCTGGTTGTTGATGCAAAATGACAAAGAAATTTCCTATGCTTCAAGGTAATTGAAAGTTCTTGATCAGAATTATATAACCCTTTATCTGGAGTTGGTTGTGGCGATCATTGCTTAAAAAATTTTCTGGCATTAGGGGATGATGGAAATATATACGGACCACAAAATCCTCAAGTATATATTCACACAGAAAGAGTTGAACATGCACCGATGAAGATGGTTAGATTTGATCAAATACTATGACTACTCAATCCATCACAACTATAGTTAATTGAAAAAGGTGTTGGAGGCTCTATGTAGAAGGGAACCATTTATTCTATCATTGAGGATAATTGAGAAGGATCCAATCTTTTTATATTTTACAAAGATGGACATGGGAATAAAAAAGAATCAAAAATCATCAATCGTTTCACAAATTATTTCTCAACCATATTTTTTGGAAAGGATAAAGGATTTTCAAAAGGATGATTTGGAAATTCAAAAGAAAGTGGAAGCTATAAGAAAAGTGAAATCCTCAGAGTTTAATGTTAATGATGAAGGAATTGTGAGATTTGGGAAAAGACTATGTGTTCCATCAGATCTGGAGCTGAAGAAGGAACTTTTGGATAATGCACATAGTTAAATTTAATCTATTATCCTAGGAAACAGAAAAAAGTATCAAGATATCCAAGAGTATTATTGGTGGGATAATATGAAGAAGGAGATCGCTGAGTATACTTCAATGTGCCTAGGGTGTCAGCAAGTTAAGGCAGAGAGTCATATGTCTAAGTGGATGATGCAACTATTTCCTATATTGGAATTCAAATGGGATAACATAAACATGGACATTGTCACCAGACTTCTGAAGACATCCAAAGGTTACAATGCAATCTGGGATATTGTGGATCATCTTACAATGTATCCACACTTCATTGCAATTAGGGTAGATTTCTCATTGGATCAACTAGAATGGATATATTTCAGAGAAGTGGTAAGGTTTAATAGAGTACCACTATAAATTGTATCCAATGAAGACCAAAGATTCACCTCTATGTTTTGGATGAGTCTCAAACATGCTCTGAATATTTAACTGAACTTCAGTATGGCCTACCATCCTCAAACTGATGGCCAATCTGAGTGAACTATTTTGACACTGGAAAAAATGTAAAGGTCATATTCAATGGACATCAAAGGAGGATGGTATAAACATGTTCATTTGGTTGAATTGTCCTATAATAACAGTTTCCAATCGAGCATCCAAATGGACGATTATGAATCCCTCTATTGTAAGAGTTTAATAACCCCGAAATTTTTGGATGATGTCTGTGAGTATAAGCAGCTATGACTAGAAATGGTCGACGAAATGGTAGAGAAGGTGAAAACCATTCAGCAGCATATTAAGGCAGTCCAGAGTTGACCAAAGAGTTATGCAGATAATTGTCATTGAGACATTGAGTTTAAAGCTAGATACATGGTATTTCTATGCATAAATCCATGGAAGAAGGTCCTGAGGTTTGGAATGAAAGGGAAGTTAGGTCCTAGGTACATCGACGACTTTGAGATTCTTGATCGTGTCAAGGTTATGGCCTATCGACTAGCACTTCCACCTACCAAGGACAATGTACATGATGTCTTTCATGTATCCCTCTCATGAAAGTACATACCATACCCTTCACATGTACTCTCTTCAGAGGTTGTACATCTAGAAGATGGTCTTTCTTACGAGGATCAATGAGTGAAGATCTAAGATCATAGAAAAAAAGTTCTATAAAATAAGACAATACCCATCATCATGGTGTTGTGGAAAAACAAAATGTTTGAAGAAGAGACGTGGGAATCGGAATAGGTGATGAATCATAGTTACAGACATCTGTTTTAGTGGGGGGGGGGAAATGAAATTTTGAGCGTGAAATTTCTTTAGGGGGGAAGATTGTAACGACCTAAACTTTCATTAATGAAAATTCCTCTTGATCTAATTATATGTCTTATTATGTAAAATGGTTATATAACTGATGAAATTCATTTGTTTTATGTTTCTAGATTTTAAAATACCATTAATAATTATTACCATTTCTAATATAGCTATTGAACAGTGATCACATGATTAGTATAAATATAGGGCTTTAACAATTCCAATTTATTTAGCCAAAGGAAGCGATGGCCTCATCCAGTAGACATGCCTTGTATGAAGCCCATTTTATAGATCTCATAAAAGAGGGGGTGTCATTGGGATTCTCTCTTGACCAATCCCAAGCAAAGCTTGAACACATAAAGCTTGAGCGGAATGGATGATGGGAGAAGTGGAAGTTAATAGAGATTACCACCCGAGCGATGTTATCCGAGCCACCCCAAGAGTCTATCACCATTACCCACCTTACCCTTCAGTCCTATGCGGGTATTATAAAGGGTTATGTAACAAGACCATAACACTATAAATATGTGCATTATTTTTGTATATAATAATTAATATACATTCATTTTATTACTTTTACATTGTAAATCTTATTTGAAGCACAAATAGTATTTTTTGTTAATATTCAATTACGAAATATATTTTTATGAATTAATGGATTATTGAAATAAATAACATTATAATAAAATATTATTATTATTATTAAATTAAATTTTATTAAATATAAATGATCTTATAGATTTTAAATGCAATTGTAATTTTTACTTAGGTTTAAAAGCTGTTTTTGTCAATATGCAGAAATTTCAGATACATTGCGGTTTTTATTTTAAAAGTAAATATAATCATATTTAAAAAATTATTTGGATAAAATTATTATTTTTTTGTAATAAATATGTTGAAATTATTCAATGGTCATTTATTTATAATTCTTTGAGACAACCGAATTTTTGGGTAAAAAATTAAATACTGTTTAAATATATAATGTGTTTTATGACATAATAATGACCCAATATTGATGTAATAAAGTACTATAAATTTTTGTTTCGGCCAATATATGTATTTTCCAAAAAATAATGGGATTGTATATCAGTTTTATAAATTTTATGATGATGTAGTGGACCCTCCATGACTTATAAACCCTTTTATCTTTTTAAATTTTTTTCCATGAGAGTGTGACTCATCTCCAGTTATGAAAACCTATTATTTAAAGATGTTCGGCCATTGTAAATAAAAAATATTTTTTTCCACTCCCCTTTGGAATAACCCATGGTAAATAACCATGTGCAGTTTTGAGGTTTTGATTAATTTAAGGTGAGGTGTCCCAAACCTAAATAATAATGAATTCCTTCTCTTTTCCAATATAAACTAACCGATGCTCGCATATACTCTTCACTGAATGCCCTTATAGTTCATAAAACCACTACCATCTTCACTCTAGAATAATCACAAGGCACCCCAACCTCCAAAAATCCTCTCTCAAGCCCCTCCCAAGACATTGGGATCACACTTTCAATTAAGGGATTCCTTCATTTCTCTTTTTATCCATGTTTCTTAATACTGTTATGCTCTTCTATTTTCAATTATAAATGTTGGGGTATGATATCACACCTCCCCTATACTATCATATTTATGTTTTAATAATTAAATACCCCTTCCTATATCATAGATTCCCTCTATGTATACCTGTAACCATGTTGAAATTCCATACACAATTTCTCTCTCCTCATTTACATTCAAGTAATTATTTTGTATCATGAATATAAATTACATTAAAATTGTTGGGAAATGCATCTATATGACCCCCTTACTGTAAATTTCATGAAAATATGGTGATACACCCATATTTCTATCATCAACCTTTTTTATGAGTTCTTATGTCACACCATTACACTGCCAAAATTGCACATCAATTTTCCAAGCCAAAGTCATTGTGTAGTGAATACAATGCCCATTTCTATATCAAGGGTATTCACCTTTATATAAATTTATGTATTGTTTAATGATTTTCATGTATTAATTTCATAGTCCATTATCATGGAATAAATTATGATGTTTAATTAATACATGTTTTATGATCCATGTGGCACAATTATGCTTGAAATTAAATGATTAAGAAGGGTGCGCTATGATAGTGCTCTAATGCATTAGGTAAAGTATAGTATCATGATACGTCATGTGAAATGGGTGTTGAATAATGATAATTTTAGTTAAATAAGGGTATAATAATTCTTAATATACAATGAGGGTTTACTCATGATCCATGTGAAATGAGACTTGTCTCATGCTAATTCAATTTCAGTGTTATTGCCACATTTACAGGTTATGATTATCATGATTTATCATGACAATATGTTCATTATTATCTTGTGCTCCATTGATTTGACTATTTTCTAACATGTATTGTATTTTTCATGTTATTCCATGTTTATTCCCATACTGGGATTTATTTCTCACCCTTTTCTTTTTCATTTCCTTATGTTATCCGATGAAATTCTAAGTATAAGGAAATGTAGTGGTCACATAAAGGATGTTTGCAATAAGATGTTTCATTCTATGATTTAAGTTGTTATGTAATGTTCTTAAGCCCCAAAGAAACTAGAACTCGTGATCTTTTCTATTGTATCATGTGAAGGTTTTATTTAATAAATCATTTTTAAGTGTGTAATAAATAGTAGAGTTTTTATATTTGATATGAGTTTCTATTATCAATTTAATAACCTGGAAAACTACCATCAATGATAAAAATAAAACTAGAAGGTCTAAAAACCATGTAAATAATACATGACTAATAATTATGCGAGATACAATTATCACATCAATTATCCAACAGTCAAATCCAATATAAATCATAAACATTAAACATCATTCACATCACATGAAGTGAAATAGAAAAATCATATCATCCAATACCACAAAAAACAAACCCAATCCTTTAGTAACCTATACAATTGACCAAAACATGTGTTCATGAAGAACCTGTTCAACATCCCTAACATGGTCTAACACATTACTATTTCACTTATATATTATATACTAAACAATAGATCAAATAAAATTGAACATCTCATATATAACATTGTAATGTACCAGCTTGACTCGATATGAATAGTAACCATACTAGTGGTGTTATATGGCCTCAGGAATGCCTCCCCTTATTTTAGAGGCTAATGAATATAATCAGGGGTCAAAGAAGGTACCATGGATAGATTATATCACCTATATAAAAGTTAACTATTACAAATTAAATAACCAAGAAGAATTCACGTTTGATGCCATAGAAATAATAAATAAACTATAACCAATATAAAAATTGAATAAATGTATAAAAATAAATATCCAGGCTCATTATACAAGTATTTAATTCTAATAAAACAATCTTATAAGAAGAAATGAATAACATAAAATAATTTACATGAGGCTCTACTTTTAACTATGAGCCAAAACACATTCCCAATCTCCCTAACCATCGAACTGCTCTAGCTTGATCTAAGATTCCACACAAGAGGATCCTATCAAACATGAAACAACATGCCTCCTCCCAATCCATTATAAATCCTATGATCATCCTAAAAGTAGACATAAGGTCAGAACGAGCACCAAGGTTCCTGTATTGGGGGTGGGAATATAATTTTCAGTAGACCACCCCCAACGATGGATCTATAATCTTCTACCATAAGTAAATTATCATGAAATAAAAAAATCGTAGTTAGTATATATCATAGTGAAATAAATCAAATAACAATAAAAAATAATCCTCCCCTTATGGGGACCAAGTCCTACCCTAAACCAACTAATATTGTCAATCCCCAGTCCTATGACCCAAATTGGACTTTCCTTCATCAACTAGTGATGTAATTCCTCTAAAAGGTCATGATGATCATGATAACCATAATAATAACATGTGGCAATTTCATGTTATTATTAATATTAAAAAACATGGGGCATCATCCACACCTATATACATGAGATAAAGACAATCTACAGGGGTGTATACTGATACCTTCCCCTAATTTCCTAGAGATACATATCACTCATATCTTGAAAATATATAATATCATATCATCCTAAAGGGGAATATGTTGGTATCAATACCTCCTTACCTAGAGATAAATAACTCCCTATTTGTAACCAAATATCTTATCAAACTGTTTATTAGGGTGTATATTGGTATCAAAACCTCATTACACGAATATGGATAACACCCTGACCACTGACCATATAACATATCACAATCTCCTACTAAGGAATATATATCTATCAAGCCTCTATAACTAGATATATAAAATAACTGACACCTTCTCCTATATCTTATCAATGACCCCCCTATAGGGGGATATTTCTTATTTATCAAATGTCTTCCTACAAGGGGATTTTTTCTTTTATATTAAAATATACACCTCACCAAGGTAATTTTCTATGTTGATTAATATAAATATTTCCCCAAGAGAATTTCCTATATCATATATACAAGAAAAAAAACAAGGTTTAGTAAAACACCTAAACTGATCAAGACTATCCAAATATGTAACAATATGAGAACAATGATATGAGTTTTAATGTAAAACATAATCCTCACTACCCACTTCATACAAATTATCAACGTAGTCAACATATCATTTGGGAACATAAGAGGGTCCCTAGGTCATTAAAAATTAAATAAACCGTACATTGGGCCATGAATCATAATTTAAACCCTCTCACAAACACCCATATCAGAGAGGAATCACATCTGAAAACATATAATATCATGTTATTTCCCCTTTGGCCTTATAGGGTAATCCCTATATGCTTTACTATAGAAAGATGAAGCAAGGACCATCACAATCCTAAAGGTCCTACTAGGATGGTCCTCAACCAAAACCAATACATCAGCCACCAATAATCCGTATAAAAAATGAATCACACCAAATAATGAAGGAAAACTCGACCCAATCTCATATAAAATATAAAAAATACTCAATGGAATATCATGGATAAACCATATACTACTATGTACAAGCCATACTAAGTCATCATTCACATCTACTCAAAGGTGTCAGATCCACTAACACTAGGCGCAGAAGGTTATTTCCTCCAATCCTCAACTCGGGACCTTGAATCTCTCTCATTAAAATATATTAATTACTCTTTAAAACATACATAGGTCTAAAATGACATATCCCATCAGTAAAGTTATCAGCTCAATATGTAATGGGAAGACCTCTCCATCATATCTTCTCTACTAAAATCCACAATAGGATTTTAGATCACATCCCAAGGTAAAATCCACCTGCCCAAGATTTCCCAACATCGAACACCATTCAAACTAACTCTTCATTCCAGAAGGATTCCACCAGGGTTGAATATATTTTAAAACACTTAGAACAAATTCTTATAATGTTTAGTTCAATATTTATGGCACAATAGTGTCTAAAACCCCATTAATGTGTAAAAATGGTGGAGTACACATTGTGTACCCCGACCACCTTGAGTGTACTCCAAAACATTTCACATATCTATATACACAACCCCAAATGGGGTGTTTTTCACATACTATAGGCATGTACCAATCAAAAATACCATGTAAATGTGATGGGAACTAGTTCATGAACTCTATATTGAATATATCTAATTTCATCGCTCGGTGTGTAATTTTACACACTATAGGTCTCACATAGGGTCTAGATGTGAACTACTACAAAAAAATATCCCCCTTATATGAGGGATATAGCTAAATAATTGGACATAACCAAAAATTACAACTACATAATGTATATTCAGACTATATGATACCTAAAAAAAATCCCTATCTTTCATGAACTTGAAGATTAAAATATTCTTGTTCTTCAAACTAAATTCCATGAGATTCGAGGTTTTTTAATGGAAAACCCTTGTGATTTTATTGTAACCCATGTTTTCCCTATAATAAAAATTGGAAAAATATTTATGGGCTTATAAAAATTCAATAAATAATATATGACATAAAATAAATTCTATAGGTATTTGGGTGAAATAAAATAAAACTGTCCAACCCTAGGAAATAAAAAACTAACTCTTCACTAGAACCCATGCTCTATAGTAGCTTCACATCTATCCAGCACCATACAGGATTTGTTGTGGAATCTCACTCTTCCATTATCTATCTCTCTCTCCCACCCTCTATCACAACACTTCCTAGTGGGGCCCGTGGCATGACTCCCCAAGACGCCTCCAATAGGACAGGGGCTGGTGACTTGCACCGAGTAGGAATGTTACTAACATGGGAGGCATTGCCTATGTACCTGTACACACGCACACATCTCTAAGCCCACAAATTCTGAAAAGTAAAAACCAATAAGGAAAAAGAATGCATGCATACAACTAAACCCATCCAACAGAGTACGGCGAAAGGTTGAGTACTATAAAAGTAAACTGGGCCAGAATACAGTCCCCCAAAAACAAGAGTCTGAAAAACTACAAAGTACAACCTGTAAGCACAAAAAGGTACCGGGACTGTCACTCGTAGCCGTAGGGATGCCTCGTCCTGTAGGGAACTCAGAAAACTCTATCTTGTCCTGGTCCACTCTAGACTCTTCCGAAAGGCTGCTCATCTTCACAAGACACTAGAAGTGTAGGAAAAGCCTGTGTAGGGGTGAGTATAACAATACTCAGTAGAGGACCCCGAAATCCACAAAGCATAACACAAAGTAATGGTATAGTCAGTTATGCACAGTATATGTCTACAGATGATATAAAACAAACCAGATATACTCAAAACCCAGACCCATGGTCTAGAGACAAGTCCCACAACCACATACCCCCACAAGGTATTTTGTTCGAGGATTCTATGATGCACTCGTTCTGGGAGAACACACTCCACGAGTCTCATAGCTCTGATGACGTCCGTCCGAGAAGTGCTGTTTTTTGGGAACCATCACGAGAGATGGATACACACTTTAAGGGGGACACACACCTGAGTGAAAAGGTTATGATAGATATAAGCACTCATTACGGGAGACACACTCCTGAGTAGAAAATATCACGATACACTGATGAGGATCACTGCCAGGGCCATGGCGGGTGTCGCGACTCATCCGGATTCACCGGTTAGGTGATACACCAACTAGGTAGAGGATCAACGCCCGGTAAGGTTGGTCACATCGATGCCTAACTCTACCTAGGGTCAAGAATGGATAGAGGATCTCGATCTGGGCCTCTTGGATGGATGCCTGACTCTATCACAGAAAGTCCTGCTAAAAGGATCCTACACCTGAGTCGGAAATGATGCCTAACCTTCAGGGGAACGATAAGAAGGGGAACTAACCCAAACAAAAGATGTCCATGTTATGGTGAACCAAAGGACCAAGCCATTTTCCAAAAAGTATACGACGTGTAGAAATGATACACGCCGTGTTGTCCGACCCCGGGTACTGCCCCTGTACAACGGCCCGTGTAGTGAGGCTAGTCATATATAAAAATTTGTACATGGAATGTAGTACGAAGTACATGCCATGTCTAGGTAACTAGGGTCAGATCCATGTACTCTGGCCATGTGCCCATACACAGTCACCAACTCGTGTACTCCGACCCCTATAATCTGCACATGGGGTGACCCGTGCTGTTGGCCTCGCTTGGCCGTGTGATGGAGTACACGGTCGTGTACTCCATCCCGTGTCCATGTACTACCCAAAGTACACTCCAAGCTTCGGGGAAAGTCCAACATGCCGTGTGACTGGGGTCACACGTTGTGTGATTCTTCTCTGACCCTAAAACCCTAGCCACCACCTCCAGTACTACACGGTGTGTTCTTCGGAAGTGCACGCCGTGTATTCTGGAAATTTCCAAAAACAACGCCCTTCACCGGTGCACCTCCCATGTTGATCCAGTCACTGATCTGGCCATCCTATCACTAAAAATATCCTAGGTTTTGGTCGCCCTGACACCACAAATCCGCTTACATCGTTTTCGGGCCTCCGATCGGCTCTGAAAACGTGTTCTGATCTTCCCGCATGAAGAACATGCAAAGAACACTCTCTCTGATCCGGTCCGATTTGTCATCATCCATTGTCACCGCACCTCCATAAGGTCGTTGCGATGTCGAACCGTCTATTTCAGATCATTGCGTCGTAAAACGGATGCGCAACGATCCATTGTTCGTCGCCCCGTGAAGAACGCGAAGAATGCGCGAGGAAAGAAGGGGGAAGAAAACCAAATAAACAAGTTGTGGAACGAACCTCCGCTGTCGTTAGTCACGGTGTTGATCCGCTCCCATTAATAGGATTAAATGGAGAAAGAATCAACAAAAATATAATGCATGGATCCATTCCCCATAATCATCCCAAAGAAAAATCCGTCCCTCAAGAACTTGTGAATCCGCGAATCAACTTGTTTGTGGTTGATCCGCGTTCGTCATTTAAACTCAAATATGGGGAAAAGAAATAGAAATAACAACCCCTACCTTTCAAAAGGTTAGATCGTTGATGAAGGCGTCACGCTACCGTTGTCATCGAGATCCTTCAATATCGGCACATCGATCCTTGATTTTGATTTATCGTTGTTTGTTGCCGAGAGTTCGCTCCAACACACCGTGGATTCTGCAGAGGTTCCTCTCTCTACTTTTCCAATGATCAACAATTGGTTAACCCATTAAAAGGGGAAACATGTCGGTGGTTAATTACGTGGTAGTATTAATGACATTGACTTTCCATATCGAAGTCATTAAGACATTCCATTAATTTAGGAAACAACTGAGCCGTTTCCGCACTGCAGCGGATGTTTCATTAAATGAAATAAAATAAACTTGTTAATTTAATTTAATTTATTTTTCTTAAAACATCCAAAAATTAACTTTTTCCCTCGACCCGCGCTGGTAGATGTTATCCTTATTCTTAGGTAAAGTCGTCTTCCCGGATGCAATGGTGTGCTCATATATTTAATTCGGGCATCCATTTTGAAACTGCCACAACCGCGCACAAGTGCCAACTCACTTAACTTAAAAAAGATCAAACCACCATTCCGGGCTCAATGGACCTTGGAATGATGTTCCGTCTTCGCGCCTGGTCTATAAAGAATTCCATATAATATTTAAAAATAATAGAAATAAAATCTGAGACATTACATTCTCCCCGCCTTGGGGATTTATGTATAGACCCAAATCTTGACCTACATGGAATTTACATTACTTTTGCGGAATACATAATACATAACGAAAATATACACACAAGGACCGTAATAGTTTAGTGTCTTTGGAAACTTGAAATTTAATCTTCTAATCATGGTGGAAGCTATTCAACTTCTCCCTTAAAGATCTTCCACTTTTTTTTCTTACCTAAAACCTTTCTTTATATCCTGGGGAAAATAAAACATAAAAAGGGTGAGTTCAAATGCTCCGTAAGGGTAATCATAGAGAACATAAAACAATCCAAAAACATTTGAATTCAAAATCATGAACATAGAATCTAAACATCAAAATCTTGACCAAAGACAAAAATCATGGAAGTACGTAAGGAATATATCATAACTAACATCAATTTCTATAAAATATAATGGAAATAAATCATTTAATTGTGGCAAACATTCAGCACTTGTTATGATTTCCATAGTAGCCAAGGCATTGCTGCCAAGACCATCTTAGTGGACAAAGTCCCTTTCCGAATCGAGTTCACTCCTCGTTCCAGTCCAGTATCACTGAACCAGATTAACTTACCGTTTCATCCATGTCTATCTCACGAGATATAAATCTTTACCCAATGAATTGGAAGGAGATATAGTTCCCACCCATCTCATAATGAAATCATTCTTACTTGTGCCACAAAATAAACATACATCATTCATAATAACCCAACGAATAAA
Organism: Viscum album; assembly: GCA_963277665.1. Classification (NCBI taxonomy): domain Eukaryota; kingdom Viridiplantae; phylum Streptophyta; class Magnoliopsida; order Santalales; family Viscaceae; genus Viscum; species Viscum album. The sequence goes on along the minus strand of OY728145.1, from coordinate 1,439,028,583 downwards.
ATGGGTTTCATAAACATCATCCCATCATCACATAATCCATATAAAATAAATGGATATCATTTCATAATAAGAAAAGTGAAACCATGTAAATCATAGAGACATTATACATGAAACATACACATATGAAATATTGTCATCTTAGATGAAAAATGGTTTTGATAAAAAACTTGAAATAAATTCTCGAGGAAAATATCCATTCTTATTCAAAATCATTTTCATTTCAAAAAATTCCTTGCAATTTAAAAAGAAAAGGATTTTGTTGAAAATAGACATAAAATCTTCTATAGTAAGCTTCATGAAAATGAGGCGTTATGAAATCATAAAAATCCATTCATGCCGTATAAGTTAAAAAAACATTCTTCTTGTACTTTTGTCGGAAAAGGAAAAAATGTACCTCGTAATGTAAACAAAGGAAAGATTCCTTACATACCATGTAGTAAAATTCAAAAATGGGTAAAAGGGAATTTAAAGATACATGAAACCATTTTCAGAGAAAAGGGACTTGGATGATAGATATAACCCCCGTGACTACTTATGAATAAACAATCTCAGATAAAATGAGATTGGAAAAGTTATCCCTTAACATAGGTCTGATATGCTTCGTACGTTTCCAAACCACCTGTATAATGATTTAAATAATTTCATTGACTTATTACAGAATCATATTCATTGTTATGATATCATATATGGTTCACTTATGACTTTATATTACCCGTTCTTTTGTAAATTCCATGTTAAATCATCATTTTGGGTAAAATAGTTTCATTTATCGTATGTGTTTCGACTTGTTCTTCTTGATATTATTAATTATATACTGATTTAAATAATTCCATAATGTAAAAAATGATTTATATATAACATATATTCAGCATATACACACATATATATATATATGATAGATTGATAAATGGAATGAAATACACCATTCATGGAGACGGTAGGTCGTACATATGCATGAACGTTGTTTTCGTTTCCTTGTTGAATTGAATGGAATTAAGTAAATGACATACATATATATATACATAAATCTAGTATCATTATTATTTCATATATTTAATTATTATTCATTATATATACTTTATAATCATTCATGAATGGTTAACATGGAGAATGAATCTCATCGCGTCGTGGAGATGGTAGTCCGTACGTATGCATTGGCGATTATATCATACCCATGATCATGGAATTGTATTGAAGTTTATGTATAATATTTCAGAATCAATATCACTTTAAAATAACCACATAATTTTATTTATTTACACCATTATACGCATCTATGTAAGGTGGTGGTCGAAAACAGATTATACCACTGTGTGGAGGCGTTATTCTGTACGTACACACGTGCAGTGATTTCGTTTACTGTAGGATGGATAGTAGGTGAAATAGGGTTGTTTCATATTCATAATAACATATAAGTATATTATAGATACTGATGTTATTACGTTATAATGAAATAACTAAATCAGAATAAGTTGAAGAAGAATGAAACTTAAAAGAATCATAAGAAGAGATTACCTCTTCTTCGACGCACCTCCTTTAGGCTTCCTCTTAAGAAAGCAGAGTGGGTCTTTTGAGAAGACCAGAACCTACAAAATGTTTTTAAGGAAGTGGAGAAGAGAAATGGACAGGGTTTGGCCGAGCATCAAGGCTCAAAAGGTTGTGAAGAGAAGAGGTAAGGGGTTCCCTTTTCATAAGGGAAGAGAGGGGAACCTTTGAAAAAACATAAACTTTTATTTAATAATAAAGTCATATTCGGTTTTTAAAAGCTACAAATTGATTTATTTATAAGCTAAGGTGGGGATGGGTAGAAATCCTCTCAAACAATATATTTTAGACAGGTTGGGTCATTATATTTACCTTATCTTTTAGTTTTAACTCTTAGTTAATTAGATTGACATTTACCATGTCACATTGTATTTTTATATTATATAGTTAATAAACATAAAATATACATCCAAGAGATCCCCAAGTGGTCCATTAATGAGACACATATCCTGATATAAGTATTGTGGCCAAACCATAGATTTTTAAGAATATAATAAAAATTAATAATATAATATTTTTTTTAAAAACTATTTTATGTCAATTTAGACACCATTTGGTAATTGATTTTTGTAAAAATCATAACAGCATGATTAGTTATAAAAAAGTTAATTAAATAAATACTAACATGTCATAGTAACCTATAAAATTATTGGAATTCACAAAAAGTATCAAATTACATTTATTTTGGTATTTATAATATCAATTATTATAATATTTCATTTTTTAGGTAATTACTAAATCACCATTGTGTCATAAATAACTTAAATTATTTAATGTCAAAAAATTATAAATAAAATACCATTTGGTAGGAAACTGTTTTATCTTTATAATGAAAATTTATTGTAGAATTTATCTTATGTATAATCCTATATTAAAAATGTTTTAGTTATTAAACATTGATTTTATCTATTTTAACCCTTCTTTAAATAAATTAATAATAAATTTCCTAATCTAATCCAGGTGGACCTAAATGGTCCTATTTTATTCATAAGGTTGTTTTTGGTCGAAGTAAACTTATCCAATCGAATTAGGACATGTTTTAGGGTAATAATAATATCATTTTTACCCTTAATTTCCCTATTTACTTTTAACCGTGGTAAATAAAAGCAAAAAGTTACTATTCACCAAATATTATTTTCATCTCATTGAACCACATTTTAGCCCTTGATATTAACTGTGTCTCTCAGATTTTTGAAATTCCACTCACAGAATCGGTAAAATTAAATTTTATGTGAATTTCCAAAATCTCCTAGGAGGTGGATAAAAGACGGTGAAAAGTTCAATAAAATTTTTATATAACTAAATTTTTTATAAAATGACTCCAATTAATTACATTGAACTTATATAGGTATTATGTATCAATTTTTACCTAAAATAAGTTTAAATAAAATAAATAATTTTTTAAATAAAATGTCGGGTTTTAAATAGTAACATAGTGTGTTCACTATTCATCAAAAATTGAAAGTTTTCAGAAAAATACCAAAAATTCACCCTAGGCTAATTTCGATATTCTGAATCCAAAAATGAAGTCCATTTTGAAATATAAAATTTATAAAATTTCAAAAAGTGTGTATTAATATTCATAACGGCTAGTTTATATAACATATCGTTGTTTAGTGAAACATGGTATTGCGTACAACACACGCTATCGTGGAAGTTCATGATTGCATGTAATGAAATACAAGTCAGGGATGCGTGTCATGCAAGCCCCATTTTTTGTGTCGTATAACACAAGAAATTAATGAAATTAAAAAGAATATTTTCAATAAAATCTCAGGGTGTTACATTCTACCCCACTTAAAATTAATTTTGCCCACGAAATTCGTCGGGGTTATAAATGGTTTACTACTCGAAAGTTTATTTAATAGAATCCCACATCATAAAAAGGAATTCCAAAACTTGAATTTAAAAACTAAAGTATGAAACATAACGGATACCCAAATTAACTAATCATTGGGTTTCCACATAGGAGAACATAGGTAAAAATATAGATATGGAAGAGAAATCTAACCGTCATGGTCTGATGGAGAGTGTTAGAGAACATGGCTATGAAAAAGCCAACAATCACAAAGCCATAAATTTGTGACGATCTAGGGTAACATTTAATTCATCAGATATAAGAGCACTAGGAAAACATTTTTGGTTTTCAATATCATTTCCCTAAAGTTGAAAATTCTGAATTAGAAGAAATACATACTTGATTTTGGTACAATCTCACTATTGTTCGTGCTTTGAAAAATTTACACTTTATATCATAATTAAATGAAGTTGAATTTGTTATTCGTGAAGTGTTCGGAGATAATGTGATAGAATGATGGGTTATTCCATCTGTTCCAAACAAAAGGTTACCAAAAGTTATCAAATATACATAAGTCCATCTATGGTTAGGTTAATCGTATACGATTCCAAAAATGAACTTATACATCATATATCATACCGCTTAATAAAATAAAACTAGTTTTTAATAACTAGGGACTTCCTGTAGGCCATTGGTATGCGATAAAGGCCAGTCACACTTCAGTTATGGGTTCGATTCCCACACCCTTGTCTGACGTGACGGGTTGTCGCCCATCCTGCAGGTTGTCCTTTTTTCTAAAACTATACTATCATAATATCAAAAATATCTATCTTTAAACAATATTATCTGATGTCCAACTTAATCCTTTCCAACCTTTAGGCTTTTCGAAAATACTTCTGTCTAATCTTATTGTATAAAGAGAATGATTACTAAAAAGGTCACATAACAAGCACATGAATACCATCGTTTATCCCCCATATATCATATGATATATCTTGTTGGTCACATTCCAAACATGTGAATACCTTAATCATGTATTCCCTTGGAATATGAATACCCATTGATCCTTAGTGAAAACATGAATGCTGTCAAAAGTTAACTCCTTCCACATACCAAAATCCAAAAATTCTATATACTCAAACCATTAAGATAACTTTGACCTTATATCAGTCATGAGCTCATGAATACTGTCAAACATTTCATTTTCTCCTTATCCCTTCATTATGTGCATATCATCTTCTTTCCAAAAATATCTCAATCAATTTTCATCATTACCAGTACCATAAAATAATTGAAAACCACAATAGACCAATACATAAATATTCCAATATACCCTAAAAGTACCTCAACAACATTAATCTTTGATATAAATACATAAACACTTCAATCCATCCTCTTCAATGATTTTCATGGAATAAGTCCATCCTTGATTTATAAGTAAACTCTTAGGTCAGGTCATTGAGTTGGGTAATTCCTATGTTCTCCACAGATAAGACATTGAAATCCCTAACAATCGGTCACTCTATGACCCTTCTCTCCACCCAGATAACATCTTCCCCTCCATTTGATGTATTCTTAATGTTCTTCTTCCCTTCTTTAGATATCTCAATCTTCCTTTCTTTATGCTCCTCAACATGCGAACATGCATAAAATATATCTTTCTCTTATTTGATGAATTAGTAATACCACTAAATTTCACCTTTTTAATCATATATTGCGATGACTGATTCGGAATAATCACAATATCATTCTCTCTAGGTATTAAAAAATTTCGTTACTCACAGTCACCAATTTTTCAATTGGATTCAATGTTAACTTAATTCCTTCTAGTTCACTCCATTGACTAAAACACAAAACTAATTTTGTGAGAGTAAAAAATCATACAAGGAAAATAACATAATCAAGGGGGAGTACCTTCGATATCTAATAACTTAGGTTTAATTCTAATATATTTAGCATAATTCTAGGACTATATCATATACTTATACATAACCTTAGGGACATCCCAAGAAATACCTTAGAAATATCTCTAGTGATCTCACAAATGTTTTCGCATCCTAGTTTCCATAGGATGACTGAGCCTTTCCTCTGATACCAACTGTAGAGACCCAAAGCTAGATGTACATGGAAATTACATTACTTTTGAAAAATACTTACTACATAATGAGAACAGACACACAAGGACAGTGATAGTTTAGTGTCTTTGGAAACTCAGAATTTAATATTCTAATCGTGGTGAATGATCTTCAACTTATCCCCTAAAGATCTTCCCCTTTTTTTCTTAACTAAAACCTTTCTTTATATCCCGGGGAAAGAAAACATAAAAAGGGTGTGCTCAAATGATCGGTAAGGGTAAGCGTAGAGAACATAAAACAATCCATAAACATTTGAATGCAAAAGCTTGAACATAAAATCTAAACATCAAAATCTTGAGCAAAGACATAAATCATGAAAGTACGTAAGGAATATATCAAAAATGAACATAAATCTTGATAAAATAGCGTGGAAATAAATCATGTAATCGTGGAAAACATTTAGCACTTGTTATGATTTCAATAGTAGCCAAGGCATTGCTGCCAAGACCATCTTAGTGGAAAAATTCCCTTTCCGAATCGAGTTCACTCCTCGTTCCAGTCATGTATCACTGAACCAGATTAACATACCATTTTAGCCGTGTCTATATCATGAGATATAAATCATTACCCAATGCATTGGAGGGAGATATATGTCCCACCCATCTCATAATTAAATCATTCTAACTTGTTCCACAAAATAAACATACATCATTCATAATAACCCACCAAATAAAATGGCTTTCATAAACATCAAACCATCATCAAATAATCCATATAAAAGAAATGGATATCATTTAATAATACGAAAATTTAAACCATTTAAATAATAGAGACATTATACTTGAAACATGCACATATGAAATAATGTCATCTTAGATGAAAAATGGTTTTGATAAAACACATGAAATAAATTCATGAGGAAAATATCCTTTCTTTTTCAAAATCACTTTCTTTTCAAAAAATTCCATGCAATTTTTAAAGAAAATGATTTTGTTGAAAATAGTAACAAAATCTTGTTGTTTAAGCTTCATAAAATTGAGGCGTTATAAAACTGTAAAAATCCATTCATGCCGAATAAGTTAAAAAACATTCTTCTTGTACATTTTTCCGAAAAGTAAAAAAAGTACCTCGTAATGTAAACAAAAGAATGATTCCTTATATACCATGTAGTAAAAGTCAAAATGTTTAAAAAGGACTTTAAATAAATGATTTTTTTAGAAAATAGGGACATGGATGATAGATATAACCCCAGTGATTACTTACGAATAAACAATCTCAGATAAAAATGAGATTGTAAAAGTAATCTCTTACCTTAGGTCCGGTATGCTTTGTACATATCCAAACATCCTGTATAATGATTTAAATAATGTCATTGACTTATTATAGAATCATATTAATTTTTATTATATCATATATGGGTCACTTATGACTTTACATCACCCGTTCCTTTGTAAAATCCATGTTAAAGCATCATTTTGGGTAAAATCGTTTCATTTATCGTACGTGTTTCGACTTATTGTTCTTGATATTATTAATTATATACTGATTTACATAATCCCATAATTTAAAACATGATTTATATACAACATATATTCAGAATATACATATATATATATATATGATAGATCGATAAAAGGAATGAAATACCCCGTTCATGGAGACAGTAGGTCGTACGAACGCATGAACGCTGTTTTCATTTCCTTATTGAATTGAATGGAATTAAGTAAATGACATAAAAATATATATATAAATATACATAAATCCAGTATCATTATTATGTCATATATTTCATTATTATTCATTATATATACTTTATAATCATTCATGAATGGTTAACATGGAGAATGAATCTCATCGCGTCGTGGAGACGGTAGTCCGTACTTACGCACGAGCGATGATATCATTCCCATGATCACAGAATTGTATTGAAGTGTATTTATAACATTTTAGAATCAATATAAATTTAAAATAACCATATATAGTAATTTATTTTCACCATTATACCCATCTAAGTAAGGTGGTGGTCGAAAACAGATTACACCACGGCGTGGAGACAGTATTCCGAATGTACGCACGCGCGGTGAATTCATTTTCCATAGGATGGATAGAAGGTGAAATAGGGTTTAGTAATATTTATAATAACATATCAGTATATTAGAGATACTTATGTTATTACCTTATGACGAAACAACTAAATAATAAGAAGTTGAAGAAGAAATAAACTTCAAAGAATCGTTAGAAGTGATTACCTCTTCTTCGATGCATCTTCTTTAAGCTTCCTATTAAGGAAGTAGGGTTTGTCTTTTGAGAAGACCAGAACCTCCATAAGGTTACTAGGGAAGTGGAGAAGGGAAATGGGCAGGGGTTGGATGAGCTTCAAGGATCAAAAGGGTGTGAAGAGAAGAGGTAAGGGGTTCTATTTTTACAAGGGAGGAGAGGGGCACCTTTTAAGAATCATAAAATATTATATTATAATACAGTCATATATGCTTTTTAATAGCTCAAAACTTATTTATTTCAAAGATAAGGTTGGTATGGGTCGAAAACCTCTCATCCAATAGATTTTAGATAGGTTTGAGTAATTGTATAAACCATTACTTTTAGTTTTAATTATTAGTAAATTAGATTGACATTTACCATGTCACTTTGTATTTTTATATTATATGGTTAATAAACATACCATATACACCCAAGAGATCCCCCAAGTTGTACATTAATGATAAAAATATAATTATATAAGTATCTTGGATGAACCTTTGATTTTTAGGAATATAATAACAATTAATAATATAATATTTGTTTTAAAAACTATTTTATGTCAATTTAGACACCATTTGGTAATTTATTTTTTTTGAAAATTGTAACAGCATGATTAGTTCAAAAACAGTTAATTAAATCAATACTAACATGTCATATTAACCTATAAAATTATTGTAATTCATAAAAAGTCTCAAATTGCATTTATTTGGGTATTTATAATATCAATTATTTTAATATTTCATTTTTTAGGTAATTACTGCATCACCATTGTGTCATAAATAAAATAAATTATTTAATGTCTAAAAATTATAAATAAAATACCATTAGGTAGAAAATATTTTTATTTTTCTAAAGAATATTTATAGTTGAATTTATCATATGTATAACCCTATATTACAAATGTTTTAGTTATTAAACACTGATTTTAACTATTTTAACTCTTCTTTAAATAAGTTAATAATAAATGTACTAATCAAATCCAAGTGGACCGAAATGGTCATAATTTATTCCTATGGTTGTTTTTGGTAGAATTAAACATATCTAATAGAATTAGGACATGTGTTAGGGTAATAATAATATCGTTTTACCCTTAATTACCCTATTTACTTTTAACCGTGGTAAATATAAGTAAAAAGTTACTATTCAACAATAATTATTTTCATCTCATTAAACCACATTTCAATCCTTGATATTAACCATGTCTCTCGGAGTTTCTAAATTCCACTCATAGAAGAGGTAAAATTACGTTTTATGTGAATTTCCAAATTCTCCTAGAAGGTGGGTAAAAGACTGTGAAAAGTTCAATTAAATTTTTATGTAACTAAAATTATTATAAAATGACTTCAATGAATTATATTGAAATTATATAGGTATTATGTATAAATTTTGACCTAAAATATATTTAATTAAAATAAATAATTATTTAAATAAAAATTCGGTTTTTAAATAGTAACCTAGTGTTTTCACTATTCATCAAAAATTGAATGTTTTCAGAAAAATACCAAAAATTCATCCAAAGATAATTTCGATATTCTGAATCAAAAAATGAAGTCCATTTTGAATGATAAAATTTATCAAATTTCAAAAATTGGGTATTACTATTCATAACTGCTAGTTTATATAACATATCGTTGTTTAGTGAAACTCGGTATTGCGTACAACACACGCTATCATGGAAGGTTGCGATTGCGTTTAATGCAAGCCAAGTCTGGGATGCAAGTCGTGAAAGATCCTTTTGGTGTAGTGTAAAACACAAGACATTAATGAAATTAAAAAGAATATATTTCATAAAATCTCGGGGTGTTAAACATTACATCCCCAAAAAGCCAAAAAGAAAGGATACTCAAAAAGATGAGGGTACTGGGCAGAGATCTGGGCCTCCCACTCCCACGTGCTCTCCTGATGATTCCCGTGCTACCACCGGATGTGCACTAAGGGAATCGATCGCCCACGAAGGATCCTCTATTCCCGATCCTCGATCTCCACCGGGTACTCTGCAAAGGTCCCTCCATCCTCGTTGTCCAGCTCGCCCTAGTCGATGAAGTGCGATGGGTCATGCACGTACTTCCTCAGCTGTGACACATGGAAGACATCATGTACCCGATGCAACTGTGGTGGTAGAGCTAGGCGGTACGCCACCTCTCCAACTCTGCACAGAATCGGGAAGGGTCCGATGAACCTCGTAGATAGCTTGCCTCCTCGGCCAAATCTCCACAACCCTCGATGAGGTGAGACCCAAAGAATGATGTGGTCTCCCTCTTGAAACTCTAGAGGTCTCCGTCACCTGTCAGCATAAGACTTATGCTGGCTCTGTGTAGTCTTCATCAACTCTCAGATGATCTGCACCTTCTCTGTAGTAGCTCGCACTAACTCGAGACCCATGAGTGCTGACTCTCCGGGGTCGGTCCAGCAAAGCGGTGACCGGAAGGGTCTCCCGTACAAGGCCTCGAATGGTACCATACTGATGGTGGAGTGGTAGCTATTGTTCTACGTAAACTCCACCAGTGGTAGGTGGTCCTCCCATATGCGACCAAAGTCCATGATACATGCCCGCAACATATCCTCCATAACCTGAATGGTCCTCTCCTTCTGACCATCTGTCTGGGGATGAAACGTTGTGCTCAAGCGTAACTGTGTCCGAAAAGCCTCCTAAAATCCATTCCACAACAGGGATGTGAAGCGGGCGTCTCGGTCTGAGACTATAGTCGAGGGGACGCCATAAAGCCGAACTATCTACTGTACGTAGAGGCGCCCCAAGCTCTTCATGGAACTCTGCCTCCTGATAGCTAGGAAGTGGGACGACTTGGTGAGTCGGTCAACGATCACCTAGATGGAGTCATTCCCCTTGTACGTCTGTGGTAATCCTGTCACGAAGTCCATCGATATCCCATCCCACTTCCACTCGGGGACTTCCAGGGGTGAGCTAATCCCACTGGAACATGGTGCTCTGCTTTCACCTGCTAGCTTGTGAGGTATTGAGAAACGAACTCTGCAACTACCTCCTGCATGCCTGACCACCAGAACTGTCGTCGGAGATCCTGATACATCATTTACACTCTAGGATGTACCGCCAAAGGGGATGTATGAAACCCCCTCAGGATCTCTGACTGCAATGCCACTAGTACAATAGTGCATCCACTGAAAAGAAGTATGTGCTCCCCACCTTGCGAATATCCATCAGGAGCATGTTCTGTGGATAAATAAGCACGTAAGGCCACACAGTCGACATTCCCAAGCTGTGCATCCCTAACTCGCTATAAGAGTGGAGGGGTGACAACCATCAACTGTTGTTAATCTGTATCCTCTCCAACCATGAAGGATAAATGTAATGCGACTAACTAATGTGTCGCCTCACTCAACAACTGTGATCTCGACCTTCTGCTAAGAGCATCCACCACCTTGTTTCCCTTCCCATGAGTATAGATGATCTCAAAATTATATTCCTGGAGGAACTCTAGCCAATGTCTCTGCCTCAGATTCAGATCCTTCTGTGAGAAGATGTACTTGAGGCTCTTGTGGTTAGAGTAGACTATAAACCTCTCACCCATATGGTAGTGTCTCCACATCTTCAATGTGAAGACTACTACTGCCAACTCAATATCATGGGTCACATAGTTCAGCTCATGTGGCCTAAGGTGGCATGAACCATAAACAATCACTACATGCCGCTGCATCAGGACACAACCAAGCCCAGTCCCTGATGCGTCGCAGAAAACTACGTACCTGATACCCTCCTCCTGCAATCTCAAGACTGGGGCACTTGTCAAACTCTGTCTCAGCTGCTCAAAAGCCTTCTGGAACTTTTCTGTCCACACAAAGGGTTTCCCCTTATTAGTCAAGGCCTTCATCGGTGCTGATATCTGAGAGAAGTCAGGAATGCACCTAAGGTAATATCCTTCCATCCCAAGGAAGCTTCGCACCTCTGTTACACTCTTAGGTGGCTCCCATGCTAACACAACCTCCACCGTGGCTGGGTCCACATCCACTCCATCTGCTGATATGACATGTCCTAGAAAGTGGACCTCTTGAATCCAGAACTAACACTTTGAGAGCTTCCCATAAAGATGGTGCTACCGAAGTACGTCCAAAACCATCCTTAGGTGTCTCGCGTGCTCCTCATCTGATGCTGAGTACACAACGATGTCGTTGATGAAGACCACTGTGAACCGGTCCAAGTATGGATATATGATCCGGTTCATTAGTCAAATGAACATAGCAGGTGCGTTCGTGATGCCGAGAGGCATCACCAAGTACTCATAGTGACCATAGCGGCATCTAAAAGCTGTCTTCGGTATATCCTCATCCTGCACTCGTAGTTGGTGATAGCCTGATCGAAGGTCAACTTTCGTGAACCACTTCTCCCCTCTTAGTTGATCAAATTGGTCATCGATATATGGAAGTTGATATTTTTTCTTCACCGTCACCTAGTTCTGGAACCGGTAATCCACACACAACCACAGACTCCCGTCTGGATTCTTGGAAAACAAGACTAGGGCCGCCCAGGGTGAGACGTTGGGACTTATGAAACCCTTGATCTGCAAATCCTCCAACTCCACCCTCAGCCCGCGAAGCTCTGTGAGAGCCATCTGATAATATGATGAGGAAATATGTGTCATCCTGTGGTGTATGTCGATGCAGAAGTTGATTTCCCAGCGAGGAGGTAGTCCAGAAACATCTTCGGGAAAGTCATCCTGATACTCTGCCACCACAGCTGGGAACTGAGAGCTCACAACATCTACTCCTACAAGGGTATGGCTAGACAACTCATGCGTGATCAGCTGCATCCTCCTATGCATGAGCCCATTTTGTGCTTCCTGAGTTTCCTTTTCTCCGACAATGGAAAAACGCATTCCATCACGACGGAAACACCGCACTCTTCACCTAAAACAGTCAATCTGGGAATGGACCAAAGATAGCCAATCCATACCGAGAATGACGTCGTAAGTCCTCGAAGCTACTACCAAAAGGTTCAAACCAAAACACTCACCTCCAAGGGTAAGATCACACTGTCTACAAAGGTGTGCGATCATCAATTCTCCTCCCGTAGGTGTCTCCAAGTGTAAGGATCGAGTCAACGGTTCTACCAAAATATCGAGGTTTTGTACAAGACATGTGGCTATAAGGTAATGATTGGAACCTATGTCTATGAGTATGGATGATAAGGTAGAAAAGACATAGATCATACCTCAAATCATCCCTGGAGCCCCTGGGTTGTATGCCTTGACCGCATGCATCTGTCCCTGCCCTTGTCCCCCAGCTCCCTGAGCCTGGTGCGAACCTCCTGGGGGTGGTGGTGGAAGTAAGTCTAAGCGTTTTACACCGCCTATAGCTCTCCCTGATCCTCTACCACATCCGCTGCCTGGTGGGTCTGCCTGCTCTGTTCTCTGCCTCTACCTCAGTGGTCCATCCACCGCTTCCCCGTCAGTAGCTTGACGTGTCGGGCAATCTCTAGTGTGATGCCCCCTACCGCCGCATGAGTAACATCGCTTCTAACTAGGCTAGCTGGATCCAACCTGAGAGCCTTGGACTATCAATCCCCAATTCTGGGTCCTCCTATGATGTTTCCCACGTCCAGATCCCTGTGCTTGATGTCGGCTCCCTACTGCCGGTGTCTCCGCACTGGTCTTCCTGCTACAGATTTCCGGCGGTTGTCTCTGCTTCGCCATGAAACTCTCGATCACTAAGGCCCGCTCAAGAACTCTAGCATAAGTCGATATGCATAGAGGCTTGAAACTATCTCGGATGTATCGTCGTAGACCTCTCTCAAAGGTGCGAGCTCTGATGTACTGATCCCTAACCATATCCATGGAGTACATGGCGAGGTTAGTGAACCTCGATGAATGGTCATCTACTATCAAAATACCCCACGGGAGAAGAAGAAGCTCATGGATGTGCACAGCTCTCAACGTAACCGGAGAGAAATCCTCCCTCATGAGTCGCTCAAACTCTATCCAAAAAAGAGTCTCCTCGTCGTGAGTCTGCATGGTTAGACTCCACCATCGACTTGCCGAACCCTGAAGAAGGTTCACTCCTTGGACCACCATCTGGTCTGCTAGTGTCCTCACTAGACGGAAAACTCTGGTCACCACCTCAAGCCAGTCCTCAGCCTCCTGATGGTCGGGCTCGCCTCGGAACCTGAGGAGTCTCTATGAGTGAAACTCGTTGAGTGCATTGAGCCTGCGTTCCCCGCAGGTTGGTACCTAGGTACCATTGGCTGCTCCATTGGTGGTGGTATAGCAGGTGCACCACCTGGTGGCAACGCCTGGGGAGATGGTCCCAATATTGAAGCCTCGTCATTGAGGGGATCATCCTCATGATCATGATGCTGAACCCTAGCGTGTATGTTTCATGGAGGCATACTGTAAACAAACAAGATGTACTATGGGCAATGAGTATATCTGGATAGCTGACACAAAGGAAATAAAAAAACAATCCATTCCAATATGATGCATGTACCTTCTATTTTCCTCACAACCATTGTTTTTGTGTACCAAGTCGAAACACAGGTTATTAGAGTCCTGGTGTATAGATACGTCGGCTGCCGCACTAACACTGGGGTCTCTGGCCTGAAATGCAAACCCGAAACACTCAGCACTGTTTCTCCAAACCAAACACACAAACTCTTGGTTCTAAGGTAGAACCGACCACCTCTGATACCACTCCATCACGAATCGTCCCAGTAGGGCCCACGCCGTGACTCCCCATGCCCGCCTCCAATAGGCCAGGGGCTGGTGACTAGCACCGAGTAGGCATATTACTAACACGAGAGGCATTGCCTATGTACATGTACACACTCACACATCTCTAAGCCCACAAATGCTGAAAAGTAAAAACCACTAAGGAAAAAGAATACATCCATACAACTAAACCAAACCAACAGAGTATGACGAAAGGTAGAGTACTATAAAAGTAAAATCGGCCAGAATACAAGCCCACCAAAAACATGAGTCTAAAAAACTGCAAAGTCCAACCTGTTAGCACAAAAAGGTATTGGGACTGCCACTCGTAGCCGTAGGAACACCTCAGCCTGTAGGGAACTCAGAAAACTCGGTCATGTCCTGGTCCGTCTTGGACTCTACCCAAAGGCTGCTTGTCTTCACAAGACACCAGAAGTACGGGAAAATCCCATGCAGGGGTGAGTATAACAATACTCAGTAGAGGACCCCAAAAACCACAAAGCAGTACACAAAGTAAAGGTACAGTCAGCTATGCATAGTATATGTCTACAGAACATATAGAACAAACCAGATATACTTAAAACCCAGACTCGTGGTCTAGATACAAGTCACACAACCACATACCCTTGAAAGGGATTTTGATTGAAGATTCCGTGACGCACTCATTCCAGGAGAACACACTCTACGAGTCTCATAGATCTAATGACGTCCGTCCAAGAAGTGTTGTTCGTCGCGAACGGTCATGAGATATGTATACACACCTTATGGTAGAAACACTACTGAGTGAAAAGTTTATGATAGATAGAAGTACTCATTATGGGATACACACTCCTGAGTGGGAAAGATCACAATACACAGATGAGGATCACTGCTAGGGCCATGACGGATACCGCGACTCATCCGGATTCACCAGTTAGGTGATACACCAGCTAGGTAGAGGATTAACGCCTATTAAGTTTGGTCACATAAAAGCCTGACTCTACCTAGGGTCAATAATGGATAGAGTATCTCGATCTGGGCCTCTCGGATGAATGCCTGACTCTATCACAGAAAATCCTGCTGAAGGGATCATACTCCTGAGTGGGAAATGATGCCTAACCTTCAGGGAAACAAGAAGAAGGGGCACTTACCCAAATAAAATATTTCCAAGGTACGGTGAAAAAAATGACCAATCCATTTTCAAAAAAGTACACGGTGTGTAGAAATGATACATGCCATTTTGTTCGACCCTGGGTACTGCCTGTGTACAACGGCCCGTGTCGTGACGCTGGTCATGTAGAAAACTTTGTACATTGCATGTAGTATAGAGTACAAACCATTTCTGTGTAACTGGGGTCGACTCCGTGTACTCTGGAAATGTGCTCGTACGTTGTCACCAACCCATGTACTCCGACCCATGTAATCTGCACTCGGGGTGACCCGCGCTGTTGGCCTCACCTGGCCGTGTGATGGAGTACACGGTCGTGTACTGCATCCAGTGTCCGTGGACTACCCAAATTACATGCTGAGCTTTGGGGAATGTCCAACACGCCGTGTTACTGGGGTCACAGGCTGTGTGATTCTTCTCTGACCCTGAAACCCTAGCCGCTGCCGCCAGTACTACATTGCGTGTTCTTCGGAAGTACACGCCATGTATTCTAGAAATTTCCAGAAATGACGCCCTTCACCGGTGCGCCTCCCGTGGTGCTCCGTTCATTGATCCGACCGTCCGATTGCCGCGAATCTCCCAGGTTTTGGTCGCTCCAACACCACGAAGATGCATCCATTGTTTTCGGGCCTCTGATCGGCTCTGAAAACGTGTTCCGATCTTCTCACACGAAGAAAACATGAAGAACATTCTCTCCAATCCGGTCTAATTTTTCGTCCTCCATTGTTGCCGCACCTCCATAAGGTCGTTGCGGTGTCAAACCTTCGATTTAGGATCATTGCATCACAGAACGCATGCGCAACGATCCATTGTTCATTTCCCCATGAATAAAACGAAGAATACGCAGTAAAAGACGGGGGAAGAAAACCAAATAATCAAATTGAGGAATGAACCTCCACCGTCATTCATCAGGGCATTGATTTGCTCCCATTAATAGGCTTAAAAAGAGCAAGAATAAACAACAACATAAAGCCTGGATCAATTCCCCATAATCTTCCCAAAGAAAAATCCCTCCTGCAAGAACGTACGAATCCGCGGATCAACTGGTTTGTGGTTGATCCATGTTCATCATTTATACTCAAATACGGGGAAAGGAAATCCAAATAAAAACCCCTACATTTCGAAAGGATCAATCGTTGATGAAGGAATCACACTGCCGTTGTTGTCGAGATCCTTCATTGTCTGCGTAGCGATCCTTGATTTTGATATGTCGTTGTTTGTCGCTGAGAGTTCGGTCCAACACGCTGCAGATTCTGCAGAGGATCCTCTCCCTACGTTTCTAATGATCAACAATTGGATAACCCATTAAAGGGAAAACATGTTAGCGTTTAATTACACGGCAGTATTAATGATGTTGAAATTCCATTTCGAAGTCATTAAGACTCTCCATTAATTTAGGAAACAGCTATGCCGTTGCCGCACTACAGCTTATGTTTCCGTAAATGAAATAAAATAAAATTGTTAAATTAATTTTTTTTATTTTTCTTAAAACGTACGAAAATTAACATTTTCCCTCGACCCACGCCGGTCGAGGTTAGCCTCATTATTAGGTATAGTCATCATCCTGGAAGCAATAGTGTGCTCAGATTTTTAATCTGGGCATCCATTTGGAAACTGCCACAACCGTGCACATGTGTCGACTCACTTAACATAAAAAAAGTTCAAACCACCATTCTGGGATCACTGGACCTCGTAATGATGTTCCGTCTTCGCGCTTGGTCTCAAAATAGTTCCATATAATATTTAAAAATAATAAATGGAAAATCTGAGACATGAAACCCTCTCTCTGTCAATCCCCCTCCCTCTATTCACTCTCAATATTACATGAACCATGTTGAAGTGGGGATATAGGTACCAAAAGAGATCAGGGAATGAGGACAAATGAGAAGGGAAAAGAATGATAATAATAAGGAAAAATAAAAAAATAAAAGAAAAGGGGTATGAGCACAACCTTGGGGCCCTATGCATGGTTATTCCTTTCCTAGAACTCCTGCTATTAAGGAATCAAAATGAGAGTCTGAAACTAGATCTGATGTTGTAATAAAATTACTTAACCAAATGAACATGCATAAATAAATATTATTTATCAAATTTAATATTTAATATTTTGTGAAAATTTAAATTGATAGAATTTACATCAATACCTTATCATAGGATAAACATACTTTTTACGATAAATAGAATGGTAGAAAAATTATTTGACATCATATTCTTGTGTAAAATAACAAATTTACCCCCCAAAATCATCTGAAGCTAATACCAACAATTTGATATAAATTTTACATCCTTATAAATCATTGGTGTGAAAAATTTCTTCTAAATTCAAGAATATTTTCCTATGGACCATCTCACTAGGTTATATATTAATGAACATGTGAGACTTCATTGAACACCCTTATTAATAGATTCTGACCATAGCATAAGGTTTAGATCAAAATTATATTGGATTTTATATAAGTCCTTAAATAAAAACACTACAAAATAATTATCATTTTTCAACTAGGGTATATCTATTTGTGAAAGTGAATTATCTGTTGGTAAAACATTTTACCGATAAATATTTTCCTGTCACTAAACTATTGGTAAAAACTTTATAACTAAATGTCCTGTCAACAGATAAAATAATTCTATTATAAATATAATAATACGAACAGATAATATATATGTTGGTCAAAATGATTAGGAACATATTTATATGATAAATTTACCCCTTTTTAATATTATTTTCATGTTCATAACCAATACATGTAATAAATATCAGTTTGGGTATTTTAATATTTATTTCTAAAATTTTATATTATATTTAATACATGTTTTGATTATTATAACAAAGATGATTTTCACACATGTTCATGATTAGAAAAATATTAGTAACATTAATAATTAAATTTAATACAAAATTTATCTATATATACATAAGTTGATTGATGCATGAAAAGATCAGAAAAAAAAATAACCCATGATCCGCATATATCGATGTTACCACTAAACCCCCACCACACTCCCCAACACTATTCATATAGGTATCTATATTTGAAAAAAAAGAATTTTTCTACCTTCAAACAGTTAGGGTTATCTCTTCCATTTACCCATAGGTTGATACAATTGGGCGTCCTCTGCTTGGTACCCAACTGTGTCATCCTTGCAACATCGGGCATGTCTCAAACTCTAAAAATGAAAAAAGGGCTTGCTGTCTCTTGACTCCAATCATCCAACACACTATCAAAGTCCATTCTTCACCCCAAAGTAGGCAAATAGAAAAAATAAATCAACTCAACTCTAATACTGATGAGAAACCTTAAGTCACTATTATGCCACACCCTTCAACTCCATAATCTACACCACACACAACTAAAGAACATACGAAAAAAATGAAAAATATAAACATCAATTGACATAAAAATAAAAATAAATGGATATATAAAAAATTATATTCATTAAATTGAGATTTTTCATTTAACATATCTGTTGACATGTTAACAAATAAATTAATTCCTAGTACCAGTGAGGAACCTCGTGTTGATGATATGCCACTCCCTTCAGCTCCAAGTTACAAACCACACAACCAAATATCATGAACACAAATATTTTTTATGTATA
Source organism: Viscum album (assembly GCA_963277665.1). NCBI lineage: Eukaryota > Viridiplantae > Streptophyta > Magnoliopsida > Santalales > Viscaceae > Viscum > Viscum album. The sequence continues at coordinate 1,439,009,482 of OY728145.1, read as the reverse complement.
TGCCAAATTTGAAAACAAAATTGAAATAAATGAAATTATATTAAGTTAAAATATAAAATAACTTACATTGTTTTTTAACATCCATTTAAATTTCAACAATGTTAGTACCCTCCCATCAAGGAAATAAACATTCATAGACATCATTTATTTATAAAAACATAGACATGGATTTAGTTTTGAAGTAATAACTTGCAAGGCACCCATGATATTAGATTATTCTAGTCATTGGGCCTAACAGTTTCAATAACCCACCATCTAGAAGTCATATTCAAAACAATTAACCCAAATATGTACACATATAATTTGATAGTGAGCTGTCCAGACCGTGCATACTCAAGAGAACAACATCCATAGGTCCCCATCATAATTTTAGAAACATGGGTCTTATCTGAAGTTGGACCAGGCTTGGAAAGACCAAAATCAACAAGATTTTATTTGTATTCCTTATTCGGAAATAAGTTCAATTCATTGAAATAATTTTATATTACATATGAGTAAATAAGTTCTAGTAAATTTTGACGATGAGTACCACAAAAAATGTATGGGTGGAGGATTTTACAAAAATCTTGAACTCATTTCCCATACATTCCAGGATGTACATGTATGTGTTGAATTGTACATTATTGACCAGGATTGATTATGACATGTGTTAAATCTAGGATTACTTGAACACATGACCTATAAAAAATTCAACACATGGACATGAGTAATGTGACAAGATGTACATGCATGTATAGGCCATGGAGATGTGGCAATCCATGTGTCATGGGTAATATACAATTATGTACAATCTTGTACAGTCCATGTGTCCAATATTTGAAGAATTTGACACATGTCTTGAACATCGGAATGGACGATTTTAGCTCAAGATATCATGTAAAATTCATAGTGCTTCCTACAATACTATATCACCATTATAGAAACATGGGTCATATTAGTGTTTTATTTAATTTGAGACATAACATTGTTACCCATTTAATGACCAAAGGAATTTTTTAAACAAGATTAGTAATAATAATTTCACAAGGTGTAAGAATCATACACTATTGTGAATTTAGGGATATAAATGACAAAAGAGAAAAAACATCAAAAGCAGAACACATTACCTTATCTATGAATGAAGTGGTAGCCTCCAAGAGACACATCAATTATGAAGTGTGCAATAGTAAAGGAAAACACGGTGAGTCTTGAAATATGAACAGTAGAAAAGAAGAATATCATTATTGATATCCTACTGTCTATGCACTATCACATATCTACAAGGCAAAGAGCTGGATCCCCCACAATTGTGAGCTAAAGCCTTCAGGTAGTAGAAAATAATTACAATTTCTACGTAGAAAGAGCCTCATATTATGAGACATTCGGAGGCCCTAACCACTTCCGAAGAGTCCAAGCATCACCAGTTAAGTAAACAAGAACTGTCTTACCTAACAATGTCCAAATACAAATAAATGTTTCTAAATAAATAATACATTAGTCTCCTAAGATAACATTATGTTTTTCATTTCTAATATGAAATCATATAGACTATGAATACTCATAATTTAGAATGTTCTAATCAAGAAATAAAATGGCCCATGTTAAAAAATGGTCATCGAAATGCCAAAAAATAATCACTGAGAAAACATGACACAAATCCATTAACTCCAATGATCCTCAAAACACAAGAAGAGGTAACCATATTTATAAGAAAAAAAATTGAAAATTGGCTCAATGAAACCACATAAATTATATAGGAAGTAATTGAATTCATATGAAATATAAATTTCATCGATAGAATGCATTAATATGGAATATAAATTTCATATTGGAACTATATATTATACATAAGATGGAGTCCTAGTAAAAGTTTTACATGATAAATTTCATTAAAAAAGGAAAAAATTAATGCATATTATAAAATATGAAGAAAATTAATACTAAGAAGGTGCTAGAGAAGATGATAAAAATTAGAAGAGTATACATATTCACTTGATCAATAACATTTGGATGAAATTCGTTATAGATATGTTAATATAACACTCATAAAATTCACTCTACTCAAACATACCATAAAAAAATTAAGGGAATCAAATTTACCTGGTTTAAACATTACTTAAAAATAATTACAATATTGATTCCAAATTCAACACATAACTACCATATTGTACTCCATTAATATGATGACGAGAATTCAGTAACATAACATTCCTCAAAATAAAAATAAAAATTCATGTGATAAATTTAATAAATATGGATACTAAAACAAACAGTTAACTATTAAATAATTAAATAATAACTACATATTATCAAATAAAATACATACAAATAATTCATAAAATAATTAATTTTATTTAAAAAATTAACCAATTATTTAATAATATGAAAAATTGATAATTTATAATCACATAATAATTAGATTGTGATATTCAAAATATAAATAAAATTCAATATAGATGTTATGTTTTGTCGATATATCATCTAATTAAATCATTCACCACAATCCATGCATATTAAAAAGAAAAATAAGTATAGACTATCAATATAAAATTCAATGGTATCATAGTTCATTGATGCAATAAATTGAATATAATGAATTTACACACCACATAGAATTTGGTATGGATCATAAACCAATGACTACCATCAATTTATTAATATATTAGATAATGTAGAACTTAGTTTTATTGGATTGGGAAACTAATTATAAAATACTGAAAATATGAGGATATTTTTGGATCAAACTTACTGGAAGAAAGAAAATATTATCAAGACAAGTAGCTCATCTACATTTTAAAAGATAGAACACAACCCATCAGTAGCCATTGGAAACACATCAAATAATACACACAAACTTTTACATTATTCTTTTAATCCAAAATCAATACAAAACCATAAAATAATCAATTTAAATCTTGTTACATGAACCAGTATACCAAACCAATTCTCCACATGAACCTGAAATATTATTCAAAGACAAATATTCCAATATGAAGTCCCCAAATGGAATTATAATAATTCATTAGTCAAGAAAAAATACAACATTGAGGCATTACACACACAAAATCAAAAATAAAATTTAACCAAACAAAAAAGTGAAAAGAATTATTCATAAAATGGTCAAGCATTATCCACTAGATTAAAAATCCTTAAACAAACGTGGATAAAAAAGACCACAATCAAGGCTTAGGGACCTTAACCATCACAAAAAAATAATTAAAACAACCAAAATCTAGTTAAGGTTCAACCAAATCATGCAAAATACAGGTAATAGAGGGAAAATTACAATCAAAAGTGTGGAATCATAGAGGTGAGGATAGGGAATGGTAATAGAAGGAGACTGTGTAGGAAAACAGAAGGATAAACAGAAATATTCCCAGGATGAAGGAGGAGAGAGGGGCATAGCTGAGGTTATTCCTATCAAGGGTGCGTGGCATTGACAGAAATGGGAGAGTTAGTGGTCAGATATTGAAGAGGCTATGATGCATGATGGTCATTGATTTGGTGATAGTGGGTGGGATTTTTTGTAGAGGCTGCGATGGAAGATGGAAGACTCTGGATTGGTTGTTAGTGTAGCTACAGGACCACAATGGCTTGACGGTGGTAGATATTTACAATGTGTCGTGGAGAATTCTCCTCAATGGAATAAATGAAAAGAAAATTATCATATCATATATTTAAATATAAATTATATGAAATGAAAATTTTTTAACATTTAAATATTTTCTTAATGAAAAATGACATTATTTTTATATAATTAAATTATATATAAGTGAATTACTATTTTATTGTTTACAACATTCAACATTTCAAAATCTACAATCAATTATCATCACAAAACATATAATTTTATTAAAATATTCATTATTTATAATGTATCCATGAAAAAAATACGATTGTCTAGTTTTATGAAAATATTTATAATTTACAACATTTATTGAAAATAATATATATATAGGTGAAATATTTTATGTTATTGGGTAAGTTATGGAAACTGATTTTTATAATGGTAAAACAATTATTGGAAATAAAATTAATAGTAATAGAATCATTTGTTAGCAATTTATTTAGAATTGATATAATACAACAATAGATTAAATTACTGGTAAAAGATTTGTTGGTGTTAAATGTTTAATATAAAAAGATATATCAATTATTAAAAACAAGTGTTCATACTAAAAATATTTAACATAAAATTGAATATCTTTTGGAATTTCTCATTTTACCAACATATATATTATCTATCAATAAATTTATGTTGGTATAAGGCATTTTTAAAGTGAAAGGTTAATCATAGAATAATTTATCACCCTCAAATCAATATTCATCATAGAAGGACTATCATTGCAATGGAGTATATTATATGTTCATTATCTATCGGCCTCCAAGACTGATGAGATATGTATTTACCCTAAGTTGAGCATTCATATAATAAAAATTATCACTCTGGTAAAAAAATGGAATTATTTGATTCATTATATGGAAATATATTTATAACTACAAAAAATTGTGATGATGATGGATAAATGATGTTATTGGTTCAATAACTTGTGGAAGAAACATCATATAAAGTAATAATTATTTTTATGTATATGAATGAAGTTTAATATATAAAGGTGAGTTATCCTTAAACCCAAATTAGGGTAATTAAATTCCATTTAAGGGACCATGTTATCCTAAATATTTATCTATAGAAAGGGTTATTAGTGTTTATAAACAATGGGAAGATAAGTCCAAGATATGTTGGTAAATTTTAAATATTGGATCATATTGAAGATATGAGAGATCATTTATACATTCCACCAAATCAATCATATGTGCATGATGTCTTCCTAATGTCACTTCTAAAAATATATATACCACACCCTTACCATGTTCTAATAGTAGATCTATATTATTTTGAGAATCAATTTTCACATAATGAAGAGATGATTTATAATCTTTATATGGTAGATCAATTGTATGAAATTAGACTACTCAAATGTTGATGTTTCTTTGGAATAATAAGCTTCTAGAGGAGGAAAAAGGGATCCTAAGAATGTAATGATAATGTATAATCATCATTTTTCATGAATTAATATAAAAATTCTTGGAATAAATTACTTTAATTTGGGATAATGCAATACATGAGAAACTTATAATAAGAAATTAAGAAAATTTAATATAAAGTAATCATTTATAAATAGAAGGTACAAATTTATTAAGAATATTATTTATAATATTTGAAAATAGAAAAAAAAACAAATAATGGAAGTATAATTTATATATATACTAGATAATATTCACTAATGAACATTAAAAATATAATAATAATTGTTCATAAGAAAAATAATAATAGATATACAATCAACATATATTGTAGACTAAAAATGAGCATTATTATTTAAAGGGATTGTTTTAATGAATTTAATGGAAGTAAATATGGAAGTTACAGGACCATTGGGTATTATGACCATTTCTCATTATGACTATTGGGTATTATGACCATTAACAATGTACCCATTATAAAGTTAATGTTAGAATTATAGTATATTAAGGGTATTTGTGAGGGATTATTGATATTAAAGGGATGAAACATAGAATCAAAAAGTAAGAACACAACTAATAATGTTCATGTAGTAGTGAGTAGAATGTTTTTGAATCCTTATGGATCACCACATACAACTACCTAACAGATCAATGACAACAAAGGATATAGAATATTCATCTTTAAGATAAGTTAAATTTATTGAGAATTTCTTCCACATAAATATTTTATGGAAGCCCCTATGAAAATACTAATATTTCTCATATCATCCGAAAGGTTTATTCTATTTTGATAAGTTGTTATATATCTACATGTTATGTAGTATTAATGTGTATATTGTTTAGAAATGAAATAGTGTTTACTATGATATATTATTTTTATCGAATGTATTACACATATATAGAACAAAAAATGTATATAATTATAATATAAATATAATAAAAAGATATCATATTTATAATGAGGATGTAAACATTTTCTGAGGGATTAAATTTGGTAATTTTTTCTGTAAAATTAGTAGAATACAGTAAAAAATGACGAAATACCACAAATATGACATCACATATATGTAATTATAACACAACATGGACAACATATTTATAATTTCCTAAATTGAGAACGAAAAATTATTTTTATCACTATGGTAGGTATTGGGAAACTCTATGGGGTGTAGGATAGAACATAAAATAACGGACAATAAAATATTCATTACGTTATTCCATATATTAAACTCACCACACCAATAAATTCAAATTTCATCATCTCATTTCTCAAAAATAAAATTCAATGTTTTATCATAATATATCACTCACGAAGCATCCCCTATATATATCTCTTTAATATTGAATAATTGGCATGGTTATAAGGTTCACCTCTATGTTATGCAGCTCAAGAGGTGTAAATATCTCTAATCCATCTTCCTTCTTTTCAAAATTTAATCAATATTTTTAAATTATTTCAAAATGAACCTTTATATGATAAAATGGTTACCAATATATTGTATTACAATCCCATTATATTCTATCCATTATATATAATATGATCACTCTTACATAATCTATTTCATATGTCATTATCATGCCCATGTAAGGTCCTTTTTAACATTATTTTACATTAATATTTACATTTCAATTTTTGTATCATTTTGAATTTACATAAAACTATTCCAATGTTATTGTATTGTCAATATAAATTCTATTTTTTTATATTATATTAAAATTTTGATATCCCACTTTAATCAGATTAAAATCCATTCACAAGTAGTTTTAATATTGAAATTACACCGAGATACATAACACTGTATATCGCTTTGTGATAAAAGATACATTTTTTATTATATATTTATTTAATTAATGACATATAATTTATAAAATATGATCTTTTTTTAAGGAAGTATATTGGTTATATAGCTCGTAGAGGTTCTGTTGAGTCCCAAGTTTATTTATCTTAGTTTTTCACATGTTCACCATTACAATCAATTCTTTTCACACTAGAAGTCTTCCATTAAGGAAATTGTATATATATAATTCATATAAAAGAAGTGTGATTATATAATAAATATTGATATGTTTTTACATAGAATTTATTTTTTCTCCTACAATTTTAATTAAAAATATTTTACTAAAAACACATAAATCATCTTAATCATTATAAGTACCTAATAATTATAATTCAATATTTTTTTACCTAAATAGGGAATTCATTTGAACATTTTAAATACCTATTTATCGTTAATAACATTCAACGTAATTCCCCAATACTTCATTATTAGTTTTTTTACTATTTAAACCTATTTAAATTTTAATATAATCATTTATTTGAGGAATAAAAATATTACAATATAGGCTTCATCGAGTAATTATGTTTAGTTTATGTAATTTTTTAATTCATGAAAGTTATTCATTTTATTTCCTATGAAATTTTAGTATATGATATAATTCATTTTAATTTTATTTTATTAGTGGTCCCAAATCCATATACTACCATAGTGCATTTTTTGTTTTCATGCAATAATTATGATTATGTAATGGGAGAGCTATTATCCATTCTATATGACATATTCACAAAATTCCTTGAAAATATGTTTATAATTCCAAATTCATGAATTCCCATCGTCTCTAATATTATGATATAATTTACTTTTGTATATAGGATTATTTATGTATTTTTTATCCATCGATTATGTTATACTTATGAATTAATTGATATGGAGACATTTATTCACCTATTCTCGTAATGTTTTCTCACACAATTGTCTTGAAATTTTAGCTATCATTGTATGTAATCCCGTACAAATAATCAATGATCACACTGTAATTTTATCGCCATATCCTAACTTAACAAAGTGGAATAATTCTTGTTATGATGTATATGGACAAACTTAATGAATAATTTTTTTATTCAAATGGTATATTATTTCATATTGTAATGTAATATTTGTTTATATTTCAGCAAAAGAACATTGAAACTTGATCATGATAATGAAACTTCATATAACATGATTACGATGTAATGAATAACACATGAGAAATAATGGTAGAAGGATGATGAGTTCATTCTCTCTATGTTCTCTAGAAGAATTCCACATCTAATGTTCTCTTCCATCATGACTATATTCAATAAAACCACTACATCTCTTTTGGATGATTTTTAGGGTTTTTCCTTAACTACTCTCTTATGTTTCTCTTCCCATCACTCTTCAAGGTTAGTCTTATATGATTTTATAGTTTTTTCTTTTCCTATTTCACCTCATTCCTCTTAAAATATTATTCTTAACATAGGCTTTCATGTGTTTCTTGACATGCACTAACATTGTTCATCCTTCTTTTTGGTTCTTAGTTTATTGAAAAAACTCAATGATGGATTTTGATTAGAGGGAATATCTAGTGGTGTCCTTGGTGGTCCCGTAATGTATTGGTGGTGGTTATTCTAATACAAATAGGTACTAGTCTATTACCCTTGATAGGATGGAAGCCCAGTGTTTGGTGAGAAAAATAGTAATACAGTGGAGGGGGGGGTGTGAGATCTTTTCATGCTAATTCATTTGGTAGCTAGTATTGTTGGTAGATTTCTTGTATTGTTGGGAAACGGTTTCTGAAGTGTTCTGATGTTGGATTTTTATTTTTTTTGGTTTTATATTTTGGGTAAGAATTTTCTTCTGAATTTTTATTCTATGGTGGTTTGTAGGGTTTTATATGGATTTGAATCCATCGTCATCAAATTTTATATTGGATTTCTTTTTGTATTTTTTGATTTATCTGATGATGTAGATGGTCCTCAGTGAGGCTGGTCCAACCTGATGAAACTACATTTTTTATTTTTTCTAATTCTATGTGTAAGGCTTAGAAATGTTCTTAGATGGTTTTGACCTTGGTGTTTCTATGATGTTATGGTTTATTCTTATTCAATGGAATAATATTTTTTGTTTTTTATTGAAAAATTTTGTATATAGTTCGATGTCTGGGTGAGGTTTGAGATTTATTTATAGAGGTGGATGAGTACTGAATTCTGATTGATTATGGGGATCTAGTTACTAGTTTTGAATGATGATGAAAATGTATAGATCTATGATGTGATTTTATCCTTAACAGTGTCATAAATGAGAATTATTTTATTGGTGGTACATGGCTCGGGGTCCTCAAATTTTCTTTTCAAAACTTGAAATGATTTATATTTTTTAAATTTGTTATGTATTTGGTTGGTATTAGGTTTTATATGAACTGATGTAATGTCCCTAACCTAGATGCCACTAAACTGGTGCTATGATCCGAGTTGTCACATGACCTCAAGTGTGCCGACCTATACGCTAGAGGTTGCCGACTAGTGGATAAGGTCTAAAATGTCACATGGGATGACTATACCCTCTTTATCAGAGATAGCCACAACAAAACATGATATAAATAGCAGAACCAATATCACTACTAAAATTTTAGATATGTGTGCCAGACTATTTGCAACGAGGACCCATTGCAAATAGCCCGTTGTAGAAAACGGCGTCGCAAATACATTTTTTTTATGATGGGCCCATCACAAATATTATTTTTTGTTATTGAAATGTTTCTCATCGCAAAGAAGCATACGATTATATAAATTATATATTGATCAACTTTTTGCGACGGGCCCATCATAAATAATAGTCTGATTATATACATTATATATATAAACATTTTGTGACGGGTCCGTCACAAATAGTATTTGCGACGGACGACCGTCCCGTCGCAAATACTAATATTAAAAAATTATATTTAGATTATTTGCAATGGGATCCCATCGCAAAAGGTTCCTCCACAAATACTAAACATAATAATTTTTTTAAAAATTATGATTAATGAAAAAATTATATTAAAATATTTAATAAAATTATGATTGGTTAAAAAATTATATTATTATTATTAAAATAATAATAAAATAAAAAATATTATTATTGGTAAAATAAACAAGAATTAATAAATTTAATAGTAAAAAAATATATTTAATAAAATTATGATTAATAAAAAAATTATATTAATATTATTAAAATAATAAAAAAATAAAAAAATATTTAAATTTTCCATATTTCCAAAAAAATATAAAATTTCATAAAATATTATTATTAGTAGTAAAATTAAAAAATATAAAAAAATATAATTGTAATAATAAACAATAAAGTATTAAAAAATTATGCAATATTTCCACCAATATAGAAGGCAGAAAGTGTAAATTGTTCATATTACTACAAATCTTGAATTCAATTTTATTTAACATAAACAAATCACTGGGGTTTGTCTTCTGGAGGAGGTGGTGGAGGTGGAGGAGATGGTGGAGGAAAATCCATCCCTAAACTACGAGTCAGATGACACAAGTTCTCAATCTACTCATGATACTGGTGTTGCCACCGTTGCTCTCATCGACGTATCTCCTCCTCATGTTGCTGCTTCTGCTATTGCCGTCGACACATCTCTTCATGTTGCTTCTACAAACTCTATATAATCTCAGATTGAGTTCACAACTACTCCTGATACTATGAGGCAAAAGATCATGCCTCTCCACGAGCTCCTCTCGAGCTGGACGCCAACATTTCAACAGTACCATTGTAAGTACCAGGAGTCAAATGAGAGCTGATACCAACTACTTGGCCTTTCTCAAAGCCATACTGTGTCGCCTGTATCTATGCCGCCTCATCGAAATGGTGGGCACTGGTCTGCTCAGTCATCTCTTCCTAACTCTCAGTATGTGCCTGAGAGTTCACATCCTCATATGACCTCTTCTATTCGAATTTGAAATTAAAATGGTGAAAATATTATATACAGTTAATTATCAAACTTAATAATAATAATACTAACCACAATCTGACTCTAGAGATCACCTTTAATATCTCCAGTGGCTGGATCACTGTACATCCTCTGATAAAAGTCGAACTCTATAATATAGGGATTCTTAACTGCCCATAGAAATATAAAATAAATAGTTCATATAAAAAGTTATATATAATATAAAAAAATTATTTACCAGATGATCGCTATGCGCACTGAATGTATGGCTTCCAGCTCGATGTGTCACCTCCTATCTCCCCCAGTTCTGCCGTCGCACTGAAGATCTCCTCTAAAATCCACTACCCAACTAGTGTAAACATAATCCATCCCAAACGTGTGATGAAATGTACTCTGGTTGGTGGGCCATACTCGACTCATCAAATTATGTCATTCCTTCTTTCTTAATGGTTGTTCTTATCAAATTTTCCAAAAACAGATGGAAATGGTTACACATAGACACCTGCCTTGCTATGTGGATAGCATCACGCATTCTATCATCAATGTGATACCGTAAACCCTATAAATAATTTATAATATCATGTTATTAATAAAATAAATTTCAAAATAAATATTCATTATTTATGTATCAGCTAATGATCGAAAATGTCACAATTCACATAAATGGGAATCTATTCCAACGTTCTTCATGGATGAGAAAAATAATTCCACAAGATATCCCTCCCCAGTCCAATAGCTACATGTTGAAAATTGTAAAAAAGAAAAAAATAATCAAAAAATTAGTATATATATAAATAAATTAATGAAATCTAACTAAACTATATAGGTAACCATACCTCCATGTGCATGAATCGAAACCAAGATGTGGACGTCGCTCAGGGATAGGGTCAGGAATCATCGATCACGAAAGACCGCACCCCCTCCGTATACCCCCTAAACCGTCAGTAGGCTGAGGGTCAGATGGTCCACAATTACCCCTCATCCAAAGGTAGATCAGCCTCCTGCAACTCATGAAATAGATCAGGATCCTTCTGAAACACCAAATGATTATTGTTAGAAGATAGTTAAAAATAGCTATTATATATAGATATATATTAGTTATTATTATAACCGGAATTTAACTGTGTCAGTGTCCATCTTCATCCTCATCTCCATAGTTGTCCATGTAAATGTCTTCATCTCCCCTCCAATATCATCAATATCCATATGAGTTTCTGTTTCATCATATCTTGTCATTTCAAATTAATTTGTAACATCATTAACAACATCATCACCATCGATACTTGATTGTGGAGTGTCATCATCGATATTCACGTCTCTTTGTGAAAAGGATGGATTTTGAAGCGTCTCTGAAGAAATTTCAATTCCATCCACTTCATCGGAGTCATATTCAGTTTGAGAAAACTAATTTTCCCGAGATTTCATTTTTATTATGCTCCACCAATCATTCAAGTCTCATGAAGTAGCAAAATACTTTGCGTAATAAATTTGATGTGTCTTTTGAGCTAGTAAAAATGGATAATATACTACAAGAAGACTTTTATATTTAATATCGATAATTCCATGAGAAATATGGACATACAAGCCTCTCTCAGTATCCATCCACTGACATTTAATCATCATTATGTAATTCTGTCCTAGATAATGCAGCTCAATAATTTCATCCATAATGCCATAAAAGTCAACTTTAGTATCTCTGTGATGCGATCCTCCCAAGAAAACTCCACTGTTCATTTTTTTTATTCCCCATATTCATGTTTATGAAATCGGAAACCATTCACCACATATGCATTATAAGATTTAACCAATTTGGATGGTGGGATACTCAATATACACAGTCGCTTATCAATTGAATCAACATGTTATAACTCCTGAAAATTTTTAAAACAATTATCAATATGATAAATAATAAACAGAATTGATATTAAACCATCAATAATTAATGTTACCAGTTTTTGAAACCATTAATAATTTTTTTTGCCTATGTTCTTCAATAGTATTTTTTGTAATTTGTGGAAGTTTTTTCTTGATATGATTATCATATAACCTACAAATAAAATAAGTTTACACACTAAAACAAAAATTATAGAATATGTGATAGATGTACTCACAACACAAGTGATGTCATTTATTCACAGTTGAGCAGAACATATATATGTTCTCTATGATTTTCATCATCTAAAAGCCATCTTTCATGAACTCCACCGAAACCATGACTTGGCTGATTAAAAACTAATAATTGATTGTCCATTTAATCATTTACATTCCCCTCGTTTCATCCCATGTGATCATGTTTTGAGGGATATTGAAATTCAAAATAATTAGAGCAGAAACAACAATTTCCTCTTGAAAATAAGCATCAGCAATTGAGCCTTCAACTAAGCCATTATTACATACTTTTTTCCTCAATTTCTGCATGCATCTCTAGAATGAGTACATCCATCAAAACTGTAGGAGACCTCCACAATTAGCATCATGTAAAAAGTGTAATATCAGATGTTCTATTGAGTCAAAGAAAGCCGGTGAAAATATTTTTTTTTCAGTTTACATATAATTATAGCAACATCTTCTTCCAGTTTTCTTAGGGCATCGTAGTTTGTTGTCGCTACACAAATGTCTTGAAAAAAATATGATATATCTATCATCGAATCCCAAATCACAGAGTTCAACAAACCTCTGAATCCAATCGGTATAAGTATTTCCATTATAACATGAAAATCATTACTTTTTAATTATTCCTAATTATTCCTAATTATTCCAATTTATTATTAATTATTCTTATTTATTATTAATTATTCATATTTATTACTATTTACTCCTATTTATTACTAATTATTCTAATTTAATTACTATTTATTGCTATTTATTACTATTTTTTCCTATTTATTCCTATTTATTTATATTTATTATTAATTATTCATATTTATTACTAATTATTTATCATTATTCCTAATTATTACTATTATTACAAATTATTACTATTTATTCCTAATTATTACTATTTATTCTTAATTATTCCTATTTATTCCTAATTATTCCTATTTATTATTAATTATTATTATTTATTACTAATTATTCTTATTTATTACTAATAATTTTTATTTATTACTAATTATTCCTATTTATTACTAATTATTCGTATTTATTACTAATTATTCTTATTTATTACTAATTATTCTTATTTATTACTAATTATTGTTATTTATAACTAATTACTCCTATTAATTACTAATTATTCCTATTTATTAATAATTATTCTTATTTATTCTTAATTATTATTAATTATTTCTATTTATTATTAATTATTCCTATTTATAATTAATTATTCATATTTATTACTATTTGTTAATATTTGTTACTAATTATTCCTACTTTTAATATTTATTTCTGATTAGTATTATTTATTACTATTTATTAATATTTAGTCATATTTATTAATATTTAGTCCTAATTAGTACTAATTACAACTAATTAGTACTAGTTACTACTAATTAATACTAATTAATACTAATAATTACTAAATACAACTAATTACTACTAATTACTACTAATTACTACTAATTACTACTAATTACTACAAATTATTACGAATTATTTCTAACAATTACTAATTATTACTAATTATTCATAATTATTACAAATTATTCCTAATTATTCCTAATTATTAATATTTATTACTATTTATCACTATTTATTACTATTTAATACTAATTAGTATTAATTATTCCAATTTATTCCAATTTATTTCTATTTATTACTATTGTTTCATATTTATTACTAATTATTCCTATTTATTACCAATTATTCATATTTAATACTAATTATTCCTATTTATTACTAATTATTCCTATTTATTTGTATTTACTCCTATTTGTTAGTATTTATTATTATTTAATCCTATTTATTATTAACTATTTCTATTTATTACTAATTATTCATATTTAGTACTAATTATTCTTATTTATTACTAATTATTCATGTTTATTATTATTTATTCTAATTTATTACTATTTATTCCTATTTATTCCTATTTATTCCTATTTATAACAATTTATTTCTATTTATTTTTAATTATTACTATTTATTTCTAATTATTACAATTTATTACAAATTATTTCTATTTATTTCTATTTATACCTATTTATTTCTAATTATTCGTATTTATTTCTAATTATTCGTATTTATTACTAATTATTCCTATTTAATACTAGTTTTTCTATTTATTATTAATTATTCATATTTTTAGATTATTATTCATATTTATTATCAATTATTCATATTTATTACTAATTATTCATATTTATTACTAATTATTCGTATTTATTAAATTTTTTTACTAATAACATGTATTTATTGTTAAAATAAGTACGATTAACAGAACAATTTAAATCTAATTAAATTAAAACTAATAAAAAATAGTTAAAATTAACATAAAAGAATGGAATAAATATTAAATTAAATAAAATATAAATACCTTTAAACTTGATCTTCTATTGATCTAGACGGATTTAAAACTTTTTCGTCAAAAAAACTAACTCAAACAAATTTTCACTCTGAAAATAGGTGTGAGAGAGAGAAAATAAAAATTGAGAGAATGATTTGAAAAAATGGATGGGGGTACATATAGGTTATCTTAGTGGCGACAAGACCTTTTGCAAAGGGAATACCGTCGTAAAAGGTACTTTTTTGCAAGGGCCCCCATCGCAAATACCTTTACCGCATTAATTGATTCGGTGGTTAAAAGGGTATTTGCGATGGGCCATGTCAAAAAAGGTACCTGCCGACACATGTTTTGCGATGGGGCAACATCCTGTCGCAACAACCCATTTACCGCTATCGGGTATTTGTGACATGAATTTTCCTCCCATCGCAAATAACCTTCTCGTGGTATGGCGCACAAACCGTGAAAAACCACACATTACATTTTTGACGGGCCACCAAAACCCATTTCAAATAACAAGTTAGTTGCGACAGGGGGGGGGGGTCCCCCATCGCAAATAGTCTCTGGACTGGACTATTTTGCGATGGGAAATAGTCTTGTTGCAAATAGCCCGTCACAAAAGGTTTTTTTTCCGTAGTGTATGAATAACCAATAAACATGCATAACCAAGAATTTCCCAAAAAGGGATACAAAAAACAAATCAAATACAATAATTTCATGTAATACTATTAGTGCAAAGTGAATGAAACCCCAAAGTAAGACAAACAACGAAACTTCAAATGGGTCCAGACTGAAAGTCTGGATCCTCCCACAAAAACATCCCAAGCCCAACTCAACTTCTTCGTGTAGGACCTCTTCCCATGTCCTGGCCTGTAATTGAGAGATCTATTCAGGTACCCAACGGCGGCCTGAGCAGGGTGTGATCACAAAACTCTATAGGCCACCATCAGCGAGGTCTATAAAATATATAGTCTTATAGATAGTGCATGTTTGTAGAAAATAAATAGTATGTAAGAAAGGGATGTTCTGGATCCATTATTTAACAAGGTTCAATTAATTCATGACTAGAATTTATCCCAATTACATTTCATATACCATCTTCATTAAATAATCTATATTGATCACATGCTCCATGGGTTAGGCATATATATCTACACAAGTGTATAAGGAAATCAATCACAATTCATAGGGGTAACAAATCAAGTCCCTATCTCACTAGGGATCCACATATCAAATCAAAAGAATCTCCTCACCTCGAAGCCTCAGTCCAGGTGGAATGCAACTGTTAAGGGAATAGTCCTTCGTCTGCTTCCGTAACCCATGCATTTTGGGGTGGAGTTTAGAGCCTCAGTCTTACTCGACCTGTGGGAATATAAACTCATGTTAATACCACACTCTACCAAGCCATGTGCAGATGCTTTTATATAAATGACCATAACAATAGCCTAACAAAAAATAACACAACCAATGACATTGAAAATAATCGATCACACTGCATAAAAACATGGGGATTAACACTATGCCATAACCCATTAACACTTTTACAAATTTCAATTCATATCCATTAGCCAAATTCCCATTCCTGTGCCTTAACACATATGGTGTATTAAACAACCCCTATTCCTTAGCCAAATTCGTCATTTTCCATTAATTATCCCATTTACCATTTCACAAGCTTTTACCAACTTAATGAATTTATAGACATCCTCACATCAAATAACACAATTCCTTTATTTCGTTAAACCACTTTGGCATAAAACCTAAATCTCGTGTATTAACCCATTCCACAAATTCATCCATTCCCTTATTACACTTTATTAACACTTCCCCATTTCCAATTCCATTACACAGTTGTATGTTCACTATTTAGTATTCCCCAATCCCCATAGTAATTTCTAACTAAAATTCAGGAAACTGTCAACATAAGAACTTTTATCCCAATCAACCATTTTCAGGTCATTCCATCAGCACCTTATGCCTTTATTACACTAGTAATATTAATCAGTATTCCATCTGTAACAAAATCCACTATTAGGGCATACCCTACATGGGTTCCACATCATTATTTGGAGACCCCTTATATAACACTACCACACTATAGGTCCATGTTTTCCAATCCACCCTATGGGTGGCCCTAAAATGGTCATTTCCTCCTCCACGAATCCCACAAGGTTCGTGAGGGTTTCAATTGGTCACATGAACTCCCCTTTTTATTCAACACCACAAAGGAACTAAGAACACAATGAGGGAAAATGAATAACACAAGCTTCTATGCACAAATATAAACTAAAACTATGGGATAGTACTTGTAGACCACCTACCTCAAATCCGATGATGAAAGCACTCTTGATCATGGACTTGGATCGAGATTAAACAACACCTATAAACCCAAACCTATGTTCCAATGGAAAAAAGGGGTTTATAGCTTCACAATAATGGAGAAACCACAAGCCCTAATCTGAAGAAAAGAGGGGTACAGGGAATTAGACTAACCAAGGTATTTGATTTTCAAACAATGGTACTCAAAAAGGACAATAATCGAAGAGAAACAAACTCTTGGAAGCTTCGGTCAGAATGGGTTGTCACTTGGGCTATAGGGGATGAAATGGAATAAAATACCAAGTTGGGGTTTTAAATCTCGGGATGGCAATTTTGAAAATTTTCTAACATTTCGGGGCTGTACATTTTACCCTCTAGGTTTTCCTTGCGGTGCGCAAACCATGTGGAATATACTATCCAAAGACACCCATTTCGCATGGTTTTCTGGGACCCTACACAGTTTTCCTTTACCATTCTCAGGCCATGTGAAGGCTACTGTCCAAGGATGGATCGTTCGCTAGGTTTATCTACAAGGTTTCACCTAATCATGTACAGATTGTTGACCTATCACTTCTTATCCTAATTGCTCTTATCATCGCACCCCGATCCCCTTGGTCACCCCCGAGCCTTCACATGAACTTTGGGAAAAACTTATTTATCCAAAAAGGGAGACCCAAACCATAACATATACATAAAATAACATAATAAAATCTATGATCTTACGACTTTCCCACCTTGTAATAGATTATCCTCGAGCCGTTTTTCCGAGCATCACTAACATCCATAACAAGAGGTCATGACTCATGGTCTACCTATCCACTCCCACTTTCCATGTTTATGGTTGTACATCATAATTCTTACCAAACACAGATCATGGGAACAAGCTTTCCCATCATGCATTCCTCACTGCAACCACAACACAAGATGAAACTCCTCAAGGATTCATCAGCTTCAACCATTCTCACCACGACAACTTCATGGAGAAAACATCAATGATAATAAATAACTCACAACACATTTAAACATAACACACAACATACCATAATAATGCAGAAACCAATCGGTACCTCATTAGCCCAATCCTCTACACAAATCATGACCAAAATTACAAGGCATCGTTTTTTGTTCACAAAACTCTAATAGTGACCCAAACCGGTATCACCTGGAGGAAAAAACATTACCCTTCCAACCACATTTCATAAATATCTCACTTCATAACTATACATCAAAACACAAGAAAATATTATTGGATACTCAACCAGTAAACCCGTTCCAATGCTCTCTTCTAAGGCTAGCTCACACGAACGGTGTCCCCCTGAGTCCTTCCATCCCAAATCTTTGATCATGTCATCAACCAAACATTTATCCAATATGGTTCTATCCACCATTTCTGGTTACTTGGAACCTCCTCCATCGATGAAGGACCACAAAAAATCAACCCAACCTTCCCATTTCCTAACACATTCCAACTTACTGCGCCCAAGCATCCCTAGGGAATTACCCTACATTGGCATCTTGCTGCAACATTGAAACCATTCAAAAGGACATTCCTTCACTATCCATTTAAGGAAAAAAATAAACATTACCTCAATAAGGCTCCACTTCATTTCAAGAGGCACATTCCACCACAACATGAAGCAAGTTATGGGTCACTCCCACCACAAACATTAATGTTTATGATATCTGATCGAACCATGCCCAACTAGATTTCCCCAGAACACCCATCTTCCACTAATGGTATTATAATACTTTCTCACCTTCCAAAAGTTATTACCATCTTGATGAATATAATTGGCATATCATGCACCCACTGAGGTTGTTTCCTAATTTCCAGTAGAATTCCCTATCACGTAATTACTTCCCTCCATACTTTCATAAAACTACACCCTTGGAATTACACCACACCTCATCGCCAAGGTCCACAAATTTCATTACGTTCCCAAACATAAACAAGGGAAAATTACACGAGTCTAACCCCACTCTTCATTAGAGTCAAAGAACCAAACCTCTCTTGACACAACAAGTTGTCATATCCAACCACACCATATTATGACTTCACTATAACCATTGAAAGCATCACATGGAACCACCATGAGCTCAAATCCATCACTTGGATCACTAGTCAACACAAACAAGGCCCACATGCCTCTCTGAGGAATCTAAAAAGAACATTACAGGTTCCTTACTAGAATCCCGATGACACTACATCAGCTTGATTTTATCCTCTCCACATCTAATACTGAATTATCACTCCCCACCTTAGGAGTGTTCTTATCACTGCACCCAAGATTGATTCCTACCACTAAATCATATTCCCGTTCACAAACTAAACCCCAAAAATATTACATGGCTAACTATATTTTTTAAAACATGAAAATGAACATCACCCATTGCCCATTCTCAGCTTCCATGAATGGAACCCGTTGTGTTTTTTGACATTCGGTCCATCCAGGGGACCTCACCCCAAGACATTGAGGGTGTACATCCCTCTTTCAAGCTCTAAATATACTGTTTCAGTGAGCGTAACTCCAGGATGTCCCACATTCAACCAAACACCTCCATGTATCTTGGCATGAGATAGTGCTTCTCTGCATACTTAGAAGATGTCCAGATGTTGGGAATGCTCAACACTAGAAGGGGTACACTAAGAAGTCTTCAAGGAACACCGTCACCAACATATCCATATCTATTGTCAAACTATCAGACACCATGACTTTCCATGTATTTCAAGACTGCCTATCGGACATGTCTCATCAACACATAACCAAAATCCCTCAGGTTTGATTTCCAACCAGATCTAACTATCACTCCACAACAAACCCTCCAAGTAACCATGAACAAACATTTCATGTGGCATTATTCCTACCACATTGCTCGAGTTTTTCCGATGTTTCCATCACAACCAACAATCCCAACACATGGTCTACCAAATCATCCAAACCATTAGTCTCTCATCAAAACAACCTTCACATAACTATATCCCATCACCTTATTACTTACCTAACCCTATCTATTAATTGGTCAGTCTTATCCTCCCTAAGGTGTGCTCTACATCACTCCCAGCAACCAAACCACTCAGAAATCATGTTCAGACACATGACCACCCTCACCTCAGGTTTCACCACTATGTAATGGTATGTAACCACAATCCATCCACTCACCTTTATACTTGGATAAAACCTCAAGACCCTCATTAAAACCATACCCAAAAGGGAGTGTATGTTATCTATACAGTAAAACCCTTTAAAACAAACCTTACATCACATCTAAAGAACCATGGGGACCTTATGGGAGAACTAGACAAACTTGACCATCCAGAACATGCATTTATAGTGCCTCTATAGCATCTATCATTCTTTATATTCCAAGGCACCTACATCCATGGGCTATCCTCTAATGACGTCACAATTGATTTCAGAAAAATTCAATGTGTAACCACAAGTCAAATGGTACAACCATCCATCAAACTTCCCACTTATCCCTAAAGGAAAAAACTATACCATGGGGAACATTGGGTCATACTACAAATATCCAAAACATCTACATATGTGGAATGAACCCAATAACACTAGTAGCCCTGTACAACTTCTCTCATAGGAATCCTTGATGTTTGGAGGATGCCAACCCCTTAGACTGGAATCACAACCATTCAAAGAAATTATTTCTCTCTCTAGACCCCACATATAATGGCATGATCAAAGAAATTCATGTGAATATAAATCTCAATCCCATTCTAGTGCACACTATGCCTAGTGCACAAACAACCATCTAGTCTGGGTTCCAACCAAAGGTGTACACATTCATCGACACTACGAGAAAAACATCCTCTTTGGGATTCAAGACAGAAATTGAAATGTCTTAACTCACAAGGTCACTGATAAACATGCACCATCCTTAGCGTTAAAAATGTACTCTATATAGACAAAGACCCCATGGGTTCCCTCACTCACATTACTGAACAACACCTCACAACCCAAAGTTCACAAGCCCACCAAAAGTTCCCTAACCACACTAGTTAGGACATATCACAACCGGAAAGGATTTAAAATCCAAACCCCAAGTATCATCTAGAGCACTCTCACTACCCCAACCCACACATAATAGGGTCAAACCAACAGTATTAAGGATACTCACCTTTGAACCCAAACATTCTCATTTTAATTTATCATTCACCTGACACTTCGGAGAATGACCAATAGGATTTAACCACAAATGGAAAGAGGCCCCACTATCAAAACCATAAATAATCCATTCTTTATACTCTATCCTAATTGTAACCATCACACATGAAACACTACCCTCTACCATACCTACTACCAATCATGGTCGACATAGGGTACTCAATTTACTTAAACATGATTCTCTTGTCAACACCTCTCCAAAAATATTCTTCTTTTATGACACGATCCTTTTCTCTTAGGTAAATTTACCATTTCAAAACATCTTATAATCATCATTTTAACTCATTGGAACCTTTCATTAGGAAAAATTCACTAACAATTTCACTATCATTATATGACCCTTTTACTTTTAGACACTGAGTCAAAATTTTATAATTTATCACAACCAAAATTTTTATCCCATCCCTATCATAACTTTTTGCACATTATTTCATAACTACTAATTTTCATTCCATTCCTTCAACCCCCTTTTACTACCATTATGGGGAATCATTGTCATCATTTTTATCTAGGAAAGAAAATGAATTCTAATCTCGATTCCCCACAATCCCATCCTGTGTGTGTTCCTATAACAATTCATGCCACCAATATCCTTAGGAGACTAAAATGAAGCTTGAATGCACAACCCCATGTCATTACGACAATGAGAAAAATATCATAATTAAATCAAATCACAAAATAAGTGTATCTCACTACATTGAAATTTTATTCAACTATAATAACACATATCAAGAAAAACAATGCCCACCAATGGTGACTTGAGATTTCCCACGGACATGGGTTAGATATTCTGAAGCACGAGCTCATCGCCAAGGCTCGACACCTCCTAATCTCATGTATACCATCCCCAAATAGTAATAAAGAGATAATACCTCCTTTGATACAACTTTTGAACATCCCCAACCCAGAATCCAATAAAACGGTGATCCGAGATGATTTGTACATGACCTCAATCCCACCTCCCCATATGCTAGAGGTTTCCGACTAGCTGTGAGGGTCTAATAAGTCATTTGGGGAGACTAAACCCTTTATATCAAATCTACGCACAACAGAACACAATATAAATAGTGGAAACAACATAAATAACCAATAATAATTCAGAACGAATCATTTCCCAAAATGGGGTAAACTCCCAAAATCAAATACTATAATATCATGTCATATTAGTAGTGTAATGTGAATAAACCCAAAAATAAGAAAAATAATGAAACTGCATATGGTTCCCAAATATATGTCAAGATCCTTCCCATTGTACATCCCGAGCCCAAATCAACTTCTTCTTAATGGGACTATGCCCTTTTCCGGACCTACAACCAAGAGATCTGTTAGGGTACCCAACGGTGGCCCGAACAAGGTGTGAGTACAAAACTCAGTAGGCCACCACCAACCGTGTCTACAAAATATCTAGTCTAACAGATAGTGCATGATGGTACAAAATAAACAGCATGTATGAAAGGGATGTTTGGGTCCAATTAGTTAATAAGGTTCATTTAATTCATGATAGTTATTTATCCCCATTCCATTTCTTATATCATATTCATTACGTAAGCCATATTGATCTCATGCTCCATGGGTTGGGTATAAATATCTATACAAGGGTATTAGGAAATCAATCACATTAAATAGGGGAAAAAATAAAGTCCATATCTCACTGGGGATCCACATATCACATCAACACATTCTTCTCATCTTCAAGACACAATTCGGGTGGAATTCAACCATTAGGGTAATAAGGCCTCCTTTCCCTTCCCTAACCCATGCATTTTGGGGTGGAGTTTAGAGCCTCAGTCTAACTCGAAAAATGGGAGTAGAACCTCAAGTCAGTAGCCCACACTACAAAACCATGTGCACTTGCTTATATATCAATCACCACAACCATACCATAATAAAATAAAACACAACCAATTCCATTGAAATTCATCAATCACAATGAATATAAAATAACATGGGAATTAACACTATGCCATAACCCATTAACACTTTTACCAATTTCAATTCAGATCCATTATCCAAATTCCCATTCCCATTGCCTATCCCATTAGGTGTATTAAAAAACCCATATTCTTTATTAAATTTCATCATTTCCATTCATATGATCATTTATCTCATTTTCCATTTCACAATATTTTAACCTCTTAGGAATTTTTAGTACAATCCTCACGTCCCAAAACACAATTCGTTTATTGAATCCAACCACATAGGTGTTCCACCGAAATATTGTGTATTAACCCATTTTACAAATTCATCCACTCCCTTATTACATTTCATTAACACTTACCCATTTCCCATTCAATTACCCAGTTATAAGTTCACCATTTAGTATACCCCATTACCTTTAGTCATTTCCATCCGAAATTCATGAAACAATCAACATAAACCCATTAATCCCAATCAACCATTTTCATGCCATTCCGACAACAACTTAGGCAATTAATGCCCTAGGCATGTTTATCATTATTCCATTTGTAACTGAATCCACCATTAGGACATTCTCTACATGGGTTCTACATCATTATTTGGAGACCCCTCACATAACCCTACCACACTCTAGGTTTGGGTTTTCTGAGTCACCCCATGGGTGGCCCTCAAATGATCAAGTCCTCCTCCACACATCCCATGAGGATGATGATGGTTTCAGTTTGTCACATGAACTCCCATATTTATCAAACACCTGAAAGTAACCAATAACACAATTGGGGAAAACTAAGAACACATGCTTCCATGCACAAATCTAAGTTAAAACTAAGGGATAATACTTTTAGACCACCTACCTCAAATTCGATAATGAATGCACTCTTAATCGTGGACTCAGATCGGGATTCAAGAACCCCTTAAAACCCCAACCTACATTCCACTAGAAAATAAGTGGTTTTAGAGCTTAAGAAGATGATGGGAGAAACCACAAGCCCTAATTAGAAGAAGAGAGGGGTAGAGAGAATTAGACTTACCTAGAGATTTGATATGCAACTGACAACACTCCAAACAGCCAAGAATGAAAGGAAAAACACCTATTGGATGATTGGGTCTGAATGGTTAATCACTAGGGTTGTAGGGGATGAAATAGAGGAAAATCTCGAGTTGGGGTTAAAAATATAGGGATAGAAATTTTCTAACTTATCCAACTTTTCTGGGCCACATAGTTTACTCGCACTGTTTATCATACTGTGCACAAACCATGCAGACGCTACTATACGAAGACACCCATTTTGAACAGTTCCTGGGATCCTTCATGGTTTTCCCTAACCGTGCTATGTAAATGCGAAGGCGACTGTCCCAGGATGGCTGGTCCACACGATATATCTGCACAATTTCCCATAACATCACGCCTGACACTACTTGGCATTATTTATGTTCTCTTCACAACCCAAGCTACTGGTGCACCCCTGAGCCTTCACATGAACTTCGGGAAACACTTATTTAACAAGAAATAGTGACCCAAACCATAAAATAAACTACACATACCTTAAAAAAATTTGGGATCTGACAACCTCTTCACCTTATAATGGCTCATCCTTGAGCTGCTCTTCAAAGAATCACTAACTTCCATAACAAGGGGTCCTATCACAAGGTCTACCTATCAACTCCCACTTTCCATGTTTCTCATTGTACATCACAATTCCTACCAAACACAGATCAGGGGAACAAAATTTCCCCACAAGCCTTCCTAACCGCAGCCACAACACAAGATGAAACTCCTCTAGGATTCATCAATTTCAACCGTTCTCAACATGAGAACTTCATGGGGAAAACATGGGTGACAACCACTATCTCACAACAAATGGAAACGTAACACAAAAAATCTTATCGTCATGGGGAAACCAATTGATACCTCATCATCCCGATCCCATGCACAACTCAAGACCCAAATCACATGGAATCTTTTTCTATTCACCTGACTCTAATGGTGACCCAACCCTGTATCACCAGGAAGAAAAACACAGGACCCTTCCCACAACATTTAGTGAAGATCTCACTACCCAACTATACATGCAAATGCAACTCAAAACTCTTGGCTACTCGACCAGCCAAACCATGCCAAAGTTCTCTACTAGGGACAACTCACCTGAATGCTGACCACCAGAGTCCTTCCATTCCGAAACTCTAATCGCGTCATCAACCATATATTTATCTAGTACGGTTGTCTCTACCATTTTAGTTTACATGGAACATCCACCATCGATGAAGGACCACGAGAAATCAACCCACATTCCCATTTCCTAACAAGTTCCAACTAACCGCACCCAAGAATCCCTTGGGCAATACCCTACATTGGCATCCTACTGCACCATCAAAACCATTCAGAAGTAAATTCCCACACTATCTATTCAAATACTAAGATAAACACAACCTCACATAGGTACCACTTCATTTCAAGAGGCACTTGTTGCCATAATATGAACCGAGTGGTGGGACACTCCTACCACACACTTTCAAGTTTATCATCTCCAGTCAGACCACACATGACTTGTTTTCCATAGAACACCCATCATAGAGTGATGTTACACAACTCCTTTCTCACCATCCCAAAGTTCATACAGACTGAAAACCTATCATTGTTATCTCATACACCCTTTGGGGTCATTTATTGAATTCCAGAAGAATTCACTATCACGCCATTACCACCCTCTATAACATCATCAAACTCCACTATTGGCATAACACCACACCACATGGACAAGGTCCACTCACTTCAAGATGTTCTAAAAACCACACATGGTAACATTACATGAGTCTTACCCCAATCTTAATTATAGTCATAGAACCTAATGTCTCTTTCCATAACTTATTATCATATACAACCACACCCTATTATGAAGTTAGTAAAACCATTGAAAGTTTCACATGGAACAACCATAATTTAAAATCCAACACTTGGCTCATCAGTCAACACATCCATGGAACAGAAGCCTATTTGAGTAATCTGAAAATCACATTACATGTTCCTTACTAGAATCCCAGTGCCACTACCTCATCTTGATGTTCTCCTCTCCACATCTATGACATAATTATCACTCCCCACCAAAGGAGTGTTGTTACAACTGCTCCCAAGAGAGATTCCAACAACCACATCTTATACCCGGTCAAAAACTAAACCCCAAAACATTGACATGGCTAACTAGTTTTTTCAAAAAAATAAAACAAATCACCCAGTGACCATTCTCGGATTCCATGAAAGGCACCCATGGCATTTTTCAACATTTGGTCCATCCTTGGGATCTCAACCCAATCCATTGAGGCTGTACATCCCACCTTCAAGCTCGGAATATAACGTTTCCCTGAGCATAATTCTAGGAATTCCCACATCCAACCAAACACCTCCCTGTCTCTTGGCATGAGCAAGAGCTTCTCAATATACCTGGTATAATGTCAAGATGTTGGGCATGCTCGTCACTAGTGGAGGTATGCTAAGAAGTTTCCAAGGAACACCTCCACCAACTTATCCATCTCTATTGTCTAACTATGGGACACCATGACCTACCATGGATTTTAGGCCTTCCTACCAAACATTTCTCATAAATTATTAAACACCACCACTCATTTTTTATTTCCATCCAGATCCAACCATATATCCACACCCAAACCACCAAGAAACCATGAACAACCATTTCATGTGGCACTATTTCTACCACACTACTTGAGTTCTTCCAATGTGTCCCGGACATCCAACAATCCCAGGACATTGTATTCCACACCATTCAAACCATCAATATCTCACTAGAACAACCTTAATTTGTGAATATCCCATCGAAAACTTATATTCCAAACCATATCTCTTCATTAGTCATCCTCATCATCCATGAGGCATCCTTTTTATCTCCCCCAAAAACCAAACCAATAAGAAAACAAGTTAAGAAATGTGACCACCCTCACATCAAGTGTCCCCATCATGTAAGGGCATATAACCACACTCTAGCCACTCACTTGTCTTCTCGGATACAACCCCAAGACCCATGTAAATCATCATCCTAAAAAGGTAGAGTCAGGCATCTATATGTTACAACCCTTTAAAACAATCCTTACACCCCATCAAAAGCACCAGGGTGACCTTATGAAAGAAACAGATATACTTGACCATCCCTAAACATGAATTTACACCACATATCTAGCATATCTCATGCTTCGTATTCCAAGGCCCCTACATACTCCCTAGTCTATTCTCTAATGTAGTCACCCTTGATTTCAGAAACTATCAATGCGTAACTACAACTTGAGGGGTACAACCATCCATCAACCTTCCCACTTATCCCTGAAGGCCAAAATTGCACCCTCGGGCACTTTGGGTCCCACTACCAAAGTCCAATACATCCAAAAATGTGGCACACAACCAAAATTACTTGAAACCTTGTCTGACCTCTCTCATAGGTCACCATGAAGGTTGGAGCATACCAAATTGCTAGAATGGAATTACAACTAAGAAAAGCCATTGGTACCCTCTACAAACCCCACACATCATGAAATGATCAATGCAATTCCCATGAATGGAACTCTCACTCCCATTCTGGTTCACTCTATTCTCAGCACACTATCAAAAATATACTCTAGGTTACACACAATGGTAGACACATTCATCAACACTAAGAGTAAAACATCATCTCTGGGATTCCAGACCCAACTCGAAAGGTCTCAATTCACAAGGCCACCAAGACCCAAGCACCATCCTTACTGTCCATCATGTACTCTCTACGGTCACTGACCACAAGGGTTTTCTCACCCATATTACTGAACAATTCCACACAACCCAAGGGCCACAACCCCACCAAGGGTTCCCTAAACAAACCACATAGGACATATCACAACTGGAAAGGATTCACAATCCAAATCCCACGTCTCAACTAGGGCACTCTCACTTCCCCAACCCACACATAATAGGGTCAAACCGACCGTAATAAGGATATTCACCTCTGAACCCAAACATTATCATTTTAAATTATGATTCACTCAAAACTTTAGAGAATGATCAACAGGATTTAACCATAGATGGAAAAGGCCCCACACTAGAAGCCTTAAACAAACCATTCTCCATACTCTATCCCAATGGTCACCACCACACATGAAATAGTACCCTCTACCATACCTACCCCATATCATGGTCAACATGGTTTAACCAATTTACATAAACATGAGTCTTTCATCAACACTTATTTAAAACAATTCATCTTATATGACATGATCCATTTCTCTTAGGAACATTTCCCATTTCACGACTTGTTACAATCATCATTTTAACCCATTGAAACCTTTCATTAGGCAAAATTGACTAACAGTTTTACAATAATTATATGACCCTTTCTTTTTTAGACATGGAGTCAACATTTTATAATTTATCACAACCCAAAATTTTAAACCATTTCTAATATTTCGTTTTTTAACATTATTTCTTAACTAATCATTTTCATTCCGTTCGTTCACCCCCTTTCGTTACCATTATTAGGTATCATTTTCTTAATAATTATAAAGGAATGAAAATTAATTCTACACTATATTACCCGCACACCCATCCCGTTTGTGTGCCTATAATGATGCATGCCACCTATATCCTTGGGTGCCTAAAATGATGCGTGAATGCACAACCCCATGTCATTATGAAAATGATCAAAATATCATAAATCAGTCAAATCACACAACATTTTCATCACCCAATGGCGGAATATTATTCAACATTAATAAAACACATCAGGAACAACAATTAATACCTAGGGTGACTTAGGTTTTCACACATACATCGGTATGTTACTCCCAAGAATGATCTCATTACAAATTTCGGACACCACCTAATCTTTTTCTGCCATCCCCAAAGAGTAAAAAAGAGAAAAGAAATCAATTGATTCCACTTTCTAATGTCCCCAACCTCGAAGTCACTAAACTGGTGCTCCAAGATGAGTTGTCACATGACCTTATGTACGCCTCCCCATGTTACAGAGGTTGCCAACATGCAGAGAGGGTCAAATAAGACACAGGGGAGAACTATACCCTCTTTATCAGAGCTAGACACAACAGAACACGATATAAATAGCAGAAACAATATGAATAACGAATAAACATGCACGAACAATAATTTCCCAAAAAAGGGTACAAACCAAAAATCAAATACAATAATGTCATTTTATAATGTAGTTCAATGTGAATGAAACCCAACACCAAGGAAAACAACTAAACTTCAAATGGGTCCCAACTGTAAGTCTGGATCCTCCCCCATGAACATCCCAAGCCCAACTCAACTTCTTAATGTAGGGACTTTTCCCTTGTCTTGACCTGCAACCAAGAGATCTTCTTAGGTACCCAACAGAGTCCCGAGAAGTGTGTGAGTACAAAAATTAGTAGGCCACAACAAAAAATGTATAAAAAATATCATATCTAAAAGATAATGCATGTAGGTACAAAATAAATGGTATGTAATCAAGGGAAGTTCATGTTTCATTAGTTAAAAAAGTTCATTAAATTCATGACTAGTATTTATCCGAATTCTATTTCTTATTACATCTTCATTACATAAGACATATTTATCAAATGATACATGGGTAAGGAATAAATATCTACAAAAGGGTATAAAGTAATCAATCACAATTTATAGGGTAAACAAATCAAGTCCTTATCTCTCTAGGGATCCACATATAACATTAATATATTTTCCTCACCTTAAAGCCTATTTCTGGGTGGAATGAAACTGTTCGGGGACTAGAGCCTATTTCCCCTTCCCAAACTGATGCATTTTGGGGTGTATTTTAGGGCCTCAGTCTAACTCGACCTGTGGGCATGGATCCTAAAGTCAATACATCATTCTACCAAGCAATGTGCACATATATATATATATATATATCAATCACCACAACCATACCATAAAACAATATAAAAAAACAATTCCATTGAAATTCATCAATAACAATGCATAAAAAACATCATGGAAATTAATATTATTCCATAACCCAATAACAATTTTACCAATTTCATTTTATATTGATTAATCAAATTCCTATTCTCGTTCCTTAAACCATTAAGTGTTTTCCACAACCACTATTCCTTATTCAAATTCATCATTTTCTCTTAATTATACAATTTACCATTTCACAAGATTTTACCCACTTATGCATTTCTAGTACAATACTCACATAACATAAGAGAATCCCTTTATTGCATTCAACAACTTAGGCATACTGCCTAAATATCGTTTATTACCCCATTCCACAAATTCATCCATTCCATTTTTACATTTCATTAACACTTCCCCATTCCCATTCCATTACCCAATTGCAAGTTCACCACATAGTATTCTCTAGCCCCCATAGTCATTTATAACTGAAATTAATGATTCAATCAACCTAAAGACATTTATACCAATCCCCCATTTTCATGTCATTCCAACTACACCATATGCCTTTATTACCCTAGGAATGTTTATCAATCTTCCATTTGTAACTTAATCTAACATTATGACACAATCTATGTGGGTTCCACATCATTATTTGGTGACCCCTCACATAACCCTACCACACTCTAGTTCTGGGTTTGCCGGTGCACCCCATGGGTGGCCCTAAAATGGTCAAGTCCTCTTACGTGCGTCCCATAGTGATCTTGAGGGTTTCAATTGGTCACTTGAACTCCCCTTGTCATCAAAGAATGAATGGAACTAAGAAAACAGTGAGGGAAAATAAGTAACACAATTTTATATGAAAAAATATAATGTAAAACTATGGGATAATAATTGTAGGCCGCCTACCTTGAATCGGATAATGAAAACACTCTTATTCATCGCCTTAGATCCATATTCATGAACCCCATGAAACTCCAACCTATGTTCCACTAGAAAAAAGTTGCTTATAGCTTCAATGTAATATGGGAGAAACCACATGCCCTAATCTGATTAATATAGGTGTAGAGAGAGTTAGACTTACCTGAAGCTTTCTTCCGCCACCGACGGTTCTCCAAACAGCCATGAATTGAAGGAAAACACCTCTTAGTTTCTTGGGTTGGAATGGTTCGTCACTAGGGTTGCA
This sequence comes from Viscum album, assembly GCA_963277665.1. Classification (NCBI taxonomy): domain Eukaryota; kingdom Viridiplantae; phylum Streptophyta; class Magnoliopsida; order Santalales; family Viscaceae; genus Viscum; species Viscum album. The sequence goes on along the minus strand of OY728145.1, from coordinate 1,438,977,794 downwards.
GTGGATAAAGTAGAGGAAAATCATGATTCGGGGTTTTAAATCCCACGATAGAAATTTTATAACATTTCCAAACTTTTCTAGACCGCACGGTTTACCCACACGGTTTTCCATACTGTGTGCAAACCGTGTGGAAGCTAATATCTGACGACACCCATTTCTCAGGGTTTCCTAAGATCCCACACATTTTCTAGAACTATACTTAGGCTGTGCGAAGGCTACTCTCTGAGGATGGCTGGTAGGCATGGTATATCCACATGGTTTCCCCTAACCTTGCATAGACTGTTCACCTAGCACTGCTTGGCCCGATTACTCTTTTCATCGCACCTCAAGCCTCTAGGGCACCCTTGAGCCTTCACATGAACTTATAAAAACACATATTTATCAAAAATGAGAGTCCCAAACCATAACATTTACAAACCATACCTTATGAAAACCTAGGATCTTACTACTATGAAGTGCTTTTTTTAATAAAATTTAAAAAATAATGATTTAGAAAAAATAACAACCCTTGAGCTCTTGATGGCCATATTTAGAGACATAACATAAGTCATAAGATAATCAGAAAATGATAGTGGTTTTCAACTGTATATATAAGTAGGTATAAGAAATACACTAACAGAGAATCTAGGGAGGTAATTTCAATAAATACACGAAGGGGAAATGTTATTAAAAGAAAAATGTCAAAAATTTTATTGTGGAGCCAATGAATATAAAAGAATAAAACATTTAAGCATATGATAAAAACCCCATTGTAATGACCCAGATTCTAGTAGCCCAGAGTTAGTGCCATATATTATTGCAATGTCATAAAATACAAGTAATATCATCCCAAATGGCTGAATAGTTTATTAGTATTAGAAAAAATGATACTTATTTGAAATTCTAATTTCATTATACACATACAATAAAAAAATTATTTTTATTTAGAGGACCATTATTATCCTTAGCATAACACTTCAAATACATCAATATAATTTTTTTTGAAATAATGGGAGAAATTAAAAATAATAAAGGGTGAGCTAAAATGATCGGCAATGGGTACATTCAATGGAAGATATTAAGAATCAATACGAATAAATAAAATGGAAAGGTAAATAACCTAATAGATATTTCATTTAAATTATCAACTTTATCATAATATGGGTGGAATAAAATATGATGTAATAATTCCATATAAATAATCACAAGGTATAAAAAACATTACCATAGATATTATAATAATTTAATAATTACATGGATATTATTAAATAGTTTCATAATGGTGTAATTTATAATTATTTACATCTATAACATACCATTGAGGCATCATTCTAATAATCTAATGCTACCAATGATTCGTGCCTAGAATTTATCATCGTCCATGATTCATGCCAAGAATCAAATAAATGGGTAACGTTGATGAAGATAATATTTTCACATATTTTATACTACAATTTAAAGATTATGAACCCACAATAGTTTTATTTAATTGGAAATTGTTACATATTTAGGTTTCTGTGTTATTTTGAACCTAAATGCAAAAACAGCCTAAATTTGGATTTTTAACAGATTTTTATTACAAGGGTATTTTGGACATTTTTCATAAAATGTATTCCCAAATTTTGTGATTATAATTTTTTTGGAACCCTTATTGTATTTCCATCATCTTTTTTTTCAGGACCAGGGTCAGATTCATACATCTTTAGGCCCAAAAAATTCAATGAATTTGTCAATTTTCCTGGGCGGACTGCATGGACCCCACCTCGTAGCAGTAACATAAATCGGCCTAAAAACCTTCAAATGATGGGATTATATTTGGATATGGACTAGAAATCCAATTAAAGTTCAAAAATTTAATTTAATATCGTTTAGAATCCATTATGGCGGCAATTGAATAACATCATTTTGAAGGAAGCTGCCTGGAAGCTGCCTCCAAAAAAGGAAACCACCAATATTAAATTAATAAATCCTTCTAGGCGCATCAAATGAAGCTGAAAATTGGGGTGAAAATGGAGGAGACATTATGGAACAAAATTTTTGAATACACCTATAACAGATTCGGTTATTGAAGTGGATATCCTCATGGAAACATTCGGTTTAAATGTTTTGTGTGTGAATTCCTCACCCCTTCTCCCTATAAATATGTGTCCCTTCTCCCAGTTTATGATATAGACATTCTAGGTGGCTAAGGTGGATTTTTGTTTATGTAATTGTACTTCATATTTAAAATATATATTAGTATATCTTTATTCTTTTAATTTAAATTTATAATTTTTTTCCATCTCTTTTATTTTATGTGTTTCTCCCACCATGCTTCTTCCTAAACTCCATTCTTATGGAGAGATAACCCTCACTATTGATAGTGGAGGGAAGTGTTGGTATTTGAGTTTTATATGAATTATTGATTTTTTATGTTTTTTTATTAGGATTCAATAGTGGTTAAATGATTGTGGTGAGCGGTCGCCCCACTTTCTCTACTATTGTTTTCTTCCTCCTCGTTTAATAATTTCTCTTCTCATTGATATCTAAATCATTCAAACGGTGGTGTTTAGATTGGTTATTGATGAGGAAGAGATTACTCCTAGATGCTGAGGTCTCGGTGTAGGGTAATGACATTCGGATGAGAGGGTGTGGAGTGACACGTCTTGATCTCCACATTGAATAACACATTGATAGATAATTTGAATGACGATGATAATTCCACCATGAAATCTTGAGATCAATGGTTTTCATCTAATGAATTCATTGTGTATTTTCTTCGTTTTCATTTTGTTTTATATTTTTTATATATTTATATTATATCTATATTTTATGAAATTTAATTTCACTCCCCTCCATTTATATTAGTATTACATTTCTATTTTAGTTATTTTATAATAGTGACAATAGAAAGATCGTATTTGGAAGTGGCCTCTTTGTGATAAACCCTAGGGTGTACCACTAGTGTGTAGTCTTAGGTTAATAAGAATTTAACTGAATAGGGTAAAGTGACTGAAATCCCCTTTTATCAAACGTCTAGGACCAAACATGATATCATTTGTCTGATGAGACCTACCAATGAATCAAGGGACTATTGTGGGCACCTCCAATCACTTATTAATTCCAATTCATACTTCATATTTATAAAAAATACAACTGAATTGACATTGATTAAAAAATAGTTAATTATCCATTATGGAAGAAAAAGTCTTACAAAATATCAATACATCCCTTGTCAAACTGATCATAAACCATTTAATAATGTATGTAATATAGTATGATAAGATTAAAACCTCAACGAAACAAAATATTCAATAAATTATGTTGATGTTGATTAAAATAATGTAAATGATATCATTGAAAATTTATTGAAGAAAACACCTTTTTCCCCTCAGAAAATCACTTATTTTTTAATTGTTAGGCAATTATAAAAGGAAACTTTTTATTTTAAAATAATCTTGAAATAATGTAAATGAAGATTTAAATCATTATGGTGGCATGAAAATGGTAAAATCCACTCTTATCGTATAAGTTAAAAAACATTCCTTCAATCTTTTTTGTCAGAAACAACTCAAATAACACTATTTGGAAAATGAAAAAATATATATTTAAAAAAAAATTTAAAAGTAAAAACATGTGAAAAAAATAAATTTATAAAATCAAATATGAATATAAAAATCATTTTTGAAGTAATTTTATAATGTAATGACATGTAAGAGAAATAATTTTTTAATGGAAACATTAAAATATATATTTTTTATAAGAATGTTTCTTATAAATATCATATCCTTGAAGAGAATATTTCAAATGAATTCCATATGTGTATTTTATTTAAATCCACATAAAAAAGCTTAAAAATAATACATTATATTCAAAATTCTTCTCATAAATAATATTAGTAAAACATAACAAAGGTAGTTTATGTTTATCCAAATGAATGGAAACCGGGTAAAGAAATTTCTCACCACTTTGTAATCAGTTGAATCGAGTGACCTATAAAAGTAAATATTTATCAAATGAAACATTTAAAACAATTTATATAATGATAATCAGGACATGATATATCAAATAGATATACATACACCACACATAAGAAATAAGTGGTGAATAAAACATATATCTCTTAAATGTAAAAGTCATAACAGAAAACCCTTACCTCACACTTCCCTTTAGTGTAGAATTTTTTTACATATTATATAATGGTTTAAATAATATTATTAATAAATTAAATATTTATTTTTATATTTATAATACTTTATTTGATCCTTTTATACAATTTTACCCACATTAATTAATAATATTTCATAATTTTTTTTGTTTTGGGTGCCTTTGTTTCATGGTTTAACAGTCTGTTCATTTGCATATAATTATGGATTTTTTTCAAATAGAAATAAAAATATAGAGGTGAAATTAAATGTAATTAAAAAACATAAATATTCTTATATGATACCATTTATAATTTTCATTTCATATATGAGGATAATTAGTTTGATAAAATGTTAATGATGAATGTTTAGTTCACTTTTTGTTGTTTTTCAAAGCATCATAAACATGATTCATTTTATTTAATATTATGTCTATATGTTAGTTCCAGAATATGAGATAATTTATTATATAATTATTAAAATCTTGTTTATAAGGAATAATAGTTTTATTTCCATCCATGATGGTGGTAATGGAAGGAAAATAAAATCATTAATCACAATGTCAGTTAACCATTATAATTTGGAAAATATTTTCTTTTTGCTGAATATGTGGAGGTAATAAAAGTGATGGATATAGTATATTAAATTAGAAACACAAAATTAAAAAAAACATGATTTAATATTTATCATTCTATGATGGATTAATGAGTTTAGGTTAATGTATATTAAGAAAAGAATATAAGATAGGTGGTTTTGTAAAATTACATCTTGAATATCACCTCCTTTAAGGATCCCTTAAAAATAATTGAATTGTTATTATGGTGATACAAGAAGAAATTAGACATGGGGAGAGTTTTTATGTGATATTTTTCATATATTTTATCAAATTTCAGTCTTCTTGGGATAAATTTGGTGGTGAGGGTTTGTATTTATACATGATTAGGGGTGGTTTTTTATTATTGCATAATAATAATTTACAATTTAAATACAACCACATTTGGGTGGAATTAATTCCAATGAATTATGTTGATAATTAAAGATTTAATGTCTTCTTATGTTCTATAAATACCTGAATGACCCATTAAAAGTTATAGTTTTAATATATTTTAAGCCTTTACCTTTTAACATTAACCAGTTTCGTTATTTTAGAAATACCACGGTAAATCATTCATTTTATCACAATAAATTTTATATCCGTAAAAATGAAAATAACCATACTATATAAATTATACATTATTAATCTAAATATAGAATAAATTTTAATCGATTCAATTTACATAATGGTAAAAATTATATTTAAAATTAATCCCCCTCATGAGATGACAAAACATGCTTTTAAAGAGAAAATATTAAAAGATTGAAATGTTTTTATATAAAAATTAATGATGAAAATTATTTAAATGACCAAAAATATATTAATAGATGAATAATTGAATTATTTTTTACATTAAAATTATTTTCATATAAAAAGTGTAAAAATATATCTTTAAAATAGGTGTTCCATTAAAAGGATGGAAAATAACTTTTAGAAAAGTATCATCTTTTATAAATAAAAATTGATTTATTATTATCTTAATCATATCAAATTTATTGTATGATTGATTTTAATGAAATTGTTTAATACAAATCATATAATAATAATAAATATACTTTACTAATAGTGCTTATATTAATTTATTAAGACCCCATTGTGGGTATTAAAATTGTTTTTTATAAATCACATCCTATATGTTCAGTTGGGTTTTTCTTTAATTTATATTTAAATTTTAACCAATGAATTAATTTTATATACATGTGAATAATATATCTTCATAATTTAGTTAATCTGATTTATTACTGCCATTCCAATAGTTAGGTGATAACTATTACATTTAAATAAAAATATTTTGTCGTTTTTTTGGCATCATGTGGCATATCATGAATGATATTGAACATTGTGTTTCCTTTTAAAAATGTTTGGATGAAACATTATAACCTTATTCAATAAATATCATCCTCTCAATTTTAAATTATTCATTTAAATTCAAAGGTTGATACAAGAAAATTCCTTTATGAGAATTTTACACCATAAATATGGTTAATAAAGCATCCTCTTAATAAGATGAAAATGGAAATGTGGAGATAACTAAAACCATGGTCTTTAAAATAATATAAAATTATTGTGACGTGAAAAATTATACATGGAAGAGAAATCAAACCATAAATTTCTGATGGATAGTGATAGAAAACATGGTAGTATGAATGTTGTCCATCATAAAATCATAAATTAATTATCAGTTGAAAGGAAATTTATTTTTCAATAATAAAATTAATTGGATAATGTTTCTTCTCCAAACCCATTTACTATAGTTGATGGATTATTTTTCTATATAGATTAGATCTTGGGAAAACAAACATACTTTATTTCTTTCCTTCTCAAAAGAATAATCACATCCTTTTTTTGTTCATCGACCTATCTCCAATTAATTTCATAAACCAGGATATATATATTAAAAATGAATTCTTATTCATAAAAAACTTTTATCAAAATATCTATATGTTTTTCCTTCATCCTTTAAATATTTACCAAAATAATATTGTTTCCAAATTTTATCCAACATGATAAATCATTATTTAGCTTTTATCAATGTTATAAAATATTTAACTTAATCCATTCCATAAGAAGTAAATCTTAATACTCGTCTAACATACATATTTATATATTCTCAATAATAAAAGGTCACTAAATTTAAAAAATCAACTTATCATTTGATTCCAAAAACAAGATAAGTTAAATATTAATGTCACATACCAAGTATACAAATTCTTTAATCCCAATAAAACCTTAATGAATACAAGGATTATTTTGAAAATAAAATATGATATTTTTTAATATATTCCTTAAATACAATCATGTAGTAAACCATGCAAAAATAAAATAAACCATCTAATCAATAACCAATTTCATAGTGACAAATAATATCCCATAAAAATATATTTTTCATAATTATCTCAACATCAAGAACATATTAATATTTATAATATCAAAATCATGAGTTTTCCAAATGAATAACTTGAAATAGAATAACTTCTCTTTGTCATTGGTACAATTCATGACATGCTTCCAAATACTTAAATAATAAGTACTTCTGTACAATCCTTATATATATCTTTATTATTAAATATAGAATAACAATGATAATTTTAAACAAAATTATTGAATATAAATACAAAACAACATAATAATTCCATTTAAATAATATATCATTAACTATGCTTCGTTATCTTAATCCTCGTTTGTTTAATATTTCATTTTTAATCTCTTAATCATTAGTATTATAACTATTACACATATGACCTTAATGATTCTCCTTATGAGTTTACCCTTAGTAAACATATTTTCATAATTCTTATACTTACCATATTTTAAATATTCAACCATTTCTGATAAGTTAGGAATACTATTTTTCTAAACATTACATTTCATCTCAGAAATTACATTCTATATAACATTATTACCACTCCAAAAAATATTTTACTGTTCCTCTATGTCTTTAAAATTGATGTTTCTTCTCACATTCTAAACAAAGATGAAATTTTTTTATTCCCTTCTCTATGATCTTGACCATTAAATCTATTAGTAAACTTATCATTCTCTTTTTTGGTGAGTCATATAGTTGGTTATAGTTTATGTTGTCAATTATATATCATGGTGATAATATCCTTCACCCCAATAATCTTCCCATTTTGTCTCTCAACAAAACATTTTATATTTTATTCAAAATTAACGTAGTTCCTTCTAGTTACATCCATTGAATAAAAATAATAAATACAGTGTAAGAAACTTTAATAATACATAGTAATCAAGAATCATTTATTAGGTGCCTAAATCATGAAATTTTCTCATTATATGAATACTTAAGTATAACCATGGTTATAAAGTGTTATTAAATACCAATAGGATTATTTACTATAATTTGACATATCCTAAAAGTTATTAATAGGGTTATGTTAAATAATACATAATTTCCTAGATGAATCTTGCAATGATTCTACTAATCGTGCTTTGATACCAATAGTGACGACCTAGAATTTAATACCCGAGACCAGGTGACATACTTTATTACATTTCCAAAAGATACAATGAATAAAATACCAAAGGGACAAATATTTTATTAGTCTTGTTAAAATAGATACATATTTGAAATTATAATTATATTTTAGGCATAAAAAAATTATTTTCTTTATGAACACCATTATTCACCTTAGAATAACCTTTCTTATCAATTAGAATAAACATCTTTGAAATATGGGGAAAATAAAACATAAGAATGGGGTGAGTTAAAATGATCATCAAGGGTTAAGTACGATAGAATATATTATGAATCAATAAAGATCAAATAATATGGAATAGTAAATTACATAACACCCAATCCATTTTAATAAATAACTTGAGAATAATAAGGATATAATACAAGATGAAAAAAATAATTCCATATAAATAATCACATGAACAAGAAAACATATCCATGGATATTATACTAAAAAAATTATCACATGGAAATTAATAAATAGTTTTAAAATGATGGAATTCATAATGATGGATATATAAAAGGTACAGTCGAGGCCTCATGAAATGAATCTAATATTGTAAAGGCTTCGTTCCAAGAATCTAACATCATGAACTATTTGTTCTAGGAATCTACTAAATTTTCAAGGATTGGGAAAAAACAATGTCTAGTTTGTCTGATGAGGCCTACCAATGAAATGAGGGTCTATAGTATGCCCCATCTATCACTTAAAAATATCAATTCATTACTTTTATAAATAAATAATAACACTGAATCAACTTACATTGAAAAAATTAATAACTATCGTTATTAGATGAACTAGCCATACAGAATACTAATATTTCCATAGTCAAACTGATTATAAACCATTTAATAATGTATGTAAGTTGGAATCCTAATCGATCATACTGAATAAATCCTATGATTCAACAAAAGATGTGGACATAGATGAAATTAATTCAAATGAGATCATGGAATATTTATTTAGGAAAATACCCTTTTTGACTTTCAAAATAACTTATTTTTAAATGAACGGAAATAAAAAAACAAAAAAATTTCTTTTAAAATATTTGAGAAAAAATTTAAATGATGTTTTAAAGTCTTAAGACATCATGAATATGGGGAAATCAGGTAATTTCATATATGTTAAAAACATTACTTTGGTATTTTTGTTAGAAAAGTCTCAAGGACCTTTATTTAGAAAATTACAAAATATACGTTTCAAGATTTTTTGTAAAACTTTTAACCGGAGTAAATATGAATTTAATCAATTATATGAGAATATTAAAAAAAGTTGGAAATAATTTTTTAAAACACGTACATGTAAGAAAATGTGCATTTTAAGGGAAGCATTAAAGAAGATAAATTAACAAAAATAGTGCCTTATAAATATCATATATTTGAAGTAAGAACTAATAAAATAGACTAAATATGTCTATTTTCTATAAATAATCTTAAAAAAGTGTAAATATAGAATAACATATTCAAAATTCATTTCAAAAATATGTTTAGTATGTAATAATTTTGGAAGTGGATGTTTGTCCCAAATAATGGAAATTTGGTTAAGAATTCCCTTGACATATTATAATTAGACAAATAATATACCCTATAAATGTAAATATTTATCAAATTAAACATTTAATTCCATGAATAATATTATATTTATGATGTGATATATCAAAGGGAATCACATTCACCATAGAAAAGAAATATGTTGTTAATAAGGCATATATCTCACATAAGTAAAAGTTGGAAGAGAAAACTCTTACCTCACACATCCCTTTAGTGTAAAAATCTTTATCAACCTATATAATTCTTTAAACAAAGTTATTAATTCATTAAAAACTATATTAATTTTTATAATACCATATATGATCCTTTTATAACATCTTAATACCCATTTATTAATAATATTCCATTATTTTCATTATTTCGGGTGAGTTCATTTCATCATTTCATGACATATTCATCCGTATATAATTATATATTTTATTGTAAAATGGAAATTTAACACGATAATTGAAGTGAAATGGTATTTATTCACGTACATAATATAAAATGTTAAAATTTATCATTTTTATTTCATATAATATTATGATTAATTCGATGAATGTTTAATGATAGATTTCTTTGTTTATTTCTATTAGTTAATTCAAACATTAGAAAAATAATCATTATTTTTAATATTATATATATATTATTTCAAAAATAATAAATAATTCATAATATAAAAATTAAAATATAAGTTTTCATGAATACTAGTTTCATGACCAGCCATGATTGTGGTAACAGATTATGAACAAAATCATTATTCCCAGAGACGGTTAACAACTATAAATTTGACAATGGATTCTTGTCATTTAAAAGGAATATGTAACGAAAGGTATGGATTGAAGATATTAAATTAAAAAAATAAAAATTAAAAACATAAATTATAAAAGATTTTTAATTCTTCTATGTATGAAGGATATGAGTAGAATATAGAAGAAGAAAAAAAACAAGAGAGGTGGTTTTAGAAAATTACCTCTTGAATATCGCATCCTTGAAGGATCCCTTAGTGACATTAAAATTGACTTTATGGTGTGACAAGAAAAATAAGGGCATGTGTAAATTGGTTATCAGAGGGGTTTTTTGAGATTATAGGAGATTCAACTCTATTGAGTATAAATGGGGTGGCGAGGGGTGGTATTTATATGTGAGTAGGGGTGGATTTATGTGATTAAATAATGATTATTTATATTTAAAGCCAACCATATTTGGGTTTCATTTTTTTAGAAAATATTATGTTGATGATTAATGATATAATAATTTTTAAGGTCTATAAATATCTCATATACCCATTAAATGTAGTTTGTTTAAGGGATTTTAATCCTTTACCTTTTACCTTTAACTAGTTTCATTATTTTACCTATACAGAGGTAAATATTTTATTTTACCACAATAAATTTTAATGAATAAAAATGAAAATGTAAATAATAACTAAATTTGACATTATTTTTCGAAATATATAATCAATTTTACCAAATTTAATGGACATAATTGAGGAAAAACATATTTCAAATTAATCCCACACACAAGAAGACAAAGCAGGTTTTTAAAGAGAAAATGTTCAAAAGCTGGAAGTGTTTTCATATAAAAATTTCATATAAAAATTATTTTAAAATATTTTAATTGATTTATTTTGACTTTAAAAAAATTAAAATATAATTTAACATTATTAATTATTTAAATTAAATGTTCTATTTCAATTAAAAGTCAATATGTTTCAATATTCTTCAAAAAATGAAATTTCCAAAAAAAGCGTATCATCCATTACATAATATTAATATACCTATTTCCCAAATGAGGACTAATTTTTAAAGTAAATTTTTTGAATGTGTTAATATTTCGTTTTATAATATGTTTCCCACAAAAAGGTGAAAAACCCAGCTTTTGAAAAATATTTCTTTTTAATCTTAAAATTGGATTTATTCGTATCATTATCCTGTATAACTTATTGGATGAATGTAAAAAACATATAATTTAATATAAAACATATAAATCTCATTAATATAATTCAATAATTGGGATTATATTCATTTAATAATAAAAAATATCACTATGGGCATAAACGTAGTTTTTCTATAAAAAAACCTTTATGTTCAATTGGTTTTTATATTCATTTATAATTAATAGGTAACCAATGTATTCCTTTGAAAAACATGTATAAAACATATTTTCATAATTTATTTAATATCATTAATTCCATCCATTCCAATTTCTTGGTTGTAAATATCATATTTAAATAATAATATTTAGTCGTTTGTTTAAGGTTGATGCGACATATCTCGTATGATATAAAATATAAACATTCCCTTTAAAAATCATGGGATATTACACCTCACATAGAATGATGGGTTGATGAGAAGTATCAAAATTATAAAGAATGTAATGAAGGAACATGTTGACATTAACTAATGTAGATATATAAAAAAATTTACAACTTATTCCACTTCTATTAGTAGACCTAAATATAGATTACAATAGAGACAAACATTTCTATAGATTCTTATAATGCCCTTATGAAATAATACTAACTAAATTAATTTATAATATTTTTAAAAAATGAAATCCAATTATAAATAATAGAAAAAATCATTTTATTTAAGAATATAATACTTAAAATGTTGTTTTACATAAAAATGAAAAATATTGTTTTGTTATTCATAGGATTACTCTATTAAAGATGATAAATTTTTTAATATTACAAATTTCATAAATATTAAATGGAAAAAGGTATAAAATTTCTTTATTTTTTATGATAAAGTGTCAATATCATTCAAAAAACTATTTTAAAATTGTTAAATCGTAGTGGGAAAATGAATTCCATTTTGGAACTTAAAACTGATGCTAGATTAATCCCATATCGCATTGGCTTCATTGAAGATGTTCTCGTTAGAAATGGACAGTTTCTTTTTTCAAAAAACATTTGGCTATTATATATGATGATAGATAGATAGGTTCCTACATGTATAAACTAGAAATTATATGATATTAGAGTATAATTGTTTTACGTACTAAGGATGAGCATCACTTTTATCATGGGTGAAGATAAAAAAGGAGTAAAATGTCTTCCAAGAAATGAAAGTTCAATTATTTAAAGTTGGATATTATAGAAGAAGTAAAAAATCAAGTTAATATTTTAGTTTTAACATAAAAAATTCTTAATTATTGACTTAGTTATGATTCCAGTGATGAGAGTGAGGAAGTTAAGAAAAAGTATTGTAAAGATGAGGATTATTTTCATGTGAATTAATTCAATAAATTTATGAACGATTTGGGTCCACCATGATTTTCTAGGAATATTTAAATTCTGATAACAAATATTTAATAGTTTAATACTCTCCCATAAAATTATAGATTTAATATTTTTGAGAACAATTACTCTATTCCATTAATTATTTTTGATGTTCATAATGGACCATGGAGCCACTCTATGATTGGCGGTGGGGGGGGGGGGGGGTCGGGGTAAATGACACATGAATTGTTTTACTGGAATATTTTCATTTTCTTTTACTGCCTTCAAATAAAAAAATCTATCACATATTAGGATTACTAAATCTTGTACATTCAAAATAACATGCATACCACATACAATGTAGTAAGTAAATGAAGAACAACTCCAAATATTTACAATGGTATGTCAAAATATAGAGTACTTAATACAAATATTTATTCTGCATATTTATATATTCATGAATATATGAATGTTATTACATCTAGGGAATGTCCTATTCTCTTCAATATCGAGTACCACAATGCTTTTATACTATATTCCTAATATAGATAACAAGTTCCCACCAACATAAGTGATAAAAAAGGAGTCCAATTACATATCATTATGATCCCAATAACATGAGATCATTTAGATACCATTAAAATATGATCCATTTATAGTATATATATTTATTGTCGTTGATATCCTATACAAATTTTTGACATAAAATTGTCATCTGCAAAAAAATATTTGGCCCAATCATCCAGTGTAAAACCTACAAAACCTCGATAATTTATTATCTATTGCCAATTATTTTACATTTCCTAGTGATCTTCAACTGATCCAGAACAAATTAATCCACTGAATAATCAATTATTAACATTCTATTATAATTTGAGGACACACTTGATTTTAATATCACATTCAAATATGTAATAATGGTCATTAAAAAATCAATTTATCTTTATTTAAACATCATATATGTAGGATAAATTCAATGTAATTCTCAAAAAAACTTCATGAAACCCGAACTATTTTATAATTAACACTAATTCAAAAAACATTATACAACTAAATCATACCAAACTATCTTTTTATTCCTTATATTAGATGTTGACTTCACACTACATTTCAAGGATTGCTTCACTATAATCATCTCAAGCACACATTCTCTCAATACACTAGCAGATAAACACTTATCAAAGTTACAAAGATTATTCCTTAGAACATCCTCACAAAAATAAAACTCATTAAAAAAATTCACTCATCTTCATGAATGCATCTTATCACATGCATGCATCTCAAATTCTTTCTGTAAAAAAAATCACACAGTATGCATTTTCTTCCATCATGATAACTATAACATGAAAAGTCATACTTTTCAATTCTTACCGATCCTATATATATTCAAGAATTATTGATGGAGATTAGTTAATGGGTATCTATACAATAAGTATATGATATAATATCGATCAAATTTGATGAAGTTGTGGAGGAAATTGAAATATAATAAATAACTCATATAGAATTATCATATGATTATATAATATCTTTTTCTCTATTTTAGTATCCCAAATTTTTGTCAATGGTATATGAAGTGAAAATTCTTAAAATGAGGTTATCAATGGTATTTATGGACAAGTAACACTAACATAATCCCTTTCCTTACTTCACCTACATGCACTGACATTGCCTTAGTACATCTTGGCCTCAATCCACTACATTATATATTGATCAAATTGGTTGTGGAGTCCCACTCACCTATATGAACCCAAACTTGGGAATCCATATAATCATTATAACAAACATAAAAACATAACCTTATAAAAAACATGATGATTTCCCATTTTTATCTTATAATTCTGGCATGATTACATATATGGACAATCATTATAATTCCTGAGCATATGAGTATAAGAGAGGTTAAAAGGTGATGTCATGGATTATTCTAAATCACTGTCATGTTATGAAAATATATTTTTAAGATAGGATAACAATTTTTCAAAATTTATAATCCTACATTGATATATTTTTCTTCTCATCACATAATATTGAAATATGAATTCTTTGATCCCTAAATGTGTTTATCAGGTTTCACTCCTAAATCTCTTCTCGAGCTGCAGTCTCTGCCGAACCATGTTGTGTAATCTCCATCCTCCATGTATGGTCCTATTATGTAGTCCCTAATAAATAATTACCCTCCTACCAGGGTGATATCCATGGTTAATCTCTTTTTATAATAAGTAGTTGGTACATGGGTCCTTTGGATAGCCTTATGTTGGTCATATTTTTAATAAATCCAGAAAAAAGTATTAGACTAATTTTAACTCCATGTCATTTAATTATAATAAAAATCCCATCTTTTTAATTAAAAATTCTATTCATTTCAAATAACATCAAGAAATTATAATATTCATTTTATTTTATAATTCAATTATAAATACATAAACTCATAAGCATGAAATCAAATTCATTTCACTATTTTTAGAAAACAATTTGCATCTCCTAATGAAAATAGAACATGCCTTAGGCATTCTAGGAACAAATAAAAAATAGTAAAAATTTAAATACACATTTACATTTCAACTCTACGACTTATTCAAAAATAATTCAACTCCAACACAACTTCAACTTTAGTTGGGTTATTCAATGTCATCAAAAAATGATATAAAAGCAGTCTTATTTGTATTAAAAATTTATAAAATGAATTTGTATTAGTCTATTGTAGTTATTAATGTAATAATCCTAGATTTTTACATGAATTAAATTAATTTTAATCTAATAATATAGTGTCAAATGAGACTAAATTATAATATTAATTAGTTTTAAAAACCAAATTAATTAAATTTATTAATAATGGAATAATACATATAATATATGATAATTTCTGGGTGACCCCAATTATTTTAAGGAATACAAATGTTATAAAATAACAAGAACAAGTTTATTATAATAGGGACTATGTAAATATGGAGGAAATTCATAGATTAGAGGAATTTGAATTCATCCACAAGGACATATCATTTCCATCTTCATTTCATTTCTCTAATGTTAAAGAGGCTTTCATATTATAATTTATACTAATTTTGGGATGTATATTCCAGATATAAACAAAGTTCTTCTACTCTAGAGTGTCATATAAATCATCCCATAACATTTATATATTTAAAATTTTAAAATAAATGGAAGCCATTTTTCCTTTTCAGATATATAACAACATTTTAGAGATGTATGATGGATATATTCTAATATTTGGTGGAAAGGATCATAAAAATATTTATACAAGAATTTTTAATGTCTGGTGTAAATTTCAATAGATTTATAGATAATATTAAATTTTTTATGAAGAGGTTTGACGAAGAAAAATTCTTATGAAACAAGAATTATTTCATTTTATAGTGAAACAATAATTTGTACGAAGGAAAAAGATATCTATGGTAGGGATAACTGTTGATAAATTCAGATTATAAGTCATTCCAAACATACCAACCCCTATATCAGTGAAAGTATTGTCGAGTTTTTAGAACATTATATATTATATAGAAGATAAATTTAGGATTTTCAATTATTGTTAAATTTTTTTTGTATATTATAATGTCATCTTTAATTCCACTTTGTTAAATTATTTAATTAAGCCTTAAATTTTCTTAGACATTAGTAGATTCCAATACACCTCATTACATAATCTTATTAGAATATAAAATTGACATTTTGATTGATTCAAATTAATTTCATATAGGTGATTTGAATAGAAAATGAATGGAATGGAAGAATTAAAAAATTAAATAATCATTAAGGGGGAAAAATAATTTTTTTTAAATCATGAATCTTTTGATAATTGAATTATTTTTGTTATATATGATATAGAGATGATTAGATTATATTTTATCAGTTTAAGAATTATTATTATTTCTAATCACTCATAATTGAAATTAGTTTTTTAAAATAACGTACTAAATACTAAGAGTAATTCATTGGGAACATTTTTATAGTAATTCGATTTAAATATAAGAGATAAGAAAATGGTTGGGAACCTAGGGGAAAACCACTTGAAAAAAATTGATTGAATAGAAGAAGTGGATTTAGATTTCATTTAGATTATTGTTTTGTTATAATAAATTTTTTATTGAGGTGATATAAAATATATAATTTTGTTTAGAATATTGAATTACATGGATTCATGGACCACTCTAAAAAATAAAAATATTATAGAATAAAATTATTTCCATTATGGAATTATTAAATGATGTATTTGATAAGAGTAAAAAAGATTCTATTTCAACACCCCATCATATCATACATGCAAGATGAAACTATTAAATTGAAATGAAAGAAAATATGAACATACAATGATTATTTTACTAGGCCAAAAAAATTTAGGGATTCAATATAATTTCTACAATCATGTGATTAATTTCAAATAACTCATATCATTCTATGGAAACAGGAAATTGTTTAATTTGATATATTACATGTTTAAGTGTTTAGTGATTATGTTCCATTTTTCTTAGGACCACAACATAAATCATAAGAAAATGAGTATATCTGACTAGAGTGGACTATACAAAAAAGGGTTTCTAATCAATCTACTTACCTAACTGTAATATAGAAAATCTTTTCATGTTTAGTGGATAAAAATTTTCAATTGATTTGGGGTTCCAAAATCTATAATCAGTTAAAATGGAATGTGTTATAGAACTAAGATATAATATTGGTTCATTCTAATAGGGGTGTTTCATTTAATAATATTTTTGATTTTTCATTTATGATTTCATAATAAATGAATATTTAAATATTATTTGAGTAAACAATAGTACTTATAATCTTCTTAGGCACCATGGGGAAAAAGAACCCTTAATGAATAATTTTTATTAATCAATGTGAGTAGCTTGATCCCTATAATGATCCAGGAATACTAAGAAAACGAGATCCCATAGAGTCATCTTGTGTAATGCAACACGCATGGAATATCTATGGACTCAAATTATAATAATTCAAAATAGAAGTCTTCAGTCATACGAATATAGGTTTCTACTGTGATAAATATTATTGTATGGTATTGTATTATTCATTAATAGTTTAGGGCTTATGTCTATCAATATTATTTTCAAATAACTCAATAATATTAGTTCTCTCACACTTATTCAAAATGTAGAATTTTTTTCCTTATTATTGAGTAAAATTCCTTAAAGGTTCTGTTTCAATGTTTTTTGGTTATATGTGATGTTTGAAAAATCTCGTAAATAATATTTCATCTCAGTTTTTTTCTAGAAAATGGTAAATTTGAAGGTGAAATTTTTTCCTAATGTGGGTCATTTTATTGGTAGAAAAAATAATGATTTATTTTATAGAAATAGAAGGGCTCGTGCATAGAAAATGGGTGAAAAAACTAAAATGTATATAAAACCATAAAGAGAAATAAGAAAGGATATATTTACACTTATAATATATGATATGTGATCCATTATAGATCCTCATAATTTGTGGTCAAATGAGGTGTTTTAGTGTTCGTTTCAAAGGGGTTATTCTTTATAAGAAAACCATTATAAGATATGTTCATAAGAGTGCATCATTTGTGGTCAATGGTAGTGAGTTATAGTATACCATAAAGGGAACATCACTTTGTGGGTGAAATATGTTATTTGAAGGGAACCATATATCATGTTTTCTTTTCCAATTAAATGTAGTGTTTCATAGGTTTTCTTGAAAATATAAATAGACTATTCATACTGTATAGAGAGAGTAGTAGATGGTGAGGCAGAACCACAATTTTTTTGTAAGGAATTTTGATTACCGAGTTTTGTAGATTTATTTTCCTATATAAAGGATTCCTATTCACATCATTGGACTAAGATAATTTCATCAGATAATATATTTCACTATATGAATTTATATTTATCAAAAACTAGATCAAAAAAGGAATAATTTTGTGAAGGAGTAGGTTCGCAAAATAGGTAGTCCATGAATAATGAATTTTGAAATGGAGGTTTCTCATGAAGGATATATTTCAAAAAGGATTAGTTTGAAAATATATTTTTTCAGGTATTTTTGGATAGCAATGTAATAGGGGATCTCATGGAATTATTATCCTATGAAAGAAAAACGATTGAGTGAAGGAAAGGAATTCCAAAAATCACTCACTATGCGGTGTACGTAATTTTATGAAAGGATTAAGGTAGTTATTGAAGAAAAAAACATATCTAAAAAGGACTATAAAAAAAGAAAATATATACTTTGAAGTGTATTTAATCTATCGGGTTAAAACAGGGCCTCATGGCACACTCATATATGTGTGAAGCAGTTATGAGGTGATTTTAAAAAACATAATGTTTTATTAAAGAAGTAGTGAAAACAATTCTGTGGAGAGATCAGTGAGATTTCAAATTGTAAATGGTAGTGAAAAAAGAGGGATAGTGAGTCTGATATAAAATTTATAACAGTAGTTCACTTTAGTGCATTCGGAAAATCGAAAAATTTACTTGTTATTCTCCTTGTATATATCCCAGGGAGGGGGAAATAAGTAAAATTACTATGACATATTAATGTATGAATTGTTGTATTATTCCATGATACATAATTGAGGGAAGATAGTGTTTTCTCAATTTATGAAATAATATCCAAAGAGAGAGTTGTTTTAATCCATTATACAGAGATTCAACCCACCTCTCTAGTTATTTATCCTTGTTGGGAAAACAATTTGTATCAAATGGAAGGGAAATATTGGTGTTTCTCTCTCATGGGTTTCAATTAAGGGTAAAAATATTAAAGGGTTTGTAATATTATATGGAAAAAAATTAAACTATGGATGAATTAGATACATAAATACTTCCAAAATTTACTTATGGATGTCTTCAAACCAGAAATGTATGTTACATTACCCAACGTGGATAAATGTGCCTTATCAAAAGCTGGATGATGGGAGTTAGATACTGAGTCTAAAAGAATCAATACATTTTGGGAGGGAATTCTCAATGAAGTATGTATGAAGGTGATATTGTGTAAGTCATCACAAGCTAGAAGGGAAATGTTTCTATCTTTTTAGGGATACTCAACAGTAAGATAATGAAAATTTAAGGTTATATAGGAGAAGTATGAGGATCTGAGAATGAACTCTAATGAGTCAAGCAATTCATTCTTAGGCCAAGTGAATATTTTATAAGCTATATGTGCTTTTAGAGAAATATTCAATGATGTAAATATCATCTAACACATATTGAGAAGACTAACACCTATTTTTAATAAAAAAGACTCATTTCCACATGATAAATATTTAAAGAAGATGACATTCAATAGTTTTCATTGTACTACAGTGACATACAAGATTAAATTTGATGATAATGAGTCTATGGAAAATTTAATTCTAAAGTGGTGAAATTTAAGGCCTTGAAGAATATCTCTATTATTGATAGCTAGAAATAAGAAAATATGGATGTCGTTATTAGTGGAACCATAAGAACGCATAGAATTAATGAAATGAGTTCTTCAAAACATGATCTAATAGCATATACCATTTTACAATATTCGATTCTACTATCTATAGATCCTAAATGGGGTTAGGGATCCAATGCTTTGTCAATTTGAAATATAGCTTTCAAAAAATTTTATAGATCCCGTTCATGGAGATCCTTCATGGATTCCTTTATAGAGGTCTGGTTCACAGAAGTTCTATTTGTAGAGGGCCCCTTCATGAATGTGTGAATACTTGATGGTGTTCCTCTACATGTTTGAGAATTACCTATCTTGACCACCCTAATCCATGATGGTGTTATTCCAAAATTACTATAGAACTTCGTGATCACACAATGGATTGATGGTCTCCTTCGTGAGTTTGAAATACCCACACCAATTCCCGAAACCCCCTTGTTTTTCTCAATTCTGATGGCACTTCATGACTATTTAAAGGATTGATAGTCTCTTTCTTGATTCTGACACAGCCATACCCATTTTATAACCCCCCATGTTCTTTTAAAAACACCTTTGTTATTCGCAAAATCCCTATCCTATAAATACCATCTTCATGAACTAATTAATAAATTGGATATGTCTCTAGGTTTCAGCATCATGTTCTCGATTCATGAATCTCATGGAATTCATGAGATCCTCATCTACAGAGTCCCTAGGAAACACGAAACCTACTCTCTTTCATTATTTTGAGAAACCACCCAATATGGAGATGATTTTTGTGAAGGCCTATTCCCTTAAAGGAGGAAGAAGGCCCTCTGTGGATCTTAAGTCTTTGAAAATCATTTAACCTTGAGGAAGCAACCCTAGAAAATAGGACAACAATCACAGGACCTTGAACATCGTAAGGCCCCATCCTTCATGATACCAGGAGCTCTGCGAAGGCACATTGCGGAGATGCTAACTTTGTGCCCGATTTTCCATACCATAAGGGTTGTCTCCCCTCACACCCACTAGACACTAGTTATTGGTTATGTTGTGAACCATCAACCACCATAACTTTTCAACCATTCCAAACCCTCATTATAAATGGAGAGTGGAACCATGATCTTTTCCGGCTAGGTTGAGGACATTTTTTCTTGTTCCATTATGTGTTCCTAACATCCACCCTACAATACCATGATTTGAGATACTCCTCCTTACCCAATGAAAATATATTGAGTCGAGATAATAATCTTAATCTATATCCATTATCATGATATGAGATTATATTCTTGGATTCCCTATGAGGAATGAATCAAAAATTTCCTCAAGCATGTCCTCAAACCTCATCACCTGGCTCCGATGCTGGGGTGAACTAGAAAGTGAAACTTTTATGAAAGTTCCACACATTCCATTTATGGGAATATTTTTTTCCAATAGTCTTCAGTAAATAACAGTAATGTTATCATAAAATATCATTAAATAATGGAATGCCTTTTGGATCCAGCATAATATGCCACATGCCATAATCATGAGATGAAAATCGGCAGTTCCCACTATATGAATTTAAACTATAACATACACTATTCGAAAGACATATGATGCCTCTAATGACACACCTGATAAGCCTTATCAATATTTAAAATGAATGTTGGATCGAATATGTAAAACTGATATGCTCAAATACAAGAGGGGGGGGGGGTGAATTTTATACATTAAAAATCCCTACGGAAATTTTTTCATAACCATAATTCACAACCCCTCTAAGCTTTAATAACATGATTGATTCCGGAAAAGTGATTATGGAAATTAAACTTAACAAAAGTTTACAAAAACTAAGATTCTACCTTAAAATGTATAGAATCCTATATAATCAGATTACAAGTCTATGTATGTTTTAGAAGATTATACTTTCCTCAACAACTAAAAGTAAAGAAGAAAACAAAATAGGTCCCTTGATTTATACATTCAATAAAGTCCGTCTTACCAAAACATAGGTAAAAATTAATCTGTATATAGGTATCTGTCTTGCTATCCCTGCAAGCCCTTGATTTATAAGGAAATTGGAACCTCTTACATCACAACCTGATGTCTCTGATTTTAAGGAAATCACACCTTTACACTAAGAAAATCTGCACGAAGCCTGAGAGTTTCTAAGAGACCCTCTCTCTAGAAATCGATTCAACAGCATGTGAGCACAGTTTTCAAATTTCATTCTCTCTTCATTATAGTCTCATGCTAAAGACGAGTTCCAAATAGTTCATCTATGGAAATCTGAGTGACATTTCTATTCTCATCAATAGTAATTCTCTTAGATTCCCACTCATTGGGCATGATATCTATGATCTTATCAACAAGAGATTCATCATCTAGTCCTTTCTCACCCATGGATCATAAAATATTCACAATAGTCATGAATCTTTGTTGCACCTTACATATGGGTTCTCTATAAGGAATGTTAAAGATATGGTATTCAGCTCTAAGCATAGCTCTTCTTTTCTCAATTACATTGGAAGTTCCAAAGTGAGTAACTTCAAGTTTCATCCATATACAAATTTCTGCTTCAGAAGATAAAATTTGGATATATATATTTCTAGTCATAGAGAAAAGAAATGTATTCCTTACATTATAATTCAGTTGATATTGAGAATTTTTTTGATTGGTAAAGGTACTAACTTTTTTGTCAGAGATTTTGTATCCTCCAGTAAGCATAGAAAAATTATGAACTCTAGAATTGATAATGAAATTTTTCATGTGATATCTCTAATATTTATAATCATTTCCATCAAATATAGGTGGTCTAGTTATATTGAGATTATCTATGGAACCAAAATTGATTCCTGCCATCTTAAAGAAAATTATTTCCACAAAAACTTGTTAACAGAAAATGTTCGGATTCAAGAAAAAACCTTCCTAATCAAGGAAAATATAGAACAATGAAAACATGAGAAAGAAAAAAATATATGTGAGTATAAGTATTTCAAGGACTTTCTCTAATACCAATTGATGGATCAAATATGTAAAAATGAGATGCTCAAATATAAGAGGGGGTGAATTGTATACTTTACGAATCCCGAAGGAAATTTTTGCATAACCAAAATTCACAACACCTCTATGCACTAATAACATAAATGATTCCGGAAATGTGATTCTGGAAATGAGACTTAACAAAAGTTTACAATAACTAAGATTCTACCTTAAATCATATATAATCCAATATAATTAGAGTACAAGTCAAAGGATGTATAAGAAGATTATACTTTCTTCAACAACTAAATGTACAACAGAAAAAAATAGAAATACTATAATTAACAAGTAGTAAATATTTTAACCCAAAGAGAAGGGTATCCAACAACCTCAGATAAAAAGTACCTTGATTTATACTTTCATGAAAATCTATCTTACCCAAACCTAGGTAAGCCCTCAATCTGAAGATCAGTATCACTCTTGTTATCCCCACAAGGCATCGATTTGTAAGGAAATCGGAACCTCTGAATTCACAACCCGAAGTATCTAATTTCAAGGAAATTTCAACTCTACACTAAGCAAATATGTATTAAGAAATGTTTGGAAAAGCTGTTAAAACGTTCTACATGAAGCCTGACAATTTATAAGATCCTCTCTCTCTAGAAATCACTTCAAAAGCATATAAGCATAGTTTTCAAAGTTCAGTCTCTCGAATAATGTTCTGAGATCTTTTAAATGAGATCCTATTTATAGGCATGAATTCAGCAGTCGGATCCCTCCTCCAATAGTCATATTTTTCCTTGAATTTCAGAGGGATCTGTACACATGATAGTAAATCAATGGTTAGTGAGTAACTAAATGCACAATATCATTTTATAACAAAACAAGTATAAGAAAAAATATAGTTACATAACTAAAATCCTTTATTCAAAATGCATGAAAATATGAAAGTTCAGAGTCTAACCAAAATTGAATTTAGAGTCTATAATACAATGATATTTGGATTCTATTTTCTAGGAAGTCATAACCAGAATTCTATAGAATTCTGGAGTCTGAATTTCAAGGAAATTAGAAAGCTGGATTCACAAGAATTTAGAACCTAAACTTACAAAGTTAGGATTTGGAGTTCATGAGAATTCAGAGTCAGAACTCATAAGAGTTTGGAGTACGAAATCCGAGAACTTGGAGTCATATCTCAGAGAAGTTTGTATCCATAATTCGCATTCATAATTCGGAGTCAGAAATATGAAGAGTTCGTATCCAGAATTCGTATTTAGAATTCAGAGTCAGAACTCAGAAGAGTTCATAACCAGTCTGAATCAGAATTCGGAGTCAGAACATAGAAGAGTTTGTAACCAGAATTCTGAGAATTTCGATCCTAAAACTGAATGCTTCATATATTAGTAATTATAGGATTCCAAGGTTTTAGTTTCAAACCAAATTTTACACTTGGGAAAATTATGATATGAACAATGAAAACATGTTAAGGATAAATTTCTATGGGTAAGGAAATTTTTCCTTATAGAAGTAAAACAAAGGGTAAAATGAAAATTTCCTTGAGATAGGGTGTTTGTGAATTTCAAAACAAGAAGGAATTGTAAAGTCACAAGGAAACATTATTGACTAAATAATCTCCTCCAATAATGAAGGAATATAAAAGTCATAAGGAAAACCTTATTGACTCAACATGTACAAACCATGTAAACTAGATTATTATGAACTCTAATTAGAGTAAAACACCCTAAGATATATTTTGAGGATTATTATATAAGAATATTCAAACATTTTGTAGTGTAAATATTGTGTGGGTTTTCCATGAAAATACCTCCCATTCTGGAAACAAACTAGTAGAGGTGGCACTTGCACATATGTAATTAGTAGTAAAAACATCTACAAAGAGTTTCGAGCTTGACCCAAGGTATCTTGGAACACGACAATGTCCATTGATGCACTCTTGGTATTGAAACTCTTGATGAATATGCTTAGGATAATTCACATTTTATTTACAAACCATTATAAAAGATTTATGAGTAAATAATTCCTCAAAGAAAATATTTTTATTATTATTTATTATATGCATAAACATTTCAATTTATGTTTGGTATTATACATGTTTGGAATGATGAATTGTGATTCATAAACTATCATAATGTATGCCATTGTTTAGAAAAGGAACCCAATAGAAGGAATGAGAAATCCAGTAATAAAAAATGGTCCAAATAGCAAGAAGGATCTTATCTTTCTTTGAATTAAGACAATATTTATAAGGGAAATATTCCCCCACATATTATTATAATATATTGAAATAATATAAATTATTAATAAGTTAAGTCAATAATTATTTGTGTTTTATGGATTTGAAGGGAATAAAGAAAACAGATTATTGAAAATAATAGATGGTTAAAGGAAAGAAGGGAAATATGTATTTTCTATATGTGATAATTATGGAAAGAATCACTGTGGTAAATTCTTGAAGAGAATTGGAGTATGTTATGAGTTTGGGGGAAAATGACACCACATTAGTGATTGTGATGGTAGGAAAAAGGTTTCAAATATACAATACTTTAGAGAGAAACAGAAAAAATTATTACAAGGATAAAGCTAAAAAAGTCTTGAAAGATAACGACTCCTAGAGTTCTAGTGGTGGAGACTCTTCAAATAAATATTCAGATTATTAATCTTCTGGACATAAGAATCCTGGTCTAATATCTAGAATACCTATTAACAATCATTTTTTAATGGCTATGGTACAGAATGCTGAATCATTTAATAACGATTCTTTAAATTCAAAATGTAGTAATGATAAATATTATAACTCTTCGGATGAAGAATCTCTTTCTGATAAAGATAATAATTTTCCTTCCTATGAAGAAGTTTCTAGGTTTTCTAAACTTCTTGAGATTGAGAATTCAAAACTCATGAAAAATTTTGATAAGGAAAAATCTAGGAATACTATTCTCACTAAGGAAATATCAGATATTTCTAATGATATTTATATGAAAATATGGATTTTGAAATTTTTTCAAAAAATCTTGAGGAAGTATGTTCTGAGAAGAATAATTTTCTAAAGATCTAGAAAACATAATTTCTATGAAAAATGTTTTTGAGCCTAGATCTAGTTTAAAATAAAATGTTTTTGAAAACAAGAACTTGGTTATCAAACTCAAATCCAAAATATTTTCCTTGTGGAAGGGTTTTTCAATCATTACCTTAGTTAAAGAAAATTTTGATAAAATGTAGTCTCAAATCCGACCTCTAAGTAATAGTTATGGTTTTGGTTATACTGGTTCTAAACCATTTTTTAGTAACAATTACTTTTTTCCTCAATGTGATCCATTCTGTACTATGTCTCAGTGTGGTGGACATTGGGAGAAGAATTGTTCTCTTAACAAAACATAGTTTTTATGATTTCATAAAGCCTATTTTTCTATGAAGATGTGGGTGCCTAAAATTTTGCTTTCAGAAATTTCTGGATCAAAGAATGTTTTTATTCCGAACAACTAACTCTTTTGTTTTCAGGAAAGTAGAGAAAGTACCAATAGTGGTATATGGATAGTCGATCTTCTTGGCATATGACTAGTAACAAAAACTACTTTGAAAAGATTATCAAGATGAAAGGAGGAAAATAACTTTCAGAGATAATGATCTGGGAGAAATTATTGGTATAGGTAACATCGTTATTCTTGAAAAAACATTGATTTGAAATGTTTTATTTTATAAGGGTCTTAAGAAAAAACTCCTTAGCAGACTCCAATTATTTGATGAAGGTTACCTTGTGAATTTTAGGAATGACAAGTACTTAGTACACAATTTGAAGGAAGAGTTCATTTTTTCTACCTATAGGCAAGAGAATGTTTACACGCTAAAAATAGAAGTCCTTAGGAGCCAAGATCTACCTTGCCTTAGTGCAATGGAAGATCATTCTTTGTTGTGGCATTGAAGGTTAGGAAACTGTAACCTGAGGAACTTATGCAATCTGTCTAAGAAAAGATTAGTTAAGGATATAGCAGAGATTAGATTAGATTTTTCAAAAGTTTGGACCCTTGTCAATATGAAAATCAACATAAATAAAAATTTAAATCAGTCGGTGAAGTATCCACTACTGATTCATTACAGTTAGTCCGTATGGATCTCTTTGGTCCTATACAAACTAGAAGAATTGGGGGAAAGTATTATATATTTTTCTTGGTTGATGATTACATTAGATTTTTGTGGGTCTATTTTCTAGAAAATAAGTCTGAAGATTTTTCTTATTTCAATAGTTTTAGAGCCCAAGTTAAAAATGAGAAAAGCCTTCAATTGAAAACTATTCATAGTGATCATGGTGGAGAATTTAAAAATTTTGATTTTGAAACTTTTTGTAGTAGAAAAGGCATTACTCATAACATCTCATCACCTAGAACACCTCAACAAAATGGTGTTGTTGAATGATAAAATAGAATTATTCAAGAGATAACAAGAACCATGTTGAGTTAATTTTCTGTAGCCAAACATTTTTGGGCCGAATCTATAAGTACTGCTTGTTATACTATAAATTTAGTTTTGATTAGACCTTTTCATAATAAAACTCCATATGTTTTATGGAATGGTAGAAAACCTAGACTTTCCTACTTCAAGGTTTTTGGTTAAAAGGTATTCATTCTGAATACTAAAGGAAATCTACATAAATTCTCACCAAAATCAGATGAAGGAATTTTCTTAGGATACTCCACAATTTCTATGGAATATAGATTTTTCAATAAAAACACTTGTACTGTTGAAGAGACAATATATATGAAATTTGATGAAACTAAACCTTTTGTTTTTTAAAAAACCCAACCTACATATTCGGATGTGTTGTCTAAAATTGTTTATCAACCTTCGTTTGAAGATCCTTCTGATAAGGAAAATTTCCAAGATGATACTTTTGAAGAATTTAACCCAGAAGATTTCATACCCTATATTGATGAACATGTTTTACAAAACCCAAATCAGTTCTTTCTAAAGAA
The DNA here is from genome assembly GCA_963277665.1 of Viscum album. Lineage (NCBI taxonomy): Eukaryota > Viridiplantae > Streptophyta > Magnoliopsida > Santalales > Viscaceae > Viscum > Viscum album. The sequence goes on along the minus strand of OY728145.1, from coordinate 1,438,949,548 downwards.
TCATCCTAGTGATAACATCATTGGTGATGTGAATCAACATGTAAGGACTAGAAGTTCATTAAGCAATGAAGTGGAACATCTATCATTCCTTTCCCAATTAAAACTGAAAAGCACCGATGAATCATTGGTTAATGATGATTGGATTAAAGCAATGCAAGATGACTAAATGAATTCGAAAGGAATAATGTCTAGACATTGGTTGATAGACCTTTGGAAACTTTTGTTATTGGAGTAAAATGGGTCTTCAGAAATAAGTGTGATTAGAATGGAATCATTGTAAGAAAATAAAGTTAGATTTGTTTCTAAAGGCTATAATCAACAAGAAGGAATAGACTATGATGAAAAACATGCTTCCGTACCTAGAATTGAATCTATTTGCATCCTACATGCCTTTGCATCATTCTTCAATTTCAATCTTTTTCAAATGGATGTGAAATGTGATTTCCTTAATGGTTATGTACAAGAGGAAGTTTTTGTTGAACAACCTCCTGGAATTGGAGATACAAAACATCCTGATCAAATTTTTAGACTTACCACAGATTTGTATGGCCATAAAAAGGCCCCTCGAGCTTGGTATGATAGGATTACATGATATTTGCTTCAAAATAACTATGTTTAGGGAAATACAGATCCAACCCTTTTTATAAAGAATGTTAAGAAAAAAATTTTGATTGTTGAAATTTATGTTGATGACATTATATTTGGTTTAACTCAACAATCATTAACTGTTTTTTTTAGGATATAATGAAATATAATTTTTAAATGAGTATGATGGGTGAGTTAACATTTTTCCTTGATTGTTAAATTTCTCAAAAACTAGAAGGAATCTATATATCCCAACATAAGTATATTAAGTATCTTCTTTAAACTTATGTATATGACAACACTAAAAGAATAAGTACTCCCATTGGAACCTCAAACACACATGATCTTGATGAAGCTGGAAAACCAGTAGATCAAACTTCTTTTAGAGGTATGATATGAAGTTTACATTACATGAAAGCTATTCGTCCAAATTTAATTTTTTTAGTATTCTTATGTGTAAGATCTCAATCCAATCCTAAGAAATATCATTTAAAGGTAGTGAAAATAATTTTTTTCTACTTAAAGAGAACCATGGATTTAGGACTTTTCAATTATTCTAGAAATTATTTTATTTTGAAAACTTGTTCAGATGCAGACATTGGTGGATGTAGAATGAATAGAATGTGTATATCTGGAACTTATCATTTTGAGGAGATTCATTAGTTTCTTGTTCATGCAAGAAGCAACACTCAGTAGCACTTTCCACTGCTGAAGCTGAATATGTAGCAGCTGGAAGATGTTGTGCTCAAGTGTCGTGGATGCAACACACACTAACAGACTATGGTATGAGTTTTACTAAAACACAAATTTTGTGTGATAATGCAAGATCCATTGCCCTCAGTAATAATCCTACACATCACTTTCATGAAAAACACATATATATTAGGAACCACATTCTTTGGGACCACAAAAAAAAGTTATCATTCTTCAATTTATCGGAATGCAAGATCAACTTGATGATATTTTCACAAAATCTTTACCCTCTAATAGATTTGAAAATATTAAATAGAAGTTATGAATGATAACCATAAGGTAATCTTCCACACTAACTTCATATTAAACCAATCTCTTTATAGTAATAAACCACTTTTTCATAGAGGGAGTACATTTTCTTGATGTTTTTCATATTTTTCGTAATAAAAATTTTCATAATTTTTGTAATGAATTTTATCGTACATGAAATTTTCTTAATGAAATTTTTTATACATGAAATTTTCTTAAGGAAGTTTTCTTACTTGAAATGTTCGTAATGTTTTTTCGTACTTGATATTTTTTTAATGATGATTTTCATAGTGAAGATCTGTATACTCATTTTATTTCATACTCAAGTGTTTTTTGGAATCTAAATTTATTCAAAGAATATTTTCATATTTCAAATAATCTCCCTGACAATCTGAAAGGTATTATTATTTCTTGAGTTTTCATAATCATCTTTTAATTACCGGTGGTTTATTTTATTTTTAAAATTTCTTGGACTCTAGTTTTCTTAAATATGAATGTTATCCTTTAAAAACCTCAAAATATCGGATCCTACCAAATTTAACTTGAGGAGATCATTTCAACCGTCAGATCTGATCAGAAGAATTCTTATCCATTGTATTGAGCTTGGAATTTGAATTGTTTCATCAACACCTATAAAAAGGGGACCCCTGATTGTTGTGAAACATCGGATTTCGAAGATTTTTTTTGTCGATTCTCTTCCCAACTTCAAAATCCCATTACAGATTTTCAATGCTTTCTCAAGTCCGAATGTCTGCTGAAGATCCATCTTAAGAAATGTCTTCTATCAAGCCGATTTTCAGATTGGCAAATTTACTGGGAGAGGTTGGGGAATCCGAACTTTTTCAATAAGTATGACTCTTTTATTTCGAAGAATATCATGCTTAATGGATGGGAGAGTGTATTCATATCAATGAAATGAGATCAGGATGTTGTGTATCTGGATCTACTCATTGAATTTTTTGAATCAGTTTGCTTCTTTAAGGAAGATGGCAGAGAAAAATTTTCATTCAAGAGTTATGGAAAAACATATTCTCTTTCATACACCAAGGATTCTAGCTTGGTAGGGTTATCTTATGAAGGAGAGGTAGAATTTTGTTCCCACAAGCTGCCAGATTTTCAAGGGAGTTCTGTAAATGTGAAGACAATGCAAAGTCTTGGACTTACATTTATCAAGACCACAAATATTATTCACTTGTTTACCAACAATCGGACCATTGAGTTATGGGTTCAGGGTTTTATCGTACTGGGAAAGGGTGACAAGAACACTATTAATAAAAGTGATATGTATATCTTGTATTTCTTGTTAATTCTATGAAATTTCAATCTGATGAAGCATATTCTCATTACAATAGAGAATATAACGAATGGGAATTTGAGAGCACAAATAATCATGTATCCTTCCCTACTCTCCAAGTTGATATTTCGTTGTCTTGAATCATTCAATATTCCTTGCAGTTCCATGCTGAGGAATTGAAAAGTGATGTTATTAAGCGATTAAAATTTGAAAAGAATGAATGTTGTATTTTCTATGGAATCAGGAGAGTTTTATGATTTTCCAATGGAAGAGGAAGAAGCTGATCCGAAAAATGCAAAAGAGGCTGAACCATCGAAGAAGTTAGGAAAGAAAAGAAAATATAAGGAAATAGAAGCTGAAGGTGAAACCCTTAATGCTAAGGATGCTCAAAACATACCTCCAAATCCCAAGAAATAGAAAACCTATCTAGATGAGTAGTAGATAAATGGAGGGAGGTTAAAAAGAATCAGAAATAAGGGCAGCCACAGTTTGGACTAGACCTTGCAGAGGCCAAAGCATTGAAAGGGAAAGTTGTTGAAGAGATTGAGAAGCAATCCAAGGAGAAGAAGCTGAAGAAGAAGATGTCGGAGGAAGAGATACTGCAATCTCTTTTGTAGGCTGTATAAGTACAATCCGAGAACATTCCTTTACCGGAAACATTATTAGTAGAACCATTACCTGAAAAACTAGGGAAGAAGTAAAAGACTTCGGAAAAATCCCAAGAGAAGGTTGTTGAAGAGAAGGCTATTGAAGAAAAGATAGTTAAAGAAAAATGAAAACATGAAGCTAAAAGAATTGATGATACAACCAATCTGAGAATGCAAGAGAAGAATTTCATGAGAAGGAATGTGCTTTTGAAAAATTGTCAATATGAACTTCTCAAGCCAGACCTTCAAAACATGATACCACTTGAATTGATGTGAAGGGTGAAGAAGAGGTTAATAAATTGTATTAAGAAGAAATATATAATCATGTATTCATTAATATAGAGGAAATTGAGTAAGGAGCTAAAAATGAAAAAACTAAGGAAGATAATATTGTTCAGTTGTCTGTAAGTGAGCATGAATCTCCAGATGAGGAAGTTGTTCCGAAAACTGACAAGGGAAAACATGTTGTTGTTGACACACCAACCAAAATTTCATTAAGGAAGAAACAATCTTGTGGATCTAATAAAGGGAATATTTTCAAGCTAGAGGAAGAACCACAACCATGAAAAGTGTCAGATTCGGTGTCATCAACTCTAGGAAATGATTTTCTCATTCAGTCCCTAAAGAAGCTAGTGGACACCATTCTGATCATTCCAACAATTTACTCGAGATGTCATATTCTTCATCATAGCATGAAATAGAAATCGGATTATTTATCCATGGTGATGGATAGGTGTGTAAAGATTGAGGTTGATCACAATAACTTCCTTATTAGCTATGAAGCCCACAGAAAATCTTGCAAGAAAATGACCAGCTAGTCAAGGAAGATCGTTGAAGATTTGAGAGAGATTGATCAATTTCAAGAAGATGTCAAGGATTTTTTTGATAATGAAGAAACCAAAATCAAGGATCATACAAATATATTTGAGGAAAAGAGAAATATTGAACAAAATACTTAGATTCATGAGGTCAGGGATCTGAATGGTAAGCTGAACTCTATTGCTCCAAGCTAGAAAAGAGAAAGGGATCTCCAGATCGAGATTGAATAAAAACCAGTGAAGAAATATGACTTGCTGAAAGATCATGCGGAGGCTCTAAAGGCTCAGGATGATAGGATCAAATCCTTATAGAAGAAAGCAGAGGAGGATCAAGATGAGATAAATAATCCAAAAACCATCGTGAAGAAGCTGATACCCAAGGAAAAAGAATAAAAATAGATCCAAATCCGATATTTCTTTGTATCTGTTTTTACTTGTACAAATTCATCCAATATTAATGAAATTGTGGTAATTTTTTGTTTGGATGTTTGTACTAATATTTCAGGTACAATATTTTTTTCCATTCCCTTAGACTATTTTTAAAAATCACAAAGGGGTGAAGGAAAAAAATTCTTAAGCAAAATAAGAAATATCCCTATGTAAGGGGGAGGTTATCAAAGGGGGAATTCTCATTATGAATATTTCCACATTCCAATGAAAAATAACATTCCAAAAATCTAGAATACGATCCTTAGAGTTCTAAAGCCTAAGGGGGAGTTATTCGTATTCACCATTTTTCATATATAAAGGGAGATAAGTTTTATTTTCAAAGTCTATAAATTTTTTTCTATGTCCTTATATTCTTTGTCATGATGATGTTTTTGCTTTCCAAAAAGGGGGAGATTGTTGAGTCAATAAGGATTTCATTATGAATTTCCCATTTCATCATTCTTGGGAGATATCGTTTAGTCAATAAGGTTTCCATATGACTTTACAATTACTTCTTGTTTTGAAAATCACAAGCACCCTATCTCAAGGAAAATATAATTTTACCCTATGTTTTACTTCTGTAAGTAAAATTTTCCTTCCCCAAAGAAATTTATCTATAACATGTTTTCATTGTTCATATCATAATTTTCCCAAGTGTAAAATTCAGTTTGAAACCAAAACATAGAAATCCTATAATTACCAAGATAGGAAGCATTTTTTTTTTAGGAACTGAATTCTCAGAATTCTGGTTACGAACTCTTCTGATTTCTGACACCGAATTCTAAATCAGAATTCTGGTTACAAACTCTTCTGAGTTCTGACTCCTAATTCTGAATAAGAATTATGGATACGAACTCATTAGAGTTATGAATCTTAATTCTGAATACCAATTCTGGATAATAACTTCTTTGAGTTCTGACTCTGAGTTTTCTAAATACAGACTCCAAACTCTTATGAGTTCGGACTCCGAATTCTCAGGAACCATGACTCCGAACAATGTATGTTCAGGTTCTGAATTCTTGTGAATCTAGATTCTGAATTTCCTTGAAATTTAGACTCCGAAATTCTATAGAATTCCGGTTCCAAATTTCTATAAAATAGAATCCAAATATCCTTGTATTATAGAATCTGAATTAAATTTTAGTTAGACTTTGAACGTTCATATTTACTTACATTCCGAATATAAGATTTAGTTATGTATCCATAATTTTGCTTATACTTATTTTGTTATAAAATGATGTCATGCATTAATTTACTCAATAAAAATTATTTGAGTGACACATTTACAGGTCCCAACAAAATTTAAGGAAAAATATGACTGTTGGAAGAGAGAGCCGACTGTTGAAGCCATGCCTATTAATAAGAGCTCATTTGATAGCGCTCAATTTTTCTTGAAAGACTAGACTTTGAAAACATTGATTACATTATATTGAAGTTATTTCTAGAGAGAGAAGATCTTATGAACTCTCAAGATTTGTGCAGATTGTTTGAACAGCTTCTTCATACATTTGTTCGTGTAGATTTTCTTATTGTAGAGTTGCGATTTCCTTGAAATTAGAGACTTCATGTTGTGAAGTTAGAAATGCTTATTTCTTAACAAATTGATGTCTTGCGGGGATATAAAGACAAATACCGATATTCAGATTAAGGGATTACTTGGGTTTGGGTAAGACATACTTTTTTGAAATTATAAATCAAGGGACCTTTTAGCCAGAGTTGATGGATACCCTTCTCTTTGGGTTAACAGAGTTACTACTTGTTACATGTAGTATTTCTGTATTGTTTTTTGCTGTAATTTTAGTTGTTGAGGAAAGTATAATATTCTTATACTTCCATATACTTGTACTTTGATTATATAGGATTCTATATTCTTAATGTTAGAATCTTAGTTGTTGTAAACTTTTGTTAAGATTCATTTTCAGAATCACTTTTCCGGATTCAAGCAAGTTATTAGGGCTTAGAGGTGTTTTGAATTTTGGTTATGCAAAAATTTCCTTAGGGTTTTTTAAAGTATACACTTCACCCCCTCTTGTATTTGAGAATCTCATTTTTAAATATTCGATCCAACAATGATTACTCATGCCATGATCATGAGATGAATACTAAACAACCCCATATGGGCCTACTCATAAGTTGTAATCCCTAAACCATATTCCCTTGACCAATCAGCAAGTTGAGATGCCCTCATCAGGTGACAGGAGGATGAAATCATGGGAAGGTCAATGTATAATCCATATAAACCACGTCCCTCCAAATGACATTAAACTGTATCCTATCCCCCTGAAATGCACAAGGGATGCCCTCATGACATGACATGTAGAAGTAATGATGGTCAGATCAATGCATAATACCCACACACTAATCCCTTCCACCTAAAATTAAACTACAACCTTACCTCATGCAATGCCCATATGATTCCCTCATGACCTGACAATACTATGAAATAATAGGAAGATCATTGTTTAATCCCCACACACTACATCCTTTTACAAAATGTTAGTATATAATATTACCTCATGCAATGCACAAGGGATTCCCTCATGACTTGAAATTAGGAAGCAATAACAATCAACTCAGTGAATAATCCCCACAAAAACAATCCCTTACTAATGAAATTAAACTATAAACATAACTCATGAAATGCAAATTGGGTTCCCACATGACATGACATGAAGATAAAATGATGTGAAACTCAACACAAATGCCCCAGACACTATGTACTTCTACATGATGTTAAAATATGATATTACATCATCCAATTCATATGGGATTCCCTTAAGACCTAAAATGGGGAAGAGAGAATGGTCCGCTCCCATGTGTAAGCTTCAACCACATATTTTCTGCTCCAAACAGCACAAGGGATGCTCCCACGTGTATGCCCTAACCACATCCTCACTGTTTCTAACAAAACATGGGATGATCCCACATGTAAGGATAAACCACATCCTCACTACTCAATGTATCACAAGTCATGCTCCAAAATGTAATCCCCAACCACATCTTCGCTATACCTTGTAGAATATGGGATGCTCCCACACATAATCCCCTACCGCATCGTCACTACTCCTAGTAGGACATTGTTTACTCCCATGCATAACCCAAAACATATCCTCACATATCATAGATGCGCTTCAACCTCTCTAATGTGTATGTCTCAAACATATCAGCATTTCTCTTATAAGAACATTGACCACCCCACACACAATCCCAATCTATATCTGCATTGATCTTAGTAGCACATGGTCCGCTCCAACACATAATCCACAACCACATTCCCATTGCTCTTAGAAACACGTGGGAAAATCCCATTAAAATTCCCCAACAACATTCTCGCTACTCTTATAATCACTTGGGATGCTCCAAAACAAAAGCCATGACCACATCCTTACATCTCCTAGTTGCACATGGGTTACTCCCACATATAATCTCCAACCACATACTTGCTTCTCGTAGCAGAACATGGGATCCTCCCACATGTAAAACACAACCACATCCTCACTGCTCCTAAAATGACATGGACCCCCATGTCTAATCCCCAAAAACATACTTGATTCTTCTATAATAACATGGTCTGATCCCATGCGTAATCCCCAAACACATCCTCGACACTCCTAGAATAACATTGGATGATCCCATGAATAATTCCTAAACATATCCTCATTGATCCAACAAGCACATGGGCTGATCCCATGTGTAATCCCCAATGACATCCACAATTATCATAAATTCCAAAGGGCCACTTTCATGTATACAATCTAACCACATCCTCGCTGCTCTTAGAAACACATTGGACACATTCATGCATAATCTACAACCACATTCTCCCCTAGGCCCCCTCCTTAAGTGTAATCTCCAACCGTTCCAAAAAATGTGGGATTTGATTCTCATTTAACTGGGATACATAGATTTCCTCCCTATGGTCTAAACACAACATATGAATCCATCATGATCTCCTCCAGGTCATATCCATGGTAAGATCATTCCACTCTCCTTGGAGACCACATCTCCTACTCACATGGGATTCCACATCTCTTTTAGGTCCCTTAGTTAGCTCAATGTGTAATCTCCCCACCATAAAACCAAGATAATTTTTCTTGGGAAGGGAATATTCAATGCGTAATTCAGACACCATTCATCATCGAAACTCCCTTCATGGCGTGTTTGTCATTACCGCATGACATTAAACTACAATGGTCGGTCCTATCACATGACCATAAACTGTAGCATTTAACTAGATGGATTTTTATCCATGTCCTCTGATAAGGGTACATATAAATCCTCCAAGAGGTTCAATCCTAAGCAATGGTAAACCTATCTGTTCCCTCATTGGGTCATACCTCTTGATTCTGCCACCATGGGTTATTATGATATGATCCTTTGATAAAAATTATAGTTTTCACTCATAAGGATATAGTATCTTGATCCACCTCAAAAGGGAATTATATTCAATCATCCTCTCACTAGAAGACATTATAATCATGACTCAATCTGTATCCCTAAGATGTTAAACTTGTGACCCCACCCAAACACATACCCCATGCAAAAGTATGGGATTCTTAAGGTTAAAGCATCGGAAGATATGTTCCTATGAAATTATCTTCCCCATGAAAATCAAGGGATGCCTAAGGTGAAATTATTGGATGATATATACATTCAGCATCATATACATCATAATAGATAATTGATTCCTTGAGTAATGATACTAAAAAGAATCCATGAGATAAACTCATACGAGGAAGAATATTTGTGCCTAACACACCCAGTTTCCAATGATTGTCAAACATTCCCTATGTTACCATCTACTTCGACGAAAGTTTTCATCATTGGAAACGAGTTATAAGAAGAATCTATGGAATGATGAACCAAAATACCACCATGCTATTTAGATAAATGAGAAATCATAACTAGAAATAGTGGAGGAGTCCACCAATATTTGGAAAGAGGGAAAGAGGGGAAAGAATCACCCATCACTGTGTCCATGCATTCCCAGGCTATGGAAGTGTAAGAAACAAAATATAAAACCCAACATGAAAATATTATACATCAATAGTGAGTAGAAGAAAAATGTTGGGTGTGTTCTTATCAAGGTATCACCCATTTGAATCCACTATCCATTGTGTACGGGAGGATGAGTAATATTGGGCACATGAAGGCCAAGGTCCATCAGATGCTCACCTAAAAGACCTCCCACATGGGTCGCATAGTGGGAAACCACCCCAACCCTATAAACACATCGCTGACACATCTTACCTCATGGGAAGTGTAGTGGAAACCACCCCTAACTCTATCAGACCCTCAATGACATCACTCCCCCATTGGTCATGAATGGGGAAACAACCCCTGAATCAATCAGATCCTCATTGATGCCACCACCCTCAAGGGCCACCAAGAAGGTGACCTCCCTGAACACGATCAGCTCCTCACTGACACCACATCCCTCGTGGACCATACATGGGGAAAACAACCTTTGAATTCATCGAATCCTCTTCGACACTACCACCAACATGGTCTACGCAGGGGGAAAAACCCCTGAATCTATCAGTTCATCACATACACATCCTTTTTCTTGGGTCATGTTTAGCGAAAACAATCATTACTGCAAAAACTTTTCCTTGACAAGGCCTCCCTCATGGTCTTTGAAGGGGAAACTATTCCCAAACTACATCATCTCCTCACTGAAATCACCTCCCTAAAGGAACAAATAGAGATATTCCTTTAATCCATTGGATCCTAACAGACACCGCTACAGTCGTGGATGGCATATAGGGTAAGAATCCTCTACTCCCTCAACCCCATTCTGGAACTACTGCATTCATGGGTAGAGTAAGAGAAACCCTCCATGATATGAAAGCTCCACTCCTCTAGAAATGATTTATGGGATCTTCAAGTCCTACCTCTACTATCCACTCATTAGAGGATTCCTTAAAGGGCTCATACCAGGCCACGTTAGTTCCATCAATGACCAGTTCCATTGGGAAATGACCAGATACACACCTTTTCTTCCGTACCATCTCTTGTATAGAACACTTGAGACCAATATTAGGGGAATAACCAAAACATTTAATGATATGAGGAATATTCTGCAGCTCATGTGTCCCTTTTAACCGCTTATGTATCCCTAATGACCTCTACAACACGTGAACATGGATCCTTATTCAGTCAACTCATATTTAGGATCCTACCATCTCACAGGTAGGACATGTAGAATCTCTTAGTTTTGATCACCACTAGTTGTCTTTACAAGCCATCCAGGGATGATAGAAACCAAAAAATCACACAGAGCTGCTCCTTATCACCATAATCTGCCATTGAAGACATCATTCATACACTACCATCAATCTACAGGGATGTCCTCCATGTAACCACTAATATCCATTGTGGTGTTCCTCCCAGAATTACCATCTCTTGAAATAGTGGCCTAACAAATGACATCGAAAACCATTGTGGAGGTCTACCTACACTGCCATAAACCGGCATGGGCATCCTCCCCATCTCTATAAGATGCCATTGAACATTTCCTCCACACAACACCATCAACTTTCCTAGAGGTCCTCCCTATAACAATCAGTATCCATGCATAGAGGTATTCCCTATCGCCATCTGCATCCATTATAGAGGTACTCGAGGCAATTCCACCAACTATCATGGAGGTCCTCCCCATCTCCACCCGTATCCATTTTGAAGTTCCTCCCACGCTACAAATAACTAGCACATAGGTCTTACCAGTCTCCACTAGCCGTAATTACAGAGGCCCTACCCATAAAACCATCATCCGACATTTAGGTACTCATCGTCCACATCATCATCAATTGTAGAGTTCCTCATCGCACTTACATCAACTAGCACAAAGGTCCTAACCATATCTATAATCATCCATTGAATATTTCGCCCACAAAATTCCATCAATAGGGTTAGTGGCCCTCCCCATTCCACTATCAACTTGAACAAAGGCCCACCCAATAATGAAGACATTCCTTTCTCTGAAGATCCTACCCTGATAGTAGGTTGATCATATCACTGCTTCACATTATTTATGATGTGAGATGAGATTATATGATTACACATATCCTAGGATATATTGACCTGTTAAAATAACACTCCAGGCCTCCATGACTGTAGGGAACCTTCACCTCATCATAATGATGATCCAGGAATCCATGCCTCTTGTGTTCCATCGCCCTTTCGAATAGATGATCAATGCTTCCACACCTCTCAAGATCCATCGTACCATCGTACCGACCATCCAGGTTTCCATGCATCATTGTCTCCATCACCCCATAAAAATCACCCTCTTGGATTTCATGTCACGTAGGTTCCATCACCCCTTCATACAAACACTACAAACTTCTACACATCCTATGTGACATCGCCCCATTGAACTGACATTCCAGGCTTCCATATATTCTGGGCTCTATCACCCAATCAAACTGATTCTCTTGGATTCAATGCCTCTATGGAACCATTTCACTATTGAACCAACTTTCTAGGCTTCCATGCCTACCGAGCTTCATCACCCCATTGAACTGATGCTCCAAGCATCTATTCCTAGAGAGAATTGTCACCCAATCACAATCATTCCCTAGGATTCCATGCCTCATGGGCACCCTCAACCCATCCTATCGACACTCTTGGATTGTATGCCTCTCAGGAAAAATCACCCTATTAAATAGTCATTCTTGGTTTAAACACCTATCGAGCTCTATCTCCCCATTGTATCGACACTCCAAGAATCCACATCTCATGAGAACCATTGCACCTTAGAACCAATGCTCCAAGATTCCAAATCTCCCAGGCACCATCTCCCCATCATACCAATTCTATATAATTCCACACCTGCCCTGTTCTATCACCCCGTTGAAAAAATGTTCCAGGCCTCCACAACTCATGGTCTCCATCTCATAGTCTAACAGAACCTTCAGGATTCCACTTAGCTTTGGTGTTATCACCTCATCAAAAAGACACTCCATGAATTAATGATTACTGGGCTCTATTTCGTCATCAAATTGATTCTATAGGCATCCATGCCTCATAGGATCCCTCACCTCTCTTACCAATTCTCTAGGATTCCATGGATCTTGGGAACCATCTACTCATCGGGCATACACTATAATATTCAACACCACTCAGGTGTAATATCTCTGTCATATAGACGCTCTAGGATTCCACCCATCCCAAGAGTCTTCATCCCACTAAATCAACATTCTATGGATCCCTTCATCCTTACCTCCCTAACCCAATGGAATCTACTGTCTATGATTCCATACCACTAGGGATCTATATCCAAATTGTACCAACGCTATAGGATTCAATGCCCCCGAGTGTCATTGGCGCACCATACTAACATTCCAGGCTTGCAGGCCTCCTAGCCACCATCACCCCTCTGATCAACATTCCAGGCTCCCACTACCCCATGTTCCATCTCCCTATCAAACCAAAGTTCTGTGCATACATGCCTCTGAGGATCCATCACCATGTCGAACCAGTGCTCTAGCCTTCTATGCCTCCCAGGAGTCATCACCACATCGAACTGATGTTCTAGGATTCAATTCCTTCTAGGATATATCACCCTTTCATACTGATGCTCCAGGATTACATGCCTCCCAAGAAAAATCACCCTGTTGAAACAACAATTTAGGATTCCATGCCTCCCAGGAACTATCACCCCATCGTAACAATGATATTGGATTCTACGCCTACTAGGATCTATAACCACACACAACCAATAGTTTACGGTTCTAATTCTCCCAAACTCCATAACCTCATTAAACTGGAACTTTAGGCATCCACACCTATAGGGTTCCATCATTCCATTGAACCAAAACTACAATTTTCCGTGCCTCGTGGGATCCATGCCCCTGTTGAAACCATTCTCTAGGATTGCTTCACTCCTGGGAGCTATTTCCCCATCATACCAACACTCCATGCTTCCAAACATCCTAGGTACCAATGCCCCATAGAATTTATGTTCTTGGATTCCATGCCATCTGGGATCAATAAACCATCATTAACATGCTCCATGATTCAATTACTCGAGCTCCATCATCCCTTTGAATCGTTACTCAATGCTTCCATGATCCTCGGGATCCATCACCCTTTCAAACCGACACTTCAGACTTTCACACCTCAAGGGCATCATTTCCTAGTGAAACTGACATTTGTGGCTTCCTTGCATCATAAGATCAATCTCTTTATTGAACCGATGGTCCAGAATTCAATGCCTCCTCGGCCCTATCACCCCATTGAACTAATTCTTCTGGAATCCACGCCTCTAGAGATACATCACACCCTTGTATCAACAATCCATGCTTCCATGCCTCCAAGGTTCCATCATCCTATTTCACTGATTCTTCAGGATTACAAACCTCCATGATGTTATTGCATTGTCAAACTGACACTCCAAGATTCCAACCTCATGGAATCCATCATCCCATCATACTAATGCTCCAAGATTCGACCCCTATAGTGAACCATCACCCCATAGTCCCATTGTCTAAAACATGCCATGTCGTCTCTCTTTACTAATTGGTCCAAAAGTAACCACATCGGTTCTCTCGATAGCCCCAATACCAGTCCAATGAATGTTCTTTGGGATATAGCCCAGCTAATTCTTGAGAACACCAACATGTACAATAGAGGAATTTTAGGGAAATCCCATTATTGGATTCCCCCTAATATTATAGGACCCCAAACCCTATGAATGGGGCGGAGAAGACCATCCATCATCCACAAAACTCATTACATTCAATCTTCATAGTTGGATGACATTAAAATGCAAGAAAACCATTATCTTGGTCACATGGCCTTAAACCGCCAGACAACATCATAGTAACATTACATTAATTTTTTCAATGTTTTGTTCAAATATACATGATGCAAAACCACATCAACCATGGCCAAAACAATATGATGTTAATCTATAACCACAATCAATCATAATCACACAATGTTGAGCCGTATGATGCAAAATCATTATTATATGACGTTAAAATATGTGTTTATATTACAATGAACATAATGTTAATCTATATGACTACCATGAATGGAGATCACATGATTCATCATAAGAGAATCCTGAGAATACTCTACATCCCCATCGCATTATATAAAACAATATAATGATATGGTCTCCCATATGAGAGAGGACTCTGCATTTGACGCATGTGTACTACCATTCCAAACTCATGAAGTATCTAAAGACATCCATCTATGAGAATTGGGTGGAATATATCTTCCTGATATGAGGCATTAACATTCTCACCTGTAATGTGGTGTAAAACATAGAGTGTCAGATTCCATATGAACATTATATCAATCCATCACCAAGATTTGAGACTCCCTTTAATTGGATCCCCATTCCATTCTTCATCTATAGTCAACCCTAAAGGCATGATGAATATCTATAGTGGATCACCCACCTTCCTGGGCCAACACCCTGGAAGACTTTACACATCATTTTAAGATGGGTCCTACATTTGGAACAAGGTCAATGGTTTTATTAATTATCTCCATCCTCTTGAACATGATATGGATTTTTTTTTTAAAAAAGTTATACAGTTATACACCTTCATCTCGACACCCTCATTATGTTATAGATATCGGACACCATGATTCACACTTTATACCTCTATATATTTTGGTGGAACTCCAACACACTCGGTGTTACCACTCTCTACATCCGTGCACATTGAGTGAGTTGGTTTGTGTCGTTGGGAAATTCTCAACACATTGACATCTTTCCTATACCGTGTGCTTCCAAATTTCTAGGAATTCCCCTTGTCACTATTGTTTCAACAAATGAGGATGATTCATCTGGGAATAAGAGTCTTGGTGCGATGTGTAACCACATGGCCGAGTTTTAAAAATCCAAAGTCCATGTAACATTAACTTAAACTATTTGTAAGGGAAAAACAATATGAAATTAAAATGATATAATTTGGTCCATGAAATAAGACCATAAACAGTTTACAACAATGGTGTCCTTTACCCTGTGTTTTTTTGGGTCTTCACCCCCCTCTAGAACCCAATCCTTGAGGATAGGTCTTATCATGATTCCTTATGATCTCCATCAATATTCTCAAAATCACTATGGTGTAAAATCTTGTGTGTTGGATTCAATGAGGACACTACCAAATATATATTCACATTTTTATTCTTTCCTGATCTTAATTCCCATAATCTTCCATTTATAAAGTGTTCCTCTCATTTAAATTGTTCCTAGACAAAATGGATTACCTATTTTACTAGTAAGCACCTTGGTGGACATTTTGATATGAATAACTAATCCTATGTTTTGAACTTAATCAATATTCAATTATATTTTTCCTTTCCCCATCCCAGACTGGTGTAGTTTTTGATCATATGTTTTGAATTTATACAACAATGGTATATTCCCATAAATACCCCCTTTCATGATATGTATATTGGCAATCTTCATTTTCCCCTATTCTATATTCCCATGTTTAAGTGGAATCCCAAAACCCATTTTGTTACCCCTCCATGCATTTGAGCGTATTGAGTAGGAAGATCAGTTTCATTGGGTATTCTCAACAAGATAATTCATGTTCCATATAGTGTGATTCAATGTGTAAATAGAATCCAAACCACCCTATGTTTCTCAAACTGATTAAGACTCATGTGGGCATATGATTCATTGTGGGATTTGTACCTATGTGGTCATGTTGAATAAAATTTCTGTCCAAAATCTATGAACCTAAACTAAGGTCCCCTTTTGTCTAAATTCTATGACCATAAACATGGAACCCAAGTCCAAGAATCATGATGTTATACTATATACAGGTTCTTTTAATAATGTGTTGTGTGGGGTTTTCCCTCCAAGGACCACATTCATGTTGATATTATCACTCCTCTACATAGCACACATAACCATTTGCGAAGACTCATTTCATCATTCCGAACACCATGACTATATACTAAGATCACTTATGGTTCAAAATTTATATCCATAAACTAAGATCCTATGGTACATGCAAAATGTCCATAAACCTTTTAGATCATTTCTAAGTATCATGACTTTAAACTGTATTCGAGATTCTCTATAGACTATGTTTTTGTGGTGTTGGGTATTTTTGGGTATCATTCACATTGGTTATTCCATTAGAAATAAGTATAGATATCCACTTGAGGAATTTCACCAATTTTTACAAACATGATAACCTTAAACTAAGAAAAATAGTCCAAGAATCATCACATTAAACTATGTGTAGGCCTTCTTGGGAATTTTTGTTGTGGATTTGGGCCTTCTTGGACCTCATTCATACTGAGTTTCATATTCTATTATACCGCCTTACTAGTTTTGAGAAGCCCCTTCACTATGGGAAAAAACTCTATGACCATAAACTGAGATACCACAGTCTAGGTGGAATGAACGTAAAATATTTTCAATAGGTCAAAAAATTATGACCTTAAAATATTTTCATCCACTATAGTTTGAGTGTTCAAAATTAAATTGAAAAGCCTAATTTCCTCAACACATGATATTAATATACAATTCTACAACATTCAAAATCACGATTGCTCTTAATAAGTGATTTGGTTTACCAAATTTAAAATTTGGATGCCTCATGTGTTATATATGAGATTACTAAAAAAGTTTACCCCATGTCCTAAACATGGGATTCCCCATGATAACTAAGGGATTCCTAAAATTCCATCATCGTAGAGGATCACTCCCACTAGTGTTGGAATTTTACCATGTCATGATCTAGATCTACATGAGGATTGATTCCCATCTATATGGGATACATAGTGATTCTATGACTTCACATCTATGGGACCAACTACAAATTCATTAACTCTTTGGGCCCTTAGCCTTAGTTATAGGCTAAGGATTATGACCTTAATCTATTTTTAGTTCATTATAAGGTGTGTATCTGGTACGTGATCCTTTTTTGTCCTCATTCACATTAGGTTATACCTCTTTAATGCCATATATACCCTTCGAGTGAAAGTTTCCCCTAAAGCCCAAGAAACATGAAATTAAACTATTTTACATGTTCCAAACCGTATGAACTTAAACGATGTTTTCCACCATTGAGAATAATGTATTGAATGATTCTCATCCTTATGGGGTACACAGTGACACCAAAACTTCTCATCAATAGGAAAAGAAACAAATTAATTAAATCCTTTATCCCCATGGCACCATAAATTTCCTATGTTTTGATAACATTAGTTAATAGCTACCCTCAATCTAAGAATCACAAGTTTAAACTATATGTGAGTCCTCTCAAGAATGTGTGTTGTTGCATTGGGCCTCCTAGGCCCTCATTCACATATGTCTTTCAGTCTACAATGACATGTATCTCCTTTTATGGATAATCCATATGGTCCAAAACCTACGACCGTAAAATAAGAGCTCATGATCCAAGATATAATGCCCAAAAATTATTTCCAAGGCCCATGAACTTAAACCATTCACAAAACCCGAGTTTGAATCCCCCAATTCGATATACCCCTTTGGATTACCTGAATGTGCTATAGTGTAGAATCTATAATGTTTAATCCCACATGGATATTCCCTTGTTCCATTCCACAAATCAAGTATTTCTTGGTTATTATTTCCATCATCTTTCAAATCTAGACGGACCCCTTAAAGGTGATGGTCTCATTCCATTTTGTGTCACCTCTTTTCCAGGGCCAATTCATTGGTGGATCTCTAGTAACAAAAAATGGATCCTATATATCACACATGGAAAATAGTAGATCCTTCATGCTCTATCCTTATTCTTAATTGGCATGGTTGTGGTCCCCATGTATCAAACATGGTCAATAGTCGATCCCAATTCACCAGTCACCGAATTTATCTAGATCTCAAATCTATTGATTTATCACTTTTCCACCTCCTGATATCTTTGTATAATTAAAACACCCTTGGTGTTCCGCCTCCATTATTCAAACACTTTGAGAAAGTTATCCAGTTTCAATGGAGAATTATAAACCAGGAATGTCCACACACCTACTATGTGCTCTAGTGTTTCCAGAAAATACCATCACCACTCTTTGATTCCCATACCAACTATAACTCACATTGTATTAGGAGTTTTGTTATAGTGTGTACTGATATGGTCTATCTACAAAATAACTCCATGTTCAAAACTCTAAGACCATAAACTATGAGTAAAACTTCATGCATGATGACCTTAAATTAGTTTACTGATAGTGTAGGTTGAATCATTATGACCTTACACTATGTGACCCTTGTTTCCTAATACGTTTTTGGTACAGAGGCCTATATTAGATCAATTACATTGGGTTTAACACCTACATTATAAATGATTACCACCAAATAAAACATTTTTATTGTACACAAATCATGAAATTTAATAGATATCCCATGTTCTATGAATTATGACAGTATGCCACCTACCTTTGGTCCAAACATCAAGGCCTTAAACTATGTTCATACACTCATTGAACTAGGTGTTGTTTGATTACCATTCTCATGGGATACATTTTGAGCATAAAACTTTTCTCTTTGGGCCCAAATGTAGTTTTACTTCAGGAAAATCCATTTTCTATGGTATTATCTCCTCAAAATGTCCCACTAGACCTGTTCTAGATACAAGTCCCATTTAATAACCATAACCCATCAATGGGCTGAGATTCCCTTATAGATTGACATGGTGAAGAAATTTACTCAACACATGATGCTAAACTATAGATTTACCCTAGTTAAATTTAAGATCCCTCATAAATAATCTTGATAATATTCAATACTATTGTCTTAGAGTGTAACCCCTTAGCAACATAGGTCATCTACCATGATGTGTTTTATGGTCGAATCCTCATGACTTTAAACTATGTGCATGTTGTCTCAGTAGTGATTTTTGTGCATTAGGTGTCGTTATCAACCCCTAATTCACATTGGGTAACCTTATTAGATTCAAATAAAATTCCTTAAGACACACCCTCTTAGTTATAATTATTATTACCATAAAAATTTTCAATAGGTGAAAACTCTGTGACCTTAAACAAGGAGTATTGGTCAATGAAACAGAACCTTAAAATTGTATGCGGTAAGCCCCATATTTTTTATCAATACTTGGAATCACATCATGAGACCCTATTTCACCCGTGTCTCTCTGGTTTGGATGGGAATAATTCATGTTAGTTCACTAAATCATCTTTTTCATGATTATAAGCTGTAATGTTACCCTATGCAAGGAACATGAGATTCCCTATTGATTAGACATGAGGAAGAAATATTGGGTAGACCTATAAATATCTCCCCCACACCAAATCTTAGTCACATGACATCTAAATATGAAATGTTTCCTGATCAAATGATGTTAAACTATACAATAACCTATCCTTAATATATAATGTTAAACTCCATGTTTAACATCCTCAATGAATGATGTAAAACCACATATCTATCATCTGTTTTTCATAGAATAAAACTATGTGGAATCTTAGGGCCTTTATTGAGACCCTTACCTTTGATTCATACCATCTACCACATCATTAATTTTCTATCTTCTATCTCACTACATTTGAGATGATCCTCCCCAAGGGAGACAAGTTTGAACCATCTTCAAACTGATATTCCCAAAACTGATGCGATTAAAGAAATGGTGGCATAAATCCATGATTTTGGGAATCCATTCGATCATTCCATCACTTAATTTCCACACATTTTGTGACCCTCATTTTAATACTCAACCCATTCCACATCTTAAGGGACCCCCTAACAGAATGGTATCTGGGAAAGTGGTACCTGATGTCATAGGACAACATTCCAAAAGTCATTAGACAACATTTTGAGACATGTTTCATATTTCAATAATTATCAACAGTCGGCCTTCATTTGTCTAACACCACTCCGAGTGAAGTGATATGGATTCTGTCTTTCATACAGGGTCAACTATTTTAATATATCATGACGCTAATCCAATTTATTTCTAGATATTGGCAATGTGATTCACACTGTAAATTAAACTTTTTATGGGTATAATCAAATTCCCATGGTGTTACCATTCGTGCACTAGATCCTACTAGAGAAGAAAGTCAGCATTGAAGAATTAAACATGAGGACCATGCTGTTCATAGTTAAGAGAATCCTAATGGTGATTGATATACCATTTCGATCCCATCAATTTTTCTACTATTTATCACTCTCATACAAAAAATATGATCATAGGACTGTAGACTATAAGGAATTTGTTTTCCATAGAATGCAGTCTACCATTGCCTCCTCATCCTTGTTTGAACCCATTCTATGTGGTAGGGGGGGTTTTTAAGATAAAAAAATGTATCCAAATAATGAATTGAATACAGAAGAACATGAACCAAGAACATATCTCACTACAAATTCATTGATTTAACTAGTAATAGAGCTTGAATGGAGTTATAAATCAGAATGTATTGTCATTTGAAGTAAGGATTCCAAAAAGGTTCATGGATCCCATTCACAAAGACTGTTTGTAGAGCTCTTTCATAGTGGTCCAGTTTGCCGAGGTTTTACTGGTGGATACCCTTTTATGAACACATGAATAATTGATTTTTTTCAATTTAAAGTTTTAGAAGTTCTCTTAATGCCCACATGGAGTCATGATGGTGTTCGTTCACAATTCTGACCATGCTTCGCGACCCTGTGAAGGATATTTTGTGTCCTTAATGTTTTTTATAGAGTTTCACCCATTCGTGATTTTCCAATGTTATTCAAAAAACTCCTATAATATTTGTGAATCCCTGTTCCAATAAATAATTCCAAATTCCTCATTCAAAAATAGGAGAGGCCTCTGGGATGCGAGATCTTTTTCTCAATTCATGAATCTCTTGGGCCTCATGATCCACTATTCCAAGGATCTCCTAGGAATTAAAAACCTCATATTGTACATTTTTGAGAGCCTCCACCCAACGTGAAGATGCCTTTTGTGATGTCTTATGCCCTTAATGGTGGAATAAGGCTCTCCAAAGAACATGATGAATCAGAAAGAATTAAACCTTCATGAAGCACTCCCCATGGGAATCTAAACATCCTTCACAAGTCATTGAGATCTGTGATGCACCATCCTTTAGAAGACCCTGATCTCTATAACAATCCTTTGTAAGAACCCTACATGAAACTCCAACCTCCTTGAAAATTGGCCCATACCTCAATGGGAACATCCCCACACCCCTATTTATGATCAATGTCGGGCTTCTATCTTGTCCATACATCTATGGTCATTTCACTAATGTTTGTCGCCCAAATGAAAACTGGACAATCACACCATGAAATTTTCAGAATGGGTTGAGGAAATTTTCTCTTCCACCTTTATGCGGAATCAACATCCACATTATAATACCATGATTAAAGATACTCCTCACCACCCAATGAAATACCTTAAGTAAAACTACTACTTTTGGTCAATTTCCAATTTCATGTATTGATATTCTTATCTAGGATTCCCTGAGTAACTTGGGTCTATAAATTCCTCAAGAATTTCCATAAACCTCATGATCAAGCTCTTCTTCCAGGATGAACCAGAAAGGGACACTTTTTCTTATGTCCCATAATATCCATTTTGTGAGTATTATTCCCAAATATTTTTTACTACATGACTTTAAAATGTAGAATACCATGTCATTCAATAATAGGTTTCCTTATTCATCAAGCATAAGATGCCTCATTCCAAAATTATGATATGAAATTCAATTGTCCTCACTACATGACTTGAAATTGTTACATACCCCATATAAAAAACATTGGATGCCTCCTGTGACACAAACGATATGCCTTATGTGTCAATCATAATATCCCACATTCCATGATTATGAGAAGACTAATAAACATATCCTTATGGGACTCATCCTATGGTATATTCCCCCAATCATATTCCCTTGACCCATCAACAAGTCAATACTCCCTCACAAGCTGACATGAAGATGAAATCAACAGAAACTAAATGTTTAATCCCTACACACCATGTCCTTCCACATGAAATTAAACTACTAACTTACCTCATGAAATGCACATGGAAATACCTCAAGAACAGAAATTATGAATAAATGATGGATAACTCAATGCATAAACCCCACACCCCACATCTTTCCATGTGACATTAAACTATAACCTTACCTCATTCAATGTACATGGAATGTCGTCCTGACCAGGAATGAAGATGAAATGATAGGAAACTCAATGAATAATCCCCACACACTGTATCCTTCGACAATATGTTTAACTATAATCTTACCTCATGAAATGTACATGATAATCCCACATCACAAGACATGAGGAAGCGATGAAAGGCATATCAGTGCATACGAACCACACAACACATCCTTCTACATGATGTAAATTTATAAGATGAACTCATGAAATGAACATGGGATTCAATCACAACCTATCATTAGAATTCAATGATAGGAATCTTAGTTCAAAATCCCCACACACTACATCCTTTCACATGATTTTAAAATATAATCTTACCACGTCCAATGCACATAAGATTCCTTCATGACCTGCAATGAATAAAACATAATGGGCCTCTCCCACACAAAATCCCAAACCAAAACCTTGCTACTCCTAGCAGAACATGGGACACTCCCATGTGTAATCCCCAACCACATCATTGGTGATCCTAGAAGAACATGGACTACTCCCATAGGTATCCCCCAACCTCATTATCAATACTCCTAGAAGCACATGGGCCACTACCATTCGTAATCCACAACCACATCTCCACTTCTTTTAGAAACACATGGTCCACTCCGATGTGGAAGCCCCAACCACATCCTTACTACTCCAAGGAGTACATGAGAAGCTCCCACCCATAAGACCAACAACATCCTCACTACTCCTAGAAGAAAATTGACCTCTCCAAAGTGCATGCTCGAACTACATCCCAGGTGATTTTAGAATCACATAGGCCATTTACACAAGCAATAACCAACCACATACTAAAATCTCATTGAATCACAAGGGACAATCTCACACATAATCCCAAAAACATCCTCATTGCTTCTAGCACCACATGTGAATCTCCAATGTGTAATCCCTAATCACATAATCATTA
Source organism: Viscum album (assembly GCA_963277665.1). Classification (NCBI taxonomy): domain Eukaryota; kingdom Viridiplantae; phylum Streptophyta; class Magnoliopsida; order Santalales; family Viscaceae; genus Viscum; species Viscum album. The sequence goes on along the minus strand of OY728145.1, from coordinate 1,438,925,751 downwards.
CTCCAAGAAACACACAGATCTCTAACACGTGTAATCCCCAACAACACCCTCACATATCCTAGAAGCACCTAGGCGGCTCCCATGTGTAACCCCCAAACACATCATTACACATTGATCAGCTCATGGAATGATCCCACACATAATACCCAGCAACATCCTAACTGATCTTAGTAGAACATGGTCAGATCCCATGATATTTCCACAACAACATCCTCAATGATCATAGCCTCACATGGGAAACTCAAATGTTTAAGACCCAACAATATCCTCACTGCTCCTAAAAGCACATGTTCCACTTTCACACATTATCCTCACTAACATCTTTACTACTACTAGAAGCACATGGGCATATTTCATGCATAATACCCAACCACATGCTATGATGGGCCTGCTTAGCTATTAGCCAAAACATTTTAAATCCACTTGGGCTATGATACCTAATTTTCTGAGATACATAGGAATCCTCATTGAGGTCTAAACAAAACATTTGTATCAATATTTAACTATTATGGGTTACATCGCTTTTAAGATCATGCCACTCACATGGGAACCACATATCATCCTTACCTCGGAGGCCACCTCTCCTCAATGTCCCTTGGGACGATTAATATGTAGTCCCCACACCATCCAATAGAGAGAAATCCTTTTATTAAATAATCATTCATGAGTATCCCCACACTATCCCTCATCAACGCTCCAATAATGGAGTGAGTGTCCTTCCCACATAACATTAAACAGTATGGCTCGGTACTATCACATGACCTTAAACCGAGACATTGAAGTACATGGTTGTTTATCCTTGTCCTCTGATTTGGGTATGTAGGAAGCCTCCATGAGATTCAATCCTAACCAAAATCTAACCTATGTGTTCCCTCCTATGGACACACCTCTTGAATCCACCTCTATCAGGGATTTTGATCTAATATATTTGTACGAAATCTAGTGTTCTATCATAGGAGTACACATTCTTCATCTTCCATCATGGGGTGTTTGGATCCATTATATCATCTCCAAAAAACATTAAATAATTCCCCAATTCATGTCAACAAGTCATTCTAATCTGTCTTAATAGGATGTTAAACCTGTAACCCCACCCAAACACATATCCTATGCACAAGTACGAGATGCTTGAGGTGAATGAATTTGAATATATGTGCCTATAAAATCGGCTAACTTATAAAATACATGGGTTTCTTAAGGTAAAATCCTTATAAGATATACACCATCATCATCAGATACATTATAAGTAGCTTATGATGCCTTGGGTTCTTTTTCAAAGATTCCAATGTGAGATTCCCTCATACGAGAAAGAATATAGGTTCCCAACGCACCCAATGTCCAATGACTCCCAAACATAATTTATGTTATCAACTATTAAAATGAAATTTTGTTGTCCTATTATGATAGAAGTAATGTAATTATCCTACTTCCATAATGTTATGGAACTGAGAATGAGTTATAGAAACATGACTCAAATATTTGAGGGAGACCCAAACTAGGCAATGAGATCAAAGGTGGTATCCATGGAAGGAACAACCAACATCCCATCAACCCATTTCGATCAAGGTTTTATCAGAACTAGAAATGGTGGATGAGCCTTATAACATTTGGAATGTGGGAATGTGGGGTATGAATCATTCTTTACTATGAACATGCATTCCTAGGCTACAAATGTGTCAGAAATAGTCATGTCATTCCTTTCCTCAAATCTATAGAGTGAAAATGGAATGTTAAAAGGTAAAATTCCACTCTATTTATTTTTATGTGGAATTGTCGGAAATATTACATCAAGGATCCCAAAGATTCTTCAAGATTTCATTGATGATTAGTTCAAAATTCCCATGAAAAATACTTTAGCACATTCTAATAGTAATAAAGTTTTTAAGAGAAATATATTAAAAAATGAGTATTATTTCATGTAAAAAATGCCTAATGACATGTCTCTATGATTTAACATATCAAAATTAGAAGGTTTGTGATAAGGATAGAGAAGTCGAAGGAAGGGTTGATCTAAATTGTAAATAAGAAGCCATTGTATAGGAGATCGATTTTTTTAGAGATAAAATAAATAATTCCCATAGAGTGGTTCATAATGAAAAACTCTATATGAATCACCTGGAAGATGATAAGTATAAACTGAAGCTAAAAATTGAAATGATTTTTTCTTCAACACCCGAGAAATCAGAAAAGGTTAGTGTGAACAATATCAAAGTTACATAATTCAAAAGGGTAATTTATGGTCTGAAAAATCCAAAAATGAAGAAGATACAATTCATTTTTATATATCAAATTGAATTAGATGTTATCAACTTGTGAAGAAAATTAGAAAATCAGGAGAGAATATTGACTCTTTATAAAACATCAGAAAATCATATCACTCAGGCAGCAAAAAAGAAAAAAGATAAACATAGAGGTCCAGTGAAACCAAAGAAACAGTCATATCCAAATGAAAAGGATGGTAAAGGGATTGATTGTAAATTGAATGATATGATGAGTGATTTTAAACCACAAATACCAACTATGATATTGGAAACTTATTTGGGTACAAATCAGTATCAAAATATTGATAGACCCTTAGGGACAACTTGTGTTGCATAAATGTTGTAAATAAATACACCTCATATTAGGTGTTACTGTTGTGGAATAAAGGGACATTCACAAAATTTATACTACTAAAAAAGTTACATAAGTTAATAATAGAAGAAAATGTGTACACAGTGAGGCAAATTTTTGAACAATGGATTTGGTGGTATCTATTTCTGGTGTGGAGGATTCCAACACATGTCCAGAAATTGATTATCAATAATGTAGAGAAATGGCATAAACAAAACTAGAAGTCATTATAATTATTTCCTAAAGAATCATTTAATGAGATGAAAATGAATGATCAATTTACATCCATATAATATGATGTTATTCAATAATACTCAGAGGTAGGCATAAAATATAATTTCTGAATAGGTATGAAATCATTTATTTGGATTAAAAATGAATTAGTTGAGCATATAGTAGAAAATGATATTTTCATTAAACAATTTGATAATTATTGTTTATGGATACATGATAGTGTATTCACATAACATATAATGAGAAATTAATATATTTGTATAGGCATAAAATATGATAATGATGTTACTTTCAAATTTTGAAATGATGATGTCCTAAGGATTATTTTCTCGATAAAACTAAATATATAGTAAAAGATATGAGAACATCAGATTAATTGGTTGTTGATGGTCACAACTAAAAATTTAAGATATTTAGTCAATTTTGTGACCCATTTCATTCAATTAAAATTAACAAGAAGTTTTGTATCATCAATGTAAAATATGGTACAGTTTTATTATTGGGAGATCAAATAAAGGGGAATCTATAGATTGTTATTTGTGAAGTCGATTTGTTATTTTTATATCGGGTTGAAGAAAATAAGTTGTGCCATAAATGTTTCAGCCATCTATTCCATTCATACATGGAGGATATGGTCAAATGAGATGTACCACAGGATCTCCCCATTATATCATGTGATTGTACTCACATGTGCGATTATTGTCAACTGTGGAAGATTATCAGAAAGATATAAAATAAAAATGTATAAACGATAACTATTGTGAATTAATTAGTCCATACAAAACTATGCATACATATCTCAATAAGATAAATTGATGGGAATATTAGTTTTGTTCTTTTAATTTATGATATTAGCAGGATGGAATGAATATTTTTCATTTCCCCAAATTCTGACATTTTTTGTTGAATAAAACTATATCGAAGGGAAACCGAAAGGATGCTTTCCTAGAAGGTTATGATGCTTATAAATGAAAATGGAATAAAATTTAAAAATATACAAATAGAGTATTATATCATGAAATATGGTATAAAGACCCATGTTTTGGTAGTGAGAACTCCTCAAAAAAATGGAGTTGGTGAGAAGAGATATTTGGTCTTGAACAACATATACAAAATAATGATAATTAAATAGGACCTACCAACTAAATAATATAAGGAAGATGTCTTGAAATAGGTCTATATAACCAATAGGTCTCTATTATGTCCAAAAGAAGAAAATACTTCATATGATCTATGTTATGAGGGGAAAAACCACTGAAATACTTTAGAATCATTAGAAGTAAGTGTTTTATTTTTAATAATGATAAACATAAAAAGTTTTATTTATGTGAAGAAGAGGGGATATTCCTTGGATACTCATGAAAAATAAATGAATATAAATTCATCACAAAGATTTTGGGAAATTTGGTTAAAAGAAATGATGTCACTATAATAGTTAATGAACATAATCTTCAACAACACAATGAATAGTTCCCAAATGATGGTGTTGATAATGTAAGTAATTGCGGGGATGTAGAAGTAGAAAATACCAATTTAGTAAAATATTATGATGATGATTAAGAGGACATTAGATATGTATCTACCCAAAAGTATAAGATTCGAGCTAAAATTAATAGTACAAACATCATAGTTGATCTAGAATCACCATTGTAATCATAGAGAATTATGGATTTACAGTAATAATCCATCTGATCTCAGGTAGAGTGTAATTTTTTTGAAGAACCACATTGATAAGTTAACTAATTTCACGAAATAAATGAAGGGCTTGACCAAATTGGGAAGAATATGACATGTGAGATTATTTGAGACCAGAATATAAGAATTTAATTGGGGAGAATTGGGTGTTCTATAATAAACTAAATGATGATGGATTGGTAAGTTAAAACAGAGATAAGATTTTATAAAAGGGATACTATCATATCAAGGGGATTTATGTTGATGAGATTATTTATCCCATTGCATTATTGGATTCCATTATCTGATTGTTTTCCATAATAGTTAGATGTAAGTTATAATATTTCCAGATGGGCATAGTGTCTGTGTCTCTGAATACATTTCTTGATGTATAAGTGTTTATGGAGTCACTTGACGTTTTTCTTATTCATGATGATGAGAATAGTGTTTTTAGATATGTATTCCTCTATATGGGTTGATGTAAACATATTAATCATAGAATTCACGATGTGATTATTTTTTGATGAAGTTAGATTTTTAGTGTTGTTGAGTCGATTACAATATATATGTCAACAATAACAGTAATCAATGAAAGATGGTTCTGGTGTATGTCAATGATATAATATTTAGTAGATCATATGAAATAAATTAAAAATGTTTGTACTATTTAAAGGATGTGAGTATTAAAAGTTAATTATTTGAGAACATTCCATTTTCTCGAGCTTACAGATTAAAGAAGGATGGAATAACACATTCATTTCTCTATCAAAATATTCCATGGTGTTTATGGGACGATTTTGAATTGATATTTACATGGAAATGAAAACTTTTTCGGCTACCTAGATGAAATAGTGATGATATGATGAAGGAAAAGTCGTTAATTTCACAAATTATAGGCATATTATTGGTAAAATATTGTACTTAATAGTGATATGACCTGATATTTTTTTGACCCCATTCCAAGTAGCATGGTATCTATGAAATACCAATGAAATTAAATTTATTGTAATAAAATAATACATTAGAGTATCAAGGGAACAATGGATTTTGGATTTTTTATAATTAAAAATATTTGTAATTGTTATTGGGATACAAAAATACAAATAGGGACGGTTCAATAGGTTATGTAAATAAATTTCAGATGGTGCATTTTATCTTTGCAAACTATGTATTTCGTGGGTAAGAATTAAACATAATTACATTTCATTTATCACCAAAAAGCTATATATTTTGTGGATACTCAATCATATATACAGTTATGATCGATGAAGTATTAGATTGAATATATGTTAGTTAAATTGATGTCTCAAATAAAAATACATTATGATAATTCAGGTTCTATAAACTAAAAACAAATACAGTTCATCATTCCCATATGAAGCACATTGAAATAAAGTATCTTTTTATCATGTAGAATGTGGAGCATGAGATTGTAATGTTAGTGTATGTACCTATATAACTAGAATTTGTAGAAATTATAATAAATGACTTACCCAATAATGAATTTTAATGAAATAGACTAGATCATGGAGTTTAGTCGACTCCACACACATGAATAAGTATTTTCATGGGACCCCCACCCTTAGAGGTATTGTTTTTCCCTTATGTTCTGATCCACATTCTATACAATTTTAGAACCATAAAATACTTACCTTTTGGTTCATTTACAAATGGGAGAAAATATCTTCATAAAGATTGGGTAGAATCTAATGGGGAAGAAATTAAATATGGGGGATATTCAATATGATGATGTCAAAGATAAATGACAGATGATTATATATAACTACTGATAGGGTTCATGGTGAAACCAGATATCTATTTTTGGAATGAAGTGGTTCACTGATGATCTTTTCCATTTAATCTAGTTTCTCACAGTTATAATGGATCATGTGTTTTAGAGTACGTGTTGTGTAAATATTTGATCTCTACATTGAATAATAAGAACTATATTTTGGTTAATGATGGAAAATAAAAATATGTTGTCAAAATATTGGAAACATAAGCATTAAAATTATATGAAAAGGTTCAGAGTTTTCAACCAGACTAAAGGGAGGGATTATTGGGGGAAATCCCATAGTGTTCCATTTTAGTGTTTTTGGGTTGTTTATGTTTATTGACAATTCAGGTTAAAAAACATATAATATTATTATTATTGAAGAATTATTATCTTGGTTGTGGCATAATTTCATAATGTTGGGCATATTTTTGAGCCTCAGAATTGGGATTTATTTTATTGAAAATGAAGGAATCCCATATAGTAAATTTTTGAACCACATTGGAGGTATGTTGATCCATGAAGAAAAAATTGGAAAAGAAAATATTTATGCATAATAACTATGCTATTTGAACCATAAGAGAGCCTCATAATTTTCATTTAAAGGAAGTGTTTTAGAGTTTGTCTCAAATGGGTTATGTGTTACCGAAACAACATATAAATATATATTCATTGGAGGTCATCGATTGTAGTTGATAACAACGAGTTAAATTATACCATAAATGGTTCATCATTTTTGGGAGAAGTCGATGATTTTATGGGAATGAAAAGGGTGTTTTTGTTTGTGAATAAAGGACATGTTTCATAAGCTTGTAGAAAATAATAATTCACTTTTGAACCAACTAATAAGATAAGTTCATGGTGTTGGCAGAACCATAATCTTTTTTTCAGTAATTGTGATAAGCGGGTTATGTGGATTACGTTTCCTAAAAAAAATTCCACCAATAATTTCATTATACTAAATTAATTTCAATAAATAATATTATCACTAGAATAATTTGGATAAGTCATAAATTATTTCAGAAAAGAAGAATTTCGTAAAGGAGGTGGTTTGTGAAGGAAGATTTCCATGGAGGCTCAATCCAATGATTGGGGTGGTTAGTGAAAGAGGTGGTCAATGAATGAAAAATTTATGTAGGAGGAATTTTTTATAGGTAAATATAGCTCAAAAAGTAATAGGGGATCACATTATTCCACTAATCGATGATGTAAAGAAGTTTTTTGATGGAAATAAATTTTTTAAAGCACACACTACGCAGTGTAATGCATTACATGAAGTGATTTATGTAGTTCATGAATCATAAAAAACATAAAAAATTATTATATAAAAATATAACACTATTCAGGGATGTACATTTCACATACTAAGAGAAGAGAGGATACATGTCATACTTATATATATATGAAATAATTTTGAGGTTATTTAGAATAAAAGAATACTCCTATAATGAATTATTAATCAAACATCAATGGAGAGATCAGCGGGTGTTAAAAATTTTAAATGGTAATGAACTAGAAGGGATAGTGATTTTTCTGCTAAATATGTGAATATATTTAAATTTAGTGGATTTGGAAAATATGAAAATCTCTTTTGTATATCCCAATGAAATATACCTGATATGGTGAACCATGTAAAATGGTTGAGTCCTATGAATGTTTTAATTCTCATTTTATTCTCTACAATTTGATGTATAGAGAAGTGTGTTTTACTTAATAAATAAAAAGATCAAAAAATAAAATTATTTTAATTTTTTATACCCTTATTTACCTTAAACTATTAGTGTTTTTAACATTGTTTCTCCACCACTTCTTCTTTCTAAACATAGGTGGAAAGTGTAATCATCACACCAAAATGAGGTTCCAACTATTTTTGTTTAACTTCTTTATTTTCTTCCTCTTCTATTTCTATATAAATGAACTTGTCTATATTAATGACGCATAAACTCTATAGACACCACTTTTATTTCAAAATAATCTTTATATTATTCATTCTATAAAATTTTAATTTGAAATTCAAATTCAACATATAACTTCATCTTCAACTACACCTGCTTCATTTTGAGATATAAGATTAAATTCGATATTTTATTTTTCCTTAAATTTCAATAAAAAAATTTACCATCCTATTTAATTATCTATTGAATCATTAAATTTTCCCCATTAACTAAAAAAATTAAATTTTGGTCTTACCAAATCATTATTCCATTAAAAGATAAGTCAATACATGAACATGTTCCATATAACACAAATTGGTTCACTATGGTATAATACCAAAATTACACTCATATTTCTTCACAGCTTTTGGGTAGGTTGTGGCATGGTCAATTATATTTTGGAATGTCCTCTAAACATCTCTATATGAATTTTTTTTGAAATACGCATTGCAATATAATTAAAATGTGATAATAATACTTTACGACACATCCGACTTCCTGTCAGCTTAACCCACAAATTTCCACTCTAGATGAAATTTCTTTTAGAATTTTTTTAAAATTTAAATTATCAACTTAGCACAAAAAAATTATTCTCCATGGTATAATATAATCCCTCATATTACAAACATGTATTTGACACACAATAAAAAGTACAAGAAATTTTATGGATTCTGGATTGTGTTATTCTAAACAAGACCAATCTCCCTTGTGGAAACATCATCATGGTATGAAATAATTGTTCATAAAAGATCATGTATAACTCTAACAACATCATGAAACCTTAAATTATTATGTTATTTGATATGACCCAACATAATGATAGTATTATATAGATTAAATTGTTGAATGGTCATTTCTATTATAGTATGATCACCTGCATAATAGTATATCTTCTCTAAAAAATCCACTTCTTTATTTAATCCATCTTTCATTATCTTCAAAAAATCTAAAAAACATCAATGTAAATAAAAAACCATGGTTGACTTGATATTAAATATGATTCTTATAATATAAATTCAATGATAAAAAATATAACAACTAATTCATTAACGTTATCTAAACCTACTTCACTTCAATTCACATTAACAAGATCCAATTAAAAAAACATTTTTTCTTCATGTAAAATTCATCAAATTTTTGTCTTCTAGTTCCAATACACTCTCCAAACATTCTAGTATCAAAAATGTATTTCTTTTTATTTCAATCAATAAAATTATCACAAAATCTTATTGTTTTCACCAATAAAATTTAAATAACAAAGTAAACATAGTGATGAACAATTATTCAATCGTTCAAATTTTATATGAGAAAACTCCATGTAAGAAATATGTACTATGAATAAAAATACAAAATCAAACTGTTAGGTTAAATTAAATACACCTATAACTACTTATTCCATAGTTTCATCTAATATATTCATTCACAAGTCATAGAAACTATTATTTCATTGTCGAAAATGAAAATTATTTTTGACATATTCCAAGAAAACATTAAAATAGTTTACATATTTAACCAAAACATATAATAAATTTTTATATTTAAATTTTTGAAAAACACCTTAAATATTATCTATTTTATTATAACATACATCTCAACCATTTTTTAAAATATATACCTTTTGATTCTCAATATTTTTTAATTTTACACCTCTAAAAACATTCTCTTGAAAAATGAATTTAGAGATAAAATAAAATGTATAGTGTATTATTTCCCTTCCACAGACAAAACATATCAAATTAATAAGTTATAAAGGGAGCATAAATAAGTACATATGTGTGTAATAAGACATCTTATTTGGAATCCATGTCTTGGTATTTGACTCCCCTTGTATATGACATCCACATTGATCAAAAAACTACACTTTAACTCATATTTCAGAGTAGGAGTTTAATTATTAATATCTACTTCAAAAATATGACATATCAATGTTTATTTAATTAACTCCTATATAGGTTTCATATAAATTTAATGGAATTTTTAGTTTTCTATGATGAATTTTGTTGAAATAAAATGGTATATGAATTTACTCAATCATTCAAAATAAAAACAATTTCAAGTTTCATTTTTGAAAATGCTATGTATATATAATGATATGTTTTGATTTTTTATTATTATCAAGGATAGTATCAAATTATTGAAGGGTTAAAATAATTACAACTTTATGTAACAAAAAGTACAGTTTTTGGAATGATTGAATGCTAACCTAATTTCTTTCGTTGTGTTAAGAATTTGTAGACATTGTGACTCATGATTCAATTATTATTATATATGTATTAGTAATAAATCATAGTGCTATAAAAAATTTGGATATTTAAGGGTTTGTAATAAATTAAAATTGGTAATCGCTTTCATAGAAGTAATTTATTAAAGTCATTTGTATTATTACAACCAATGGAATATGGGGAAATCTATAAAATATTTGTACATGAAATGTAAAATTCAAATAAGATAAATAATAGAATTAAATTCTTATGTATAATGAGAAAAAATTTCTTAAATGAGAAAATATTAATGAACTCACAAATGTGTTTGAAGTGTTTTTGAGTAATATTAGAGTATTCAAATAGAATCGTAATGATTTAATAATATTAAAGAATATAAGTCATATACAACTAGATAGATTTGATGTCAAAATTTAAATAATTAAGGATCATGTTTGTAACATGTTTCTTTTCTATTACATGAAAATTATTTTGTTTATATATTAGGAAATAATGTGATGAACTCTAAATAATAATAATTGGGATAATAGGGAAATAAATTTAAAATCCATTATGATAGGAAAATCACAAATGAAATTGAGGAAGAAATTTAATATGAAGTTGGATGTTATGACCTCCACATATGGTTTCAACATAGTGAGTGGGGGGGGGGGTTGTACCTAAATTAGTGAAAAATCACAACAAATAAATATTCATGGTCATTTCATAATAATGAAGATGATATATTTTCACCTGTAAATCATTTTGGAAAAAACTTCCTTGTTATGATGTTCTTTAACAAATTTATCAAACTATAGAAAATAGATTTGTTAGATATTCATATTGTATATGAAGGGAAGAAAAACTATACACCTACTCTGAAATGAGAGTTAAATAATATTTTGTATGATCAATGTGGGTGTCTGTTAAAAGGTGAGTTAAAAACCATGTCATGGGGGTTAAAGAATAATTTTCACCTTTCACCTATCAAAGGATAAGGCACACATTTACATCCCCATGCGAAATTACTCTTTAGATATTTTTTATTAAATATGGAGAAAGAAAACATTTATTCTAGTATGTTAATTTTTTTAATTCTAATCTGTATTGATTGATTCTAAATGGGGTAAAATGTTTAAATAAAGGTTGAATCAAATGATATTTATTTTCGAAAAGTAGGCAAATGTATCTTAATAAAAGGTCATATATATTTTGTTGGTTTCAATAGGAAATGATCTGATTTAAAAATTTGTGTTGGTGAAGTTTTTTAAATTTTATAATTCATATATTATGAAAATGTACAATAAATTTTTGTTTATAATAAGAATTGATAATTTTAAATAGTTATTGGAGAATATATTGGAGGAATCTATAGAATATGATTTTGGTATTTCTATTCATAATTATTGTTTCCTACATTGGGTATGATCATCAGAAATTATAAAAATAGAATGATGGTTGATATATTAATTATTAGTACTATTTTTATTTTATGTTTGAATACAATACAATGGTATTATGATATAGTTGAAAACAAAATACAAATGGTGAGATTTTTATGGCCAGGATCCTTGTAGAAAATTTTATTAGTTTTTGGGATCCCAATAAATGTTTTAAACACCATTAATGACCAAAATCTTATGTACTCATGAATTATTCCATCCAAATAAGGATATCATGATGCAATTTTCAATCTTTGATTTGTTATGCTCAAACTATTTTGTGTTGGAAATTGTCTTTCCCCTAAGGGAGACTAGTTGGGATATGAAATAAAGATTACACAAAATCATGGTACAATATTTTCATAATTATACTAGATGAAATGATTGTTTGGTTTAATGAATAGGAGTATCCCAGGAATAATTTTTATTTTATCATGAATCATCCTATCACATCAAATTTAAGAGGAATTATTTTGAAAGATAATGTAAACTAAAATACATATTTATCAAAAACCATCATAGTAGTAAATGTAAATCCTCTTGAAATTTAGAGGAAACATAGAATTCTATGATACTACTTCTCAAGGACCTAGAATGAAAAATTTAGTTATTACACAAAATGGGGAATTAGAGAATAATACTCAAGTTATAATCAAAATGCAATACTCCAGACCCATACTCCTATATCTGATGCTAAAACATATTAATTACATGGTTGCTTTATAATGTTATACAAAACTAAATTTTAACTATAGATAATATATAAGTCAAATAAATAATTGAGACATTTATATATAAAAAGCCATTATTGGTTTATAACATTATTGAATTATAAAAATTATAAATTAACATACCCCATATCATTCTGCCCCAATGGAATTTTTTCCAATAATACATATGCTTTCTGATTCTCTAATAAGTTTTCAAAATTTTCAAAACAATTATTCATATATGACTCCCTAACGGATATATATTATATATTAATCTTCATAATAAACTGGGGATATAAAAATATAATAATTCTGAAATCCTATGTTTAGTAAGGGAATGTGATTGGTAGAATGTATCATAGAATAAACGAGACATTACCAATACAGTGAGAGTATGTACTGATAAAAACCTCCATTAAATTAAATCATGAGCCCGAATTATTTCCATTGACAACATAATAATATAAATTATCATATGTAAAATAATAATGGATTTTAAAATGATTGAATGAATAATCCAATACATCATAATCATACCACCAAGGCCACATTCTAAGACATTATACATAAAAACAATGTATATACCTAATACTCATGTTATTTTATCTCATGTGACATTCTTATTCATTTAGGGGCAATCTAATATCACCACTAATAGTTTCATTCTATATAAAATGAATTAATAATATGAAATAAATGAATAATAAAACAACATATAATCAACATTCCTAAATTATCAATAATCATCTGTATTAGAAAACAATCAAATTGAATGTTAATACTTTTCCTAGTTAAGAGAACAAATTAAATTGTAATATTGAATTATATAATACTATATATAAAAATGGTATTTGGTTATGATAATATTTAAATTAAAAATATATACATGATACAAAATAATATGGATATAATGTCAATAAAAAATAACATAGTGAAAAATTACATAATCATTAAGAATAACATGACTTGGGAATAATCTGTATACATGAGGTATGTTACAGACCATAAATCAGAAATGGATTAAAGAACACTATAAATTAATCATAAATTAAGTGTTTTTTTCATAAATTTATAATTTTAAAAATTATAGATAAAAATGGAATCATAACATTGAATGTAATATTATAAAAACTTTTGTTATAATGTTATTAAATAGAAGTTAAAAATAAATTATAGAACTCATTTCATATGGTGTCAAGAATGTTTTTTAAAACACTATTCTTAAAATATTTTATAATAACTTAATCATGAAAATAAATCATGTTTTTTTAAATAATATGTGGAGTGTAAGATAAAAATATATATAAACTGAAAAAAATCCATTACAAATTGTTTACAATGTAGTATCCATTAATTTTATTATATAAAAGAAAAAATTCTAGAATAATGGGAATATATAATATATTTGAAAGCCATAAAAACATATAAATTAAAATGAAAAAAAGTAATTGTCCTAATGAGGGTAAAATCTATTCATGTGGAAAAGTTTTAAAAACACCCTTTTCACAATTTTATAAAGAAATTTAAAAATAAATTATATGGAAAACATTAAAAATATTCCCATTAATGTTTTGGAATGAGTGATAATTTTTTTAGAAAATTAATATTATAAATCATTTATGTATATAAAATTACACTTTTTTGTATCAAAATAATCAATATCGATATATTGGGAAATTATAATAGTCCAAAAAGGAAATATATGGTCTGTTTTTCATAGAAAACGTATTCCGTGTGTTTGAGTACCAAAGAGAGGAAAAATGAAGGAAAAATTTTAAACCATACATTTAATAAAAATAAAATAAAATATGTTGGGTTTTATAAATAAAGATATTATAATTGAAATAATTTAAATTTTAAGATAAAAAAATCAGAAAGAAAAATAAAATTAGAAAACATGAATCAAAACCTATTGAATGAGGGAATATGAAATAGAAAATTAATTAACATTAATAAAAATGGAACTAGGATAAATTTTTCCAACTATAATCAACATATAAAAATACAATTGAACATATGGATAATATGAAAAATGTATCAAATGAGGTGATTTGATAAGATAAACAATAACCCTAGATAAATAATTTTTCTAAAACATTCCAACCTACTATATAATAATTTTATATTTATAATTTATATATATAATATATATTTATATAAAATTTGTTTGATATAATTTATTCATTAATTAATTCTACCCATAAACACATAACTACTTTTTAAAATCATTTATTTTTGTGTTAAGTGTTATCTTTCTCTTTCATGTTTTAATTTTTCGGTTCTTCTACAAGAACCTTGTTCATTGTTATATCATGTAAAAAATATTAAATTTTTTAAAATCATATTTACATGTTAAATAAAACATTATAATGATCAATTTATAATTGTTATTAAAAATAGAATACATCGTTCATGGAGGTCGTAGTCCACCAATATGCATGAGTGACGTTTTGATTTTTTAGTGGATGGAATGAAAATATTGTATAAATTTATTTACCTTCAAAACCCATAATTATTTTATAAATTTCATATCTTTTTTCTTTTTTTATATTTATAACCATTCATGTGAGTTAGTGATTAAAAATAAATTACATCACTTCATGGAGGAGGATGTACACATGTACACACGAGTGACGTTCGCATTTTCAAACAGATGGGAGGTAGGATATTAGTTAATAGTTTACGTAACTAGATTAATAATCACTTCATTCATATAATTTATATTCATTCAATAAATATACATAACATCCATGATAGGCAGTGATGAAATATTAAATAAAATAATTTATAGAGGTCATAGTTCACATGTATGCTTGAGTTTCGTTTTCATTTTCCATTAGATAGAATTGAGATGGAAAATGGTTGTAACATTAACATAAAATCATGTAATTATATTAAATATACCTATTTAATTATGTTAATATGTTTAAAAAATTTTTAATTTGTTTTAAGATGATAAAAACTATAAAATCATTGTAACAATGTATACCTCTTCCTTATATAATATCTCTTTTGAAAAACTTAAAGGATTCATGGATTAGTATTTTCGGAAGACAAAAAACTACATTTAATTTATAAATATATTTTGAAGTTATGTTGGTAGATATTTTCCATTCTAATAAAGCATTTGGTTTGTGTATAAGTTATAAGAGGACGTACAATTTAATTAATAGGGGAGTGACTCCCTTATAAATACCCTTATCTTTTGAATAATATAATATAAATTTCATGGGAATGTAAAAAAATATATTTTATTTAATTTTGATTATTTAATGTATAAATTCACACAATATATAAAATTTATAAATCTTTTAGTGATATTTGAATCCTTACCTCTGAGTTTAACCTATATAATAATCTATTTATCCCTTAATGTGGTGCAAATGTTTCACCATGGTAACTAATCAATTTGACTAAAAATGAAATTGGGGTTATTAGATTATTTAAACATGATGATTTTAAAATTTTAATCCATTTTAAAATATTATATTTCAGTATGTGATAAAAATTTAATTTCATATAAATACAAAAAATGAAATAATAAATATTATAAGAACATATATTTTAAGAATAAAAAACAATTTACGGCTACATCAATTATATAATAAACTATTATGAAATTAATTGAAGGATTAATAAAAATAGAGATTTATGTGTATTTAAAACTAATTTAAAATATAATGTAACCATTCAATTACTTAATTAATGAAAAAATAGAAACTCGTTCCATTATTAGTATAAAACATCACTTAGGACTTAAAATTTCACACACGGGTTTCCAATTTCAACATATTATTTTAAATGATTTATTTTTATCCTCAAACGTATATTTATTATATCAAAAAGGGTTTATAAAATTTAAATTCGTTTTTATATCCTGAAGATTTCATAAATTTGATAGTATTTTTAAAATACATATTTTCATTGTTCATTTAAAAATCAAGATTTAAAAATAATTGGTAAAATTTTACCCTAATATAATTCTGAGATGCTAGATTCAAAAAATGATGTCCATTTTAAAAATTTAAAATTATAAGTTTTCTAAATTTTTCATTCAATATACAATTTTATATATAAATAAATGAAAATTTTAAATAAAATAACCATTTTAGACATCTAGTGTTATTAATAATATTTCATATCTATTTATGATTAATTTAGTGTCAATGTTTTATTTCATACATTTACGTATTTTAAAAGTGATCAATTTATAAAAATAAAAAAACATGAGAAAAATTCATTAAATAATTAGCCTTTATAGCATTGAATGATATTAATCATATCACATTAATTATTTATCTTCTATTGATTAAATATAATGAGTAAAAATAAAATCTACATTTCACAATTGATTATAATATTTCTATTCAATAATGATTTATTGTAATTTATTGTGAATCATTTTAGTTTATTATTTTTTGTAACACATGATATCGAAAATAATATTATTTAATGGAGAATTACATATTAAAATATTATGTTGTTACAAAAACTACTTGAGAAATTCTATATATCATACAACATTGTCAATTTCATTGAAGAAGAACCTCTTAAAATCTCAATTCTAAAATAACAAAAAAAATATAATGTTATCTATATTGTAGCATGAACATAAAATTTGAATATTGAACCCACTTCTCTATGGTGTTGACCACACATGTATGTTTAAAAAACGATTACCTAGAAGATAAATATTACAATAAATTTATAAAGGTTTGTTGTCATAACATGTCTTTCATATCCATTTATTTAATATTTATGTGAACCTTCTTCTTGGGATGAGTGAGAACCCTTATATGCATGAAACATATACCAAACCAAATGACCATCCATAAAAAAACAATCACCTAAAAATCATACAAATCCAAAAAAATAAACTAATTCAACATAACTTTCCGTGTCCCGAAGAGTATCAACCTATTGATTAAGAATTAGGGATCTCAAGGATGATAAGACAACATCATTTCTTGATCTAAACTCATCCTATGAACTGGTTACATTCCATCCATATTAACAAAAAATTACTTTGTCTTATTCGAACCATCTTTAGATCTATACCAACTAAAACCACCACAACCAAGAGGATAAAACATCTATCCAGATACAAAAACACTATTTTTCATTGTCTTCATTGTGTGAAAAAATTAAGAAAATCAACCAAACAAGAAATGGAAAATAAATACTATAATACCCAACATCAAACACTATTTGGGAGCGATTCCAATACTACTCCAAAGAAGTATAATGATATACTAAGCATCAAGAAAGATGAATTCAAACTACTCTAGTCGAAATGATTGACGATGAAGCCACACCAACACACCTATATCCAAAACCACTATATCATGACATAAACACCCTAGGAGTGTGATATCACATCAAGACTTACTACGTACACTGTAAAAATATTATAATCCCTACCTATTATCTTACATTATATAAAATAAGAAAGGCGGACTAATAAAAATATTTATGGAAATGAGTGACATGTCTAGGAATTATCATGTGACTATAAACACATATAAAAGAATATAAGAATTTTAAATAACTATAGTAAATCTAAGAAGACACCAAAAACCCTAAAACATTAATATAAATATAAGGAAATATCTAAAATAATGTATATCAGGAACACAAAATCCACTAAAAAAACTTCACCAAACCAATTTTAAATCCTTAATGATAAGTATCAAATAAGAACATATTGGGGATATCAAGATAAATATTAATAGAAGAGAAGTATTGAAAAAAATAGCCATTAACTATGAGAGACATCCTCAAAACCCAACAAATGTAATCTAAAAATATCGAACACAAGATTAACCAAATCATCCTAAATATATGCTTACTCTCATGATAAAAAATATCTAAAATGACTAATATATAGACTCGGATGGGATCACATGATGTTAAAAGAAGAATATGTAGAGTAATAGAGGTAATAGAACATTGATAATTATTATGTTAAATGAATGGAAAATAAAATGAATAAAAAAGATGAAAAACTAAAAACTATAGAGACAATAACTAAAAATAAATAATATAAACACAGTAGCAGAAGAATTGTATGAGATTTACTAGGTTAAGGCTATTACATTGGATAGATTCCACAAAAACCATAACCCATATAATATATGGGTTTAGAATGGAGAGTGGGTTATGGAGAAGATAGATCCATGATATGATGTGACAATGTGTCTCTATAGAGTAATAGACACCCTATTGTTTACATAATTTCCAACACAAAAACATTAAATTATGGAAATATCATGGAATCTAGATTATTGTGTTCATGATGTAATAATTCAATAATATTCCACAATCTCTTAGTAATGGAATAGTAGTTGAAACATTTATATATTTTAAACTTCAATAATGAAGTGAACTATTTTCTTCTAGTGGAGTTTAATCTCATTCACAACAATTTTTATTTTTAAAATGGTATATTGTGTCACGTTCAGTTACATTAATCTGTGATATAATTTACAACTACAAAACATTTATGAAAATTTTCCTTTGTTAAAATCAATAACCTTAATCTATTTTCCAACCATCCAAAAAAACATCACCTCAACTAAAATACCTTAAATTATATGAGATGGAGCACATAAGCCTTAACTCGGTTGGTAAGGACTCCATATGTGCCTCTAATAGACCAGGGATCAAATCCAGGTGGTGGCAGAATTTCCAGGTTGCTGTAACAGGTACTGTAGTGGGCATTGTAGTAGGTACTGTAGTGGGAATTGTGCAGTATTGAGGAAGGAAATGTAGCAGTCACCTTTTGGCACTGTAGTAGTCGGGAATTTTCCCCCGTCTGGTCCTTAAAGCCATTGATTTTTTTCCTGAGTCCTTTAAGGCATTCAGGCCACCTAGGTCTTCGTGTCAGTAAGGCCTTAGGTCCACCTCAAGGCCTCCAGGACACCTTTAAGTGGAGATGCAACCCATATAACCTACAAGAAACAAGCTCTCCAAGGAGGATGAGAAATGAGAATTCACCACATCAGATGCTAAATGGATTGCAAGAATGAGAGGGTATAGGAACTTCCATTGGGACAAAATTGAGGATGCCCGAGATTGCCTAGCCGAACAGCCATGCGAAGGTGGAGAGATGTTTTCACGAAGAAGATGCTGGGGAATATAAGTTACAAGTAGTTAGTCTGGGTTGTATGTAATTTTTGAAGCCTACGGGAAATGAATTCCTCTACGTCCTACATGACATGTAATAATTACACCTACGAGCCTTGTAAGGGTTCCACCTCACCCCTTGAAAGGTGGATTATAAAAAATCAATTAAAAATGAAGGCCTTTGGGAAATTGGAGGAATATGATCAATATACTTATAAATTCAAAAAAATAATCCAACTCCATTGTCTGAAACTATATCAGATATTATATTATATGAATTTAGAAAGCAACCTATTTAGAAACACCTAAAATTAGGGTAAACATCATTAATTAAATAACTCATTGTCTCAATCATCATTTTCATCCTTCAAGTTTTACTAGGTTGCACATTTAGAACCATTTATTTAACACATTAAAATATAGTCATGCCTGGAATAACTAGAAATGAACCAATTATCAATAAATATTATTTTTGAAGTAAAGGTATTAGTCAAATCCATAAAATAATTATTGGTTAAAACATTCAATAAACTAATGAATTATTTTTTAGTTAAGATAAATTATTTTTTTTGGAATATCGAACAACCTCGAATACCCCTATAAGTTTTTAAACTATTTTTTGGTATTTATTTTCATTAGAATGTGAAACATAAATATAAATATCTTTGGATTACGATTTAATGAAATTATTTTTTGAGAGTGATGGAAAAAATATATTTTTTTAATTAGGTGATATTGAGCACATAATGTGGGAACATTATAAGAATGGTTGGATATTAATGTAGAGAAAACATTAAAATCATGAATCCCATTTAATATTTTTGGATGTAAAACTAGTGATTTTTTTACTCATGGATGATTTCATTCCAATGAAAGATGATTTATAGATGTCCATATCAATTTTAGATTATGAATGATAATGATAATGGAGTTTTTCTAGTTATCTGATTACATTGGGAATAATATATTATCACTGTATTGAGGTGGAAGTTATGAATTGAATATTACAATATAGAGTTACCTATAACTTCAATAGTTAATGAATGGGTTGGGAAAGAAGTCTCAATGAAGGCTCTAAGAAAATAAATTCTTTAATAATCCTAAAATCAAATGATTTAATATTATTTTTTGTTTTATTGGTTTATTTATTCATCCTTTTATTCATATATTTCTACCATTTTGGACTGTATTTGAGATATATGAATAGGAAATTAATTATATCTAGAAATAATTACTCTTGAAGACAACTAGAAATCAATATCATGTCATATCACTTCCGTATATGTGTTTACTAATTCCATTTTTTAGTTTCATTTATATAACCAAAAAAAATTATTATCTTTAATAGGGCAGCGATTTCCATTTATGTTCCATATGAAAATATATTAGTTTGGATTTGATTTATTGAACCAGTTGTTATTTTGATTCCTAATATCAATAATTATTTATTTATGTAGTTTAAATCTTCTGTCAATAAGAATACTAAATTCTTATTTAGGGTCATTTTTATGAAACTCTTTTGAAACTAATAAATCATATAAACCGATTAGTTTTTATCAGATAGTCCATAAACTTTCTTATCCTCAAACTAATTTTTTATTTTCATAATTCCACTTTCATGGGAATAGTGGAACCCACATAATCCAAATTACAGTTCTTACAAGATCATATATTCAAAATTCAAAAACCAAAAGAAAATTAAAAGACCAAAAGTAGATTCAATGTTTGATAATTCATGCCACTGAAGAAACCCTGAATCGAGGTATGACAATTTGATTCCAATAATTTATCCACATCATCGACGGCATAGACATATCATCATTGTTATCGTCTTGTTACTTCTATCTACAACAAATATTATTTATTTCATTTACATCGGTTGAGATGAACCAACTTCCCATTGGACCCCAAACCCTTCAGCAATCAAACACAGAAGTCATAAATGAAAAACAATCGAGACTATAGACCATAAAAACATACCATGATCACCTAAAAATCATATAAACCACAAATCAAGAAGAAGGGTCACCACCATAGTCCCAATGGGGGATAATCAATGCCGGATGTTCCACCTGAAAACCATCATCTAACAAAAAAACATCCTAAAACCCCATTAGACACCACCATACAAGACTTCCTTAGAAATGAGTGATAGAACAAGAAATCAGAGAAGAGATGGCAGATGAAGGCCTTAGTAGAGTGAACTCATTCATATATCTCCATCCATTACTTCAATGACCCCATATAAGTCAAACAAATAAACAAAAACAAAGCCAACTAATGCTAACGAGAATAATCTCCACATAAAGCACATAGAAATCACATGAAATGAAGAAGCCACCTCCAAATAGAACAGGGTATGATACATCCATCGGTCCCCCTCCCACACCATCTCAAGATTCCCTAAAACCCACATCGAGACCAATCAAAATGGGGTCACACGTGATGGGTTGGCCAGTAAGGGCAGTAAAGTGGAAGGGCACCTAACACCACTAATGATGCCGACCCAAACCGCCCGAAGAACCATCACCAAGAGGAATGATATTTTTGGGGTTTCAAGGGACATAATATCTTATTATAAAATATATTTCATGTTTTATTTTATTTGATAAATATTTCAGAAACACTTTTTTAAAATAAATGAAATCCATATTCTAATAAAAAAATGGTTCAAATAATAAAATTAATTGAAAATAAATGTATCTAGATAAGTGATATATAATACCTTACTTGTAACATTTAGTGTTTTGAACAAGATTAAAAAACGCAAGAAATAAAATTTTTCAGTTAACTAGTCAGGTCGATTTTAAAATTGAGCGTCAAAACTTTTTGTTTTTGATAGTCGACACTGCGGCGTTGATAGAATAAAAATATTATGTTTATTTTTCTGTTACACGTGTTCTTTTTATTTTCAAAAAAATAAATTTACTCTCAAATGGTTCGTCCTACGAGAAATATGTGACCACTGTTATATCCAGAATATCAGGTTTACCCTAGGTAGGGTATTACATTGTTTCGAATCTGGTGTTTGGAACCCTCACACATGATAATTCCATATTTATTTTTAATTAAATAATTATTCCAATTTTTCAATAATAAATAATTATCTTCTCCCAAATAGTCTATCAAATGAGAAATCTAAGACCACAAACAGTTCTGGGATGTGGGGTTTACCCGAGGTTGGGTATAGCCATTGCGAGCATTGAACGTTTAGTAATATGACACCCGAAGATAATTTATTTGCGTTTTAAATATTTTATTGGCAATTAAATATATTAATAATTTTATTATTAATATTATTATTTATTTTGAAAACTATAAATGAAAATTCACATCCACAATTAATAAATCATGTTGTGGTGTAAATAATAAATGTGCAATGTAATAAATGTGATATTATAAATTATTCGAATTAAATACAAACGCACGATAAATATTTATTTAATAACTATTATCTTTTTTATGGTTATTGTTTTTAAGTTATTAATGGTGTAATTGATGGGTTTAATTAAATAATTATTATTTTAATTATTATTATTATTATTATATTGGGACAAAAACATTGAGATATATATATATGGTATATATATATATAAGGTTAAATATATATATATATATAGTTATATATACATGTGCAGTTGTATATATATGAATATACATGTGTGTGTGTCTATATATATATATAACACGTACATACAGGGGAGGATATTTATTGTTGTGTTAGATAAAATATTATTAATTACCAACATAAATGCACGCAATGTATCAAATTAAAAAAGGTTCAAACCGTTTAAGTTTTTAGTTCAAATCTCTATAGCGACCCATGGAGTGCACCTGGGCACCCTGATTCGGGTATGAGACATGTGTTAAAATTAGTTAAGTGTTTGTTAATTCTTTATGTAAAATATTACGTCGCTCCATAGTGCGAAATTCAGGTTAAAAATAATTAAAAATAATTAATAGAAAATAATGGAATTTAAAGAGGTAAAAAAATAAAAAATAAAATAGACAGGGTTAGAGAAAAATTAAAATTAATTAAAATGAGGTAAACCCATTTTAATTATTTATTTCATTTCTTCCACCATATTATTTTTATTATTTTATTTCATTGCCTACTTTTTATTTTTTTATTTTTCTTTTCTATCAATTCCTTTTTATTTCATTTTTCCTCTACTCTTATCCTCCTCCTCTCTTACATGTGGCACACCTCTCCTCTATAGGTGGTGCACACCACCTTCTCCTCCCTTCGGATGATCGTCGCTCCTCCATTCGTAGTACGTTTTTTCGCCATTAGGAGCAATGTGAACCTCTCAGTATGGCTTATCCAATGCGCAAATAATCGTGTGATCTCATTCCAAATCCACCGCGCAATTTGCTGCGGAATGATTTCACCCTATTTTAGGGTTTTTGTAAAATCATTATTTTTCTTATGTTTTAGGTGAAATAAAATCAAACCACGGATCAGGGGATCATCTATGACCATAAGGTAGGGAGTCTACTATATTTCTCTCTATTTCATTGTGATTTATAAAAACACATTGTTGTGTCGTTAGTCGGTGCCTACCGATATTGTGCAAATTCATCCAAATTTATTAATTAAATTTTTTCACCATGTTGTCGCATCAGTGTTGATAATGAATAAATTTTTTTAATTTGTTGCAACAAGGTCGGACACCCCTTGAGGCATTCCGACGTGGTCAATATAATTTCTATTAACATAAAAATTAAATTTATTTAATTGCATGTGTTTCATAGCCTATTTTTTGTTTTGTTCAATTTAAATAATTAAATTAGATTAATTATGAATATTGAATTTTTTAATATTTTTTAGTTGGTTGTGCTGGTTTATATATTATTAAAAAGTTTCCTAATCTACTTGTTTTGCGAAACCTATTTTGATGTGATTAATTTAAATACTTGAGTTAGATTAATTATGAACTTTGGAATTGTTGGATCTTGGTATTTGTTTGGTCTTATTTGTTTACTTATTAAAAAGTGCATTTATATTCTTATATTGATGCGGTACTTTTCTATGTTAAGATTACTATGCTGAAATATTTAATTTGCACCATGTGATGCATGAGTGAACTTGTTTGGTTTGAAGCTGCAATTACATATGTTGATATCATATCTACTTCTGTGAAAAAATTAATTAAATTTAGGGTGGGGAAAGTAAGTGTGTCACGTATTAAGGGCAATGATTATACCCTTTGTTCCTGATAGTTAACTCTTTGTGTCGGGGGGGGGGGGGGGTGTTCTTGCCTTTTCCGGACCGAGACTTCCCCAGGATTTTTAATACATATGAGTGATACCGGTTCCAAAAGGGCCTATCTGGACAGATCTGTTGGCTATGTGTCTATATCAGCCTCAGATGACACTCAACCCCATTTTTCGAGATCGGGATGCACTCAGGGTAAATCCATACGATGAGTGATACTTGTTCTTTCAAAAGATTTCCTTGGACAGTCTCGGTGGTATTGGATAATTAAAAGATGTTACATTGAAATACCTTTTGGATGGACCCAGAATCCAACTCTCAACTTGAACATTAATAATGATGCACTGATGGTTTATATTAATGTCATTGTTAGTCCCTGGAGATTTGAGATATTTTCTAGTATGTTGAAGCACACATGGTTGACACATGACATAGACCTCATGTTAAAGCACATGCTTGTCGGTATGCCTCCTCAATGTTTTACCTTTCCTTTCTAGGCTTCATATATATGAATATGTGTATTATAATTACAGGTACTCTTTTTAGACATCTGGAATAGGTCGAAGTAGGTGATTAGGAATGGGTGCCATTTGAAACCTGGGATGTATTTTTTATTCCATTTCACTTAATTAATTATCTAAAATTGTTATATAATGAAACACTATATTTTATCATTACACGAAATGGAAATGTTTAGACACCTTGGTTGCTGGCCTACTGGGATTTTATCTTTTACCCTGGTTAGGCATCGTTGACACCTGAGTAGATTATATGTTTGCAGGTATTGAAAAAGGGAACTGTGATGCTTCCGACGATTCATTGTTTCTTGATGCTTAGGAAAAATATTGGGGGAAGAGGAAAGAGCCTTGCTCGTGATGTAGTTTTCATAGTTTGTGTCTTCTCATTTCAGTTGATAGTATGCTTATGTTCGTGTTTTTCGAACCCTTACTTTCATATAGACATCATAAAATAACATAATTTTGTACCTTGTTTTATTTATCATCTTTCCCAGTTGATTCTTAGTTAGTTTAATAACTCGTATTTCTTTTGATATATTTTACTCATTCATATGCTTCCGCTATTTATTATTATTAATTGTTTACTTTCTCTATGATAATAACTATTAACAATGAGGGCATAGTCTCCCCCATGGACATGAAAAAGGCCCTCGCTGCTAGTCGGAAGCCTCTGGTGTTCCGGGAGATTAGCTTGAGATCATGTAACCCACCGGTATGACCACCGTCTTAGAGGTGAGCTGGGTTGAGATCTTACAATGTGGTATCAGTGGTGGTATTTATCATTTGTCTTATTGTTTTGGGTTGGTAGACATGAGACTAAGAATGTCGTCGACACTTGGTTAATAGCCGTGCGTGGGACTGATCACCCCATGTACGGGAAATGACCAAATGGCCAGGGTTTGGATTAACGTTCATGCTTTTCGATATTACAGTTGATATGATTTCACCTTGAGTGATTTGTTTAATTTCGAATGCTTATGAATTTATGAGTTATATTTTTCACTTGACATGTTAAAGTAAGGATGAAGCATTGCATGCGTCATAATAGGAACATAGGAATTCACATGCCATGCATATGGCCATGCCATGTAGTTTCATTTTAGGTTGCCTACTGATTCAAATTGTGTTCCTTGAATGTATTCCTTGTCCTGTAATTATTTAGCATGCCTTTTTAGATACCATGTTTCAGTAATTTATTTTTCATGCTAGACTATTTCCATGTTTCTTGTTTATTACCATGCTTTCCTTGTATCATGCTTTTGTGCCTACTAGTATGTCTCTTTTATTAAAATGTTATTCTTCTATGATTACAACATGTCTCTCTGTTAGATTCTTTTAGTGACATGTTAGCTTGTTTATTATGTAATTGGTCTCTTTGCTAAAATTTATAGGTTTCTTTTTAATTTGATCCATATTCCAAAAAACTATAATTTGTATAGTCGCTTTATAGGTTGATATCCACCCATATATCTATACTGATATGTATTTAAGCATGTTATAATTTCAAATGTGTTGGTTAACTACCCATAGGCACAACTAGGACCCAGTAGGTTAGTTGGTCCATGTTCTTTATGAGATAACCCGGTATGGGTGTTGTGACTCTTAATAATTAAAAAATTGTTTTTGGGTTGCATTATAATGAACCCAAGTCGGCTTAGTGGGAGCTCTATAGGTCTCCATAACTTCTTAAAATGAATTCATGTGATAGATTTCCTAATTAAAAACACGATTTCAATTAATGTAAAATGTTTTAAAATGGAGTTTTACAAAACTTCCATGTTTTCCCTTGAGGCATTGTTTATGATCATGTAAATTGTGTTATGTTTTGAAAAAAATGGTACTTGATGTTCTGGTTTATATTTTGATGATTTATGATTAAATGTGATTAAATATAATGGGCTTGGGTATGGAACCTGTAGCAATGGACTCTGTTTAAGACCATGGTATAATAGTGGTTTGAGTTCCCCTTGAGTGGCTTTGGAATGGAACCTTTCTGATGTCGTTGTCCCTAGTCGGACCCCTTGATTCAAAAAATGACACCCTTGTTCAGATGGGTGGACATGTTTTCCTTGACTTTTTTTGGGGTTTTATCATCAGGTAATGATTTTTCCATAAGGTTAGGAATTCGATATGAATTTTATGTTTCATCATAGGTCATTCGTCCATCCCTTATTCATAGTGAGGGATGACTCAAAATGTTGTCATTATGTTAAAGGTTATCATGCTTCAATATCTCCTCAGGGTAGTATGCATTCACGTACGCGGTGACGTGAAGTACATAATGTTTTGAAAAATCGGTTGAGTTTAGGGTAATCATAGAGTCTTGCAATATTAAATACGTTTTATGTCATCTATTTAGTATAATGAATTCTCAATTAAATGAATCAATTTTCTCCTAGTACCAGGGATGATTTCTTGAGACTTAGGTGTCTTGACACATCAGTTAGTTTGGTTGTGCATTTATGCTCGTTTTTCAATTTCCCCCTTCTTGTAATCTTATAATACTCTTAGTGTACTCTTCCTTATGTGATGAGCATGTCCCCTATGTTGACTTAATCCTTGATACACTAAGAGTGCATTAGTCTTACTCCACGTGAAAGCATTAAAAGTTGTTGGGCTTTGTTTTGGTGGTTTTTTACAGTGTCTCACATTGATGTGTCATTCTTATTCGGGCTTTGTTTATTTTTGAGTGACCCATAGATTTCCATGTAGGAATTCGTTGGACGAACTCTTGTACACCATTCGTTTCATCTAACATGACCACCATGTCGATGCTGCTCTGGACACATTCAATGTTTTGATATGGGTATCATTCCATTGTATCAACATCCCACTCATAAACATGGAGTATGTACTAGCTTGTGTTAGTTACTTTCACTCTTGTTGTGTCAATCTGAGGTTACCCTAGACTTGTTGTTGGGCTCGGTGATGCCTAAATTAAATAAGGTCACTGGAGGTCAGGTATGAACATAGGTGAACATGTTCATGGAAAATGCGATATACCTTTGAAGAATTCATCGTATTTTTGTCTATAAACACATGCCATTTAATCCATGAACCTTCTTAAATGGTCAGTCGGAGTGGCTTGACTATTTTTGTTTCTTGCTCAATGAGGCGATCAGTGAAGGATCTTTTTCTGACATGTCATCAGCTGAGGCAAGTGAGGTTTGGGTTGACCATGGATTTTTATAAAAATCTGGCTCGACTTGGGCTTTAAGGGAGATGGGGAATCGACCATTTTATCTATTTTGGAAATTAAGTTAGAAGAGTCTCTATAATGATTAAGGGCGTGTCTTGTACAAAATTCTATTGGAGGAAGGAGTCGTGACCCAGAATTTTCCATCTTCTAACATTAAAACCTAAGGTGGAAAGTAACATTGAAAAAACAATTAATGAGATGATGAATTTTGTGTCTCTAGGTAAATAAGTTTGAATAAGTATTGACTCGGTGTATGAGTTGGAAAATAAGCATTGGATTATATCTTAATGGCTTATGTGCTGCTTTCCAAACCAAAGTTTGAACGTGCGTTGAGTATTTGAAGACCTTTTTATGAGACTTCATGGCCTACTATATCGTGTGAGAGTTACATTTGTTCCCAAAGTCTTCTCAGGGACGAGATGTTCTAAGGTGGGAAGGTTGTAACATTCCGTTTTTTGAACTAGATGAAAAAATGCAGGAAATAAAATTTTTCAGTTAACTAAGAGGGTCAGTTTTAAAACAGAGCGTCAAATATTTTTGATTCCGATAGTCGACACAACAACTTTGATAGAATAAAAATATTAAGTTTATTTTATTGATAAACGTGTTTTTTTAACAAAATAAAATAAGTCTTAAATGGTATGTCGTACAAGAAATATGAGACCATTGTTAGGTCCGTAATGGTGGGTTTACTCTAGGTAGTGTATAAATTTGATTTGCATCGGGTGTTTTGCACCCTCAGACATGATAATTCCATATTTATTTTTAATTAATTATTCCAAATTTTAAATAATAAATAATTATTTTCACTCAAATGGTGCATCTTATGAGAAATCTGAGACTACCATTAGATTTAGAACGCCAGGTTTACCCTAGGTAGGGTATAACCTTCATTCACATCAGGTGTTTGGCACTCTCACACTTGATATTACCATATTTATTTTTAACTAATTAATTCTTCCAATTTTTAAATAATAAATAATTACCTTCTCTCAAACAGTGCGTCAAATGAGAAATATAACACCAGCAATAGTTCTGGGTCTTGGGGTTTACCCTAGGAAGTGTATAACATTTACGAGCATTTGGCGTTTTGTCATTTCACACCTGAAGATAATTTATTTTTGTTTTAAATATTTTATTGGGAATTAGATATATTAATATTTTTTTTATTAATATTATTATCTATTTTGAAAATAATAAATGAAAATGAACATCCAAAATTAATAAATCAAGTTGTGGTGTAAATAATAATTGTGCAATGTAATAAATGTGATATTATTATTTATTTGAATTAAATACAAATTCACAATCAATATTTATATAATAAATGTTATCTTTTTTTATGGTTATTATTTTTTTGTTATTAATAGAATAATTGATGGGTTGAATTAAATAATAATTATTATTTTAATTATTTCTATTACTATTATATTGGGGAAAAACATTGAGGTATATATAAATGAGGTATATCTATATATATGAGATTAAATATATATATTGTTATATATAAATGTGTGCATATATATATATAACATGTATATACATGGGTGGATATTTATTGTTTGGTTAGATGAAATATTATTAATTAACAACATAAATGCACGTAATGTCTCAAATTAAATCAATGTGCAAACCATTTATGTTTTTATTCCAAATCATTAAAGCGGCCCATTACGTGTGCCTGCACACCCTGTTGTAGGTCCCAAGCAGCTGTTAAAATTAATTAAATATTTGTTCAGGTTTTATATAAAGTATTACAACTTTCCATAGTGCGACGTTCGGGTTAAAAATAATTAAAAATAATTAATGGAAATTATTGGAATTTAAAACGGGATAAAAATAAATAATAAAATAGACACGGTTGGAGAAAAAATAAAAAAAATTAAAACTAGGTAAACCCATTTTAATTAATTTTTTCATTTATTCCCCCATTTTACTTTTAATATTTTATTTATTTATCTCCTTTTTATTTTTTAATTTTTCTTTTCATTTATTTTCTTTTTATTTCTTTTTATTTCTTTTTTATCTCCACATATCCTCCTCCTCTCCTATGTGTGGCACACCTCTCCACCCAAGGTGGTGCAAACCACCTTCACCTCCTTTCTGAAGATCTATGTGCCGCTATTCATCATCCGTTTTATTCATTATTAGCAGCATTGTGAACCTCTGGGTAAGTCTTATCCCACACACCAAGAATCATGTGATCTCATTACAAATCTATTGAATAGTTCTCTGTTGAAAACTTTTACCTTATTTTGGTGTTTTCTATAGTATTTCGTCTTCATACATTTTAGGTCCAATCAAAGACCACCACAGATTAGGGGATCATCTACGACTATAAGGTAGGGCATCTACCCTCTTTCCATCTGTTTCGTTGTGATTTATAAAAACGCAATGTTGTGTTGTTAGTCGGTGTCTACCAGCTTTGTACAAATTCACCCATATTTATTAATTAATTTGTTTCAACTTGTTGTTGTAGCCATATTGATCATGAATTAATTTGTTTAATTTGTTACAACAAGGTCGAACAACCCTTGGGGCATTCCAATGTGGTCAGTATAAGTTCTATTAGCACAAACATATAATTTATTTAATTTCATGGGTTGCACAACCTATTTTTTTGTGTTCAATTTAAATAAATAATTTAGATTAATTATGAATCTTGAATTGTTGAATCTTTGGTAGTTGGTTTTGCTAGTTTATTTATTATTAAGAAGTGTCTTAATCTGCAAGTTTTTCACAACCTATTTTGTTATGTTTAATTAAAATACTTAATTTAGATTAATTATGAACTTTGAAATTGTTGGATCTTGGTAGATGGTTGGTCTTATTCATTTATTTATTAAAAAGTCCATTTATCTTCTTATGTTGATGCTGTACTTTTCCATATTAAGATTACTATTCTAAAATATTTAATTTGCACTGTGTGATTCTTGAGTGTACCTATTGGGTTTCAAGATGAAATTACATATATAGATATCATATCTCCTGCTGTGAAAACATTAATTAAATTTAGGGCAGGGAAAGTAGGTGGATCTTGTATTAATTGCCAAGCTTAGACCCTTTGTTCCTGGCGGTTACCTCTATGTGTCGAGGGGCAGTGTTCTTGGATTTTTCGGACTGAGACTTCCTGAGGATTTCTAATACATATGAGTGATACCGGTTCCAAAAGGGCTCATCAGGATAGATCTATTGGCAATGTGGCTATGCCAGCCTCAGATGAAACTCGACCCCTTTTTGCGAAATTGTGATGGACTCAGGGTAAATCCATTCCCCGAGCGATACTTGGTCTTTCGAAACATTTCCTTAGACGGGCTCGATGGTATTGGATAATTGAAGGATGTTCTGTAGAGATAATTTTGGGATGTGCTCGAACTCCAACTATCAAATTTAACCTTAATAATGATGCACTGAAGGTTAATATTATTGTCATTATTAGTCTCTTGATATTTGAGATATTTTTCTATTATGTTGAAGCACACCTGGTTGACACATGACATAGACCCCTAGTTAAAGAAAAAGCTTGGGGGTATGCCTCTTCCTTATTGTACCTTAATCTTCCAGGAATCATATATATGTATATGCATATTATACATTCATGGCCTTCTTTCAGACTTCCGGTTTTGGCCGATGTAGGTGATTAGGGACTGGTGCCGTTAGGAACTCAGACCGACTTATTTATTCCATTTCACTTAATTAATTATCTTAAATTGTTATATAATGTCACACTAAATTTTATCATTGCATGAAATATAAAGGATTAGACACCTTGGGGCCCAGCCTAATGGGATTTTATCTCACACCTTGTTCGGGTGTTGTTGACACCCGAGTAGATTATATGTTTGCAGGAATTGACACAGGGAAGCGTTCTTCTTCTTATGCATGATTGTTTCTTGCATATTAGGATGGATATTGGTGGTAGAAGACCGAGTCTTTCCCGTGATCTAGTTTTCACACTTTATGTATTTTTTTAAGTTTATAGCATTCTTGTATTATTATTTTTGAAACATTTACTTTCATATAGGCATCATAGCATAACCTTATTATGCACCTTGTTTTATTTATCATCATCAGGACTTGATTCTTATTCAGTATGATTATTCATATTTGTTATGTTGTAGTTTACTCATTTATATGCTTCTTCTATTTATTGATTATTTATATTTTACTTCTGTTGTGATAATAACTATTACCTATGAGGGCATAGTCTCCCCCACAGACATGAAAAAGGCCCCCGCTGCTAGTCGATAGCCTCTGGAGTTCCAGGAGGTGCATTTGAGGTCATGTATCCCACCGGTCCGACCACCGTGTTAGAGGTGAGCTGGGTCGGGACGTTACATTACTGCATTTATATTATAAAATTTTATTCTCAAAATAAAATAGTGAATGAGTATTCATGGTTATTTTTTATAAGGGGAGTTAGTGAAGTATATTCTTTGAGTGTTTGACTATATATCAGGAATCTTATATAAAAGGATAAAAGCATTATCAATTAAATCTATTTAGTTCAATATAGTCAACCTACGTTTAATAAAAAATAACCAAAATACATTTTTTATAAGGAAAGCGATATTTACTATGATGATGTAAATTTAGTGGAACATCAGGCCTATAGTAACCATTTTATAGGATAGAAAAATGTTTTTTTCTTAATAATTATCAGAGATATGATAGAAACCAATCCATGAATACATGTATAATTGTGCATGGGTGTATATAAATGGTAATTGAGTACCTAATATTGGTGTTAAATGTATTGGCATCATATTAATTTTTTTTGTCAATTTGATTGCATTTTATGCTTGTCTTGAGTTTAATTTTAACATTTTACAGTAGTGTAAGGAGTTATATGTCGGGTGGGTGATAAATTTTATATACTTTATAATTTTTTTTTGGAATTTAATTTACATAATCCAATATATTTATTATTATTTGGGTATGTTTACAACATAATTAGATTTCTTGATATATTGTTTTCATTTTTTGAAATATCATATAAATACAACCCTTATTGGAGCTAACTCATTTTATTAACCATTAAAAATTTAAGTGTTATAGTTAAAAATTTATTCATTTCGTTTGATGAATCATAGATGGAAAAAAGGATGGGCTATTATGGGATTGAGTGAATATCATATATAAATATTGATGATTACTTCCATCATAGTGAACAACATTGTAGCTAACACTGGAAGTGATTGACATTGATGGTATAAGTTATTTAATATGATTCACCATATCATTACTATGACATGGAATTTCTATGTTAAAACCATGAAAATCATATCATATGAAAATATCAAATGATATAAAATCCCATATCATTATTATTACTTAATTAAAAGCTCTAAAACTAAGGATAACATGATGTTGTCCAAAAAAAATTGGTATCCATGTTAGGAATCATCCCTATGATAAAAAAATTGACGTTGAATAAAGTAAAGAAGATAAATAATGATTTTATTATAAATATTGAAATTTATTGTTACCATTGATTTAAACATTCCCCATAATAAGGGAATATTATTAATAGGCTATAGTGAAATGTTTTTATGGGTTGAGGAAAAATGAATGTTAATTGTCAATAATATTAAAATATTTGTTGAACCAACTAATATAATTTTTTATTGAGTACTTGGAAATTCACATATCTGAATTGTTGATAGATTCTATTATATTTTTATAATATACAACATCATATATAATTCACTATAATTTTATATCATTCTCAATAAATATTATATTGTATAGGTGGTAGTATATTTCTACAGATGTTGATAGAGAAATAATAGCATGTTATCATATATGTTAGAAAATATCATAAGTCTAATGAGATTCTACTACACTGATTGGAATATATTATTAAATGTGTTTGATGAGTATATTGTGGAATACATTACAATAAAGTGAGGTCTCCATATATGACTTGGGAAAAATTTATATTAGTAATATAACACTAAGATATCAATAAAATTAATTGGATAAATACAAGATATAATATCATGTGATTTCGATATTCTAACGAAGTAAATGGGAATGAATATAATCTTTTAACTTTAGAAATTAACTAAACTTTTGGTCCCATTTATCCAAGAAAATTCTAAAATGTTGATGTGAGAGTATTGATCATTATATTATATAACATGTAGTTATTGTGGAGAATCAAAGATATATTTATGGCCTAGAAAATATAGTACACATTTGAATAATTCATGTTACATGGAATATATAGACACATCAATGCGGGAGGAAGAGGTTGAGTAATTATATATGATTGTTAATGATAAGGAGGGGACCACATATAAAAGTTTCTTAGTAGTTGTTTTTTATTTTTAGGGGTTTCATAGTTTTGATTAATAGGATGAAGATCATAGGTTGAAATTAAATGTCATAGCTACACTACTGAACAATATTTCTTCTACTATTCAAATAACCTTATTTAGCATGATAAGCTATGTTCAACAGTGTGGATGAGTGATATATATGAATACTAATTATTATTCATATTTAGATCATATTTTTATTTTATTAAAATTCTTGTTCTTAATGACTTAACTCATAGATCATGAGTTAATTGATTTGATGATGGGGGTGATGGATTGAAAATAGAAGCCAAATCCAAAAATAATATAATTGAATATGAAATTTTTAAGGGATGAATGATACAATGGAATATATTTAAAATGAGTCAAAAATAATAAAATTATCACTACCATTGATAATCTCTCATAACCTAACTGGGACATGTGGTCTCAAGGGTAGGCCATTGGTTAGCCTTAGAGGGAAATTTTAGGAATGTATGATGATTCTAGTTACTAATCCATTGTAACTCAATGAACATAATTTATGAATTATAACTTACTATAAATAATTACTCACTCATCCTGAGTAAAATGTTATTTCTAACTTTTGTGCATTGATTAAAATATTCCACATACTCAATACAAGTAACATAAAAAAATTAGTTTCTTATTATGAATCACCAAACATAATCCCATCAATTAAATTATATTTTTTGTTTTTACAATTATTATATCAATGAATTTTATCAATTCTATACTTATTGATATGAATTTGTCCCTCACTAATTAAAATGTTAAAAACACATTAGAATAAGTTTTGTGTACTGGATAATGCACAATCAAAACATGATGTTAGCCAATAATTTCTACAATACTTTTAATGATATATGAACATAGAGATATAGAAAAAAAAATATAAATGGACAAAAAGAGAACTAATTTATTGAATAACCATATGTTTAAATGAATTTATGTTGAAATAAAAACTTTATAATTTATATATAACTAGATTAATTTAACGGAGGAATATTTGACGAATTATGAGAAAATATTAAATATTCTTCTTAAAAGGGATCCGTTTATCTGAATTTTTACAGGTATTAAATTTATAATTATTTTACTTGATTAAAGGCTCATTGTCCTTAGAACTAATATCTCATGTTACCTTTTATTGTTCCCAAGGCTGGAAGATCACTAAGAGAGAGTGGTGGTGAGTATGTGATTTTTCTACAAATTATTCTAGATAATTATACAATTTTAATAAGTTATTATGGCATTCCACTAAATATTTATCATTCACCACCTCGTGTACAATAATAAAAAAAGGATTGCATTACACATAATGATTTTTTCTCTGTTTCACCTAAATGTGAGATCCTACACCATATATTGATTAGTTAAACACCCCAATCACATATTATCTACGATAAACTGAACTAGTTACACTAGGGTTTGTCTCAATAACATCAACATAGATTCATACAATTCTATATTTTCAAATTCCTAATAAAAAATGATAGCTTCCAACTATACACTATAGTATTTTCATAACAAAACAGTAATGTTCCTATTTTTTCCTCAGCTTCTATTTCTCCTCAAAAAATTAATCATGCTCATTAAGTCACTTAGGTCAATAGTTTTGTGTGTACTGAATTGTTCATGAACATAATTATCAAATAATAAAAATTACTTCTTCTGATCTTCCTCACTGTATTTAGTTATTTGATTATCCAATTCATTAGCAACTCCTCAATTGCTCATACATATAAATTCTTCTCATTTCCAAAAAAATCATAGTTTTAGTATCCAAATTTATTTTCTCTTAGATAATATATTGTTTTAACATCTTAGTTATTTACCATGAATAAGCCTTTATAATTTTATATCTTTAGTTTTTATACACCAAAAATTTAATGTTAGTATTATTTTAATATTGAATTCTCTTAATTATTTTCTATTCCTCCTCCAATGGCCCGATGGCCTTCATTTTTTTTTGATTTTTGATAATCCATCTTTCAAGGAGTGAGGTGGAACCCTTATAAGGCCCATAGGCATAAGTATTACATGGCCTGTAGGCCTTAGAGGAATTCATTTGCACCCAGGCTTCAAACATTACACACAACCCAGACTAACTACATGGAACTGCTCGTCCCCAACAACTTCATCATGAAATCAGCTCTCCACCTTCGCATGGCTGTTCGGCTAAGAATTCCCATGCATGCACAGGCTTGTCCTGATGGTATGTGCCATACCCTCTCATCCTTGCAATCCGTATAGCTTCCTATGTGATGAAATCTCTTTTCTCATCCACTTTATAGAGCCTGTTCTTCTTAGGTCGTCTGGTTTGCATCTGCACTTAAGGTGTCCCGAAGGCCTTGAGGTGGCTCAAAGGCTTTACTGACCTGAAGGCCTGGGTGGCCTGAACGCCTTAAAGGACTCAGAGAACAAATCGGTGGCCTAAAGTCCCAAATGGGGTCATATTACCAGCTGCTACAGTTTCAAACAGTACCTACTACAGCGATGCACAGTTCCTGCTATAGTAATGCATAGTTCCCACAATAGTACATGCTACAATCTATTCATTACTATAGAGTGCAGACATATAAATTCTTTCTTGTCAATAACACATTATTATTTCATATCATTTACATTTATAAACATAGATTATGAATGTAATATTAATTACATATTTAATTTCACAATCTACCATTAATAATGGTGGAATGAAATCTCTTCATTAAAACCAATGAATATTTTCCAATATTAATTTTTACAAAATTATCATTTTTAATCTTGAAAAAGTTTAAATTTAAATCTCCAAAATACTCAATAAACTTATTCCATTTAAATATCAACAAAATCCATACCGTTGATTTATTTTGAATTTAATATGCATCTGTATGTGACATAATGTATTTGAAACAAGGAACTATAGATTTTGGTGAGGAAATCATATTAAGAAAATTACATCTAGAATCATAATCTGCCACAATAATTATGTTGTTTGTATCCATCAAGATCTTTGAAAATATTAATTTGATTTAGTTTCCTAAAAATAATCTTTTATAAGTTTGTAGTTCACATGTTTTCTAAAATTATGATATGTTATAACGTTAAATATCCTATAAATTCAAATATCACATGAGGCCTCAATTTATTTTACCATATATAAGTATCTTATGTTTTATCCAAAATATCAAATTTGATTTATCAATTTCATACAAAATGGATAAAAAATATATTATGTCCCATAAATCTTACAACATTGGAAATATGTTTTCCTTTAGAATAATTTCTATTATACTAGATGATATATAATGAAATTTCATTATCATATGTTGTATTTAATATCTTATCAAAATGGGACTATTATACTATAAAGAAAAAATATCTAAAAAATGAATCAAAAATTACTTAGGAATTCCTTACTCATGATGGTTATAAGATACAAAAAATACCCTAACCAAACTCCAATATCCATAAACATTCTCAAACTACACTCAAAATCATTAAAAAAGAATCCAATATATTTATTCTTTATGTTACTATATCTTTGACCACATACATAATGTGGATGGATTCTAAAAAAACATCATCTCTCATTTCATCCTTAATATATATTTTTCCAATATCCCATTTATCCATATTCATCTAAATTCAATCAAATCTATTTTTGACCATTACACATCACATTAATTTTTAATTTATATTATCTTGAGGAAAAACAGAACTATCTGCAAATTTTATGGGACACTATATTAAATTTTCTTATCCATGTTCCATGAATATTCATATTGTTTTGTAATCAATTATTGAATTAATTAAAATCCATCTTCCATTAAATATCCTCCAACATACCTATTAAATGAAATTAAAATATATCTCTATAAATCCATTTGGGTTCTTAAATTCCACCCTTTTGATTATTTTTCATTAACAGTATAAATTTTAAAGTCAATGATTTCTTTCTACCACTTATTGAAAATAAATAGAAATGAAATATAGGAGAAGGATTTCTTCATCTTATCTCTAGGATTCTTCATAAATATTTCAAAATATATTCTTCTCGATGTTTTATTCAGAGTTCCATCTTGATCAAATTTTGAGAGGTAGATATAGCTACATACTTTTTTAGAAGTGAGCCTTTAGTTAGTCAGCTCTATGTACATGTTGGCAGAACATTTTTAGAGAATAAATGTGTTTAACTAAGAACAAAACAATCCATTAATGATTCCAATGTGATACCACTTCTTCATTTAAATTTTAGGGGAAATCTTTATAATTTATAGACTATCCATATTCTAGATTATGAAAGCATTTTATAAGATGCATAATTATAAAATATCCCACTTAATAGATGTATTCAATTCTTAACCATTGAAGTTAAAGAAATCTATAATAAACTATTTATTATTACTGTATTCAGAGATTCCAAGACCATCCAAGATCCCATTAAATAATTTATTCCAATTCCCATCATGTTAGAAAAATATTAAAAATAAAATAATCAGGTGGAGGGGTTACCACATTTGTCATACCAGAATTGTTGAGAGTTTACACTCAAGGAGGATCCTTTTGTTTTTATAGATTCAGATCATAAATGACTCCTCATACCCTTATATCAACGTTATTTGTCAAATGTATTTCTATGATTAATATTTGTATTATTTATTTGAGTTCTTCATAATTTGGTGTATCATTATTAATATCATATATCTTGGAAAACATATTAACCAATAATTGAATTAAAATTTAAATGGATTCCTCATAGATATATTAGGATAATTATAAACTCTTTCATATAATTTTTAGGGGTTTCATGCCCACCACATAATTTCTCTTAAATATTTGGGTAACCAATTTTTGAAAATATCTCAGGAAAGTTGATATTTTGTTTTGAAACCAATTGTTTCCATTTATCACAAGCATTCATCCTCATTTTTTACAACTGATTATCCATTTTATCCGGGGTTACTAAATAGTTATTCATTTATTATTATTATTATATCCATTATTGCAGTTATCAAATGATTTCATAGAAACCATGTTAACATATTACTATTATTATTTTATCTTCTGTCTTGAAAACCCCATAAGACTATAAATAATATATATGGTATGGTTGCAATTATTTCCTCATCACTATATCCCTTTTCGCACACATACCAGGAATTTCTTCTACATATAAAAAACATTTTTATGTTGGTAATTTTTTAAAATTCCTATGAAAATGTTTATTTATTTTATAATATCTTCTCATTTTCTTAGAATAGCTCACCCTATGTTTTTTCCTATTCTATTATAATGAAATATGAATGAATAAATAGTTGGTTTTATATCCAAACACCCCACAACACCAGTATAAACCATAAAACTTTGGTCTTCTATATTGTTGATAAATCTATCCATTAAACTATTACATGTATATTTATTCACAATGGAATTGGAATTTACCATGGTGTGGTGATCAACTTATAATATTTCACACTTTACATAGGGAGGAAGTGTGTTTATAATGTTTCGTCTTAGTCCTAACTGGTACAAATTGGTTTATAAAACCAATACTATTTGAGATGACTAGTTTACTTTGAATGTTATTTGGAATATATTTAAATATTCTATCATGAATAATCTATTATATGGATAGTGAATACACTAAATTGAACTCAAATAATTTTTTTAAGTCTTATATGATATTAATTAAATCATTTTCATATTTACAAAACAATGATTTGATCATTTAAAACTCTTCTTATTTTACAACAAGTTTTTTCTTAAGACCTATCACCATTTTTTATTTATCACCTACAATCAGTCTATATTTCATGATCCCTTCAGCATTGGAAATATATTTCCATGTATACTCATAATTTACTTTATCAATGTTACCCTATAATTTTCAAGTTTCCACCTCTCCAGATTTACCATTTTTTACTCAAGAATATATTATAACTCATCATTAATCATGTATCCAATTTTTATTAATTATTCATCATCATTATCCTTAAGTAATGTATCAATTTTTTTTCACTATTTTCTATATAATTATCTTCATTCTATGATTGGTTTCTTGATTATGAGTTGAATTATTTTGTAACACCACAAAATTTTAATATAATTTTACTTTATTCAATAGCCTATATGAAATGAGACAACATATGTAGAAGGAAATATAAAATAATAGGAATCTAGAATATATTTAGTAATTTATATGAAATTAATCTATAATATATCATGAAATTCACACAATAAGGAGTTATCTTGCGTTACATGAAACAATGACCTTTTTGGTAGATTGTGTTATACAAAAGATTGAGTTTTATAGAATACTTTTAATAATAATATTTAAAATAAAATTATCTCATATCCATTAAATTTGAAGGTGTAAATAGGAATAAATAAATTATGAAAATATATTATGGAATTATTTGGTTACCAATTTATTATAAATAAATAAAAAATTCAACTGATTAAAAGAGAAAATGTTTTTATAAAAAACTATATTTATATGACCAAATGTGTTTTATACTAATAAATTAAATTAATTTGGAATAGTGGAATATATTAATGAAAATTACATACTATATTTTAAATAAAATTATTTCACAATCATCCAATATATTTTAATGGCATAAGATAAGAACAAATCTAATTTTATGCATAGATAGGTGTATTATTTTAAAAGAATTTTTTCATCATTTGGATGATACAATTGCAATAAAAATAAATGTAAAATATTTTATAATTTTTATTTGAGAATTTTATTTGTGAATTTTTAATGTCTGAATTATCTTAGGCATTGTTTTTGGTATTATCCTAAGACGTTTCATTTTTAACGAATAGTGAATAATATAAAATTTAAACTGAAATCTGACTTTTCATATAAATAATATATAATGTTAAATTAAATTTGAAATTAATTTTAAAGAAAAAATGGTTAAATTTTACATCTATTAATATAATTTTGGTAATTTATACCATTTTAATATTAAATTTAGATATTAATACTTATTATAATTTTGACCATTTTCACAATAAAAACATGCTTTCTTGTTATGTCGGTGTGTTTAATTTTAAATTAATTTTAATCAAATTTGTTATTTAATTATATAAAAGTTGATTAAATATTTTTACTTTTCATAATATATAATTTAAAATACTTTCATCTTAATTTTTACCAAAATTATTAGTGAAGAAGTTAAATTTAAATACAGAGATTAATGGTAAAATGAGTTTATGAAGGGACTAAAAATTAATAATAAGGAGAAAATGGAATAGAAACATTTAAAACACCAATTATCATTAAATATTTATTCTATATCCCCCCATTTATTGAAAATAATTCCTTATTATAGGAGAATTAGGTAAGGTACGCCTCCCAAAGCTGTTCTATTTTTGGTAATTACAATAATTCTACTCCTTCTCTACTATAAAAGGGACCTCACTTCTCTCACTTATTCAAATATCTCAAGCCATTTTGGTAATATAAATCATAATCATTTAACATAAAAACATCCATACCATCATCATAGAATCATTATTGTTTTCATAAATACAACCAAGTATAGTATTTAGTGCAAACAAAAATGAGATACCCAATAAGAGGTAACATTCATAAAAAAATGTTTTATTTTACTTCCTTCTCCACCTCACTATGTTTTTATATTATTATGATTATATAATAAACTAAGTATATTAAATATATTAAGATATTTTTATCTAAATTGTTTTACCAAAAACTACACATGGTTCTATGAAATGGAATAAACAATCATTGTTCGTGTGTATATCAGACTACCACTTCCTGAATCGATGTCATTAGTTATACAATTATAACCTCTCAGGGCTTGTAATAATGATACATTTATAGTTTATATATGATATGTATAATTTATTTATTCTTATTTAATTTTTATATAATACAATCTTTCATGATTTCTATTTTTTAGGGATATGATATTGTCTTTCATGTGTAAGACGGACTACTTCCTTGCGAAGCGATGTGATTATTTCACATGTTACATGGAATTTATTAAGGATTGATTTAATTAAAACATGTGATATATATAACATTAATATTATACATTGATGATAATTTACGTATATATCCCTTACCTTTATTTCTTTTTATAAGACAAGAAAATGGAATAAGCTTTCATGCATACATATGACCTACTATCTCAATGAATGATGAATTTCATTTCCTATAACAAAATTTTAAATATTAATATAAATAAATATATACAAAATTTATAGAAAGATCCATCATGGTTTTAATATGGGATATAAGGAAATCATAACCTATATATGTGGAAAAAATTACAAGTCAATCCATTCTTGAAAAACCAAGTAGAAATGTGATGAAATGATTAAAATGATGAATTATTATTAACAAACATGAAATAATATGTTAAAAAAGAATCATATATGATATCATAAATATTAATAGGGGTTTTTATAAGTTAATATCAGTTTTAAAATCACTATAAACAAGTTTAAAGTAAATGTGACTAGATGGAATGTGTGATGTAAGGTTTTAATGTTCAATTTCATTTTATTTGAGGTATATTAAAATTTTTATAGCCAAAATATGTGCCATGATATAATGAACAAATCCATGAACTAGTTGAAAAAATGAAATCCAAAATTTCCACAAATCCCTCTTAAGGTTATGATTCATGAAGCACATTTTTGAATCTCCCCTTCACAAACGTGTGATTCTTTGATAGTATGGTTTGTGAATCTGACGATGATATGTGAAAATTCCATGGATTGGTGGTTCACTTCATCATTACAATAGTGCTACAACTATTCAATAATCCCACATTTGTTTCCTGGCCTTCTTATTATATTCATGAAACCCATTTCCTATAAATACTGGGCTCTTTACAATAATTTTTGGGTATGGTGACCTAACTGTTATACTTCCGAATTATTCAAAATACATGAAGCACTCAATCCTCAATAACCAAATAAAATATGTATCATTCAAGGTACTTGAGGCTCAAAAATCCCCATTCCCTATGTCATTGAGAACCTCCACCTAATTTGGGTATTAATTTTTCATGTCCTATTCTCTTCACGGGGAAAAAAGGCACTTAGGGTTATTTGAGGATTTATGAAGCATTAAGCTTTCATGAAGCACTCCTTTCCTGATCTATGACATCATCCCGAGGTAGGGTCACCATGTTTCATGATTCCTACTCCTTCATGAAGCTAATAACCCCTAAAATTCACATGAGATTTGTGAAGAACCTCTATATGATAATCTATGCTTCACGAAATACATCCCTTGGAACTCTTTATGCTGCCCCATTCTATTGAAACATGTTTGGGTAGGATAGGTTCCCAAGACCCCCAACCCCATGTAGGATCAGTTTAACTATACATCAAGTTCTTATGTGACCTATTCCACCTAATATTATGGCCCAATCCACTTTATGTATTGCATGATATTCTCATTTTTCCTTTTCTTATCATCATAGGGATGATAACACATTTTTATTATTAGTATAGACATGAAAATATGGACCTCATGATCAACCACTCCTCCACAGAATTGAAACAAATAATTTCTAATGTTATCATCATCCCAAGTCTGTATGTGTAATGATTATAGAATCCCAAGGTCTAATGAATGATTCCACCATGATCGAGCTGCATGATGTAAAAATAAATTGTACTAACATCCTCAACAAACGACATTAAATTATTTACATAACCTATGTGAAACCAATTGGGTGATCTGTGTTTGAGTGGCATAATATGGTGTTCAAACCTCATTTTCTCACATTATATGAGATCCATATCACATATAATTAGATCCTCCTCACATATATTTTCATCCACCCCATTGGGAATGTCATCCTGCTCAGGTAGCTTCCATGTGTAAGCCCCACATCATCTCTCACTAGCACATCTTTTATGGCACGAATGTCAGGCCTAGTACTTCCTCTTATTTTGACACTGATCATGACTCACACTATCTTCGAGGTTATTAGTGACTACCACACAATAAAAATTTCCCCCACAAGGTG
Organism: Viscum album; assembly: GCA_963277665.1. Classification (NCBI taxonomy): domain Eukaryota; kingdom Viridiplantae; phylum Streptophyta; class Magnoliopsida; order Santalales; family Viscaceae; genus Viscum; species Viscum album. Next base: position 1,438,880,770 of record OY728145.1, on the reverse strand, counting down.
AATCTCTTATTATTATGCCCCAATCACTTACTCTACTTCCAAGGGACTCCTCCTCAAGTCTATGCCCAATCCCATTTTAAAAAATGTTGTATTTTATTCCCAACTAATGGGGATTTTGTAACACCAGAGACTTTTATGTTATATAAATCATCAAAGGAATCTTTTTCTACACAACACTTGCTTGGCTTGCTTTACACGCAATCGCGACCTTCCTCGATAGCTTGCGTCGTACGCAATACCGAGTTTCACTAAACAACAATATGCTATTAAAACTAACCGTTATGAATAGTAATAACCACTTTTTGAAATTTTATAAATTTTATTTTTTAAAATGGACTTCATTTTTGGACTCAGAATATCGAAATTAGCCTAGGTTAAAATTTTGGTATTTTTCTGAAAACTTTAAATTTTTGATGAATACTGAAACCACTAAGTGGTAGGTTAAAAACTGAATTTTGCATAAAACTTAATTTTACCGCTTCTGTGAATGGAATTTAAAAAATCCGACAGACACGGTTGATATCAGTAAGTAAAATGTGGTTCAATGAGATAAAAATAATTTTTTGGTGAATATAAACTTTTTACTATTTTTACCGCAGTTAATAGTAAATAGGGTAACTAAGGGTAAATATGATATTAATATTACCCTAACACATGTCCTAATTCTATTGATCAAGTGTAATTCGACCAAAAACAAACTTAGGAATAAAATATGACCATTTAGGCCCACTTGGATTAGATTAGGACATTTATTATTAATTTATTTAAAGAAGAGTTAAAATAGTTAAAATCAAAGTTTAATAAGTAAATCATTTTTAATATGGGTTTATACATAAGATAAATTCGACTATAAATATTCATTAGAAAGATAAAAAGGTTTCCTACATAATGGTATTTTATTTGTAATTTTTAGACATTAAATAATTTAATTTATTTATGACACAATGATGATGCAGTAATTATCTTATTAATAAAATATTGACATAATTGATGTTATAAACACCAAAATAAATGTAATTTGAGACATTTTATGAATTCCACTAATTTTCTAGGTTACTATGATATATTAATGTTGATTTAATTAACTTGGTTCGAACATATAATTATGTTATGACTTTCACAAAAATCATATATCAAATAGTGTCAAAATTGACACAAAATAGTTTTTAAATCAAATATTATATTATTAATTGTTATTTTATTCCTAAAAATCTAAGGTTCGGCCAAATGACTTAGATAAGGATATATATATATTAATAATAAACAATTTGGGGTTCGTTTGGCATGTTATAGTAAGTTTATTAACCATATAGTGAAAGAAAACAAAAAGACACGGTAAAAGTTAAATTATTTAACTTAGAGTTAAATCTAATTGATAAGGTTAAAATAATATCCTAAACTTGTCTAAATCCTATTGGTTGATAGGATTTCGACCCATCCCCACTTTATCTTTGAAATAAGACCCTTTGGAACCATTATAAACCGATATTGACTTTAATATAATATAATATTTTGAGATATTCCTAAGGTGCCCCTCTCCTCCATTATAAAAGGGCACCTCCTCCCCCTCATCCTCACACCAAATTGAGCACTCAATCTCGGCCAACCCCTGCCATTTTCTCTTCTCCACTTCCCTAGAATTATCCTAGAGGTCCTGGTCTTCTTCAAATACCAATCATAGTTCCCTAAGTGGAGGATTCAAAGAGGCGTTCCAAAGAAGAGGTAATATCCATTACCGATCTTTTCAATTTCTTTCTTCTTCAACTTCTTCTTCTTTATTTGTTTCATGATAAAGTAATAAAATAAGTATTACTTACATACTGATATGTTATTATAAATATGAAACAACCCTAATTCACCTTCTATCCATCCTACGGAAAAATGAAATCACCGCGCGTGCGTACGTACGGAATACCGTCTCCACGCTGTGGTGTAATCTATTTTTCCACCATCACTTTACAAGGATGGGTATAATGGTGTAATGAGTAACTATTTATGATTATTATAGAGTAATATTGATACTGAAATAATATATATATACTCCAATACAGTTCCATGATCATAGGAACGATATCATCACTCGTGCGTACGTACGGAATACCGTCTCCACGATGTGATGCGACTCGTTCTACATGATCATCATTACATAGTAATTATATAAATGAATTGAATGAATAAATGTGATATATGTTACACTAATACCATTCTGGATATAAGTTATCTATAACCTTAAAAGAAGAATAAGAATGTATTCGGCAAAACACGCATAAGAACAAAAGGCAATAAAGACCCGAGTAACAAGTAACAATGAAATATTACTAACAAGAAGCTAATAATAGGACCATATATGATATCATATCAATATGTATGATTCTGGAATAAGTCAATAACATAATTTAAAACATTATACAGGAGCTTCAGACACGTACAAAGCTAATCGGACCTAAGGTAAGGGAAATATCACAATCTCATTTTTATCCGAGATTGTTTATTCGTAAGTATTTACTGGGGTGTATTTTATCATCCACATCCATGTTTCATAAATATGTAATATTATTTCCATCCAACAACAATTTTTTAAATCCAATTTTACCCTTCGGTGAGTTTTTAGTAAAATAAATGAAAGGAATCTTTTGTCGTTTTCCGTACGAGGTACTTTTTGACTTTTCCGACAAAAGTACGAAGAATGTTTTTTTAACATATACGGCAAGAATGGATTTTTAAAACATTATTTCCAATAATCTTCCTTTATAAGTTTTCAAGTTTATTTTTAATCAAATTCTTTTAGTTTATAATTGTATGACATGTTAAGAAAAGAAAAGTGTTTTTGAAGTAGAAAGGATATTTTCCTCAAGAATGGAGTTCAAATGTTTTATCAAAATTATTTTCCATCTAAGATAATATAGGGTTCTGTTTTTATCCCTATTATTAGATTTATTTGATTATGTTTTGAGGAAATTATTTTTATGAAGTCATTTACCTTATATGATTTGTTTTATGATGTCATTATGTTTCAAGAATCCCATTTTTGTTACATGTGTTATGCGATGATGTATGATTTATGATTATGTGGCACACATAAGAAAGGATTCATTATAAGATGGGTGGGACCTATATATCCCTCCAATGCATTGGGTAAGGATTTTATATCTCATGAGATAGACAGGGCTGGAACGGTAGGTTATACCGGTTCAGTGAAACAGGACTGAAACGAGGGTTACTCGATTCAGAAAGGGACTTTGTCCACTAAGATAGTCTTGGTAATGAGTCATGACTGACAAGAAATGATTTTCCATGATTATGTGTGCATGCCACAAAGTTTCAAGTTTTATGTTATGATTATGGGGATCTCATTTTCACATCTATGATTTATTCCATGTTAAGATATTATGATCTCTTTTGCAGGTTATGATTTTAAAAAAGATATGATATGACTTTTATTTCCTTTATTTGCCCTTGTTGAGCATTTGAGCTCACCCTTTTATGTTTTCTTTTCCCCAGGTCAGGAAGATGGATATTAAGTATAATATGCTAAAAGGGACCCTAGATATGATGAAATAAATGGGAGACATTGTAGAAGATTTATGAACCCGTTTTTTATGTTTCCCAGTTTCTAAAGACACTATACCTATACGGTCCTTTGTGGTTTTGTCATATGTTGTAATAAGTGTGCTTCAATTTTTGAAGTATTAAAAATGTATGTAATGTATGGGTTGTTATAGTTGGTATCAGAGGAAAGGTATAGTCAACCTTTGGAAACTAGGATGTGAAAGCCTTAGTAAGAACCCTAAGGATAAGTCTAAGCATAGAACACAATCTTAGTGTTTTAGAAATGGCCATGAATACCCTAGGATAAAACCTTAAGTGTGAAATTTTATCCTTGATTATGTGGTTTTCCTATTATAATTAGTGTTGCCCACACTATTCTTCTTGGTTTTAGTCAATGGCTGGAACCCGATGGAACCGTGTTAATGCGGAATGCGATGGGCAATGCAATGATTGTCCCCCTGAGAAACCAAACGATATGGGAGCTGGAATGAAAAATCTTGTAGCCATGCACACACAACTTTCCAAGCTATGAATCATGCAGGACTTCCAAACGAGCAAAGGAAGGAGCAACATTCTGTTGAATCCTTCATGAGGCAGCGTCCACTTTCTTTCAGCGGGTCTACTGATCCATTAGTTGCTGAACAATGGATTAGTACTACTGAAAAGATATTTTCAGTTCCTCAATGTTCTGAGCATGATAAAGTTATCCTAGCAGTGTATCGTTTGGAAGGAGATGCTTATCAATGGTGGAATCTTATTAAGAATACGAGGCAAAGGGATGAAATTGAGTCTATGGAATGGGACAAGTTCAAGAACTTATTTTTCAATAAGTACTTCCCTCGTATTCTCCGAACAAAGATGGAGAAAGAGTTCCTTTAATTGAAGCAAAGGGATGATGAATCTGTTGGTACCTATGAAGCAAATTTTACAAGACTTGCAAGGTACACTTCTGGTATTATTATCCAACCTGATAGTAAGATCGATCGATTCTTTAGTGGCTTAAAACCAAGTCTTCGAAGGGAGTTAGCCATAAGGGACATCAATAGCTACGAGGAAATCATTCGATGTGCTCTCAAAGTCGAGATGGATATTGGAGTAACCCATCAGTCACATGGGTTTGATAAGAAGAGGAAGATGGAATTAAAAGAAAAATCTAAAGAGCACACGGAAAAGAAGATAAACTTTCCCTTATGCTCAAAGTGTGGAAAGAAACATGGATGGAGTTGTCTTAAAGGGACAATTAAATGTTTTAAATGTGGAAAAGAAGGTCATCGGGCATTTGAATGCCGTGATAATGGGAAGAAGATGTCTAATGATGCAAACAAAGGAATGGATACACAGAATGAACCTACTACACTTCAATGTTTCAAGTGCAAGGAGATGGGGCATTATGCCAATCAATTCCCAAATCCAAGGGTTGATGATGATGGTCGACGTCCACAAAATCTTAATGCTAAAGACAAAGGAAAGTCACATGCAATTTCTATCAGCGATGTGGAGTACGATAACGAAGTGGTGAAATGTACACTTACCATCCACTCTAAAGTAGCAAATGTTTTATTTGATTCTGGATCCACCCACTCTTTTATTTCTAAAGAATTTTCTAAGGGTATCACTGTATTACCTCAACAATTAGATGTTGAGTTAGCTGTGACAACACCTAATGGAACAACAGTCGCATCAAAAGTTTATAATTCTTCTCCGATCGAAGTTTGTGGGAAAGTGCTTCCTGCAAATCTTGTGATCCTTCCTTTGGTGGAATTTGATGTGATTCTTGGCATGGATTGGCTTTCTCTACATGGAGCTCATATCAATTGCCAAAGAAGGGAAGTAACATTTCATATTCCAGATCAATCTACGATCGCCTATCAATGCAAGGATGAACATAACCTTCCAGTGGAAATTCCTTCCATCTTATGGATCTTGATTCCACGAAATGAAGGTTATTTATCTCAAATGGTTGGTGAGAAACTCACGATTAAGAATATTCCCATTGTACGGGAGTTTGATGATGTCTTTCCGGAGGAATTACCGGGTCTTCCACCAAATCGTGAAGTTGAGTTTTCAATAGAACTCGTACTGGGTGCTTTGCCTATTTCAAAGACACCTTATAGAATGGCCCCAATTGAGTTGCAGGAATTGAAGAAGCAACTCCAAGAGAATCTTGATAACGGATTCATACACCCTAGTGCGTCACTTTGGGGAGCACCTGTTCTATTTGTTAAAAAGAAAGATGGATCAATGAGACCCTGCATTGATTATAGAGAAATTAACAAGATCACTATCAAGAATTAATATCCTCTCCCACGCATTGATGACTTATTTGACCAACTACACGGAGCTCAATACTTTTCCAAGATTGATCTTCGTTCAGGGTATCATCAATTAAGGGTCAAAAGGGAGGATATACCAAAGACGGCTTTCCGTACAAGGTATGGACACTATGAATTTATAGTGATCCCATTTGGTCTTACTAATGCCCCTTCTATCTTCATGGATCTAATGAATAGAGTCTTTAGAGACTATATTGATCAATATTTGGTAGTCTTTATAGACGATATTCTTGTCTATTCAAAGAGCAAGGAAGAGCATGAAGATCACTTGAGAATTATATTGAAGACCCTGAGAAAGGAGATGCTTTATGCCAAATTTACCAAGTGTGAATTTTGGCTTCAAAAAGTTGCATTTTTGGGTCACATAATCTCAAAAGAGGGGATATCTGTGGATCCAGCAAAAACAGAGGTTATCGAAAGATGGTCAAGACCAACAACAGTAACTGAGATCCGATGTTTTCTTGGTTTTTCTGGATATTATCGACGTTTTGTAAAAGATTTTTCACGATTATCTAATCCACTCACCAAGTTGACTCGGAAAGGAGTTAAGTTTGTCTGGACAGAGGAATGTGAAGAGGATTTCAAGGAGTTGAAAAGAAGGTTATCCAGTGCACCTGTGCTCACACTACCTTGTAGTGGAGAAAGGTTTGTGATCTACAGTGATGCATCCAAGAAGGGATTGGGGTGTGTTCTTATGCAAAATGATATGGTGATAGCTTATGCCTCACGATAGTTGAAAATCCATGAGCAAAATTACCCAACACATGATTTGGAGTTGGCTGCGGTAATCTTTGCATTAAAGATTTGGAGGCATTACCTTTATGGTGAAAGGTGTGATATTTATACTGATCATAAAAGTTTAAAGTATATTTTCACACAAAAGGAGCTGAATATGCGCCAAAGAAGATGGTTGGAGCTGATTAAGGATTATGACTGCTCAATCCATTACCACCCTGGGAAAGCAAACAAGGTGGCAGATGCATTAAGTCGACAAGACCATGCTAGTTTATCCATGATGAGGATCACAAAAGATCCAATATTTATGGATTTACAAAGGATGGATCTTGGAATTATAATAGAAGGGGAAAAATCTTATCTTTCTCAAATGAATGTTCAACCATCTATACATGTGAAGATTAAAGAGGCACAGAAAGAAGATGTCGAGTTACAAAAGAAGGTGAGAAATGTTCCTGAATTCAACCTTGATTGTGATGGGATAATAAAGTTCCAGAATCGGGTTTGTGTTCCTCCCATCCACGAATTAAAGAAGGAGCTGCTGGATGAGGCTCATAGTTCATCATTCTATATTCATCCTGGAAGCACGAAGATGTATACGGACCTGAAAGAGTACTTCTGGTGGGATGGAATGAAAAGAGATGTTGCTGAATATGTCTCTCGATGATTGGTTTGTCAACAAGTTAAAGTTGAGAGACAAAAGTCTAAGGGGATGTTAAAACCATTACCCATACCCGAATGGAAAAGGGAAAACATCACTATGGACTTTGTCACAGGACTTCCTAAAACATCCAAAGGCAATAATGCTATTTGGGTCATAGTTGATCGTCTTACAAAGACTGCACACTTCATTGTTATTAGAGAGGATTTCTCTCTAGATCAGCTTTCCAGGATAAATGTAAAGGAAGTGGTAAGATTGCATGGAGTACCACATTCTATTATATCTGATCGGGATCTGAGATTTACCTCGAAGTTCTGGCGAAGTCTTCAGCATACTCTGGATACAGAGTTGAGTTTCAGCACTGCTTCTCATCCCCAGACAGACGGTCAGTCTGAGAGAACAATTCATACCCTAGAAGATATGTTGAGAGCTTGGTCTATGGATTTCAAAGGAGGTTGGGATCAACACCTACCTTTGGTGGAATTTTCTTATAATAATAGCTTTCACTCCAGTATTCAGATGGCTCCTTATGAAGCTCTCTATGGAAAGAAATGCAGGACTCCAACTTGCTAGGATGAAGTTGGGGAAAGAAAGCTATTAGGACCTGATCTCGTTGATGAAATGGAAGAAAAGGTCAGATCTATTCAACAACACATAAGAGAAGCTCAGAGTCGATAGAAAAGTTATGCCGACAACCGAAGAAAAGACCTAGAGTTTGAAGTGGTGATAAAGTGTTCTTACGAATATCTCCCTGGAAGAGGGTTATGAGATTTGGAAAGAAGGGGAAGTTGAGCCCTAGATATATCGGTCCTTTCGAAATACTAGATCGTGTTGGGAAGGTAGCTTACCGATTGGAGCTTCCACCGAATCTCTCTCAAGTTCACAATGTGTTCTATGTATCTCTCCTGAGAAAGTACATACCAGATCCTTCACATGTACTCAGCTCAGAAGTTGTACCGCTGGAGCAATATCTTTCTTATGAAGAACAGTCGATAGAGATTCTGGATCGTAGCGAAAAAGTCCTAAGAAACAAGACCACTCTCTTGGTGAAAGTTTTATGGAGGAACCACCAACTTGAAGAAGATACATGGGAGCTTGAGGATATGATGAGGGAGAAGTATCCTCATCTGTTTGTTACAAAGTGACGAATTTCGAGGGCGAAATTCTTTTTAAGGGGGGTAGAATGTAACACCCGAGACTTTTATGTTATATAAATCATCAAAGGAATCTTTTTCTACACAACACTTGCTTGGCTTGCTTTACACGCAATCGCGACCTTCCTCGATAGCTTGCGTCGTACGCAATACCGAGTTTCACTAAACAACAATATGCTATTAAAACTAGCCATTATGAATAGTAATAACCACTTTTTGAAATTTTATAAATTTTATTTTTCAAAATGGACTTCATTTTTGGACTCAGAATATCGAAATTAGCCTAGGGTAAAATTTTGGTATTTTTCTGAAAACTTTCAATTTTTGATGAATAGTGAAACCACTAAGTGGTAGGTTAAAAACTGAATTTTGCATAAAACATAATTTTACCGCTTCTGTGAATGGAATTTCAAAAATCCGACAGACACGGTTGATATCAGTAAGTAAAATGTGGTTCAATGAGATAAAAATGATTTTTTTTTGAATAGTAACTTTTTACTATTTTTACCGCAGTTAATAGTAAATAGGGTAACTAAGGGTAAATATGATATTAATATTACCCTAACACATGTCCTAATTATATTGGACAAGTGTAATTCGACCAAAAACAAACTTAGGAATAAAATATGACCATTTAGGCCCACATAGATTAGATTAGGACATTTATTATTAATTTATTTAAAGAAGAGTTAAAATAGTTAAAATCAAAGTCTAATAAGTAAATCATTTATAATATGGGGTTATACATAAGATAAATTCTACTATAAATATTCATTATAAAGATAAAAATATTTCCTACATAATGGTATTTTATTTGTAAATTTTAGACATTAAATAATTTAATTTATTTATGACACAATGATGATGCAGTAATTATCTTATTAATGAAATATTGACATAATTGATGTTATAAACACAAAAATAAATGTAATTTGAGACTTTTTATGAATTCCACTAATTTTCTAGGTTACTATGATATATTAATGTTTATTTAATCAACTTGGTTCGAACATATTATTCTGTTATGACTTTCACAAAAATCATATATCAAATAGTGTCAAAATTGACACAAAATAGTTTTTAAATAAAATATTATATTATTAATTGTTATTTTATTCCTAAAAATCTAAGGATTGGCCAATTGACTTAGCTAAGGATATATATATTAATAATAACCAATTTGGGGTTCGTTTGGCATGTTATAGTAAGTGTATTAACCATATAGTGAAATAAAACAAAAAGACACAGTAAAAGTTAAATTATTTAACTTAGAGTTAAATCTAATTGATAAGGTTAAAATAATATCCTAAACTTTTCTAAATCCTATTGGTTGATAGGATTTCGACCCATACCCACTTTAGCTTCGAAATAAGACCCTTTGGAACCATTATAAACCGATTTTGACTTTAATATAAAATAATATTTTGAGATATTCCTAAGGTGCCCCTCTCCTCCCTTATAAAAGGGAACCTCCTCCCCCTCCTCCTCACACCAAATTGAGAACTCAAGCTCAGCCAGACCCTTCCATTTTCTCCTCTCCACTTCCCTAGAATAATCCTAGAGGTCCTGGTCTTCTTCAAAGACCAATCTTAGTTCCCTAAGTGGAGGATTCAAAGAGGCGTTCCAAAGAAGAGGTAATATCCATTACCGATCTTTTCAATTTCTTTCTTCTTCAACTTCTTCTTCTTTAGTTGTTTCATGATAAAGTAATAAAATCAGTATTACTTACATACTGATATGTTATTATAAATATGAAACAATCATAATTCACCTTTTATCCATCCTACGGAAAAATGAAATCAATGCGCGTGCGTACGTACGGAATACCGTCTCCACGCCGTGGTGTAATCTATTTTTCCACCATCACTTTACAAGGTTGGGTATAATGGTGTAATGAGTAACTATATATGATTATTATAAAGTAATATTGATACTGAAATAATATATATATACTCCAATACAGTTCCACGATCATAGGAACGATATCATCACTCGTGCGTACGTACGGAATACCGTCTCCACGATGGGATGCGACTCGTTCTACATGATCATCATTACATAGTAATTATATAAATGAATTGAATGAATAAATGTGATATATGTTACACTAATACCATTCTGGATATAAGGTATCTATAACCTTAAAAGAAGAATAAGAATGTATTCGGCAAAACACGCATAAGAACAAAAGGCAATAAAGACCCGAGTAACAAGTAACAATGAAATATTACTAACAAGAAGCTAAGAATATGACCATATATGATATCATATCAATATGTATGATTCTGGAATAAGTCAATAACATAATTTAAAACATTATACAGGAGCTTCGGACACGTACAAAGCAAATCGGACCTAAGGTAAGGGAAATATCACTATCTCATTTTTATCCGAGATTGTTTATTCGTAAGTATTTACTGGGGTGTATTTTATCATCCACATCCATGTTTCATAAATATGTAATATTATTTCCATCCAACTACAATTTTTTAAATCCAATTTTACCCTTCGGTGAGTTTTTAGTAAAATAAATGAAAGGAATCTTTTGTCGTTTTCCGTACGAGGTACTTTTTGACTTTTCCGACAAAAGTACGAAGAATGTTTTTTTAACATATACGGCAAGAATGGATTTTTAAAACATTATTTCCAAGAATCTTCCTTTATAAGTTTTCAAGTTTATTTTTAATCAAATTCTTTTAGTTTATAATTGTATGACATGTTAAGAAAAGAAAAGTGTTTTTGAAGTAGAAAGGATATTTTCCTCAAGAATGGAGTTCAAATGTTTTATCAAAATTATTTTCCATCTAAGATAATATAGGGTTATGTTTTTATCCCTATTATTAGATTTATTTGATTATGTTTTGAGGAAATTATTTTTATGAAGTCATTTACCTTATATGATTTGTTTTATGATGTCATGATGTTTCAAGAATCCCATTTTTGTTACATGTGTTATGCGATGATGTATGATTTATGATTATGTGGCACACATAAGAAAGGATTCATTATAAGATTGGTGGGACCTATATCTCCCTCCAATGCATTGGGTAAAGATTTTATATCTCATGAGATAGACAGGGCTGGAACGGTAGGTTATACCGGTTCAGTGAAACAGGACTGAAACGAGGGTTACTCGATTCAGAAAGGGACTTTGTCCACTAAGATAGTCTTGGCAATGAGTCATGACTAACAAGAAATGATTTTCCATGATTATGTGTGCATGCCACAAAGTTTCGAGTTTTATGTTATGATTATGGGGATCTCATTTTCACTTCTATGATTTATTCCATGTTAAGATATTATGATCTCTTTTGCAGGTTATGATTTTCAAAAATATATGATATGACTTTTATTTCCTTTATTTGCCCTTGCTGAGCATTTGAGCTCACCCTTTTATGTTTTCTTTTCCCCAGGTCAGGAAGATGGATATTAAGTAGAATATGCTAAAAGGGACCCTAGCTATGATGAAATAAATGGGAGACACTATAGAAGATTTATGAACCAGTTGTTTATGTTTCCCAGTTTCTAAAGACACTATACCTATACGGTCCTTTGTGATTTTGTCATATGTTGTAATAAGTGTGCTTCAATTTTTGAAGTATTAAAAATGTATGTAAAGTATAGGTCGTTATAGATTTGTAAGAAGCCTCCCTAAGGTCCAACCACAAAACATTATACTTTCCATCTGCTCCAACACTCCACCCATCCAATCCATCCATATCCACCCTAATTTTACCTGGGCCGCTACATCTTTGTAAGATCATTCCCCATCACGGAGACCACATCTCCATGAAGACCCTTTAGGCGGCTCCCATTCCTAAGAACCATCCTATTCAACCAAGATAAATCCTTTAGAAATAAGAAGATATCATTCTTAGGCCCCACACCATCCAACCGAGACAAATCCTCTTATTATGGAAAGCTCCCATGCATAATCCATAAACATTTCCCCTTAAATACACATCCATATTTGGGTAATCCCCCAACTTCTAGAACTACACTAGTACTGATACCTATATTAAAAAAAGGGTACATAAAACACCAATTATAGTTTTAATTCAAACAAATGGTAAACATTTGTGATTTCTTATTATGGGTAAACCTCCCGGATCCACCTTTAAGGGTGGTCAAATAAACCATCACAGTGTGACATCTTCCCTTTATGGGATTCCCCTCGATCTACCTAAAAACTGTGTCCTAATCCATATGTTGGTAATATTCTCATGTGTTACCTCCCATGGATGCACCACCTTGATTCACCTCAACAGAGACTTCTGATCATCCCCATTTTAGATCCATAAGACATTAAACACCTGACCCATATCATACTGGTACCTCATGCTAAACATGTGATGCATGAGAAGAAAGTATAAGAAGGTACATGCAAATGGTTCTAGATAACTACTCCTAAAAATTGGTTAACTGATGTGAAATCCCTAGAAGACATTATTTCTGAATAATATTCCCCATGATTGACATGGGATGCATGGGGTTCCACACAAATTATTCCTCCATGAGATTCCCTCCTCTAAGGAATATTACAAGTGACCAATGTTCCTAGGATCTGGAGGTGGCAGTGATGATCAACATGACTACTTTCTTAACCAAAGGTTGTTTGCCTATCAACATCCTTTGTAATTTCCAGAAAGATGAAACATAATTAATTGAAATCCACAAAGTGATGGAGCTAAGAATGATTTTAATGTAAATAACTCAAATATATGAGGGATACCTAGACTAGGCAACGAGTTGCAAGGTGGAATCCCTTGAAGTAGGAACGAACATCCCATCAACCCATTTAAATCAGGGAGTATGCATCACAAATGAGATTTATCAATACCACCCAGCATTGGAAAAGGGGAATGAAGGGAAATAATCTCAATTCCAATTCATGTTAACATGGGGCAGGCACGCCAAATAAAAATAATCAAAAACCAAAATGTTGAACCCTGACATCAATATCTTCTCCTCAAGAATGGGGAATTGTATTGTTTGATACATTAGTAGATTAGCATGTCACTGGATATAGATATCCAATTCTATGACCCAACAAACAAATATTTTTACTAACATGGAACTATCTATAAATTATGAAATTTAAACAGTGGTCATTCTATAGTATGACCTAATAAGCGCAAATCTCTCTCTCCAACCATGGATGATTGAATAATGTCAAGTCATTGAGAATTAATTTTATTTTATCCATTATTATGGATAAATATTTCAACTTAGTAGGACCCAATATGCGTGAATCCAACAACCCAATTCCTACAGACACAAGGTATGGAGAAATTTGAATGAGAAAATCCCCATGATTCTGCCTCTTCCATGACATCTGCTGCGACTACGGCTATCAAACGCCCACACCCCTTCTCCCCCTCCAATATCAAACAATGGAGTGTAATAGACACCTTAGTGTGCTAGTAAAAGGAGGAGGGAGTCATTACGATGAATGATATGGATCTCTTGGACCTCAAGTAATATTCTCCTCATTGACATCGCTATCCCCAAGGGCTACATAGGGATCCTATACTATGAACCCCAACAACAAACAGCTTCAGGATCATCTCGACTTAGAATTCACAGGATTTAGTCCCCTATGTCAAGGAGGTGGGGGATTTCAAAGTCACAATGGCTATGAATAACACATAGGAACCATCAAGGAGGGTTCCGACCAGGCCATCCAACACTGAAAATGACCTATCTTACAAGCCAAGGAATAAGTGGAACATACCAATTCACCACTAGCCCGGGACTGGACCACTTGACATCAACATTGAACCCAATATTAGGATAATGATAAAAATGGATGTCATCTTATATGACTTTAGTATCCATTACCACCACTAGTGAATTCTACCAGTACCCCATAACTGACGAGCATGGATCTATTCCCACCTAATTAGGATTGGAACCCCAGAAGCATTATAGTAAGGCTGGGTAGAATTTTCAATTTCATAAACAACCAAAAAAATTATGGAAAAACACATGATGATGAGTATCAATGTGTAGTCACTCCTCATGCAATCAATAAACCAATAATATTTCCTCACCACTCTCACAGTATGCACGAATTATCTCCTCATGCTACTCCAATTTCAAGTGTAGGACCCCCCACATTAACAACCAGTATGATGGTCCTCCCTGTGTCACTACTAGTAGTAATCTTGGAGTTCCACACCATCTCATGTCCCATGAAAGTGAAGGTTATACTTGAACAATTCCTAGAACAATAATTGAGCTTACACAATCAACAATAGATCAGAATGAAGGACCCCCCACATAATCAACAACCAGTACGGAGGTCCTCCCTGTCCAACCATCATCCAACATGGCGGTCCTACTCATGAAACATCTTTCCAGAGCGGAGGCCTTATGCACTAATTTGATGATTAATTTGAAAGACCTCACCTTGTTTCCACCATTAATAGCAGAGGTCCTCCATGTGCATTAAGTAGCCACAATTGTGGTCCTTCTTGTATTTCATCTACACATCATTGAGTTCATTCTTATGCCAATTATGATTAATGAGACAGAGCAACATAAAGTCCATCCCACTAGAGTGGAGGCCCTGCCCACTCCACCATTGAATAACATGAAGGTCCTCCCTTTTATACTACCGACCAATGAAGAGGTCTTACCTGCTATGTCAGCAACCTGAGTAAAGTTCGTCATTAATATAGACTCGATCATTGTGGAGGTGCTACCCATGCCATCACACATAAACATGATGTTCCTCCCCATGATAAATATTTTTCCTACCCTAATGGACCATCTCAGGGTATAAGGTATAACTGAATCCACTAATAGAAATATTATGGGAAGAACCAAGTCATCATCCAACCCATCCACCACTCAGATTCAAAGGGGGATGTTATTCATTGATTGAGACTTCACCCAATTCATATGTATAAAAGTCAATAGTAAGAGACCAACTTGTAAAAGTTTTCATCTCAGAAGGTGTGATCCATAAAATCCATGAATATATTCATAGGTATATTTGGGTTGAGGAATATTTGGATCCCTTATAGAGACTAATGGAGTAGTCATCTCTATCATCATTGATGTCATTCTCTACCTCTATCTGATATCACAAGGTGTAATTATGATGTTTGCAAGATGAAGAGAAAATGGACGGCCCAAAAAATGAAAACTAACTACAATCACACATGTGGAAGTGGTATGATCCTGGTCCTATATGGATCTAATGATGTTGTTGGAACCATCCTTGAAAGAAGACTCATGGTGCAATGACCAATCAACTCATGCAATATGTTCTCTACCAGCCTATTCACCACTACACCTCTCCACATTAGTTCTACCACCGATCTAAAGAAAATATCTGAATAAATATTGGAAAAACCATGTTCTATGCTTCACATATGAACAAGAAAGATTGTGGGAAACTCTGGATAATGATCAATTATCAGTTTTTTTCTATCTTAATGTTGTTCCCAACACTGACACCATGGAGTCACTCATCATGGAAAAAGCTACATGTTTCCATGAAAAATGTTTGATAGTGTTTTTTCTTCCATTACTGTTAGTTCTTATACCTATGAATTCGAGAGAATTTTGAAAAAATTGATCTATAGTACCACATGTTTGAGTTGGTAGAAATCCCAATTCCTCAGTACCCTGTGTCATCAGGATATGACTAGACCACCCAATATAGATGCATTCAATGCTTTATAGTACTCAATAGAATAATTAATGATGCATAACTACACATACTGATTTTGGGATATGGATAATATGACGATCTCTACTTTAGTCTTATCCATCGACAACCAGACCTACCTGGTGATTTTGATGATATTCCTCAGGGTATTGTCTTAGTGAAAATAGTGGTCCCCGATATATCCAAAGACATGGAATCCACTATAGTGTACAAAAAAAGGAAATAACCCCTAGGGAAGTTCAATATTAGGTTTACCCACAAACAATCATTTTCACTCACCTGAAAAAGAAAACACTTGAACTCATAGAACCCTCTATATCAGTACACATTGTTCAAAATACCAAAATGGGTAAAAATATTGGGAACTCTAAATAATCTGATCTATCTTATGTTCCATAGAAGAAAGAGGCCGATCCCATGATCCCCAATTTTCACAACTTTAACAGATTAGAGGTTGATATTGATGAGCTCATTTCTAAGAGTTATCCTGATTATGGAGCTCCATGACAGGATGTTGTTCTTCCTCTAGTGGGGTAGCATGGTCAGTCACAATTCCTTATTTTCTAGAAGCCTCTGATTGTTACCTTCAATCCTACCTAGATAAGTTAGAGACTAGTGCTTATGGAACCAAACCAAGTTACACATCACTAAATCTACCCAACCGACATGATAAAACACCTCAGTAAACAAATCAAGCCACTCCCTAAGCCATTGGGCTAATTTGTCATGTTTATGATCATATTACCACATTGGTGGTCATAGATCCTAATAATATAGAAACCCCTTCTAAGAAGATATGATAGCTACAATCACCACTAGGCATGAAGCCCTAGAAATACGAATGGTGGAAATCCCACCTAACAGTAAGCCAAATATGACATGGGTGGATGAAATGTGAGAAACCCATATTTTGGGAATCCTAATTTCACCAACTTAAATAAATGGGGGAACCACTACAACATCTATCCCAAATCATCATAAGGTTTGGACCAATGTTGGGAACCCCTGATATGTGGGAAATATCTATGCTATGATTTTTGTCGCAGATATTAAAAGGGAATGTGTTGATGAAGTATAAGAAGTTACCTATTAGGTCTATCACTGGGTGGGAAGTTTACCGTATACAGTTTATCTACTTGTTCTACTCCAATATGCTGAAGACAAGCATTTTTCACTTCATGAAGTGAAAGAAACTCCTACATGGGTGCATTAGAGGCATTTTCTCCTGGTGTAACGACCTTAACTATTCACTCAACATGTCACTAGCCCAAAAGTATCTATTGATGATGTGCATTGTGAATGTTAAAACTGAGCTAGTCGCCAACCTCCTCAATCAGAAATTCTCAGGATGTTTTTTGGTATTTATATGATAAGACCCAACACCAAGAGGGGACCTTGTAATAGGCTAAGATAGTATGTCATTTCCTCGTGTAGCCTATAATGAAGAACCACCATGGAATACACTTACAGTTCCATATAGATATAGGCTCCATACCTACCAGATATATTTTGGGTAGATCCTCACCCAGCATAGCCTCTATATGTTTAGTAGCCCAATAAGGCTCAACCTCACATAATGTAGAATCAGAAGGCACAACCCAGTCCATCATGACCACGTTGACAAGAGAACATGGCTTTGACCCCCCAATAGTCTCTTGTATATCATTAGGATAATGCTCCTAAATCCCCCTTCATAGATAGGAGAAAAATGACCTACTCATTCAAGGATGTGCATGTTCTTATCCATTTCCAAAATTCATTGGAACATGTGTTCCAGAAACTTCCATATTGCAAGAATCCTCATAATTCTGATCTCACTGATCACCCTTACCATTTACCTATCCCGATATCTATTTAAATACCATCAAAAAATTATATTTCTAAAAGGATTAGATTCATGAACAAATGGAAAATGGGGTAGAAACGTTTGGACACATATAGACACAAGTTTAAGATAATTAAACTGAGCCTCAAAGTGACATCAAAGGTTCTTGTTATGGGAAATAGGTTTCTATCTATTAAACTAAAAAGTAGGACAACTCATTGGCCCATGGAGTGGTCTCGTATACTCATGATGTAATTCATGTCCACTGAAGGTGAATATAACCACCTATAGTTGGAACACGTACCCCAACTTCCACTTCTGCATCCACCTCACAGCCTTCAACAACACAAAAAACGGAGCTGCTGAGCGTAAAAGGGATTGAAATTTCCACCATTGGTACTGAATAAATCCTGCATTCTTGATGAATTTATGCCTCTAGAGTTAGAGATCTCCCATAAGATCTTCCTTAAATTGGAAGACTCGTATGATTATGGCTAAGAGTAAGACTCCATTAATAACATCAAGCTTTTAGATCCATGTATGGTCCCAAAAAAACAAGTGATATTATAAAATTTTATTAGTTCCTCAACTTGATACCATCAAAAAAAAGTAGAGGAAATGAAAATCACCGGAATTCTTAGAACGGTGATTAAATCTTGGCCTTTTATGCTAATGAAACTAGACAACATGTTCAATGAAAAGCTCAATAGGTGCATTATGCACAACTCACCCAGTCATACATGAGACCACAATTGATCATGGTTTTTGACTAGGAAGAATTGCCTCAACCACATCATTGTCAGCCACTTCTTTATAAAGATAAGACTCATCTAGCTAACGATTATCCAATATTGGGTATAGGTGACTTATCTGATGATTAATAGGATATTTTTAGTACCATATTGAATTTAGTGGTTCATCCAGAAGTACCCATCATGCCTCTTTCAAAAGTGAAACAACCTTCAGGTAGGAATGTGTGTTTTACATGGATGTACAGTTTGTTAAAACACCTCGCCATCATGTATGGGAAGATCTTGATCTGTGATGCCATCATCCTATTATAATTGATTTGTGAATCCCTGAAAAAATTCTTAAAAGACCCCTTTAGTTTAGAACAGATTTATCATCTGCAGAGACCTTCTATGACAAGAATGTTGAAAAATTATAATGTCATGAAATCATTTATTTCTCTGGAGAAGATAATGGATCCCTTATATTGGGGAACATCTTCCTGTTATACATCGCTGACTTGTTCAGGATCAATATCATCAAAACCTAGACAATCCAAAAGTAGGTATTCACTAAAGAAGATCTGTTTCCCTATGATATGATGATTCAAGATTATGACAAGATGGAGTAGAGGACATGTGGCATAAACTAATTGATGTCCCATGTCAATGACTTGATAGAAAACACATAATTCATGGTTGTCTCATAGGATACTACCAAAAATGAATTTATAGGGAGGCCCTACCTCCAAATATAAGTTACATTTACCTCCTCTTATCACTAATAACTCAAGTAATATATCAATGATCGAGTAGGCATTCTTCCATGTGATTAATCTCCCTTAGACTCAATTGAATCCTGCTATATGGATTACAAGTACTACAAGAGAAAAGAAAATCATGTTTAGACCATCAAGGTTGTGTAAACAACCATTGCTGCCGATGCATGGTTGGATTTGGATGATGCTTTTGTCCTCCTAATCAACCAATTGGAGGATATGATTCCAGAATTGGGAAATTACTTATTCGTTTCAAGGAATAAAGGTCACCATATCATAATGTAAAAGGAATGTTAGTATATTACTTCATGCTCTTACACATACTTGGATTGGGTGATAAAAAAAATCCTTCCTCTGTATGGTAATGATATGTTCACCCTATTGCTCAAGTTGTACTTTACAACCACTTGTTCCAACAATATGGGATGATCAAACACAAGATGACTCACCACCATTGATTTTAAATCAATAAAGGACCATATGACTTAAGGATCTATGCAATTTTCATGGAAAATTCATTCATTATGGTTACAATAGAGTATGATTATACCACTAATGAATCTGAATACACCCAATTTGGTTCCATCATTCCCCCGGAATCAGTCATCTTGGATGAACAATCCCCTCCAATTGATTCCCTAGCCTCATATAATATTGAATTGGATTTGGAATATTCTCCTACAACTTCTTAATATAGTGTATCAACCACAATCGATGAATTGGATCAAGTGAATCTTCGAACGAAGATAGTTCCTTAGCTAATGTTGATCATTGAAACAATTATTTCATAGGAACAACAAGTGTACATGGATTTTCTAAAGTAAAATATATGATGTATTTTCACGGTGTTATAAAGAAATTATATGATTAAACCCCCATGTCACCTTCATCCTTCTTAGTCTCCAAGTGAGTCATCACGTGTTCAAGAAGCCTTTTAGAAATAATGCACCATTCTCATAGATCCATGGTAGAGGCCAGAGCTAATAAGCTATTAGAATCCAAATTCATCAATGAAGTTAAGTACCTCAAGTGTCTAGCCAACATCATTCCAGTTACGAAGAAGGATTGGAAGATCATAATCTATATTGAATTTTAGGCCCCTATCCTTCATTTGATGAAGGTATATTTTCACCTCTAGTTGTAGAGTTATTGATTGATTCAACAAATGGGTTCCAGGCTCTCTCATTCAAAGAAATATAATTAGGATTTGAGTAGATCTGAATTCACCCAGAATATGAGGAGTCTACCATTTTCATAGAAGCATAAGGAACCTTCTATTATCAGGTAATTCCCTTTGCTATAATGAATTTTGGAGAAATTTATTAGTAAGATATGCACCAAATATTCAAATAAGTCCTCAGGATGTTATTCGAGTGCTATGTGGACAGGAGAGTGGTCATGTCCCACTAGATTCAGGACTATTTCAATGATCTAGAGAATGTTTTGAACATCAATTTCTCCAAATATTTAATGGCATAACCATTGAAGTGTGCATTTTGTGTTACATATCAAAATTTTTTCAGTTTTACATTATGATATTCAGGCATCAAAATCATTACAGAGAAGATCAAGGCCATCAGACATATGCCTCCGTTGAGAAACCTCTATGAGCTCTATTCTCTTCTATCAAACTTAGTGAACATATTGTTATTCATTTCAAATCTAACTAGATAGAGTAATAATGTTTTCAAGGCCATGAAGAAATATATCGTCTACCAATGTGATGAAGAGTGCTAGAATACCTTTGAGGATATCAATTAGAATATTGTACAACTGATGATTTCAGATGCCATCCCATATTTGGTAAGCCTATAATCCTTTATGTGACAATAGTAGAATGATCCCTTAGTACTATTCTCACCCTGATGAATAATGGAGGGACATAGAATCGTTTATACTATATCAGTTACATGCTCCTCACCAACGATTTCCAATACTATCATATTTGGAAGAGATGAATCATTATAGTTTTCTCGGTGCATAAGTTGTGGAATTACCTATAGCATCATAAGATATATTTGGTGACCTGTTTATATTCTCTAATGTATATAAAAAACTACCCAAAATAGAAAGGTATAATGTCTCGCTGGATTGTGAGACTTCAACAGTTTGGAATCAAGATTGTTCAATAGTAGGCCGTTAATGGTCATGTGTTGGAAGTCTTTTTAGACACCCATAATGATCATGAAGATAATCCTATAGATGTAAATTTTCTTGAAAAGGTTATCCTTTCAACGGACCCTGTCCTTCCATGATGGACGATACCTTTTGATGGCTCCTCCTAGATCCCATCTAGTAGAAGGATGAATGATCCCATGTTCAAAAGAGTAGGTATTGGGATCATCATCATAAATTCTTCATATATTTTTCTACCCTATTCATTCCTACTATCATAATGCTGTTTGAACAATGAAATTTATTATCAGGATCTCATTACTGGTATTGATCTGAATATCGAGATTGATTCACCCCAAACACATGAAAAGGTGGAATCTACGTTTTCATCATTAAAATCAATGGTCATTATGTCATTAGAAATCTTGATCTTTTTCCCTACTAGAGAGCACTCACTAGATGATGGCCATCTTCCCTTATTAGCCCAAGGTTACACATGTCCCCTGATTACAGAATAGTCAATTCGATGCCTTGGCCAGCTGAGCAACCTCCCTTTTAGAGCCTTTCCATGATGACATATTCATCTATAAGGTGCATAGATGTTTCATTTCCCCCATAGTACTAGAAAATGATTATTTATAGCTGGAAAACCACCAAAACACTGGTTCTTCAACATTGAGAACTTTAGACCCCCCCCATAGTAGCAAAAATCTCCAAATGTAAAACCCATTTCATTGAGTATTTCCAACATGACACTCACCTACTAGACAGAGCCACACATGAGAGAATCCATAACCGTGAAGCACAGTTCACCATATAGAGTGGTCCCATCATTTATAAGACTATCAAAATTCATCGATTTGATACAATTATCCTCTGTTTAATTCTAGGATATGAGATTACCTAGGTAATGCAAGATATTCTTATTGTGTCTTGTGTTTCATATAAGAATGGTTTGAAGCTCTACCACTAGTTTTGAAGTTTTGGATAATTCTATACCACAGTGTTTCATGTCTGATTCATGTTTAGAAATAGGTTTCACGCATACTAGATTCAGGCCAAATGTATGCATCGACTGCTGGATCCCCTCTATGCTATAACAGAATTTTCCCCCTTTTATATCTAGGGACTCAATGTCGTGAGACCGTATCCACTAGAAATATATCACTAATTTAGGTTTATTCTAACCATAATATATTTATTCTCCATGGTGTAAGATAAAATTACACTCAAAGAATTCATGTCCAGATCAGTTGTTGATTTTTTGAGCATAAATATCATTAATAAATATAGATTCTTCGATGATATTCTCATAAACATCAACAAAAAATCCTAACATTCTGATATGTAGAAGCTTTATTCCAAGTATAACATTTGATAAACCATATATCCTACTATCATGAACAATAAAATAGATATATTTAGACTTTCAACAAAACCCTCTCTAACAATCTATAGAATATGGTGGGTTAGAACTAGAAATGTTGGCCCAACAAGCTCCCCCACACACTATGGGTGTATCAAATGACAAATCAAAATTCTACACAGGTGATTCCATATTCCCTGGTGTACTAAATAGAGGCAGTGCAACCTATACAAGTCTAGTTTCATAAATTTGAAATGTTTTCGAGGACAAGAAGCTTCTAGACACAATGGAAGAAACCCATCTGGCTGAGATGGATGACTATGAATAGAATTGGTTCAAGGACTTGCATAATCTAAAGAGGAACAATAATAATATAGAAAGAGTGTTAAATAATAAATTTATCCTTTTATACATCAAATAGGGCCACATAGTTATTCCACTAATGATGCTGATGATGCCCGATAGAAAGACGCCATAGTTGGAGACCATGTGGAATGTACCATATATCATTCATGAGGTCTATCCCAATTACATGTGTTCTTTGATAACTATGGATGGAGATATAATCACTCCTCCAACCAACCCCAATTTTATCAAGTAATAAATTATGTAAGGAAACTACAGTCCAAGAACGACGAATTTAAATGTTGTTTAGGAATTCATGGAAATTTATAGTGTGGTATTGGGCCCTCTTTCATGTCATGTTTCCACTCCACCACACCAACTTACATGTCTTGAGAAACCATACCTCTATAATACAAACTATATTACCTAAATATCATTGGTGGTCCTCTTTGCATGAATCTAAATGATAATTCGAGCATCCTCGTTTCATTGAGTGAAAATGAATTAAAGCCAATGTCCCAGGAAGATAATGGTATACTTGGAACGTAGTCCATTCTCCCCCACGTTTAACTAAAATTTCATGTAAAAGCACCCCGACATTAAACTATGTATATGTCTTATTTAACAGTGTATTGTGAAGAGTGTGAATCCATGATCCTCATTCATGTCATCCTATAACAATAGTTTCATGCCCATGCCTCTCAGAACAGTTTCCCCATTTTTTCCTAGTTACATGATGTTAAAATACATAACAACCATTTTCCTGGACGTATGAAGATAAACTGCATGGATCCTCAATGTTCTCACCCAAGTGGATGTTTCCTTTGGTATCATTCATTTACCATTCCATACATTGTAACTATATATGGATTGATTCATATCCTCATAGGATACGTAGTGATGCCTGTATTTTATATCATTGTCCATCCATATCCTAGAAACATTCCCCCTCTCTATGTATGGGTAATACCTATATAGGGAGATCTCCCTTAATAACTATGTGGGGATTGATTAACAACCTTATGGGATACGTAGAAAAGCCCAACCATTTTTAATTGAGATAAAACATAAATTCACCCACCCTCATTCACCCTAATAACGCGATTTATGACATGTAGGCCCCTTGGTCCTCATTCATGTTAGGTATTTCATCTATCCATTCCATAAGATTGTATATGGGTAAAAATTGAGAGTTGATTTTGTGTGGATTAAAGGTTTCATCATCCCCCATTCATGTTTGGTCTATCAATCCCCCACACAATATTTCCTCATTTATGGAGTCCATGGTATCAATTATCTGACCATAAAATAAGAACCATCTGGTCTAGGAGACACGAACTTAAATTGTTCACTCATAGTCCAAGAATCACGATGTTAAAGAATATATGGATTACCTATGTGGTGAATAACATGGTTTTGAGACTCCAAGGTCCACATTAACATTGGTTATATTAGGAAGTCAAATAATACACACCAACTGGAGATATATCCTCATTATGGCCCAAACAATATGACCCTAAACTAGGATTTATTTATCAGCATCATATGACACTAAATTTCTGTCTTACCGTGAACATGTTCCGGATTCCTCACAATACTCATGGGATTACTCAGTTACCTCATATGAGATGATTAACCTCACTTGTTCTTGTCTCATTCAAAAATATGTTAACAATCAACATGTTTCTTGTTTTCCATCTTTATGGGATGTGTAGGGATAACCAAATTTTTTTTCTTCTAGCCCAACTACCATTCCATCAACCTTTTGACCCCCTTAGACTAAATTATAGTCTAGGAATTATTTCCGTAAACTATATTAAGTCAATTTCATGGTATGAATGTGGTACATGAGCCCTCTAATCCTCGTTCACATCTAGTTATGCCTCTTCTTTACCACACAGATAACCTAGAAATATACCAACCCTAGTCCATGTGTCATGCCTTTAAACTACAAACGAGTCGCCCTGAAGAATGTGGTGTGTAGTGTGTGGGAGTATTTGGTCTTCATTCATATTGAGTTTTTCATGACACCCCATTACACATATCCACATGAGACTCCTACCTTGGTCTGAAATGTAAGAACCTAAACTAATAGTATGTCTATAGTCTATGAAATAAAAACATAAACTAGTTTCCATGTCTGGGTTTTGATCCCACATTCTGATACCCTCCATTACACACATCTATTAAATTTCAGTTAGGGTTTCTTTCATCTTTAAAATCCAGAAACACCATCTTATAATGATAGTCTCATTCCATTTTGTCTCAACTCCCATAATGAGCCATCACCCTAATGGATATTTGGTAGAAAATAGTAGATCCTATGTGTCTAACTTGTTCAATAGTTGATCATGAATTTTCTTACCCCATTCATGACTAATATGGTTGCGGTCCCCATAATTTAAACATGGTGATAATTTTATCCCTACTCAGAAGCTTCCACACTATCTAGACCTTGAATGTATTAACTTAAATCTTTTACACTACCCTATATCCTAGTGGAATTACATACCCCTACTGTCACCCCTAATGGTTGCTTCCACATTTCTGTGAGACCCCATTACTATTCCTTATTTCCCATATCAAACATGTATCACAAGGTCTTAGAAGTTCATGTAGGGAGTGTACCAATGTGTTCGAGCCACACAACGAAATCTTGGTCAAAAATCCAGGTCCTCTATCTAAGAGACTCACTGGTATGAGTTCTATAACCATATACAATGAAGCATATTCCAAGAATAATGTATTTAAATCATGTATGATCCTTCTTGGGAATGTGTGGTGTGGAAATAGGAACCTTTATCCATCATTCATGCGGGGGTTTTCAATCATCCAAAACAAGTATGCCTATTTTGGGAATCCTCCTTCCCTAGGTTTGAGATCCATGACCTTAAAAACGTAATCTATGTGTCATCATTACTTTAAAATACAGGTTAATCTTCAAGAGATTTGTGGTGTGGTGAAGACCTTCTTGGTCCTCATTATCATCGATGTGGAAATATTTACTGGTACTTTTGGGGTACACATGCCTATATTGGATCATTTTAATTGGGTTTATTTCCACAATTCCACATGAATTCATGTGGAATAGAGATTTCATCATCCCATAAAACATGACATTAATCTATTGGACAGGGTCTAGGCCGTATGACCAAAAATTATGTGAAATGTACCATTCACATGACGTTAAAATGTGTCAACCATCCTGATGCCACAACCACAAATTGATCGATTAATCATCCTCACTAAACAATGTGAAATTACATGTCTATCATCCACATTGTACAATGTAATATTGTATGGTCTCCTAGGACCTCAACTAAGAGGCCCTCTCTAATGATGATGGTCACAAAACACATTGCTCACATTTTTAGTAACTACTTGATATATGAGATGAATATTCATTGGAATATTAGTTTGATCTTAGTTCAAACCAAGAAACCTATACCAATGAACTCTAATCCATATTGGTGAAATTCTAGGAGTGTTGGAACCCATTGAAGTTCCCATCACCCAATTTATACACTTTATGTGCCCCTTGTTAGAATCATCATTATTTTATGCATCTAAAGGAGCCCTCTATAATTTTTGTATCATACCATATTTCCTCACATACCATCCACTGCCAACATCTAATATGACATCAGAAGAAATTCAGATACATGTTCTATGTTTCAGACTTGGTCAGTAGTCAACCCTCGTCTGTTTGTCCCCATTCTGGGCGAATAATATGGACGATGTGTTTCAAATATGGTAAAATGTTATCTAGTATCACCATGAAACTATCCTTATGTTTCTAATTTTGGACATCATGATTCAAAAATCCCATTCCCCTTAGTTCAGGTCTATTCCAATTCCCATGCTGTTATCCCATTCATATTGTAGCTCACATTCGAAAAGCAAGTTGGTTGTGCTGAAGCTTTGTTCTCCAACCACATACACTCTCAGTCTGGTCACTATTAGTGGTCAATCAATAATATAATACCCTGAGTATTTGGTGATTGTCTAGCATTCTCATATGAAGAGTAATTTCATGGGCATCCGTTGTTCATCAACACGATAATGGACCATGTAATCTTAAGAATTGGTTATGGGTTTTGTCTAAAATATTATAAAAATAGAAAATATATCAATGAAATATGATCAATCATGAATGTTATTCTACATTAGAATCTTATGGGGTTCATACACATATTGATCCCTCCCCTCGTTGGAAAAATGCCTCTATAGTTCCGCCTTAGTGATCGAGTGTCTGAGATTGACCATCCTCCATTGGGTGATCTCAAATTCTTCATTCCACACTTCTAGGTCTTCGTTTTCATCATCAGAATTGGAGAATACATCATTGGACTTCATCTATTTTTGATCATACTCTACCTAAATCTCAGTGTCTTCCTTGCTTATTTCAAAATCATTGGCCTCATATTCTTCTAGTTGAACCCTTAGACTATTAGCGATCTCATCTTGAGTGATATAATCCATCACAAGGTCCGGTAAAATCCTATATATATTCAAAGTCCATTTTTTATTTTTATGTACATGTTAGACCCAAGACATATGTTTTATCCCGTATAGATTGAGCTCCTTCCATTCCAAACGTTCCCATTGGATGAGAAATTCATTATCTTATGCATTATAAGTTATGAAATCCATCCCATAAGTCCCTAGAATTACTAACCAATGGATGAGAGATCCAATTTACTATAGAAGATCATCCATATGGATATGGGTGACGTTGATACACACATTCCACCACACATTACGATCGGTGACCGGTTATCCTCAGCAACTTTTGGGCTGAAATACTTGGAAGATTCGATTGGTGTAGACACATTAGTATTGGATACTACCAATTTGTTTCAAGATTGTTCCTCTTGATACAGATTTTCAACCGTTAGTGGATCGATGACCATCCTCAAGAATAACTCCTCGTCAACCCCTCCACCTGTGGCAGAATTCTCTATTGCATTCAATATCTCTGAGGTGGACTCCATCATCCCAGATCCATTTGATACTACTACCTGTAGCACAATTTCAACTTCAACTCTTGATACCACCATAAGTAGTAGTTCTAAATCAAGAACACCCAATGAGATCATCTCGGTCACTGACATTTTCACCAATACCTCATCACAATTTTGGTCCTAGTAGTCTCTTATAGTAGTGAAAACATGAAAATCCCATCCACCATAGATCTTTTATAAAGCTTTTTGGTGGAACCTGACTTAAACCTTCCATTTAGGGCACTGACATATTAACCCCATCTAGTGGAACATATAAAATTGGCTTTATAGATATAGCCTCTCTGGCCATTTCATATTGGAGAGCAGTGTTGGTTATCACCAACATAGATTCAAATATTTCTAATATAGTTTTTTATGTTTGTCGTTGAGTTTCGAGCATATTTCAAAAATCCATTAAATATTATGTCTTTCAAGAATAAGAAGGAATAAAGGGATTCAACGTTTTATAGGATAACAGAACATACATTAATAATATACTCTAGTGAGGTGTTTCTAAATATTCACCACCATCCAGTCAAGTATGGTTGCTTTTTGAGATACTACCTCATCTCCATGAACTACTGTTTGACTGCTCATATCCACATCATCAGAATGGGACCCCACACTCGCCCCTTCATGGGTTGATTTCTATTCACCTTCCTTTTCGAGTCCATCTTGGACCTCCACCTCCTTTGTGTTTGATTCATTCCCAAGTGGGAAGATAGTTAGAAAATAATTTGAATGATTATTTTATATTTGAGAAAAAAAATTAGATATTTACCTAGTCAATAGTGATTCATTCTCTTAAAGGCCAACTTTAATAAGAATCATCACCCCAA
Organism: Viscum album; assembly: GCA_963277665.1. Classification (NCBI taxonomy): domain Eukaryota; kingdom Viridiplantae; phylum Streptophyta; class Magnoliopsida; order Santalales; family Viscaceae; genus Viscum; species Viscum album. The sequence goes on along the minus strand of OY728145.1, from coordinate 1,438,851,657 downwards.
TATTCATCTGATTCCTTGGGAAATGGAAAACATGTATCCATTGTAGCTGTCGATAATTAGAGAGGATAATTCATGATTGGAAGTACCCTCACATGGTTAGTCAAACAACATGTAACGACTTGAGAATGCACTAGGTCTACCAAACCCACCAAAATTCATTCCCTGTTTTCCAAAACACGATGAATATTCTATTTCCTTGAAAAATTCCAAAGATATTAATTTGATACCTATTGAGGTGATGCTGCTTCCCATGAGGGTTGAGGAATGACATATAGACATCCCATCTGATCCATGCCTCAGGGAAAACAACATGGCTGGGAATATCATTGTATTGTAACCACATTTTAGTAACTTATAATAATATCTTCTGTACAACCAATGATAGTTACCCTTCCTCTTGAGTCATCCTACCAAAGAGTGTTGGGCTTGATGGTGCTACTCCTCTACCTTTTCATATTAATAATTCAAGCCCATAAACAGATGGTCCCACTACTTCTGCCTTGCCCAACCAGTTAGCTCTTCGAACACATCACACTAAAATCATCACTCTCCCCCAACCTCGTGGTGAAGGGATTGTCCCTTCATTAGTCAAGATGACCCACTTTCCCATAATTGCACTTGGATAATTGATTTCCCAACTATGTGCATAGTCAGGGTTTAGCCCATATTTCATTGTGGATGGCGACATGTCCTTCAAAGTTATTCTATCTTCATTCCTGAACATGATCCAAAATTTCCACATAATTTATGGTAAAAAATCATGTCGCACATCTGAGTACACCATAGGGGTAAAAAACTCTATAAAACTGAACAACCTTGCAAAATTGTGCAGGTTATATGGCTCATAGACTGAATCACGATCAACCCTTGCCACCAAAACCCTACCTTAAAAGGTCAAGAGGTATTATCTTTTCTCATCGGTCTAAACATTGTCATCATTTACCACCCCATTCAATAGGTAGAATGGGTGGACGATAATGTTATCCTCTGACCCAAACATGTCCATCATTTCCTCTAAGCCCACCATGATTGGGTAACATTCCAATGTTATTGATATTGGATGGAAAATAGGGTTTGGGTACGTGTGCCCCCTCAGGTATGTGGCCACACAATTATACATGATGTGAAATTATTTTCACACAAGCACTAGTGTCTTCCCCTTTTTAATATTCCAAAGTATGTTGTACAACATCTCCAACAATGGGATTACGAGAATAAAATGATTCAATGTCTCCAATATAACTTCCATTCTGGAAGTACATGGGCACACCCTATATGTTCATCCCTCTCCAAGAGATTCTCCCCATATATTAGTATTGTGATAAATCATACCAATATGACTATGGATTGATTCCCAATCTTGATGTTGTATCCCCACATATACTACAATATCTCATCCAAAATCTACCAGTAGGAGCCCTACATTCCCCGCTGGTACCTCATCGGACATGTTTTTAGCCTCACAAGAATGTTTTTTTAATGATACTCACCCACATCAGGCTCCTCTACTACGTCCTTTAAGAAATTATTGAAGCCCTACTTGATGGAAATTTCCTTTTTCTAAGGCTTAAAAACACTCATGCACCACACCCTATCCAATAGAGCATTATCCAAAGACGAAAGCTTATACTGGTCATCCCATACATTCTATGTAATGAGAAAGTCCTCATAAATCTCCCACAAGATCAGGATCCTTGATATTTGGTAAAGATCCTAGAGGATGATGCCAACATCCCAATGATAGATATGGAATGTTTTAGTGTCCGATGACCAACTACGTAGCTTCCCGAACACGGTATCTTGCAGACGATAAATATAGATTCGTGAATCCTATGAAACCTCATAAATTATTACATGGTTTTGTTCTACCATAAATTCAGAACATGATGCACTCACTCCGTAGGCCATTGACCATTCATCAATGAACTTTGTACCCTTTTTTATATCCTATACATCATTCTGTTACTTCTACGGGCCTCCAATCCTTCCATGATGATTTTCTGATAGTACAGAGGAGATGCCTCATCCTCGAGTTTCTACCGACTGATTTTATTGATGTCGTTATAATTTATGTTTTCTTTAATGAGCTTGTGATCTTTCCAGATGTGGCCATTGACAGCTCTCTTCTACTGGTACTATGTGGGTATGCCTCTAAACTAGTATTCATGATCATCCCTTCTTACCATTGGGATGAATAAATCATCAATGAATCCAAATCCATAGTGCAGAATACTCCTACACATAAGGTACTCTTTTGGATTTTTCAATAGTAGTATGAGTAGTGATACATGGTCAGAGGGACTTTAGACACACTCCCAATTCATGATGTTTTTCAACCATTCTTTGCTCGAAGTAGAATCCATAATGAATCCCTAAGAATATTCCAGAAACCCCATTGATTTTGGGATATAAGAATTTTGTAAGACTTTTTCATTGAGGTCATTCATGAAGCTTGTTCATGGAGCCTGGTTTTCATATCTCTGAGTCACGTAACTATCTTCATGAATATGAGGTGGATGATGTTCGGTTAAATAAAGAGAATTCTTGGAGATAAAGTGAAGATTTATTGTTTTCCAAGAAATAATTTATTAAGTGAGATCAAAGTGGTCGTGAGATTTATGAATGGATAAGAACATGATTTTATTTTCATGTAACCAAGTTCCATTGAGGGTACCCACAAGAATATCTATAAGCACCCATCCAGGTCGCACTTTGTAATAGCCTTCACCCAATTGTTCTCCATGCATCTTCCTCAGGTTCAATAATCCCAAATAGTCTTCATGAAAAGGTGAATATGGAAAACATTGGGCAATTCTCCCTCATAATATTTCCTTCAATTTGATGTTCACTCCCATTATGAAGGGGGAATTTTTTGGCACTAAAATATGTTCCTTGAGATTAGTCAAGCTATCCACATCAAATTCGAAGAAATGGAAAAAAAAATGGACCCTAAAAACTCTTATGTTCTTTCATCACAATGTAGACTCATGATTATACAATATAAAAATGTGTGATGCTTTAACTGTATTCTCCATGAGCCAAAAAACACTCAACAATTGTGCCACTAATTGATTGTGTTCTTCATGAGTCCAATAGAACCGTGGAAATTCGTGAAGCCCACATTTACATTTAGACTCATTTTCCATCTTTGTGAAACCTATTTCTAAAAAATACATGAATCATTTTAACAACTAGGGGATTGCGACCGGAACATTCAACTTTTTAATTACTCTCAATTCATGAATCACCTGAGAAACATGAACCAGACCCAAAATGAGTCATCCACAGTACCTGAGGCTCATGAAATCCCATTTCCTATGTTCTTCAATACCTTCTCTTATGGTGGTGAATGCATTTACTGTGGACTACACACTTTGTGGAGGAAGAATTCCCCAAGGGGTGCTTGAGGCTTTATGATTCATTAATACTTTATGAAACACTCCTTTCCTGAGTCAGGACTTCATCCCAAGGTAGGGTCACTATGTTTTGTGAATCCTACTCCATCACAAATGTCGTAACCTCCAAAAACCACCTGAGTTTCTTGAATCACCTCCATGCTAGGCCCTATTCTTCAAAAAAAAACCCTTCCCCATGGCCTTTTGTTCTTCCCCATTCTTTGAAACCCCTTTATGAAGGTTGAGTGCTAAAGGTCCCCACAACCATCCATGATTAGTTCACATGAACCATAAATCCTTATATAAACAATGCCACCCATTCCTATTTCACAATCCACTTATAGAGTAGCACAAGATTACCATTTACCATTTGATTCTCATCATAGGTATACTAACACCTTTTTATTTTCAACATAGGATTGCTAATGTAAGACTTATGATCGACCACAATTTGAAATTATTGAAACCTAGAAATGATCAATAAATACTCCTACCGAGGGCGTATGTGTGATTATTATGTAAGAACATTGGGTAAGGAGTGAGACCCCCTTGTCTGAGTTGCATGATGTAAAACTACATAGTACAAACTTCTTCAACACATAACATTAAAATATGGACTTACCCTATACAAAATTCCTATGATTCACTGGCTATGAGAGGCACGGATAGTTTTCACACCATATATTATCACATTGTATTAGATCTTCCTCACATGGAATTAGATCCTTCCCACATGGAATGATATCCTCCCCACAGGTAATGAAATACTCCTTGGGATGTTTCCATGCACAGTCCCCACATCATTTCTCATTGGTGAATATTTATTGACACAAATTTTAGGGAAACTAATTCCTCTTATTTTATACACCATGCATGACACACATGGTCTTAGAGGTTATTAGTGACCATAACACCGCATTTATGTTCCCCAGAAATGAGAAAACTCTATTCATAATCCACAATCCCATGCTCTACTTACATGGGAATCCCCCTTAGGTAGAACCTCCAAACACTTTTGAACTACATGGGATTTTCTTCCCAACTAACTAGGATACGTATGAAGCCTCCCTAAGGTCCAAAACCAACACTTCATCAACTCTAACCACTCAAACACTTTACCCATCCACTACATCCATATCCACCTTGATTTTTTCTAGGTTTACAAATCCTCGTATGATCATGGCCCTACATGGAGTCCACATCTCTTTTGGTCCCCTTCAAAATGCTCCAATGCATAATCCCCACACCATATAACCTAGAAAAATTGTCTAACAATAAGAATCCATCATTCCTATTCCAATGACCATCCAACCAAAAGAAAACATATTATGATAGGTAGCTACGATGAATAATCCCAAATAATGTCCACTAAAATGGTCATCCATATAGTTGTAAGCCCCCAAATTCTCAAAATATGAATGTTTTGATCCCTGTATTGTAAATAGTGTACACATGACACCTCTTTGATATTCAATCCCAACCATTGGTAAAACATGGAACCCTCCTCTTAAGGATGAACCTATCCAATAATCCTTTAAGGTCATTTTGGTAAACAATTAGGTTGTTACATATTAATATTATGGGACGCACATCCCATATCCTCTTCCATAGATTGTTTTGATCCATCATCCAGTATTCATTTTAGGTGTTCCCTCTTATGAAAAAACCACCTAGATCCACCTCTACATGGTGTTATGATCAGCCCCATTTCATCTCCTCATGTAATTAAACTCTTTACCATTCTCATACTGCTACATCAAGAAAATAATTCGATTCGTGATGCAAAATACTTTGAAGATATGTTAATATGGTTCTAGATACCATATTCTAAACATGTGTTAACTGAGGTGAATGACCTAGAATACATTTCTTTAGCATCAGATACATCGTGATTGACATAGGATTCCCCAATGTCTACACCCAAGATACCTTCATGAGATTTCATATTATGAAAAATATTGTTTGTTAACCATTTATCTAGCATCTAGACATTCCAGAGATTCCAAACATGACCACTCTGCTAACTGATGTTTTTTATCCTATCAAGACACTTCCATGAACAAAAAATATATATATATGGGATAACTAAACTACATGGAGAGGTCCATGGAAGGATACATTGAAGGAGGAACTAAAATCCCATCATCCTATCTCAATCAAGTAGAATACAAAATTGATTAATATTATGAATTCCCCTCGCCTTTGGAGATTTGGAATATAGGGTACCAATCATGACACAAGCGCATGTCAAAATGCAACATGCATTACCTCATGAAATCATCATTAAAAACAATATTAAAAACCCAATTACAATTATATATTGTATATAATTCAACTTAAAATGTAATATCATTAATAATTCTTTCTTCATGGTATTTTATTTTTCTATTTGAATTAATTTATCTATGTGTAGTTGAATTAAAAGTTAACAAGTTGTAAATAATTTAATTACACAATTACCTTTCACTAGGTTATATTATTTCTTCATTGTTGTTAATATTATTAGATTATTTTCATAATGGATTTTTACTATCTATTATTCTATTTACAATTGTTTTATATCTCTTTACAATTGTTATAGATAACCTATTATATTTTTATTCTTACTTCAATTTTATGAAAACTATAAGGGTTTTTATTAAAATATCTTTTATTTTAGGATTATTACAGTTGAATTTAGATTGATGTAAATTATTCAATCATTATTTAATAATCTATTTAATTACCTTTTTATATGGTCATTCATGAATATTTTCATATAATAGAACCATTTTTAAATACATTGGTACAAAAATGATTTTATAAAATAATTTTAAAATTTGGTATCATTTATCTCTTTATTTAGAAGACCATTTCCATACAATACCATGTTTTATAAAAAAATTTAAATTTTTTTCCATTAATATTTTAAAAATTATTTATTAGAACACATTTTACCCTTTATTTCTTATTAGAAAATGTTTTTAATGGGATATTCTTTTTGATTTTTAATTAAGTTTCATTTCTAACTTTTTTTAAAATATAAAAGGAATGATCTGTTTACCTTTGAAGACACCATGAAATGTTTTTCATACACTTATCCACAATTGATGAACTATTTCAACATATCGTGATTCAGAATGACATCAACGAGGATTCAAAAGTTTGTGGTGCGACTCTGTATTTTACATGGGAGTCAGGGACAGTCCTGAAGGCATGGGATCAAAGGGCCAGGACCGTTGTGTGTCACTGATCCCAATCAGGGGTGTAGGGGAACAACCCCACGTGGTATAAAACAATAATTTGGATATGTCCTTCATGAGTCACTGAAGGTACCTGTACACAAACACATGTCTGCCACCATGATGAAGCTGAATGATGTATTTATTTTGGATAAGTCCTCAATGTGTCTCCTTAGTCTAGCCAAAACACTATTGATGTGCAAGGTACTTGAACTCCACATTCTGATGCGCAAGTCACTTGCACACCCAATCTCATTTTACAAAGGGTCCTATTTTTGTGTAAAAATATACCATGGTGTCCTCAATTGATTTGAAAAATTTCCCTAAAGCACAATTGCTGCTCTGGTCACCCTAGTACTTCGCCTCAACCTTTCAAAATTGGCATGGTAGTTGTTCAAAACCATGAGTGGAGGATTTAAAGGAGGATCATTTGACTTATGTCCTTTTATTGGTTTAAAACCATAACACTTGAACACCTAAAACTCCCAAACTTCCTAAATCTGAAATACTTTCTCTCCACCTATTCCATTTATAGGAACACAAGTGCCCCACTTTCGGGATCACCAGAGAATACTTCTGAAGGATTGAGCCAGGCCAAGCCCAAGTATTACCATACAAGTTGTTCATCGCATAAGTGAATATTAGGTCTCCCAAGACTACTTTCATTCCCATACATGCACACCCATACCTACTTTGGCACACCTCATTGATTCACTTACTCTCCTTAGTATACAAGCCATAAATCCCTCCTCAAAGCCATTCAGGGAAAGGCTTCTTCTTCATTGGATCTCTTATTTGAACGGGATTCTATTGAGACCTCCCCCAAAACCTCCTGACTAATAAAAAATTTGGGAAATACACATCACCGTGTCTCCTTTTAGGGTTTGTATATCCATAATCAAAGGTTTCCCACATTTTATTCACAATGGGGTTAGGATTCATGGAGTGTCTGTGTATTTGTATATCCACAGTCACATGGACCTTTATCGTTGGAACAGTGCTGAGAAGTTTCTGATTTATTATAATTATGCTTTAGGCCTCAGCCTCTCCATTCTCAATGATATGTAACCTGAGATTTCTGGTAAGGAAGATACGGTTCACAACAACTTTTCATCATTTTGAACAAAAGATAAGTATCCCTCCCCAAGGAGAATCAATTTTAAGACAGCTTTCCTATTGTAAGACCTTAACCTTAATCCTTTATTCCTTTCATAGGACCCTCATCTAATGAAAATGAGAGTGGTTGGAGGGCTCATCGCCTCTCCCTCATCGTAGTTCACCTTGACCTCTCCCATCCTAGCCACCGTAGCCTTCCCCACCTCCCCCAACAGAGGAGGAAAAGTGCATGTCATTATTGAATATTTCACATCCTTTTGTTTCTCAAACCGATCATGACTCATATGGGCATCAATATTTGTGATGATTACAACTTTTTTCACAAACTCCCACGGTGAAGGAACTACAAGAACTTTGATTACTGTTCCATCCAGGTACGTAGGAATCCCTTTCAGTGCCTGAGCTCACTGGATATCCATTGTAGGAATCCAACCCTAATTACCTTAATCTGGAAATCCTACTTAAGAATAATCCCCAAATTATAATCTTAATTCATCAAGGCATCATTTTTAGAATGTATTCCCTCAAACGACTAAAATCTCTTATCAGACACATCGAACTATATGGGATTTGATTACAATCCACATGGGATAAATTGGAGGATTCCTTTAGGTTCAAACCCAATATTTCAAATCAAACCTATTCTCCTTGGGATATATTCCCAACATGGTCTAATCTTACTTGCAAACGTGTATTCATTCCATGTTCCATGGGCTGTCTCGACATAAGTCCCACACCAAAAATTGACTAAGCACCATTAGCTTTGATTTGAATACCACATGACATTAAACGACATGGATGGATCCAAATCACATTATCATAAAATGTATGATGTGTCCCAATAAGGTTCACCATACTATGAGGGTTCTAATTCCTTTCACAAGGTTATGTAGGTAACCCATTTAATTGGTACACTCCCAACATCAAAACAAACATTCATCTCCCTAGATGGCAATAAATTCTAGAGTGCCCCACTGAGTGGCTTAGAAAACCTGTTTCATTATAATAATGATTAAAAGAATCTATAAATAGTATACGAGAGGATACCAATGATGGAGAATCTCAAATACATATAGATATCTCTATTAATAATGAACCATGAATACATTCTGATGATTCTAAATTTTCCACATGTTAAAAAGGGATTTAAAATTTCATGGTAAACATATGTTATATTTGGTGAATTAATAAGGATTCATGAAAATATCATAATTTAATAAAGATATTCCTAGAGTAGACAATAATTTCACCCAAAAAGGGTGTGACGAGTCTGACCTCCCATCTTCTCGACCAATGTACATTCCTATGTATTGTAATGGTCAATCATAATGAATTCCCTCCTTTGATAAGTAGGTCCCCTTAGGTAAAATAACTGTTAGATGTTTCCGATTCCATGAATAAATCTAATGGAAATCGCCTGGATGCAGTGATTCTTAATATGAGAACACACATTTCAAGGAACTATAAAAAAAATATTCTAAAACATGTGAGAAATACCTACATTTATTTCATTGAAACATCCTTTCGATGTTTACAATGATATTTTTTAATAATTTGTTTTAAAATATACATTCAATGATAATAATTTTTAATAATTTTTTCAAAAATAATATGATATTTCCTCCAAGATACTTTTAATGATCTTTTTTTCTTCAATGATAATAACCATGATTGTCACACTAATGTGTATATGTCATATCAATACCATACTTATTCTTTCTTTGGATGTATTATGATTATTTTGACCAAGGATAATATTGAAATCCAATTCCATGATTCACATTCAGAGTTATTAACTTATCATTGAATTATTCACTTTCATGTGATCATTGAGTTATAAATTTCCCCCAAATATCCAAATTATTTATCACATATATTATTATTTCTTAAATAATATTAAATTTATTACAAATGGTGTTTACATCAATAGTTATTCATTCATCTAGTTAAATATATATAAATCAATATTCATTACAAAATTTGGATTTTTTTGTTATGGAAAATTACCTGTGACATAAAGTGATTATTCGATATATGAGGAAACTTTTTAGAAGAATGAAATTGGTGGGGCCTAGTTACCGACAGCCACTTGATGAATAAGTTGTCTCAATGGATGAATTAGTTGGATATAATTAGCTATGTGGTCTTTTACCTAGTATGTTTGAAGTTGTCTCGTAAAATGCCTGAACAATAAAGGTAACATGTACTTGGGAAACATGGAATCAAATAATTAAGCAATTACTTCATTCAAATTTAGTTATTTTTATCGATGATATTTTAACTATGATATATTAATGCAATTCAATCTATTTTCTTGATTAAATGGAATAGTTTCCGATTATTTACCTTTCCATATATATTATGTCTTAACCTCTTATTTAGATGAAGAGTGTTTTTATTTGTTTACCTATCAATATTGATTATTCCATTCCTAGTTATTTTAAATGGAATGCCTTTTATGTTTTTTACCTTTCCATGTTGATTATATGTTATCTAGTTACTTAAATAAAATATGTCTTTTTTTACTTTCCTTTACATATTTATGAATAATTATTCATTTATGATAGCTCCTACTATACATAACCATTACATAGAAATTGAGCTCACACTTTTTTTCCTATGTTTTCAATGAATTTTAATATATGTGATATGTGATGATACACTAGAAAAAATAAAGATATTTTAAAAACCCATTATTTTTAATGTTTTCATTAAATAGTATTACATGACTCATGTATATATCTAATTTTCCAAAAATAAAAAAAAAATTGGTCCTTTGCAACATGATTTAATTATATATTAAGACAATTTAATGGTTGTAGGATTCCAATTTGATCTTTACAGTTTGGGGTCACTATGGTTTGTATCAGAGAAAATTAAGTAGAATAATTGGGAACTAGATTTCAGAAATCATTTATTAGGGAACATAATTCTATGATATAATTTTAGAATAATTATAGATGCATATCTTAAGGATTTGGTAAGATAAATAATATGTTCCTTTTTTCCTTGTAATATATCCCTTCCTATATACTACATATTGACCTTGTTTTGGAATAGTTGTACATAGGGGTAATAACTCTAAATAGGGAACACCATGCTTGACTTGAGCTATACCTGGTACACGATAATGGGACTTACTACGCATCTGGTTTGACACTCACAGGGGATATGATTAGGATAATATAAAATTTCAACTACAAACCATTATGAAGGGATTGAATATATGATTACAATTAATGACCTAGGTTGAACCCAAGACCAAGGAAGGACCCATGTGGAGATAAAATGGGAGGATTATTTATGTATTGAGATTCAATAATTATATTACTGATGTATTTTACCAATGTTATTTTGGTTATAAAATTTTAAAACATCTAAGGATTATGTAAAATTGGTCAAGAAAATGTTTATTCATTAACATATGAATTATGAAAACCATGTCAGGTTTATATGGTCAAGGATGATAATATTTTCAAATTATTAAACAACTATTTTTGGTTTATGTAATGTGAGTCCACCAAGATTAAGGACATTTATTTTGAAAATTTGTGTAATTATATATTTTAATGAAAATTTAATTTGAGTAATAATGGATTTAAATTATATAGATATAAGTTTATAGTTATTGATATCCATTAGGGTTGATGTGATCATTAATGACATTATAATAATAGTCAAACATGACTATTATACTTTAAAAAAATTTGTGTTGCAAATAGTAGTAAAAAGGATTATTAATGATTAAATTTATTTCAAGGATTTAAATCATATTTTAGGGAACATTATATGAATTATATTAATTTATGCTATAAAAAATAAAACTATTATTCATATTGAAAACACATCACATTCAGATAGGCAGTGGGGATTGAACCCATGATTGAAGGATGATAAGGGTTCCATGACTACCACTAGCGTAAATTGTAAAGACATTGATTTTTTAAATTCTATTTATTCATAGAATAAATGTTTTCTAAATAATATATAATATTATACATTTACAAATAAAATGTTGAGTCAATAAGGTTTTCTTATGACTTGTCCATTCCTTATGGTTTTATGTTTTGAAAATCACAAACACTTTCTCTTAAGATCTGTCTTTTTCTTATGTTCTATTTTTCCCCCTTAAGATTCCGAATTGTCATTTAGTTATACTTACAGATGTATTATTACGATTTCTCATTCTGTTATACTTAAAAATGTATCACTATGGTTTTCCATTTTGTTAGATTTATATATTTCTCTTATCTCTATTATGATACCAAATCCACTGTATATGTGATAAAATATTTGTGAAATAGATTCTGGTGTATAAGTGATACCATCTTTGTAATTCTGATTATGGTGTATATGTGATAATATATTTGTGAGACCGATTCCGGTGGATAAGTGATACTGTCTTTATGATACTGATTCTGTTGTATAAGTGATACTGTCTTTGTGATACCGATTCCGGTGCAAAAGTGATTCTATTTTATGGTTCTGAATCCAGTGCAGAAGTCATTCTGATTTTATGATTTTGATTTTGGAACAAATGAGATACCAGTTTCACAATCCATTTTATTTTTCCTTAAGAATCTGATTTCTTGATAATGTTAGAGTTGTTTAAATGTATCATTCCAATATTTATGGATTTCAAGTTTTCTTTTACATAACTCTAATCTTTAACTTAACATCGTTTCTATTACTTAAAATGATGTCGTAGAATCTGTTACAAACTAACCATTGAATGTTTGACACATGTCCAGGTCCCTCCAAAATTTAGGGAAAATATTATAGTTGGAGTGGATCCGACCTTTGGGAAGATTTGATTATAAATACATGTCCATTTAAATGAGATAAGAATGAAACAGAGAGTGGATGAACATGACGCATGTGAAAAATATGTGAAGTGTTTTATATAGGGAGAGGCTCTTTCAACTCTCACTTCCTCATGCGGATGTTGTGAACAACTTTTTCATCTTTGAACAACCTTTTTAGACTTTCTTTGTGCTGACTTTGATCATGATGATTGTGGGTTTCCAGGTTTGGAAGACTGAGTTTTCGATTTCCTTCTAAATTGAGGGCTTGCAGGGATAGCAAGACAGATACCGATATTTGGATCAAGGGCTCACCTGGGATTGGATAACATAGAATTTCTTGAAAGTATAAATAAAGGAACATTTATCCAAGTTTGTTGGATACCCTTCTCTTTTTTTAAAAAGAATATTTTTGTTACTTTTTTCTATTTCATGTTTTTTATTTCCACTATTATCTTAACTTTGTTAAAGATAGAAAGTTTAACATTCTTATACATTTTATTTCCATTACTCTGATTATATTACATATTCTATTAGCATTATGGTAGAATATTTCTTTTAAGAAAATAATTCTTTAAGAGGTTTTGTGAATGTTTGTTTATCCTTGTTAAACTTAACATTAAAGGTTGTAAAAGAATTTTTAAAGTATACAATTCACCCCCCTCTTGTATATTTAGTATCTACATTCATCATTTAGATCCTGCAATTGGTATCATAGGAGGTCTCTGAAATAATTATATTCACATATATGTTATCTTTCTCAAGTTTTCTTTTTCTTAACTTCTTCATTTTATAAACTTTTACTTCTAATAAGATCTATGGAAAGAAATTCCTTTTATGTTGGTAGGAATTCATATTGGATCTCTAGATAATCTCAATACTACTGGACCAGCAATATTTGATGGAAATGACTATAAGTATTGGAGAGACAGAATGAATTTTTTTTTGATAAAAATAGGTGTATTCAACTACATTATGTTAACGGGATATTATAAGATTCTTGATAAGGAACTTAGAACCTTTACCAATCTGGAAAAGGTGGAATACCAACTGAACTTTAAGGTACGTAATATGTTCCATTGTTCCATGACTAGAATTATATATATATCAAAATTTCATCCTGTGAAGCTGTAAATAGTATTTGGATGATGCCTGAAGCAACTCACTTTGGAACTTCAAATGTTATTGAAACTAAAAGAGCTATGCTTAGAGATAAGTATCATGGTTTCTACTTTCCTTATAGAGAACCTGTATGTAAGGTATAACAAAGATTCATGACTATTGCCAATAGCTTACAATTAATAGGTGATAAAGGCTTAGATGATGAAGCTCTTGTAGAAAAGATTATATACATTATTCCAAAATAATGGGAATCCAATAGAATTTCTATAAATGAAAATATAGAAGTTACACATATTTCTCTTGATGAACTGTTTGGAACCCTACTTCAACATGAAACTACAATGAAGAGAGATGTTGATAATATTAAGAAGAAGAATGGAAATGGGAGTGTTTCTTTTACAACTATTTCAAATCATATGAAATCCAAGACTCATGAGAGAGTTACAAGATCTAAATCTAATAAGGTTATTTCTCAATATGAATCTAGTGAAAGTGAAACATCAAAAAATGAGTTAGCCAATCTTGCTTACATTATGAACAAGATTTTTGGGCAGAAGAATATTCAATATAGATACAAGAAGAAATATGGAAAATGCATGAAATATAGAGAAGTGACATGTTATGAATGTGGAAGAACTGGTCATATTAGACATGATTTTCTGTTACTTAAGAAAAGAGACAAGAAGGACATGAATTCTGAGAGAAACAAGAAGAAGTTCTATAGATCAATGAATAAGAAATTCCTAAAATCCAATGAAATTTGGAGTGCAAGTGGTAGAGATTCATCAGACTATTCTTCAGATTCTGAATCTTCTGAGAAAATGAATATTAGTTTAATTTCATGAGCTCCATTTCAATTTCAATATCTTATAGCTATGGTACGATCGACTGAATCCTTAACCAATATGTCTTTGAGTGAACATTTTCCTGATAAATATTTTTCTTCAGATGAATTTTTCTTTATCAGATAATGATAATTATTTTCCTTCCTATGTGGAAGTTTCTAGGATTGATAAGTTGCTAGAGATAAGAAATTATAAAGTTTCTATGAATGTTGAAAATGGAAAATAATAGAGAATTTATTTTAACAAAAGAAATTTCCGATCTTACCAAAGATCATGTGAAGAAAAATAATGTTTTAGAATTTCTTTTGAAGAATCATGAGGAAGATAATTCTAAGAAGGATAAGCTTTCTAAATAGCGTAAAATTTTGTTCTTTGGAAAATATGTTTTAGAGGATAAACGTAACTCTAAGTTTATTATTCTAGGGTATTGGAATTTAGTCCGATGACTAAAGTCTGAAATTTTTTCTTTGATAAAACATCTTGTAAATTTTACACTTGGTAAGGAAAATGTTGACATGATGTATTCTCAAATCTGACCTCTTGGTAATAATCAAGGATTAGGTTATTCTCATGAAAAACCTATTTTTAGAAACAGTTAATTTGTTCCTCCTAAAGCACATTTTTGTACCAAATGCCAAAGTGGTGGGCATTAAAAGATGAACTATTCTTCAAATAATTTTCAATCTCTTGGGTTTCATAAAGCTTACTTGTCTAAACAAATGTGGATTCCATAATTTTTGTTATCTAACAATTCCGGATCCAAGAAAGTTTTGATTCCGAAAACCTAACTCTTCGTTTTATGGGCAATGAAGGAATCACCAAAAACATTTGGCACATGGATAGTGGATGTTCCCGACACATTATTATAAACAAAGATTATTTCGAAAAGATTTTAAACAATAATGTTGGAAAATTAACATTTGGAGATTACTCTTAAGGAGAAATAGTCAGTATAGGTATCATTATTCTTCCTATACAACCATTAACTTCAAATGTTTTATTTGTTAAAGATCTTAAGAACAACTTCATCAGCATAAGTCATTTATGTGACGAAGGATACGTTGTGAATTTTAGGGATGGAACGTTCTTAGTACACAATTCCAAATATGAATTTAGTATCTTAGCCCATAGGCAAGAGAATGTATACACACTAAACCTAGAAGACCTTAATTGTTATGATGATCCTTGCCTATGTGAAATTGAAGATCAATCTTGGTTTTGTCATAGAATACTAGGACACCATAACATAAGGAATCTTAGTAAACTTTCTACGAATGAACTTGTTAAGTATCTACCAGATCGTAGGTTTGATTCTTCAAAAGTCTGTAATCCTTGTCAATATGGTAAGAAACATAAATCTGGAATTAAATCTTTAAGTGAAGTTAAAACATCTAATTCCCTATAGTTTAGTTCACATGGGCTTATTTGGTCTAACAAAAATTGGAAGCATTGGTGGCAAATACTATGTGTTTTTTTAGTTGATGACATCTGTATATTTACTTTGGTCTATTTTCTCCAAATGAAATCTGAATCTTTTTCTTAATTCAATGTTTTCATAGAACAAGTCAAAAATGGGAAAAACCTTCCATTGATATCTATTCTTAGTGATCATGGAGGAGAATTTAAAAATTATGATTTTGAATCTTTTTATTGCAAAAAAGGTATTACTCACAATTTTCCAGCTCCAAGAACTCCTCAACAGAATGGAGTTGTTGAAAGAAGAAATCATATTATTAAAGAGATGACTATAACCATGTTGAGTGAATATTATATGGATAAACATTTTTGGGCATAAGGTGTATGTAATTTTTGTTATACAATAAATCATGTTTTAATTAGACCTTTTCTTAATAAAACACCTTATGAGTTACGGACTAGCTGAAAACCGAATGTATCTTACTTTAATGATTTTGGTTGAAAAGTATTTATCATAAATACCAAGGATAACTTACATAAATTTGCACCCAAATGCGTTGAAAGAATATTCTTAGGCTACTCCACTAACTCTAAGGCATATAGATTTTTCAATAAAGACACTTTCACTATGGATAAAACAGAACATATTAATTTTGATGAAAATTATCCTTTTCTTTTAAAACAACCTGAACTTATTTTTGATATATTTTCTAAATCTGATCACCAACCTTTTAAAGAAGACCATTTGGATAAGGATTATGTGTAAGAAAATGTTTATAAAACATTTACTCTTGAAAATTCATTACCCTATGTTGATGATCAAGTCTTTGAAAACCCAAGTCAGCTATTACATAGAAATCATCCCAGTGATAGTATCATTGGAAATATTAATCAAATACTATGAACTGGAAGTTCTTTAAGGATTGAAATTTAACATGTTTCTTTTCTTTTAAAAATTGAACCAAGGACTCCTGAAGAAGACTTGGGTGATGAAGACTGGATAAAGGATATACAAGATGATCTCAATGAATTCGTAAGGAATCGAGACGGGACCATAATTGAAAAACCTAACGAAACATTTGTTATTGGAGTAAAATGGGTTTTAGAAACAAATGCAATGAAAATGGAGTTATTGTTAGAAATAATGAAATATTAGTTTCTAAAGGCTATAACCAATAAGAAGGAATAGACTGTGAGGAAACCTATCCTCCTTTAGAAAGACTTGAATCTATTCATATTCTTCTATCCTTTGTAGCATTATTTAATTTCATATATTATCAAATGGATGTAAGGTGCACTTTTCTTAATGGGAATGTTCTAGAGGACATCTATATAGATCAACAACTGTCTTTGAAGATAAAAAACACCCTGATCATGTTTATAAACATACCAATGTCTGTATTGAATTAAACAAGCCCCTAGAGATTGGTGTGATAGACTTTCAGGATTTTTTCTTCGAAATAACTATGTTAAGGGAACTGCTGATCAATCCCTTTTTATTTAGAAAAAAAATAAAATGTTTTTATTGTCCAAATTTATGTTGATGACATCGTCTTCAGATCAAGTAATCAATCCTTAACTGGTTCCTTCGCAAATCTTATGAAATCTGAGTTTGAAATGAGTATAGTGAGTGAGTTAACCTTTTTTATTGGTTTTCAAATTTCTCAAAAACAAGAGGGAACTTACATATCTCAACATAAGTATATCAAATATCTTCTTAGGAAGTTCAGGTATGATAATGATAAGAGTATAAGTACTCCTATCGAAACCTCTTATACTATTTATGTTGATGATGTAGGGAAAATTTTGGATCAAACAACTTATAGAGAGATGATAAAAATTTTATGCTACTTAACAACTAGTTGACCTGACTTAATGTTCTCAGTATTATTATGTTCCATATTTCAAGAAAATCCTAAAGAATCTCATTTAAAGGCAGTAAAAATAATTTTTTTCTACTTAAAGGGAATGATAGTTTTGGGACTTTTTTATTCCTCAGGAAATAATTTTGAACATAAATGATTTTCAGATTCTGAATTTTGTGGTTGTAAATTGGATAGAAAAAGTACATACAGAACATTTCATTTCATAGGAGATTCCTTTGTTTCTTTGTCATGCAAGAAACAATATTTTGTAGCACTTTTCCACTGCTGATGCAGAATATTTAGCAGCCATATGTTTTTGTGCTCAAGTTTTGTGGATGTAACACACACTCACAGACTATGATATGAGTTTTACTAAGACTCAAATAATGTGTTATAACACATGTTGCATTTCCCTTTGTAAAAACTCTGCACATCACTCTCATGCAAAGCACATATATATTAGACATCACTTTCTTATGTATCACACACTTAAAGGAGATATTATTCTTCAATTCATCAGAATGAAAGAACAACATGTTGATAGTTTTATAAAACCATTATCATCCAATAAATTTTAATACATTAAAAAAATATAGGAATGATCTTTGTCAGGTAATCATTCATATATACTTCATGATTCAATCATCTCCTACCATTAAACTACTCTTTATTTCATGTGTGTGTGTGGGGGGGGGGTAGATATGCTTGATTGTTTTTATTAATTCCTTAAGAATAACTTTTTTAAATTTTTTTATCTTTAAATAAGTTTTTTAAATTTAAATTTCAATATTGGTAATTTCTATATTGGAAATTTCGGTATTGGAATGTTCGATATTTGATTTTCGGTATTTGAAATTTCAGTATTGGAAATTTCAGTATTGGAGATTTCAGTATTAGAAATTTCAGTATTGGAATCCCAGATTTTTAAACATTGAAGATATTTCTTATAATACTAATAATTTCCATAGAGTATTCCAAAAGGTACACTTCATTGCACTTTATTTTCTTATATTATGTTTTAGATGTTGGTTTTTCAAAATTATAAAATTTGGTTTACCTTACTTAAAAGGATTGGAATTTATATTTTTTTAAACCATCCTCCAGTGTTAGATTAGATCAGTTTTTTTCCCACCCGTTTGAATAATTTATGGAAGTTGAAAGGTCATAGCCTTGTCTATAAAAGGGGTGCCTCATTTATAAGCATCATACTATCCTTGTTGATCTCTGGGACAAAGCTCTATTGCCATCAACGTTTTAGTTCTGATTATTGTGTCTTTATCACCCAGAATGACTATTTAATCATGAGCAGATCAGATAGCGATTACCATGGAAATAAAGGATTGGTTAATCTTTTAGGAATGTTTGATTTGCCCTTACTTGGTTACAAAATATGACTCCGTTATCTCTAATGTGACATGAACTATTGGATAAGAAAGTTTTTATGTGGCTAAGTAGAAAAGTCAGGATCCAGTTTATCCTAAAATAGTTATTCGGTTCTATGATTCTGTCACATTCATCCAAAGGGATGGTAAGGATCTGTTTATTTCCAAATGTTATGATAAGACATATACAGTTCCCTATTAGAAGGAATCAAATGTTCTTAACATCCTATATGACGGGGAATCTATTCATTGCTATAAAAAACCTCTCAAGAAGGAAGGTTCTTTTCAAAAAGAGAAAGCTCTAAATTATCTCGGTCTCAAGTATGTTAAAAATATGAAAATTACAAATCATTCAAAAAACCACAAGATGGTAGCTCTCTGGATGCAGAGATTTCTTATACCAAGAAAAGGAGACAATGACTCACTAAAGATATGTGATACCTTTCTATTATACTTTCTCTTCAACTTAAGGAAGATCAACTATGTGAAGTACATATTTCTCACCATCCAGGAAATAAAAGGTGGATCCATCATATCTCAGATACATATGTATCTGAAAACAATCTCTAGGATAATTGTTACGTTCCTTCAAGAGTAGAATGTTCCATTTTTATCAGTCTCAAATCCTTTCAAGATTTTGTGACTCTGTGATGACACTCTAAAAAGAATGAAAGTAGAGTTCTTACAATAATCCAATACATTTGATGAAATGGTTGTATATAACAATGGATATGTTTTGGAATCATCAAAATCTGTTCCCAATAAAATGAAACAGGAAGATCCTAACTTGACTATACCAATTCCTAGTGTCCTGATATCAGCACCTCCTCCAGCAACAAAACCTAAAGCCTATTACGATGCAATTGTGGAAAAGTGGAGAGAATTGGTATCTACCAAAAAGGAAGGCGATCCTTCCTTTAGCTTAAACCCTATAATGGATAAGGCCTAGAAAATCAAGCAAGATGAAAATATTGAGAAAGAAAAGATGGAGATGACCCTGATGTTGAAATACTTGGAAGCTCAAGTGTGTCAGTCACTACTAAAATCTGTAGAAAATAAGTCTCATGAAATACAAGAATATGATGTTGTTCATAAGGAACTAGTTTCCACTCTGGAAATCCAGAAATCCATAAAAGTTCTATCTTTATCAGAACCTGTTCATGAAATAGAAGATCATATAGTTCAAGAAGACAATGATGATGATTTAAGGGAAGTGGAAGACTACATTGGAACTCCTTCGAGTTATGTCTCTAAATCTGTTTCAGAAGAACAAGCCGAAGAACATGCTGAGGAAGAATTTGGGGAAGATGGTGAAGTTGAGGAATAAGTAGAGGTTGTAGAAGAAGAACAAGTAGAACCTGAAGTGGATGAAAAATAGAAAGAAGAGGTTGATAATCAAGGTAGTGAAGAAGATGAGTTTCACGAGGAAGAATATGTACAAGGAGATCATACTGTTATCCAAGTTTTAGGTGATAAATCTCATGTTCAAAATCTTGTCAAAAGAAAAAGTGTTTTTGTAGCCTCATTTGAAAAATAAACACCTCAAAGTCCTCTAAGTGAATAGAAAAATCAGTTTCCTTAAATTCAAGAGGAGCTCAGAAGTGGAATTTTATTTCAGGTTTCGAATCCTCTTCATCTGTTAAACATGACTTTGTCAAGATATTTTTATGAAAGTTGGTATTCACCATTCTGGTTCTTTCAAATATATATTCTTGAAGTCAAATTATGCAAGAAACCCAGAATCAAAAAATAGGATCAACCAATATGCTTATGGACATGGTGGTCAAGCAAAAAGTGGACATTAGTAATATTTTTATTGATTAAAATGCTCAGAATGTGACTTATAAGAATGAATTTAACCGAACCAAAACAATCAATGAAGAGATAATACATTTTGGTGATTTAATGGATGCAACAAATGGAGATTTCAGTACTTGTGAAATAGAGTTCAACAAGGTCAAGGCATCAATCTCTGAGAAATCTAGTCAACTCAATTCTGTTTCCTGATCTGTTAGCAGTGAGAAGGATGTCAGAGCCGAATTAGAGAGAAATGTGGCTGCTCAATAAGAAAGGATCTTGTCATTAGAAAAGAATAATCATGATTATGAGAACATGTTTAAAAGATAGATGAAGATCATAAGGATGTGAAGATACTCAAATCCATTATAAAAAATATGTTGTCTGAAAAAAAGAAGGATGAATGATTTATTCCGGAAATTTTGATGTTTTTTTGCAATCTAAACCTTATTTCAAAAAGTTCCTTATGAAGATTATTTCATATATTTGTTTTCTTCTCTAATGTATACTATCTTAACCTTACAGGTATATCTTATGCTTCTCTATTTTTTTTATTCTTAATTTTGAAGATCACAAATGGGGGGAATTTATTCAGAGGAAGAATTTAATGGTGGTATCAAAACATGAGAATCTATTAAGGGAGTGTATTGTAAAAAATGATAATGTTTAATTATGGGGGAATTTTGTGTTAAGAAGAGATGTTAATCTATGGGGGAGATTTCTTCTTAATAATGAAAACCAGATACTAATGATCCAGAATACGATCCTTGCGAAACATAACCTATGGGGGAGTTAATCATATTCTTAAGAAATCTCATTCAAAGGGGGAGATAATATTTTCAAACTTTTTTACCTAAGTCATTATATTATTCCTTCACAAAGTTGTTTGTGATTTCCAAAAAGGGTGAGATTGTTGAGTCAATAAGGTTATCTTATGACTTCTCCATTCCTTATGGTTTTATGTTTTGAAAATCACAAACACTTTTTCGTAAGTTCTGTATTTTCTCCCTATTAATATTTGGAATTTTCCTTCTATTATACATACATATGTATCATTATGATTTTTCATTCTTATATAATTATAGATGTATCATTATAGTTTTATATTCTGTAAGATTTATAGATTTTTCATACCGCCTTTAAGATATAGAATTCGGTGTATAAGTGATACCGTATTTGCAATAATGATTCCATTGTATCAGTGGTACCGTCTTTATGATACCAATTTCAGTGTATAAGTGGTAACATCTTTATGATTCTAAATCCAGATTATAAGTGATTCAGTCTTTTTGATACCGATTCTAGTGTATAAGTGATACCATCTTTGTGATACTGATTCCGGTGCAAAAGTGATTCTGTTTTATGATTCTAAATCTTGTGCAAAAGTAATTCTTATTTTATGATTTATATTCCGAAACAAATGAGATACTAGTTTCACAATCCTATTTACATTTCATTAAGAATCTGATTTCTTAATAAGGTTAGAGATGTTTAAATGTATCATTACAATATTATAGATTTCAATTTTTCTTTTACATAATGCTCATCTTTAACTTAACACCATTTCTATTTCTTGAAATGATGTCATAAAATCTGTTAAAAAACTGACCATTGAATATATGACACATGTCCTGGTCCCTCTGAAATTTAAGGAAATTATACCCATTAGAGTGGAGTCGAACGTTGGGAAGCATTTCCTTTAAATACAAGACCATTTGAACAGGTAGAGAACAATGTAGAGAGTAGATGCACATGACTCATGTGAAAATGCTATAACGTGTTTTCTAGAGAGATATGATCTTTCAACTCTTAGTGCCTAATGAAGATTTCGTGAAAAACCTGTTTGGGTTTGAACAACTTGATTGGACTTACTTTGTGAAGACTCCGATCATACTGATCATGGGATTTCAGGTTTGGAATACATAGGTTCTGATTTCCTTTTAAATCGAGGTCTTGCGGGGATAGAAATACATATATTGATCTTTAGATTGATAACTTACTTTGGTTTGGGCAAGACAAACTTTTGTGAAAGTATAAATCAAGGAACCCTTATCCAAGGTTGTTGGATACTCTTTTTTTGGGTTAAAAGAATCTTGTTGTTACATGTTTTGTATTTCAAGTTGTTTTAATTTCATTGTTATCTTAACATTGTTAAAGATAGAAGGTATAACTTTCTTATACATTCTAATTACATTACTCTGATTATATTATAGATTCTATTCACTTTAAAGTAGAATCTTTCTATTAAGAAAAGGCTTCTTTAAGAGGTTTTGTGAATGTTTTTTTAACCATGTTAAACTTGACATTAATGGTTTCAAAGGTATTTTTAATGCATACAATTCACACCCTCTTGTATATTGAGCATTTAGATTCATCATTTTTATCCTACATTAATGGTAAAACAAAAACATTTTTAATCATTAAAAAAGATCATGACATTATCCCACTATGAAACCAATTAAAATACTAAATGTTACAACTAGACACAAATATACATATGAATATCTAATATGGGAAAATATGGATCACCCCAAACTAATATAATCACCCCATAAAAAAATAGAAATAAATACAAATTCTATTTATCTAATAAAATTATTAATAAATGAAAATATAACTGTTAGTGGGAGTATTATTAATTTTGACAGAAAAAACGAAGTGGTATTTATATGTTATAGATGGAAATAAGACCATTGGTACTAATCAATTATTTGACCATGGGTTAGATTTTACCATTAGTCAACTATGTCCATTGGTCAATATGAGCTTTGTTCAAATTTTAATGTTGGATAAAATGACCATTAGTAAAAATGACCATTGTAAAATAATCTTATGGTTTATAATTTTACCATTGTTGTTAATGTATATTTTTTGTAATTAAATATAATAATTGATACATCAAATCAATGGACTCAACCAGTTGTGTCATTCCATTTGAAGCATATTTCTCCAAACATGGGAGGAAGGTAGAATAACTAGGGTCAAACCATTACCAATCCCAAGTCGAGCATCCATAGGTTAAGGTTGAACAAGATCACCTATAAGATATGTTAATGTTAGTGGAATTTTATCCCTAGTCAATGATAGCCGAGTCACCTCATGATTCTACCACTATCACACACCTTACCCTTATGGTGTATTCAAATATAATAAGGTGTATTGTGTCCAATTCTTAGTTATGAAAAGTGTAATTATCCATTGTATAAGTTAATTTATTATTCCATGAATTGATTTTAGGAGTAGTATTTATTAATAAAATATATGAACAATTGAGAAGCATTTTATAAATTTATTTCCAAAAACATATAAAACATACTTTGTTTTAGAAATTATATACACTAATTAATAATAAAATATATTATTGTTAAAAATATATATTATAATGAAATATTATATTAAAACAATCTTATTTAAATATAAATGATAAAATAAATTTTTAATATATAGATATTTTTTTATATGTGTCATAATTTTTACTATGGCTTATGACCAGATATTTTTCAATAACTAAGTATTTTTACATTTTAAAGATAATATTCTCCTATGTAGGGAATTTTTTTAAAACAATTTTGTGTTCATAGTTTATTTATAAACTTAATACTTATGTTATAATTATTAACTAATTAATTAAGGATAATACATGACCTAAAATAGATAATTTTTTTAAAATTATGTATTTCTATATATTTTGATCAATATACATACCTATAAAGGACATTCCAGATTATAAAATTGATTTTTTATAAAAGAATTTTATTTGAAATTTTTTCATTTCAAGTTAAATGGGGTATTAAAAATTATAGTAGATTATGGTGGATTAAAATATCATTTAGTGTGACTCCATTGTCAAATACTATGATTAAAAACCCAAGGTAAGCCAATGGTTTTTCATTGTTTATATCTTAGATTTCCAATACATATATTTGAAAAATATTAAAAAAAATTATCCAGATTTTCAATAAATACCCACCCATTTCACAATTATCCTTCACTCCAAATCTATTATCCACAAGGTTCTAGGGATTTTGTCCTCCCATGGATCCCCAAATGTTATCCTCATGCTCCCATGGTCCTATCCTAAAATTACATGAACAACTCTTCAATGTAATGGAAAATTACACTTCTCCTTTCCATTTATACTCCCACTCTAAGGTATCTTTTCTATATTTCCAAACCATTTAATTTTTTCCTATATATATTAACGTATTACTATTATAATTTTATTTTCCAATAGTATACCCTTTTCCACTCTTATTTTACACTTTTAAAAACCATACTTTATACATATCAAGATGTAAAATTTATTTATAAAATTTGTCTATTTAATATGGGATATTGTTTCCTTTTTATTTTAATACCCATCATCTTTTATCATAAATGGGTATTTAAAACAATATAAAGATGATTATTTTATTTGGTTATTTAAATATATGAAACCCAAAATTCTGTTTTTGTGTTAAAAATGATATAATGATCATGCATTTAAGCACTCTTGTGCGACAATATTTTGAAATGAAACCTATTCATTATTTTCCATGTGAAATTAAGGAAATGATTTATTATGATATATATGCTTCACATGAAATTAAGACATATTATGGTTTCAACCTTATAGTTCTCTAATGAATTTTGTAATGAATTTAATTTATATAGATGAAATTATTAATGATACCTTGGTGAATAACCTTGGAAAATTTCATTTATGAAACCTTAGTGATAAAACATTTTGATATTCTTATAAATGTTTCATTTAAATGTTGTAGCCACAATTAAATGTCTTGATTCACATTATAATTATTCTGATATGCAAATTTTTTGTTATTTATTTTTATGCATCTGGTTATAATTGATATATATTAGAATAACATGCTTTTTTTGTCCTTGTTTATTTCCATATTGGGATTCATGCTCACCCCTTTCCTTTCATGTATGTCCCTAGGATATGAAATTTAGTAAAATAAACTTACCATGAATCCATGAAGATGTATTTCATGTGGATATAGAAGAATGTTATTTGTTTTCTTGTATTATTTTCATTATTTCCAATAAACATAATTTTAAAAGATCAACTATTTATACCATTTAATGAAATGTTATCTAATAAAAATGTGTGAGTCTAGAGTTGGCATCAAAGTATGATTTAGTTATTTGTGGAAATTATGACTTGAAATATTTAATAATAACCATAGGGACAAGTTTAAATATAGGAAAATATCCTAATAATGTAGCAACAATTAAGTATGGGGTT
Organism: Viscum album; assembly: GCA_963277665.1. Taxonomy (NCBI): domain Eukaryota; kingdom Viridiplantae; phylum Streptophyta; class Magnoliopsida; order Santalales; family Viscaceae; genus Viscum; species Viscum album. The sequence continues at coordinate 1,438,825,448 of OY728145.1, read as the reverse complement.
TCAAAAATAATACATCCCTATCTTGTACTATATGGTAATGTGGCCCTGGCTAAGATGTAACTAGGGGTAACAATCGAAAACACTGCATTGATATCATCTTGGTCGAGAAAGAGTGCATGATAATGGGCCATGTAGCACACCTAATTTGACACTCCTGGGGGGAAATGATTAATTAATCACATGGTTTTATGAACCATTATAAATGATATATAGAAAAATTAATTCTTATTAGATGATATTAATAACATAATTAAGTATTATGTTTTGTGAAATATAATCTCTTTATAATTTTACGTTATATTAAAGTAACACGTTCTCATTAATGTTATCTTATTTTATAAAAATGGTGAGAAGTCAGAGGAACCATGTAAATGATGAGTGCAAGAAATGATGAACTAACTCTGTTCTCATTGAATTTGGAATGGGAAACATCACGAGATGATGAATCAATTAACTAATGTTATGAACAATATCATGAATCAATTCGTGAGATCAGATTCACCTAGAAGGGAACAACATTCCATTGAGTCTGTCATATGTCAAACACCACCTTATTTTATAGGATCTATGGACCAACTCATTTCGAAACAATTGATTAGATCTATAAAAAATATATTTTCTATAATCTATTTTTAGGATAAAGGAAAATTCACTATTAAAGTATACTCCTTAGATGGAAAAGCTGGTTAGTGGTTGAAATGGATTAAAAACATGAATTGAAGAAGGGATATTAATTCTATTTAGAGGGAAGAGATCAATGGATTATTTTTCAAAAAATATTTTTCTAGTTTTATTCGAAAATGTTGATACGGAATTACTAGAAGTGAAGAATAGAGAATATAAATTAGTGAAAATCTATGAGTTGAATATTACAGTACATAATCGATACACCTTTTTATTTGTTTTGTATTCTATACAAATGGTTGACATATTCTTCAGTGTAATGATACTCTATGTACTGAAGAATATTAAAAATTGAGATGATTAAATAAATGAGGAGATAATGAGATTCACTATGCAGGTTAATTTAATGTATGGAGATATATAGTGGTTAGATATTTTGAATGAATATAAGAGATATATGAAGAAAACATGGGGAATAATTTTTATTATAGAAGAGGAGGAATGAATGTGAACCTCCCACATGAAATAAATGTGGTACATATCATTTAGGGAATTAATTTTCTGGGATTAGAATATTTTACAGCATGGAAGAGATGTCCATTTAGTCTAAAAATATCGTAGTGATGTGACACCACAACTTATCAACACTAATGACCAATGGAATATCATGTAGGCCAAGCTGAAATTTCAAAGATTCAAGTGAATAAAACATGGGAACTATTCCAATGAATGTCAAAATCTGATTATAATAGAGGAAAACCAAAACCTAATTAAGAAGACTCCATGGGATTAAGAATGTGAATCTTTTATCACAACATATGAATTAGAGGCTCCAAATGATGTGGTAGTAGGTAAAATAAACATGCTCTCAATCATAGGAAGTATTTTTTATTCCAGTTCTATTCATTCCTTTTTCACATCTATTTTTTCGTAGAAAAAAGATCCAATACCTAAATTTATAGATTTTGAGTAATCCATAGTGACTCATGGATGAATTATTCTTGAATCAATAGTGTATATAAACTTTATTATTGACTTTGGTGAGATAAATATCATTACAAATATAGTAGTTATTCCCATGGTGTAATTCAACAATATATTAGGGATAGACTATCTCACAAAGTTTAATGCTAAGATCAACTATAGAAATAAAAAAAATTAGTAGTATTGAATGTAAAACATACATTAGTTTTTAAAGGAGATACATACTATCCAAATATTTTTCTTGAAGAACCTCCTATAGCCTTATTTATGTATATGAGTTATAAAGAGGGGGAAGGAATTGAATGTATACAAATAGAGAATGTCACCAAAATTTTGGAATGAATTGATGTGTTTTTTGAAGAGTTACCTGGATCTTAGAGAGAAACAGAGGTGGAATTATCTATTGAACTCATAACTAGATCCATGATGATATCAATGACCCCATATAGAATGGAAAATTTGGAGTTTGAGGTATTAATGAAACAACTTCAAAATATTTTGGAGATTGGATTTATATGACCAAGTGTGTCTCATTTAGGTGAACCTTTTATCTTTATAAATAATAAGGATGGATCAATCTAAAAATTAATTGATTTTGAATAACTAAATGGGATCATAGTGATGAATAAGTATGCTCTCTCAAGAATGGATGTTTTTTTAGCTCTATGGTGATAAATTATTCTCCATGTTTGACCTCTTATAATTTTATCATCAACTGGGTGTCAAGAATGAAGAAATTAAAAAAGAATCAATTTGAACCAGATATTGGAATTATGTGTTTGGTTTTATTCACTTAGAATTGAAAAATTATCCTATTATGTTATTGTATTTGATTAATAAGGAGTTTAAGGGATACAATGATATGGTTTTTGTTGCTTTTATTGATTATATCGTAATATTTTCCAAAATACACTAGCAGTGTGACGATCATATAAGGGTAATATTGACAACTATGACAAAAATAATATAATTTTAAAATTCAAATAATGTGATTTCTAGTTACAATATGTTGATTTCTTAGGAAAAAATTTACCAAATGAAGAAATATTTTTTGACCATCCCACAAAAAAGGATACAGAGAAGTGGTCTCATTCTATAACAGTAACTAAGATTGATAGGATAATTTCTTCATCAGGATATTATAGGATTTTTGTGAAAAACATTTCATGACATTATAATACACTAAAAATATTAACTAGAAAAGGGGTTAAGTTCATCTATACAAAGGAGTGTGATAATGTTTCCATGTATTAAAGGAGTGATTGATTACTGTAGCTTTGTTAACACTTCCTTTTATCAATGTTGTTGTTTTTATTTGGAGTGAGGCATCTCTAAAAGGGATTGAATTCATCCCTATGAAAAATAAAAAGGTGATTTGTTATGCATATCTACAGTTAATTCCTCAATAGAATAATTTTACTACACATACACTGGAGATAGATATGATTATTATTTCTCTAAAAATATAGAGGAACTATCTTTATGGGGATAAATGTGATATATTCAAAGACCACAAATGTTTAGAGTCTATACAGATAAAAAATAATATAAAAACGAGACAAAGGAGATGGTTGTGAATTTTAAATGAATATGATTATTCAATTCATTATCAACCCCGAAGAGAAAAAATGTGTCTAATTCATTAAGTAGTGAAAACATATTATACTGAGAATAATGAGGATTTATAGAGATCCATTGATAATGGAATATGTTAAGTTGGACATGGGGATCATTTGGGATTGGAAATGATCAACCCTATCCCAAATTATTTCTCAACCTTAATTTATAGAGAATATCAATAATTCAAAAAGAAAATATCTTTTGATACAAAAGAAGATAAATATTGTGAAGAATATAAAGTTTAGCGATTTAAATATTGATCAAGAAGGTGTACTAAAATTTCATATAGGGTTATATGTCTCACAAATATCAGAGATATATATCGATCTGATGGGTTAAGCTAATAATTATACATTTTCTATAAATCCTAGAAGCAATAAAATATATAGGGAACATTGTGATCATTAATGGTGAGACAATATAAGGGAGATTTCCGACTACATTGCATGGTTCTTGGTGTGTAAGAAATTGAAAGTGAAGTGAAAAATTCAAAAATATTCATTAAAACCAATACCCATACCAACATGGACGTGGGACAATATCACTATCGAATTGATCACTTGTCTTCTAAGAACATAAAGAGGAAACTATGTGTAATGGGTTATAGTTGATCGATTGAGCATGAAATATGATTTCATTGATATTAGGTATGATTTATCTCTTGACCAACATGGCAATCTAACCCTAATGAAAGTTCTGAGGATTCATGGGGTTCCACATTATATCATTTCTGATCATGACCCAAATTTAAATTTTTACTTTTAGAGAAGTCTTCAATATGATATGAATACTATATTGTATTTCAGTAGAACTTATCATCCTCAAATTGATGTCCAATTAGATAGGAATATCTAAAAACCCGAGGATATTCTGATAATATACATAAGGGAATTTAATGACAGAAGTTATTGGTACCTCACATTAGTTGAGTTATTATAAAAAAGTGTCTACTAGAGTATCCCAATGGAACCATAAAAAACTCTATAAGGAAAGTTATTTAACCTCCTACATGTTGGGATGATGTCTGTGAGAGGATTTTTCTTAGCCAAATCACGTGCAAGAGATAACATAAAAGATTTTTTCTAACAAAAAACATATAATGGCTTCTTAGAGTTGGTAGAAGAGATATGCTAGGAACCATTGAAGGGACTTAGATTCTGATGGCAGGGATAAAAGTATTACTTTTGATATCACCATGGAATATATTCATGATATTTGGAACGAAATGGAAGCTTTGCGCTTAGTTCAATAATACTTTTGAAAAAATTGATCTCATTGGATCAGTGGACTGTCAACGAGAACATCCAAAAAATCATTCCCATGATCATGATCAATTCCATGTATCTCTCTTTTGGAATTAAATATTTGATCCCTCATATGTACTGAATCCATGGGTGGTAAAAATGGAACATTTCCTCTATTATATGGAGAAACCGACTGAGATAATGAAATGTAGAGACATTATTTTCCACAGTATGACTACCCACATTGTAAAAGTGTTATAGAGAAACCATAAATATGAATGAGTAACATAGGAACTATAAGAGAATGTGATACAAATACATCATCATTATTTCTTAACAGGGAGAACAAGTTGATATTTCAAGGATGAAATTTCTTTAGGGGAAAAAATCAAACATCCCAGACAATTTAAATGTATTTTTTTTCTTGAATAAATTTTATATAATCATTATATAATATTATAAATGCTCAGAATAAAGAGAAACCAATAAATATTTTTCCCATTAACAATGATCATTACATTATTAATATATAAAAATAATTAAAATACCAAACACTACAACTGGATAAAAATTTTTAAATAGAATAGCTTTAATGTGAAAATATGGATCACTCCAATATACTTGAATCATCACTCTCAGAACCAACACTATATAAATTAAACAAAATGTTTGTAAACCAATAAAAATATTATGCAATTAAAATATAACCATAAGTGTAATTTTAATGAATTTTGAGTGAAAGAATGAAGTGGTATTTGTAGGGTATAATGTGAAATGCGAATGATGGGATTAGACCATCGTTTGAATGGTTTTAAAATATAGACATTGGTCAATATGGCCATTTTTAATTATTATATTTGGAAATAATAACCATGGTTCATCAATTCTCCATTATAATTAGTGTCTATAACTAGTAATGAAAAAGGATAATTGATACTGAAAACTAATGGCCTTAACTAATAGAGTTGGCCATTTGGAGCACATTTTCAAAACACCAGAGAGATCGAGAATAACTTGGGTTACGCATAGACTAATCCCAAGACAAGCATCAAAATGTGAAGAATGAAGAAAACATCATTTGGGAAAAGTTCATGTTAGTGAAGATTACCACTCGATCAATGTTAGTCCAGCCACCCCATGGGACTACTACCATCACACATCTTACCCTTATGGATAATGCTAGTGTAATAATGGGATATGTGTGTATATATTAGTTACATAAAGTGAAATTATTAATTTTTATAAATCAAATTATTATACCATCTTTTCTTTTTAAGTTTTTTTTCTTAATATAATATACGTTTTACTAAGACAAATTTTATAAATAGATTTCTGGACACAAATAAAAACAAAAATGTTTTTTAAAAAAGATATAAATATTTTATAATAAAAAATGGCATTATGAATTTTTTTAAATAAATATTATTTTAATACTCAATTATATAAATATAAATGATAATTTTATTTTATAATGGTCTAGGCTTTTTTTATTAGTGTCATCAATTTTAGATTTCCTTAAAAACTATTTATTTCCAATAAATAAGGATTTTTATATGTAAAATTTAGAATTCTCATAAATAGAGAATTATTATGATAAAATAAGAATTTTATTTGAAAACATAATTTTGAAATTATTATATGGAAAATTAATGAGAATTTTCCAAAATACTTTATTTTTTCATGAATAGTAAAAATACAGTTTTGGGTTTTCGGTATAATTTTTGACTCCATACTTATTTCATATTTATATAATAATTAATTAAAAATAATACAAAAACTAAAATATGAATTTTTATGAATAGAAAGTATTTTAATATATTTTAATCAATTTATAAACCTATAATGGACTTTCCAAACGCTAAAATGAAAATTTTGTTATTAGAAGAATAATTTTATTGGAAATTTGACATTCAGTGTTTAAATGAGTAATATAAAAGAATGCTATGTTATGGTAAATAATTTTTTTTTATTTTGACTCAACTTTATAAAAACATGCGAAAAAACCATAGGTAATCAAAGGACTTTTTATTTTCAAGAACCATGACTTCCATGACCTAGATTTGAAAAATATTGAAAAAATTATCCAATTTATCTATATATACCCATCCATTTCACCATTAACCATAACACCCAATAAAACCTCCTTGAATTGTTGGTCATTTGATCCTCCAATTTAGTTCCCCAGGGTTCCCTTGTGTTCCCCAAGGTTATATGATCAATGATTAGGAGAAACTAATCAAGGTAAGGGAAATATTCACTTCTCTTTTCCAGTCAAGTTCCCTATTTATGGTATGTATTCTATTTTCCCAACCTAATACTTGTTTTCCAATTTTTGTTATCCAATTACTATAATAATATTATATTATCAATGCTATACTGTTTTCCCAATACATTTTACCATTTTCAAAACCTACATTTAATACCTGCAATACTACCAAATTTATTTCATGAATTTCTAACTTTTACATGAGAAAATATATATTCCTTTTAATTTAATTGAAATAAACACATTTAAATGTAATGGAAATTCAATTGTATGTAAAAAGTACTATTTTTTTATATTTACATATATGAAACCTATTTTTCTTTTTGTGGGTGAAAATTGATGTTATAATCATGTCTTTCTACACTTTTGTATGCCCTGGTTTTGATAAGAAAATTGTTCATTATTCTCCACGTGTTTTTAATGTAATTATTTATTATGATATATGTGGATCATATGAAATTAATTCATATTAATGGTGAATCCTGATATCACCATAATTCTATATTCAAAGAATATAATCTCTAGATATGGAATGATTTGTGATACTATAGTGAATAACCTCGGTAATTTTCATTTAGGTCACCTTGGTGATATGATTATGAATGCATCATTGAAGTATTGTATCCTAATTTCCTTTTTATGATCAATTTTATTATTAATATGATATTCCTATTATTCATGAATTATTTTTATGTCTCATGTTATTGTTGATATGTCTTATGATCACATTTTTTTTCCTCTTTTGTTTATTCCCTTATTGGGATTCATGCTCACCCCTTTCCTTTCATTTATGTCCCTAGGATATGTGATGTAGTAAAAGTTACATTGCATGAACCCAATAATATGTATTTTGAGTGACTTTAAATTTTTTTTTTTATGTTTTCATGTATTATATATCTTATTTGGAAGTAACGAAACATTAAAAGATCCTTTGATTATTCCATGTATTGAAAAGTTATTTAATAAAAATGTGGGATTCTATATACACTATGTCTTGGATAATATGTAATTTCTTAGTTAAATAATTAGTTTAATAAATATTAATTCCGAACTAGTAGTTTTAATTTAATTATTATAGATTAATATATCAATCATATTTGTATTTAGAAATTATTTGTAGACAATCAAAATGTTTTTTCAATTTATTCATGTATCTTACGACCTATTAAAATAAAATTTTAGAGATTCAAGAATAAAATTAAATTATTCTATATCCATATATTTGAATAATTAATGAATTATAATTTTATTTACTAATAATAGAAATATGAAACTTTTCTTAGGAAATAAAAATGTATCAGGATAGTAAAAAAATCATCAAATTTAGGAAAAATGATCTTAAAATTAAATGTTATCCCATTTCCTTCAATTATAACGATATCAAGGAATTTACAACACTTAGTAGATTTATGTATTTGAGTCCCCCCAGAATTACATTTATCATTCAATTTTTTAGGATCAAGGACCTCATTCACTATCTACAATTTTTTTATGCTTTTATTCCCAATATATATTTTCACATACTACTAGTAGTCTCATAAATAGAAACCTAGTTAAATGTTTTTCATTATGACTATCATGAATCTATTTCCCTCTTATAAAGTAGATATTTTCTTAACCCTTTTATGATGTGGTTTTTTCAATAAATTAATTTGAACATATAAAATCATAGATTACTAAGATTAAGTTGAAATTATGAGGAATTAATTTATTTAAATTGGGGATAATATAACACCTCAAAATTTTAAAATATGAATATAATATTAAATAGAGTTCATAACATGTGACACCAAGTATAAAAGTGAATATGAAATCCTGATAAATATGAATATATTTAATATTTTATATAAATTCAATCAATAAAATTTCTTTAAAAGAACACAACATTGAGTTATCTTGTATTATGAGAAACAATTACTTTCTTTGATAGCATGTGTTACATGCATGACCAAAATTTACCTAATACCATTAATATTATTAATTATAATACAAATTGTGTCATCAACGTTGAATGATAAGTTAAAAATAAAATTAAATAACCTATAAAAATATATTTTTTAATTCATTTGTTACCAATTAATTATAATTGAATTTAAAAACTGATTGAATATGAAAGAAACGTTTTTATAAAAAATAATATTTATGCTACAAAAGGAGTTTTACAATAAAAATTTAATTAATTTTTATAAGTGGATTATATTAATTTAATTATGTATTTTATATTAAATAATATTATTTTACATTTGTCTAATTGATTTGATATAGAAAATATAATAACATCATTCAATTAGAAGTATAGAAAGATATATTTTTCAGAAGGCAGCTTTTCTGACATTAATTGGAACACCTATTTTAAAATTCAATTTTTAATTTTGTTAAATTATATTTGAAAAAATAAATTTCATCTATGAAATAACAATTTCAAAATTATATTATACTGGGTTATTGTTAATTTTTTGAGATCTTTCATTTTTAATGAATAGTGAAAATAATGTTTTTTATTGAAAATTGAATTTTAATATAAATAAATTATAATGTTAAATTAAATTTTTAATTAGTTTTAAACTAATAAGAGTTAACTTATAAATATATTAATCCAATTTAAGTCATTTGAGTCATTTTTATACTATATTAAGATATAAAATCACAGTAAATGTTTGAACATTTTCACTTTTAAAACATGATTTCTCGTTCAGTCTATAGGATTAATTTTCAATTTATTTCTACCACTTATATGAATTGAAATTTTCAAATTACATTCCATATTTTCAATAATAATAATTTCTAATTTATAAAATTTTAATCTTAAATTTTTACCAATGATAGTTAATATTTATTATATTGATTAAGGGAAAATGAGTTTATCAATGGGCTAAAATATTATCTTATGCTTAAAACTTACATATAAAATTTTCCAAAATCTATTTTATAGACACATTTATACCATATACCTTATTTTGTAAAAATGGTTCATTTTTTGTGGCAAATAATTTAAGGCAGACCTTTAAATAATATGTAAAATTTTGTATTTAGAAGAATGCCACTCCTCTTCCACGAATAATGGCCCTCACTGCCCTCACATAATGAAACCAACCAAGCCATTTGGATCATAAAAAGCCTATAAAATTCAATTAAAAACATTCTTAAACACATCATAAAATCATTAATTTGGACATAAATCCATCCAAGGAAGGCATTTGGTGAAATGAAAATGGGGATACCCAAAGAAGATGAAACTTTCATCAACAAAATTTTATTATATTTCATTTTCCACCTCTCTCAATTGTTATTATACCATGATTATATTAAAACATAATTATTTTAATTATATTGAGATATTATATGATAATTTTATGAAATAAAACCACACACACGTCTATCTAATGAGATAATAAATCATCATTTGTGTGTATGTTGGAGTACCGCCCCACGAACTGATGTCATTCATTCTTCCATTACCACCATTAAAAGATAATAATAATGATGTATTTTTAGTTAACATATGATATTTATAATTTATTTATTATTTTGTAATTATTATATATCACATACCTTAATTATTTCCATTTTTTGAGAATAATATAACATCATTCGTGTGTACGGAGGACTACTTCCTCCCAAAGAAATGTGTTTTGTTCATGCATTCCATGGAATGTATTAAGGATGGGTTTTTAAAATGATAGTGATATTTATAAAATACATAATCTAGTTTAATTAATATATAAAAATACATATCACTTAATTTCATTTATTTTAATATGACAACAAAAATTATGTATTGTTCATTCGTACGTACGACCTACCTTCTCCCTGAATGGTGAATTTTATTTCTTGTCAAACAATTTTATGGATTACTATAATTACCTAAATAGTAAATATGAATGATATATAAACCATTTTTATTTTATGGAGATGATTAGATCATGATCTATATAAGACAAGAACACATAAAAAGTCAAAACTTAATAAAAAACAAAGCGTTTTTTCCAAAAATTGATGAAAATAATGAAATATTATTAACTAATGGGTAATAATATGTTATAAAAGGATCATATATAATGTAATAAATATTAACTTGGTTCTAGTATAATTTAATATCATGTGTAAAACTAATATACTGGAGGATGAAGTATGAAATGCTAAAATTAAATAGAGAGGTAATTGATTTCATCTCAATTTCATTTTATTGAGGTATATTATATTATTACGCACCAAATTAGTTTTATATGGAATATATAAATACCCATAAAATTTAATATCATGAATACTTTTTTATTCATGGTATTTTAAGTTTCATTATTAAATATTTTATCTAAGCAGATTTTAATTAATTATTACCAAGTGGTTAATAATTTCATTACCCCATTCCATTTCATTGGGTTATATTACTTCCTCATTGTAATTAGTATTATATGATTATCTACTTAAGAAATTTTTAATATTTATTATTTTATCTACTCTTTTTTTAGATTTATTGTTGATAAACATAATCAATTCATTAGTTGATTTTGAATTAAATATTAAGATCATTGCAAGGGTTTACTTAACAATCGCATTTTATACCAGATAAGTTACACATGAATTTCCATTAAAGAAAAACATGTTACAATTTCATAATAAAAAAAATAGATATTTTATCATCAATTTACTATAGAATATTTTTAACTAATAGTACCATTTTACACGAAATGCTATTATAAAATATTTTTAAAATACAACTTCATTTCTCTCTTTAGCCAAAAATTCATTTTCATAAAAACACATGTTTTATAAAAATATTTTAAAATTTTTTTCTTTTTCATTTTTAAAATGATTTGATAAATTAAACATTTACAAATATTTTATTTATAAAAAATAATTTCAGTGGAATATTCTTAATGATTTCTATAAAAGACATTTTAACCTTTTATATAATGAAAAATGAATGTTTTTTTACATTGTTTAACATATATATAATAACCATTATCATTTATTTTAAATTTACTTTTCAATTTTACAAATAGTTTTTAATGAATTTTTTTTTAAAGTGACTTTGAAAGGAAGTAATTTTCATTTTATTTTCAAAAATAAAACGATAGTGTCATGTCCCGTCCTCGGGGCCCGTGCCGTGACTACCCCAAGCCCGCCTTCCATAGGCCAGGGGCTGGAGACTAGCACTAAGTCGTAAATCCTGGTAAAAGGGAAGGCATTGCCTTTGTAAAGTTAACCACAAACACCACAGAGCAGGCAGGTAGAAGTAAACACTAAGTAAAAACTAGTACAACAGTGAGTGTGGAATGTAAGTGGGCCAGAATACAAACCCAAACTGAAAGTAAAGTACAACTCGAATGGGAAAACAGCAACTGAAAAGTAAAGCCGAAACGTCGAGCTGTCCACTGGAAATCCCACCAGAAGGGTGGGTACAGATAGCCTCCACAGCTCCTCGGGTTCAGTCGTCCGCTCCGAGTATGTCTCGCCCAGTGGTCCACCTCTAGGTACCGGTCTACTCCGCACGCCTCAACCACGGTCAGTGTTGTCCGTCGTCTGCAACCAACACAACATAGTGCAGGCATAGCCCGTGCATGGGGGAGTATAAGCTACTCAGTAGGGACCCCAAGACCCCCGAAGGTCTCCCAGAATCCACAAAGGATAATCCACAATGGAAAGATACAATCACGAAGTAACATCCGACAATTCTTAGGTATAGGCCCATACATATACCTAAGTCATCAAATCTCGTTCGGCTCCAACATCCGAGCCCAAGCACAACCCAGTCCACACAGGAATGGAAAACATAAATCCACACAGGATAGCCCAACACAATCCACACAGGAAAGCAAAACGTAAATCCACACAGGATAGCACAACACAATCCACATAGGAAAGCAAAACGTAAATCCACACAGGATAGCACAACAAAATCCACTGAGGAAAGCATAATAGGATTCATCTCACACTTGAATACTTCTTGAATGACGATAGAGATGATCAGATATAGCCACTGATTCATCTAAGACATCGGACCCACTAAGGATCGGTAGGTACTACCCCCCCCCCCCCCCCCGCAATGACCTACACAAGATCGATCATGATGTTGAAACCATAGATATTGGGAAACTCCTCCATCAAGTACAGTGGTTATGCCTCTACAACCAAGCACTTCCCTCTAACCTTGGACTGCTGTAGTACTCCACCTATCTATTACTGTGGGCCTGATGCTACAACCAAGAGATTTCCACCATGGGTCTACCTCTACAACCAAGTGCTCCCCCTCATAGCATCTAGAGGTACTCTTTCTGTTGAGTACCACGGGTCAGCCGCTACAACCAAGCGCTCCTCCGTCATGGGTCTGCCGCTACAACCAAGTGCTACCTCGTGCTGCTATAACCAAGCACTCCTCCATCATGGGTCTACCGCTACAACCAAACGCTCCCCCTCATAGCCTCCAGAGTTACTCCTTTGGTTGTGTACCGCGGGTCTGCCGCTACAACCAAGCGCTTCACACTGGGCTATCTGTAACACAACGAGTCGTTCGATTAGCAGTCGTCAAGTCTCAACTGGCTCTAGGGTTTCCGCACACAGAATGCTCGTTCCAGGAGGGTCCAATCTAGGAGCCAAGAGGTCGATGCATCAACTGACACATAGTACGGAGTTGATGTATCCCAAAAGTACAGTAGTGGTCACTACCGAAACCACAGAGGATTCCCACACTGTCTTCATTGTCGTCACAGACGCAGCTAGCTCTAGGGTTCCCGCACACTGCAAGCTTGCTCGAAAGGGGCCGTTCCACGAGCCGAGAGGCTGATACATCAACTAACACATAGTCCAAAGGTGATGTATCCAAATGTTCTATATCGTCAACAGGAACTCAATGTCGCAAACGGCGCGTCAATCGGACGCCCGGTCTGAGAGTTATTGGCTTTTTCGTTCCAGGGGCCCTGTTGGTTTTTAAGGAAAAACCAACCCAACCGTACTCCACCTGCGTCCAAACCTCGGGATAAGTGTTAAAAAAGATCCGTATCACATAGAGAAATTCAAAAAATTCGATGGCACGTCAATCGGACGTCCGAAGCTCAAGATATGAGCGTTTCCGCTCCGAGGGCCCGGTTGGTTTTATGCACAAACCAACCCGGATGAACCCAAAGTATTCCAAATCCTTGAGTGTAATATACCGAAATTACCGTCTAGATCCTAGGATCACATAGCCACTGACGGTGCATCGTTCGGAGGCCCGTAGCTCATGTTATGAGCAAAAGACCAAAAAGGTCAGGGAACGGGGGGTCTCGGCCCGGACCGACCAGGCCCGGCCCCCCCTGGGGAGGCCCGAACTCAGTCGACCCGAACCGGGTCCGGGTCCGACCCGGCCGGAGCGGCCCGGTCTGGCCCGGCCTGGGCGCGACCCGGTTGGCCGGTCCGGCATCTCGGCGCTGGCCGAGCAGCCGCACCTAAGGGAGCTGCGGCCCCCGCGTGGGGGCCGCTCCGTGTCACCGGATGCGGCTGAAGCCACATCCCTTCCTTCGGTTCCGCGCGGCCGCGGAACCGCACCCTGCCGCCGTGATGGCGACCCGCGCCACCGGTGGAGTCCGCGGGCCACCAGAGTTGCTCCGGTGGTCTGATTTCATTTCCGTCTGTGACGTAGCTCATCCCGGGTCCCATTCTTCACTACGGAATCAACAAATCGTCTCTGCGGCCCGTTTTGTCGTCGTCCGCCATTCCGCACACCAAGAACAAAAGGGTGGTGGGTTAGAACTTTTTTATTGGTCCACACCCACCACGTTAGCGGTTTGAAACAACACCATAATTCCCAGCAATTAATAAACCTCAACCCGCAATAATAATCCACAGACCAACTTGTTAATTGGTTGGTCCACGTTCTTACCTTGGAGGAAAACAAACAAGGGTATTATCATTTTAAAATGACCCCTACCTCGTAGCTGTCATTGGATGAGAGTTCCTCGCAGAATTGACCATCGCGGAAGAAGATGATCGTCGCGTCACGGAAGGGCATCGCGTCGTCACGGAATACGGCGTCACGTCGACGATCTCCGAGGGTTTAAGAAAAACACACAGATTTAATTTCACAAATTAAATCAATGTTAAGGATTAAATCCACAAAGTAATTTAAAATATTTGAAAACTCCTACCTCATGAAGTTGATCGATGTTTAGTCATGGGGAATGAATGCCGTGGAAGAAGCGTCGGCGTCATGGTACTTGGCGTCGCGTCATCGATCTCCGAGGGCTTGGCGTTCTTCATGTCCCTCGTGTTCTTTGCGTTCTTCGCGTTCTTCGCGTTCTTCGTGAAGGAGGATGAAGGTCCTTAAAGATTCTCCAAAGGATTAACACAACATCCAGATAATAAAATAATTCCTTATCTTATTTTATTATCAACTAAATAATTTGAAAAACAAAGACAAGAAACGAACAAATTAATTAATAGAATTAATTTCAATGAATTAACAACCCATTTAATCGGGGCGTTATGAATTTAGAAAACGTGTTAGTTGACTTTCATTAAAAAGGGTTTTCACGGGTGCGTTACTTAGGGGAAAAGAAACGGTGGGGCTCGTGCGGGCCCCACCTCACAACTATCCTACCAAGAAGGTTGGATATTTTGAATTGCACCCTATCCGCTTCAACTCAGCTTAAGCAGCTTCAAGTGGCTTTTAAGTGGCTTTAAGTGAAATAAAAATAATGTTGTCACACCACTTTATTTTATTTCTTAACTTAACCCCCAAAAATTTAAAAACCACACCCAAGCAAATAAAACTCTGGAAGAGGCATTTCTACGAAAATACCGGCGCTGCGATTCCATCGATGCCCTCAGAATTTGATTCCGAGCACCAGTTCAAATGTTGGAAAAACCCGCTCCTTCGTTCACTGAACGTACCCGAGCCAAACTTCAGAATATGATTCCGGGCACACCGGGCCTCGGAATCAGGTTCCGTCAGAAACTGCGTTCTTGTAAAATTCCAAAGAAAATTAAGAAAAAATTCCCTTGAAATTTACGGGTCTTTACATCACTCCCACCATAGGGATTTACATCCCCGTAAAGATACATCATAAACTAGGGAATCAAAAGCAGTTACTGAGCATGCTTCTGTGCCTGCCGCTCCCAAGTGCTCTCTTGGAGGTTCTCGTGCTGCCATCTGATTCACACAAGAGGAATCGACCATCCACGTTGGACCCACTCCCGTCGATCCTCGATCTCCATTAAGACCTCCGTAAAAGTATCCCCATCATCAACTCCCATCTCCCCATGGTCAATGATACGCGTCGCGTCATGCATGTACCTCCTCTGTTGAGATACGTGGAAGACGTCGTGCACCTGGTGCAACTGAGGTGGTAGAGCCAGGCGATAATCCACCTCGCCAGTCCTGCTGAGGACCTCTAATGGTCTGATGAAGCGTGGGGACAACATGCTACCTCGGCCAAATCTCCGTAACTCACATCGAGGTGTGAAATGTAAGGAAACGTGGTCTCCGTCCACGAACTCTAGTGGTCTCCACCTCCTGTCAGAACAATACTTTTTCCAGCTCTGAGCTGCCCTCATCCGCTCTTGGATGACTTGGACCTTTTTGGTTCTACTCGAGCTGCTGAGATTTCTTCTTTGTCAAGAAGAGAAATCCGGTCTCATCCCCTGGATGAACCATGTTCTTTTCCTAATAAAGTCAATCTAGTCATGGATGATACAAACCCATAGAAAGAATGATGTCGTAAGGACTCGACGCTAATACCAAGAGATCCAACCATTACTCTCATCTCTAAGGGTTGAGTCATGCTGTCGGAATCGGTGTGTGGTCACTGGGTCTCCTCCAGTAGGTATCTCAAAGGGAGGGTCAAGTCAACGGTTTTTAAACTGGAACCTCTTAGTAACAACACAAAGAGAGGACAGGAAGTTAAACGCCAAAAGAAATGTGTCTTTTATTACTGCAGCTCAAAGTACGAAGACACAAAACACCTCCAAACAAACATCAACAACACTAGAAGCAGCATAAACAAAAGTCTCCAGGTCTGGAGCTAGTCCCGCTCTTGTCCATTTTCTCCCGGAGCTCCAAAATCGTAGGCCTTAGCTGCCTGAAGCTGAGTTCTCCCATGTCCACCAGCTCCCTGCGGTCGGGGTGGACCTCCTGGTGGTGGTGGTGGTAGAGCTTCAAAGTGTTTCCCACCACCTGCTGCTCGTCCAGCTCCTCTGCCCCGTCTGCCTGTTCCCTGCGGACCGCCACGATCGACGCTTTGCCTCTGCCTGGGTGGCCCCTCAACCGTATGATGCTCCTCGGCAAGGCGGGTCGGGCAGTCACGAGCCATGTGACCAACCCCGCAGCATGAGTAACACTGTCCGCTCATGGAAAGTCGTTGTCCACCCCGGGTGCCTCTCAAAAACGATCCTATGTCATGCGGTCGACCACCGGTAGGTCTAGTCCTCTTGGACCCCTGCGTCATCTGTCTATTTCCCACTTCATAAGACTCTGCCGCCTGCCGGCTAGTGGTGGGTCCTACTGCTGGAGACTGCTCAGCAAGGAAATTCTCCACTAAGAGAGCTCGCTCCAACACCCCTGTCTATGTCGGAATGCTGTGAGAAACAACTGAAGCTCTAATATCTCGCCTGAGCCCCTGCTCGAAGGTTCGGGCCTGGAAGAATGGGTCTTGTACCATGTCTGTCAAGTAATGAAAAAGATCGGTAAATATCACTGAGTACTTGGCGACCGTCAAGATGCCCTACCGCAGCTGAAGAAGCTCCTGGATGCGCACCGCACGGAGGGTGGCTGGAATGAACTCTGAGCAGAAGAGGCCCTCAAAGTCTGTCCAGAGGAGGGATGCCTCATGGTGTACCTGGAGCATCAAGCTCCACCGTCGGCCCGCTGCGGCATGCAGTAGGCTCGCTGTGAGGATCACCATGAGGTCTGCTGGTGTCCTCATTAACCGGAAAACTCGCACCACTGGCTCCAGCCAGTCCTCGGCTTCCTGGGGGTCTGTCTCCCCATGGAACCTGGGCGGTCGGTAGTGCTGGAACTCATGCAGTGAACTAAGGAGACGTGCATCGTCAGCGGCTGCGACTGGAAGCATCGATGGCTCGGCAGTAAAGTTACTGTCGGCGCCTCAGTTGTCAAAGGGCCCTATACCGAAGCCTTATCGCTCGGCGGGCTATCGTCACGCTCAACTCTTTGAACCTAGCTGGCTACCGTCGTGGGGCCATCCTGAAAAGGAAACAGGTGCGCCACAGTCAGAGCAGTATACCTGGTGAGCTGACACAAAGTAATCACAAAGAAAACATGAAACACACACATTCAATCAATGTTTTTGTGCATTAAGTCGGAAATCAGAAGTCAGGGTCCTGGTGTACGGATGCATCGGCCACCGAACCAACAATGGACTCCCTGAACTGATAACCACATCCAATACGCTAAAAACTATTGATTCTCATAGAAAAAGATCAAAGTCCTGAGTTCTGCGGTAGAACCAAACACCGCTGATACCAATTTGTCACGACCTGTCCTCGGGGCCCGAGCCGTGACTACCCTAAGCCCGCCATCCATAGGCCAGGGGCTGGAGACTAGCACCAATGCGTAAATCCCGGTAAAAGGGAAGGAATTTCCTTTGTAATGTAAACCACAAACACCACAGAGAAGGCAGGAAGAAGTAAACACTAAGTAAAAACTTGTACAACAGTAAGTGCAGAAAGTAAGTGGGCAAGAATACAAACCCAAACTGAAAGTAAAGTACAACTCAAAAGGGAAAACATCAACTGAAAACTAAATCCACAACGTCGAGTCATCCACTTAAAATCCCACCTGAAGGGTCGGTACAGATAGCCTCCACAGCTCCTCGGGTCTAGCTGTCCGCTCCGAGTACGTCTCGCCCAGTGGTCCACCTCTAGGTACCGTCCTGCTCCGCAAGCTGCATCCAAAGTCAGTGCTATCCGTTGTCTGCAACCAACACAATGTAGTGCGGGAATAGCCCGTGCAGGGATGAGTATAAGCTACTTATTAGGGTCCCCGCGACCCCCAAAGGTCTCCTAGAATCCACAAAGGATAATCCACAATGGAAAGATACAATCACGAAGTAACATTCGAAAATGCTTAGGTATATGCCCATATATATACCTAAGTTATCAAATCTTGTCCGACTCCAACATCTGAGCCCAAGAACAACCCAGTCCACACAGGAAAGAAAAACGTAAATCCACACAGGATTGCACAACACAAACCACATAGGAAATAAAAACGTAAATCCACATAGGATAACACAACACAATCCACATAGGAAAGAAAAACCTAAATCCACACAGGATAGAAAAACACAATCCACATAGGAATGAAAAACGTAAATCCACACAGAATAGCACAACACAATCCACATAGGAATGTAAAACAGGATTCAGCTCACACATGAATACTTCTTGAATAACGATAGAGATGATCATATTTAGACACTGATTCATCTAAGCCATCATACCCACAAAGGATCGGTAGGTACTACCCCTCCCCCGCAATGACCCACACAGGATCAATCATGAAGTTGAAACCATAGCTATTGCGAAACTCCTTCTCCATCAAGTACAATGGTTATGCTGCTAGAACCAAGAGCTTCCCTCTAACCTTGGACTGCTGTAGTACTCCACCTATCGAGTACTGTGATCCTGCTGCTACAACCAAGCGCTTCCCACCATGGGTCTACCGCTACAACCAACCGCTCCCCCTCATAGCCTCTAGAGGTACTCCTTCTGTTGAGTACCACGAGTCAGCCGCTACAACCAAGCGCTCCTCCGTCGTGGGTCTGCCGCTACAACCAAGCACTCCCCCGTGCTGCTACAACCAAGCGCTCTTCTGTCGTGGGTCTGCCACTACAACCAAGCGCTCCACCTCATAGCCTCCATAGGTACTCCTTTTGTTCAGTACCGCGGGTCTGCTGCTACAACCAAGCGCTTTCCACTGGGCTATCCGTAAAACACCGAGTCGTTCGATCAGCAGTCGTCAAGTCTCAACCGGCTGTAGGGTTTCCGCACACAGCATGCTCGTTCCGGGAGGGTCCAATCCACGATCCAAGAGGTCGATGCATAAACTAACACATAGTTCGGAGTTGATGTATCCCAAAAGTACCATAATGGTCACTACTGAACCCACAAAGGATTCTCGTACTGTCTTCATTGTCTTCGCAGACGCAGCTAGCTCTAGGGTTCCCACACATAGCAAACACGCTCGGGAGGGTCCACTCCATGAGCCGAGAGGCTGATAAATCAACTGAAACATAGTCCAGAGTTGATGTATCCAAATGTTCTGTATCGTCAATAGGAACTCAACATTGCAGATGGCACGTCAATTGGACGCCCGGTCTGAGAGTTATTGGCTTTTTCGTTCCAGGGTCCCGGTTGGTTTTTAATGCAAAACCAACCTGACCGTACTCCACCTGCATCCAAACATCAGGTGGAGTAATCCAAAATATCCTTCTCACTTAGAGGAATTCAACAAAGTCGACGGCACGTCAATCAGACGTCCAAAGATCAAGATATGAGCATTTCCTCTCCGAGGGCCCGGTTGGTTTCGTGTACGAACCAACCCGGCCGAACCCAAAGTATTCCGAAACCTTGAATGTGATATACCAAAACGACCTTCTCGATCCAAGGATCACATCGCCGCTGACGGCGCGTCGTTCGGAGGCCCTTAGATCTTGTTATGAGTAAAAGACCAAAAAGGTCCGGGAACGGGGGGTCTGAGCCTGGACCGACCCAGCCAGTGCGGCCTGGCCCGGCCCAGCCTGGGTACGACCCGGCTGGCCGGTCTGGTGGCTCGGTGATGGCCGAGCCGCCACACCCAAGGGAGTTGTGGCCTCCACGTGGTGGCCTCTCCGTGTCACCGGATGCGGCTTAAGCCGCGTCCCTTCATTTGGTTCCGCGTGGCCGCAGAACTGCACCCCGCCGTCGCGGCGGCTCCGTCCGGCGGTGCGTCGGGGCGCCGCCGGCGACCCACACCGCCAGTGGAGTCCGCGGGCCCCTGGAGTTGCTCCGGTGGTCCGATTTTATTTCTGTATGCACCGTAGCTCATCCTGGGTCCTGTTCTTCACTGCGGAATCAACAAACATCTCTGAGCCCCGTTTTGTCGTCATCCGCCATTCTGCACACCAAGAACAAAAGGGCGGTGGGTTAGGACTTGTCCGTTGGTCCACACCCACCGCGTTAGCGGTTTGAAACAACACCATAATTTCTAGCAATTAATAAACCTCGACCCGCAATAATAATACGCGGACCAACTTGTTAATTGTTTGGTCCGCGTTCTTGCTTTGGATGAAAACAAACATGGGTATTATCATTTTCAAACGACCCCTACCTCGTAGCTGTCGTCGGACGAGATTTCCTCATGGAATTGACCATCGCGGAAGAAGATGATCATCGCATCGTGGAAGGGCGTCGCGTCGTCGCGGAATACGGCGTCACGTTGACGATCTCCGAGGGTTTAAGAAAAACACACGAATTTAATTTCAAGAATTAAATCCATGTTAAGGATTAAATCCAGAAAGGAATTTAAAAGATTTGAAAACTCCTACCTCAAGAAGTTGATCGAAGTTTTGTCGCGGGGAAAGAACGTCGTAGAAGAAGTGTCAGTGTCACGGTACTTGGCATCTCGTCGTCGATCTTCGAGGGATCGGCATTCTTCGCATTCCTCACGTTCTTCACATTCTTCACCTTCTTCGCGTTCTTCACGAAGGAGGATGATGGTCCTTAGATTTTCTCCAAAGGATTAACACAACATCCAGATAATAAAATAAGTCCTCATCTTATTTTATTATCAACTAAAAATTTTAAAAAACAAAGATAAGAAACGAACCAATTAATTCATATGATTAATTTCAACGAATTAACCGCCCATTTAATGGGAGCGTTAAGAATTTAGAAAACGGGTCAGTTGAATTTCATTAAAAGGGTTTTCGCAGGTGCGTTACTTAGGGGAAAATAATCAGTGGGGCTCGTGCGGGACTCACCTCACAAATATCCTACCAAAAGGGTAGGATATTTTGAATTGAACCCTATCCAATTCAACTGATCTTAAGCAGCTTCAAGTGGCTTTTAAGTGGATTTAAGTGAAATAAAAATAAAGTTGTCGCACCACATTATTTTATTTCTTAACTTAACCCCCAAAAATTTAAAAACCAATCCCGAGCAAATGCAACTCCGGAAGAGTCGTTTCTAAGAAAATACCAACACTTCTATTCCATCGGTTCCCTCAGAATTTGATTCCGAGCACCTGTTCAGAAGTTAGAAAAAACCGCTCGTTCGTTCACTGAACGTACCCAATCCAAACTTCGGAAAATGATTCCGGGCACACCGGGCCTCGGAATCAGGTGCCGTCAGAAAATGCGTTCTTGTAAAATTCCATAGAAAATTTAGAAAAAAATTTCTTGAAATTTACGGGTCTTTACAGATAGTTTCTTCAAGAATGATTTTAATGATATATATTTTGTCCACCAAAGATAAAAACCCTTATTCATAATATAATGGGTATACATTGTATCGATAGCATACTTATTTTTTTGGATGGATTATATTTATTTTTAAAGGGGATAGTATTGAAATTCACTTCCTTGAATCATTTTACTAGTTTTTTACATCCCCTAGAATTATTCACATTCTTGTTTTTATTGAATTTTAAATTTTCCCTAAATAACCACATGTTTATAATGGATATGAATATTTACTAAACCATAATCTATTTTAACAAATTATGTTTACATTTACAATTATTTAATTATATGGGAAAATATAGATTAATCTTTATTATTTACACCATAGGGATATTTAATAAGACACTTTTTAAATGAAATAAATTTATTATTTGATATTTGGGGACTACATTGGAGTAGTATAACATAGGTGGGGCCCGGTTATATATAGCCCCTCGATGCATCAGTATTCTCAAGGGATGAATTTTTTGGATGACCCTTGATATATGGGTTTTTACCATGTATATGTTAAACTGTCTTTTAAAGGGTTTTTACGATAAATGTACCATGTACTTGGGAAACACGGTCCCAAATAATTAAAATTTCTTATCATTCATATATTTTAACTATTATCAGTGATATTTTAATAATTCCAAAAATATCTAGATGAATTTCATTCTAATTTTATTGATTAAATAGAAGGGTTTGAAGTTATTTCTCTTTTTATATTGATTATACATTATATAGTTATTTATATGACATGATTTTTCTATTATTTTCCATTTTGTACTAATTATTCATCATCTAGTTATTTTAATGGAATGTGTTTTTAGTTATTTAAATATACATATTGATGATGAATTATCCAATTATTTAATTGGAATGTGTGTTCAGTTATTTAAATTGACATATTTATTTTAGATTATTGATTAACGATGTATTCTATTATACATATCCCTTACATATAATTTAATCTCACACTTATTTTTCTTTATTTGACTAGGATTCCTTAATGTTTATTATTACTTATATTCATGGGTATGATAGATGGAATAATGAAATTCATAGAAAAATAATTATTTTCATATTTTTTATTCAAGTATAATATTAAAATCAGTCTTGTATATAGTTTTCCAAGAGTACAAAACTAATCGGTCCTTTGCGACATGATTTCCTTATATCTTCTAACAATTTAATGATATGAGGTACCATATCAGGGATTTTGGGTTCATGGTCACTATATGAATCTTCAAGATCATAAACTCTTTCTCTTGCTAATACATCAATTATTATATATCTAACCCAATTTCAAATTAATTGGTTCCACATTATGCTAATTTGATTCAAATTCAACAACATACTTATAAAATTAATTTATTTTAAGGATTCTAATAACATTAAAATTTTAAAATCACAGGGGTTATTTTACCTTTCAAATTATATTTCCATTTTTAACTTCATTGATAGAAGAAAAAAATTATTATTAAAGTCTTCATCATCTTCCTTATTATCAGAACCACTTGATTAATCAACTTATTGACATATAACTCTACACTTTATCATAGTCTTATAATCCATATCATATTTGATTTTATTCTTGAAAAATGGAAATTTTCTCATTTCATATTAAATGAGAATATTTTATTGTTTATCAAAAGACATATCATCACTGTAGTTCAATGCTTAAATATTTGGATAAAAAATATTTAATAATTTTCTCAATATTTTTTATACAATAATAGAATCCTCCATATTTTCTTCAATACAATAAATATTTCTAAAAATTAAATTGGTTATAGGGAAGTATTCATTAATATTTTATTTGTCATCCATCTTTATATCCTCAAATATACTAAACTAAAATTTTAATGTGGTTGTAGACGCCAGAAAAGTTTGTTGTTCCCAAACGAAGCTCCGGATGCGGAAAGCGAGGTCATATTTGGAGTCGGAAGAATGTTTCGGAGGGCCCGGAGGCCTTGCGCGGAATTTCAGAGGTCTGCGCGCAAAGATGATGATCCGCGCGCAAAACCCCCGGGATGCGCGCAACTCCCTTGAGCGCGGTGCCCGATTCCGCG
Source organism: Viscum album (assembly GCA_963277665.1). Taxonomy (NCBI): domain Eukaryota; kingdom Viridiplantae; phylum Streptophyta; class Magnoliopsida; order Santalales; family Viscaceae; genus Viscum; species Viscum album. Next base: position 1,438,801,222 of record OY728145.1, on the reverse strand, counting down.
CCCGCGAGGAGAATTCCGCGCTCGCGCCTTGGATTCCGCGCCCGGGGTTGCCTATAAATACTAGGCGACCCCCAACGTTTCAAAGGTTGCTGGAAGTCGAACGGTCTCCCGCGCGCGCAATTCAACCCCTTCCGCGCGCAATGCCGATCATCAGGTAACCTCCTTTCTTTCGCGCAATAGAGCCTTGGGGTCCGCCTTCGCACGCAATCCCCTTGGCTCCTTCCCTTTGAATAAATTTCAACCCGAAGGCCTTTGCGCGCAAAAGAAGCCTCTTGCGCGCAATTGCCCCCGGGTGCGCGCAATCCAACCCGATTGCGCGCACCCCCCATCTTCAAAGTGGCCATTCGTTAGAGAATGAGCCGTTGCCCCCGCGCGCTACCCAAAGCCCGGTGCGCGCAATCCCAATCATCCGCGTGCGAAGCGCTGGCCCAATTGCGCGCCAGCCCGCCATTTTGCGCGCCGACCCGCGGTTTTGCGCGCAAAGCTCCTCTTTTGCGTGCAATCCGCCAGGGTCGCCTCCCTTGACCCCCTTTGGGTACCCGCCTGCGTGGCGCCCGATGGTCTTCATCGCAGGTGCCCGCGTTGTGCGTCGTCTTTCCGTGCGGCCCCCCCTAGGCTCGCGCGAAGTGACACGGACCTACCGGCGGCTTTTTCGTCCAGCATGACGCTAAACTGCACTACGTCCGAGCTACAAGACGTTAAACTGTTCAGCATTCGTCCTGCATGACGCTAAACTGCACCACGTCCTGCACGACGTTAAACTGTATACGTCCAGGCTGCACGACGTTAAACTGCCTAGCCCCCATCGTCCGCGCTACAAGACGTTAAACTGCCAAGTGTTTCGTCCTCAACACACGACGTTAAACTGTACTTCGTCCGACAAGACGTTAAACCGTCCGCTTCGTCCTCAACACACGACGTTAAACTGTACTTCGTCCGGCAAGACGTTAAACCGTCCGCATCATTCGATCCCGTGCTTCGCACGCAGGGTCTCCCCCGGTTTGGACGTGGCCCCCACCCGCTCGTCTCTGCCGGGATGTCGGGATTGTCCCCCTTTTGGGACGATTTAATGGGAGTGGCTTTTCCCTGCGGGGGCAGGGTATTACAAACCCCTAGTTTCTCGTGGGAGGCTGCACATGTGTATCTCCATTGCGCCTCCCCACTGCCGAAGCCAGTAGAGGGTGTGACTGGGATCGAGGTGTCTTCTGCTTTCGGTCCAATTCCCTTCCAACTGAGTTTTGCCGCATCCAGGCTGCCTCAAGTGCGTAAGTCCTGACAGAATGAACTACGTGGACTTTGATCCCTGTCTTCTATACAGGGTACGTAGGAAGCCTCCTTGAGGTCCAAGCCCGCCACCTGGTCATCCTGGTCATATTTACGTCGGTTCGTCCATCAGTGGACCCCTCCAGGGTTCACGCTTGCGTCGATTCACCTATGAATCCGCCCCTGTGGGAGACTGCCCGTGTGTATCTCCACTGTGCCTCCCCACAGCCCCTTTTTCCATCGTCCAGCATGACGTGAAACTGTGATCCACCCGGCCGTTCCATCCCCCTCTGTGCGAGGTGGTTCAGTTCAATCCTCCGCCCGGCGGCCTAGACCTCTTCGTGAGTCGGCTTGCCGACGTCCAGAATGACGTTAAAATGTATACCCGAACTACGTTGACTTTGATCCGTGCTAACGCGCGGTACGTAGGAAGCCCCTACGGGGTCCAAGCTCTTCACTCCATCATCCATCCTGATCCTTACCCGGGCCGCCACATCCCGGTGGGGTCATGCAACTTCACTCCACTCCACATCATTTGGGAAGCCGCCCATGTGCTGGCCCCAGCGTCGGAGGTTCCCCGCAAGGGGTTCTGTCATCCGATCCACTTTTCGTGTTGATCGGTCCGATGCCGTCCCCGCTGGACGTTAAACTCGCGGCATACCCCGTGTTAAACATGGGAAGCTGAGGAAAACCTCAGGTGACACAGTTCCCCGCACCTAGTACGGGATGCCTCAGGCCATCATGCCTTCGAGAAGCCCTATTAGGGACGGAAGACAGACGTGCATAGCCGCAGTGCTACGACACGCCCCCAGCACCCCGAGCCACCCGGCCTTCTCACCGCAGGTTGCTGCCCCGACCAGACTCCTTGGAGCGTCCGGGCGGAAGTAGCGTAATTAACCGGTGTCCATGAAGATATGGCATCGGGAACGAGATTCACGAACATTTTTAAGTCTATGAGGGAGACCCGGATTAGGCGACGAGTTCCGAGGAGACGTCCAAGGAAGTAGGAGCCGACATCCCATCATCCCGGTTTCGATCAAGGAGCAGACGCCCCTGAATAAGGGACGAATGCCGCCCGCCCTTGGAAAGCGGGACTGCGGGACCACAAGCCGCGCGCCCATCCCCTCGGGTTGACGGGTTCACGCGCGAACGCGTCCTGGCGGAACAGCGTAACCCGACGCACATCCGCACCGAAACAGAAAAATGGTGAACCCGACGTGAATCTCTTCTCCTCGATACGAAGACCGATGGCTTTCAGAGGTGTTGGAAGACCGGCGTGTTGCCCGGCCAAGCATTCAGTCTTACCCGCCAGGGGCTGGGGAAGTGAAATCGGGCACTCCGTCTCGCAACGTCGAGGGCCTGGGTTCCCCCCACGGAAGGCGTCGTGGCGCTAATGGTTGGTTGTCGATTCCTTTTTCCTTTCAGTGTTAATGGGTCATTCTCCCTACTTTCAGAAATCAGGTCGCCCGATCCAGTGCCCGATCGCCACCCGCCCACTGGCGTAGGGACAGGGGAAACACCGACGCGGCTACTCCGCGCGGTCCCGCCCGTTCCACAGCCGTCCCAGCAGCCGCAATTAGGGGACGACCACGCCCTCTCTCCCCCTCGGAGGTCATCCAGAGAAGGGTGATCAACACCCTGGTGCGGAGATACGAGGAAGAGGGAGTCATCCCCACTAGGGAAATGGCTCGCCTAGACCTTAAGGAGGCTGCGCCTCGCCACCACCGCCGCCCCCGAGGGCCGCGCAGGGAGGCACCGCTGCCTAACTCAACGTCCAACCGCTTCGGGAGCTTATCCCCGGAGCGCTCTGACAGTTCCCTTCCCTACGCGGATGAGGTGGAAGAGGCCCGGGATCACCCTATCCGGGATTCGCTCCAGGGATCTACGGTAAGGACTCCCGCCAGGCCACGGCGACACCGCCGCCAGGCCTCTCCAGTCGAAGAGCGGGCTCTCCACCTGCCCGCGCCGCTCATCCCGACTCGTCTGTCTCGACGCCAACGTCGGGCACGAGCGGAAGAGGATGCCCACCTTGGGGCTCTAGCAACAGCGGCCGCATTGGCCCAAGCCACTGGTGGCTCCAGTCGCCAGGCCTCTGCGCATCCTGAGCAGGGGAACTCCTATGCCCGACCTGGATCGAGGCCCCGACCGCCCCAAAGGCAGGTTGGGTCGACTCTCCCGGTTGCTGGCACTGGCAGTAGCCACCGCGGACCACCTCGCGGTAGCGCTATTCACCGGCAGGATCTACTCTGTGTGGCCGATCCAGGAGGCATGGGTCATCCCACCATCCGATCCCGGCCCGGAGTCCTGCCCGGAATCATCTCTCCCCGCGTCCCCTTTGATATCTGTCCCGGTGCCCCTCGCACCTTGGTTCCCAGTCCTCTTGGCCCCAGCACCAGTGCGGCCGGAGGACGCCAGGACAGAGATCAGCCCTGCCCCGAAGAACCACCCAGGGGCAGGAAGGCAAGGCGTCGACGCCGAGGGAAGAATGTTACGGAATTCCGGACAGAGATCCGACCGGTTTGCTTCTCTGACTCAGAGGCGGAGTACGATTCGGCGACAGAGCCCCTTCCCCAATCCCGCCAGTCAAGGGCAGGGGTAGGAATGCGGCACGTCAGCCTCGTGCTCCCCGAGAGCGAGATCGATGTGATCCCCGCGTCTCTCCGAAGGTATATCCGGAGTAACGAGGGCCTGGTAGACCCCCAAGAATCAAGCTTGCGGTTGGTACCGGCCCCTCCGGAAGTGCCTTCCGTCTCGATCGGAGAAGCCGAAGACTTTTTCTGGGGACCGACGGTCGAACCACGATCTAGTGAACCCTCGGCGAGCACCGATGCTACGGCAGGATGTTCGCTCGCCGGCCCGTCCTATCGTGATGTGGTAGCCAGGGCACCGCCACCCTCAGAGGGCGGCCCGGGATATGGAGGCCAATCGGCATGTTCGCCGTATTCACCGTCGGCCAGCCCGTCGGCCCGGCGGCCCGCCTCGGCACCACTACCAGTTCCCCGTCCGTTCCCAGCCATGGAAGAGGACCAAGGAGATCTGGGTCCCGAGTTTGAGTCGTGGAGCTTCTGGACCGTCCTAGCAGAGGGCCACTTCCATAAGAAGTTTTGGCCAGTCGCAGGACCGGGCTTTGATGCACCCGAATCGCTCACCCCGGATGAGTTCGAATGCTTCCGCCGAACTCTCCGGGAGACTCACTCCCGTCTTCACCGCCTACAAATGCCATACCACGGGATTCAAGCGCACCTGGAGGATATTGGTGAGCAGTGCCGTCAAATTGACCTGGCCATGCTCCCCGCGGTTCGGCACCCCGGGTCATTTGAGCGCCACGAGGCCCTCCAACAACGATGCGTTGAGTGCTTTCAAGTACTCCGCAAAGTTATCGAGGAAGCCACTCCCCACGTGTATATCCGTGGATGGGGGAAGTACGCTGCCCTACGCTTCAGTGTGATTCGCCGACAGCCCGATTCGCTGGGTGGCCCTGAGGGTATATCCCCAGGGACAGAAACAGTCAATATGGCTGACCTGTCGGGAGAGGGGAACGACTTGGAACTTCTCGACGGGGGATTCCCCCCCGAAGACAAGCCGTCGTCAGATCCATCAGTGAGAGTTACTCGTCATCAGAGAAACCTCCTGGGGCTCCCCGCACCCACTGAAGCACTGACGTTAAGCCGAAACGTCAGCAAAGGAAAAGAGCACAGCGAGGCTATAAAGCCCGCCGACCCATCTGCCTCCATGCAGAGGGCAGAGGAGGATCCCGAGAAGGCTACGCTACGTCAGCAGCTCGCCGAACAGAAGAAGCTAGTTGACCAGCTCCTCGCCGAGCGCGCTGCAGAACGGCGGCCTGACTACGGTGATCCCAGGCCAGGACAGCAGGGACCGGAACAACCGCTCCTCGATGAGACTCTCCCGGGCAACCGTGATTACGCCGTGTTCGCCGACAGGAGAGAGGCCATTGCCTATGGCAAGAGGGCGCGGAATGTTTCGCCACACCCTCCCGAGCGGCGTGACTACCTGAGAGATCCCGCTCGGATTCCTCCCGCTGCCCCAAGGGCCGCTCCGCCCGCCATCCCACGAGCTGCCGAGTTCGACGACCCGGTCGACGACCCGATTGAAGGGCCATGCAATGCGCTCGTGGTTAGAGATCCTCGCCAGGACTGGAACCCATGTCCGGACGATCCGATGGCGGCACTTATTGCCCGCTTGGAAGCCTTGGAGACTCGGCAGGTGGCGATCCCACCGGACGGAAAGCCCTACCCAGCATGGGTGGATGACATGCTGGCGCCTCCGGGATTCGGGAATCCCACTTTTGCCCCCTTCAACGGGACTGGAGATCCGCCACAGCATTTAGCCCACTTCAACTCGAGGTGCGGGCCTATGTTGGGGACTCCGGCGCAGCAAGAGGCCGCTAAGCTTCGCTGCTTTGTTCAGACACTGGAAGGGCCAGCATTTGTCTGGTACAGCCAGCTCCCCGTCGGGTCGATAACTAGCTGGGAGGACCTTCGTAGGCAATTCCTCTACCAGTTCAGTTCCACGACCCGGAAGACAAGTATCGCAGACCTCTTCAAGTGCAAGCAGAGGCCTGATGAGCGAGTCGCGGACTTTGTCGCCCGATGGAAGGGTCTCACGTATTCCCTTGACATGCCATTGACTCAGGAGCAGTTGCTGACAATGTGCGTCGGGAACGTCAAGACCGAGCTGGTCCCTTCCCTGATCACTCAAAATTACCCCGGAGGGTTCAGGGACTTCTCAGACAAAGCTCAACGTCTTGAGGAAGCCCTGCAACAGGCCAGCCAGGCACACCCGCTGCCTCCTATGATTCCTGCAAGGAGAGTCAGCAGGGCTGAGCCCGCTGCTGTTTCCCAGATAGAGGCCCCCAGGCCATTGGAGCTGCTGCCGGCGAGGCCAGCTCCACAGCCTCACAGGAATCCGCCTCCACGGGCTCAGTTCCCGGCCCAGCAGCGGCAGCCTCAGAACCGGCCGGCGCCTCCGCGTAATGTACCGCCGCAACCCAGGCGAGATAATCAGGGTCCACCTCCTCGGCAGGCCCCTCTAGCCCCTCGTCAAGACCACGCTCCCAGGGTCCCGCGACACCTGACTTACTCATTCCATGAGGATCAGGTCCCCGGTTATTTCCGGAGCGCCCTGGAGCAGAGGATTGTGCGACTGCCTGAGTGTTGGAAGCCAGAGGAGGCACATCTTACGAATAACCCCCGCTACTGCCCCTACCACCGGGCCCTGGGGCACACCATCCAGCGGTGCTATGTGTTTAAGGATTGGCTCCAAGACCAGATTAACAACAATGTAATCAGGTTGGGCCCAGCTCCAGCACAAGTGGCGGGCGTGTTCGTGGGATCAGATGACGATAGTGACAACGAGGACGAATGGCAGCTGGTCTCCGACCGCGGATCCCAGAAGTACAATAACTGGATGTCCCGCAAGACGACCATTCGCGCCCATGGAATCATCCGTGCGCGCTTGAATCAGCCTGAGCCCCCAGAATCCGCGGGTGCTGCTTCGGCATCGTCGTCCCAGCCTGCCTCTTCCAAGAGGAGCAAACGGCGGCAGCGCAAGAAGGAAGAGCGCGCCCCACCAGTTCCGCCACTATCCCGCACTCTCGGCGATTTCATGCCCCCGGAGATTGGGGTCCCTCCTCGGATCCGCCCGATGATGGATGATTCGTCCGATGACGGTCTTGGGTACGCTTCGGTTAACACCGTCGAGCTGGTAAATCCCTTTTCGGTTCCCGACGTTGAAGAACACCAGGTGGACCTCCCTAGTGTCCCCGGTCGTCGCCACCGTCGGAAGAACCGCAACAACAGGAGTCGCCGGGGCACAGCCGTTGGTACCTCCAGCCAGGCCGTGCACGCCACCGAGACTAGGCAGCAGGCTCAAAACCGAGCTCAGCGCGCGCAGCCCCCCCATCCGGGGATGACGGATTCGCCTCCGCCACTGTTTGTGGTGTGGGACCAGGAAGAACCGCCTCAGCCGCGTCGCGACCAGCTCCGCCCTGCCACAAGTCCATCCCGGCCTCCTGACTCCAGTACGGTGACCATTTCCCGGACTGCGACCAGTGAACAGCGAGATGCGCCAAGTACCAGTCGGCCGCCGATCCAACCGGCAAGGCCCGTCATGCCACCAACCGCAGAGCAACCTCCTGCAACCAAGGGCTCGCGCTTGGCCAAAAAGTATGATGTCCTGAAGCACTTGGCCGACATCCCAGCAAGGCTCTCCATCCTTGAGGCTCTGCGCATGTCATCTGAGATGCGCGAGGCACTCGCTGAAGCCCTGAAAAGCCCCCTACAGTTTGAGACAGAGGTTGCGGCTGCAGAGGCCTTTCACGCCGAAACGATCGAGGACGCCGAATGTCAGGCAGTTATCTCGTTCTCTGGTAAGGATGAAGACCCTCCTATACAGGGACACATTCGTCCGCTGTATGTCACTGGCCAGTTCAATGGCCTTGAAGTCCGGCGCTGTCTTGTCGACACGGGGTCCGGGATTAACCTGATTCCAACTCGGACGCTCCGGAGATTGGGGTTGTCTGAGGATGACTTGATTCCCTCCGACCTCAGGATCCAGGGGTATGATCGCACCGAGCAAACCCCGGTCGGCAAGATACGTTTGAAGACCCAGTTTGGTGACTTGGTTGCCAACACCGAATTCATGGTAGTCTCTCAGGACACTGCGTACAACGCATTGATGGGCAGGCCATGGCTCCATCTTCACGCGGCGGTTCCATCGTCATACCACCAATGCCTCAAATACTCTCTTAATAGTCGAGTGGGCGTGCTTCAAGGAGATGCCTCTCCTTTTGCCTCGTGTGAAGCCCGCTATCTGGACGCGGACTATTACAAGAGCAAGGATAAGCAGATCCTGGCAGGTGAGGTTGAGCCTGTCGCTGTTGCAAGTGATCCCTGGGCAAGTCTGGATGACGCTTACGTCCTCCCGATTCAACGGTTGGACGTCGCCATGGTCTTGACGGTCCGCGAGTCTCCTGATGAGATGGCCGCGACCGCCCGCGCCAGCACCAGTGGCCCAGCAGGATCTGGTAGCCCCAATGCAGTTTCCAACGCAGTCTCTCCCGTGGACGATCCCTCCCCGAGCGGAGAGGACGTGGAAGATGCACCCCCAGCCTTTGAGGAGGGCGTCCCCACCACGGTCGATGAGTTAATACAGGTGAACCTTGGAACCGAGGCCGATCCAAGACCCACATTGGTTAGTGCCGCCATGCCCTCTGAGGAGCGGCAGCAGTACGTGGACTTTCTCAGGCAGCACCGTGATGTATTCGCTTGGGGCTATGACGAGATGTCGGGGCTGGATCCTCAGGTAGCCGTCCACCGCCTTGGTCTCCCGGCGAACCATCGCGGGTTCAAGCAGCCTCCCAGGAAGATGCACCCATCCCACGGTGCCATGGTTGAGGCCGAAGTTGACAAGCTTATCAAAGCCAACTTCGTGAGGGAAGTTCAGTACCCCAAATGGCTGGCCAACATTGTGCCGGTCAGGATGAAGAACGGGCAGATCAGAGTCTGCATCGACTTCCGCGATCTCAACCGCCACTGCCCGAAGGATGATTTTCCCCTTCCAGTGACAGAGCTGTTGATTGATGCCACGGCAGGGTTCCAAGCCCTCTCCTTCATGGATGGATACTCCGGATACAACCAAATTCGGATGGCCCCTAAGGATGAGGAGTTCACTGCCTTCAGGGCCCCCCAAGGTACCTTTTGCTACTGGGTCATGCCCTTCGGCCTGAAGAATGCAGGTGCCACCTATCAACGGGCGATGCACCGCATATTCAAGCCAATCCTCGGCACACTGGTGGAATGCTACGTCGACGACTTGGTTGTCAAATCGCGCCAGCGTCAGGACCATCTCAAAGATCTTGAGAAAGTGTTCAGCTTCCTCCGGTCTCGCTGCCTGAAGATGAACCCGTTGAAGTGTGCCTTTGGGGTCACCTCCGGAAAGTTCCTTGGATTTGTGGTGTGATACCGGGGTATTGAGATCGACCCAGAGAAAATCAGGGCGATTAGCCATATGCCTCCCCCAGGTACCGTCCGGGAAATGCAAGGGTTCCAAGGCCACTTAGCCTATATACGCCGATTCATCGCGAATCTGGCCGGCAAGTGTAAGCCCTTTTCTCGGCTCATGAAGAAAGGTGCCACCTATGTATGGGATAAAGAGTGTCAGACCGCTTTTGAGGAAATCAAGCAGTACCTGCTTCAACCTCCGGTCCTGATGCCGCCTGTATCCGGGAAGCCGCTGGTCCTCTATGTGACCGCCCTGGAACGGTCCCTGGGTGCCCTTCTCGCCCAGAAGAACAACGAGGGAACGGAGAATAGCCTCTATTACCTCAGTCGCATGCTCCTCGATGCGGAAGTTAGGTATTCCCCCATTGAGAAGAGCTGCCTGGCGCTCGTATTTGCCGTACAGAAATTACGGCACTACTTGCAGCACCATGAGGTACAGTTGGTTTCTCGGGTAGACCCGTTGAAATATATCCTGAGCCGACCTATGTTGACTGGCCGTCTAGCGCGGTGGGCTGTGATTCTCCAGCAGTTAGACATCAGGTATGTGTCTCAGAAGGCCATCAAAGGGCAAGCATTGGCAGACTTTCTGGCTGCTCACCCAACCTCCGCGGATCAGCCGCTGGATCTAGGCTTTCCTGATGAGACCATTCTCTCGGTTGATCGAGCTGATTCATGCTGGCAGATGCACTTTGACGGTGCATCCCGGAGCCCCACCGGTAAAAGACTCGATAATCCTAAGCTCAACAGAGTGGGCTTGGGCATCGTCTTCATTACCCCGGAGCGAGCCGTGATGCCATACTCTTTCCTGTTGTCAGAGGGCTGTACCAACAATGAGGCGGAATACCATGCCCTCATCATCGGCCTCGAGTTGGCTCTCGAGATCGACGTGCCCCGTCTGTGCGTGAAAGGGGACTCCGAGCTGGTCGTTAAGCAGATCAATGGCGACTACGTTGTCAGGAAGCCGGAACTTGTTCCATTGTTGGAGTGCACCCTCCTTCTGATGGCCCGGTTCCCTTCTCGGCCGGAAATTGTCCATGTTCCCCGGTCGCAGAACGGTCGAGCAGATGCTTTGGCCAGCCTCGCTGCGTCACTTGCAGAGCCTGAACAAGACAACCTGATCGTCCGCATGACGCGCCGCAGGCTCATCGCTCCCGTTATCCCGGAAGAAGATCGCGGCCCGTTGGTAAGTAACCTCACCACGGTTGCTCCTATGCCCGGAGCCCCGAGTACCCCAGATATGACAGTCGGATCAGTCCCTGATTGGAGGACGCCTTTGGTTGAGTACCTCCAACATGGCATTCTTCCATCGGATCGGGCCGAGCGTGAGCGAGTTCGACGCCGCGCATCGCAGTTCGTCCTCCAGAGCAGTCCCGGCCTGGAGCAGATCCTCTACAAACGCGGATTTGATGGTTTTCTCCTCCGTTGCCTTCAGGGAGTTGAGATCCCACGAGTCATGCAAGAGGTTCATGCTGGTTCATGCGGCGCCCACCAGACTGGGCCGAAGCTGTCCCACCAGATTCGGAGGTTAGGATACTTCTGGCCCTCCATGATCCATGACTGCATCGAGTATGCCAGGAGGTGCCATGCGTGCCAGGTTCATGCGAACTTTGTGCATCAGCCGCCGGAGCCTCTCCATACCACTAGGTATTCCTAGCCCTTTGCAGTCTGGGGTCTGGACATTGTGGGACCTTACCCACCGGCGATAGCTCGCCAGTGCCGGTTCATTCTGACCGCTACGGACTTCTTCTCCAAATGGGCAGAGGCGATTCCGCTCAGAGAGGTCAAATCCTGTTCGATCGCTGACTTCGTGACCTCCAACATCGTCCATCGATTTGGAGTGCCTCACGCTATCCTCACGGATAACGGAACCAATTTCCGAGCAGCCGAGTTGAAGAAGTTGTGCGCCAAGTATAACATTCGCTCGAACCATACATCTCGCTATCATGCGCAGGCGAATGGACAGATCGAGGCGTTTAACAAAACCCTCTCTAACATTCTGCAAAAGATGGTTGGTCAGAACAAGAAGAGTTGGCCGGACAAGCTCCCCAACGCCCTCTGGGCTTATCGGACGACGACTCGCAATTCCACCCAGATGACCCCTTATTCCCTGGTGTATGGAGCTGAGGCCGTCCTGCCCATCAAGATCCAGTTACCGTCCTTGCGCACTGCGGTCTACGACCAGCAAGCGCCGGACAGAGTTGCTGAAGCCCGTCTAGTCGAGTTGGAAGCACTGGATGAGAATAGACTTCGCGCTTTGCACAACTTGGAGAGGCATTAAAGCAGAATGGCTCGAGCTTTCAATAAGAAGGTTCGCCTCCGCTCCTTCCTGCAGGGTGATCTAGTGCTAGCCCTAAGAGCGCCGATGATCCCCGGCAGGAAGCCACCCAAGTTGGAGCCCAAGTGGGAGGGACCGTTTGTTGTCCACAAGGTCTATCCCAATGGCGCATACTCCCTAGCGACTATGGATGGTGAGCGTGTCACTCCTCCCACCAACGCTAGGTTCCTCAAGCAATACTTTGCCTGAGTGTTCATTCGTCCCGCATGACGCTAAACTACACTTCGTCCTGCATGACGTTAAACTGCACCACGTCCTGCACGACGTTAAACTGCATACGTCCAAGCTGCACGACGTTAAACTGCCCAGCGTATCGTCCGCGCTGCAAGACGTTAAACTGCCAAGTGCTCCGTCCAACATGACGTTAAACTGTACATCGTCCTGCATGACGTAAAACTGCCCCTCAAGAACTACGTGCGGCTTGATTCCCATCCTTATGGGATACGTAGGACCGCCTGAACCTTCATGTTTCAGGCCCAGCCCCATCCTTCGGGAATTTCCATCCCATCTCGGGCCCTTGGCCCAGTTGCCCCCGGGTGTGCGGCGTATGGTGTGAGTGCGGGGCTATGCCCTCATTCACGTCAGTTTGCTCGTCACGCTGTACGCCCCCCCACGTTTGGGGATGCCTTCTGCTCCCCCTTCTTTTCCCCTCATCGTCCTGCATGACGTTAAACTGCACTTCAAGAACTACGTATGGCTTGATTCCCATCCTTATGGGATACGTAGGACCGCCTGGACATTCATGTTTCAGGCCCAGCCCCATTTCCCGGGAATCTCTATCCCGCGTTGGGCCTCTGGCCCCAGTTCCCCTCCTTTTTGTGCGAGGCGTATCGCGTGAGCGGGGGATTATGTCCTCATTCACGTCGGTCTACTGGCCGCGCCGTACGCCTCCCCCGTGTGTGGGACCACCTCACACCTCTCATCGTCCTGCATGACGTTAAACTGCCTCTCAAGAACTACGTATGGCTTGATTCCCATCCCTATGGGATACGTAGGACCGCCTGAACGCTTGTGTTTCAGGTCCAGCCCCGTCCCTTGGTTGATCACGGGAATCTGCCCTCTTTTGGTTGCTCTCAGGGTGAGTCCTCCGACCCTTTCCGGAGATCTGTTAACATGTTTTGGGTACTTCGGTCTATGACTCGTAGTGTCAGATTCAATCCCGACAAGTCCTGTGTTGCTTGTCAGGCCTCGCGCTTCCTCTTATTCGAGCCTTCACTCAAAGGGATCCTCGTTAGTGGTTTGGGTACGATGCCTCAGTGCTCTCCCACCGCTCCGGGTCGATTTACCGTCGGGTCTTGGGCCGCAAATCGATATGAATCCTGCGATTGAGCGGTCGATGCTCGTTTGCTTGCCCCGTCTTAGGCTGACGCGATCGGATGTTGTGTTGCGAATGCGTCAGCAACATCCTCGATCGCCATGTCAGCTCTTTCAGGCTCTGAACATTGGATTGCGCAGTCCTCATCACACTCCGCCTTTATGCGTTTTAGTGGAATCTTGACACTCTTTTCATACTGACCTTCAGTACACCTCTACACGTTAGGCAGACCAACCAAGGTAATGATGTCGTTCGAGGCTCCCATGATCTGAGCACCAAGGATATATGCGGATGTTCTCCCCAAGGGCCATGCGTAGCTGGACCCTCGTCCCCATAAGGAGGAAGGAGTCGCCCGAACAATCGCGTTCTGAGCCCAGTATATCTGGAGGCTAGCATCTCTGCCCCTCGGGTGATGGACATACGCAGGCCCCTATCCCAAGACTCTTCTCCTGGAATCGTGCGTGACCGCAAGGCTGGGTATGCTCCCACCTCCGCCGTGTCCGCCGTACCGCGGTAAGAGGATTCCTCCATGGTCCGAACCACACGACCTTAAACTGTGTTGTCTGGTCCGAACCACACGACCATAAACTGGGTTGTCTGGTCCTACCACACGACTGTAAACTGTGATCGTCTTGGCCGCCCGACGAGAAAACGGCACTGCATCGTGATGTTCCCCTCAGGGGGCACTCATGTTGGGCGCTGGTTAATAACCACGCCATTCATCAATGCCTTCCATGGCTTGATCATTGTGGCGACGCCAGAGATTTCTCAATCACAGGCATGTCGCCGCACGAAAAACCATTCATCTCTAAGGACAAACAAGAAATATCAAATGCCGCTCCTTTTGTGTGCGAGGGTCAGACCCGCACTCTTCCCCGCGCTGGTGCCCGATTGTGTTGCGCCGCGCTTCAAGAACTACGTGCGGCTTGATTCCCATCCTTATGGGATACGTAGGAACGCCCGGATGTTTGAAACTTCGGGTCCAGCCCCCCACCTCCTAGAGATTCCCCCTTCTCTGGGGAATCTGCCGCCTTCAGGTCACCCTCAAGGCGCGTTCCCCGACCCCTTGCAGTGGTCCACCGGTGTCAAGAGTACTCTGGTTTATTGCCAGGAGGGTCAGGATCCGCTTGGTCAGGTTTCCTCCGCTTTTTAGGCTTCGTGCTCCCTTTCATTCGGACCCATCGTCTACGCCCTGGGTGGAGCCCCCGTGAACGGTTCGGACACAATGCCTCAGTGCTCTCCCACCGACTCGGGCCGGTACCCCCAATGGCCTCGGGCAGCAAATCGATATGAATCCTGCGATTGTGCGGTCGATGCTCGTTTGCTGCCTCATTCCACCAACGGTTAGTGCGATGTTGATGCTGCTTTTCCGCCACGGTCGGCAGTACTCTCATATCGTCACGCCGGTGCTCCCGGTCCTCGAGTGAATGGCCGCATGATTCACATTTCCCACCTCCCATTCTGACCAGGCGAAACCTCGGCACTCTCGACACTATCCCTCAGTGCATCTTCGCATATCCAGGGGATATGACCAGATGCGGCGTACATTGAGGTCTTTATGGTCCGAGCTCTAAGACCTTAAACTAAGATCTCTCCTTATGGTCCGAGCTCTAAGACCTTAAACTAAGATCTCTCCTTATGGTCCGAGCTCTAAGACCTTAAACTAAGATCTAACCCTTATGGTCCGAGCTCTACGACCTTAAACTAAGATCTCCCCTAAAAGGGATTCTACGTCCTGCATGACGTTAAACTTCACTCTCAGAACTACGTGTGGCTTGATCTCCAGCCTGATGGAGTACGTAGGAACGCCCGGGCATTCCGACTCGGGTCCAGCCTCAGGGATCGTTAAGTCCCGCCCCTCCTCGTCGCCGGCCGTCTGGCCTGACTTCGGGTAGAGTGGTGCAGTTGTGATATTCTCCCCGATTCAGCTCGGGATGCCCCACTGCAATGGTGGGAAGCGATGGTTTCCTCGTCAGAGAGGTGCTGTCTGAGAATTGAGGTGACTCACGGCCAGATTAGTGCATCCGCCTAATACGTTTTCCCCACGGTGGCGCAATTTTGAGAGCGTTGGATTCTGTCCGAACAAATCGTCACTTCGCCCCACGCTTCGCATGCCCTGTTGATCTGGATTTTCCACCCTTGTGTCTGAAGGAACCCCAAAGCGGTATTCATGATGACATGTGGTCCGCCTCCTGCAATATGAATGATGGCCTTTTTCGGTCCGTCTATTGCAGTTGTTATGGTCGATCCACTGTCCGCCTACCGTCTTGGGCATTTCCTGGAAGGCCGACCGTTGTGGATGTCTGGATTCGGGACACGCGATTCACCCTTTCTCATTTCCCTATGTTCGGATAAAATCTCAACTCCCCTAGCATTGTCCCGCTCGTGTGTTGGAACAGGTTGGGGGAATGGTACATTGATTAGGTCTGAGGTCTCCTTTCCTAGGAATGACCTCCCTCTTTTCTCCAGAAATCCAGGCCCAATTATGGATGCCTGATGCTTGGTTAACACTCCCGCAAGACAGTGAATTGTGGTTGAGCATATTAAACCAAAAGATGCAGATAAATATATTGATTCATACAGATGGATCAAA
Organism: Viscum album; assembly: GCA_963277665.1. NCBI lineage: Eukaryota > Viridiplantae > Streptophyta > Magnoliopsida > Santalales > Viscaceae > Viscum > Viscum album. The sequence continues at coordinate 1,438,785,695 of OY728145.1, read as the reverse complement.
GTAGCGGAAGCAAATGTTTTGGGAATGGCAAAACAAAGCCCTTAGGGATTAGCGTGCTGAATGAGTCTTTCTAATGCCGCTACCCTTTGGCTGGTGGCCTCCAGAGCTGCTTCTCGCTCTCTGCGTGCCCTCTCTTCGTCGGCGGTCGCAGCACGCATTTCGTCGATTCTGGCCTGTGCACGCTCCCGCTCGACCTGAATTGTGACCATCTGTTGGCCCGCCTCCGTCAGCTGTACCTGGGCGTCAACCAGATGGGCTGCTAGTTGCTCCACAAGCTCGGTACACGTCGCGACGAAGGCCTCCTTCTCTGCCGCCTGCCCTTCGAGGCGCCGGACTTCCTGCTCCGCCGCGAGGAGCGCCCGCGTGCTCTCCGACATGTCCCGACTTTGTGTGACGTCGGCACGCCGGCAGCTCTCATGCATCTTTTCGGCCATGAAATCACGGACCGTTAGATGGAGGCATTGAGCATCAGCTCCCCCGGCACACAGGAAGCGCAGCCAGGTTTGAAGTGATCCCATGCGCCCCAGCCACTCCGACGGGTCTCGCTTGAGGAAGCGCTGGATGCACTTCCACCCCCTGCGGCGCGTTATCCGGCTCTCCTCGACCGCCTCCGTGTCTGAGTCGTCCATCTCCTCGGGATCAGCAGGCCGGTAGGCAGGGAAGGCAGCCAGCAGGTCTGCTGCAGGGTCCGCCCCTGGGAGGTCCTCACGATGGATAGGTTCCCCAACATCCGGGCGACCTTCTTCTCTCTCCCCAGCGGCGCTGACACCCTCGTCAGCCCCTAACCTCTCTCCGATGTCAGCACCGCCGATGTCCGGAGCCCCTTGATCAGCAGTTGGTGGGGCCGGCTCGGTTTGGGAAGTATGTTCCGGAGCAGGCGGCATGTCCACCACTGGTCCACTCGTAGATGGCCCGGGTTCGGCAACCCGACGAGCCTCCAATGTTGAGATCACTGCGCGGGGCATGCCATGGTTAGTCACGGATCGTCAACGGCAAGCACCAGCAGTAAAGTAGGGAGACTTACGGGAGTTCGGAGCGTCATCTTCCGCTACCCCGGTCGCCGCAGGAACAGTTGCAGCAGGGGAACCCTTAGCGCTTGTCAATTCAATGATAGGTGTCTGGCCCCCGCCTTGTCCTGCTGGCGCCCCTCCTACTCCCGCTGAGGATGCCTGACCAACATCCGTGCGCTCCTGAGAAAGATGGAGAAATGGGTTAGAAGCTGCATAAGAGAGTGGATGAAGCAGATTGAGTAGGGATAGAAGCGGACCTCGAGGAGCTCAGTGACATCAACGTTGTCAGAGCCGGCCACCCCGCCGCTCTCCCGTGGGCTCCCCTGATGGGATCTTCCCTCGGAGCCTTCATCCTCCCCCATTTCCTCCTCTTCTTCGGAGTCGTTGCTACTGTCGTCTTCTTCTGGCGGCATCTGTTCCGGAGCGGGCTCGAGACCGAGCATCACCTTCACCAGAAGGGATGGCTCCGCGCGCTAACCACGTTGGCGCGCGTACTCGTCCATGGCCGTCAGATACGCATACTGCCGGTTGAAGTCCACCCTGTCGGCAATGTGGAGGCGCCCGACCTCTGGCAGATGGATTCCTTCTCTGAGAATCTTTCGCCAGATGGCGTCGGTCCCCAGTGACTGCCGCAGGGTCATCCAGGCCGACCACAGCGCCGGGAAGACTGCATCGTGGGAGGGTTCGAGCAGACGTCTCACCTGCTTCCCGGGCCGCTCTTCGACCGCCGCATGTGCCCCCTCTCTGGGCGCTGAGGTCGTAGCGGCAGCTCGCGATGTGCCCGCCGCCGAAGTCCCTGCCCGCGCCGGCTCCGCTGCTTGGCGCGCCTCCGTTCTCCCCCGTGTGGCGGCGCCTCGCCTCCTTCCTTGACGCCCGGTCTCCGCACGGGTAACCTCGAGCCGCCGAACTAGCTTCCGCAAAAGCCCCTCAGGGTACGCGATGGCCCAGTGTTCGGCGTACTCGGTTGCCAAGCCTGCGTCAACTCCGGTAGGAGGGAGAGTGATGACGTCACCAGAGTCGAAAGCGGCAAACATCAGCCACATCTGGCGAAGGACGCCAGGGTTCGTCTCCTCCCGGACAGCAGTGAATACCCTCTTCGGCATCCGTTGAAGGCACCCGAACTGCCTGGCGAAACGGGTCGGCACGTAAGGCTCGCAGATCACCTTCCCGTCGATCCGAGCCACGAGCACCCCTCCCCGCATGTTCAGGAAGTACTCATGCTGCTCCAGCGGACCCTGCCCGTTGTCGATCATTTGGCCAACGGGAGTGGGGAACGGACTGAAGTTGAAGTTGGCATGATTGCCAATCCGGATCCGCACGCCCTCCTCACTTAGGGTCATCGGAGCGACCCCCGCGATGTTCAACAGGGAGGGTCGCAGGCCGTTGCCCGGAGGAATGATGGCGTTCGGAAACGTGTACCCACCGAGGTGAGCAGCCACCCAGCCGTGGAAGAACTGAAAGGGCCCACAGATCCTTCGTGGCAACCCCCCTCGTGAGATGCGTCCCAGGATGGCATACAGCCTCGCCAGCACTGGGACCCCGAGGTTGTATCTCTTGTTGGCGGCCATAGCGCCCGCCACCGCCAGTGTCGCCGGGCGAACGTCCATTCTCACGTCCCGCACTGGCAGGAGCCACCCACTCAGAAAGGCGGCCAGGAACGCCGCGTACCAGACATTTGGGTCCCGGGCCTCGATGACGCGGTACCCCCATGAGCGGTAATCGCCCGTCTCCAGGACCCGCCAGTACGACCCGTTCCGGCTCCTCTGAGCTGCGGTCGGGCACCGCTTCCCCCTGCCTGGCATTTTGACCGCTGGGTCATGCTCCAAGAACTGGCCGAACCATTCCTTGTAGGCTATGTCCTTCTGGAAGTCTTTGATCCCGAGCCGCTGCGTAGCCAGGTCAAGCAGATGCCAGGTCAGGATGGGAGTCCGTGACCTGTCCTCCCAGATGTTCTTTGGTGGCAGGAACTCATCGTATTGGTAGCCCTCCAGCAGGATACCTCCGATGCAGTGGATGTCCCAGAGGCCGATGCCGACCTCCCCATGGTGAAGATGGAAGATGTTGGTATCCGGAGACCATCGGGTGAACAGCTCCGGCCCGAGCTCGGACTGCTGGTAGAAGTGGAACTGCGACGTCCACACCGCCTCGAACAGGCCGATGTACCGCAGCTCCTCTGCGAAGTGATCGCAAGTGTGGCGTACCCAGAACGCCCAGGCCCACTCACTGGTGAAGTTGCCCCCAGACCGCAAGTCCCAGTCCTTCAGCCAGCCCTTGGTGTCGTCCGTGACGCTCTGGCGATATATGCTCGAGTAGAGGGCTGGAGAATTCTCCGCAGTAGGCTCACCCCCATCAATGGTTCGCGTCCTCGGGTTCAGGACATAGACATCCAAGTGTCTGGTCTCCCTGGCAGGATGCCCATTGTTGGTGATGTTATAGCGGAGAAGCTCGTCCTCCCGGGTCACCCTGGTCCGCGGCGCATCAATCTCGAACCCTGGCACCGGAACCTCATCTAGGATGCCGAAGTTCCAGAGCGGCAGGTTGTCCGACAGTGGATATGTCTTCTGGGCCGGCGTTAGTAAGTCGAACAAGGATTGATTGTTGGAAACAATCTCCTTGGCTCCGTAAACCTCCTCGTTCGTCGCCATCTCAGCCCTGCGAGTGGCGGCATCCCCCTCATTTCCTCTGTGCGCGGCCATCTCAGAAGTTTCGGGAGTCGTGCGGGTTAAGGGATGAAGCGTGCAGGATCGGACGAGGCTGGTAGAGAAGTTTGAAGGTTGGCGCGCAATCCAAGTAGGCGGCGCGCAATTGGGAAGACTATCGTGCAAAGTTCCGGGTTTTCGCGCAAAGACAGGCGAAATCCGGACGGTTTTGCGCGACGAGCGGGCGAATTCCGCGCCGGAAAGGGCAATTTCGCGCACGAGAGCAGAGATGCTTATCGCGCGGAAGGCCAGTGTACGGCACGGAGGGACCCAGTGCGCCTATTTATAGGCGAGGCCGGGGTCCGCGCCGCGCGGAAAGCGCTTTGCGCGACCGCAGCGGCGAATTTCGCGACCGGCGCCCCTTTTTGCGCGCCTAAGTCCCGCGCCGCCCAGGACTTCGGCATTCCGGCGTCTCCCTCGGAACCCGATCGTTGCGACCTCTCGCCAATCAGATTCCGAGGGGGGGGGGCTTTTGTAGACGCCGGAAAAGTCCGTTGTTCCCAAACGAAGCTCCGGATGCGGAAAGCGAGGTCATATTTGGAGTCGGAAGAATGTTTCGGAGGGCCCGGAGGCCTTGCGCGGAATTTCAGAGGACTGCGCGCAAAGATGATGATCCGCGCGCAAAACCCTCGGGATGCGCGCAACTCCCTTGCGCGCGGTGCACGATTCCGCGCCCGCGAGGAGAATTCCGCGCTCGCGCCTTGGATTCCGCGCCCGGGGTTGCCTATAAATACTAGGCGAACCCAACGTTTCAAAGGTTGCTGGAAGTCGAACGGTCTCCCGCGCGCGCAATTCAACCCCTTCCGCGCGCAATGCCGATCTTCAGGTAACCTCCTTTCTTTCGCGCAATAGATCCTTGGGGTCCGCCTTCGCGCGCAATCCCCTTGGCTCCTTCCCTTTGAATAAATTTCAACCCGAAGGCCTTTGCGCGCAAAAGAAGCCTCTTGCGCGCAATTGCCCCCGGGTGCGCGCAATCCAACCCGATTGCGCGCACCCCCCCATCTTCAAAGTGGCCATTCATTAGAGAATGAGCCGTTGCCCCCGCGCGCTACCCGAAGCCCGGTGCGCGCAATCCCAATCATCCGCGTGCGAAGCGCTGGCACAATTGCGCGCCAGCCCGCCATTTTGCGCGCCGACCCGCGGTTTTGCGCGCAAAGCTCCTCTTTTGCGCGCAATCCGCCAGGGTCGCCTCCCTTGACCCCCTTTGGGTACCCGCCTGCGTGGCGCCCGATGGTCTTCATCGCAGGTGCCCGCGTTGTGCGTCGTCTTTCCGTGCGGCCCCCCCTAGGCTCGCGCGAAGTGACACGGACCTACCGGCGGCTTTTTCGTCCAGCATGACGCTAAACTGCACTACGTCCGAGCTACAAGACGTTAAACTGTTCAGCATTCGTCCTGCATGACGCTAAACTGCACCACGTCCTGCACGACGTTAAACTGTATACGTCCAGGCTGCACGACGTTAAACTGCCTAGCCCCCATCGTCTGCGCTGCAAGACGTTAAACTGCCAAGTGTTTCGTCCTCAACACACGACGTTAAACTGTACTTCGTCCGGCAAGACGTTAAACCGTCCGCTTCGTCCTCAACACACGACGTTAAACTGTACTTCGTCCGGCAAGACGTTAAACCGACCGCATCATTCGATCCCGTGCTTCGCTCGCAGGGTCTCCCCCGGTTTGGACGTGGCCCCCACCCGCTCGTCTCTGCAGGGATGTCGGGATTGTCCCCCTTTTGGGACGATTTAATGGGAGTGGCTTTTCCCTACGGGGGCAGGGTATTATAAACCCCTAGTTTCTCGTGGGAGGCTGCACATGTGTATCTCCATTGCGCCGCCCCACTGCCGAAGCCAGTAGAGGGTGTGACTGGGATCGAGGTGTCTTCTGCTTTCGGTCCAAGTCCCTTCCAACTGAGTTTTGTCGCATCCGGGCTGCCTCAAGTGCGTAAGTCCTGACAGAATGAACTACGTGGACTTTGATCCCTGTCTTCTATACAGGGTACGTAGGAAGCCTCCCTGAGGTCCAAGCCCACCACCTGGTCGTCCCGGTCATATTTACGTCGGTTCGTCCATCAGTGGACCCCTCCAGGGTTCACGTTTGCGTCGATTCACCTATGAATCCGCCCCTGTGGGAGACTGCCCATGTGTATCTCCACTGTGCCTCCCCACAGCCCCTTTTCCCATTTCTCCTTTTATCGTCCAGCATGACGTGAAACTGTGATCCACCCGGCCGTTCCACCCCCCTCTGTGCGAGGTGGTCCGGTTCAATCCTCCGCCCGGCGGCCTAGACCTCTTCGTGAGTCGGCTTGCCGACGTCCAGCATGACGTTAAACTGTATACCCGAACTACGTTGACTTTGATCCGTGCTAACGCGCGGTACGTAGGAAGCCTCTACGGGGTCCAAGCTCTTCACTCCATCATCCATCCTGATCCTTACCCGGGCCGCCACATCCCGGTGGGGTCATGCCACTTCACTCCACTCCACATCATTTGGGAAGCCGCCCATGTGCTGGCCCCAGCGTCGGAGGTTCCCCGCAAGGGGTTCTGTCATCCGATCCACTTTTCGTGTTGATCGGTCCGATGCCGTCCCCGCTGGACGTTAAACTCACGGCATACCCCGTGTTAAACATGGGAAGCTGAGGAAAACCTCAGGTGACACAGTTCCCCGCACCTAGTACGGGATGCCTCAGGCCATCATGCCTTCGAGAAGCCCTATTAGGGACGGAAGACAGACGTGCAGAGCCGCAGTGCTACGACACGCCCCCAGCACCCCGAGCCACCCGGCCTTCTCACCGCAGGTTGCTGCCCCGACCAGACTCCTTGGAGCGTCCGGGCAGAAGCAGCGTAATTAACCGGTGTCCATGAAGATATGGCGCCGGGAACGAGATTCACGAACATTCTTAAGTCTATGAGGGAGACCCGGATTAGGCGACGAGTTCCGAGAAGACGTCCAAGGAAGGAGGAGCCGACATCCCATCATCCCGGTTTCGATCAAGGAGCAGACGCCCCTGAATAAGGGACGAATGCCGCCCGCCCTTGGAAAGCGGGACTGCGGGACCACAAGCCGCGCGCCCATCCCCTCGGGTTGACGGGTGCACGCGCGAACGCGTCCTGGCGGAACAGCGTAACCCGACGCACATCCGCACCGAAACAGTGGCCTAATAAAAATCAATATTTCCTTCTTAAATGATACTCAATTTATATTAAATTTATTTACTAGTTTTAAATCCCATGGAATTTGTGTAAGAGTTTTATAAAAGATACACTTAATGGGATTTTGATATTTTAAATTAACCTAAATGATTCAATTATTATAAATACTCATAGGTCTTCCCTCACAAATAGGTTTAAATCCCAATAATTCTATATATATTACCCCTAGAAATGTCATAAGAGGTAGAGAAGCATCATATTCCTAAAATTTGAATGTTCTAGATATCTAATATTGGGATTCCTCTTGTATTTTTTTGAAATTTAATTCTCTATATTTAGAAACCTTTTGGACATTTAAGAGGGAACCTATATTAGATCGTATATGACTTTTCGTTCCTAGATATTATTCATAATGATGGGTGAGCCATATATTATTGATGATGATGGGTGACCTTGATATAAATTATAATGAATGGTGAGACATATATTTACCTCTAATAAATTGGATGAAGAGTCCGAGTAAACCAGTTTGGATTATCTTAAATGATTATTGGAATTTAGAAGTTTGGTTACTATATTTTTAAGATTGATTGTACCTGTGATATGAAGAAGATTTTGAAGTGACCTACATTATATTTCAATTATTTCTATGGTGTTTTTGGGAAATATTATTATTTTACTAGGTAATATGTTGTGCATAAGTTTAAAGGAATGTATATTATACTTTTTAATATTGAACAATATAACTTAATGAAAATGTTTTCATGAGTAATTCAGGATTAAAATGTATTTAATATGAGTTTTATTTTATATTTGAGTGTTACTATGACATTTTTTATGAAAGGTGTTGGGAAAAGAAATTTATTTCAAGGGTTAGAAAATGTATACTTTGAGATTAATGTGTATTTCTAAGAATGATTTTTTTTGTATTAATGGAATAAAAATGTTATTTATTCCTTTATATTATCCCCTTTAATGAGTATATTGCGTTCATCCCACATTAAATTTTTTTCATAGGGGTTTAAATATGTTTATAGACAACGATGAGGTTAATTTGAAAATAGTGATGATTTTTAATGAATAAAAAAAAATTTATACATTAAATGTGTTGTATTTTGAGAAAAATGGATACTTAGTGGAAGTTTCAACATTTAGATTTAAAATTGATTTATTTATGGATGATTATAAAAATATCCAGTACTCAAAACAAAAAATATATCTGGGAAGGAAGAATATTATTTAATGTATACAGAATAAATAATATGGATATTTTATGGTATGACCTTTTCTATATGGGAAATGAAGTGTGAAAATTAATGATGCAGAATAGAAACCTGTGAAAATAAAAGGATCCATCAGATCAATTTCATCTGGGATATCCAAATGAGGGTAACATTCTATTCAACCTTCTGAAGCCCTATAATACATTATTATATGATTTCATTATTTTACCATCTCTAGTGCGTCTTCAACATTAATGATTGAATCCTTCTTGGATGATAGAGATAATATGAGGGATTAATACATCATATTAAAATATGGGGCTTTTCCAAGATAAAACGTGATGTTAATGTGAAGCATTCTTTTATCAGGAGGAATGATGGATTCTAAAATGAAGCACATGATCTCTATTTCATACAAGAGAGACATTTCCATGTAGGAATAACTTTATATCACATAAGAATAGATTCCATGGATTTCAATATCACATTATTAATGTGAAGTAAAAAGTACATAAAGATTTAGTGACATTAAAATGATCGATGAATATAAAATATTATAAGATGCGGGGTAAAACATGGAGTTTTTATTACAAAATAAAGGTGGTTCTCATATTTCTATAAGTACAGTGGAAGGGTTGTGAGTTTTTTGATTTGATTTGTCATGATAGTGAGAGATCCTATATTTTCATAGAAGAAATAGGGTATCCATGATCCACTTTGTTATGTGAAGGATATGTTCAATGATTATCACATTGTGATGACCACACTGAGAGGGGGATGAGTCCCCATGGGATCAATTTTTGTCACTTTTAAACCTGTATCATTATTAATACTCATTTAATTGTTCAATGTGGGATTCAATTGATCTTATTAACGTTTAATTATGAATTATTCAAACAAAATAATAAATCACAAGGAACACTAGTGTTTTTAATGTAGTTTATGACCACATTAGAGGACTAAGACCACAGTGTGTGGTGGTTCTTCTCCCACTCACACATAACTTATCTTTTATTTTCTTGAAAAGAACATGTAAGTTAATGGATATAAACACAATTTCCTGGAAGACACCAGGTACAAAAAAGCTATTATTTATTGCACAAATTTATGATCACATCATATTCCTACTAATGTTATTAGTATTATCATACAATCCCTCTTTAGTAGAATCTAATAAATATGATCAAATTCCCTGAAATAATGAAATAAACAGCACTAAAGTATACACAAAATATCATTGGTAAGTCTGAAATGTGATTCAATCAAGTAGGTTTCATTGTCTTTTCATTATTTTATTAGAGTAACACACAAACACACACACATATATATATATATATTATAGAGACTATATACCACAAAATTATTCTTATACCAAACAATATTCAAAAGAATACATATTTGACACTATTTTTCTTTTTTTGATCTTCAACACATTATATTTTATATTGAATTATGATTCCATATTTTATTTTCTATATACTAAATATATATGGAATTTAAACAGTATTGTTTCACTAATACTACCTTTAATATATTACTTCATGATTCATAAAACTAGGTATATTTCATGTTTTCTTATTTGTGTACGCTTGATATCACAAAAAATCTATTTAACTATTAAAAATCATATTTATCAATGAATCTCCATGTATTTCAGAGTTAAGACAATGTATTTTTTTATTAATGTATGGTGAAAATGTGCATGCACAAGTTCTTATTTTTTTCTTCAAACTATTTAATATATTTTTTATAAAACATTAAAAAGCATAAAAACTCTCCAATATTCATTTAATTTATGAAATGAATGTGGATTTTTGCCTCTAAATGGCTTCTTGGAAGCCTATATGCTTTTATAAATATATGAAACAACATTATCAATCTATCACAATATAAATACACAAATACTATATTTTTTTATTCTTCACATAATCCTTTAGTGTTAATATAATAATAATAATAACACTAATATTATTCCAACTAACAATAGATCATGGATTATTATTTATGTAACTAAGTGGCTCACAAAACTTATCTTAATCAGTACACTAATAAAATAACAAAACTATTTCTACCCATAGAAATTTGGTTAATATAATGTCACTTCTTATTCACATAATAGTAGAGTGTTGAACAGCTCCTTCAAATAACTATATAGATCAAAGATAAAATATTTTTTCAATGAAAAAAGTGTTCTCAAAATATCTCATCTATTCACAACAAAAAACCCTCAACAATGCCTCAATATTTATAATAATACAAGGATAACCATTTTTAGTGAAGAAAACTCAATGTTGGAAACCACATTTGATAAAAGTGTCTTCTCATTGATCATTTTATTATCACTAAATCTTTAGGTATTTTAAACATCACGTGGGTATGCGATTTTGATACAAATGGATTATATTATAAAACAATATCATGTAATTCCTATATGAAAACATTTCACGTGCATGTAATACTGATCACATTAATAATTTTAGAGGCCACCATTCTTTCATATTGAATAATGTTTCACTTTAACTTCATGTTTCATCTCTACGAAGCCTTATATTTTAGTATGATGTTTTCTTTCCTCATACCATCCATATCATCCATGAGGGTGTAAATCATCAATGTAGAAGATAAATGAAATATCACCAGAATAAAGAAATTATGACATCAAACTCTCAAGGGCAGAAGGATGTTGAAGACAACATTACAATAAATTAGATATCCCATATGAAATAGTTACGATGGATCATATTTTTTGAATTTTTTTTAATTTTTAAACATTAATTTTCACCCTTCATATCCCATATATATGTGGTCTTAGTCATAAACAATCCATAATATTGATTCAGTAGAAATTAATTAATTTTCTTCCTACCCAAAAATCTTTTAGCTTTAGAGTACTCGATAATTATATCATTATCAAAAAATATATAAAAATTAAATCTCATTGGTGAACCTTCCTCCCAGTATTCATTTTTCTCATAAAACAACATATTTAACATATTAAAAGATTTCTATTCATTATAAATCATCACTATTTTAATATTGGCCTCATCCTTATCTATGCACTTATTTAAAACCATATAAAATCAACTTTTGATCTTGGGATGAAATAATCCTCCTTAAGAGAAAAATGAAAACCAATGATATAAACATGTTAGTCCATGAATACAAATAAAAATTTTAATTTTTGAAGATAGACATTGACTAAAAAATATGGATTTTCTTACTCATGAAATCAACTTCTCTGCCAAATGATTTTCATTAAAAAATTAATAAGAACTCCTAAATGTAAAATAAAACTCATAATGCATAATTTTTATGAATAAAATAATAATGATTTTTTAATAATGTTATCAATTCCACTATTATGAATTAGAATATAATATCCATTAAACTTACTCAAAACAATGTACTTTATGAAATAATGATATTTATTTAAAACCCCATTGAAAGAATTGAAATATAAATTAACTTAGTCAATCATTTCACATCACTTGTATAATCACTATTAAAAAGAGGATAAGCATCCTGGTATATAATAATAATCTATTAGGAGATAAAAAATATTAACAATAACCCTACACCCAATTCACTAGAGAGCTTTATATTTCTCCCCATTCATTATGATTTTTATCAGCCTCACCCATAATCTTAAATAGAGAGTCTTATTTATATTACCCACAAAACATTGTTGTAACTAAAAGTTTACATAATAAATAAAATGTTATTTATATCATTATTATAATTTTTAAATGATTAATTTTTTATATCCTATAAAACTATTAATTCAGTGGGATGTGTGTTCATTTATCGTGTATAAATTTAAACTACCTCATCCATGAATGATGGATTCCATTTTCCATCACCACCATTAATTAATGGTTATATGAATGGATTTTATGAAGAAATGAGATATATATTATATGTTAAATTTTATTATATTGTTATATAAACATTATGTAATAGCATATTCTTAGTCATATGATTATTACAAAAATATTTTTTTTCGGTTTATTGCCAACTTGATCAATGTGGTTATGATTAAATATTAAATCATTATAGAATTTTTTAAACTATTAATAAAATAAAATAATATATTATTAAATATTATATTTATATTATTTAATTATAATATTATTATCAAATCATGTTGATAATATATCATCTTTTTTAATTAATACTTTTTTTTTAGAAAATATTGTCTCTTTATCTTCATGAGTCATAATTAAATGTATAATGGGATGAATAGTGGGAAAATATAAATAATAATCTGATTAATAATAAAGTATATTATCTAGTCAATGAATTATAAGCATGGTACTAATGAAAAAGGATCAACATTTTCATTATAAATGTTATGTATGATAATAAACAGTGTTAAATCAAGATGTTAACATTATGCTAAATGAACCACTATATTCAGTGTCAATAACTAGAAATTATGAATAAAAAATAGTTATATATACGAATAAGCTTTTCAAATATATTATTAACATATTTATTGTTGTTTTAATATATGTTATTTTGTGATAAACTGTATTAGGAAATATGTTAAAGTATTTTTTTCTCAAACTCCATTCTTTGAGACATGTTTTACTTAATTCACTAATTTACATTTATATAGTGTATATGCTACCCAATTATTATGTAATAACATAATATATTTTTTTAGTGTATTTTAAGTTCAGTTTCAACATAAGCATCATTAAAGTGTTTTGTTTAAAAAGTTACTCAGGTCATAACTCAAGTATATTATTCTCAAGTCATGAATTTTATTTTTGACATTAATATTAAAAGACTACTTTCTCTTTCAATTTCCTTTTAAATATGATATGCATCCATTAGGTATGGGAATATTATTCACTTTATTTATTATTATTTAATTTTTTAAGATCACCTAATCTTTTTTAATGATTCAAAGTAAGTAATTATCCCCAACCTAATCATAAACAATTTGTTCTTATATATCCATTTTTATCTATAAAATATATTTTCTATAATATAGATAGTGGACATTGTAATAGTCATCACCTCTTATAAATGAAAGGTTGTAATTTTTTTCTTTACAATTTGGGTCTTCCTAAAATGTTTTAATATAAATTACAAATTCTCTACATTATTAGTTTTCAAAAAAAATTCTAATATGACAATTATAAATTTTACAAGGTTCCATCATTTCAAAAATAAGCATGGTTGTTTTCCAACTACCATAAATTTCATTAAAAAAATTAAAATCAATTATTTTGAAGGTTTTATACATGGTTTATTTTTGGTTTATGTAATATCTTTTAAATTTTTAGTTATGAAGGATACTTTTACACACAATTATCATTTTCTTATAGAATTAGACACTATATAATGATGTTTTAAAAAGGGATATTATTATTCTAATGGTTTAATAACATATTGGTTTTTAAAAGTTTTGAGTGGATAATGGAAATTTCTATTTTCTATGTAATTATCCTAAATCATTTAGGATTATTATATATCCATATCATACACTTGATCAAGGGTATTTTTATTAATGATATCGTCCACAATATTTAGTTTTAAGGATTCTGAAATTTTATTTTATATCATGGGTATTATCATCTATAATTTAGTCTTTTTGAATCAAATAATTGTATATCCATGATTTAATTATAATTATGTTACTATATGGATGCTATTTGATCTATTACATGATATACGAGTGTTTCAGTAGACCATAATGTATTGACTGATTTGGGATATTGTGGTCTAAACCATATATCCATTTCCAATATTCTATGAATACCATATGCATCATCATCATTATTGTGTGTTATTTTCATAAAAAGATGCTTAAATTAATTGGGTTTTCATTTATTCTTCATGGGGTATGATTCCATGTTTATTGATGAAACCATGAACACTTCCTTAGGGAACCAATTGAAACAGATATAAAACCCATATTATTTCATTATTTTTTATGATATGCTGATGGAAAGCATGTGTCAAGAATATTTATAAGAGACAATATTTTAATGGTGGACCCAAAAATAAATATATTTCCAATTAGTATTGTACTATTTATATCTCATGAAATATTATAGTTCCTCAATAATGAGTCTAGAAAACTATGGGAATGGGAAGATATCTTTTCTAACATTGTTATGTTAACATGTTAGGGATCCTTGAGTTATACTTTTTATTTAATGTTTAGGTACCTTCCACATTACTAGGTTTCCATGCCCATATAATACGATCACTATTTTCCAATTATTTTACGTTATCATTTTACTAGTCTTGATTTAATTATCATTATGATATCATGTTATGCCTAAAATTTCTCATTTTATTCGCTATTATTGGGTTAATGTTACTTAACGTTTGTGGTCACCCCTTGTTATGTTTTAATTTTCCCAAGATATGAATGAATTTACTATGTTTTATAAGCCTAAAAGTGTTTCTTCTGTAGAGAATTTATGGGATACATTGAAGAATCATTATTGAAGAATCATTATGGATTTTATATCTTCATATATGGAGTAAAATATGTCCATTTGATGAGAATTAATGATATTAATCGGTTAGTAATTTTTATAAATTATCGATTACTCTAAACCAAAACATCCATGGATCATAATTAAGAGAATGATATTGTAATAATATACGTGTATTAAAGGAATTGTTTTATGTTATTTGTTCTTATCACCAAATCTAAGATCATGGGTCCTGGGGTACAACAATTGGTACACGTTTTGTTTTAAGATATATTTAGTGGTTGTGGTGATATTTATTTAAAATTATTTATTGATTAGGAATATAATAATTGGTTAATGTGTTAAGGATAATTTTAGTCTAAATGGTATAAATAAGGGTTTATGTTGTAAATGTTTAATAACTTATGTTTTTTTGGGATTATGAGATTATAACTTTACAAAAATTTTTTTGAATACATCTAATTATTAGAGAACATCCTAGATTTTTTGGAGTAGTTATTGTGTTGCTTTATTAGAAATTACATCACTTTATAGATACTAGAAGTTGGATGTGGTTTTGGTATATTTTCATATAGGTGTAAAAATCCTAAAAAGAGTTGGACGAGTATATCTCCATCATTATTCTGGTGCATATCGAATGGGCCAAAAATGTGCACCGAGATAGAAAGTCCTCTGGGATATGATTTTCTTAATTCACATTCTGTTTACAAATAATTATGACGGGTTTTGAATGTTTTTATGGAAGATAAATAAATTAGAGATCCTTATACTAAAATGACCTTTTATAACTTGCATTGAAGGTAAATAATCATATGTTTGGATATTCTCATAATTTATGAAATATTTATTCTAATTTCATAGTTTTCCATCAGTAAATTAACTAATTTAAGTATTCTCATTCTTAAAATTTATTTTAACACTATTATTAGAGAAAAAAGAAACAATGATAACAATGACTGTATTTTACAATGTGGTGATTATACCAACCATAAATTTTTTGGGATGAAATATTGGTTATAAATCCTTTTACCACAAATGAACTATCATAATATATACTTAACAATATGAATATAGTCAAATTGGTAAACATAACAATGAAAATAATGATATAGTCTCAAGAATGTACAAGTGGAAAAGATGATGAAGGAAAAATGGTTTGTACACTTATATGTCAAAAATGCTATAGTAATCGCACATGGGAATGTCTCAATGTTGTTGGAAAATTATTTTTGTGTGGAATGTATGAACATAAATCATATAGATGCTGAGGGGAAATGAATCATTTAGATAACCCATTAAAGGACTAATATTTATTGTCTTGTATTATTTAAGATATTATTATTGATATATCATTATAAATTTTATATTAATATATATATATATACTATAGACAATATTAATTAATGAATTTTTAAAAAATGTTAGGAAAAAATTTATTCTTCTGTGGTAGAATGTAAAATTATGAAACCTCAGTATATATATTTTCTTTTAAATAATATCAAGTTCAATATATTTCATCACATAAAAAAAATAAAGGTATTAATGAAATAATAAATTAATGTAATTATATTTAAAATATAATTTTTATGGATCATAATATATCAATAAATGGTATTATGTATTAAAATTCATTAAATTAAAAAATTTGAATAAAATAATATAAGAAACCCTTAATAATTAAGGAGGTTATTTTAAATAAATGTAGTTTATCATTTTATTTAGTGATTTATTTTTAAAATTAATTATATAATATATAGAAATATTATGGGTTAAAATTTTCTTTTTTAACTTATAATATCATAATTTATTTAGTTGTAATGTTTGATTATATTCAGAAAATAGATTTTTATAGTCGAAAATGAGGTTATATGAATATAATAATTTTCATGACTATAAAAGTATAAGAATGAAATATATGGCCAAAAATCCATTTAAATTATAAATTAATAAATTAATAAATGAAATTATTCCTTTTAAAAGAATAATTTGACATAAATAACCCATGAACAATATATTTAGAACCAAAGTAAAAAATGATTCATTAATAAAACAAATTTATTTATTTTAATTCAATAAATTAATATTTTTTAAAAAATTAGGTTATGGATTGATTTTAATTCCAAATACCCATAATTTTATTTATAATAAATAAATTTATATCATTAAAATAATTTAAATAAGTAATTTATTTATATCAAACTAAAGTTTTATGTTTAATAACACAATATTCTAATAAATTGGGGTTAAGAACAGGGAAAGTGTATTTTAATATTTTGTGTTTTTATTCATATTTATTTCAATTCATAAAATTTATATCAAATATATTATTATAATAAAAAAATTATGTTTTATGTTCAATATGAATTAACAAAATTTTAGTTAATTTCCATGGGTGATTGTAAAGGTTACCGAGGAAAAATTATATAAGGGTAATATGAAAAGTGAAGTAAAAATATCCTAAATCACTTAAAGGATCCTAAAAAGAGTAAATGAGATAATTTTCTATTATATTATGGTTTATAGTTCATATCCACAAAATATGGGTTCTTTTTACAAAGAACAATTGCATGAAATAATTAAATATTTTAAGGTAATTCCCTAACTACCCATCCCTTCTCTTATAAAAGGACACACTTACACCCATTATTTATACACCCAAACTTTATAATTAGTTAGTTAAACTAAAACAATTATTTCATAGTAGAATAATCTCATAGGAACCATATGATTTTTAAATACAAAATTATCATAAAACATTATTTTCATGGAAAATTCCAAGGAAAATCAATGTTCTTGACGTAATTATTACTCTCCTATTAGTATTTATTTTCAATTTTCATTTTAATAATCATAATTTAATTTCATAATAAAATTTATTATGTTTCATATATATAATAAAAATTCATTATATTAATTTCACAATAATCAGTAATTCATTCCATAGCATCCGTTATGAAAAAACACATCAATGGTTCATTTGTGAGAACTACCTCTTCCACAAGACAAAACGATTTGTTTTTCATCACTGTATATTTTGGATGGTCTAAAGGATGTTTTTGATAAATAATTAGTTTTTTTATAAATACTTTTTTTTATTTATCTGATTAAAATCATAAATTTTCACCTTTTTCATTTACCACCAATCTTTCCATCCATTAACGAATGATATAATTAATCATGTGTTTGTATCGACTACTGCCTCCATAAATGAAACAACTTATTTGTAATAAACTCATAACATTGAAGGAATATAAATTTTAATTAATTAAAAAATATTATATTTATATATTTATTATTATTCTTAAATGATACATTTTTTCATACCTTTACTCGATTCATTCATTGAGAAACGGCTTCGGTAATCATGCATTTATATTGACTACAACCTCCAAAAATAATGAATTCCATTTGGTTTCACCACCCATAATTAATTATTTCAAGAATGAATTTTAAAAATATATATTATATATATTACACATACATTATTATGTAACTTTTATATTATCATTATTTAATAGCATTCTCTTACTCATTCGATCATTGTGATATACCTTTCTTTGGGTCGGGTAATCACGTATATGAGTGTTGTTGTAATGCTTATATGTGGAATAATCATGTAATGTTATATAATGTAAATTATATGTAATATAAAGGTCTGAAATATTTTATAATGATTTTGTATTTATAATATTAAAATATAAACATGTGAATAATATACCATCTTCTATAATTAAAATTTGTTGAAATGAGTTTGTCTTCAATTTCATATTCACTAGTTATAATTAAACAATATCATGGGAAAAATGGAAAATTATAAAAAATCATAGAATATATATTTTAGAATTATATATAATCATGTAATTATTACCCTAGTACAAAATATCAAGGATCAACATTAACATTACAAATCAAGTAAAAGTCAATTAAATGTTTTAACACTCAATGGTTAAAATAAATATAATGAACCACTGTATTAATATTAAATAATTATAAATGATGTATATATCTGGGTTATAGATATTAGAATAATAAATATATCAATTATTATGTTAGTTATGGGATCTTATAGGAAATTAGATTGTGATAAACTAAGAGGGGAAATAAGGTGGGGGATATTTTTGTCAAACAACCTTTATTGATACACATTTTACTTTACACACAAGTTTACATTTATATGATGTATACAGTACCCAATAGTAATTTTATCATGAAATATCTATTATTAATGTTATTAAATTTTATTTCCAAATTCTTTATCCTTTAAAATTATTGGATGAAAATGTACTCAGGTCTCAAGTCATGTTATTTTTCCTTGAGTCATGATTTTTCTTATTGAAATTTATCATTAAAGTATTTATTCTCCATAAATTTATATTTCAATATTATTGATTTAAATTTTCTTCGGGGGATTATGTTTAATTTTAAAAAGCATCTATTAAATGAATGATCCTTATCCTTAGAAAAAAACTCATTTTTTTTCTATATCCATGTTTTTCATATTGAATGAATTCTATATAATTTTACATGTGAACTTAATTATTATCTTAAAATATTATCAATAAATGTTTTTTAAATATTTTGAATGTTGTGGAATTAACTAAAATATTTTAATATACATTAAAAATTTTCCACATGATTATTTTTAAAAATTAAAATATTTTATTCTAAGGTAATGTTTTCAAATATTACAATATGGCTTCATTGAAAGTTAGTTTAGGTTATTTTAAATATAATTGAAATTATTTGAAGAATTTTGTTTAAAATATTGAGTTTGAACACCCCTTCATTGAATATAAAATGAGAAACCCATTTTCATAATAGGGAAAAGATGGAACAAAAAATAAGGCATATTGGAACATATTACTTCAAGAAACCTGACACCAAAGACCATACATGTTCCCAAATGTCTAATGATAATAAAAAATAGACATAAGAACCAGAAAATGTATTTCTACCCCTCCCCTCTAGGCAATGTAACTGTGAAATTAGTTGATTATAATGCATATAAGGACCCTGCCTTGTTACATTTCATAATCATGTATTTAGATAAGAACTCACATCCTTTCATAATTTGGATATTTTCATGATTAGAGATTTATAAAATTGTGACATAATATATTCATAAAATTACACATTAATATAGAGTGGACACCATAAAAACAGTATTAATTTATTCTAAAATATAAAACATTACAAATAAAATGTGATTTCATTGACAAATCATCATAAAATTTAACTTGGATTCCTTATTTGTCATATACATCTTTATAACCTACGAAAATAATTTAAAAAACATGAGTTAAGAAAAAAATATTTGAAAGGTATATAAAAGGATGTAAATAACACATTATTCCATGAATACTTGTATCCTATGAAATCATTTTAAAAATGACATACTTGTCACCAAATATATACTTACTTTGGGAAACATGATACTTCCACATGATTCCCACAAAATATAAATAACATAAATAGAACCATAATGGTATATTGGGATATTAAATATTTAGTTTTTTAATAATTATGTCTACCTTATGATTTTTAACCCTCATGACTACCATTCAATGTAACCCTCATGGATACCATATTCTGTAACCATCACAGTTACACATGGAGTACCCATACAAACGACCTCTAACATACACATACCAAATGAATTGGATAGAGATATAGTTCCAAACCTTCATTGTAAAAAATTCCAAAGAACTAGAATATAATCATAATACATGAATAATTTCATAAAAAAATTGATTTTGAATTTTGTAAAACAGAATTCTAAGAATATTTTAAAAGGAAGGTCCTTTACTAATATCATATAATTGAAGTGATACTTAATAGAGTGGATTTAATTTGAATATAAAAATCAAATAAACATAATTAAACATAATTTAAACAAAATTTATACCAAAAAAATTAATACAACATAAATAATGATGTAGACGGTTATCCCATGGAATTGAAATCAGTATAAGAATTTCCATACCTCGTGGTTTTCTTACTTCAAACGCATTCAAAACTTCTTTATAATGGTTAAAATAACCTTATTAATATATTTCAGAAACATATTCTAATTTACAATAACATATATGTTCATTTAATAACTTCATTTCAAACTTTAATTATGAGTTTTTTATTCCTTTCATTTTTTGGGAGTGTTCTTGACACGATTTCCATTGAAGGTTTGTGTTTGATTTTCATTTCGTAAGGAAATGAAATTTAAAAATTATAATTAAATGGTATTAATATGTTTCCAAATTATATAATGTTACCATTAATAATCTTTTATCATATATGACAAATTATATTTAGATAAAACATTAATGATATTTTTTTAGATCATTTTTTGCAGTTCCTTTATAATCATGAAATTGTTTCATTATATAATTTTATATCATGCATATATGTTCATTACAGAACATAAAATAGGATAAAACATACAATTTAACTTTTCTTCCACCATTAAAAGGGTTTTATGATTTTCTTTGAAGGATGTAATGGAAATTTGAAACATATCGTCCATGATTTTGGTAAATCGGCACATCCCGGATGGTGTTTTGATTTTTAGAATAAGAGGGAGAGGAGAGTAAGGAAGAGGATGAGTATTTTAAATAAACATGATAATATATATGTTATATACGAATATATAGATTTCATACCACTTGAATAATTATAAGGGAATATATTATAAGAAAAAATGGAAGTTGAAAGAAAATGCATGAAAAAGGAATATGATTATTACCTGAGGATCTATTTTCCTTGAAAAACTCTTTAAGGCCACTGGTTTCGGCCTTCTGGTGAGACCAAATTCTCTATGATGGGTGGAAGTTACATTAAGAGGAAATTTTTAAGAATATATAAAATTATTAGGTATAGAGAGGTATGATTGGAAGAGGGGAATGTAGGTGTTATTTATAGTGGAGAAAAGGAGGGATTTCACATTGTTTTTGTAAATATTTTAAAATTTTTGTCCAATACTATGAATAGTATTAATTATTTTGAATAAAATAGTAAAAAATATATTTTATTTATAACGATGTAGGGTAAATCAGTTATCATGAAATAAATAATGTTTTTAATTGATTATTTTAATATACGACATTTTACCGTAATTCACTATTCATAAAAAATTCTTGAATTTCATAAAAATCCAAAAAATTAGTCCTAATTTTATTTGATGTGTAGAATTATCAAATGAACTCAATTTTTTAAAATAATTTTCTAAATATTATTAATTTAACTATTAACAAAATCATAATTCATTAAACAATTAACAATTTTAAAACTATGACTCATTTTAAATCACCATGAAAAATTAATCAATATGTTATTATGATAATTAATGAAGAAAAAAATTTACTTTTAATTATGGCCATAATAATATTCATAATACTATTTGTAAGGGTCGGTTTCTATTCACTAAACACAAGTTGGTTTTATCAAACTCCTAATAAATTACTGATCAGAATAGTAGATGACCATTTTTACTGAAATTCAAATCCTTGAAGTATAAAAATTATATTTAAAGGATAGTATAAATACCTATTTAAAAAAGGTTTTATGCATGATAATTTATTTTTAAAAACATTGGGTGTTACATTATCCCCACCTTCCAGAAATTGTATCCCATCAATTTTATTTACATATTAAAAAAGTGAAGGTAACTTTCCCTTGTAGCATTTTCTGACTCCCATGTTGCTTCTTCAACCATGTGGGTTTTTTCACAAAACAATTACATATTGGAGTACCTTATTTTGTAATACTTGTTCCTTTCGATCGAGAATCATAATTTGTTTCGCTTCATAAGAAAGGTTCTCTTCTAGTTGAGAAACCTCTGGGCTAAAACCATGAGATGAATCTGGCACAAACTTTCTCAACATCGAAACATGAAAAACTGTTTGCACCTAAGATAAAATCGTAGGCAATGATAATTGGAAGGAGGATAACCCAACATTCTATGGGATTTTTTATGTTACAATGAACCATGGACTAGGATTTTTGTTCTTACCAAAACTCATAAAACTTTTCCATGGTGAGATTCTATGAAAAACATGATCACCTACCTCAAAATAAAATCCTTTTTCTCATATTGTCTGAATAGATTTTTTTCCTACTCTAAGATGTACTAATGTATTGTAGGATCATATTCACCTTATTATCCACTTCTTCTAGTAATTCTGACCCCATCGACAACCTTTCCTCGAGTGCATAAAAAAAATCTAGAGTCTTACATTGCTTCCCATATAATGCCTCAAAAGGTGTCATCGTTATACCAGAATGAAAAATATTAGTATAAGGAAACTCAAATAAAGAAATATTCCAATCCCAAGATCCATGGTAGTCCATTTAACATTCTTGATGCATATCCTCAAAAGTCATAATCAATCGTTCGGACTGCCCATCTGGTTGAGGATGAAAAGTTGTACTTAAATTTAATTAAATGAACAATAACCCATGACGGCCCTTCCAAAATTTTTAAGTGAAACTGGGATCCCAAATAGAATCAATAAAAAGAGGAACTCATTGTAACTTGAAATTTTCTTTGAGGTATAGTCAACAATTATGATCTAAATACATTTTATCTCAAATAGAAAGAAAATGTTCATATTTTTTCAGCCGATCAATAATAAACCAAATCACATTGTTACCACAATTAGTATTAGGTAGTCCCACCACAGATCCCATGTATATATTCTATCATTTCCACTCTATAACTATCAATGGATGTAAAATCCCCTTCACTAACTGCTGCTGTACATTACCCTGTTGACTTTTCAATCATTTTATTATAAAATCTACAATTTCTCCCTTCAATCCATCCCACCAATAATACACCTGAAGTTCTGTATACATCTTAGTACTTCCAGGATGAACTGGAAATATAGAAATTTGAGCTTTACAGTGAAAATCATTATTGAACTAGGAATTACAAGGCATAAAAAAACATATACCAAATCTCAAAACACAATATTTATCAAGGTTAAATTATGGAAACATACCCATTTTAACCAATTATAATATTACATATAGCTAATGATCATCCTTATGTCTTCTCATAATTCTATCTAAATATGATGATAAGAATGAATATAAAAAAATTGAGGTATTTCCTTCCCAAACAACATCAAGGAAAAAATTAATCAAATCATTAATCTGGGTATCGTATTCAAAATGTTTCTTGGTTAATGATGCATGATGTTTTTGAATCAAGGCATCTGATTTTTTTTGATTTTCCCATATTCCAATTGATCATGCAATCATAATCCATTATCAGTTCAATCCATCTTCTATGCCCCATGTTTAATTCAGTCTAAGTGAATATAAAATTCAGACTTTAATGGTCAATATATATTTGGTATTTAACTCTTAATAAATGATGCCTCCAAATTTTCAAAGTAAAAACCATAGATTGAAATTACTAATCAAGTGTGGGTTAATGTAACTCATGAGTTTGCAGTTGCATTAAAGCATATTCAATTACCTATTCATTCTACATCAGAACGTAACCAAATCCCTTTAATAAAGATAACTATAGATGAAAAACTCACCATTTTAGGAAGGCAAAGACAAAAATAGAGCATTCATCAATCCCATCACCAATTCCTAAAAACAAATATCAAATTCATATATCCAAATAAATTTAATCTCTTTTCACATTATCTTTGTTAGCAGTCTAGATAACAATATTATGTTTTTAACAAACCATCTTTAATAACCTACTCATCCAAGAAAACTATAAATCTCTGTCACATTTTTAGGTCTTGAACATTAATCAACCACTTTTGGATTGATAGGATAAACTATTTTCCATCTTTATTTACAATTTTACAAAGAAAAAAATATGTTGCAACAAAAAATCACACAATTCCTAAATATTCCATACAATTTTCTCTCTTTTACGGTTTACAAAAAAACCATTGGATGGTTTTCATGCTCCTCTTCACTCTTTGAATAGACCATAATGTAATCAATTAACACAATGAAAAAATATCCATAAACTATTGAAATATTTAATCAAAAAGATTTTTTAATAAAGGAAGTACATTAGTTTACCCAATAAGTATTACCACAAATTCATAATCCCCATATTTACTATGAAAAGAGGTTTTCGAGATGTCATCCTCTTTCACCTTTAGGTGATGGTATCTGGATCTCAAGTCAATATTGGAAAAGTAAAGAGCTCCCTAGAGCCGATCAAAGATGTCATAGATAAGAGGCAATGTATACATTTTTTTAATAGAAATGTTTATCAAGGCTCCATAATCAATGAAATGTCTCATTGAACCATATTTATTAGTAATGAGCGAGATAGAAGCATTGTATGGTGATGTTCTTGGATGAATGAAGCCATTATCAAGAAACTCATGTAACTAATTTCTCAATTAAATAAGTTCCATTTGAGCCTTTAAATATGGGGGTTTGGAAATTATATTAACATCATGATCTAAGTAAATTGTGAATTCATCTTCCTGATTAGGTATGACACTGGGTAACTCATTATGAAAAATATCAGGGTTATAATTTACAACTAGATCATCATTAATCTTAATAGTTTACCTTATTTTAAAAAATATGAGTAAGATAAATTTCACTTCCATATTTCAATAGTTTCTCAGCTTCTTAATATGTTATCAATTTTAGGGTTCTTTCTTCATTAAAAATTGAAACTCTTTGTAAAAAATAACTTCTTTAGAACTAAATTCAATCTTATCTTGATAAACAAAAATCTAATCCATTCATAACTGTCATTAAACTCTACTAAGGAAAATAAACAAGGTTTGAAGGTAAATTAATTCCACGAAACACAATAAAAATATAATTATTATTCATATTTGTAATAATTTTCCCCCCAGTATTTTAAAAATATGTTCTTGTCTCATCTATTGAGGTTATATTTCCAATTTACAGGAAAATGATTCATAAATAAAGGAATGTGTAGACCCCATATCGAACAAAACTTTTAAAAAAAATGAGTAAAAAAAGGTAATTGATACAACATCCTTAGATGGAGATGATGTCTTCTGATGTAATAAAAAAGCATCACACTATACCTTTATGCTAATATTTTGGACTCTTTGAATCCTTCAGATCCCTCTTTGGGAAAGAATTTTCATTATAATCCATCTATCAACAATTAAAACACTTAACAATTTTCTAATAATGATTGGTGTTAGGATTCCTTTCATTTAAATAACTGGCTATATGTCCAAACTTATCATATTGAAAACACATTCCAGTTTTGGTAAGGAATTTCTGAGGGTACTTTTGGTCGCACTTTTCAAAACCTGGATAATGGAAGTTATTACAATCAGATTTCTTGAGTTGATTCATAACCATATTTTTCCATCTGGAAAAATCTTATCTATATTTTAAAAGTGCATGTGAACATCAATCAACTCCATATATTCCCTCTCTACACACCATAAAAGTTTCTTATAACATTTGAATTCATGGGAGGCCAATTCAATTTGATACCTTGGCTTTAATCCTGGGTAAAAGTGGTTGATTTTACTATCAGGATCCAAAATAATATTTGGAGCATACCTCACCAGTCGGGTGATGTTATCTTCATATAGTTCCACTGATTATTCATCCTTTTTCTTCAATTTATGTATTTTCTTCAACATCATATGTCGCACTACCTTAGGAAAATATTTTTCAAGGAATATATTTTATATTCATCCCCTCCAAGGAATCAATATCCTTTATAAATTTTATATTCTTGATCATTGACCACTTATAATCAACTTCACCATAAAAATTATAAATGGAAAGACTTACCTATTGATTTTTGAATCATTCCATATTGTCAAATAAAATTTCAAGGGCCTTAATCCATCCTTCAACTGCTACCGGGTCAGAATATACTTTGAAATGAGAAGGGTGTTGTCTCATAAAATGTTCCACTTTCATCATGTTCTATTGTGGTGCCTTTGGGTATTATCTTCAATGGGTGCCACCAAAATTTATTACCTACGTCTGTTGAGCCATTAGTATCAAAAATTTCTCAGTATGAATACGTACCATTCTGGGCTACAGATTCCGATGTATATCATTATGGCAGTGCCTCTCCTCTTTAGATTCCCTGTTTCTTCTATGGAAAACCATTCTGAACAAACATATCCTATTGGATCCAACATGGTAATATTTAAATGATATATCATTTCAAATTACCCC
The DNA here is from genome assembly GCA_963277665.1 of Viscum album. Taxonomy (NCBI): domain Eukaryota; kingdom Viridiplantae; phylum Streptophyta; class Magnoliopsida; order Santalales; family Viscaceae; genus Viscum; species Viscum album. The sequence continues at coordinate 1,438,758,985 of OY728145.1, read as the reverse complement.
TAAATCAAAAATTGATTTATGGTATTATATTAACATCATCCTAACCCCAAAATTTATCTAAATCATCCTCTAATACCAACTATACGGACCCGAACATATTACATATCATAATCTTGAATTTAGTTAGGAAGTCAGTTCCTTTCAAATTTTAGATATTTTCAAGTATATATATATTGAAAATTGGGACAAAATGTATTCATAACATTCCACATTATATAAGAGAGAATTCTATAGATACATTATTCATTTCTTCAAAAATATAAAACATTTCAAATAAAACATGATTTCGTTGACAAATCTTCATAACATTTAACTTGGCATCCTTATTTGTCTTACACATCATTATAAAGTATAAAAATAATTTAAAAAACGTGTAAGATCATAAAAATCTCAATAAGGTATATAAAATGAAGGAAATAATATATTAGTCCATGAATACTTGTATCAAAGGAAATCACTTTCAAAAAAGACGTACTTTTCACTCATATATACATACATTGTGAAACAATAGAATTTAAAAAGATTCCCACAAATAAGAACATAAATAGAACCATAATAGAATATTGGGATATTACTTACTTAGTTCTGTAACTTTTATGGCTACCTTATGATTTGTAACCCTCATACCTACCTTATAATGTAACCATCATGACTACCTTATTATGTAGCCATCGTAGTTACACTTGGATTAACCATACGACTGACCTCCAACATACACAAAAACAATGCATTTGAGGGAGATATATGTCCCAACCTTCAACATAAATAATTACCAATAACCAAAAAATCATCATATTAGTTTAATTATTTCATAAAAACGTTGATTTTAGAATTTTTTAAAACATAATTTTAAAAGCGTATTTAAAACAAATTCCATTAATAATATCTTATAATTGATGTCAGACATAATATAGTGGATGTAATTTGTATATAAACTATATATAAACATAATTAAACATAATATATACAAAATTCATCAATTAAAAAATTTAATATCACATAAATAGTGATGTAGACGGTTAACTCAATGAATGGAAATCATGTTAAGAATTCCCTTACCTCGGGTTTGTCTTTCTTTCAAATCATTTAAACACCCTATGTAATGGGTAAAATAGAGTTATTAATATGTTATAGAAACATATTTATGTGTATAAAAACTATATTATAATTTAATTAAATCATTTATCCCTTTTAGTATTTGTATTTTTTTCCATCCATTGTTTTGTGTGCGTTCTTTACATTATTCCATTCTCAGTTTGTATATGATTTTATTATCATATAGTAATGAAATTATAGAAGTGGAATTAAATGGTGTTAATATGTTTCCAGATTATATAATGATACCATAAATACTTTTTTTATCAAATATTATGATAGATAGTTAGATAAAATTTAATAATATTTTTTTAGACCATTCTTGGCGGTTCATAGATAATAACAAAATTGTTTCATTATATAATTTTATTTCATGAATATATTTTCATTATAGAACATAAAATATGTTAAAAATTAACATTACATTCCTTTTCAACCATTAAAAGTGTTTTATGATCATATTTTAAGGATGTAATGGAAATTGGAAACACATCATCAATGATTTTGGTAAATCGGCACATCACGAATGTTGTTTTTATTATTAGTATAAGAGGGTGAAGAGAGGATGGAAGATGATGAATATTTTACATGAAGATGATAATATACAATGTATAAAAGAATATGTATATTTCATAACTCCTGGATAAGTGTAGGGAATTATATTATAAGAAATGAAAGGAATTGAAACGAAAATACATGAAATATGAACATGATTCTCACATCTTGATCTATTTTCATTGAGATCCTCCGTATGTCATTTTTTTGGCCTTTTGGTGAGAAAGGAATATCTAGGATGTTATTAATAGCATTGGGGAGGTAATATGGATGTATGTAGACAATTATCAAGGCTTGAGAGGTGTGAGAGGAAGATGGGAATGAGGGTGGTATTTATAGTGTAGGAGAGGAGGGATTTTAGATTATTTTACTCATTATTTTAATATTTTTGTGCCCATGGGGTGTTAGTCTAGTGGTACCCACTGGTTTTACCCCTCATTCTCCATGGAAGCTTGTGTAGGATCGAGTCCCACTAGGCTCGAACCATGTTTGTATTATGAACAGGGCGATTAAAAACCATTTCTTAGTTTGGGAATGTGGCGCGCACTTGGGCTGGTGGGGGGCACCCTCTTGAAATCAGTGGCAGCGACACACGTTCAGCCCATGGGGTGTTAGTCGAGTGGTACCCAATGGTTGTATCCATCACTATCCATGGGAACTGGTGATGTATCGAGCCCCGCCAGGCTCGAACACTAAAGATTTTTTGAACAGAGCGATTCAAAGCCATTTCATAGCTGGGGAACGTGGCGTGCACTTTGTCTAGTGCCCCACCCTATGGGAGTCGGTGTTCGAAACACACGTTTTGTCCATGGGGTGTTAGTCGAGTGGTACCCACTGGCTGTACCCCTCGCTCTCGATATGATCTGGTGTAGGATCGAGTCCCACCAGGCTTGAACACTATTCGTATTATGAACAGGGCGATTCAAAGCCATTTCGTAGCTGGGGAATGTGGCTCACACTTGGGCTGGTTGGGTCCCCCTCTAGGAGTTGGTGTTAGAAACACACATTTTATCCCATGGGGTGTTATTCAAGTGGTACCTGCTGGTTGTAACCCTCGCTCTCCATGGGAACTGGCATTGGATCGAATCCCACCAGGCAAGAACACTATTCATTTTATGAACAGGGGGATTCAAAGCCATTTCACAGCTGGGGAATGTGGCACGCACTTGGGAAGATGGGGGCCCCCTCTGGGAGTTGGTGTTAACAACACACGTCTTGGCACATGAGCCTCAGCCCAGTTTGTGAGGACTCTCTAGGTGCATCCAAGATACCCGAGATCAAATCCGGGTGCAGGTATATTTCTGGGTTACTTTAGCAGTATTGTAACACGCACTGTTCAGAACTATATGAGTCAGGACTATTCATCCATTTGGGCCTTCATGCCACCGGTTTGGTCCTCGTTTCTTGTGAGGATTTCGGGCCACCAAAGGCCTTTGGGCTAGTTGTTTGTCAAGGCCTTCATTCCACTTTAAGTCCTTAAGGCCAACCCAAGGCAATCAGGTCACATGAATGTAGTCCCCAAACACACTACAAAAAAGAAGCATCCTAAGAAAAGGATTCAGAGCAGGTGCACTCACCAGAGTAGAGTCAAATGGATTTTCAGAATGAGAGGGTATAACTATGCCATCAGTACCAGCCTATACTTGCATGTGAAGCCTAGCCAGACTGTCATGCAAATGTGGGGAGCTACTATCAAGGATGCAGATGATGGGGAGGTGAAGTTCCTTGTAGATAGTTTTTTTGAATGCCCTAAGACCTTCGGGTCATGTAATCTCCCTAGCCTATAGTCCATGTAATCACTAAGACTATGGGCCTTTACGGGTTCCCCCTCATCCCTTGAAAGGGGGGTTATAAAAAATCAATAAAAATGAAGGCCTTAGGAAAATCAGGCAATACATCTGTCTATGACAAAAATAGTATTAATTATTGTGATTGAAAGTGTAAACATTGCATGTGAGTTTGAACCATGTGGTCTTACATCATTTATGATGTCAAAAATAGTGTTTTTAACTAATAATTTTAATATATGGTATTTTACCTTATGTGAGTAATCATAAAAAATTCAAGAATTTAAAAAATATCCCAAACAAAACCTAATCATTTTTTGACTTGTAGAATTCAAAAATGAAATACATTTTTGAAAATAATTTTCTAAATATTATTAATTTAAATATTAAATAAAATCACAATTTATTAAAAATTTAACTATTTTAAAACTACAACTCATTTTATACGACCATGAAAAATTAATCAGGATTTCATTATAATAAATCCTTAAGAAAAATATTAATAATACAATTTACTATTCATCATGGTCATATTACAATTCATATTACTATTTATAAAAGTATGTTACCATTAAAAAAAAGTAGTTGGATCCATATGGCTCAAAAAAATATACTTATCACAATTGTAGATGATCATTTTTTGGAATTCATAACATATAATTGGGAAAATAATATTTATTGTCTGCTTATAAATATCTTCTTAATATAAAGTTTAATGAATATCAATTTATTTTTAAATATTTGGGTTCTGATAATGCATCCCTCACTTTTGTAAAGAAGTTTCACCACGCTGGAAGATCACAACAACGAAGACCACCCCTCCAAACCATGCTGAATAGAAGAGGGAGAACTAAATGGTAGGTACTTTCACACCTCTCCCTCTTTCAATCCATCCACCCTATAGTTCAACAAGGAACCCACCACACTATCTGTAACACCCTGAGATTTTGTGAAATATATTTTTTAAAAAAAATTTAATATATTTGATATTTTTTATTTCACAAAAAACTGAAATATAGACTTTTTATATGATATCACTAAGATTGACGGGGATTATATGCAATTCCAAGTTAATATTGTGCCACACGAAGCACCAACTTGTCTTCCATTACACACAATATTGAGTTTATATTAAACAACATTGTATTATTATAATAATTTAAATTACATAGTTATAAAAAGTGATAATATTATAATATGAATATTAATAACTACATTTCAAAAATTATTGATAATTTTTTTATGAAAATATAATATATTTATAGTAAAACATATAATTTTTACAGAATTTATATGATTGAAAGTGCCATTTTCCCAAATATACTACATGTTCTGTATTTATATAAACACTAATAAAATTAATTTTATATAATTTTAGATGTATTATTTCATAAAATAATGTTAATTTTAGAATACATAATGTTGAAATTATCTGATGGAGAATTTTGGGGAAAAATATGAACAACTTCATTTTTTGGATGAATAGTTAACTATTATGAATTAAAATTCAGAACTGCTTTTTCATCACATTTATTTATGTAGTTAAAATACATATAAATTTACTTTTAATGTTTAAATAGATTAATTTAAAATAAAATTATCCAAATTATGTAATTTGAACAAATTTCACATTGAAATTGGATATCAAAAAATTTCAAACCTGTACGCATTTTTTCTTAAAACCCTGCTATCACGATATGTCGGTGAGATTGATTTTAAATTTATTTATTTCAAAAACGTGATTATAAGTTAGAAAAATAGATTCCATATTTTTTAAATTAATAATTAATAATATATAATATGGTAAAATTATTTTTTTATCAAAAATATTAGTGAAATGGAGTAAAATTAATTACATTGATTAAACTAATAAATTAGTTTACAAAATGGTTAAACATTAATCCTAAGGGGCTAAGTGATCTATAAACATATCTAAAATCCATTGTATGGAAATATTTCTACAATTCACTATCTTTTATCTAATATTATCTGTTATTGGAGGCACATGATGCAAGAGATAACTCTCAATAGTGTTTAATTTTTTATTTAAAAGATTACCACTCCTCATATATTATAATGAGTCACTCACACCCCCACCAACTTATTCAAAACTCTAATCCCATTTATATTATAGAATATCTACCCAAATATTACCCAAAATATCATAATATCTTAACATAATCAACTATTTAGGAAGAAATCCAACAAAGGAAGCCGTATTGCACAAACCAAGATGAGTTACCCAATGAAGATGTAACATCATTCTTCAAGATACATTGTCTTATTTTGATTCTACACCACATTAAATATTCCCATCCCATGATAATATTATAAAATAATTACCCCAATCATAATGAGTTGTTTATTTATATGTTTATAACCTAAACTTTCACACACATTCATATAATAGTTAACAAAGTTAACGTTTGTGTGTATAATGGACTATATCCTCCTGAAATGATATTATTCATTTTTCATTTACCACCTCTCATTGGAGGGAATATTGATAGAAATTATATTTTTATAGGTAGATTTTGTATTTTTTATTTCATTATAATTTAGTAATTACTAAATAAAAAATACCATCATTCTTTCTATTTTGTGTACAGATGATAACTTCGTTTATGGATGTGTCCACTACTACCTCCTAAAAGAGACGTGATTAAACCGCATTTTACAATGAATGTATTAAGGGTTGGTTTAATGAAATCAAATGATATATATGAAATAATAATGATACATTAATGATAATATATATATATATATATATTATATTATTTTCATTATTTCTTTCAATACGATAATAATATGGAAAAATCATTCAAGCATTTATACAACCTATTGTCTCAATGAATTGTGTATTACAATTCTTATTTTAATATTTTATATATTTTTTTTTTAAATAAATATATATTGAAAATATATGTTATTTATATCATGTTTTAAATTTTGGAACAAAAATAAATCCTTATCTATGTAATAGGACAAAAAATAACAAGCAAAACATGTATGAAAAACAATGGAAGTAATACCCAAAGAGTATCAATAATAAAGAATTGTTAATAAAAGGTTAATATAAAGTCACAATAAAATCAAATATGGTATTATATATAATAATATGGGTTTTCAAAATATTTATAACAATCATATATTTATTATTTTGGAGGTTTGTATTAGTACGATGCGAGCCAAGATATAAGGTAAGGGATTTCTCGTCTCACATTTTATTTTTTATATTTATTCCTTATTGAATAGTTGTTTCTTCTATATTGTGTATATTATACCCATGAAAGTATTATATTAATATTATAATTAAATTTAATGGTATTTATATACTCGTTTTATGATCCTTATTTCATGGCGTTTATGCTTCAAATACTACCAAATTGGTAAAGTAATTTTGTCCCAATTTGAATTCTTTGAGAATGTAGCCATATTGTGAAAAAATATTATTATATTAAGTGTATAAAAATATATTTCAATGTTATCTAATTAATATCCATATTTATATGATATATTAATCTTAATTTATGTTCATTTTCTTACATAGGGGATATTATTCAATGTTACCAAGCGGTGTGTGTTTTTTTAAACAATCAGATCATTTATAAGAATTGATTAATATTATATTTTCATAGATGAATCCTTCATATCCATATTTCAAGGAAAAAAATTAATTTTATTACCCCATATTTATTTATGTTATCATTATGTACTTGTATAATTTTTACACTCTTTGGAACATAAGATAATTAAGAATGTGATATTTAAGAAAATTTAACATTATTTCCCTCTTTGGATAGGAATTTGTGTTCCTTGAAAACATTATTTTATAAAAAGGATTTCCATAATATTATATTATTATCCCATTATCAATAAAATAACCGATTTTTACCACTAAAAAATAGTGTTTTAAATGTGAATATTTTTTTCATCTTCTTATCGTGGTAGTTTTCGAAAAATTTTATGGCATAAAAAGAATGTTCAATATGTGTACATTTATCAACCATCACGATAATCCTTTATTTTATGATTTCAATTCAAGGTTAAAAGATTATATTTAAAGAAAAAAGTTTTCCCAATATTATTGAAATACATTTTTTAAAAGCGATTTTCAAAAAAAAATTATTCCAAAAAAATATTATGTTCAAAAAAGTGTTGAAATAATTTTTAAAGGAAGAATTATATGTTTTCAAAAAACATTATTTTCAAAAAAATTATTTAAATGATTTAAAATTTTATTTTTAAAATTTTAAAATTCTTTTCAATGAAAATCTTTTTCCACAAAAATTTATAATTCTTCCTTTAAAAGAATTTGGTTTTATAAATGTTATCAATATTGTTCTATAAGAATTCATAGAAATGGATGATTTATTTTCAATAATATTTGTTCAATGGAAAATATTATCAAATTGTTTCAATATTATTTAATATGTTTTCAAGGAAATTTGTTTCATGATTCCTTTAAAAAAATCATGTTTATTATCACTAAAAATGATTTTCAGAAGGATTTATGTTTTAAAAATCCTTCTTCCATGAAGAAAAGTTATTTTTCCTGAAGAAATATAATGAATATATATTTGAAATTTAATTTTTATTTAAGATGGAATTTGTTGGAGTTATTCGTTATTTTCTAGGGAAAATTTCAAAATATTCAATTGATATTCATTATGTAAATGGTTTAGGTTTTTATGAAACCCATTTATTGTTCATGAGTTATATGTTTATTAATCCAACTTATTATCATGGTTTATGCTTTGATGAAATGATTATGAAACTAATACTTTTTCAACATGTTATGACATTATTAAATGTTTATTATAGCCATTTAATTTAATGGGTAATGAAGTGATGTATGTTTATGATATTGTGGAACACATATGTAAGATTTCATTATGATATGGGTGTTACCTATGTCTCTCTCCTACTAATTGGGTAAATATTTATATATCAATGGATATATAAATATAGAATAGAGAGTTAAATCTATTTAGTATTGGACATTGTCTGTTACGGTGGTTTGGTGAGTTTACATGGACTACTAAGATGGTCATTGCCATAAATCATGACAACAAAAATGGTAATAGGAGAGAACGATGATCATTCCATGGTTCAGTTTTTCATTTTCATGCATACACCATTGTATTAAACTGAATTTTTATTGTAAATTAATATTACAATAACGAAATGAAATTCACCTTTGATTAAGTTATTTTATGTTTATAATGGTTAAAAGGGTAATGTTACATGTTTGGATATTATCATTGAAGGTGGAGGTGATTAGGAGGACCCATGATGATGTATAAAAAATATGGGCCAAACTACGCTAGATCCAGGAAAACCAGTGGATTAATCCGCACACTACTTCTCGGCCATGAATCCAAATGTGCAGACATTTTATGGGTTGTATAAAATTTAATAGGCTACATTTCATCTCAAGAAACCTAATCCCGATTCTATATCTATGGGGCCCATCCAAACTGATATGTCCTAGCCACCGAATATGCACAATGTCAAAAGTGGCATTCTGTAATATGTCAATATTGAAAGCTATAATTATCAAAATGATGCCAAAAATTTGCTGATGATAGTCAAGACATGGTGATACAGCAATCCAGTTTTGTTTAAAGGGATCTTCGACTTTTTAGTAGTTGAAAACAGAGACACAAGGTGTATCTCAATAATAGGGTGCCCAAAACCATGTCTTGTTTTGGGTATAGAAAGGAATCATGGGAACCTCATTTGGGAGTTCTCCCAATGAGTGAAGTGCTTCCAATTTAGAGTTCCATAGGATTAATCTCATAATATTTGAAGTTGTAGTGACCCTTATCCTCATATGGGGATCAAGAATGAAGAAAGAATTCCACTTGAGACTACTCCTCCACCCGATGTCGAGCTAATTGGTGGGAATTCATTATGAGGGAGTTACACACATGCCAAGGGAGTTCCAACACATATATTAACTACTTTTTTTGAGTGATTTGGGTTTTAAAGCATTTTTTTCCATGTATCTTATATACTTTCATATTTTAATGCTTGTTTTGATGCATGTGAATGAGATGCTCTTAATTTATAACCAATCGACATGAGGTTTTGAGTGTGTGGATTGTGTGGTTCTGATTGGGTAAGATACGAATCCTCTTCTTACCTACATTCACGAGATTTCAATTTTATTTGGAATCTTTTTTTCCATGCATATGTTCTGGACCTTGAAAATATGATTGTTATGTCAAGGATTGGTTCTTCAATCAATGAAAACAATTCTTACTAATTAACCGACATTTCAATTAATTTTATCAAAAGAATTACTCCAAACCTAAATCAATTTCCAATAATGAAGATCTTTAAAGATTGTATTGAACTCAAAATTAACCCTTTTATCCCATATCATTCAATACCCATTTGGTTTCTCAAATTTTTTATATTCAATTAAGTAATTTTATCCTAAAAATATTTTGAAAACCATATCTGTTTTTCTACTTATTAAAAACACACATTTTAAACCCACCAACACTCTATGAGAGATGACCAAGGGTATGTTCAAGACTATAAATAAAATTTAAAAACATAATCTAATTGACACATCATGACAACACAGTCAAATATTCGCGTCGTTTTTTGGGAGCTCTTTGGTTTTTTTGTGTGTGTTTTGATAAGAATTATGAAAATTTTGTGAATAGTTATTAGTTTTATCTTATATCATTACCTATATAATTGGTTATGATTTATTTATTGTGTAGGTTTTCTAAATGAAGCATTCTAATCTGTGTGATTTACCACCATTAGAACCTAAACTAGAGAGGATCTTACGTCAGTGGCCCGAGGCGCACAAGACAACTCTTTGACGGTGGACACACCACAACTTGAGGCTTTTCTACACCCTTATTCTTCTAGAACCAAATTAGAAACTAAAATTAATAGGTGTAAAATGGATGAAAACTATCTAATACTAAAATAAATAACCTCTCATGATGTTGAAATCTAACCCACATATATTCAAATGCAAGGTGAGGCATAAAATTTTGAATTAATATCTAGTCTAATTCATTTATTACCTAGTATTCCTGGACTCACTAGAGAAGACCCACACAAGAATATTAAATAATTTCATACAATTTTATCAACATTAAAACCTTATAATGTGGATAATGAACAAGTAAATCTTAAATCTATCCCATTTTTTTAGATGATACAACACATTATTGGTTATATTATGTTAATTCCGCAATAAGAGGATGGATGACATGGAAGAATATTTTCATGAAAAATATTTCCCAAAATCTCAAACTTCAACAATTGGGAAAGAAATATGTGGTATAAGACAATCTCAATGGGAAACAGTTCATGAATATTGTGAAATATTTAAAAGATTATGTTTATGTTGTCCACACAACCAAATATGTGACCAAATTTTAACACAATATTTTTATATATTTTTAATCCCTATTGATATAAACAAGATAGATGCTGATGTAGGTGGTGCGTTGGTAAATAATACCCCAATTTCTTTATGGACCATAATTGAGAACATAGAGCAAGACTATCAACAATTTTGTTCAAGTTCCAATATACCCATTAGAGGTGTCCATGAGATGCAAAGGACCAAATTCGAGATGAAGGTGGACACATTGTTTGAGGAGGTAAGTACCTTTCTATGAAAACATTCTCTCTTACAAGGTAAATCTCAATATCCTCCTCCTATAAATTGTAGAATCTACTCTTCTAACACCCATTATTCTTTACAATTCCCCCAATTGAGAGAAAATTCTATGATTTGTGAGGAAATCATCCCAGGACACCCCTTTAACCAACCCATTAGGTTGGAACCAAACTATACATCCAACTCTGGGTGTAAATAAAACTAATCTTATAAGTAGGGTTGTATTCAAACCAGCCTCATCAACCAAGGAACCAACAAGGTTATAGTAGTCATACACCACCACCACCCAGAAATCCCCAACCACCCCCAATGGAATTCCCATATTCCCCTCCCAAAACCAAGCCTTTCATAGATGACATGATGAAACAAATGGATTCCAACAATATAAAATTCCAACAAACCACCCAAGATTCCATACAAGACCTCAAAACCTAATTAGGCCAACTAGATATCTCAGTGGAGAAAATTCAAAGTCATGGGTAAGGTAAACTACCCTCTGAACTATTAGATAACCCTATGGATAAATGAAATGTTTGTTACATCACCCTTAGGAGTGTAGATCATCTTAAAATAGAAATTACCCATCCAATAAAGTCATCCCCTCCTGAGGAAACCACCATCCCAACCACTGCTAAAAATGTTCCAAGAGAAGAAAATCATTATCCTAAGATAATTCCATCCAAAGGATAGAGTTAGTGTGTCGATGAGTCTTTTATCCCAACCATCCCTCTTCAATTTCAAAAAAGTTCCACACAACCATGAAAACAAAAAGAAACTGAACATGATAAGGAAATATAAAAATAATTCAAAAAATTGTAGGTTAATATTCCTTTGATTGATTTCGTGAAGAAAATTCCATGATATAAAATGTTTTTAAAGGAGGTGTGTACACATCGAAGGATATTTCATAGTGATGAGAAGGTAAGCTCAGGGAGGAATATAACAGCACTAATATAAAAAATACTACCTAAAAAATGCAATGATCCTGGAACATTCTTGATTCCATGCACCATAAGGTAGTATTCATTTTCCAATGTCAGGATTGATTTAGGTGCTTCTATAAATGTAATGCCTCACTCCATTTACTCAACATTATATGTCAGGAAACGAAAGCTCATAGGGATTATTTTTTAACTAGCTAACCAGAGTACCAAACACCCTTCTATTGTGTTTGAGGATGTTCTTGTGGGGGTTTAAAATTTAATTTTTCCTTCTGATTTTTATGTAACTAAAATTGAAGATGATTGGATGAATAGACATGACCCAGTTATATTGTGGTGGACATTCTTGAAAACCTCAAAAACCAAAATTAATGTCTATAATGGTACATTATCTATAGAATTTTGTGGTAACATAGTCCATTTGAACATCCTTGATTCCATGAAGAACCCCTCAAATAAAAATTCATCTCTCTCATTTAATTCAATTAATATACCCCCTTCCCCTGATTTTTTTTCTTTTTCCAGATCCACTTTATGAGTTTTCTTCATTGATTGAAATTCTAGTTAATGAATCATGCATTGATTGTTGTAGAGGTCCAGAAAAGTTTCTTTCATGTTTATTAATTGATAATTTCATAAACACTGAGGATCCAATGACCATAGATGATACTGATAATCTTATAAAAGCTCATTCCTCATATGTTGATGATACCATTGAGCAGTTAGATGAGATCAGTGACCTCTCACATTCACACACACTCCCACCAATCCAAAATCCACATGAATTGGAACTGAAACAACTACCTCATGATTTATAATATTAATATCTTGAGAATGGAAACAAGTTGCTAGTCATCATTTCTTGTTCACTCCATATTAAGCATGAATTGCGACTTATTGAACTTTTTTATGGATTATAAACCAGCTTTGGGATGGAAACTAGTCGACATTACTGGTATTATCCCATCAATTTGTATACATATTATTTTATTACATGATGAGGCCAAACCAGTGAGGCATGCACATTGTCGTTTGAACCAAAACCACCAAGAAGTTGTGAAAATGGAGGTAACAAAATTATTTTCTTCTAGAATAATTTACCCCATGTCTAATAGCCAATGTGTCAGTCCCATTGAAGTAGTTCCTAAAAAACTAGCCTGACAATAATCAAAAATGAAAATAATGAGTTGGTTCCAACTCGTGTATAGAATAGTTAGCGTGTCTTCATAGACTATTTCTGACTAAACCCACACACTAGGATGGATCATTTCCCATTTCCGTTCATTTACAAAATTCTAGAGAGTCAAGTGGTAAAGTCCCTCTAATATTTCCATGATGGGTATTCTGCATACTTTCAGATCAATATTTCCCTCGAGGACCAGGACAAGATGACTTTCACTTTACTCTTTGGCATATTTTCATATAATAGGATGCCATTTGGTCTGTGTGATGCTCCAGGTACGTTCAAATGATTCATGGTTTGTAATTTTTCGGTTTACCTGGAAAATTTCATGGAAGTATTCATGGATGATTTCACTGTTGAAGTCTCTTCTTTTGATGAATGTTTGAGTAGCCTTGCATTTTTTCTACGTCACTATATTGAAAAGAATCTCATATTAAAATATGAGAAACTTTATTTAATAGTGCTCCAATGTATAGTTTTGGGACATGTCAATTCTGGGGATGGTATCCTAATAGATAAATCAAATGTGGTTGTCATTTCTTCCCTACCATTTCCCAAAAATTTAGGGGATGTGCAGTCTTTCTAGGTTCTTGCTAGATTTTACCATCGTTTCATTTGTGACATTAGTAAAATTTCACTTCCCTCTCCCAGATACTCCAAATAGAAAAGGAACTTGTTTTTGTTAATGAATGTGAGGAAGTTTTTTATAAGTTAATTTGGAGTCTCACGTCACCCCCAGTAATCCAACCACCTTGGTGGGATTTACCATTTGAGATTATGTTTGACGCCTCAAACTTTTCAGTTGGGGAAGTCTTGTCAAAAAGGGTCGATCAAGATCCACATGTCATTGCTTATTCCTCACGTACTTTGGACCCTTCCCAAGACAAATACACCACAACTGAAATATAATTCATTTCCATTGTGTTTTCCATGAAAAAATTCAGGTCATACCATCTGGGTTCCAAAGTCATCGTGTTCTCAGAACATACACCCCTTCAATATCTCCTAAAGAAACCAGAAGCCAAGCCACCTCTCATTCACTGGATTATCCTTGTTCTAGAATTTATTTTGAAATTATAGATATAAAAGGACAAGAGAATGTGGAGACAGACCATATTAGTAGGATTCCCCATCATTGGACATCAACTCATCCCCCCTCCCCCCCCCGTATTTTTATATAAATGATATGTTTCCCGATGAGAAATTTTACTGAGTGCAAGATGTAGTTCCTTGGTATGCTAAAATTTTAAAATATTTGGTAACATCTTTCATTCATAGTGATATAACTGAAAACTAAGCCAGTTGTCTAAAACATGAGCCTAGTTGGTACTTTTGGGATGACCATTACCTCTGGTGAACATGAAGTGATCAAGTGCACATGCATTGTGTCCTCAATAGTGAGTTTCAGTCTGTCCTTAGATTCTGCCACACTCTTGCTTGTGGGGGGGCCACTTTGGTACCCAATGGACTGCTTTCAAAATCCTTTATTTTGGTCTCTTTTGTCCAACAGTGTTTTTGGATGCCCATGATTTTTGTAAATGTTGTCCTCATTGTTAATGAATGGGAAATGACTTCAACAGAAATGAAATTCCATAACAACCATTGATCATTGATGACATTTTTTATGTTTGGGGTATTGAATTTATGGGGCTATTTCCCTATTCCTTTGGAAACTTGTACTTTATTCTAGAAACTGATTCTGTGTCAAAATGGGTTGAGCCACGATCTACAAGGACTGATGATTCTAATGTAGTTTTAGAGTTTTCGAGAACCCAAATATTCAACAGGTTTGACTTACCTAGTTTCATCATATGTGTTCAGGGTTATCATTTATGCAACTGAACAGTTTAATCACCTTTCGGTTAGTAGGGGGTCGATCATCAAGTGTCTACGACATATCACCGACAGACCAATGGTCAAGCCAAGGTGTCAAATAGAGTGGTAAAAAAAATTCTTAAAAAACAATTCAACCCAAAAATAAGAAATTTGATTCATAGACTAGATGATTAATTATGGGATTATTATACTGCATATGAATATGAGAACACTAGGATTTATAAGGAGCGAACAAGGCTTCCCATGATTGTGTCATCCTTTATCATCAGTTCCACATTGGGATGAAGGTCATCATCTACAATGCAAGGCAGAAGATGCATCCATGTAAGCTTCATTCACATTGGTTTGGACCATAATATATTACTAACATCTCTCAATTTGGTGTTTTCCAGGTTCAAAATGAATAAAGAGAGAAAATGGTCACTGTCAATGGGAAGTGAATAAAGCACTTCCATGAATACATTGCAGAGACCCCAATGGTGGAACTCCATGTTCAATATGCTGTATATGAATGACATTCACCATGTTTTATCCTACCTTCCCAAATTATCTTCTATTATAGTGAGGACTCTTCACACTTTAGGTGTGGGGGGATGGGTACATTCTGGGGTTAGTTAGGATTTTTCATCATCTATCTTCATTCTTCTCCTTTTCACATTCTTTATGGAATTTTCACTTTTCCTCGTCTTGTTTAGTTCATTAGATATTTAATCATATTTATTTTTTTTCACCTTATTACCCTCTTTATGGTATTTTCACTCCCCCCCTTCATGTTACAAAATCATGGAACTTACTGAAAATGAATGTTAAATTTTTTTAGTCCATGTTGATTTAACATTTGATGAATACTTGAAACTATTATGAAATGTTTGTCTATATTAATTTAACATTAGGAAGTTATTTTTATAGAATTCGTTTTTGGTCAATGATATAAATTGTTGTATCTCTATGAAACTTCTAAGATGATTAACGCCCCTTGAGTGAGTAGTTTTTAGGAAAACAGTGTCACTAGTATCTCAAGACATTTTTTCCCAAACCACAAGGTGTGAATATTTATTTCTTAATAGAATGTAAATATATTTTAGGTTAATATTTTTAATCATAAAGAGATATTTTCATACGTTCGTTCCTTATCTGATATGTTTCATTAATGTACCAGATTGACCTATGTGTGTGTACCTGATATCAGACTGTTGTATGCCCACAAAATGAAAAAAAGATCAAAATCAAAACAAAATTTGGTTGTGTCTTAGGAAGGTCAAAAACCACTCTTCCCCAACCATTAATATTGTTATAACTAATACAATTAGTGTCGTGAGGAGATCAATCAAGGGTAGCGAGATGAGGGTGGTATTTTTTCCAAATGAAACTTTTGAAAAAAAAAACTAAAAATAAATAAAACACGGGAGTGATTTAATTTGAAACATATTGGATATCGAGGTCGAGAGCTTGTGGTGTGAATTCATGGAATGCTTATGTCAGTGGGTCTTGAAATATGATTGTAAAGAATGTAGGTCATGTTTGGTGGACAAAATCTTTTAAGCTGAAAAATGTTAAAATAACCAATGTTCTTTGGATATAAAGTAGAAATAATATCATGGAATGGTATTCTCACACACACATGGGTAGTTAGTGGCATAGTTGAATTCTGAATTTCTTGCTCAATTTAGTACCATGAATCTCTTTGAATTTCAATGGGATGTGATTTATGAGACATAATTTTCCAATTTCACTAAGAATAAGTCCTTGGTATGGTTTGTTCATTGATCATATTACTTTAATGAATTACAATTTCCTCAGATGATAAATATTAATGATGTTTTTAATATCAACATGCATAATTTTTCAATATTTAACTTTTCCTATGAGTGAAAATGTTTATGTGTAGGGGTGTGATCGTACCCTGATTCACTATGTCATTTTCACCCTCACACAATTGTATTAAAATAAATATGTATTGTAAATTACAAATATAATAACAAAATTAAATTCATGTTTTATTAAGTTATTTTATGTTTATCACTGTTTAAAAGGGATATGTTACTTTTTTGGATAAATTCATTAAAGGTGGAGGTGATTTTGAGGATCCATGATGAAGTTCAAGAAATATGGGCGAAACTGTGCAAGATCCAAGAAAACTAGTGAATTAATCCCCTCACTACTACAAGACCATGAATAAAATTGGGCTGGAATATTTTTTTATAGTCCAATATTTAACAGGCTCCATTTCATATCAAGTTACCCAATCTAGATTCGGCTTTTATGGGGCCCATTCGAACTGATCTGTCCAACACACCGAATATGTGCAAATTCAAAAGTGGTGTTCTATAATATGTTAATATCTTGAGCTATGATTGTCCATATTATTCCAAACATCCGTGGGGTGATAGTCAAGATGTAATGATACATCATTCCAATTTTATCAAAAGGTATATTCGACTGTCCAGTAGCAAAAAACCGATACACAAGTTGTATCTCAAAAATAGGGTGCCCAAAACCATGTCCCATTTTGGTTATAAAAAGGAACCATACACACCACATTGGGGGGTTCGACCAAGTTGTAATGGGCTACCAATTTGGAGTTCTATAGTTTTCTTCTCCTCATATTTGATGTTCTAGAGGCCCTTATCCTCATAGGGGGATCGATAATGAAGAAGGACTTCTGCCAGAGCTTCCTCCTCCACCTGATGTCGATTTAATCGGTTGGAGTTCGTTGTGAGGGAGATACAAACATGTCAAGGGAGTTCCAACACAGATATTAAATATTTTTTTTGGACTAATTTTTGTGTTAACACCTTTATTTCAATTTATCCTACATACTTTCATATTTTAATTCTTGTTTTGATTCGTGTGAATGAGCTGTTCTTGATTTTTAACCGACCAGCTTGAGGTTTTGAGTGTGTGACTTATGTTGTTCTGATTGGGTAACACAAGAATCCTTTTCTTACCTTCTTTATTGATATTTCAATCTTATTTTGAGGATCTTATTCCATGCATAAATTCTATACCTTGACAATACAATTGTTTTGTCAATGTTAGATTCTTCAAGTAATAAAATAAATGCTAAGGAATTAATAGGGATTCCAAATAATTTCAAACAAAGAATTACTCCAAACCTAAATTAATGTATAGGAATTAAGAACTTGAAATTGTTTAGTGATATCACAATGGACCCTTTTATCTCATATATTTTAAAATCCATTTTGATTCTCATCTTGTAAACTTTTAATTATGTAATTTCTACATAAAACTATTATCCAAATCACCCCATGTATTAGTACTTCTAAGTAAATAATAACACTCTAAACCCATCAATGATCCTTGAGATATGACCTAGGGTCTGCCGTAGACTATAAATAATCCTTAAAAACATAATCAATTTTATGCTTCATGACAGCACAGTCAAATCCATACTACTAAGATAACAATAGATGTGATTCCTCGACTACTTTGGAAATAATATTATATGAATATGTGTTGGCAAAAAATTCTATGACTTAATTATATTATATCCTTATATGGATTATTATCTTGATTTAATAATAATTCATGTCAAATAAAGTGCTAATATTTATTCAATGAGTCGTTTATACAATTATTTATATTCAGGGTTTGATATTCAACTTTTATCCACATGTTCTCAAACTGTTATTCCCACATTAAGCTTATGTATCTCTTTATTTACCATTATAGAGAATTTTAGATCACAACTTTGTTATATATACTTTACATAATTTATGATTAACTTGTGAGTTATCTGAGTAGAGTCTCTCACACATTGTGGCATTCTATGTTTTTATACATTGGTGTTCTGGAGGGGGAGACTCGTGTATCCCTCAACATCGAGATGGTGGTACTTTGGCATCACCTCCCTCTTCTATTTATCTATTTTATTTTGTTTTTGTAGTTTTGGGGTTGATTTAAAGGGGTGGGTTGGATGATTCATGGGTGTTATAGTGGCTATGTCGTCGTTGGAGTACCATGTTCCTTCCCCATTGGCCCCTTCTACTCCATGGTTTGTCTATTTTGGAATCTGGAAAGGGTTATTATGCGGTTTTTATCTGTACCAATCCAAACCTAGAGAGGCATTTCAGGATTAGATCTGCTTGGTTCTTCTCAATAGTGATGCTCCCTAGAGGTGTTGTTGGGTCTACGAGTCCTGGGTGACAATGTCTTTTCTTCATCTCTCTAGTTTTCCTACCTCTTCAGTTTTTTATGTTTTGGTGTCAGAGGGTGTTGTGATGATGAAATGAGGTATCTGGTTTCAGTTATAGTGGAATCATATAGTTATCAGTAGAGGATTGATGTTTGATTCAGATAATTTTGGTTTCTTGCAAGAATATCTCATATTGGTTCAGGTAGTGGAAGGATTTCAGTTGAGGTGTGATACATAAATTCCTCAATGTTTTCTCCTTGTTCTATTTTAATTAAAATTTAAGGATAATCTTCATTGGTGTCTGTGAGGTGTAATGTAGTTTTTGATTATGATTCTATCTATTTTTCAATGATATATAGGTTCATTATCTTATGTATTTGATTGAGAGGAATTTTCTTGTTTTTCTTGGAGTTTTTGTTGTTGTTGGGAATTTTGTTTTCTCCGTAGTGTTATGCAGCTCATGGTTGTTAGAAACTAATTATCTTTAAAATATTGTTCTAGATGAGGTATAAGACAATGGAATCTTACAATTTCATTGCTATTTAGAATCAGATGTTAGAGAGGGTATGGCATTGGCCATCAATACTAGGCCCATGCATTTTTACATGGGATAGATAGTGGTTCTACTTGGAGATAGTGGAATATGAACTAAATATTTTTTGTTGCTGGGTAGAGCTACTTTCATGTGGCGTGGGGTGTTTGTGGTCTTGTGCTCATTGTCCGTTGGTGATTTTTTCTTTTTTTAAGTCTATGATATCTTGATGGGTTCCCCCAAAACCCTTAAAGGGGGGGGGGGGTTATTCTCAATAAAAAAATAATTTTTAGTCAATTTATAAAGAGAATTTTTATATATTTGTAATACACGGGATGATCTGTGTAGGAAACATTGTATATATTTTACCATGATAGAATATTTTATTCTATGATTCCATATACACTAAACTATTATGACCCTCAGGTGTTTATTATTTTAATGTGATTAATATACATCTAAAATGATATAATATAAGTGTATGTTATGTCATGATATCTATAGTTGGTATCAAAGGAAAGGTTTATTCAACCTTTGGAAAATAGGATGAGAAATTATAAGTGGGATATCCCTAAGGAGATGTCTGAGGATATTTCTAGGGATGTATCAAAGTATAATCCTAGGTTGTCATAAGAGGGGTTCATTATTTAGAAATATTATAAGGGACTTGTCATAGTTTTTCAGATTTCCTCTATGTTAAGTGATACTCATGCTATGCTTTCGGATTTTTTTCAATGGATGGAACCAAACAAAACTGGATTAAGGATAAAGGTGATATAAAATTTCCTAATGAGAAGTTAAATGTGATGATAACTTGAGTAAAGTATGTTGTTATCATTCCTAATTGGTTTTCATGGAACGTGATTAATAATGTATACATTAACCAACTCTCAGACTCTCCAAATTAGAAAATAATGCAGTTGTTGGTATTTTATGCAATGGAGACCATATATTAAAGATAATTTAGTATTTTTTATGTCTATAATGTGGAAATAAGCACCCATGTAAATGTATAAAAGGAACAAGAATATGTTTATACAATGGAAAATAATGAAACCAATAAAGTTACTATAAATGTAAAGTGATGGGTTTAATTAATGAAACAGATAGTAATATTTTCCTTTCCAAGAAATCATCAAAGGTTAAATTCTATAAGTGTGTAATGAATGGACATTATTAAAATCAATTTGATAAGTTGAAATCTCACTATGATAATAAAAAAGGTGGTATGATTAATCATTATATTGCTGATGATGATGAGAATACTAGTTGAATATTGAATTATGTAGGTATTAAGAAATATGATGAGGTAGACATGTTAATAAATTTTTGAATAAGTAAATTAATTGTTGTTTTTTTTTTGTATTTTGAATAAATAATTTTGTTATATGAATGGTGAAATATATTTAAGGATAGTAATGTTTATGTTATTGTTCTAAGGATTTACCGGAATATGTTGAATGCTTCTAATGGACTTGACATGTGATTTTATGAAAATGTGATGTAATTGGGAAACACTTAATTACGAGGAAGATAAAAATTAAAACATTACTGATGTTAATATAATTACGATTCAATAAAGTTATGTTATATATGATTATGTAAATTAGATGGTACTGATTACGTTGAATCAAAATAAGGATTTTAAATAACTGATTTATGCTCTCATTAATGAAGTTTACAACATTTTTTATTTATGAAATATTTCCAATAAATGTTGGAATATGTAAACATGTATGTATTAAATAAGGATTTTTTATAATTTAGATTATTACCATGATTCAAACGAATACTTGGGGAAGGAATTCACATGTTTGGTATGTGATAACCAAGAAATATTTTATGATATATAAGGGATCAATGGTATGGTAATTTTTTAGAAAAATAGTGATCATATTTATATCATTTTGGACTTCAAAATTTCAAATGTGTTATAAGGTAAACTATTTATGGAATTGGATATGTTAAACTATTGATGATTATTTAGATAATAATTTATTATCATTTCATTTGAGGATTTATTAATTTTGGATAACATGTGCTATAATTTTTGTTGTAATAACTAAAGACATATGGAATGACCTATTATCCTATTTTTGGATCTCAAGATCTATTAATGCTTCATGAATGAAAAATTCACCTACAGTTCATGGAATAATATATGATGTGGAAATTGATCTAGGAATAACAAAGGGTAAGGTTTTTACTGAAATCATGTATGTATATATTCTATTTGAAATTATTAAACTTTTGGAAAAGGGACTTTAAATAAAATGTGTCTATGTGATCATAATTTATTATAATATTAATAGAATTTCAAATCCTATTTCAGTTATGGTTTTTTAATTGTTAACATTATATCCCCAGAATGTTCTCTTCACTCTCCAGTAGAACATGATAGTTAGATTTCTCTTCAATGTACATGTTTTCACATTCCACTAATGTTGAAACCTATCTAAGAGTTACTTTGGGTAACTGTTATGGTTCCAAATATTCATTCTAATGTTTGTTTTAGTATTCATTTTTATGATTTGGGATTCTATGAATTCAACTTTAATTTATTAATCCTTTCATGATACAAATGAATTTCAGTGGAGAAGTTTATATTAGGTTCAATAAAATTTTACAACCTGATATTTTGTGCAATATTTTTCTTTTTAATTAGTTAAATATTTTTATATTTTTTCATCCAGAGAACAGTATAGTATATAATTTATATATTGATGAATAAATTATTTTTTTTATTATATTATCCACCATGTTACGCTTGTGCTATATGAAACACCAAATTGGCTTATGTTACATGCAACTATGAGTTTCTATGAAACAATAATTTATTATTATTATTATTTAAATGTCATAGTTATAACCTAGTATTTAAAATTATTAAAATGACAATAAATAACTCATTTTCAAATATTATGTAATTTTTTTATCAAAACAAAACACATTTATAATAATTTTTTTCGGTAAATACTTTATATGATTGAAAATACCATTATCTCAAATGAATTGATTTTTATGTTGTTATATTAATTATAATAAAATTAATGTTCGACACATTTAGAAATATATTTTTATACACTAAACATTAAAATTTAATTAATAATTTCTACATTATATTATGGTGATTTTTCTTTCGAGAATTTTCAAAAAGATAACATTTTTGGATGAATTGTGAGAAATAATGAATTATAATTCAAAACTAAATTTTTTGTTTAATTTATTTATATTTAAAAATTATATAATTTTTTGTACAATTTTATTTTCTCCACTATACATTAATTAATCCAATATAGGTCGTTGTTCAAATTTCACATTTAAATTGGATATAAAAACATTGTAAATGTTTAATCATTTTTACATAAAATACTTTTGTCGCGACACTTCCACGTGATTAATTTTCAATTAATTTATCCAACTTCTATGATCATAATTTCTAAAAAATGGGTTGAATATATGGAAGAATCATAATTTTAAATTTATAATATTATCGAATTAGTTTTTTCTACCACAAATATTAGTGAAAGTGAAAAAAATTAATTTACTTCAGAGTTAAATGTTAATATTACAGGTCCAGATGAACTAAAAACATGTTCAAAATATATTGGAAGGAAATATTAAGATAAAGTTCCATTTTGGGTAAAGGTTTAAAGAAAATTGGAGGCACATGATGTATGGTAGACCTCTCAATAGTTTTTACCTTTTTTATGTACAATAATGTCACTCCTTCTCTATTATAAAAGTTAACCAACCCTTAACTTATTGAAACCTAAAAAGAACATTTTAACATCCAAAATCTTCCAAATTATCTTCAAAACACCCCTAAATTGGTTCTAGATGCCTCTGTTTTGGATTAAATCCAACCACGGAATCCATTTTGTGCAAACCAAGATGAATTAACCAAAGAAGAGGTAACATCCTTCAACAAGTTCCATTATTTTATTTTAATTCCCCACAACCTAGACTCTTATTACATGGTTATACAATAAATTCAGTTTCATAAATATAATGAATTTTCTATTCTAATATTTCAACATGTTATTGTACACACATCAATCTATTGGGTAATGAACTTCTTGTTTGTGTGTGTAGGGGACTACCGCTAAATGAAATTATGTTCTTTATTTTTTTCCTTTACCACCACTCATGGGTTGAAATTAGTTGGATGATCAATTTACATATGATATATGTGATATTTCAGATTTATATATTCAAATATAATTATTATAGAAAAATAAAATTCAATATTTCTATTTTTGTAAACACACAAACTTCGTTCGTGGACATGTGAACTACCACCTCCTTAAAGTAATTCGACTCATTAAGACATTACATGGAATATATTGAGGAATATTTTAGAGTTCGTTTATGATATTTATAAAATAATAATATATATTGAATCATATATATATATATACATTCATTTATTTTATTTATTTTCATTCGTTCAATACAATAATAAAATGGAAACAATGTTCGTGCATACATACGACCTATTCTCTACAATAATGGTGCATTCTGTTTCTTAATTATATATTTTATATCTTATTTTAAAAAAATATACAAATAATATAGATGATATTTATATCATGATTTAAATTCTTGAAATAATTAAATCATGGCCTATGTAAGATGATCATGAATAACAAATCAAAACACATAATAAAATGACAGACATAATACTTGAAGAGTAAAATAAACATATAATTGTTTATAAATGGGTAACATAATTTCATAGTAAGATAATATATATAAATATAGATGTAATATAAAGTTTTATTTTTGATATTTGACGTTTTTACCAGTAAAATGAGAGTCAAGACATAAGGTAAGGGTTTTCTCATCACACTTTTATTTATGTGAGATTTATGCCTTATTCAACAGTTGTTTCTTTTGTGTGGTGTTTATTATGTACATGATTGTATTCTATTATTATAATTTTTAAACATATGGGTATTTAAATATCCATTTGAATATATTTATTTCATGGGGTTTTTGTTTCAAATGTTGCAATATTATTAAATCAATTATGTTCCAATTGATATCTTTGATACACATGCCATGTTATGCACCTATATTCTTCTAAGGCGTGTATAAAAATACCATTTCAATGTTATTTAATGAATATAAAATTTTCAATGATATCATTTTCCTAATTTCTTTTAATTTTATTACATGGGGAGTATGATTCACATTTACCATATGAAAAGAGTTTATTGTAACAATCTCACTATTTATCAAGATTGTTTATGAGTATTCTTTCATTATTGAAACCTAGTGATCCATGATTCAATAACACTAATGTGTTTCATTACACTATTTTTAGTTTTTATTTCATAAAATATTTGTTCCATTTTTATATTAATTGGTAGTTATGATAATTATTAACGAGATTTTAACAAAATTTGACATTACCCCCTCTTCGGTTAGAAATCAAAATTCCTTTAAAACCATTTTTTTATAAATGTTTTTAAAAAATTTATAATATTATCAAATGATATTTAAAATAAATTTGTACCAAAATTATTCCTTTTAATAAAAATTAATAAAAAAAATATCTTTTCATTTACCATTTTATGCACTTCCCTATACTTTTTACAGCCCAAAAGGAATGTATATTACACATGGATTTTCCCCCATCATTATCGTCATTCAATTGAACCATAATTTAAAATTTTAATATATTAATTTTTATGAAAAATGATTATCCTATCATTCTATACATTCATTGGTTTTAAAGTGAATTTCAATGGAAAATGTTTTAAATTTTTTTATATTTAAAATGTCTATTAAAAGATTTTCATAGCTTCATTTATTTGTAAAAAATGATATTATTTATGAAAATTATGTAAATGTGGTCAATTCTTATTTTATAAGTTTTAAAATTATATTCAACGAAAAAGGTTTCCAGAAAAAATATTTGAACTTACATTTCAATGAAATTATTTTCAAAAATGTTTTTAAATATTAAATATAAGTTTTCAATGAATCAATTTTCCAAATTTTGTCCTTCTTATGTCTTCAAAGAAAAAGTTTTTCAACTTTTTTTCAAGAATATTATAAATGCTTTTATAGAAAATGATTTTAATAGATTTTATTATATGGTTTCGAGTTTATTCTCAATGAAAATTTATTTTAAATGGATTTATGTTTAAAAAATTATTTTTCAAATAAAAAAATATATACTCTATATGAAATATGTTTAAAATAAGTCTAAATATTATTTTCTATTAAATATGACATCCAATGTAGTTACTAATGAATATTTGGGGAAATTATCCAAAGGATCGATTCATGTTATTTTGTAAAATGATTTACGTTTTTATGGACTGATATTTATGAAACGCTTTCCGCTTTTAAGGGTTATATGTTTATAAAACCCAATTATCATTCACATGTTATATGTTTGGGAAACATGTTTATTTTTCAAATGTTTTGTGTTTATGAAATCCACTACATTATATAGGTTATTCTTTGACAAAATTATAATAAAACATATCTCTTTTATATAGGTTATGATAACATTAATTTTTTATGATAATCATTTCATCACAAGGGTTATGATGATGAATATTTATGATCTAATGGCATTTATATGTATGAATTCACTTAGAGATGAGTGGGATTATATTTCCATAAAATTAAATGGGTAATGATTTATATTTCATGATATTGACCTAGATAGAATGGGGAGTGGAATCAGTTAAATAAAGGAAATTATTCACCAAGATGGTCTTAGGAGTGAACCATGACTACTAAAATGGTCGTGTGAGTGAACCACGACTACCAGGATATTATGGGGAGTTAAACCATAATACTAATATTTCATTGTATGTTATTCCATGACTAATAGAAAAATAGTTTTATATTATTATGTGTCACCCAAAAATTCTGTGTCTTAATCCTATGTTACGATTTCATGGATTTTGATATTGATTCCCTTATGATTCATGTCTTATGTGGAACCAATTTTTATTCCATGACTCAATTTTATGATATATGATATACATGGTATGATCTTTAAATTTTTTTCTCATGTTGTCATACCCTTATTCTAACATGATGTTTATGTATCTCTTTTTTACACTTAGAATATGTTCTCACACCTTTCTTATGTTCTGTTTTTGAAGGTTATGAAAAATTGTTTTAAGTATATGTACTAAAGATGAAGATCTTTGTGGAAAACATTAATGATTTTTCACTAGGATAGAATATTTTTTCCATGTTTACATAGACAATAATATATTAGGGTCCTCATGAATGTTTTTTGGTAATCTTATGAATATTCATTAAAACATTATGTAGTATCCATGAATGTCAATCCTGGGTCGCTATACTATCAACCAGATGCAACAAAAAATCAAATTGATTACTCTATGTAAGAACTCGATGAAAATTTTCCCATTGATCTGTCTGGATAAAGACAAATGGATTAATGGTGAGTGTGAACAAAACAATCCCTCTTTTCACGACACCCACCCAAGAACCCCTAAAATATTTTTCAACACCCACCAAATGCAAAAAGACAAGATCAATTTATCATATATATCTCTATAACTAAAAAATTTAACATTCCCAAAGATAATTGTGGATTACTTTTGAATCTATACAATGATAAACTAACCAGCCAAAACAATTCTCAGAGAAACTTTTGTCACCGCCACTAACACTCATCATCCCTAAGGACTCTAAGCACCATACAATGAGTACCCTTCCCCAACCAACAAAATGTGGCCCATGATGAGGCAAAATGAAGATTAGTAACATGCAATCATCTTGAGGCATTTGAGAAATATCACAACATCTCCAGGGGAGGATCAACCGTTAGTCCATTTCCTCAATATCTACATTAAAGAATAAGGAGAGTGATATAAATCAGATTTTAAGAGACATGGGCCCATCCTCTTTCACCCATCATCGTGGACTCCGTCCATAGAAAGAAATGGTGGCCAGAGAACCTATGAAATTGACAAAATGTAAAATAGACTCCAGAATATTGTCACTAATACATAATACAAAGCATATATCCCACCCACTATGAGCTGATTGACTAGAGAAAAGTCAGCAACAACATATATTATAGTGAACCTCAAGGGGATGAAACAAATTTCTGTGAGGGGGGAGGGGGTGATGATGAGAATAATGTCCCAACATTTTAGTCCAAGGATACAAAGAAAAACATCAAACACTATGGGAGGAGACACCGCTAATAATAAACTAGGGAAGTAACCTAATTGAATATCTAGAGTGAGAGCACTCTCCATAGAAATATCACAAGGTGATTACAGATCAATATAACGAGTGAATCATTCAACAATTTTTTTCAATTATCTAAGATACATCCTCTCTATATATTTATGTATTAAAAAAAGATAGTATTAATATCATATATTAATAAAATATCATTTATAATTGATTATAATTATAATAGTAATTATTATTTTTAATGGATTTATCTTACTGATTTTTAGGGTGTTATTCATCTATGTCCTATTCTTGATAAAGGCTATTCTTCAAAAATACCATAAAACATATTTATCTAGATAAAATATGAAATTATGTTTTATATCTATGGTATGATCCATCACTAATTTTTTATTTACTAATAAACCACTTGTATAAGAATTATTTTCATAAAATTGTTTTCCTTTTGTAATGTCGTGTATTTCAATACATGGTTGATGTGTGTTCACATAGATTCCCATTACATCAATGGAATATGGAAATTATCATTTGAAACATATATCTATTTTGGATATGTTTTAAATAAAATAAAATAAATAATTTTTGTTTAGTCATATTTACCTATAATGATAAATAAAGTTAATACATACTCATTTATTTTCCATGGGTTTATCATCTCTGGTCCATTGGCGAAATCAGGAATTGTTCCATATGGAACCATTTGAAAAGTTTATAAAAAACTTTTTATTTAGTTTTTTTATGATATGTTGATGGAAATAATGTGAAACACATATGTGTGAATTTAATTATGGGACACTTGGGGATGAAATTATATAGAACTCCAATATATTAGTTAATGTTTTCATCACCAGATATATCATGGTGCATTGGTAGTAAGCCTTGCCAACTATGGTGAATGCATAGTTAGTCAATCCAACTATGTTATGTCAATGGTGTAGGGAGCCTTGACATATACTTTTTATTTTAAATTATATTTTTGGGAAATTAGTATTAATCAATTATACTATAATATGATCATGTTTATTTTGTTCTATTATATTATCATTTACCATGTGGTGAATACACTATCATTATGATATCCTGTTACACCTCATTCCACTATTTTTATTTATTATTATTTAGTTTGAATTTACTTAGAGTCAGAGATCACCCCTTCTTTTGTTTAAAATTCCATAGGTTTTGAAATATTGTATTATGTATGATAAGCCTAGAATATTATCATTGATTGAGAAATTATAATATACATTGAAGTATTATTATGGATTTATTATCTTCTTATATAATGGGAAGAAACTTTTAATTGATGAGTTGACTTTAGAATTACCATTAAATGATTTTTCCTAATTCTAAAAATAATGTAACTAATGATTCCTTATATTTGAAATGTGACAATTATTTTATAATCATAGATGTTTATAGAATATAGTTGGGTAAGAAATAAGTTTTTTGGCACCATATCTAAGAGTATGGGTCTAGGGGGAAAACCTAATGGTTACATAATAGTTATTTTGGAATTAAGGATATCCTATAATAATATAACAAGTTATATTTGAGGTTTTCCAATTTAATAATTTGAGTATAATAATCACTACCAATATGGGGAATATTAGAACACAGTAATCAAGATAAAAAATATTTCTACTGTTCTTCTATTTTCAATATTTACACATTATGGAGGAATTCCATGTCATAGAAACTTTGTATGAAAAGGTATAAAATTTCTAGAATACTAGTGCTCTGATCATGGGGATGATGTTTTGGATATGGTGTGTGATTCAGAAGAGAGTATCATATATTTACCCATGTCATGGTTTCATGATGCAAGACATGTAATTTGGATGATACATAATTCATTTCATCATGGATTATTTGACATTATTGAGGTTCTAAAAGAAGTATAATTTTACAGTTATAGTGTTGAAAGAAAATGGCATCATGTATTTATGGTGATTGTTGCATCATGAAACATAAATTACAGAAGAATTCTTAACTCATATATCATATTATTAATGAAGTAATTATAGTTTTTAAATGCATGGAATTGATATTTCTAAAGACGAAATTTGTATTTATTTTCACCACCCACTGAATAGGAATTTATGATGTATATAGTTGGATATAAGGAAATTTTATGGAGAAAGAATATATGTTTTTTCCATTCAAAAGAGGAAGAATGATATTTGGTGATTAAAGTGGAAAATGACAGAATAAAGGATGTAGTTTAAAAGTATTACTAGAAAATCAGGAATGAATATCCAAGAAGTTATGTTGAAAGATATTCATGAAATTAACAATGTTGGAATCATTAAAGGAGGATAATCACTATTTATTCATGGAAATCATAACCACATAACTCAGGGAGTTAGGGAGCTATTTATTGTTTGGGATAAGTGAGTTTATTATATCCTGGGGATTATAAACTTGGTGGACCAATTTTTCTTCTATGAATTATGTTTAACCAGTGGGGATATAATTATTTCTACTGCATGAAATATCATCATTGAGTGTTCCTTGGATTATCCTATATTTAGTGATCCAATTAAAATTACAAATCTTTATATTGTGTTTTTAAATCACTTCATTTCATGAATGAAGATAATGGTTGTTCCTAATAATTTTGGAATAATATCATTAGTTAGTGGTCAATTTAAAAAAAACTATATACCTTATTTCTTTCCACTTAGTTTATTTAACTTTCCCAGGACCAATATGTGGTATTTGAATTAATATTTAAGTGGCAGTTTTCTAATTTTGAAGTAGTGAAAATTATCATCAACCACATGTGAATTTTGATCATTTATAGAAATAATTTACTATTATGGTAGAATGAAATGAAATTATATTTCAAATAATTTGAAATTAATGTATATACAATTTCTATACAAAGAATATTAGCCAGTAAGGACAGTTGGAAATTATTAAAAACGATCGAAGGGAGTTGTTGTCAATTCCAGAGGAGTTAATGTGTTAGGATATTTTTGTCAAATGAAATATACAGATAGCTTATTACTTTAAAATAATATCACATGATGTAGAGAAACCATAAAATACAAAATAAAAGTAATTTCATGGTACTTGAAACTAAATTTCATGTTATATGAAAGTAGTATTAGGATTTGAGTTTTACTGGAAAGAGTCCACTGATCAATTCTTTGAGTATATGAACTCCATTGTGGAAGAAATTCCAGGACATAGGGAAAAACATTAAGATATAAATATTGTAAATAGGATCATGAGAAGATTACCAAAATATTTCATTATTAGTTTCTATATTCCCTTAGTCAAATATCATGCCTATGTGACACTATATAGTCTTAACAACACTATTATTTCATATGTTATATGAAATTATGACATCAAGTCGTAAAAAAGGAGAATACGAAAGACATTAAATTTTTAGATATGATGAAACTATCAAAATTGGAGGTTCCTAAAGAAATGTATATTAACGTGTCAATTATTTTTCTTTAATATAATCTTAAATATTGAAAATAACATTTCAGTAGAAACAACCCACTTATTTCATTCTGATTTAAAGATCTTAGGATACTCAAAAATGTAAATAATTATTTTTGTGTAATGGTAATGATATATACATGTTAAATAATTCATCAAATTTTGTGAAATGATAGGAAAATTAGCAATATAAATTATAAAAAAAGAGAATTATATTACAAGAAGATGTCACCTCTCAAAAAATAAATGTTGAATAAGTTAGGGAATGTAATGACTTATGTATGGAATTTTATGTGTATATCATATCCTAACATTAATAATATGATACAAATAATAATAAAAGATGATATATGATTATTAGACAAAAACATTGAACTAAAAAATAGTTTAGGAATTTATATCTTGAGTGGAATGAAAATGGAAATAAATAGAGTAGTATGAAACTATTAACTATATATGTGGTTGTATAATGAGTAATAATATGAAATAAAGTGTGAGATTGATTTGATTAAATAAGGGGAGTGTGGATAATTAAGAAAGGAAATTATGATTGATCTAAAAAAATATGAGTAGAACAAAAATAAACATGTATTGACATATGATATGAATTATCATAATAATACTATCAAGTATCTCATAGGGAAAGTTATATTGATAGGAAAAGTAATGATGATTATGAAAGGATTCTAACACATGACATGAAATTATAAAGATATATTGTATGAGTGGTAGGAAAAGCTATGGGGGATCTGGAGGTGATAATTTTTTTGACACATTCCCATAAGTGAAAAATTTGAAAGGATATATTAGGCATATTGAGGGAATTATAATAAGAAAAAATATTGTCCATTTATAAAAAACACAAAAACCCATATATTAGATTAATCTTGTTATAGATGGTTTAAAAGTAGACATGTATAGAAGTGAAGACAAACAATAATAATATTTGAATCTTATGTTATTCTTCTAAAAATATGGGTTATCCACAATTTGTGTGTTCTTTAGAAGGAATTAATTTAAGGTCTCTAGAGAAACCAAAATAGATGAATATAAATTCTTACACATGATATAGTTTAAGTGGATAATTATTTCAATTTTATGGTTATTATAAAAAATAATGAATCAATCATTAATAGAACATAATAGTATTTGAATTCATACCCAATTAAAGAGATCTCAATAGTTTGAATCTTCAAAAAGAAGGATGAAAATTCATAATAATTTTACAACCATAGAAAATGAGTTAGATCAATTTGAGATACAGGTGGTACAATATCACATACTATTAAAATAAAGAATGAAATAAATTTAGATCAAGAATGAATAATATGTGAGGGATACTATCATCGATTTTTTTAATGTGTCAAAATGAATAGGTTTATATATTCTTGATAGTGGATTCACATCACATATTATGGAAATTAATAATTATTACTTTAAAATTTAATATTAAAAATAATGTCCCATTTTATTCAGTGGTTAAGGTTTAAATATAATTATCAACAAAAAAAATAGAATGAAAAGAATTATTGTGGATAGTTGTATTAAAATATAAAATACCTTACCATAATTTACTAAATATATTTTAATTATGTAAACTGTGGCATTCTATAAAATTCAATAACAAAGTTTTCATTATTAATGGAAGAGACTGTTAAGATTATGATGAAATCAAATCCCACCAAAGTGAATTTATACCTATTTAGACGGGAAGGGGACACATTCTCTCTATTAAATGAAGGAATTAATAAGATATAGAACAAGGGTCCTTTCCACTTGAGAATTTTTTTTAAAGGACATATTAATAAATTACCATGATTATGATATCTATAATAATTTATAATAATTCACTCCCACATGTGATAAATTTCAAAAAATGGGAAATCATTTGGATAACAAATAAAATGATCGACAATATGCTGATGGGATTTCTTGAGTTGGTGAGAATTAACATTTATCGGCAAATATCTCCTTAAAATTTAGATTATAATAGCTGCAATGTTCTATAAATCAATGATTATTAAAGGATGGAATGTATTATTGTTATTTATAAAAATCCCATAGCGTTCAAGTGTGGGACCTAATATTTGATATTAGAGGTGAAGATTCTTAGAATAAATATTTATATTTTTTAGACAGAAAATTTTGGAAAATCACTTCATAATAATTTGGATTAATAACATGAAGAACACATGATATGGTAAAAACATTTCACAATAAAGACTCTTAAAAAAATAGTGTCATTGATAGGAGGAACCATATTTTTAAAAACCAACTACAACCAATCCACATTAAGAATTATTTACCATAATCACATTATATGAAGTAGTTCTGACATCATTTTATATCTATTACATAACTATGATATGTTCTAATGAGGAAAACACACCGTATGATATATGATATTAAACGAAGATGACAATAATGAACATTGAATTTTTTTGAAGTAAATATTTTATTCATAATAATGAGATGAACTAAAAGTAATATTCCTAAGAGGATGATGGTATTTTACATGGCTATTCATCGAAATTCAATTCATATAATTTTCTGGAACTACCATGGTCTTGGGAACTCCCCCACGGCTAGAAGACTGAAGCATATTATAATGACCAAAAAACCCATGTTAGTTGGTATTGCTGAGCCATGAATGAATTTTGAAAGAAAGATGGCGTTTAAGTAGAGTAATATAGGTTACTCAATTATATCAGCAAATTAGAATGTGAATGGGAATGAATCTTTATGGGTTCTAAAACATAATAGTTTTATCATTGATTCCTTTCAAAATGATAAGTAGTCAGTAACATTATATTGTTACTTTCAGGAAAATAATTATTGTGTGACTTTTCAGTATGCTTTCAATCAGTACATGAGAAGGAGGACATTATGGGAATCTCTTATTGTTATTTCTGAAAAGATGTCTACTAGATGGATTCTGATTAGATATTTCAATACCATTCTAAGGCCAGAGGAAAACACTAGGAGAAACTTTTGTAGAGCTTCAGCTAAAGATTTCTCTACCATCATTGATCATTGTAGGTTACATGAAGTTCCAATTTCAGGTGTCGATTTTACTTGGAGCATATATACTCTGAATAAGAGGTAGGAAATTATGTTAGACAGATGTCTAATTAAGCTGGATGACAGAAGTGACATGATGGATGTCTCTGGGATGACTCTTCATAGGATTCATTCGGATCATAATCCCATTCTTGTTGATCTATTCTTTAGTAGTCTAAGGTCTGCACCTTTTCCCTTCACGTTCAATAATTCCTGGCTGGTTATGCCTGGATGTAGGAAAAGAATCTCAAAGTCTTAGAAAACAGATGTCAAAGGTAGATATTTGTTCATTCTGAATACTAAGCTAAAAATTGTAATGTCCATACTCAAAGAGTGGAGTAAAAAAACATTCTCCAACTTTTTTAATTATATTAAAGAAGATGAATCTCATATATTAAGTTTTCAAAAGAGGAACATGCAGCAGGACACTCCACCACAAGATGAGATAGAAGTTGTTTCAAATCCTGATAGTCTCTTGAATCTTAAGGAGAATCTTGACCGAAATCAACTCAATGATTAGTGGCTTAAGGATGGGGATAGTAACTCAAAATTCTTTCATTGAATGCACAAGGAGAAAAAGGCTTGATGAAATCTCAAGGCTTTAAGGATTGATGATAATATGTTGAAAACTGAAAATTACATTATTAATGGTGTGACATATTATTTTGAAAATTTTATCACTGACTCTAGTGAGAACAGCCTTGACAAGATTATTAGATCTATTAAACCCAGTGTTGATGATAATCAGAATAGTAAACTTATTGAGACTCCGTCCCAAAAAGAATACATCATGCACTCTACTCTTTAAATATGGACAATGATTTTGGCCCTGATGGCTTCACAAAAAAAATTTTTATGTTCAACTGGGATATTATTCATATTGGAGTAATCAGTTCTATCAAAGAATTCTTTCATCATTCTTATATCCCATTTGGGATGAATTCCAATTTTATTTCATTGATCCCTAAAAAGGAAAATGCCTTGGAAATTAAAGATTTCAGGTCTGTTTCTATTGGGATCTCTATTCCAAAGGTAATCAGCAAAATCATGGCTATCCGGTTAGGTGATTTTGCTAAATGTCTTGTCTCTGATAATCAGTTTTTCTTTTTACATGGAAGAATGATTCATAATTGTCTCTTCACTGCTTCATAATGAATTAATGTTATGAAAAAAAAAGTTCCACATGGTAACATGGCCATTAAGATTGATATATCAAAGGCCTTTGACATAATAATGTGGGACATTATCTTTTCAATTCTTAAGATGCATGGATTCTCAGAGAAGTTCATTGGTATGATCTATGCCATTTTGAAAAGTTTGCTTTAATCCATTCTTATCAATGGCTCCCCCAAGGGTTTCTTTCAATGCACTAGTGGGGTGAGACAAGGGGATCCTTTATCTAGGCTTTTGTTTTCTTTTGCTGAGGATAACCTGAGTATCTGCCTTCATGACCTTGTCAACACTGGTATTTATCAAAGAATAAGGGAATGTAGGAATCTATTTTCCCCTTCACATTTACTCAATGATGATGATATACTTCTATTTTCTAAGGCTGATAGGGATATAATTTTGTTCTTCAAAATTATCTCCTCACATTATGAAAAGGATGCATGCCAAGTGATCAGCTCGAACAAATCCTTTGTTGTCTTTGGAGAAGGCATTAGAATTTCAAAACTAAATAGCGTTTCTTGTAGGCTCGGTGTTAGAAGAGGCACACTGCCCTTTAATTATCTTTGGGTTCCCTTATTTTGGGGAAGGGTGAAGCATTCCCATTTAGAGGACCTTATTCTAAAAATTACCAATCATTTAGCAAGTTGGAAAGGGAAGACAAAGTCTCAGGCTAGTAGAGTTTTCCTTGTGAACTCTGTTATTAAATCTATGTTTGTCTACTCTTTTTCTGTGTATAGATGGCCTACACTGCTTCGAAATGAATTGATTGGAATGATTCGGAACATCATTTTGACTGGATCAGTCCATCAGAGGAAACGAGTTACTGTTGCATGGAAGGAGTGTATAAATCCAATCAAAATGGGAGGAATGGGAATCAAGGATGCTAGAATTTTCAATAATGCACTTATTTAGAATTTCAAATGGAGGCTTATCTCTAAGCCTGACTTTTATAGTGATTTTCTGGTTGGCAGGTTTGTGGATAGACTACAAAATAATAGGTTCAGTTTTCTGAAATCTTTTGTCTGACCTTCAATTCAGAGTGCTTATTCATCTATATTGTCTTAGAAAATTTGGTTGGTCTCTCCTGATTCTAATCTAAACTGTTGGAACACACCATGGTTGTACTATCCAATAAAAGATAATGGTAATATTCCCTCCTCCCTTGGAAATCTTTCCATTTCTCATCTGCAGGAAAACTCAATTGCTTTAATATAATTCCAAATAATTTTCGCATGGAAATTGCTAACTATGTTTATGTTGATAGTGAAATTTTAATCTAGAAACCTGCTCTCAGTGGATAATTTTACAGTCGGGATTATTATAATATGCAGTGTGGTGTTCTCTCTGGAATTCCATCTTGGATGGAATGTTTTTGTTAACCATACATCTCCCCCATTGATGTCATGTTGATCTGGCAGATCTGGAAAAACAGAATGCCCATTCAATGTGTGTTTCATTGTACTGGACTCAACCTAGCCTTAGTATGTCATAT
The DNA here is from genome assembly GCA_963277665.1 of Viscum album. Lineage (NCBI taxonomy): Eukaryota > Viridiplantae > Streptophyta > Magnoliopsida > Santalales > Viscaceae > Viscum > Viscum album. The sequence goes on along the minus strand of OY728145.1, from coordinate 1,438,721,854 downwards.
CTGTTTCAACAGTTATGAATCTCTTCCACATCTATTTCTTCACTAAATATTTACTCTGCATTTATGGAACAATGTGTAATCAATATTCAATTGTTATCTTGATTACAACTGTCTTGAATCAGTGTTATGTTCTCCCTTAAAGATTAATTTCAGTGGCCAACTGAAATCCCTGTTTACTACTACAATTATATCAGTTTATTCCTACATCTGGAAATCATAGAATTCTTTTATATTTAACAATATAAATCCCTCATTCCGGGATGGTGTTCTGCATATACACCAAATTATTACAGCTGCTTCCAGGATCCAAACTGGGTCCATGCACAATGATATTTATGAATTTGACATTTTGAGATCCCTTGGTGTTAGTGGTAGGGAAAGGAAGCCTAGAATGGTCAAATACATTTGGTGGATTCCACCACTTTCAGAGTGGTAGAAAGTGAATATTGATGGGGGCGGCCTCTGGTGCACCGGGTCCTGCTGGGTGTGGTGGAGTTATCAGAACACATCAGGGTTTTTTGAAAGGATGTTTTTTCCATTATATTGGTTATGCTCATGCTATTGAAGCTGAACTATGGGTGATGATCAAAGATATCAGGTATGTAGTGCGTTATTGTTCGCATAGAGTAATGATAGAGTCAAATTCGTCTGTTTCTGTGCATATTTTGAATGATAGATCTCAAAATGTTCCTTGGAGGATGATGCCCGCTTGGATCTCCTGTCTTAGTCTTGCTGAAAGCTTATTTCGTGATGTCTCTCATGCATATTGTGAAGCTAACCATGTTTCTGGTGCTCTATCTAAAAGGTAAATTATCGAGGTTAGTTCCAGATGGACATTTGTCATGCCTTTCTATTGTGAAAATTTTATTTGCAATGATTGGAATGGTGTTCTCTATTCAAGTCTTTGTAAGGCCTCTTGTTTTTGAGTTATATTGTACTGTTTACTCTTTTCTTTAATAATTTTGAAGGGAGAAAGTTTCTACCTATCTCTTGAACCTTTTGGCTAATATGAGAATCTTGGGGAATCATAGGGTAATGTATGAAATTCAATATAAGGCATAAATGTTATATAAATCCTAAAATGTTCTATAATTGTGGAAAAGAAAAGATGATATGATGAAATCAATGAAGGAAATATTATTGTTGACCAAATAGATATTGTAATAACCTAAAGGTCAATTACTATAAAAGAACACAATTTATTATCTCTTAAAGAGCCTATGTGTTTTGAGGAATCTTCTAATGATATTTATTTTTTAAAGCGATGAATATATAGCTTCGCGAAATTTAAAATAGAGAAACATGAGAAATTATCCTGTGGGCGAAAGACCCAAATGTTATTGGAACCTTATGGATGGTCTATAAAAAATAAACATGGACACAAATGTGAATCATGAAAAGAAATAATGGATGTATATGGTGTATTCCAAAATCAATGGAATTTATGTTTATAATACACTTTCACTAATAGCCCAGTTGGAAACTATTCACCAATTATTAGAGGTGTTTCTAGAAATAGGATTTAAGGTATACCAAAGGGATATAAAATCATAATTCCTCAATGGGTTTCTCAAGGATGATGTTTAAATTAAAAATAATATGGTTTTATTATAGATATGGATGAATGTAATGTTTTATGGTTAAATAAGTCTATGTATGGGATGAACATTCACCAAGACCCTGTTATTCCAGGATTTATCAATAAATAAGATACACTAGTGTCCAACATGGGGGAGATGATCAAAATCTCCATATTAAGAAGTAGAATGATAATTTAATGTTGATTCAAATTTATTTATATATATAAAAAATTTAAACACCTGATGACACATAATATATGATTTTTAAGAAATAAATGTGGTGAAAATTTGAAATGTCTACAACTAAAGAATTGCCATTTTTTACTTGGTATATTTGTGACCCATGGATGTGATAAAAAATTTATCAATTAATTAAATTATTCTAAATTATTAATCAAGAGTTTTGGAATTAGATATTATAGAGATATGATAACACTAGTGGCTACCCAACTGATCTTTTTTGGAGATGATGATGGAAGGAGAATCGATATAATAGGATACACAGAAATGATTACATGTTCCTTATATCGAATAATTACATGATTTGACAATGTGTTTTCTAATTGACTATCAACATGGTACCAACCATTATTAAAATATGCATACATGATATAATTGAAACCAATTCTTCCTTACATCCATAACATGAGGTATTTTAGTAATTTTTTTCATAGAACATTGAAGATCGAGTGGATGGGATAGTCTAATGTGAATTTTATAATTACTCATTGATTAATAAACCAACAATTACAAGATTCATAATAAGGGTTTCAATTTTGTACATTTCTAGGATCCTATAGTTTTAGAGTTTTGGAAATTTTATAAACATTAAATATCAAAACCATATATTACAATGTGGAAACATCCAATCAGTATCTATTTTCAAATTTTATAAATGTTTTAAAATATATTTTTGTCCTTTTCATGAAAAATATTTATTAATTTGAAAATCAATTTTTCATTATTCATTCTCATCCTTAAACCCTGTGAAAAAAATCTAATATAAGATATGATAAAAAAAAGTTTAGTAAGATAAATAAATTAAATGAAAACCATTATTACATTTCTAAATATACTAAAAGTAAGATATTTTTTATTTTTCAGGATAAACATTGGATCATATATATTCATTTAAATTTGCATGAAAACAAGTTAATTTTTAAAAATCATTCATGAAACATTTTATATGTAATCATAAATGAAAAATAATTATAATAAGGGTTTCTTGTAAAACATTAATACTCATAAATAACATTCATTGAAAAAAAAATTTCCCCCGTTTTAAAAAAATAATTGTCATAAAAATTCTTTAAATTAAAATTATATTTTCCTACCTTTAAAAATTAAATAATTACCGGTTTAAATCATAGAAAGAATATCATGTCACTACCTTTGGTAGTTATCCATAAATATACTCTTATATTCACCCTTATAATGGAGCCGACTAACCAAATAATTCCCTTATTTCTTTAGTGTAACATATATACAGTAAACTATATCACTTTTCCCAATAAATTGGAGAGCTCTATTGGGATCACCCGTTGCCAGTGCTATTTTGGGATCATCCATCAGTTTTATAAAATCACAATGAACCACAACCCGAATAAAATACATATACCATTCAATTTAATCATAAATATCATTTAAATTATCATTCAAGACAATATGTAATAACACATTTAGTTATCTAATAATGATGATAAAAATATATGTTTCTATATAAAAACATTTTCAATCTATGTATTCACAGTAATACTGAGAAAATTATTATATCACAAAGAAATAGTGGAAGGTTATAAAGAAACACTGATAATAAATAATGTATATGATTATGTTAAAGAGGGAAAAATATAAATTTGGTCAGATAAATTTGTTTTCACCTTGTTAAAAAATTTCATAATGACCAGTAAGGTATGTTTTTCAATGAATCATATTTAATCATTTAAAAATAAATACAAAATTAGTTTCAAATTAAATTCAACATTAGTTGGAGAATAAGAAATTAAATTCATGAAATATATATATTAAATGGCCAATGATGAAATATAATTAGAAAAAATAAATTAATATTTTTAAAATAAATTACAATACCCACATAGCTCATCTATCTTTATATGCTCTCTAACCCATTCTTCTCAGATATTAGTATTTATATTATATATTAATACTTTTATGATTAGAATATTTATAATAATAAATACATAAAGGAATGGATATGGGTTTTTGCGAGAGGGTAGGGTTATCCTTAGATGAAATATATTTCTCAAAAGGTTTGAGTAATGGAGGAGAGGAGGATCCCTTGTTGAGTCAATAAGGTTTTCCTTATGACTTTTCCATTCCTTCTTTTTTGAAATTCACAATCACTTTATCTTTATGAAAATATTTATTATTTTATGATTTTCTTTTATAAGGAATATTTCCTTCTCTAAGTAAATTTATTCTTACCATATTTTCATTGTTCATATTTTGACTAAGTATAAAATTCAGATTCATATTTGTAATCTTAGAGTCATATAATTCTTAGATATGAAGCATTCTGTTTTAGGATCCGAATTATGGATGTGAACTATAATGAAGTTCCACTCCGAATTCTGGATGTGAACTGTGATTAATTTCTACTCTGAATTATGGATATGAATTGTAATGAAGTTCCACTCCGAATTCTGGATGTGAACTGTAATGAATTTCCACTCTGAATTCTGGATACAAACTGTAATGAAGTTCCACTCCGAATTCTAGATACGAACTCTAACAAATTTCAACTCCAAATTCTAGACTCTGAACTTCTATGAGTTCGACTCCGAACTTCTATGAGTTCGACTCTGAACTTTTACTAGTTCGAGTCCAAACTTATACTAGTTCTACTTCGATATTTTACTTGTTCGACTCCGAACTTCTATGAGTTCGACTCCGAACTTTTACTAGTTCGACACTGAATTTCTACTAGTTTGACTCCGAACATTTACTAGTTCAACTCCTAACTTCTATGAGTTTGACTTAGAACATTTACTAGTTCCACTCCGAACTTGTACTAGTTCGACTCCAAACATCTACTAGTTCAACTCCAAACTTTTACTAGTTCGACTCCGAACATCTATGAGTTCGACTCCGATGTTTTACATGTTCGACTCCAAACTCTGTATGTTCCGATTCTATAATCTGGTGAAACTAGGTTCCGAATTTCCTTAGAAATTAAGACTCCAGATTTCTAAAAAAATCAAGTTCCGAATTCCTACAAAACAGAATCCAAATATCTTTTTGTTATAGACTCCTAATTATATTTTTGTTAGACTCTAAAATTTTATTTTTCTTACAATACGAACTTTTTACTGACACTCTGTTTTGTCAAGAATATTATAAAATGATTTCATGCTTTTAGTTACACATATTTTGTTATAAAATGATGTCATCCATTATGTTTCTAACCAACTGTTGGTTTAGTGACACGCGTACAGGTCCCTCCGAAATTTAAGGAAAATATGACTGTTGGAGGAGGGAGCCGACCATTCCAACCGATTCTATAAATAGGATCTCCTTTGAAAGAGTTCAAAAAAAATGGAACAAGTTGATCAATCTAGAGACAACACGTTGTTAAGGTGATTTCTAGAGATAGAATCATTTCATTCCTTGTGCGTACTAAACTGCTCGTTCAGATTCCTTCGTGCGACTCCGAATGTTGGTGGTTACACTCGAGGGCTTCTGGGGATAGGAAGACAGAGGTGCCGGAAACCTTGGAGTTCGAGGGCTTCCTTGCTGAGGAATACAGAGGTTCCAATTAACTTGAATTTGAGGGAATTTTTAAATCAAGGAACCTTTATCCAAGGTTGTTGGATACCCTTCTCTTTGGGTTGAATGATTAAAATCTTGTTACTTGTTTTTGTTACAAGTTTTCCACTTCATTTTGTATTGTAAAGAAAGTATAACCTTATTATATTTCCATACAATTGTACTCTAATTCATTCATATTCTACACGCATTAAGGTATAATCTAATATTGTAAACTTGGTTTAAGATTCAATTTCTAGATCCATACTTCCAGAAACTTTTTTTCAGAATAAATTTCCAGATTTATGAAAGTGAGTAGAACTAGAAGTTTGTAACTTCATAATTTTTTCAAATTATCCAATTTGTATTAGTGTTATTGTGAATTTTCATAGTTTAACTTTTTTAAACTTAGATCTTTCCTTGTTTATAGAAATTTTTAATGTGTAAAATTCACCCCCCTTCTATATTGAGCATCTATATCATCATTTTGATCCTACAATTGGTATCAAAGGGGGTATCTAAAATACTTATATTCATATATAAGTTTTTCTTGCACAGTTTTTCATTTTTCTATATTTTCCTTACTTAGGAATATTCTTCTTGAATTCGAACTTTTTTTATTAACACGTTTTTTTGTAGAATGATTTTAAAGATGGCAGGAATCAATGTTGGTTCCATCGACAACCTAAATCCTAAAAGACCAATTTTTTTTGATGGTAAAGATTATAAGTATTGGAGAGATCGAATGAAAACATTCAATATTAATACTGGGGTAGAAAACATTGTAATGCTTACTTGAGGTTATCAAATTCTTGATAAGGAAGTTAGTAATTTCACAAACCAAGAGAAGCATGATTATCAACTCAACTATAATGTACACAATACTTTACGTTGTTCAATGACTAAGAACATATATATCCAAATTTCTTCTTGTGAAAAAGATAACTGTATATGGAATAAACTTGATGTTAGTCATTTTGGTAAATCTAAAGTCACAGAGACAAGAAGAGCTATTTTGAGAGTTGTGTATCATGGTTTTAACTTTCCTTATGGAGAAGCCAATTGCAAAGTACAACAATGATTTATGACTATCATGAATAGCCTACATTATAAGGGAGAGAAAGGTCTAGATGATGATTCTCTAGTTGAAAAGATCATTTATAGTATGCCCAATTAGTGGGAATCAAAGAGAACAACTATTGATGAGATTAATAAGGTTACTCAAATTTCCTTAGATGAGCTATTTGGAACTCTTCTCCAACATGAAAAAAGAATAAAGAGAGATGCTGACAACATCAAAAAGATGAATGGGAAAGGTACTGTTTCTTTTACTACAACATCAAATCACATGAAAGATAATACTCTTGAGAGAGTAACTATATCCAAGTCTAAGAAGGTTACTATCCAATCTGAATCTAGTGAGAGTGAAGTCTCAGAGAAAGAGTTAGCAAATCTTGCTCGAAGGATGAACAAGATAGCAGGACAAAGGAATTTCTAATTCAGTTATAAGAAGAAGGAAATGAAAGATAAGAAAGATTCAAAGGTCACATGCTATAAATGCAAGAGAAATAGACACATACTTTTTGATTTCCCTATGCTTAAAAAGAAATAACGAAAAGAGAGGCATTTTGAAAGGAATAGGAAGATGTTTTACAATTCCAAAGCTAAGAAAAGTCTGAAATATAATTATACATGGAGTGATAGCTGTGGATACTCTTCAAAAAGTGAATCCTCAGAATATGATTCATCAGCTCAGAAGAATATGGGATTCATTGCTAATACTTCTTTTCCACAGACATGTCTTATGGCCAAGGTACGCTCTAACAAGGCTTTAACCAATTTATCTCTTGATAAGAATTACTATTCCTAAAATAGTACTTCTAATGAAGATACATAATCCTCAGAAAATGAAGAACCTTCATATGAAGAAGTATTATTATTTCCCATGATACTTGAAGAAAAAAAATTAATATTTCTATGAAATTTGACAAAGAAAATACTAGGGAATAAATTCTTACAAAAGAGATTTCAGATCTTTCTACAGATCTTAAAGATAAATAAGAGCTTTTAGAAAAAAATTCTAAAGAACTTGAGAATGAAAATTATGATAAGGAAGAACTTTCTAAAGATCACTAGAATGCTAATTTTAAGATGATAGTTTTCGAGGAAAAATCTCTCTCTAAGGAAATGACTCCTAAGGATAGGAATTTCTTCATTAGACTGAAATACTAAATATTTTCTCTTAAAAAGATCCTTGAAATATTTACCTCTTAGATGGAAAATTGTGAACCGATTTATTCTCAAATTAAACCTAAAGGAAACACAACTGGAGTAGGTTATACTCACCAAAAACAAGTTTTCAAAAACAATTATTTTGTTCCTTCTAAAGCTCATTTTGGCACTAAGTGTCAAAGTGGTGGGCATTGGAAGAGAAATTGTTCTTTTAATACAGTTCAATCACTTGGGTTTCATAAAGCATATTTCTCTTAACAAATATGGATACCCAAAAATTTTTTATCTGAAAATATCGGATCCAAAAAAGTTTGGATTTTGAAAGTCTAATTTTTTTCTTATTTTTAGGAAAATAAAAGAAGTATCAACAACAATACTTTCTATATAGATAATAGATGTTCCTGACATATAACCGGTAACAGAAAATATTTTGATATATTATCAAGATGGAAGGAGGAAAAGTATATTTTGAAGATAATTCTCAGTGAGAAATTATTGGTATAGTTAATATTGTTCTTCTTGGTAAAAGTTTGATTTCAAACATTTTGTTTGTTTGGGGTCTCAATCACAACCTCATTAGAATAAGTCATTTATGTGATGAAGGATACCTTGGGAATTTTTGGAATGATAAATGCTTAGTTCACAATTCCAAGGAAGATTTTATTCTCTCTACCCACAGGTAAGAGAATGTTTACACTTTAAGCATAGAATAATTTATGATCCAAGACTTACCTTGCCAAAGTGCAATGGAAGATCATTCTTGATTATGGAAAAGAAGGTTAAGACATTGTAACCTTAGAAACATATGTAAAATCTCTAAGAAGAAACTAGTTAAGGATCTACTAGATCTTAGATTTGATTCTTATATTGTCTGTGATCCATGTCAATATGGAAAGTAACATTAATCTAGTTTTAAATCAATCGGTGAAGTTTCAACAAATGATGCATTATTGTTGGTGCACATGGATCTTTTTGGACCAACAAAAACTGGAAGCATTGTAGGCAAGTATTATGTATTTTTCTTAGTTGATGATTACACTAGATTTACATCGGTCTATTTTATAGAAAAGAAATCTGAAGATTTTTCTTATTTCAAAAGTTTTAGAGACAAAGTTAAAAATGATAAAAACCTTCCATTGAAAACTATTCGTAGATATCTTGGAGGAGAATTTCAAAATTCGGATTTTGATACTTTTTGTAGTAGAAAAGGTATTACTAAAAACTTTTTAATACATAGAACTCCAAAACCAAATGGTGTAGTTAAAAGAAGAAATAGGATTTTTCAAGAGATAAGTAGAACCATGTTGAGTGAATATTCTATAGATATACATTTCTGGGCTGAAGGTGTAAGTACTACTTGTTATACTATAAATCAAGTTATGATTAGACCATTTCTTAATAAAACTCCTTATGAGTTATGGAATGGTAGAAAACCTAGAAATTCATACTTTATGGTTTTTGGATACAAAATATTCATTCTTAATACCAATGATAACTTAAACAAATTCGCACAAAAGTCTGATGATAGAATTTTCTTAGGCTACTCCACAACTTCTAAAAATTATAGAGTTTTCAAAAAAACCACTAGTACTTTTGATGAAATAGTGCATGTAAAATTTGAGGAATCTGATCCTTTTGTTTTTAAATCATCCCAACGTACATCCTCATATGTGTTTTCAAAAACATATTATCAACCTTTGTTAGAAGATCTTTATGATAAGGAAAATGTTCAAGAAGATACTTCTGAAACATTTACCCTAGAAGACTTTCTACCCTTTGTTGATGAACAGGTTTTACAAAACCCATGTCTGGTGTTTCTAAAGAATCATTCCAGTTATAGTATCATTGGTGATTTAATAAACCTATAAGGACTATAAGTTCCATAAGAAATTATGTAGAACATCTAGCATTCCCTTTCAAGTTGGAACCAAAAAGCACTGACGAAGATTTAGGTGATGATGATTGGATAAAAGCCATGAAAGATGTACTAAATGAATTCAAAAGGAATACATTCTAGACCTTGGTTGAAAGACCTTTGGGAATATCTGTTATTGGATTGAAATGGGTCTTCAGAAATAAGTGTGAAGAAAATGGAATCATCGTAAGAAATAAAGCTAGACTAGTTGCTAAAGGATATAATTAGAAAGAAGGAATAGAATATGAAGAAACCTATGCTCCAGTAGATAAACCTGAATCTATTCATATATTAATTGCCTTTGCAGCATTGATTAATTTTAAAATTTTTCAAATGGATGTGAAATGTGCTTTTCTTAATGGTTATGTTCAAGAGGAAGTTTTTTTTGAATAACCTCCTCGCTTTGAAGACACAAAACATCCTGATCATGTTTTTATATTTACCAAAGCCTTGTATGGCCTTAAACAATCCCCATGAGCTTGGTATGATTGACTTATAGGATTTTTGCTTCATAATATCTATATTAGGAGAAATGTAGATCCAACCCTTTTTATAATGAAATATAAGAAAAATGATTTTATTGTTCAAATTTATGTTGATGACATTATATTTGGTTCAACTCAACAATATTTAACTGATTCCTTTGTGAATATAATCAAATCTGAATTTTAAATGAGTTTGATGGGTGAGTTAACATTTTTCCTTGGTTTTCAAATTTCTCAAAAACCAGAAGAACCTACATATCTCAACATTAGTATATTAAAGATCTTCTTAAACCGTATGGTTATGACAACAATAAAAGTATTAGTTCTTCTATTGGTACCTCAAACAAATTTGATCTTAATAAAGCTGGGAAACCAGTAGATCAAAAATCTTTTGGAGGTATGATAGGAAGCCTACTTTACATGACAACTAGTCTACCAAAAATGATGTATTCAGAATGCTTATGTGAAATATATCAATCCAATCTTAAGGAATCTCATTTAAAGACAGTGAAAAGAATTTTTCGCTACTTAAAGGCAACCATGGATCTAAGATTATTTTATACTTCTGGAAATGATTTTATCATAAAGGGTTTTTTGGATGCTGACATTGGAAAATGTAGAATGGATAGAAAAATTACATCCGGAACTAGTCATTTCATAAGAGATTCGTTAGTTTCATGGTCATGCAAGAAGCAATACTCAATAGAACTCTCCACTGCTGAAGCTGAATATGTAGCAGCTAGAAGTTATTGTGCTCAAGTGTTGTGGAATGAAACACACACTCACAGATTATGGCTTCAGTTTTACTAAGACTCAAATTTTGTGTGATTTCACAAGTGTCATTGCACTTAGTAAAAATCCCGCACATCATTCTCGTGCAAAAAACATAGATATTAACCATCACATTCTTAGGAATCAGATAGTAAAAGGAGATATCATTATTTATTTTATTGAAACACAAGATCAACTTGCTTACATTTTCACAAAAATCATTACCCTCGGATTGATTGGAATACTTTAAACGGATGTTAGGAATGATAACTGTAAGGTAATCCTTCTTCATTAACTTCTTGTTGAGCAATTCTTCTTACAGTAATAAACTCCATTGCATAGGGGGAGTACATTTTCTTGTTATCTTAATAATATTTTTTTTTTGTAGTCAGTCTTTCATGATTTTTTAATCAAAATTATTTCACAGTCAGTTTTTCAAGCTTTTGTAATCAAAATTTTTTTAGTCAATTTTTTTTCAAGCTTTTGTAATAAAAAAACTTTGTAATGAAAATTTCATACCGAAACATTCGTAATGATATTTTCTTACTGGAACTTTCATAATGAAACTTTCATACTGAATCTTCATTAATAAAATTTTGTACTGGAACTTTCGTAATGAATTTTTCGTACCGAAACTTTCGAAATTAGATTTTCATATTGGAATTTTCGTAATGATGTTTTCAGAACTGACATTTTCAAAATAGAAATTTTCGTACATAGAATATTCGTAATGAAATTTTCATACTCATACATTTCATACTATGTTTTTCATACTCATATTTTCTTAATGAAAATTTTTATACTCGGAATTTTCGTATGGAAAATTTTTCATACTCATACTTTTCGTACTGGAGTTTTGGTACTCAAAGTAATTTAAACATTAAGTTTTTTTGTAGTTAGTTTTTCATAGTCAAATTTTTCTTCAAAATAATATCAACTATTATGAATAAACTTCCTGGCCAATCTGAATGGTATAATTTCTGTAATTAAGTTTTCGTAGCCATATTTTTCTTGATGGAATATTGCTATGAGTTTTAAAAATTTCTCGGATTCTAGTTTTCGTAAATCTGATTATTTTTTCTTAAAACCCCAAAAGATCAGATTTAATATTTCCTTGCGGGTATTTTTTCAACCATCAGATCAGATCAAAGGGTTTTTCAACCATTATATGGTTTTTTTAAGTTCAAAGGTCAACTCCATCACTTATATAAAGGGAACCCCCATTGTTTGTCCCACACCGGTTTCAATCTCTAGCGTGTTGAACCTTTGCATCATTTACTAATGGTCATTCGAATCTTTTAGAGCTCTCCATTATGAATGTCAATTGAAGCTACATCCCAAGATATTTCTACCTTAAAGACAATTTCAAAATTTCCTATGTATAGAGAAGTAATGGTCCATCCGAACTATTATATGTATGATTCTTTCATCTCCAAGAATATCAAGATGAATGGTTGGGAAGATTCGTGTGTATCCAAGAAAAGTGATCAAGATACTATCTATCCAGAGTTACTTGTAGAATTTTATGAATCAGTATGTTTTTTTGAGGAAGAGGGAAGAGAAAAGTTTTATTTCAAGTCTTATGGAATGACTTACAAACTTACTTACACCAAGGCAGCAATCTTGGTGGGGCTAGCATACAATGGAGAAGCTGAATTTTGTTCACACAAACTCCCAGATGCCAGAGGTAGTTTTGTTAAGGTTAAGGCCTTATAATGTCTTGGACATGCTGATGTCAAGACAACAAATATTGCTCACCTATCTCCTAATAATCCGATTCTTCAGCTTTGGGTACAAGGTTTCCTTGTTCCGAGAAAGGGTGATAAAGAAACCCTGAAGAAAAGTGACATATATTTCTTAGCCTTCATTGTGAATCTAAGAAAAATAAATAGAATGAGGCATGTTCTTGTGATGATCAAGAATATCAAGGAGGGAAATTTGGGAGCTCAAATCATCATGTACCCTACCATACTATCAAAGCTGATAGTTCGGTGTTTAGATTCTTTCAAGGTTTCTTGTAAGTCTAAGGTTCAGAATTACAAGCTTATTCTTATCAGTGATAACACGTTGAAAAGAATGAATGTGGATTTTTCTAAGGAAACATGAGAATTTTATAATTTTCTAGAGGAAGAGGCTGAAATCATTCTGGAAAATGTGGAAAAAGCAGAGCCAATGAAGAAAGTTACTAAGAAGATGATTCTTAAGGAAGTTGATGCTGAAGACGAAACCCCCAAATCCATGGAAACCCAGTCGGCACCTCCAACGCCGAGAAAACAGAAAGCATATCCAGACAAGGTAGCTGCTAAATGGAGAGAAGATATGGAAAAAAAGAATGGAGTAGATCCAAAGTTTGGATTAGACCCTGCTGAGGCTAAGGCCATAAAAGAGAAAGCTTCTGATAAGTTAGAGAGGAATGAAAAAGAAAAGAAGATGAAGAAAAAGATTTCTGAAGCTGAGCTTGTACAATCTCTATTGAGAGATATTGAAGTAGCCTCTGATAAGATCCCCATTCTGGAATCTTTGTATATTCAACCATTACCAGAAACTTCTGGGAAAAAGAATTTCACTCTGGAAATGCTTAAAGAGAAATAAGTTGATGAAGATGTAGAAGAAGAAGTTGTTGAAGAATAAGAGGGAGAAGAAGAAGGATGTGCTAATTTAGATGAACTAATCAAACAAGTATGAAATTATCAAGAAAAGGATGAATCCGCAAAACTTGTCACTCTGGGAAAGGGAGTTGAGAAAGAAGGAATGAAGGATGATGGAAAAGAAGAGGAAGACATGGAAAATGTTTTATTTGAATAAGATTCCTCTAACCAGAATTTTATTGAAGGAGAAGAGATGGAGAAACCATATGAAGATGATATTGTTCATGTATCTGAATGAGAGGAAGAATCTCCTAATGAGGAACCCATTTTGAAAACTGATATGGGAAAGAAAGTTCTCATGGATACACCAATAAAAGATGTTATAAAAATGATGGAGGTTGGTGGTTATTCTAAAAGGAAGATGGTGCAAATTGAATAAGAATAAGCCCCAAGCAATGTATCCGATTCGGAATCATCAGCACAAGGTCATGACTTTGTTGTCGAGTCTTTGAAAAAGATGGTGGACACCATTCCGTTATTTCCAACTATAGACTCTAGATGCCATATGCTACAACATAGTCCGAATCAGAAGTCATAATCCTTATCCATTGTGATGGATAAGTGTGTGAAAATTGAGGTTGATCATAGAAATTTCATTGTCAATTATAATGTTCACAGGAAGTCATGTTGCAAAGTCACTTTGTGGTCTAAGAATGTTGATAATGACATGGTGGAGTTTGATCATTTCCAGAATGATGTTAAAGATGCTTTTGACACCGAGGACTCCAAGATTAAGAATCTTCAGGATAAGTTTTCCATTGAGAAAAATTCTCGGAATCAATACGTGAAGGATTTGAATGATAAGGTTAACTCTCTTGCTCAAAATTTTAAAAGGTCTATATATATCCAGATTGATCTCCAAGAAAATCTTGTAAAGAAAGAAAAGTTAGTGAAGATGCAGGAAGAGGCCATGAAGTCTCAGGCATAAGTTTTTGAAATCTCAAGATGAAGGGATAAAATCTTTGGACAGGCATGCCAAGGAGTATCCAAATGATTTGAAGAAGCTAAAACCCTTGTTGAAGAAGCTCATCCCAAATGAAAAGGATGACAAATAGACTCAATCTGATCTTTTGTTGCATTTATCTTTCCTTGTAAAAATTATTTCAACTCTAATGAAATTTTTGGTTGGTTGTATCTTGTGTTGTTATATACTAATATTTTAGGTACATTATTACTTTTCCATTCCCATAAATTCTTTTTGAAAATCACAAAGGGGGAGATGGAAAAATAACATCTGAAAAAGGGAGAAGGAAAATTTTGAATTGGAGAAGGAAAAATTTCTATGTGAAGATATCCTTAATGTAAGGGGGAATTCCTCATTATGATGTTTTTCATTCCCTTGATAATGAAAACTCCATTTCAGAAATCCCAAGTACAATCCTTATAGTTATAATTCCTAAGGGGGAGTTAGTTGTATTCATATTCATCCATGAACAAAGGGAGATATATTTTAATATAAAAGTCAAAAGAAATTTTTCAAAGACCTTATATTCTTTTTTGTAAGGTTGTTTGTGCTTTCCAAAAGGGGGAGATTGTTGAGTCAATAAAGTTTTCCTTATGAATTTTCCATTCCTTCTTGTTTTGAAAATCACAAACACGGTATCTTTAAGAAAATCTTATTTATTCTATGATATGATTTTATAATGAAAATTTCCTTCCCTAAGTAAATTTATTCTTTCTATATTTTCATTGCTCATATTTTGAATATGTATAAAATTCAGATTCATATTTGTAATCATTGAATCATATAATTATTATATATGAAGCATTCTATTTTAGGATCCGAATTTTGGATGTGAACTATAATGAAGTTCAACTACGAATTCTAGATGTGAACTGTATTGATGTTCCACTCTGAATTCTAATTATTAAGTGTAATGAAGTTCCACTTTGAATTATGGATGTAAACTGTAATGAAGTTCCACTCCAAATTCAAGATACGAACTCTAATAAAGTTCCATTCTGAATTCTGGATACGAACTCTAACAAAGTTCAACTTTGAATTCTGGACTTTGAACTTCTATGAGATTGACTTCGATCTTCTATGAGTTCGAATCCGAACT
This sequence comes from Viscum album, assembly GCA_963277665.1. Taxonomy (NCBI): domain Eukaryota; kingdom Viridiplantae; phylum Streptophyta; class Magnoliopsida; order Santalales; family Viscaceae; genus Viscum; species Viscum album. The sequence goes on along the minus strand of OY728145.1, from coordinate 1,438,706,395 downwards.
TCTACTAGTTCGGCTCCGAACATCTATGAGTAAGACTCTGAAATTTTACTATTTCGACTCCAAACTTATACTAGTTCGACTTCGAACATTTACTAGTTCAACTCCGAACTTCTATGAGTTCGACACTAAACTTTTACTAGTTCGACTCCGAACATCTACTAGTTCCCCTCTGAAATTTTACCAGTTCGACTCCAAACTTCAATGAGTTCAACTCCAACATTTTACTACATCTACTCTGAAATTCTACTAGTTCGACTCTGATATCTAAAAGTTTAAATTCTGAATTTTGGTGAAACAAGATTCCAAATTTCCTTAGAAATTCAAACTCCATATTTCTACAGAATTCAGGTTCTGAATTCCTACAAAACAAAATCTGAATATCTTTTTGTCATAGACTCCAAATTCTATATCGGCAAGACTCTGAAATTTTATTTTTCTTACATTACAAAATTTTTACATACACTCCGATTTCATAAGATTATTATAAAATGATGTCGTGCGTTTAGTTACAGATGTTTTGTTATAAAACGATGTCTTCCATTCTGTTTCTAACCAACCGTTGGTTTAGTGAAACATGTACAGGTCCATACAAAAGTTAAGGAAAATATGACCGTTAGAGTAGGGATCCAACCATTCCAACCAAGCCTATAAATAGGATCTCATTTTAAAGAGTTCAAAAAAAAAATGAAACAAGTTGATCAATCTAGAGACGACACACTGTTAAGGTGATTTATAGAGAGAGAATATTTTCATGCCTTGTGCGTACTGAACTGCTCGTTCAGATTTCTTCGTGTGACTCCGAATGATGGTGATTACATTCGAGGGCTTCCGAGGATATGAAGACAGAGGTTCCAACTACCTTGATGTTCAAGGGCTTCCTTGCTGAGTAAGACAGAGGTTCCAACTACCTTTAAATTGAGGTCTTGTGGTGATAGCAAGGCATAGAATTTGATTCTTCATATCGAGGGCTTACCCAGATGTGGGTAAGATAGAATTTCATGAATGTATAAATCAGGGGACATTTATCCAATGTTATTGGATACTGTTCTCTTTTGGTTAAAATATATATATCTTGTTACTTGTTTTTGTTACATGTATTTCCACTGCATTTTGTTTTGTAAGGAAAGTATGACCTTCTTATATTTCCTTACACTTGTACTCTGATTCATTTAGATTCTATACGCATTATGGTAGAATCACATATTGTATACTTTGGTTATGTTTCAATTTCTATATCCATACTTTCGGAATCTATTTTTCAGAATCACATTCCATATTTAATCATGTTTGGAGAACTAGAAGTTTGTAACTTTGTACCTTGATCCAATTCTCCAATTGGTGTTAGAGGTGTAGTGAATTTTCATAGTTTATCATTTTCAATCTTAGATATTTCCTTGTTTAAGGAAAATTTTAAAGTGTACAATTCACCCCCCCTCTTGTATATTGAGCATCTACGTCGTCATTTCGATCCTACATCCCTGTTATAATTGAGGGGAGTGACGCCCTTGTAATTTTTCAAAAACCTTTAATACTAGAAAGTATCAGTCAAGGGAACATGTTTCCGAAACAATACAATTAATATGATTAGGTTATAATGGTTGAATAAATTCAACCAATATGAATAAATATATGTTTTAAGTTATATTAGTTCATTTATACCACAATTAACATGATTTAACATTTTCCATGGAGACACATCTTTACCATGGTTAATATTCATAATGAAAAAAATGAAATTGGAAACATTTATAATTTCAACATCCAAATTAAAAATATGAAACTAATTTTTTGAAATTTAATTTGTATAAGTAGATAAAATTAATTTTAATATATGTATGAATAATGTAACATAAAACATTTTACAGGTAATTGTATTTTTTTCATAATAATGAACTATATGAAATTCTTTGAAAAATTTATTCATATAAAATTAATTAATGTATTTTTAATAAAATGGATCTAAATTTACATTAAAATAAAATCCAAAACATAAGATTAATTTAAATTAATTATTTAATGAAGAGAAAGTGACAATTTTTCAAAAATCAACTTTTTCACTAATCACTATAAATCAATTTTATAAAAAATCAGAAAAATTAAAATGATGTATCATTTTATGTTTTGATTATAAAAATATATTCTTTTTATAAAATATAACTTATTGTAAAAGAATTTATCATTTAAATAAATTCAAGTAATTCATAAAAATATAATTTAGTTAAAATTTTATTTTTTTCAGCTAAAAACATTTCTAAATTTATTTTTAAAACATTTCTAATTATAAATCCATAAAATACATATATACAAATAATATATTTCATTTATTTTTAATTTCACATTGGTTTTCAAATTCTTCACCCATTATTAAATTACATCCTCACAATTTCATTCATTACATATGAAAATGAAGGAATTTTCCCCTCATAACAATTCTAATTTAAAGGTTTCATCATGAAATATGATATTATTTAAAAAAACCATTACCCGGTGAATGATTATATTTCACAGTTTCATTTATCTATAATCCAAATTATTTAATATCTTTTCTTAATAATATAAATTTCACCGAAAATATACCACTTCAGGTCTAAAAAATAACAGATGCCTTAGGCACAAACGTTCTTAGTCAAAAAATAAGAAACACATCATTTAACTGAAGTAAAATAAATTATAAAGATATCATATTAGAAAATGGACATAATTTTTGTATAATTTCATGAGGTCCAATGAATATTGGGATTAGTAATCCCTTTATTCTAAATCAGACCACCCATTCAAAGGGAAATAATTTAATAAAAAATTGATCCCTTTCTTTAAATTTGATATATTCATTTATAGGATCTCCATTACTCTTCCACATACTCTGAGTTTTACTCTTAAGCTTCTATATCCTCTTTATCTTATCAACCATATCTTCAACCAATTCTAGTCCAAATAAGTTCCTCCCAACAACATCATTACAACCCACCTATTTTTAAAACCATTTTCTATATAATGAACTAAAACGTGAATCATGTGTACATGAATAAAAAGAAATATTATAAGGAAAATCATCAAAACATATATATTAAAAAAATCAATGAAAATAAAATCAGAATGACTGTAAAATATATATTAATGTATGATTTTATTGATCAAGTTGTCTATCGTAAAGAGGATAAAAATAAGTACTAACATTAAATATACTACACATAAAATTATATAAACCTACTAAAAAAATTGATGGAAAACTGGGATCATGATTAGTTAAAACGAATAGGGGAACCACAGGAAATATATCTAAATCTATATATAATTTTTTAAAAGTTTATCTAAATATATTTTATATCCAATAAATATAAAATGTGTATATTTAGTCAAATAAACAATAATAAATAAAATCAAATTTTTACCATGTGATGTATATGGTTATCCTGCAGTGATGTCAATGGATATGTTCTACCATTCCCATTCTAGAGATGTACAATGACAAATCATCACTTTTATTAGCTTATTTCACCTTTATCATATTGAAAAGTCAAAAATTTAATGTTAAAATTAGCTATAACATTCTCCATACCATCCCACTAAAAATATTCCCAAATGTCTATATATATCATAGTGTTTCTTGGAAGAATAGAGAGTGGAGAGTTATGGGCCTTACATAATAATTACTTATTCATTGGGTAATCACTTGGATAACCCAACTCTTTCCAAATATGGTAACCAATTATTTATCACCATTAATCTCATGAGAAATGACCATATAGACTAATTATAATATTTGTTACAATCGATGATCTTCTATTTAAGCTATGAAAACTCTTTTTGAAAAATACTAATACACCAAAATTTGAAAAAAACCAAAACAATTTCTTCCTACATTATTAACAAACGAAAATTTATCAAATCATTGACTGAAAGATCATGTTCCATACTGAACATATGTAATTATGCATTATATTTTAAACATATGAAATCCATTACCATTTTTACATTACCTAGATGATAGTGAAATGTGAAATCACAATCACTAATCATCTCTTGATATATTATAGATCTCAAGTTAAAAAATATTTAAATAAATATAAAATTTAAAACATTGTAAAAAATTTACATTTCACATATAAAAAATTATAGAGTATATATTTAAATTTTTATAGATAAAAAATTCATACCACACAAAATCTTGTGTCTGATGATTTTTATATTTGTGTATTTATTAATGATACGAATATGTGATTACCAGATTATTCAATGTCATGTAACAACCAAGTCCCCTAAAATAGAATTATTTTACATAACAAACTCAAATTATTTTTTAGAAAGTTTAAATCTAGTGAATTAACCAATATTCATTTCAATTCAGCTAAAAAAATCAAGAAATTCCTTTTTATAAATTTATTTAAATATTTTTTATGATATTATAGTTTTAATCTAGGTAACAAAAAAATTTTCTCAACAACCATTCAGTATTAACATGCTAATCTAAGAAAATCATAAATCACATTGACATTTTTAATCCTTGTAAACTCATAAACCACATTGCTTTTTGCGTAATGAATTGTAATTCCATCTATATAAACAATATTCCCATGTTAAATAATTATTTTATAATATTTTTTTGAATTATCCATACAATTTATTTATTATCAATACCTAAAAACTACCCTTAGATGTTTATCATGGTATTTGTAGCCTATAGATTATAAAATAACATTTTCAACAAAAAATCCAAATCATCAAGGAAAACAATATTCCATATATTTGTAAATACAGTGGGAATGTTTTTAATATAGTTACCCAATTCTTTTACACATATTATTATGTGATTTTAAATAAATAAATTTAAAAAATATAACCAAAGGATCAATATAACGAGTTTATTTTTATGTTATTGAACAAAACACTAAAACATTATAATAAAAATAAAAATAATTTATTTAATTCTCCATATTGAACTCATAAATACTATTTATCTCTAAATATTTATAGGATTACCTAAGAAATAAATAAAATAACGGGGTGAGAAATAAAACCTAGTAAGAGAATAAATATGATTAGAGGCATATCATATCAATAAAAATGCATATTGTGATATGATAATGATTCATGGCTCGTGAATAAACATATGTTAGAGAAAAATAAATTTTATAGAAACATAGGATAATGTAATCACATGAATGTGGAAGAAACAAAAAACTATAACATAACCATAAGACAGTGCTAACTAAAAATACAACATCACATGGTGGATATAGTTCACAAAAGGATTACATTTAATCCATAATCCCATAAATAATGTATTCTGATAAAAAAATAATTCCCCAATTCATTTTAATTTTATTTGGTTTCACCCATCAAAACAATTTCATGATTGTGTGTGCCACAAAAGGTAATCAATCGTAAGGTATAAACATAAGAAATTTGAGAAATGAATTTTTCGAAAGTATTACCCTATCAAGGATGGTAGTATATTATTTTTATATACATAATATAAATATAAATATAAATATATATAATTTAGAATAAATATATAACATACATATAGAAACCAATTTTTAGAGATAAAAGCATAACCTAAAAAATAGGGTGGTTTAGAGAGATCCCTTACCACAAGTTCAAAAATTTTTATACACAAGAACTTTATGACTAATATAATAAAATAATATTAATTAATTACATAAAACCAAACAATTTATATCTATATATTATTTACCCTAATTTTTATACATTCATTTATAACTACTTCAATGAGATATAAAGTTGAATGTTATTTTTCCAAGAGAATTCTTTTAATGGTCCCATGGTTATATCACTTAAGAATAATTACTTATTTTCCAATAAAATGGGGATATAAATACTATATATAAATGAAATTTTATTAATATAATTCCAAAAATTGGAATCTACCAATGAATCTATTTTTTGTTCCACTATAGGGATGATTATTTTAGAAAAAAATATTCATGTTAATATTTTAGTTCATTTGTACGGATTTAATGACCATCATAAATAAATTCTATTTTGTTTTGTTTAAATATTATTAGAAAAATTTGTAACATGATAGTATTTATAAAATATTTATTAATATCATATTTTATCCTAATATTATTTTGATAACATTCCTTGATGGTGATGGAGAAAAATAATGTGCATTATTCAAGGAGGTGATGAACCAAAAATATTGTAAACCAAATTTTTTTTAGAAACCAAGGAAGGTAGAGGGTATAAGATTTATGGTAAATTATTTAACATTTTATTATTTTGGGAAGAAAACAGTAGAAGAAAAAAATAATTTTAAAATATTGGGTTTCATAATTTTACCTATTGAAAGTCGTATCCTTAAGAAACTCCTTTAGTAAAATTGGGATTTCATATTTTTCAAAAAAAGACTTATAGGGACATGTGGAGAGTGTTGAGTAGATATTTTGAGAGAAATTTAGACTACATAAAATATTTTTATGTGTGAGGAGAAAGGCTGGGGGTATATTTATATGTGGAGGTGTGGTGTGTTTTGAATATTAAATTCATTAGTTTACTGTTTTTCATCATGAATAATAACAGATGATCAAGACTTACAAGTACCATCCCTTTCCAAGATATTATGTAGGGATAATTACTCAAGAATGTTCATACTAACTTTCATCATGTTTTTGTGTGTATTTTAATGTTTTATGTGGGTTACAATTAGGTATCTCACATTTCCCTAAAAGTGTTTTGATAACAAAAATTTATCTCATAGAATTATTTTTCTTTAAGAATTACATTTCTATTGATTCTTGTGACTACATATGGTATATGGTGAATGTATGTTCTTATATGATTCTACAGAAATCATTAATGAATTCAAAATTCATGTATTTATAATTGAATGTTAATTTTAATATTTTAATGTATTTCATTATTCACTAGAAATTTAATTATTTTTTAAAAATACCAAAAAAGTAAATATATATTTTTTCCTCGTTATATTTTATATATTAAATCCATTTTGTCGAAATTATTTTCAAACTATTATAAATATATGTTTTTAAATAATAATCCTATATTTTAAAAAAAAATATTTAGTATTATGATAAATTTTCTAACCATTTGGAAAAATACTTACAGACTCCTAAAATTATGTTATCATTATAATAAAGAATAGAATTAATTTATAAATAAATTTTACAAAAATAAACCTTTATTTTTATAAATTATATTTATTATAAAAGATTAATTAAAATATATTTGTTTTTGAGCAATACAAACTCATAATTTATCAATTATAAATCATTTAATTACCTTGACTATAATTTAAATATATCATATTTTAATTATATAAGACACAAAAATATTATTTTACAATTCCATAGATGATGAAACTATTCTGAGGGTCATGTTACTATTGTAAACATTTAAATTACTATTCTAATGGTCATGTTACTATTACATGTGTCAGATTATTATTCTGATGTTAAAATTTTTAATGTTCATATAAAATCTATACCTCATATGAATACATCAAATTTAATCCAATAATTAATCATTTTAATATTATTATGATGTTTATGAATATTTTTTTTCCAAAAAAAACATGGAATTACTAATGTTTGGATTTATTACAATAGTGTTGTTCGTGAGTTCAATTATTTCGCGGGATCAAGAAGATCCAAATGCTTGTAATATCATTACTATCTTATTTTCTATTTTTGATCCCATTATAATACTATAAATTCATAGAGTGTTTTTTCCCTAAATTTAATATTCAAATTATAATAAACTATAGTTGGTTTTTTCATATGGTATATGTGAATTATTTAATGTTCTATTACTAAATAATAAATAATTAAATATTCAGTAGAGAAATTATAAACATAAAATTCCAGGTTGTCACATCCCCCCATAAAAAGTTTACCCCTAAAAATAATATTTTACATGCTAAGGTGAAAGAAGTGAGGGTAGATATTTTTCATGGAATCATATGGTTATTTTTCCACATACTCATATATATAGTTTCACTATTATAATTTTACTTGGGGAGTTTTCTTGTTACATATACCATTATATATATAGATTAATATATCGACCGGGTTATCCTCTTAAGAGAAATCAATTTGCAGCTATACAACCTCTAAATTTAGTACATGATGGTGTTATTTTTTATAAATTCTCAAGAGGGATACCAAGAATATTTAATGTACATGAGAAAGGGGTGGTAGCAGTGTTGTAGATAAGCCACAACTTCAATGTGATCTAAAATCTCAATGGAGATGATGTACCTATGACTAAGATTTCCCATCTTCAAAAAAATAAGTAAACATTTCCATCAATATATGAAGAGGAATGATTTTTCTCGGTCTTGCAAATGTTGGTATCATTAATTAATATCAGTTTATATCTTCTATTGAATTTGAGTAAACCTGATATACTATTGAATTATCTTGACCATTTTTATAATATACATGAATATTTCCTGAAAATATATCTTGTGTTTAGTAACTTCATCCCATCATGGAGGTGTTAAAAATATATTCCCATAAAGGTCCTCATATAGATAAATTTTTGTGGTCGAGATAATGATATTATTTTATGAAAAAATGAATAGAGGAATATATTTACCCTATCCTCCTTTAATGATAATCAGAAATCCTCCCAACATGAACTAATGTTTCTTGATAGTGTACTCAGAATGTCCATCAGTATGTCGGTGATAAGTCATAATAAAGATCAACAATGTTTGTAGTTAATGTTGGATAATTTTCAAGAAGTTATAGGTAAATCTAAAATGATGACATGATAGAATTGATAATGGTTTTCCATGGAATATCAACTCTTCTCCAGTGTATGTCATTGCTAGTTGGTCGATTGATAAGGTCTATAGAATGTAAATGTAATGATTTATATTTTTACAAAGATCCACCACAACCCAAAGAAAATTATTTCGTATTTATATATTTATAAGAGAAATGAAAAATTCTATGATTATGATTTACTATTTCCAAACAGATATGGGTAATGGTTACATCATCCATTTGGATTTTCCCTTTCAATATTCAAATACTAACACAACTTGAACATTGATGTATATTATACAATGTTATTCATTATAATATAAAACTAATAGTGCTATTAGAAATATCAATACATCTTCATGAACACATGGGTGGATAGATTAGGTAGATCTATGTGCATCATTCAACAACTCCTTTTTTATCTCCGAATTTGTTTGTATACAACGTTGAGACCCAAATCATATGACATATTCTTCATCAATATTGAAATATAAGGATTTGCCATTTATTATAACTTCTTTAATATTCTTAATTTCAACTTCCAATATTTAGAAAACCATTATATTCATAAAAATGGATGTTTGGTCAATTTGGGATGTAATGATGAAATTACATACTTTATGATTCCCCGTCTATAATATACTTGTATATGAAAAATTAATACTTATCAATTAAAATTATTTGTAAGGAAAATTGGTTGTTTATAATAAGATCAACTACCATTATATTTTCCTTAATTTTATGGTAGTGTATAGAGAATTCATTGATATTGACTATCTATAACTGTTTCACTGAAATATATTTAGATGATTCTATTTGAATATATATACAAGAGTCAATTATAATCCACATATATTTCACACTTCTCCCTATAAAGACAACATTTCTATATTTTCAATGTAATGTTTTCTACATCCTAATCTACACCATGAGATGGATAGTTCTACACACGATCCTTCAAATTTCTTTTCGAATAGGCCACCTCTTTACCATTTTTCATTAGTACATATCCAAATACCTTCTTTGAGGAAACACTATGTACCAAAAAAAGTTCCACTCTTGAGGGAAATTTGGGTCGTACTATAGTGATAATGATCTTTTCCATTCCTTGAGGTGCTTTACATTATAACTTGTCCAATAAAATCATTTCACCATTCATGTCATCTTGGTAACCATGCATGAACTATTCAAGAGGTTCCTCACAAATCATTAATAATACCAATCTATAAAAAAGTCAGTATGAATACAGAATATAAATTTTTGGTTGTTCCAATATTCAACTATATTTATTTTATAAAAGTAAATAGATTTCACTTTTCTAGTGGGAACATTCCACATGAATGAAATGTCCCATATCAATAACTTCAATTTACTAAACATTGAAAATAACATATTTTTTATAAATTTATTAGAATTGTATTAAAATTATCCTCACATTCCTTCATGGTTCTGGAGTATATCAAAATTTTTTATATACATATTACAATGAATATTTTGAGTTATTCTCTAAAAACTCTGCTAATCAATTCACAAATGATTGTGTGACCATTAGAGAGACTAAATGGAATCAATATCAAATAATAATGTAAGTATGTTTTCTGAAAAGATGTGTTAGAAATATCATCCTCAATCACACTTAATTTGTAGTATATTGATTGAACGTCCTCTATAGATAAATACCAATGCACTTATAGTTTTTCATAAAAGCCAACTATTTGTAATTTTTGATACCTGTTCATTATCATGATATTTTTTTAGGTCATGATAATCAATACATAGGCACATTGATCCATCCATATTCTTGAAAAATATAACCATTACACTCCTTGGTGAGTCAATCAGGTGTATAAAACACTTTTCTAGACTATCTTGTAACTACTTCATTAGTTATTCCATATCAATAGTTTCCTATTTTTATGGATTACTGGATATAGGTATTAATAAAGGTATGTGTTCAATTGATTTCTCAATATATTGACATGGTTGATGAAATGGAAAATATTGAAGGAGAAAATCAATATAATACTTTAAAATGGGAATGTATTTAAATATTTTTCTGTCTTTTTTCTCAATCATTTTATCTTGATATTATTTCTCACAATGAAATAATATCCACACTTGAGATGAGGATTAAAAATGAGATTCATTATTCTCTGTAGAAGTTTTTTTGTACTAATTATTACTCAATATTAGAAGAGTCATATTCCTCTCCTGATATATGATGTTGGATTTATAAAATTAAATCCATTCTATGTCCAATAAATAATAAAACACTACTAAACTAAGAAATTTTTTTTTGAATGATTAGTCTATGAACATTGAAAAGGGAGGAGTTATACACTTAGGATACAATAATATATCCATTTAATATCCTAACAGATAATTCAACCCACATGTTTAATGGTGGTATTTTAATAGTTCCAAAAAACATGGAAGATATGAAAGAATACATCGAAATGGAATAAAAAACTATTTTTACTATTTTATAGTGAATTACTAGAATACCTATCACCACATATTTTTTGTGATAAACCTTAGAAGTAGTGAGAGAATATTACATTCCTTTCTCTCTAGATCATATATTCTTTTTATTGATGAACTCTAATAACCAATCACTTAAGGAACTTTCTTTCCCAATTCCCATATTCATTGTAGTAGAATCATTATACCACGTGATATGTGTTGATCCAAACCATATTTTATCTATCCAAAATAGTGGGATTCATAATATCCCTTAAAATATAATTAGTATTATTCCACTAATTTTTTTATTTGAATCATCTTCAGGTTCCCATTAGATTGGTTTTAAGAGACTTATTCCTAGAATGTTTATGTGTGGGATGTCAGGTTCTTAATCCTCTACAAGATCTATCATTTCATCATCAGAAAGTAGGCTATATTTTCTTTTTATTATCTCTATCACCAAGAGTACATTTAGAGCCTCGAACATATATATATATATCAATTATAAGGGTAAAACAAACAATCCCTTCATTGATTTCAAATTCTCAAATCAAAAATGTTTTTTATAGACTCTCCTAGAATCCATTAGATAAACGACAGATATTGATTTTAGTGTTCACAATATATATGAAGGAATATTGTTATTCTTTATGACCTTTAGTTCGTACGAACCTTTTGACTCATCTTAGTATAAATATATTCCAAGGAAATCTGTCTCTATTTTATAATAGATTTTTTAGGGAAAATATATATTTGAAAATATTTTCTTGAATCCTTTTCATTCTATGTAATCAAGATACAAATAGGACATTTTGTTCTCGATTAATTTCTACCATTTGTCATCCTACCCGTTAAGTTCAAAGAGAGAAAACATGAAATTAAATTTTTTCAATATTTATAGTATATAGTATATAATATAAATAAATTTAGTCCATTTCCCCCAAAAAGGGGATTAATGGATATATTAATGGCTGGAGTCCATTAACGCATAAAAGATTAAACTACAATATGTTACTTTTTAGGGGAAGCAGGTAGTTCCAAATGATTTAATTTTTTAACCATATAATTATTCAAATAATCTATTTTTCAAGTATTTTCCCAAATTCCAATCCAATAAGGTTAATAATATCATTTAGGTAATCATGAAATTTCATATCACATTGGTTGTGGGTACAATTCCTTCTGCTTTACTATATTAACAAAAAAGGGAAAATGGGTTGAGAATAATCAAAATAAAACTATTATAGAAGGGAAACAATGAACAATGATGGAATAATTTATAAATGACACATAAATAGTAACTTATGATTCCATATGTTTTAAATCAGGGGTTTTCAAGGTAATTTCCTTATTAGGGGTTTCAACATAATTTGTTTTTGAATCATTCTTAATGGTTCTTATGGTGTTTGAAAATATAAAATACATATCCCATAATAATGTCAAAAAAAAGTGTGTATAATGGTCTATTTTTCAACAACTATGTGATTATCAACTCAAATCATAATGTTACAATTTTATTGTTTTACCTCTAGGTATAACTATTCAAGATCCACATAAAAACTTAGAATCTATATAAGGATATAATAGTTTGGATACCACTCACTCAATACTTATAAAAAATTCCATGATATTTTCATATACATTGATTTAACCCTATGGATATCAATATGGTATTACATTTATAATACATAAAAAACAACTAGGCCATCCTTAGATTACAAATAAATGAACCAGTACTTTTACATATATTATTACAAGATTTGTATACAAAATCCATTAAATATAACCAATGGATTAAAATTACTAGTCTATTTTTAATACTAGTTATATATATAAATGAAACAAAAAATAAATGATATTTATTTTAATCTCCTTAATAAACTCCTCAATCTATTTGAGCTCTTAAAACTCCATATGATAACCAAAGGAATACATAAACTAATTGGGGGACCTATAAATCCTAGTTAGTGAATAAACATGATAGAGTGGAATAACATATAAATCAAAGTAAATAACATGATATAATAAAAAAAGAAAGGATCTAGAATAATCATTTGAGATAGTATCATAAAGTTCACGGAATCATAAGATCATGGAATCTTAGGAAAGTTGAATAATTATAAAACAGAACATAATCATAATGAAATGATAACCACCACTACAACCTCACATGGTGGATAAAGTACCATAGTTTTATTGGTTCACTCCGTAATCCTAATATGATTTACAAGGAGACAAAATTATCACATAATGAATTCATTCACTATCTGGGTGAACCCATCATAACATGTTAATACTTATGTATTCCATAAAAGGTAATCAATTAGAAGGTGTAAACATAATGAATTAGTGAAATGAAATGTTATGATGTGTTACCCAGTAAAAGGAAGGTAGGATAATATTGGTATATATATATATGTGATATACTGAATTTAGATTCCTTCTATAACATGAAATAGGAAGCAATCAATTTAGATAGAGAAAAAATAAACAAAGAAAAATGAGGGGTTCAAGGATATCTCATACATTATATTCTTGAATCACTATACAATTTCACATAATCTGTTAAAAACTAAATTTAATTTCATTATTTAAATAATTAGAATACTTTAAAATCGATATTTTATTTATTATAATAATTATATCATTCATTTATAACCATTTCAATTTGATATAAGGTCTAATTATATTGTTCAAAGAGTGTTCATTTGATGATTCCATGGTTAGGTCACTCAATGATAAATATTTATGTACCAATAAAATCATAATACAACTATAGAAATTAAATAAAATGGTATTCGTATAATTTAAAAAAATGAAATTATCATAACTATCCATTTTTATATAGGGATGATTATTTTCATAAAAAATTCAATTTTAATATGTTCTCTCAAGTTTTATGAAATACCGACCATCAAAAAGTAAATTATTATTATTAAATTAAATTTTTATTAAAACACATAATCACTTGAAATAAGTTATAAGATAATTATAATAATCGTATTCATTCATTATATTTATAAGAACATGTCCCTTACTATTATAAAGTCTATTGTCTTTAAAGTATAATTCACTTACATGGATTCATGATGATATATTTGAATTAGATATTAAGAGAATTAGTTCATAACTCATAAATCTAAAAACCATATAAAAAATAGTCAACTTCTATTCAGTATCCATTTTATTGAAAAATATATTTTAGAGTAAAACATAAAATTTTTTTGATAAATTTTCTAGACATTCAACATGACTTCTTCATTTACCTTACCCATCCTTAAACCCTAGGAATTATTTTTTTAAACATGGTATGGGAACAAAAATATTAGTAAATTTTATAAAAACAATAAATTATTTAATTGACTGAAAAAATTAAATTCCATTAAAACCAATTTCTTAAAAATCACACACTTTTTCCCAAAAGGCCATTATTTTTTCATTAAAAATATCCATATATTAAAATTTTAAGTCAATAAATTTTAATTAATACACTCTAAAATTCCTAGAAAATTAATGTAGGTCACTTATTCCATTATAATCATAAAACCTCTATATAACCATTACCAAAATCGATACAATTGGAATAAAAATACGGTCAATGTCTAATATAATTATCGGATTAACATAATCATTGCCCAATATATTGAAATGTTATATTAGAAACCCATAATATATGATATATCAATATCACCCATCAGCTATAATGGGTAGAAGACCTTCATATAGTATTATTAGGTTAATCATTGAGATATAATGAAACTGACCCATTTGTGAAAACTTTTTATTGGTGATATCATGAATAACATCCTTCAAAAACTATTTTAAACAAGTGCTTAAAAATCTTTAGTATAAGCCAAAACAAATTTGTATAAAATCCCAATATTATATTGAAAAATACCAAGACGAACACAAATATGATATATTTTTAATAGAAAATGAATTATTATAATAGAATCCAAACATTAAACAATAATTATGGTGGCTGGAAAAACCATTGTTACTATATAAATTAAAATAAAACATTCCTTTTGTCCTTTTTAATAAAAGTTAAACATTGCATATGTAGATTCCTTTTTAATTTTTTAAATAATGTGTATTACAATGATATTTATATCTGTTTTATTTAAATATATATTTAAATTTAAAAAATATTTAATAAATTGATAATGAATAGAATTATTTTGAAAATAAATCATTCCATGATTTAGAAGTGGTTTTTAAGTTAATGTGTCCCTCACGTCAAGTATGAATCATCCCATATAATATTTATCACCCATAAAAAAATTATGTTAATTTATTTATAGAAATAGTATATAAAATCATGAATATAATTTATTCTATTTTATTTAATACCACGTCTTATGTTATGACATAATCATTTACGTTTATGTCAGATGTTTTGATGATATTCAATTCGTAACTTTGAATTTACATAGGTAGGTTAAATATGGTAAAAGTGGTAATTTTATGTCATATTTATATTAATAATAATGAAAAAATTATTAATTTTATGGATCAATAATACTTTAAAAAACAATGGTCAGTGATGGTTATGAATAATGAAATAGCTTATAATCATGGCGATGGAAGGTTGTACGTAAAATGAGTAACATTTTCATTTTTCAGTAATAAATATGGAAAGATGGTAAGTATTAAATTTTATTTATATAATGATAATAAAATAATAAATGAAATATCATATCATTAAATATTCTAATATATATAATCAATATGATTATGAGATGAAAAATGAATCAGACCGCATTATGAAGGTGATAGTCAACCCATATGCTCAACCAATATTATCATTTTTCAATGATTGAAAATATAAGAAAATATATGAAATATTATATTTTATTAATGATAAATATGTCATGAATATATTATTTAAACATTAATACCACCATTAAATATAGTCATTAGTGGAATTTATGAAAAATGAATTATATCAGTCAATGAGGCGGTATTCCATTATGCTCACAGATAATGGAATGCTTTCCCATTGAATGAGTTTTTTATATGGATATAGGTTATTACATTAAAATAATAGAATATTAGTATATGAAATATTTTGATGATATTATCTCAACATGTTTAATGAATATTTGAAGGTGATTGGAGATAAAATAAAAAAACCCATGATATGAACAATGCATCCCCGTCCAAAAACATCTTAAGGTTTCACAAGAAGAAATCATGTGTAGGGTTTACAATAAAAATATAATCTATTATGTGAGGTGGTATATCATTAATGGATTCGGGAATATATTGGTTTAACCAATTGGTTTTTGTACTGTGAATAAATGATAATCATATAAACTTTTTTATAATAGACGGGTGATATATTTTGGAATTTTATATAATACTCAATTAATATTTTTTACTATTCAATTCCATGAAGATAAAAAATTATATTATTTGAATATAAGAATGTTATTAGTTTAAATAATTTCATATAATAATTTTTTTAATTTTTTATTCTATGTTTTATTCCATATCTCTCAGTTTCAAGCCATGTTAACCATTTTCACACTTACTGTGATAGCACATTTTTTTTACCAAATAATGATTAATAGAGTTATTATAAATGAAAAAATCACCCATAAATAGAACCTAGTTGATAATTTAAAACAATGTATAATAATTTTTTTGAATATATGTTTTTAAAAATTTTAAATCATTCACTAATATATGATTTTTTTGAAATATCAATAAAGATAATTTTTTAAATATTTATTTATTTTGACATTAATCACATTAAAAAAAATTAAATTCAAATATATTATTTTAATATATCCCTAACATGAAATATTTAACTATAAAATTTTCTTTATCACATTAATTTCTACATGATTTTATATGGCCAATTACCCATGGACTTATAATACACTTTATAGGGAAACACCTCCAAATTTTGCAAGAAAATACATTATGAAAAACATGATTTCGAAAATCAAAATAAATATAATTATTTTGATTATCCATAATACGTTTTTGAATAATTTTATCCACCCTAATTTACTGCAAAATAATTTTCTCCCTATTAACCATTTCATTAACAAAATGTGGTCCCATTAACTTCAACTGTCATACATAACCCCCACAAGCTTGAGTCTTAAAACACATTCTATATAAATATTCAAAATGTGCAATATCTATAGTTGAATGAAAACTAATATTATATGAAAAATCAACTAAATTAAGATACTTATCCTAAATTACAAATTAATACATTCAACATATATTAATATTGACTTCCAAAGCTTGTATCACGACCTTATAATTCATATTATATGTGGAAAAAAAGCTGGACTAAAATTTACTACAGAACCCAATGGATTTCAAAGTCTTTTTGATTAATTATTAGCTAATAATGTATTAATGTTAGACACAATATAGAGAGAAACTTTATATAACTTTACTATCTCCATGAAGGACATATAATAATAATGATCTAAATACATTGTTTCTTGAATATAGTAGATATTCATAGATTTAGTTAATTTATAATAAACATCTTAAATTAAATTATTATTTTAGTGACTCTTTTGTAAAACCAACTAAAAGTCCAGGAAAAAGTATACCAATTTCCAATCTAATAATGGAAATTATTAAGTATCCCCTTCAGTAATTTTCATTAGCTATTAACTTGTTGAAAATTGAAACAATTCATGTTAATTTCAACCATATCTATTTTCATTCGATCACACCGGTAATATTCTAAATGGTATCTATACATACTAGAGCTTTCATGATGAATAAAAAATGAGGATATATGAGTTTCAATAAATAATTTTACATTCAACTGAAAATCATAAAGAAAACATAATCTTTTCCAAAACCTAAAAACATATTATTATTACACACTAAAATCAGGTTATTAAACCATCCTAACATTTTTTATCTTTTCTTATAAAACACATTCATCATTATAATATTTCATAAATATGTATGAAAATAATTACTACACTAAAACCATAAAAAAAGTTGAGGTTATTGCATCATCCACTTCTAGGAAAACATTCATCAAATCAACAAATAATGCTTCATGTCAAAATATAAGGTCATTAATGTAGGATTATTTTTATTTCTAAATGAATCTACTAATGTTTTTATTTTGTGGGATGATATTTAATTATTCAGCAACAATCTTTTATAAGTTACAACTATACTATCTATCTCATTTTCAAATTTTTCTTATTTAGATTATAATTTTAATTTTTCCATCGAGTATATATTTCATAAATTTATCAATATAAATTATTCCTGCAAATTTTTAAATCAAAATCCACAAAACATAATTCTTGACCATGTGTGGGATAATTTAACTAATAATGTTTCATTTTTCACAATGTATATGAAATTATCTTATCATTAGGCATCCAAATACAACCAATTCCTTTTAATTAAATATAAATTAAGCTAAAGAATTCACAATATCTATAATAAAATTAAAAAATATAACAATTCAATAATCTTATCATTAGTTCTTAAAAAATCATCACATTATTGTTTTATACGAAATTTAACTCCTTTTAGTTAACATAGTCAATGGTATATATAATATAGAAATATTTTCCAAACACCATTAGTAGTAACCCACTAAACCCAGAACTATACGAATGACCTTATGTTTTTTTGTCAAATAAATTCCTATGAAACTTTAGTTATAGTAAGGTAAAATTTAATCCCATATGCCGAAAAAATATACAAAATAAATATATTTTTTTGTAATGTAAATTCACACTTATAAAGTTTTCATTATAGTATTATTTCCTTTACTATTTTAAAAAATATTCTAAAATGTCCTTAATTATCATCATGATTATTTTAATGACTAATATGTCATTAAAAAATATAAAAAAACATATCCATGTACTCATAATCATATCTATTCATAAGACACATAGAGATATCTTGTGTATTATAGAACACAAAGGAAATAAATACAAACTCATAATACCCATATGTAGTCTGAAACACTATCTTAAAATTTTATTCCTCCTTCACTTTTAAATGATGGTATCCCAAACTAAGCTATATACATGAAATTTATTATTACTTTTAGGAGATAATTATAAAAAGTATTTATTTTGAGGAAAATGATAATATTTCTTAACAATGTTTTTTTAAGGATCTATAATTAATTAATTGTCTAATTGAATAATCAGTAATTTTTAATTATAATATTGGATCACCCCATGGTGAATTTAAAGGACATGTGAAACCATTACTTAATAACTACAATATTGGGGTTTTCAATTATAAAATTTATTATTGTACCATTAGATAATGGAATTTTGAAATAGGATAAGAATCACACTCAATTTTAACAGTAAATTCAATATCCAAATTAAATATAATATAAGACAATTAATCTGAAAGAACATGAATATATTAATTCACTACTAGAACATAATTAATTTAAATAGTTTTATTATTTTTAACAATATGATCTAGGTAATATTCATTTCATACATTAATTAATTTATTAACGTATTGGTATGTTATCAATGTTATGAAATAATTGAATAAAACTTTCATGGGTTTTCCTATCCATACACAATAAAATATAAAATTCTATCATGGTAAGTTTATCAATATTATCCAAAAAGACCATAACAAGAATAAAAATATAATGATTCCTATTAATCTTTCTTATACTAATACATCTACATAGAGATTCTAAAAAATGTTATATCATTATTTTAGGAGGTGATATTCCAAATTTAATTGGAAATTTCGCAAAAATAATGTAACGAAAAGATCCAGAGTCGAATATGGAACTTAAAAAATTAAAAAAAAACATGTAACATAAATATAACTAATTAATTAGATATAACTTCATCAACTATAGATGTAAAAAGTAAATTTCCTCACCTTTTTTATTTTGGTTATGATGATTTCCATCCTGAGTAAATAAATTCAGACATATGTTGACATACTGACCCATCTCAATGAAAATAAAATATCACACTATGGATGGGTATCTTTTTACCCCTTATATGATGGTTTATGATTCTATTCATTATATGATGGATCATTATGAACAAACATATCACATCAGTATGACATCCCTAACTTTTTAGTGAATTTCCCATGATGATTTTTTCCACATTCATCATAATAAGTTAATTGGATTTTCCTACCCCAAGATTTATTTGAAAATGATTCTGCATTTCCATCCATAGATATATTTTCATAATCAAATCACCTAATGAAAAAAAAAGATTCATTAAACCCCAACTCATCATTTTCAAAAAAAAATATTATCATATATTTTAATGTCTAATCCGTATAATGATCATTATAAAAATTCATTCAACCCTTATTAAAATCCGTTCATTTTACTTTAAATTTTCCATATAAAATCTAGTAAATACCAAGTAAATATTTAAAATTTTGATTCATATGAGGATAATGAATATTCATATTTTTGTATTAGTTACATGAATTAATTATCCATACTGAGTCAAACAAGCTTATGGAAATATTTCTCAAAGAGTAGATTAGTAAATGTTTCTCATTCCATGGTATCAATCCCATTGATCTCTTTAGTAATATTAACCAATGAGGTACATAAATTAGTCTAACCAGTAATAAAATAAATATTAGGTTTTGAATTTTTATTTCATGAACGTATCATGATTTCAAATATTTTTTTTGGAAATTGATATATCCTTCAACTCGAATAGGATTTTATATTCCAATGAACACTGGCGGGTTGTGTTTTAGTATATTCACAAGTATTTATGTGCTTCCCTATAGTTGATTTTGGTACAATCTAACATGGATTACACAACTATTTATATCATTCATGAACTAATATATTACGGTAATAAAATACTCAGTTTTTATTCAATCCATTCTGGGATACTGATAAGGAAGGATATTATCCTCTTGGTTCTTCCTACCACATCTTCCTCATTTCCATTGTGAAAAAACATTCTAAAATAACATAGTTTAGATGAAACCACATGGTAATATTCAAATGTTACATAATTTTAACATATCCATAGTTTATACCATTTAAATGGTAAACTATATACATTATTCCAAACTCTTAATCTATTAAAAAAATTTCTCTAATACCAACTATAAGGACCCTTTCATAAACAATACATATTCTAGTGTATATAGACTGGAAGAAAATTACTTATATTACTAAGGAAATTTTATGTTTATAATTTTAGTTAATTATGTCCTAACTCATATATATCAAAAAAATATTATAAAAAGTATAAAATTATATTCAGTTTGAATTTTTTTCTATGATATAATACATTAAATAGTAAACATGATTTCTTTTCATTTTAATCTTTCCAAATTTCAACTATAATTATTCATTTTTCCTTATCCATCCTTAAAAAACATGAAATAATTTTTAAGCATGACATAAGAACATGGAGCTATATAAGTGATATAAAAAGAAGAAATGTGTTAGTCTAGTGAACAAAATAAAAACCCAAGAAAACAAATTTCATAAAAAACATTCCTTTTACCGAAAAAGAGAGTCATTTTTGGTTAAATATATAATTATATTTTATTTTGAAATCAAAACAAAAATTCCATGTAAACACTATAGAACGTAAAGATAATTCCTCTAGGTTCTATAAGAAATTATCTTAAAAAATCCCTTCCAAACACTTAAAATAACACATAAAATTGCAATAACCATATGAATGACTAGAAATATAATTCTTTATATAACATAATCAATAATAAATATATTGGAGCATTATCTGTGTACACCCATTAGATAGTCTCTATCATGCTCACCAGAGAGCTATAATGGGGGTAAAACCTTAATATTAATTTTATAGAGATAACCTATGTTTTATAATGGTTCTGAAACTCTTATAAATAATGTAGATGGACTATATCATAAATAAATCCCTTTTAAAAATAATTTAACAATGTGTTGAAAACACTTACAAATATCAAAATACCCTTTTTATTTAAAAAAGTTCTAAACCAAAATACCTAGAAAAATCGAATGAGGTTTTTTCATTGATGAAATATTAAAATATTATAATGGAATATGACATTTAAATAACAACTATTGTATAGGGAAACGTTTTTGTCACTATAAAATTTAAAATAGATAATTTTTTCATCTTTATTAATGAATGTTAAACATTCCATAAAATGACTGATTTTTTATAATCACTGAATTACAGAAGAACAAATTGACTAATATTTTTATTTTAAATCATTAGAAATATATTCACATTTAAAATCTAAAAACATTTTCAATGATGATAAATATTTTAAAAATAAATCATTATAACATTTAAAACTCTTTTTTATGTTTAAGTATGACTTACCTCAAGTGTGACTCAACACATATGTTCTCTACGTTCCTAAATAACAAAATTTTGTAAATTTATTTAGTTGGTTAATATAAAATTTCAATTTAATAATTACTTTTATTTTATATTATTCAATAATATATGGTAGTATTTAAGCATTTAAATTTGATTCATACGTTATTATGATATTGGGTTCGTATGTCTATAATGACATTAGTTGGTTAACTATGGCCAATGTGGTCGTTACTAAATAATATAAAAAATAAGAATAATGCAATAATAAATATTTTTATACAAAAAATTTAATTTTAAAACCAATTATGAATTAGATTTATGAAAAAAATCATTACTTTACAATCAGGGATACATTAGGTCGTAAGTACGCATGAGTCACATTTCCATTTTTCAATGTTCAATATTAAACAATGATGGTAAGTATTGTTATATCATTTTCAAATTATTATAGCATAATATATAAAGTATAATTTCATTATATAAATATACATTAATATATATATATATATATATAATTTGATGTGGTGATGGAAAATGAATCGTATCTCTTCATGGAGGTGGTAGTCTACACGTTTACACAAACAACATAATCATTTTTGGTAAATAGAAATGAAAGAAAATATATGGTATATTATATTTTCATAATGGTAAATATGTCATGAATATAATATTTAATCATTTATTCCATCTTCACAACTATCCATAAAATGTGGTGATAGAAAAATAATTACATTAGTCTGTGATGTGGAAGTCCATCCTACACGTGAATAATTGATTACTTTCTCACTACAAGTTAGATAGAGAAGGATATAAGTTATGGAATTAACATAATAATATATATTTATTTGGGGTATATTTATGTTATAATCCCATATTTTTAGATAATATTTTAATTCCATGGAAAAATAAATAAAACAGAAAAAACACTGTTAAGAACTATACCTCTTATTCGGATTACCTTTGGAGGTTGAGACCAAAATATTTTATAAAGTACTTTCTAATCATACAAATGAAACTATTATGTGATATTGTGTTTATTTAAGGTATGTTTTTTAATATTTTATAAACTAAATATTTTTTAAATTGTGAATAAATGAGATGAATAAGTACCATTTTATAAGAGAGGATAGGGTCACATTTGGGATTTATTAAAGAATTAGTTTACTATAAATTTATTTTGAACTCCAAATAGATCATGATATATAAAAATCGAATATAAGATGATTTTTAGACTAAAAATCTTCATAAAATAATATATTAACATGTTTTGTCATTTATTTTACCCATATGCATTAATTTGAATCATATATTAACCGTTTTTAATCATTCTGTGAAAAAAAATTTTAATTCTTGTGGGACAAGAAAGATGATATAAATGAATGAAGTGGACATAAATGTACCATGGTTGATATTATAAACCATATAATACTCAAATGAAATATGATAATACTTTTATAAATTTTTTATAATTTAATGAAATATTATATTCAAAAAATTAGCAATATTTTAAATTTTCTGACTATTCAATTACATTGACATTAATAACATCTTGGAAAAAATTAAAATCAAATAAAATATTATAATAAATACCCAAAATGTTATATTTAGATATATAATTTTTCAATCACATTAATAATTTTAAATTATAATAATTACAATATTTTCACTTTCATTTTCCCATTAACTAAATTATAACTGATTCAACATTGCCTGACCATTTAAGGTAATTATTTTCATCAATAAAATTAAAAATAAATTATCATGAAGAATATGAATAATTTAAATTTTTTAATAATTATTATAACTGAATATATCCTCTAGGGTTCTTTATGTTAATAATATTATAATTATTTAAAACAAGAGTGCCATGTTTAGTTGTTTTCAATAATTACAAAAATAAAAAAATCTCTTAATCACATAAAAATATAAAAAAATGTTAATTTAACCAAATGTATAATGATTATTAATGAAATGGAATCATATAATATAAATAAGGAATGTTCTATAATCATTTTCTCTTCCATATCATTATTTTTTAATCCCCATGTATCATATTTACAATTTACCATGACAACAAATACTACTTTGATTAATATTCATAACGACAAAATAAAAAATAAGAAAATTTACCAAAAATGTACCCACTGAATCAAAAAATTGAATCCTTTTTAAAAATTTCAAAGAAATTACCTGATTGAATTTAATTTAAAATTAAATTTTCAAAAAATGATGAAAAATAGTATTTTTAAAAAACATTCCTTTTATGTGTAAAAGGTTTTATACTAAATTAATTTGTAAAATTAATTTTAAAAATTTAATTTGATTATTTTAAAACAAAATAAACTAATTAAAATTTTAAACTCATATAAAATATAATATTACTAAATATGTAACTGAATAGAAAAAATGATTTTCCGTAAAAATCTGTATTTTCATTATTCATTAAAAATCATTCTTTACGGAACATTTATAAAAATTAATCATAAGATAGTGTTGAGATAATGAATTTAAAAAGTAATATTAACTACTAAAATAAAATTCAATAATTTTAATTTATTAATTTAAATAACACCATAAAATGTTTTCAAATTCAGATTAGTTTGAAATAATATTTCTTTTCTTTTTACGAAAAAATTAACCAATATTTGTATAATGAATATAACTATATAAGACCTAAATAATAAATTTTAATAGAAATGAATATTATTTATTCTAATATTTCCTAGGTTGATGCAATAATATTTTTATATCATTTAATGAAGGTGGTGGAGAAAAATAGTGTGTGTTGTTCCTGGATGCGGTGAACCAACCATATTCTAAACTAAATTTTCATTTTAGAAATAAAGGGAGGTTTATAGATGAATATAAAATTAATAAATAAAATTAGATTAAATTTCTAATATTGTATTAAATTTTTTAGGTTGGATTATAGAGTGTATCATAAGGTAGAAGAAGAAATAAATTTTAAAATTTAATGTTTCATCATTTTTCCTCTTGAACGCCATCTCTTTAAGAAACGCAATAGGGAACATTTGGATAATATTTTATTAAAGAAAAAATTATAGGGATGCTTTTATGGTCTTAAGGTTATATTTTGGAAGAAATATTGGAAATTTGAATGCTTAAGTGGTGTGATGAGAAAGGGTGGTGACGGGTTGTATTGATATGTAGAGGAGCGTGGTGGTACTTATAATGTTAAAAAAGTGGTTTTTTTAATATAATAATTATTAGTTTATTATTTTTTCTCAAGACTATCAATGGAATTTATTCTAGTGACTATATAGAGTAAATGAGGAATTTATGTTCTAAATAGTGTGTTCTTACATAATCTATAAATAAAAAAAATCATGTGTTCGCTTATATTGTTAAATAACATATTTTAATGTACATCACTTTTTACAAAAAAAATCAAATATTTTAGAAAAAAAATAAACCTTTTTGTTATTAAATAATTATATTTCAAAAATGATATTAGTTTTATAAAATTAATTTTCTAAATATGATAGATTTAATTTTTATATAAAATCATCTATTATTTGAAAAATAAAAATTGAAATATAATAATCAAATTTTCTAACAGTTTGATAATATACATATTGAAACAATAAATTATATAATAAATATAATTATTCATTATATTAATTTATAAATACATTTTATATAAATTATCATTATTTTAAATAATTATATTAGATATTAAAGTGCAATTATGACATTTATGTTTTATGAAAAGTCAAACACTTAATTTATCATTTTTATAAAATGTATTTACTTGTATCATGTTTTAAATATATCATAGTTTTATTTTATGGAATACCAAAACATTATTTGACACATACATTGATATGTATACTATTATAAAGTTCATGTTACTATTTATAATTGTTAGAGAACTATTCAAACAACCAAGTTACTTTTCCAACTATCATATTACAATTCCAATGATTGGTTTTTAACAGCCAATTGGGTTCCCTAAATCATATAAAAACCTTATATTTCATTCAATCGTAATTGAAATATATATATTCTATTATTTATATATATTTTTATTTACAAAATTTATATTTTAAATCTAACATTCTACTACATTTATATTACATTGTTCATGAGTTTGACGATTCATAGGGATTAAACATATCCTATTTTTTCCAACTATTATTATTATCTTATATTCTAACTTTTTCCCACTAAAATACATTAAATTCATCGTGAAATTTGTTTTCTCTAAATATAATGTTAATATTATAATAATGTGGTTTTAGATTTAACATGTAGTACATGTGCATCATATAATATTACACAACAAACTATTACATAATTAAATATTAGGAATTCGGAATTACACTAAAACAATTATAGATAATTAGTGTAACCTAATAGGTAAAAATAGAAACTCATAATGATCATCCAATGTATGTTACACTATCATCAGAATATCGGATACCTCCACATTTATCTAGTTATACATTCACCTCATATAAATCTACAAAAAATATTTTACACTTTAGAGTTGATGAAACAAAACATAGATACGAGGAAACAAATACCCTATTAAAAATGATCTTATAGAGAAATTTATAATAAATTCACAACCTTATATAACCATATTATGTTTTCCTAAAAAGACCTCCCCATGTGAAAATACAGGTAAAATCATACCCTTATAAAGAAACTACTATAATTGTTTTTCATAAATCCAAAAAAAATCCATTTGGTAGGGATGTTTTGAAAATATATCAGAATATAGAACTAACTCAAGACTTAACTAAAACTCTATATTGAGAATTATAATATTAAAATAATCAATAAATACATAGTTATATTCATATACTACTAGAAAATCACAAATTTGAAAAGATAAATTATTATCAACAACATGTTAATGATAAATTTCAATTCCATATTATTTCAATTTATAATATTATTTATATGTTATCAAATATGTGAATTATTTCATACATAAAAATCAAAAATCAGTATGAAAAATAATTTATTTATGTTCGTATTCTATATTAGAATGATGAACTGAAAAAAATCCAAACCCAGAACAACCTTAAACACTTAAATGAAAAAAGAAATATTGTTTGTGGGAAATATAATTATACATGCGATTTCCTGATGAATTTTACAAATTTTTGTTTCAATTATTCTATCCCCATGAGTTTTAACAAGATTTTAAACATTATTTAATTAGACTATATTTCAATTTTGACAAAAAATTCCCAATAAAATACATAAATCCATGGATCCCAAATCAAAAAATATATCTCTATAATATATATAAATACATTATGTACCTATTACCTCTTCATTTTGTGTTCCTAAATATTCTATAGTAGTATAAAAGTAATATAATAAACCAGTTTGTTTATGATTATAGTAATAATAACCTTCGGTAAGTGACCATGTATATGTTATTGAATAATGACACAAATCATTACATGATAAACTATTAACAAATTATTTTTCATTAACATTAAATCCATTAAAATTACTATTTTCCTTATAATCATAAGAAATATTTCTTGTAATTAAAAATTATTAATAATTAAATTATCTCATCAGATATTCTATATAGTGATTCCTTCCACAATTATCAGAATATGGTAATTAAAATCTCCCACCATTATGTTTCTCTGATGAATTATTCCACATTTCAAGCCACCTGGATCATTTCTTCTCTTAATTGTTGTAAAATCCGAGAGGCTCCATCTCATCCTTCTCAAAAAATAACATAGTTTACTCATAGCTTCCAAAATCATGAGTAACTAGATAATTTTATTAACTTTTCCTCAATACATTAAAAAAACAATCAATTTTAATATCACAGTTTAGAATAAAATTTGGACCACACGCAGCTAATCTAGTATGACTATATTCATTAGTTTCAATATATTCTTCCTCCTTTTTTATAAATTCTCGAAATTTCCATTAAATTTAAATTAAATTAAAATTATGAATAAATAATTCGAGGAAGAGATCTTAAAATACCACCCATTCCATAGATTCAATTTCCTCAACTTCATTAGCATTTTAATCTAATACCACCACTGATTATCTCCAAATTCAAAATGATAAGCAGAAAGAGTTACATTATAATGTTATAAATATACCATTCCTTTAAATACATTCTCTAGGGAATTAATCCATCCTTTATCTTTCACCAAGTTTGAGGATCCACCAAAAGAATGAGGGTGTTATTTCATGAAAGGCTCTCTTACATAAATGTTCCTTTATAGAGAATTCAAAAAATATTTTCTAAATTTATAGTGCATTGAAATCACATTTTAAGTGAGTAAACACATCTATAAAGTAATATTTTATCACCAACAGTCCCCTAGGGCAAGTTCTGTGACTACCCTAAGTCCACATCCCGATGGCCGGGTGTTGGCGACTAGTACTGAAGGTGTCAAACTGCAAGTGGGAGACATTTTACTAAGTACATGTACGCAAAAACATGCCCATCCAAGTCCCACACACTAAAAAGGAAATAATTACAACTAAAACAAAGATGAGTACAAGAATATTAAAAACCCGTGGGACAAAATACAAACCCATAAAAATAATTGAAAACAACAAGGTACAAAAAGAGGAAACTATGAGGGCCATCCATTGAAAACCTAACCTAATCATGAGAGTAGTGTTGCTACTAGATTCCGAAGTAGAAATTCACGTCCCCCCAATCCAACTAGGCCCCTCCTGGTACTAGGCCAATAATTCCACTATCGCGGAATCTATTATTCCCTTCTCCTTGAGCTCCTCTGGGTCCCGGTCCACCAAAGCCTCTATCAAAATGATAATAACCTAGATGGGTCACTACACGAGTGGGTGGAGCCTGTGCAGGGGTGAGTAAAATTATACTCATTTGGGACCCTAAAACCTAAAGGAAATACCCCCCAGTGATCCTCTACGCAAAGAATGAAGAAGAAGACATCTCACAACAGATATACATTTCATGTAGTGTTAAAAGAATAATCAGTCAGATCATCAAACTCCTCAGCTGCTGGAGAACTCTTCCTCTATCGAGTATATATTTCATGTCAAGTCATAGAGAATCCACGTCCCACTAATCACGGATGGTTGTGGTACTCATCCTTGATGAATTCCATGGTCATGCTAGGTCACACCGAGCTGCTCCCCGCAAAGGGCCTCCCGGGTCAAATCGAACTACTTCCATCTTTGGTCATACTAAGATACCCATGTTATCGAGTATCATGGGTCTATCAGGTCACACATATCCTCCCCAACCATGGTCCTTCCATTACACACGTAGCCACTTCCCACTGGTCTATCTTCGAGTCACACAGACCGGACAGATAGGAGTCTTCAATTATCAACAAACCGTAGGTTTTCGTATGTAGTGCCCTTGGGAGAACCATTCATTAAGACATTCACTACATGTCAATTTCCATGGAAGTCACCCTAGAGAATTCAAAAAGATCTGCCTCATCTAGATGGTCACATCTCAGCAACAAGCTCATCAATAGAATGATCTGTTTCCAATGTACGAGATTTTTAGCAAACATGGGGTTGTTGCGTCTCTGCCCGATCCGACCTGGTTGGACCGATCCGACCAAGCCATCCTAGGGGTCCCACATACCCTGGGATAATTTGACAAACATTTCTTGACCCTCTTTGGGACTGGGTCGATCCTGTCTGGCATAGATGGTGGGCCAGGCCCAATGGGTCTCGCTAGACCTGGCCCTATTTGGCCGAGGATCCAGCCCTCCAGGTCACCCGGTGACATGGCCTTCTCCGAAAAGGCCTAAAGGGCACATGTATATCCTCCCGGCATGCATCCAGGTGAATGGGGGTAGGTCCATCCTACTGGGCATGAGTCCGGCTTGTTGGGTGCGGGACCGACCCTGCCTGGTGGATGGTGGTGCGTCCCTCTGGATGGGGGTGCGACCCGCCAACCTGAAGGCCAGCAGTATGGGTGGT
This sequence comes from Viscum album, assembly GCA_963277665.1. NCBI lineage: Eukaryota > Viridiplantae > Streptophyta > Magnoliopsida > Santalales > Viscaceae > Viscum > Viscum album. Next base: position 1,438,675,908 of record OY728145.1, on the reverse strand, counting down.
CTATAGGGTTCTATATGGACATAATAGCCAGCCAAATATAGCTGATTCCCCACCCCATGGTCACATAAGGATCCTCCAGCTGTGGGTGGGCGCTTGTGGCTCACAACCCAGTCGGACGGCCCAGACGCGGGTCACCCCTCCACACGGTGCTCGCCTGGCGCTGCATCAGCTTGCTACTATAGCCAGTCGGTCACGACCTCCTGCTGCCACGATGCACTGCCTTCTACCACCCATATCCAAATTAGGTCTCCTCCACTAGCACCGGCACCCTGGTGGTCCCTTCTTTATGCCACCAATATTGCAATGGTGGTATGTTTTCCGATCGTTATATGCCTATGGGCCTCCTAAGTTTCCACCATCCATGCCATGGCCACATATTTTTCTTTCCACCACATTGAGGATACAACAACAATGAATGACCATGTTGGTGGTGATGTGGACATGATAATGTCAGACCAAACCCTCCACATTATAGGATTAAAAATATGGGAGGTGCATAGATTTCAGTTCAATCAAAAAATGATAATTTCAATCATAAATAATGAAATTCCCAAAAAAGTTACTCACCCACATAAACGAACTATTCATGGATCAACCAGTTCATGGATTGATATTATTTTATCATTTCTAGAAATGAACATGGAATATATTTAAAATAAAATAAAACCTATTTTTTAACATTCGATGCTGCAGCATTTCATGCTTGAGGATTCAAGACATCGACGTCGTTCATCGCTTCCCACTCTGTTCTTCAATGTGAGTCCAATATGATTGACATTTGTTGTCATTTTTCATTCATCATTAGTAAGTAATTTCACCGATGTTTTTTTAGAGAATCCTCACTGTTTGAATTCCCCATTCATCCAATGATTTAACCAAAATAAAAGGAAAACACGTCGCTACATTTCTATTAAGATGTGACGTCATGTCGTTATGCTATTTCATTTATGAAATAGTTTCACTGTTATGTTTCGTTGAAGCGTCGTTACATGGAATCCTAAAAATCCATTATTGAGATTCATCAATGGAGGTCGTCACTACACTACAACATTTCCATCCTCTACTCAACAGATGAGAAGTGAAAATAAAATTACTTTTTAATGTTAATTTATTAATTTTCAAAAAGTCCGAAAATTACCATTTCCATTCGGCCCTTATCGACATAAGTTGTGTCCTTTCTAGGAAAATTCTGGCATTCTAAGTTCAATGGTGTCCTTAGATTATTGATCCATGAACTGTTTCAAATGTTTGAAAAACCCGCTCGCATGTTTATTTAAGTGAACATAAAAAATGTTCAAAATTTTGTTTTGGGCTCACTAGACCTTGGAATCATGTGTTTTCAAATTTTGTGGTCTCATAATGATTCCATCAAATTTAAAAACAATTTACACTGAATTTATGATACATTACATTTTCCCTAACTTTGGTATTTACATCTCTAAAATCCCAAACCAAAACTAATCAAATAGATGGCGGTACATTGCACGAATCTTAGCCTCCCTCTCCCATGTGCTCTCCGGAAGATTCCTGTAATGCCACCAAATGTGCATTAAAGAAATCTACCGACAATATATGAATCACTCTTTTTAAACCTCTATCACCACGAGGAACTCTGAAAACATTTCCCCATTTACAACCTATATCTCACTCCATTAAATGAAATGCAACGTATCATGCACATACCTCCTCAACTATGACACATGGAAAATTTCATGCACCTGGTGCATCTATGGTGGAAGCTCAAGGTTGTATGCCAGCTCCCCACCTATGCGCAGAATCTGAACTAGTCCAATGATCCTCAAAGATATCTTTCCGCCCTGGTCAAATCTATGCAATCCTCATCGGGGTGATACCAAAATGAATATTTGATTTCCCTCATCAAACATCAAGGGACTCCATCTCTTATTGGCATAATACATATGCCTTCTCTATGATATACCCATATACTTCTGTATGATATACATATTTTTGGTGGTTGGCCATAACCACTCTAGAACCATCATTGTCGACTCCCCTTGGTCTATCTAGCATAAGGGTGATCTGCAAGGTCGTCTGTACAAGGCCTCAAATCGTGCCATGTGAATGGTGGAGTGATAGCTATTGTGGTAGTAAGACACCACTAGTGGTAGGTGGTCCACCCTGTAACAACATAAATCCTAGAAGCAAGCATGTAGCATGTCCTCCATGGTCTGTATGGTCTACTCATTTGACCATACGTCATGGGATGAAAAGATATGCTCAAGCATAGCAGCATCCCGAACACCTCATGTAATCCCTTCCTCAAGTCGGATGAAAAGCAAGTGTCATGATCTGAGACGATCGTCGAAGGAACCTAGTGACGCCTCACTATATCTTGGAAATAGAGGCGTCCCAATCCCTCTACTAGTCCATACTCCCAGATGGGTAGGAAGTGAGACAACATGGTAATTCAGTCAGTGATCAACCAGATAGAGTCATGTCCCCTAGATGTACATGGTATCCCTGCCCCATAGTATTTAAAGATACTATCGTATTTCCACTCTGGTACCTCGAGTGGCTCGCCCAAGCTTACTGGAACCTGTTGCTCATCCTTCACTTTCCTGACAAGCGAGGCATTGTGAAACAAACTCGGCCAACACTTTCTTTATCCCTAGACACTAGTAATGATGTCAGATGTCTTGGTACATCTTTACCAATCCAGGATGTACCTCCAAAGGATATGTATGGAACTCTATCAACCCCTCCTTACTAAATTTATTTGGAACTATGGTGTGCCATCTTAAATGTATGATGTGATACCCACCTATCAAAAATGTATCAGGAGCCTCTCTTAAGGATAACTGAGCACGTCAGGACTCACAATCAACATCCCTTGGTTTTTCCTCTATGACTCGTTGTATGATTGGGAAATAACAATCATCAAAAAAAGGAATTAAGGCCCAACATCATCTAGAAATGATATTTTTATCATGTCTAAAAGTATTATCACCTCACATAGCAGCTACAAACCAGTTCTCTAGCTGAGTGCATCTTCCACAATTCTCCCCTTCCCAAGAGTACAGACTATCTGAAAGTAATAGTTCTAGAGTTACTCTAGACATATCTTTTGTCTCCAGTTCAGTTCATTCTAGAATAATATATACCATAGACACTTTTGGTCGAAGTAAACCACAAACTGTTCACCCATCTAGTACTGTCGCAAAAATTTCAAGGAAAAGAGCATTGATACTAACTCTTGGTCATAGTTTTTCTCAATATTCATCAACTAGAATGATAAATAGGCGATCACTACTATCTCTTTCATCAATATGAAACCTAGTCTATTCCATGACGTGTCATAGTAAACTATATACCAAACACCCTCCAATGGTAGTCTCAAGATGGGGGCACTACTCAGGCTCCACCTGAGCTCTTGGAAACTCTGTTGACATGTCTCTGTCCACACGAAGGGATGTACCTTCTATGTCAAAGCTGATAAGGGTGATTATACTATGGAACAGTTCAGCACGAACCATCGATATTAACCAGCCAACCCTACGAAGCTCTTCACCTCAGTCACTCTCCTGGGAGGCTCCCATGAAATAACCACCTCTATCTTCACTGAATCCACTGCAACTCCAGCCTATGAGATGATGTTTCCTAGAAAGTAGACTTCCCGAATCCATAATTGAAAAATATATATTTTTTAATAGAGATGGTGCTCTCAATGTGTACCCCGGACTATTCACAGGTGTGTAGCATTCCCATACTCTTACGCCGAGTAAACCAAGATGTCATATATGAATAACACAACAAAGAGGTCAAGGTATGGTTGGAAGATTTGGGTCATGAGTCCCGTGAACACTAATGTGGCATTGTTCATGCTGAAAGGAAACACCAGGATTTCATAGTGGATGTACCAAAACATAAAATATATGTTCAACACATCCTCATCAAATTCCTGAAGCTGTTGGTACCCTGATCTGTGGTGTATCATTGGGAACCACTTCACCCCCTTCAGCTGGTCAACAAGATCATCGATTCTTGGTAGTGGATACTTGTTCTTGAAGGTCACCTTCTTTTGGTGCCGGAAGCCCATGCACATCCTCAAAATCCCATCTTCCTTCTTGGAAAAAAGCATTTGGTCTATCCATGGTGAAACACTAGGCCTTACAATCCATTTCTCTCGTAATTCCTCCAGATGTATCCTCAATATGCGATGCTCTATGGGAGCCATCTACTACACCATTATGTATATCAGTGCCTTTATGAGGTACATGTCGATGTAGAAGTCTACCTTCATATTAGGAGGTAGTACTGGAACATCTTTAGGAAAAAAAATACTAAAAATTTTCAACCACTACTGGAAAACATGGATTCCTCTCATCCACTATACAGAGGGTGAGGATAGCCAACTGGTGAGTGATCGGCTGAAACCTCCTTCGAGAAAGTCTTTCTTGCACTAGAAGGGTTTCATTCTGATCGGTGAAGGAAGACCTGATACCATATCCATTGTCACACCGCACTATATTCCTAAAATAGTCGATTTGAGCATAAGATAGGGATAACCAGTGCATACAAAAGATGACATCATAAGGCCTTGATGATACTACTATGAGATCCCATCCAAAGCTCTTTTCTCTTAGAGTAATCTCACAATATAAGAAACATTGTGTAATCATCAAATCCACTCTTGTACGAGTATGTAGACATAAGGATCAATCCTATGAATCTATCAGAACATATGAGCTCTGAACGAGAGCCATCACAAGGAATGAAGGACTAGAACATGTGTCTATTAGAACTTTAGCTATGGTGGAGAAGACAAATATTGTACATCATATCATCTCTAGAGCATCGCGGTCATAATCCTATGTCGCCTGAAGTTGTGCTGACCCTGGTCTGCCTACTCCATTAGGTTAAGGTGGACCACCTAGTGGTGGTGGTGATAACACCTAACACATTCACCCGCCACCAACTGCTTGGTGTGCTCCCCTGCCACATCTGCTGCCCTGCAGACCTCCTTGCTTGAACCACTGCATCCTGGTAGCCCCTACACTAGCTGCTAGTGATTTGTACAGTGGTTTGGGAATTCATGAGACATGTGTCCCTCCCCATTATACATGAAGCACTACTTGGATCCTTTCTAGATCCCTCTACATTGGGAGACCCAGACTACCGACCTATAGTCCTGAGGTTATCCTCTGATTGACATGGACCGCTTGGTCCCTCATGTCTATAGTCTGTTGCCTTTTGAAGACACCCCCACATGGGGTCGGCTGGTAGCTATAGTTGTGGGTGCCTAATCCAACAAGAATCCCTCTACTGTATGGGCTCACACTAGTACCACATCTTGAGTAGGGATGCCACGAGACAATATCGAAGACTTGATCTCCCTCATGTGTCCCTACTCAAAGGATAGAGCCTTAAGCAAAAGGACTCACACTATATCTGTTGAGTAGCGAGAATGATTAGTGAACCTTGTTGAGTACTCAGCCACTATCATGATGCCCTGTGGTAGGAGAAGAAACTCTTAAATGTGCACCATGTTTCATGTCATGGGGAGAAACTCCTATTGGAAATGTCGTTCGATGTTTGCCTAGGTGTGGAGTGCCTCATTGTGAGTCTGGGTGGTCAAGCTTCATCATCTCCCGGCCGAGCTCGACAGAAGGCTTGCTTCCATGTTCAACGTATAATTAAGCAATGTCCTCACTAAGATAAACACATGTGTCACTGGCTCCAGCTAGTCGTTAGCGACCAACAGATCTCTCTCTCCCCCAAACATCAGAGGTATTTGTCTATGAAACTCGTGTTGGGAACTAAGTCTATGCACGTCATATAGTTGAACCGCTGGCAGTAGAAGCTGACCTTTGGGGATTGGTAGGACAGGTGAAACACCCAGTGGGGACATCTCTAGTGCTAGTCCTTAAATGGATGCATCTTCTCTAGGTGGTCTATCCTCAAGATCTCGTATTGGGATCCTGGCTGGTCATCCACGTGGATGCATCCTACTATAGATCAAGATTTACCATGGAAATTTTTTTATATATTATGAGTAGACATTAATTCAATATAACATAAGAAAACACTTATGCAACTACTATTTTCATGTATAGTGATGAAAATAAAAATTCATGGTCCAGATATATGGATACATCGACCGACACACCAACACTAGACTACCCGAACATGGAATTCAGACTCAAAACACTTAACACTATTTCCCGAAAACAAAACAAGGACTCTCTATCGTTGTTTTATGACCAACTGCAATATGATTCCTCTATGTCATGACCCATCCCACTGGGGCCCATGCCGTGACTACCCCATTCCCTCTTGATAATTTCCATGGGTAGGAAACTAGATCTGAATGCATCAACCTGCTAATGAGAGGCATTTTCCAGAGTACCTATATGCACAAATACTCCAAACTATGTTCCACGCACTGAAAAGGATACAAGTATCACTAAAAAATGCAGAGGACGTGTACAAAAAATAAAATTGGGCAATGATAAAAATCCAACAAAAGAAGTGAAAGTAAAAAGGTACAAATAAAGGAAACTATGAAGGCTATCCTAGGAAACCCCCACCAGATTGTGAGAGTAGTGTAGCGAATGGAAGCTAATGTAGAACATCCAATCCAACTTATACTACTAAGCCCCACCTATTTCTAGGCCATGAAGTCCACCATCGTAGTGTCTGTTGGTCCCATAACACGAAGATCCTCTGGGTCCTTATCCACTAAATCCTCTATCAAAATGTTTATCGCCTGCATGGGACCTGACATGAGCTGGTCGATCCTGTGAAGGGGTGAGTGACACGATACTAATTAGGAACCCCAAAACAAAAAAATGAAATACCACACATCAATCATAATTATAATGAATGAATCCCTAGACATCTAACACAAGGTATATATTTAGGGTTGTTATTGAAGAATAATCAATCACACCATTGAACTACTCGGCTGATGAAGGACTCCTTCTCTATCATGTATAGTGGGCCTTCTAGGTCACACATAAGACGCTTAACATTACCCATGGACAACGGTGGTTCTAATCCCTGATAAGTACCATGGGCATGCTGGGTCATATAGAGTCATTCCCCACCATGGGCCTACTGGGTCACACAGAACCACTTCACACCTTTCCCACACTGAGATACTCCCCATGTCATGTATCGTGGGTCGGTTGGGTCACATAGAGATTCTCCCCACTATGAAAATATTGGGACCCACATATCTGTTTCCCATTGGGTCACTGTTTAGTCACAGATTGTCGATAGTCACTAGTCTTCAGGTATCATCCAATCCCATGGTTCCGTACATAGCAATCTTGGGGGAACTGATCCCAAATCCATTCATCACACCTCAACATCCATGAAAGTCCCCATAGAGAATATAAAAAATCCTCCCTATTGAGAGGGCCCCAACACCAGAAAAAGATCATACATTTGACACAAAGTTCTTATGGTACGAGCTTTTTAGTCAATATGGGGTGATTGTGTCTGGGGTCGGCCTGACCTGGTCAGACCGATTCAACCAACTCGGCCTGGGGTTCCCACATACCCTAGTTGAATTTGGCTGACTCGACCTGACCTAGTTTGGGACTGGGTCAGTCCGGTCTGGCTTGGCCAAGGAGCCTCATTAGACCCAGTTTGGTTTGGTAGAGGGTCCAGTCTGTTGGGTTGCCCGACGACTCAGTATAGTCCAGACAGGCATGAAGGGTGCATGTCTAGCCTAACTGTGCAGGTCTGGCCTGATGGGTGTGGGTCTAGGCAGCTGGGCATGGGACTATATTTCTAGACAACAGGTTCGGCATGAACTGATGTCTTAGGGTTTGACCAACTAGATGGGGGTGCATCCCACCGGTAGGAAGACCTACTACATGGGTGGTCAGGGGGGCTGGTGGGATGCTGAAGTCGGCGGTGTGTGGCTTCCCACCTTCCCAGTGGGCATGAAGGGTTCCTCCAGTCGTGGTCGGGTGACCAAAGCTCTCCTGCCACATGGGCATCCCAAACATGGTCCCCCCTCTACGCGTTTCCCACATAGCGCCACATCTTCCCACTACCACGACTATCCATCCAAAATCTCCAGTATCCAAGACATTTTGATGGACGCGCCGTCGTTGTCCACCCGCGGACATCACCACAGTCCACCACCAGCTACCGCCTCTAGACCCGGAGTGCCGATGGTCCCTTCTATGGGATACTATAATTGCTTCAGTGGCCCATTTTCCGATCACTCTGTTCTTATGGGCCTCCTAGGATGCCGCCACCACTTCTATGGACACATATTCTTCTTGCCTTCACATTGAGGATACCACCACAGTGAACACACACTGTGCGGGTGCTCGGTCCTTCTTCATGTTGGCATGCACCCTACATGTTAGATTTTTACAAACCTGGGAGGTTTGGGGATTTCAGTTCAATTGAAAAATGATAATTTCAATCCCATATTATGAAAATCCAAAAAAAATGTTACCCTCCTATATAATCTCACTATTCGCGAATCAACCTGTTCATGGGTTGATTCTACATTGTAATTTATAGAATAAAAAGAGGAAGAAATTTAATATAAATCACCCCTACATCTTTGACATTTGATTCTACAATGTTTCGTCCTCGAGGTTTCAATGCGTCGACTTCGTTCCTCGCTTCTGGCTTCGTTCATCAATGTGCGTTGAAGATGTTGAACGTTCTTCAGTGTTTTTCATTCTATGTTGGAGAGAATATTTGTCAGAGGGTCATGAAATAATCCTTTATGTTTTAATTTCTTATTCAACTAACGCGACATCCAAAATGAAAAGAAAACTCGTCAGATCATTTCTATTATGCAGAAAAATCGGGTCATTACAATATTTCATTTATGAAATAGTGTTGTAATTATGTGTCATTAAAGAGTCTTTACCTTGAAAATTAATGATCCATTAATGAACCACAACATTTTACCTTGTCGCTAAACTGCAACATCACTATCCTCCACTTAGCAGATAAGAAAAGAAATGAAAATATCTCTTTAAAGATATTTTTTTATTTTTCGAAAAGTCCCCAAATTAATGTTTTTGTTCAGCACTTTCTGGCCGAAGATAATTTTTTCTAGGAAAATCCCAATATTGTGAGTTCAATGGTGCTATCATATTTTTATTCCAAGCACTAGTTAAAATGTTATAAAACCCCACTAAATCATATAGTTAGGTGAACATAAAAAAATTTCAAAATTTATTTCCGGGCTCACCGGGCCTCGGAATCATGTGTCATCAATGTATGTGATATCATAATATTTCCATTTAATTTGAAAAAAAATAACAAAAAATTTCAGATATATTACATATTTCCCAATCCTAACCATTTTATTCCATTATTTTCAAATCATATTATCATTTTGATTATTTTCAACCTCAATTACCTTGCCTCCCCTGTGTAAAAACAATTTTTAAATTAACATCTATTTGATAAAGCAACATGGAAATATTAAAAAGATATATCGTTATAAAATATCAATAAATTATAATATATATACACTGACTTAAAAAATTTGTATGATATCAAAATATATTTTAAAAATCTATTGATATAAATTATAACACCTCGTACCATAAACATAACATAATTATAGAATTTATATATAGTTTTCACTTTCTCACTTTTATTGGAGTGTTTATATATATATATGTTTTTAGATAATTATGATTAAATTTACATAACAACCCATATATTAAATATATGATATATCAAATTAGTATCCATTTTTTCTATAATATAAGAATTGTAAAATGAAATAAATTTTATTTTCATGAAAAATATGCATGACTTTCAACATGAATTATTCATTATTCCTATTCAACCATAAAACCTATGAAAACCATTTAAAAATGTCGAATGAGAAAAAATAATGAATTAAAAGAAAACATAATAATTTTATCCATTATTACATTTCCATACCTGAGAAATCCATAATGTTTTCCTTTTTGAAAATAAAATTTTGAATAAAATATAATTTTACATTTCTATAAATACATATTAATTTTTAATATATTTCTTAAAAAATTTCATATGTTATCAAAAATGAAAAAAATATTCATATAGGTATTTTGGAAAACATGAAAACTTTGGAGTACAATTTCTTGAAAAAAAAAATTGGTCTATTTTTATAAAAAAGGCAAAATATTTCCCTTAAAAGTTTTTTATTATCTTAACTATTTAAATGAAATGATTTTCATTTTAAATTATTTCATGAATATCATGTAGGTAACTTGGGACATTATACTAATATTAAACTCAAATGAACCTATAAATTAGAATAAAATTAAGCAGATTATTCATATATCGCATCAGTTTAACTTTAAATTGGTAGACTATATCACATTACTCAATTCATTAGTGAGATATATCAGGATCCCACATTATAATAATTATTTTATTCTCACTGATGATTCATAAAAATTTTAAATGAACCATAGAATAAAAACACACACATATATTAAAATTTAATCATGAAACCCATTGGAATTTGAATTTATGCTAATAATAAATAACACCTTTAGTTATATCATAATGATGGTGAAATGATTAAGATTACTTAGAAATGGTTTTTATAAAAAAATTACCAATATACTAGGAATATGATTTTCTTTTAAAATAACCATGTAATATTGTAAATGTTTCTTGATAATAAATAATGGTTATAATAGCGAGGAATGAATTTCAATCTCTATTTGTTTATAAAAATTGGTTTTGTAATTTTATAAAAAGCATAAATATAACTAATATAGTAAGTTCTTTAAAATTTCTTTATTAATCATTTAAAAAGAAAGTCAAAAGTAGTTGAAAACGAAATTTAACTAACTTTTATGTAAAAATAATATCATTCTTGAATCATTTTAATGAACATGTACATGGAAGAAATATATTATTTTTTATTAAAAATATGGTTTTAAATAATATTATCTTCACTTATGCCTCTTCTAGATTCATATGTTCTAAAACTTCTCCTTCTCAGATATCTCCCATTTTATTACACATTAATCCTTATAGGAGGAATATTTTTAGAATACAGGGACTAATATGATATTGGTATGTATATGGGGGAGAGTTTTTTTATTATCTTGACCTAAATATAGTGCTAAAATGCATGAGGAATAAAGGAGAGGTTATTATTTATAATCAAAGGGAGTGGCACACTTGTATTTTTTATAAATAATTAAGTGTTATAAATCCAGAAACAATGAAAAGTGGCTAAAAAACTATCCCATTTTGAATATAATGTTATATGATTCAAATCCCATAATCGAATAATAATAAAGATATGTTTTTTATTCTTATAACTAATTTTTTACCTTTATCTACTAGATTTAAACTTTACGAAAGTGACACATTTTTATTATAGTTACTATTCATAATGAGAGAAATTAAATTGACAAAATTACCAAAATTGAACCTCTAAATTATTAATATAGAATTATTTTTTCATTAAAATATTTATAGAGGTGGAAGAATTTACATTTAATGCAACTGCACAAAATATAATGAAAAAATGTTTTTAGAAAATTTTGGTTTATTCATAAAAATGAACTTATATTGATAAAAAAATATATATTTGATTTACATAAAATTATATAAATTTTTTTAAGTAAAATTTATTTTAGGGTACATTTATTCCAAAACCAAAATAAATTTGAAAATTAAATTACATGATTTTTTTAAAAGAAAAAACCATTTTGTAAAAATCACCTATTTTACTATTCACTCAAAAATCAATATTTACATAAACAAACAATATCCTAAGTTATAATTAGTATATTAAATTAAAAAATTTAATCATTTTTGTAAAATGAAACATCAAAATTAATAAAATCAATCTTTTAAATATAATAATGTAATTAATGGAAAATCAATTTAGTAAAATAAAAATATTCCTTTTTAACTGAAATTTATTAAAAAATTATCTACAAACTATTTTTGAATATAAATCCTTAAAATTAGTACTTATAAATATAAATATTAATTTATTTCAAATATTTTTATGTTTTACACATATTGGGATGGTTCAATGGATGATTATAAGTAATCATCGGGCGGCACATTCATTCTTAGAAAATTTATCATTTCTTGGATGAAAATAAATCAAGATTGAATCTCAAGTTGAACAACCTTGGATGAATATATCACAACTACTAAATCCCACAATCTTTTACTATGGGTGAAATGTAATCTGGAGTATGCTTAACGTTACTTGAAATATCCTATTGTTATCAGATGAGATTCCTCAAGTATTTTTAATCTCTTAAAAACAGTGTCCATCAATCAGGGAATAAATGAAAGTAGATAATGTATTATTTCATCATGGAGGAGAAAAAATGGATGGAATATTTGAGTATGTGTCAAAAAAATATTTTCATGGAAATAATGACTAAGGAACTACCCATGGATGAGGTTGAGAGGAATTAATTGAATTTTAAATTACAATCATTTTTATTTCCTATGTTACATTAGAGAAGAGACCCCCAATCCCCATAGAGTCTTTTGTTTTTAGAATTTATGGTAAATCTCCATTAAAATAATTTGATGGTTTTATGAAACTATATTTTTAACTCAAAAATATTCACACATTAGGTTTATTGATAAAATTGGATAATCTCTATATATGTTACATATGAGTGGTTATCAAATAATTTTTCTCTAGATAGAAATGAGAAATTATGGGAGTTTTCCTTATTATTTGAAATGGGGGAGAAATATAATCATAATGTTTCAAAAAGTGGTATAATTTTTATTTATTTCAATTCATTGTTAGAATAACAGAAACAAGTTAAAGAGAATGAAGATGTAAGGAAGTGTTTTGTTCAGAAACATTCCATTAAACAATGGTTTTTGACAATTTTTTGACATGTTTGTTCTTATATTAGATTATTAATGAATCATTGATGAATTACCTAATTCTGAAATGATTAGAAAATGGATGAGTCCATTTATATGGTTTAAAAAAATGAAATGTTTAATTTGGTTCGGAAGGGTTATCAGAAAACCCAATGATGATGATAGTTTAAATAAAACCCCTCACAAATTTTTGGGTTGAATATATTGAGAAGATATGCGATCAATTAAAAATGAGATTACATAGTGATGAATACAGGATAAATATGTTTATTATGTGGTGAGGAAGATTTAAAAAAGATGGATAAAATTCCCAATAGAAAATCTTAATTCATTCAATGGGAGGACCATAAAATGGCCTTGAAAAGAGGTACTCTATATAAGTATGATTATAAAATATCATATGTATGGGTATTTTGATCACATAATATATTCTATCCTATTATAATGGAAGAAGATAAAATTTATTCCATGACATCCTAATGTATCACCATGACTATGCTATGTGAAATAAAGGTCTATTTCATGAGACAAGGTTCACATCATGAAGGGGGATCATAAAAATAGGGCTCTCAGAAATCTGTGGATGATTCAGTTGGGTATTCTATGGAAAGACACATCACACATATAGTAGAATTTAATTATGAAAATATTGAAAACTTCATGGTTTTGTAATAATAAATTTACTATTAAGGTAACGACGTAGGGATCTATAATGTAATAAGGGAGAATTATTCATTTATTATTTCTAAGGGAATAAGATGCCACACAATGTTGAGTAAGGACTCACAATGTTATGGATTATGTAGATTTCATTAGATATGATAATACCATGTCATGGTGGAGAATTAAACTATATAAACATAATATTCCTAAGTTCATATTTTTAGATTATATGTTCTAATTCCTTGGTGATGATGGATATGGTTTGGTGTTTGATTAAAATGTGAATCCTAAATTTATATCCATGATATGTTTTTTTGATGCATGAAACGAAATTTTGAAGATATAAAATATATATTGTGATGGAATTATACATTCCATGAAGGTCCCTATAGTGATAGATCATTACTATTTTAGTTTAATCTAATTTTGGAAACATTTCATGATGGTTATTTTCATACTATGAGTTACTAGAATTACGAATTCGTTTTCTCTAACTTTTAAGAGGAAATTATGGGAATCCAATTTGTAATATCGGCCTAGTTTTATAGAGGGTATTTGGATGAATTATCTCCATTTATATATTAAGGATTGATTATGTATCTATAGGGAAATATAATAATCATGGAGGTATAAGAGGAGTATTTTTATCATTCGATGGGTAATATGTATCAGGGATGATCAAATAGAAAAAATATAGAGTAGATAAAGGAGATATAGACTTGGAATAAATTTTTAAGAAATATGATCTAGGAGGTTATATTTCTAGAGGTTCATCAACATTCCAAGGGTTTATGATAGTATATAAGAATTTATATACCACTGTTAGTACAAACTCACTCTTTTTTCATGAAGATGGAAACAAAAACACCCATTGAGTAAGTGACTTATTAATTTTTTTAAGAGGAGTGAGTCCTTTATTTTTTTGGGTAATAATAGTTGATGGATTTTGTGGAAAATCTAAATAATATTTGATAATTATTAAATATAGTTTTTTGGAGTATAATAAATCATCATTGAATGATCCTTAGACTAGCTCGTTTTAGGACATTCGGGATACATTTATTATGTACCTTTATTATTTTATTTATCATATCATGTCATGTTTGACTGATAGGGGTGTTACTAATATCCATATAATAGTATTATTGATGATGGGTTGTTTCTGAAAGATCAAAAAATAGAATTCATCCCCCACAGAGGATAATTAACTTTTTAGTACCAACATTGTTCTTAATATTATCTTTTATTAACATCCATATCATTTTCACAATGTTTAGGTATTACTCAATAGGATTAAATTAAGAAGGAAATTCTAATATTATGGTATATAAAATATAATATATATTTGATATAATATAGAGAAAACCACAAATTATCCAATTATAGTGTTTTATATCTAATTAATTTGGAAACACCATTATTTATGTCTTCTATTACAACTATTATAGGAGTTTATAATGGTCATCTTTATTGAATCTCTAATTTATTCAACATTTAATTTTATTATTTTACTATTGAGATAAATTTTCACAAAAATTATTTATTTACATATAGTTAAAGTTAATATATGAGTTTTTTAATATTGGACACCATAAACATAGGTCTCAATAATATTAGAATCCTATCATAATATTTAAACTTTCTTCTATAATTGCAATATCTCTAATTTAAAAACTATTATCAAATTATCTTGTTTTACAAACTTCACTTATAAATTTTGGTCAACAACACCTCTCCTGGAAACTAATTTTTTCATGTATGTCTCTATTCAATTTTAATATACATGAAGTGCCTAAGTAAAAAATTTCTTCACATTGATAAACATTTCTATAATCACCCTCAATATAAAACCCAATGGGATTATGAATGTTAAATGTTTCATTAAGAACAGTACTAAATAATACATACTTCACAACAATTTAATTTATTTTTAATCTTCATTGAATAAATGGTTCAAAAATTATAATATGATGTATTTTTTTTTGAAACTAGTAATAAACTCTCCCATATCCACAAGAATAATTTTGTAATATCTCATAGATACACGACATGATATATCTCTTATAATTTGAATTTTCATATCATCTTTATTTTTAAAGACCAATTTTTTTTCCTTTGACCATGCTTCCATGCAGTTACTAAGATCTCATGTATCATTATTCTTAATTAGATATAAATATTAATTCATGGACATAACCTATGATTCATCAATTTCAATAGATTTAAATGATCTGGAATCTACATGAATTGAATTTACTTCCTCTTAATGTTATTAATTTACATAATTTTGGGGTTTTATTTTTTCACATATGATATTAGAATATTATATGGTAATATTTATAATTTTTTTCATCAATATATATTTGTGGTCAATTATTAATAATTATTTCTATAAAATGAAATTTATAATTAAATTTATCTCAGATGAAGTGGCGTTCATCAATACTAAATTTATGGGAACTTACATTTTCGTGAATATACAACAGTTTTGTTCCAAACCATTGTTTAATATTTTTTATTCAATCACATTCACAACATTTATTTCAAATAAATTGGTGAGAATCTTAGTGAAACAATTTTAGGAATTTATCTCAAGAGAATAATCCATAAAAATAACATTATCAGTAGTGTGAACCAATAATAATTTAATTAAATACATTTTTATATGAATCATATACTCCAGAAAAGAGTTTTAGATTTTGTTTTCATTCATACCATATCTAATTTTTTTTAATATTTTATTTGTTTTTTAATAAGGCTATATTTTAAATATGAAAATCCACTTTTATAACTTCCTCGCAACTATACCTTCAATGTTACATGTCAATAAAATTAGTCAAACACATAGTATTGAGTAATTTATTAATTCTATATATGAATTATTTTTTTTGGGATTTCTCAAAGATAAAATATAATTTTTCTATTTCTTGTTTTTCATGTATGATACCAACTTAAATTTGAGTAAAATTAATGAAATGATTTTATCTTAGTATTTTTAAATTTATTTCACATTGATGTATAGAAATGACATGATATATCGTGATAAATAACATTATATATCTCATTTAATGGGTTACTATAATCTATTCTAATATAATTTAATCATCTACATAAAAAACAAATAATTTATTCGATTTAGTGTCATAGGGATATACACATTTATATGCTCATGTTTCAGTAGAATCACTATAGGATAAAAAATTATTATTTTGGAATTAATGAAATTCCATGTGCATTGTGGTAATTATCTACCAAATGGGTAAAATATTTATTTATCATATCATACTACACACTATAATTTTTTTGAGGGTTTATTTGAGTCTGGAATAAGTCTTATTTTTTGTTGATTGAAATTCAATGTCTATTAGAGTGATTTTGATACACAGTGCATTAGTAAATTAATTAGTTAATTAAATTCTATAAATACTAATTTTGTTTTTTTGTAGAAAATAATTATTATCTTTCATGACATCACATAGATTTGAAATCAATTTGCATTATATTTTATGGGATATTTTATTTTATTTGACATAAAAATAATATGACATCAAGTTCCATGCCCAACCATGGGATTTTTTGGTATCAATATAATTAATTAACATGATCTAATATGAATTCTCAAATTTATCATTGAAATAATTATTAAATTATCCTCTTAAATAATGGGAGTGAATACATTCTCTTATGGGTTTGGAATCTTTAAGTAATAATTATTAGCTTCCTAAGTTGCCTCTAATATAGTTTATTGTTTAATGATTAAGATGGTCCTAGTTTAAATTTTTTAAGGATTAACATATTATTATAAAATTCTTTTGAACTTTTTATTTAAGACAAGTAGTTCCACCATAGACTATTATAGTTGTTTACATCACCCCATTTTGTTATTAATGTACTGGATTATAAAAAAACCAATGCACCAGAAATATACACATTGAATGAAAATAAGATGATAAATAATTAATTGATAGTCAATTATTGAATTATTTATAAAATGGTAGATCCAATGAATAAATGTATTTCAAGGTTTAGATAGGTTGGATATATTTATGGAGTCTTTCAGATATATCTAGAAAGTATATTTTATTTATGTGAAGGAAGACATGCTTATGGGTTCCCCATGATTGTTTGAGTGGAGGAATATCTAAGAGGAAGTCAACAATGAGCATATTTTTATGTTTAATCATTGATGGAAACATGAACATAAGAATTATGGTTACTAGAAATGGAGAGGTTAGGAAGGGAAACTAGAAGGAAGAAGAATCATTCATCATTTTACCAATGGGGGGGGTTATTTTTTTTACAAATAGTGGGATGATTTTTAATTGGACAGGGGGATACATTTTACTTTATATAGGATTATTTATTAAGGGATATAAACTATATTATGGGAATATTGGTAAAGTGGGATGAACTAATATTTCAAAGAAGTGCTTATCAACCGTAGATTATATATATTGGATTGTAAGAAACATTTCCGGTTTGAAGTGAAGAACATTGGATATTTTTAGGTTATTATTTATGATAAACATGTGACTTGGTGTTATTTGTGCTGCCCTAATAGTGCCATAAGGCACATATGGATGCGAATCACTTTAATTAAAATTTTCTAAAAATATTGTTTATTTTAGATATTTTGGTTTCTATATTTATTTTGGATAAAAGACAAATTAATTTGAATAATTTACAAATAAATATAGATAAATATATTTTTTGTCTAATAAATATAATATTCATTGTATTATATCATTAAAATTTCTAAATATCAATATTTTAGAACACCTGACCCAATAAAATTACCAGGGAACTATTTATTTGTTTTATTAGAAAGATGACAATTGATATATCTATTTTTAGATTTAGAGATAATATAATAGTCATATAACTAAAATAAAAAGTATACATGAGTATATTACTGGGTATTCCAATGATATTTATGATTATTATAATGCATCTGAATCTATTTAGTGAGATCCATAGGATTAGGGATTGACTACAATGATGTTATGAGATCAACAATAGAAATTATTAATGTTTTTTTGACATCTTCAATTAATATTATTTTAATTGATTGGGTTTTGTTGATATTAATAGTGTAATATATGGTATAATATTAACCAATGTCATTATAGTACAGTTTACATTCCCAAGAAATACTATATAGATATTTCAACATATAAATACTATGATAGGTGGAGGGTAGATTTATGGATGGATTCTTGGATATTCATGTGGATTATTCTCCTATATATATTATTATGAGGCCTTTTAATTCAAATACCAAAGGTTTTTGATGACATTTAATTGGTGGATAGTGAGTTATTAAATGATGATGCTCTTATTGGTACAAGGATAGACTATAATGGTGATTTTGGTTGGTATGTTCTTTGAGAGAAAAATTCTTACTGATTTTTTTATTTTATTTATTGGGAGCACCATTCCTTATTAAGTTACAATTCAAGTGAAATTTTTCTTATGTAAAATCTAATATTTGGTTTCTGAAATAAAAAAATGATTTATTTCTTAGTAAAACCTCTATCAAATCACTATTTGTGTTTTTTATGTCCGTGGGTTGTTTGGATGTCAAACATTATTAATGTGGATACTAACTGTATGACATCACTCATCACTATAATTTGTTTTATTTTTATAGTATCCAAAATGATATTTAAGAATTTATTGATGTATATATTAAATTTCTGCTGTTGGGTTTTGGGGACCCTTCTATATTTTGAGAACATTTGTTATATTATATATATACTGTTCATTGGAAGAGTGTTATTGAAGGAAGGATTTGATATTTTTTTGTTATAAGAGATAATCAATAGAATGTGTTCTATGAACTATTGGGATGATGTGTTACCATATGATAGTTAACCTAATTCGACAATTAGTGTAATTGAACTATGATATTTAATATATGTATTATAAATTATTGGGTTTGATTTTTATTCATATATAATATTAATATTGAGGTTTATAACATTTAATAAAGACATATCGAGTATGTGGATATAGACATCCCTAATTTTATATAATGTTTTCTAGAATTTAGGTAGTTGTGGATGTGATCAGAATAATTTCATTCCATGTGGTATTATTGCTTCTTTATTTAAGAATATTCTATATATACTAATTACGTATATTAGGAAATTGGTTTTTATTTGTGGGGTTATAGTTGTGTTTTATACTGGTAGAGTAGTTAATTTCTAGGTTTCTTAAAAATTTACTATTTACATTTATATGATACTAGTTGACTGTGGATTCATATTTTTTTCATTATATAGAGTTTAAATATTTTTTATTGCAATCCACCCCATTTTCCATAGGTCAGTTCATTATATTTGTGAGTCTTATGACATTGACACTAATCATTGTGATTTGGATTATTTGAGGATTGATTCGAGGTTAACAAGAATTCTTCTCATGAGTAATGTGAGGGATTATAGTGATGAAGAGTAGTGATAGAGTGGTGTTAGTTCCTTTATTTATGTTCTAGGTTAGATATAGAGTATGAAGACATGTTGTTTTTTGATTGATAAGTTAGAGATATATAAATACATAATAATAAATTAGAAAACTAACCTAGATATGGATGAAGATAACTGAAGTTATCCTTACCATAGGCATTGATCATATATTTATTGTGACTAGAATAATACCATATTTTTTGGAAAATAACATGCTTGGGAACAAATATCATGTTATCGTATTAGTTTAGAATGACTGATGTTTTTTGTGTTGGATGTGATGGTTAATATAGGGTGAAATGGGACAATATAAATTTTATTTTCTTCTAAATACATATTATTATTCATAGGTTTACTAGATATATTTTTATAATACAGTTATACATATATGAAATCATTCTAGATATGAAAACGAGGGGAAGAAGAAACTGGTTGTACAATATTAGTTTGAGTTAGAGGTTCTGAAATATGTTGAAACATGGGAAACTATGTTACTAAATATATAATGAATCGTATTACTAAGATATATGGGAACCATATTTTACATATAGGTAAATATAAATTTTTTTAGGTAAACATGAAATATTTTTAAATTTCAAATTCCAATTGAGAAATAGGACCATAGGTAGCTATATTACTATAAGGTATTTATTTAAAGTGATGATATCTCTATTGCGATGACGTATACGAGTCCATGATTCCGTGAGATTTTTAGGAACTAGTTTGGGGGGAATGTTTCTAGAATATAAATTAGGAATTAATAATTAAAAATACTTATGAATCATTATCTGTTTGACTATTAGTATATATTCATTCATTGAAATATATATGGTCTCAATATATAATTATCTGAAAATTATTATATTTGATATAGTAAGGGACTAAAAATTGATAATTGTTTTAGACTGTAGAATCAATTGTTGGATGAAATGTTAAAGCATAAGATATATATAGAGGTATTAGAGTTAATTGATATAGTAAATATATTTATCACTAGATGTATTTCCTTTTATGAGATAGACTAATAAAAAATGGGTAAATGATATAATGGCAGTCACAATTTTGATTCACCTAGAAAATAAAATTCAAGAAATTAAAATACATATGAATTATTGATAGAATCAAATATTCATGGATTTAGAAATTAGTAGACATTTGGAAGGGACTTGTGATTTATTTTCATTTATTATTATAGTAGGGGATATTAGTAATGGATATCAGGAAATACATAGGGATAAATGTGATGGCACGAGTGCATTGTAAAGGTGGATGGTCCAACATATAAATTTCATAGACCTCCATAGTAGTTTTATCAATAGAATCCTATAATATTTCCCTAAAAAATAATTCTAGTTATTCCATCAATTATAAAAAAATAATCAATGTAACATATTATAACTAATTAATAGTTGATATGGTTAGAGTCAGCAATATCTTGGGGGACATGTAGCACCTCAAACACATCATATTGAACAAAATTTAGCGTTCATGTCTTTTGTAGTTTTTGAGATGGTCATTGATATGTTTTGGTAGTGACGATACCTATAATAGACTGACCAAAGGTGTTGAGTGTGATAATTAATATTTAACTTATACAAATTTTCATATTTGTATACACTAGGGTCTTACGCTGTTTTATCACCCACCCATTTATTTTATCATAAGGGAATTTAACACACAACTATCAATTCTCGTTGGTGTTATTGAAACTTATCATAGGATTTTCTTGGATTCATAAGAAATTTTTTCTACAATTAGTAGTTGGATTTTACAATATTTCATTATACTTGATCATAGTACATGTACATGTATACAATATAACTAATGGAATATATTTATTATTATCAATGTGATCATGAATCAATTATAATTAATATTGATTCATATTAATTAGTTTGAGCTATTATTACCCTATTATTGTTGGTGATATGGATCAATAGTTGAGATAATAGAAGACCAAGACACATTAGAATAATTTGTAACTTGTTTCCCACATATTTTATATAGTATAGGTGGAATATTATGAGATTCCCTAAATTTAATTAATATTTATTCAAGGTTCTCTATATGAGTTTATGTGTATACCTCTATGATGTTATATGGATTTCCCTAGAATATCACATACTTGTATTTGACCCAACACTTTGGACACATATCAGATGAAACCTTTTGATCTATGTGATCTGATTATTCAAATCAATTAATTTTATGAATATGGGATTAAACAGTCTTCGTGTCCCCCCATAGGGGGATATGTTTTGTTTAAAAAAATGTAAAAAAAATCTTCTGGGTTTTCATGGAATATAATCATATGAATTTGGAGAATATAAAGAATTATTACCCTCTACTATGTATTGATGATATCATTAAATAGTTTATATGTGTATGATGGTTCTCAAGTAACATTTATAATCCCATTATCATATGTTTAGGATTTGGAATGATGAAATTAAAAATATGGATATTGAATGTAGATTGTTAAAATATTTGTGATGTTAATAATGGAAAATACTCTAATAATATTTATATTACTGATACATAACAAAATTCTTTGATACCTAGACCAATATTTCAATATCATCATTAATGAAACAATTTTTATTTATTTTAAAATGAAAATCATGTAAATCAATTCATGGGGTTCCTATACCTTTTTCATGATAATGAGTTTTTTTTAAAAAATTGATCCTACCACTTTAGACCCACAATGTTAACTTTTTGGGATACATTTTCTTTGGGATCTACATTATGGTAGACTTGACTAATATCATTGTAGTGGATTATTTGTGGAAAAAAATTCACTATCATATGTTATTATTTTTATAGGGACAATAGGTAATTATAAAAGAATCATGTTTGTATTATATCTGATTTATACCCCCATTTTTAGTACCTAAAATAAATGACAGTCTTTTATTTTTAAGGAGTACTAGGAATCACCCATCCACTGTTTAAACGATTAATTTACCAGTTCATCAATTCTATGTTTACCAAATCACTGAGTTGTATATGTGGTGTATTATGAAACATCAAATCAATTTATAGATTGATTTTTGATAAAGGTGTGAGTGGTTATTATTTATGATTTTGGATACATAATTACACATGAATATTACATTGATACACATGACATGGAGTTTGAAGCATTGTATTTTTGAAATAATGTTATAAAAGAATTTACTCCAAAGTGAGTGTTTTAGGTTATTCGTAGAAGATACACTGTTAAATTATATCTTATTTTAGAGGTACTTGGACTTTAGGAATAAGAAGTTAATAAATTTCCTCCAGGATATTTTTCAATTTGGGTCTAAACATTATGGTTTTTTTCCATTGGGAACCCTAGAAAAAGGCCATATATTGGGAGAGTTATTGAAATAATATTAAGAGTCTTACTTCATTCTCTACCTTTTATTTATGTGGTTTCAACCATCTAAACCATTAGGGTTTAATATCTACACATAAATAATAACTCTAGTATAGGACACGAATCAATCAAAATAACCACATACCACATACCCAATGATATTCACTACTTTAAGACCCCCATCATAATTGTTTTCCTTATGGAACTCCTAGATATGCCTTTATAATGGGAGATGTGTCCACAATGTCTAGAGAGTAATGATTTATTCTGTACCTCTATCTAATGTGGGTTGTACTATATTTTTTTAATGACCCACAACATTAATATTATTAAAATATTTATTTTTATTTCATTAATAAAATTACAATTTCAGGTTAGCATAAAATTATAAGAGATTTATATATAATTATGAAGGGACAAAATGGAGAATTTCCATCAGTGTAACAACATGTACGCAATGGTCTCCATGATGTTTGAAGATGATATTGAAAACCATAATGGGTGGTTGGTGGATTGATACCAGGTAACTGTTTTCTATTAATCAGTGGGTGGTCCGCTATGAAGTTATTTGTAAACATGATGTTTTTTAAAATTTACTGAATAAAATGTAAATTTGGGGATTTTATTTATAAATAGAGAAGAATTTATTCAGTCTTATACATAGAGTAGCCCACTTATCCATTAATAACCTTTTCACATCTATGATATCTATCCATCTATATCCAATAAATTCTATCATGTAGTTTCCCTAGGGATACATACTATTGAGACTATGGTAATACGATTTATAGATCCTTTGATTTTTGTTTTCATTATTATATAATATAATATTCATAGTCTCTATTTCTATTATAGAGTTATTATTTCATTCCTAATGAATATAATTATTTCAAAAAATCCAAATAAGAAATTTACATCTAATTTAATTGGAGATCCTATATTTTCCCTCAAATTACTATTTTTCTGTAGTTGTGAAATGAGATGAAATGTACAATGCAATAAAATTTTCATTCTTTAATAATACTATAAAAAGTTATTTTTATTTTATTTTCTTGTGATTTAGGGGAAATGTTTGTATTATTTTAAATTTATGGCTGCATATCATGGATATAGTTTTTGAGGATATTATTAAAATGATATATTAAGGATCTGTTGTAATAATAAACTATATCACACTCTTTGATAAACTCCTCTTACCATTGTTATTTTTTAGTAATGTTTGTAAGATGATTTTAAAAATTGGATAACATGATTTGATGAACTAAATCAGATACATTCATGTTCATCAATACTGTAATGAAATTCTAAAATAAAACAAATTGAAACTGAATAGTTTTCCAATATTTTTGTAACCATCCCCATAGTTTGTGTGTGTTGAAATGGATTTTCATTGTGTTGAACCTTATAATATTATAATGAGATCCATTGAAATAAATTTATATTAAAGTGATTATTTAATGTCGGTTATTCTAAGATGAAATGATTAAATAATAGAGATGTACAACCTTATTATATATGGGATAATCACATTTAATCTGATATTCAATATTTTATCTTAGATAGTTTATTATATGTGGTTTTATTATTAAATATCTAAGTCTAAATACTAGTAATAATTACTTACGATCATTCGTAATTGAAGTAATTATTAGGCTTGGAAATTAGGATTTTTATGAATTGGTTATTTGGAAAATTATGAGTGTTGTAATTATTTTGGATCCGTCTAATATAAAACGGTATAAGAGATATATCCTCATACTGTAAATATATTTTTCAATAAAATTAGTAGTTTAGAACATGTATCTTTTGATAATATTTAATGATTAGAGTCTGTGTTTGGATCTTCTATCCCTTGGATCAGGGTGATAACCCTCTGACCACCATGGGATAAAAATAATGATTTTCTATTATTTAAACATTAAAATATATTTTATAAAATTTCATCAATGTTTATGGATAGTTATCCTGAACTATATTTCAGTATCTTCATATTTGGTATTATTACCATGATTGGTTTTTTCCATCATTTACATTTATTACATAAAATTGTTTTATTTTATTCTGTATTTATAATTTTATTATTGTTGGTACTCTGATATTATCAGAGTTAATAAAATAAAAAAAATTATTTTCTTGATTGGGAAAATTTAATATTTTTTTGTGACATTAATACACAAAATCATGATTCTTCCATGCTTGTAAAAATATTGGTATCAAATATTTAATATACATATTTGTTTTTCTACATTTGGTTTCAAATAATGTCAATATTTTTTAAATTGATATAATCGATATTGTAATGCCCCTAACCCCAGAAGCCTAGATCCAGTGCATTATTTTAATACATTGGAATGATTGTAAGGAATCAAGTCCCAAAGGACTGATCAATTTAGCAGTCCTATAAAATAGATTACGAACATGAATATCACAATATTAGTTTTAACAAAAATCCCTACATAAATAAATCTTTTAAGAACTTCATTATTCCCCTAGCTTAACCCTTCATATTAATTATAATACACGATTAAAAAAATTGTAAAATAAAACATAAGAAGGGGTGATCTCATATTCTCAGTATGTGTAAATAGTTCAATGGAAGATATAAAATTATAAGCCAAGATGTATAATAAAAACATCAACCTTTTAAAAAATAAACATGAACATAATATGTTAAATGTAAATCCAACATTACCATATAAACTAGTATATGTACATTCTACTTGTTGAATAATCCCACATAAAAACTGATTCCATAACTATGGAATGCATAATGTCAGAAATAATAAATACTACGTGAAGGCCTTGTGCCAAGAAAATTCACAAATTTTCTTTAAAGGCCTTGTGGGGCTATAGAGGGCCCCACCCATCAATTACTATGTCCAATTCATTACTCATATGAAAAGGTTGAAATATAACATAAAAATTTGTATTAAAAGTAGCATACGAAATGCAATACATTAACCATAAACCATGAATTGTATAAAAAATAAACATTCGTAGTCAAACATATGATAACTAATTCATTATAGCATGGATGATTATATTATAATGAATCAACATCAATAATATATAATATCTAGTAATGTATGAAGGCATAGTGGAAAATGATCAGTAACACTCTTTGAAAGAAATATACCTTTTTCAAGAAATCCTTTAAAAGTCACCCAACTTATAAAAGAATTCATTTAAAATATGTGTTTTAATCAAATTTTCCCATACCAAATTGAAATTTTTGAATGGAATTTAATTTTTAAAAAATTCATGTCCATATTAATAATTCCATAAAATAATTTTGAAAACATGGACATTATTTAAATATATTTATACAAATAAATCATTAAATCATTTAAAATGATTATATTATTAAATAATCCCTTCAATAAAACCGTAAAATATTAATTTTGAAAACATTTTTATGAAACTTGGAAATGAATGATAAATATCTTCCTGTTTATACTTACATATAAACAACCTTTGATAATATTGAGATTGATAAATTAACTTTTACCATAAGTATAATACTCTTCCTACGACTAAAAAACTCATGGATAATGTTATTAAACATATTATTATCTTATATAGGAATCATAATAATATTTTATATATTATAAATAATTATTTTAGGACTTTACATTACCCATTTATTAAAAATCCGACGTTAATGCATCATTTTGGAAAATATCAATTTGTTTATCGTACGTGTTTTGACATGTTATTATTGATCATATTACTTATATTATGATTTAAATACTTAAAAAATGTATAATATTATTTATATATCATATATATTCATAATATAAATATATTTAATAGATATATATATAAAATGTAATATGCTGTTCATGGAGACGATAGATCGTACGTACGCATGAAGGTTGTTTCTGTTTTCTTATCATATTGAATGGATGTAAGTGAATGAAATATATGGATATATATATATATATATATCCATTATACATATTATTTGATATATTTCTTATTTATGAATAATATATTTCTTTATAATTATTCATGGATTGATAAAGTGGAGAATAAATCTCATTGCATTGTGGAGAAGGTAGACAGTACTTACACACGAGTGACGATATAATTCTTTTAATGTGTTAATGGTATATAATTGGATAGAATATTAATTTTTAAGAATAATTATAATGTTATATTTATTATTTACATACATTATATTCATCATTATTCCATTTAAAATAATGTGTACATCAAAAAAATACACAATGACTTAGAGACCCTAAGCCTTACGTACGCACGCATGGTGGTATTGTTTTTCACAGTATTGGTAAAAATTGGAAAATGGTTGTCCCATAATATTAACAACATATTAGAATATATTATATTATGGGGTTATTATTTTATTATGGAAATTACATAGTATGAAGAATTAGAAGAAGAAATGAACTTTGAAAAAAGGGATAAAACTATTACCTCTTATTTGGGTGCCTCCGATTGATTTGTACAAAAGCAATCCTTAAGATTGCTTTATATATAATTTTTTCCTCTAATATTATTTGGGGGACGTTTTGAGGAGATTTGGGTAGTGTTTGGCCGAGCCAATGGTATTTGGAGGAGTCAATTATAGAGAACGGGAGGTGCCCTTTTATAAGACTGGTGACATGAACTTTAGAAAAATCGTGAAATATTAATGTACTATAAAATGATTTTCTAATTATAAAAGATCATAATTAATTTATTTAGAATATAATATGAAGATGGTTTGATATACTATCAACTATTTTTTATACATGTTTTGGTCATAAAATTAACCATATCTTATAGACCTAACCCTTTGTAAAATAAGTTAACTCTTACCATGTCCTCTTTTATATTTTTACTACTGGGTTAATATAATTATTATAAAATAACAAGAGAAAATAAAGTGGATAATTTATGAAATTTTTATCACTATATATATTTTATCAAAACATTCCATTTTTATGATTATTATATCATTTAATAAAATTGGATTTGTTCTAAAAACTCATTTATGTGAATTTTGACACTATTTAGTAATTCATATTTTAATGTCATAAAAATTGATTCCTTCTATACAAAGTCCTTAACTGATCCTTAATAATTCAATGTCGTTCATAAAATTCATGTATAGAAAAAATTTTCTATTTATATTAATTTTAATATTTATAAATTCATTTATTTGAATATTTCATTAATGAGGTAATCACTACATCATTATTATGTTATAAATAAATATATTTATCTAAGGTATAAAAATTATAAATAAAATCCATTTATGTAAGAAATCATGTTATTTTTATAATGAATATTAATTGATAATTTTATCATTTATATTATCTTATATTAAAAATGATTTTGTAAAAGATATATGTTTATGTTATAATTATCTTTACTTTAAATTAATTTTTATTACATGTCATTATCACCCCCATGTAGTACCCACATGAAATTATTTTGGCCTGAGTATGATCATGGTAGAATTTATCTCATCCTATAAAATTAAAACATGTGTTGGGGTAGTTTTATATTATTATATTATTTATTGTTTACCTTAATTTACCCAATTTACTGTCTAAATATGGTAAATAAAAATAATTACTGAAGTTGTAATTCATAATGTCAAAAAATAAAAGGAAAATATTTAAAAAATTTAGACCTTCTAATTCCAAATATGGAATCCATATTTCCAAATTCTAAACACAGATGTTGTATTCATTAATTTAAAATTAATTCGAGTTGTCAAAAACAAAAAGTGGGGGTTTAAAAATAAAAACTATCAAAAGATTGACTTGTTTTTATGTCCAATATAATGTGAAATTACTTTCAATGATATGTATAATATTAAATGAGAAAAATATATTCTAATGATAAATTAAAAAAACTCAAATTTATAATTTAACACTATAAATAATTTCGATTAAAAAAGTTGTTATCAATTAAAATTTATGAATTTTACTATTCATAAAAATCTAAAAGTTATCAGAAAAGAAAAAAAATTTATCCACATTTATTCTATGTCCTGATTTAAAATGAGAATTTAATTTCATCAAATAGAATATATAAATGTGTTAAATATTGGACATAAAAATGGTTCTCCATTAAATGGCGGAAAAACTGAAATTTTTTAAAAATACTTCGTTTGTCTGAAAAATTGAATTTGTCATTATATTATGTCTAAGAAACTCAAAATATGAATGTTAATATTTTATGGGATATATATAAATTTTAAATTTTCTTTAATAATAATCATAAACTTCTTTTAAATGTCTTGTTTGATATGTCGTGGTGCGCTTGAACTCAGGGTTACACACATCATATTCGATTAAATTATTGAGAAAATAAGAATATTTTGGATGATTGGGGTGTTACATTATCCACACCATCAATAAATTGAATCCTCACAATTTAATATTGGCATTGAAAACTAGGTGGTTGACATTTTCAAATATCATAGTGGAAACCCCACATTGAAAAATGTAATAATGATCCCTATATTTTAAAATAAAGAAATATAAGTATGTTGTTTACTAGAAATAATCCATGTGAGGGTTCCATGATGTAAAATATTGATATGAAAGAGAAATATAACCATAATGTTTTGATGTAGAGTTACATAGAATTTAATTAGGATAAAGATAACAATCTGAATTCCATAAATCTTCAATGTTCCAAGGGGCTATTTGATTCATTGCAAAAGAAAATTCTAGGAAGACATTTTTGGTTTTCATGATCCTTTCACCCAAGATGACGAACATGAGAAGAAATACTTAACTGACTTCCGTATAACCTCACCATTGGCCATCCCTTGACCAGTTTCCACTTTATCTCTTATTTAAGAAAATGAAGTTGAATTTTATATTTCAAAAGTGTTGGAAGATCATGCGACCATAAATTGAATTATAAGTCATTCCAATTTTCTGTAAAAAATTTAACACGAGTTATCACTTATGAATAAGTCCACATATAATGAGATAATACATTAATCTAAAAAAACTTCAACTGCATAAATGGATAACATTAAAATACTTAAAAAAATTATAAATTTTGAAAGGGGTGAACAAAATCATCTTAGAATTTATCTCCCATATCTCATTGGGATGTTATTTTTTTCACATTCCAATATGTGAACACCACATCATTTATTCTCTTGAGTAATGTCAACAACATGAATTATCTGATATCCTTATTAAAAATTCACATGATTCCTTGTTCCAAAATATAGTGGATTTTTCTTTAAGTCCTAAAAATTTGTACACATCATCCATGATAGCATAACCCTCTTGGAGAAAAATCCAAAATTATATCTCCGGAAACTACAATAACCCAATTTACTTATTCAAATCCAATATACCTTTATCCAAACATCATTATATTAACATTGGAACATATTAACAATTGTATTTTCTGTAATCATATGTTCTCCAAATACAATCTTACCCTTAAATAAATTTTATTCTCCATTATAACTATTCAACATATTCTTGAAAATCATTAGTGAAAAACATAAATTGAATACTCTTATATAATTCACATAATCATAATTATTGGATCTAAATACATAAATACTCTTATCCTTCCAATTTAATGGTTGGCATGGAATAGGTCCATCCTCGGTTTATTTGGTAGATTCTTATGTATAGGCATTGAGTTGGGTAATTCCTATGATTTCTACATATGTGGCATGGAAATCCATGACAAATGGTTATTCATTGACCCTATTGCTATAGAGATAAATAATCCCCTCCATTTGAGGTATTCTTCAAGGTTCTTCTTCCCTTCCTCCTCCCATGTAGGAAACTAAATCTTCATCCCTTTATGCCTCATAAAATTGGAACATTTATAAATGTTCATCTTACTGTTACAAAATTAATTAGGAAAGTCATTAAATATCACCTTTTTATTCATATATTGTGACAACTGATTTGGCATAATCACAAAATATTTTTCCCAGTCATTATCTGATTTTTTTGCTCAAATCACTAGTTTTTCTATCAAAATAAATGTTAATCCAATTCCATCAAGTTTCCACTGCAAACTAAGACCAGAATGTATAGGGTGAGAAACAAATCTCATTGATGAAATCAACATAATCAAAGGAAGTTAATTTTAATCAATAACATCGCAGGTTTAATCGTCGGTTATCCATGATCATTACTAAAATTCTTGGGGGTTCTTTTATTCTTATCCTCATTGTAAATTGTATGGTTATGGTCCTTAATCAACATTTTCCAAATCTATTTCCAAGGTTTTTTCTACACTTTCTCAAGTACCAACTATAACACCCTTACCCCAATGCTTAGAGCTAGTGAATTATTTTAATACATTGTCGTGATTAAAAGGAATAAAGTCTTGATGGACCGATCAGTTTAGTATTCATAGAAAATAGATTACATACATGAACATCATAGTAAAATTTATAACATAAAACACAACATAACTAATCCTTTTAGAACACCATTATTCCAATAGATTAACTTTATATATCTACCATAATACACTTCTTGGAATAATGGGAAAATAAAACATAAGAAGGGGTGAGCTCAGATGCTCAGTGAAGGAAAATAATACCGTGAAAGCTATCAACTTTTAAGGAAAAATGTATAATAATAACATCAACCATTTAAAAAATAAACTAGAAAATAATAAGGAAAAAATAAATCCATAATTACCATATAATTATTCACATAAATATTATACTAGAAAAACAATCACATGTAATAACTAATTTCATAACGAGGGAATGCATAATTCCAGACAAATAACTACTACATCAACGACTTGTTCCAAGACAATTAAACAGTATTGAACTGGCCCAGACCTCTCCAGCCCATTCCTTTGTCGAAAATAGGGTCATGAAGTGTTCTGGAGGGTAGAATCTACTTTTCCACCACTTTCAGAATTTTGTAACTACACGTCATGTAGTGAGAGTACACATCGTGTACCACCTTTCCAGGTATACTCCATCTTGTGGTTGTGTCCTTGACGCGTGAAATAAATTAGTACACACCATGTGGCCCATACTACACACCGTGTGGTTCTTCACTGTGTGTGCGTTACCCTCAAACCTTGTGTTGAACAATCAATGGCCGTGTGCCGTGTTGAGGCTGTGTCCTTGCTGTGTGAAATAAATGGGTACACGTCGTGTAGCCCAAACTAAACACCATGTAGTTCCTCCCCGCGTACACATTACCCTCAAACCGTGTGTTGACTAGTCAACGACCGTGTGCCGCATTGAATGTCGTGTTGGAAGCCGCGCGGAGAACGTGTGAAATGGCCGATTACACGCCGTGTACTAGAATTTACACGCCATGTACTTCATTTTTTCTCACATATAAAAGGAGGGGGCCTCTCCTCATTTTCAAATCACTCCTCTCCTCCCATTTCCTTTGAGCCGTGCTCTCCTGAGAGACTCCAATGCTCCATTCCTCTATAACTTCTTTGTCCAAGCTCCGATTTACGATCCGTAAGTGGCCATGAGATCATAACGATGAGGCAGAACTTTTGAGCTTGGATCTGTTGTTTTCCGTTCGGACTTTCCTTTCCAGAATCAACCTGAGGAGGTTTTTCCCGGTTTAACAGATGCGACGGATGCCAACGGAAGTCTTATAAACGTGATCCGGGGGAGTTTTTTGATCAAAACCTGTTGAGGTAGGGATTTTACCTTCGTCTCTCTAATTTTTGCGTCATGTGGGATAGGTTTCATCTTGTTTCCGTGAGATACAGTTGAACTAATAAATAAAGATAACGACCGGATTAAATAATGGGGTTGGGAAAGTTGTTATGTTATTCTTTGATTATCCTATTGTTATGTTGAAAATTGAATAGTCTTATTCCTACTGAAAATCACGGTCGTTGTGGGCCTTTTCTTGCACAATTAAATGTTTCCCTATCATTCTAGACCATTTTTTGGATGGAACTTTGTGGAATGTGGAATTTGGTTAATCACGTAATGTTGGATGTTTTAAAATCTGGAACACTTGTACGATCACCCCGGTTGAACGAAATGGAATAATGAACATGTGGGTATTGGTTTGGTTACATGGTGTGTGAAAGGGGGGGGGTGGATCCTGAGTTGTTATGAATAGGATGGGAATCAGGGCTATGGTTAATGATCTTAAAGTGGAGATGATGTGGTATGAGCCTTGTTTTGTGATACAGTGGTGGAGATGTGGTTATAGTGGTATCAGGGTTGTAGTAATGGGTTGTGTTGTTAAAACAAAGTGGAAAGTTAATAAATGAACTGTGGGGAATGATAATGAACGCGGGAACAATCAATGGGGTTCGATTAATGATAAAAGGTTGGGCTGTGTTGCTTGCATTTTATCTAACATGATTTGTGGATTGGAAGGGATTTTGTTCTATGAAATGCTTGATCTGGTTTGATAGTTTCCCAGTTGTTAAGGAACAGATAAACTATTACTGATAAAACTTGAAAACCTAAATAGGGTTGGGACTATTTGTTGTATGCATGCTTCGTAGTAGCAGTGTCGAGGCATGTGCTCAGTTTCTCTGTTTAGAAGCTATAGGTTGGGTTGTGTTATATATATATATATATATATATATATATCTTTGTGTTTTTCCACACCCAACCCATGTTGAGCACTTAGTGCCGAACACTCCCATTTCATGGCAGAGTGTGTTTTCCCCTTAGTTACTAGCTCCATTCTGCTCCTTCGTCCATAGGCTATGATGGCATGAAGAGACCATACACCCATGACTCTTGGGGTAGGTTTCGATTGTGGTGGTATTAACCCAAGACTCTTTGGGCAGGTTTACCATTCCCAAGAATCTTCGGGATGAGGTCCAGGTGTGTGCCGGCGGGATGTGTGGTTTTTTAGGCCAAGGTGTGTGCGGCCGGGATGTGTGGTTGTGAGGCCTAGGTGTGTGTGGGTGGGATGTGTTTTTTTGAGGCTCAGGTGTGTGCGGGTTGGATATGTGGATCATGAGGCCCATGTGTGTACGGGTTGGAAGAGTTTGGTAGCGTCAGGACGTTCGCCGTTAGGAAGAGTAGCTAACTAGTGGGGAATGGTGCGGGGTACCCAATATAGTTGTTCTTATATACTACTACCTGTTGTTATGTGTTTTTTGTGAGTGTGGCTACTGAGGTTGGTTGGATAGATTTCCTTGTTAGGTTGGTTAATTGTGTATTCTCACGAGACATTAGGATGTCTCCCCACCTGTGGACAAGAGAATTAGGTTTCTATACTGAGTATACTTGTATGCTCACCCTACGTTTACTTTCAGGTTTCCTAGAGGACTACCAGGGCCGTGCGTGACCCTACTAGTCGGGACAGATGGAGTTGTTGCAGTTTTTTACTCTTTTTTCTTTTGGTATTTTACTTTTGAGCTTTCTTGTACTTTTACTTTGTTTCAGAATTGTTTAAACATGCATGTGGGATTGGTTTGGTTTTATTTCCATACACTTTCTCTATTCTTTATTTGGTAGTTGACTTATCCTATTTCCTGATTTAAAAAAAATAAAAGGGAAATACCTCCCATATTTGTGAAAACTCATACCCTTGGTGCTATTCGCCACCCCAGGGCCTACTGGAGGCGGGACTCGGGGGTCATTATCTTACTTTCACCATTGCTAGCTCAGGAGGGGCATCGTTGATGGAAGGGGGTCATGACATAATCATTTCAGAGCTAATGGTTGAGAGATAGGATGAATTATGGAGTTAGGCACATTGAGGATTGTATGGGATGGTTGGGTGACATTGTTAGCTAATCATGGTGCATAACATAGGCCAGGGAAGACCGGCTAGGACACGGGATTTTAGGGCCCCCTGTGATCTGATGCAAGGAATATGTGCCTACTGAACAACCAAGTGAGACTACATTGATTGTAGGGTAGAGACCCTGGGGAAGGTACATGAAACATCATTATTGTGTATTACTTGATTTGGCTGTTCTGGGAAAGAAATAAAGTGATAAAATGAATCCTTGAGAAATTTACTTACTACATGGCCTTAGGAAATATTTTTTTACTGTAAAACTATGGCACCTGTACATCATCCCTGGGTGGCTCAGATCACCATGGCCCAACAGATTCAGGAGGTCGATCAATTGAGGATTGACCGAGAGGAGGAAGATAGTCAGTGGTAGAAGACTCTCCATTCCATCCAACGAAAAAACCCTCATGAAGTACGAGGGTAGTACATTAGATTTGGAGAGAGTGGGGTGGCTTGAGGAGCTAGGGATTTCTATTACTTTGATCTGTTCTCCGAGGGAGTACTGGGTTCTCATAGCAGTCAGTTAGCTGAGTGCTGTTGTGCGCCAGTGGTGGACGCTCCACCTAAAGGAGAGGACAGAGGCAGAGGTTCCATGGGCTGACATTGAGAAGGAGTTCCGAGAGGAATTCAATTCTTTCATGATCAAGGTGGAGAAGCGGTAGGAGTTACTCTCCCTCCATTAGGGGAGTATGTCAGTACGAGGGCTTTGGATCATGTTCACGGATATCCTAATCTTTTCTCCGAATCTCTTTCCGGATGAGGAGTCTCAAGCGAGATGTTTGGAGGAGGCGCTTCCCCTTCTCTCTAGTATGCTATCACCCCCTTAACCCTTATGACGTACTTGGACGTACAAGAATAATGAAGAGGTTGTAGAGAGGATGCACTCGCTGGGAGGTGCACCACGAGAGGGGATCCATCTGGGTTCGTCGAAAGGGAAGGTCGTCAGTAGAAGGTCTCCTACAACGGGACCATCCATATTCAGGCTAGTGGGGAGTAGGCCCCAGTAGTTCCAATTCAGATCTTCGGGTCCTTGTCCCTCTTTCACGATCCGAGGACCGAACTGTTTCTCTTGTGGAGGTTTCGGGCACATCCAGAGTCATTGCCTGACCTGAGCTGAGTACAGTGGAGGTGGGCAGGTTCAACGCCCACCACAGCAGCACCAGTTGCCATCGAGGCCCTTCCAGCAGCAGTAGGACCCTGCTCCTCTGAGGGAATACTTTTCATGAGGAGGGTGACCTCAGGGTTCTCTTTAGGGACCTCAACCAGGGCGTGGTCAGGGAGGGGGTCGACATCAGAGAGGTAGAGGAGCTGGGCGTGGACAGTTGCACGTAGTGGAGTTGGCAGCTCCAACAGGACCAGAGGTGGTGCGAGGTACGATTTGTTTGTTCAGCACTCTCGTTTCGGCTTTGTTCAATTAGATAGATTCTCACTCCTTTTTTGCACCCATTCTTTCCAATGTTTTGGGTCTAGACATAGAGAGACTTTCTGTTCCCCTGGTGGTGAGTAGACCAGTTAGAGGTCAGACCAACGTATCATGTGTTTTCTGGGGATGTGGTTTGACGTTGGGACCACATCGATCTAGTGGGGATCTTCTTTGGACACAGATGCAGCACTATGATGTCATCTGAGGAATCGACTGGCTGTATTTTGTTAATGTCGTTATCAACTACTTCTAAAGAAGAGTCATGTTCTCCGACGTGGATGGGCAACGTGTAGCTTTTGTTTTCAAGTGGAGCTATCAGGTGAGAAGCCAGCATGTGAAGAGTCTCCTTTCTTTTCTAGGTAAGGTATCAGTGGTTTCCACTGATATAGAGATGGTGGATGTTCCAAAGATTGTTGTGGAGTTCCTCGATGTTTTTCTCTAGGAGGTTGTGACGCTACCCCCCCCCCCCCTCGACGTGACGTTGAGTTCGGGATAGACGTATAGCCTTGTGCCCATCCGATTTTGATAGCCCCATATCGGATGGCACCTTCGGAGTTGTGAGAGTTGCGGATTCAGATTGAAGATTTGATGGAGAAGGGTTTTGTTCGACCCAGTGTGTCACCATGGGGTGCTCCAGTTTTGTTCGTGAAGAAGGAAGATGGTGGCCTCAGGCTATGAATAGACTACCGAAGGTTGAATCAGGTAATGGTCAAGAACTGTTACCCCCTTCCAAGGATAGATGATCTCTTCGACCAGCTGAGGGGAACATGTTGGGTTTCTAAGATTGATTTGCGACTTGGATATCATCAGGTGAGGGAAAGGATAGTGACATCTCGAAGATAGATTTCAGGTGCAGGTATGGTCACTTCGAGTTTGTAGTGATTCCGTTTGGAGTTACGAATTCACCAGCTGTGTTCGTGGGACTTATGAAATTTGTCTTCCGAGAGTTTCGGGAACGGTTAATTTTTGGGCTTATCGATGACATCCTGGTCAACTCAAGATCATAGGAGGAGCACGTTGAGCATCTTAGGGAAATATTGGAAGTCCTTCAACACCACCAAAATTATGGTAAATTATCGAATTGTAACTTCTTGACGCACGAAGTACACTTCATTTGGAACATGGTGTCTCATCATGTAGTGTCAGTGGACCCATCGAAGGTGGAGGTAGTTGTTTCTTGGGCGGCACCCAAGAGCATGGCATAAGTTCATAGTTTCTTGGGTTTGGAAGGATATTATCGGAGGTACATTTCTGAATTCTCTTGAGTTTCTGCTCCATTGACAGATTTGACTAGGAATAACTGGGTCTTCCTATGGAGTGAGCAGTGCCAGGAAGCTTTCTACTACCAGAAGGAGAAGTTGGTCAGTGCTCTAGTACTCAGGTTTCCAGAGGAAGGGTTGTTGTATGAGGTGTTTTGTGATGCTTCTGGCCTTTGTTTTGGGTGCGTACTGATGAAAAAGAAGGGTGTGATCTGTTATGGCTCTAGTCAGTTGCACCCTCACAAGTGTAACTATTCCACCAACGACCTAGAGCTTGTAGTTGTGGCGTTCACACTAAATTTGTGGCGACGTTACCTCTTTGGGGAGCGCTTTGTGTTCTTCGCAGATCATAAGATCTTACATTATATTTTCTCCCAGTGTTCCCCTGAACTTTTGGCAGCGGAGGTGGGTCGAGTTTCTCCAAGACTATGACTTCGAGATCTATTACACTGAATGTAAGGGTAATGTTGTGGTTGATGCCCTGAGCAGGAAGTCACATAAATAAGTGGTTTGGGAATCCGCTGATGCTTGGAAAGCGATGGGAGAGTTGGTTGTCTTGCACTTTGATGCAAGGGTAGAAGGTGTTAGAGGTTGTTTATTTCAGATGACGGTGAAGTACTCCTTATTACAGTAGGTGGGAGAGTCTCGGATGGGAGACTCTTAGGTGGAAGTAATACGAGATCGTATTGCTCAGGGGAATGCTTCAGAAGGATGGTCAGAGGATAGACGACATCAAATGCTCTTTTATGGAAGGTTGTTTGTTCTGGAGGCGATGCGTGAGGGAGTTCTCCATGTGTTCCATAGCTCAACCTTGGCGGTACATCTGGGAGTTTCAAAAATGTACCAAGGCCTGAGGGATCATTTTTGGTGGCCTGGGGTGAAACGGGCACTGACAGAGTTTGTGGCTAAGTACCATGTGTGTCAGCAAGTAAAAGCTGAACACTGTGTTCCCAGTGGTTTGTTGCATCCTTTAGATGTCCCGGAGTGGAAATGGGATGACATCTCAATGGTCTTTGTCATAGGACTACCCAGAGCTCAGGGTGGTTATGATGCTATCTGGGTAGTGGTAGATCGAATGAAGAAATCAGATCACTTCTTAACAATTAAGGAGTCGGGTCCGATGATTACATTATCACATTGGTACATAGACAAGGTGGTGTGGTTGCATGGAGTTCCAAAGACAATCATCCAAGATCGAGATACTACGTTTACCTCACGAGTCTGGAGAGGGTTACAATATGCTTTTGAAACCCAAATACGCCTTAGCGCTGCTTTGCACCCATAGACCAATGGGTAGACCGAGCAGACTATCTAGATGTTGGAGGACATGCTGCGGGCATGTGTTCTAGATTTTGGGGGATCATGGGTGCGACAATTGATTTTAGTAGAGTTTTCGTAGAACAACATCTTCCACTCTAATATTGCAATGGCACCATTTGAGGATTTGTATGGAAGTCCATTTCGTTCACCCATTTGTTGGTTAGATGATGGTGGGACAAGTGCTCTTGGGCCAGAGGTAGTACAGAGCACCACAGATAAAGTCCATCTTGTGCCTGAGGGGATGAAGGCGGCTCAAGACAGACAGAAGTCTAGTGTTGGTTGTCGGAGGAGGCCCTTGGAGTTCGAGGTGGGAGATCATTTGTTCTTGAGGGTTTCCCCTCGATGGGAGAAGAAGAGGTTTGGGAAGGGGAGTAAGCTCTTCCATAGGGTCATCAGATCTTTCGAGGTGCTGAGGCGAGTCAGTGAGGTGGCATATCAGCTGGCCCTTCCACCTCAGTTGGAGAAGGTTCATGATGTCTTCCATGTCTCCCAGCTTCATCAATACTTACACAACGACTCTCATGTCATTGACTGGGGAGAGTTAGATATGGGAGATGAAGAAACCTTAGAGGAACCACCAATCAGAATCGAGGATCATAAAGAGAAAGTGATCCATGGACGCACCATCGCCTTGGTTAGTGTGTTTTGGAGGCATGACGGCCTCGAGGAGAGAATATGGGAGTGGGTGGCTTAGATGCACGATCAGTACACAGAGTTGTTTTGACTTGTGTTTTTCTTTGTTCACCTGTTCTTGGTATTGATGTTATGCTTTGTACCTTTGATATATGGAATACTTGGCTTGTTGGTTGTGAGACGTTTTGTTTCCTTGTCCACAGGAAGTGTGTAATGTGTCCGGACGTGTGGGAAAGGGAAAAACCTGATCCTTAATCGAGAAAAATTAATACGGATGCGATTGAACCCATGTGGGAAAGTCAGTGCCACCGAAAGCGTATAATATCTCCACATGGGAGAAGGAATTTCCCCAAGCCACATGTTCAGATTGGGTGTTGGTTGTATGGTGCTGGGGGGTAGTGTAAGTTGAAGAATCCTAATATATGAAAGTGGGAAGACCCAATTCTTAATCGAGACGCATTAATGCGGAAGCGGTTAAACCCATGCAGGCGAGTCAGTGCCGCATAAAGTGGAGAATATCTAGACATAGGAAAGGGAATTCCTAACACATATGATTAGGGTTGTTGGTTGGGTTACTATTATAATGAGAGCCCTAAGAGGTATCTTGTTGGGTTCCTCTTGGTTGGTTTCTGAATTCTTGGGGATGATAATGTTTTAAGAGGTATCTAATGTAATGGACCAGACCTCTCAGGCCCATTCCATTATCAATAAGAGGGTCATGAAGTGTTCTGGAGGGTAGAATGGACATTAAACACACTTTCAGAATTTTGTAACTACACGCCATGTAGTGTGTGTACACACCATGTGCCACCATTCTGGGAATACCCTGTGTTACGGCCAAGTCCATTCCACGTGAAATAAATGATTAAATTCCTTGTATCCCATACTACATGCTGTGTGGTTCCTCTCCGCGTGCGCGTTTCCCTGAAACCGTATGTTGACCAGTCAACGGTCATGTGCCGTGTTGAGTTTGTGTCCTTGCCGCGTGAAATAAATGAGTACACACTGTGTAGCCTATACTACACATTGTGTAGTTCCTCCCCGCGTACACGTTACCCTCAAACCGTGTGTTGACCAGTCAACAACAGTGTGCCCCGTTGAATGCGATGGTGGAAGCCGCGTGGAGACTGTGTGAAATGGACTAGTACACGTCGTGTACTAGAAAGTGTGCACTGTGTACTTTAGTTTTTCTTGCCTATAAAAGGAGGGGGCTTCTCCTCCTTTTCAAATCACTCCTCTCCTCCCCTCTCCTTTGATCAGAACTCTCCCAAGAGACTCCAAATCTCCTTTCCTCCATAACTTCTTCGTTTGAGCTCTGATTTTCGATCCATTAGCAGCCAAAGGATCATAACGACGAGGCGGATCTTTTGAGCTAGGATCTGTTGTTTTCCCTTTGGCATTTCCTTCCCAGCTTCTACCCAAGGTGGTTTTTCCGGGTTCAACATAAGAGACAGACGCCGACGTACGTCTTCTGAAGCTGATCCGGGGGAGCGTTGTGATCATAACCTGTTGTGGTAGTATTTTTACCTTCTTCTCTCTAATTTGTGCATCATTCGGGATGGTTTTCCTTTTGTTTCCATGAGATAATGTTGAACCAATAAATAAAGATAATGACCAGCTTAAATAACGGGGTTGGGAAAGTTGTTATGTTTTCTTTGTTTATTCTATTGTTATGTTGAGAATTGAATAGGATTATTCCTACTGAAAATCATGGTTGTTGTGGGCCTTTGCATGCACAATTAAACGTATCCCTATCATTATAGACCGTTTTGTGGACGGAACATTGTGGAATTTGGAATTCGGTAAATCGTGTAAATTTGTATATTTTAATATCAAGAACCCTTGTATGATCACCTCAGTTGAACAAAATGGAATACTGAACATGTGCTTGTTGGTTTGGTTACGTGGGGTGTGAAAGGGGGGTGGATCCTAAGTCTTTATGAATAGGATGGGCAGTGGGGCTGCGGTAAATGATGTTAAAGGGGAGATGATGTGGCATGAGCCATGTTTTTTGATACGGTGGTGAATATGTGGTTATATTGGCTATAGGGCTGCAGTAATGGGTTGTGTTGTTAAAAGAAAATGGAAAGTTGATAAATGAACTATGGGGAAAGATAATGAACTTGGGAACAATCAATGGGGTTTTATTGATGATAAAAGGTTGGGTTGTGTTGCTGGCGTTTTATCTAACTTGATTTGTGGATTGGTAGGGATTTTGTTCTATAAAACGCTTGATCTATTTTGATAGTTTCCCAGTAGTTAAGGAACAGATAACCTATTACTGATGAAACCTAAAAACCTAAATGGGGTTGTGACTGTTTTTGTATGCATGCTTCATAGTAGTAGTGTCGAGGCACGTGCTCAACCTCTCTTTTTAGAAGCCATTGGTTGGGTTGAGTGTTTGGTATATATATATATATATATATATATATATATATATCTGTATCTGTGTGTTTTTCCACAGCACACCCATGTCGAGCACTTAGTACCGAACACTCCCATTTCATGGGAGAGGGTGTTTTCCCCTTAGTTTCTAGTTCCTTCCTGATCCTTCTTCCATAGGCTGTGATGGCATGAAGAGACCATACAACCAAGACTCTTTGGGTAGGTTTCGATTGTGGTGGTATTACCCCAAGACTCTTCGGGTAGGTTTACCATTCCCAAGAATCATCAGGATGAGGCCCAGGTGTGTGCGGGTGGGATTTGTGGTTTGTGAGGCCCATGTGTGTGAGGGCGGGATGTGTGGATGCGAGGCCCAGGTGTGTGCGGGCGAGATGTGTGGTTTTGAGGCCCATGTGTGTGCAGGCGGGATATGTGGTTCTTGAGGCCCAGGTGTGTGCGGGTGGGAAGAGTGTTGTAGCGTCATGATGTTCGCCATTAGGAAGAGCATCTAACTAGTGGGGAATGGTGTGGGGTACCCAATAATCATGTTCTTATATACTAATACCTGTTGTTATGTGTTTATAGTGTGTGTGGCTAGTGAGGTTGGGTGGATAGATTTCCTTGTTAGTTTGGTTTCTTCTGTTGTTCTTACGGGACATTAGGATGTCTCCCCACCTGTGCACGAGAGCTTTAGGTTTCCCTACTGAGTATACGTTTATGCTCACCCTATGTTTAATTTTAGGTTTCTAGGAGGACTACCTAGGTCGTGCGAGACCCTACTAGTCAGGACAGTTGGGGTTGTTACAGTTGATGTACTCTTGTTTCTTTTGGTATTGTACGTTTGAGCTTTCTTGTACATGTACATTGCTTCAGAATTGTTTAAACATGCATGTGGGATTGGTTTTGGTTTATTTCCAAACACTTGTTCTTTTCTTTTTCTGGTAGTTGACTTGTCCTGTTTCCCGATCATAAAAAAATTAATAAAAGGTTAATTCCTCCCATATTTGTGAAAACTCATACCCTTGGTGGTATTCTCCACCCCAAGGCCTACTGGAGGAGGGACTCGGGGGTCATTATCTCACATTCACCGATGCCTACTCATGAGAGGCATCTTGGATGGAAGGGTTTCCTGATAAGAACTATATAATGTAATTATTCCAAGGAAATATTATGTCTCTTGAGATATACCAATGCATCTTGGGGATATAGCGGGCCGCTCCCACCACTTACTTAGTCCAATCCATTCCTCATATGAACAGTGTGAAACATAACATAAACATTCATATTAAAACTATCATATGGAATGTCAATACATTAAAGATAAACCGTGAATGGTATAAAAATATCCCATCCAAAGTTTGATATATAATAACTCATTCAATATAGTACGAAATTTTATATTGTAGTAAATAATCCTCAATCAATAATAATATCCAATAAAGGATGTTCAAATAGATTAAAATGATCACTAAAACTCTTGGAGGGAAATATCTATTTTTCATGAAATTACTTAAAAGTAACACAATTTATAAAAGAAGTAATTTAAAATAGATTGTTGAATTAAATGGTCACATACCAATATTAAACCATCGAATGTAATTATCATTTTAAAATAATCATGTCTATATAAATTAATCCTTAAAATCATTTTGAAAACATAGACATTAATTAAATAGATTTTGAAAATTAAATCTTTATTACAACTAAAATTATGATATATTTAAAGATTCCCATCCATAAGACATTAAAATGATTCTTTTGATAATAGTTTTTTGAAACCTTGACATGGATGATAAATATTTCTTACTATATACTTACATATAAACAACCTGAGATAATAATGAGATTGTGAAATTAATTGTAACGTTATGTTTGATACTCTCCATATGACTCTGAAAATCCTATAGAACGATTTAAAAAAATAATTAACTTATATAATAATAATAATAATATTTATGAAATCATATATTAATATTTTATTACTTTATATTACCCATTGATCAACAATTTCAAGTAAATACAAATTTTCGGGTTATATCTCATTGTTTATCGTTTATGTTTTGACATGTTATTCAAGATTATATTACGTAGATAATGATTTAATTAATTTTAAAACATATAATATGATATATATATATATATCATATATATTATTAATATAAATATATATTATATATTGGTATATAAAATGGAATACACTATTCATGGAGATGATAGGCCCTACGTATGCATGAAAGCTGTTTCTGTTTTCTTATCTTATAGAATGGAAGTAAGGGAATGAAATATATGTACATATATATATATAAATAATTACAATATAATTATTATGTAATATATTATATTATTATGAATAATATATTTTTTATAATCATTCTTGGATGGTTAATGTAGTGAATGAATCTCATCATGTTGTGGAGATGGTATGATGTACGTACGCAGGTGGGAGGATATCATTCCATTATTGATTAATTTGTGTATAATTGGATGAAATATGAATTTTAAAGAATAAATCACATGTTATATTTATTATTTTAATCCATTATATC
Organism: Viscum album; assembly: GCA_963277665.1. Classification (NCBI taxonomy): domain Eukaryota; kingdom Viridiplantae; phylum Streptophyta; class Magnoliopsida; order Santalales; family Viscaceae; genus Viscum; species Viscum album. Next base: position 1,438,631,300 of record OY728145.1, on the reverse strand, counting down.
TATTGTTATACCCATATAAATAATGTTTATTTGAAAAAAAATTACAACACGACGTGGAGATTGAAAGTTGTACGCATGCACGCATGGTGGTATAGTTTTTCATAGGATGGGTAAAAAGGGGAATATGGTTTTACCATAATCTTAAAAATAATTAAAATATATTAAATATGGTAGTTTTTTATTTTATTATGTTAGAAACTTAGTATGAGGAAGTAGAATAATAAATGAACATTGAATGAAGGGATAAAACGATTACATATTCTTTTGGTGTCTTCTTTTGTTTTTCACACAAGGACTCTATAAGTTGGATTTCCTCCCAATGTTTTGCATCTATGGTGAAGTGAGGGATGTTTGTAGGAGTTTTTGGAAGGTTTTGGATGATAAAAATGTAATTGGTGGTGTGAATTAAATAGAATTATATTTTCCCTTTTATAGGAGAGGTGAAGGGCACATTAGAAATAACATGAAATATTAATTTATTATAAAATTATATTCTAATTATAGTATGTCCAAATGTTTTATTTAACGGATGAGATGATTATTGGTCTTTATACACAAATCTAATAGGTTATAGTCATGTATAGGTCCCATATTAATCCTTATCTTTTGGATTTATCCATTTGTAAAACAAGTTTACTCTTACCATGTCCTCTTGTATTTTTATACTATTTGGGTAATATCATTACAATTAAATTCTTATAGAACATAATGTGTATTATTTATTACATTTTTATCAATATACATGTTTTTTGGATGATAATTAGATTTTTGATATTTTTATAGCATTTAATAAAATATTGTTTGTTTTAAAACTCATATATGTCAATTTTAACACGATTTAGCAATTGATGTTTTTTAAAGTCATAAAAAACTGATTCCATACAAATTGCATTAAATAATTCCTAATATGTAAATTTCATCCATAAAATGTTTTATGGAATAAAAATTTACAAATTACATTTATTCGAAAATTTATAAATTCATTTATTTTAATCTTTCATTAACGAGGTAATTAATGCTTCGTAATTGTGTCATAAATAAAAATATTTTGTTAATGTCTAAATTTATTAAATAAAATACCATGATGAATGAAATATATATTTATTTCTAATAACTATTTATAGAAATAGATATTAGTTATATAACCCTATATTTAAATCGATTTGGTAAAAGATATATGTTTATATTATAATTATCTTTACTTTAAATTAATTTTTATTACAATTCATTATCACACCCAAGTGTTTTCTAAATTCTAAACCATCGACAAATAGATTCTCATGGTTTAATACATCTCATATAATAGTATTAGGCAACGTTTTTGAGTTTTTTTATATTATTATATGATTTTTTACCTCTATTTACATGGTGGACCCTTTAACCATAGTAAACAAAAATAATTACTTAAGTAATTATTCCTAATGTCAAAAAAGTACCTATTTAAAAAATCAGGTTCTTTTGATTCAAAATTTGAAATCCAATTTTCCATATTAAAAATAAAGAAGTTTTAGTAGTTAATTTAAAATTAATTCATGCTGTCAAAACAAAAAAGCAGGTTTTTAAGAATTAAAAACTATCAAACGATTGACATGTTTTTATGTCTAATTTAAATATGAAAATACATCCAATGACCGAAATTATATTAAATGAAAAAACTTAATATAATTATACATTAAAAACACTCCAATTTATAATTCAACAATATAAATTATTTTGATTTAAAAACAATTTTTCAATTAAAATTTATTATTTTTCACTATTCATCAAAATATTAATGTTATCAAAAAAGTACCAAAAAATATTCACAGTAAATTTTTTATTCCCTACTTCTAAAGAAGATTTCACTTTCATCAAATAATATATATAAAAGAGTCAAATATTATATTTAAACAGGGTTATACATTAAAATGCTCAAAAACTACATTTAAAAAAAAATACTTATTCTATCTGAAAAAAATGAATTTATCCTCATATTATGTCTAAGAATAAAAAAATATGGTTGTTTAAATTATATGATATGTATATATATATTTATATAATTAAAAATGTGTTTAATACTATTCATAAACACTTTTTTAAATAGCTAGTTTGATAGGTCGTGCTATGCTTGAACTTGGTGTTGCGTACATCGCAAACTACTGAATTATTTAAAAAGAAAGTGTATTGTGGATTCTTGGGGTGTTACAGATATTTAGTATAGAGACAAAAATGTTCAGAAAAAATAATGTAATTTGTTGTGGAAGGGATACAAATAATAATGTCAAAGAATCCCAATCTGAGTTGAACTATAAATGTTTATGGATCAAACTATTAATATTGGAGTTTATAATTAAAAACTGATGAATATAATTTATTTGAATCTGAATAAATAAATTTGTAATTTTTTCCTTGATGAAAACATAGAATATCATAAAAATTATAATTTTTGAAACATAATAGTTTTTTTAATGTAATAAAATATATATAATCAAATATCTCTTCTAGAGTAGAGAATATAATTTTTTGTAATCCAGAGGTATCAAACATTGGTAATTCTATGTTTTTGGAGTCTCATATAAAGAAATCTTATGAGAATACTACCATTATTTCAATAATTTTTTTGGAATAATTGGTATTTCAAATGCATGAGTGTCTTCTAAAAAATGTTCATGGGATTCTATTATTTGGTGAAATTGAAATTATAAATGAATACCATTTGATAAAATCATTAAAATTTTCTAAAAATAATGGAAATGAAATAGGGTAGTGATAATTGATAATAAAAATATTAATATTATATATTGGTGAGATTTTCAATGAACCTTAATTCAATATGATTGTAGACAGAGAAGATATGTTATGAATGAGAAGATGGGAAATATAGTAACTTTTATCACAACTTCTAGTTCTATATAATTTATTGAGTTTATTATTTAATGATTATCATAGCTAAATATTCTTTTATGTATTTATCATATAGTTGCAGTGCCATGTTCATTAAAATAGCTTTTTATTAACTCAAAATATGGATAAATAAGAATATTTAATGGGTGAACATTCAAAATGATACTCAGAATGGTTGAACAGATAGATATGTGAAGTATAAGAGAACATGATAAATTAATTAATCACCAGATTTTACATTTTATGAATAAAAATACCCATGTCATGCCACACAAGATTTTCTGATATTGAAATGAAAGGATAAAAAATCCAAATGATCACCAAATCAAAAACAATATTTTTTAAGAGAAACAAATGAAGTCTAGTATGAATGTGAATATAAAAATTTAGATAACGCGAGCTCATTAAATACAACAGATTAAATTCAACCATTATTTTTCAAAAAGTAACATATAATTAAATGAGATTCATAGATTAGGTGATAGATGATTATCTTAGTAAATGAGACATATATCAATGCAACCCTTTTAAATTAGATGATAATTATTATATGTATACATGAATAAATATGTGGATTATATATTGAAATTATATAAGCAATTAAGTATTTACAATGGGTAAAAAATGTAAATCATCATGTGGTTCATGATAGAATTTCTAAACCTTCTTCTATGTTAAACAATAAATTTTTTCTATTTAAAAATATTATAATTGAAATGGAGATGTGACTAAAAACATAAAATATATAATTCTAAATAATATTCTTTCTATGTAGAATTCTAGAATGGTGTATTTAGATTGGATAATTGAAAATGTTCAAAAGATGTTTAATATTTATTTATCTTCTATAATGTCTCAAATCCTATATAACTATTTATCTACAAAAAGTGAACATCTCATTGCTGAACTTCAACAGGGTGCTCATTGGACGTTTCATTTTAATTAATTTTTTTAATAATTTATATCATAAATAAATTCTATTTCCAACTTGATAACTCTGGGCCAAAAATTCAGAGTTTGATAGATATAGGTTCTGAATGATTTACTTGTTAAAATTGCTGAACTGAATAAAATTTTTATATAATTTTTATTACTTAATGTTTTGGAGAAATTGATGAAAAATATATACCATAAAACTTTTTACATAGAAACTTGTAATTATTTAAACATGATAGGAATAGAATAAAACGCTTTGAATATATAGAATATGAATGGTGGACATGTTACACTCTGTGAAAATGCATGTGGCCAAATTTTAAATATTGGTATTGCATGTTTCCATATTGAGAATATCATTACCAATTATAATTTTGTTTTAAGACATAAGGAAAAATTATCTGTATAAGTCCATTGTGCGATGAGGGTTACTCCATGTTATCTAGGAGCTAGAGATGTTCCATCAAAATTTTATATGGTGTTCCATTTTTTATTTCAATGAAAATGAAAATATTTACAAAAATAGTTATAAAATACAAATTTTTTCAAACAATCATTTTTTTGGAGGAGTTGAGGATATGTTTTGGATTTTTAAATGTTTATTAAGACACAAAAATGATTAAACCTTAAAAAAAATTATGAAATGAAATTTGAAGGACATTAAAGACCAAAAGTTTAATTAATCTAATGTTTTTGTTACTTTTGAATATAAGAAATAATAATTATAGAATCAAACACTATGGTGAATTCTCTCTTTCTGAACCATAATAATTTGTGCACATAGAAAATATTTGAAATTAAAAAACTATGAGTATCATAGGAAAACAAAATTTATATATATTAGTTTATGATTAAACAATATATACTTGGTGTATTTTCATTCTCTTAAATAAAAAAACCATTGATTTTAACACGTTTTTTATTTTTTAAATATTGAGAAAAATAATCGGATTATCCCTAACATTAGCGATCAAGGTGGGGTCTTTATAAATTTTCTGTTTGAAACCTTTATTTATAAAAATTGTATTTTCCATAACATTTCAAACAAAAGAACATCAAAACAAAATAGTGTAGTTGATTGAATAAATAGATCACTCTAGAAATTTTTTTGGTCAATGTTGTGTTAATATTTTGTTTCTAATAGTTTTTTGGGTGAAGCAATTAGTATTACCTATTACGCTATAAATTCATTTTTAATTTTACTAAATTTAAATAATATTTCTTATGAACCATGGATTTAAAGTAAGCCAACACATAGACACCTTTGGGTTTTTTTATATAAAGAAATCATTTTTTATTCTATAGTTAAAAAACATAAATTTTACGGGAAATTAGATGAAGGTATTTTTATCAATTACTCTATAAGAAGTTAGACTTATCATGTTTTAAACATTTGAAACATTACATTTATGAATTGGTTCATTTCATTTTAGATGAAGATGATCATTAGTCATATATAAAGTGATTTTATTAGAAATGTAATATGGACTATATTATTTACACCCCCATAGAAGTAGTCATGGAAGTTGAACCCCATTTAATATAAAATATCATACCTAATTTTAATAGAATAGAATATAATCGTATATTAGATGAGGTAGAACATTATTATTTTAGATATAAAGTCAATGAAAAAATAGAATAATTCTACTAATTAAATAATTGGTGGTGCAGATGAACTCTTTATATAAAAATTATTTTATTAAATGAATGGGATCAAGATTTTTCATATCTAAATTTTATCAAAAAATTAAAGAAGTTTACTTGGGAGAATAGATTAAAATAACTTCTATACAAGTAAATAATTATATGTTCCAATGGAACAAGGTTTTTATATTGGTTTAATTTCATAGTAACGATCGTATTATATTAGTCAATTGTGTATTCTAAATGTTTTTTGATTAAAATTGGACTATTTTATTGAAAATTATATACGCATTGATAGGGATTGTAAATTAAAATTTCATAAATGGTGTATAATATTTTTCACCTTTAGTTAGATTAAAATCGATAATTATTTTATTATCCTTCAAAACTCAACTTAATTTAATTTTATCATAATATTATTTATGTTATTTCATTTATAAAAATATTTACTGAGGAGGAGGTTTATTTTGAGAAACCGATATTATTTAAGATTCCATTTTTCTAGAATATGTAGTTGTACTTATTAAGTCACTTTTTAGACTTAATGAACCCCCGAGGGCCTTATGTGATCAATTATATTGGATTATTACTTGGAAAAATGTTTATAATGGAATGGAATATCCAAATATTTTTATCTTAAAAATATTTAATTGCTTAATAATCATATGAATCTATGTTGGTGGAATAATATTTTATTCAACATGAAAAACAAATGTTTATTATTTCTCTAAACATATGCACAGATAATTTGAGATAAGTTTTATTAGATAACATAATAAGTTTTTTAGGTTTTTCCATATCTCTGAATCGAGAAAGAATTATATTATATAAAGATATACATATCATTGACTTAATAAAAAGAATTATTTTTAGTAATAATTATAGTAAATGTATGTAGGATCGAAATAGTGATGTAGATGCTCAATATAAAAGAGGGGGGTTGAATTGTATACTTTAAAAATTCCTTTGAAACCTTTAAAGATAGTTACAAATAACTATTTTTTCCTTAAGAAAAGAAAAGGGCTAAGTTTAACAATGTTAAACTAAGAAAATTAACAACACCTCTAACACCGAATGAAAACTAGGAAAGAGATTCCAAAAGTAGGTTCCTGAAACATTGTTCCGGAAATTGAAACTTAACAAAAATTAAAATATGAGATTCTACCTTAAAGCTTATAGAATATAAATGAAACAGAGTACAAGTAAGGAAGTATAAGAAAGTTATACTCTCCTTATAAAAAAAATGCAGTGGAAATTAAACAAGTAGTTAAACTACAAGTAACAATATAATAGTCTTTTAACCCAAAGAGAAGGGTATCCAATAACCTTGGATAAAGGTCACTTGATTTATACTTTCATGCAAGTCTATCTTACCCACACCAGGGTAAGCCCTCGATACGAAGATCGGAGTGTCTCTGTCTTGCTATCCCCGCAAGCCCTCAACTTCAAGGTAGTTGGCAACCTCTGTCTTCCTCAGCAAGGAAGCCCTCGAACTTCAAGGTAGTTGGAACCTCTGTCATCCTATCCCCGGAAGTCCTCGAATGTAATCACCAACATTCGGAGTCGCACGAAGCATTGAGAGTTGATAAGAGCCTCTCTCTCTAGAAATCACTTCAACAACATGTATGCTCAATGTCAAAAATCGTTGTTGTGTGTTATGAGCTCTTTCAAATGAGCTCCTATTTATAGGTAAGGTCGGCTCCTTCTCCAACGGTCATATATTCCTTAATGATCGGAGGGACCTATACATGTGTCACTTAGACAATAGTTATTTTATAAAAAAATAGACAACATCTTTTTATAACAAAACAAGTGAAACTGAATGTACGACATCGTTTTAATTCTAACTCAAAAGACCAGAATGAAAGATTTGGATAGAAGGTTCGGAGTCTAACAAAAATAATATTCAGAGTCTGAATAAATCAGAGTGTACAAAACAGATATGATCAGATTCTGTTTAGTAGATGAATTCGGAATGAGAATTCGGAATGAGAATTCGTCATTAGAATTCGTAATGAGAATTCCTCATCAGAATTCGTAATGGAAATTTGTCATCAAAATTCGTAAGGAGATTTCTCTTTAAGAATTCGTAATGAGAATTCGTCATCATAAATCATAATGAAAATTATTTATCATAATTCGTAATGAGAATTTGTCATTATAATTCGTAATGAGAATTCGTCATTAGAATTCTTAGTGAGAATTCCTCATCAGAATTCGTAATTGGAATTACTGAACAGAATTCGTAGTGATAATTCCTCATCAGGATTTGTAATGATAATTTTTCATCGAACTTCATAAGAATTCGTATCCTGAATCTGGATTAAAACTGTATCCGGAATTTGGAATGAATCTTTATCACAGTTCTCATTATGTATTTTGGAGTGAAACTTTATCACAGTTCTTATCTAGAATCCGGATCTTAAAACAAAATACTTCATATCAAAGTTTCAAGAAATTCCGAGAAAATAGAAATGAATCCGAATCTCATACTTAAGAAAAATCTAGATGAAAATATGATAAGGTTAATTTTTCTTATAAAAGAAATTTTCCTTATAAAAGCAATTTTCCTTAAGGATAAGGTGTTTGTGATTTTCAAAACAAGAAGGAATGGAAAAGTCATAAGGAAAACCTTATTGAATCAATAATTTACTCTGGTAGTAACCTTATGAAAGCATGATCGTGTTGAATACATGAAATAAGTGTATGATATTTATTTCAGAATAATTATAAAGTATATCTTACATGATAAAAAATAAATTGTTCATTAGGTTCTATATTTATTTGTGTTTCATATTTTAAGAAAATCATATATTATTCGATATTAAGGTAGTCAAACTAATCATCATTTACTATATAATTAAATTTTAAAGTATACGTTTTTGTTCATTGAAATCCATGTTTACACTTTAGAGTTATTTTGATTAAGGTTTTGTATTTCATAGAATATATCATTAAACTACTTCTAAAAAATTTGATTTTCTTAAAGAATCATTAGTTTCTTATCCTAACAAGAAGCAAAATTCAGTTACACATTATACTACTCAAGCACAATATGTAATAGTTGGAAGTTATTTGTTGTGGATATACCATAAAATCATGTATTTGGGATTTATTTATATATATAAATTAATTATTTGGGATAGAATTTTTGTTATATAATTGTGCATAAACATAAAACACCACTCATAGGTGAAACACATAGATATAAGACAACATTTAATTTAAGATCACACATTCAGAGGAGATACTAATGTTGAATTTATCATTACTAAACATTAGAATATTGATATTTTTAACAAACCTTTATGTTATAAAATATTAGAATACAATAAAAAATATGGGTTTGATCGACATTAGGTGACCATATATTTCAATTATTTTTTATTATATCTCATGAAAAATAAAACAATCACTAATTAATGTGAAGGAAATTCCACATTTATAGAGAACTATAATAAATACTTATAAGGAAATATTTGATTTTCTGAAATAATATGGAAGTAGAGTTATCTAAAGAATGTTAATATATTTTTTTTGAAATAAACCATAAAAAATTATATACATTGATTAAATTAATGATAGTTATCTTCTGGGTGGATTTTTTTGCAACATGATTTATCTTATAAATATCACCTCTAAAGTTTAATTTTCACTTATATATTCTTGAATTTAATCTTATATACTCATATGTTTATTATTATGCAGTATAAAATATACCTAAACATATTATTAAACATACTATTATTAATTATTGATTTTACTCATACATAATTATTCATATTAGAACTATTAATTAATATTAACTCTAAAGGTTTTATTTGGTTACATTTTCATTAAATTATCATTTTTGAAACCCAATGGAGAGAAATATTGTTATCATTAAGGGGAGATTCTAATAGATATAATAAATGGGGATAATTATGGGAATTTTAGTATTAATTAATGAAGACATTAGATATATACATTATGTTAAATCTTGGAAAAGTTACCAAAGGAGGAGATTGAGAAGTCATAAGGTACAAGAAATTATATCATCACAGGAGAAATATTTTCCCAATATAGAATACCATACCATGGAGAATGATTGGGAATTTTTTATTTATCAAATGGGATAATATATAGAAGGAGATTTTTGAGTATAGATTTTTTCCATACATTCATTTAATTTCCCAAGAGGGAGTATTTTTTATGAGAGTACAAATCATTTTATAATATTTATATCATTTTCATTTATTTTTTATGTCATTCATGTTTTGTGATTATAAAAAATGGATAGTTATTAGGGAAATTATTTTAATGAAATCCTTGGGATCCATTGTATTGATAAATCCAAAGGCACTCAATGATTTACTTATACATAATATTTACTTTTTTGATCATTTCTATATCGATAGGTATGTACTATCTCTATGTTCTCGTGAACTAATCTTGATATACTCTTGTTCTGAATCATTGTGAAGACACAATAAAATACTTTGATAAGAAGATTTATATTCATCAAATATTTTTATGACCAAATATAATGATATTATATTTTATCAATATGAATTGTTACATAAATGTATATATATTAAGAACAAGCATTAATGAGAGAAACATAGTTATTAACATTGACTTAATGTTGTCTATATAGGGATAATTTAATAAATATTAGAGAAACTCTACCCTAATGACTTTGATATTTTATATTATAATTTAAATTTAAGTGTTTTTATTAGAGACTTCATTTTGTGAGAGATTATAATAAAGAATGTGAGTATTTCTATGTTAAATAATTTCTTTTGATATTAAAGGATTGAATAAATTCTGATTATATGAATTTAGTCCATTTCCAAATATATTTTTTGATGAAGTATGAGTGTTGAACTTAATGTTTATTTTGATTATTAAATAATAATTTTATGATATAAATACTAGATATTTATTTCCTTATAAATAAATATCATATTTTAGAACATGTATCTTTCGAGAAGGTAGATCAAACAAGTTCACAGATTATTGATTGCAGACATTAGGTAGAGATTCTAACCTTCCTTCATCTTTTTTATATAATTAAGGACATACCTTAAATGAAATGGTAAGATAATTTTAATATATTTTTAGATAATTTTATATAATTTTATCCTACCCTCTATTGAAATGTTTTTAACATTATTTTTCTAACATTGATTGGTTATTTTTACAGGTCATGATTATAACATTTAATTGTTTAATTTTCTAATATGTTTATAATTTAATTATTATTTGTACCTATATCCCTTTAGAGTTTATATAATTGAAACATTATGTATTCTTGAGTAGGAATATTAATTTATTTATTTATAAATTAAATTCACTCCCATATAATTCTGCCTTACTAGGACAATAATATTGTTATTTAGACTTACTTATTTTGAATAATATAACAATCTTCAAATTCATAGTGGAAACAATGGAATCAATATGGTACTTATATAAATGGTAACATTATCTCCCTTTTTCATAGGTTCTTGTGAGCATGGGTATATATCAATAATTTTATATATTACAGTATATATTGGATAATTTTTGACATAGTATATTTTTAAGATTAAGATTCACTTAGTTAATTCCACTCTTATAATGAATGCCAGAATAGATTTTTCCTCTATTTGGGGATGTATAAATAGTTGTTTTATATATATATAGAAAATTATAGAAATTTATTTCTTGTTATTATTTCCAAAAAATATTTATAGTTTATTTCTATGATAGTCCAAATAATTCTCAAAACTAGTGTGGTTGGTTTATATGATTCTCTTGTTAAAAAATAGAAAATCAATAACCAAAGTAAACATGTCAATTATTTTTATTCAAGAATTGGAGTGAAAATTAATAACTATAATTACTAAATTATTTTAATTCTATATTATTTTAGTTATTTATATAGTCATATCTAGGATATTGTGCGTAATTTTTGGTGGTAATCACCTATTGGGGTATAACATCCTCAAAATATACACAAATCCTTTTCCTGTATGTGTAGAAATTATTTTCATTATCTCTAGTATTTGAGGATTGATGATTAGTGATTGTCATGATTTGAATAATTTTGGTATTTCTTATATCCTATATAGATACATCATTAATTGAGTTAAGTTAGATGTGTTTTTGTTACTTTCATGCGTCTTGAGTATTCATTAATTTTATATTTTAGTCTTGATTTTCAATTATGTTATAATTATATAACATAATGTGATTAATAATATCTAAATAATTATATGATATATAATTCAATGTGGTTCTTATATTATCTCATTTTGTTCTTGAATATTAAAAAATATACATGGGTGATTCTAAATTGTTTCTAATACGGCTATTTTATCCCTTAGCATTTATGAGAGCCTTTAGTGATATGAAAGTTTGCATGAGGTTTCGTGATGATCCAGACCCAAGGGTGTTATTGAGACCAGGTCATTAAAAATCGTTTGAATGTAGTATTGGGTAGTGGGTTCAATGGGAAACAAGATATAATGGTAATTATGTTATAATCACTAGTTCATAAATATTATTGGTGAGAATAATTTTGGTGAATAATTGTGATACCAATGCATTCTAGTGTTTTAGGTCATTTAATCCTTTCATGGGTTTGTTTTTTATTGTATTTTCTTCCATATTGTTTTTATATAACTTTTATAATGTTTAAAATGGATGGTAATAATATTTTATGTTTTAATTTTCTTGACACATTTTTCAAAATATTTATCTACAAATTAGTCATTTTGCATCTTTAAAATGGTTATTTAGGTTTATTTTTAATTAATTAAACCAATAAGTGTTTGATTCTAATGAATTTAATTCTCAATATATTAAATACTTGATTTATAAATAGTTTAATGTTTTTATGAAAATCAATTCATCTGGATGTGTATTTATAAAAATATCTTTAAATAACTGGGGAAACATTTAATTATTTTTAATTTGTCTCTCAGTTTGAGAATTTTAAATTGATTTTTTGGTTTTTTAGGAATTAATTTTTTCTTATAAAATAATTTTTCTAAAATGTAACATGGTTTTAATTAAGTAGAGGATTTATTTTTTTAAATATAATAAAAAACTTTTGATGAAGTTTTCATAGTGATTTTTCATTGTAAATTCCCAGTGAAACATTGAATTTTATTGAAGTGGTTTTTTGTAGTGATTTTATATTTTGTATTATGATTTATAGAAAATGTTTTATAAATAAAAAATTAGAATTAATTTTATTGAGATGTACTTGGGTTTATGGGTTTGAGTTTGTATAATTTTATGGTACCACTTGATTATACATATATTTTTTGATGTTATTTTGGCATTGTTTAATAATTAATCTTGTATAATATATATTGATTAATTTTATTATAATTTATATATTATATTTAAATTATTAGTTTTCAATTTTTTAATTAGTTTATAAAAATTTTAATTTTCCTCCAAATTTTTATTTCAATAAAATAGTTCTATTAATGAATCTTTGAAATCTTTTTTCACATCTTGTTATGTTAGGGATTTCATAACTTTTTATAACTATATAAATTACAATATGTTATTGTTTATATTCTTTTATTCATATAATAGTTATGTATTATTTGATTTTATTTTGGATATTCTAATTTAATTAAGTGATGTTTAACTGTAGATTGTGTGTTATTTCTTATAATTGATACTAGTATTTTTTTTATTTGGAAATTTTATTAATATTACTTGAATTTTATGTTTTGAATTCTATTTGGTTAAAATATTGTTTTTATGAATTGATATTTTTTATTAATGGTTACTTGAATATATTAATGAAATGGTAATGATTTATTATTAATTGGATTTTAAAAAATTTATATTTCTTATATTGTTTTTGTCTAAAAAAATATTTGATGATTATAAGGTTTTGTATATAATTTTGATTTGAAAATATGGGATATTTAATTGATGTTGTGTTTATTTAGGTAAATTAATGTTAAAAATATAATTGCAGTTTTGTTCTATATAATTATCTTTGAATGTTTTAAAATGTTTAATGTGTAATAAATTATTATATTGTTAAATGTTGTTAGATATTTTATTTTTCATAAATATTGTTTGATATTTTTTTACATAAGTTTTAAAAGACTATAAAAATAATGTAGTAAATAATCCCCAAAAAATAATAATATAGTTAAAATGAATTCCTGATTAAAATAGTTTTTGAGGGTTTTTATTAATTTTTTTAAGGAGTATAGTTATTTTTAAGTAGTGGGACTCTTTTTGGGTTATTTAAAACTAATTTGCATGATTAGTATTTTAAAAATCCTATAATTTATGAGTTATATTGATGTCAATTTATTTAAAAATTATATGATAATTAATTTATATACGTTTTATGTGATATAATTATTTATATGATTTAAAAATTTTGTTTTTTTTAATTTATATATAACCATATAATTAGATAACACTGGAATTTGAAATTTTATATTTTAATTGGGGAGAGTGTAGTTTCAAAATATTAAATTTATAAAGTTTAAAAAAATACAATTTTTTAATTCAGTTCCAGATTTAATATTCAGTTTGTTTGGTTAAATCCAATGAAAAAGGATAGTTTTATAAAAATATAATTCCATTTTTTTCTTATATGTTTTGGAATTCTGTAATGTGAAATTATTACATGGTATTTCATTAATTTAGTTAGTTTGGTTTATATTTATAACAAATAATAAAATTTGGAGTTTTTAAAATTGAATGTATTTATTACCTGATTCATGATTGTCTATCATGAATGAATGATATATTTAATGGATATATATTACATGAATAATAATTGTTACACAATGTTTTTCTTAATGGGTATTGATTTATGATAGTGGTTACACCATGGTTTATTGTTTTTGTTCACGAAAGGATTAAATAATGGGAAAATAACTCCAAATTAATATGATCTAAATTATTATTTAATTGTGATTGATTGGTTTATTTATTTATTATTGTAATATTATATTCTCTAAAACAATTTATTATTGTTTGGTAGTGTACTACTATGATTTTCATAATTTAATTAGATAGAAATGAAACCTAAATATATTTTTATTTTTACATTTTAATCAAACATTAAATTGAAATTCATGTTTATATTAGATGTAACGTGGTCAATTTTGTAAAAATTCATAAAAATTAATTATTTTCCAGGTAAAATATATCATAATCAATGTATCAATTACGAAGATACTAAAATTTAAATATATTTGATTTTATTTTTAGATTAATTTAGTTTTAATTTAAATTTAATGTTTAAATGAGATGTATGTTTTAGACAATAAGCTATCATATCTGAGAAATATTGACATCAAAAAATACATGTTTGGTTATTGGAATAAATCGTGAAATTACATAATGGATTATATAAATTATATTATATTTTTTATTATGGTAATTAATAAAATAGTCATGATGTTCATCTATTTCAATTTATTAAATGATGGATTTATAATTAGTTATAAAAAGTAAAATCGAATGGCTATTTAATTAGTATATATTTGATCTAATAAAAAGTATCTTATTTTTTAATAATCATACTATTATTGAAGAAATAATTCATGTATGCTATATTTCATTTTAAAAACATCATTACATATTATTGGTCTACATTTTAATTGTAGTTGATATGAAAAACATTAATTTCATTTGGAATTTTCCATATTTTTTAAAACACAATTACAATTTAGAAAAGTAATTGGTAATTTAATATTAAATTATGACCATTATTCATTCCTCTTATTTAGAATATATTATTTATTGTCATTTTTGGGATTTCATATCGATAAAAATATAATTGTTTCTATGATATGATTATCTATTTATGAAAAGGAATATCTAAATTTCAATGTTTTTATTTCAATTAAAATATATTTTGGGGTTTTCATAGGTGGTTATTACAAATTATATTTGTTGCATGTCCTTTTTTAATTAATTTATTATAATTGTATAATTATATAAGTGGTGTTATTGATTATTATTGATTAATTATTAATTATTCCACATATTCATTGCTTTTGTTCATAATTATATTTAATAAGCTGTCCTCTAAAAATATAATATAAAGGAGTAAAAATAAACTGAATGAAATTTAACCATTAGTTGACTTTTTTATCAGTGGTGATAGTAAAATTGGAAAATATGATTATTGTTGAATGATATATACCCTAGATAAAGATATTCCAAAACTATTTAGTGGATTGTTTCATTTATCTACACTTATGAGTTCAATTTATTCTATTTTATGTTATTTTTTTGGTACAACCACCATATCTGTCAATATAATGTAGAATAATATTATATCACTATCATGTGTTTTTAAATTTTGGACACTCTAGTGGTAGGATGATAATTGGGATATTTTTAATTATTCCAGATTAATTTTTTTATGGGACTAAAGTGGCATCCTCAATCATCAAAATATACTGTAATTAAACTTATGATATTTAATATTAAAAAGAT
The DNA here is from genome assembly GCA_963277665.1 of Viscum album. Lineage (NCBI taxonomy): Eukaryota > Viridiplantae > Streptophyta > Magnoliopsida > Santalales > Viscaceae > Viscum > Viscum album. The sequence goes on along the minus strand of OY728145.1, from coordinate 1,438,615,367 downwards.
AATTCTATTTGTATGAATAATGACCGACACCATTTAGTTTCAATAGAATTTAAAATGTTTATTATTTATTCAAGAAACATGGTAATGCGAGGAGGATTGCGTATGAGATTAAAAGTAAAGGAATATTGAGTTTGTGTTGGAGGAGTATGGGGATCATGATGGTATCGTAGTGAGTGAAAGACGATATCGACACCCACAAAAATTTTATATGGTTTTACACCAAGTACTCTATGTCCATCAATTGGTAAATGGACCCCCATAGGGAAACCAAAGTAATGAATTATTGTTTTTTTAAAAGTAAATGAGTAATTTTTAGGTGTTTTCATTATAAATTGGAACATACCTATATTGTAAACACATTATCAATAACATACTCTTCGAGAGGAGGTGAATTGTTGTATAAATCATTATTCTCTAAATAAAAATGGATCATATTTTCATGCTGGAAAGAATAATCTAAAAAAATAAATAAAAATTAAAAAAACACAACATCCAAATACTAAATGTGTTTCCATGACATAAATATTTTTCATGGTTCCACAATAAGGGATACATCTGAGTAGAATATAATGATGATGTGTCTATTTAAAAAATTGAATTTCCAATATTACATTACAATGTTTATGAATGATCAACAAAAACTATAAAATGATACACAAAATTATTTATCTCAAGTGTTTAATAAAAATGATCAAAACTAACCAAAAAATGTAATTTATTTGTTCTTTTATCTCCTATAAAGAATTCCAGTTTTTAGTGTAATTCTAGTCTATCATAGCATCTCCTCACCTCTCAAAATCAAGATCATAATTTTTTCTTTAAGATATGATATATCATTTTCCACTTCTTCTCCCCTTAGTAAAATCCTCTAAAATGACCTCATTGAATTTTACATTATTCACATGTTGATTACACCTTAAAAAGGTCAATTAGAACACTATTATTACTATTATATAACCATATAATTACTATGTCACCTAAAGAATTAGACTATTGAGAAAAGATATGTAATTTAATAAATCATTATGTGAAAAAAAATATCATTGAATGATTTATTATATAACTCCTCCGAAAACCAGCTAATCTATTACATTATGAAAAAACATGTTGTATATTGATTCCTTTAATCCAACCATATAGAGACACCACAATTGTTTATGGGGCCTGGTCATTGTAACATGGTATACATTTTTTTATAAAAACTACACGAGTTTTATCATGATGATGTTTCCTCCATTAAATATTCCAGAAGAATATTATTATTGGGAAATCCTTAAGGGTTGACCATTTTTTTAATTATATACCAATTCAATATGGTGGTGTGATGTACACAATTATTGAAGGATCATTATCAATAAATTATGTAACACATTGACCCCAATTACCCAGAGTCGGTGCATTATTACATAACATTGGCATGATCACGAAAGATCAAGTCTCAAAAGACCAATTAGTTTATTAACCTTTGAAACACTAGATACATTCATAAAGATTACAATACTTCATAAAGTGAAAACTACAACAACATCTTTTCACCTCACTCATATCCCCATATACGATCCGTACAGGTCATTCATAAAATACTTCATATCATTGGAAAAATAAAACATAGAATGAGGTGAGCTCAAATTCACAGTAAGGATAACAATATAGAAGAAACATTCATAAATAAGCATAAACATTCAAGGAAATGTATTACTAAAACAAAGGCCTTTGAAACATGAACATGAACATAATATGGAAGAAATAAAATGAAATAATGCCATTTACTTATTCACATGGATATTCTACTAGTCGAATAATCTCATGTAATATCAATAACCACTTTTATAATGATGGAATGCATAATGCCAGACTATCATAACCACATAGTCAATGCGTTGTGCCAAGACTACAAATAAGACTTTATCAAGGCCTTTTTCTAAGACAATAGTTTGTCAAATGAGACCTACCGATGCATCAACGAGCTATATCGGGCTCCACCCGTCACCTACTAAGTTCAATGCATTCCTTATATGAAAAGGTTTTAACATATCATAAACAATCGAATTAAAACATGAATACGAAATGTAAATAAATTATCCATAAGCCAGGAATGGTATAAAAATAACATATCCATTGTCAAACATATCACAAAACATTCAATACAATATGGAAGTTTTTTATCATAATAAATCAACTTTAAATAATCATAAAATCCATCAAAGGATATTGGCATAGATGAAATAAAAACCATTTTTAAGAGAAATATATCTTTCTATTTTGAAATCATTTAAGAATAACCTAATTATAATGAAAATATTCATTTTTAAAATATTCTAATAATATTATAAGGGAATATTCGACGATGTTATAATGACGGAAAATAACCGCACCCATCGTATAAGATAAATAAAACATTCTTACCTTAAATTTGTTGAAAAGGTCAAAAAGTACCTTGTTTGGAAAATGACAGAAAGATTAATTTCAAAAATGTGTAAGGTCAAATAAGGGTATAAATGAATTTAAACCATTGTCTAATAAATATTTAAAATGTTTTGAAAGACATTTTTAATAAACATGGTTTTGGATGATAAAGAAGTCCCAGTAGATAATTACATATATACAACCTTGAATAATGAAGAGGATCTAGAATTAACCCTTACCTTGTATTTTTCATTGGTCAAGGGTAGTTTAACCTCCTGTATAGTTAAATAATTTTTATTAAATTATACAAGAATCATATATATTAATATGATATCATATATGATCTTTTAATATTGCTTGTTAATAAGATATTAGTATTATCGTCGTTTCGGGTGTTAACTTACTCATTTTATTTTATATGTTTTCTTACATAAGTCATGTTTGTTATGGATAGGTTGTATCACATTCATATCGAGAATGATATCAAGTCCTTAAACATTATTTTTAATCATCAAATTAAAATTATTCTTGAATGGATATCATGTGGAATGAATCTCATCGCATTCGTGTAGACGGCAGTCCGTACGTACGCACGAGCGACAATATCATTCCTTTGATATTAAAATAGTATATAATTGAATATTATATCATATATAGAGAATAATTATCATGTTATATTTATTATTTACATCAGTTATAATCATTATTATACCCATCAAAATGATGAAATGTTAGAATAACAAACTACACCACGACGTGGAGACGGTAAGTCGTACGTACGCACTAGTGGTGAATTTTTCATTTAAAGGTTGGACAAAATAACTAATATGGTTGTACCCTTTTTATAATAACATCAAATTATATAGAAGATACTGGATTTATTATTTTAGAATGTAAACAAAAAAGAAATAAGAAGTGGAAGAAGAAAATAACTTGATAGAGGGTGGTGAAATTATTACCTATTCTTCGGGTGATTACTTTTGAGTCAATCAAAATGGATTCATAGGTTGGATTTATGACTAAATTAAGGATTATAGGATTAAGGGGGGAAGGTTGAGAGGGTATTAGGGTAGTGGATGGGGGATCCAAGGGCTTGAAAGGTGTGTGTACGGGGGTAGAGGTGGGGGCCTTATATAAGAGGTAGGATGGGCACTCTTGGAAAGTCATGAAATGTTACTTTATTATGAAATGATTTTCGGATTTTAATGATCCATAAATAATATATTTAGAGGATCACATGATAAGGGTTCGAGATCCACCCATCTAATTGGTTTTAGACAAATTTAAGTCTTAGATTTTACCTTATTGTTTCATTTTATTTGAATCGTTTATTATTGAGGTAATAATTACATCTTCATGGTGTCATAAATAAATAAATAAATTTATTTAATGTATAAAAATAATAAAAAAATACCATGATATGGTAAATATTTTTAGATTTACAATTAGTACATATAGTATAAGTGATCATTTATGTAGTCAAAATTAAAATTGTTTTACTTAGGTGTTACATACTTTTGTTATATTTTCGTTTCTTTAAAAATAAAATGATAAAATATCATTGCCACACATTAGTGATTCCATGCGGTCCCTATGTTGGAACAAGGAATCCCATGGTCATCCATAAAACAACTAATAGAATTAGGAAACATGTTGGGGTAATTTTATATTATTATGATATTATTTCATTACCCTTAACTACCTGATTACTAACTAATCATGATAATTAAAGATAATTGTCATTGTTAATATTCATAATGTACAAAAACAAAAGAGTATTAATGAAATAATTTGGACCTTCTGATTCCAAATATGGAATCCTTTTTACCAAATTCTAAACACAGAAATTGAAGTAATTAATTTAAAAATAATTCCCTTTTTCAAAACAAATAGCATGTTTTTAAGAAAAAATATCTATCAAATGATTGGCACTTTCTTATGTCTAGTTTAAATGTGAAATTATGTCAAATGATGAAAATTGTATTAAATGGTAAAAATATATTCTAAATATACTTTAAAAAAACTCAAATTCATAATTTCTGACAATTAATTATTTCCATTAAAAAAGTTGTTTTTAATTAAAATTTAGTAATTTTAACTATTCATTAAAATATGAATGTTTTCATAAATGTACCAAAAATTTACCCTAAGATAATTTCGATATTCCGAATCCAAAAATGAAGTCCATTATGAATGATAAAATGTATAAAATATCAAAAAGTGGGTATTACTATTCATAACGGCTAGTTTGATTGGTTGTGGTGTGTGTTAGAACTCAAAGTTGTGTACAACACACGCTACTGTATTATTCAAAGAGAATCATACTGTGGAAGCTTGGGGTGTTACATTATCCCCTACTTCAAATAATTTCATCCTAGAAATATATAAAATACTACTGCATGAAAAGACTCAGGTGGTTCTTCATCATAAGTTCCTCAGGTTCCCACGTTGCGTCTTCCATCTAATGGTTTCTCCATTGAACTTTTACCTGAGTAGTCAGCCGGATTCTCATCACATGTTCTCTCGTATGAATAATCATGATAGGATCTTCGCAGTAAGATAGACCGGGTTCTAGTTCTAATTCCTCATAGGAGAGTACATGCGTTGTGTCAGGCATGTATTTTCTCAACTGTGATACGCGGAACAAATCGTGAACTTTGGAGTGAACTTGGTGGCATTGCAAAACGGTAAGCTACAACCCCAATTCATTCTAGAATTTTTAATGGACTAATGTACCTGGGATTAAATTTTCCCTTCTCACCGAAACGTATAACACCCTTCCATGGAGATACCTTCATGAAAACATGATATCCTACATGAAATTCTAAATCATTCCTCCAGTTATCGACATTTATCTTCTGCCTACTTTGAGCTGCTTTGATGTGGGTTTGGATTAAAATCACCTTTTACATCGTTTCCTCCACCAGTTATAGGCCTGTGAGTTTCCATTCACCAACATCATCCCAACAGGTTGGTGTGTGACATCTCTTTCCAAATAATGCTTTATATGGTGCCATCTGGATACTCGAATAGAAGCTATTGTTATAGGAAAATTCTATCAGAGGTAAATATTGATCCCACATACCCTGAAAGTCAAGTGATCATCATATCAACATGTCTTCTACGGTTTGAATAGTCCGTTCCAATTTCCCATCTGTTTGGGTGTGGTAGGAAGTGGTCATAAGAAGTTCAGTATCCATGGATTTCTGATGTCTTTTTCAGAATCTTGATGTCAAATGTGGATCACGATCAGAAACAATCGATATGGGTAATCCATGAACTATCGCAACATCATTAATATATAGTCTTTTTAGAATTTTAAGTGGTAAATCTTCCCTTATAGCAAGAAATTGTTCTGACTTGGTAAGACGATAAATAATTAACCATATTTCATTGATCCTTCAAGGAGTCTTTGGTAGTCCTATGAAAAATCCCATTGTGATATTATCCCATCTACAGTCAGGTATGGGAATAGGTTGCATGACTCCTCTAGGTTGTTTCCTTATAGCTTTCACTTGTTGACAATCCATAAATCTTATCACAAAATCAACAGTCTCCCTCTTCATGTTGTCCCACAAAAAATGTTCCTTCAAATCTCTATACATTTTGTTGCTGCCATGGTGTATAGAGATATTAGAACTATGAGTATCATCCAACAATTCCCTTTTTAGATCATGTATATCGGGAACACAAATTCTCTTTCCAAATTTCAAAATTCCATCTTCATACACAAAGTCACTCAATCTCCCATCATTCACAGCTTTAATATTCTTTTGAAACTCCTCATCATCGGTCTGAGAACTCTTCATCCTATCTAGTAAATATGGTTTGGGAACCATTTGAAAAATCATTGATGTTTCACCTTCTATGGTTATTCCCATGTCCATCTTCACAAGATCTATGACAATAGGATCCCTTTCATTTCTCATCTTGTTCAAAACTCCATGATCTTTTATACTCAAAGTGTATTCAAACTTATTTGGTTTCCCCGAGTGTTAGTGTATCGTGCAATCATAATCCTTTAGTAATTCAATCCATATCCATTACCTCATGTTGAGTTCTTTCTATGAGAAAATAAACATCAAACTCTTGTGATATGTATATATATCAAATTTTTCACCATAGAGATAGTGTCTCCAAATAATAAATGCAAATATTACAGCTGCCAACTCAAGATCATGATAATGATATTTTTTCTCGTGAATTTTCTATTGTCGTGATGCATAGGAAATAACCCTATAATTAAAGTATATTGGCATAGATGAAATAAAAACCTTTTTTAGAGAAATATCTCTTTCTTTTTTGTATTCATTTAAGTGTAAACTAATTATAAAAAACATTCATTTTGAAAATATTCTTATAGTATTGTAAGGGAATGTTCGACGATGTTATAAAGATGGAAAATAGCCACACCCGCCGTATAAGATTAAAATAACATTCTTATCTTAAATTTGTCAAAAAGGTTAAAAAGTACCTTGATTCGAAAATGACAGAAAGATTCCATTCAAAAAAATATAATGTCAAATAAGGGTATAAATGACTTTAACCCATTATTTAATAAATTGTAAAAATGTTTTGAAATATATTTTTATAAAACATGGACGTGGATGATAAAGAGGTCCCAGAAGATAATTGCTTATAAACAACCTTGAATAATGAATATATTGTAGAATTAACCCATACCTTGTATTTTTCCTTGGTCGGGGGTAGTTTAACCTCATGTATAGTTAAATCACTGTTATTAAATTATACAAGAATCGTATATATTAATATGATATCATATATGATCATCTAATATTTCTTATTAATAATATTTTAGTATTATTGTTGTTTCATGTGTTAACTTACTCGTTATCTTTTATATGTTTTGCTACATAAGTGATGTTTGTTATGGATAGGCTGTATCTTATTCATATCTAGAATGATATCCAGTCCTTAAACATTATTTTTAATCATCTAATGAAAATTAGTTCTGAATGGATATGATGGGGAATAAATGTCATCGCATTCATGGGGACGGTAGTCCGTATGTATGCACAAGCGACAATATCATTCTTTTGATGATAAAATAGTATATAATTGAATAGTATATCATATATACAGAATCAATATCATGTTATATATATTATTTACATCAGTTATAATTATTATTATACCCATCCAAATGTTGAAATGTTTCAATAACAAACTACACCACGACGTGAAGAAAAGAACTTGAATGAGGGTCGTGAAATTATTGCCTCTTCTTCGGGTGTTTCCTTTTGAGTCCATCAAAAAGGATTATTAGGTTGGATTTCTCGATAAAGGAAGGCATCTAGGATTAATGGAGGAATTTTGAGAGTGTATTCGGGAATTGGTTGGACGATCCAAGGGATTGAGAGGTGTGGGTAAGGGGTAGAGGTTGGGGCCTTATATAAGAGGGAGGATGGGCACTCTTGGATAGTCCTGAAATGTAACTTTATTATGAAATTATATTCGAATTTTATAGGTTCTTCAATGATATATTTTGAGGTTAGGTGATAGGTGTTCAAAATCCACCCATCCAATAGGTTTTATATAAGTGTAACTCTTAGATTTTACCTTATTGTTTCATTTTATTTAAATCATTCATTAATGAAGTAATCACTGCATCATCATGGTTTCCTAAATAAATTTGTTTATTTAATGTATAAAAATGAAAAAAAACCATGATATAGGAAATTATTTATCTTTCCAATGACTATTTATCATCTAATATATCATTTATGTTGACACAATTAAAATTGTTTTAATTAGGTGTTACATACTTTTGTTATATTTTCCTTTCTTTAAAAATAAAATGATAAAATGTCACTCTCAAAAAAAAGTTTTTTCATGGGGTCCCTAAGTTGGCACAAGGGATCCCATGGTCGGCCATGACACAAAAAATAGCATTAGGATACATGATGGGGTCATTTTATATTATTATGATATTATTTCATTACCCTTAACTACCCAATTACTAATTAATCGTGATAATTTACGATTATTTTCGTTGTTACTATTCATAATGCCCAAAAACAAAAGAGTCTTAATTACATAATTTGAACCATCTGATTCCAAATATGGAATCCATTTTACCAAATTCTAAACACAGAAATTTCAGTAATTAATTTAAAAATAATTCCCGCTATCAAAACAAATAGCGTGTTTTTAAGAAACAATATCTATTAAAATATTGGCACCTGCTTATGTCCAGTTTAAATGTGAAATTATGTTCAATGACCAAAATTGTATTAAATGGTAAAAATATATTCTAAATATACTGTAAAAACACTCAAATTCATAATTTATTACTTTTAATTATTTCGATTAAACAAGTTGTTTTTAATTAAAATTTAGTAATTTTCACTATTCATCAATATGTGAATGTTATCAGAAATGATCCAAAAATTCACCCTAAGATAATTTCAATATTCCGAATCCAAAAATGAAGTCCATTTTGAATGATAAATTGAATAAAATTTAAAAAATTGGGTATTACTATTCATAATGGCTAGTTTTATTGGTTGTGGTGTGTGTTAGAACTCGAATTTGCGTAAAACACATGCTACTGTATTTTTCAAAGAGAATCGTACCATGAAATCTTGGGGTGTTACAGATTATCTAAAGATATAGAAAAATTTCATAGGGTCTTTATCATGACATATAATCTCCTATTAATGTATAACCCACAATTTTTTGTGTGACTGGATAATCAAAACTGCATTTAATAATATACATCCTCCCATACATCATCACTAGCATGTTTTCCCCATGATTCTATATTAATTAAAAAATCCCCTAAAAATATTCTCTAAAATTAATAATACATATCCAAAACATCATACAATTATATACAAGTCATATTATAATATTTTATTTATAAATATCTATTTTTTCAAAATTTAATCATACAATATAATATTCCTACAGTTTTTTGAAAAAAGTTCCAATATAATAAAAATTAGGTAAAATTAGTTCAAATGGATTCAATATTTTTATATACACACCTCCCTGGATATTCCTTGGTATCTTTTAATATCTCCCCTTTACCTACCACTACATCCCTCTTGTAATATTTAATCCATTAATCCACAAAGTTGTTGGACTGAGTAAATTAAAGAAAGACTATGGTAAGGTGGGTTATTTGTCCCCTATTTCATAGTATTATTCTTTTTTAAAATGATATATATAATATCAATTCATTTTTTTGTACATTTCTTATTTCTATTGAAGTATATTTTCTATAATACTCATTCAGTGTTCACATTGGAAAGATATATATATAGTGACCCCTCATTCTATTTCTTCTTTATAAATTATTTTAAGCTGGTGGCATGGGATATCATTATTAATAGAATAATATTGATTTCTTATTAATTTTATTTCTTTGTTTTCAGATTTTTTTACTTTATTATGATATATTGTATAAGATAGTATTATTTGATTATAATATAAATAACTAATACTTTTATTTCACATTAAAAAGGTTTATTTGGAATGTTAAAACTCTTCCCACTATAATAGTGTGATCATATACATATATAAGGTAAGTATTTAAGGACCCGGAAACACCTTGAGAGGGGAGGGGTGAATCAGGGTATCAATGTTTTCTTTTAAACATTATGGATCTTTCTCCCACAATTTTAGGAACATATTAAAGCTATCAGAAATGGAAGTTCAGGAAACAAGGAATCGCATGAAAAAAAATGGCACAATAATTTTACAAGGTTCACCACTAAGAGATACATCCAAGGAGAATACACTGCCAATGTGTCCGTCAAACCAAAAACCACTAATCTTCCCATGTTATGGATTACAAGATTTATGGAACATTAACTCTATCCCACGTGGACTATCTCTAAATGGTTGTTGGGATAGCATAGTGATTCCCTTAGATCACTTCCATTGACTCCACATTTCTCACTAAATTGGAAGAATACTCATTCACTTTATTGAATTGATGGTTTCTTCAAAGGATTAACCTTAAATTTTGAATCCTCAATAGTAAATGGTTGCTTTGTTAATGCCCTGTAATCACCCATAAATGTAATTTGATTTCCCATACACTAATAATTTATGGAAATTAATTTCAAAAACTGATTTGGTCAATTTTTAAGCTTCCTAGGGTGTTTCACGTATTGTGTTTAGAGCTTGGCTTTTGGACCATCTCCTCCACATACCACTATTGTTTCTATGTATCATCAACCTCCTATTCAAATTTCCATTCTCCGCATACTGCCTTACTATGTGTACTGCTATACTTCTCCACATATCGCCTTGCTCTATTTTCTACCTTGCTCCACTGTGTACAGCACTAGCTTCCTCCATGAACTACACTTTCTTACATAGATAATTTACATTATGTAGATGGTTCTCTCCACATATTTTCTTCTCCTTCGCAAACCACTTAGGACTTTACTATATTTATTATTGAAATTTTAATCTCTAATCTATGTCCCCCATGAAAGTGATTTATGCACTTTATATAGGCACATAAGTCAGAAAATTTCTCTAATCATATATACCCAATTTTTAAATGTGGGAAACATTAATTATATACTGAACTCCCTCTTCGTATTGTTATCCTCCACCTCATACCGCTCTAATTTCCCAAACCAACACAATCCCACTATCCTTCATTACTCCATATTCCACATGCCTTCACTGAGAATCGTCACTGCAAACCATTTTCAGTTATGCGCACCACTCTAAGTACCATTCCCACTTCCTGGTATGTAGCCACGATCCATTCCCATAACATGGTATGCATTCCATGAACCGAGGATTGTTGTTCCCTTATTTAGCTGATATTCATTGTTGTTTCTAATACCAATAACTTCTATGAAGAAAAATTAGTCTCCAACATCAATCTTCCCAATTTTAGGACCAAATTTTTTGAAAACACTGGGAAACTGTACAACCTTAAATATTGTATACTACATGAACTCTATGATCACATTCCTTATAGTCTTCTTGATCATCTATTAGATTAGTGACAACAAATAGAAACCGTACTCAATTTATAGCAATGAACAACCTTCTTTCAACAAATATATAGATAATACCTTTGTAATAATTATATTATAGGTTTTTGGGTATATACATTGATGGTGATAAACATATATATTGTAGTATATAATGAATATTGGTATAATTCTATATGTTTTTATGATTTTAGTAGTCTATGTTATTTTATATATTATAGAAGATTTATAGACGGTTCATTTTCCACTATGTGAGGATATTTAAACGGTTTCATTACATCTTGTGGATGATTATCATCTTCTCATTTCCATATTATTATTTACATTAAGGATAAGTTGTTTACTTCAACTAGATTCCATGGAAGGATAAAACAACATATAGTTAGAGTAGAGACCCATTTTTTCATGTAATACATTGACATAATTTCTTATATATTTCCAGAGATAGGAGATGACAAAACATGTGATTCTGAAGATCGATGTGCCTAGAATTTTTTTATACATATATGAAATATATTTTATATTACATGTGTATAGTATTGTAAAAAAGAGATAAATACTAAAAATAATAGATGGTCTGAAATCTGAGACTATCGATGAGTCTGAAAGGAGATGTTTTCCCTACGAGAGATTAAAAATAATTCGGTGCAAGGAATTGAGATAATATATCCATAGGTAGAATGTTTAGTGGATTAACAAACTAATTATGTTTTTTTGTTAATTAATTTTACCTAATATAGTCTTCTAAAATTACACCATTATATATATTATCCCAAGGTTATCCACATATATTTTGAGAGGTTTCTACAAGATAATTCTTTATTCCATTGTGGAATCAACATCCAACGATGATGAGGTTCCTTATCTATGAATATAATGTCATAACAGAGAAAAAACTCCTACAAATAATTCATAGGGGTGTTTATCAATGAAACCTGATCCAATATCATTGTAGTGTACTTAAATTTGTACATTACACCCTTATTATTTACATCTATAGAGAATGATAATCTCTTCTATGATATGTGATAATTAATCCACATTTAAGGTAGTCATGTAAAGATTTAATATTATTGTTAAATTTATTTCTAACCCAGTGTATCCTTGTTATTTAACATTTTCTATGAACTCTTAGGGATTATTAATAAACATTTTTTTCCTTTATCCCTCAATTTCATTGTGTCTTTATCTATTTGGATAATGTGTCATTGGTTTGAAATTGTTGTGTGGTACTGAGCCTAATCAGATCCCTATATTCATGGAGGAATAATGTCAGATAGTCAGAACATCAAATTAGTCAACGAAATAGAGGCATATCAGGTTGTGGGTGATGAATTTGATGATTTTATATCATAATAGGATATGATAGTGACTGGAGGCATGAAATATGACAAAGGTTCATATAGGTTTTATGTGAAGTAGCGGGGATTAGTTTTGTAGCCACCTAATGGAAGAAAAATATGAACAATGTCTATATCAACCGTTTTCCTTTTAATAATATTCTTGATTAGAAGGGTATAAGGTGAATTTTTATGTATGTGATTGGATCATAGATTCTATAGATTTGTAATTTCCTCATTTTTTTTATTCGATGAAAACATGTAATGTAGCCCCTATGATGTGATTATGAGGGTTTCACATATTTATAATTATAACATTCCTTCTGGGAGGCCCAAATTATGTGTGACTTTAAAATGGAAGAATGGAATGTAAATAGGAGTACACAAGAATGATTATGGGCATACATATGCACTATGTCATGTACACATGAAAGACTAGAGACATGAGAGAAACCCTGTGTGAAGCGACATGTCGTGAATAATAGTACACTGACATGACCAAGGTGAACAAGAATGGACCCTTAGAGTCTGGAAAATCCATGTAGCCTCCCTACACACTGTGTATACTTACATGGAAAGTGATCCATATACCTAATTGGACAATGCTAGACTATGGAGCAATACCACACTCAGTGTAGGTCACCTCACACACCTTGTAACCACTTGTTCATTTCGAGAAATCAACAATCAGTCATATATCAATAATTTGATCATGTATTTCAACTTTCAGTAGGCCAATCCAAAGTGTTTGTGGTGTGTAGAACATGTTGGTGGATATTTTATGGAATTGGATTTTCATTTCGAGATATTTTGATTGTCGAACTTCTTTATGTGATGCTCGAAGAAGGAAGGAATAGTGCAGGATCACATGAGGATTTCAGAGTGAAACCCCCCGCCGGGGTTGGGAATGGGTCCTCTATCATCCATCATAGTGAAACCCTCTAATGGAATCAAGGAAATGGTCATCTGACATCCGAGAGTGGATCCATTGGGATGGAACATGGAATGGTCTCTCTAGAAACCTATCATAGTAAAAGCATCATGTTGGGACCATGCATTTGTCCTCTAATAATTATTGTGGAACCATCATGCAGGGAATGTCTACAGTCAACTATCAAATTCTAGAGTGAAAACCTCTTACGGTTTTCCATAATGGTTCTTATATAATCTAATAGAGTGGGATTCTCCTGCAGGGATGGTTATGGTTCCTCTATTGACTATTAGAGTGAAACCCTCTTATTGTAATAGGGTATGAGTACTCTATATATCCATTGAGTGTAATTTTACTTTTAAGCCAGATCACGGTTCCAATACCTAGAGATTGGGTACCCATTACTATGTGTTATATATGTGAGGTGAAGCTTGACATGGATGTCTTCAGAGGTGTCATCATTAGAGATGTTTCACATCGTTGATGGACTTCTGGAACTGATGGAGACTATTTTCATGGGATGGAATATTCAATGGAGATCCCCTTCTAACTCATTTTTGCTTCCTTTTATCTGAGCACTCTCAAACACACACACAAACTCACAGAAACACACACACACACACATTTATATCCATGTTGATGGATTTGGTCACCCTCTTTCCATTTTTTACAATGATGCCCACCGTAGTGCACCTACCCACCCTATTGACCTCGTTATGGTTGGAAGAGTTTACTCTCTTGTTATGTGTGGGAAAGTATCAATGTGTATTCCATCTATATACCATGTTGGTAGCATTGTGTTTGGATGATATTACTTCTTTGATTTATGGTGAACTATTCACTATTCTCCATCGATTCTCTTTCCTTTCAATTGTGTCTCTCACTACTCCTCTTTCAACAATCATGGAATCCTAATGGGTATTTGAACACATACCAATACATGGGTTTTCCATGCATGTCTGATGTATTATTTGGATGAAGGATAGGACAATGGTGAGTTTAGATGAGCTTTGGGATATTGAGTGTTATTGACAACATATGGTATTCATATATCAGAGATCTGGAGTGAGGATCTCTAAGCATTTAATTTCTTGTTTTGTTAGCTTGGGACATATTTTTGTTTAGGCATGTGTTTTACCTTACACATTTCAGTGTACGTAGTAATACTGTTACACACCATATAGTTTTTACAAGTTTGGTTCACATTTTATTAGTTTCATATTTTTATTATTATTCCTCTTCACTTATGTATCTGGATGTTCAGACATGTGTGTACACGTACAAAATGAAAAGGGACCCCATTTAGTATATTCCATTTGGTTCCGGTCACCATAGCCTTTCATATAGAGGGAGGATTGTTGTTTTATAGAATCGAGCCCCAATTAGGGATGGGTCCTGAAAGATTGGTATCAAAGTTGGTAATTCCATGGGACAGTGTTTGATGTAGAACCCCATTGAGTATTTTGATGTGATATAGGTAAATGCGGTAAAAGTGGATTAGTTTCATCTCACAGTCTGCGAAATCCTGTAATGGAATGGGTAGCTAACATATCAATTCACCAGGACCATGAATACCTACTTGTTGACTTGGCATACCGAGACATTGGTGTGGAGGGATCAGTGGTGCATGAATCATATATGATTTAGTCTTTGAATATCCATCACTGGTCAGATATAAACTCACACACACACACACAAACATATATATATAAATTCTCATCTGACTATTGTATATCGTGATTAATTTTTTAGGATTCCACCATAATGACGGCCATCCAAGAAACAAATTATAGATTATGATGATGATCTGATTAGTGATGATTCATTAGTTCATGGTCCATCCTATGAGATTATATATCTATTTGGGTATGTATCATAAACACCACCTATCATGTAGCATGTCATCCCAGTAGATCAGGATGAGGATAGGAGCAGGCATTGTGCACTCCATGAGTTCTAGTTCTAGAGGTTTCTGAAATTCCATAGTGAGCTCGATCACCAGGTTGTAGAGGATTGGATCAATTTTTTTTCTATATCTTAAATTTTATCCAAAATCATGGGGATCATTTGGGTTTTCAAATTTATAGACTTTTCCATGGAGTAACTAAAAATTAGTGGAGTCGTGTTAACCAATTACACGATGAGTCGATACTCTCATGACCCCACTTTTAGTAGTTGTTTTATGATAAGTACTACACCACATGCTTATACTTAGTTCATACCCCGGAGCTTCTAGAGTTGAAGTATATGTGGATTATAGTGGATGAGTATGCAGTGAGGTTCATATAACTTACATGGTACTCCCTTGATAATATCCTCAATGGATACATTGGAGCATGTATGTTTGTGCAGAGACTGCAATGAAATATCCAAAATAGCTTAGTACACTTATGAATTCCAATCTATGATGTGGTATAGGAGAAGGCCCTAGTGATAGAGAGATTCATATCAGAGGGAAACCATTTAGATAGAGCATGCACTGGGAACTAGAGAGCTGAGTCATCTGCAATAGCATGTATGTTTTTGTCAGTTGGATCTTGGCACATGAGATACTATAATGAGGAGAAATATATGTGTTTTCATTCTGAATATGGACTATGAAGAGGAATAGGGGATCTTGAAGAGGGGAGATTCTATGCTTGTGAAGTGTGAGGTCACATAGTGCATGACTACCCAACCGAACATACCATGGAGCATAGTTATGCAGCTAATGAACTGGCCTGACATAGACCATGTTGTGATCATGGATCACCTAGTAAGGGGAGGGTGGGCCCCATGGAGGATGAGCTGGAATCTGAGTATGAGTATATTTGGATGGTCTACGATGCTATGATATCCTTCCACCACCACCACCTTCCTATCCACATTAGGATCGAGGAGATGGTGCTTAGTGTGGCCAATAGTTGGAGCTTTTAAATGCATATAACCCTACATCACTTGAGATGATTAGAGTTATAATATATTTGATTTAAAATATTTTTATGTATTTATATAAATATGTGGTACTCATTATTTTATCTCTATACACCTAGTGGGAGAAATGGATCTCCTTTTTGAGGATCTTACCCAACATATTTGTTTGGTGGATCCTATATAGAATGCATTTTCTATATATTTTTTATGCTATAGTGTTACCTATGTGTTGTAGGATAGGGGTTCATATTGTAACTTTTGGAAATCACGATGGAACAATAAGACTTTATCTTGGGCATGTATTATTTTTCCTCAGTCAGATACCAAATCTATAGTCTACGTAGATGAGTAAGACACCTTCACCGTAGTGGGACTTGATATGCCTTTCTGGGTGAGAGAGAAATAATGGTAGGGAGAGTGATATATGGGAGTATGAGGCCATATCCTATCACTCATAATATAGTGAGTATAATCCTTTTTGTAGATAGATCCTCAAAAATTTGTATCCATTCATTATTAGAGGAGTATATTGATTTCTTCCCAAAGGAAAATTTGATACTACCTCTAATGTGATAAATGTAGTTTTTTATCTACACACATCATGGGATTTCACTCATATCTTCAAAGACATATCATATGTCACCTGTGGATATCCTGATGTTGTGTTTGTTGTGGGAGGAATTTTGAGATAAGGGAATTATCAAACCCAATGTGTCACCATGGGTCACTCTAATGTCACTTATGAAGAAGGAGAACTTCATCATATGTTAGTATGTTGAATATCATCACACTATATGTGCGATGATAAATAAAAGTAACCATTACTAATGTTTGAAACCCTGTTTTATTAAATGAGAGTCATGATATGGTTCTCAAAAATCAATCCAAGGTCCAACTACCATTTGTTGAGGGTTTTTTAGGATGATATTATGATGATGGAATTCTAGAGTTGATATATGGACTATGATTTCTTGGTGAATTCCTTTGGTGTGATGAATTCCACCATCTTGTTTATGGATTTAATGGAAACCATCTTTTAGTTGTACACATACCACATTGGTCATATTCATTAAAAAAATACTCATATTATCAATGAAAGATGTGGATCATGCATGGAACCAAAAGATGGTTCTATAATTTCTATGAGAGTAGCTTCTTTTTAGAATGATATTTAAGTGGCTATTCTATATTCCTTAGTTTAAAATTCTAGGACATTTCATTTTGGATAATGGTTTATCCCTAGAACCAGGGATGATTTCAAAAGTTCTTTCATGGGATCCTCCTAAGAAAATGTAAAATGTGTTGAGCATTCTTGTCTTGGATGGGTACATCCAGAGGATTGTGGAATCCTTCACAAGATTAGAGTCCCCATTGACTTCCCTGACATAGAAAATGAAGTCCCTTACCATGAATGTCCTGCTTTATAGGGCCTTTAAGGATTTAATCATTAGGATGAAGAATGCTCTGATGTTGATACTGTTGTAGGAGGGTGTGGAGTACATAGTGTATTGTCATGACTAAAGAGATAGTATAAGATACATGTTGATATAGAGGCATGATGTTATCACATATAGGTCAATGTATTTGAACCTCCACAAGTCAATCTATGAAAGTCATGACCTAGAGCATGCATCGGTATTATTATCCCTAAGGATGTGGAGGACGTAACTTCTAGGAGGGTGCTTCATGGTAAAATCTGACCATGAGAGTCTCTGGTATGTATTCAAGAGGGGAGACATGATCCTAAGACAAAGACACTAGATGGGTTATTTAAATACTATGGATTCAAAATAATATACAATATAGGGATGGAAACTGTGGTAGAATATGACATTGGTAGGAAGTCCCATGCTTGTTTGGTGAAAGAGGATTCTATGCAATTTACTTCCCTATAGCTGACCCTAGTTGAGAAAGACGGTGAATCTTTTTTTTCCGGTTGATCGTGTTGACTCCCCATCATCATGAAAATTTGAGATAGTATCATATAGAAGACATAAACTGTGAGGTATTTAATGACTACATATCCACATGGTATTCACCTGAAGGATATTATGATAGAGGTAATCACACAATCCTTTTACATGGATGGATTGTGGTCCCTGTCACTATATTTTATGAGGTGAAATGAGAGTCCAAAACTTCCCCCTGGGTAGTACATCCTTGTGTGGGTAAGATGAATAAAAATCATTATTGATTATTTTTGTGGACCGAAACGAGGAAAATCATGGATTTTTTTATATATTGGTGCCTCAATATTCACCAGTTAAAGGTTGAAAACTAGGATCCATTAATTTTTTTACATCTATTAGGGATTCTATAGTAGATGTGGGATGTAACATACATGGAATTTGTGGCTGCATTTCAACTGTCAATGAAGGTCCATGATAATATTTGGGTGATAATTGACCATATCATGAAGTAGATACACTTCCATTCTACCAAGGAATAGAGTTCGATATAGTGTTTTCAAAGTTTCATGTACGAGGTATCGTTCTTCTTTATGTGGTTCCCTTGAACATTTTCCCCATTCACAATGCACGGTTCACATCACAGATTCAGAGATTCCTGAAGGAGGCCTTAGAGACCCAGATGAGGATGAATATAACCTTCTTCCATAGATTGATGTGTATGACGAGAAAATTATATAGGTGTTCGAGGTTATGATGAGGGATCGAGTGTTATACATTTTTTAAGCTATGAAGATCATTTTCCCTTATTATAGTTTTCAAAAAGCAACCTCTACCACTCTTCTATTGTCATGACTCTATTCAAGTCCCTATAGAGAAATCCCTATAGGTCACCATTGTGATGGATAGGTAAAAGTGATGCATCTCTTGTGGGCCTAGAGTTGGTTTAAGTGATGATCAAAATGGTTCAAGGCATCCATGAGTAGATGATGAAGGACTATAGTAGGAAGAATGATAATGAAAATTTCCATCATATGCGACTGTAATTTGATTAGGGAGTGTATTATTTCCCAATAGTCTCTCCATTATGAGAATTTTAGAATATTTTCTATGGACGAAAATTATTCTCGAGTTTTATCGAGATATTAGAGAACATTCATAGGGTTGGTGAGGTTTATCACTTCCATTCTTGAAAACCATATCTAGAGAGGGTCAATGGAACCTTCCACATGTCGCAACCAAGGAGATACAAGAATGACCCCCGAAATGCCTTTGACTGACACCAACTAGACTTCAAAGACATACAAACTTCTATAAAGTAGTAATTGTAGATCGATGATTGATATGAGAGGACCCATTATGGATGGACCAACCTCTTGGTTCATTTGTTTTGGTATCACATGAACCTAAATGAGGTTTCTTGGTAGTAAGAGATCAAAATATAGGTTCAGTATCCCATGATTTTGTCTTTGTTTTACTTTGTGATGATGAAAATATTGAAGGAATTAATGATGTAGCGTCTCAATTTTTTTCATTGTAATCATTGAAATAGTTCTATTTATATTTTGAGATCTAGGTGCTGAGATGAATTTAATTTCTGAGGATTGGTGTCCTATATGTAATTTAATAAAAATATTAAATATATTTTACATTATGGTTATCCATATTTTAAAAGAAAAAGTGATAAATATTAAAAGCATTTCTAGAAAAGAAATCCCAGACCATGGTTGAGTCAGGAAGGTGATGTTTACCATAGGAAAGACCTAAAATAAGTCAATGCAGAGTGTTTAGATAATACATTAATTGTCTAGACATTTGGTAGATTAAAAAATTAGTTAAGTTGATTATTTATTTTATTTTTCCAAATAGAATTTTCATAAAATAAATTTCTATGGAAATTTTTCTATAGTTATCCGCATAAATCCCAGGAGGATTCCAGATCAATTTTCATCCTTCTATTGGTGAATCAAGATCCAACTATGATGAGGATTCAGATCCGATAAGATTTAGACACAATAAACACAATGTGTCCTCTAAATCATTGATGGGAATATTCATCAATGATTAATGACACAATATCTTGGTAAGAATATTCAATTCATTTTTCATTCCCTTTTGGATAAAATTGATTGACCTTGATCATCCTTTCTTTGATCTTTACCAATTTTTGAACCTTTTAGGTGCTTGTGTAATGATTTAATCTGATTAATGATTTGATTTTATAATTCATTTATTTTCTTACCATGTATATCCCCATTATTAATATTTTCACATGAACTCTCATTTGTGATTGATAAAAATCTGTTTCAGTTCCTTTATGTGTCATTATTTATTTTTTTCAATCATTGGACTATGGGGCATCAATTCAATATTGATGTTGGGTACTAAGCCTGATAGAACTCTCCATATTCATCAAAGAATCATGTGAGATGGTTGGAATGTCAAATAATGGATAAAAAGTGTTTTGTTTTGGGTTTTAGGGGATAAATTGTTTTATTATAAATTAAAATCATATATCTCATCGATGAGATGTACTAAGGATGATAGTACATCATACATATGTCTTAAAAAGTAAATATAATGGGTTTTCTAGCCACCACATTGCTGTAAATGATAGAAACAGTTAAATCCACTGATTTTTGGTGAAGAAGAGTCCATATTTTAAGAGGTGATTCCGAATCTAGGAACACTGTTGTCGATATTCGATTATGTAAAAAGTTATACTATATGTTGTATTGTTTGACGAACACATGCCATGTAGCCCCAATTTGTCAGCGGATTTTGTTTCATGGATTTATATGTGTCACATTTCATGTAGGAGTCCAACATACTATTTGTCCTTGTCACGGTGGGCCTGTATGTTCTCCAAGAGTAAATGGGAATTGGAATGCCTAGAATGTTTCAATGATTCGAGTACGTGAGAATGACTAGAGATGCAAGCAACAAATTGTGTGAAGGGACATTCCATTTAGCAGAGCACATGGACACAACATGAGAACATGGACATGACTAATATGCCAGAGAAGGGACCACGAGATACTAGGACACAATATCTATCCTCCCTAGATACCATGTATACCTCTAGGGAAAACGATCCGTGTACCTAATGGTACACATCCATGTGGTGGAGTGGGGAAACATGCCATATGGATCCCCTCACATATTTTATACTAATGGGTTACTTTTTCAGAAACATCTATCTACCATGTATCCTTCATTTGAACTTTGTTTTAGTCCCAAAAGTAGCATATCATGAGTGTTCTTCTATGTAGAGCATGATGGTGGTATCTATTTTGGGTTTCTCGATACGATTTATGATGTTATTGGAATATCTCTTATTTCTGTTATGCTCGACGATGACATTGATCTTGTAAGATCACTAGATTCCTTCAGAGTGGAACCCATCAGCTGGACCGGGCATGGTTCATCTATCAAAAATTAGATTGGAGTCCTCCTAGCAATGTTTTTCATGGGTCCTCTAGAATCATAGAGTGAAACCCTCATATTAGCGCAAGGCATGGGTCCTCTACCTACCTATCAAATCATTACCCACATAATATGACAAGGCATGGGGCCTCTATATATTTTAGTGCAACCCACTTACACAGAATGATATAGTTCCTCTATCAATTACTAGAGCGGAACACTCCTTTAGACCATGGGAATAGGTCCTTTATGGATTATTCGAGTGGAAACCTGATGCTGAGTAGGGAATGGGTCATGTATCAACTATTCGAGTGGTACCGTACTATTGGAATAGGGTATGGGTCCTTTATCTAACTTATGAGTGGTACCCTCATGTTGTGCCAAAGAATGTGTCCTCTAGCATGATGTTGTAGCCCACCTACTTTTTGGAATCGTGGTTATGTGAGGATTTATGTGAAAGTTTTATTTTGGAAAGATGTATGAGTTTTTGGGCAACATTGATGGACTTCTGGAACTGATGACATCTGTATTCATGGGTTGGGTAGTGAGATAATGATCACCTTCTTCCTTATTTTGTAATTATTTGGTCTGAAAATATATATATATATATATATATATATATATTATAATGGACCAGACCTCTATGGTCTATTCCTTAGATAAAATCTGTTGTATAAGGTGTTTCAGGTGTTCGAGGGGACTTATCCCCAACACATTTCCAAATTTCCAATTCTGCAAAAAGTTTCATCGGTGAGTCCCATGTGAACAGTTCAATCAGTGAGACCGATGTGAACAATTCCATCGGTGAGACCAATGTGAAGAGTTCCATCAGTGAGACAGATGGGAACAGTTCCCTCAATGAGACTTATAGGAAGTGTTCAATCGGTGAGACCAATGTGAACAGTCCCATCAGTGAGACCGATGTGAATAGTTCCATCAGATTGGTCTGTCATTCTCTGAATAGTACCATCAGATCGATATATTGTTATATGAACAGTACCATTGGATCGGTTTGTTGTTCTGTGAATAGTACAATCAGATCGGTGAGTCCAGGATTAGTGAGTCTCGAATCGGTGAGTCATTTCATGAATAGTGTTTCTAGGATTGGTGAGTCCATGATTAGTGAGTTATTTTCTGAACAGTGTTTACAAGATTGGTGAGTTTTGGTTCGATGATTCGTTCTGTGAACAATATTTCTCTGATCAGTGATTCATTCTCTGAACAATGATTTCTAAATCGGTGAGTCATTTTGTGAACATTGCTTCCAAGATCGATGAATCATTTTGTGTACAATGCTTCTAGGATTGGTGAGTCTAGGATCGGTGAGTCATTTTATGAACTATGTTTCTAGGAACAGCGAGTCCATGGTCGGTGAGTTTATAGTGTTTCATGAATCATGTACAATGTTTCGAGGATTGGTAGGTGTACAGTGTTTCCAGGATGATAAATTGTGTATAAATATTCCTATAGTTTCACCCCTTTGACATTTCCTTTGACGTAAAAGGCATTCAAGGCCTTGATTTAAGGAAGTTATGGACAAATAAAATCGCATAACTCTTATATTAGTTTTCCTAAGTCCTAGGGTGCCTTTATAAGGTCAAACCATCTGGTTTAATGCCGTCCACTTTTAATGGGAAATCCAGTGTATCTAAAAATATTGGTCTGTTAAATATTCTAAAGGGATGAGATATGTTTCTCTCTTGTTCTCCCTAATTGTTCCTTGGTGCGAGATGCCAGAACATTTCCATATTCCCATTGGATTGGTATGATCGAACCATAATCCTCTGATTGTATCTCCGTGATGTTTCTTACTGGTGCTTACGCAACCCCTGTTTTGGTGCAAGCAGCAAGTGTCGATCCTTCATCGATATAAGGTATGTTTTATCATCATTTGTTTGTGTTCATCTCCTTCTATTTATCATTTCCATGTAATGGTATCTGATCTCCATACTTCTAATAGAGTTTTCTTGGGTTTCGCTTGGCGTCGTCTTACCACGACATCCTCAGGTGCTTATAGTTGTCACGGTAGGAGGAGACTGTGACCCTTTGTGTGGATCATTCTAGTATAAAGGAAGACAATAACCATTGGTAGTAGGGGATTCATTGCATTACTTTTCTTTTACGTGAAACTGTATAGTTAGAATGTTTTATCCCACTTGATCACAATGGGGTTAACATAATAAATATTTGAAATGGATAAATAATTTCATATCGATCATATGTAATTGCCTCTGGTTTTTCTAAATAGTAATAAATATATTCTTTATTTGTTTATATTTTCGTTCTTGATTGAAATTCTTAAAGAATGTAAAGATAGAATAAATCAATAATCATTTAGATAATGATAAAGTCTTGTAAATGAATCTAGATCTTCTTTTTGTAATTTTTTAAATTAAATTGGTGTAGTAAGCATGGTTAATTTATTGTGATAGATTACTTGTAAGGTTTTCCCAATTTGGAACCTTTGAATAATAAATCGGTTAATCCATGATCGATTAAAGAACTGTTTTTTTGATAAAAGATAATTCCTTCTAGGGTTTTGAGTTACCCTATTAATGGTTTAATGGAAAAGAGTCCAATTTTTATGATGGTTGTGTTCCAATTGCTTGTATTGTGATGTAATCATGGAAGGAAGTTCTGATATATCGAGGTAGGGAGGCTTATTTTTTGTGGTAGAAGTGGACACCTAGAGTGGCGAGATGCAACTGTTTATGCATGTGGGTCTCGGGGAGGACACCGTGGATGATGAAATGGGTTGGATGTGTATATTTGGGTTCTTACTATTTCTTATTGGTTTTATATCACCATTACATTCTCCACTGCTCAAGGCATCTGGTCTATCATTCCTATCTTCAAAAATGGACGAAGACACACGGGGTATGCCACATGCTTTTCATGTCTATCTTCTTAAGGGGGGATACGTCTACACTCGTTCTATTGGCAGTAAAGTCTATATGGGTAGTTTATCTACTCACCATGTTGAGCCCCCTAGTGTTTAGTAGCATATAATGATTTTCTACAATGCCTGGGATTATCAAAAAGTAATTCCATAAATAAATAATTGGATAAATGATGTTAATGCATGGGTGGGAGCCTGCTGGGACGCAATGTTGTGGTTAAAATTTCAAAGGGATAGTGGACTTTGGGTGTGATGCTAATGAAATTTAATGTGGAAATTTTTTTTGTTAATTATTGTTTAAATAATAAATTAACCTGAAGTGAAACCGATAAAAATGGAATGAATTAATGAAATAAATATCTTTAAATGGTTACGTGCTTATAGGATACATAGTCTTAGAAGTAGTTGCTTGGAGTTCGAGAGGTGTTAGTTGGAATTGAGTCTAAGACTAGGTTATTCCTATAGTTTGGTTGTGAGCTATAGTCAATTTTTCCCTTTTTGAGTTTCTATACGATACTCCACCCTCATTTGTAAGGGAAATAGGAACCACCAGGATTCTGAGCCGGGGAGGGTGGCATGGTTCCCCTACATTCTATGTGGTTGATGGATGGAAAACTACACCCTTTGGCCCCAATCTCTTCTATTGGAAGTTAATTTTTCTGGTAAGCACAACAGTTAGTTTTCCCCACATGTGTGTGTAGAGGTATGTAATGGCTTGTGGTTATTGAAAACATATATTCGAGATATAATTTCTTATAGACTCCTATAGGTGTAACATGTATAGGCTGTGATGGATTGATGATCCTTACTCGGTGTATGTGATGTAATGGCATGACGTATAATACCCGACATATGATATGCATTATGGGAGCTATGGAGGCTCCCAAAAACTAACTGGTTACATTCTTGTGTGGATGTGGTGGTTTTGTTGCATGGGTCACATGTTGTGGTGCTTCGCCTAGGTGTGTACGGGTAATCCTTTTTGGAGAGAGATGCTTAGGAAATGAGACATTGGGTCACTGTAGTAAACCAGTGGAGAATTAGTAGAGGGGTACCCTTGATATTCGTTATTATATAATATACTCTTGTATGAATTACCTGGTGAGAGTATCCATGGTTAGGCTATGAATGTAGTATTCCTTTTTAGGTGATGAGTTAGTTTCACTTGTTTTTCAATGCTCTTTATCATGCTTTATTTACTATTTAGGGAGAGGCATTAGGGGGGATCCTACTAGGTATACATTTATAATCACCCTATGTATATATAAAATGTTTTTTCAGGTCACTTGGGGAAGGTTGGAGATCAAGATGGTTTCTATTATATTGGGGTTGTATGAGCTTTTCGAGCTTGTGGTTGCTGTTGTTTTTACATTCTTTTTGGTACTTGAATTTTTCCCATTTAAGTTGTAGTAGTTTTTCATGAAATTACATATGTGTACTTGGGATTTCTTTTATATTTCTATTTGAGTTGTATTTGGTTGGTGTTTATCTTATCTCTCTCTTCTACATGCATTCTCTTAGAGGGTAATGCCTGTCATCTATCTGTGTATTATACCCTCGGTGCTAGTCACCATCCTGGGTCCTACTGGTTGTGGGACTCGGTGGGTGGGGGTCATTATATGTCTTCCCACATTGTCGGCCTAGTAGGGGTACACTTTGGGGGGGCGTCATGATAGAGTGGTATCAAAGGTCTGGTAGATGGATAGGATGGAGTTTGGAGATAGGCACAGGTGAGCGTGCATGTGTTGGTAGGGGAACAATGTCAGTCAAATTTTGCTAGTGATGTAAACACTAAATATTGACTGATACATATGTGTTTAACCTCCCCATGATCTAATTCCCTAACCCTTATGTTGATAATGACAACTAAAGGAAGTGATTCTAGTTACAGGGTAGAGGCCTAGGAACGGATCATGCATCACTCTTCCTTGTTCCTTTATTTGAATGGGTAGACCTTGGGATATTTTATCCTAAAATGAAAAAATGAAGACAATTAATTAATTAATGTTGAGTCTCCATATTCCATGTTTAGGTTCTCCAACTATTTTTTATTTTTCAGGTACGGCTCTAGGTCGACATCCTCGTCAGAATCACATAGAATATGTCCAGTAGGTTGTGCCAGCAGATCGCCGTAAGGTAGAGGTTGACTAAGATGACACTTAGTGGAGTAAACTCTAAGAGATTCAGTGCGAGAGTATGTAGAAGTATGAGTGCTCTGTTTTAGATGTAGACACAGAAGAGTAGTTGGGAGAGGTCAATATAGGCTTCTGTTCGATCCATTCATGGAAGGATCACTAGGGGTCAATGGTAGTGATGTTTCTGTGTAGAATATAGATATAGTGGTGGTTCTGGTTCATCGAGAATCGCACAGAGTCCACAATCTATTGGTAGGAGTACCGAGACAAGTATAAAGTTGAGTTACTTTCTTCAATCGTGAAGGCGTCCATTCACCAGGAGATTCATACCCTTTGATAGGGGAGCTATAGTGTTGGAGAGTTTGGAATCCATTTCAGGAACCTTTTACGACATGCTTCGTACCTATTGGTAGATGAGGGGGCCCGAACGAGGAATTTTGAGGAGGCTTTCCATCAAGAGATCTAGTTCCAGGTCACCCAATTTATATTGAAGACATATCTTGAGGTACTAGGGAGGGCAGAGGTCATCGGGAGGACATTGGCCAGAATAATATCATCACAAGAGGGGGTTCATCATGATTACTCATGAATAAGAGTTGTGGTATGGGGTTCTTAGTTTTTAGTGAAAAAGAGTTTTTGTTCGGCTGGGGGTAGGTCCTAGCCCTCCGCATATTTTTTCTCTAGTGGTGGAAGCTCCCAAGAATATTCCAAGGGATCCGTGTCTTTTTTTCATATGGTGGTCAAGGTCCTCAGCAGAAAGAGTGCCTAACCATTCAGAGTAGTCATCGTGCACTAGTTTTTCCGCTCCATGTTCTTCTATTAAGGCAGTTCCAGCTGAGGACGCATCAGTAGGTTGCACCCATATTATATCAGCAGAGGGTAGATGGGACAGGTAGAGGATAGCCCTATGACACTCCCCATAATCATAGAGTTGAGCATGTCCATGTTGGTGGTCATCATGAGTATCAGAGAGGTAGTAGATGAGGTCATGAACATCTTCATGCTTAAGCGTTTCCTGCACCAGGTGAGCCAGATGTCATTCGAGGTACCGTTTTCTTATTTTATACTTTTGTGTATGCCTTGTTTGATTCCATAGAGACACACTCCTTCTTATCACCTACCCATGTCGATTCTTTGGGTCTTGAGATAGAGAGTCTTCTAGTTCCCTTGGGGTTGACTATTCTAGTTGGAGTTCAAGATGACATGTTTGAAGAATGGAGAGACTGTAAGCTAGTGTTGGGACATCACCGCTCTTGGGGAGATTTCCCATGTTTACGAATACAATCATGTGATGTCATCCTAAGCAAGGATATGTTGTATTTGGTGGTTGATATCATGGATTACATTAAGAGGTAGATTTTTTTCTTCGATGCAGATAGACAGCCATTGGTTTTTGCTGGGAAGAGAGACCCTCAGATGGATCAGACGTGTGTTTTGTTCATAACATCCATGATTTCTGAACTGATGCAGATTTCATTAGAGGTTCAACAATTTGAATTTCCTAGGTTCATAGAAGAGTACCCTGACGTCATTCCAAAAGAGGTTTTAGCATTAACCCCTTCACGAGAGACCGAGTTTGGGATCGAGATACAACTAGGAGAATCTCTTATCTCTATGTCTCCATATATGATTTCCCCTTATGAGTTACAAGAGCAATGTATATACCATGATGGTCTGTTATAGTGAGGTTTTGTTTGGCCGATAGTGTCACCATGGGGTGCACCAGTTTTTTTTGTGAATAAGGCTAACGGTAGTTTGTGGTTGTGTGTCTATTATCATTGCATAAAAAACGTGACATTAAAGAGTAACTCTCATGTTCTATGGGTTGATGATTTATTCGATCAACTGATGGGTGAAATTTGGTTCTCAAAGATTGACTTGCGGTCAATATATCATTAGATGCAGTTGAAGGATGAGGACATCTCTATGACTACCTCCAATTGTCATCATGGGAATTACGAGCTTGATGTAATGTCATTCGGCATGAAAAATTCACTATCTGTATTCATGGGATTGATGAACACTCTGTTCTGTGAGTTTGTAGACATATTCATGGTGGTTTTCATCGATGACATACTTGTGTACTCCATGTCTGCAGAGGAGCATGCATTGCATCTATACGCTGTTTTAGGAGTTCATCATCAACACCAGCTGTTTGGGTGGTAGTGTATATTTTGACAAAATTATCTATCTTCATAGCAATCACAGAGTAAAGATTAGTTTATGTTTTGTCGAGGCAATATCTAGAGGAAGTGGTGAGACTTCATGGAGTCCATAGGATGATCATTTTTGTTTGATATCCTAGTTTTACCTCTAGGGTGTGGAGAGCTCTCTAGGATGCTTTTGGTTCTTAGCTATGCCTTATCACCGCTCTTCATCCTTATATAGACAATCAATCATAACAGACCATCCAGAATCCTGAAGACATGTTATGCTCTTTTTTCCTATATTTTGGAGGTTTGTGGATGAGGCACTTACCCTTGTTGGAGTTCTCTTAAAAAAATATTTTTCACTCCACCATCTGTATGGTGCCGTTTGAAGCCTTGTTTGGCTAACCTTTCCATTCTCCATTGAGCTGGACTGGGGTTGGTGGTTCAGCAATTCTTATATCAGAACTAGTGAAAAATACAATAGATATGTGTTAAGATATTCATGAGAGGATGAAGACAATAGAAGATCGTCAAAAATCAAATGCCTATTAAAGGAGGAGACCTTTTGAGTCTGATGTGGGAGATCATGTGTTTTTGAAGATGGCTCCCCATTGTGGGTTGTGAAGGTTTGGTCATGGGAAGAAGCTTTATCCACAATTTGATGGGCCAATCGAGGTTTTGGCTCGTGTTAGAGCTGTGGCATATCGAGTAGCACTTCCCTTGAAGATGAGCCAGATACATGTTGTTTTTTCAGGTATCATAGCTCCTTCTTTATCATCATGATGAATCTCACATCTTCAATTGGGAAGAGATTGATGTTGATGATGATGTGACCTTGGAGGAGCGACCTGTGGATATCCAAGACTGCAAGGAGAAGGTGTTGCATGTGCGTTCTATTCCCTTGGTTCGTGTTTTGTGGTGACACGGTGACATGGAGGAGAGTACCTATGAACATGAGACACTGATACGTGCTCATTACCCAGAGTTATTTGATGTTAAAATCTTTTTCTTTAACAATGTTCCATTTGTGGTTATAGACCTTTTGAGTTTATGAGATGGCTTTCTTTTGTTTCTTCTTGTAGATTGATCTATTTGGAGAGGTATCTTGATGGGAGGTTGTTCAGGATTTTCTTTTGGTTTTCTTTTTGGATATTTTAGAATTCTCGACGATGAGAATGTTTTGAGAGGTCTATAATGTAATGGCCCGGACCTCGATAGTCCATTAATTTGCGAACTTCAAGAATTTGAGGTGTTTTGGAGGTCAAGGTGACTTATCCCCAACACTTTTCCAATTTTCAAATTCTGAAAATTGTTCTATCAGTGAGACCGATGTGAATAGTTCCATCAGTGAGAATTATGTGAACAGTTCAATTGGTGAGACTGAAGTGAAATGTTCAATCGGAGAGACTGATGTGAACAGTTCCATCACTGAGACTGATGTAAATAGTTCCATCAGTGAGTCATATGTGAAGAGGTCCATTAGTGAGACTTATGTGAATAGTTCCCTCAGTGAGACCAATGTAATGAGTTCAATCAGTGAGACCGATGTGAATAGTTCCATCGTTGTGTCTGATTTGAACAGTTCCATTCGGTGAGACCAATGTGAAAAGTTCCATCAGTGAGACTGATGTGAACAGTTCCATCGGTGAGACTGATATGAAGAGCTCCATTGGTGAGATTGATGTGAATAGTTCCATCGGATCAATTTGTCATTCTGTGAATAGTACCATCAGAATGGTCTGTCGTTCTGTGAACACTTCCACTGGATCGATCTGTTGTTTTGTGAACAGCACCATTAGATCAATCTTTCCAGGATTAGTGAATCATTTTGTGAACAATGTTTCAAGTATTGGTGATTCAAGGTTCGACGAGTCATTTTGTCAACAGTTTTTCGAGGATAAGTAATTCCAGGATCTAGGATTCATTTCGTGAACAACGTTTACATGATCAGTGAGTCATTCTATGAAACTGTGTTTACAGGATCGATGAGTCTAGGATCGGTAAGTCATTTTGTGAATAGTGATTCCAAGATCTGTGGGTCCATGATCCGGGAGTGTAAAATATTTCCATAATCTTGTACATATTTTCCAGAATCATGTACAATGTTTTGAGGATCACAAAGTGTGCAGTGTTTCCAGGATCGTGAACAGATTTTCCAGCTTCCTACAGTCACCCCTATGACATTTTCATTGAAGTAAAACAAATTCAAGGCCTTATTTTATAGGAATTAATGCAAAATAAATTCTCATAACTCATATATTAATTTTTCTATGTCCTGGGATGCCATTACTTGGTTAAAGTATGTGGTTTAATGTGATCGTCTTTTAATGGATAATCCCATGTATCATAAAATGTTTCACTGTTAAATCTTCTAAAGGGATGAGATATCTTCCTCCCTTGTTCTACCTTCTCGTTCCCTCGTACGAGATGCCCAGACCACTCATTATCCCTATATGAGCAGTGTGATTGAACCTTAATCCTCGGATAGTTTCACCTTGAAGTTTCTTACCCCTGCATGTACACCCCTTGTTTTTGTGCAAGAAGCAAGTGTCGAACCTTCATCTATATAAGGTTTTTTTATCATCATCCATTTGGGTTCGTCTCCTTATTTTTATCCATTCAATGTAATGATATGAGATATCTATAATTCTATGGAAGTTTTCATGGGTTGCAGTTGGTGTGGTCATACCGCGACATCCTCATATGGATACAGTTGTCACCGGAGGAGGCGACCATGATCCTTCGTGTGGATCATTCTCGTATAAAGAATGATAAGAACTATTTGAGGTAGGGGATTCGTTGCTTCTATTTTCTATTACATAGAACTGTATAGTAGCAGTCACCAGAAGCCGAGCTAACCAGATCGAAAGAATAAGACGGTATGGAAACCACTATCGGGACCAGGCACTGTTCAGCTTTGTATGGGGCAATGCTAGCCAATCAGCAATGCAGGTGGGGAGCTAAAGGCAATAAATGATGCAGAAGCTGGGGAGGGTCAGTTCTAGTGGGTTGGGCCCACAGGTCATGTATTGGGCATAATATGCCTCTGGGCCTTCGGGTCATGTATTAAGGGTCATGTCAGGCCTTGTGCGTTGAGCCTATGGGTCATGTTCATGTTCCCCTTCAACCCTTAAAAGGGGGATTATCTATAATAAAAATAAAAAATACGGCATTTGGGACATTCGGTATAGTGTGATATCTATGATTCATTGTTTATATTTTCGTTCTTGATAGGAATTGGTAAAGAACTTAAAGCCAGAATTAATCAATAATTGTTTGGGTAAAGATAAAGAGGCATGTAAATGACTCTGGTTCTTCTTATTGTAAGTTGATGTTAATAAAATTACTGCTGAAAGTGTGTTTAATTTATTGTGATAGATTATTGGTTAGGTTTCCCTAATTTGGTACCTATAAATAATAAATCGGTTAATCCATGATGAATTAATCAACTGGTTGTTGGGTATAATATTGTTCCTTAAAGGGTTCTGAGTTACCCTCTTGATTTAAAGGGCCAACAACCCAATTGATATGATGGTTGTTTTCCAACTTCTTGTGTTATGATGTGATCATGGAAGACTATTGTGATATGTGGGGGTGGGGAGGCCTAATTTTTGTGGCAGCAGTTGATTCCTAGAGTGGTGAGATGCATCATTTAATGCATGTGGGTGTTGGGGAGGACAACGTGGAAGATGGAATGGGTTGGATGTGAATATTTGGATTCTTACTGTTTCTTATATGCTTCTTATCTTTTTTACTTTCCCCACTACTATAGGATTATATTCTTTCATACACTTCTTCTGAAATGGGCGTAGACCTGTGGGGTATGCCACATGATTTCCGTGTCAGCTTCTCAAGGGAAGATAGGTCTATGCTCTTGTTATAAGTAGAAAAGTCTCCAAAGGTAGTTCATATACTCACCGTGTTGAGCCACCTTTTGTTTAGGAGTATAGAATGTTTGTATAGAATGGATGGGATTATGGGAATGCAATTCTGTAAATAAATAATTGGATAAATGATTTTAACCCATGGGGTTGGAGCTTGTTGAGACGTATGTAATGTTTAAAATTTAAAAGGGACGATAGAATTTGGGTGTGATGATAAAGAAATTTATTATGGAATATTTGAGGGTTAATTAATGTTTAAATAATTAATTAATGTAATGTTAAAATAATAAAAAGGGAATGAAGTAATGTAATAATTCTCATTAAACGGTTGTGTGCTTATAGGATACATAGTCTTAGAAGTTCCAGCTGGGATTCTGAGAGGCGTTAGCTGTAGTTGGGTCTAAGACTAGGTTATGCCCATAATGTGGTGGTGAGGTGTAGTATATTATGTAATTTTTGTGTTTCTATATGCTTCTCCACCCCGTCAGTAAGTGAAACTGAATCCCCGGGGATTCTGAGCCAAGTGGAGGTGTTTTCCCCAACATTATGGTTGGAGGATGGATGGATGAATACCCCCTTTGTCCTTGCTCTCTTCTCGTGGTAGTTACTTATACTAGTGGTCACCTTGGTTAGTTTTCCCCATATACGTGTGTATATGGCTATAATTTTTTTTGGTTATTCACACACATATATTCTGGATACATCTTATTATATACTACTATAGGTGTAACATTGTATTTGATGTGATGGCTTGAGGATCCTTGCTCAGTGTATGGGATGTAATGGATTGAGGTGTAATAGATGATTTATGATAGACGTTATATGAGATGTGGTATCTCCCAAAAACTATATGGTTACTTTATTTGTGGACATAGAGGTTTTGTTGGATGTGGTTCTTGTTGGGGTGCTTCACCCAGGTGTTTGGAGGCAAGCCTTTTTAGAGAAATGCTTAGGATGTGCGACGTTGGGGAAAATCCACAAACATGTGGCGAAGTATTAACA
Source organism: Viscum album (assembly GCA_963277665.1). Lineage (NCBI taxonomy): Eukaryota > Viridiplantae > Streptophyta > Magnoliopsida > Santalales > Viscaceae > Viscum > Viscum album. The sequence goes on along the minus strand of OY728145.1, from coordinate 1,438,581,387 downwards.
GGGAACCCTTGATATTATATATTTTTATATGTACTCTTATATGAATTACATGGTTAGATTAGCCATGGTGAGGATGGGAACATAGTTTTCCTTTTTAGGTGATGAGTTAGTTTCCCTTGTTTATTACTGTGATTTAGTTTGCTTTCGTTACTTTTGCACCAGATGCTTTGGGGGGGATCCAACTGAGTATACTGTTATAGTCAATCTATGAATATATAAATTATTTTTTATGTAAGATGGAGTAGGCTGAAGATAAATCTTATTTCTACTATCATTGGGTTGCTGGAACTGTTCGGGCTTGTGGTTGCTACTATTTTCACATTCTTTGGGTACTAGCAGTTTTCCTATTTCAGTTGTAGTAGTTTTGCAAGAAATTACATATGTGTACTTCAGATTTCATTTATATTTCTATTTGAGTTGGATTTGGTTGGTGTCTATATTATCTCTCTCTTCAAAATGTGTTCTCTTAGAGGCTAATGCCTCCCATCTGTGTGTTTAAAATACCCCAGGTTCTGGTCACCAACCAAGGGCCTACTAGAGGCAGGACTTGGGGGGTCATTATCTACCTTCTCAAATTGCCATCCTAGGAGCATACACTTTGTGGGGAGGGGGTCGTGACACACACACACAACAATATATATATACATGTTGATGGATTTGGTAACTCTCTTTCCATCGGGTTCAATGATGCATGTGTTAGTAATTACATAATTTGTAATGGAAACTGGACATTTAAATACAAGGAATTGGAATATAGGGATGATAATGGAATATTTTTTAATCATATATACATGAATGATATTAAAGTCACTATAGTAACTTATTGACTATATATAAGAAACTATGAAGTGATTCCTGGATTCAGAATGTTTTGATACTATGTTAGAGTGTCAATGATACATTCAACCATGGAATTAAATGAATATTTTTAATTCCCTAAAGCATTTGAATAAGGATTAAATTTGTTTGGGAGAATGAAGAACACATCATGGTGAAAAAATGTAGTACACATCACAATGTATTCTATCTAAGAGTAATATAATTTAATGGAATTCACATCACTATAAAATGATATATTCTATGACATAATGACACATCTTCACATTAATATAGAATTTAGTATGGATTTTTGTTCCATATAAAAGGAATTAATAAGAAATAATATTTTCATAATAGAATACTCAAGTAACATATTATTTACCGGGAAAATAAAGATGTTTCATAAGAATTTACAAATGGTATGTAAGATTACATTAGAACTGATAGAATATAATTTTTTATATGGAGTAACAATCCTAGTGGTAATGGATGTTATATTAAAAAATTTGGGTTAATTGATTTTCAATGTATAAATAAATCAATGAAACAAGGATAAGAAAAAGTAGTGCAACTATTGAATTTTACAGAGTAAATCAATCATGGCACAACATGCAAGTAACTCTTCTATAGGTTCGAGAGGTGAGAATAAAAATGATATGACATAGTGGTTTTATGGTAAGTGATGTGTATATAGAAGAAAATTCATTATCATGGTTTTTCAAGGTTATAAGGATTTATGCCATGTTTCAGAAAACCATGTTACAATGGGTCTATAATTTAAAAAGATTTGATGTGATCATAGTGTAATCTTCTCAGAATTTAAAATAGGATTATACCCAAATATAATGTTTTTTGTTTTTGACTAATGTTTCTATACATTAAAGTGTATCATTCCATGAAAGGAATGATTACTTGTAAGTCACCAGTAATCATGGAAATTATGAAATGATCTGGTAAATATTTAAAATATTGAATATTTTTCCAACATGAATATATTGAAATATCTGTAGATCAATATAAGGTTATTCAAAAAATATATTTTAGAAGATTTTCAATTCACATTTATGGATGAATATTTTAAAAAAATTTATTTGGTCAATATTTTGAAATACATGGATATTAATTAACAATATATATTAAGGTTATTATTTAGAATGGATTTAATGGTCAGGTAAATTGATAGATTTGTTCTATATTTTTAATTGTAAAGGTGTCTATTAAAAAATAAAATTCAAAGTAAATAATTTTTTATAACAATAAAAGGTAAATTCGTAGTTTTTAATGAAGTATTTTTCTACAATTGAAGAATGATAAATTATTGGAACATCTTGATAATTATTGAATATAATACATGGAATAGTGACTTGGCACAATCATAGCCCATGATTCTTGGTCTATATGGAGGCAATAAACTATTTTTTGGGATTTTATGGAGGGATGGAATGATGATGGAAAATATATAGTCCATCATTGAAATATACAAAAATGATAGGAGTAAGAGATGATATGCAAAATAGAGTTCCATTTATCACATTTTAAAATTGAAATAATAAGGATATAAGTCGAATGGGTTCTATTTCTATAACCGAATGATTGAATATTTAATAATAGAGTATAAATATGATAATACATTCTTGGATATATCATTATCTCAAATAATATTTATTCATTTTTTATATTGTGTGAATGATAAGGATCTAACTCACTCGTTGTGATTCATATCTCATCTGAACATGGACGATCATATGATCAAGGAATCGAAGAAAAATATTGCATTTATTATGGAGTTATAATAAAAAACTGATTCAGATTTAGTTTCTAAACATATATATATCATCATGTCACATAAATTATGAATCATTCATGGAACAATTAGTGGAAGGGAATAAGGCAGAGTGGATATTGGGAGTTTATGTTCCATTCTTAATCCTTTTAAACCATTGAGCGTTTGAATAGTGTTTATAAGGACCCATTCATAATGTACAATGAAATTAAATATCATTTTTGGAATACAAAATGCATTATAAAAAACACACACCCAAATACTGTATTTGTTTAATTCCTCTTGAAACATGAAAAAACAATGTTACTTAAATGAGACAGATTATCTGAATTAGGTTATCCAAGACTATCGCCCATATTAGAAATATCATAAATGAAATATATCTTCATATCCTGTGGATGGTAACATAAAAATGGGTGAGCACATATGCTCAATAAAGTTAAAAAATGGCGATATATAAACAAAATTATTAGTTTATGGTTATGAGAATAAGCTCATGAAAATAGAAGATCATACCCCGTATATAGAATATTAAAAAGGGTAATCATGGTATAAATATTATAAATTCATAAGATGTGAATCATAATGAAATAAAGAAAAAAAATCACGAAAGCGTTACATATGAATAAAACATGGAAATATTTAAGACACATAATCATATATTATGATTTCTACAGTAGTCATGGAATCGCTTCCAAGGCCATCTTAGTAGTACAGGTTCACTCCCTATATCTTCATTGCACTCAAATTTCACTCCCATGACCATTATAGTAGAATGATTCCACTCCTCATAGCATTGCGGTATTCATGGTTCACTCACATGGCCATATTAATAGTCAATGATCACTCCTAAGATCATCTTACACTATCACAAGAGATTTAAATCTTTACTTAATGCATTAGAGAGAGATATAGGTCCCACACAAGTCATATTGAAAACATATAGACATGTTCAAGAAAAATATAAACAATTATATCGTAACCCATGAAAAGAAATGGTTATCATAAACTTATAATCATATCATAACCGTTGAAAAGAGATAAAAGTTTTATAATCATTTCATTAAAATCATAAACCATTAATCAAAAGTGTTTAAAAATTATATAACATGTGAAAGAGAAGTGAGTTTAAAAAATATCATTCCATCAGAACATAAACCCTTCATTGAAAAAAAAATAAATGGAAACATTGAATCATTTCCCCAGAAAGGAATGAGTGACATCAATAGAAGTAATATTAGATGGAAAATAAATTTGAAATATCCTTAAAATCAATTTTTTGGGAAAATATCATTTCATATTAGAAATTGTTTTCCTAAAACATAAGATCGTTCCAAATATATTTCGTTTGAGTACGTATTGAAAACATATAAAGAAATATTCAAATCATTTTGATAACATTTTATCATGAATGCTTTTAAAAGAAACATGAAATCCTCTTGAAAAAATTTCACCATGATATATTATTAAATAAACTGCAAAAAATTTTAAAAATAATTTCCATTAAAAAAATTGAAAACATAAAAAGAAACATTAAAATTTTTTGAAATCCATTTTTTTGAAAATAATTTTAAAACATATAAAGGAATCATGTATTTTTTTAAGATCCATATATAGTAATGGGATTTTAAAACCTGTAATGATATATTGAAATCACTGAAATAATTTTATTTTAAAATAATGGTTTTGGAATATAAAATTGATTATTTTAAATTCACTTTATACACTTTCTGAACCAGAAAATATTTTTGAAATACATTTAGAAAATAAGGGTTTGAAAGAACACATTTTTCAATGTGAAGGAATAAATAAAGTCATATTTTCATGAGACAATTTTCTTACTTATATTAGGTACCAAATAGTCAAAATATGGTACAAATAACTGGAGATATCTTTAATAAATAGTGGATATGAAAATTCATTAGTGTTCTTGAGAGACTATAGTCCACATGAACACAAAATAATTATTTCAATTTTCTAGTAATATTACAAGAAATAATATATATGAAATATATGTGTATATATATATATAATATAATTAATTTATAATTATTATGTCATATATAACATGTTATTACATTAATCACTTCCTTAATACGGTCTAGGTAGTTTGTGAAAGAATCACATCACTTTAATTAGGTTGTTGTCCACAAATCCCCAAACACAATTATCGTATTTACCTAAGATGGAAAGTGAAATGGTGTGTATTATAAAATACTTAAAAAAGCATAAATACATAATAAATATATTATATATTTATTATAAATAGTGTGTCTAAAATAATTATCAACATTCAAAGGTGGTAAAGGAAAAATGAACCATCATCATTTCTTAAGGATTTTGTTCACCGTACACATAAACAATATGCGTGTTACCAATTATATGGATGTTTTTGTAAGTGTATGTATAACCGCTATCATTAAAACTACTAATTATATCTTGTATATTAGAGTTTCTGAATATGTATGTAGTATAGTTAATGGGGGGTTGGAGAATGAAAAGAATATAAAGGATCTTGGAAAAGGACATTACTTCTACTTTGGAAAACTTATTTTTGATTTCCCTAAAGGGTTTGAATGGATTGAAATATTCACAAATGGGGGATTTAAAGAGGAGTGGAGAGATATTGGGATGTGTATTGGGAATATATTTTCTAATCATTAGTGGATTTAGAGGTCTGAATAAGTGGGAGGAGAGGAGGCCTTTTATAGAAGAGGAGAGACACACTTGTAAAACCCATAGGGTTTACATTAATGGAAGTAATCCTTTACAGAATGTTACTAAAAATTGGAAACATTATGGTGTAATGTGTAATACATGTAAAATAAATTCACCACACAACAATATGCACACTTTTAAAATATTGTTCCTTTACTTTATATGATTCCCCAATTTTATGTTTTTGGTTTTTATTAAAGTGTCGAGTATTATAACTTATTTAATTTTACCATTATGTCTATATTAAATTGATATTTATTAGAAAAAACATTCCCATTGAATTTTAATTATGATATATAACTTTGAAAAAATATATCATGTGTGTTGGAAATTAATTTTAAATCTAGTGCATGTAACACAAAAAAAAATCTGCTTCAAATGGGACTAGGATAACAATGTTTTTACTATCTGTGGGTCATTATGTTAAATATAAATGATAAATGGGACCATTAATAGATAATATTTGATATTCATTAACTCCTAAAAACATCTTATCATAATGATCAATTTTTATTAAATATAAATCATTCAATAGAATATCAATTATCATAAAATAACATTAATGTCAAATTTAGAATATTTTATTTAATTTTAATTTAAAAAATTTCAAAGCTATATTTTAGTCTAAATATATTGAGTTTACAAAATTTGAAAATTTTCTATTAAACTAAATATTTAATTAATGAATCTAATTCAACTAATTTAGTCCACATTTAATATATATAGTGTCATTTATTTTAGTTAATTATAAACTAAATAGTCACTACATTGGCATTTCGTTTGGATTTTATGTATGTAAATCAACTATAAAAATTATTGACAAGTCATTATTATAAAAATAAGTCATTTATTTTTTCTGTAGGATATGTTTAACCGAAAGTATGTTATTTTATATCACAATTTTATTTAAAATTATAGGTGGGGAATGCTCAATTTTTGTATTTTTTCCTTTCATATCTTATCATATAGGGAACCTTCATGAACTATTATCTCCATAAAACATAAAATTTTAACCAAGATGTATTATTTTCTAACTATTTTCCTACAAGGGATTTTTTATAAGTTACCTGGTAATTTTGACGAATAATATTATGGTTTACTAAATTGTTAATCATAATTTTACCATATACGGCTTATTTAATTTCATTCACATTCATTAATAATTTGGTCAAAAAATTAAGTTGAAAATATTAGAAAAAATATATATACAGCTTAAAACAATTTATGTCCTTATTTAAATTTTTTTATTAGAGATGTGGGAAAATTAAATTTAACTCCAATCCCATAGATTGGACAAGAAAGTGGAGTTTTAAAGTAAAAATGATGAAAAGGTAAATACTTTTTTTTATAAAAAATTTTAATATAAAAAATATTCCAACGAATTACATTAAATTAATATATGTATCATTGATCTATAATGATTTTAAAAACCAAATTAAAATATAATTTAATATTAATAATTAATAAAATTAAAAAGCAGTTTTAAACTAAAATAAATTATTTTTCACCATTCATTAAAAATGATGTTTCGTAAAAAAATCCCAAAAATTCAACTTAATACATTTTTGATATTATTAAAAAAAATGAATTTTATTTTATAAAAATAAATTTCTAAATTTTTTAAAATAAATATTTTTATTGTTTATAAAAGGACCTAAAAAAGATTCCTCTAATGAAAATAGTATATTTAATCATATAAATACTTATAAAAAGTATAAATTTCATTATAAATTTGTTTAATTTATATGAAACAATTATAATTAAAAAATAGATTTTAGATAATAATATTCATATTACTATGATTATTGTCTTGGTTATAACTATCTCATTTAAATACTTATAATAATAAAGTGTTGTTACAGAGAAACTCAATTATGCATGTAATGTAAGAATAAATTAATTCATTAATATATAAAAAACTATTTTTAGTATTATATAAAATGAAAAATACAAAAAAATTCATTAATTTGAATTTCCTTTCATAAAATCTCATGGTGTTACATTTTACCCTCATAAAATGAATTTCCCAAGAAACTCATTTGGGTTATCAGTGGTTTAATACTTGAAAGATCCTTTCATAGAACTCATATCGTAAAAATTAACATTAAAATATACTTTTAAAATGGATAATTTGAAACATAATGGTTACCCAATGTAATATATAATTATGTTTTCATATAGGGTAACATATATGGAAAGTAAAAAATATAGACATAGAGGAATATAGTAAATATTTTTAGGGAGGGATTGAGGTTATCAATCACAAACAATTTATTGATCAATAAAAATTAAATAGTCTACAATTAAAAATTCTATGATGATTTAAATGTCTATAGGTTAAATAAAATTTATGGGATTTGGAAAAAAATTTATTTCAATATAGTTTTACAAAAGATGAATAATTTTCATGAAAATATTTACATGAATGGTTTCAGTAAAAACATACCCTTTGTAGTTTAATGATCCACTTCACCTATTTCTCTAAAAAGGTTTGTGATTTTTTCATTCATTAAGAACTTTTAGATCATGATATCCATGATATGAAATCACATGTTTCTTTAGTTACCATCAATACCAAATTGATATAGAAGGTTATCCAATATGAAAAAATCCTCATGTGTGGAGATAATATGTTAATATCACAATCATCATCTAATGTTTTACTAAAACAAACCATAAATGATTAACCTTATAACCATTACAAATAATTAAAATATAAAACATTATAAATAAGGACACAAAATCATCTTAACATTGATCCCCTATATCTCAATTTATATCTCATTGATCACTTTCCAAACATGTGAATACCCTCAACATATATTCCCTTGAAACATTGTAATAACCACAATTACCACAAATACTTTTGGAAAACATGTATGATTCCTTATGAAAAAATTTACATGATATATTGGATAAATAAATAAATTTTTATACTTCAACAATGATTAAATATACATATTTTTCAATGAACAAGTAATAAGATCCTGGTTAATCAGTGCTATATAGTATACATTATCAAAATAAATAATCTCTTTATGCAAGAAAAACACAATTTTATCTACCTCTTGATCACATTACGGGTTACCTTCCATTAATTAAAAGATAACTTTTCTCATTGTTTTTTATAATAAAAAATATTCAATTAAATTGTTAATGAAAATGTATACATAAAATTATTATAAATATCCTTATTAATATAACATAATCTTTGGACTCCAAAACATAAATAATTCATTCATCCAACATTATTCCAAAACCATTACCCTGGCTTCAGAAAATTATTCAATCGTACATATTTCATAAAATAATAAATATGAATCAAGTCTTAAGGTTACCCAACCTCAATATGATAATTATTCTTATGTTTAATTTAAATATTACGGGAAGAACATCAAATATATTTCCCATGTAATTTTAGGTCCCTTTAAAATTATTAGTATAAAAAATACTCAAAATAACTTCCCAAATTTCCTTTTGTTATTTCCACTTCAGAAAAATATTTTCCTAATTCTATTAAAATACACTTTAGAAACATTTAATTTTACTCATGTTCCTTTTAGGTCAAACCATTTACTTAAATAGAAGCAATATGGGGTGAAACACATATCATATAAGAGGAACACATAATAATGAAAAATTACTTATAGGACGTATATATCATGACACATACTTTTAATAGAATACACCACATGTTTATCCTAGGTTATTTAGAGACATATTCTATAGAAATCCTTAATGATGGTTCACAAAGTTTTTGTGAATTTCTACAGCATTACCCCATGGAGGGTCAAACCATGTGTGAAATAAGGTCCATTATCATGTACCCAGTTACACCGAGTACCAATTGACACACCTTGTCCGTGTTGTTAACCCTACACACATATATTCAGGAACAACATCCTCTAGTATTATATTGAGAGGGATGTAATTATAAGAACCAACTCAAACTATCCTTTAAAATAATTCTTAGAAATTTTCCAAAAAGTTATCCCACACTTATACTTATCATTTGAAACATCCCAAGAAATATCCTTATAAATATTCACAGGGATATCACTAATTTTTACTCATCATTGTTTATAAATTATGACTAAACCTTCACTCTAATACCAACTATAACATCCTAGTCTTAATGTATATAGAAAATTCATAACTTCTCTAGGGTACAAATAAAATTATACAAACAAATACCCAAAGACTGAAATAGTTTAGTTACTTCGGATACATAGAAATGTAATCAATGGTATATAAGAGAGATTCATTATCTCCCACATGTTTCTAAAAGACTATAACCCATTTTAGTCCTATCATACATGAAATATATCTTCATAACTTGTGGAATGAAATATAAAAAGAGTTGAGCTTAGATGATCAGTAAGGGTAAAGAGGGCGATATATAAACATAATCATGAGAACATGGTTATGAAAATAGAATCATTAAAATGTAAGATCATACCATTAATAACGATGATCATGAAATTATTTATGGAATAAATATCAGATGTTCATAAAAAAATCATAAGGATATAAAAACATAATCCATAAAATAAAAACATAAGAATAAAATAAGGAATCATAAAAACTAATAAGCATATAATATGATTTCAATAATATTCCATCAATCGATACAAATTACGTCTTGGTCACCTGTTTTCACTCCTCATAGTATGTGTTTATTCATGTTTATCCCCCATAGAAATATTAGAACCATTTTTTCTCTCCTCAAAACATCTTGGATGTCATGGTTCAATCCCATTTCCATTATAGAAAACATGGTTCACTCCCAATATCATCTTAGTATATCCAATGTGATTTAAATCTTCTACCAAGGAATTAGAGGGACATATTGGTCCCAAAAAAATCATAATAAAATCATATTTATGTGTTCTACATAATAAAAAATAATTTTATCATACCCCATGAAATGAAAAGTATATCATTGAAATGTAATCATATCATAATCTGTATAAAAAGACATAGGTTACATAATCATTTCAACAAAAACATAACCCAAGAAAAAATAAGGCTTCAAAATCAGATTACTTTTGAATATGATATGGGATTCATAAAAATCATTTAGTCAAAACATAGACCATTCAAGGAATGAATATTAAGATAAACATTGAGTCATTTCCCCATAAAATAATGGGTGACATCAATAGATGTCATCTAAGATGGAAAATTATTTTAAAAGGTACTTTAAACTTATTTCATAATGAAAATTACAATTCATCATGGAAAAATTATTTTTAAAACGTAAGACATTTTGAAAACCATTTCCATTTAAAGTACCTTAAAAATAATTAATGATCTTGAAATCATTTTTAATATAATTTTACTGGAAAACTTATAAGTGAAACTTCAAAACATTTTGAAATCATCTTTCATTGAAAAATAAAAAATTATGCTTACATTTTTTTAAATCCTATATAGATAAAAATAAATTTAAAACATTTTAATAAAAATTAAAATATTTTTATAACCATTTCATTGACAATACCATGAAAACATAAAGTGTACTCTTAAATTTTTTTTTAAATTCCCGTTTATAGATATTGAATTTGAAAATCTGTATTGAATGATAAAATTATTTAAATCATTCAATTTAAATATAATTATTTTAAAATATATAATGGTATATTATAAAATAAAATTAAATAAATTTTGATCCTAAAATAGAATTGGAATCCTTTCAGAAAAAATTCTTTGAAAGATAAAAAATTTCAGACCGAAAGGAAAAATAAAGTCAGATTTTCAAGGAGACATTTTCAAATATATCTTATGGACCAAAGAGTTGAAAATGGTAATAATTTATGGATATAACTTTAATAAATATATTATTATAAAAATTATGAGTTTTCTTTGATATGGATCATATGATATCCTCAATGAAGTTATAATCACAAACAACCCTGATAAATGATGCGTTTTGTTTTCAATAAACTATTACAACATGGTAAATTGGGACGATACTGTCCATGTAAGAAACATAAATTACATGAAATGTAAAAATATCATTAAAAATGGGTATTAGTGATATTACATTTCAAATAGAGGCATATACACCTCAAAAAAATTTATGTATATAACCAAAACAAGTATCTCAAAGAAGAAAAATTGAGACAAAATAATCTTATAGATTTGGTAACTTTTGAAACATTAAACCTATGAAAGAAAATATGATATAACAGATGTGTATAAACCCATAAATTTAATAATTATAATAATTTAATAAATTATTTGTTTGTATATATACTACAAAAAAGAGTGTAGAACATGGCATGTATCTCAAAGATATAAAAAGTGAAATGAAATTCCCTTAGCTTGTGTATTGAATTTTGTCATAATCATTAAAACCTATTGTATAATAAACTTATGTTTATAATAAACATTATATAGAAGCATAATAGTATATCTAATAATATATACATTTTATCTTTGACTTTATATTTCCCTCTTGTTAACAGTTTCATGTTAATGTTATGCTTTGGGTAATATTCACTTTTTTTGCATTTTTTTTATGGTTTTATATCATTGGTCCTTATGTATATCATTATTTATTGAATTTAAAACATTATATGAATGAATTTTATAGTTATGATTTTTTATTATAATAATCTATAGAATATAGATGTATGAAATGGAATAAACCATTCATGGACATTTTAAGTTGTAAGTACACTTGAGTGTTGTTTCCGTTTTTCAAATCATATTCCAAGAAAGAATGTGAATAAATTATATGTATAAATTTAATATGTTTTAATTAAAATTATTATCTCATATATATCATATATTTTAACTAAAACTATCGTTAATACGTTCCATGTTGTGTGTGAAGGAATCATATCGCTTTGAGGAGGTGGTAATCCACACTTCCCCAAAAAAAATTATCAAATTTACAAAATATTTAAATTACAAAGTTGTTTGTTGAAAAATAATTAATGTTGAATAATTCAATAATAAATAAAATATATATATCATATATATAAATATCATGTCCATCATAATTTTCATGCACGAAAAGTGTTAATAGAAAATTGAACAATCCTCATTTTGTGAGGAGGTAGTTCACTGTACACATAAATTGTATGACTTTTATTCATTAGATGGAAGTTCATGTAATTATATCTAAATGACATAGAATAAAAACATCCGAATATATTTAGGAATTTTTTATATTTCTTTAATATTATTAGTGGATGGGGAGGTTAATGAAAATAAAAATATTGAGCTTGAGGAAGGATGTTACATGTTCTTTGGGTATCTCTATTTGGTTTTCACCAAATGAATTCCTTGGATTGATTTATTCCCATATTGAGGCTTCTAGAAGAAAGGGAAGTATTTTGGGATGTTTATTGGCCATAGATTCTCTAAACATAAGTTGGTGGAGAGATGTGAAGAAGTTTGAGGAGTGGAATCTTTTATATGGTAGAGGAGGAGTGGAACTCTCATAAATTCCAAACAAGTATACATTAATGGGAGGTATCCTTTAACTAATGTTCCTAAAAAATGGAAAAATATGAATTTAATGGTGAATCATGAATTAATATAATATACCAAAGAAAAATATGTGGTTTATTATAATTTGGTTCCATAATATCTATGTTTCCCAATTTATTTCATTTTTGGTTTTTTACAATATCTAGTATTATAACATAAGTAATTTAACCATAAGACCAAATTAAATTTATAATAATTATAAAAAATATTCCCACGAAATTATAATTGTAATATATAATTTGGAAAATAAAAATTTCATGTGTGTTGGAAATCAATTTAAAAAAACACATGTAACGTGGAAAAACACTTCTTTAAACACGATGACTCTAATATTGTTTTTACTATCCATGGGTAAATATGTTGATTATAAAAGATTAATTGGTAAATTAATGGGAAAAATTTGATATTTATAGCATTTAAAAATAACGTTTCATAATTTATGATTTTTATTAATTTTAATTCCTTTAATAAAATATGATTTATTATAAAATAACATTATTGTCAATTTGACATTACTTATTTAATTTTAATTTAATAAATATGTCTTTTAAATTTAAATCTAGTAAGTTCGACACATTTTAACATCATATATTAAACTATAAAAATAATTAATGACACTAATTCATATAATTTACTTCACTTTTAATATTTATAGTATCATTTATTTTACATAATTATTAACTAAATAATCATTATATTAGAGTTTCATAATGATTTTATTTAACTAAAACATCTCAAAAAATTATTGATAATTAATTTTGATAAAAATAAAACATTTATTTTTTAAAAACATATTTTCAACCGACAATATGTTTTTTCCATTACCCGATGTCTTATAAATGTTAAAGGTGATGAAATTTCCTTTTTTTCCATTTTCCTTACATAATTTATCATATAAAATTATTTCATGAACTATTATCCAATTAACCTTAACATTATATTAAATAGGGAATATGGTTGAGCAATTGGTAGCCAATTTATTTTTCATAATTTTCTAGGTAATTTTGATCCTTAAGATTTTGTTTTATTCCCTTGATAAACATAATTGTATCATAGTCACCGTAATTAATATTAATAACTTTCAGTAATATTTTTTGCTAAAAAATTATGTGGATTTTATTAAAACAAAAATATAATATTTATTATAATAGTTTATGTTAATTTTTCAAAAATAAAATAAAAGAAGTTGGAAAATTTAGTTGAATGAAGAGATGTGTTTTAACTTTTAAAACCCAATTTACATATAAATTATTATTAAAAATTATTTGAATGAAGAGATGTGTTTTAACTAAAATAAAGTATTTTTTACAATTAATCAAAAAATGATACTTCTCAAAAAAATACCAAAATTTCACCCTGATCTAATTTTGATGTTATAAATCCAAAAATTAATTTTATTTTTTCAAATTAAATTATTAAATTTTATAAAATTTATTTTATTATTATTTACATAAGGATATAAAAAGAAGTTCTTCTGAGAAAAGTGTGCTTGTAAACATATAAAGACATTTTAAAAAAATTATATTTATTTATTAATATGTTTTATTCATATAAATCCATTAAAATTAACATTTAAAAATTAGTGATTACTATTCACATTACAATGTGTAACAACTAGTTTATATATTTCTCATTTATATAATTATTATAATAATGTGTATTTTTCAGAATCTCCATGGTATGGGTAACGTAAGACAAAAATAATTCATTAAAATATCAAAAATATATTATTTGTGTTTTTTAAAATCTAAAATATCAATAGGATTAAAATATATAAAAAATATATTTCACAAAATATCAAGGGGTAACAGAGTACCCATGACTAAAACTAACCTCCAATAAAATTGATTATAGTGGATTATAACACACCATCAAAACATTAAGAGAATATTACTCTATTTATCCCATAGTGGTGATCCATTTAAAATCTGTATTCCTTGTATGATATTATTTCCACGATATTCATGTGAGATATTTGATGTGACTGCTGATGATTGTTTGAAGATTGAAGGTGTTCTTTTCAATGAGGAAATAAAATCCCACAATACGATGAATATGGTAAAGGAATTACAAATATTAAATGTTATAGTCCTAACACACAATTATTCACCCCCTTTATTTGTGGATAAATTCTTCACCACCTTTTTATGTTGTAGAATAGAATAAAATTTATGGCTCGATGTTCAATATTTGAAAAACAATTTCATACATTTTGTATATGTAGTTCTTATGATGAGATGAACATATTTTAATATAACAATGTATTATGTCTAGAAAAAGTATATGTTTTAATTTTTATATGGTTTTGGGGAAAAAAATAATATATACATATATATACTTATTTGTTAAGTCACATTGAATAAATTTTTGATGAGAATATAGGTAAAATCATGGAAACATTGATGAAAAAGGTGGTATACAAGAACACAAATATTTTTGTTGTTGTAGTCATAATGTGAAAAAATAAAGATTTTAATTATTAAAAATATTTTTAAGTTATACAGATTCATAAATCATCATCAAAGGTGAATAAATACCACTATATATCAAAATTAAAGAATATAATGTATAATTATAATACACATTAAAATATTAAATCCCAAATAAAGGTGATCATTTCTAAATTTATTGATAAATATAATCATAAATATGATAAAGAAGACACATGAAAAAATAGAATTTTATATCCAACCATGAAATTGGAGTAGATATTTACTTCATAGATGGTGAATATGAAACATTAACATTTCAATACTAAGAGTTCTCATTTCACAATCAAGGATAAACACAATCCCCATAAGAGAAGATGGATCACTAGTAAATCATTTATTTCCTAGACTGTGCATTTATTACATAAATGGATTAAAATTATTATTTGATGAAATAATAACATCCCTTAATTTAATGAATAACTGAAATGAAGACAATGTAGAAGTTTCAAATTGATATACTTAGAGAACATTCACATGAAATAGATGAACAAATATACATATATAATGACCTAAAATAAATTATTTTCCCTCTTAAAACATACCATTAAGAGATGATAAAATCCAAAACATTTCTTGATCGGTGTTTTAGAATACAGTTTATCAATGAAAGTATAAGGATGATAATGTCAAGGAGATTGAAGAAAAATTGATATCCACAAAATGAAAGTGGAATAACCCACCATGGAAGCATAAAAAGTTGAAGTAATTGTATTTGAACAATGTAATTATTTGATAAATGGTAATTTCAAACACAACCTAGAAGAGAAGCCACTATAAATATGGTCGACACCCAGTAATACTACTTTGTAATCATGGGAAATATATTAGTGTGTCTACAGAATCCCAACGGCTCAATGTTGGAATAAAACTCATTTTAATTACATATCTATTGAGGAATAACTATAAAAGGTATGAATTTAAAAGGATATGTTATATTTATGGTATTTATATGAATATGGAATGGGTTTCTAAGAATATATGATCTATAGGATTTTTAATGAAATACAACATCGTTATAAAAATGACAAGGTTATATTATTTTCATTAAAATAGATACTACTGAAAAATAGATTTTCCTCATTCGGGTAATATATTTATAGATCCTAATTAAGGTTAAAAAAATTACCAATAATGGTAAACAAAAAGTATATATAGTAGAGATTAAAAATAAAATTATATAAGAAAGAGTATGATTTTACTATACGCACGAAAAAGGTTGATGGGAGTGAAAATAAAAACTCACCAGATCCAAACAATTCTGATGTGATTTTAATGGAAATTGAACAGGATATTTATGAATCATGCCTATATAGGTACATAAAATATATTTTTATGAGAGACATGGAGATAAATGTAAGAGACTTACTATGTGGGAGAAATCATGATGAAAGATGAAATGAAGAAATATGAAATATAGATATAGGAAAAGTGGTATTTATCTCATAAAAAAAATCAAATCTCATAATATCAAATATAGAGAATTGTAATGAAAATATATTAGGTGAAGTTTGTATAAGGTGTTCTATAAGGATATTCACTAGAATGTATTATCATATAGATGAATTAAAATAAATCACTTGGAACAACAATAATATTCAAATTTATTATGTTTTGGAAGTAAGTCTCTCTTCATGTATTTAAATATTATAACCATTATTGAAGTGATTCTTGTTTAAAGTGGATATTTAATCCATTGTGTTAAAGAAATGGCAATGGATAAAATTTTTGTGATGTGATGAATAATACTAATGGTATCATGTTGAATTATAAATCACATTGTGGTATATGGTCTTAATCTAGAGTTACTGTCTTATCCAAATCCTTTTATAATGAAATGATCCTAAGCTAAAAATACTATGGTTTCATAATCAAATATAAATTTACCAAATTGTATCAATTATTGGTTGTAAATATAAATAAGGAATTAATATATAAAATTAGTTTATACCAAATAATATGTATTTGGAAAACCTACCGGTAGTGATCCAATATCAACCCTCATTGGGGATTCTAATCATATTATATTAATCTAAAAATTGGATTTATTTGATAATTTTTAGGAGATATAATTATTCTGAAAAGTGACTCACATTATAAATAAAAATTCTAAACATGGATCAATGAAATGGAGGAAATTAGGGGATATGTTTTATGATTATTCAAGGAATATTTTCCGCAGTTGGGGAAGGAGAAAAAACATATGAAAGTGAGACGATTACACAACCGAAAAATTTTATATAAGTGACCGAGAAACATTTGATATAATTATATGTACAAAAAATTCCAATATATGTTTTTAAAGTGGTTAAGGAATAATTACCATATTTCTTTTACCTTCTGAGATACAGATATTGGTTCCTATACCTTGTGGTCTAGAAATGGAAGAGGTACTAATATAACTGATTTAAAGCACGATTTTATAGAACTCTCCTTGTTTATGTGTTAAATTTATATGATATTTATATTAATATATTTTTGTTTTTATGTGTTTACTCTTGTAAAAACCAAATAGAATGGTTATTAAGGGATGTGAGTGGAACACCGCAACCAGAGGTAGCCTTAGAAATGAACATTTCTTATAAAAGATTCATGAAGGTAGTTGAATTTCTTAAACCAATGTGGTTGGGACATATTTTGATGAGGAAGGGTTTTGTGTGATGAGGTTTGGAATACATTTCCTAGATTAGATGTTCACTTACATTATTTCCAACATTTGATAGGACCTAGAGACAATAAAAATAGTAATAAAAGATTATTATTTATTCTTGGGTGGTTGTGTATAAGGATTGTTTATGGATCAGACCTGTCAAGATGAAGCCGGTGCAAGTGAAGGAGGGTTGTTTTTTAAATGTGGTTTTTTTAATATTATTTTTAGAGGATCCATATTGTTTCAATATCAATGATAAAATGTTATAAACATGGGAATGATGTTGAAACCAAATTATTTTTCAATAATGACTTAATAAAATTTGAGATTTTGAGTCCCAGATCCTCTTTAGGGGTAAATCATAAATTGGACATAGTAGATAAAAACATTAATATTTCATAATTATTATATTATTCAAGGGGTGAAGTGTTTATCCTAAGGCTAATATGGCATGAAATTAAATTTTTTATATAGAATTATGGAAAATTATTTGATTATGTTGTATTTTTTATCCTAATCATCTGTATTCATAAGAAAACATATTTTCCTATTAAATATTATTTTATATTTTAAATTAGGGGACACTAATGTGTCCAAAACACGGGTTGTTTTAGAATAATAGTGTCATAATTATTATTCAATTACATATTTGTAATGTCCCGACCATAGTTATCCAGAGTCAGTGTATTATTACATTACATTTCCATGATTACTAGATATCAATTCTCAAAATAATGATTAGTTTACTAGTCTTCTAAGTACTAGATAAATACACAAGTTTTTAATTATAGTATGAAAAAAATATCATTATTTCTATTTTTAACACCCATATCCCATATCTGATCCCTATGGGTCAATCATAATATACTTCTTCACATACTGGGAAAAATAAAATATCAGAAAGGGGAGGGCTCAGATGCACAGTAAGGATAACAATATTGAGGAAACAATCAAAAATAAGCATAAAAATTGTAGGAAATCTATAAGACTAAAACAAAAGACATTTAAAAATAAACATCCATATAATATGGAAATTATCCATCAAATAATTCCATTTACACCTTTACATGGATATTCTACTAGTTGAATAATCACATGTAATATCAATAGCTAATTTCATAAGGATGGAGTTGATAATGTTGGACATCATAACCACATAGTCAAGAACTCATTCCAAGACTAAAAATATGATTTTTTCAAGGACTTGTGCTAAGACACTAGTTTGTCTCATGAAACCTACCGATGAATCAAGGAGCTATAGTGGGCTCCACCCTTCACTTACTAAGTCCAATGCATTCCTCATATGAAAAGGTTGAAACAAAACATAAACATTTGTATTAAATCTAGTATACGAAATGTTAATACTTTATCCATAAACCATGAATGGTATAAAAATAACCCATCCACAATCAGAAAAATCACAAAAAAATTAATACAATATGGAAGATTGTATCATAATAAATTTTCTATAAATAAGTGTAAAATATATCAAAGGATGTTGGTATAGAGGAAATCAAAACTATATAATAGAAATAATTCATTCTAATATTGAAATCATTTTAAAGTCACATAATTATAAAAGAAAACATTTTTTTGAAATTTATTTTTATAAACTTATATGGGAATCATTGAAGTTTTTATAACGGCAGAAAATAGCCGCACCCGCAGTAGAAGTTAAAAAACACTATTAACATTATTTTTCAAAAAGGTCATTAAGTACCTTTTTGGAAAACGATAGAAATAACCCTTTCTAAGCAATTTATAAAAAGTAAGAAAAGGTTATAAATGACTTTCACCGATATTATATGAAATAGTAAAAATGAATTGAAATATATTGTTATGAAATACAGATGTGGATGACAATGAAGTCCCAGTAGATACTCACTTATAAACAACCTCAGACAATAAAGAGATTGTAAAATTGTCCTTTACATTGCATTTTTTTACTTTGTCGATGGTAGGTTAACCTCCTATATAATGGAGAAATCATTGATATTAAATTATAAAAGATCCACATACTTTAATATGATATCATATATGATATTCTAATATTTTTTCTTAATGATATTTGTGTAGTATCATCATTTTGGGTGCTAAATGATCCATTTTCATTTATATGTTTTTTGCATAAGTCTTGTTTGTTATGGATATGTTGTATTTGATTAATATACAGAATTATATTGAGTTCTGAGACATTTTTTTGTTTAATAATAAAATAACATTTATTTGTGAATGGTTATGATGGGGAATGAATCTCATCGCGTTCGTGGAGATGGTATTTCGTACATATGCACAAGTGGCAATACCATTGAATTGATGGTGGAATCATAATTAATTGGATGGTATATCATATATACAAAATAATTAACATTTTATACTTATTATTTACATAAATTATACACATTATGATATCCATCCAAATAATTATGTGTTGAATAACAAACCACACCCTAACGTGGAGACGGTAAGTCATATGTACGCACATATGGTGAATTTTTCATTCAAAGGGTGGATAGAGTAATGAATATTGTTGTACCATATTTACAATACCATCATAGTATTCTTATGTTACTGGAGGTATTATTTTGTTATGTAATCCACAAAGAATGAGGAAGTGGATGTAGAAAAGAACATTGAAAGAAGTGATGAAATTATAACCACTTCTTCGGGTGCTTCCTTTTTATTTGATCAAAAGGGTTATTTAGGTAATATTTATGATCAACGTAATATATATAAGATGATGAGAGGGGATATGGGAAGATATTTGGGAAGGGGTGGGTTGAGCCTAATGGCTTTGGTGGTGTGTTTTTTAGAGAAGGGGTAGTACACTTTTATAAGAGAGGTGAGAGTCACTTTAGAAATATCATGAAATATTAATATATTATACAATCATATTGTATTTATAATGGATAAAATGATTTAAGTTTAGGATAAGGTGGTTATGGGTATAAAAATTCTCAAAAAAATAGGTTTTTTATAGGTTTAGGTCTCCATATTGACCATATCGTTTAGATATAACTATTAGTTAAACAGTTTAACTTTTACCATGTATTCTTGTATTATTATAATAAATGGGTAATAAAAATACTATAAAAAGACAAGAGAACCCCATGTGGTTCATAAATTTCCTATATAACCATATTATAGTCCTTTGGTTGATCTTTATATTTTTTATTAGAATATTATATCATTTAATAATATAGTATTTGTTTTAAAAACCCATTTATGTCAATTTTGGCACTATTTATTATTCTGTTTTTGTGATAGTCATAAAAATATTATCACTTCAAAAAAAAAATATTTAATCTACCCAAAAATGTAATATTAACCTCTAAAATTAGTATAATGCATCAAAAGTACCAATTTACATTTATTTGGATATTTATAATATCAATTCTTTTAATCATTCATTAATAACGTAATTACTAAATCATCATTATATCAAAAATAAATTAAAATATTTATTGTCTAAACATTATAAATAAAATAACATTATGTAGGAAATATTTTAAATTTCTAATGAATATTTATATTTTAATTTAAATTATTTATAAACCTATATTAAAAATTCTTTAGTTATTAAACTTTGAATTTAACACTTTTAACTCTTTCTTAAATAAAATAAAAATAAAAGTCCTAATCTAATCCAAGTGGATAAAAAAATGACATTTTTTATTCCTATGGATTATTTTGTTTTAAATACACTTATCCAAAAAAATTATGACATGTCTTAGGGTAAGTATAATAACAATTTTACCCTCAATCACCCTATTTACATTTGACCGTGGTAAATAAAATTAATAAGACACTATTCACCAAGATTATTTTCATCATATTGAACACCAATTTACATACTAACTTCAACCATGTTGATCTTATTTTTTAAATTCAATTCACAGAAGCGGTAAAATTACATTTTATTAAAATTTGCGAACGTGCCTAGAAGGTGGGTAAAAGATGTTAAATACTTCTATAAAATATTACACTTCTAATCTTATTATAAAATGACTAGAATTAATAACATTGAACTAATATAGGTATTATATATCTATTTTAACACAAAAGAAAATAAATTATAATAAATAATTATTTAAATAATATTTTGGTTTTAAAGAACAACACAATGTTTTTTTTAAATTCATCAAAAAATTGAATGTTTTTAGAAAAATACCAACAATACAACCTAAGATAATTTTGATATTCTCAATCATAAAATGAAGTCCATTTTGAAAAATTGAATTTTTAAAATTTCAAAACGGGGGTATTTTTATTCATAATGGCTTGTTTTATTTGTCGTGGTGTGCGAGAACTTGATGTTACATACAATGAATGCTATTGTATTATTCCAAGAGAAACACACCATGGAAGCTTGGGTTGTTATAATAGTTCATGACAACAACCCCATTGTATATAATTTTAATATAATACTTTGAAATGTAGGGTTTCACATATTTTTAATATATTGATATAAAATTTAATGTTTTTGTACCTGAAAACCCGATAATTTTTTATTATTAAGGGATGGAAATCATGAGAGGATTCTAAAGATCCACAAAATATGCGATATTAAAGAACATGATTCATCATTAATATCATCAATGTCAACTAAAAATTGAGAAACATCTATCAATGATGGATCTAACATGATGTAGGTTTTTATGTTTTATATTTCATTAGTCTTCATTAATTTCAAATTAAAATTGTGAATTAGAAACCCCATTATTGAATTAATGAACACCCATTATTACTAATTCAATCAAGGTATATTTACTATTGTTAAATGTGTATTACAATACCTATTTTGATAATTAGGCCCTCATTTTCTAGACATAAACCCCTTATACACATGAATTTATAGGGTAGTATAATTTTCTATGTAACTTGATTCTATATGATTTCATGACTCTACTAGATGATCAATCAAGACTATGTCATTCATCAACTTCTCTCCCCAAAATATGTCTCTTCATCCAGCCTTTATCCACTATCTACTTTTCCTTATTTTGTGTGGAATATGTGATTCCATCCCTAGTGGTAATTGGTGGGAGTGATGGAATAATGTTATTTGATATAAAAAATGATGAGGGCA
The DNA here is from genome assembly GCA_963277665.1 of Viscum album. Classification (NCBI taxonomy): domain Eukaryota; kingdom Viridiplantae; phylum Streptophyta; class Magnoliopsida; order Santalales; family Viscaceae; genus Viscum; species Viscum album. Next base: position 1,438,558,336 of record OY728145.1, on the reverse strand, counting down.
AAGATTGTGACATGGTGAGGGAGGATATAGTGACATCATAATCTGTAGGGATGGAGGATCCATCAAAAAACATAAGATATTGATGGAATTTCACAACATGAATGAACAATAGTATTGATAAAACCCCACATCATGAGTTAGTAGCCTTCTTTTTTTGCATTTGGGGTAATATGTGTCTTTGTGTTTGTGGGGGATGGGACAACACTCACTATCCATATACCCTTTATAAGAATGACTAACTTCCACATGGACAGAGAGAATCATTGTGACAACTGGGTCCTGGAGACATCACAGACACATCGCCCTAACATAGATGTCAGGTCATGGCCTACCTAGTACCCCCAGTTGCACCGCAGACATGTGGGGCCCACACAATGGTCCACCCACATGCCCGAAAGGTTCATTTGAAAAATGATTATCCCCACAGGCCAACACATATCCTTTCCAGTATGCTTTTTCCTCACTCACACATACCCTGTGAAACTTTCTAGAAGGTCAGCCATCCTGATCACTACTCCAAGACAAGCACGCTTAACTGTGGAGTTCTAATCAGACAGGATTCCAAAATATAAGGTTCCCCTTCTGGACATGAGTCATATCATTTTTTCATTTTACCCTGTATAATTTGGAGATGTTGCAATCACCCCCACCCCCCTTTAGAGAACAACGCCCACATTTTGGGCCCTACATCTCAACCCATGCAGTGCACCACACTTACGGTTGGGTACCACTTCTGATACAAAATGTGACAACCGGGTCCCAGTGACAGCACAATCAACCCGCCATAACATGGTCGTCGGGTCCTGGCCTACCAGGTACCTCCAGTTGCCCCGCAAACACGTGGGGCCCACCCAGGGTCCACCCACATGCCCGAACGGGTAATATGACTAATGATTGTCCCCATAGGACAACACATGTGCTTTCTGGTGTGCTTTATCCTCAATCAGACACATCCTGGGATACTTCCCAGAAGTTCACCCATCATGATCACAACTTTAGACCAAGCATGCTTAACTGTGGAGTTCTATTAAAATAGGCTCCCGAAATGGGAGGTGCACCTTGTTGACATGAGTCATATCATGTAGCAATTTAACCCTATATCATTTGAGGATGTTACAATCCCATGATCACCAGGATATTCCACGTTGTGTGTTTTGTGGTAGAAAATAAATCCTACTTACAATGAGGCATAGATCTTGGTGACATAGGGAATATTGTCCTAGGTGGCTTGATAACATGGTTATTTTGGATGTTAAACCTAATTACTTCTACCTGACCCATCACATGCATGACAAGGAAATGCGTGGGGAACATGGCTTTCTTGGGGTCTGAAAAATATATTATGGAAACCCCTACTCAACCATGTGCTCCATATTTTATTCTTGAAGGTTGTCAGAGGTTTTTATATTTTTTTATGTTGTTTTTATTAAAATCCACACATGATTTCAGTTATTTTAAAATAAATAGCCTGTGATGATTATTTTATCATTTAGATAATAATATATGTATCTGTTTAGAAACATTAATTCATTGTGATATAATATATTAGGTTTTATAATTAATCATCATGTGGTTGATGATGGGGTTTAATCATAGTGATCATTGAATTCACCATAGGTCTAGTATTCGTTGTTGTATTGCATGTGACTTTTAGAGAGGTGTGAGTTACCTTATTATAATAATAGTGTTAGAATATTTATCTTATCTACTATATTATACTCTTGCATGTTATGTACTACATGAAGATATATCAATCTTATAACTATGATGTTTTCGACCATTTGATTCATCCTACTCATGGCGTGCTTCATACATTGGGTTATTTACCCACCCAAACAATCTTTTTCCATTAGTGAGGCATGGGTATCCACTAAAACTATTTTTGGCGGGGATATGATTTTTTCTTCACATCCTTGGTGGTGAGGGTCACATGAATTGTTAATCCAAGGACCATGTTTTATATTCCTTCATGTGGTTGGTTCCGCTGTGGTTTTCTAAAATAGAGATATGGTATTAGTAGTTTAGGAAGACATGATGTAGTAACCAATGGAATGATTCACATAGTTTGAATAGTAATGGGTTATGTTAAATAGTTTCTAGTGGAATCATAGAAGTCAGAGAGGTTGAGAATATTGAATTCATGGATACTAGTAACTCATCGGGAACTTATGGGTTCCTTTGAGATGCAATATAAAACAAGGATACATAATTTATCATTTTTAGGATTTATAATATTATTATAATCCTTAATTTATAATTTATTATGGTATTTATTTATTGTATTAGAGATAACTAAGTCTTCTCTAATTCTCTGTAACTTCTATTTGTATAGAATATCTATGTTTTCTCATACCTTTCACCAGGATTCCCTCTTATTCCCTAAGATTTTAGATGAATTTCTTTTTTCTTGTACTCTCCATTGTGGATTGGTGGTGTCCAATTTAATATGTTTATACTCACCTATACATGGGACTTATTCCCACACATATTTAATTAAAATATAAAATTCTGGCTATATAGATGGTCTTGGTGGAAGTGGAGCGGGTGTTTAATGTTCAGAGAAAATACCTATTGATTATTGGTGACACACGGTTCAGAATTTTGGTTTTTCTTGGTGGTTGTACAGTTGTGGTTGGATATAAAAATAGTTGTATATATATTATGGTGGATATTTTTAAGGTCTTATTCCCATCATATTCCCTGGCATGTTGGATTTATTATTTATTTGGTGTATTTTTGTGCAACATTGATTATGTTTTTTAGGAATCCTCACTATGTTTTATACAGTTCAGTTATATATATATGATGTTACATATTACATAATACATTGTAGATATGCATTTCCCACATGGTGTTATAGGATGAGGCCTCCCATATTGTGTGATATAACAACTCGGGGTTAATAAGTAACATTTGGCATGTTGGTGATGGTCTTGGTATGGAAAATTCGTCTTATCACTCCCCCAAGTGGTGACTTAGAGGGGTGAGTCATGTATGACCTTATATCTTATTTTGAATGTTTTCTCTAGTAAGAACATGGATTTGGTCAATAAAAAGGTGATTCCCATGATCAATAGAAATGGATTTCAACAATACTAGTAGAGGTTGATTGCATAATCTATATATTATTTATTATTTGGGGATGATATTTGAATTAATTCATTTTCACCACTTTACAGAAGTGCATGATATTATTGGATCGATGATATTGAAATGAAAATATAGGAAAACCACATATCAAGGGAATTTATTTGTGAAAAACCATTGGTTTAAGCCCCTGCATATTAATATTTGATAGTTATTAAAACAACATTATTTTCCTTAATATGTAAATAATTAGTAAAATTATAGTGAAACTACTTCACATTCATATTAAGTAGTGGTTTTTATCGTCCAATAAAAGAAATTTTGTATTTTATTCATAAAAATATTATCTATAATTGTAGTAGTTAAAAACCCCAAAATAAAATATGCAATTGGTTTTTATTGAAAAAGTGTCATTATATAGAGGTCGATATAACTACCCCTTATAAAGTAGTTGATTGTTTATATGAATTTTTTAGTGGATTCTTATAATTCCATTGGGTTTAAATAGTAAATTATGAAAGATAAAGGGATGATAAAACTTCATCAAGATAAGCCATCACCTCTAGTTTAAAAAAAGATAAATATACAATATAAAGAATGAAATAATTTCAATACTCAAATTAAAATTAAAAATTAAAACATATATATATATACAAATTAAAAGATTATATTAATGAAAAAAATCAATTAAATAACCCATAATAACCAGATAAATGTTTTATTCATAAATAAAACCCATGAATATACCAATCCAACATCAATGTTTCTCTCCTATGTCTTGTAGGATTCCTATATATGATATATACTCCCGATTAAGAAGATAGTAATTATATTTTAGTGGATATAGTGCATTTATTAAATAAAATATTAAATCCAAATTAGTTTTAATTAAATATGATAGATTATTTTTAAAATATTATAAAAATATTAAAAAAATAAATATAATATATTCAGTACCACTATAGTGTTTCCAATCAAGGAATAAATGTTTATAGGAATACAAGTAGTCAATAATAGAAATATCATACCCAATGAACTTCCAACAATGATAGAACTACTAAAATTGAGCTATAGATCATGTTTTATACTTTTATATTATTCATTCTTGCGTAAAAATGATCATTTATATTCTATTGGATGGATAAAAGTAGCATTTCATGAAATTGTTGGTGAAGGAATCATAGTAAATTAAGAAGAACGCCTCTCAAAAACTCATGAGGAGGAAGGCGAGGAACACAATCCTTGAAGATGACCAACATACCCTTTTCACTACACATGGGAAATGATATTGAAATCAAAGACTAACATTGACCCAGAGATATTTTCATCCCACAGCAGTTTAATGATTTCCCTTTAAGAGAATAATTATTAATAAATAAATTTTTTCATGAAAAATAAATTATTATTGAAATTTTACACTTGATTTTTATTGAAAACTAATTAAAATAATTTCCCTTATCTTTATTGTGCACATCAAACCACATCCATGATTTTTCAAGCTCATGACCTACTTTTTTTTCATAAATCAAAAAAAATGAAGACTACAAATATTAATGCACATAAAATGTTACAAAATTTTATTTAATAACTAGTTTGAATAAAACCATATTCAGAATTCATCTAAAATTGTTTAATGAACTATTTTTAGGATAAAATGTTTTTCCCTATTGGATTAATGTTTTGGGAAGAGTCTTAAATATGTTAATATTAATAAAAATGAATTATTTTTTATAAATTTAGTTGAATGTTGAATGTAAATAACAATTATATTATGTGAATTAGAATAATAAATATTTTTAAAGGAAATAAATCAACCTAGAGGCATCCCTTCATATACCTTATCATATATCTGGATGTCACACATCCAGGTTCCATTAAACACAAACTACATCTTATTATATAATTCCTTCAATATTTTACTCGAAACTTTTCAACGTCCATTGACACACATCAACATTTTGCACATAAAAAATGGGAGAAAAATATATATTTTATATAAAAAATAATTATACCGATTAAAGATATATATTCTAGATAAATATCTAAAAATATTAATTTTAATTTAAATTCGCTTTTTATCAAAAATATCATCCCGCCAATTTGTTTGCATATTATTCCATTCATGATAAGTGATAGGAATAAATTATATATAGGATGATAACGGGAATGATATCTTCCCATAAAAGACTCTTTTAATCAATAGGTTCCTTGAACATGTTGAAAGGAACAACTAAAATAAAATTTATTAGACTCCAATAATATAATGTATTCATATTAATTTACATATTTTTATTATTAGAATATTATCTAAAAATAAATTAAATTATTTTTATATATATTTAATAAATTATTTTTTCACATGAAAAGATGAATAGTAATAAAGATGTGAGTTGACTATATAAAAATACTATGTTATTAGATGAACCATCTAATATATTCCCACACACAGTAGGTATCCTCTGAATTTTATTTTTCCTTACTATTTCATCACGTGATGCCATAATATGTGCTCCAATATTAATCAAGTACCCTCCCTTTCTCAAGTGAATCACCTTAATCTCTTGGGATATCAAAAGGATTAGATGGAGAATCATGGTAGCAGTCATTTGCTATGAATATTGTAATTAAATTACCAACTAGTACGGTGCCTATTTTCGATTTTTCATATATCCATCATTTGATATCATCTAATGTGCTCCCTTATTTATCAGTTACACAACCTCTAGTACCATATTAATGGTAATCATAGCACTACAAGGATATTTTATGGATATTACTCTAATACATCATTTGATCCCTCTAATACCTCAATGATTAAGGTGGTGAAATAGATCTCGGTAGTGTACCTATTTAATATGGTAGCACCTTAGGTAAAAAAATTGATGGAAAGATGAGAAAACTAAAAATAAAGAGCACACTTGATATAGGCGAAAGCATATCAAATGGGTCATGTAATATCATAAGAGCTAAGAATTATTAACTCCCATCTTGAAATCATTTTTTTGTAATTACAATATACAACAATAATATAAAAAGGTTAAAACAAGATATAATATATAATTTATGTGAATGATTTCAATATGTTTAATTTCGATTAATTAAATTCATGTTAAATAAATAAATACATATAATATTATTTAATGGGAGAAACATTCAATCAATTAATTCATCATTAACCATATCATTTTAATCATCCAACATTAATATGATTTTACAAAATTCAATATCCCTTTTATGAATTATTGTTTCAAAATCATCATGGTTAGATAGATTAATCTCTTATTGATGAGGTACGATGTCATAAACAAAATTCACTAACTTCATCACCCACGTCATACAAATATATTGGATTGACATGGAAAAAAATTCAACCTTCGACTAATAAATCCCTTGTATAATATTACATTTTATCCTTTAAGGAAGTAATATATATATATATATATAACATCCTTCAAACTCATGAATATTAATCAACTCGGATAAATTAACATAAGTAACTCAATAAATAAATTTCATTATTCCTAAGCAATAATTGAACCACATTCACTTTAAAAACAAAACTAAAAATTGACTGATAATTTAATTAGATAATTTCAATCAACTTACTATAGTATCAAAATTATGAAAATGTTGTTAATATTCCACTATTATGTGTTTCTAGACAATGTTTATGAAAAAAATATTTTTAATATACTGTTCACTCTCCTTTTCATCACATAGGCTAATCACTGAAGAAGGGGAATACCTTAGAATAATGAGATTCATCCTTTGAAGAAACATTACAAATTGGCAAAGGCATGAACACGGATTCCATTATGTAATGGCCGCACAAGTTTCATCATGGTCGCGCAAGTATACTTGCGAACCACATATTGGGAACATAGGTGACATGTACGCCCTATTTGATTTTTTTCCCAAGGTCTTCAGTACCCTATAAATACCCCTTGTGTGCCCCCCATTTCGACGGCAAAAAATTCCTGAAGTCAGATTTAAGCTTCCAGCACCCTAGTCTCAACTTGAAGTCTTCCAAACACTTCTAAGGTAATTTTTTGCCTATAAGGGAAGATCTAAAGAGGGGGAACAAGACCTAAGTGTTGAAATTCATCAACACTTGCACGCCTAGGTGTCTAACCCTTAAGGGAATGAAGACACATGTACGCCTCCTTATTCCATCAACAGAACATGCACGCCACTCTTCTGGAAGCCCTTAGGGATAATACTAAGGGATTGAGCCAAGCCCCGCCCAAGTATTACCATATGGGTTGACCGTCACGCAAGTGAACATGGTTCATGCAAGTATACATGTGCGGCCAGGACTTGCGATCCCAAACAAGACTTTCATGCATGGCTCTTTTTGGGTGCCCCTCCATCCTATTCAACTCTTTTCTTCAAATACACCTATCCTCTTCAATATTTAGCCTTCAAAACCCTCTTCAAAGTCATTTATGACATGGTTATTTTGTTGGATTTCTTATCTGAAAGTAATTCTGTGGAATATCTCTCAAAACATAGTGATTTATATATCATTATGTTACAAAGTTTAGGGATTTCATTCATTCAACCACATCCTTTAAGGTGAGAAGATATTTACCCTGGGCCTCCTATTCAGAAGTAAGTCCTAGATCACAAGTCCCCTATCTTGGGCCTCCCTTTCAGAAGAAATACCTAGTCATAATTCCCCTTACCTGGGCCTCACCTTCAAGAGTAAGCCCCAGTCATAATTCCCCTAACCTAGGCCTCATTTTCAAGAGTAATCCCCAGTCCAAATTCCCTAATTTGTGCATCCTCCTTAGGAGTATGCCCCAAGTTCCCAAATATGGTAATCCTCCTCAGGAGTAAGCCCCAGCCTCAAATTTCCTTAATATGTTTATCCTCCTTAAAAGTAAGTCCCATGTTCCCAAATATGGGCTTCCTCCTTAGGAGTAATCCCTAAGTTAGAGTATCCAAATCACCATAAAGAACATATTCCTTTTTTGGACCTTGTTCACGGGCTTCTTTCCTTAGGTAATTCCTGATCTTCATCTATTTGAGCAATCATACATACGTAAGACCCACATCATTTCCTATGATTTCATCTTTCGAGGAACAATCATCGGGTTTACTAACACCCCTTGTTTCTCACACCGAGCATGACTCATGTGAGCTTAGAGTGTAAAAGTAACCATGAAACATCTCTTTGGGCCTTTAATCATATGTATGCCTCCACAATTCTTAATCCAATGACGTGGACTTTGATCTCTACCTTAAAAGTAGAGTACATAGGAAGCCTTTCTAAAGGTTTAAGCCTATCACTCATTAATTATCATCTGCCCCATATGACGTTAAACTATTCCCGAACTACATGGGTTTCGATTCCTTTTCTAAACAAGGATACGTACGTAGCCCATCTGTGAGTATGATCCAAACTATGAAATAATTAATGTCCTTCTCAACGACAATAAACTTCATGTTCCCCACTGATTGGATTTAAAAATTGAATGGTAATCATAATGACCAAGAGATTTCTATATAATGTGTTGAATGATTCCATTGACTAAGAATCTCTAACAAATATAGATGATTATCTATCGATAAATAACATCAAATACATAAAAAAGATTATCTAAATCTCAGAAATATCAATCATTGGTTGTTATATCTAACAAAAATCTCATTTTCATACATGGTAATTCAATAAGGATTCATGATCATAACATAAATCTATAAAGAGAGTCCCAGAGTAGACAATAATTTCCCCCAAAAAAGATGTGATGAGTCCGACCTCCCATCCTCTCGACCAATGAAAATTATTAAGCCTCATCAATCCAAAACTAATGATGTCCTACCTTTGGAAACTAGGTCTAAATGGATATAGAATCATTTGATGTTTCTGGTTCTTTGAACAAACCCGTTAGAAACCGATTGAATGTTTTATCATTAAAAAAACAAGGTCATCCATATTTACAGAGGAAACAAAAAATGGTGAATGTGATTTGAATCCTTAAACATGTTAAAATGATGTTTCACATATTTGTTAGGCCCCTATATAATCTCAATTCGAGGGCCAACAAAAAAAATAACATATGTGAACTTCCAAAATATGTATTGGCCGAACATATCTTGATTATATCTGTTATATCAAACAAGAACTCTTTTCCATGATCATCTGCGTTATAGAAATGGATTTACTAAAATTCACACCTGTGAATGCATCTGCTGCTACTCTTGCTGGATGTTCATCCACTCTGAGGATGACATCACCTACTCAGTGTCTTCAACACTGGGTCTCAAATGCACTGGTTATGTAATATTTTCAAAACAGTAACATTCCTACTCTGGAGGCTGCACGACAAGACCTCCAAGTCAATAATTCTCCCTGGTTGTCTAGACAGTGATGACCAGTGATCAAGAAATTGGTGGATCCAACCACTGTCTCCCACCGTTTCGTGTCGTTATCCCCAGAACGCAATCACCAGTCCCTCCCATATTATGGGGAGGTTAATGAGAAGGTCAGTCAAGGACTTAATTCAAGGATATAGGAGCCCTTCTCGAGGGCTCCCATCAACAATAACCACCAGACTCGTGCGGCAGTGCACCCTCAACATGATGAGGGTATCGCCTTTAGGGGTTCGGCTTAGGTCCCACAGACCCAATTCCACAAGATGAACTGCTAGAGGGGAAATCTGGTCAACAGGGAGTAGGTTTTTACTTCTTCCTCCTCCGAAGAAGTCCATCAAGCCAACTTGATGGCAAGCAACGAGCGGGCATATAAACATGTCTGTCCTGATGATACTACCAAACAGACTCGTCTGGTAGTAACATGCCAATCCTGCCAGGAAATTATAGTGGAGTATTATAGGCAAGCATATACACTTGTTTATAACTCATCAGTTAGTCAGTAGGATCGTCTGACTACAACTAAATAAGCTCTCCAATCTAAGATTGTGGAGACTAGTAAGTATGGACATACACCCGTTTACAATCAACAATTTTTCAGCAGCCTCGTCTGCCTGTATTGAAGGAAATTAATTAACCATACTTGAAGAATAATACACAGAAAGAACATACACCTGCCAATTCTAATCAAGTATATCAACAACAACATTTGGTAGCACTCGGAGAAGTCATTCGGAATGCTCTGATGAAAAATTTGGAGCAGACTCAACTCTTTTCAACAACACATGAGTACTGTCAGAATTCACTGACAGGAAAAGGGGGACAAGAGTAGGAATACACACCTACTCCAAACATGGAATGGAGGTATATTCCCATTCCGGCAGGTGAAGACACCAAGGATATTCTAACAATGATGGTGTAGAAGAAAATCGATGCTCATATTATGGATGCTTGTCAGAATATTATAACATCTTCAGTAGAATCACAGGGAAAGAATCAAAAATCTATCAATGCCAGTGGGGTGACACATCAAAATATCACTCTAGACCAGATACACACCTCTATTCCAGTCCAAGAGGGTTGTGGGGCATATTCCCCCATGTTATATGGACAATCAAGTCAGGAACACACACCTGATTTGAATGGAGATAATCAGCCTAACCTGACTATTTCTCATGAGAAGGCACATACACCTACCCATAATAACCACATTAATCAATAAGTGGTTCCCAATGTGAGTAAGAAGGCGTCTAAGAAAAAGACACATCCTTCAAAATCAAGATATCAAAGTCAAATATGTAATAAGGCCTTACTCGATGCTAGAGTTCTTGATGAACTCGGACAATTATTTGTTGCAACCCAAGATTCTACACTCTCAATTCCCAATAGTGGGAACATTAATTCTGAAGGTCTACATCAGACACATCCTCATGAAGGCATGGTTCATGATAGTTCAGTCGATCTCGAAGTATTATGTTTAGATGAGTGTCACGGTAACCCTCTGTGTGAACAGAACATCACCTAGAAAAAGGTTTCATCTTTTGATGTAACCCAAAATGGTGGTCCTCCCAATGATGATGAATTTAGATGTGAAAGTCCTCTCCACAGTAGTAATTCTCATTGTTCGGAAAATTATTCCAAAGAAAATGTAGTAACGAGAAATCCCTCTTATCTTGAGGCAGTTGAAAATTTTAAGACAATCATGTATGATGATTTAACGTCAGAAGGTGAAGTACTTTCTCAGTCAGAACATAGCATGGGGTGTAGTTCATTCTCCGAACCACCCCTGGGTCATTCATCTTCTAGTTTGATAAATTAATTATCTACCAATAATGTTGAATCAGATGAATAAATAATGAAGCACAAGCTCTAGTCTAATCCAGTAGAAGAATCATCATCTAATGATAAAGAAGAAGTGATGAATATGATATAAAAAACTGGCGAAAGGTAATGTACTAGTCATGCTTTGTCCTTTCGATGACTCTCAATATGCCATTCCAGAAATATTGACAGATGATTGTATTAACGATATTTGTCTCAACATGTGGAAAACTATTTGTCAATTGATAAAGACAATATTATATTATTATGAATACAAAAAATCATGTCATTATATTATAAGGGCTACAAAACAAATTTGATTTGGAATATCTCTTAGTTTCTCGTTATCCGAAGGCTGAAAAGCTGTAGAGAGCCCTTAAGCATTCATGCCTTAGCACACTAAAAAGGCTGAGCTAGTTAATTTCCAACGCCCCATCTGATATTCATATTAGGGGATGGGGTGTCCATGGAGAACTACATTTCACTGTACTCTCAAATTAACAAATTCCACCAAAAATGGTCGCATTAAATGTTATTGCACATGGCTGGCCACAACCAATTGGAATTTTTTGTAATCAAGGGATCGCTCAAGAACAGGCCTTAACTAGTTCTTCTCAAAGTTAGGAATGCAGAGAAATAGTGTCGAAATACTCTTGCATCAGGAAAATAAGAATATCGAACATGCTTCTCGTTTAGAGCATGCAGATCATCAAGTGATAGAAGTGTTAGAAATCATCCAACTGTCTTTTGAGCCAGGTGATTTGTGTTTATGTAGGTTAATGCATCTAGCCAATTTATGGACTAATGTCTGCAAGATAAGGAGAGATGTTATGAAATTCTCAGATATAGGAGCTCAAGAACAACCCCATCTTGCTATATTGGGGACACTTTTAGCCCAACCCTCATAATCAATAAATAGGATTCGAGAAGTTGAGTAGGAACATCAGAAACATCACCAGTGCACAGGACTATAGACTTTTTAAAATTCTCAATCTCTTCCTCAGAGAAAGTCAGTCTTCTCTCTATTAGGGAATAATACACAAGAGGAATGAAGAGCCTAATTATCGGGATATTCCCTCCAAATTACGGTTTGTCAAGAAGTTCATGAGGTATCAACTCAACCGAAGGCAGTGTCTCATCAGGGACATGAAAAAATATAGTATTTCCAAAATGCAGATAGAAGGGATGCAATGCATTATGCATCAATAAATGTCATTAATGCCATTGTTTCTGATACTCCAGAACATGAGGTTCACTCAGAGGGATAGGAAGAAGGTGTTCCTGCTCAAGAGGTTGTGCACAAAAATGATAATGAAGACGGTGTTCATACACGAAACCAGAGGCCAACCCATAATCTAGGCATTCCTTCATGTAACTGACTTCCCCCTCTCTGAAAGGCGTCCACGAAGGGGAAAGGGAAGAATCATGTTATGTTATGCCCTCCCTCTAGAGATAGACAATCACTCTCACTAGAGAAATTATTTTCATAACAGGAGGAAGAAATGAAGGAATTAAGGAGGATGAATGCAGAACTTCATCAAGGTAGTCTTCCTCCTAAGAATGCTAGAGTCAGTCAGTCAAGGTAATTTTTTGTAGCTACTGAGATTGATCAAGAGTATCCTCCTTTACCAGTACACCCTCACAGGTCTAGTCCTATGGGTTATGTGCTACAACAATCCATGGTGATACCATTAGTTGAATTACCAGCCACTACACATGTCCAACCTCCAGTTATTGAACCTACTCAGGTCCATGCTAAAACTTATTTTTTTCCAAAAGTTAATAACTACCATTTAGTCATTAACAACTCAAATAGATGATATGGAGGGAAAGCGTGCACAAATTTAACCAGAAAAGAGAGCTTACCTTGAATGGGTTGATGCAATTCCTCCACCATCAAATTTTTCAAGTACTAAATTCCAAATATTTAATGGTTTGGGAGACCCAAATCAACACATAACACATATTATTTCTCGTTTTGATCCTATGATGGGAACCCCTCAGCAACAAGAAGCAGTTAAGCTCCGGTGTTTTGTACAGTCATTACAAGGTCCTGCTTTTGTCTGGTATACAAGCTTGCAATCCTGGTCAATTATTGGGTGGGAGGATCTCCGTCAATGATTCCTTCTTCAATTTAGCTCAACATTACCAATGACAACAGTTTTCTATCATAAAAATTGTAATAAGAGGTAGAATGAATCAGTTTCATATTTCATTGCTCTCAGGAATGGATTAACATATTCCTTAATCATAGCACTCTTTCAAGAAGATTTTTTTCCAATCTGTGTGGAAAATTTAATTGATGAATTATGCACACTGTTGATCCATATAAAATACAGAGGAGGGTTTGAAGACCTTACTTAGATCGCTCAGCAGATCGAAGAATCTCTTACAAAGACTAAGGATAAAACTCATGTAATTCCATCAGCTCCAGGAAGGAGAATGGTTAAAGAAGATACTGTTATAGCTATGCTTAAACAAGCACTTGTACCAACTTCTACTTCAAAAACTTCATCTTTTCAAGGGGATCCACATCCTGAGCATCAACAACCGGGGCCATTTTGTCAAGATGATAAAAGAGATCAATGACGGAAACAATTTGAGGAGTTAAAGAGAAATGTTTATTCTTTCTGAAATGAGAAAGTTCCTGGATACCTCATTCCGGCTCTGGAAAATAATTTGGATCAGTTTCCAAGGGCCAAAAGGCCATAAAACGAAGAAGATGAATACTATCCCAACTATTGCAAATTTTATCAGATGTTGGGGCATCCCATTCAAGCATGTTTTTTCTGCAAAGACCTTCAAAAAAAGATGATTGAATCGATACAAGTCCATCTAAACGGTTATTCAGCCCAGGTAGCATGTTTTAGTGCTACAAACCTAGAGGAGGAAGGCGAGTGGGAAGAAGTAAAAAGAAAAAATTCGCTGAAATATGATGATTGGATTTTCAGAAAAATGATCAACCAAACTCATGCCATTTTACGAACACAATTGAAGAAAATAATTGTGTCTTCTACTATGAATTCCACTGAAAAATCCTCTTCATCAGAGGGAAAATACTTGAATAACCGGAATAATTAAAAGATAGAGGAATAGTCAGAAGAATATGAGATCGTGTCAAAGCCCATGTTGCCTTTGACTCTGGAAGATTTTATTCCATATAGATCAAAGCCCCAGGAACCACCCCACCAAATGTTATAGCCTAAATTGGCTAATCCGGAAGAGTCTTCATCAGATGAAGAGTTGATTTTTGGTTCTGTTAACATGATTCACTTAACAGTTCGTTATGACAGTTACAGTTTCGATAATGATGAGCTTGAGTTCCCTATATAAAACAGAGGAATTAAAGGTAGTTCCAGAGGTCTAGGATACAGAGGAAGACGTGGATATCCCAGAAACCACTATTCTAATTCTACCCCCCCTAGAACTGTGTATGCAGTAGAAACTCATGGTAGAGCCCTTCAGAAGGCTCAATAAGAAAAAAAAATTCTTCCATGTATGGTAGATTCAGTCCTAGCACAATTATTTTGGAGGAACGATTATAAGTTACACTATCTTCCTCTCAGCAAGTAAATATACCTAGTTGTTCTAATATTCCAAATTCAGGAGTATTTCCAACTCCTACCCTGATTCAAGAATAATCTACTTCTAAAGAATCAACATCTAAGGCACTTGTGAATCAACGTGTTTCTATTTGGAAACGCAAACCATTGGATCAAAAATATGATGTCTTGAAACATTTTTTCCAATTACCGACCATGTTATAAATTCTAGGTGCATTGAATTTATCAAGGGATCTTCAGGAGGAACTCATGGAGGCTTTGTCAAGTCCTCGGGAATTCACAATTGAAATGGCTGTAGCTGATGTCTACCATGTAGAGAATGATGCAGCAGAATTCCATGCAGTGATATATTTTACAGATGAAGATGAAGATGATGCCATGCATGGAAATATTAGACCTTTGTACTTATCTGAAAATGTCAATGATGTGGACATATAAATAGCATTCATTGATAATAGTTCAGTAGTCAACCTCATCCCCATTCATACACTTCGTCAATTAGGCCTCACCAAAACTGATTTATCTCATTCTACTTTGTTGTTTCAAGGATATGATAAAAATAAACAAGAACCTCTGGGAGAGATCACACATAGAACTCTGTTTGGAGATCTTGTATCCAATTTAGATTTCATGGTGGTTTGACATGACACAACCTTCAATATTTTTCTTGGAATACCTTGGCTACATCGACATGTGTCTATCCATTCATCATACCATCAATGTCTCAAATATTGTTTCAATGGTCAAATTGGTACATTGTATGGTGATAAGGCCCCATTCAAAACATTTGAATCTCAATAAATTGAGGCGGAATTCTATCTCATGGAGGGAAAGGAGAAATCCACAACAAGGGAGGTTACCAAAGTTAATGCTCCATTTGGTTTGGAAAAGATTCTAGTAAACCCATTCATACATGTGAGTATAGATTATGTTTTGCCTATCAGTAAAATTGACGGGATAGACACAAATCCAAATACTTTTATGGAAAATTTCTGTACATACCCGAAGCTTTATGTACATGGAAATTTCATTACTTTTGCAGAATACTTAATAAATAACAAAAACAGACACACAAGGACCGTAATATTTTAGTGTCTTTGGAAACTTGGAATATAAAATTCTAATCATGTTGAAAAATCTTCAAGAACTCCCATAACGATCTTCCCCTTATTGTTTCCTTACCTAAAACCTTTCTTTATTTCAGGGGGAAAATAAAACATAAAAATGGTGAGCTCAAATGCTCAGTGAGGGTAAGAATGAAGAAAATAAAACAAACCATATACATTTGAACATAAAAACATGAACATAATGTTTAAACATCTAAATCTTCAGCAATGACATAAAACATGGCAGTACATAAGGAATAGATAATAATAGAACATAAATCATGATAAAATAACTTGTGAATAAAACTTTTAATTTTGGAAAAACATTAAGAACATGATTTTATTTCCATGGTAGCCAAGGCATTGCTGCCAAGATCATCTTAGTGGACAAAGTCCCTTTCTGAATCAAGTTCACTCCCCGTTTTAGTCCTGTAACACTGAACCAGAATAACTTATTGTTCCAGCCATGTCTATCTCATGAGATATAAATCTATACCCATTTCATTGGAGGGAGATAAAGGTCCCACCCATCTCATATTGAAATCATTCTTTTGTGTGCCGCAATATTAACATAAATCATTCATCATAAGCCAAGAAAAAAATGGGTTTCATAAAAATTATTCCCTCATAACGTAATCCATACAAAAAAAAATTGTAAATCATTTCATCATTAGAAAAGTGAAACCATATAAATCATAGAGACATGATACATGAAACATACAAATGTGAAGTAATGTCATCTTAGATGAAAATGGTTTTGATAAAACACTTGAAATGAATTCTTGAGGAAAATATTCTTTTTTTCTTTAAAATCATTTTCATTTCACAAAATTTCATGAAATTTTAAAAGAAAAGGAATTTTTTGAAAATAGTCATGAAATATTTTGGAGGAAGCTTCATGAAAATAAGGATTTATAAAACCGTAGAAATCCTTTCATGCCGTATACGTTAAAAAAACATTCTTCTCGTACTTTTGTCGGAAAATTAAAAAAGTACCTTGTAGGGTAAATAAAAGAGATCTTCCTTCTATACCATAGGGTAAAAGTCAAAATGGGTAGAAAGGACTTTAAACATACATGAATAAACTTTTATAAAACATGGACATGGATGATAGCAATAACCCCAATAAATACTTACGAATAAGCAATATCAGATAAAAATGAGATTTGAAAAATTATCCCTTACCTTAGGTCCGATATACTTCGTACGTATCCGAACCTCATGTATAATTATTTAAATAATGTCATTTACTTATTAATTAATCATATTAATTGTTCTTATATCTTATATTTTTCACTTATGACTTTATATTACCCATTCTTTTGTAAATTCCATGTTAAAGAAGCGTTTTGGGTAAAATCATTTCATTTATCATATGTGTTTCGACTTGTTGTTCTTGATATTATTACTTATATCCTGATTTACATAATTCCATAATGTAAAACATGATTTATATATATTATATATTCATCATATACATATATATATTATAGATTGATAAAATAAGTGAAATACACCATTCATGGAGATGGTAGGTCGTACGTACGCATGAATGTTGTTTTCATTTCCTTATTGAATTGAAAGAAACTAAATAGATGACATACATATATATATACATAAATCTAGTAGAATTATTATTTCATATATTTAGTTATTATTCATTATATAAACATTATGATCATTCATGTATGATTGAAATGGTGAATGAATCTCATCGCGTCATGGAGACGGTAGTCCATACGTACGCACGAGTGATGATATCGTTACCATAATTATTGAATAGAATTGGAGTTGATGGTATAATATATCATAATCAGAATGATGTTATAATAACCATATATAGTTATTATTTATACCATTATACTGATCCATGTATGGTGTTGGTGGAAAAACAGATTTCACCACGACGTGGAGACGATATCCCGTACGTACGCACGCGTGGTGAATTCATTTTCCGTAGGATGGATAGATGGTGAAATAGGGTTGTTTCATAATAACATATCAGTATATGAGTTATAATGATGTAATTAATTCATAATAAAACAAATAATGAAGAATAAGTGGTAGAATAAATAAAGTTGAAAGATTCGGTAACAGCTATTTCCTCTTCTTTGAAGTGCCTCTTTGAGACCTCCTCTTAGGGCACTAAAATTGGTATTTGAAGAAGAGCAGAACCTCTAGGATGTTTCTATGGAATTGTAGAAGAGAATTTTTTAGGGTTTGTCCGATCTTGAAGGCTCAAAGTGGTGTGAGGAAGAGAGGGAGGAGGTGCCCTTTTATAAGGGAGGAGAGGGCCACCTTTGGAAAAACTAAAAATATTAATTTATTATAAAGTTATATTCGGTTTTTAATAGCTCCAAATTGATTTATTTCGAAGCTAATGTGGGGATGGGTTGAACCACTATCATAAACTAGAATTTGGACAAGTTTATTTTTCTATTTTAACCTTATCAGTTAGATTTAACCATAAGTTAAATAATTTTACTTTTACCGTGTCTTCTTGTTTTCTTACACTATATGGTTAATAAACCTACTATAACAAGCCAAACGAACCCCAAGTTGTTTTTAATTAATATACATAACCTTATATAAGTCATTTGGCCTAACATGTAATATTAACCTATAAAATTAGTGGAATTCATAAAAATTCTCAAATTACATTTATTTGGGTATTTATAACATCAATTATGTCAATATTTCATTAATAAGATAATTACTGCATCAATTTTGTGTCATAAATAAAATAAATTATTTAATGTCTAAAAATTATAAATAAAATACAATTTTGTAGGAAATAGTTTTAGATTTGAAATGAATATTTATAGTTGAATTTATCTTATGTATAACCCAATATTAAAAAGTATTTATTTATTAAACAATGATTTTAACTATTTTGTCCCTTCATTAAATAAATTAATATTAAATGTCTTAATCTAATCCAAGTTGTCCTAAATGGTCATATTTTATTCCTAAGGTTGTTTTTGGTTGAATTACACTTATCCAATAGAATTAGGAAATGTTTTAGGGGAATAATAATATCATTTTTACCTTTAATTATCCTATTTACTTTTAACCGTGGTAAATAAAAGTAAAAAGTTTATATTCACCAAAAATTAATTTAACATCATTGAACCAAATTTTGGTCCTTGATTTTTACCGTGCCTCTAGGTTTTTGAAATTCAATTCACAAAAGGGGTAAAATTTCATTTTAATGAAAAAGTCTGTTTTTTAACTACCACTAAGTGGTTTCACTATTCATCGAAAATTGATGTTTTTTAGAAAAATACCAAAAATTTATCCAAAGAATTATTTGATATTCCGAATTAAAGATTGATGTCTATTTTCCCAAATTCAAACATATAAGTGGCATTATTTAATTTTAAAATTAATTCCCATTATAAAAAAATAGCGTGTTTTTAAGAAACAATAACTATCAAAAGATTGATGCATGTTTATATCCAATTTCAAGGTGAAATTAATTCCAATTACCAAAATTAAATTAAATGGTAAAAATATATTCTAATTATACTTTAAAACTAATAAAAATTATAATCTAACCATATAAATCATTTCTATGAAAAAAGTGGTTTTTAATTAAAATATAGTGTGTTTTTACTATTCATTAAAAATATAAAAGTTGTCAGAATGATATGAAAAATTTATTCAAAGTAAATTTTTATATCTTGATTCCAATTAATAATTTCATTTTGTCAAATTGAACTTATAAACATGTCAAAAAAAATTTATGGTGGGTGCGCCATCAAAAGGCGGGGAAACTACAATTTTTGAAAAAAACATATTTTACATGAAAAATTTATTTTGTTCTCATACCATATTCTAGAAAATGTGTAAGATGAATAATAATGTTATAAAATTAAAAATGTAGTTAATAATATTCATAAGGGGTAGTAAATAATTATATTTTAACAATATTTCATTGTTTAGTGAAACCTGGTATTGCGTACAACACACTCTATCGAGTAAGGTCGTGATTGTGTGTAATGCAAGCCATGTCAGGGTTGCGTTTTGTGAAAAACTCCTCCATTGTTTCGTATAACAGAATCCAACCATATTTCATGTATACATTTAATATTTATATATATACTCAATGTTTCGTAGATTAACTACTAACAAAATTGTGTATAACATGATCCAAGAATAGTGTTGTGTATACTGCAAGCTCATACGGTGTTGCATATAGCGCAAGGGAATCTTGTTGTAGCTTACAACACATGAAATCCATGAAATTAAAAGAATATTTTTCAAGAAATCTTTGGGTGTTACACTTTCATAATGTCAATTACAGCAATCAAACCAGACAGCATGGGTGGAATTGGTGATTCACCAAGAAATGATGAAACTCAAATGGAGATGTCTTCATTTAAACTGCAGAAATCCAGAAACACAATACTTTTCCAACCAGGACAGAAGAAGTTATAACAATGTCAGAGGTAAACTATGATGTCGATTCTCTATCCATCATCTCCTCTTTATTACCCAAGGAAGACCCTTCATTGTCAATAGGGTCAGAAATGGAAGCTTCTTCCCCAAGATGTTCAAATTTTAAAATATCTCCAGATCATGGAAATTCTGCTTCATCATCAACTATGAATGTAGAAGCAGAAGTGATAACATGTTTCGAAGAAGAAGAAGAAGATCTCAGGTTTTCAACTCCCTCTTTTGAAGATGGTATCTCTAGCACTGTAGATGAAATCAGAGAAATAAATTTGGGTAAAAAATAAGACCCACACCCCAATTTAATTAGTGCGGTTATGACTCTTGAAGAGAAAAAAATGTATATTTCATTTTTGAAGAAAAATAGAGATATATTTTCTTGGATCTATACAGAAATTCCACGGCTTGATCCCAATGTTGGTACTCATCGTTTGGGTTTGCTAGAAGAACATCGGGGATTCAAGAAAGCCGCAAGAAGAACACACCCAACTTATTCTTCTAAAATTGAAGCTGAAGTGGATAAGCATATCAATGATAACATTGTCAGAGAAGTTCAATATCCCAAATGGTTGGATAATATTGTCCCTGGGAGATAGAATAATGGACCAATTAGAGTTTGAATTGATTTCAGATATCTTAATCGGCATTGTCCTAAGGATGATTTTCCAATTCTGATCACGAAACTCTTAATTGATGCAACAACTGGCTATGAAGCACTTTCCTTAATGGATCGATATTCTAGGTATAATCAAATCGAATGTCTCCATAATATGAAGAATCTATAGCCTTCAAATCCCCTATGGTGTATTTTACTATCGGGTAATGCCCTTTTACATGAAGAATGCAGGCGCAACATATCTACATTCCATGAATCGTATCATCAAACCCTTTTAGGGAAATTTGTTGAAAGTTATGTGGAAAATTTGGTGGTTAAATCCAGGCAACGGTCTAATCACTTGGCTGATTTGGATGTCATATTCCACAAATATCGACCACAAAATTTGAAGATGATCCCCATGAAATGTGATTTTGGTGTAACCCGAGGAAAATTTATCATCTTTGTTGTATGCCATCGTGGTATCAAAGTCGATCCTGAGAAGAAAAAGTCAATATTTGGTATGTCACCTCCTCTATATCTTAAATAATTTAGAGGACATCAATGAAACTTGACCTATATACGGAGTTTCATCACCAATCATGATGGTAAAATTTTACCCTTTACCAAATTGATGAAGAAAGGAGTCACTTACCAGTGGATGGAAGAATGTCAAGAAGCATTCAATATTCTCAAGAAATATCTCTTAAGTCCATTGGTATTAACTCCATCTATTGATGGAAGACCACTTATTCTTTGTGTGATAGCTTTAGAGCGATCACTGGGTGCCTTCCTTGCCCAGAAGAATGATGCTCTGAATGAAAACAACCTTTACTATCTCAGTCATACTATGCTTGATGCAGAAACATGATATTCATGTTTTGAAAATTGCTACCTAGTGTTAATCATTGTAGTTCAGAAATTGATACACTACTTGCAACATCATGAGATCCAATTTGTATCTCACAATAACCCATCCAAATTCATCCTTAGTTGTCTAATTCTTACAGGACGTCAGGAATGGTGGGCAGTTATTTTGTAGCAAATTGATATCGAGTACGTGTCTCAAAAAGATATAAAGGGAAAATCTCTAGATGATTTCATTGATGAACATCCTTTAGTAGAAGATACATCTTTTGATACTGAACTTATTGATGAAAAAGTCTTCTCTATTCAATATAATCTTCAAACATGGAAAATGTACTTTGATGGTGCTTACAGAAGTCCAACATGGAAGAAAATGGAGTATCCTAAATTCAAAAAAGTTGGGTTAGAAATTGTACTTATTTCACAATAAATGGTATGGATACCCAATCCCTGCTTATTTAGGGAAGGTGGTACAAATAATGAAGAAAAATATCATGCTCTCATCGTAGGATTGGAGTTGGCACTTCAGGAAAAAGTGTATCACATGAAGGTTAAAGGTGATTCATACCTTGTAATCAAACAAGTCAATGGGGATTATGCCATCATAAAATAAGACTTCATCCCTTTATATTATTACATCATAGAATTAATGGTGGAATTTCCATTAGAACTGACATTTTCTTACATCCCGTGATCACAAAATGCCTAAGCCGATGCTTTGGATAATATAGCCACAGCTCTGGCAGATCCAAATCCGGACAAGACAATCATTATTATTGCCCATCGTTGCAAAATTTCACCTTTTGTTCATACCAAAATAGAGGAAATCAAAGAAATTAGTCCCATTTCTAAACCATATGGTCATACTACGGGATAGATGACACATATCAGGGAATATCTTCAAAATGGAACACTCCCAGCTGATAGAGAGGGGAAAGAAAAAATCTGGTGATGTGTGGAAATTTTAATCTATATGGTAGCCTAGATCACCGAGAGAAAATTATCTATGAAAGAGGTTTTGATGGAATTATCTTCTGATGCATTGATGGTGAAGAGACAATGGATGTCATGAAAGAAGTGCATGAAGGAGTCTGTGGTGCCCACCAGTCTGGACATAGACTATCTAATCAAATTTGAAGGCTTGGATACTTTTGGACTTCAATGATACAAGATTGTGTTGATTTCACCAAGAAGTGTCATTCTTTCCATATACATGATAACTTCATTCATCAACCCCCAGAGATGTTTTATACATCAAAATACCCATGGCCATTTTCCACATGGGGAATGGATGTTGTAGGACCTTACCCTTTGGCTAAATCTAAGCATTTTAAGTATTTTTTTACTACTAGTGACATATTTTCCAAATGGGAAGAGAAAATATCTATCAAAGAAGTGAGTTCTAAATTCATTGTTAGATTCGTCAAGTCTAACCTCATTACAAGATTTGGTGTCCCGCATACCAATTGACGGACAATGGAACCAATTTCTGTTAATCTGAGGTAAGGAAGTTGTATCAAGAATACAACATCAAATCCAATCATTCATCTTAGTATCATGCCGCGACCAACAGCCAAATAGAAGCCTTCAACGAGACTCATTCAATCAATCTGTACCAGATAGTTGATAATGATAAGAAACCATGGCCTGATAAACTCATTCATTCTTTATGGGATTATCGGACCACCACCCGCACTGCTACGCGATCAACTCCATATTAATTAGTATATTTAATGGAGGCAGTCTTTCCCATCGAGGTTCAGTTACCCTCGCTCAGAGTAGCCATTTGGGATCAGTCATATAGATATGAACAATCTTGAATGTGATTGGATGAATTGGAATGATTTTATGAGAAAAGATTGTGCACCCTACACTACTTGGATGTTTATCAGAATCGAATAGCACGAGCTTTCAACAAAAATGTTCATCTTCGTTCATTCATTCAAATAGATTTGGTATTGGTTCTCAGAACTCCAATGATTCCAGGAAATAAACCTCCAAATATAGATCCAAAATAGGATGGACCATACTCAATACAGAAGGTCTACTCTAATGGAGCTTATTTTTTAATCTCAATGGATGAATAACTCATCACTACTCCAACCAATGCCATATTTCTGAAGAAGTATTTTATGAAACACAAATAATGTTACGTCCAGAAAGATGTTATACAGCATAACCAACATCCTAACTACATGACTCTAAACTATAAAGCACTAGTCCAACATGAAATTAAACTATTTTTCCCCCTTACGTCAAACATGACGTTAAATTGTGCCATCTAACATGATGTTAAACTTTTAAAAATTCCCTAATACGACCATCATAACATTAAACTGTGTCCCCATTGACCTCACTATAAAAAATTAAACTACATAGCCATATTTCCTAGCTAAATTATGCTAAACTGTACAACACCTTTCCTTTCTATATGACGTTAAACTATACAGCTCCTCTTTTTTCCTTACTCCATGACATTAAACTGCATAGTCCCCCCCTTAAGTCCTTAATGCATGACATTAAACTACACAGTCCCATATATGTCCTACATGACATTAAACTGTGCATCGTTAGGGTTTTTTATACCTCTTGTTCCTCACACATAGTATGAATCACATGATCTTATAGTGAACTTCAACCATTACACCCTTTCTCGGCCGCTAACCATGTGTAAGACCCACCACCATTTTTTAGATCATTGTCCTCAAGAACAACATGATCACAAATTCATTATTTAATTGAACTACGTGGACTTTGATCCTTGCCTTCTAGGCTGGGTACATAGGCAACCTCCTGAGGTTCAATCCCAAAACAAATCTCTTCACATCGGTACACCTCCATCCCATATGATTTTGATTCATGAAACCGCCCCCAGAACCAATATTTTTTACATTGGTTCACCATCATCCTTGTTATATGACATTAAAATATTCACACTTTTGTCCTGTATGATAATAAACTACAATTTACTTTGGCACCATCACTTGAGAGGGAATCATTAATTACATTGATCTCCAATCATGTTATTTTTCAAAGACTATGTGCATACATGGAAATGCCCGAACCTTTAATCTTCGACCAAACCATTATTGCACTATAGTTCCCTTTCACCATTCACTGTATGAACCAAATCTGTTCAAAGGGTATTTCAAGAACTATGTGCAACTTTATTCCCATCATTATGGGATACGTAGTAACGTTATAACATCCCTCAAATCTTGCCTCATGTCCTTGGTCATAACCCCAAATTCCACTTTAAGTCCCTTTGATAAAAATTCCCCTGTGAAAACATGAATTTGGTATGAAAACCCTAGTTTTCATTCAAATTAGGTTTATAAAACACACACTATGTATTCATTATTATGGTCCGAGCTCTATAGCCCTAAACTATGATTTCCTATACTCTCAGCCCACATGATGTTAAACTGTATTTCAAGAACTATGTATGGCTTGATTTCCATCCTTATGGGATACGTAGTGAAGTCCAACACCTTAATTCAGGACCCATCCACAACATGATTATGGTCAGCATGGGTCTATGTATCTCATTCATGCATTAGACAATACTCATTTTCATTTGTCATACTCCTAACCTTAAATACTTCCAGATATCAATAACCCTTTTCAAGACTTTTGGTCAGAAAATGTATGATACATGAGAGTTATTTTGCCTGACTATGCAACACGTGCCCTTAGACAGCCCTGCATAAACATTCTACATAACAGACCTGTCAGCCAAAAGACACTATTATTTGACTATGCAGCCAATGCCCTTAGGTGGCCCTGCATAATTCAACCCCCTAATGAGTTTTTCAGATAGTGGTAACTTCATTCTTGGGAGGAAAACCCCTTTTTTTCTTTATTTGTCTAAACAACAATATGTAGGGATACACAAAAAAAGTATCCATCCTTAACATATTTTTCCCGTACGTTTTTTCATGATCTAAAATTATTTGAGTCTATGTTTTATATTTACCTTCCCTATGTTTGGGCCAGACCTTCGCAGGAGTAACATTGATCCAATTATTTGACAATCTTGATTGGAAATATTCTATCTATATTCAAGTACCTCTCTCCATATAGAAGACTCGATTCTTTGGAAAATTTGAATCTCCATAAACATTCACTGGATTTTTAGCATTAGAAAATTAAAATTTCTGAGAGTTCTTTTGCATTAGTATGCATACTTTCCCTTTGGTGGCCTTGCATAAGTAGTCTACATAATGAACATGTCAGCCAAAAGATTCTATTATTTGACTATATAGCCAATTCCCTTAAGTGTCCCTGCATAATTCAACCCCCTAATGAGTTTGTTAGATAATGGTAACTTCACTCTTAGGAAATACTTTTTCAAATGCCTTTTAGCCATGTTTTCATATCATTCCTCAGATTCAAAATTTATTAAGTCACAGTTTAAAATTTTTCCCCATAATTGAATATGATAATATGCTTCAAATAAATTATCAAGGAATTGAATCAGTTTTAATCCATTATCCATTAGGCCAAAGCTATTTCGACCATAAACAGTAGCCTTTTTATGTCTAACGTGCAAGACATTAAACATCCCATACATGAAAAGGGAACTCTGAACAAAAGTCAAGTCCTAGATCACTAAACATACATTTTTTATGATTTTGGTAATATTGTGTAGTAAAAAGATTCAATGTTTGTGCGGATATTTTATTAATAATCCTAACTAAAATCAAACTATTCTTACTAGGCCCATTGGCTTAAGTAAAAAACTATTAAACAGGTAGAAAAAGAATACATACACAAATGATTGAAGATGAAAGTGTCTTTCATTGATGCAAAAGAGTTTGAAGAATGTCCATAGACTGGAGTCTCTTCTCTTTTTCAGGGATTACAAGAGACTTTCAACATAACTCTTTATTTGATTTACGGCATCCCGAGCTTCATCCGTACCCACCTAAAATTCATTCATTCAACTGGATACAATAAGAGATGCAGTGATAGCAGATCTTCATGGAACAATTGTAAAAGAATGTTCTTGTGTGCGGTTTGAGAAAATTTTCTTTTGATCAAACAGTGACTCTGTTTCTGTCCAAGAGACTTGGAAGATGTATACATGGATTTGAGATTGTGGCATTGTAAGTAAAGATCTATTTGGAGAGAGTACTCTTTTCAGATATTGTTATAATTCTATGATATTCTTTTCTCCACCAACCATTATCAGAAAACATTTAATCCTAGGGGTATTCCATTTTCATATTTACAATGATATGGCATGCAGGAAACATTTGAAAGTTCACACTATTGTTGCTTCTCTTAATTCATAACATAACAAAAATAGAGGAGTAGTAGTGAGGCTACATCTCGAACATATAGTTTGTTCCATAGGAAACATTGACTCCTTGCAGATGACCATGGCCATAAAAAAGCAAGTAGATTCTTTGTGGGAAATTAAGATGATTCTTCTTCATGTACTTGGACAAATCTGGGAGAGTGTTGCCTCTGATATTGCAATAATCGTGGCCAACGATGCTCATCATGTCATCAACTCACTTGCTTGCCAGCTCCTTAGCTATTCCAATTATTCTGGGATCCATTGAATATGCACAATGTTCTAGTATGGTCGCGTATGTTTTGGCACATGGGTATTACCGTGCATGTTAAACTACCTCTACAGAAGCGCGACATGAACAAAAACAATGAACTGTAGAAAATCAAGATACTTGCACGACGAGATCCACTGGCGCAATGAGAGAGAATTTCATTGAGACCCGAGTGATTTGCGCATGAATGGCTGCATAATTATAGGCAAAGTCCACACCCATCGCATCGTATCCTGCGAGGATCACACCTACGCACCGTGACCTACACAATCACAAGTTGCGCGCCACAGTTCCTTGGTTTTCTCCTTTACCTCGGAGTTAAATCCTATTTCCTTTCACATCCTACTCTGTGGGGGGACTTTTGTTGATGCTCCTTTTCATCACAGAGTCTAATGACTGAAGAAGGGGAATATATTAGCTTAAAGAGATTCATATTTTTATGAAATATCAAATATTGACAAAGGCATGAACAATGATTCCATTAAGTAATGGTCATGCAAGATTCATCTTGGTCACATAAGTATACTTCCGCGCAACATATTGCACACATAGGTGACCTGTGAACCCCATTTGATTTTCACCCAAGGTCTTCAGTAGCCTATAAATACCCCTTGTGGGCCCCCCATTTCAGTGACGAAAAATTCAAAAATTCATATTGAAGCTCCTGGCACCATAATCTCTACTTGAAGTCTTCCGAACACTTCTAAGGTAATTGTTTTACCTAGAATGGAAGATTTAAAGAGGGGGAACAAGGCATATGTGTTGAAATTCAACAACACTTGCGCGCCTATGTGTCTAACACATAAGGGAATGAAGACACTTGTGTGCCGCCTTATTTCTTCTACAAAACGTGCATTCCACTCTTTTGGAAGCCCTTAGGGATAATACTAAGGAATTGAGCCAAACCACACCCATGTATTATACTATGGGTTAACCATCAAGAAAGTGAACATGTGTCATGGAAGTATACTTGCACGACCAAGACTTGCGTTCCCAAAGAAGACTTCTACGCCTACCTTTTTTTAGGTTCCCCTCTAGCCTATTCAACTATTTTCTTCAAATCCACCTATCCTCTTCAAGATTTAGCCTTCAGAATACTCTTCAAAGTCATTTCTGACATGATTCCTTTTTTGGGTTACATATCTGAATGGAATCCTATGGATCATCTCTCAAAACCTAGTGATTTACATATCTTTATGTAACAAAGGTTAGAGATTTCATTCATTCAACCTCATCCTTTATGATGAGAAGATATTTAACCTGGGCCTCCTTTTTAGAAGTAATCCCCAGATCACAAGTCCCCTAACCTGGGCCTCCATTTCATGAGTAGTCCCCACACATAATTACCCTAACCTCGGACTCCTTTTCAGGAGTATTCCCCAGTCATAATTACCCTAACCTGGGCCTCCTTTTCAAGAGTAAGCCCCAGTCCAAATTCCATAATTTGGGCATCCTCCTTAAGTGTAAGCCCCAAGTTCACAAATATGGGCATCCTACTCAGGAGTAAGCCCCAATCTCAAATTTCCTTAATATGGGCATCCTCCTTAAGAATAAGGCCCATGTTCTCATATATAGCTATCCTCCTCAAGAGGAAGCACCATGTTAGAGTTTCCAAATCTCCATAAAGCACATATAACTTTATGGGACTTGTTCCTAAGCTTCTTCCCAGATGTAAGTCCTAATCTTCATCTATTTGAGCAGTCATACATACGTAAGGCCCACATAATTTCCTATGATTTCATCTTTTGAGGCATAATCATCCGGTTTACTGATACCTCTTGTTTCTCACACTGAGCATGACTCACATGAGCTTAGAGTATAAAAGTAACAACGACACATCTCTTGGGGCCATTAATCATACCTAATCCCCCACAATTTTTAATCCAACTACGTGGACTTTGATCTCTACCTTGTAAGTAGAGTACGTAGGAATTCATTCTAAAGGTTCAAGCCTATCACTCATTAATTCTCATTTGTCCCATATGACATTAAACTATTCCTGAACTACGTGGTTTCTAATTCCTTTTCTAATCAACGATACGTAGGTAGCCCATCTGCGGGTACGATCCCAACTTTAAAATAATCCATGTCCTTCTGAACGACAATAAACTTCAAGTGCCCCCCTGAGAGGCTTTTAAACCAGTATGGATATCATAATGACCAAGAGATTTCTATATAATCTGTTGAAGGATACCCTTTACTAAGAATCTTTAACAAATACAGATGATTCATCTTCGATGAAGAACCTTAAATACATATAAAAGATTCCATAAATCTCATACATATCAATCGTTGATTTTTATATCTAAAGGAAGGATAATTTTAAAACATAATAATTTAATAAAGATTCACGAACATAATTTAAATCTATAAAGAGAGTCCCGGTGTAGACAATAACACCGCACAAAAATGGTGGGATGAGTCTGACCACCCATCCTCTCAACCAATGAAAATTCATAAGCCCCATCGGTCCACATCTACTGAGCACATAACTTTGGAATGTAGGTCTAAATGGATATATAATCATTGGATCTTTACAATTCTATGAATAAACCCATTAGAAACTGATTTGAATGTTTGAACCTTAAACAAACATGGTCATCCCCATTTCGGGAGGAAACATATATATTAATTCATGATTTATTAAATTAAGGTAAAATTATACAATATCATATGATAATGATTCCTAGTGTATTTGGGAAAATTAGTTATATAGCATAACTAATATCAATAGAAAATAATGAAATTATTGAAAACATCTTTAATATACTCCAAAAATCATTTTTTTTTCTAAAACACCACGTGATAAACAACAAATTTACATATGAAATCGGTGAAACATAATGCATAATAGGGGAATAGTCAATGAATATAATACGGAGAACCAATATAAGTGGCCCTAGAGGCATACCATTATATCATATGGGGTTTTACTGTCATAGTATTTTACAATTAGGCCATACATAACACAATAGCCGAAAGGCAACATAAGAATGCATCATGCACATAAAGCCAAAAATAATAAACATATGTTATGGATAACATCAATGAAAATATAACATAGTGTGTTTAGTATATCATATTACTCATTGTACATGGAAAATCACCTGATTAAGACATTACCTAATTCATTTTAGGGATACATAATTATGGTCCCACCTGTCACATTAATTTTATATACGTGCATATGTGTGCCATATAGATAATACAATTGAAAGATATATTTCACCACTTTGAACCCTTGGAATTTGGATTTTGGGTTTCATAAATAGAAATAAACAATCAATTATGTCTTGTTAAAAATATTTGAATAACTTTTAAGGGAAATTGGAATGGGTATTCACTAAAAAATATTTTGGAATGGAAAAAACATGATGATTAAGAAAACCTAACATGGGTAAATAAAGAGCATTGTATGGGTTTAATGGGAATAAATCATGTAATTAAATAGTTTTAAACCACAAGGATAGTAATAATGATGTGTGAAAACATATCCCAACATGAGAAATTGTGGAAAAAGGCATAATATAAATAGTTTTTTTGAATAAAGAGAAGAGGGAGAGGATCCCATACATTAAGAAGGATCTTCTTAAAACATGTGAGGAGATTCTTGATATTTTGGGTAAAATTTGGAGGAATCTAGGGAAGGAATGGAAATGTAAATTTAATCATCAACTATTTATAGTGAAGTGGAATTGAAGTTTCAGTGAGTTTATATATCTATCAAGAGGATAATGTATTAGTAATATCCACACATTGGGTTTAGAGTATGTATAATAAAGTAATAAAAAAAAATATTCTAATGTTTTTCCCATTGACTCAATAAAAAGTTATTTTTTTCATTAGTTGATCATAATAATAACAAGACATAATAAAATAATTCACATGGTGATGTAGAAGTGAGTCATGTTTATATTAATTATTTAAAAATAATAAAATATAATATTGGATTTGAAGAATTCATTAAGTATTTACAAAATAAGTAAAATAACCTTATTTTCATTATTTTAAACGGGATATATAAATATGGTCTTGGATACCTTCTATGGAATATATTATATCATTTATGGGTTATTTGGATGTCATAAGTTGTACCTTATATTTATATCATGTTTAATTTATTCATAAAATTAAAATGTATCCAAAAATTATAAAATACTCCGAAATTGGATAATTTTGATGTGAGAATTGAAAAATAATATATATTTTATGAAACTATGTCTCAAAATATGAGAATTTACACATTGAAATAAGCCATCCAAGATTAATTGGAAAATACTAGTTTTTTATAATAATAGTTTTTTGACCCTTATATAAATTTTATTTGACTTAAAAAAATTATATTATAGAAAATATTAAATAATTTTTATCTAGTAATAATAATTTATTAATATATAATCTTTTTTTAAAAAATTCATTAATTCATCAAAAATTGATTGTTGATTGAAAATATATTTTTCCCAAAAATAGAACATTTGTTTCATCACATAAAAAATTATTTTTTATCAAAGACATTATATAATAATTTAAAAATAATTATTAATAAGGGTAAATATAATCGGTATTTTATTAAAAAAAATTAAACAAATCATACTATTATGGTGTATATACATAACCCTTTATTTCAACAAAAAATTCATTAATGTTAAGGTATGTGATGGTGAGAATTTCTTGTGGTGGTTCAATAAACATTATTAGTGGAATGATCTCAATGAGATTGAATTTATATCATAAATGTGTTATTATGTAATTTAGAATTTGAATCTATGCTTGATATTGGATATAGGAAAATCTCATTTATTCAATATCCCTCAGATGGTCATATAATTGGGACTCCTAAGGTATAATCCCACAGGTCGAGGCCATCATATCCTTTTCATGTGTCAAATGTAACTTATCATAACCCTTAGTATAAAAATCATAATGGTCACCTAAAAATTATATATAATAAACAATTATGATACATAATAGTCTTTTAAATTTTAAAAAACATGCAATATTCTAAAATGTCAAATGTATTTACTATGTTTTTAATAACTATTTTACTTCATAATTCATTTATAAATATTTTTTACATTTCATTATCATAAATTAATAAATATTACCGCACCCAATATCTATATTTACTGCACTAAATAAAATGAGGGTATGTTGGTTTCATCATATACTCTAGTACCCATGTGATTTTATCGTGTTTGTGGTTCCATGGTAACACTTTGATCATGTGGGGAGAATTGTTTCATTGAACCATCACTCTATGATCTAAAATAGGTGATCCACATATAAAATATAATTCTACAATGGTAAGACCACTTGTTTTGGTTAATGTGAGGTTTCTAATATGTTCCTCCTCAAGAGAGATATAAGTAACACATCATGTACTTAAGATATTTCATGTTGGAGTACAAGTCAATAGGACACAAATCCAATACTATCAAGGATCTATAAGGGGCCAATTTATATAGTACAAATATTTCTCTTTTTCCAAAACATCATTACTTTCACCCTGTAAGATATAAAATGAATCAAAATATATGAATCCACAATCTTCTATTGTTTTTGATAAATGTATGTGTATCTTTTCTTTAGACTTTACACAAATTTCATATGATGATGAATAGTTTGAAAATTATTTGTTATTTTTGGGGCATGATCAGGTCCCACGATCTTCTTCTATCTAACTTCATCCCATCATTTTAGATTCCAATAACTTTACCCTTATAGAGCCGCCTAAGGGGCTATATGAATGCTAGAATCAAAGCTACTATCATATGATAACTTAAATAGGTGATGTTTTAATTGAGAAAACAATTTTAAATCCATTAAACATGATCTCAAAATTTCCTCCAAAATGTGAAAGTTCGGTTCAGACTGTCCATCCATGTAAAGGTGATAAGTAGTGTTTATGCTCAATTTTTAATCCAACTCATTCTAAATGATTCTATATAACCATGAGGTAATCCTTGTATTTCAATTAGTTATAATATAGGATAGAACTCTATGAATTATTTCCAATTCACTTATTTATATATTTGAGTTTTTTTAATGAGATAAATTATTTTTGATAGAAATTCAATGTGTTGATTTGGTATGGTAATGTTCTACAAACCTAATGTAATTATTACATTTCGGTTTTCTGTAGAGATCTAAAACAAAATCCATGGGTTTTTTACCATTTCCAAACTGTTATTGGAAATATTATCATTATACCCTTATACATTAGTCATTTATCCATGAATTGTTGGAATACATAGTATTGTGATAAAATATCTACAATACACCTCTTCATATTACACCATCATATATTTTGGTTCAAATCTCTATACATCTTAGTGCTTTCTGGAAAAATAAAGAAGGATTATCTACAAAAATCGTCCAAAAAAATATTTAGTTCTTATTTTGATGGAACACATTTCTAGGTTTATTACATTATAACTCCATATTTAGAAATGCTGTAATTTATAATATTCATTTCATTTTTCTATAGAATCTCATCATATATTTCGGCCTCCTTGGTCCTATGAAGAATATATTTTTTAGCTTTTCATTGAGAAAAATTTCATGAAAACACTTTTATTAATTAGATATACATACATTTTATTCAAAATATTATTGGATCCCTTGTAATAAACATCATAGATATGGTTTGATGATCATTTCTACTCAAATCCTATTTCACTTCTTTCAGCTTCCCGGGATACTAATGGATTGAAATAACATAGTATTGTTTTACTCAAAAGGCCAAAGAGCATGTCAAGATCACTCCTACCAAATTTTATTAAAAAAAGGAAAAGACAGTCAGCATTACAAGGCAGTTTTACATAACCCAGTAAAAAATGTGCCACTCACATCTGCCTCAACAAGATGCGTGTAATAATCGGTAATTTGAAAAGACCAATCCGAAGAAGATTCCCCAATAGCTTTCTTTGACAAGGCATCATCAACCTGATTGGCCTCACTGTAAACATGTGTCACATTAAAAATAAGTCCACCAAGAAGGTGAAAACACTCAATCCAAGAAGGTAACATCACCCATGGATCATCCCAGGACCAGAGTCTAAGAAGATCAAAAGCTACCACTGACTCTGATTCCAACAAAAGAAAACATCAACCATGATGTAGCACATAAGTAATCACCTTGATCATCACCCATAAATCCGCTTCAATGGCATTTCCCTGTCCAATATAGCGATAAAACCATCCCTTAACGAAGCCCCGATAGGTGCGGAAGAAACCACCACGACCCGAAGGACCAGTTGTGTTAGAGGCCACCCCATCAACATTGACTTTCACCCAACACGGAATGGGTGGAATCCATCTCACTGACTTCAAAACCAAGGGTGTTTTAATCCTGCCAGAAACACCAAAACTTCTTAAGATAACAAGATCATTAAAGTTATTATTCATGCATCCAGTCTGCACTTTGGATGCATTACACACACCCCTGTGTATAGACCTCACAACAGACTGAAAGGTAGGTTTAACATCCTCAAACACCAAATAATTCCAGGCATGCTAGATGAAGCCACAAGTGGCCACTACTGCAACCAGAATGATGTTCCAAATGTTCTCACTACATTGTACACCAACAAAAGAGGCCAGACAGCCCTCCAAGCTCTGCAACTATAGCCAGAATCATTTAATGTCTTGGATATAACTCCAGAACCTACATGAAAAAATGCCAAAAAGGAAAATGTGCTCAATCGATTCCTCAGCCGCAAAACAGAGTGGGCAGGCTGATTCAAGGTGAATTCCAACCTTCTTGAGAATATTCTACATAGGTACCCTTCCATTGCATATTTTCCATAGTTGCAGAAAATCATAGGGTGGAATGAAATATTTACGGAATGCCAAGAGCCAACGGGGGTTGTAATCTTCCCATCACACATGTAAAGATAAAGGGCTCGTGTGGTTAGAGAACATGTGACACCCGACATCCATATGATGGTGTCTCTATCAATATACATGTAGCAAATAATATCATCTCGAATATGACCAGGAAGGAAGTCATAGGTGGCCATAGATGCTTCCTGAATATCAGTAATTGAAGTGTGACTCATGGTAGGTGGGATATCCACATCTTCTTGTATTGGCCTATACAACCAGGGAGTCCTCCATGCATTCAAAGGGGAATCCCTACAAACAAACCACCTAGAAGAGAGCATGAACTTATTAAATTTGGATTTCAGAGCAGTCCAGACAGAGGAAGGAAGTTGGTAAGAATATTGTTTTCGACACATTCGATGGAGCTCATGCGTCTGTCTGCATGAGTGCGACAGGTGAAGCTTTTTTTACCCCGCTTTCCCGCTTTCCAAAGGCGGGCGACATTCGTTCCATGTTTAGGGACGTATACTACTTGATCGAAATAGGATGATGTGATATCAGTTCTTCCTTCTATGGATTCCACCTTGGAACTCATCACATTGTTCGGGTCTCCCTCATAGATTAAGTCATGGTTCGTGAATCTCATTCCTCATGCCATATCTTCAGGGACTCGAGATAATTAAACTACTTCTGTCAAGACATTCCATGGGGTCTTGACATGGTAGCAACCTTCGGTCGGTGTAGATGACAACATCAGGCATGTTAGGGCATCACTGGGTGAGTGGAAATTGGGGAAGTTGTATTCTTCCTCATTAGAGGGCATCTCAAGGGTTCAGAACTCGAGGCATCAAACATCGAATGAAGGGAATCATATGCCATATGTATCAATCTGAGGGTTTCCTTATCTTCCCATGTTTATCATAGGGTATGCTGCATGATTAACGTCTAGCATAGATGGTTACACCAAAGCCATGTCTTCTGAGGACATAAGACCTACTTACCATGTGTTCTCTGGGGAATTCCTCGAGTTGAGGGATCAAACATGATAGTTGGGCTGGGCCCGCAAGGAAGTTCCTGGGGGCTCCATCGTATCTCAGAAGGATGAGAATCAAGCCACACATAGTAATTGGAAGGTGGCACGACATGGTAAAGGATGAAATGGTGTGCGGGCATGGCCCTCACGCCAATAGAAGAGGTATTTGATAAATCGTGTTTTTTCCTTTAAGGTGAATGGTTTTTTTGTGAAGCGACAATCCTGGGTTAGTAGGCCCTGGCGTCGCCACAAGAATCAAGCCGCAATAGGCGTTTACAAATGGCATGGCATACAACCAATACCCAACGTGATGTCCACTATGATGAGGTCATCATAATGCAGTTCCATTTTTCTTTGTGCATCCAGAATGATAGTTTCACAGTTTAGGGTCATGTGATAGGACCAATCATGCATTTTAACAACATGTAATGGAGACATCGCAGAGATGATGCTAGGCGGGGAGTGTGTTTGGTGTCGTGAAATATAACTGACGTGAATGGGGAAATGATTCCACATCACACTGTATGCAATTACGAGAGGGATACCTTAGGCCAAAGGGCCTACATATTGGAAACATGCAAAGAAGAGGAGAGAATAGCTCTGAAACGTGCTGGACACAAAAACGAGATGTTCGGGCGGTCCTACATATCCCATAAGAGTGGGAATAAAGCTATATGTAGTTCTGAAGGATGCCTTTTAATGTTGTGTGGGACAAGAGGGGCAATAAACAGGAGGGCTAATTTTTAGAATGGGGTGCGTCTGGTGCGGCTATTGCAAACCCAACATGAAGGAAGACATAATCCCAAACCACACCACACAGTCTCGTAGTCAAAGTTCATAAGGTGGGATAGAAAAGACAAATTAGAAAAAACATGGGCTGGACCTAGATCTGGGATTTCCTACAAATCCCAACAGGATGGGAATCAAGCCGTATGTAGTTCTAGGGAGATATTAGTTTATGGTCTTAGTGCTCGGTTCGTAGGAGCCCCAAAGGGCGCCATATTGCTGCTTTGTACCCCTCACACACCGAGGTGCACTGGGGGATAGAACCAAAAGTGTCTAGATTCTACATGGACACGGTGGGGTGAAACATAATTTGAATCATGCAACCAACATTCAAGGCCCGAAGGGGATGGCGTGACGATGGAGGTTTACTGATGTCCATGTTCACAACACAACATCCTATGACGTTAGCCTGAAATGGGGAAAATCAAATGAGCATCGACTGCTAACCATGTTTGAAACATGAGATTTGTATCAAATTGTTGTCCAAAACCCTTAGGGGCGTTGGCCAGTAATGTTAGGAGAGCCCTTAAGCGTAGTTTCCATTCCATTAATGGGGGTCCCTCTGGGTGTGAAATATTATGGAGGTCTAAATGAAGGGGAACACGAAGCTCGACAAATGGAAGGATCTTACCTATGTTCAATCTGACACTATTGGTCCTAGACCAGAGTACTCTTAACACATGGGCGAACCACTACAAGGGGTCGAGGGTCTCAACTTGATGGCGGCCAAGAGATGGTGGATTCCAAGGAAAAGGGAGGAATGGTGCCAAAAACCCAACACAAAGGAGGGAATAGCCCTGTACCACACTTATATATCCCCCTCATGGATCAGGACAGGACAAGGGGCCTAGGTGACTGGGAGATCGGGAGATCTCTAATAGATGGGGATGGACTCAAAGTCTAGACACCCGAGTGGTCCTACGTAATCGATAAGTATGTGAATCAAGACACACATAGTTCTGTATTAGATCTTAGTTTATGGTCTTAGAGCTCACAAAATGAATGGATAGAAACATTCCAAGTAATCGCAGACCTCGACTTGATCCCTAAGCCCACGTGAGTCAAACTTGGTATGGGAAATAAGGGAGGATGATCCTTATTGCAATACCTGGAAAGTCCATCAAAGGGAAGTCAGTGCAGTACCCCAAAGGACACCCTTACCGTGACTTTTTTCCTTCTAATGCGCAAATGTGCACTGAAGAATAGAATCAAGAGTTTCGAATCTTTAATGGGACATGATGAGGTGAAAATGGATGTGAATCGTGTAACCGACATTTTGGGATTAATGGGGTTGGCGTGGAGATATAAGATTGTTGTTAACTATGGAAGAAAAACAGTCTCCATATCGGGTTAGCCTAAAGTGGGAACAAAAAACGAGCATCGACCGCTGACCATATTCGCAACGCGGGATTTGTATCAATTTGATGTCCAAAACCCTCGGGAGAGTTGGCCCCTAACGGTAGGAGATCCCTTAAACATAGTATCCATGATGATATTGGGGGTCCCTCTGGGTGTGAGTGGGGATGAAAGCCATGATGAAGGGGAACGCAAATCTAGAAAAGCAGGCGAGAACATGTCTGAATTGAGTCTGACACTCTAGGTAATAAAACAGAGTACCCATATGCATATTGGTGGACCGCTGAAAAGGGTCGACGAAACAGCTCATGAGAGGTAGGCCAAGGGGCCAAGGTGGGATGGAGATTTTTGGGAGATGAGGAAGGACCCGAATTCTAGACATTAGGGTGGTCCTATGTATACCATAAGGATGGGAATCAAGTCACACATAGTTCATGATGATACCCAAGGGGAAGGATACCCTAACGAGGACGTGTACAGTGTGGCTAGTAACCCAATGTGAATGAGGGAATAATCCTGCACCATGCCCCACAGTCCCGTGAGAGAGAACCTGGGCCAAGGGCCTGAAAAGGCCAAAGGGACTGATAGTTGGTCTTTGTTCAGGATGGACTAGCCTACATTAAATTTAACATACTGCAGTGAGGAAGAGGTTTAGGGAATAAGATTCCCTGGACAGGGGAGGTGTATGGCACATCGAGTAACCCGACGTGAACGTAGACATAATTCAACACCACACCGTACACTACGGGTATGAACATGGGCTAAGGAGCCGGAGAAGGCAAAGGGGCCTGAGGCTGGGCCTCGGTCAGGAAGGCCTGACCAGCTTGCAGTTTAAAGTCTTACAGTGAGGACGGGGGCCATGGGCCCGAGAAGGCTAAGGGGCCTGAGGCTGGGCCTTAGTCTGGAAGGCCTAACTAGCTGGTAGTTTAATGTTTTGTGGTGTGGATGAGAACCTAGGGCCCAAGAAGGCCAAGGGTCCTGAGGTTGGGCCTCTGTCAGGAAGGCCTGAACAGGTTGCAGTTTAATGTCTTCCAGTGAGGATGAGGGCCAGGGGCCTGA
Organism: Viscum album; assembly: GCA_963277665.1. Taxonomy (NCBI): domain Eukaryota; kingdom Viridiplantae; phylum Streptophyta; class Magnoliopsida; order Santalales; family Viscaceae; genus Viscum; species Viscum album. Next base: position 1,438,518,836 of record OY728145.1, on the reverse strand, counting down.
GTAGGCCAAGGGCCCTGAGGATGGGTCTTGGTCAGGAACGCCTGACCTGCTTGCAGTTTAATGTCTTTCCATGAGGATGAGGAGAGGATAAGGTGTCTCATATGGGGATGTGTAATGCGCGGTGAAAGGCCAGACGTGAATGAGAACATAATCCCATACCACACCGCACAATCCCATAAGAGAGAACTCGGACCGGGGGCCTGAAAAGGCCAAAGGGCCAGAGGCTGGGCCTCGAATGGGAAGTTCCCACCTGTTTTTAGTTTATTTTCCTGTGGGACAAATACTGAGTGATTTTACATACTTCATATGGGACTGATAAAATAGTTTAACGTTGTGTGATATATACGGTTGTGATCATAGTTTAAGATCATAGAGCTCAGGCCGTTTTGAAGTTTATTGTCTTGCGGGATGATAATGAGTAGTTTAACGTCATCACAGACAATAATGATCAGTTTGACAACATAACGGACAATGATGAACAGTTTAACGTCATGTAGGATGATGAAGAAGTTTAAAGTCGTGCAAGATCATAATGAGCAGTTTAAGATCATGACAGATGAAGATGAATAGTTTTTCATCCTGTAGGACGATGGTGCATTTTAATGTCGCGCAGGACATGGTTGTCACACAGTTTATCATCATGCAACTGGGATGTGAAACCACACATATTTTTTCTATAGAGGTATGGTAATCTCTTCCCCATTCTTGTGGGTTGGGATCAGGGGTGATTCTACATGATGGAATTTCACTAAAATCTCATGATCAAAATTATCCTTCCACGAGCTAGATTCAAGGACACAAATAGGGCCTCTTTGGTTGATGCACTTCAGTAGTTGGGATGACACAGAGTTTCACTAGGGTAGTAGGGATGAATACATTCCCTTGGTATGGAGGGGAAAAAATCCAAGATCGTGGGTACGATGGGCCAACGGAGCCCTGAAGGCGTGGAATCCTGGAACATCAGTATGATGGGGTGATGGAGTCTGGAAGGCATGGAAGCCTGGAATGATGGTATGACAGGGTGATGGATCCCAGAAGGCGTGGAAGCTAGGAACATTGGTGCAACGGCGCAATGGAGACTGTAAGGTGTGGAAACCTAGAACGTCGGTCTGTCGGGGTGATTGAGCCCAAAAGGCATGGAAGCCTGGATGCGGTACGACAGGTACGATGGGTCCTAAAAGGCGTGGAAGCCTAGAGGATGATATGACGGGTGAGATGGGGCCCGGATGGCGTGGAATCTTGGAATGTCGGTATGATTGGGTGAGGGAGCTCGGAAGGCATGGAAGCCTGTACATCGGTATGACGGGGGCGATGGGGCCCGAAAGGCGTGGAAGCCTGGATGTCGGTACGATGGGGTGAGGGAGCTCGGAAGGAGCGGAAGCATGGAATGTCGTTACGAAGGGGTGATGAAGCCTATAAGGCATGGACGCCTGGGGAGTCATCCTCCATAGTGGATGTTGGTACCGTTGGAAATGCACCATTGGATTGGGGGTGGTTTTCTAAAGCACGACCTATTGAGGTGGCGAAGTCGGTGAGGATCAATTGAAGTCGGGTGGCGGATGCCACCTACATGGCCTCTTGAGGCGGAAAAGTCGGTGATGAGCCGATGATGTCAGGTGGAGGATGCCACCTACATGGATTCTTGAGGCGGCGGAGTCGACGAGGAGCCGATGAAGTTGGGTGGCGGATGCCACCTATGCGGCCTCTTGAGGCGGCGGACTCGGCGATGAGCCGATGAATTTGGATGACGAATGCCACATGTGCGGCCGCTTGAGGCGGCCTATTCAGCGATGATCCCATGGGTTCAGGTGGGGTATGCGACCTGCACGGCCTCTTGAGGTGGCAGAATCAGGGAGGAGCCGATGAAGTCATGTGGAGGATGCCACCTACGCAGCCTCTTGAGGCAGCAGAGTCGGAGAAGAGCTAATGGATAGTAGTATTCAAAAAATTGATGTTACTCATCCTCTCACAAATAAGGGAGAGGGTATTCACATGGGAGATACCTCAATTCTCCCAACACATTTGGTTTTCTTGATATAGAAGGAGAAGAGATTCACGTTGGGTTCACCAATTCTATTTCCGATGCTTTCGTTGGGGTGCGCGCATCCGTATTCTTGAGTGTGATAGGTGCGGCTTTTTTATCCCACATTCCCTCTTTCTAATGGCAGGAGAAATTAGTTCCTTGTTTAGGGATGTCTGCTCCTTGATCGAAATGGTATGATGAGATATTGGTTCTTCCTTCCTTGTATTCCTCCTCAGAACACGTCACCTGGTCTGGGTCTCCCTCATAGATTAAGCCATGGTTCATGAATCTCGTTCCTGGTGCCGTATCTTCATGGACACCAGTTAATTACACTACATCTATAAAGACATTCCATGGGGTCTTGATATAGTAGCAACCTTCGGTAAGAGTAGATGACAACATCAGGCATGTCGGGGCATCTCTCGATGCGTGGACATTGGGGAACCTGCATTCCTCTTCATAAGAGGGTATCTCAAGGGTGCAGAACCTGAGGCATCACACATCGAATGCGGGTAATCAAATTATATAGGCATGTATCTGAGGTTTTCCTCATCATTCCATGTTTAACACAGGATATACTGTTAACGTCTAGTAGAGACGGTTATGCCAAAGGCATGTCTTTCGAGGTTTTCTTCAGGAATCTCATGTTTATCATGAGGTTGGCCACGAGTTTAAAGCCTTGAGGAGACGGAATGAGCGTGATCAGAATGTCCCGTAGAGACGGATCAGAGGTGGTGTGTCCCGTAGATTAGAGATTTCACACCGTGAATGCTGATCTGGACACCACCGAGGGTGGATCAGGGAGTGTGTAACCTAGAATGGGGGAACACCAAGGTTTACTATTGGATGGGAATGAACCTCAGGGAGGTTTCCTATGTACCATGTGGAGACAACAGGGATCAAAACCCACACAGTTCAAAGGGCTGATGAATCGGGGTGTACACAGAGGACAATGGCCCGGAGACATGCTGAGGCTTATGCATGGATAGTGGCCCAGGTACTGCTGGGAGCAGCAAGGAGGTGGATGGCATGATTCCACTGAGATGTGGTGGTCCATGTGAGAATCAGGATGGATGATGGAGATTTGAACCAATTATAGGGGGTATGAAATGAGACCATCGCAAGGGCGATGGTGAAGTTGGTCTTGAACCTCGAAGAGACTTCCTACGTATCCCCGTGGTAGGGAATCAATGTCCACGTAGTTCGGTGGGATGATGGGACACCTGAGGAGGTGTCCCATGGGAATGGATGCATGGATGGGACCTAGAGGAAGCAGAACCTCTGGGTTGGGGCATGTTCTTCCCGAGACACATATTCTCGAGGGATAGATCGGTATGAGACATGAGTGATAGGCTTGAGCCTCAGGGAAGCTTCCTATATATCTCCTTGGGAGGGAATCAATGTCTGTGTAGTTCAAGAGTGCATGTTGGTGAACCGACGTGAAGATGGACCTTGGTCTGATGGGTGTTGGGATTGAACCATATAGTGGCTTCATATGTACCATGCCTCAACATAGATCAAAGTCTTCATATTTTAGGTGTGTCACAACGGCCTACCGCTGGATTGGAATTTAGTTTAATGTCATACGGGACGGGGGTGAACCAAGGTGAAGGGGGTCTGAATGACTGGCAGTTGGTGGGCTTGAACCTCACGAGGCTTCCTACGTACCATTCCTTGACATGGATCAAATTCCTCGTAGTTCAGAATGGGGGGGGGGGGTCGGAGAACTGACGTGAATGAGGACCTGGGGGTCTAATGATGATCAGGCTTGAACCTCATTGAGTCTTTCTACGTACCATGCCTTGACACAGATCAAAGTCCTCGTAGTTCGCATTAGAATGTGTTCGAGAACCAACGTGAAGGGGGTCAGAAAGAATGAGTGGTGGGATTGAACCTCATGGAGTCTTCCCACATACCATTCCTTGACATGGATAAAAGTCCTCATAGTTCAGGAAGGTGTGGGGCTTACACTCTAGGCTACCCAAGTGTTGGTGAACCGATGTGATGGTGGTAGGAGCGACCAGTGGGTGGTGGTCATGAACCTCCTGAGGCTTCCAATGTACCATGCCGTGACATGGATCAAAGTCCTCGTAGTTCAGAATGGTGTGGGGAATACTCTCTAGGCAGCCCAACTGCCACTATGGAGTGGCAATGGTGAATGGGGCTTACGCAAGGAAGCTTCCCGGGTGCCGCTAAGCTGAAGCAATGGTGGATAGGGCTTATGCAAGGATGCTGCCCAGGTGTCTCTATAGAGCATGAATCATGGTTGGGGATTATGAAAAGAAGTTTCTCGGGTGCCGCTAAGAAGCAGCAATCCTGGATGGGGGTTATAGCTGGAAACTGCCCAGGTGCCGCTACTGAGCGACAACAGTTGAAGGGGTTTATGCAAGGATGCTTCCCGGGTGCCGATATGGAGCATGAGTTGTGGATGGTTCTTATGAAAGGATTATTCCCATGTGCTGAAATGGAGTGGATGTTGGGGATGGGGATAATGCAAAGAAGCTTCCCGTGTGCCTCTACAGAGCGATAGTCGTGGATGGGGATTATTTAAGAAAGCTTCCTGGGTGCAGTTGTGGAGCAGAAATCTTGGAGGGTGATTACGCAAGGAATTTTCCTGGGTGCCGCTATGTAGCTGCAGGCGTATATGGGTCTTACGCAAGGAAGGTTCCTGGGTGCCTCTGTGGAGTGGAAATCGTGTATGGGGCTTACTCGAGGAAGCTACTTCGGGGCCACTATGTAGCAGCCGTCGTGGATGGGGATTACGCAAGGAAGCTTCTTGGGTGCCGCTATGGAGCAGCAGTCATGGATGGGGCTTACGCAAGGAAGCTGCCCATAATTTCTTCCTCATGTCTAGCCCTGAGGGCATCCAAACCCACTGGTGGATTGAGGTCTTCCCCTATGCACTGATGCACAAGAAGGATAATTCCAAGGGGAGTTGGAATCAATCCGAAGAAATGGAGATGAAAAGTGTGAATCACATGCCCGACATTCAGAATGCGGTGAGGGTGGCGAGACGATGGAGGATAAATGTTGACCGTGTTTGAAACATAATATCCATATCGCATTATCCTGAAATATAGACAAAAAAATGAGGGTCGACTACTGACCGTGTTCGAAACACAGGACCTGACTCGAAGTTTTGCCCAACTTTTTCTGGGGGGTTGGCCCAAGACGGTAGGTTAGCCGATGCGGCATGGGACCAGGCCGTTAGGGGTTCTCTGTAGACAAGGAAGTGGATGAGGATCCGAATGAAGGATATGCAAAGCGTGAGGTGGAGTGATGGAATGTTTGAATGGATTCCAACGCTCTTAATATTACGCCACTCTAATCAAGGCATTATGCATCTTATGCTTGCCACATAAGGCATATCTTCTTTGGAGAAATAGGAATACTTTGTCTGGAAGATAGGGAGTATTATTGATTATAGTCATATAGATATGACTGTTGGAATCTATTTCTTAGAGCATAAGGAAACTCTCATATAGGGAAAGAGGCATCCTATGATTGGCCATATAGGGATTACTACAATTTAAAGTCTTGTAGATATTTCTATTGGAATCTCATGCTTGGAGCATAAAGAATACCTTATTTCGAGTAAGAGGCATCCTATATTAGGAACATAGGGAGTAATACAGTTTAAAGTCATATAGACAGGACTTTTGGCATCTCATGCTTGCTGAATGAGAAATCTCTTATATTGATTAAGAGGCATCCTATGTTTGGGACATAGGGATTACTACAGTTTATAGTCATCTAGATTGGACTACTGGGAATAAAGATCCTAGCAATGGTTGGTGTTGTGAATTATGAAACGAAGGGCCTTTCTGGGTCAACCTGGCATTGGAGCCAAGTGATGAGGTTTGGAGGAGTTGCAAGAGGAATGGTTCGACCTAAGGTACTCAGGGAATTGATGATGAGAATCTCAACTCATGACATGTGAAAGGGACCAAGAGGAATATATAGAGTCAAGGTGTTTCATGGTGTGTGGAGGAGTATATAAAATCATGGTATTCCATATGTGGAAGGTCACTACACATAAGGGAGCAATGGAAAATCCCAACGTCCGGGCCCAAAAAGTTCGTGGTGAGACTCTCCATTTTTCATGGGGGTTTGTGACGTTAGGGAAGGTCCCGGAAGTGCCTTCGAGTGGTGGTTCGGGGGCGCAGCCCCCGCGGTATGGACCGGTGGGCATGAAGGTATGAGCCTCACAAATGATAGGTCTTCGCAAAGTATCATCGCAGAGCATGGACTCGCGAAGAAAAGGGCTCTCGCGGAGCAAAGGTTTCTCGTGGAGCAAAGGGCTATCACGAAGCATAGCGCTCTCGCGGAGTACTCATGGAGCATGGATTCACAGAGCATCATCGCAGAGCATTGACTCACAGAACATGGGCTCATGGAGCATGGACTCACGAAGAATCGACTCGCAGAGCAACAACGCGAAGGAAGCCCTTCTCGGAGCAGGGACTCACGGAGCAAAAATGCGAAGGATGCTGCTCGCGGAGCATGGCCTCGTGGAGCCACTTCACGATGGAAAGTGGAGCTCTACAAACCGGAATATTGGATGCCCAAGGGGCGATGTGGATGTTAGGAGAGGGGGGGTGAGATGGGTATTTATAGGCAAGGGGTTCCATGAAGCAAAGCATGCTTAGCGTGAATGAAAAGCTTGCTCCGTGGCGGATCGCATATGTCAAAGGTGGTCGCAGAGAATCCCACCACCTTGCATCACGGTGGGACTTCACGATGCATCTTGAATGTCAAACAGGTTTACAGAGAATCCCGCAACCATGCTTCATGGCGTCGATCCGCGATCATGGAGTTGGCTACACGAACATGCTTCGCGAACCAGTTTTCCAGCCCAACATCAAATGTCTATAAATCCTAATCTGTAACTCTGTTCAGGCCATGCGACCTGCCAAATCGAAACATCTGAAAGGGAATACGATATTGATTCGCGTATGGAAGAATCTGGAAAATTTTGGGGATGTGTTTTCTAGTTCCTACAAATATCCATTCAGAAGCTTGGGGATAAGCCTATCTGAGATAAACTCCATTTGGCCTCCATAGCCACGTTTTTTGGAAAATATTAATCTATTTTTGTATGAATATATACATCAGTATTATATGATCCTTATATATGTCACCATTTTCTCTATATAAGAAATGTGGGTATATATTCAACATAATGATCATTGTGGCCTATTCTAGATCATTTTTTGGATATTTCAACTCAATTATCTATAACTAGTTGGAGGCATATAATATAAAATTTTCAACTTGAATGAGTATAAAAACCAATAAAATTATGGATGTGTCATTATAGATCTCAAATACATCCATTTTGGTTGGTAATGTGATCCCATGTTAAGTGATTAGACATAACTTCAACACTTTAAATTCCCTTTAACACTCACTAATATGGAGAAACATCACACCCTTCTAACTTACCTAGGTTAGTGTGATTGAATATTATGAGACATTTCTCACAAATTGATGATAGTACCCAGATAATCAAAGGAAACATCATATTTCAATAAAATATTTTTTGTATTGTTCATCCTTCCATTGCCACGGTTTTTGACAGATATGAACATATCCATTTTTGGTGATTTGAGGCCCCATGAAAGATACTTTCTTTATACAAAACTCAAACTTCATATAATATGTAAATAAATTTACCTTTTATAAAGTCTTTATTGTGGTAATATATTCTATTCATATAATTCATTTATTTTAGAGTTGATTATAATATTTTCTATAAATACTACACAATTTTTTTCATGGTAATCCATAAAGACTCTATTTGACAAGTCCAAAATAATTTTTAAAAATTTCTGTATCTAAATTTCATCATTGCAAACTCATAGTTCCCAAACCATGTACACAAAGAAGTCATTGGGGGTATCCTCATTATTATCTTTAAATTTATAATCATTCTACTAAAGATTCATGTTACAATAGTATTGTCCACCATATAGAAGATCAGATAATCCATTAATCTATGGGAAATGATACTTGTTCTTTGTCATGATCTTGTTGAGCTCATGATAATCAATGCAGATGTGCATTGACCTATAGAGAACTAGGATTCTCATACTAGGATATTATATATTTTTAGATGAATATCCACTGCATTACACAGAATCATTCTGAGTGATGATAATTGTTTAATGCCTTTGGAATCTTGGAAAAGTATCATATAATATAGTGACTCATCTGTACCAAATACCACAATTATTTTACAATTTTTTACACCTCAAAAAAATAACTTATATAAAACCATTATTCGTAATACCGGGAAAGTACATATAATAATATGTGATATCATGTACTATATATCAATATATGATCATATGAACAAAATAGTTAATCATAATGGTATATAATAATGAACATATCATATAATGTTCACACCTAAACTATCATAGATCATAAACATGAGTCACAACATAATTATTGTAATATAATAATACATGAATTATAAGGGAATCAATGAACATGATAAATGATATCATAACATTGGAATAAGAAATAAGTTTTTTTATCCACATTATCATAGAAAATATTATACTAATGATACACCAATGATATTCATAAAATGATAGTCTTCGGATAAAAACCCTTGTACCTTGTTTGTGATTGGTCTAACCACTATTTTATCCAAAAAAAATTTGTGGCTTCAACACCTGGGTATGACAACCCACCATCAGAAGTTGTATAACATTACTCAAAGTTGAATTGATCCACTCCCCAAGCCCTCATTTTAATTGTGGTTCACTCCCAAGACCATCATGATGAAAAACCTCATGTACTCAACTTAGTTCCCTACCCATTATAGTTATATATATCTTATGAGATATATATAATTACCCAATGCAATATAGGGAATTATTGGTCCCACCCACTATTGTTAAAATTTAACCATCATCCTTGGTTATAATATGACCACTGTTATTGTGTATAACATTTCCACCATCACATATTGAAAAAAATACTAATATATACTACAAGATCATAAAAAATTCAGTATTTCCCAATCCATGAAATGAAATATGTTTCCTAAAAAATATTCATATCATAACTCATGGAAAATATAATGTTATCTTAATCATTTCATCATTTTATCATAGCATTACCCGTGGAAATAGGAGAAGGTTTAATAAGAATGTTATCATGGTATAACCCATGAAAGAGAAATGGGATTCATTTACATATTTTATAACATTAACATAACATAATTTGTGAATTAATAATAATTGTATCATTGGATCATAAAAATATTAAATATTTAGTTGCATCAATGAATGAAATCATTGATGGAAAATGATTTTGAGAAATAAATCACATGGACCATTTCATAACGGAGATAAACTTTCTTTGAAAAATAACATTATAAAACATAAAACATTATGTAAATCCTTTTCCCTATAAATAATACATTGAAACATATAAATTAATACATTAAAATCATTTCCAAAAATCATGTGAAAAATATTTATTCCAATTTATTATTTATTTTAAATTATAAAATATATTCAAAATTATTTTCACTTAGAAATAAATTATTTAAAATATAAATATTTACCAAATATTAAGAAATTAATTTAATTTTATAATAAATATTATTTCATTTATGTAAATTTTGATATCGTACATATTTCATGAAGGAAGGAAATATTGTTCATGTCGTGCATGTCAAAAACAAAAATTATTTTAACAGTTTTATAAATGAAAAACAAGTATTTCTGGAAAATGACAGGAATATATTGTTCAATTGTTTTTATAAATTATGGATCTGTTAAAAGTTTATTTTAAAAATCATATGGGAATAATAATTAATTTTCTAAAACTTTTTTATAAGACATTGTTTAAGAAGAAAATTTATTTCCAATCGAAGAGAAAAATATCAAGATCTTTATAAAGATATATAATTTATTATTGAATGAACCAAATAGTTGTAAAATGTTACTTTTACATGAAAATAACATGAATAAAAATAGTATAGTATCGTTAATTATTTTCTTGATATATGGGTTATAAGATTTTATCATCTGAATCGTAATCATAAATATTTCTGAAAAACAAATATATTTTAACATAAACTCATTTCCCCATTAGTAACATTGAAACAAGATAATAATAAAGTAATAATTTAAAATGTTGCATAAAATATCACTAGGATAAATAAATTCATGGTATTACGTTTTTATGTGTATGTATTTATACCTCTTCAAATAATGTATGTGCATACCACAACATATATCTCGAAGATTGAAAATTGATTAAAAATCTATTACTGAATTGATAACATTTGAAGTGTAAACACCATAAAAGAGAGAATATAAAATTGATATTTAAATATAAATAATATTAATTATAATAATCATAAATATATACATGGAGATTTTATACAACACATAAAATCTATATGTGGTGAATATGGCTTGTGTCTCACAGAAAGCAATATTAAACAAAAAATGAATTATGTCTAGAATTTCATCACACATGTTCAACCCTTTATAAATAGAAATATAATTTTATTATAAATATATTAAAAAATAATATTTTTATATTTCAGTCCATATATTAACTTCTTATGATGTTTTATTACCTGTTTATTAAAAATTTCATGTTAGTGTTTTGTTTCGGGTAATAACTGAATTGTTTTTTGTATATGTTTTAACTTGTTATTTTTTGGTATTATTATATTGATAAATAATAAATAATACCCAGAATTTAAACCATTATATAATTATCATATATATATATATTATGTAGTTAAATATAGTAATCAGTAATATTTAGTGATTGAAAATGAAATACATTGTTTAGGGAGACGGTAGGTCATACGTACGCATGGGCACCATTTACATTTTATTACAAGATATAAAAAAATAAAATAAATTAATATATTAACATTAAATAGTAATTTTTCTATCAAATATTTCAAATATTTGCATTAGAATCATCTATACCCAATTTCATTTAATGCGTGCATGAATAACATCGATTTGTGTAGCAGTAGTGCACTGTACATAAGAACAACATTATCGTATTCCAAAAAATTGTAGATTAAGATGAAATCTATTATATTAAAATTTGAAAATATAAAAAACATAATATATAATATATATAATATTAAAAAAACATAATTATGTCCAACAGTGATAGGTTGTAATAGAAATAAAATGACATCAGTTCGCAAGGAGGAAGTCCTCCATACACATGAACAATGATATAATAAAACATTTAACGGAAGAGGAGATAATTTTAGGCATTGATCCTAAAAAATATATTTATAAAAATATTCTTAGGTAATTATATATTAATGGAAAAATAATAATTTAGGAGGTGTAGAACGAAATAAAATAAAAATTCTTATTGATGAATGATATATCTTATTCAGGTATCATCTTAGGGGTTTCATGGAAATCCATCATGGTTGTGTATTTTTTCTAAAGAAAGGATTATAAGATTGGTGGAGGGATTTTGGGAAGTTATGTGTTTATGTATTGGCAGATCCAATGTGGTTTGAAGGATATAAAAATATAAAATAAGGGTGGCCTTTTATAAGTGAGAGAGAGGAGACACATGGTATTTTTGAAAAGAAAAACATGATCCCACGAATTTCATATTTTAAAAGGGTAATATTTAATAAATTAAAGAAAAGTATTGGTTATGGTCAAAAAAATGACCTTAAAATACTTTTTATGCACCTTTATAGGTCATTTTTATCGTTATATATTTAGTTTAGTCCCCCCATAAACCCATTATGACCATAATAATGATAATTAGTTTTCTAAACATTCAGTATTCATTTTTGACCAATAATTGTCTACCTAAATAAAAAATATACATTAATAGGATTCCAATTACCCAATATATTTATATAAATTAATTTTTTTTATTTAGAAAATATTAATTTAAAATTATTCTTGCAAATGTCATGAGAAATAAGGCTTTTAAAGAGTAAACGTACTGAGGTTTGTAATGTTGTTATATAAAAATTTAATATGAAATTGATTTAAATGAACTAAAAACTATTAATTGATATAAAATTGAGATAATTTTACATTAAACGAAATCAATATATAAATTATTGTTATATATATTTATTAAAATGTGTTTCTTATATTAAAAATTAGTATTTTCAACTATTAGTCAAAAATGAAACATTCCTGAAATATCCCAAAAATTAACCCAATAATATTTTTTAAATATTAAAATCACAAATGATTAATATATTATCATTTAAATTTTCTAAATTTTTTCAAAAATAATTTAATTATATGTTTCAAAAAATGTGATGTTACTAAATTTTAGAAAAAAATAGTTTTTATGTGTAAAATTCAATTTATTCTTATTTGATGTCAAGAAAACATAAAATTATAATGCTAAACATTTTAATGAATATATAATTTATAAAAAATCATTAAAATAATTACCCAAAATTTCTTTTTTTAATTTATGTATTCAAAACAAAATTGTGCACATAAAAAAATCTTTTAAGTGACTGATGTCCTTTTATTTTCAAATGTGATTTATTTTAATTTCTAATTAATTATTCACTAAGGTATTAATTTTATATACACGTGTATTTAAATAATTTATTTAATATGAATAATATCTTCCAATCAAATATGTAGGTGAAAAATATCAAATTAAATAATACTTTTTAATAATATTCCATATTTCATTTAAACTCACTATTTTGTGTATTGCAAGCCATGATTGGTGTTTTGTGTAATGCAAGACAAAACTATGTAATTCATGTACTTAAAATTATTGATTGGATTAAATCAATTTGAAAAGAAATATTTCATAAAATATTGCGGTGTTACACTATATCCCCCATTAAATTTAATCTCCCCAATGATATTAATCTCTATCATTATAATTCCCCACCCTTAAATATCAAATAATATTGGGTTATGTCAATAATTCACATTGGTTATCATTTCATGTTTATTTTTTTAGTGAATTAGGCCATAAGTATTACGTTACATCTCAACAAATTCAATGTAGACACTTCTCATCTATCAAATTAGTTTAGCTAAAATAAAAATCCTTCAAATAAAAAAAAGAAATCTTCTCATGATATAAATCATCATGAATTCTTCTTTTATCTTACCCTTCCTTATACCCTGTGAATGTATTTCAAAAAGTTGATATGAGAAAAAAATCTCAGTAACGATATAAAATAATAGAAGAAAATATCTATCCATTAATACATTTAAATCAATGAAACCATAATTTTCAATCATAAAACATAAGGTCATTAACATGCCTTATGAAATCATAAGATTTATGAATTACAGACAAGAATAATAAATCATAAAGGTATATTGTGGCATCCATAACATACATACATTTTATATTTCAAAGCTACATATGGAGTTACATTTGGAATACCCCTTACGGTATATTCCCTAAATATCATATATTAAACAATATTGTTTACCTCCATCACATTACCCATTTCATTGGAAAGCTATGACAGGCTCCCCCGCCCGATGGTATATCTCGAAACCATCCATATTTGGTTTATCACATAACCACCCGTCAAATGTCCATGTTCCATTACATAATAATAACACATGAAATATTTAAATTATCAAAATTTCATATATAAATCACAAGAAAATAATTAGTTATATTAAAATATTGAATCCATTTGCAATACCATTTAAGAGATTTTATAAAGAGATTTTTTAATGAAAGTGTCTCACACCACTTCAAAATTTTTAAGAGAAATTAACTTTTAAAAACATTAATTTCCATAGTAATATATCCTTAAAACCATTTTGAAAGCATGGTAATTAATGAGAATTATCTATAAGATTGAATATTAATAAATTTAAAATTATTTTTTAGGTAATGAATCCCTTACAACTTTAAGGACACAAGAATAAAAACCATTAAAGAAGAAGATAAAACTATAAATATCGTGAGAATATATAAATTCGTTATATAAAATTTCAAAAGGGTTGTATGTACACCTTATAGGATAATAAAGGTGCACAATAACAAGATATGCCTAAATGAAATGTGATTTAGGAATAGTACCTTACAATGATTTTATCCTTAGATAATGGATAAAAAATGACATAATTATGTGTCAAATATTTAAATACACCCAATATGATTGGATAATTAGTTTAAATAAATAATATTTCAATCAAATATATTCTTGGAAAAACCAAACCGATGACATGGATATTTAACTCAATGAAATGAGATTGAGTTATGATTTCCCTTACAAAGGAAATTTTTTAAGTCGAATAAATAGATTATGTGTATTCAATATAAATATGTATAAGTCATGTATAGATACAAGATAATATATAAAAACTCATTTCTCACATAATAATTTCAAGGCATAGTCAAAAAGTATAAGATCAACCCAATGAATGGAAATTGGGTTAAGTTGTTCCCTTACAAAAATTTCGCAACCTAAAAACGTAACTTTATAATTCAGAAAATGAGTTTATGGGAGGGAAAGGGTCTCTCAAAACATGGAAATAAAATGTAAAAAAATAAGGATATATAAGAACATATCCAAACTTAATAAAATTTAAATTAAAAGATAATATATAAAATAATTTATTGACTAAAATAGGAGGGTGAAAGGTTCTCTTACGTTGAGTCTGACTCATCAAATATATTCCTTGTTTCTTCAAAATAATAAACTTAAGATAATTTATTATTTATTTATATAAATTTTCATTATTATTATTCCTTTTATATCACTTTTTACCAAGTGAAAAAAATATAAAATTATATATATTAATATCAGTGGTTTTGCCGATATTCAGTACTTGAGTCAAAAATGAAATCGTTATAATTTAAAATTGTCTATGTGGTCTAAATTACATTATTTAAATATTGATACTCATGATTTAAATATCACATATATCATTTATATATTTTTATTTATAATAGAACATAACATTTGTAGATAATGAATGAAATCTACTTTTCATGGAGACGGTAAGTCGTACATATACATGAACTATACATTCATTTCTTTTTCATATTTAAATAAATGAAAAAGAAATAATAAGAAGGTATATTTTAATTAAATTGTAATATAATATTTTATATATGGTACATATGTTCATTAACAACATGCCTTATACGTTTCATGTATGGAATTATTGAGTCATATCACATTGAAGGGGAGGTAGACTGTGCATTCTCAAATGAAATCATCATATTTATACATAATGGAAATCATAAAGGTATGATTTTAATGAAAATTAAAGAATAATATAGAAAATATAAATATAATAAACATAATATATTAATATATTTCCATCATAATGGCCAACATGAGATACGGTAGTGGAAAATAAAACAATCATCTTTTCTTGAGGCAGCAGTTCTCCATTCCTAGAAACAGTATGTTTGTATCCATTAGATGGAAGTGTGTATATTTGTAGTTATAATCCTTATCATAAAAACATCCTATTATATTTAGGACACTGGGGTTTTTATGTAATCAAATAATAATAATATATTAGGGAATGAAGATTTAAAATAATGGAGATTGCCACTTAAAACGTGTACCTCCATTTTATTTGAGCAAAAATCCATTATTGAATCGCCATCTCACAAAGGTAAGGATACTAGGAGGAAGAGAGGGAGTTTGGGAGAATATTTGGGCAGATTTTGGATGAGCCAATGGGATTGATAAGTGTGATTAAATGGGTATATGTGATGCTATTTTATAAGAGGAGGGTGTGTCACTTAAGAAGGCATTGAAATATTATTTTATTAAAAATGGATTTAAAATTTCAAATGGTTTCAAAGTAATTTAATTATAATATAAGATTCTTATGGGTCAAAAAAAATTCAACCAATATGTTAAAGAAAAGTCTCAGTCACAAATTTAACCTTATCTTTTAGCATTTACCTGTAGATAACTAATTTGACTGTTACCATGTCTTATTTTATATTCATACAATATGGTTAATATAGTTTCCATAAAATGAAAATAGAACATCAGGTGGTTCATTAATTACTTTTTAAATTTTATCTAATTAATTTGGCCAAATATTATATTTTTAAGACTATTATACTATTTAATAAAATAATATTTTTTTTAAACACATTTATGTCAATCTGTAAAACATTTATATCATGATTTTTTTATAATTCCATAAAAACTTTATTCTTTAGAAAAAACATCGTTATCTAAAAAAAAGTCTTAAAAATCCATAATATTATTTCATTGAATAAAATGTTTCAAAGAAAATTTATTTTAATATTTATAATTTCATTTATTTAAATCATTCATTAATAAGGTAGTCACTACATCATCATTGTTTTATAAATAAATTTATTTATATAATGTATAAAAATTAAAAAAAAATTCCATGATGTAGGAAATCATTTAATCCTTTTAATTAATATTTATGTGTGAATATATCATGTATATTACCCCAAATAATATTTTTTAATAAAAGATACATGTTTAGGTTATATTTTTCTTTACTTTATATTAATTATATAAAATGCGATTTTCACATCCATGTGGTTCCATGTGGTCTGCAAATTCGACCCAAGGTTGTCCATGGTCGGAAATATCTCATTAAATATAATTAGAACATTTGTTAGAGTAGTTAAATATTATTATAATATTATTCTTTACCTTTATTTACCAGATTTATACTTTAACCATGGTAAATAAAATATATACTGAAGTTATTATTCATAATATCGAATAATAAAAGGTACCTATTTACAAAATTAGTACCTCTTGATTCCAAATATGGAATCAATTTCTCCAAATTAAAAAGACATAAGTTTCATTAATTAATTTAATCTCTATTCCTATTGTCGAAACCAAAAAAGCATATTTTTAAGAATTAATAACTACCTAAAGATTGACATATGTTTATGTCCAATTAAAAAGTGGAATAACATAAAATAAAAATAATTATATTTTATGATAAAAATATAATCTAATTATACTTTTAACCTAATTAAATTGATATTTTAACTATATAAATAAATTAGATGAAATAACAGTTTTGAATTAAAATGTAATATTTTTACTATTTATTAAAAAATGTACTTTATTAGAAAAATACATAAAATTAATCAAAAGTACATTTATATTTCATAAATATAAATAAGAAGATTAGTTTTTCCAATATAACATATCAATGTTTTAAAAACTATATTTAAAAAGGGTTCACCATCAAAATGTTGTGAAATTGTATTTTAAGAAAACAAATTTATTTATCTAAAAATATTGAATTTGTTCTTATATCATATTTATAAAATTTATACGATGAATTTAAATAATTACATTGAATATATAAAAAATATTTTTCATTCAATTAAAATACATAATTGGTTATATGATTTTAGAAGAACAATTATTGTCTTTTAAATAGGTTTTCATAAAAACGCATCCTTTATATTCAATTGGTTTTTATTTCTATTCCTAACAAATTTTGTAACCGATGAATCATTATGTTAAACTTTATAAACCATATTTTCATAATTTAGTTAATAATATTTATTCCCATCATTCCAACAGTTAGGCTTTAACTACCACTAAAAATACTAATAATATCATTATATTATTTTTTGGTATAACACAGTGTATGGCGCAACGTAAGATTACAGAGTAACCCATTGTTGTGTGTGGAGCACGATATCGAAAAAAATAATATATAATTTAAAAATAACATCTTATTCTAAAATATTATCATAAATGAAAAAATAATAATTTTATAAATACCTGAGTCGTTACACCCTTCCCCCTTTTGTAAATTGTGTCCTCAAAAATTAAAATTGGGCCAGGAAACATCATTAAAATTACCACAACAGAAAAAGAGTCAACAAATCTATAACATTAAATGAAAGAATGATAAGTAGAATGGTCACCCGAGATAACACATATTAGGATTCAATGTAGGAAAACAAGTATATAGAAGAGAAACTAACTATCTTAGACTAATAGAGTGTGATAGAGAACTTGATCACAGATTGGAAACCACGGCAATAGCATAAATTTTTTATTGGGTAAAATAATGATGATAAAAGAATGATTATAATTTTTTTGCTTCAATATTCATTTTATAGAGATGAAGAATTTTATTACTACCTAGAATATGATCATAATGAAATATAATTATATTAAATTATGTGTTTTTTTATTTAATCAATTTCCCCCCTAGAACATGTTTTTCTCCAAACTATGAGTATTAATGATGAATCAACTTCTAGATAATCACATAATTCCAAAAATATTAACTATCTATTCATCATGTATATAATCATTAAAAAGAACCAAAATGGTTAGTAAAAGATAATATAACCCCCCAAAAGAATAATCCTTTTAAAAAATAAATACTACTCATAATATCTATTATTCAAAAAACACTTACTAAAGATCATCAAAGACAAATAAATAAAACATTTAAATAAAATAATTGAAAACAATACAACTAATATTGAAACCCAATATTCAAATGGTTTTGATCACATACTGTTCCACAATAAATTATTACATTTATCTCCATTAAACATAGACTACTATTAGTGTCTCATATTGAAAAGTAATTAACGTAATCACATATTCTCTATAATAGGTTATTTACTTCCATAAATTAACCATATTGGTATATAAAAATATAGATTATTCTAAAATAAAATTTGGCCATTACCCCTCAAATGAAATCCCATTATATTCGATTTTCCATAGACATATAATGTTCCCAAAATAGTAAACGTCTCTGAAAAAAACATTTATCACATAATCACCTAATAATTTTCCTATACTAGCTTTATCTATTAGATAAAACATAAGTTCCAAAAATTAATTTATTCGTAACCCAAAATATCATTTAATTAATAGTGAATAATTCATACTAACTAGGGATTTCACGTAGGCCAGGGGTAGGCGAGGAAGCCATGTTTCCCTTCAGTTGTGGCACCGATTCCTTCTGCCTTACCAAAAAAGGCAAGTTTTCACCCATCATACGGGTTGAAATTTTCTAAAACCACATTATTATTATAACATTAACACAAAATAAGATAATTTCCTCAAAAATAAAAATAAAAAAATTCATTCTCAATGGTTATCTAATACATTTCATTTCACATCTCAAAATTTAATAACGCTTTATCACCTCAAAAATAAGAGATCATATGAACCCCTAAGGATATTCATTATGTCCACACAAGAAAAGATAAGTCTGTTGTGAATAACATTTTCACATATCTGTCATCACGGTTTACACATACTCAAAAAAGTATTCATATGTAATCCAATCAATAAAATATAATTAATAATTTTAAAAATTTCCTTACCTAGAAAACAAATATAACTCTCAAATTTCTAAAATGTAGACATCTTAATCATCTAACATTTTACATGATAACATAAAAAAAATTTACTTAATTTATAATACTTATTTTTCTACAAACAATATCATGAATCATATCCTAAGATTCAATAATGTTAAAACATCATCTAAGAAAAAATCCATACATTTCATAGGTCATTTTCTGTTTCCTCTTCCAAAATTTGAATGACATTAGGTATTGGTAAATATATATTTGTATAGTCCGACATAACACATTTCATAAAATTCTTAATAGGTCATCTATTTCATAATAATCATGCACACCACATTTATAACATTCAAATGATCTCTCAGAAAAAATTCCATTCCCTTTCATAGACTTAACTGAACGCTTCATTTTTCTATGACAAGTTATTACTTTATGACCTTCATTACCAAATCAATGGCATCTTCATATCCCTTTGAATCATTTTCCGAGGTGATTCATTAAACATCCTTTACACATAGGACTTTCAATGTACTTACCTTTATGATTATTACTTGAACATCATTAAGGATTCAATTATTACATATACGATGCCTTTTAAAAATCACTAAGGTTCAAGTGGTCAATCATGACCCCAAATAATTGGCTTAGAATAACAACAAGAGTTCTCAATGAATATCCCATTTCCTTCAGTTTCTTATTCATAAAATGACAACAGTTTCCTTCATATCCAGTATTACTTTGGTGCTTTCAAGATCTATCTATATTCTTAAACAAAAAAGGGTATTGTATGTATATCAGTAAAATCATCATATACTATCTTATAAGGAGGGTAAACACAATCATATACCTGTTAATCATCATAAAATCATTAAATTTTTCTATAATAACTATGAATCATTGTAATATTCCAACCATTATAGCTATGTCACTTATACATAAATAACACATTATCTTCTAATGTTATCTAAACTGACCTCTGATACAAACTATAATTCCCCAACCTTAAACATCACATTTTATAGATGTAAATCAAGAAATCAAATTGAGTATTTTTTAGGTCAAGAGAATTATAGAATTAGGCCACAACTATTACAATAAATCTCAAAAATTACAAAGTAGACAATTTTTCTCTAACAAATGTTTTTGAAAAAAATTAAACTCCTTAGAATAAAACAAGAATTATAATTTTTTGATATAAATCTTATTGAATTATACTTTTCTTTTAACCATCCTTATACACTGTGAAAAATATTTCAAATACTTGGTATGAGAATAAATTATCAGTAAGGAATATAAAATAAGGACAGAAAACATAATTCCATCAATACATACAAATCAATCAACCATATTTTTCAATCATAAAACAAAATTTCTTTAACATACGTCATGGTATCATATTATTTGTGAATTCCACATAGAAATAATAAATCATAAAGGTAATTTGTGGCATTCGAAATATAATTTTTTTTTTCTTCGATAGCTATATAACGTGTTCTATTTGGAATACCCATCATAGTATATTCCAAATATTTCTTAGGAAAATAGTAAAGTTTACATCCATTACATTACCTAATGCATTGGAGAGATATCACAAGATAAACCGCCCTAGGATTATCACAAAACTTCCCTTATTTGTTTTATCATGTAACCACCCATCAAATGTCTAATTTCCCTGACATAATCATCACACATAAAATTATGAAATTATCAACACATAATTCATCAATCACAAGAAAAAAATTCATGATATTAAAATATTCACTCAATTTCCAAAACCTATTAAAACATTTAATAATGTGATTATTGAATCATAGTTTCCCACACCACTATGAAACAATTAAATTAAATTAACATTTTAAAAATATAACTTCCCAATAAATAAATACATTAAACCCTTTTGAAAACAAGGAAAATATGGAGAATTATTTAGATGATTAAATATTTAAGACATTTAAAATTATGTTTTAGTTAAATAATTCCTTACCACTTGTGACACACTTGAATAAAAATGGTTAAAGGATAACATAAAATAATACTATAAAAATCATGATAAAATTGAAATTCATGATATAAAATATGAAAATTGTTGTATATACACCATATAGATAATAAAGGTCCATAATATAAAGATATACCTCATTGAAAGGAGATTGAGACGTTGTCCCTTACAATTATTGTATCATTATATAAAGGATAAATCAATGAGATAGTTATGTGTAAAAAATATAAATACAGAAAATATAATTGGATAATTCATGAACAAAAATAAGAGGACATTCAAACTTATTCTTGGAAAAAAATTGACGACATGGATATTTAACTCAATGAAATGAGATTGAGTTATGATTTTCCTTACAAAGGACATTTTGTCAATAAAATAGATCGGTAATGTGTATTCACTATAAATACCCATAATTCAAGTATTGATACAAGATAATATATCAAAATTAATTTATCACATAATCATATCATGACATAGTCAATAAGTATAAGATCAATCCCATGAATGGAAATTGGTTTAAGAAGATCCCTTATAAGAATTCATCAACCTAACAGCGTCACTTTAAAATTTAGAAAATGCGATGATGTGAGAGAAAAGGGTCTCTCATAACATGGATGTAAAATTTATATAAATAAAGATATAGTAGAAAAAATCCCAACATATGAAAATAGAAATAAAAATACATAACATAAAATAAGTGTTTGACTAAAAGAGGATGGTGAAAGGTTCCCTTACATTTGGTCCCACTCGTTATGTATGATACATGATCTTCCTGAATAATAAACATAAGTTAATTTATACATTCTTCATAACCATTTCTAATATTATTATTCCTTTTATATTTCCTATTACCATGTTATTAACATTACATAATAATTTAAGTTAATATCGGTCGTTTTGTCGATATTTGTTACTTGGGTCAAAAATGAACTTGTTATAGTTACAAATTATAAAAGTGTTCAGAATTCCATTATATCTGGAATGATATTAATGATTTAAATATCATATATATCATGTATATATATGTATTTATAATTGTACATAAAATTTGGTTATAATAAATTAAATTTATTATTCATGGAGAAGGTAAGATGTGCATACACATGAACGATACATTCATTTTCTTTTTAAATTTAAAAGAATTAAAACTAAATAATTCATAGGTGTATAATAATTCTAATATACTATAATACATTATATATGTTACATAATTTCATTAATTCTATATTTTATACATTTCTTGTATGTCTTCAATGAGTGATATCACATTGAGGGTGCGGTAGTCCGCATTTCCTCAAATAAAATTATCATATTTACACACTATATAGAGCATAAACGTTTATTGTAAATGAAAAATACATAATCATAGAGACAATTATAATATAATATATAACATATATAAATATAGTTCCACCATGATGTCCATCATGAGATGTTGTAGGGGAAAATTCAACAATCATCATTTTGTGAGGTTGTAGTTCATCGTACGTAGCAACCATATATTTGTATATATTAGATGGAGGTGTGTTTAAGAGTTGTTAGAATAATTCTCATAAAAACATATTATTATATTTAGGATACTATTTTTTATCTAATCCATGAATAATAATTTAATTGTGACTGAAGATGTAAAATAATGGAATGGAACTTTAGAGAAGATGATACCTCTTAAAACATGTTACTCCCATTGATTTGAGAAAACATGCCTTCTTAAATTTCTTTCTGACTAAGGTAATGGTTTTATTAGGTATAGAGGGATGTTGGAAGATTATTAGAGAGAGTTTGGATGATCCAAGGGGCTTTATAAGTTTGATTAAATTGGTAGAGGTGATTCCCTTTAATTAGAGGGAGGAGGGATGCATTAGGATGTAATTGAAATATTATTTTATAGAAAAAATGATTTTTGGTTTTCAATAGTCCCAGTGTAATATAATTAAAAGATAATATTATTTTGGGTCTAAAAATATCATCCTATCATTTTTATACATGTATAGGGCACAAATGTAACATTATATTTTAGCTATAATCCACAGTTAACTAATTTATATCTTACAGTGTATTCTTAAGAGGAGATGATATGAGAATCAAATTATTATTGGTGGGTAGTTCCCCCATGAGTCTCCAAGATATATTCTAATATGCATCTTAGGTAATGTTGTAATGGTTAGAGACCTCAGACCTTTAGATTTATCACAACTTGATTCATTTGTTAATAGGCGAATGGAAAACCCCAATGAGAATATGGACTGTTACAACCACTATTAGTCACAAAATAAAGATGGGATAAAATTGTGATAGATTTTATGAATATTTAAATATGGTATCCCTGATGTTTCAATGCAGTTTGGGTAGTAGTGGGATGACTTTCATAGGTATACCACTACCTTTTTATCTGATATACCATAATAGTTATTGAGGTAGGTAGACTTCATGTCCATGAGATTATACACCTTCATGGGGTACCATGTTCTATCATTCTCAAAATGGAAGAGAAGTTCATATTGAAGTTCTAGAAATTTTCATAGAATGATCTAGGTAGTCAACTGTTTCTAGGAATAGGATTCCACACCAAAATGACATCCAATCAGAGAAGACTACACAGGTGTTGGATGAAATGATCTATGGTTTTTTCCCTAATTTAGATGTTTCGTTGGAGATGAATGTCCCTTTGGTATAGTTATCCAATAATATTAGCATTCATGAAAAATTGAGAAATTTATTTATGATGATATATATGGTAGAATATATTGTTCACCTTTCTGCTAGCTTGAAATAGTAGAGGCAGTGCTACTAGTTCCTTGTCTTATACAGGAGACTTCTAGGGTGGTGAATCAGATAAAAAGTAATATTGTGAATACTCTATCTAGAATGAAACTGTATTCTAATCCTTGTTGATGACCATGTAATTTTGATGTTGGGGATTTTGTTTTATTGAGGGGTTCACCCAGACTATGGCATTATCCAGATATAGAGGGAAGGGAATATGTTGCCTCATTTTCTCGGACCATTTGGGATATTGGATAGAGTTTTTCTAGTACCCTATTAGTTGATATTTCCTATGAGTTACCATAGAATACATGTATTCAACAAATTTCATAGTCTCTCTATTACCACGATGAAACATGTCATACTTTTAATCTTTTGGACGTTTAACTGGATACTTATGCTTGTTTTTAGGAGTATCCTATAAGCAATTTTGAGAATAGCATTAAGGCACTATGAAGTTGGTCATTATGTTTTGTGTGGGTGCTATGGTAGAATGCTCATATACTAGATGAGACTATTGAGTAGGGGTTGAAGTATGTAATCCGTGGAAATATTTTCTAGCCAAATATTTTCTACCACCATGGGATTAGAGTCATGGGGATGTGTTCCTTTAAGGAGGAATCCTTTAAGAGCATTATTTTTAAATGAGGTACAAATCCCTTTTATTCTTCATTAATTCCATTGTTATTTCCAAATATTAATTACAAGTTAAGATATGAAGGAAACATGGGTGTTTAGGGAATTTTTTGATCTTGAAACCCCAATAGGTGGAATTTCCAGCTAGGATTCATGTTTAGTAAAAACCATGTTGCTCAATCTTTATGGTTTATACTAACAATGTGAGAAATTCATTTTATAGAAAAGGGATGCGATATTTTCACAAACTGTGATACCCATGATGTTTAACATTATGAGAATGATTTAGTTTTAAACAAATACAAATAGGAAAGTTAGGGAATGGTTTCAAAAACTATGCTCAGGCACTATTTGAGTTCCCTCCCTAGATAGTTAGCCACACACAGTTGTCGTATTGTTTGTCCAACTGTGCACCCAATTCTTGAATCACATTTTTAAAGAGATGAAATGTCTCTTTTTTAAAAATTATTCAGCACCAGTCACCACTTATTCTTATTTTTTAGCATACATGGGGTCCTTTCCCTTATCTCATTTGAGATATCTAGCCTCATCCACCTATGTTCTTAGATAACTCTATTGTCCAGACACCGAATAGACACCCATTAATATGATTGGATTCCTCTAAATATGTAATATATTCCTCATGAAACTATCTTAATTTTTCATTCCATTAATGAAAATATTTTTATTTGAGATTATATGACCTATTTTTATGGTGTTCTTCTGTTCAACCATTTTCTTCAAATCAAGGTGAATACTAGGGTCAATAATAGATATGCAATGTTTTATGGAAATATGGTAGGTTTCTATGACATACCTCTAAAAGAATCATTGTTAATAAACTATTTTCATTATGCACATACATATTCCCTCAAGCATTTCTCCTTAAAAGACACTTCCTAAAACTCACATGACTAAATTATATTTTAATCTGTATTGATACCTATTAACACCATTTGATGTATGTACCCCAATGTGGACCACCCAATTAGGGTGCACTATTTATTTATTAAATTGGGGATCTATTAAATGATTACCTGAGAAACAGTTCGAGTGTGTTGACTTGACCTGTGATAAAGTGTTCTTCAAAATAAATAAAAATTTAAACGATTTTTATTGAAATTATATCAATATAAATATATAACATGGTCCTAATAAATTATTTAATGAATTTTAAATTAATAACATATCATTAATTCTCCTTGTCATGTTTAGTGAATGGTAATAGAATTAACCTATTTAATGATTAAAAAGAAGTTAGTATTATGTGGAATATCATTAATTATATGTATATGGAATAAGAATAAGAATCCTACTACTTTTGTAACTTTTTCAACTATATAGGATTGTTCATATTTGAGCTAGCCTTGGATTCCCAATAAAATTACTTGAGCACTAAGAGGAATCTAATCTAATTCATTAAGAAAATTATTGTGGGAGATTACCACAATTGAATAATGTCATTGTCTGATTATGTTAATTCCATGGTGATGTAATGACGATTAGCATGGTTCTTTTCTTGATATTATAATGATTTGGATAAACACAGTTGATTCATATTTATGTCTATAGGAATGTGTAATTATGGATTCACACTAGTGGTCTTAATTATGAGTAGCCTAGTAATACTATCGACGAGCTCCATGTACATAGTTAGAATATTTTAATTTTTAATACATTGGATATACAAATCGGATTACACTCACACCCCTTATATACAAGCCAAATGAGTTACCACTATGATATGGGTTGACCAATGAGGTGAAGGATTCTTTTATTACACATTCGATCTTATGCTATTATGGTTTCCTTTTAAACCACTAAAAAAACATATATATATATATATATATATATATATATAATTCATGTTATGTAATGAGTCATAATTAAATAAATTAAAACATGTTCAGAAGAACATCCCACTAAGGATAAAGCATGTATGGGTTATTTATATTGTAAATTCATCACTTGTATATATACATGTACACTATTTCTTTAACACATTGAGATTTTGGTTAATTTTGTTTCTCAAATTCATTCAATATTTTGTTTTTCCATTTTATAACTCATTGAAATAATTTTTTTCTATGTAAAAAATTACATTAAAATAATGATTACATAGCATAAGTTACTTAAAACAACTAGGTTAGCATACATTACATGCAATATTGAGCTTCCTCAATGGCTTGTGTAAAATACAAGATTTACCATTACCTAACTATAATATTGTATTAAAAATATTATTATAATTGATTATAATATATCCATTAAGTTAATATATATTAATTTTAATATAAAATTATTAAAATATGTGGTGTATTCAAATGTAAGGTGAATTAATTGATTACCAATTAATGAATATGAAAACTGATGCAATATAGAGGAAAATATCATTATTGTCATGAAGCTATTTTAAACTAGTATATTAAATTAATTAAAATTGTTTAGTAAAATAAATATAATATATATTTTATATAATCAATAAAATATTTTTTATATTAATCCAATATATTCAATAGTCATAAGATGCAAACAAATGGGATTTTATGCATAAAAACCTATTTTTTATGAAGGTAGTTTTACCGTCGTTTCATGTAGAACCCATTTTAAATACAATTTTTACATCTTTGTTTATTTATCATGTAAATATAAAAAATATATTGGAATGTGAAAAAAATGGTTAGGTTAATATTTTGGTATATTTTTAAATGGTTCATCTTTTAATGAATAGTTAGAAATACTTGATTTTAATTCAAAACATATTTTTAATATAATTTATTAATGAGGATACTTTGTATTTTTAAAATATTTAATAGTTTAGTTAGATAATTGTTTTTCCAATTAATCCAATTTAGGTCATTGGAACCAATTTCAATTTAAAATTGGATATTAGAACATAGAAAACATGTGGACATTTTTTACATTAAAAACCAGATGTGTCGTCCAATCGGCGGGCTTAGTTGTAAATTATAATTTTCCACTTCTGTGATTAGAATTTTGAAAAATGTATCTATAAATAAATATAATATATAATGTCTATTAAGGAAACATTTTACATTTACCATAATTATTATATAATGTGATTAAAATAAATTAAATCAATTATGTGCAACATTAGGTTAATAAAGAAAATATCCTCAAATAAAAGACCAAAATGATAGAAACACATGTCCAACACTCATTGGATGTCCACAATTCTACTATAAGAAATCTATTATTGAGTTTTGATGGTTTGGCATTAAAATTCTTTGGCAGTAACCTCTACAAAACTAACATGTTTCTAAAACATTCCATGGGTGTCGGGTTTTTTTTCTATATATGTCCACAAGTTCTACCCATTCATCACAATGATCAAACCTCTTGATTTCATTCAAGAACTACCCAATACAATTTCAATAAATCATCTATTTTACCATGAAATCCCCTTTTTGTAATAAATCATCTAAAGGACGCCTTTTTTTAAAAAACAAAAGTATTTACCCGGTTTATAGGTGGTTTGAACAAGTAAGATGAGAGCCAAGACACGCGATAAGGGGACATTATCTCACATTTAATTTCCATGAGGTTCATGTTATATACACCAAAATTTCATTTGTTTGGTTTATTAACTGACCATGATTTTATTCTATATTTATTATACATACTATTATTTGTATTAAAATTTACATATTATAATCCTTCATTGATGGGGTTTATGTTTCAAAAGTTAACAAATTTCTAAAAATGTTTTGTCTCAATTTTACATCTTTGGTAGTCAAGTTTTCTTATGCACATAAACACTTTTTGGAGGTGTATATAATTCCATATTACTTGTTATATCATTATTAGAATTATTTTAATGATATTTTATGTTTCATGTATTTTTCATTCCATAATTTGAGAGTATGATCCCATGTTACCAAGTTATAAATGATTATTGTGAAAATATCTACACTTTTAGATATTGATTATGTTTATGATTCCTTTGATTAAATTTTATGATGCATCTCTCAATAATATTCATGAGTTTCCTTCTAACCTTTTTTCTTATGTTATCTTAATGTGTTAGTAACTATTTTTCACCCTTTTGTACTTATGATAATGTTTTTATGTAAAATATAACAATATCGTCATAAATATATTTTATTAAATAGCCATGTTTTCGAAAATATTTTCAGATGATCCTGGATTTTTATTTTCAAATGAAAAATGATTTTAATAATGTTTATTGTTTTCAAATCATTGATAATATGTTTTAAATGTTTTTTTCAAATAAAAATGTTTTTAAAAGGTTTGACGTTAAAAAAAGTTATAAAAGAAGAAAAGGATATTTTCCATAACAATTGTTTTTAATATATTTTAAAATTATGTTCCATAAAAGAGTATATCTATTTGTGTTACCCATTCTCTTTTAGGAAATGATATCAAGGATCCATTCATATTCTCTCTATTAATGGGTTATGATTAATTTAATGATTTTTATGGAGCCTAATTCCCTTTCTTGGGTTACAAGTTTATGAAATCCACTTCTTTTTAATGTTTATGCTTCGATTAAATAGTTATGAAACCTGAATTTTTTCCATAGGTATTGATTTAATGAAATGATACTCATTTCATTTAATGGGTTTTGATTTGGAGTATATTGATCCTATATATTTCTAATACTCATGATATGATGATTGTGTTGTTATCATGTGGAATATGTATGAATGAATTCATTATGTTATGGGTGGGACCTAAATCTCCCACAAATTCATTTGGTAATGATGGATGAATCCTGAGTATTTATGTTATTAGTGAACCTGATTACTTGTTTAAATTGTTATGCATGGACCTGGTTATATGTCTATATGTTT
Source organism: Viscum album (assembly GCA_963277665.1). Classification (NCBI taxonomy): domain Eukaryota; kingdom Viridiplantae; phylum Streptophyta; class Magnoliopsida; order Santalales; family Viscaceae; genus Viscum; species Viscum album. The sequence continues at coordinate 1,438,489,264 of OY728145.1, read as the reverse complement.
ATACATGATCCAGAATACATGTTCACACTGTTCTGAGTAAACCTTATTACATGTTCACAATGATATGCATGGACCTAGTTTCATATCCATAAGTTTATGTGTGAAAATTATTACATGTTCAAAATGTTACGAGTGAACCTTTTTACGTGTTCACAATGTTATTCATGGACTTGGTATCATGTCCATATGATTATGCATGAACCAGATTACATGTTCACAATGTTATGCATGAACCTGATTACATGTTCACAATGTTATGCATGGATATAGTTTCATTCTCATTAGGTAATGCATGAAACAGATTACACATTCACAATGTCATGCATTCACTTAGTTTCACATCCATAAGGTTATGGGTGAACCTGATTACATGTTTAAAATTTTATGCATGAACACGATTAAATGTTCACAATCTTATTCACGGACCATGTTCATGTCCATTTGGTAATACATGAACCTGATAACACATTCACAATGTTATGAATAGACTTGGTTTCATGTCTATCAGGTTATGTGTGAACCTGATTACAAGTTCACAATGTTATGAATGGGTATTGTTTCATGTTACCAAGTTGATGATGGGGACTAATTTCATGTCCTTAAAATAATGAGTGAACATGTTTCTACTTATTCTTGTTCATAATGTTATAAACCAACATTCACACCCCAAATTACATTTCCTTTAATATGTTATTCTACACATTTCTGTGTTCTTTATTCCCTTATTAATCATGTATTATGATCTTCCATTCCTTATTATATCCTCTAATACGTAGGGAATGATCTTCAAATGTTATGCTCAAGTTCGATACCATTTTTTTATATTATTCATATGCATTTACTTTATTTACCCTTTTTGGGCATATGAACTCTCCAAATTATTATATTCCCATTCCCCATGGTATTAGTAAAGGATTTAGGTAGATTTACTAACTGTGCAAATCTTTTTGATAGATGTTGATGATCTTTCACTAGGATAGAATATTTTTTCCATGTTTCTAAAGACATGATTCTATTATTGTCCACTGGCATGTTTTTTTTGTAATGTACTAAATATTTATCTAAAATGATGTGATATCTAGGTATATCAAGAAGGTTTTCTAAAGTTGGTGTCAATAGAAATGCATGGTCATACGTTGTAATATAGTATGAGAACATTTTAATGAGATCCCAAGGTATATTTCTATGTATAAGTATAGGGATTTGAATGATGACAAGTATATAGATGAGTTATAATACATGAAAATTTCATATAATTTTGTTAAAGGATAGTCTGAGTGGTTCCCTAGAAATGCATCACAATCTGTATATTACAAGTGGATGTGGATCTGGAACTGATGTACGTTGGGGTTACAACTCTGACAAGATGTTCTGGGCCTGACTCAAGGTTATCTGGTAGATTCCAAGGGGCCTTGATGCAAACTTGTGTTGACACGCTCAGGGGATATCCTTTTGTAATTTACAAACTCTTCACATTCCATTATAATGTATGTAAATTGAATTTGGTAATGAATAACATATGATAAACAAAATTTGTCACCTATTAATGGCATGTGACATGATTTAGACATCCTATAAGTAATTTTTCATGATTACTTGGTTGTCTTATAAGATATGTGTTTCTCACCTCGTGCTTTCTAGTTTTATTCAATAGAGATAAATATAAAGAACATGGTTAACATTGAATGTTTCAAATTTTGAATGTCTGGTCGTCGATTTCCCATGTGGAAGTCTCATAATGTGAATCAAGAATATGGTCTGAGTATTGGTAATACTTTTGTAGATAATGAGACAAAAAATGATGGGTGAAAGGTATGTGAAGTTCAGAAATTAATTCATACATAAATCATAATAAGCATGACTAGATTAATGTTGACGAACATTAAGACATTATTCATATTTCCTATTTGTGAAAAAAAATCTTTTATGGAATAATTTTATTATACTTGAATAATGGTTTATGAATAAGGTTGGATTAAAGAATTATTTGTGTTATTTAATTCTAATATTATGTTATATGAATCATGAAATATATAAAAAATTTCAAAACAATTTTTCTATATTGATTGAATAGTATATATATCATGGTGATGAAGACTTACAAAAGTGATATTTTGTTTAAGGGAAGGTAACCCTTAATGTGATCAAGATATTGAGAAAATTGTTTCTCTCTTGGATAAAGAAGTGATTGATTTGGGTATTATAAATTTGATAGAACTGATTATCCAAGAACTGATTATTGATAGTTTGGTCTATGTCATCATGTGCAAAGTTTATGACTTCTTGGGTTTAAGGAATATATTCTGTAACATTTGGAATAAGGAATAATGTATGTTTTCCAAAAGGATTTATGTCAATTAAGGTTAATACAATGTTTTATTGGAATATACGATGAAGTTAATCATATATTAGGAATGTGAAAACCAAGAGCTACATTGTGATATATAGAGGATCAATGTTAACCTAATTTTGTGATGTCATTCTAAAAATTATCATTTTCATATTTTCGAAGGGATATAAGGTTTACCATTTATGTAAAGATTAAATTACATTATGGATAATGTTTGGGAGAAGAAATTATAATATTACCCTATAAAGATTTATGAATATTCAATTACCTGTTATTATAATTTTATTTTTATCATTACTGATGATAGATGTGTTGACTTATCCCATATCTCATGATCATTAAGTACTTAAAAACGCAGACGTCTCATTAAATTAATAGTTTCAGAGGTGATGTGTGATTCTATCAAGGAATAACCAAAGGATGAGATTATTTATAGGGATGGGTATTACACCATGTATGTATATATCCATGTATTTTTTATCATTAAATATAATTAATCAATGATAAGATAATGATATTAAATGTTTTTCCCTAATACCTAAAAATATGTTGAACTAATGACTTATGGGAGCATCACATATTAATGACTTTGAGGCCCTCATATTTACTTTGACCATTCACTAGTATTTTATTGATATCCAGAATCAATCCTTATAAATGTTTATGCTTTCACTCGATGTCAATATTCACTCCCAAGCTATGTTGTCATATGTGGAAACCCTGTTATATGTTACTTTGGGAAACCATTATGGTTCCAAATATTCTCTTATAATTGAAGATTAAGTATTCATTTTTTATGATGTGGGTTTCTAGGAATGAAATAATCAAGTATTAAAACATCAATAACCAATAAAACCATTGAGGGGGAAATTCATTTTAAGGGGGAAGAATTTATCACCCTGTGATTTTGGTGAATTTGTTTTCTTTTATTAATTTAATCTATTGATATTTTTCACTTAACACAACACTAAAAATATATTTTCACTCAGTCAAATATTCTTTTCACATAGATTTGAGTTGGTATATGTCACACATAACAACATATTTTATTACATTACACACAACATTGACTTTCATCTATGGTAGGCGAAACACACTAGACCAAGTGATACTAACTATAATATATTATTAAAAATATTTCAAAAATGTAATATAAATTAGTTATTATGTTTATAGATATTAAAATTATTAAATAAATTATGAAATTTTGTATTCTATATCTAATATATTGTGTATTCATAGATAACTAATTAATTAAATGAAAACTAATTATATTTAATGGAAAATATCATTATAGTCACGAAGCAATTTTAACCTACTAATTAAATTTACTAAAATCCGTATATAATATTAATGTAATAGATATTTTATATATTCAATAAAATATTTTTGATATTCATCAAATAGATTCAATAGACATTAGATAAGCACAAAACAAATTTTATGTATAAAAACGTTTTTTTAATAATGGTAGTTTTACAGTATTTTAATAGAGAACACATATTAAATACAGTTTTTATAAATTTAATATATTTAATATGTCAAAGTAAAAATTATATTTTAAATAGAATCATTAAAATTAATTTTGAATAATTTTTTTTGTTTTTATGATTGGTCTCATCTTATAATGAATAGTTAAAAATACTCGATTTTATTTCAAAACAAAATTTTCATATAATTTTTTTATAAAGATAAGTTATAAATTTATTTTTATGAGTAGTTTAGTTAAATAGTATTTTTAAAAATTAATCCAATGAAGTTCATTGGATCCAATTTCACATTGAAATTATATATAAAACATAGAAATCTTTTTTGTCATTTTAATATAAAACCATGGAATATCATCCCGTCAGTGGGATTAATTTTAAATTAATAACTATCACTTCTATGTTTAGAATTTGGAAATACCATTTCTATATTTGGAATCGAAATAATTTATAATATATAATAAAATAAGTTTTTGTAAACATAAAATTATAGTGATTGTGATTAAAATTAATTACACCAGTTAAGATAAAAATTAGGTTAATAAAGTACAAAAACAAAAATATAAGACCCAAAACGACATAAACAATTGTCCAAAAGATATTTTATATCAAATTTTTGTCCATATACATTAAATTATTGAGTATTTATGGTTTGGAATGAATTTTTCAGGTAATTATAGGTATAAACTAAACTTGTTTCTAAAAAAACCAAGTGAGACATTTTTCTCTCCTATGAAAGGCCACCACCTCTACCCGTTCTTCACACTAGTGAAACCTCTTAATTTCAGAAATCCCGACCTAACCAACTTACCAGAAAACCACCCATCATACATGAAACTCCAATTTCAGTATAATGACTTTAAAAGAATCCTTTTTACTCAATTCAAAATGAGTTATCCAATATGGAGGTGGTTTGAATAAATACGACGAGAGTTAGTAAATAATGTATGGTGATTTCATCTCACTTTTTATTTCCTTGAGATTCATTTTATGTTCTCCAACCATTATTTCTGTGTGGTTCATGTAATTCCCATGATTTAATTCTATATATCTTATACTTATAATTATGAGTATTCATATGTCTATTTTATAATCCTTCTTGGGTTTACGTTTAAAATATTAACAATTCCCTAAAGATGTTTTGTCTCAATTTTACTTCATTGAGAATCATGTTTTGTTATACAACAAAACTCGTTGTAAGGAGTATATAAATAAATTTTACAAGTTATATCATGAATATACTTCTTTTCATGATAATTTATGTATAATTTAATATCATTTTCTTTCATGGAGAGTGTGATCCCATGTTACCATGTTATAATATTTTATTGATACAATCACATCTTTTTTAGAGATTGTTTATGATTATGATTCATTTGATTAAATATAATGATATATTTAAAATCCCAGGTAAATAAATAAATAATAAATTTTTATTTTAATTAATATTTTTTGAGTTAAATGTTAATTTTACTTTAAAATTGTTGCTATGTTCGATGGAGTACCTGATACACATCAACGAGTTACTTTGAAATCTTAGGTTGCACAATAATAATATAATATTATTATTTTAAATTGTAGTTAATGACTAGACATTATATTGGTGAGAATGAATAGACATAACTACAATATGATTATACATGTTTGTTAAATGATTTTTCATTTTCCCAATTAAAGGTAGAGGCTTAAAATGTGAATGAATCTAATTTTAAGCATACATTACTTTAAAAGGTTGATTTACCGCCTTTTGATGGAGAACCCTCTTTAAATATAGTTTAGGTCTCTTTTATATGTTATATTTGACCAAATAATATTATTCTTCAGAATAGGGACATCAAAATTCACTTTTGGTAAAATTTTGGTATTTTTCTGATAAAATTAAATTTTTGATGAATAGTGAAAAATGCTGTATTTTAATTCCAAACTTCCTTTTAATATAATTTATTTATATTGTAAGATTATATTTTTAATTGGTTTTAATGTTTAATTAGATTACCTTTTTACCATTTAATGCATGTATTATCATTGGAATTAATTTCACTTTGAAATTGGACATCAACAACTGTCAATCATTTGATAGTTAATATTTCATAAAAATGCGTTTTTTTACTTTGACAACGTGAATTAATTTTAAATTAATTAATCCAACATCTATGTTTCGAATTTAATAAAATAGAAATCATTTTTTAAATTTGAATTTAAATATATGTTAGGCTGAATTTTGGGTATTTTTTTGAAAAAAATCAATTTTTGAGAAATAGTGAAACCACTAAGTAATAGTTAAAAACCAAATTTTTCATTCAAATTAAATTTTACCACATTTTTGAATTGAATTTCAAAAATCCGACATACATTTTTCATACAAGTAAATAAAATGTGGTTCAATAAATGAATATAATTTTTGGTGAATAGTATCTTCTGACTTTTATTTATCGCGGTTAAAGATAAATAGGGTAATTCAATGTAAAAATAATATCATCTTAAAACAAAATTACCTTAACACTAGTCCTAACATTATTTTATGAGTCATGTGCAACCATCGGAATCCTTGGGTATATTATTGGCCCCATGGATCCACTTAAGAGTGATAATGAAACATTATTTTAATTAACTTAATGAAAAGGATAAATTGACATAAACAAATATCTTTTTGTAAATAAATTTTACATAGGTATATATAAGTTATCATTTCGACTATAAATATTCTTCTGAAATATAAAAATATTTACTATATCATGGTATGTTTTGTATAATATTTAGGCATCATATCATTAAAATAATTTATGACACTATAATGATGCAGGGTTTACCTCATTAAAAAATTATTTGATTAAATAATAATATAAATATTAAAACAATATCCAAAACCCATATAATTCTTATTGGATAATTTTATTTCAACTATGATTCATCTTATCTTTAGGATTAATTATTTTTGGACCTTTAAAAACCGAAAATCATTATACAATAAAATAATATTTTCACACTTTCAAAAAGAGGTTATCCTCCACGTTATAAAAATCCATCACCTATATCCCATTCCTCACACTTCTCAGGCACGTTGTCTCTTCAAAACTATTCCCAAATAATATCTCAAGATTCATCTCTTCCCCTAAGAAGCCTTAACATAGGAATAAGGCTCTACAAGAAGTCCTTTTGGTTTAAATCAAAGTGTGTTTCCCAAATTGAAGGTAACAATTTCTTTTAAATTGATTTCTTTTATTTTTCTTCTCCAGTCCCATAAACTCTTTTTATTTCATTATTTAATAAAAAAAGTATCCTAAATATAATATGTTGTTTTTTATGATAAGTATCTGAACTAAACTTATACGCACCTCAATCTAATGGGTAATGAACATATTGTTTCTGTGGATGGAAAACAAATGCCCCATGAAACAATGATTGTTCAATTATATCCTACTGCCTCTCTTGGTGGCCTTTAAGATGGAACAATGTTAATATATGATACATATTGTGTTTTTGTTTTCATTATACTTCTATATTTTTTATTTATATCATACATTTATGATTTCTTTTATGGTTAAACACGATAATTTTATTTTAGGAATTGCAGACTACCACCCTCTTAAAGTGATATGACTCATTGATTCAATATGTTGGATGTATAAATGATGGGGTTAATTTTGTTGTATATGATATTAAACTATAATTACAATATAACTATGTATAATTAAGTTATAATTCCATTAAAATAGTAAATAGAAATGAAGGTAGCGTTCTTAAGTACGTACAACTTGTCATCTCCATGATCGGTGCATTTCATTTCTTACCTCCAAATGTTATGTACTGCAATAAATACATATATATACAGGATATGTACGATATATATGATATATAAATCATTAATATCATTATGGAGATAATGTACTTTTGACTACAAAGACAACTTGTAAATATAAGAAGTTCATTTTTGGCACAAGTACCAAATATCGACAAAGAGACTTTTATTAACTAATATGATTACAAATTGTTTATAACATTGTAATTTGTGATATGAATAGAATAAAAAACTATAAAAAGATTCTAAAGAAATTATAAATTAATGTCAGTTTATTAATCCTGAGATTAAATAATGAATGAGTCATGTCCGACACGAGTTAAGGGACTTCATCTCAATCTCCTTTTATTGAGAAAAATTTTGTTTTAATACATGACATTCTTTTATAAGATGTATAAACACCTTTTAATTTTCATTTCATTCAAAGGAAAAACTTATCTATGAAGCGTTTTACTTATTGAAAAAAATAATGTTTTGTTTTAACATAAGTAGTGACAATAACATTTCCACTACTGCCTGTATTATTTGATCTTTGGAATTCATAAGAAGCTTTAGTGTTTTTTATGGAAAATAAAAATTATATACTCATTTTACGTAATTTGGTGTTGAAAATGGTTTTGAGGAATAATTGATTATTCCAATAACTTGAAATGATATATTGTGACTGAAATGTAGAAATTTTGTATTTCTATTATGATTTCTTTGTGTTTTATGGTTCTTGGGAATTATATATATATACGGGTGGTTTCGTGATAAACCTTGGGTAAGTGAGCCCGAGATAGCTCTCCAATGCATTGGGTTACGTGATAATGGTAAAAGTAAATGTTTCTCCTAAGAGAATTAGGGAATATATTGTGATGGTTATTCCAAATGTAACTCCATACATAGCTGTGATAGCTACAATGTATGTATGATATGGATGCCACATGTTACCTTTATGGTTTATGTTTTCTATGTTTGATTCATAAATACTATGATTTAATGAGGTGTGTTAAATAGCTTATGTTATGAACGTAACGATGAACTAAGGTTATTTTTTATAACCCTTACTGATCATTTTAAGCTCATCCCATGTTGTGAAAGGTTTTTCACAGGACATAAAGATGAATGGGGTCAAGGATGGGATCATGGAAAAGTCATGCTACCTAAAACATGGGACTACACATGACTCTTTTTTCCACGAGTTTTTATTTAATGAATAAAATAGAAACGGAGTAGAAGTTTCTACCTAGTAATATTTAGATGTAATTTTATATTTATTTCCAAATTCCTTAAAACACTAAACCTGAAAATATCCTCAATTTGAATTATTCATTTAATTTAGGATTATGTAATGTTTAAGGTTGAGTCTATATAGTTGGTATCAAAGGCCTATTTAGATAACATTTGGAGTTATGGTATTATTAAATTAAGATCCATAAATTAATTTATGTAAATATGGAAATGATAGCATTTTCATATTAACATGTTTCTTTGACTAAGATATCCATGTGTTCAGAATGGTTTTCCGTAGAGGAAACAAGGCAACTATATTGGGATGACATCAGGAGGAAGACAACCTTCCAAATCAGCTACTTGAGATGGTCAAAATTGGAACTGAATAGTTTTTTCTAGTGATGGAACAATTGACTAAGGCTATAAATGGTGGTGGTATCCATGAAAGAGATCAGCCAGATCAACCGCAGAGGAACATGTTAGTAGTGGAGCATTTCATGAGGAAACCTCCCCCATAATTTAGAGGATCATCTGACCATGTGATATCATTAGGTTGGATTAAAGCACTAGATGAGTCATCTACAACCATTGGCATCATGGGGTCTATTTTGTGACCCCATGGAGCCACATAAGAGTGAAAATGACACTTTGTTTTAATTAAATTCAATTAAATGGAAAATGACATAAACAAATATCTTTTTGTAAATTAATTTTTACATAGGGATATATAAGTTATATTTTTGACTATAAATATTTTTTTGGAAATATAAAAATATTTCCTACTTCATGGTATTTTTGTGTAATTTTTAGATATTTAATAAATAAAATTATTTATTACAATATAATGATGCAGTGTTTACCTCATTAATAAATGATTTGAATAAATAATATTATAAATATTAAAACAATATCCAAAACCTATCGAATTCATAGTAGATGATTTTATTTCAACCATGATTCATATTATCTTCAACATTAATTAGTTTTAGACCTTTAACAACTGAAGATACTTATACAATTAAATACTATATTCACACTTTCAAAAAGATCCCCTCCTCCCCATTATAAAAAGACCTCACATCTAACCCATTACCCACACATATCAATCCCCTTTGCTTTTAAAACCCATTCCAAATAAGATCTCAAGATCCCTCTGTTACACCTAGAATCCTTAACTAATAAGAAGTCTCTTCAGGAATTCCTTTAGGTTCAAACCAAAGGGAGTTTCCCGAATTAATGGTAAAGAACATACTGTTTCTACAGATGGAAAACTAATGCCTCAGTAAACTATTATTGTTAAATTATCTCCTACTACCTCTCATGGTGTCCATTAAGATGAAAATATGTTAATATATGATAAATATTGTGTTTATGATTTCTTTATGCTTCTGTATTTTATATTTATATCATACCTTAATGGTTTCCATTTTCGGTAAAAGTGAGAATTTTATTTTATGAAGTGTGGACTACCGCCCCCTCAAAGTGGTATGACTCATTAATTCCATATGTGGGATATATAAATGATGTATTTAATTATATTATATATGATATTATACATGAATTATAAAATACCTATGTATCATTATGTTATAATTTCATTAAAATGATAAATAGAAATGAAGGTAGCGTTCATAAGTATGTACAACTTTCCATCTCCATCAACCGTGAATTTCATTTCATACCTCCAAATGTTATGTACTATAATAAATATATATATATATTCTGGATATATAAGATTTATATGATATATAAATCATTAATAGCATTCTGGAGATAATGTACTTTTGAATACAAAGACAACATATAAATATAAGATGTTCATATTGGACACAAGAACCAAATATCGACAAAGAGACCTTTATTTACTAAAGTGATTAGATAATGTTTATAAAATGGTAACATGTGATATAAAGAGAATAATAAACTGGAAAAATATTCTTAATAAAGTATAAATTAATGTTAGTTTATTATTTTTGAGATTAATTAATGAATGAGTCAAGTCAGACACAAGGTAAGGGATGTCATCTCAATCTCTTTTCATTGAGGCATATTTGGTATTAATAAACGACTTTTTTTGATACAATATATAAATACCTGTTACATTTTATTCCAATCAATGAAAATATATTTCTACTATTTGTTTTACTAAATGACAAAAAAAATAATGTTTTTTTAATGTACGTGATGACAATAACCATTACACCGCCGCGTGTATTGTTTGATCTCTGGCTTTCATAGTAAGACGAATTGTTTTTTAAATAAAATAAATACTATATAATATTTTTACGTATTTGGGTATTGAAAATGGGTTTGAGAAGGAATTTATTATTTCAATATCTTGAAATGATATATTGTGACTGAATTGTAGAAATGTTATCTTTCCATTATGCTTGTTTTATGTGTTGTGGTTCTTGGGCATTGATTATGTATAAAGGTGGTTCTGTGGTAAACCTGAGGTAGGGGGGCTCGAGATAGCTCTCCAATGCATTGGGTAATATGATTGATGTAAATGTGAAAGTTTCTCCAAAGAGATTTAAACAGCATACAGTGATCGATATTCCAAATGCAACTCCCTACGTAGCTGTGATAGCTACAATGTAAGTATAATATGGATGCTACAAGTTACCTTTATTATTTATGTTTTCTATGTGTGATTCATAAATCTTATTATTTCATGAGGAGTGTAAGAGAGAATATATTTTGTATGTAATGACAAAATAACATTTTTTTCATTGTTTTAAAAACCTTACTTAGATTTTTATCCTCATATCAAGTTATGAAATGTTTTTCATAGGACATAATGATAGATAGGGTCAAGGATGGGATCAAGAAAAATTCTTGATGTCTAAAACATGGGACTACACATGACACTTTTTTTCAATAGTTTATGTTTTATTAAAAAAAGGGAAACTGAGTTGAAGTGTCTACCTTGTAATTTTTGAGGTGTAATTTAATAGTTATGGAAAAATTCTTTAAAGCTCTAAACCTGAAAAGATCATCAATGTCAATAATTCATTTAATTCAATATTAGGTAATGTTTAAGGCTAGGTCCTTATAGTTGGTATCAGAGGTCATTTTAGATAACATTAGGAGGTAGGGTATTGTTAAATTAACATCCATAAATTAATTTATGTAAATATTGAAATGATAGTATTTTCATATTACCATATTACTTTGCCTCTGATATCCATGTGTTTATAATGGTTTCTCATAGAGGAAACATGGAAGCTATGTTTGGATGACATCAAGAGGAAGAAAACCTTAAAAATCAACCACATGTGATGGTCAAAATTGGAACTGAATAGTTGGTTGCAGTGATGGAATAGTTGAATATGGCTATAAATGTTGTTGGAATCCATTAATGAGATCATCCATATCATCCAGAGAGGAACGTTTCAGGAGTGGAACATTTCATGAGGAATCATCCCCCATGTTTTAGAGGATCATCTGACCCTGTGCCAATAGAAGGATGAGACAAAGCACTGGAGAAAATTTTTGATGTTCTAGGGTGTTCATAACATCAAAAGGTTAGTCTCATTGACTACCGTATTGAAGGTGAATTTTATTAGTGGTAGTCGATGGTGAAAAATATCAAGGATAATGAGGAAATTAATTCTCTTGATTGGAATGAATTCAAAGGTATATAATTTGAGAAATATTTTCCTATGGTGGTCTGTCTTAGGATGGAAACAAAATTCATGGAATTGAGGTAGGAGGATGACTTGACGGCTACTTATGAAGAAAAATTCACTTTAATGGAAAGGTATGATTGAAATTTATTACAAGATCATGTTATTAAAATCAACCATTTTTAATCAGGATTAAATCAAAACTATCAAAGGGATTTATCATCTTGTGAGTTCAAATGTTATGAAAAGTTGTATGATGTGTAGAGAAGGTGTAAATGGAGATTACCGATGATCTGGTGTTATTTGAAAAAGTATAGAATAAGAGGTCAAGGTGGCAGGCGAAAGGGAAGAACTCTTCAAAAAATTCTAATGGTAGGAAACATAAGTTTACAGTTTGTGTAAATTTTTGTAAAAAGAATGAAGGGGAATGCCTTTTAAATTATTTTAAGTGCTACCTATGTAGTAAAATGGGACATAAATCACGTAATTTCACTGAAAAAGATCAGGGTAATGTTAAGAAAAAATATGATTTAATGTCAGAAAAATGTTTTAAGTGAAATGAAATGGGTCATTATGGAAATGAGTGTCCAATGAAGAACACAAATGAGGGATAGGAACCAAACTACAAGCCGAAAGGGGTGGTAGAGTCCATTGAAATGACTTCAGTAGATATTTTTCCATAAAATGAATTATGATCAGTTATACTATTTGTTTGTATAGATTATTCCAACGTGTTGTTTGATTTAGGGTCTAAATATTTGTCCTTTTTTGAGATGTTTTTTAGTAAATTAGAAATTCAATATCAAGATATGAATCTTGAAATTATGGTAAAAACACCTGGAAGAAATTTTGTGACAAAAAGAAATTATATGAACCTTCATGTCCTTGTGTGCGGATAGAATCTACCTGCCAACCTTATTGATTTGCCATTAGTAGTGTCTGATTTTTGTGTGTTTATGGATTGGATTTCACTTTATCATGATTGGATTGACAGCACAGCTAAATAGGTTTCTTTTAAGAATTATTTTCAGTCTTTGTACTAGAATGAATCCTGATATTTGATAAAATATATGGAAGATGAGAAACTATTAAATGATGTAAATGAATGTTGCCTTGCACCTATTGTTTAAAATAAAGGAACTGTTCAGATTATTGATGTTCCAGTTGTAAATGAGCACATTGATGTTTTTCCTGATGAGTTTCCAAGTAATATACCAGATTGGAAAGTTACAATTACGATTGATTTAGTTCCCGATGATAATTAAATTTCAAAACCCCCTATATAATGGTTTAAATTGAACATTGAGACTAAAAGATGCCATTGAAGGAGTTATTAGATAATTGTTTCATTAAACCTATCACATCCCCATGGGGTGCTCCTATATTATTTGTTAAAAAGAAATATAGTTCAACGAGACTTTGAATTGATTATACTGTTTTTAATAGCATCACAATTAAAAACAATTATCCTTTGTCACATATCGTTCATTTGTTTGACCAGCTCTTGGGAGCTCAGAATATTTCAAATATTGACTTGAGGTGGGGGTACAATCAGTTGAATGTAAAGGATGAATACATTCCAAAGATAGAGTTTCATACTAGATATGGCCATTATGAATTTTTTATTATGCCTTTTGGTATAATAATTTCACATGTTGTTTTCCTGGATATTATGAATAGAATTTTCCTTGAGTTCTTGGATAAGTTTGAGGATGTGTTCATAGATGATATTTATGTTTATTATAAAAGTAAATAGGAGAATTAAAGTCATTTAAGCGTTTTCTTGAAAACATTAAAAGAAGACAAACTATCTGGGAAATTACACAAAAGTGAGTTTTGGATACATCAAATTTCATTCCATGGTCACATTTTTTCAATAAGTAGTATAACTATTGATCCTATTAATACCAAAGTTGTTGATGAATGGTCAAGAACCACAAATATTACCAAGATTCATAGTTTTCATTGTTTGTTAGGATATTACCATATGTTTGTTGAGAATTTTTCATGGTTATCTATCCCACTAACTAAGTTATCTTGAAAAGGTATTAAGTTCGTTTGGAAAAAAGAATGTGATGATTGTTTTCAGGAATAGAAAAGATGATTAGTGAATTCTCTTGTTTTGGCATTAAATTCCAAATATGGTGAATTCGTTATCTATTATGATCCTTTGTTGAATGGACTTGGTTGTGTACTTATGCAGAATGATTAGGTAATTGATTATGATTCAAGTCAGTTGAAATCTTATGAGTTAAATTACCCTACACATGATTTGGAATTAGATGTTGTTGTTTTTTATTTAAAAATTTGGAGGGAACATTTGTATGGAGTAAAATGTGAAATATATATTGACCACAAAATTTTTAAGTATATATTCCCTCAGATGGAAATGAACATGATACAGAGGAGATTGTTGGAATTAATCAAGGATTGTGATTACACCTTCCTTAACAATCTGGGAAAGGTAACTAAAGTGGCTGATACTTTGAGTTGAAAAAGTAATGCTTAATTAACCATGCTATATTGGGTACAAGATCCTTTGGTTTTTGATTTGATGAAAATTGGCATAGAAGTTGTTGGTGTAGGAAATTCCTCTGTTTAGTTTCAGGTGTCATTGAAATCATCTATATCAGACAGAATAAAAAAGCGTAGAAAAAAGATGGTGAGTTACAGAAAAAGGTAGAGTTGGTTTAGAAGGGTATGTTTCCTGAATTTAATATAGATAAATAATATTTTTTGAGGTCTTGAAATAGATTATGTGTGCCTTTTGATTCATTGTTGAAGAATGAGTTGTTATGTGAAGCTCATAGTTATCTATTTTCAGTTCATAATGGATGTACTAAGATATACCAAAATCTTCGAGAGTATTACTGGTGGGATGGAATGAAAAGAGATATGATAACATTACTATAATGTGTTTGACTTCTCAATAAGTTAAATTATAGCGGCAGTTACCGAATGGGGTGCTACTATGTTTATTAGTGCCAGAGTGGAAATGGGAAAATATTTTCATGGACTTCGTTGTGGGATTACAAAATACATCTTGAGGTAATAATGAAATCTGTGTTATTGTTTCTCGATTGACTAAATCTTCTCATTTCCTTCCTATTCAAGATATATTGTGTCTAGATGAACTATCTTAGTTGTGTATAAAATAGATAGTTATATTGCTTGGTGTTCACCACTCTATTGTATCTGATCATGATCCCATGTTTACTTATAACTTTTCGAAAGGCCTTCAGAAGACATTGGTACTGAATTAAATTTGGTACATCTTTTTATCCGCGATCAGATGGGAAGTCAGAACAAACAATTCAGACCATAGAGGATATGATACATTCATGTTCACTACATTACCAAGGATCATGGGACCAACATATTTTTTTGGTTGATTGTTCTTATAATAATAGTTTTAATTCCAGTATAAAGATGGCTCTATTTGAGGCATTATATGGAAAGCATTGTCGAACTCTAGGTTTTTGGGTTGTAGTGGGTGAAAGGAAGATCATGGGGCAAGAATTGGTAGAAGAGATGGAATAAAATGATCTGTTGATTCAGAAGCACATGAGAACATCTCATAGCATGCAGAAAAGTTATGAAAATAATCGGGGGAAGTATATTTCTTTTGAGGTAGTTGATAATGTATTTCTCAAAGTTTCACCATGGAAAAGTGTGATGCATTTGGGTATGAATGGAAAGTTGCATTCGGGGTTCATTGGACCTTATGAAATCCTATATAAATTTGGATCAGTTGTGTACAGAGTAGCTTTACCTCCAAGTTTGTCCTAGGTACACAATGTTTTTCATGTTTCAATTTTGAGAAAGTATATGCCAGATCCATATCATGTTTTTAGTACAGAGGTAGTTCAGTTGTAATAGAATCTCTCATATGAGGAACAACTCGTCCCGATTCTTTACCGTAAAGAGAAAGTGTTTTGGAATAAGGTAATTCACCAGGTAAAGGTTTTGTTAAAAAACTATGTAGTTGAAGTGGCAAAATGGAAATCTGAAAATGCTATGAGGGATAAATACACCCATTTATTTGATAAGTGAATCATTTTGTGAGGATGAAATTTCCAAATGGGGGGATAGATTTAACATCCCATGTAAATAAAGAAATAATAAATGTTCATTTTAATTAATATTTTGTGAATTTAATTTTAATTTTACTTTAAAGTGGTTACTTTGTTCGACATCATACCCGATATGTAACAACATGTTTTTTTAAATCATACATTGCATAATAATAATATAATATTATTATTTTATATGGTAGTTAACACCAAGCCGTTGTATTGGCAGGAATGAACATAACTAACTAAAATATGATTATACATGTTTGTTAAATGTTTTTACATTTATCCAATAAAATTTAGAGACTTAAAATGGGAATGAATCTAATTTTAGACATAATATACATTAAAAGGTTGATTTACCACCTTTTGATAGAGAATCCTCTTTAAATATAGTTTAGGTCACTTTTATATGTTTTATTTGACCAATTAAAATTATTCTTTAGAATTTTGACATCAACATTCACTGTCGGTAAAATTTTGGTATTTTTCTTATAAAATTCAATTTTTGATGAGTAGTAAAAAATACTGTATTTTAATTCCAAACTACCATTTAATATAATTTATTTATATGGTCACATTATATTTTTAATTTTTTTAAAGTGTAATTAGATTATATTTTTACCATTTAATCCAATATTTGTCATTGGAATTAATTTCACTTTGAAATTGGAAATAAACAACTTTCAATCTTTTGATAGAAAATATTTCTTAAAAACATGCTTTTTTTGCTTTGACAATAGGAATTAATTTGAAGTTAATTAATCTAACTTCTATGTAATGAATTTGGTAAAATAGATATCATTTTTTATTTCTGAATTTCAAATATTGATTTGGTTGAATTTTGGGGTTTTTTTGAAAAACATCAATTTTTGAGGAATAGTGAAACCACTATGTAGTAGTTAAAAACAGAAATTTTCATTTAAAGAATATTTTACCACATATGTGAATTTAATTTTTAAAACCATACATACATAGTTGTTATTAGTAAGTAAAATTTGGTTCAATAAGATGAAAATAATTTTTTGGTGAATAGTAACTTGTGAATTTTATTTACCACGGTTAAAGGTAAATAGGGTAATTCACGGTAAAAAGAATATTATAATAATACAAAATTATCTCAGCACTGGTTCTAACATTACTGGATGAGTCATGGTAGATTTTGGGCATCCTTGAGTCTATTTTTAGACCCCATGGATCCACTTATGAGTAATAATGACAGTTTATTTTAATTAAATAAATGTAAAGAAAAAACGACAAACTAATATATTTTTGTTAATTAATTTTTATAAAGGGATATATAAGTTATCATTTCAACTATAAATATTTTTTGGAAATATAATAATGTTTTCAACATCATGGTATTTGTTTTATAATTTTTAGACATCAAATAAATAAAATTATTTATAACACTATAACGATGTAGTGTTTACCTCACTGATAAATGATTTGAATAAATAATATTATAAATATTAAAACAATATCAAATACCTATTAAATTATTATTGGATGATTTTATTTCATCCATGAGGCATCTTATATTTTTCATTAATTAGTTTTGGACCTATAAAAACCGAAAATCATTATTCAATAAAATAATATTTTCACACTTTAAAAAAGAGCCCCTCCTCCCTCTAATAAAAAGCCCTCACATCTTACGCATTACTCACACATCTGAATCCCCATGGCTCTTCAAAACCCTTCCAAAATAATAACTATATATCCCTTTCATCAACCTAGAATCCTTAACTTAGGAAGAATGCTCTTTAAGAAGTCCTTTTGGTTCAAACCGAAGGGAGTTACCCGAAATAAAGGTAACTGATTCTTTTACATTCATTTGTTTTATTTTACTTCTATAACCCCATATACTGTTATGTTTCCATTATTTTATAACAACTCTAGTATCCTAATTATAAAAAGTTGTTTTTATGAGAAGGATTCAAACTACACTTACACACACCTCCATCAATGGGTAAAGAGTAAACTGTTTCTATTGATGGAAAACTAACATCTCACGAAATGGTGAATGTTTAATTTTCTCTAACTACCTCTCATGGCGGCCATTAAGATGGAACCGGGGTAATATATGATACATATTGTGTTTATTTCTTATTTAATATTTTTGTATTTTTCATTAATATCATACCTTTATGGTTTCTATTATGGCTAAACACGATATTTTTATTTTAGGAAGTGCGGACTACCGCCGCCTCAAAGTGATATGACTCATTAATGCCATATGTGAAATGTATAAATGATGGAATTAATTATATTATATTTGATATTATATTATACTTATAATATACCTATTTTTCATTATGTTAAAATTCCATTAAAATAAGAAATATAACCGAAGGTAGGGTTCGTAAGTACGTACATCTTACCGTCTCCATGATCAATGCATTTCATTTCTTACCTCCAAATGTTATGTACTATACTAAATACATATACATACTGGGTATATAAGATATATATTATATATAAATCATTAATATCATTCTGGAGATAAATGAATTTTGACTACATAGACAACTTGTAAATATAAGAAGTGCATTTTTGACACAAGTACTGAATATCGACAAAGCGACCGTGATTAACTAAAATGATTACATAATGTTTATAACATGATAATATTTGATATATATATAATAATAAACTAGATAAAGGTTCATAAGAAAGTATATATTAATGTTATTTTATTATTCAGGATATTAAAGAATGAACGAGTCAAGTCGGAGATGAAGTAAGGGACTTGATCTCAATCTCCTTTCATTGAGGCATATTTTATTTTAATACATGAATTTCTTTTATACGATTTATAAACACATTTGAATTTTCATTTAATTCAAAGGAAATATTTTCTATGAAGCATTTTAAAAAACAACAAAAAATGATGTTTCTTTTAAATGCAAGCGGTAATAATGACCTTTCCACCACCGTGTGTATTATTTGATCTTTGTATTTCATAACAAGACGTGGTGTTTTTTAAGGAAAATATATAATATATACTCTTTTTACGTATTTTGGCATTGAAAATGGTTTTGAAAAGGAATTTATTATTTAAATATCTTAAAATGATATATTGTGTCTGAAATGTAGAAAGGTTATCTTTCCATTATTCTTGTTTTATGAATTTTGGTTCTTGGGTATTGTTCACGTATATGGGTGGTTCTATGATAAGCCTAGGGCAAGTGAGCCCGAGATAGATCTCTAATGCATTGGGTAACGTGATGGAGGTAAACGTGAATGTTTCTTCTAAAAGATTTATGGAATTTACTGAGAAGGGTATTCCAAATGTAACTCCCTAGTTAGTTGTGATAGATACATTGTAAGAATGATATGGATGCCACAAGTTACCTCTATGATATATATTTTCTATGCGTGATTCATAAATCTTATTATTTCACCAGGAGTGTTAAAGAGATTATATTATGTATTTAATGACTAACTAATGTATTTTTCATTGTTTTATAACCCTTACGGAGATTTTTATTCTCAACCCAATTTATGAAATGATTTTCAAAGGACTTAAAGATAAATAGGGTCAAGGATGGGATCAAGGAAAAGTCACGTTGTAAAAAACATGGGACTACACATGACTATTTTTTTAAGAGTTTTTTTTATGAAAAAAATGGAAACTGTGTAGATGCTTCTACCCTGTAATTTTTGAGATGTAATGTAATAGTTATGTCCAAATTCATTAAAACTATAAACCTGAATAGATCCTTAATGTGAATTATTCATTTATTTGAAGATTATGTAATATTTAAGGCCATGTACTTATAGTTAGCATCAGAGGTTGTTTTAGATAACATTAGGAGTTATGGTATTTTTAAATTAATTTCCATAAATTAAATTATGTAAATATTTAAATGAGAGAATTTTTATATTTCCATGTTGCTTCGCCTAATATATCCATGTTGTTAGAATGGTTTTCCACTGAGGAAACTAGGTAACTATGTTGGGATGACATCAGGAGGAAGGAAACCTTCCAAAATAGCATCCTGAGATGGAAAAAATTGGAACTGACCAGTTTGTTGCAGTGATGGAATAGTTTAATAAGGATATAAATGGTGGTGGTATCTGTGCATGAGATTATCTAGAACAACCATAGATGAAAATGTCTATAGTGAACCATTTAATGAGGAAACTGCTCCCATATTTTAGAGGATCATCTGAACCTGGGCTAGAAAAAGGGTGGATTAAATCACCAGATCAGTCATGTATGACCATTGGCATCCTTGGGTCTGTTTTGGGACCCCATGGAGCCACATAAGAGTGAAAATGACACTTTATTTTAATTAAAATAATGTAAAGGAAAAAATGACATAAACAAATATCCTTTACTAAATTAATTTTCATATAGGGATATATAAGTTATATTTTCGACTATAAAATTTATTAAGAAATCCAAAATGATTCCCAACTTCATGGTATTTGTTTTATAATTTTTCGAAATAAACTAAATAAAATTATTTCTAACACAATAACGATGTAGTGTTTAATTCACCGATAACTGATTTAAATAAATAATATTATAAAGATTAAAACAATATCCAAAACCAATTCAATTCTTAATGGATGATATTATTTCGATCATGAGTCATTTTATCTTCACCTTTAATTATGTGTGGACCTTTAGAAACCAGACATCATTATATAATAATATAATATTTTCTCACTTTCCAATAGAGCCCCACCTCCCCTTTATAAAAACCCTCACCTCTAACCCATTCCTCACACTTCTCAAGCCACTTTTATTGTCCAACCCCTACCCAAATAAGTTATCAAGATCTCGTTGTTTCACCTAAAATCGTTAATATAGACAGAAGCCACTTCCAAAGCCCTTTTTGTTCAAATCAAAGGGAGTTACCTGAATTAAAGGTAACAGTTTTTCTAATGTTATTTTTTTTATTTTACTTCTATAAACCCATAATTTCTATATTTTTTTATTTTATAAAAAAACCACTATCCTCAATATACTAGGTTGTTGTTATGTGAAGGAATCAAAAAATACTTACAAACACCTCCATCTAATGGGTTAAGAACATACTATTTCTGTGGATGGAAAATTAATGCCTCACAAAACGATGATTGTTCAATTATATAATAACACCTCTCATAGTGGCCATTAAGATGGAACTATATAATTATATTATACATATTATTTTTATGTTTTCTTTATTCATCTGTATTTTTCATTTATATAATACCTTTATGGTTTCCATTATGGGTAAACGTGATAATTTCATTTTTGGAAGTGCGGACTACCACCCCCTAAAAGTGATATGACTCATTAATGCCATATGTGAGACGTATAAAAGATGGGGTTAATGATATTATATATGATATTATATAGGAATTATAGTATACCTAATTATCATTTTGTTTTAATTACATTAAAATAAGACATAGAAATGAAAGTAGCGTTCACGCGAACGTACGACTAACCGTCTCCATGAACACTGCATTTCATTTCCTAAAACCAAATGTTTTTAATGTTATAAATACATATATATATATATATATATATTGGATATATAAGATATATATGATATCTAAATCATTAATATCATTATGGGGATTATGTACTTTTGACCACATAGACAAATTGTAAATATAAGATGTTTATTTTTGACTCAAGTACCAAATATAGACAAAACAAACGTTATTGACATAAATAATTACATACAGATTATATCATGGTAATAAGTAAAATAGAAGGAATAATAAACAATAAAATGGTTCATAAAGTAGTAGAAATTGAATTTATTTTATTATTCAAGAGATTAAAAAACAAACGAGTCAAGTCAGACATGAGGAAAAGGACTCTTTTTCAATCTACTTTCATTGAGGAATTTTTTTTAATACAAGATATTATTTTATAAGATGTATAAACACCTTTAAATTTTCATTTTATTCAAAGGGAATCTTTCTCAACGATGTGTTCTAATAAATGAAAAAAATAGTGTTTCTTTTTATCATTAGTGGTGATAAAAACCTTTCTGCCGCTATGAGTATTATTTGATCATTGACTTCCATTACAAGTCGTAGTGTTTTTTTAAAAGAGAATGAATAATATATATCATTTTTACATATTTTGGTATTGAAAATGGTTTTGTGAAGGAATTTATTATTTCAATATCTTGAAATAATATATTGTGACTAAAATTTGGAATTTTTATCTTTACATTATGCTTGTTTTATGTGTAATGGTTATTGGGAATTGTTTACATATACTGGTTGTACTATGATAAACCTAGGGCGGGTGAACCCGAGATAGCTATCCAATGCATTGGGTAACGTGACTGAGGTAAACGTGAATGTTTCACCTAAGGGATTTAGGGAATATAATGTCATGGGTATTCAGAATGTAACAACCTACATAGTTGTGATACCTACACTGTAAGTCTGATATTGATTCCACATGTTACATTTATGATTTATGTTTTCTATGTGTGATTCATATATCTTATAATTTCACGAGGTATGTAAAAGATTTTATGTTATGTATGTAATCATGAACAAATTTTTTTTCTTTATTTTATAACCATTACTATGATTTTTATTCTCATACCATGTTTTGATATGTTTTTCACAAGTATTAAAAATGAGTTGGGTCAAGGATGGGATCAATGAAAAGTCATGATGTCTAAAATATCGGACTAGACAAGACACATTATTCATGAATTTTTATTTTATGAAAAAATGGAAACTGAGTATAATTGTCTACCTTGTAATTTTTGAGATGTAATGTAATATTTATGGCCTTATTCTCTAAAACTATAAACCGGAAAAGATCATCAATGTGAATTATTCATTTAATTCTAGATTAAGTAATGTTTAAGGCCTGGTCCTTATAATAAATATCTATACAATATTCATTATTTTCTTTATTCTCTAGTTGTTAAATATATCCTCTTGTGTCAGTACCCTCTCTGAACGATTTTGTGCTTAAAATAATTTTTTATGTGAAATATAACTATCTATCGCTTTGGCTGGAAATCATTTTTATTCAAAAAAATTATTTTCAGATATGTTTTCAATTAATTTGAAATGATCCTTGAAGATAATTTTCAAATAAAATTACATTTAAAAATGTATGATTATTATCATAGATTCATTTATATGTATTAAAAAGTCTTTTCAAAGAAAAACCTTTTCAAAAGGTTTTATAGTATAAAACAAATTTCATATAAGAAATGATATTTTCCTCAAAAATGTTTTTAAAAGGTAATTAAAAATTATTTTCTATCTACATTGATATACATTTATGTGAATCATTTAATTATAGTAAATGATACAGTGGTTCTATCAATATTATTTCTATGAATGGGTTAGGATTAGTTTCATGGTCTATATATAGCCCATGTGCTATTCATGGGTTACATGTTTATGAAACCTGCTTCTTTGCATGGGTTATGATTTGATGAAATGGTTATGAATCCTATATCATTTCAATAGGTCTTGATATTTTTAAATGAAACCCATTTCATTTCATGGGATATTATTTGATGTTTATAAAACCCATTTCTTTTTATGGGTTATGATATGATGAATGTTTATTTATCTTGTGGAACATGTATAAATGATTTTATTTTGAGATTGGTGGGACCTATATCCCCCTCGAATAGATTTGGTAACAATGGATGACACATGAGTATAAATTTTATTCAAGGACCTAATTACATTGTCCTAATGTTATGCATTGACCTGGTTCCATGTCCCTAAGTTTATTCGTGAACTTGAATAATTTTTTATAATGTCATGGCTAAACCTTTTAATATATTCACAATGTTGAATGGACCTAGTTTCATGTCCATAAAATTGTGCCTAAAATGGAATACATGTTCATAATGTTACTATTGGAGCTTATTATGTGATTAAAATGTTAGTAATCTACCAGGTTACTTGTCCATATGTTTATGCTTGAACCTTATTAATTGTTCCCAATTATATGCGGGAACCTCGGTACATGTTCACAATGTTATTCATGGACCTAGTTTTATGTCCATTAGGTATTTTATATACCTAATTACACATTCAATGAAATATGCATGGAATTTATTTCACATACATATGGTTTTTTGTGAACCTAATTACATGTACACAATGTTATACAAGAACCTGATTACATATTCACAATGTTATGCATGGACCTAGTTTCATATCCATCGGGTACTGCATGAATTGGATTACACATTCATAATATTATGCATGGGAAACGATTCACATCCATAAAGTTATGAGTGAAACTAATTACATGTTCAATATTTTATTCACGAGCTTGGTTGCATGTCTACATGTTGACAATAGGGTTTGATTTCCTATCCTTAATGTATTGGGTGAACCTGTTTCCACTTATACATGATCACAATGTTATAATCCAACTTTCATGAAAAACAATTCCATCTATTTTATGATTTTATTATTCATTTTACTATGTTCTTTATTTATTTTGGATTAATTTCTTATGAACATCCATTATTTACTATGTTCTCTAATATGGATGACATGATCTTCTAATGTTATACTGAAGTAACATATCCTTTTTCTCATGTTATTCTTTTTTCTTTTGATTTATTCACTGTTACCCAGAATCTAATATCCCCATAATCTTATTTTTATATTCCCCATGGTATGCAGAATTTTTTTAGGTAGAAGTACTAAAGGTGTTGATCTTTATGGAAGATGTTGATGATAAATCAATAGGATAAATGATTTTGATTCCATGTTTCCAAGGACACAAAACAATTACAGTGGAAGAGTATGTATTTTTTTAATGTATTGAATATTCATCTATAATTATGTAATTTCCATGTATGTCAAGATAGGGTCACTATTGATTAAATTTAAATTCAGATACAATATTTTATTGAAACTGTTTTTAATAACATAATGATATTTATCTTACACATTATTCAAGATGACATTGGTACCCAATCTAATTATTCGATAATAGGTGTGGGAAAATGGCATTTTCCCCCATTGGAAACCTTTCTATTTGATTTAGGATGGGATATTTGTAAATTAATTCTAGGTCATCACTTAGGATATGTTGAAAGATCTTTCCATTTTTAATCCTTTTGTATATAATGTAATGTATTGTATTAAAACAACCTTATATGCTTGTTTTCGCATTTATAGGTGAATGACATCATCATTTTATTGTGATATAGTTTACATATATAGTTAATTAATAATTGAAATGATTTTTTATACTTAATTACTCTATCTTGTTTATTATTAATATTTTCCATTAATAATTATATATTATCTCTATTGTTATCTTATCTACACTAAAAGGTATTATATCCTTATTGACACACACTAGGCTATCACCATAAGTAAGAATTCTTTGGAAATTGGGGGGTTATTTTAAGGCTATGTGAGCAATATGTTTCAGTTACTCAAGAGTGACTTGGATTAGTTACGTCAATATATATGATCTAAATACCTACGGTTTTACAATATATGATAAATATGTGTCGACATGTAAAAATAAATTTATTTTTAATATACATACAATTACATGAACATGATAAAAAATTCATGTATAATAAATTAGTTAATACAATTTTTTATTTTTAACTTCCTTAAATGGAATAAGAGAGAATAAAATAGGGGACCTAAATTTTTCATAGGGTATAAAGAACTCAATTTTTATAATAATATATGTTTTCCAAGATAGGTTTTAATTTTTAAAAAAATTATTTGTGAACCTCATGAAACTTTTAGTGTATAATATATTTAAAATGTCAATTACATCTTATTTATTTTTTAAACGTATCATGTATGGTTCACCACAAAAATATTAAACTTTTATGTTGAACATTAAGATGTACACACAATTAATACAACTTGTTTCCTCTAAAATATGTTTGAAGAACCATAAACATTAAAAAATCATATTAGAGAAAAATTTTATTCTATTTACTTTTTTAAAATAATATATATTAGAAATAACATAATAAATAAATTCAATACATATAATTGTAATTTTAAAGAAATAATTATTTTATTTAATTTAATTATTTAATTTTTATTATTTATACTCTAATTCACATCAAACCACATACATGGTGATTAAATTTTTTTAATGATTAATTACTCTAAATACGTGTTACTTCTTGATATACATTTATTATAAACCTTTACACCCTTTTGTCAAGAAAATAATGTCCAACACATACACTAAGACTTGTATCTAGACTAAAAAAAAATCTAAAATATATAAGGATTATTCAGAACCACAATAACCATGAAAAAATGATATGTATCAAATATAATATATATGTCAATTGATATTTTATAAAGAATGATACATACACTATTTATCCGTTGTTTTAGTATTTTTTATCATTATTTGAATGTATTGGTATGGATTAACTAAAATTAACATTTAACTATCCTATATAATTCCATCATTGTAAAATTACCAATGATATTATCATCCAATACATATAATGGAAATTAAATTTTTAATCATATAATCAATGTTAAACCATTAATGAATGACATGATGAAAGAATCCTAACAAAAAAAATTATTATTTTTATAGTTAATATAGGTACATGATTTATGGAATACATTGATAATATTATCATGAATAAAGATCAGAAACCATCTTCCTAAAAAGGGATATAAAACAGCACTGAAAACATGTGGTGTTACTATTGGTGTGTTAGTTCTCATGATCATATATACTTGATATACTAAAGTGAGAGATTATTAGGAGTATTCCTCAATGATTATGACCCCCATCACATGATAGTTGGGTAAAATATATGTCTAATGTTACAGATGTGGTTATACCGTTAAACAAACCTTAAAATATTTTTTCAATTATTGTGGAGCTATCTTTACAATTTATAATTTACATACCCATTTTATAATTCCTTTAATATAAATAATATAAAATACATAGTACATTTAGAAGTAATTTTACTATCATTTTAAAAATAAATTATTCATAAATGAAACTAGGTTAATTATGTTGTAATAATAAATTAATATTTTCATGAACCTTATGAATGAAAAGTGAAAACAACTAAGATAGAGGTGTGAATCCATTTGATAGAAAACCATTTCCAAAAAACAATTTCATTAATACACTCATGTTATTTAGGTAATATGATATAATAAAATATAGTTATTATGAGAAATAGAGAGGGAGATAGAGAGAGAAAGAACTACATGGTACAAAATATATGTTCCCAAGTTTCAAAAAATATTATTTTCAAGGGACTATGACTATTACTCTAAATAGTTTGTATCTATATAAATAAGTTATTATGAAATTATAAATATAAATAAAGGATATAGTGAAATATTATAGGCATAAAATATAAGGTATTAATATTAAATAATAATAATAAATTTTAAAATCTAATCATCTGAAATCCACTTCATTAGTCTCTAGTGATCGATCAAGCATGCATTGTCATTATTCTAATAACACTAGGCCAAATTCACATTGTAATGTTCAGTAACATTTTAAGGCAGTTATCTAAATGTATTATTATGAAATTTAAAGTTACTTGACTATATTAATTAAATCATGTTCTAACCATAGTGCGTTGATCTTTTTTTATAATTTGTAACATAATAACAATATATGAATAACATAGTTTGTATTTACATTCAAACCCAAATTTCATAGGCATTATTTTCCTCAAAAAATATTTGACCATGTTAAATTTATGTTTGATCATGAATATGAAATGAATTGTATATGAAAAACATATAATATACTACTTTTTAAACCAAATGTTTCAAATGACTGTTTAAATAACCTATCCATAGTTTCATAGTAAATGAAATTTTCAGTCCTCATATTGGGTTTGATCTTTTCACTAAAATTCTTTTACAACCATCACAACCTTAACAATGTTAATTATATTTATAAACCCTTAGTTGAGTTATAAACTGTGACATTATTTGATATTTTTTCCATCAGAAATACATATTGAAAAATATTGACACTTTAACAATTTTTTCTCATGATATTTATAATTAAATTTCTATAAATCCTACGATGGTGTCTTTAATCAATCACCATGACATGAAATGTACATATTAAAAATTATATAATTAATTACATCATATTCATGTCTAATTATAATTATTTAATTCAAGACGATGTTCATAATGAATTATATATTAAATAACTTGTCAAACTCATTAATGATCACTTTAAGAAAGTAATAATTAAAATATCTAGACATTTGTATTTATATAAACAATACAAAATTATATATAATAATTATTTTGAGAATAATCTAGAACATGGTGTAGTTATCAATAAAATACATAAAAATATCAATAAAGGACCTCACAACTCCCCATTTGTCAATGCACATCATGTGGGGTCATAAATAAACTATGGATAATAAACCACCCTGTTTTCTTTTGTTCGAAACATGATATTCATTTTGATATTAATTAAAAACATTCAGTAACCAATTTACTCATATTTTCCCATACAAGGTATGTATACCTTAACATATTCTCCGCATATGTATTATATTTTACGAAATAGGAATCATATACTTTTTCAATGAGAAAACTGTTATTATCTCCACAAATGCAATAAAAAGTGAAGATATGGATGTGGTAATATGAAACAATGAACACATATTAATTTTTAAAAATAAATCGATCCAATCAATAATCAAATATTTTGGATGGAATCATAATTAATATCTTTACCATTATCATTTATACTTCCTAATTAATTGAAAAATATTAATAGTTAATCTCACAGTGTTTATCATTTTACTAATTGACATGGAATTTAATATTTATATGTTTTATTTCTTAATTGTAATACCCAAGACCCAACTGTAGTATCTATGCACCATATCATTCACTAAAACACTCTAATGTTAATTTATTAAAAAATTAATGTGAAAATTAAATTTTATACTTGAAATTTTACCAAGAAAACTTCATTTTTAATTCATTATATCAATAATATCTTAGTGTTTCATAATCATCATTTTTATGAATATGAATATTTAAAAAAAATGGTTTTCAAGAACCTCATAGTTTTTTAGAATTTTTTTTATATATGAATGAAATATATATGGAAAAATCATTTAATTAATAAAAATTTATTTTATGGAATAAAAATATCTATTTGAAAATATTCTATAAATTAATATAAACTATGTCCAGGAAATATATAACTAATTAAATTTTATGTTAGCATAAAAAATGTTACTCGTATTTTCATAAAATAATGTAATTTAATAGGAGATTACGATTTGGATTAACATGGGAAGCTAAAAAATATTATTTGTTTAATTATAAATCAATTTAGCGAATCAAAATTAATATCCATGTGAGTTTTTCTAATATTTAAATATAATAACTATAATGATGTTTGTCTATGAATTTGTTTTCCTAATTAAATGCATTTATTTTATAATTTACATTTTAAACATTTATAAATTTTATTTTATAATATAATTATAATATTTTAAATTATACTTATGAAATATTGTTAAAATAATTATAATAAGCCTTCTTATTAAAATAAAATTTTAATAATAAAATTCAATTACCAATGTTGATGTAAATAATTATAAAAGATAAAAATTTAAATCAAAAGGCCTAAAAATTAATTTTTTTTATAAATTATAGATATTGAGGAAATTTTCAACCAAAAATATTTTTCTTATCCTCTTTTATCTTTTTTTTACTTTTAAACATGATGAGTAAACATATATTTTTGAAATTTCAAGGGATACTCCCAAATATGATATTCTACTCACTTATAATAGAGTAACATATACACCACTTTAATACTATCCTATAATTAGAATTTCATAATGAAAATATTCCAATATCCACTTTATATAACCCTATCCATTTATGAAATTATTTTAGTCAACATTAGTTATCACAATTCCTTAATTTATAAGGAATCCTCCCCAAAAAATTCATGTCCCCAACATGAGTATTGTCCACTACATAGTTTTTCTTATTACTGACATTCCATGGTATTTATTCTATCCTCCATAATATAATTATATTTTTAGAATTGTTATATATTTTTTCTATATTATGGGTATGATCATATTTTATTCATATACTCCATCCATTGTGGAAAATAATATTGTTGTTCTTGAATTGTGTGGACTACCCCCTCTACAGAACAACATGTTTAATTTTCCTTCAACACCAAAATAGGTTTCATAAATGGATAAAATTAAAGGATAAATACATATTTTTTAATTTCATGAAGGTTATGTTATAAAAAACAGTGAACCTATTAATGACATGAATAATAAATTATCATCATTAATTTAATTGTAAAAAATAAGTGAAATTATGGGATGATATTAATTAAAACTGGGTAATATTATTATACACATTAATTATTATTATTATTATTCAATATAAATATAATATTTTACAACAATAAAAAATTCCATTAGGATTAAAGAATAGTTATATTAAGAAAAAAACCCATAATAATTCATTAAATATGATAATGTTATTTTTTGGGTTGGTTTAAACATAATCTAGAACAATAATATGAATTTATTTTATGGATGAATACAAAATGTATTTAATGGTATAATATTATATAAATAATTAAATAATGATTTTTTTCTAGATGTGTTATATCAATTTCTTATACATCAACTAATTAGAAACAGTATTTTAGTAAAAAATAATCAAAATGTGCTTATTATCCATTTCATCTTCAAGGATTATGGAGAAAACATTGATGAACTTATTTTATATATGATAAATTACTATAAATAGTCCAAAATAGTAACCTCAATTAATGATTAATACATAACTTTGTATGAATAATGATTATAAACATGGCCCTTATTAAACTAGTATAAATGATAAATATTATAAAAACCGATGTGGTAAATCTAAAGAATTGTTGTAGAGAGTAACTATTTTTTAAGATTATAGAAGAAAATTGATAATATTATTGTCATTAATTAAGTTATTAAGAAAAATATTTAAATTAAACATGTTGTTAAAATATATTCATGGATGTTAGGATACGTGGTTAGGGTTTTCTATTTTAACTTCTTTTTATAGAGATTTGTCTTTTATTATGAACCTAATTTCTTTTATATGGTGTTTGAATGTTGAATATGTGAGATGTTATGTCATAAAATTAATTTATTCATGTTATTTTGAGATAAATATTAATTCCTTACTTTCAATACATTATAACTGATTGTGTACCCAATCTATATGTTGTGTATTTTATAAAAAAATTCATTATTTGGGATTCATGTTATTTTAAATAATTATATAAATTAGTGGTGTGAATAAATTAACATGGGTTTTCTGAGAAATATTAATAATGAAATATAATGTATTTAAGAGTCTATATTTATATCAACCACTCATTTTATTTTGATTCTAAATTTACTAAAACTCTTCTAAAAATAATTTTTTCCCATCGTGGAATGACGATCCTATGTTTTGGTAAAGTAAAAGTACCGGTAATTTAATAGAAAATAAATTCATGTCTAGATAATAGAAATTGGATGCATCCATGGAATAGATGTAAATATGGGTTTTCACTATGGAAGGGTTTGTTGATCTTTTAATCAATCATCACTCTGTGACCAATTAATAGGCCTAAGACAATACAATTTCTTGAATGACCTCAGGGGTATGATTTTGAATATTGAACTAATCATTGTAAACAATGATGAATAATTTTTCTTACAATATTATTGTCCGACTGATGCATGATAATGAATCTAATTATTATATTCGTTGGATAATCAAAAATATTGTACATATATTCTTCCCCATATTTTTTAATAAGATTAATGTATGATTCATTTATAATACCCCACCATTTACAATTTCATTAATTGTTTTTCATCTAGAAATTCACATTATTATATTGAATGTGAATGTACTTGATTTGATGATTTCTTATTATATGGATATCCATGTTTTATTTGGTAAGGGTTTCCTTGGAAAATGGTATGAATTGTCTTGATAACACTTATGGTGAATTCATTGGACTTAGATAGGTGATGGGTTAGACCAATAACTATATATCCATTTTACCCATCGATATGTGACATATGAAAAACCCCAATGTGTGTCAGTTTATAACTCTCCCTATAATATGATGGTATCAGGGAATAAAGAATTAAAAAACGATTTTTGATTCATTATATTTGAATTCAATTAGATTGAAAAAATGATTATTTTTATCTATATTATAATCCATTATCTTGGATATTTTTTTCCCCCAGTTTCAAAAAACATGTATTCATGACATTCATTTATGTCTAACATATAAAATATTCCATTTTTATTTCATGAAATATTCAATTGTATGCCACACTATATTGTATGTCTATTCTCACACTTATTTGATTTATTTTCTTCTATGATAATATAGGAGGGATATGTGTAATTTTATTGCATATAATGGAATTAAAAATCATGTTTTCTAAATATATCCATTTTAAATAATATGTTTTGAAATGTATGTTATTTATCTATCAAGTCATCGAATTATACCAAAATTTTTTATCCTATGTTAACTCATTATATCCAAGTAAAAAAATTCATAATATTTCTAGATTGTGGTTTTTGGAGTTCAGAGTCTAATATATGGTTTTAATTGTGGTTTATTAGAATACTCTGGGACTATATTTAAGAGAACCAAGTAAGATAGCATAATTAATATGAAAAAAACCTCTATATATATAAGTATCAATCCCAAAATTTTAGTTAGAATTTTCATTTACAATTTAATAGAATGTTATTATTATATGTATTCCATTATATAAATATGGTAACTAATGGATATAAAGAGAACTATATCAACACCCATCGCTAATGTGATGATTTTCCCATAGGGGCTGCTAATTATCATATAGTTGAGTCTAATAAATATCATTACTATATTATAGAAGTAGACCTAGGTGATTAAAAATAATATCTCCCAAATAGAAGTGACGTTATTATTCATAAAACAATTAAACTATATTGATATACATCATGGGATGAAAAAATTATAATTTATTTTAACTACTAATCCATTTTTTAGTTGAATAATGGATCAATACCCTAGAAAATATCTTTTTCTCTATAAGAATTAGTGAAAAGAAAAAAATCATCATGGAGGTACATGGTCTCAAGATAGATGTGACCAGTAGTGGTCTATAATTTATAATACTATTTTTAATGATTGTATAAAGTTAATGGAATCAGTAAATTGTAGATATTTATTCAATGAAACATTTGTTCCTAATGGGTTTATAGTAAAAATTTAATCTTAGCTAAAAACTATTTGATAATATATAGGGGAAAATATTAATCAGTATAAGTATAACATTATGTGGTTATCAATGCATGCTATGTATTATGTTTGTAGATCCTAAAATAAGGGTTATAATTTCAATTATAGGTTAAGGATAATAATTTTAAGGGCATTTGTCTCTCAAACGTTTTAATTATATGATCATAAAATCTAAAAGTTATGACATGTTTTATTTGATTGTGTTTCTCCACATGGTTTTATAAATTCATGGTTTACCAAAACAATGGATATTCTTATATCACCCCATTAAGGTGGTTATAAATTAAGACAAAAAGCTATAATATTATAGCAATAAATATACTCCAGGGTTTTTCAAACATGATGCATGTACATACCATATTTTAAAAAATATTATTTTATGGATGTTGCACTATGATATGATTCTTGGTATGAACTAGCATTCCTTTCAAAAAGAGAAATTTTACTTACAATAGAAGGATATTATGATTTTTTTTGGTGTGGTGGAATCCAAGGTATTTATAAGGAAAAATCAATTATGTAAATCATTATTATATCTTACCGTAGTAGATATACAAAATTAAATTTTGGTTAAAGAGGAAGATCATGTGTGATCAATGGATTAGTATTCTACTGTATGAATTGGGGATTTACGCATGATTTATACTTACAAATATTTGTTTCCAAAATATTTACTTGGTAAATAATAGGGAACGATGTTCAGTCCTCAATTAAATTATTTCATGATGTATGATATATATATATATATATATATTTCCTTGTATAATGGAACTACTATAATTGGTGGAGTTAAATAAATATATGTAGGAGTCACATTTTAGGGTATTTGTACATTAGAGTATTTCACTCAGGGGAGACCCAATTTTATTTTTGAAGAAGGGGGTTATATTAATGACACTTTACATCAATTAAAGGGAGATCAATTTCATTAATATAATGAAAAATAAATCATTTCCACACATTGACAAGTCATTTTATAACATATCATGATATCATTACTTTTTATATATACATCGTTAGTCATTTTTATCCGTGGATAATAGTGACGAAGGATAATATATTAAAAATGGAAATTTGAACAATGCAATAATATTTTGAGTTTATGATAATTCCTTTTGTTCTAAATAATGCACATTATATCATTCTTGATATTGTAAATAAATTGATCAAGGAATATCAAGGAAACAATGTTGCAGAATTAAATGAAAATATCTAGATATAATCTACAATCTATTAAGATCATGATATTTATATGTAAACAATTAAATTGACCCAATTAAAATTTTAATTTTATAGAATATACAATAATTATATATTTTGGAGATTGTTTTCTATTATTTGACATATTTTCTGATATAATGGAATATCAATTGGTTAAAAAAAATAAACAATTACTTTATTTTTTTCCTATAATTATTAACATGACTATAATATAATATTTCATATGCTCAATAGGATATTATATATGCAGTTTTCGACAATTTGTATTATTTATATTCAATCATATTAATCATGATAATGTGTAAATGAGTTAAATTAGATTTTTATCAATTATGATGAATAATTTTAAGAATTAAAATGTAGACTAATTAATGAACAATAATGTACTCTACCATTTTGTAAAGGTGGATTTTTTATTTATCATTATGCATCACTGAAACAATATGTTTTTTATAAATAATCCAAATGTGATTATCTATGAAAAAAATTTAAATTTTTTGAATAGAATCATACCACTCATAGACATGAGATGAAATCCATAATATATTCTTTTAAATGATAGGTAAAACTATATAGGTGGAAAATGATTAATGCTATAAAAAGATCAGAAGGGTTTGGAGTATATCTTAAATAAGTAGTTGATCAATATGAGGAAAATAAGATGATCAGAACTATTAAATAAATATGATTAATTGATTCATTACCACCATGGGAAGGGAAAAAATGTTTCTGATCAATTTTGTAGTAGGAACAACGTGATTTTGACCATTATGTTGAATAAAACTGAGTATATATATATATAAACATTGAAGTGATTAATAGTGTGGTTTTTATTCTTGGGAAACGATCATTCTTTTTTCCTGAATTTAAAAATCATATTTACTATATAAGGTACATATGTTCTAAAAGGATGATGAGAACATACACATGAATTTCAGAGAAGTGTATTATGGTAAATTTACATACATTAGTTATAGAGTTTTATTATTTATGTTTGGTAAGATTTTTTGTGTTTCATCCATACCAAAGTTGGATAGGGAAATACTAGATTAATCTCATATCTTAATTTTATCCATACTTCATGTTATAAAGATTATGTATAAAAATTTAATATATCATTACTTGTGTATTGGTATAAAGAAGTAAATTGTATACTATGTGTCCAGGTGATTAGTATTCCAGTAGGTGAAGGCTGGAATATTACATCAAATTAGATTCATACAACATCTTCCTATATCAATATGAAAGTGGGAAAATTTTACAATAAACATTATAACTATACATCTAAATAGTCCATGGAATTACACTTAAAAATTGGTCATTATGGATCACCTTACAGTGTTTTCACATTCCATATCTATTAATTAAAGTCTACGACATGCTTCCATTTTACTACAATATATTAATAAAATAGTAATGTTTCTCGATGATCCAAGATAAATTGTATCTTCTTGTGACCCTAATATCACATTGATATTCTCAATGATTATTCATAGAGGAATAGAAACTATGAGAAATTAAGGCTTATATTATCATCCCTATATTTATGGGTAGTTTGAGAGGTCTATCTAGACATTAGAAGGTATACTTTCATCATGTTCTCTAGCATTCAAGATATGTGGAACCATAATATAACTATTGTTGAATTTTCAAAAACAAATAGCTTTAATTAGATAACCTATATTTATCTATTATAATAATTTCATGGGAATGGGTTTCATACTCAAACCAATTTGGAAGAAGATTGGGAAATTATTTTATTTTACCCAGAGATTGTGGAGGAGATGATAGTTATATTATGGGTTATTCATCATAATATTAAATACACACAAAATTGAAAAAGAATTATGTACATAGTCAGTGAAAATAAATTTAATTTCAGGTTTTGGATCATGTATTTTTTAAATCATCTCAGTGGAATGGAGTTGTAATATTTTGTAAAAGGGATAGTTATTCATTACTTGCATTTTGAATTTTGAAATACATGACCAAATTAAGTCTATAGCTTATTAAATGGATATGTTTCCCAGAAAATTAAAAATGTAAAAGTGTTTAAAAGGTTTTATTAATATATAAATGCATTCCATGTCCATTTTATGAGAATGAATATGAGGCAATGGAGTCAGAAACTGACTCGTCTTACAATGAGGAGCCACACCTGATTCTTAACTTTATAGAGAAATCATTAAGGAATTATAAAATTATTTTGGATAAGTTCATATAGAAAATCAAAAAACAAATAGTGGAATTCATGAACCCCAAATATTCAAAAAGGAAATAGAATCCATAGTTTTCAATAGATGATATATACCGCAATTTTACAAACAAAATTATTTATGGGAGAGAAAATGAAATATCTAAGACCCTATAGTCACAACTAAACACAATATCGTTGACCATTCAAATACAAATATAATTTACTCAATACATTATTTAAAATTTAAAATTTAAAATTGAAAACTCAATAGAAAATATTTCGAATTTATTTTATCAAGATCAGGTGAGTTTAAATTATCAATCTTTTTTTGGGAATGCTTATTTTTAATAAGAAAACATGGTTTTCAAAAAAGATTTAATTTAATTGACATTTGAGTTATATAATAATTAACTAGTATTTTAAGATACCCCTTAATTATTAAACTGCTGTATTTTGGAATTAATATATTAACATTGAATAATTATTTTATCTTGTAAATATAGTTTATATTTTTTATAAAAATAATTTTAAAAGAAAATTTACAATAATAGTTATATTTACTATTTTTATTGAATCAAGTAATTTTTGTAGGGATTGAATTTTTTCTTATCATTAATGCCTTGTAACAATTATTTTATTTATCATAATTAAAATTATAATAATAAAATCATTATTAATTTTAATTTTATCTTATAAATTATTTTTTACCATAAAAAATTATTAATAAAAAAATCATTTGTTATTCAATTAATTATATATATTATAAAATTAATGTTTCGAAGAATTAGAACTATTATATGATCACATGATATTTAAATTTTTAAATATAAATATTATTTTAGGTAAAATGATTATTATGGATAATTTTCATTAACGTCGATTAGTATGGATTGAAATTAATTACCAAGGTAAATGTAAATTAGGGTATAAGTGGCATATTTATAAACCGTAAGACCACAAAAATTCTATAAAAATTGAGTAGATGGGGGGAGTTTTTATTAAACTGATTTACCCCACATATTCATTTCTTTTTGTTTGTCATTGGACACATTAATATTAACGTTACATTATTGAAAATGCATGGGTTTCTTTAAAAACTACCCTTCACCTCACTTATTGTATAGTAAAATATACACCAATTCCTGACCAAGATATCCTTCAAAAACTCTCTTTAAAATCATCAATCTTTTTACTTCTTCGGAGCTATATCACATTTACGTTTATGTGGTCCCCATTATTTAGCATATGTGCTTCATATCCAAAGATTCCTCAAAGGAAAATTCAAGTCCCGGATGTTAGTGTTAAAAATTACTTAGATATTCTTCTTAGTTTTATTGATTAAAATATTAGATAGTGAATCTAATATTATGATAATATAATTGTTAATATATATTAATGTTACTATATTTGGTTTATTATCATTTTTATTCATATACACAATCCATTAAGTAAAAAGCCACCATTCATGAGTTTTGAGGACTAAACCCTCCGTAACGCAACATGTTTCATTTTTGTTCACCTACATACAAGCGTTGATCTATGTGTGGGTGTGAAAGATAAATGTGGGTTTTATGATCTCAGTATGGTACTATTATATGTTATTTTCGATCCAATTAATGTTATGATCATAAAATTTCTATCCTTAATTTAATCATTTAAAGCAAGCATACTAAGAGGATAATATTTTACTCAAAATGTGTAATGTTTTTATATACATTACTCAATATTCTAATTAATTAAAATTATAATATTTCAAACTAATAAAAACTAAATTAAGTCTATTTATTCGGGTATGATTAACATAGAAAAACCCACCTCATAACATTCATTTAATTAGGTGATGGTCATGTTTATACCAATTTCACCCCTATCTTGAACTAAATTACAAAATTATATCAAAAGTGAAAGTGAAAACATAATTATTGTTATAATATGATATAAATTTTTAAATAAATATTTTAGTTTGTATGATGTTATATCAATATATAATTCATTAATTATGTAAATGCACTCCATTTATCAAAAAACACCAAAACATTATTATTAGCCATTCCAAATTCAAGGATGTATACTAAAAAACAGTAAAATAAATTTGAAACATAATATTTCATAATAAATAATACACTAATATAACTTTAATTAACTAGTAATAATGAATTTTATACGAAAAAATAACATGAAAATCATAGTTTCAAAACAAGAACAAAATATCAAAACAACAGTCACTAATGTCGAAAATGGGATAAATTAATGTAAATAATGAATATTTATAGAATTATAAATACAAATGGATATAATAAAGGTTATATATTTATTTTAAATGATAAATGTTATTATGATATACATATTTATTTAAGTTGAATTTATTATAAGAGATTGGGGTTTTCTGTATCACATTCTTCTCTATGAAATTTTATTTATATTTTAAACCTATTTTCCATTATATGTTGTATATATATAGCCTAAATGATATTTTATGTCATGAAAAAACATTATTAATGATATATTATGATCAATTTAATGTATTTTATTTTAGTAAGTTATGATTGATCATATATATAATATATAAGTGGGTTTCACCAACTCTATTTTCATTCTTCTAGACATAGGTTATATAAAACCTCAAATGATTTTTAGCGTGCATTAATTTCTATGAAAAAATTACTAAAATATTATAAATTAAATATAATGTATTTGAATTTATATATTATTATCCCCGCTCTTGTTCTTTAGACTAGATTTTTACCAAAAATTATGTTAAAAATAATTCTTATCCTTGGTGGGAAGACCATCCTAATTTTCAATAATGTAATAGTAAGGGAAATTTAAGACAAATAATTATTTCTATAGATACAAGAATGTGGATGTGGCTATGTCACAAATTAAACTAGGGGAAATGATCACGTAAAGGGTTGGTTGTTCATTACCTCAATAATCACTCTAATTCTTGACAAATGGTCATAAGACTGCACACCGAGACAGAAACACTTGTGGGATATGTTTGGGAATGATAAAAAAAATATTTATAAATTTTGATAGAGGATTATTCATACATTTTAATTAGTTATATAAATATTCAAGCAATTTATTCCAGTTACATACTTCCATGGGTAACCCAATACATTATATGCACCCTCCCTATTATATTTAATTATATTGACATTTCATCTTATGATAGAAATACCACACTATCTACAAGTTGAATAATGGGTACCCTCCTAGAAATGTTAATTATTATATTAAAATAGAATGTATTTTTTTTTACGTATTCTTCATTATATATATTTGTAATTATTTTTATTTTATAGGATCAATTGAAAATTGAAATTAATCTATTGATGACTCATAAGGTGAATGTGTATGTTTTTTTCCCGAATGGAATTTATTGAAAGACACAAAACTTAAAAAGAAATCATGAGGTGTAAAGAGAATACACCAAGAGGGCATTGAGGTAGGGATACAAGATTTGACTTCAAAGAGAAACAATCGAAATGTTGTAGTTTATGTTTTATGCATTGTTGAATAATGTAAATTTTTTATGCCTTCAGACTCCTTATCAATCTATTTTTCCACAGGAAACAATATTCAAGGATGTCATATAACCAAATTTCATTCTGTCACATTCACCCCAAGTCTGTCTGGTCTTTCTCGTTGTCTTGGAGAAGTCATAAATAGCTTTGACAAGCACACTTCCACATGATTAAGCAGCACTAATAAGAAAAATCATTGTCAGTATCCAGCCCCTCAAAAGACATTTTCACATTTTATAATTGAAAACATGTCAGAAAAGATATCATCAAGAAGAAAACAGTGAAGCAGTTGTCAAGATGGACACACCAGTCCCATGGCTACCCAAAAAAACTTGAGCAAACATGATCAATTGAGTAGTAAAAAATCATTCCCAAGGGTTGTCTCTAATGTTGATATCCAGATTCATCTTTTATTCATCAACCATCCTGATGTACATTATTTTCCTAATTTGAAGGTAAATATCATCTCAAATATCTCTATTGGTGAATGTGTATGACATAATAATGCGATGGGTGGGTTTATAATTTTATGGCACCATGATTCATCAATAGGTCTCATGAGATAAATCAATTTTTGGTTTTAGTGTATTCCTCTCCATATACATGGAAATTTTTTTGGAATTAATCAATAGAATGAATTTTTTCTTAATTATCAACCAGTCTATTTACGATCAGTGGTTCTTGTTATTAATCTCATAATTTTTAACCATTAATATTGCATTCTCTCAGTTTAAGTTGATTATGGGTTTATGTTTTATATTTATTATTACAATATCAATTATTTCATCATTATGTCATCAAAGATTCCACTCTATAAAACTCATTATTGTGCATCAAAAATCAACCATAATTTATTTCTTATCCACAAGAAACCTTGGAAGGTAATATGTGTACATTTTTAGAATATGATGGGATGGATATTAAAATTATAAAAATATATTCATAGATTATTATAATGTACCAATAATCATTATAATTTCAAAACAAGAAATATTTTTCTTTCATTCGTAGAAATGATTTTAGGTTTTGAGTCTTAGAGAAATAATTCATAACTATTATATAAAAACCTAGAATTTATGTGTAATACACATAATTTTAGTAATAAATTTTTCCTCAATAAAATTATTTCCAAATGAATTAAATTTTATATTAATAAATAATAATTATGATTTATAAATTTAAATATTATTTGCAGTTACTAACAATTAAAACTAATAAAAACATTTCAAAACCTGTGATGAGTGGAGATGTCTCAATAGAGGTATGATAAAAAGAGAAAAGAAACCCATTAATATATTTTAAAACCACTAAATCCTAAATGAGTGTTATTATTTAACCAAAAAAATGAGCGCTGATACTAATTTATATATAGATAAAATAATCATTACTTCCCATATTGTTTCATAAAACACATTATAAAATGAGAAAAATAAAAATATCCATAAGGTTTGTTAGAAATCATTATAAAATGTGAAAATAATGTTCATAATATAAAACTTTTTTATGATAATAAGGTATAATCATTCATTTAAAATTAAATATATTATCTTAATATATGAAATCAATATATTTTGATGAAAAGTCTTTTGAAATAACAGAAAATTCATGTAGGTTCCTTTAGAAATAATCATCACAGATTCCATTCAATAACCCTTATAAATGGAATTACCAATATGGTCATCATCGACCATAATTATCTATAGAACATAATCATAACCCAATTCTATATAGGGAAATATTAAGCTGACACATCATTACGAGCTATATAACCTTCATTCATCATCAAAATATTTATTGGGACCATAACAAACATGATACATTTAAAGTAGTTTTTAAAATAATCAAACTAAAAAAATATGTATTTTAACTCTTATGTAATTTTTTATATTTATATTTCCTTTTCATTTGAACTCCAATTTTCAAAACTATAAATCATATATAATGGAAGGTGGTCTTTTTTAGCATAAATAAAGAATTATGTAAATGAATCCAAAAATCAAATATTTATTTCAAAATATGAAAAATAAATTTACACCATATTTGTTAAAATATAACATTCTATATTTACAATTAGAAATAATGTAAACAAATTCATGATAAAATATGTAAAAATATCCTTTTTTTAAAACAATTCATAGAAATGAAAAAATATACATAATGTTTTTAAAAAAATGTAATTATTTCTATATATAAATTATATTATTAAAATAATTTCAATAATATGGACATGAGAAAAATGGGATATCATTAACCCATTTAAAATGAATCTTTTAAGGTAAAGCGTCACTTACCACGGGGTTTACTAGTCATGTATGTTCTTTATCCTCCAGAATAATATTCTTCAATAAATTATTTAATTTTTTAGTGTCCTTTTTCATGTATATTGTTACATATATTTTACTTTTTTCAACGTTATATTAAATTACATATTTAATTATGTTCTTTTTTTGTCCTAACGATAAATAATCATATTTCCAAAATGAATTCCGTAGGTTGACTATGGAAAAATAAATAATTATTTCATTATCTCCAAAATAATTAATGAAAATACATTTTTTATAAATAATTTATTATGCTAAAACATTCCTTGAAAGGTAGTTATATAAATGAAATATGTTTCAATAATTGTGATGGTAGGCTATAAATACACAAGAGTATGGTTTCATTTTTCTAATATCACCATTCAAAGATGATATAAATTATTTTACCTCTATGGATGTGTAATTATATAATAAATATTATATTATTTAATAAAATACT
This sequence comes from Viscum album, assembly GCA_963277665.1. Taxonomy (NCBI): domain Eukaryota; kingdom Viridiplantae; phylum Streptophyta; class Magnoliopsida; order Santalales; family Viscaceae; genus Viscum; species Viscum album. The sequence continues at coordinate 1,438,445,689 of OY728145.1, read as the reverse complement.
ATAATAACCCATATTCCAGTGTCCTAGTTATGATTTCTATTTATTATAATGGTACAGATTTAAGGGGTCAAATCCAAAAGGACAATTCGTATAATAGTATTAGTGATCCAGATACATACATAATTCCAATATTACACTAGGAATAATGTATATAAACTATAAATTAAAAATATTTTACATCCATGGACTCAATCAATTAATTCTTATACATATCCTTGGGAAAGGGAATATGATTTTTATTTAAAAATCTTAGTAAGTGTTACATATAACAAAATATATCATAAAACATTAATTCATAATCATTATTTAGAGTTAAATAACTAAACACACAATCCATTTAACCAATTTATTGAATATATTTATTAGGTAAGTAATAATTAATATTATAACACAAATAATTAAACAAAAATTACATTTAATTAATAACTTGATCACAAAATGAATTTATGGATAATATCAATGAAATAATCAAAGGAATAATAACAAGGCCACTCTCAAATAAGGAAAATGAATAATTTTTTATGTCATTTCTCAAACATCCTGATATCTATATTATTAATACCATTGAAGAAATAGTTTAAAATTATGGGTAAAACAATATTTAATATTGAAAACTAAATAGTCTAATGAGACCAATCTATATATCATGGGGATATATAATTTCCGGCCCCCACTACATCATGTCTAAATAATTCTTCATATATCAAACGATTTATTTCAATTATGAATCATTAAACCTTCTCAATAAATCTCCATATAGATAAAATGATACAAGTGTATGAATTGTTCACCTGATAATCGAATGGGTCTCAATGTAAAAACCATATATACAAATGGTATATGGTTTAATTATAAATATTTTCCATGATGCAAAGAATATGTATATTTAAGATATATTTAATTTGAAATAAATAATGATAAAAACATTTTCATTATTTCAATATGAATTTCGATACCAAAAAATTAACCTAGAGATGATATGTGACAATTTATTCATTGGGAATTTATGTTTTTGAAATAAAACCACGTCATTTATATAATAAAGATATTAGAATTGGAATTTTAAAATATTATTTCATAATAGTATTTTTTATGTAAAAACATTGAAAAAACGTAGAAGAATTAAAATTTTCCTAAATGGTTATGGAATTGGTGACGTTCATTATCTATATATATGTAAATACATCATTCATTTTGTTGTTTTGTTAAAACAATTTCTTCCAAAAAATAGAATAAATATTCATTTAATTTTTTTTTTAAATTTCATGTATAATTTAATATTTACATAACATATCATTTTAATAAATTATATCAGTTTTTTAATTCAATTTTGGAATTAATGGAGATAGAATAAAAATATGACCAATTAAAAGAGAAATAAAATCTGTTTTTATTTATAACATTTATTTAATGACCCATAATTTTTAAATGAAATATATTACCTAAATAAACTGATTTTATATATTAAATAATATTATAAACATAAAAATATATATAATGTATCAAATTATTATCTCATTAATATAGATCAGTATATTAGTCAATTGTGAAAACAATTTTACTCCAAACATTACAACTAGAAGATAATATAATATAGAAATGCTGAAATGAGAACATATGGATCACCATAATCTTCTAGAATCATCACCCTCACCAACAAATATATATATGAAAAAAATATTGAACTACCACACAAATTATAAAATGAAAACAGATCTATAATTGTAGTTGTAGTGAATATTGAGTGAAAGAATGGTGTTGTACTTATAGGGTATAATGGGAAATGTGAGAATTATAATTTGATCATTATATAGATATTGGTCAACATAACCATTTTTAAATTTTATAATTTGAAAAAAATACACATTGAAGATAACTTTACTATTATAATCAATGTTTATAAGTAGTAATGGAAAATCATAGTTGAAGCAAAATAGAGAAATAATGGCCTCAACTAGTAGATCCATGTCATTTGAATCACATTTGTGAGAACTTGTGAGAGTGGTAGCTTTATGGGAGTACACCCTTGACCAAGACCAAAAATAGTTCCAATAATTGAATCATGAACAAAATCACAAATGGGATATGTTTATGTTAGTGAAGATTACCACTCGGTCGATGTTAGTTGAGCCACCCCATGAAACTACAATCATTACACACCTTTCCCTTAAGGTATACATGAATGTCAGATTTGGTTACGAATCTTGGCCTTTGTTAATTAATGTAAAATTTAGTTTTTATAAATATAATTAATTTCAAAAATTCTATTTTATTAATAGTTTTTCATAATAATATATCAGTTTATTTTAAAATAATGTCTAAATTTTACTTGTAGACACAAATAAAACAAGGTTTAATTTTTTTTAGAAAAAATATATAATTTAATTGTAAAATAATTTAATTTTAAATTTTTTTAATTAAATTTCATTTTAAATAACTAGTATTTAATTATAAATGAAAAAATAATTTTATTATGGGATAGGAAACTATATAAAGTTTTAGAAATTTTATTGTCTTAAAAAGAAATTTATTTAATTAATTATTGATTTCTATATCCAAAATAATAGAATATAAGAAGATTAGTATTATTCTAAAACATTTATCTTTTTATTTTAAATCATCATGTTAAAATTATGTTTGGGTGAATTTATGAGAATTTTATGAAATAATTTATTTTTGTGCGAATAGTGAAAAATAGTTTTGTGGTTTTTAATATGTTTTATGAAATCATATTTATTTAATAATTATGTAATAAATAACTTAAAAATTACATGAACATATTTTTTATTATATTAATATTCTATACATTAATATATTATAATCAATTTCAAATCTTATTTGTGAATTTTTGATGTCTAAAAATGAAAACGTTGATTTAAAAAACAATACTTCGCAAAACATTAACTTGTGATTTCCGAAGAACTGTTGAAAATGGTTATTGATTCGATTAGATAAATATATCATAAAATTAGAATCATAATTCAAAAATTATGTTAAAAACCAATTGGTTGGCTAATGGCTTCATTTTCCACAGACTTGATTTCTAGGACCTATATTTGGAAATCTTTAAACAACAGCTCAACATTTTCTAAAAATACAAACCCATTTCACAATTCTAATTCACTCGCAATCCATCCTCCCTGAATTTATTTTGATTTTACCTTCTAAGGATTCACCCAATGATTCATTACATCCTCATGGTTCTGTACTCGTGTATTAGGATTGAATCTACAAGGTAAGGTAAATATTCAATTCACTTTTCCATTCATGATACCTTTTGTGGAATGTCTTTGACTTGGAAAATTAAATTCCTTTTTTTCTTCATTATATTATACCATTACTATAAAAATATTTTTTCATGGTAAACCCTTGTAACCTCTAATTTTAACCTTTCTTAAAACAAAGTTTTATACTCATCATGATGTCAATTTTACTTCTAATATTTCTATCATTTACTTGTGAAAATATCATTTTGATTATTTCTATGAATACCCAATCATATTCTGTTGTCAGGGTTATTCAACTTGGCATAGATAACTTATATTAATTTTTGTATTTATAAATATAATCAATATTCCATTTTCAAAGGTTAATAATGATGTAAGTATCACGTCCGTATACACATTTCTACATTTTGAATTTGATTAGAAACCCATTATTTATTATCCCTGGGATATTAATGAAATGATTTATTATGGTACATGGGGATAAAATTAATTAATAAAAATAAATATTTAACCCTAATAGAACTCTAATTATTTGGTTGAAGAATTTAATCTCTATATATGGCATGGTTTACGATACCTTGGTGAATAATGTTTTTAATTTTTATTTTTGAATCCTTGGTTACAAACCATGGTGATATTCATATGAATGTCTCATGTATATGTAGTACCTGCATTTACTTGATATGATTCATGTTCTTATTATTCTAACATACCACTTTTTGATTCCTTATTTTTTTTACTATGGTTCTTGTTTATATTTCTCTTTATCAAATTTTATATATTTCCCTATCAAATTCCCTCACAAAGATTCATGATAAACACATTTCATAGATGTTTTTCCAAGGACATGAGATGCATTAAATATAACCTTGGAAATAACCATGAATATTTAATTTAATGACCCAGAAATTATGTGGACAATTTTTTTCTAAAATAAATGGGAATAGTTTTACGAGCCTGTTAAAATTTACGGCGCTTGATTCCAAGGCCTGGTGTGCCCGGAATCAATTTCTGAAGTTTTTATTGGATCCGTTCAATGAACGTACAAGCTGGATTTTATATCATTTGAATCGGTGATCGAAATTGAAATTTGAGGGAAATGTTGAACTTGCAGCACTGATATTTGATTAATAAGACTTCCACCTCGATGATAGTTGTTCGAGAATAAATGTTAGATTTTGGGTTTTTAATAAAGTGAATAAAAATAAACTGTGTTGTTTATTTTTGTTTTGGTAGTTAAAATCTCCAAGAGGAGGATAGAGGTGGGGACCACCACACCCTAAACTCCCATGGGAGGTTATAGTGGTGGGGCCCACCAGAGCATAACCTCCCCTGTGAGGATAATTAAGGTGGGGACCAACCTGGATTGTAACTCTTGGAACCCCCAATTGAAGTGGAGACAACTCTTCATGTTCCTTTAATTAATTTTATGCCAACCCACCACATTTATTTAGTTAAGCTTCACCAATTAATTAATTTGAAATCTTTTGAATGTTTTGGCCAACAATTAAATAATGGGTTAGCATAACCAATTATTTTGGTTGACAAATTCATTTGGTGGAGCTTTTGGGAGAGGAGATGGAAGAGAAATGAAGAACGCATCTTCTGCAAACGAAGAACGATGAATTCCTTCATCCTTATTCAACTGGAAAAAAGGAGGGAGCACCAACATTGAAGAACGCGGATGATGTCGTTCTCGACTTCATCTTCTCCGGACTCTCTTGCCTCCATCAACGATCTTTGAAAAACGAGCTAGGATGATTTGAGTTTATTTTGTTCTCATTCTACGTCATTCATATTTTGGAATTTGAATTGCCGATTGATATCACCATAATAAGGAGGGATTGAAAGGAATGAACAAAGCCAGACCCTCCCCCTTTGATGTTCTCATCTGTTGATGACAGATGCATAGCAACGACAGTCGTCGTCACCCTGACCACAATGAAATCTGGTTGCGAAGGGAACAAGTGGCGCAAGGGCCGCTGGGTCGCAAGAGGGGCCTGATGCCATCGCACAGTGCAGAGAACTAGGTTGCAGCCAGCACGGTCCGCTGCAGATCAAGGCGGCCAGACGGCCGTCGGAGGGGCGCAATGCCATCGTGTTGCGCGGGTGGAAGGTCTGTGGCCAGGAGGGTTGAATCAGTTGGATGGTGGGGCGTGAATCCATCCCACCATGTGGAGGACTATAACTTTGGCGCCATCACGCCGTAGTGGAGGAGAAGGGGCTGTCGGCGTTGGGCCGGCCTCTGGTAGTGCGGAACCGGCTAGCCGCTCGACTAGCCCGACACGGCTCCCCCCCTTAGGGTCCCGCAGGATACTGAACATATGCCTAATGCCGGATTTGTTTAGAAGACAGGGGTGCGGCACCCCCCCCCCCCCACCATGCATGACCAGCCGGGCCACGCGGGCCAGTCCGCAGGGCCATGCGGGCTGCCAGCCAGTAGGGCTACGCGGGCCGCTAACCCACCGGGCCACCCTCAGGTTGGGCCGACCACTCGGGCCGAGCCGCTCCCTCGGGATGGGCTGCGCCCTCAGGCTGGTCTACCACCTCGGACCGGATTGGACTCGAGGACCGGGTCGGGACGGGTTAGTCCGACTAAGTCGGACCGAACCGAGACCCTCTTTGGTCTGTTTAAAAATTTCCACCCATATCATAGGCTACGGGTTCCCGATCAACTAACTCTCTATGGAAACAGAAATATTAGAACAAGAATTTTCTTTTGGACTACCCCACATGAGGTTTTGACATATTTTGGATACGGTTAGGTTGGTTTGAACCTAAAAACCAACCACCACCTAGAATAGAAATGCCAATAACTCACAGACTAGGCGTCTGATTGACACGCCATCTTTTGCATTGAGACCCCTATGATGAGGTGGACCTTTGAGATACTTCTACATAGGACTTTGTGATAGTTGGAGTATCTACTAGAAGATCGTGGAGTAGATCCTCCTGGAGATGAGTGAGTGGAGTACGGAGACCTAGTAACTAGCTGAGACCTGACGACTGCTGACCTTTTGAAACATAGTGTTTTGACTACACTAATGGGAAGAGACAATGTGTGACGTAGAATACCCATGGTGGGGAGAACCTCTATTTGACACGGAAAATCCACGGTACTCGACAGGAGGAGTACCTCAGCAGACTACGATTGAGAGCGCTTCTATGTGAGCGTGGCAGACCCACAGTGCGGAGTGCCTCTGTGTGAAACAGTAGACCCACGTTGCTCCAGAGGAGGAGTACCACAGCAGTCCATGATAGTGGTAAGTTCCTCTATGTGACGCAGCAAGCCCACTGTACTCTATAGAGTAGGAGTACACCAGCAGCCGAGGTTTTGATAGTTTGAATGGGATTGTTACATGTTACCACCCCTAAAACAAAATATTGGTTTGGAGCTGAGTCAATGACTTGTGTGTTTTCCCCAAGATTGAGATGAGTTACTAGATAACTTAGGTATATGTATGGGAATATTCCTATGTGGAGGTTATCCGTTGATTTCATACATTGTGGTTTATCTTTGTTGTATTTAGTGAGACATTGAGGGTCTCAGGGTCCCTTCTAAGTATCCTTATACTCAACCATGGGTGGGATATGCCCAAACCTCATTGTCTTGGTTGAAGATGATGGACAAAACTGATCAAGGTAGATATTAGAAAGACTGGATGGTACCTGGAGGTGGACCACTCGGCGTGACGGTGCAAAGAGCGGATGGACATAAGAGAAGTGCTGAGGAGGCCATCTATACATACCTTTCTGGTAGGATCCCCTAAGGATGATGTAGTACCTTCTTTTCTTATTCTTTCAGTTGTACATGTACTTTTACATTTCCTTGTACTTTACTGTTGGTATTGTATTTTTGGCGCCCTTTACTTTCAGCACCCTCTTTTTTATACTAATTTACTTAGTGTTTTACTTCTAGTTGCATTCCTTATTGTGTATGTTCAGTATTTAAAGGCCAGAACTTCACAATATAGGGATTTACACCTTTGTTGATAGTCGCCACCCCCTAGCCTATGGACGTCGAGCATGGGGTAGTCACGATACCAGCCCCAGGGGATGGGTCCTGAAAAATTGGTATCAGAGGAGTCAGTTATTCTGCAGAACATAGGACTCTGATCATTCTTTTCTGTGAAGCAATAGTGTTAAAGGTTCTAAGTGTGGTATTCAGTTCAGGGAGTCCAGTGTTACTGCAGGCGGCCGACGTATCCATACACCAGGACCCTGACATCTGAATTCTTACTCAGCGCGTAAAAACTCTGATTGTGTGTGTGTTTTCAAAATTTTTCCTTTAAGTCAACTCAACCATGTTAGCTCACCAGGTATAATCTTTTGACCGTGTCACAATTGTTTCTTTCAGGATTCCTCCCCGCATAGCCCTGAGAGTATTAATCTCTGACAGCCCATCGAGAAATGAGGCCTCAACACATGGCCCTCTACCAGAGGTGGCATGAGCTGTACCACATCTCGTTGGGCCATCGATGACACCATCCGCAGCAGCAGACAATGCACGCCACTTGGGCGCATTGAATGAGTTCCAGTTCTAGAGGCCACCTTGGTTTCGTGGAGAGACAGATGCACATATGGCTGAGGATTGGCTAGAGGTTTTGGTGAAAGTTTTCAGGATAGTAAGGATACAAGAAGTCTACATGGTGATCATTACTGCCAGCCTCCATCAAGAAGCAGCAGGAAGATGGTAGAGCCTGATGCACTAGGTCCACGATGAGGCAACACTTCTATGGACAGACTTCGAGGGCCTATTCTGGGTGGAGTTTGTTCTAGAGACTCTATGAGCGGTGCAGATACAGGAGCTACTGCATCTACAACAGGGTAGCATGATAGTAGCACAATACTCAATGAGGTTCACCGACCTCTCATACTAGGTCACAGATAATGTATGGGACCCATTATTTAGGGTCCATACCTTTGAGAAATGGCTCAGGTGAGGGATCAGGGCATCGTTGATCTCCCTTAGCATTCCGACATAGGAAGGGGTGTTAGAGAGAGACCTCCTACTAGAGAGTTTCTTTGTTGAGAAGTCACCAGCAGTGAGACCTGCTACTAATCGACATGCAGCGATGTCTTCTGCAGCTGGTAGTAGACAGATGACACAGAGGTCTAAGAGGACAAGAACCATTGGTGGATGACTACAGGACTCAGGATCAATCATGCGGGGATCCTGAGGTGGCGACATACCTTCTAGAAGAAGGCAGTGTTACTCATGAGGAGGGTAGGGTTACATGGCTCATGACTATCCGACCCACCATTAATATGATCAGGAGACAGTTAAGGGACCTCCCAAGAAGAGGCAGAGGTTCGATCGAGGTGGTCCATAGGGCGAATGCGGATGTGGAAGAGGAGCGGGTCGAGAATATGACAGTGGATGACGTTACGAGGTTCTTCCACCACCACCACCAGGAGGTCCACCCCAGCCATAGGGAGTTGGCAGACATGGGATAGCTCAGCTTCATGCAGTTTAGGCAAATGAGCATGGTGCTCCGGAGATGATTCTAGGTAATATATGTGTCAACACCACCTTACCTATAGTTCTTATAGACACCGATGCCAGTCACTCTTTAATTTCCATTGCCCTCGTTCGGAACTTAGAGATTCCGAAAGAGCTGTTGGATCGATCCTTATGGCTAGAGACTCCTACTGGAGAAGACTCGATGATTACACACTAGTGAAAGAATTGTGAGCTTACTTTAGGGGGTGAGAACTTCGGTTGGGATCTCCTTGTAGCGGCGTTGAGGCCTTACGATGTCATATTGGGTATGTACTATTTATCTACAGACTAGCTCAAATGGACTATATTAGGCGAAAAGTGACATGTGTCCGCACCAATGGGACCAGTTTTACCTTCACCGATGAGAAAGGAACCTTTGCAGCACATGATGGACTTAATCAGAGGAGTGTGCAACCGATATCTCACCCATTGGCTTTCCTTACCCTCGGAGCAGTTGATATGGAGAGTATGACTTATCCTGTAGTGGTGGACTAGTATGCAGATGTTTTCCTTGAAGGTGTCCCATGACTACATCCCCACGGAGAGGTGGACTTCTACATTGACCTGCACCCTAGGACATCACCAATATCTACTCCAGTATATCGGATGGCTCCTGCTGAGCATCGTGAGCTTTGGGTAAAACTGGAGGACTTTCATGGGAATGGATTCATCCGACCCAGTGTTTCTCCCTGGGTAACCCAAATTCTATTTTCCAAGAAGGTGGATGGGAGATTGAGTCTTTTGTTCAACTACCGTCGCTTGAACCAATTGACCGTGAATAAGAAGTACCGACTCTAGAGGATTGATGACTTCTTTGAACATCTAAAGTGAGAATGGTGGTTCTATAAGATAGACCACAGATTAGGCTATCACCAGCTCAGAATTCGAGACGTGGATATGAAGAAGATCGTATTCCGATGTCGGTACAGACACTATGAGTTCATTGTTATTCCCTTCGGTGTAACCAATGCTCCAGCAGTGTTCATGTGTCTCATGAACAAGACCTTCTATCCATACCATGATCGCTTTGTCGTTGTCTTCATTGACGAAATTCTGATCTACTATAATACTGAGGAGGAGAATGACTTACATTTGTAGGTGGTATCAGACACACTCTGATAGCATCAGATTTATGGTAAGATGTTGAAGTTCCTATTTTGGATTCAAGAGGTTTACTTCTTGGGACATGTCATCTCATAGGCTGGAGTTGTAGTGGATCCAACCTAGATTAGGGTGTTACTTGCTTGGGAGCCACCCAGTAGTGTGATAGAGGTACAAAGATTCCTAGGCTTGGCTGGATACTACTGGTGATTTGTTCCAGACTTCTCTAGTGTTACATCACAACTATCATCTTTGATGAAGAAGGGGAAACCCATTGTGTGGTCTGAGAGATGCTAGCAGAGCATTCAGGAGCTGAGGCAGAGGCTGACTAGTTCCCCTATCTTGAGGCTTCCACTGGAAGGCATAGGGTACATAGTCTACTATGACGCATCAGGGACCAGACTCAGGTGTCTTCTGATGCAGGAGCGAGCTGTGATCACATATTGTTCTCGGGAGCTGAGACAGCATGATCAGAACTACTCTACCCATGACCTAGAGTTAGTACTAGTGGTCTTTACCTTGATGATGTGGAAACACTATCTTATTGGTGAACGTTTTACTATGTACTATGATCCCAAGAGTCTGATATATATCTTCTCTTAGAAGGACATGATCCTGAGACAGTGGCATTGGCTTGAGATCCTCCAAGACTATGACTTTGAGATATTCTATACTCCTGGGAAGGGGAATGTTGTTGTGGATTCTCTCAGTAGGAGATCTGGTATACATCTACTAGAAGAGGAAAAAGAGCAGTTGGCTGGATTATAGATATCCTTTATGGATATGGATGAAGTATCCTTCATTTAGTCTCTTACAGTCACTCCTCCACTTCTTTAGTGAGTCAGGGAGGTGCATCATGGAGATGCTAACTGGGAGACACGACATGCTCAAATATCCACAGGGCAAAAAACTGATGGATTTTATGAAGGTGGGGAGCATGTAATCCTCTATAGAAGACGTCCAATGGAACCAGTATAACTTCGGGAAGAAGTGTTTAGGGAGTTCCACACTACCCCATTAGTGGTACATCCTGGAGTGGAGAAGATGTATCAGGACCGTAGACGATAGCACCGGTGGCTAGGTATGAAGAAGGCATCAGCTCATTTTGTCTCTTGGTGCCTCACTTGTTTGCAATTGAAGGAAGAGAACCAGGTACTAGAAGGCTTGGTACAACCCCTATAGGTCCCAGAGTGGAAGGGGGATGGAATATCCATGTACTTCGTGATGGGTCTTCCACGTACATCTAGGAGTCACGATTCGACATGGGTGATCATTGACCGACTCACCATGTTGGCCCACTTCCTAATTATTAGAGAGCTTGGATCAGTAGAGAGAATGGGACGCCTCTATGTGAAAGAGATTGTGCGTTTTCATGAAGTAAATAACTCTATTTTCTCCGACTAGGACCCACGGTTTACATCTCATCTATGGAAGGGGTTGTAGGAGGCATTCGGGACGCAGCTACGTCTGAGCACCACCTTGCATCCCCAGACAGAGGTCCAGACCGAGTGGGCCATCCATACCCTCGAGGACAAGTTCCACGCATGTGTCCTCAACCTTGGTCGTAGCATGGAGGATCACATACCTTTGGTAGAGTTTTTCTACAACAACAGGTAACACTCCACCCTCGGTATGGCACCTTTTGAGGCCTTTTATGGTCGACTTTGCAGATCGCCATTGTGTTGGAAAGACCCAGGGGAGTCAGCAGTAGTGGGACCAGAGATGGTACAGGATACCACAGAGAAGGTGCAGATCATCTACGACCGGACGAAGACAACATAGAGTAGGCATAAGTCGTATGCTGACAGGAGAAGGAGGCCTCTAGACTTTGAGGATGGTGACCACGTTTTTATACGGTTTCACCTCGATGAGGTATATGGAGTGTTGGTCATGGAAGATTGATATCTATGCAATTCATCAGACCTTTCCATGTCTTCAGTATAGTAGGCGAGGTTTCTTACCGCCTATCTCTTCCACCTCAGTTGCATCGGGTGCATGACATCTTCCATGAATCTCAGCTGAGGAGATACTTGCACAACCCTTCCCAAATCGTCGACCACGAGGAGCTAGACATCGATGACATGGTGAATTTCATGGAAGTTCCAGTGGAGATTGAGGATCGAAAAGAGTTGGTCCTATGTGGATGATCGATACTTCTGGTGTGCGTTCGCTTGCAGTATGAGAACCTCTAATAGAGAACATGGGAGTGGGAGGCTCAGATGCATGCTCAGTACCCCCATTTGTTTCCATAAGTCAAGTTGTAGCTTACTAGGACGTAAATCCCTGAGGTGGGGAAAATGTAAAGACCTATAAATTCTGTGGAATTTTTTTTCTTAATTACATTGGATTTTTTATGTGTCTTCGAAAATTTGTGGCGCTTGATTCTGAGGCCTGGTGTGTCCGGAATCAATTTTTGATATTTTGTTCATGTACGTCCAGTAAACGTATGAGTGAGATTTTATATATTTTGAACCGGTGGTTGGAATTGAAATCTGAGGCAACCATTGAACTCAAAGCACTGATATACAGTTAATAAGGCTTATACATCGATGACATTTGGTTGTGAATGGAACATATATTTTGGGTTTTTAATAAATTAAATAAAAAAAGTGGGTTGTTTTCTTTGGGTGGTTAAAATCTCCCAGAGGAGGTTGGATGTGGGGACGACAACACCATAACCTCCCATGGGAGATTATGGTGGTGGGGACCACCTGAGCATAACTCCACATGGGAGGATAATTAAGGTGGGGACCGCCTGGCTTGTAACTCTTGGAACCCCCAATTGAAGTGGAGAAAACTCTTGAACTTCTTTTAATTAATTTTATGCCAACGCATATCATTTATTTAGATAAGCTTCACTAATTAATTAATTTGAAATCATTTGAATGTTGTGGATAGAAATTATATAATGGGTTATCTTAACCCATTATTTTTGTTGGCTCGTCCATTTGGTGGAGAAATTGGGAGAGTTGGAGGAGCAACAAAGAACTCCTCTTCCACCAAAGACGAACGACGAACTCCTTCATCCTTCATCAACTAGAAAAAAGGAGGGAGTTTCATCCTTGAAGAATGTTGATGTCGTCATCTTGGACTTTGTGTTCTCCAAAAATTCGTTCATTCATCAACGATAATCGAACAACAAGTTAGGGGGATTTGATTTAATTTTTTTCCCACTCTACTTAATTCAAATTATGGAATCTGAATTGCCGATTGATATCACCATAACGATGAGGGATCAGAGTGCACGAGAACGACCCGACCCTTCCCATTTGTTGTTCTAATTTGGTGAAGATGGAGGCAGAGCAACGGTAGCCGGCGTCTGGCCGAGAGCGAAGAAATATGGCTGTGAAGGGAAGTGGTGGCGCAAGGGCCGATGGGTCGCTGGAGGGGCACGATGGCGTCGCACCGTGTGGGGAACCGAGCTGCGGCCCAGGCAGGCTGTGGTGGAGCAAGGCGGCCTTACGTCCACTGCAGGGGCGCGACGCCGTAATAACACACGGGTGGATGGTCCGCAGAGGAAGAACGGAGGGGCGTGGCACCGTCGCGCCGCATTGAGGAGCAGAACCGCACCGTCGTCGCGCCGCGATGGAGGATAAGGGGTGGCCGGCATTGGACCGGGCACCGGCGGTGTGGAACCGGTTGGCCGCTCAGTGAGCCGGACAAGGTGGGACCACCCGAGTCCCATAGGATACTGAACCGGTGCCTAGCGCCGGTTCTGTTCAGAAGCTAGGGGCACGACACCCCCCCCATGCATGGCCAACCATGCCACATTGGGCAACCAGCCGGGCCACGTGGGCCGCTAGCCCGCTAGGCCGCCCTCATGCCAGGCCAAACCCTCAAACCGGATTGCGCACTCAGACCGGGCCGCCCCTCAGACTGGTTCAGACACACAGACTGGGTCGGACTCTGGTCTGGACCTGAGGCAGGTTGGTTTAGTCTGACTGAGTCAGACCGCACCTTGACTAGCTTTGGCATGTTTACACCTTTACTCCCATTTCATGGGTTACAGGTGTCCGGTCGATGAACCATCTATGGAGACGTAAATCATGGAATTAAATGGTTCTTTTGGAAAACCCCACTTAATGTTTTGAAACAGTTGGGTTATGGTTAGCATGTTTTGAACCTAAAAACCAATAGGGCCCCTGGAATGTAAATGCCAATAACTCACCGACCCGACGTTCGATTGAAACTTCGTCTGTTGCGTTGAGACCCCAATGACGAGGTGGACCATTGAGATACTTCTACATGGGAATTCAAGACAGTTGGAGTATCGACTAATATCTCATGGATTGGATCCACATCGAGACGAGCAAGCGGAGTACGGAGACCTAGTAGCTGGCTGAGACCTGACGACTGTTGCCCTTTCGACTTAGAGTGTTTCGACTAGCCTAGTGGGAAGTGCCTATGTGTGATTAAGCAGACCCATAGTGGGGAGCGCCTCTTTGTGACGCAACAAACCCATGATACTCGACAGGAGGAGTACCTCTATAGGCTACGAGGGGGAGCGCCTCTGTGTGAGTACAACAGACCCAAAGTTGGGAGTGCCTCTCTGTGATGCAGCAGACCCATGATGCTCCACATGAGGAGTACCACAACAGTCCAATATAGAGGGAAGTGCCTCTGTGTGACGTGGTAGTGACACAATACTCTATTGAGGAGGAGTACACCAGCAGCTGAGGTTTCGACAGTTTGACTGGGAGGGTTACATGTTACCACCCCTAGATCGAAATCATGTTTTAGAGCTGAGTCAATGAATTTTGTGTTTTCCTCATGATTGAGATGGGTTACTAGATAACATAGGTATATGTATAGGCATATACCTATGTAAAGGTTATCCATTGATTTTATACATGGTGGTTTATCCTTATTAGATTTAGTGAGACATTGAGGGTCTCGGGGTCCCTAATGAGTATCGTTATACTCTCCCCTGCACGGTCTATGCCCGCACGTCGTTGTGTTGGTTGCAGAAAACCAACAACATTGATCGAGATAGAGAGTAACAGGATTGGATGGTACCCAGAGGTGGACCACTCGGCGTGATTGTGCGCAAAACGGACGGACGAATGAGGATTGTTGAGGATTCCATATTTACCTACACTTCATGTAGGAACCTCGAAGGATGATCCAGTAGCTTCTTTACTTATTATTTCAGTTGTACTTGTACTTTTCCATTTCCTTGTACTTTACTCTTGGTCTTGTATTTCTGGCACCTTTACTTTCAGCACCCACTTTTGTATAGATTTTTACTTATTGTTTTACTTCTAGTTGCATTATCTGTTGTGTGTATTCAGTTTATAAAGGTAATTCCCTCCTAGTTTAGGGATTTATGCCTTTGTTTCAAGTCCCCATCCCCTGGCCTATGGAAGGCAGGCTTGGGGTAGTCCCGATATGTGTCCTGGGGGACGAGTCATGACATTTAATCAAGTGTTTGAGAATAATTTCTTCTGTTTTCATATATTATTTACATAATTTCAATGAAAACAATCATGATTCAATCCTAGGTTTTGTTCCTTGAAATTATATTTTTATAAAATTTAGAAGAATGATTCCTTATATGGAATCAAAGGATTGTTCGGATATTTCTAGAAATTAGGAACTTAAAAAATTACTATGAACCCTATTTAAAAGGCTACTATTGAAAAAATTTTGGCATTTTGTTGAATATTATATATGTTATTTCAATAAAAATACATCTCAATCTGGATACTACAAGTGGATGCAGCTCTTGAAGAGTTCTACTAATGCTTAACACCCAAAAAAACACCAAACTGAGATAGACTCTATCAAGAACTATTACATGAAATGGGCCTTGATGCACATATTGTTTGACAGTCATAGTGGATATGTATTCTTAATCAAAAAAAATTCATGGTCCTCTATGAATAGTATCTAGTAAATTTATTTTTTATTATTGAGTAAAATATTTAAGAATGTTTTTGATGACATAAACTCCCATTAGAATTACCATCTTATAAATAAACATGTTTCTCATTAAAATTTTATTCATTTAGAAAAATGGTATGATGTTAGAGGTCCCACATAAATGGTGAGTGCACCGAAATATACACAGATAACTTCTAAAGGATGATGGACATGAAAAGATTATGAGGATGATGAATCAACTCTGTTGAGCTATGAACAATAACATGATCAACACTGAGAGACCAGATTTATAAGGACCTGACATTATTATATACATAATATTGAATTTAGTCAAGAAAAACATCAATTTAAATTTAGGATCATTTCAGGTTTGGAGTTTTAGAGAATTTGGACAAAACATTCATAACATTACACATGGTTACAGAGTGGATACCATAAAAATAGTTTACATTTTTTTCAAAATATAAAAAATTAAATCTTAAAACAAGACCACTTGACAATTCATCAACATTTAACATGGATTAAATCCTTGTCTTACTCATAAATTAGCATGTGAAAATCATTTAAAAACTTCAGATGAGCATAAAATATTATTAAGGGATGAAAAATGAAGTATAGAGAACATTAGTGCATTAATACTCGTAACGTATGAAATCATTTTCAGAAGACATGCTTGTCACTCATATATAATTACTTTGTGTAACATGAGATTCAAAAAAGATCCACACAAAACATGAGAAAATAAATATAATCATATAGGTATCATGGGGAATTACATACATAATCTTGTAACCATTCATGGCTACCTTATAATATGTAACCCTCATTGCTACCTTACATTGTGTAACCATCGCAGTTACAGTTGGAGTAACCATACAACCGACCTCCAAGATACACATACCCAATGAATTGGAGGGAAATATAGCTCCCATATTCCATCAAAAACAATTCCTAATAACCAAAACATAATCAAACAATTTGAATGATTCCATAAAATCGTTGCTTCGGAATTTCGTAGAACCAAATTTTAAAAGTGGATTTTTTAAGAAAATCCCCTTATAAATATCATACAATTGAAGAGATAGTTGATAGAGTGGATGGAGATTGTTAATATATTATAAATACACATAATTAATCATCATATAAATATAACCCATTACACAATCAATTTAAATAGCACAAAAATAATGAAGTAGAAGGTTAACCAATAGAATGGAAATCAGGTTAAGAATTCCCTTACCTCGGGTTTTTCTTTCTTCCAACTTGTTAAAAACACGTGTATAATGGTTAAAATAGTGTTATTAATATTTTACAGAAACATTTTCACGTTTATAAAATCTTATATTATCATTTAATAACATTATTTCACCCTTAATTGTTAGTATTTTTTCCCTTGCACTGTTTTTGATTGAATTCTTACATGATTTCTATGATTGGTTGATGGTGGACATTCATGTCGATTGGAAGTGAAACTCAAAAATTGGAATGGAGTAGTATTTTAATATATCCAGTAATTTAAATTATTCCAGTTATCGTTTTGAATTCATACATGAGGATGATTTATAAGATAGAACTTTAATGATGTTCGTTTAGATCCTTTTAGTGGTTCTTTGATAATAACAACCTCATTTTGTCATATAAATTAGAACCATGAGTAAAAAAGAATTCCAGAACCATGGGTGAGTAATAAAACATATATTATAACCTGATTCAACCATATAAATGGTTTCATGACCAGATAAGAAAGAAATAATGGAAATTGAAATCACACAATCCATGATGTCGATAATTCGACACAAACAAACAATGTTTTTATTCTTTAAATAAGTGGAAGAGGAGAAGAATTATAATGATTAATTATTCATAAACAGGACAAAATCCAGAGTATACATGATTTTTGGAGATTTCATGCTTCTTGGGTAAGGTTATATGAAGCAATAATAAGGAAGTAACTTTAAATAAAAGAAAAAGTGACAAATCTCTTACAAAAATTAGGTAGCCCAACATGTACACAACATGGTTTTAAGAAATTTATAAAAAAGGAGGGGAAAAGGGTCACCCATCCAGAAATGAATCATAATATAGAGAAGATCAAGAATAATAAGGAAGTATGAAAATGGTATGAAATCTTTAAAAATATACCACATAAAAGAGAACATGAATGGAAAAATAAAGAAATTGAGAATTTCCTTACCTTGTAGAGTAACCCTTACAACATGAAGGTTGGGACCATGGGGGATTGAGGAAACCATGGAAGTACTACTATGAAGATAATGAGTCCAGATCATAGTAGAGGAAGAATTTAGAATGAATTAAATGAAGGGAATAGTTCTTATTTATAGGAAAAGTGATGGATTCATTTAATAATTTTCAAGGGACACCGCCCGAGTGATATTTACAAAACCATGGGCTAGCCCATGGTGTTTTCACATGGTATAAGACACTTGGGACAACTCTAATATTATTTAACTATACACAATTCGACCAGATTTATGACATCATTATTATATCATTAATGATTTCATTAACACACCGAAACTAAAAACTATATTTTTTACTATTCACTGAAAAATCAACTATTGCAAAAAAAATTCCCAAAATCCACCCTAAGAATTTATTGACGTGTAGATTTAAAAAATGAAGTCCATTTTTTGAAAATATGTTTCTAAATATTATTAATTTAATTTTTAAATAAAATCATACTCAATTAGAAAATCAACACTTCTAATTCTGTAACTACTTCTATATCACAATGAAAAATTAACCTAGATTCTATTATATTAATGCCTTAATAAAACAAACAAATAATAAAATTAACTATTTATTAGGGTCGTATCTCTATTGATATTACTATTCATAATGGTATGTTACTAGTCACCAAAAAAAGTTTTTTCCAAAAGACTCCAAATAACTTACTGAACACAAATGTAGATGACAGTTTCATGAAATTCCGAACATAGAAGTAGAAAAGTTATGTTTTAAAGGATAATTAAAAATATATATTTAAAACAAAGTTCCATTCATTTATATTTATATTTAGAAAATCATGGGGTGTTACATTATCCCCACCTTCTTGAAATTGCATCCTCACAATTTTATTTACTTATTAAACAACTGAGGGTATTTTTCCCTTTTAGAATTTTTGGATTCCCATGTTGCTTCATCAGCCATGTGGTTTCTCCTAAAAAACATTTCCTGGTGGATTACCTTATTCCAAAATAACTATTATCTTCGATAATGAATCTGAATCGATTTCTCTTCATAAGAAAGGTTCTCTTCTAACTGAACTGCTTCTGGGCTCAAGATATGTGATGAATCTGGAAAATACCTTCTCAATATTGAAACATGAAAAACATTGTGTACCTAAAACAAACTCAGAGAAAAAGCTACGCGGTATGAAAATCATCCAACTTTCTCCAAGATTTCAAATAGGCCAATGAACTGTGGAATTAGCTTCTCTTTCTTATTGAAACACATCACAGTTTTCCTAGGAGAGATTTTAAGGAACATAGGTCACCTACCTCGAAAGAGAAGTCTTTCCTTCTGTTATCCGCATAACTTTTCTACCTACTCTGATCTATCCTCATGTACTACTGGATCATCCTCATTTTCTCAGCCACTTCTTCTACTAATTATTTCCCCATGAAAATTATTTCACTAACTTCATCCCAAAACGCTGTTGTCTGACACCGCTTCCCATAAAAGGCCTCAAAAGGTTCCATCTGAATACTTGAATGAAAAATGTTATTATATGAAAACTCAACTAATGAAAGATGTTGATCGCAAATTCCCGGATAATCCATTGAACAAGAATGAATCATATCCTCCAATGTTTGAATCGTTCGTTCTGTCTACCGATCTAATTGTGGATGAAAGGCTATACTAAAATTAAACTTTATGCCCAATGACTTCTAAATTCCCTTCCAAAAGTTAGAAGTGAACCTAGGATCTCAGTCATACACAATGGAAAGAGGAACTCCATGTAACCTGAAAATATCCTTGAGTTACAATCAAGAATGATAATCCAAATACATTTTATCTCGAATAGATAGAAAATGTGTAGATTTTTTCAGCCGATCAACAATATCCCAAATCACATTGTTACCTCAAAAAGACTTTGTTAGTCCCTCCATGAAGTCCTTGGATACATTCTCCCATTTCCACTCTAGTATAGGCAAAGGCTAAAAAATCCCCTTTGGTAATTATTGCTCTATTTTATCCTATTGACATGTCAAACATCTCATGGTAAAATCAACAATATCTCTTTTCATTCCATCCTAACAATAATACTTCCAATGGTCTCTGTACATCTTAGTACTACCAAGATGAACAGAAAATGGAGAACTTTGATCTTCCCACACCAATTCTTTCTTCAACTAGAAATCACAAGGCACACACAACCTTTTTTTCAAATCCTAAAACTCAATATTTATCAAGATTAAATTATGGAAACTTACCTATTTTAACAAATTCTACATATTTCTGTAGTTTAGGGTCATCCTTCTGTGCTTGATTAATTCTTTCTGACAATGAAGACAGAATTGAAACCAGAAATAAACAGGTATATTCCATGCACCAACAATTGCTAATCCAAAATTCATCAAATCATTAATCATGAAATCATGTTACAAACATAGAATGGTTAATGATTCATGATGCTTCCGACTTAAGGCATCCTCTACTTTGTTTGCGTTTCCATGATGGTAATTGATCGTGTAGTCATAATAATTTATCTGTACTAACCATCTTATCTTCCTCATGTTTAATTCCTTTTGAGTGAATATATACTTTAAACTTTTATGGTCAGTATATATTTGGCATTTGGTTCTATATAGATGATGCGTCCATATTTTCATAGCATAACCACAGCTACCAAATCCAAATCATGTGTTGGATAATTTAGATCATGAGGATTAAGTTGTTTTGAATAATATACAGTTACCTGATCATTATGCATCAAAAAAACCAAGTCCATTCAAAGAAACATCACCGTAGATGACAAACTCACCATTCTGGAAGGGTAACGCCAAAACTAGAGCATTCAGCAATCTCTTCTTCAGTTCCAAAAAAAACATCACATTTTTCTATCCAAACAAATTTAACCCCTTTCCATGTTAACATAGTTATTGTGCTAGATAACAGTGAAATTCTAATTAACAAACCGTCGGTAATAACATGCTATGCCCAGAAAACTACGAATCCATGTAACATTCATGGCTCTTGGATATTTATCAACTACATTTGTTTTTGGAAGGATCAAATGTTATTCCTTTCTTATTTAAAATGTTCCAAAGAAAAAAATATGTTAGAACCAAAAATTAGACTTTCTGAATTTTCCATATAGTTTCATTTCTTTTTATGTTTTTAAAACAACCCTTAGATGTTTTTCATACTCCTCATTTTTTTTATAAAATACCAAAATTTCATCAATAAATACAACAACTAAATTATCCAAGAACTCATGAAATACACTATTTATAAGATTCATGAATACAACAGGTGCCTTAGTTAATCCAAATAGCATAAAAACAAATTCATAATGAACATATCTACTATGAAATGCTATTTTTGGGATATCATCTTCATTCACCTTCAGATGATGGTATCCAGATCTCAAGTAAATCTTGAAAAGTACTAGGCTCCCTGGAGCTGATCAAACAAGTCATCATAATGAGGCAAAGGATACTTGTTTTTAGCAGTGATGTTATTAAAAGCTCTATAAAAAGCTCATAGAACCATCTTTTTTTAACAAACAAAATAGGGGCTCCCAATGGTGATGTTTTAGGATAAATGAAGCCTTTGTCAAGAAAATCATGCAACTGAATTTTCAATTCAAGAATTTCTATTGGAGACTTACAATATGGGGGTTTTGAAATTGGCTTAGCATCAAGAAATAAGTCAATTGTGAATTTGAATTCTCAATCATGTATGACACCGGGTAACTCATCAGGAAAAACATCAAGGTATTCATTTACCACTGGCACATCATTAATTTGAATAGTTCCCTTGTTTTATACAATATGAGAAAGATAACGTTAATTTCCATCTTTAAATAGTTTTTCAGCTTCCTGATATGTTATCAATTGTATGGGTTCATTCTTGTATTCAAATTGGAAATCTTTCTAAAAAAATATTCTTTAGCTCTACAGACAATCTTAGCATGATAATCAGAAAGCCAGTACATCCCTAGAATAACATCAAACTCGATTAATGTTAAAACAAAATGGTTTTTAGGTAATGTAATTCTATAGAACACAAGATAAAGATTCATATAATTCCTAATTTCTATAACATTTCTCTATGGAGTTTTAACATGAAGTTTAGGTGTCATTTTTTGAGGTGATATTTTCAATTTACCAGAAAATTTCTTAGAGATGAAGGGATGTGTAAACCCCATATCAAATAAAATTTTAGGAAAATATGAATGATCAAACAAAGTACCTGATACAATTTCATTGGATTTCCTGATGTCTACTAATTTATTCGCAAAGGATCTCACTAAAACATTCTTCTTGTAGTCTGGCTTCTTTTCATCATTCAGATCTCTCTTTGGGAATACATTATCATAATGACCCATTTCACTAAATTTGAAACACTTTACAGTTTGATTATCAGGATTAGTGATAGGATCATATTCATTGAAATATTGGGTCATATGTCCAAACATACCACATTTAAATCACTTCCCAGTTTTGCTAAGACATTTCCCAGGGTGTTTATTTCCACACATTTCACAAACTGGAAATTGGATTATCGTACCATCAGATTTCTTTGGTTGATTCTTACCCATTTATTTCTAACTGGACCTCCTCTTATCTTTGTTTCCAAAATGCATATGATCATCATAAAACTCCATCTATACTCTCTCAGCACATCAGAACGGTTTCTCATAACTTTTGAATTCATGAGAGGCCAACGCCCTTTAATAACTTGGCTTCAGTCTTGAGTAAAAGCGGTTGATTTTTCTATCACGATCCAGAATAAGATTTGGCGGATACCTCACCAATTTGGTGTAGTTCTCTTCATTCACAACCACTAAATCTTCCTCTTTATATTTCAATTCAAGGAATTTCTTCTCCATTCTAAGTCGCACCACCTTTGGAAAATATTTTTCAAGGAAAGTAATTTTAAATTCATCCAACTCTAAGGCATCAAAATCCTCTCTACCCATGATATTACTACCCATTGACCACCACTGATTAGCTTCCCCTTCAAAATGATAAAGGGAAAGACTTACCTTTTTATTGTCTGAACATCCCATAACATCAAATATCTTTTCAAGGGATTTGATCCATCCTTTAGCTGATACTGGGTCAGAAGATCCATTGAATGCAGGGGGATGTTATCTCGTAATGTGTTCCACTACTGTCATGTTATGTTGTGGTACCTCTATTGGTCCTCATGAATGGATTCCACATCTATTTATTGCATGTGTTTACTGAGCCATTACTGTTACAAACTACTCAGTTCGAATCCCTACAATTCCAGGATTTAGTTCTGGAAGGATGTAATTCTGTCAGTGCCTCCCCTCTTCAGAATCAATATTTCTTCTACATACAACAATTTTAAACAAAAATATCTTAGATGAAGGAACATGGTAATCTTAAAATTCTATAACAAATTAAATATAGTGTGAAAATCATTTATGGTATTCTATTAACATCACCCTAACCCCTAAAGTTATCTAAACCATACTCTGATACCAACTATAAGGACCCGACCTCATTACATACATATTCTTGATTTTAGTCAAGAAAACAGTTCCTTTTACATTGAGGATCAACTCAATTTTATAGATATAGTGAATTAGGAAAAAACATTCATAACATTAAACATTGTTACAGAGTGGATACCATAAAAACAGTTTCCATTTTTTTCAAAATATAAAACATTAAATCAAAATAAAATATCCCTTAACAATGATTCAAAATTAAACATGGATTGTTTTCTTGTCTTACACATCCATTAAACTATGAAAATCATTTAAAAACATGGTATGAGCAGAAAATCTCAGTAAAGAATGAAAAAGGAAGGAAATATCAAATTAGTCCCTGAATAATCGTAACGTATAAAAACATTTTCAGAAGACATGCTTGTCATTCATATATACATAAATTGTGTAACATGATATTCACAAAAGATCTAAAGAAAACATGAGAACATAAAGATAATCATATAGGTATCTTGGAGCAATACATACATACTCTTGTTACCATTCTTGGCTACTTTATAATCTGTAACCCTCACAGCTACCTTATTGTTTGTAACTATCGCAGTTACACCTGGAGTAACCATACAGACGAACTCTAACATAAACATACCCAATGAATTATTGGGAAATATAGGTCCCAATACTCAACATAAATAATTACCAATAACCAAAACATAATCAAACTATATAAATGATTCTATAAAAACATTGCTTTGGAATTTCGTAAAACTGAATTTTAAAAGAGGATTCTAAAAGAAAATCCCTATATAAATATCATATAGTTGAAGAGATACTTAATAGATTTTATAGTGTTTGTATATATACATTAAATAAAAATAATGAAACAAGATATAAACAGAACCCATTACACAAACAATTTAAATAGCACATAAATAATCAAGTATAAGGTTAACCCAAAGAATGAAAATTGGGTTAAGAATTCCCTTACTTTGTGTTTGTCTTACATACAACTAGTTTAATCCTTTTGTATAATGGTTAAAAGATAGTTATTAATATTTTACAGAAACATTTTCATGTTTATAACATCTTATATAATCATTTCAAAACACCATTTCACATATAATTGTTAGCATTTTTCCCCATGCACTGTTTTTGGTTGAATTCATTACATGATTTCTATGATTGGTTCATGTGGGACATTCTTGTCAATTTGAAGTGAAACTCCAGAATTGTAATGGAGTAGTAGTTTCATATATACAGTAACATAAATTATTCCATTTATCATTCTTAATTCTTACATACTGTTGATTCATAAGTCAGAACATTATTGATGTTTGTTTAGATCCTTTTAGTGGTTCTTTGATAATAACAACCTCATTTTGTCTTATAAATTAGAACAATGAGTAATAATAATTCCAGAACCATGGGTGAGTCATAACACATATATTATAACCTTTTTCACCCATTTAAGTGGTTTTATGACCAGACTTGAAAGAATTAATGGAAATTGAAATCACATCGTCAATGATATAGATAATTCGTCACAAACAGACAATGTTTTCATTCTTTTAATAAGTGGGAGAGTAGAAGAATAATGATGCGTAATTTTTCCTAGTCATGATAAAATCAAGATTATACATGATTTATAGAGGTTTCATGACTCTTGGTTACGGAGATATGAAGAAAGAATAAGGATGGAACTCAAAATAAAAGAAAAAGTGAGAAATCTCTTACAAAAATTCGGCAGCCTAACAGCTACACAACATGGTTTTAGAAAATATTAAAAATATAGGGGAAAAAATTCACCCATCCAGAAATGAATCATAATATATATAAGATCAATAATATGAAGAAAATATTAACATGGTATGGAAAAATAAAAATTATAACACATAAAAGAGAACTTGAAAGGAAAAAAGAATGAAGTTTAGAATTTTCTTACCTGATAGAGT
This sequence comes from Viscum album, assembly GCA_963277665.1. Lineage (NCBI taxonomy): Eukaryota > Viridiplantae > Streptophyta > Magnoliopsida > Santalales > Viscaceae > Viscum > Viscum album. Next base: position 1,438,420,351 of record OY728145.1, on the reverse strand, counting down.
AACCCTTAAAACCTGATTGTTGGGAGCTTGGGGGCTTGAGGAAACCATGGGAGTACTACTATGAAGGTAATTAGGATATAGGTTCATTTAGGGAGAATTTGAAATGAATTCAATTAAGGTAAGAGTAGGTATTTATATGAAAGGTGGGGGATTATTTTAATAATATTCAAGGGACACATCATGAGTGGTATTTACAAATCCATGGGCTTGCCCATAGTATTTTCCCATGGTAAAAGACACTTGGGACACCACACATATTATTTTACTATACAAAAGTCATCCACATTTATGAAATCATTATCATATCATTAATGATGTCATTAACACACCAAAACTAAAAATTGTATTTTTACTATTCACCGAAAAATTAACTCTTGTTGAAAAATTCCCAAAATTCACCCTAACCATTTATCGAAGTGTATATTTTGAAAATGAAGTCCTTTTTTTTTAAATAATTTTCTAAATATTATTAAATTTATTTCTAAATATAAGAATACTTAATTCAAAAATTAACAATTCTAATTTTATACTACTTCTATAACACAATGAAAAATTAACAATGATGCTATTATCTTAAATCCTTAATAAAATAAAATAATAATAAAATTTACTATTCATTAGGGTCATATCACTATTCATATTACTATTTATAATGTTATGTTACTATTCACCAAAAAAACAAGTTTGTTCCAAAAGTCTCCAAATAACATACTGAACACAAATGTAGATGACAGTTTCTTGAAATTTAAAACATAAATTAGAAAAGAGATGTTTTAAAGGAGAAATAAAAATATCTATTTAAGAAAAAGTTCCATGCATTTCTATTTATTTTTAGAAAAACATGGGGTGTTAGAGGATTCACATCAAATGGAAAACTTCTCATCGAGTTCTTCGTAACATGGTGGACAAATTCTTTTAATGTATTCATTAACCCCTTGATTGATGAAAATGTATTTTCATAATTGACAATAAACGTCCTATACTATATTCTATAGAGCTATATAATGTCACTTTCGATGTATTGTAGTTGTGAAGTATATAATGATCAGTAATGTATACTATTTAAAAAACAAGAATAAATGAATAGATATACATGCTAAGGGGTTGGAAGTGTTAAGGGTAATATTTTTCCATAAATATCTCCTGCAATTGATGTGAAAAAATTTATAAGGAATTAATTGAGATGAAGTGGAAGGGATGTGAAATATTTTAAAGCTATGTCAATAAATTTACAGGGCTGGATCGATAAACATATTTCATTGTTCTGGATCATAACGAATGGTTAAGATATTACATTGTGGAGTGAGACCCCATATGTAGAGGAATTTAGTAAATAACGGTTTATAAATATATGAGGATATAATATGGTGTTCTATGAATGATTAATAGGAGTTTTGGAGAGACCTCATTTCCACAAATATCAAATAAAAAAATATATCAATAAAGCTAAACACATGTAAGAATTTAAATCATGCAATAGGTGGAAATAAAGAGCGACTTCCAAAATGTAATAATTGTTTGAAGAAGCATAAATGGAACTAATTTCCATGGAGTGGAATGTGCTAAAAGTAAAGAAAAGTAGGTCGTATAACATTGAACTATAAAAGTGATGTGAAGAATCAAATTCTCAATATTAATGATAATTGGAAGATGGTGTAAGCCCAGGCTGAAGTTCAACGCTTCGAGTGTGTACAACTTGAGCTCTTAACCATCTAATATCCAAATCATAAGAGAATGGAGTGAAAGAAAAATTATCCTTATTTTATGAAAATGGATAATGGGAAGACATTTTCTATCATCACATTTGAAGTAGAGGCTCCATGTGATGTAGTGGAAAGTACACATTTTATGCTCTCAATGATATAACGTACATTGTTTGATTATAGTTCTACTTGATCCATTATTTAATATATATTTTCAAATAATATATAATAAATCTATTAGAGGATAGATGTAGATATATCACTCGTGACTCTTTAAAAGGATTATCATATCATATATATTTTACTAAAACTCTAGTATTGAATTTGGAATGAAAAATATCATCACAAATATAAAAGTCATTTCCATGGTGAAATTTGACACCATACAGGGATGGAATGTGTATCAAAGTATAATGGTAAGATAAAATGTAGATTAAAGGAGAATTATTTAGTCTTGAATGGAAAACCTACATTAATTTTTAAAGAAGAGATAACCCGACCTGAGCTTTGTCTATAAGAACGTTCCATGGACTTCTTTTATAGAGATGATAAGTTTTGTGGGATAAATAAGTGAAAGTATTAAGAGAGATATTTCACCAATATTTCATGAATAATATGATGTATTTTCTACAGAGTTACCTAGAACTCCCAAATAGATATAAGAATAGTTCTTTGGTGAACTCATATATATCTACACGTCAATATCGAAGAAATCATATAGAATGGAAAATGATGTGTTAGTGATATTAATGAAAAATTATTATTATCAAATAGAGAAGGAATTTATCTAAACCTTTTTGTCTACATGAGGATCACATGTAATCTATTTGGGGAAGATGGATGGATCAATAAGACTTTAAATTAATTATAGATGACTTAATTGTGTTATAGTAAAAAATAATTACCCTCTCATATGGATTAATTATTTTTTTTAAAATCATCATGAAGATAAATTATTTAGAAAGATTTAATTCTGATTAGTTTATTATATACTATGGGTGAATAATTTAGAATTAATAAACACTGCCTAATGAACAAGATATGATCCTTGTCTGTTTATTTTTAGTATATTCAGTTTGACTAATTCTACATAAATATTTATGTATTTTATGAATATAGTATTTAAGAAAAACAATGAAAAAATAATGGTAGGTTTTATTGATGAATTTATAATGCATTCCAAATGACAAGAGTAGTGTGAATATCATCTATGGAATTTATTGATCTCTATATGGAAGGAAAATCTATTTGAAAATTTATGAAAATGCGATTTCAGGTCACAAAAAAATTCATTCTTTAGGCACATTGTAACCAACGAATGAATCTTATTTTCCCCTATTTAAACAATGGTTATAGAAGTGTGGCATCATCATTTAATATTAACTGAAATTTATAGTTTAATTATCTTATTATGATATTATAGTAGGTTTGTAATAAATTTATATGAAATTATAAACCACTAATCAAGGTAACATGAAAATGAGTTTAGTCAATTTGGATAAAAGAATGTGTAATGAATGATTCCAAGAAGAGATATAGAAATTTATTATTTCAACCATGTTAACTCAAAAAAATTCTCATAGAATAATTTATTTTCTATAATGATGAATCAATGATGGTTTTTGGGTGAGTCCTCATGAAAAAATAAAATTTTATATCTTAACCATCTCAATAGTTAAAACCTCGTGAGTAGAATTGTCCTACACATTACATGGAGTTACATACAATTATTTTCTCTCTCTGAATATATGAATGAACTATAAACATGTGCTGAAAAATAATATATATATATATATATATATGTGTGTGTGTGTGTGTATATAGAATCATAATTTTAAATATATACTAATGTAAATGAAATTTAATACGAGACTAAGGATATGGTTGGATCTTCTTAAAGACCATGATTGTTGAATTAATTATCACCCCAGAAGTGAAAAAAAATGTCGCTAATGAATAATGTGACAATGACCTTGTTGGTCAAGAAATTATAAGGACACAAGGAGATCCCTATATCAAGGACCTTTTTATTTTATAAATCATAAATTTAATCCCAAATGATTTCACATCCATTACGACTAGAGATGATCGAGATAGCTCTATGAAAAGTTCCATTTTTTTATATAACGATAAGTTTATAAAATAAAAAAGATAGATTAAATAATTTATATTCATCACTAAATTACTAATCATATGAATAGATTATCGAAAATATATAAATAGATTAATTATATAGTTTATAGGGAAATTATTGGATCATATTAATGATAAATGATAATATTATTTAAATGAGAGTAAATAATATCCAAAGAGAAATTGACATTGTAGAATTGATTCTTACAACTTTGGTAATATTCAAATTGAAACACCTTTAATGAATAATACTGAATAGAAATATTAGCCATCATGAATAAATAGATATTAATGTTAAATAAATAAAAGGGGATATTAATACAACATTTAAAAATGAAAATCATCATATTAAAAAATATGTCTCTATGAAATTTGTATTGATATTAAATCCATTACATAACACTTACACATTGTTGATCATGATTTTACCTAATTTATAATGGTTTTAGGTATGTTGTTAATTTATAAAAAACAATTTTTATTTTCATAATATCATATATGAACATCTCATAACATTTTGTACCCTTACATTAATGATATTCTATTATTAATGTTTTTTGGGATGTAAAATTCCTTGTTTTACACACATGTTTATCATGATGTTTTGATAATTTTTTATATTATATTATTACATCATATCTAAATTGAAATTAATTTTATAAATATAATATTTAATTAAAATTTATGTATTAAAAAGAATTCATGAATGTTCTACATGGAAAATGGATCTCACCATTCTGTAAAGATGATAAGTCGTTTATGTGCATGAGAGAAAATGAAAATAACCTAATGGAAGAAAGGGTTTAGATGTGGTTGGTATATTAAATTTAAATAATAAAAATCACGTGATAATAATGATATATATTCATTATTTCTATTATTGGGACTATCCATTTGAGAAAATGATGGAAAAAATTACATCTGTTCACAAGGCGGTAGTCCGCCAAAAATATGATCAACAAATTTATTTGGAATTTCATGTAGAAGAATACAGATAAATATTATTTTGTAATAATAATAACAAAACTATATATGGTAAATTGGTATTATTAGTTTTTATTTTTAAAGATATAATTTGATTTTATAACACAATAAAGAAAAAGAAATGGATTTGTAATGAAGGTTACCTTCGATTAGGGAATGCTTCTTTAGATATCTTCATAAAGAGAAAATGGTTATAGTTTATGGATTAAAAGAAGATATACAATTTGGATAATGTTTTTTTAAATATTTTTGTATTTTTTTGTTATGAGACAATGCTTTTGAGAGTGGTAAACAAACTAGGGGAGGAAGTGGCCTTTTTTTAATTGATGAGGAGGGGGATTTTTGTAAATACCAATGAATATTCAATAATTTGAAGAAAAAATCACATATTGTACCTCCAAACATGATAAATAATAGAGTGGAGAGAAGTAAATTTCTAATAACACCTACACCATATAAAAATAAACAAGCTTTATGCCTTTATTCCATTAACATCTATTATTACTTATTTTTACCATTTTAGTTTTCACCATTGTAAACAATTTTGTACAAAGGTAATTAATCTATTATGCAAAAAATATAGTGATAATTATAATATAATGAAGAAATATAGATTAAAAATTAAATATTCATTTATAAAATTGATTTTTACATATGTTCATTTCATGAGAAAAAGATCATTTTACCCTTAAACACTTTAATTCATTTTAATGTTTTTCTAAATCATTTTGGACAAAAATTAAGTTGAACATGTTAAATACATTTTATTATCCTATTTAATAATATGGAGTTGATATTATTAAATTAAATTGATAGAATAGGAATATTTTTTTAAAATAAACCCCCAATTCATGTTGAATGAATTTGTATTCATGAAAGGAGTATTTGAAGTTAAGGATGATCGTATATTAACTATACTACTAGTATTCAAAATTAGATGGATTTAAATTATCATATTTAAAAATATAAAATAGTAATTTAAATTATTCGTCATTAAATATTTATTTGTTTCATTAAAATTGATAGATATGATTCATTTCCATTTAAAACTTTTTTTCTGAAAAATAACATTATTATGAAGAATACTTATTTTTAACTCAAAATGATATTATATAAATCTATATTGAAATTATTGAAAATAAATTCATAATATGGAATATTATAATAGATAATTTTAAATTAATGGGATAATTATTCAATAACACTCCTTTTAGTATCAATAAAATCATATTTCTAAAATAAAATTAAAAAAATTCGTTCTAGAAATTTTTTAACCATGAAAGTTCAAAATCAAAATTCACCCATTCAAATTCTACATTTCTTATATTTGAAATATTAAAATGTCAATTGTATTTCTATTTTATTAAAATATATTTTTCACCTAATATAACTGTGTCTTTTATGTAAATTTCTCCACCTTACAAAAAATTATTCCACAAAATTTTCATGGATGTTACCATCTAAAAAAGTGATTGTAGCTTTTTATAATAACATCCTTTAGATCCCACATTTCTTCAAAAAAATTCTGATTTCTCCAATGTACCGTTACAAATAAAATTTTATTACTCCTAAATAATTTCACGTTAATACAATCAATCTGTATGGGATCTTCACAATAAGATAAATCAGTTTCAAATTATATCTCTCCAAAGGTGATAATGGCCATTAGTCCTTGAATTCACATAAATAATAGTGATATACAGAACACATAATGTAATTGGTAGATACTTAGTGGGATTTCTAATTGGATAGATAAATCTACAATCCTTTCTAAAATATTAATTATTATGATGTACATGGGGATAAATTTTTCCTTATTATCAAAACAGATGACAACCCTCCCTAGAGATAAATACAATAAAACAAGATCTTCCAAAAGAAATCCCCATAATTTTCTCTATTTATCAGTATAAAAATCTTTGTATCTCAGATCTACCTTAATATGATCATGAATAATGATTACCTTTTCCATTATCTCCTGAAATGTTTTTGGAAAATATTTTTCAATTCACTAAAATAATTCCAACAAGTTGGAGTATGACATCAATTTTTATATAATTTTTCATTCAGTTCCACTCGAATACATAAATGGAAAATAATGTTATAATAAAACATAATAAAAGGTAAATACTGATCATACATAAAATAAAATTTATATTATCATCACATCATCATGTAATACAATTTTATAACTACCCTTTTTGACTCTATCATTTTGAGGATGGTAGGTGGTGCTGAAATGAAGCTCATTATAAAGATCCTTTTAAAGAATCTTCTATAATTTCAATGAAAAATGGGGACCATAATCATAAAAAAATATAAATAGGAGTTCCTCAATGTTATGAAAATTAATTAATATAGATACTTGAATGGTGATCATTTGGTAAATCATTTCATAGTGTCATATAATGTTCATATTTAGTTAAGTAATCGAGAAAAATTCATATTTCTCAATTATTTCTAGGATTTTTTGGTATTCACGTGATAATGTATATAGTAATCTGATCAAATTTATATATAATAATATATTGAGGTTTCATGAATCCACTATAATTTTTCTTGATAGATAACATTTATAAATAAACCAAACTTTTGGAACCATAATCAGAAATTTCCCACTTCATGTTATCTCACCCAAAATGTTCCCTTGAACTCTTAGTAAATCGCATTGGTAAAAGAGTATATAGACAAATTTGATCTATGATTGGGATCCAAATATTCACTCTCAGATCTATTATAGATTGAACAAAACATATATTTCATATTTTTATAACGTTATCTTATGAAATGGAATTTTCATACGTCATTTCATCCACAACATTAACTGTATTCTAAAAATTCTCATCCCTATATAAATATTTTTTTAGATGAATATAATAACAGTGCCACAATAATTTATGAAATGATTATTTTCTCCACATAATCAATTCACATATCATATTTTCTACCTCCATGTATATATGATACCAATTGATCCTCATTTTTTTCATAACTCCATGATCTTGTATGGTTAATTTATCACATTCCATATTTTTTTCCCCTAGGCGGTGGTATATTCAGAAATCATTATACATGAGTAGCTTGTGCCATCAATTTTTCCTTATGTTAAGATATTCATATGAAAGGTATAATTTTAGGATGTTATGGTCTATGTATATCACACAAAATTCACTATAAATATAATTTATCAATATATTCAAATAAAATGTAAATATACAAACTTAAGATCATGGGGGAACTTTTTTTCATGAGATTTTTTCTACGTAGATTCTATCATAATATCCTTATCATTTTATATAAAATAAAAACACATTAATTTATTAGATACATCAAGATATATCATAGTCCAATAATATCAAAATAGTCCTATAAAAATAATAAAAATGACTAATGTCCTATTTATTTATTCATGAAAATTTCTATATTCCATTGTCCAAACAAAAAACCCCTACAAAAGTAATTTGGTTTAATAGGTATGAAAATGAAGAAAATTTTTAAAAAACATTCTGATAGTATCCGAAAAATCTAGAAAAATTATATTCTTTGGTGTTGTTTGTGGTTATATAAATTAGTTGAATGCCTTCATCATCAATTGATAAATGAAGAATATATCTTTTGAGAGAATATGGTAAGGAAAATAAAATGTATGAATCAAGAGTTCACACATACTAAATTTACCATATTATTATTTTATTCTTAACATCTCAATAATGATCAAAAAATATTATCATTATCCTAATATATAATAGAATATATAATTATTTTATTAATTTATTACTAGAATAAATGTATTAAGATATTACCTGATTAAATTTTTATTTGGATATATAAAATATAATATTTATTTAGTAAATAAAAATGGGACTACTACAACTTGAAATCCCCAGACCTCATACAAAATTCTATCTATATAATTTATTCCTTCTTTAGTTATAATTTATGATACCTAGAACAAAGATAAATCTATGAAAAATATTGATCACCATTATTTTTATCAGATAACTCCTGTAGGAAAAGAATTGGTTACATGTTATTTCTCATTATAACATTGATCTCCCTATACCATATACATTACATCATGAATCAATTTTTATTCTTATCAAATAGAATATGCCCCCTCTATTTCATAACACTGGAGATAATAATTCATTATCAAAAAAATAATGTACTTGTTCTACGTCCTCTAATAATTAGATAGTGTCCATCCTATAGGGATTATTTGATATATGTATGGAATTAGGGATTAAATCAATAGAAAACTAAAGTTAATCCTATAGTTTATTTTCATGTTATTCCTTCATAAATACAATGTGTATTATTATACAATATATATATCATAAATTTTATGAATTCCTTCTCCACCCACCAATTTGTTTTCTATTCTTAACAATGATTATAATTTATATGTTCTTCTGGGGATGAACATAGATATTATTCAAGTATACACTATATATATGTAATTCTATATCTTCACTATTAATCATAATTTTTTTCTCCCTGAAATAAAATTTTTCATCATATTTTTAATTGGAGTCCATATCAATGATTTTATCAAAATAAAATATAGGTATTATAATAAATATAACATATAATGAATGATTTTGTGTTATAATGGAAACTTCTTAGAAAATCATTGTTCTAGTGAGAATTCGAGTAGGATATTTATCTAAAACTCACTTCATAACATGAGAAGAAAATAAATAATTTTCATTGAAAAAATAGATGATATAAAATTTAAAAAACATCTACAGTAAATTAAAACATTATAAAAATTTATTTTATAATTAAATTACCCACCCCCACATTATTGTGAACAACCATAATTTATTTGAAGATTATAGCAGCTTAGAATTATCCTCATATCCTCATATGTTGTATGTTAACTTTATAAAAGGTACATTATTTTGAATAGTTCCTCAATTCATTGTATTTGAAAAAATGGAAAATAATTATATATTTATTTTTATTACATTTATGATATAGAAGAACATTATTAGTGCTCATATAAAATCTAACATTCTATTCAATCAATTTCCATGTTGTTTATTTCCATAATTTTTTGAATATGTAAATTACTTCATCATTTTAATTTCATTAATGAATTCAATTTTTTATGAAATTTAGGTGAACTATTCTTACCCTGATTCTCATAGAATCTATATAATCTAGAGAAATTATTATTTATTTTAATGGATCATAAATATATTTTGTAATATGATGAATATTTTGAGAGTCCATCAACCTTTAGATACATGGATTAATAAACTGAAAGTAAAGAAAAATATTGTATTATATATAGAATATTGAAACCAAAAAATAACTACATTATATTATAAAGGTAGCCTCATATTTCCAAATACATTATTCTTCCTTTGGAATTATGCTATAGAATCTTCTCTTCAAATCAGTTTGTTTCTCATTGGGAAAATATTTGTTGATTTATGTTTCTTTTAGAGAAATTTATTACTTGTGTTATATTTGTTATTCCTTCATAGTATTTTAGATAATTGACAACCAATGATCATTGTAGAGACCCGAATCCTGACGTACATGAACATTACATTACATTTGCGGAATACTTAGTACATAACAAAAACACACACTAAAGGATCGTAATAGTTTAGTGTCTTTGGAAACTCGGAACGTAATCTTCTAATCGTGGTGAAAGATCTTCAATATCTCCCATAAAGATCTTCCATTTTTTTCCCTAAAACCTTTCTTTATATCCTGGGGAAAAAAACATAAAAGGGTGAGCTCAAATGCTCAGTAAGGGTATACAAAATAAAAAAAAAATCAATCACATCATATTCGTAAGAACATAACTTTTGGAAATCTTAACCTGCAAAAGAGAGCATAATTTCATAACATGGGATAAATCATGGCAGTGAAATGTAATCACAATAATCATAACATAAAACATTAAACTTTGTGGCATACACACATAATCATAGAAAATCATTTCTTGTTAGTCAAGACTCATTGCCAAGACTATCTTAGTGGACAAAGTCCCTTTCTGAATCGAGTAACCCTCATTCCAGTCCTGTTTCACTGAACTGGTATAACTTACCATTCCAGCCATGTCTATCTCATGAGATATAAAATCTTTACCCAATGCATTGGAGGGAGATATAGGTCCCACCCATCTCATAATGATACCATTCTTATGTGTGCCACAAAATCATAAATCATACACCATTGCATAACCCATGTAATAAAAATGGGAATCTTAAACATCATGCCATCATAATCCATAAACAATTGATATCATTCAATCATAAGAATATTGAAACCATTTAAATCATAGAGACATTTTACTTGAAACATAAATATCAAATAATGTCATCTTAGATGGAAAATAGTTTTGAGAAAAACACTCGAAATGAATTCTTGAGGAAAATATCCTTTCTTCTTTAAAATCATTTTCTTTTCACAAAATTCCATGAAATTTTAAAAGATAAGGGTTTTGTTGAAAATAATCATGGAATCTTGTAGAGGAAGCTTCTTGAAAATGAGGTGTTATGAAACCGTAAAAATCCTTTCACGCCGTATAAGTTAAAAATAACATTCTCCTCGTACTTTTGTCGGAAAAGTCAAAAAGTACCTTATATGGTAACCAAAGGAAAGATTCCATTCATACAATGTGGTAAAAAGTCAATAAAGGGTAAAAATGACTTTAAAAATTCATGGAAGAATGGTAAACATTTTATAAAAACATTTTTAGAAAACATGGTCATGGATGTTAAACGTAACCCCAGTAAATACTTAAGTATAAGCAATCTCGGATAAAAATGAGATTGAAAATTTATCCCTTACCTTAGGTCCGACTTGTTTTGTACGTGTCCGAACCTCCTGTATAATGATTTACATAATGTTATTGACTTATTACAGAATCATATTCATTGTTATGATATCATATATGGTTCTCTTATGGCTTTATATTACCCGGTCTTTTGTAAATTCATGTTAAAGTAGCGTTTTGGGTAAAATCGTCTCATTTATCGTAGGTGTTTTGACTTGTTGTTCTTGACATCATTATTACATATATCATGATTTACTTACTTCCAGAATATAAAATATGATTTATATATCATATATATTCAGTATATATATATATAATAGGTAGATAAATAAAATGAAAAACACCGTTCATGGAGACGGTAGTCCGTACGTACGCATGAACGCTGTTTTCCTTTCCTTATTGTCTTGAAATGGAAGTAAGTAGATGACATACATATGTATATATATACATAAATCCAGTAGCTTTATAATGTCATATATTTCATTATTATTTCTTATATATACATTATAATCATTCTTAAATGGTTAACATGGAGAATGAATCTCATCGCGTCGTGGAGACGGTATTCCGTACGTACGCGCGAGCGATGATATCATTTCTATAAATATTGAATTGAATTGGAGTAGATTATACAATATATCAGAATCAATATGATGTTGTAATAACTATGTATAGTTATTCTTTACACCATTATACCCATCCATGTAAGGTGGTGGTGGAAAATAGATTACACCACGGCGTGGAGACGGTATTCCGTACGTACGCACGCGCGGTGATTTCTTTTTCCATAGGATGGATAGATGGTGAAATAGGTTTGTTTCATACTTATAATAACATATCAGTATATGAGTGATACAGATGTTATTACTTAATAATGAAACAACCTAAGAAGAAGAAGTGGAAGAAGAAATAAAGATGAAAGAATTGGTAACGGTAATTACCTCTTCTTTGAAGTGCCTCTTTGAGACCTCCTCTTAGGGCACAAAAATTGGTCTTGGAGGAAGACCAGAACCTCTAGGATGTTGCTAGGGAAGTGTAGAGGAGAAATTGGCAGGGGTTGGCCAAGCTTGAGTGCTCAAATTGGTGTGATGAGGAGGGGGAGGAGGTGTCCTTTTATAGGGGAGGAGAGGGGCACCTTAGGAATATCTCAAAATATTATTTTATATTAAAGTCAAAATCGGTTTATAATGGTTCCAAAGGGTATTATTTAGAAGCTAAAGTGGGGATGGGTCGAAATCCTATCAACCAATAGGATTTAGACAAGTTTAGGGTATTATGTTAACCTTATCAATTAGATTTAACTCTAAGTTAAATAATTTAACTTTTACCGTGTCTTTTTGTTTTCTTTCACTATATGGTTAATAAACTTACTATAACATGCCAAACGAACCCGAAATTGTATATTATTAATACATATATCCTTATCTAAGTCATTTGGCCGAACCTTAGATTTTTAGGAATAAAATAACAATTAATAATATTTGATTTAAAAACTATTTTGTGTCAATTTTGACACTATTTGATATATGATTTTTGTGAAAGTCATAACAGAATTATATGTTCGAACCAAGTTGATTAAATCAACACTAATATATCATAGTGACCTAGAAAATTAGTGGAATTCATAAAAAGTATTAAATTACATTTATTTTGGTATTTATATTATCAATTATGTCAATATTTCATTAATAAGATAATTACTGCATCATCTTTGTGTCATAAATAAATTATATTATTTGATGTCTAAAAATTACAAATAAAATACCATCATGTAGGAAATCTTTTTAGATTTCTAATGAATATTTATAGTCGAATTTATCTTATGTATAACCCCATATTAAAAATGATTTACTTATTAAACTTTGATTTTAACTATTTTAACCCTTCTTTAAATAAATTAATAATAAATGTCCAAATCTAATCCAAGTGGGCCTAAATGGTCATATTTTATTCCTAAGTTTGTTTTTGATCGAATTACACTTGTCCAATAGAATTAGGACATGTGTTAGGGTAATATTAATATCATATTTACCCTTAGTTACCCTATTTACTATTAACCGTGGTAAAAAAAGTAAAAAGTTACTATTCACCAAAAAATTATTTTCATCTCATTAAACCACATTTTAGTCCTTGATATTAACCGTGTCTCTCGGATTTTCGAAATTCCATTCACAGAAGCGGTAAAATTAATTTTTATGCAAAATTCAGTTTTTAACCTACCACTTAGTAGTTTCACTATTCATCAAAAATTGATGTTTTTCAGAACAATGCCAAAATTTCATCCCAAGCTATATTTCATATTCCGAATTCAAAAATGAAGTCTATTTTACCAAATTCATAACATAAATGTTGCATTAATTAATTTTATAATTAAATCCCGCTGTTAAAACAAATAGCGTGTTTTTAAGAAACAATATCTATCAAAAGATTGACACTTGTTTATGTCTAGTTTAAATGTGAAATTACATCCAATGACCAACATTGTATTAAATTGTAAAAATATATTCTAAATATACTTTAAAACCCCTCAAATTAATGATTTATCACTATTAATTATTTCGATTAAAAAAGTTGCTTTTAATTAAAATTTAGTAATTTTCACTATTCATCAGAATATGAAAGTTATCTGAAAAGTACCAAAATTTCACCTTAGGCTAAATTCGATACTCCGAATCTAAAAATGAATTCCATTTTGAAAAATAAAATTTACAAAATTTCAAAAAGTGGTTATTACTATTCATAACGGCTAGTTTTAATAATATTTTAATAGCATATCGTTGTTTCGTGAAACTCAGTATTGCGTACTACACACGCTATCGAGGAAGGTTGTGATTGCGTGTAATGCAAGGCAAGTCAAGGATGCGTATTGTGTAAGCTCCTTTTGGTGTAGCGTACGACACAAGACATTAATAAAATTAAAAAGAATATTTTTCATAAAATCTCGGGTTGTTACATTCTACCCCCCTTAAAATGAATTTCGCCCTCGAAATTCGTCGGGGTTATAAATGGTTTACTATTCGAAAGTTTCTTTAATAGAAACCCACATCGTAAAAAGTAATATCAAAACCAATCTTTAAAAACAAAAGTATGAAACGTAACGGTTACCCAAATAAAATAATCACTGGGTTTCCACATAGGTGAAAATATGGATATGGAAGAGAAATCTAACCATCATGTTCTGATGGAGAGTGGTAGAGAACATGGCTATGGAAAATCCAGTAATCACAAATCCATAGATTTGGGATGATATAAGGTACCATCTGATTCATCAGGTATAAGATCACTAGGACAACATTTTTGGTTTTTAAGATCATTTCCCTAAAGTTGAAAATTTTCTTAGAATAAATACTTACTTTATTTTGGTACAATCTCACAGTTGTTCGTGCCTTGAACAATTTCCACTTCATCTCTTAAATAAATGAAGTTGAATTTGTTATTCATGAAGTATTAGCAGATCATGTGATAGAATGATTGTTCATTCCATCTGTCTCAAACAAAAGGTTAGCAAAAGTTATTAAATATACATAAGTCATTCTATAGTGAGATTAATCATATACGGTTCCTAAAATGGACTTATACTTCATATATCATACTGCTTAATATAATAAAACTAGTTTCTACTAAACAGGGACTTCCTGTAGGTCAGTGGTAGGCGATAAAGGCCAGTCGCACTTCGGTTGTGGGTTCGATTCCTACTGCCTTGTCCGAAGCGATGGGTTGTCGCCTGTCCTGCAGGTTGTCCTTTTTATAAAACTATATTACTATAACATCCCATAATAATATCGAAAAAACGTATATCCTTAAACAATACTCACTTATGTCCAAAATAATCCATTTCAATCTTTAGGCTTATCCATAATACTGCAGTCCACTCTCATAACATAGTGAAAACGATTACCATAGATTTAACACCATCATCGATCCCCATATATCATAAGATAGGTTTTGTTGGTCACATTCCAAACATTCAAAGTCCTTAATCGTGTATTCTCTTGAATACCTTAGTGAAAACATGAAAGCAGTTAAAAGTTAACACTTTTCACATACCAAAATCCTCAAAATTCTATATACTCAAACTTAGTCCTTATATCAATCATGAGCTCATGAATACTATTAAACATTTCATTTTCTCGTCTTCATTATGCGCATATCATCTTATTTTCAAAAAAAATATCTCAATCACTTTGAATACCACATCAATAAATACTGCAATACTTAATGATACAATATTATTTTGGAATCCCATTACATAAACACTTAATCATTCCACCACATCGTTGTCATATTCAACATTGCCAATAGTGATCGCATGTGATTTCCCTTTGTCCTTTGCCTCCAGTGGTTGCTCATGTTGATCATCACTAACCCTTGGATTAGGGCAATTATTAGCATAATGCCCCATTTCCTTGCACTTGAAGCATTGAAGTGTTGGCGGTGCGTTCTCTGCAGTGTTTGCATTATTCACATCATTAGAAACCCTTTTTCCATTACTTCGACACTCAGCTGCTCGATGACCTTCTTTTCCACACTTAAAACATTTTCTAGTCCCTTTAAGACAATCTCCACCATGCTTCTTTCCACACTTTGTGCATAAGGAAACATTCATCTTCTTTTCACCATTATTCTGAGTTTTCTCCTTGAACTCCATCTTTCGTTTCTTGTCAAACCCATGAGATGGATATGTAACACCAACTTCCATTTCTACCTTGATAGCACACCGCACAATTTCTTCAAAGCTACTGAAGTCTCTTATAGCTAATGCCCTTCGAAGACTTGGTTTTAAGCCACTGAAAAATCGATCAACTTTACTTTCAGGTTGGATGATAATACCAGAAGCGTACCTTGCAAGTCTTGTAAAATTCGCTTCATAGGTACCAACAGATTCATCATCCCTTTGCTTCAGTTCAAGAAACTTTTTCTCCATCTTTGTTCGAAGAATACAAGGGAAGTACTTACTGAAAAACAAGTTCTTGAACTCGTCCCATTCCATGGACTCAATTTCATCTCTTGGCCTCGTATTCTTGATAAGATTCCACCATTGATCAGCTTCACCTTCCAAACGATATACTGCTAAGACGACTTTATCATGTTCAGAACATTGAAGAACTGAAAATATCTTTTCAGTAGTACTAATCCATTGTTCAGCAACTAATGGATCAGTAGACCCACTGAAAGAAGGCGGACGCTGCCTCATGAAGGATTCAACAGAATGTTGCTCCTTCCTTTGCTCGTTTGGAAGTCCTGCATGATTCATAGCTTGAGAAAGTTGTGTGAGCATGGCTACAAGATTTTGCATTCCAGCTCCCATATCGTTTGGTTTCTCAGGGGGACAATCATTGCATTGTCCATTGCATTGATCAACACGGTTCCTTCGGGTTCCAGCTATCGTCTAAAACCCAAAAATAATAGTGTGAGAGGCAAAAATCATGCTAGGGAAAACAACATAATAAAGGGGGAGTACCTTCAATATCCAACATCTTAGGTTTAATTCTATGATCGTTAGCGTAATTCTATTACTATAACCTATACTTATACTTATCCCTAGGGACATCCCCAGACATACCTTAGAAATATCTCTAGGGATCTCACTAAAGTTCTCGCATCCTAGTTTCCAAAGGTTGACTAAACCTTTCCTCTGATACCAACTGTAGAGACCCGAAGCCTGACGTACATGAACATTACATTACATTTGCGGAATACTTAGTACATAACAAAAACACACACTAAAGGATCGTAATAGTTTAGTGTCTTTGGAAACTCGGAACGTAATCTTCTAATCGTGGTGAAAGATCTTCAATATCTCCCATAAAGATCTTCCATTTTTTTTCCTAAAACCTTTCTTTATATCCTGGGGAAAAGAAAACATAAAAGGGTGAGCTCAAATGCACAGTAAGGGTATACAAAATAAAAAAAAATCAATCACATCATATTCGTAAGAACATAACTTTTGGAAATCTTAACCTGCAAAAGAGAGCATAATTTCATAACATGGGATAAATCATGGCAGTGAAATGTAATCACAATAATCATAACATAAAACATTAAACTTTGTGGCATACACACATAATCATAGAAAATCATTTCTTGTTAGTCAAGACTCATTGCCAAGACTATCTTAGTGGACAAAGTCCCTTTCTGAATCGAGTAACCCTCGTTCCAGTCCTGTTTCACTGAACCGGTATAACTTACCGTTCCAGCCATGTCTATCTCATGAGATATAAAATATTTACCCAATGCATTGGAGGGAGATATAGGTCCCACCCATCTCATAATGATACCATTCTTATGTGTGCCACAAAATCATAAATCATACACCATTGCATAACCCATGTAATAAAAATGGGAATCTTAAACATCATGCCATCATAATCCATAAACAATTGATATCATTCAATCATAAGAATATTGAAACCATTTAAATCATAGAGACATTTTACTTGAAACATAAATATCAAATAATGTCATCTTAGATGGAAAATAGTTTTGAGAAAAACACTCGAAATGAATTCTTGAGGAAAATATCCTTTCTTCTTTAAAATCATTTTCTTTTCACAAAATTCCATGCAATTTTAAAAGATAAGGGTTTTGTTGAAAATAATCATGAAATCATGTAGAGGAAGCTTCTTGAAAATGAGGTGTTATGAAACCGTAAAAATCCTTTCACGCCGTATAAGTTAAAAATAACATTCTCCTCGTACTTTTGTCGGAAAAGTCAAAAAGTACCTTATATGGTAACCAAAGGAAAGATTCCATTCATACAATGTGGTAAAAAGTCAATAAAGGGTAAAAATGACTTTAAAAATTCATGGAAGAATGGTAAACATTTTATAAAAACATTTTTAGAAAACATGGTCATGGATATTAAACGGAACCCCAGTAAATACTTAAGTATAAGCAATCTCGGATAAAAATGAGATTGAAAATTTATCCCTTACCTTAGGTCCGACTTGTTTTGTACGTGTCCGAACCTCCTGTATAATGATATACATAATGTTATTGACTTATTACAGAATCATATTCATTGTTATTATATCATATATGGTTCTCTTATGGCTTTATATTACCCGGTCTTTTGTAAATTCATGTTAAAGTAGCGTTTTGGGTAAAATCGTCTCATTTATCGTAGGTGTTTTGACTTGTTGTTCTTGACATCATTATTACATATATCATGATTTACTTACTTCCAGAATATAAAATATGATTTATATATCATATATATTCAGTATATATATATATAATAGGTAGATAAATAAAATGAAAAACACCGTTCATGGAGACGGTAGTCCGTACGTACGCATGAACGCTGTTTTCCTTTCCTTATTGTCTTGAAATGGAAGTAAGTAGATGACATACATATGTATATATATACATAAATCCAGTAGCTTTATAATGTCATATATTTCATTATTATTTCTTATATATACATTATAATCATTCTTAAATGGTTAACATGGAGAATGAATCTCATCGCGTCGTGGAGACGGTATTCCGTACGTACGCGCGAGCGATGATATCATTTCTATAAATATTGAATTGAATTGGAGTAGATTATACAATATATCAGAATCAATATGATGTTGTAATAACTATGTATAGTTATTCTTTACACCATTATACCCATCCATGTAAGGTGGTGGTGGAAAATAGATTACACCACGGCGTGGAGACGGTATTCCGTACGTACGCACGCGCGGTGATTTCTTTTTCCGTAGGATGGATAGATGGTGAAATAGGTTTGTTTCATACTTATAATAACATATCAGTATATGAGTGATACTGATGTTATTACTTAATAATGAAACAACCTAAGAAGAAGAAGTGGAAGAAGAAATAAAGATGAATGAATTGGTAACGGTAATTACCTCTTCTTTGAAGTGCCTCTTTGAGACCTCCTCTTAGGGCACTAAAATTGGTCTTGGAGGAAGACCAGAACCTCTAGGATGTTGCTAGGGAAGTGGAGAGGAGAAATTGGCAGGTGTTGGCCAAGCTTGAGTGCTCAAATTGGTGTGAGGAGGAGGGGGAGGAGGTGTCCTTTTATAGGGGAGGAGAGGGGCACCTTAGGAATATCTCAAAATATTATTTTATATTAAAGTCAAAATCGGTTTATAATGGTTCCAAAGGGTCTTATTTAGAAGCTAAAGTGGGTATGGGTCGAAATCCTATCAACCAATAGGATTTAGACAAGTTTAGGGTATTATGTTAACCTTATCAATTAGATTTAACTCTAAGTTAAATAATTTAACTTTTACCGTGTCTTTTTGTTTTCTTTCACTATATGGTTAATAAACTTACTATAACATGCCAAACGAACCCCAAATTGTATATTATTAATACATATATCCTTATCTAAGTCATTTGGCCGAACCATAGATTTTTAGGAATAAAATAACAATTAATAATATTTGATTTAAAAACTATTTTGTGTCAATTTTGACACTATTTGATATATGATTTTTGTGAAAGTCATAACAGAATTATATGTTCGAACCAAGTTGATTAAATCAACACTAATATATCATAGTAACCTAGAAAATTAGTGGAATTCATAAAAAGTCTTAAATTACATTTATTTTGGTATTTATATTATCAATTATGTCAATATTTCATTAATAAGATAATTACTGCATCATCTTTGTGTCATAAATAAATTATATTATTTGATTTCTAAAAATTACAAATAAAATACCATCATGTAGGAAATCTTTTTAGATTTCTAATGAATATTTATAGTCGAATTTATCTTATGTATAACCCCATATTAAAAATGATTTACTTATTAAACTTTGATTTTAACTATTTTAACCCTTCTTTAAATAAATTAATAATAAATGTCCAAATCTAATCCAAGTGGGCCTAAATGGTCATATTTTATTCCTAAGTTAGTTTTTGATCGAATTACACTTGTCCAATAGAATTAGGACATGTGTTAGGGTAATATTAATATCTTATTTACCCTTAGTTACCCTATTTACTATTAACCGTGGTAAAAAAAGTAAAAAGTTACTATTCACCAAAAAAATTATTTTCATCTCATTGAAGCACATTTTAGTCCTTGATATTAACCGTGTCTCTCGGATTTTCGAAATTCCATTCACAGAAGCGGTAAAATTAATTTTTATGCAAAATTCAGTTTTTAACCTACCACTTAGTAGTTTCACTATTCATCAAAAATTGATGTTTTTCAGAACAATGCCAAAATTTCATCCCAAGCTATATTTCATATTCCGAATTCAAAAATGAAGTCTATTTTACCAAATTCATAACATAAAAGTTGCATTAATTAATTTTATAATTAAATCCCGCTGTTAAAACAAATAGTGTGTTTTTAAGAAACAATATCTATCAAAAGATTGACACTTGTTTATGTCTAGTTTAAATGTGAAATTACATCCAATGACCAACATTGTATTAAATTGTAAAAATATATTCTAAATATACTTTAAAACCCCTCAAATTAATGATTTATCACTATTAATTATTTCGATTAAAAAAGTTGCTTTTAATTAAAATTTAGTAATTTTCACTATTCATCAGAATATGAAAGTTATCCGAAAAGTACCAAAATTTCACCATAGGCTAAATTTGATACTCCGAATCTAAAAATGAATTCAATTTTGAAAAATAAAATTTACAAAATTTCAAAAAGTGGTTATTACTATTCATAACGGCTAGTTTTAATAATATTTTAATAGCATATCGTTGTTTCGTGAAACTCAGTATTGCGTACTACACACGCTATGGAGGAAGGTTGTGATTGCGTGTAATGCAAGGCAAGTCAAGGATGCGTATTGTGTAAGCTCCTTTTGGTGTAGCGTACGACACAAGACATTAATAAAATTAAAAAGAATATTTTTCATAAAATCTCGGGTTGTTACAATCATCATCACTGTTTATAAAATATACAACCAATATAACATTTTATTTTTAATCTCTTACCAAGGATATAAATATATTTCAATAGGGAATAAACCATATCCCAGCTACCATAAGATTTGGTGTTCTACTAAATGATGAGGGGCATTTTCACATGGATCAATCGATCATTGGATAATAGTAATGTGGTATAATAGTTTGTTCATATCAAGAATGATTATTTATGACATGTTTATTAAACATAACTAATATATAATTTATCATCTCTTTTATAATACCTTATATAATAGAGTTCTCAGTTGGGGATATCTATATTTCCTAAGAGTATAGATACTGATATTTGTTCGAGGAATCATTTATAAACAATTGAATGTAATTTATTCTCTCAAAAAATTATTAATTTTAAATCATAATGAATAATTATAAATGAATTTCAAAACGTAACAAGAATGAAAAATTATGAGTTTTTATTATGGGAAACTTTTACTTGGATTCTTTAGGGATATCAATATTTTAAAATTCATTTTATTGTATTTTAAATAAAATTTGAACATAATAGGAATAACCCTTGAGAGTCACAAACTGGGTGTTTAGTAATTCTCATTATCTAGTAGAAGGGGATGATTAAGTGAAATAAAAATATGACCATTTTAGAGTTATTACCTCTCAGTATAACTATTAATAAACCATGTCCACTTATAATATCTAGAAAATGATGAATTTTTATGAAATATCACATAATATATTACTTATCAAAACTATAAAATGATTTCATTACTTATTCTAAAATTATAACACATGGTCATGTTTCCCAATTTATATTTTCAATAATATATTTTCCAATGTTTCTAATAATATTGATCTGATATGTAACACCACCAAATATAGTATCCAAGAGATGGTGTATAATTTATTATAATAACAGAAAAATAAGAATATAATTCCAAAAGGATAGATCCATGTATTAATTATCGAGTTATAGATAGAATCATGATGCAATTTTTACAATATTGATAAAATATTAAACATTGTAATGGAAAATAATCATATTCAATAACCTCATTCAATTAATTCTTTATCATATACTGGTTAATAGAAAAAAAGGGTGTACTCAAATTCTCCATATGGGTTACATATAGTGGAAGCTACAATAAATCAATAATACATAGTAAATATAGAAATATTAATCCCCAAACACAAATTTCATTTAATAAATAACATGACTATCATGATTAAAAGGCATAATCAAAATGGAAATGTGAATATTTGAAAACGCATTATATTAAATCAACAACTTGAGAAATAAATTAATACATGGAAAATATCAATGAAATATTATCCGGAAGAATAAAATTCAAAATGATATAAAATTCATAATTTTGGACTTTATCTTCTAAAAAATCATGATATTTATACTATAATGAAAATTCATAATACAATTTAAAAATATGGGTAAAACCCAATTAATTTGGAAACATATTTTTTTCATGAGACCTAATTAGGAATCAAGGGGAAATATTGTAATATAACACAACCATTGATGTATATAAAAGCAATTCCTCATATTTATAATAATCAATTTAATTCTGGAATGAATATTACTTATATACAAATATACAAATTTATTAAAGGATATTGATTTGTCAATATTTCCCATATTTTTTAATTAAAATTCAATGTTATAATAGATAAAACCTTATATAATGATAATGAAATAATAATATACATGATACAAAAAATATGGATAATTAAGATAAATTTAATTCCCAATGAAAAATGACCACAAGAATGTTATTTTTTCATGATATATTTAATAATCAAAAAACGAATCAAGAGGTGTGATTTATACATCTATTCAATGGTAATATTGGTTATTACAGTTAAAGGATGACTTTGGAAGAATAATGTTAATGTATTTGAAATAGTAAAATAATATTTCAATGATGAGTTTTATTTTTAAAACCTTTTAAATTATTTAGAAGAATCTAAATTACATAAAATGTTTATGGAAAAAGGTAAGATTGTTATCACCGTTTATATTAAAAATCCATTCCTTATCGATTAGTTTTTGAAAACATTACTATCATAAAATAGTACAAATATTCCTTTATAACACTTTTGAATGAGAATGATAATTTATAATGTCCATAATATTTCATATAAGTAAATTATAAGACTTATATTAGAAATTTTTGTTAAAAATGGACATGTAATAAAAATATGTCTAATTTATAGAAATAAAATCATTTTTTTCTTATATTTTATAATTAGTAAAATAACCATATGAAAAGAAGGAATTAAATATAGAAAAAAATATGTTATCACATGAATATGAAATTTATTAAAGGATGACAAGGATAAATAATATTATTCCTTCAATAAGAGTAAAATTAATCCCCTAATAAAGGGAGATTGTATTATAGATTATTACCTCATTATTAACATTAAAAATATAGAAAATTGAAAAAATTAAAATTTTATTAAAAAATTATAAATCTTGAGTAAGTATGAATTCTTGTTAAATTCATCAAATGGATAGTATATGCACATTATAATATTTAATAGGCTCATATTAAAAAATATGTCTAAATGAAATCGTTATTGAGGTGAAATCCATTACCTCACATTTCACATTAGTTGATAATTGTTTTAACTCGTGTTTATGTGTATTAATAATGTAACTATGTTATACTATAAGCACATTGATATTTTAAATATCATATTTTTTTCAAATTATTATATTTTATAACCTATTTGTTGAGAAGATATTTTTTATTACTTTTATTTCAGTTGCTAGTTGCCTTCTTTTCTCATGCTGGTTTTTTCCTGAAATTTTTGGTCACTTTTCATAAGATATAATTCCATAATAATTAAAATTATTTTATTGTTATAAATTTTTTATTTAATTAATAAATTATTTTTTTGAAACATTTCTGAAAATGGTTACTGGAAAATTAATCACAACCATTCATGTAGATGGTAGGCTCATTATATGGATGAGTGGCGATATTGTTCCCTTAATGGGTGAATGAGTAATAAGGGTAAAAATATATTAATATTTCATAATTAATATCATTTCATCATTATTATAACTGTTTTTATTTTAATCATTATAACTATCC
Organism: Viscum album; assembly: GCA_963277665.1. Lineage (NCBI taxonomy): Eukaryota > Viridiplantae > Streptophyta > Magnoliopsida > Santalales > Viscaceae > Viscum > Viscum album. The sequence goes on along the minus strand of OY728145.1, from coordinate 1,438,395,737 downwards.
ATGTAAGTTAGTGATGGGAAAAAATTATATCGGTTTGTGAGGCGGTAGCCCAAAATTCACATGATTGATGGCTATGTTTTTAATTTTATAGGGAATGAGGGAGATAAAAATTAGTATATATATAAATATATATATATTTATAAAAAAAATATTTGATAGATTTTATTACTTATATTGGAACTTTGAATTAATATTTGATGGTTGTAAGAGAATAATGAAAAATAAATGTCCTCATTATGATGATTAAATTGTCTTGGAGAAATATTCTTTGGATATATTCCTATAAACCATAAAGTTTATATTTTTTTGAAAAAAATATATCTGTAATTATTCTAAGGACTTTGAGGAGATATTTTAGAATGGATTGTTTGAGACAATGGGTTTGATAGGTGTCATGAAGCGAGGGTTAGAGTACCATTTTATTATTAAAGAGGAGTGGCATTAGTGTAAACACCAAAACTATTCAATAATGGGAAGTTACTATTACCCCTAGTGCCTATAAGATTGATAAATAATAGATTTTAGAAAATGTAACAACAAGAAACCACAAAAAATTATAATATTTTTTTAAACATGTTATTACTTTATAATCTTATCTCACACGATATTACCATTTTAGTTTTTACCTTAGTAACTAGTTTTTTAACCAATGTATTTAATCCATTATGGCCAAAATAAAATTATAATTGTTAAATAATTTTGACTAAAAGATTCTAAATATGAAATCAAATTTATTAAAAAAAATTATTTATGTTTTTAAATTAATTTTTAAATAAGTACATGTGATGTGGAAAACATCATGTTAACATTAACGACTAAAAATATTGTTTATTTTTTTAATTGTCATTTTAGAAAACATAAATTATAAAATAATTGATAATATTAATAATAATGATTAAAAATATGTAATTTGTCTTATTAAATCATACTCACATCATTTGTGTAATATATTTAAAAAAATTCCATCATTCAAATTCAAGAAATTGGGATTCAACGAATGTAATTTTCTATTATATTTGTTCTGATTTGACTATATGACTAGTAATCAACATTAAATGTGTTTAAAATCATGAAGTTGGATTTATAATAAATTTATTTAATTTAAGTCACTCATCCTTTGTATTTAAATTAATTAAATAAAATAGATAAACATTTTTCCTTTTAAACAAAATAATGTTTTAGAAAAAATTACAATTTTAACATTAAATGATAATATATTCATTTCTATCATGAATATAGAAAATATGATGTTAATTATAAATATTTTAATTTTTTTTAAATTAAAGAGTAAACGTTTAAATATTACATTATAAATTATTTATAAATTCTTTCTAGTAAGGGAAATTCGCAAAAAATCGTTCGATGTTAATTTTGACCCAATAAGATCAAAATCATAATTCTTACTATAAATTTTTAATATTTGTGACTATAGATAGTTAAATATTTATTTTAATAAAATTTTATTAAAATTTAAATTTTCCAATATAAAATTTTTGTCGTTAATAAAAATTCTCCTATATAAACTATTAATTAGATGTGGTGATGAAAAACAAATAAAATTCCATCATAGATGTGGTAATTGACACGTATAAATGAATGATTTTATGATTCTATAATTGATAAAAATTTAAAAAGATAGATAATATATTATATTAAAGAAAATATATATATTATTTATAGCATATTTATAACCTAAATCAATCGTTATAATAATTTGGGAGGGGTGGTAATGGAAAAAAAATTACATTAGTTTACTAGGCGGTACCGTGCTGTACAAAAAATAATAAATTGGTTTCCCAAATTATAGAATATGAAGATGTATATAGGTTTCTAAATAAACTTAAAAATATATAAGTTTATGGAGGACATTTTTATTCATTTTTAATCATGTTTTATAGATATTTTATGATTGTAGTAGAAGAAATAAAATAAAGATGTCCAGTAAAGAACTATACCAGTTTTTTGGAAAACCTCTTGATGATTATACATAATGCATTCATATATTGTGTATATGATCAATATAAAACCCCTAAGATGTTTTTAGGGATGTAAATAAGGGATTTTAGAGGGTGTAGATAATGAAAAAAAAAATTTTATGTGTTGGGAACGATAATAGTGAGTGTCCATGTATATTTTGGTGAGAGGAAATAGTTTCAAATTTTTAAATGATTAAAATATATTAATTTTTTACTGTAGAAACATTCATTGAAAACGGTCCATTTGAGATATTGAAATGAAATTTTTTATAAATATATATATGAATTATAATTTATCTATTTTATTAGGTAATTTTTACACATATAAATTATGATTAACCCCTAACAAACTAGTTTAATCATTAAAAAAGATAACTAATTTGTATTATTTTTACTATTCATTAGAATAAATCATTTAGATGATATTATTAAATAAAATTTATTATTTTCATAAAAAATATTTAAATATGTTTTTTTCGTTTCAAATTCATGGAATTTAAATAATTTAATTTTAAATTAAACCTGAAAAATGTGATTAATATCAATTTTCCCTGTGAAAATTTTTATTATGTATGTAGTGTTTTTATACAATATAAATTATAAAATAAAATATGAATTCGATAATTTTATTAATCATGATGTAAATGAACAAAATTTTTAAAAAACATTTTAAAATAAAAAGCATCAATTTAAAAACATAAAATAGAACATACCGTTTTTAATAAAAATCAATTTTTTTCTATTCATATAAAACTCTAATTTAAAAACAATTCATAAAAAACCCTATGGTTATTATTTCATGATTAATTAAAAATTGTTATCCTTTTTTATAAATAATTTTATTACATTTTTATATCATTATTTTAAATAAATCCATATAATACCTAACAAACTAATATGGTAAGAATAATAATATTTCAATTTTTATTGAAAAATGAAATAATACTATTATTGTCAATATTACTCAAGAAAATATTAAAATTTTTTATTAATATAGTATGAAATTTTCATAATGTTGACATTACCTGGGTTTTTATATTCTTCCCCATTTTAGAAACTATTTCCTTGTAATATTGGCTATCACTTAGACACATGTAGATTGTTTCCCTTCATAAAATGTTTAGATTCCAATGTTGTTTCATTAATCATATAGGTTTTACAAAAACATCATAACATGTTGAATCACCTTATTACATTTCAAATGATTTATGGGGACTTTTAATATAATAGGTTATTAATCATAAGAAATGATCTCATCTAACTCTTATTTATAAGACTCAAATCATTAGATAAATCTAAAAAATATTATCATAAAAATGAAATAGTAAACACATCATGTACTTAGGATAATCATAATATCACAACCAGTATATGAGAAACTCACCCACTATTCTATAATAGTTCATATTGTCCAGTGATCAATTAACAAAAATTTCCATTTTTTATAAAAAACACATGAAATTTTTTCATTGAGATTCGTTAAGAAAAACATGATACACTATATTTAATGAACGACCATTCCTCTAGTTATATATATAAATATTACGATTACTCTACTCCAGCATCATATGTTCTTGTATCATATCCCACATATCATCTATTTCTTCTATAATGTATTATCCCTATGATTTTTTATTACATACTTCATCCTAAAATGTTGTAATATGACAATACCTTCCATATAAACCCATAAAGTGTTCCATCAGAACAAAAAAAATGAAAATTGTAATTTTTTTAAAAAAACTAATAAAAGTAACATATTTTAACATTCAATGGAATCTATTTAAATAAATAAAATAATACCTTCTAAAATATTTATCATTATTTTTGAATGTGTAAAATATTGGGTTTTAAAAGATTTAATTAAATTCACTTCAGTACCCAACCACATCAAAATACTTTATAAAAATTTAATGGTAAGCCTAGGATTAGAAATATATAAAATAGAGAGATGAAATACATATAACTTGATTATCCTCCATAGATACAATCTAAAAAGATAGTATAAATACATAATATCTTGAATAAGATGTAATTACATATATTCACTTAAATGATCAACAAATAACCCATATAACATCATTAACTCGAGGCGTCTTTAGTAATCGAACCATAAAATCTAGAGATATATTTTCTATTTAAATTATTTTATTTGGAGATTCATATAGAGACCCACTAAATATTCTCATTAGCATTATATCATTTAAAATATATTAGGATGTAACAACTTAACACAACCACAAATTTACCCATGAACTCATGGAAAAAACTATTCATAAAGTCTTTAAATATAGTTACGATTTTTTTTACCCAATGACCATATACCCAAACCCATTATGCCAATATATATTTTGAAATTTCAACTATGATATTTCATCATCGTTCAACATTATATTTTGGTACCTATAGTTGAGAATCTCCTTCAAAAAATAATGAGCTATATAGTGATGATCAAACAAGTTATCTATAGGATTAAAAAAATAAATAATCATAAAATTGATTTTATTCAATTATCTACGATAAATTGAAATACTAATGAGAAAATATTAATTAAAAAAAACATGATAACCATATGTTAATGATTTATTATGAATGAATTTCTTTTTTAGTGAATCTTGTAATAATTTGTATATAAACTCTAACTCATTTTGATAATTAGTTTCTTTATCTCAACAATCAATCATACTATGATACAAAAATCCAATATATATCTATAGTAGCAACGAACTTCATAAAAGGTAATATAACATTGTTTCCATGTAAGACATTTTTACCGAACAAAGTAGAAGGATTTATATAGATTTTTTAATTTATACTACCACATATGTTTTAACAAAATTACTATATTTATTTCCTATGTTTATAATTTTAATTTTCATTTAAATTATTTATAAATTAATGAATGTGTATACCCATAGTAAAATAAGATGTTTTCAAATTATGAATAAAAAAGTAATGTACATGAGACCACATTTCTAGATGGTCCAACATATACCGAAGTAATGAAAAATGACTTCTCTACAAATTTCTAGTAGTAAAATTGATGAATTACATCCTTTAATAGAATATTCATAGAAATAATTTAATAAATAACAATTTTATTATAATTAAAACATCATACTCCTATCATTTTTTTATTTGTATGATCATTACTATTATACATTTATATATAGTAAAGTGAAAAATTTAAAAACATACCACAACAGAAACTGTTAATATATTTTATAATATATTCATTAGTATTTTTTTTATTTATTTTATAACAAGATGGAATGTTTATTTTCTTACCATTGATTTCCATTGATTTATGATTCCTATTTTATTGCCACAAGGATTTATTTTCATACTTGTTCTAATTGGAATATGATCATTTAAAAACATCATTTATACCATTCAAAACATCAAATGAGATTCTAAAAACATTTAATGTTTTAAGAGGCCAAAGCTCTTTAGTATATTTTATTGAATCATTAGTAAAAATCATTAATTTTAATACCAATAGCTCAGATAGAATTTTTATGAATACCATTCTTTATGAGTAAAAAATGATTCATACAGAGAAACTGAATCATTATCCTTACACATAAATTCATTAAATTGATTTTCCATCCTATTTTATAAATCTAAAAGAATTTAATTTTCATGTAAATATTGTTAAATTCAAATAAATCAAAATAAATCAATATATTCTCTTTCCATGATATTCATAAATATATGAAAATTCTGATCAAAATCACATTAAAATTTTGGAATATAATTAGATAAATCTTAATGTATTGAGAAATATGAGACATTTAATATATTATACATGGTTTTAACTAATCCCTCATCTATCATATGGTTTTATGATCCGTAGAATGTTGTAGGGCCTTATTTCATAAAAGGGTCCACTATTGATATGTTCCTTTAAAGTGAACATGATTTCTAATTTTCATAATTACCACAACCATTTATAGGTAATTTCATATATGAATTCATATATACAACCTAATCTATTCTAATTCCATCCACTCTAGGTTTCTTATTTGGAAGGATATTACCCTCTTGGTTTTTTCCTACTCTAACTTCCTTATTTCCTATATGAAAAACCATTCTTAACAGACATAGTTTATATGAAGCCACATTTTAATCATCAGATCCTATATATTGATATGTATAAAATATATTATCAAAATTGAAATAGTAATATTTTCTACTCAATTGAAAATAGCCAAACCATTATTTGATGCCAAATATAAGGACCAAATCATTATTGATTAAAAAATTTCACTTTTATTCAAGAATTCAATTCCATGTATAATGGATTATCTCATCTAGTTTAAAGTTTTAGGGAATTAGGTACCAACTATTACATGAAAAAAAATACATTAAAATTGTAACAGTTCAACTTTGTATATAATTTTCCTAAAATAAAATCCTTTTAAACGTAAACATGTTTTATTTTCCAGGAAAATTATTATAATATTAAAAAGAATTATTATTTTTTCATAATCATCCTTAAAAGCAATAATTTTTTTTAAATTTGGAATAATCACAAAAATAAAAATAAGGGGCATAAAAAAATATTTAAACTTAGTAGTCTATATTAATACAATTTCATCATAAAAGAGTGTTATCCTATATCATAATTAAATTTGAACAAAAATAATCATCTATTTATGAATGAAATAAAATTTACTTACAAAATATTTTTTTTAAACACTTTATATAGAAAAAATGGAAAAATTAGAATTATAATTATACCATAGAAAAAAAAGGGAACCCATGAAAATAATATAAAAAATCATATATTTTTTACATAAAAGGGAATAACCATTAATTTAAAAAAATGATCATAAGATAATATTTTTAAATACAATTTTTTCAACAAAAAATATTTTGTAATAAATTAAATGTAAGGAATTTTACTTGGAATGTAATCTTCATATATCCATTACAGTTGTAATAATTAATTTGATCGATATATAATTTAATTATCCAGAAAACAAGATCAATGTTCAATGCATAGGAGCCCTATATCAGGATCACCTTCTATAATGATGGTATTGGCCTAGACCTCTATAATGAGTTATATGAGCACACATTTAATCATGAGAAATATAAAATTAAAATAAAAGTAATGAATCTTATAATTGTATAAATTTATATTACGAAACACAGAAAAATTCATATTTTTATCCCATAAAAATTGTTTTTGGATATTGATATATCCTTTTACATTAAAAACTAATTATAAAAACTAACATTACAAGAACAATGGGAAGGTGAGTTATTATTTGAAAAAATCATGGATAATTATAAAGGAAGACAAACATCAAATAATTGGGAAAACTCATTCATGTTGTATATTTTAAATTATACATATCTATCATTTTTTTAAAAAAATATCAAAAAATCTCTATAAAATATATAAAAAGAATTATTTTTTAGTAATTTGAAAGAAGGTATTTAGATAAAAAAAATATATTATAAACCATTTATTTCTACATAAAATATATCTATATAAAATTTTTTCGGATTGTAAAATGGAATAAAAAAATATAACATTAAAACATTTAAAATGAGGGTTTTAATATAAAGTGTCACTTAACTAATAATTGAATTATCTCATAAATTATTTATCTCCCTAAATAAAACAATTCTTTTAATTATTTAATTTTATATGTAATGTTATCATGGTAATTATTACTTTTATTTTATTTATTTCCATGATATATTTAATTACATAATTATTTAACTTAACTTTAGATGCACTGATGATATTTTGCTCGTAATTCTGAAATGAAATAGTAATTATGAATTTAATAAAATAGATTAATATTTAATCATCTAAAAAATAATAATTCTATCATAATTATCATATATATATGTAAATTATACTTTAAAATCCCAGGAAAGTCATTTTTAAAAATGGTCTTCTTTACTATAAGGGAGACGGATTGGTGTACATAAAAATGAGTAACATTCCCATATTTCAATGGTCATTATTGTTATATGGAAATAAATGTTTTAAAAAAATATTATTATATCAAAAATATAATTAAATATCTTAGAATTTTCTTATGTACACAATCATTGTTATTATTTGAAGAAAAATGAATAACATCACATCGTGGATGTGTTAACACACACATACACATGAACGACATTATCATTATTCAATGTATGGAATGATAATAAAATATAGTATATATTATTATTTAATAATTTTAAATACTACATGGATATGATATATATAACTTTAATCCATCATTATATATATTCATTTGAGGTAGTGATGCAAAAATAATTACAATGTTTCATGCGGTGAAGGTTCCCTAAACACATGATCAGTGAATTCAATTCCCATTAGATGGATGAATGAGATGGATATTGGTTTTTAAATTAGAAAAAAAATAACCACATTATGTGTAAGATACTTGTGTTATTATTTTATTATTATCAAATAAAAATGTAATATACCAAGTAAATAATGAATAAGATATATTTCATATTTATTAATACTTGTGAATTAAATATTAGTTTTCCTTTAAAATGGTTACTATGTTCGATAGCGTACCCGATACGCAACAACGAGTTTCTTTGTAATCTTACTTTGCACACTAATAATATATTATTATTATTTTAAATTGTATTTAACTCCTATACATTGTATTGTAGGTAATGAATGAAACTAACTACAATATGATTATACATGTTTGTAAAATGTATTTACATTATCCAATAAAATGTTAGAGGCTTAAAATGTGAATGAATCTAATTTTAATAATAATTTACATTAAAAGGACGATTTATCGCCTTTTAATGGTGAAACCTATTTAAATATAGTGTTGGTAACTTTAATAAATTCTAATTGACCAAATAAAATACTTCATTATATTGGGGACATCAGATTTTACTTTGGGTAATTTTTTTGTATTTTTATGATAATGTTTATTTTTTAATGAATAGTGAGAAATACTTTATTTTAATTAAAAAGTGACTTTTAATATGATTTATATATATTTTTAGATTATATTTTTAGTAGTTTTTAATGTGAAATTTATTTTTACCATTTAATACAATGTTGTTCATTGAATTTTATTTCACTTTGAATTTAGACATAAACAAGTATCAATCTTTTGATAGTTATTGTTTCTGAAAAACAAGTTATTTGTTTTGATAACGGGAATTAATTTTCAAAATAATTAATTCAACTTATATATTTTTAATTTGGAAAAATAGACATCATTTTTTAATTCTGAATGTCAAATATATCGTAGGCTGAATATTTGGTATTTTTCTGAAAAACATCAATTTTTGATGAATAATGACACCTCTTAGTGGTAGTTCAAAAAACTGACATTTTCATTTAAATGAAATTTTACCACTTCTGTGAATTGAATATTGTAAATTCGATTTACATGGTTGTTATTAAGAAGTAAAGTTTGGATCAATAAGATGAAAATTATTTTTGGTGAATAGTAACTTTTGACTTTTATTAACCACGGTTAATGGTAAATAAGGTAATTCAAGGATAAAAAAATATTATAATAAACATAAATTACCTTAAAACATTTTCTAGCCTTATTGGTTGAGTCATTAACTACCATTTGAATCTTGGTGTCTATTCTGCGGTCCCCTTTGATCCACGTAGAAGTGATAATGACAATTTAGTTTAATTAATTTAAAGTAATAGCCAAAATGACATAAACAAAAATATTATAGTCATTAATTTTTATATGGTGTTATATTCGAAATATTTTCGACTAAAAATATTCTTTGTAAATATAAAAAGATTTCCTACATCATGGTATTTTTTAAATAATTTTTAGAAATCAAATAAATTAAATTATTTATGACACAATAATGATGCAATATTTATAAAATTAATAAATGAATTAAATAACTAAGATTATAATGATTAAATTATTATCCAAAACATGTCCAATTCTGATTGGATGATTTTATTTCAAATATTAGTCATCTTATATTTGACCATAAATATTTTTGGTCCATTAGAAACTGAATATCATTATATTATAAAATAATATTTTCACACTTTCTTAAAGAGCCTCTCTTCTACATTATAAGAGGAGACCACTTCTAACCAATTCCTCACACCTCTAAAGCCATTTGGATCGTCCAAACACTAACCAATTACACAACCTACATCCCTATCCTCCTTTTATTATCCTTAAATTAGGAAGAAGGCACGTCAAGAAGTCCTTTTGGTTCAAACCAAAGAGAGTTACCCAAATTAAAGGTAACAGTTTCTCTTAAATTGTTTTCTTTTATTTTACTTCTCCAACCCGTAAAATATTTTTATTTCATTATTCTGTAACAACAATAGTATCCTAAATATACTAGGATGTTTTTATGATCTGCATTCTCACTACACTTACACACACCTCCATCTAATGGATGAATAACATAATGTTTCTGTGGATGGAAAACTAAGACCTCATGAAACAACGATTGTTCAATTACATATTACCACCTCTCATGGGGGCCATTATTATGGAACTATATCTATATATGATATATATTATGTTTATTATTTCCTTATTCTTCTGTACTTCCCATTTATAGCACGCCATTATGGTTTCAACAGTGGGTAAATACGATAATCTCATTTGAGGAAGTGCGGACTACTGCCCCCTTAAAGTGATTTGATTCGTTAATTCTTTATGTGGGATGTATAAAGGATGGATTTAATGATATTATATATGATATTATACTGGAATTATAATATACATATGTACCATTATGTTTTATTTCCATTAAATCAATATATATAAATGAAAGTAGCGTTCATGCATACGTACCACTTACCCTCTCTATGAATAGTGCATTTCAATTCATACCTCTAAATTTTATGTACTATTATAAAAACATATATATACTTGATATATATGATTTATATGATATCAAAACAATGAATATCATTCTGGATATAAGGAAACTTTGACCACGTGGACAACTTGTAAATATAAGTTGTTCATTTTTACTCAAGTACCAAATATCGACAAAATGAATGTTATTAACATAAATGATTGCATAATGTTTATAACATAGTAATAAGTGATATAAAAGAAATAATAAACATGAAAATTGTTCTTAAGAAAGTATAAATTATCTTTAGTTTATTATTAAGGTGATTAAAGAACAATCGAGTCAATTCGGACATAAGGTAAGGGATCCGACCTCTCTTTTTCTTTTCAAGTACTCTCTTTTATATCATTTCATGTATGCTACATGTTCTTATGTTGGAGCATGTTATTTTATATTAACCATAATGTAATTTGTATTTTCATATGATGAGTGACCCTCTATTACTCTCATAAATTAATTTTATGAATTTTTATGTGGCGTTGTTAGGATACCGAATTTTTGTAAGGGATTTTCTTATCTCACTTTTAATTCTGTGAGATTTCCATTGTTCGCCAATTATTCATTTCATGTGGTGTATTGTGTACCATAATTTGATATATATTATCATTAATCTCATTATATTAATGTTATTATGTGATTCATTTGGTGGTTATTAACATTCGGTCATACAACTCAGTTGATTACAACATGGTAAAGGGTTTCGTCTCACTTTTTATTCCCTGTGATATTCATGCTATTTTTTCCACTATTTACTTTTGTATGGTGTATGTAATTCCCATGGTTATACTATTAATGTAATATAATTTAATTTATGAGTATTTAAATATTCATTTTATGACCCTTAGTTCATGTGGCATATGTTTTGCATGTTACCAAATCGTTAAGGGAACAATTCACCCTCCCCTTTATAAAAGGCTTATTTTTGTTATGTCTTTTAATTTACATATTATTATGTTGAGATATGTTCTTATATATCCTAATTGAGGTAAAATTTATATACAATTATTGAGATTCCTTTTTTTATCTCATCAACTCATTTTTTTAATTTTAATGTGATGTTGTTAGGCTATCGAATTTTTACAAGGGAACCTCTTAACCCAATTTCAATTCATTGGGTTCAACTTGTACTTATTGAATATGTCATCCAATGAATATTTTTAAATGAAATATGATTGATTTAAACTTAATATCCACTTATATTGGGTGTATTTATATTTTTCACACATAATTATGTGATTTATTTATCTTTAATTTAAGGATACTATCTTTATAAGGGATTTCCTCTCAATTTACATTTCCATTGAGACTTCATTGTTGTTATGAACCAATACACTCTAATATGGTGTATATACTATACTGTGACATATTATATCATGAATACATTTTTCCTCATGATATTATAATTTTATGATTAAATATTATTCCTCAATTATTTATATTCAACTGTCTCTCTTTTTGTTCAAAAACTCTTTAACTAAAATATCATTTTAAATGATCTAAGGAGTTATTTATGTAAATATTTCTCATTAAGGTCCATGTTTTCAAAATGGGTTTTAAGATTTATTTACATGGATATTAATGTTTTCAAATGATAATTCCCTTAAAATCATCAATGTCGTATGAGATACTTTGATAGAAAAAATATTTTTTAAAATGGTTTTGAAGATGGTTTAATAAAGAATTGTTTACATCAATTTCATAATTTGATATAGTGGAATGTGGAAATTTTTTCATTCCTTTATACTTGTGTTAGTTTTATTATTATCTTATGGTTATTGGGAATTTTTTACATATACAGGTGGTTCCTTGATAAACCTCGGGTGGGTGTGCCCGAGATAGCTCTCCAATGCATTGGGTAATGTGATAGAGGTAAATGTGATGTTTCTCCTAAGAGATTTAGGGAATATACTGTGATGGGTATTCTAAGTGTAACTCCATATGTAGATATGGTTTCTACAATGTATGTTTGATATGGATGTCATAATTAACATTTATGATTTATGATTTGTGTGTGTTATTGATAAATCTTATGATTTCAAAAGGTATGTTATGATTCAAAAGTATGGTTTCATTGATTTGTAATTATTGTTGTGCTAATGTTTTCCTTCTTTATTTTATGACCCATAATGAGATATTTATTCACATCCAATGTTTTTGAAATTTTTTTCACTTTACTAAAAGATGAATAGGTTCAAGGATGGGATATGGAAAAGTCATGATGTCTAAAACATGGAACTAGAGATGTGTCTTTTTAAGAGTTTTTATTTTATGAAAGAAATAGATATTCAATAGTAGTGTCTACATGTAATATTCAAGATGTAATGTAATATTTATGCCCTAATTCTCTAAAACTCTTAACCTTAATAGATCCTCAATGTGAATTATTTATTTAATTCAAAATTATGTAATGTTTAAGGCCAGGTCCTTATAAAAAATTTGGTAGGAAAAATTTGATAAAATTGAACTTCTCGGTTAAGAACTGTACCACTTCATCAGATAACCTTTTTAGGTATATAATTTAATATGTAATAGGTTGGATTTATGATCAATACAATACCTCTTGGATGATGGTTTGAATTCAAGAAAGGTATTACGATAGTTATTTTCCAAAGAAAATGATTTTTAAATGTTGATAAATATGGATATGTACTGTCGTGGAATAAGTTTGAGAGAGAACACACATATAATTTTAAAAAATATTCAATTTATAAATTTATTGAACAATTTTTATGGCTCATAAAAGATCCAATTGAAAATAAATTTATGATATTGGGTCAACATAGGGATTTACAATATAATTTCTACATGAATCATTGGAATTTTTAACCCTTTTCACTTAATTTCAACCCACAGTAAATATGTTTTAAACATAACCATGGTAACTACATTTTTTAAAATGTATTATGAAAAACGTATGTTGAAAATATTACCTAATGATAGTTATTCAAATTATAAATATGTAATACAGTTTATCAAATTAAATTTATTGAAAAGGAAGAGATTAATTTAAATGTAAACCCATAAATGAGAAGAAAATAATTTTTCTCAAAATAATTCCTTCTTAAGTATAAATTTAACACCCCATGATTTTGGGGAGGAAAATCATGGTTGATAGAATGAGTGACACACAAATCCAATATTAGAAGAGAATATAACACACAAATTATTTAAGATATATTTCTTATTTAAATCAATTCAACATTTTCGATATATAGTGTTCCATACAATATTATGTTTAGATGAAATATGTATTCTATTAAGATATTATTATTTAAACATGATCTTCTTATGATATCCATTAATTTTTTGGGAATGAAAACTACTAATAAGGGAGTTACAAATAGAACCATGATACTCTTTTTAAATATTGATAAAATATTAAAAATTGTAAAGGAAAACAATCATAGTCAATAACCTCATTCAATTAATTCTTTATCATATACTGGTTAATAGAAAAAAATGGTGTACTAAAATTATCCATATTGGTTACATATTGTGGAAGCTACCATAAATAAATAATACATAGTAAATATATAAATATTAATCCCCAATCACAAATTTCATTTAATAAATAACATGACTATCATGATTTAAATTCATAATCAAAATAGAAATGTGAATATTTGAAAACGCAATATATTAAATCAAAAACTTGAGAAAAACATTAATCCATATAAAATATCAATGCAATATTATCCTGAAAAAAATTTTAATGTGATATAAAATTCATAATTTTGGACATTACCTTCTAAAAAATGAAGATATTTATACTATAATTAAAATTCATAATACAATTTAAAAATATGGGTAAAAAAACAATTAATTTGGAAACATAACTATTTCATGAGACCTACCTAGACATCAAGGGAAATATATTAATATAACACATACATTGATGTATGTAAAAGTAATTCCTCATATTTCTAAAAATCAATTTAATTCCTTAATGAATATTACATATATAAAAATATATAAATTGATTAAAGGATATTGATTTTTCAATATTTCCACTATTATTTAATTAACATTCAATGTAAAAATATATAAAACCTTATATAAGGATAATTAAATAATAATATACATGATACACAAAATATAGATAATTAAAATAAATTTAATTTTCTTTGAAAAATGACCACAAGAAAGTTAATTTTTCATGATAAATTTAATAATCAAAAAACGAATCAAGAGATGAGAGTTAACCATCGATTCAATGGGAATATCAGTTATTTCAGTTAAATGATGACTTTGGAAGAATAATGTTAATGTATTTGAAATAGTAAAATAATATTTCAATGATGAGTTTTATTTGTAAAACCATTACATTATTTAGAAAAATCTAAATTATGTAAAATGTTTATGAAAAATGGTAAGCTTGTTATCACCGTTTATATTAAAAATTCATTCCTTATCGATTAGTTTTTGAAAATATAACTATCATAAAATAGTCGAAATATTCCTTTATAACCCTTTTGAATGAAACGGATAATTTATAATGTCTTTAATATTTCATACGAGTAAATTATAAGACATATATTAGAAATTTTTGTTAAAAATTGACATGTAACCAAAATATGTCTAATTTAATGAGAAATAAAATAATTATTTTCTTATATTTTTTTAAGTAGTAAAATAACCATGTGAAAAAAAGGAATTAAATACAGAAACAAATATGTTATCACATGAATATGAACATTATTAATTGATTTTAAGGATAAATTATAATATTCCTTCAAAAAGAGTAAAATTAATCCCCTAATAAAGTGAGATTTTAATATAGATTATTACCACATTATTAACATTCAAAATATAGAAAATTGAAATTATTAAAATTATATTAAAACATTATAAATATTGATTAAGTATGCATTTCTGTTAAATTCATTAATAGGATAGTATATACACCTTATAATATTCAATAGGCTCATATTAACAAATATGTCTAAATGAAATCTTTATTGAGGTGAAATCCATTTCCTCAAAGTTCACATTAGTTGATAATTGTTTTAACTCATGTATAATGGTATTAATAGTGTAACTAAGTAATACTATAACAACATTAATATTTTCAATATCATATTTTTTCAAATTATTATATTTTATAACCTATTGGTTGAGAAGATATTTTTTATTACTTTTATTTCAGGTGTTAGTTGCCTTCTTCTCTCATGCCATTTTTTTCTGAACTTTTTGGTCACTTTGTATAAGATATATTTCTATAATACTAAAAATTAAATTGTTCTTATTAATTTTTTATTTAATTAGTAAATTAATTTATTGAAACATTTCTGAAAATGTTATATAGAAAATGAATCGCAACCATTCATGTAGATGGTAGGCTCATTATATGGATGTGTGGAGATATTGTTCCCTTTATGGGTGAATGTGTAATAATGGTACAATATTTTAATATTTCATAATCAAGGTCATTTCATATTTATTATAACTATTTTTTATTTTAATCATTATAACTATCCATGTGTGTCAGTGACAGGAAAAAATTATATCGGTTTGTGAGGCGGTAGCCCAACAGTAACATGATTGATGGCTCTTTTTATCATTTTATAGGGAAGGAGGGAGATAAAAAATTGTATATATATTTATATATATATATAATTATAACAAAAATTATTTTATATATTGGATTAATTATATTGTAACTATGAATTAATATTTGATGGTTGTAAGAGAATAATGAAAAATAAACATCTTCATTATGATGATTAAAATGTCATGTAGAATTGTCCTTTGGATATATTCATATAGAATATAAAATATATATTTTTTGGAAAAAAATATATCTTTAATTATTCTAATGACTTTGAGGAGATATTTTTTAATGGATAGTTTGAGACAATGGGTTTGATATGTGTGATGAAGCGAGGGATAGAGTACCATTGAATTATTGAGGAGGATTATAATTTTTGTAAACAACAAAAACTATTCAATAATGGAAATTCACTATTACCCATAGTGCCTATAAAATTGATAAATAATGGATTTTCGGAAACTTAACAACAAAAAACAACAAACAATTATAATTATTTTTTAAACATGTTATTACTTTATAATATTATCTCACATGATATTACCTTTCTAGTGGTTACCATAGTAACTAGTCTTTTAACCAAGCTATTTAATCCATTTTGGCTAAAATAAAATTATAATAATTAAATAATTTAGGCTGAAATATTATAAATATGAAATAAAATTTATTAAAAAAATTATGTATTTTTTTAAATTAATTTTTACATAAGTACATGTAATGTGGAAAACATCATGTTAACATTAACGACTAAAAATATTGTTTATTTTTCTAATAGTAATTTTAGAAAACATAAATTATAAAATAATAGACAATATTAATAAAAATGATTAAAAATATGTAATTTGTATTATTAAATCATACTCACATAATTTATGTAATATATTTAAAAAATATCCATCATTCAAATTCAAAAAATTGGGTTTCAACAAATGTAATTTTCTATTATATTTGATCTAATATTGACTATATGAATAGTAATCAACATTAAATTTGGTTAAAATCATGAAGTTGGATTTATAATAAATTTATTTAATTTATGTCACTCATCCTTAGTTTTTACATTAATTAAAAAAATAGATAAACATTTTGCCTTTTAAACAAAATAATGTTTTAAGAAAAATTACAATTTTAACATTAAATGATATTATATTCATTTCTATCATGTTTATAGTGAATAAGATGTTAATTATAAGTATTTATAATTTTTTGTAAATTAAAGAGTTATGGTTTAAATATTACATTATAAATTATTTATAAATTCTTTCTTGTAAGGGAAATTTGCAAAAAATCGTTCGATGTTAATTTTGACCAAATAAGATCAAAATCACAATTCTTACTATAAATTTATAATATTTGTGACTTTAGATAATTAAATATTTATTTTTATTAAATTTTATTAAAATATAAATTTTCCATTATAAAATTTCTGTTGTTATTAACAATTCTCCTATATAAACTATTAATTTGATGTGGTGATGAAGAACAATTCCATCATAGAGGTGGTAATTGACACGTATGAATGAGTGGTTTTATATTTCTATAATTGATAAAAAGGTAAGAACCTAGATAATATATTATATTCAATAAAAAATATATATTATTCATAGAATATTTATCAACAATATCAATCATTATAACCATTTGTGAGGGGAGGTAATGAAAAAAAATTACATTAATTTACTTGGCGGTATCCTACAGTACAAAAAATAATAATTCGGTTTCCCAAATTTTAAAATATGAAGATGGATATAGGTTTCGAAATAAACATAAAAATATATATGTTTATGGAGGAAATTTTTATTCATTTTTAATCATGTTTTATCAATATTTTATGATGGAAGAAGATGAAATAAAATAAAAATCCTCAGTTAAGAACTATACCAATTTTTTGGAAAACCTCTTGATGATTATACATAATGCATTCATATAATGTTTATATGATCAATATAAGACCCCAATATGTTTTTAGGGATGTAAATAAGAGATTTTAGAGGGTGTAGATAATGAAAAAAATTCTTTTTATGTGTTGGGAAAGATGATAGTGAGTTTCTATGTATATGTTAGTGAGAGGACATAGTTTGAAATTTTTAAATGATTAAAATATATTAAATTTTTACTGTAGAAACGTTGATTGAAAATGGGCCATTTAAGATATCGAAATGAAATTTTTTATAAATATATATATGAATTATAATTTATCTATTTTATTAGGTCATTTTTACCCATATCATTTATGATTAACCCCTAACAAACCAGTTTAAGCATTAAAAATGATAACTACTTTGTATTATTTTTACTATTCTTTAGAATAACAAATTTAGTTGGTCTTATGAAATAAAATTTATTATTTTCATAAAAAATATTTAAATACGTTTGTTTCAATTCCAATTTATAAAATTTAAATAATATAATTTAAAAATAAACCTGAAAAATGTGATGAATATGAATTTTCCCTGTTAAAATTATTATTATATATGTAGTGTTTTTATAAAATATAAAGTATAAAATACAATATGAATTCCATTATATGATTAATCATGATGTAAATGAACAAATATTTTTAAAAACATATTAAAATAAAATACATCAATTTAAATACATAAATCATAACATAATGTTTTTAATAAATATCAATTTTTTTCTATTCATATAAAACTCTTATTTTAAAAACATTCATAAAAACCCTAACGTTATTATTTCATGATAAATTAAAAAATGATATCCTTTTTTCTAAATAATTTCATAACATTTTGATATCATTATTTTAAATAAATCTATATAATACCTATGAAACTAATGTAGTAAGAATAATAATATTTCAATTTTGATTAAAAAATGAAATAATAATCTTATTGTCAATATTACTCAAGAAAATATTAACAATTTTTATTAATATAGTATGAAATTTTCTTAATGTTGACCTTACCTGAGTTTTTATATTCTTCCACATTTAGAAACTATGTCCTTGTAATATTGGCTATCACTTAGACACATGTAGATTTTTTCCCTTAATAGGAAGTTTAGATTCCAATGTTTCTTCATTAATCATATAGGTTTTACAAAAACATCATAACATGTTGAATCACCTTATTACATTTCTAATGATTTATGGGGTCTTTAAATATAATAGGATTTTCATAAAAATAAATGATCTCATCTAACTGTTATTTATATGACTCAAATCATTAGATAAATCTAGAAAATATTATAATAAAAATGAAACAGTAAACACATCATGTACTTAGGATAAACATAATATCACAACCAGTCTATGAGAAACTAACCCACTATTCTATAATAGTTAATATTGTCCAATGATCAATTAACATAACATTACCTTTTTTATAAAAATCACATGAAATTGTTTCATTGAGATACATTAAGAAAACATGATACCTTATATTTAATGAAGGACTATTCCTCTAGTTATATATATAAATATTACGATTACTCTACTCCATCATTGTATGTTCTATATCATATCCCACTTATCAACTATTTCTTCTATAATGTATGATCCCGATGATTTTTTATTAAATAATTCATCCCAAAAATATATAATCTGACAATACCATCCATATATATCCACAATGTGATCCATCAGAACAACAAAATGATAAATGTAATTTTTTTAAAAAAACTAATAAAAGTAACATATTGTAACATTATATGGAATATAATTAAATAAATCAAAGATTATCTTCTAAAATATATATCATTCTTTTTGAATGTGTACAAGATTGGGGTTTAAAAGTTTTAGTGAAATTCACTTCAATACCCAACTACATCAAAATACTTTATAAAAATTTAATGGTAAGCCTAAGATAAAAAACATATAAAATAGAGAGATTAAATACATATACCTTTATTATCCTCCACAGATACAATATATAAAGATAGTATGAAGACATAATATCTCTAATAATATGTAATTACATAGATTTACTTAATTGATCAATAAATAGCCCATATAAAATCATTAACTCGAGGCGTCTTTAGTAATCAAACCATGAAATCCAGAGATATATTTTTTAAATAAAATCTATTATTTAGAGATTCATATAGATACACAGTAAATATCATAATTATCATTATATCATTTAAAATATTTAAGTATGTAATTACTAAACACAACCACAAATCTACCCATGAGATCATGGAAAAAACTATCCATAAAGTCTTTAAATATAGTTAAGAATTGTATTTTACCCAATGACCATATACCCAAACCCATTATGCCAATATATATTTTGAAATATCTACTATGAAATTTCATCATCATTCAACATTTTATTATGGTAGCTATAGTTGAGAACCTCCTTCAGAAAATACAGAGCTATATAGTAAAGATCAAACAAGTCATCTATAGGAAGAAAAAAATAAATAATCAGAAAAGTGATTTTATTCAATTATCTATGATTAATTGATATCATAATGAGAAAATATTAAATTTACAAAAACATTATAACCATGTTTTAATGATTTCATATGAATGAATCTATTTTGAGTGACTCTTGTAATAATTAGTATATAAACTCTAACTCGTTTTGATAATTAGTTTCTGTAGCTCCACAATCAATCACACTATGATAAAAAATTCCAATATATTTCTAGAATAAGATAGAACTTCATAAAAGGTAATATAAAAGGGTTTCCATGTAAGATATTTTGACTGAACAAATTATAATGATTCATATATGTTTTATAATTTTTACTACCCCATATGTTTTAACAAAAGTACTATATTTATTTCCTATGATTATACTTTTAATTTTAATTTAAATTATTTATAAATTAATGAATTTGTATTCCCATATTCAAATAAGATATTTTTAAATTATGAATAAAAAATTAATGTACATGAGAACACATTGCTAGATGGTCCAACATATACCTAATTAAATCAAAATTACTTCTCTATAAATCTCTAGTTTTCAAATTGATGAATTACATCCTTTATTAGAATATTCAGAGAAATACTTTAATAATCAACCATTTCATTATAATTAAGACATCATAATCAATTAATTTCATTATTTGTATGATCATTACTATTATCCTTTTATTTATTGTAAAGTGAAAAATTTAAAAACATACCACAACATAAACTATTAATATATTTTATAATATATTCATTAGTATAGTTTTTTATTACTTTTATATCAAGTTGGAATGTTTATTTTCTTACCATTGATTTCCATTGATTTATGTTTCCAATTTTAGTGCCATAAGGATTCCTTTTTCTACTTGTTGTAATTGAAATATGATCATTTAAAACCATCATTTATACCTTTCAAAACATCAAATGATTTTCTAAAAAAATTTAATTTTTTTAGAGGCCAAAGCTCTTTAGTAACTATGATTGAATCATTAGTAAAACAAATTATTTTTAATACCAATACATCAGAGATAATTTTTATGAATACATTTCTTTATGAGTAAAAAATGATTCATACACAACCACTAAATCATTATTCGTACACATCAATTCATTAAATTGATTTTCAATCATATATCTTAAATCTAAAGGAATATAATTTTCATGTAAATATTGTTACATTCAAATCTATCCAAATAAATCAATATATTCTATTTCCTTGATATTCATAATATATGAAAATGCTGATCAACATCACATTAAAAATTTGAAATATAATAAGATAAATCTTAATGTATTGAAAAATCTAAGACATTTAATATATTATACATGGTTTTAACCAATCCCTCATCTATCATAGGGTTTTATGATTCGTAAAATGTTGCAGGGCCTTATTTCATAAAAGGATTTACTATTGTTATGTTCCTTTAATGTGAACATGATTTCTCATTTCAATAGTTACCACAACCATTTATAGGTAATTTCATATTTGAATTCATATATACAACATACTCTATTCTAATTCTAGCCACTCTAGGTTTCTTATTTGGAAGGATATTAAACTTTAGGTTTTTTCCTAGTCCAACATCCTTCTTTTCTATATGACAAACCATTCTTAACATACATATTTTATATGAAGCCACATTATAATCATCAGATCCTATATATTGATAAGCATACAATATATTATCAAAATAGTAATAGTTATATTTTCCACTCATTTAAAAATAGCTAAACCCTTCTTTCATTCCATAAATAAAGACCAAATATTTATTGAATAATAAATTTCACTTTTATACATGATTTCAATTCCTTGTATTTTGGATTATCTCTTCTAGTTTACAGTTTTAGGGAATTAGGTCACAACTATTACATGACAAAACAATACATTAAAATTGTAACATTTCAACTTATTATATAATTTCCCTCTAATAAAATCCTTTTAAAAGTAAAAATGTTTTATTTTTAAGGAAAATAATTATGATTTTATACATAAATTATTATTTTTTCCTAATCATCCTTAAAACCATTAATTGTTTATTGAAAATTTTGAATAATCACAAAAATATAAATAAGGGGCATAAAAAGATAATTTAAACTCAGTAGTCTATATTAAAACAATGTCATCATAAAATTGGGTTTTTCTATTTCATAATTAACTTTGAACAAAAATAACCATTTAGTTACGCATGAAATAAACTTTACATACAAAATATTTTTATAAAACACTTTATATAGAAAGAAAGTAACAATTAAAATTACGATGATATCATAGAAAACAAGGGAACCCATGAAAATAATATAAAAACAAATATTTTTTTACAGAAAAGGGTGTAACCATTCCTCTAAAAAATGATCATAAGATTATATTTTTAAATACAAATTTTTTAACAAAAAATATTTAGTAATAAAGGAAATGTTAGGTATTTTACTTGGAATATAATCTTCATAGATCCATTATAGTTGTAATAATAAATTTTTTTGATATATAATATAATTATCAAGAGAATAAGATCGTTGTCCAATGCATAGGAGCCCTATATCAGGATCACCTTCTATAATGATGGTATTGGTCTCACCCTCTATAATGAGTTATATCAGGCACACATTTCATCATGAAAAATATAAAATGATAATAAAATTAATGAATCTTATAATTGTTTAAATTTATTTTATGAAACTAAAAAAATATTTTTCCCATAAAAATAGTTTTTGGATATTGATATATCCTTTTACATTAAAAACTAATTATAATAACTAACATTCATAGAACAATGGGAAGGTGAGTTATTATTTCAAAAAAACATGGATAAACATCAAATTATTGGGAAAACTCATTGATGTTGTATATTTTAAATTATAAATATCTTTCTTTTTTAAAATAAAATATAAAAAAAATCTATATAAATTTTTTTAAAAGAATGATTTTTTAGAAATTTGAAAGAATGTATTTAGATAAATAAAAAATATTTTATAAAACATTTATTTCTTCATAAAATATATCTCTATAATATTTTTTCGGATTTTGAAATGGAATAAAAATATATAACATTAAAACATTTGAATTGAGGGTTTTAATAGAAAGTTTCCCTTAACTAATAATTAAATTATCTCATACATTATTTATCTTCATAAATAAACAAATTATTTTAATTATTTAATTTTATATGTATTGTTATCTTGGTAATTATTCCATTAATTTTATTTATTTCTATGTTATATTTAATTACATATTTATAAAATTTCACTTTAGATGTTCTGATGATATGTTGCTCGTAAGTCTAAAATGAAATAGTAATAATGACTGTAGTAAAATAAATTACTATTTTATCATCTAAAAAATAATAATTTTATCATAATTATCATATATATATATATATGTCAATTATAGTTTAAAAATCCATGAAAGGCATTTTTAAAAATGATCTTCTTGACAATAAGGGAGATGGATTGGTGTACATAAAAATGAGTTACACTCCAATATTTCAATGTTCATTATTGATATATGGTATGAATTGATTAAAATAACCAAAATTATTATTATATCATAAATATAAATAAATTTCTTTGAATTCACATATATACACAATCAATGTTATGATTTGAAGAAAAAAAATAAAATCAAATCATGGATGTGTTAACACACACATACACATGAATGACATTATCATTATTCAATGTATGGAATGATAATAAAATATATTATATATTATTATTTAATAATTTTAAATACTACATGGATATGATATATATACTTTTAATCCATCATTATATCTATTCGCGAGAGGTAGTGATGAATAAATAATTACAATGTTTCATGCGGTGAAAGATCCCTAATCACGTGATCAGTGAATTCACTTCCCATTCATTGGATGATTGAGATGGATATTGGTTTTTAAATTCGAAAAAATAACCACATTATGTGTAAGATACTTGTGTTATTATATTATTATTATCAAATAAAAATGTAACATCCCAATTAAATAATGAATAATACATATTTTATATTTATTAATATTTGTAAATTAAATATTAATTTTACTTCAAAAAGGGTTTCTATGTTCGATAGCGTACCTGATACGCAACAATGATTTTCTTTGGAATCTTACGTTGCACACAAATAATATAATATTATTATTTTTAAATGTTAGTTAACTCCTAGAAGTTGTATTGGAGGGAATGAATGAAACTAACTAATATATGATTATACATGTTTGTTAAATGTATTTACATTATCCAATAAAATGTTAGAGGCATAAAATGTGAATGAATCTAATTTTAAGCATAATTTACATTAAAAGCCCGATTTATTGCCATTTCATGGAGAACCCTCGTTAAATATAGTTTTGGTCACTTTAATTACATATAATTGACCAAATAAAATCCTTATTTATATTGGGGACATCATATTTTACATTGGGTAATTTTTTGGTTTTTTTCTGATAAAGATCATTTTTAATGAATAGTGAAAAACACTTTATTTTAATTCAAAAGTGCCTTTTAATCTAATTTATTTATATGGTTATATTATCCTTTTAGTTGGTTTTAAAGTGGAATTGAAATATATTTTTACCATTTAATCCAATGTCGGTCATTGAAATTAATTTCACGTTGAAATTGGACATAAACAAGTATCCATAATTCGATAGTTATTGTTTATTAAATACAAGCTATTTGTTTTGATAACAGGAATTAATTTTAAAATTAATTAATTTCACTTATATGTTTTGAATTTTTCAAAATAGACATCATTTTTGAATTCGGAATATCAAATATATCTTAGGCTGATGTTTTAGTATTTTTCTGAAAAACTTCAATTTTTGATAAATATTGACACCACTTAGTGGTAGTTAAAAAAAACTGACATTTTCATTTAAATGAAATTTTACCACTTCTGTGAATTGAATTTATATAATCTAAAATTCATGGATGTTATTAATAAGTAAAATGCAGTACAATAAGATGAAAATTATTTTCGGTGAATAGTAACTTTTGACTTTTATTTACCACGGTTAATGGTAAAATAAGGTAATTAAAGGTTAAAAGAATATTATAATAATTCAAAATTATCATAACACTTGTCCTAAACTTAATGGTTGAGTCATTAACGACCATGGGCATCTATAGGTCTATTTTGAGACCCCATTGGTCAACATGGAAATGATAATGAAAATTTAGATTAATTAATTTAAAGTAAAGGCCAAAATTACATAAAAACATATTTTAGTAATTAATTTTTATATGGTGTTATATAAGTACCATTTTAGACTAAAAATAATATTTGGAAAGATAAAAAAATATCCTACATCATTTTATTTTTTTTATAATATTTCGAAATCAATGAAAATAAATTATTTATGACATACTAATAATGCAGTATTTACCTCATTAATATATGATTTAAATAAATAAGATTATAATTATTAAATTATTATCCAAAACATGTCCAATTCTGATTGGATGATTTTATTTCGAATATGAGTCATCTTTTATTAGACCATAATTATTCTTCGCCCATTAGAAACTGAATATCAGTATATTATAAAATAATATTTTCACACTTTTCTAAAGAGCCCCTCCTCTCCCTTATAAAAGGAGACAACTTATAGCCAATTCCTCACACCTCTCAAGCCATTTGGCTCATCCAAACTCTTCCCAATTACACTCCCAACATCCCTCTGCTCCTCCTAGAAGCCTTAAATTAGGAAGAAGAAACTTCATGAAGTTATTTTGGTTTAATCCAAAGGGAGTTACCCAAATTATAGGTAACAATTTCTCTTAAATTGTTTTCTTTTATTTTACTTCCCCAACCCCCAAACTATTTTTATTTCATTTTTTTGTAACAAAACAAGTATCCAAAATACACTAGTATGTTGTTATGAGAAGTTTTATAACTACACTTACACTCACCTCCATCTAATTGATGAAGAATATAATGTTTCTGTGGATGGAAAACTAAGGCCTCACGAAACGATGATTGTTCAATTACATATTACCACCTCTCATGGTGGCCATTCTGATGGAAATATATCTATATATGATATATAACATGTTTATGATTTCCTTATTCTTCTGTAATTCTCATTTATTGCACGCCATTATGGTTTCCATAGTTGGTAAATACGATAATCTCATTTGAGGAAGTGTGGACTACCACCCCCTCAAAGTGATTTGATTCGTTAATGCATTATGTGGGATGTATAAAGATGGAGTTAATGATATTATATATGATATTATACTTTAATTATAATATATCTATGTATCATTATGTTTTATATCCATTAAAATAAGAAATATAACTGAAAGTAGCGTTCATGGGTACGTACGGCTTACCGTCTACATGAACGGTGCATTTCATTTCTTATCTCTAAATGTTATGTACTATTATAAAAACATTTATATAATGGATATATGTGATATATATGATATCCAAATCATGAATATCATTCTGTATACAATTAATCGTTGACCACATGGACAACTTGTAAATATAAGTTGTTCATTTTTACTCAATTACCAAATATCGACAAAATGAACGTTATTAACTTAAATGATTTCATAATGTTTATAACATGTTAATAAGTTATATTACATTAATAATAAACTTTAAAAATGATCTTAAGAAATTATAAATTAACTTTAGTTTATTATTCTGGAGATTAAAGAACGATCGAGTCATGTCGGACACGAGGTGAGGGATATGACCAATCTCTTTCTTTTCAATTACTCTCTTTTATGTCATTTCAGGTATGCTCCAAGTTCTTATGTTAGAGGATGTTATTTTATATTCACCATAATGTAATATGTATTTTCATATGATGTGATACCCTCTATTTGTCTCATAATTTCATTTTAATAATTTTTATGTGGCGCCGTTTGGCTTCTGAATTTTTGTAAGGGATTTTCTTATCTCACTTTTAATTCTGTGGGATTTCCATTGTTCGCCACATATTCATTGCATGTGGTTTATTTTTTACAATAATTTGATATATATTATCAGGAATATTTTTATAGTAATGTTATTCTGTGATTCATTTGGTGGTTATAAACTTTTGGTCACACGACTCAGTTGATTACATCATGGTAAAGGGTTTCGTCTCACTTTTTATACTCGGGAGATTCATGTTATTTTTTCCACTATTTCCTTTTGTTTGGTGTATGTACTTCCCATGATTGTACTATTTATGTAATATAATTTCATTTATGAGTATTTAAATCTTCATTTTATGATCATTATTTCATGTGGCGTATGTTTTGTATGTTTCCAAATCGGTAAGGGAACTATTCACTATCATCTTTATAAATGACTTCTTGTTGTTATGTCATTTAATTTACATCTTATTATGATGGGATATGTTATTATATATCCTTATTGATTTAAAATTTATATCCAAGTTATGAGAATCCTTTTTTTATTTCATCAACTCATTTTTTGAATTTTAATGTGACGTTGTTAGGCTGCCAAATTTTTACAAGGGAACCTCTTAACCCAATTTCAAGTCTTTGGGTTCAACATGTACTTATTGAATATGACATCGAATGAATATGTGTGAATGAACTATGATTTATTTACACTTTATATCCAATTATATTGGGTGTATTTAGATTTTTCACACATAATTATGTGATTGATTTATCATTAACTCGTGGATACCATCTTTATAAGGGATTTCACCTCAATTTAAATTTAGATTGAGACATCATTGTTGTTATGGACCAATACACTCTAATATGGTGTATATACTGTACTTTGACATATTATATCCTGAATCCCTTTATTCTCATGATATTATAATGTTCTGATTAAATGTTTTTCCTCAATTTTTTGTATTCATGTGTCTCTCTTTTTGTTAAAAAAAACTCTTTAACTAAAATATTGTTTTAAATGTTTTTAGGATTTACTCTTGTAAATATTTCTCATTAATTGCCATGTTTTCAAAGAGCGTTTTAGGATTTATTTATATGGACATTAATTCTTTCAAGTGATAATTCCTTTAAAAGCATCAAAGCGGTATGGGACAGTTTGATTTAAAAAATCTTTTTTTAAATGGTTTTGAAAATGGTTTAATAAAGCATTGTTTACTTCAATATCTTGATTTGATATAGTGTAATGTAGAAATTTTATCTTTCCATTATACTCATGTTATGTGATATGATTATGTTACGGTTATTGGGCATTGATTACATATATTGTTGGTTCGCTGATAATCTTAGGGTGGATGAGACAAAGATAGCTCTCCAATGCATTGGGTAACATGACAGAGGTAAATGTGATGTTTATCATCAGAGATTTAGGGATTATACTTTGATGGGTATTCCTAGTGTAACTCCCTACATAGATGTGATAGCTACAATGTATGTTTGACATAGATTCCATAAGTAACCTTTATGATTTATGATTTGTGTGTGTTATTCATAAATCTTATGATTTCATAAGGAATGTTATGATTGAAAAGTATGGTTTCAAGGATTTCTATTTATTGTTGGGATAATGTTTTCCTTCCTTATTTTATAACCCTTACTGAGCTTTTTATTCTCATACAAGGTTTTTGAAAATTTTTCCACAAGTCTTAAATATGAATAAGTTCAAGGATGGGATCAAGGAAAAGTCATGTTGTCTAAATCATGGAATTAGACATGCGTCTTTATAAGATTATTTATTTTATGAAAAAAATGGATACTGAGTACTAGTGTCTACATGTAATATTCATGTTTTAATGTAATAGATATGTCCAAATTCTCTAAAAGTTTAAACCTGAAAATATTCTCAATGTGAATTATTCATTTAATTAAATATTTTGTAATGTTTAAGGCTGGGTCCTTATAGTTGGTTTCAGAGGTCAGTTTAAATAACTTTAGGAGTTAGGGTATTGTTAAATAAATGTTCATCAATTAATTTATGATAATATTTAAATTATATAGCATTTATAAATTACCATATTGATTTGCCTAAGATATTTTTTTGTTCAAAATGGTTTTATGCATAGGAAATAGGGTAGTTGTGCTGGTAAGGCATGCAGAGTGAAATGACCTTCTCGATCAGCATCCAGTGATAGTCAGAATCAGGTTTGAACAGTTTTTTACAGTGATGGCTCATTTAAATCAGGTGATAAATGGTAGTTTTATTTATTGATGATATTTTGGTTTATTATAAAAGTAAAGAGGAAGATGAATGTAATTTAAGGGTTTTCTTGCAAACCATAAAATAAAAAAATATTTGGGAAATTCAGCAAGTGTGAGTTTTGGTTAAAACAAATTTGTTTCCTTTGCTACATTGTTTCAAAAAATGGCATAACTGTTGATCCTTCTAAAACAAAACTTGTTTAAGAATGGACAAGACCCAAAAATATAATCGAGATTCATGGGTTTCTTGGTCTGGCATGTTATTATAAGAGGTTTGTTGAATATTTTTCACAGTTATCTAGTCTAATGACTATGTTAACTAGAAAATCTATTAAGTTCATCTAGAAAAACGAATGTTATGATTGTTTTCAGGAATTGAAAAGAATATTGGTGAATGCTCCAGTTTTGGCACTACCTTACAGAAATGGTGAGTTTGTTATCTATAGTGATGCTTCGTTGAAAGGACTTCGTTGTGTCCTAATGAAAAATGAACAAGTAATTGCTTATGCTTCACGTCAGTTGAAACCACATGAGTTAAATTACCCTACACATGATTTGGAATTAGCTGATGTTGTTTTTGCATTAAAAATTTAGAGGCATCATTTGTATGGAGTGAAGTGTGAAATATGTACTGATCACAAAAGTTTGATGTATATATTCACTCAGAAGGAATTGAACATGAGAAAGAGGAGATGGTTGGAATTAATCAAGGATTATTATTGCATGATACATTACCATCCGGGAAAAGAAAATAATGTGTCCGATGCATTGAGTCAAAAAAGTAATGTCTCATTAGCCATGATACGTTTTCTATGAGATCCTTCGGTATTTGATTTGATGAAATTTGGCATAGAATTTGTGGTTTCAGGAAATTATTATGTTTTGTTTAAGGTGTAATTGAAATCATCTCTATCAGACATAATTAAGAAAGCGCATAAAAAATACAGCGAGTTGTAGAAAATGGTAGAGTTAGTTCAGAAGGGTATGTTGCCTGAATTTATCATTTATAATGATTGTGTTTTGAGATTTTGGAAGAGCTTATGTGTACGTTGTGATTCAAAGTTGAAGAATGAGTTGTTATTTGATGCTCATAGTTCTCCGTTTTCAGTTCATCCTGGTAGTACTAAGATGTACAAAGATCTTTGGGAGTATTTCTGGTGGGATGGAATGAAAAGAGATATTGCTGATATTACATTGAAGTGTATGACTTGTCAGCAGGATAAAGTAGAGCGACAGTTGCCGAAAGGAATGCTTCAGTATCTACCAGTTCCAGAGTGGAAATGAGAAAATATATCCATGGACTTTGTTGTGGGATTACCAAAGACATCTTAAGGTAATAATGCAATCTGGGTTATAGTTGACCGATTGACTAAATCTGCTCATTTCCTTCCTATTCGAGATACTAAGCCTTTAGATCAACTTGCTCAGTTTTATTTTAAAGTGATACTCGGGTTGCATGGATTCCCCCTCTCCATTATATCTGATCGTGAAAACAGGTTCACTTAAATATTTTTGAAAGGCCTTTATAAGTCATTGGATACTGAATTAAACTTTAGTATAACTTTTCATCCTCAATCAGATGGGCCGTCAGAACCAAATATTCATACCATGGAGGATATGCTATGTTCTTTCTCGATGTATTATCAGGGAAGTTGGGACGAACACCATTCTTTGGTTGAATTTTCATATAATAACAGTTTTCATTCCAGTATACAGATGGCTCCATTTGATGCATTATATGGATGGCGTTGTCGAACACCAACTTTTTGGGATGAAGTAGGTGAAAGGAAGCTGATGGTACCAGATTTGGTAGAAGAGATGGTAGAGAAAGTTCAGTTCATTCAGAAGCACGTAAGAACTTCTCAGAAAAGACTGAAACGTTATGTTGATAACTGGCGGAATTATTTTTCCTTTGAGGTTGGTCATCATGTCTTTCTCAATGTTTCTCCATAAAAAAGTGTGATGAGTTTTGGTAAGAAGTGCATGTGGAGTCCAAGGATCATTGGACCTTATGAAATTTTGTAGAAAGTTGGATCAGTTGTGTATAGAGTTGCTTTACCTCCATGTTTATCCCTGGTACACAATTTTTTTCATGATTCTATGTTGAGAAAGTATATACCATATCCATCTCATGTTTTGAGCCCAAAGGTAGTTTAGTTGGAAGAGAATCTCTCTTATAAAGAACAACCAGTTCAGATTCATAACCGTAGAGAAGAAGTATTGTGGAATAAGGTAATTCATTAGGTAATGGTTTTTTTTCAAAACCATATGGTTGAAGAGGCAACATGGGAATCTGAAAATGCTATTAAGGATAAATACCCCCATTTATTTTGATGAGTGAATAAAAAATTTTAGGATGCAATTTCCAAAAGGGGGGAAGGATGTAACATCCCAAGTAAATGAAGAATTAGAAATGTTTCATATTTATTAATATTTGTGAATTAAATATTCATTTTACTTTAAAATGGTTGCAATGTTTGATTGCATACCCGATACGGAACATCAGGTTTCTACGGAATCTTACGTCGCACTCTAATAATATAATATTATTATTTTAAATGGTAGTTAACTTCTAGCTGTTGTATTTGATTGAATGAATGAAACTAACTACAATATTATTATACAAGTTTGGTAAATTTATTAACATTATAAAATAAAAATTTTGAGGCTTAAAATGTGAATGAATCTAATTTTAAGCATAATTTACATTAAAAGGTCGATTTATCGCCTTTTAATGGAGAACCCTATTTAAATATAGTTTTTGTCACTTTAATAAATTCTAATAGACCAAATAAATTCCTTCTTTATATTGGGGGCATCACATTTTACTTTGGGTAATTTTTTGGTATTTTTCTGATAAAGTTCATTTTTTAATGAATAGTGAAAAATACATTATTTTAATTCAAAAAGTCCCTTTTCATATAAAATATTTATATTGTTATATTATCTTTTTAGTTGGCTTTAAAGTGAAAATGATATATATTTTGACTATTTAATCCAATTTTGGTCATTGGAATTAATTTCACTTGAAATTGGACATAAACAAATATCAATCTTTTGATAGTTATTGGTTTTTAAAAACAAGCTATTTGATTTGATAACGGGAATTAATATTAAAATTATACAATTCCACTTAAATGTTTTGAATTTGGAAAAATAGACATCATTTTTTAATTCGGAATATCAAATATATCTTAGGCTGATTTTTTGATATTTTCCTGAAAAACATCAATTTTTGATGAATAGTGATACCAATTAGTGGTAGTTAAAAAAACTTACACATTCATTTAAATGAAATTTTACCACTTCTGTGAATTTAATTTCATAAATCCGACATACATGGTTGTAATTATGAAGTAAAATGTGGTTCAATAAGATGAAAATAATTTTTGGTGAATAGTAACTTTTTACTTTTATTTACCACGGTTAAAGGTAAATAAGTTAATTCCAGGTTAAAAGAATATTATAATATTTCAAAATTACCTTAACACGTGTCCAAACCTTATTGGCTGATTAATTAACGACCATGGGCATATTAGGGTATATTTTGGGACACCTTCGGTCCACATGGAAGTGATACTGACAATTTAGATTAATTAATATAAAGTAAAGTCCAAAATGTCATAAAGAAAAATATTTTAGTAATATATTTTTATATGGTGTTATATTTTTACTATTTTCGACCAAAAATATTATTTGGAAAGATAAAAAGATATCTTACATCATGGTATTTTTTTATAATTTTTATAAATCAAATAAATTAAATTATTTATGACACAATAGGGATGCAGTATTTACCTCATTAATAAATGATTTAAATAAATAAGATTATAATGATTATATTTTTATCCAAAACATTTCCAATTCTGATTTGATGATTTTATGTCAAATATTAGTGATCTTATCTTCTACGTTAATGAGACTTGGACCATTAGAAACCGAATATCATTATATTATAAAATAATATTTTCAACCATTCCTAAAGAGCCCCTCCTCTCCCTCATAATAGGAGACAATTATAACCAATTCCTCACAACTATCAAGCCCTTTGTCTCGTCCAAACTCTTCCCAATTACACTCCTTACATCCCTCTCCTCCTCATAAAAGCCTTACCTTAAATTAAAGGCACTTTAAGAAGTCCTTTTGCTTCAAACCAATGGGAGTTACCCAAATTAAAGGTAACTATTTCTCTTAAATTGATTTGGTTTATTTTAATTATCCAACCGCTAAACTCATTTTATTTCTTTATTTTATAACAACACCAGTATCCTCAATATACTAGGATGTTTTTATGAGATGGATTATAACTACACTTACACACAGCTCCATCTAATGGATGAAGAACATAATGTTTCTGTGGATGGAAAGCTAAGGCCCAACGAAACGATGATTGTTCAATTACATCATACTGCCTCTCATGGTGGCCATTATGATAGAACTGTATTTATATATTATATATATTTTGTTTATGATTATATTATGCTTCTGTATTTCCCATTTATAGAACTCCCTTATGGTTTCCATAGTGGGTAAATACGATAATCTCATTTGAGGAAGTGCAGACTACCGCCCCCTCAAAGTGATTTGACTCGTTAATGCATTATGTGGGATGTATAAAGGATGGATTTAATGATATTATATATGATATTATACTGGAATTATAATATACCTATGTATAATTATGTTTTTTTTCAATTAAAATAGGAAATATAAATAAAAGTAGCGTTCATGCGTATGTACGGCGTACCGTCTCCATGAACGGTGCATTTAATTTTATACCTCTAAATTTTATGTAATATTATAAAAACATGTATATTTTTGATATATATATATATGATATATATGATATCCAAATCATGAATATAACTCTATATATAATGATCCTTTTACCACATGGAAAACTTGTAAATATAATTTATTAATTTTTACTCAAGTACCAAATATCGACAAAATGAACGTTATTAACTAAAATGATTGCATAATGATTATAACATGGTAAAAAGTTTTATAAAAGGAATAATAAACTAGAAAAATATTCTTATGAAAGTAGAAATTAACATTAGTTTATTATTCATGAGATTACAGAACGATCGAGTCATGTCAGACATGAGGTAAGGGATCCGACCTCTCTCTTTCTTTTCAAGTACTATCTTTTATGTCATTTCATGTTTGCACCATGTTCTAATGTTGGATGATGTTATTTTATATTCACCATAATGTAATTTTTATTTTTATATGATGGGATACCATCTCTTACTCTCATAAATTCATTTTAATAATTTTTATGTGGCACCATTAGTCTCTCGAATTTTTTTAAGGGATTTTCTTATCTCACATTTAATTCTGTGAGATTTCCATTGTTCGCCACTTATTCATTGTATTAGGTGTATTTTGTACTGTAATTTGATATATATTATCATGATTCTCATTATATTCATGGTATTCTATGATTCATTTTGTGGTTATTAACTTTTGGTCACAAGACTCAGTTGATTACAACGTGGTAACAGGTTTCGTCTCACTTTTTATTCTTGTGAGATTCATGCAATTTTTGCCACAATTTATTTTTGTGTGGTGTATGTACTGCCCATGATTGTACACTTTATGTAATATAATTTCATTTATGAGTATTTACATCATCATTGTATGATCCTTATATAATGTGGCGTATGTTTTGTATGTTACCAAATCGGTAAGGGATCTATTCTCCCGCCTCTTTATAAAAGACTTATTTTTGTTATGTCTTTTAATTTACATATTATTATGTTGAGATATGTTCTTATATATCCTTAAATATGTAAAATTTATATCCAAGTTATGAAATTCATTTTTTTATCTCATCAACCCGTTTTTTTTAATTTTAATGTGACGTTGTTAGGCTGTCAAATTTTTACAAGGGAACCTCTTAACCCAATTTCAATTCTTTGTGTTCAAAATGTACTTATTGAATATGTCATCCAATGAATATGTGTGAATTACCTATGATTTATTTAAAATTAATATCCACTTATATTGGGTGTATTTATATTTGTCACACATTATTATGTTATTGATTTATCCTTAATTTAAGGATACCATCTTTATAAGTGATTTCATCTCAATTTACATTTCCATTGAGACTTCATTGTTGTTATGCACCAATAAACTCTAATATAGTGTATATACTATAATTTGACATATTATAACATCAATAACTTTATTATAATGATATTATAATGTTATAATTAAATTTTATTCCTCAATTATTTGTATTCAAGTGTCCCTCTTTTTGTTAAAAAACTCATTAATTGAAATATCATTTTAAATGTTTTAGGGATTTATTTTTGTAAATATTTTTCATTAATGTCCATGTTTTAAAAATGGGTTTTTGGATTTATTTATATAGACATTAATTTTTTCAAATGATAATTCATTTAAAAGCATCAATGTGGTATGAGACACTTTGATTTAAAAAAACATTTTTAAAATGGTTTTAAAAATGGTCTGATTAAGTCTTTTTTACCTCTATATCTTGATTTGATATAGTGGAATGTGGAAATTTTATCTTTCCTTTATAATTTTGTTATGTGTTATGATTATGTTATGTTTATTGGAAATTTTTTACATATATGGGTGGTTTTGTGATAAACCTAGGGCGGGTGAGCTTTAGATAGCTCTCCAATGCTTTGGGTAACGTGACAGAGGTAAATGTGATGTTTCTCCAAAGAGATTTAGGGAATATACTGTGATAGGTATTCCAAGTGAAACTCCCTACGTAGTTGTGATAGAAATAATGTAATTTTGATATGGATTCCCTAATTAACCATTATTATTTATGATTTGTTTGTGTTATTCATAAATCTTATGATTTCAAAAGGTATGTTATGATTGAAAAGTATGGTTTCATGGATTTGAATTTTTTGTTGGTAAAATTATTTCATTCCTTATTTTATAACCCTTAATGAGATTTTTATGCTCATCCAAAGTTTTTGAAATTTTTTCCATAGGACTTATAGATTAATAGGTTCAAGGATAGGATCAAGGAAAAGTCATGTTATCTAAAACATGGAACTAGACATGCATCTTTTTAAGAGTTTTTATTTTATGAAAAAAATTGATACTTTCTAATAGTGTCTACATGTAATATTCAAGTTGTAATGTAATAGTTATCTCCCAATTCCCTAAAACTCTAAACCTGAAAATATCCTCAATGTGAATTATTCATATAATTCAATATTATGAAATGTTTAAGGCAGGTTCCTTATAAAAATATGGTTGGAAAATATTAATAAAATTGAACTACTCAGTTAACAACTATTTCTCTTTTTCAGATAGCCTCTTTAGGTTTATAATTGAATATGTAATAGGTATAATTTATGATCAAAAAATACCTCTTGGATGCTCATTTGAATTCAAGAATTGTATTAGGATAGTTATTTTCTAAAGAAAATGATTTTGAAATGTGGATAAATGAGGATACGTACTGTCGTGGAATAAGTGGGAGAGACAACACACATATAATTTTGAAAAATATTAAATTTATTAATTTATTACACAATTTATATAGCTAAACAGATTTCGACATAAAAATATTTTTATGATATTGGGTCAACATAGGGATTTACAATATAATTTATACATGAATCTTTGGAATTTTTAACCCTTGTCACTTAATTTCAACCCTCGGTAAATATGTTTTAAACATAACCATGGCAACTGATTTTTTATAATCTATTACGAAAATATTATGCTGAAAATATTACCTAATTTTATTTATAAAAATTAAAAATATGTAAAATATTTTATCAAATTAAATTTATGGAAAAGTATGTGATTAATTTTAATGTCATCCAATAAATGCGATAAAAATAATTTTTCTCAAAACAATTCACTCTTAAGTGTAAATTTAACACCCCTTGATATTGAGGAAAAAAATCATGTTCAATAGAATGAGTGACACACAAAACCAATATTAGAAGAGAATATAACACGCAAATTATTTAGGATATATAGTTTTTTAAATCAATTCAACATGTTCGATAGATATTGATCCTTATAATATGATGTTTAATTAAAATATGTACTCTATTAAGATATTATTATTTAAACTTGATCTTCTTATGATATACATTAATTTTTTGGGAATGATAATTACTAAATAAGTTATAAAACATTTATCTTTTATAAATGTAAGTAATAAATTTATTTTTATTTCTTTATTATATATAAAAATCAAAATCATATAAAAAAATTAATCTCTAAAAAATATATTTTGTTGAATGGTAGTTTAGTTGCCCTTTGTACACATAATATAAAATTAAATGTCCATAATTTAAAAAATTTCATTTTGAAAATAATCTTATTTTTTTTAATTATAAAATCAAATTTTCATAGGCTTATTTCTTGGGAAATTTTAAAAAATATAAATTTATCAATGAATAGAAGAAATAATATTTTTTATTGAAAGAAAAATTTAATTTTATATAATCTTAAAAATATAAATTATATTATAAATTACTTTAAAAGTAAAATTACTTTAATTATATAATAATAAATAAATTTTAGGTCTATAAAATTAGTTTTATTTTTTATTTTGATATTAAATCATTATATACTCGTGAGAATTTTCCTTTAAAAACCCCTATTTTTCAAGAAGACTGGGATAATAATTTTAAATTTAATTATTCAAGTTATGTGATTTTATTTTGTTAAAACGGATTAATCATTTGGAATTAGAATTATTTATGTTATTTAATAAGGTTATCATAATTTTTGACCCTAATGAATAGTGAATACATTAAAAATTTATTAGCAGGATTGTGGTAAAAATGGGATTAAATGGTGATAAACTATAAAGGTAATGGTTTAAAATGACCTAAAAAGTTTTCAAAACGAATTTCATGAATGTATTTAGACCCTAGAATCTCTATGTATTGTGAATGACTCATATTGGAGGCTCTTGGAATAATATATTTGTGGGAATCATTTTATACATTCAAAATTTATATGTGCGTACTCTCTCCCACAAATACAATTTCATACACTCCCCTTCATATTCACATTTAAAAACCCCTTTGTTCAAAATATCCATACAATGATACATTACATTATAAAAAAATAATATATTATATTCCTTTCTTATCTGAAATTTAATATAGTAACACATTACGTATAATCCTAAAAGATCTTGATAAAGAGGGGATAAATTATTAATGTGCATACTTTATTTCATATTCCACCTAAATAAAATATTATTAAGTAATGAAAATATAATATCCCAAGTATATAAATTTTACAAGTATATTTTATTGATAATTGAATAATATATATCATTCTCCACCTCCATCAAATTGATGATGAAAATTTCTATCCTGTGTATGATTGAATAACGCCACATTAACAAATATAATTCATTATACATCACCACCATTAAAGGAAGGATATAAACATGAATTAAAAATATGTAAATACTAGTTATTATATTGTTATAATTTTTGAATTATTATTTCACATATACCATCTAACTTTCCATTTTGTGCTGGGGTACAATAAAACTCTCATATGTATGGAGAACTACTACATTGTGATGTGATATGATTCATTTCATTACTATTATTTCCATGGAATTTAGTTTTGATAAATTTATTGAAAACCCATTGACATTTAATACATAAAAATAATTTTTAAAATATAATATAATATATAAAATTTTATCCTCTAATACATTCGATGAAAATAATGTTTGTTGTGCATACGTGTCGACTACTACCTCCATGCTGCAAGGTGAAATGTTTTTCATTTTATTTTTATATGTAAGGTAATAAAGGTTATTTTAATTATTACAAATTTTTTATATAATAAAATAATAATTATTTAAATTTTAATTAATAATTTTTTTCCATTCCTTTCATCCATAATAAAAAATAAAAAAACTTTATTCGTACGTATGACCTACCATTTTTTTAACTGGGTAATTGATTTTCTATCTCAAAATTTTATTTATTAAGAAAAAAAATTATATTCATTATATATGATATTTATATAAAGGTTTAAATTATTTATCTGGTGGAACCATGATCAATTTAAAATTACTGTTTTTTTATTCAAAAACTCACTTGAAAAATGAATCCACTATCACATAAAATAATGATTTAACCATGAAATGTTAATAAATTAGTGATAAAGTAATTTAAGTAAACAATGTTTTTAGTAAATAAATTAATATGGATTTTAATATTTTTTAAATAAAAAAATATTTATTATGTAGTAGTTTTGGACATATAAGAATGAAGTCAAACCTAATGTATCTTCTTCTCACCTCACATTTACATCTGTGAGTAATATTCCATATTCACCACTTATTCCCCTATGTTTTATATATGATACACTTTTTCATATGATATATCATGAATCTATTTATATAGACGGTATTTAATACTTCACGTGAAATTATTCCATTCTTGGGGTTGAGTATTCAACAGTTACCAAAGTGGTGTGAGGTTATTTCCCAATCTCATTATTATCCTAATTTTTAAGAGTTAAGCCTCCCATCAGTAAATTATTTTTTATTTATATCATTAAAGAAATATATTAGCATATCCTATGGTCATTAATGAACCTTTTTAGTATTATTAAAATTTTTACTCTATGATAATTAAAATGATTTAGAATATGTTTGTATGAAATCATATTTTCCACCATTTGGTTGAATTTTTCAAAGAAATCCATGTTTTCAAATAATGTATTGAACAATATATTCAATCCTTAAAAAATTATTTATAAATTCATTTTGTTTTAATTTTGACAATTTTAAAAAAAATAATTCAATATTTCGGTATTTTCTAAAACAATACATGTTT
Organism: Viscum album; assembly: GCA_963277665.1. NCBI lineage: Eukaryota > Viridiplantae > Streptophyta > Magnoliopsida > Santalales > Viscaceae > Viscum > Viscum album. The sequence goes on along the minus strand of OY728145.1, from coordinate 1,438,355,000 downwards.
CTCTTTTATCTAATAATGGAAGAGAATTTTTGTTATAAATTGTATGTCATAAATATAATTTTCCACCATCAAGACCATCGAATAATTTAAATCATTCATACAAGTTTCCATGTTTTTTTCATTAAATGTATTTTTGAAATTCATTGAGAAATAATTTCTTAAAATATAAATTTAAAAATGATAAAGTTAATTTTATGATACAATTTTAAGGATATTTTCATAGTATTTAAATTAATCAATTAAATTAACCCTTTTATTATATATGACATACTTGGGTTATGTTGTAATGGTATAATTTTAATTATTTTATATATGGTTTATTATTATTTTCACTAATTTTGTAGAAATTTATTACCACTCATCATATATGATTGGATGGTTTATGATTATGTTTCTTTGATTTGGGAGTTTATTAACATTTCACATGTTATTTTTCAATTTGAATGTTTATGTTGATTATGATTAAATTATTTTATACCAAAAATGAATTTGACATAGTATGTAATGGGTGGGCCATGTTATAGACATTCCCTTAATGAAATGACTGGTATAATGATACAAATATTTTTTAAAAATTAATGATGTATTTACCTAATGATTATTACTATCATGTTAATTATTTTGATTCTAGGTTTCACACATAAAATATTATATATTCACTCAACATGATAGAATTATTATTTTCCAAGTGGTTATTATTTTTGTTAGAATATTCGTGGAGATGTTTGAAGCTCATGTGATTATGTATATGGATTTATTTGACCACTAGTCATTCCTGACATATTTTGTATAAGTTACTATTTAAATTAGACTTTTTTCTATTACTTATTTTCCAAAATGATTGTGGAAATTTCTTCATGATATATTTTGTTCTAATCTTACCCATATTGAGGACCAAAGATCACCTATTTCTTAAATTTATTTCATAGGATTCAAAGATTTTTTTATGAACGATATGTTGGGTTATTCTTGTTTAAATAATGATTAAATGGAATAAAATTAGATATTTAATTTTATGTCTTCAATTTAAATGGGTGATTTTTGTTTGTGTCAAGTTTTCCAAATCTATTGATCTAAATGGTCATTCAGTATGTAGTTCCTTGTATCAAATGATAATTTTATTATGTAAAAACTAACTCTATGATACTAGGTCCAGAGTATTTACTATTTCTATTAAAGGAATTTTATAAGATAACTTTGGAAAAATACTTTTGATAATATATATTAAGGATCACAAACTAGTGATAATAATTGAGGATAATTATAGAAAAATATCCTAATGTTTTTTTAAGGTAGTGATTATGTTTTTTTCACTGAAATATGACCTGATCTGGATAATAAATGTGGATGTGGTTTTTAAATAGATTACAAAAATTCTCACTACACACCTGCTATAATAATACCCAAGGTGTTTTCTTGGGTTAATTCACATTTTCATTACAAACCATTATTAATTATTTCAAAATAATTTTATCTTTTGAAATGATTATCGGAGAAACCATATTTATAATTACAAGAGTTTGGATGCATAAATTTTTACTCTCATGATATGTATTTAACTACTTTTAGGATTATGCATTACTTTTCATAGTGGAATGATCTAATCTACTGTATACCACTGATAAAAAATTATTCCTAAAATAAGGAATGAAATCCAAATCAATTTACATATTCCAAGAAGTGATTTATATCATGGTCATGATAATGAAATTGGAGTTAATGCTACAGTTGGAACAAGTAAAATTAAAATTATATTAGGGTTGATGACTAAGGTTATGAGCAATATCATTTCCATATGGCATAACCTTATGATCCTCATTTTTTTACATTTTTATAAAACATGTTTCATTAAACAAATCTACTATTTAATGGTATTATAATTACATTTTTTAGCTAAGGAATGGATAAGTTAATAAGGGAAGATAATTATCTCCTTGAAAAGTAATGATATGTGGAATGTTTCCATGTTCGTTTATTCCCTATTAGCATATGCGGATCAATGTTAATAAATTTTTGAAAACAATATGTATGAATAAATAATAGTATACATCTAGTAGAATGATTTTCTGTTAATCTTTATGAAAGTGTATTTTATTGAAGAGTAATGATTAGACATGGAGAGACAATTTCTTATTCTAATTCCAAAGGCAGACGAAAGAATTTCTATATGTGAATACACCATTATATGGATTTAATGGAATGAAATATAATACATATTTAATAAAAATAGAATGATGTACCATTTTATTCATGTGAATAAGTAAATTATTTCAAGGTTACTAGAAAACCATACATTTTCATTGTTTGAGGACATAATATCATGTTCTACCAAAATAGATAATGAATTTTATGAGTCTTATATCTTCAAAGGGATAAAAGAGAATATTCTGATGTGTGTGAAAAATATGGATAAATGGAAGAAGGTAAGGATATATTTTCCCCTTTTGATATTTGTGGAACAGATCACCATGTTACATTCTTTAGGTGAATGGTATATTTTTACAAGTGTGGCGATAATGGACACTAATCTCTGGGTTGATAAGGTCTGAAAGAAGATTCCAATTTTTATTGAATCAACTACAAGGATAAGTGGAACTAGAAAAATGAATTTCCAAATAATCAAGAGATTATAACCCATAATGATCTTAGGGATAAAGGTCATGAATATTTTATTAATATAGCTGATGTGGAATGATTAATGTTATTTTGTTTTTAGATTGGAGAATTATATTTTATGTTTATTTAATCAGTTCTATTTTGGATATATAAATTATTAAATGTATATGAATTGTAATTGATCACTATTCCATTATGTATATGAAAGAATATAATGAATAATACATAATAATAATAAAATTCACTTTGTAGAAATTGATAGTTTTGAAAATGAAATGATAGAGGGAATATAACCCACAATACATTATTGATGTTAAGATAATAATGATAAAGAGATGTTTATTGGATTGTATTTAGATTTGTTAGGGATTTTTTTTCTCTTTATTAAATTCTAATTCATATGTAAATATATGGAATATATTAAAAATATTTAGGTTTTTTTATTGGAGGTATGCATGTCTTCATTAAGTTTTTATGGTGATCAAAGATTTCAAATATTTATAATGTAAAATTATGGAACTGTATATGATGTCTGCAGAATATAATGAAGATTTAGAAATCGTACATAAGATATTTTTTACATTAAATTTGGTTAGATATATATTTTAATGGTATAAAGTTTATTGATGTCTATTAGACATGGGTCATGGGAAAAAAATATTTGAATTACCCTAGTATAGAATAATAGTTGTTCCATATAGTTTCCTAAAGAGGAGTGCACATAAAACAAGGACCTCCATTTTAATTGTTTTTTGAAAACAATTGGTTTAATTAATATTAAGGAAGTGGGAGAAATAAGAATATTGATTTTATCAGTTCTAAACAAAAGAGAAAGATGGTGATTAGAGTGGGTTTGGCTAGACCTCATGCTTTGTTATCAGGGTTTGAAAATTTTTCTCCATTTCCTTTCTTTATCTAGTTAGAGATATATTTTTCTACCGATTCCTCTCTCCCCCATTTCTAAATGAATGTGATGAGAATATTCATTATCCAAAACCTTCGATTGGTCTATTATTCATAAAATTTTGGTATGATTGTCGATAGATTTCTTGATTAATTAGAGCAATACCTAACAAGGAATTGTAGTTCTCTAATAATCCAATCTTCCAAATGCAATCATACACATGTGCTGAAAACTGTCAAGAACTCACCACCCAACCCTAATCTATTCCACCGTATACAGATTAGAATTTGGTGGAGGGAGATGGGTTCATTAACCTAGGAAATATAAATTTATAGACATAAAACCAAACACAACCACATTTGGAGTTTAAAATGGATTTTATAATTGAATCAAGATTATGAAATAAGATGGGATCTTATTAAATTAATGCACAAGAACTCGATCAAGCATATAGTTCTATCCTTCCCCTTTCTGATCACTCGATGGTAATACCCCTCCATGGAAGGGGAAGTCGAGATCATTCAGGATAAGAAAGACATCACAATAAAAGAACAAAAAGAAATAAATCTAAATAAGGTCATAGTCCAATTTTTCCCATGGTGGTAGATTAGTGGAATTTTGGATGGAATGGAATGATCAGAGCGGTAGGATCTCCCCTACTTTTTATGTATATTTTTATCCTCCATATGTTTTCACACTTTTGACCCATTAATTTGTAGAATAAAAAATGTAACCCTTTATGAATGTTGTTCACAAATGTGTTTTCTGTTCACCCTTCAACTGGCATCTCATTTTTTAAAAGGATTTAGGAGTTATCAATTTTTCATTTGTTGTTTCTATTTCTAGAAGAAGGATCTAGGCAACACTCGTCAACAATATTTCATTCAATGGCCACCTTAATAGATTACAACATCCAAGTAATTTATTGTTTTAAATACCCTATAAGTACTCTTTCATCCCCAAGTAAAAGAAATGAATTTGGAGTTTGGTAGAGTGAATTTAGATTCCATTACGGAGGTGGGGTCCACGCTATCTGCCCAGACAAAGCTAAAATTGCATTGATTTTTGACAGCCTCATGATGATCGATTCAGCCCCTTCTCTAGAAGTCCAAAATGAAGGAAATTAACTTGATATTATAAAAAAATTATCTCGTAATTTAGACATATATATTAAGTGAAATTAAAAACATACCCCTGGGATAACAATCTGATAAAATGGCAGAATTAGGCCATTTTTTCATTTAGGCTCTAAAAAACTCAAAAACCTAAATATGATTCATATCATCTCAAATCGATAATTTACGATGACTAAAAAATTTATATTCATTCAAAAAATGTGTAAAATATTATATCTATCAATTCACCTACACATAAACCATGATTGTCTTCAACCATAAAATCTAAACATTGAAAATTTAAGGGCACCAATGTTACCAAAATTTAAATTCCAAATAAATAAATTAAAAAAATATTTTCAATTAGAAATCAAAATTTTAAATTCAACATAAATTTTCAATTTAATTTTCCAATTTTCAAGGAAACAATCAACACGTGCATTTTACTTTTCCTTTGGGATAAATAATTAGACTTTTCCATTAATTAATTCATGCTCCCCAATTCATTATTATTAAACATTCCATAATATGATTTACCTCACGTGAATCTTTTATCTAATATCTCATGATACAATTCAAGTGGATTTATTCTCATATCATGAGAACATGCTCCTTATCCATAGGCTTGTAATGAAACAACTTTATCCTCTTTGTAGAGACAAAACCCACATAAAATCATGAATACTTCTAAAAAAGGTTTAAATGACTCTGTGGATTATGGTTGGGGGGAAAATGTGTAAAAAAATTCAGCCTAGAAAGAGGAGGATTGACTCGTAAGAATAATGCATGAGTAATCAGGTGAAAATATATGATGATTCACTCTCACATCCCCTTAAGAATGTGAAAAACAACACCACCCCATTTTTATGAGATGGTACATGAGTCAATAAATGATTAAAAGAATTATATCATCCATGTTATCCCATTTTTTATATTTTTTCGTAAAGATCCAAAATGGAACCACTTTATTTTTCCCTTTTTTAAGCTCCATTGGGGCAGAATTTTATTTTCAATTTTTTCTAATTTTTTAAAGGAGAACTGGATGAAATGAAAGAATCATTATGAAATGATGATCATTCACAATTTTCTACTAATACATTGACAAAAAATAATGACTCACACCTCACACCACCCAAAAATGATACATATCCCAATGAACGCACACGAAATGCCCTCCCAACACTCAAAATTGAAATATCCATACAAAAATAATAAAAGTATAGGTAGGTAAACTAATATTTACTTTTAATGATGAAGAAATATATAATGCAATTAATGTAGTATATTGGATAACGAGAGATAAATATAAGGGTGGGTCTCAGGTAAATATGTGGGTTTCCAAAGTAGCACCTCAATCATTTTAAATGTGTTTATTCACAATCAGAGCATTGAAAAGTTTCAATACAAGTTCTGGATTGTGACATGTCCCATGACCACTAAAGAAATAGGCTCAAGATAATATAATAAATATTTGGTCTAGAAATCCTCGTGTGAATTGGAATATGATATTGGAAAATCACTCATGGCATGATTAGTAATAAAAAAACTAATTCACATGAATTTCAGAAATTCGATGCTTGAGAGATAATAGTGATATATCATTTACATGAATCAAATAATTCATTCAAATCATGATTCATTATTTCAAAATTGATGGTTAATTTTAAAAATTAAATTCCCCATTTTACTCATTAAATCGTAATTAACATTGAAATTTAAAACATTCCATTACAGGATTCCATGGAAACTCATGTATCCTATGTAATTTGAGGAAATTATGAATTAAAGTATAGGAATTAAATTTTAGTTTAACATCTAAATAAATAATGGAGGGAAAAATATTATGAATTAACATGATATTAAATGTAAAATAAAACTCCCTTTAGCAATGACACTTCAGTTAGGTGGTGATTTTCAAGTTTCGTCAGTTATGTTTTGAAGGACATTCACAACACATGTTCTATTAATTACCTTCCATTTTTTGACTTGCATTATGGACCAAAAATATAAGAATGAATCCATTTGATAATATAATCATGTGCAATCATTATAGATTATTACCGAGAGTTTTGGTTGACCAAGGAAAAAAACATGGGTTTCCTCCCGAAAGTTATTTTTTTATTGTCATTGTCTCATCTCAAAATTTTAACGAAATTGAAAAATACATAAATAATATATTCCCTCCCACAGACATAATTGATGAAGTGTCCTCAATAAATTTAAATTTATTAAACATGTACCAAAATATGAGAATGAATTGCAGTAAGAAACAAATGTAAAGGAGAGGTATGACCTAATTGATTTTATAGACAAACATGTTACAGGAGTCTGATCATATACACTGGCTATTTTCTATATACTGGTAAAGGCATGATGTACTAAGAATAGTATTATTTATGTCCATGGATACCACAACACCAGCAAAACCCTTGAAATATTTTTCTTCTGTAATGGTTTTAAATCATTCTTGATACTTGTTGTTTCCATGTGGCAATGTGAACATAACTCTTTTTTAAGGGGTTGTAGAAACCTTTGAAAATTCATCTCATCTCTTGATGTGGGAGATTTACCCACAATTTTCGATACACATGAAAATTAGTTTTTGGTGTTTACATCTGCAAATTTAAATAAGACATGTCTCCTTTGAAATTTATTGAGTTCGGATTTACCCTTTTCAAGTGATCCAAACTTCCCATTGGTTTGAGAATATACTTTACATTCTTCTTTTGTTTTAGTGGGGTTTTTTCTAACCTTGATCAGATCATGTTCCATTGCAAGACATATGGAATTTTTCTCATTTAGTTCATCTTCCTTCACCAGAGGTTCCTTCCGATGATCAATGATAATTTTATCATGTTCACCTTCCTTGAGTTTATACTTCTTGATTTAAACATCTTCTCCTTATTTTGATTCTCCAGCCTCTTCTAAAAAACTATCCAAGAATTATAGGTTTGTATCTTCAAAAATTTTAGTTGGTTCTTTTCCTTCATTGTGTTGTATTCCATTTAGTGAATGAACATATAACACATTCTCCATGGATTCGAGTATATTTAAATTCACTCAACTATCTCCGATCTCCATTGAGAGTGTTCACACATTCACATTGATGATGGTATTCATAGTCCTTTATGAGTGGTCTAACAATTATGATGGGTTAGTGTGATGAACTCCTATTTTCTTCCATTTCCTGCACAAAAATGTCAGCTGGGAATAGTAGATCTTTGACCTTTATAGGAACACCTACTAGAAAACCTACTAGAAAAACTATGGATCTGTTTGCGAGCTGGACCACCTCTCTAGTAGGCTTCAATTTTCTAATATTAAAATTAGTTAATACATAGTGAGGTATAAAATTAATTGAATCTCCTAGATCACATAGTCAATCTGAAAAATTGAAAGAATCAATGGTGCATGGAATAATGTGTAATGACCAGCCAATTATCATTTTATTTAGAGTGCAACGAGTAATTACTTATACATAAGAGACACCCCCAAGATGCCAAAGTATGGAAATAAATGCCAAAGGGTTTCAATAACAAGTGGGGGATGATATACCCATTAAGAAATAAACCAATAAACCAACCAACCATAACCAAACGTTCACTATATGATGCATGAACGAATGAAAGACAACTCAACAATTTAATGTATCTCAAAACCACATCAAAGTAACCAACAATAGAAGAATTACCATGTATCAAAGCACACAATGTATAAACTACCCAAGACTCTCAAATGGCCTCAAGACTCCATGAGCCACAAGATCCAAGATCCACAATCTATGAAAATCCAAAACATCATGAGGTAGTTCTAAACATGTGTCAAATATTACCTTTTCCCTTGTCCTGGATGATAGCTTCAGCAAAAGCACCAACGTGACAGTGCATGAGTCTCTATGAAACTTAGTTGGATTTTCCCTATAAATTCCCTCCCCATGCCACTAGGGTAGAAGAGTATGAAAAAAGTAAATAAAAATGTTTATATAAAACCATTTCTCAAAAACAGTTTATAAATAAATATAATTAAGTTTCCAAAACTATTCATTACCAAAAGCATATAAGTGCAATGGAAACAAATTTTTCCAGCAAGATATTTTTCCAGAAAAATAACAAAAACAGTCATTACAACCATTTCACAATATCTCTTTATAATCATACCCAACAATTCCTCAAACCCATGAAACCAACCATGCATTCTACATTATGATAGTTCTATACTCATGAGAGGTTTCTCGTTGATCTACCAAGTCATCACAAGGTAATTGTTTCCCATGTTCCATTAACACTTTGGCACTAAGCACAAGGTCATATTTCAACCATTCCCTGTTTATGAAATTTCCACATGCCATTAAACCATTGGCACCGAGAAATTGGTCATATTTCATCCAATCCCCATAAAATAAACATGAACACCCACCACATACTCCCAATGATCGTGCCAAAACAACACTTTCAATAAAAACACCTTTTTATTAGAACCCATTTTCATCAAAACCATTTCAATGCCAAACCACTTCAATTCCAATACATTTCATCAAAAATTCATTTTTATAGACAAACATTTCTATTTAAAATATCATTTTCATCAATAATTTATCAAATCTAGAAAATCCATAATTTAGAATCATCATTTTAAATTCATGAAACTAAACCCCCATTTGCACAACCATTCACCAATATCACGAAAATGCACAAAAACCATAAATCAACAAAATAAATAAAGACTTTTTCATTAATTTCACAATCAATAAACAAATTTTAATATAAAATAACCAATTATAGAAAGAGGTGATGATAGTGAGCCCACCTACCTTGATGGTTTTGAATAAACACAAAAAAAGATGAATAATGTACTAGAAAGAGGGTATATTCTCCAAGAACAACCATATTTCTCTTATACGAGAAATATGATGACTCAACATTGAATTATTTAGAAACCAAATATTTATATCTTCCCATTATTGGTTCAGATCTAAGAAATAATTAAGATAGAAGCTATAGATCTAGGAAAATCTAAGAAAACATGACAAATCAGGAAAGAATGGTTACATACCTCAAGAATTGGACGTGAAATCATCATGGGAAGGCTCTATGATAAATCGAACTCATGTGGGGTGGGTTTTATAATCTTTTAGGGAAAATAATCTTGATATAGGGGAATTTTGTAGCTAAAACAAAATATATAGAGAAAAAATGAGTAATCTCCTAGAAAATAGGATCTAGATTTGACTTATACGCAATTTTTGACAACACAGTTTGGGCCAACTGTGTATGGATCATGCGTCCTTCCTTTTGGTCCCAAAACTCCTTATAAAAATTCCAAAATATCCCATACTTCACCTTTATCCTTTTTATTTAATCACAATTTTTATGGAATCATTCCACTTTATTGAAACAACCCACTTTATAGAAACGCCCCACATTAAGGAAACAACCGATTTTATAGAAACAACCAACATTATAAAAAATCCCAAAATCATAGAAACTATTTATATTATGAAAATTTTCTATTTTATGGAAACTCTCTATTTTATAGAAACACACTATTTTTTTTGAAACCCTATCAATGACACGCCATTTAAAAAACATGAGGAAAGGGGTTATTTACCCGAAACTGGAGGTACTAAATTCTCCCAACCATTGGACTTTCCATCCCTAGAATGTAGAAAATCCGCGCTAGCCAAAAAGAGTTCTAGCCACTTCTCTTTAATTTCCTTATCACGTTCCCAAGTCTCTTCCTCAATCTAAACATATTTCCATAAAACCCAAACGAGGCTCATGCCTTTCCAATGAAATAAATTCCCTTGTCTATCCCTAAGCTACCCTGGGTTATGTACAATGATGCATTATGTTCTAGGTCAAAGTGATCAAATAATTTCCCTTATTCAGGTTGGTTTCGATGATGCTTACTAAGTGAAATTTTTTAATTTAACAAAAATCTCTGTCAATATCACTCTCTAGAAACTGTTGGCATAGAATTTGAAATTCTATCACATCAACTATCACAACATTGTTTTCCAAAACAACCTTTTCTCCATGTTCAACAATTTTTTAAAACACATCACATCATTTTGAAAATTAAATCAATTTTAAAATACTATAATAATTATCTCTTTTTAAATCTTTCATTTTAAAACCAATTCTAAACATTCTCAAAAAGTAAGAAGTTTTTTCACAAAATTAATCATTCTACGATATGATGTATGTACTCCCTCTAGGAACTCATTCCTCTATAATGCATTTAATGCTTGTCTCGTCGGCTAACCCTATTATAATGAGATTTCAAAATCCTAGATGTGTATCCAAAAAAATTTTTACTAAACTCCGTGGTATCTTGATGATATGTATAAAAGGGTTAGCTACGTCATTTTATGCTATACATTTCATGTTCGGACAATCCTACTCCTTTCTAAGATTCCCTCCTAATGAATAGAAAATAAGGGATTTCATTTCCAAAAATAAGAACATTGATGACTACTTATTAGGTAAGGAACGAACAAGATGATACCATTTGTAATGACCTTCCAATTCTCACTGGTATGAGAGTGCACCGATTCATTACTAGGACATAAGTGACATCCCCAACATGCCAATGGAAGTCAATAAATGCCAAAGGGTTTCGAACACAATTGTGGGATGATTTTTCATTTATGAAATAAACTAATAGAACGACCAACCATAAAAAAATTTACAATATGATGCATGAATGAATGAATGACAACTCAATAACTTCATGTATCTCAAGTCCACACAAAGTAACCAATAATGGAAGAATAACGATGTATCAAAGAACAAATCGAATAAAATACACAAGAATCTCAAAAGGCCTCAAGACTCCAAACTCCACAAGATCCATGATCCATGATCTATGACTCTCCCAAACATTATGAGGTAATTCTAAACACGTGTGAAATGTAACATTTTCCCTTATATTAGAAGATATCATCTGCAAAAGCATCATAGTGCCAAAGTAGGGGTGAGTATAAAATATAGTAGGTTTTTCCCAATGAGTTCCCTACCCACGACACTAGGATAGAAGAGTTACCAATATTTATATAAAAAATTTATAATTAAAAAAATTCTCAAAAAATGTTTATAACTATATATAAAATATTTCCAAAACCATTCATTTCCAAAAGCGTACAAGTTCAATTGAAACCGATTTTCCTAGCAAGATATTTTTTGAGAACAATAACTAAACAATATTCTCACCCATTTCACAATATCTATTTATCATCATAACCAACCATTACTCAAACCCACGAAACCAATCATATATTCTATGTTATTATTGTTTCATACTAATGAGTGCTTTCTCATCGATCTACCATGTCATCACAAGGTAATCGTTTCCTTGTTCTATTAACCCTTTGGAACCAAGCTCAAGGTCATATTTCAACCATGCCCCATGTATGAAATTCCCATGTTCCATTAAATCGATGGCACTAAGAACAAGTTCATATTTCAACCAAGCCATTTATATTCAACGTAAACCCCACCATATATTACCAATGATCATGAAAAACAATCCTTTCAATAAAAACACCTTTTTATATTGAAAACCATTTCTGTCAAAACCATTTCAATGCCAACCCATTTTAATTCAAAACCATTACAATAAATCTCCATATTTACTGGAAAAAAATTCATTTGAAAATATATTTTTAATCAACCATTTAGCAATTCATGAAAATACATAATTTAGAACCATTATTTTAAGTCTGTGAAACTAAACCCCCTTTTGTAAAACAATTCACCAAGATCACACAATTTCACAAAAACCATAAATCATAAAAAATGAGGATTATTACTCAAATTTATCAATTAATATACCAATTTGAATATAAGAAAAGAAATTCTAGATTGACGATATGATAGTGAATCTACCTACGATGATGGTTTTGATGAAACTTGATAATAGACAAAGAACGCACAAGAAGGCGGGTCGATTCACCATGAACAGACATTGTTCTATTTTACTAGAAAGATCATGAATCAACATAGAATTATTTGGAATCCAAAAAATGTATATCTAGCCACTATAGGTTCAGATATGTGAATGAATTTGGATCTATGAATTATATGTAAGCAGATCTAAAAAAACATTAAAAATCAGGAATGAATGGTGATATACCTCAAGAATCGGACTTGAAATCACCAAGGTAAGGCCCTAGGTTGGATCCAACTCATGTGTGGAGGGTTCTCCAGCATTATAGGGAGAGTAATGTCGAAATAGGGGCGTTTTGAAGCAAACATGCAATATATAGTGCAAAAATAAATAATCTCGTATAAAATAGGATCTCGATTTGACCATTGCACAGGGTTTGACCACATGGTTTGGCCCAACCATGTATGGATAGTGAAAACATACTTCTGGTCCCAAAAATCATTATAAAACCCAAATAATCTCTAATACATTACTTTTAACCTCTTTATGGAAACATATTTGTTATGGAAACATTCCCCTTTATGGAAGCAACCCACTTTAAGGAAATAACCCACTTTATGGAAACACCCAACTTTATGGAAACAACCCACTTTATTGAAACAACCAATATTATGGAAGAAACCAACAATATATAAACTCTTTATATTATCAAAACTCCCAATTTTATGGAAACTCCATATTTTATTGAAACTCTCTATTTTATGGAAAATCAATCAAAGACACATCATTTACAAAACTAGAGGAAAGGGGTTATATACCCGAAAATGGGGGAACTAAAAAGAGAATGTCCCTGGATAATGATATTTTTTGGGTATCAGTGGCATTATTAGTGCAAAGACACTTTTCCAATGTTTATTCATTCATTTCCTTCCATCCTCCTTCATTTAGTGCCCAACTCCTTTAGAAAAATTGTATACTTAGAGTTTTTTTGTATTTCCTCATGTAGTGGGATGTTAATGTCAACTTTCTAAAATGTTTCCTATATTTCCTATTGAATTCATTCATCTTCATCATTATTTTATTTTAAAAATACAAATAGGAATGGTGCATGGATATCCTTTTTATCCTTTTTTTGTATTTGCAATAGTGTTTCTGGTCTTTCCTTTCTAAACCATTTTATTTCTCTACGGCTGTTATTGAATACATATTTTGGTAAGATGGGAAGAAGTTTCATTGGATTCATGGAATTTTCATATTCATATTTTTCAGGGGTTGTGGGCTACTTCCCACTTTGTTTGGTGATTGCACTAACATTCTCCTTTGTATATGGAATTTTTTTTCTAGGATTTTTCCTTGGTTTTTGGTTAGAACATCCACTAGGATTCCAAAATGATCTGTTATCTTGTTAATTTTGTCTTTCATTCCTGAAACATTCATCTACAATTTTTAATCTTCATTTGGAGGTGCACTCATGGAAAGTTGATAAAAATTCATTCACTAGAATGGTAGCAGTTTGAATGATTTTTTTACTTGTAGGACTACTTTTAAGGTTGTTGGAATGGTATCAGGTTCTGATATTATGCTAGTTTTGATGTCTTCTAGTTGTAGGGCATGTAAAAAGAATATTTATTTTCTTAATATAGTATAATGGCTGAGCATGGTCATCTCACTTGAGGACCATTGAAATCAGTTCAATCATAAATTAAAGTTCACCTATTATATTTTGGTTTTGTTTTTAATTAATTCTTGAAAAAGATTATTTTAATGGTTTTTGAAAACATGTAATTAATATAATTAAATGATTCATTTAAATCTAAAGGAAAACAGAATGAAATCATGGAAGAAAGGACTTGGTCCTAGGGTTGGATAACATGGGCTCATTCATTGTGTATTTGTTATTTAAATTCAGTTTTATAAATCATATAGTGAATCCTCATTAATGAATTACTCTCCATTGATTTATTATTTTTGAGATTCTAACACACGTTCAGCACAACAAACCACACCTCCATCGATAATCAAGTAGGGAAACACCTAAACCGAGAATGTTATTCATATAATACCCAACTCCACCATATGTTGTTTCATCCCATATAGCAACCCCAACTCCATCATATGAATGGTTTTCCTATAATAAGAGATGAAAAATGAATAATCAGTAAAAATAATTGGATTTGGAAATATTTTTGTGGTGGACAACCGTCACAACTATGCAATATTCATACCTCCACCACAAATTAAATAAAAACATATTGAATTGAAGTGTAATAATAATGAAAACTGTTAATACTCTCCTTAGTAAAAGACTCATGTTACTCACTTACCATGGTGAAGTTCATAGAGTACATTATGGAATTATGGATGAGAGAGAATGTGATTGAGATTGGAAGAGAAAAGGGGAGGAATAATATAAGGAATCACATTAAAATAAAAAATATGAATGCATTACATGTTAAAATAAATCTATAATAAAAATAAATAATGAAAGGAGAAAAATCGAAATGTCCAATGGCCTCCTCTCCTTGGTTCCCCAAATGGTGTTGTAAAGGATTGGAATTTCCTTTACTGATAGGTTGTAGTAGAACCGTATCTCTCTTGGACTTATGAACATTGATTAGTGTAATTGTAAGTTTAAGAGAATAAACCACATACCTGACTTGAGAATTATTGATACTTGACTTGGTTCACTACAATTTTTCTCCTAACACTATTCATTTCCTTTAGTTTTGGTTCAAGTAAAGGTGAAGTTAGAATCAGACGTATTTACCTCATGAATGCCTCTGGTTCTTGTACCTTTGGTGTTAAACTACATTGAATTTTATGCAATTTTTTCAATCAGTCCTCGGGAATATGATGGTGACTTGTCAATCAAGGCTCCTCCAGTTGACACATCTTGAAGGTTTTGATCATTTTCAATAAACCCTTGATGGAATAAAACAACGATATAGATTTATTACATAGTTTGATGTGGAAAACTAGCACATAAATTCTTTAATCTCTCTGAATACTCATGATGTGTTTCACCGGATGATTGACAAATGGCATAGAACTCTTTTTGGATAGATGTTCTCCTGGATATAAGAAAAAAAACATTTCATGTTGCATAGTTGAAGATCTTCCCAGCCTTGGACTTTTTTTGGTTGTAGACTGTACAACCATTCCTTTGCTACACCCTTGAGTGGGAAGAGGAATTCCTTCCACAATACCTATTCTTCTATAACACCTCAGGGTCTGTATTTGGAGCACACATTGGGAAATTTTTAGACATTCCTATTAAGGTAGTCACCTATAAGGACATGGAATTTACGTGGAATTTGAATCATGTTAATGCGCAATTCAAAATAATTTTCCATTTCTGAAATAGCTAGATGATTTCTTTGGTTAGATAATTTTGGTTTAGAATTGTCTTGAATGGTTTGGTTGAGATTTCTAGCCTTTGTAGGATCGGATATATAACTAGATGTGTCACTTGAATCTATTAGTTGAATTTCTTTAAACCCTATTTTTAAATTTATCATTCTCAATTTGGTTATTGTTCACTCAATTTATAGATCAAATTCAATTAAATTGTTATTCGAACTACATGTCATTCAAAATAAATTCATTTTTCTAAAAGGTTTTTGAGGCACTTCCACCCCTGCAACAGATCCATGTTTAACGCACGCTAGTCTTGGGGTGTGGAAAAACAATATATTATTTATCCTTGTACAGTATAGTAGTTTATCCTAGGTAATCTCCTAAATAAGAGTGCTCACAAAAATGTTCGTCACTTTTAAATGTTTTTATGAAAAAAAATTGGTTTTAATTAATTGGAATGAAGTGTTAGAAATAAGAAGATTGATTTGATCGGATTTAATCAAATGAGAAAGATAGTGATCAGGGAAGGTTTGGATAGACCCAATACTTTTCTGTAATGGATTACATATTTTTCCCCCTTTTCTTTCTTTATCCACTTAGAGAGAGATTTTTCTTCTGAGTCCTCTCTCCCCCTTGGCCAAATGGATGTGTTGAGAATATACCTTATCCAAAACCTTGGATTGGTCTATCCTTCTTAAAATGTGTGTAGGATTGTAGATGTTTTTCTCGATTAATTAGAGATATTCCTAAACATGAATTGTTGTTCCCTAATAAATCAACAGTACACATGCAATCATACACACATGCTGACAACCATAGAGCACCCACCACATAACCCTAATCAATTCAACTGTATACAGATTAGAATTGGGTGGAGGGAGACATGTTCATTGACCAAAGCATTATAAATTTATAGAATTAAAACCTAACACACCAAAATTCAGAGTTTAAAACTGATTTTATAATTGAAACAATACTATGAAAGAAGAAGGGATCATATTAAATTAATGCACAAAAACTCAAGCAAGCACATCAGTCCAGCCATCCCATTCCCGATCACTCAATGGTACCACCCCGATATGGATGTGGAAGTTGATATGATGCAGGTGAGGGGAGACATTACAATAAAAGAACAAAAATAAATAAATCTAAATATAGATTTCGTCCAATGATTCCTTCTCCGGTCAATTGGAGGAATTATTGAAGGAATTGAATGATTTGAGAGGTAGGAGATTTTCTCCTTGTATAAGAAAATTTATATCCTCCAAAGAATGTTGCATTGTTGACCCTTTAGTTGGAAAAATAACATTTATACCCATTCATGATATTTTTACAATAATTATTTTGGCTATTAACCCTCCAATGTTTTCTCATTTGTCCACTAGTTGTAGGAGTTATGAATTTTAATTGTTAGATTCTGTTTATGGATGAAGGATCCATGCATCTTCTTTCACAAATATGTCATTTTATGTCCACAATAATGGATTTCAAAGTCCATATAATTAAATTTTTGAACTCCCTATTTAGTAATCCTTAATCCCCAGGTGGAAGAAATACATTTGGTGGTGCATAGAGAGAATGGGGATTTCGTTATGGTGGTGGGGTCCACGCTATCCGCCCAAAAATTGATTCAATATCATTTATTTATTACGGCCTCTAGATGATTGATTAATCCCCTATTCCAGCAAACAAAAATGAAGGAAATTAAATAATCATTCTAAATATTTTTAATAACAAAATTTAGACATATATTTTATTAGAAATGACAAAACATAACCATGTTATAACAATATGAAAAATTGAAGAATTAGGATATTTTTAAATTTAGGCTCAAAATAACACAAAAACATAAATATGATTCATATAAACTGAAATTGATAATTTAGGATGATTAAAACAACTAATATTCATAAAAAATTTTGGAAAATATTATCTATATCAGTTATATATTTTATGAATTTATAAATATTAAATTTGTGTGTTGTTAGATAACACTTTTATATCACTTTGGTTTTATATAATATTGGAGGTAGGACTTGTCGTTATTTTATGGATCATTATACCAGTCAAAATTTAATATTAGTTCTTAAGGAATAAGAAAATTATTTCTGAATATTCATTTAATGGAGTAAGGTATTATGTGGAATTTTATTGAATTATGAGTAAATGATAAAATTTAATTTATATTATCTAGTGTTCTCTAAAAAAGTGTTTACGAATTCCTAACCTCAATGAAAGATATATTGAGGATGAAATGTATTCATATTTCATTCATTTTTGTTGAATCAACAGTATTTCAAACATCATATATTTATGTTTTTGTGGTGGTCAACATTCCCCTTTCCACTTTATCTATCACCCACAATTAGTATTTGTTAGATTGTATTATATTCAATGTCTATGTTTCAATTTCCAACCATTCTCATCCTACATGGAAACCTGATAATGTATTATTCAGGATGAACAATGTACATACCATTTTATCTTTTCATGTAGACAATTTGTAAAGCCTTGTCATTATGTGGTATTTTATGATGTTTGGATTGAAATTTATAATATTTTATTACTGAGAATAACATTAAACAATGAGGACGTAACTTCTTTAAGGGGGATAATGTAACACCTTGAGATTTTTAAATAGGAAGATATTTTTGATAACATGTATCACACAAAACACTAAGAATTAAAGTTGATATAAAAAACAAATATTTCATGAGATATTTATTTTGAAATTAATTTAGTCTCATTAATATCTTGTTATCCACCCAACAATGGGATAAAAAACAAGATAATCTATTAAAATATTAATATATAAATATGAACATTAAAAAAATATATTATGAAAACTGGTATTAATAGGATTGACTAAATTATAAATCTTATGTATTATAATCATGTATAAAATAAAATAAATTTTTATATATTTTGTAGAAATTAAATGAAAATATTTTCAAATATAGATAATTATTTTCTGAATAGCTATATTTCTATGAATGATTATTTAGTCGCTTTTTATAAACATAATAAAAAATAATTTCATGAAATTTTTATAAAATATATTCTATAAAATTAGTATGATATTTTAAATAATAACATCAAAATTATTATTGGATTATATTTTTATTTTTCTTGAAATGTATCATTTTTTGATGAATTGTGGAAAATGTCATTTTTTAACTATAGATTCATTTAAAATACAAAAAAAATATTTATTATATTATAGACTTTTTATATAGTAAAATTAGATAAATTATTTTATAATCAAATAAATTTGTTTCATTGGAATAAATTTAATGTTTAATTTTGATGTTAAAAAATTATATTGTTATGAGTATTTTGTCATTGGAATGAAAATTTTTCATTGCAAATGTCGGTTTAATTTCCATATCAATTTTATAAATTCTGTGAATTTAATTTGGTTAAATGGAATACATATTTAGATTTAGAATAATTTATATTATATAATATAGTAATATTAATTTTTTACTATAATGTATTGTAAAACAATCAAAAATAAATTATCTTGATTAAGGCAACATTGCTTTTAACATGGATAAACTAAGAATATAAGGTTTAAAAAAGGCCTAATACATGTATAAAAACCCATTTAAAAGACTTATTTAGACCATATAATATTCATTTTTTAGAATGTACCATTTTTATGATTTGTTTCATGGGAATAATTAATGTATCACTTAATCATTTCAAAAATTCCTTGTGTGTCATCTCCTAAACATATAAAAGGCCACCCCTATCATCCCCTCTTCACACATCCAAAATAATTTGGTTCCCCAAATATAATCCTAAATTTATTTTATAATACTCTCCCTATATCCTGGAATATTTCATGTTACCATAAATTAGATCTAGTAAGGATTTAACTATAAACCTAAAATAGTTCCCCAAAGAAGAGGTAAAATTCTTAACTTGTGTATTTGTATTATTTCATCACACACCTTATAATACTATTTTCATATAATATAAATATATAATAAATTATATTTCCCATATAATGATATGTTAAAAATTAATTTTAATATCCTATATCCATTTACACTTCTATAGAATGGAAAATGAAATATTCAATTGTGTGTACAACATACTATTACTTCGTGAACATATGTAATTTATTTTTGAGAACCACCTTTTTGAGATGGATATAATGATTTATTTAAAATATTTATATATTATTTAAGATATAATTAGACTTATTAAATTATTATAAAAATATAAATTCTTATATTCTATTCTTTGTGGGGTATACAATAACCCCTATTGTATGTACAACATACTATATCATCATAAAGAATTGTAGTTCATTTTTTCTTATAAATTGAATTGATGAATGTAAGAATACATTTAATTAAAGATATCTGAAACTAGAGACCATTAATTAATTCTAAAAATATAATATCATATATAAAATCTTATAATCAAATCCTTTGGAAAACAATTATGTCACTCATTCCTATGTGTTGACAACAACATTCACAAATCACTATAAAATGTTTCTATTTTAACTATCACATGGATGGAAATATGGATAACATTAACTAATATAAATGATATATAAAATAATTATTATTATGTAAAATAAATTTAATTTTTTATTTTCATTATGTTCCATCTATCGAGGAAAATAGAAATAATGTTGATGGGGGCAGACAACCTATCATCTTTATGAATGTTGTAATCAATTTTCAGTAAATTACTATTATTATTTTATTTAAATACATATATAATGAATATATATGGTATTTATTTCCTATTTTATGTTCAATAGATTATAGTACAAGGAATATTGTAAAATTACTAATGTTACCAATGAAAAACATACATGAAAAAATAAGTAATTATCACTCGAAACACTGACTTTAATAATGAAATGTTAATAGACATGTGATAAAAACCTATATGTAAATAATAGAAGGAAAGAAATATATTATTAGGGTTATTTAATATATTTATAACAAACCTATATTTATCAAATATGATTATTGGATATATTCAATAGAATATTAAACCATGGTAATGGTTTCTTGTCTCACTTCATCTTCCATGAGATATATGCCATTTTCAAACCTTATTAATTTATGTTGTGAATATGACGGAATTTTGAAATATTATATCATTATTATTTTAAATTTTTTTTAGGATTCAATTGAATTTATTTCTTTGATGGGGATTATGATTCAAAAGTTAACAATGTTGTAAAGTATTATTTCATTATCACCTTATTATTTTCCATTTTTTTATTAAGTATCCCTTATTAGATTCATTATTCATTATTTTCATAATACAAATATATTTCATTTTACTATTATTATTCATAAAAATTTCATTTAATATAAAACTTTTCCACACTCTGTTAATAAAAATTATAAAGAATGTGTTTTTAAAAATAATACATTATTTCTCTCTACTATAGAATTAATTTTTTAATGAAAATCCATGTTTTATGATGATATTTAAAAAAAATTAACATTTAAAAAATATTTATTAATGTATTTTTTATGTATTTTTTATTTTGAATATTTTTTTGATGGTAATCTTATTGTCATTTTCCTAATAAGCCCCATTTCAATTTTATTAAAAATGTGAAAGTAATCATTGTTTTAATATGTACAACATGAATAAAATTTTATTCCCTCCTGACCAATAAATATGTTAATAAATATTTTATATTTTTCAAGTTAATTTTAAAATAAAATAAATTTAAATAGTATTTTATGTTTTTGTGATACTTTTTTTGAAAATGTATTGTTTATTTTCATTAAATATATTTTTATTATCTGTTAATTGTATTTATATCCGTAAATGAAATATATTATTTATTTGAAATATGATCCAATAGTGATATAGTTTATTTAAATCATACACATTATTTGTCTGAATGGTTTAATATCAATTGGAATATGGATGTAAAATATTATTTCTAGTCACCATTTTACTTTTTATGGCTTATAATTTTATTTATTTGATTGTTTCAAGTATTAGGTTTATTAATGTTAGTTTTTCAATATGTGTGTTAATGATGATTTTTTTTCACCCAATTAAAATTATTTATGTATTGTAATTAGTAATTACTGGGTGGTTCATTTTTATTAGTTTCCCCTCGTTGAATAGTCACGTATCATTAGACTAATTAGTTAGCCAGATTGAAAGGGTTTTTACCCACAGATTCAAACTATCACGTAATAGGTCTCAATAGTTTTTTTATATCTATAATTATGAATTACCTTATTATGTGAACGTTTACTGATTTCCATTTGATTATTCGATTAGTTAAAATATCCATGTGTTAGATTCAATCTTATGTGTTTATGTACTTGGATTTATTTGATCATTAGTTATTCATTCTATATGTTGATGTTATTTTTATTTAAATGGAATGTGTTTCAATTATTTACCATGAAATATTTATTGTCATTATTTATCAATGAATTCATTTAGTGTCACTTATCATTACTGAGCTTACGATCACAACCATTTCTTATGTTTCTTTTCATATGATTACATTTTTTATATTATGATAGATATGCATTGTTATGAAAGAGAAATAATGATGCATTCAAAAAGAATATGTTATATTTTATGGTTTTACATCAAATATGATATTCTGTTATATATCTATTTTACTATTACTAATAAAATATGTTGTCGTTTGGGAGAGATTCCTTGTATATTATATCAATTTAATAATGTAACCACTGACTCTAGGTCTGTAGAGAATAGGAATTTATAGTAATTTTTTATAATTAAATAATGTATAAAAATAATTAAAAATAACCTAATACTAATATTAATAATATAAATAAAAAAATACATTTAAAATATTTTAAAACAAATTTTAACATTATAAATTCTTGAAACTAAATGATTGTTTCAATAAATATCTAAATTTTTCATTTCTCATAAAAAATTATATCTTCTTAAATAAATATATTAAAAAAACAAAATTTCACATGATGAGATGAAAAATTATATCTATGTTTTAAATTAAAATTATAAAATATAGATGTAAAAAATTTAAATAAAAACATATAATATAGAAAAATGTAAATATTAAGAATAATAATATGTCATTTTTATTGAATAATTACAAAATATTATTGTATAGAATATAACTCTATAAAATAAAATTATTAAATAATAATAATGTGTGTAATTTAATTAATACTTAAATTATATAGTTTATCAACTTTATTATATGTTATGAAATTTATTTTTTAGATGAATGTAGTAATCCAAAACTACTATAGTATTTTATCTTTTGATAACATTTATGTTTTTTTATAATAATTTAATATTTTTATTGGACATGGGTTTATTGATTTTTTGATGTAACCAAAATATTTCACTAGATTATTTGATTAATTAATTTATATTTGTTGTCATTTGTAATCATCAATTGATATATTACTTCCATCTTTATGGATTTGAGTTGTGAATTTATCTAAATCTATTGGGTAATAAATTATAATAATAGAAAATAATCAATTTACATTATTCATATAGTGAATTGATGTTTTTTATTTGAGTTCCAAAAAATTTTCTTCAACTATTAAATAACATACATTTATTTATAGATTTTTAAAAACCCACATCACTTACCCAATCAATATTAGAAAATTTTTAATGATCTTGGAATTTATTTTGGACATGATTCATGAAATAATCAATTATTCCAATGACATAGTATAATATTAATAACTTTTTCAAAAGAATAGAATAACATAGGTTGATTTTGAATTATTAATAACAGTTAACATTAAATTACATATCTATTACATATGATATCCAATAGAGAATAATTTTTATTACACTTTGGGGATAATTTTTATTCACAATCCTTCCTTACTCATTATAGTATAACTTTGTTATAAATGTAATAGGAGTTGAAAATTTTATTCAATCCCCAATTCCAAAAGTTTTAAAACAATTAAGAGTACACAATTATTGTGATATAATAATAAATAATTATTTTTTAGAAGCATAAAACTAAAAAAACTATTGGAAAAATTATTGAAATTTCATAAATGATTACTCATTTGAAAATAGAAGTCCGAAAAACTGACCACATGAATTATTATAAGTATAATTTCATCAAAAGATACTATTATAAAGGGTGATTCTTGTTTTTCCTATGAAATATATTTTTATCAACCATTACTTGCATGAAATTTATTATATTCAAAATATTTACCAATTTAGAATACCATGATAAAGTGACATCACTAAGAACATATTTTCTTTCCCAGTTTCATACTAATGAACCATTAACCTAAATTATAAATATTTTTAATTATTCCCTATAAACATGAACCATGACTTCTATATTCAAGAATTATAACTTTATATCCATTTAAAAAACACTATAATTAATTTAATAAAATATCAATAGAAAAACTATATTTTTTAGAAGAATTATACTTGATGAAAAGATTAGTCAAAGAACTTGTCATATATTTTAGAGTATTCTTAGAAAATTTTATGATTTATATTACATTATAATTCTCCCATATCATTGAGCATTTCATTTACATTCTATTTTTGAAATGATCATATTAATATATTTTGGAAAAAATCATATTTCTGATGGTTTATTCTTCCTAATTTGATTTAACACATCCTTCGTAGTTGTATTAATATATTCACATAGTTTGGTGTCATAAATAGTCTCTAGATTTACTTTTTAATGAATGTTTTAATGATTGTAAATCCCAAAAAATCATCATATTTAAATTTACCTTATATTGTTTCTAATAATATTTTTATACTTTATATCCTTTCTAAGACATAGGAACTTAAAATATCCTAGTTTGACCCCATGTCCATCATGAGAATCATAATATCCAAATTTATTATTTATACCCTATTTTATGAGATAAATTCATGTATTTATTCCTCATGATTTTACATGAAATTTGTTAAACTCGTCATGGAAATGTTGTTCATGATATATGATGGTCCTTAATGAAAATAATATTAATGAAGATAATAATATTTTTATGATTTTATTAAAAAAAAAAAATCCTTCCACATTGTTTATATAAAATCAGAAATCAATTTTCAACATTCTAATGAAATTATCCAAAATTAGGTCTTTTAAAATTTATGCAACAAATATAGAAAACATCATCACAAATTTCGAGTTGAGGTTCTTCCGCAATAAAATCACATATTGAACATTGAAAAAAAATCAATTTAGAAAACATTTGAATATTTAAACAACTAATTTTATCACTTATCTGTATAATGATTTTGATTATCAATACATTGATAATAATGGAAATCCCTTCATAATAAAATCCTTGACATTCCTTTAAAAACCTAATTTTTTTAAATTCATATTGTTTTATATAAATTTATTAATATTAATATAAATAATTTTCCGAGTCACATCATTTTTATAGTCAAAAAAATTACATAGAGAAAACTTTTGACACAATACCTCAGGTTAATTCCTAAAGATCAAGTAAAATTTTATAACTTCTCATGATCCTATAATTAAGAATACAAGAAATGAACACATATACTATAAGAATTATATTTGAAAAAATTAATTGATTAATTATCTATATTGTTTCATTTCAAAATCATCGAGAAATACAAATCCAATAGTATAAATATATGTTCCTTAAAATTACAATATATGTTGATATACATATCATTAAATTAATTTTATTTATCTCAATGAAATATTTATATGCAACCCAAGTACTAAGTGGAATTTAATAATGTATACCTTAAGAAAATATCTACTAAATTGGTAGGTATGAACATGAGAAACCAAATATGTAACATATTTATGTTTTTTCTACAATAAAAAAGGATAGGTTAATTCTTAAGAAATAAATAGTATATTTTCTAGTAATTACATTTAATGATTCAAAAATTTGTTTCATTCAAAAATGATTTCTATTTCATTTTTTCTGTTAATATATTAATTTTTTTTTGAAATTTTAGTTTAATAAAAATTTATCATTTTTTTAATTATAAAAATAATCAATGTTATGCATATTGATTTTTCTTAAAATATTAAATTTTATGAGAATAGTAAAGAATTATTGTTTTTATAAAAATGAAAATTATTTTGATGTATAAGCCCTATAATATTTTTTATTATAACAGAATGTAATATTAGTATCCATAAATTTTAAATTATATAATTATTTAAATATGAATCATTATTATTCATTATTTTTGTATGAGTTCATTTTATGGCATAAAATTGATTTTTCTAAAACAAATTGAGTTTTTATGTGCATGATGTGTTTCTAATAAAAATAAATTAAATTATTATAAATTTATGAATTATATTATTTTATACTGACATATTAAATATAAAATTCATATCTTACACATTAATATTATATTTTTCATATGTTATGGAATGAAGTTAATCTCATTTTTATTCTAAGAGATTGATTTTTTCTAAAACAATTTTAATTAAATTTGGAGAATTTATTTTTAAATTATTTTCTAGAACATATAAAAACTAAAACTATTAAATGTATTAAATATTTATAATCATAATAATTTATAAAATTTAATATGACCTACTTTATTTCTTGTCATGATGAATTTTGAAAACAATGAAAATTTACTATTTTGGTTAAGGTTATAATAGTTTTACCAGTGGGGGAGGGATTAAACCAAGGGATAATGGTTATTTTCAAAATTAAACTACTCAAAATAACATGTAATGGCTATAATTTTTCCATATATTATCCTATTATCAAATTATATAATTTTTGAAGTTTTTTTCTGAATAAGATATTGTAATATTTAATTCTTTTAACTTATTCCTTGTACACCCTCACACATACTAAAAAAAGGACACCAGTCCAGAATCTTCCTAAAAAAATTAGCCAAATTAATTGAAAAACATTTAAAATATATATTTTCAACTTCCATATCGATGAAATAAAGGTTCTAGTAATATAAAAATTCTATTATAATTGTCATTTATAAGTGATCTAAAAGAGGCATACTGAAGAATAATTAATCAACTTACAATAACTATTTTAATTAACTATTTATTCCACGTCCTATAAATCTATCTTATTCATCATAAAATTTGATATTATATTCAACTAACATATTTAATAAATGTTTTTATTTTTTTACCAGTGTTATTCACAATCATATCGATCAAATGGGAAGTGAATTTATCGATCGTGTGTATTTTTCGACATTCACTTTAATATAGAGATATAATTAGTTATCTATGACTAAAATTAATGGTTTATTATTATGTTATATTTAATCTTTATTCATTCTATAGATGTTTTATTATTGTTCTAATGAAATTATTTTGAAACCCATTTATTTTACATGGGTTATACTATTTTAAAATATTTATGACATTAGTTTACTATCCATATGTTATGATATGATAATATTAGTACTATTTTATGATATTATTAAACAGAAATAAATGTATTAGGATTATGTGATAGGTGGGATAATAATTTTATATCCCGAAATTAAATTGGATAATCATTGATATCATATGAGAAAAAACGAACATCAAAGGGGAGTGAAAACAATTCAGTAAGGGACTCTTTCCACGATAACAATATTGGGAGTGAACTATGACTACTTATATTTCAGAATGGGTATTAAACCCAATCAACTATGATAATATTTTCAATGATCCTTGACAAGAAAAATCATTTTCTATGCTTATGTGTATGGAAAATATTATGTTTTATGATAACGTTATTCTCGATTGGATCGGCTTTTTTATTTTATTCTTATTCATGTCTAATGAAATTACAGGTTTTTTGGAATGACCCATATGATTTTAACTCTGATTTGATGGGTATGTTTTTAAAATGTTATGGTAATGTTATAATACCATTAATTTTAGTTATTCCTTAAAAGATAATTGATATCTCCCTTGTTTACAATTACACATCATTTGAGATCACCCTTTATTATCTTTCCCTTCCACAATGATATGAGGAAAATGTTTAATTATGTTATGTTTCAAAATGGATCTAGTTGTGAATCACTTAGTTCGTGATTAAGAAGATCAGTTATGTACCAATGGTTTATGTATCCATTTTTTCAAAATACAATTAACCATTATGGTTTTGGAAGGGATCAGAAGGCTATTTAATGAATATTCATATCATAAGATTTAATATCTATGTATGCATTATATAGGTCACTATAGTTTGTATCAATGAAATATTAAGATATTTTTTTAAAATATGAAGACAATTATTTTGTTATAACTATTTGGATTAGGATATGTATAAGAAACAACAAATTCAATAGAAAATATATGATCGTGTTTTTCCTGGAAAATAAATCCCTCTGTGGGTACAATAAAGTGAATTATATTATGTAATAGATGATCTTACGGGTAATAATTCTGAATGGGGTTGCATGGGTATTCTCTAAATCATTATAGGTGTATGATTTGTAGATATAATACTGCACAATCTAATAATAACCCTCAAGGTATATGAGTGTGTTAAATAGAATTTTCATTACGAACCATATGTTAAAATTTATTATATGATGATGATAGATGAAATATGTTAAACCTTAGGTAATACTGGTTAAAAATAATGAGTAATTATTTTACCCTACTTATATTGAATTTTCATAATTATTTTGTATCTCACTATGATTATAGTTTCTCACATTATGATTTTTTTTTTCAACCAACGCAACCTAAAGGAACTGTGTTAATGCTGAAAGTGACTGACCATGCCATGTTTTTTCATCCTAAGGAAAGTAATATTATGGGATCCATAATGAAACATATTATTTGTGTACATAGAAAAACACATAAAGAAATTAATTACAATGATCATAGAAATGGGAAAATATGGGAAAAATGTACTCGGGTTTCCATCATCAGGTAACACCCCCAATCTATTCTTGGGTCTACTGACCCACTTTGTATTGGTAATGAAGAAGTTTTAATCAAATAAATTTGAAATTATCTTTAATTTAGAACATTATAATGTTATTTCTGAGGTTTTTTTTCGAAGGATAAATTTAGCAATATTACTCACTCATTAATAACATGACACAATATGAATAAATTAACTCTATAGTGTGGGATGGTTTTAGATTTTTTTTTTTAGTAAACAGTTTCCTCATATTATTTATTCTAAAATGGTGAATGAATTCTTTTTTGTAGAGAAGAGTAATGTATTATCCATTGGTATAAATGATAAAATTATTACATGGCCTATGGGATATGATTCTTTTATTATCAGTAAGCCAGGATGTAATATTGATCAATTCTTCAGTGACATAAAATGACGTCTTTAATGGATGAAATACAAAATTGTCTTCCATATCTATGATGAAATCTTATGATGAACTGCCAATGTTTAAATGGTAAATGGAGAAACACATCGATCTGAATATTTTTATATGAAAGGGACAATATAATTGAAATAAAATTTTCACAATAAAAATAATTGGGAGAATAATACGATTTATCCTCTATGAAAAATGTGTGGAGAGAATAATTTATGATAATAGTGGAATATTATTTTTGGATAAATTAAAAATATATAATTGAGTAAATGAATATAATTTAGTATAATAATGATAGTTTGATGTGAAGAGGTTAGTGAATGAATGAAATAATGTTAAATCCTAATACAATGAACCACCCAAACTCCAACATTTAAAATTCAAGGAGTATGGTAATTATTTTAACCAGTGCATGAATCTAAATATTAATAATGATTATCAACTTCATTGATATATTTATTGAATAGAAAAAGATAAATATCACATTCTCACAATTTTTTATAATGTTATTGATAAGGATGTGGTGAATGGTACACGTAGATTCTATTTTAGAACTAAAAAGGCCATAATTGATTCTGGATCTAACCTCTCTTTTATAGAAGAATAATTTACTATGTGTATTAAATTACACCCTTAATGATTAAATATTAAATTAGAAATGAAAAATCCGAATGAAATGATGAAAACTTCTCAATTATATGATTCATTTATAATTTATTTTTATGGGAGTGGGATTCCAGAAAATATTTTTATTATTCCCCTAGTTGAATTTCAGGTTATTTAGGACTAGAGTTATATTTATTTATGTAAATAACATAACAATTGTTAGGTAAGTTAAACCACAAATGATAATACAATGCATCATATGGTCATATATTTATGATAGAATATATATGAAAATATAATTGAATGTAAAATTGATATTATAGTTATTGATTATTATTCAAAATTAGTGTTTATCATATATAGTTGTAGAGAAACTCATTATTGATGATATTCCCCATTGAATGAGAGTATTATGTTGTTTTTATTATAATGTTTATTTGTCTATAAATAAATCAAGTCATTTAATTTTGATTAGAACTCATACACGGTGATACAAATATTAAAAATACTCTATATATAATTTAACAGAGTGAGTTACATGAATTATTGAAGAAACTGCATGGCAATATTTATAAAAGATTCATTCATCCAGGTGAATCACAATGCTATGAACATGGTTATATAGATTTTAAGAAAGATGTATCAATTATTTTCTGAGTTTATTTTAAGGAATATTTAAGATAACACTGAAGAATATATACACTCAACATCATATTGATGATTTTTGGGAACAATTATTAGGGGATATTTTTTTAGATGAATTTTTTTGAACAACATTTTTTCAAATATAATTAAAATCTGATAACATATGAATTTAAACATTCTATATGATGAATTGATTCTAAGAATCTATAATAATTCAAATTAGAGATATCAATTCTCTTGTTATCATCATAGATTAAAGGAATATAGTCCTTAGAGACTACCCTAATCAACTTTTGGTAATCATTATAGACGATATTATTTTATATTTTAAGAGTAATGAACAGAATTAATCACACATGAGAATATAACTAAATAATAAAAGGAAGGATATGTTTTATGAAAAATTCACCAAGTGTGCATTTATGAAATATAATGCTTGATTTTTGTGTGTTTTATTATCTCAGGAGAGGGTATATCAGTAGATCCAAAAAAGATGAAAGTTATTTACTGTTGGACCTAAACAACCACATTAACTAATATCCAGCAATTTATTGGTTTGGATGGATATTATATTTCCTTTTTGAAAAAGTTGTCAATGATATCTAATCCAATAATGTAACATCTCAAAAATTCCATTTAATATTTTTTTATGGAATTATTATAAGACCACTCGCTTTGACGACATGTGATTATGAGGCCCAGTAAGCCCAAAACGAAATTTTTACCTTTTTCTAGGTATGCTTTTGTAAACGTGTGAGCTAATTTTTCTAACAATTGGTCTAATGATCAGATTAAAAATCCAAGGTCACTGTTGAATTCAAAATGTCAGGATTCTCCTTGATAGGACTTAACATCGACTGCGAAGGGTCCAATGAAAAAGTTAATAATTAAAATTTTGAAAATTAATAAAATAACTTTAGAAACAGATATTATTTTCTTTATTCATCTGTTGAGTAGAAGATAACTAAATTCTGTGAACAAATGTGGGACATTAATGAGGCTCATTAATGGGACATTAACTTGTGGAATAATGACAAGATGTCTCAACATAATAGAATTTATGGAATGTGTTTTCATTTTTTTGGGTTGATGTGTTGGTGGAATGGAGAATTTAATTTGAATGGATACTCTAATGATCCTCCAACAAACATCCTCTAGAACATAGAATGCAAAAAACTGATGAACGTCAAACTTCTATTACATACCTTCAATGAACGAGGCCATAGGAGATGAACAACATCAATGTCTTGAAACCTCAAGGGCACAACATTACACTAAAAACATAAAAAATGTAGGGGTTTAATATGTGAATGTTCTTCCACATACTTTTTCTATAAATGATAAACCCGAATCAACCCACAAATAGGTTGATCCCAAAATCATGTGTTTGTGTGAGAGGGTAATGATGTGTCATTAATTTCACAATGTTGGCCACATCATTTTTTATTATTATATAGCAATTTAATTCACTATTTGTATAATTTTTAGTAAATAAATGTAATTTTATATTTTTATAATGAAATTTTATTAATTAATCAGCTTTTATAACAAATTTGGTAATATTATTTTTTTAAATGATTAATTTAATCTAACATTGTTATTCTATATTAAAAATTCCTAAATTAGTTGTATTAACTTTAATCTTCATAACCTTTTAATAAATTGAAACTTTTATTTTATAATAATTTAATTATATTACATGTATTTATATAAATAAGATTTTAATTTATTATTTTTCCATTTATTTTATATTCATTAAATTAAATTAAAATTATAAATTATTATGTTATTTTTTTGCTTTTAATTAAATAAGTATAAAGTTTGAGATTATAATTTAATTAAATAATATATTTCTAATTTTAATTATTTTTTTGATAATTAACTAATATGTTAATTTAATGACTTTTTATTAAGTTTTATTTATGTTATTTCAAATTTATTTTAGTTTAATGCATTCAATTTAATTTATTATATAAATATTTATCTAAATTAATTTTTTGTTATAGTTTTGTTAATTTTATTTATGATTTTATGTTACTGGTAAATAATGACTCACCGATTCTTTTTTTAACACTAACGGTGAGATTGACTTGCACTGCACCCCATCAGTGTCAGTCTCACCCCCTCCCATGCTCCTCTCTAACAATTCCACTATACATTAATGGTTTCACAAATATATATGTTCCTCATTGGTGCCAATATTTTTATTTTCATCTCTCTAATGTTGTTCCACCCGCACATTGCTACCACCAAACCACTTATTTTTATTTTCGGAGTTAGTCTCTCATTTAATCACATCTCACCAATGCGTCTATATCTTTCATTTTATCTACTTACACTGTTTTCTTCACCCTATCGGTGGGACATGTCTCACCGATACCTATGAGACACCGTTGGGTTCCTATTTCTCAACACACAGACAATGATTTCACATATCTCCCCTCGCATGCTATGTTTGAAGTCGCTATCCCATTCCCTTTTCCATCCACCAATATTCCATCAATATAGTAAATCATTCTATAATTAAACCCAAACCCTAAAGATATCCCCCAAAAATATAAAATTCCTCACATATCTGGAAGACGCTGTTGAGGCCTCACGAGACCGATTTTCCACCGCGGAAGACCTATCGCAACCTCGAAGTTAAACTGAAACTCGAGTTGTGTGCCATCTTTAGTAAGAGATGTTTCCGCCTAGATTCCACACCATAACCGTGATAGAAAAACTACTATACTAGGGAGGAGTTGTGCCACCGTTTTGTGGCGCTGATGATGATGAACCAAACATATTTGGAGGAATCGAGCCTCATCACTACATAGAAGAAGAGTGGAAGCCGCTACTAACATTAAATCTTGAAGTCGAGTGGTGTAGGAAGATGCCACATATTGGGGACCTACAATCAATGATGAAACCAGATCCCTCCCCCATGTGATGAGATTGGGGGGGGAAGATGATTGAAAAAAAATTCGTGAAAAATAATCTAATAGATAAATAAAGTAATACTTAATAAAAAATAAAAAAATTAATTACATAACATATAATTATATGTAACAATTATAATATAAAATGATATATAATTAAAAATAAAAATTTATTTATTTATAATGTTTATTAAACTAATTATTTAAAAATAAACTAGTTATATTAAAAGATATTTAAATAAATACATTAATAAATTTAGTAATTATAATGATTATATTTAAATAAAAAATTATAATTATAATAATAAAATTAAAAAAATTAAAAAACTAATTCAATCATATTTGGAAATATTTAATTACTTAAATTATTATAATGTCAAATTATAAATTTAATATTCTATGTAAAGGTTATAAACTTAGTAAATTACTAATTAAAATGACAAACTTAATTATGTTAATTACATTCTAGTAAACATACGATTTACCTTAAAAATAGTATGTGAGTAATTTTATTAATTACTATTTTTATTAATAAATTAATATAAATGTAAATAATAATTATCAAATAAAATATTTATTATTTAACATTAATTAATTTTTTGATAAGTCACATAACATTAATTTAAAAAATAACTATAATAATTTAATTAATTCGTTTCATGTTTTTTAACTATTCAATTATGTTCATTACTATGCATGTTCACACAGGTGTCAGAAACATGTCCACGCTCATTCAACTAACTCACCATAAGTTAGTTACATGGGTAAATTTAAGGCAACACATTGTTCTTGAAAAAACACACATGTGTGGGGGAGCACTGAACGACCAGTTTAGGTCATTGGAAGCTGTTAGTGACATGCAGTAGTTGATAGTGGGTTTATAGGAAGATACAAAAAAGTATTTTGGGGTTCACATAAATATTCCATGCACTCAAATTTTTAGAGAGGATTCTCTATGGAGACTCTAGGAGAATTGAAGAACAGTATTAGAGTTGTAGGAGCAAATAATGATACATGGGCCTCATCTTATAAATAAGGTAAATCATCCTCTATTTTACTATTTTACTTTTTATTACTTTTGTTTAAGTGAATTCAATCATAGGTTAACTTATTTTGATCAGCTGTGTTGATTTTGTGCTAGTTAATAAATTAATTTTCTTCAACCAAATTTCTTCCAATGAGATTTAGAAACTTTCAGACAGAATAAATCTTATTCTCAATATATTAATTGAACTTGCACCATCAAGAATATAATTTCAACTCATTAATATTTTGGTGAAATAGATAATTGAGGTATTCATCTCGAAACATTAAATTTAAAAACTGCAGAAACCTCTAGTGAGGTTGTTTCTACTGTAATCATTTAATCAATTTTCTGTATGTAATTTTTTGACACGGTAAACCAGAAGAACTATAATACATAGTGTTAATTATAATAGCATGGCATATTTAAAAACTTTTTCTATGGTGTCAATTCATACTAATTAAGAATCGTTTTTATATCAAGTATATTTCATTTCACAAAATCTTACTTTATGATAAAATCTTTGTAATATTGTTTACTTTTTCTGTTATGTTTAGATAGCTCTATTATGGTTTGGTGTTTCACTCTTCGGTTTTGTAAATTCAAAATTTTCAGAACTTGCACATTAGAACATTAAAAATACATACAAAAATTAAAATTTTAAAAACTAAAAAAATGTTTTTCCCACTACTGATAACATTGGGGGTTTGTAAAAAAACTAGAGAACACTAACCTGCATTCTCTGTGGATCGACCCTCCACCCATGTGTTAGTGTAGGTTAATAAATGTAACCTTGATGACTGGGATGAGCTCTGGTCAAACCAAAATTTAGAGCCTTTTCCTAGGAAGGCACGCGCTGGATGTTCAATGTTTTGTGAAAAAAATTAAAAAATCAATTAAAAAACATAAAAAAATCATATATAAAAAATCTACAATAAAACTAAACATCACTACTAATTTAATTGAGATAATTTTCATGATGGTTCTGCATGGAATTTGTATTTTTTAAAAAAGAACACATTAAAAATGGAATTTCATGGGCACTAGACACATCCATGACTTATTTGTGTTTGTTGTAGATATTACAGGCACAATGCATCGTAGTGTGTCTATAACCATCTAGAAAAAATTGATTATATTGAAGAGAATTAGACATATAGTGAATCTAAAACTTAATTACTAGAGAAACATGAATTAATTTAATCTAAATTGGATTCTAGGGAATATGTTTGGAATATACGGTTTAATCGAATTCATGAAATTCAAAATATGGATTGGAAAAAGAAAGGTCTAGAACTAAAAATAATAAAAAACATGAGCATTGATTTACAAAAAAGTGTTAAAGGAAACAAAAAGGTTGAAATTAATCAAAAAAAATGTGTTCATAAAAGTTTTTAAAATGAAGTTGAATAGTATAGTGATTATAAAACTAGAAGAAAAACACTTTTAATTTAAAGATTCTTATTTTGTTGAGCTAATGTTTGAAATAACCAACTCACTAAATCCGATAAACAACATTGAAAATGCGAAAAATAAATTAAATGAAAATGAGATGAAAACTACTGGAAATGAACTGAAACAGATTAAAAAAGAAAGCCCAGTTCTTTTATTAATTATTACTTTTGAAAAAACACACTATTTTAGGATTTTTGAATAGGAATTCACCTTTGTTGAAGATAAACATGGAAATGCCAACATGGTAGATAAGAACTCTTCACCCAACATGATTGAAATTTTTAAAAAAGAACCCCTAATGGAAACGGGAAGTACATTGGATGATTAAATTATACTTGATAACATGGAATCTGAATTTATTGAACATGAACTGAAACCATCTCTTCCATATTATAAAACTATAAACCCAAATATTTTTGAAACATTGGAGGATAAAGATATGGGTATATTGTTTGATGAATGGTAGAATAATGATCTCTCATTTCCCTATTCCCAATTTGATCTATTTTCGAAAACATTGGGTATTGAGATTCAAAACAGAATTTTCCTACCATGGAAGAAATGATAGAATTTGAGAAATCAAGAACATGACCTTATTAAAGATGAATTGAACATTTCTTCTCTGGAAATAAATTTTTTAAAACAAAATTTTGATTTTGTTTTGGAAAATGATCCCTATGTACTCGATCTTTAAGTAGACATTGAACAGACACTAGATGATAAATGTAGAATTGATTTATCGATTGGAGTGGTTGTTGAGTGTAAGTTAATTATTGAGGATATTTTCAAAGTTATTTATAACATTGTTAAACCCTAATCTCTAAGTGATAAAATTAATTCTCTTAATTTTATATCACATCAATACTCAACTAAGTTCGGTGTTGAATCTTTCATTGAAGTTGATAGTAGTTTATAGGTGGAATTACAATTGAGCTCCAATGTACATGATTCTTTTAATCACACAATTGATCTCCTTCATGAACCTGCTAATCATAATTCACCGACATACAACAATGTGTTTGAATTTGTTAGTGTTGATGTTGAGAAAGACATATTTGAGGATAATGCAACACCCTTAAGAGCTCCTAGTTCAATGTTGTCTCTTCATGTGACCTCAATTCATGATAAATATGAATAAAATCATAATGTGGATAGCACTATTCCCACAACTGTCAAAGGGTGTTACATAGTGGTTATTTAAAGTTATCCGAGTTGAGTCTTTGTTTTCATATGTTTTGGTGGCCAAAAAAATTGTATCTCTTTTAAAAAAAAGTGGTCAATGCACATGTGGTAATTCATACTGAGAGAACAACATCCCCCAAGTGACTGTGGTTACTTCCTGGGGAGTCTATATGGGTATTATGAATCTAGCAGTGCATGGGATGATACCCCTAATTTATCATTCATTCAATAAAAATAAAAAATGATATTAACTAATTACTAATTGAAGACTGAAAACATAGTGCTTCATGGGATTCAACCCATGTTCTTTCATTGTTTTTCACTTTCGATTTTTTTGAATAAACTTCTTTCTATGTCTATTTTTTATCCACATTACTGGATAAGTTTCTGTAAGATTTCTTAATTTTTTTATATAAAAATAAGTTTTTACTGTTGTTGTTATTAAAAAGGATTAGAATTCTCATTCTGAGAACAAATGGTTTATAATTTCTCAGGTAAGTACTATAAATTTTCCATTTTTTTCTTCTCCTTATTGTTTTTTAATTAAAAAATTATTCTTGTGTAAAAAAATATGACGCACGTCTAGCATAATGAAAAAAATCTACTGCTTTTCATTTTGCTGAAAATTATTGCTTAAGGATTGTTGTTCTGGTTATTAAATAATATTCTACATGTTCCTCTAATTGAAAATTTGAAGTCATATATATATTAATTCCAATCATTGGTTACATTTAAGTGTGTGTTTCTGTGGTGGGGGGGAGGGTTTATGTCGGGTGGAAATTTATTGAATCTGATTTTGGATGGGGTGTTTTTCATTCCTTTTTCTTCATATTTTTATATCCAATAGAATCATATATTCTGAACTTTATTTTATCCCAATTCACTCTGCACCCACATAGATCACATGCTACTTTTGAACAATATTGAAAATTATTCTATAGATTTAATGATAATTAATGTAGTTTTATGTGAACCTACTATACATTGAATATTGTAAACAAAATTTCTGTGAGTTTCAATCAGATCCTTTATAAATGTCATCAATCTACTAAATTGAAAATCTGTTTTAATATTTATTTGGTAAATTGTTGTTCTCCACAATTGAATGCAACTTTAGTGTCAATGTTGTGTTTTAAGTGTTAGGGAGATGGTCAATTATTGACTATGATAAAGCCTGTTAAATGAAAATCCCATCATGTCCCACTAAAAAAAAAATTGTCCAAAAATGGTTAAATGTTTTCAAAATTATGGTACAATATAGGCAGTATACTATTTCTAAAATGGGCCTTGCCTAAGGATCCTACTTTGAAAGTAGTTAAGAAATTTTTTGAATATGAAATTGATAAGGATTACTGATTTGTGAGTGAACATTCTTAGTGACTTTATGAAAATATAGTTTAGGAAATACATTTCAATGTGATTGGGATACATTTTTATGAAATTGAAATCAAAGCTCTATGAACTGGATATTTGAGATCATTCGTAGGGACATCATTCTTATTTTTAATTTATAAAAAATTAATCATCCAAGTGAGATAATTTAAATGGTTTTTGTATATATCTTTTCAAATTGGACTAGACTGAGCATTTGATATCCCATGGGGAAACTAAGAGGCCCGAGATGATGGGTGCATTTCTTTTAACTATAAGCCCAATGTACAATTTGAATAAGTGTATTTCAAAGTGCTTATCACATGATACACGGCTTGGGAAAAATAA
The DNA here is from genome assembly GCA_963277665.1 of Viscum album. Classification (NCBI taxonomy): domain Eukaryota; kingdom Viridiplantae; phylum Streptophyta; class Magnoliopsida; order Santalales; family Viscaceae; genus Viscum; species Viscum album. Next base: position 1,438,316,276 of record OY728145.1, on the reverse strand, counting down.
AATATTTTGTCTAGAGTCAAAAAAGGTTCATTAAGGTGAGGGGAATGATGAATGACAGACAATGGAGGCGAATATTTTATATGGGAGTAATTTTGGTTGTATCAATATGGTGATTAAGACAATTATATTTGGATCCTAGGTGATGAGTAAACGTACAATGTTCCTTTGATATGTTTTTAATTCTATATATATTTATCATGTTATCACTCTCAGAGTTAGATCTTAGATTTGAATTGAGACAAGTCACTAAGCAGTATCACATATGAGGTAAGACATCTTAACTTCTTGAAGATTCTATTCTCTCTTGACTACCTTTGGGATTTTGATTTAAGTCATTATTTATTTGAAAAATTCATTTCAATAGACTTTTGATAGTACTATATTTTGAAATTTCTAATCATGTTTCATTTTGAAATGAGAACTATAAACACTGTATGGGTTTTTAAAAGAAAATATAACATGTAATTGATTAAGCACAAACAATGTTTATGTGTAGGGGAATTTAATGTGGCTTTAATCTTACAATATTTTCTACATCATTTTTTATTAGTATTTAGTAATTTAATTAACTATTTTGTCCCTTTTTACAAAATAATTGTTCATTTATATTTTGATAATGAAATTTATTAATTAATAAACTTTTATATTCAATTATTTAATATTTTTTTAAATGATTAATTTCATCTTAATTAATTTTTCTAGTTTATTAATTTAAAAACTAGTTTTGTTATCATTAATCTACTTAACCTTTTTAATAAGTTGACACTTTTATTAAATAGTAATTTAATAATTTTATTCATTTTTATCTAATTTTGTTTTTAATTCAATATTTTACCATTTAATTTAGATTCATGAAAATAAATTGACATTATTATTTATTATTTTTAGTCATTTTGTTTATTAATTATGTAATGTGATTATTATTTAATTTAATGAAATAATTTAACATTAATTTTATGTCTTAATTATGTTTATTATCATAATTGTTAATTTGGTTAATTTTTTTATGTATTATTTATTTTATTATATGTTTATTTTAGTTTTTTGTTTTTAATTTATTAGATTAATTAAATAATTATCTAAATTATGATTAATTTTTAGTTTTTTTAATTTTCTTTATGTTTTAATGTTGTAGGTAAATATGGTCTCATCGATGCTTTTTTTACACACTAACGTTGATATCGACGTGCACCTCAACCCATCTGCATCGGTCTCACCCTCCCCACTACCCTATAAAGGTTCCACCATTATTTAACGGTGTCCCCAATTGATGTGCCTCATCAGTGCCCCAATTTTTATTTCTATCTCTCCGATGAAATTCCACCCACACATTACTACCAAAATCCCACTTATTTCTATTTTAAGTGTCAGTCTATCATTTTCTCACATCTCAATGATGCATCTCTCGCCTTCAATTCATCTACCTACACTTTTTTATTCTCCCTATCATTGAGACATGTCTCCCCGATACCTCATGATACATAGATGAATTCTTATTTCAACACATACTGAAAACACTTTCACCCATATCCCATCGCAACCGATACATGATTACACACTCTCATCCACATTGTAATCCACCAACAGTGCATCACCACATAAAATAATAGAAAATTAATCCCAGCCCATAAATCTATGCTATTCAAAATCTCAAATTCCTCACAGATCAGGGAGATGCTGTTGAAGCCTCATGAGGCCAATTTACCACCGACGAAGACCCATCGCAACCATGAAGATGAATCAAAACCCATTTTTCATTCTATCTACCACATGAGCTATCATTGAATTTATTTCACACCACAACTAGGATTAAAGAACCAATAGATCGGGGATGAGCAGTGTCATTGTGATGTGCTGCTGAAGATGAGGAATGTGCGAGATGTAGAGGATTTGAGCCTCATCGCTACATAAAGGAAGACTGAAAGCTGCCATTAATCTATCTTCCTGAAGCCAAGTGGTGCTGGAAGAGGCCACCTATGATTGACCTTCTTTCTACATCATTTAAATGAAACCAGAGCCCTCCCCCCAAAGCTGAGATTGGGCAGAGGATAAAAGTGATTTATAAAATATAATAATAAATAAAGTAACATATAAATAAATTAATAATTATTAAAAAAGATATATTTTTTTATATAAAATATAATTATATATAAGAATTATAATATAAAATGATTGATAGTTATTAATGAAATTTCTTCAATTAATAATGTTTTTTAAAATAAATATGTTACAATATAATAATTATATTTAAATAAATTAAAATAAATAATTTAATAAATTTAATAATTATAATTTGAATTTTTGAATATATTAATTATAATACTAATAATAAAATAAATAGAATAAATATAAGAAATAAAAATCCAATTTGGAAAAAATGTAATTACTTAATTACTTACGATGCAAAATTATAATTTTAATAATATATTTATAAATTATAAACAGAATGAACTAATAATTATAATAAATAACTTAATTAAGTAAATAAAATTTTATTAAACATAAGATTTACCTTAATAATATTAAGTTAATAATTTTATTAATTACTATGATGTTATTTTATTAAATAAATATAAAATTAAATAATATTTGTTACCTAAAATATTTATTAATTAACATTAATTAAATTTTTGATAGGTAAAAAAACATTCATTTAAAAAATAACTATAATAATTTAATTAAATTATTTCATGTTTTTCAATTGTTCGAATTTGTTCTTTACTATGAAATTTCATGTAGGAGCTAGAAATATGTCAATGTGCATTCAACCATCTCACCAGAAGTTAGTTACAGTGCTAAAATTGAGTGTGATGGGTGGTTCTTGAAAAAACACATGCATAAGATGGTATAGTGAAAGACAATTTAATATGGGTTAATATAGTTGGTGAATTTGTATCAATTGACAGTGTGTTTAAAGGCGGAGCAGAAATGAATTTCGGGGCTAAGTAACACATTCCATGAACACATATCTCTAGAGAGGATGCTCATAGGAGACTCCAGGAGATGCAAAGAGAAGTATTGGAGTTGCTTGATCCAACATCGATACATGGGCTTCATCTTATAGGGAGGATCATTCTTCCTCTATTTTAATGTTTTACTATGTATTACTGCCGTTGATCAAATACGATCACATGTAAACTTCTATTGATTGGGTGTTTCGATTTTTTACTGGTCACTAATTCCTTTTTCTAATTGAAAATTTCTTTCGATGAGAATCAAAACAATTCTGTGAGATTTAATCTTATTACAAAATATTAATTCATCTTTCACATTTAGAAACTTAATTTCAATTCAATGATATTTCGGTGAAATAAACCATTGGGTCATTCATTTCATAACATTAAATTAAAAAACAGATGAAAAATCTACTAAGGTCCTTTTTATTGTAATATTTTAATCAATTTAAATTAAGTAGTATTTGATGTGGCAAGCCTCATGAACTATAATACAGTGTGTTAATACTTTTGGTGAGGATGATTTAAGAACATTTTCTATGTTGTGAATTCAATCTAATGAAGAATAAATTTTATAACGAGTAGATTTTAATTCACCCAAGCTAACATTCAGATCAACTTTCATCATTCGTGGTTACTTTATCTATTATCATTAGTGAGATTTGTTACTATTTTCTATTTCATTATTCATTTTAGTAAATATAAAATTTTAAGAAATTATTCGTTACTGATTAAAAAAATTATAAAAAAAGTATAAATTAAAAAATATAACAAAATGTTTTCCACACTATATATAATAGTGGGGGTTGTAAAAAAACAGGGAAAACATACCTCCCTTCTCCTTAGATCGAACTTTTACTTCTTTGCTAGTGTAGGTTAATAATTGAAATTTTGAGTGCCGTGATGTCCTATAGTCAGGAAACATTTTTGGATTTTCAATAACCGAGGTTGAAATTTATCATTTCTTGATTGATCTGAAATACCTATACCTCCCAGGATTATAAACATCTCTCGTAGTGGGCGTGAGCCGTCAAGAACAAGGCCCGAACCCCTCCACCACTTGTGTTGTTTGTGTCTAGAAATCCAAATTCATGGAAATCATAGTTGGAGACCTTCGCGAGAAAGAGAACATTCCATGGAGATTGTAGGCACACACAGAATGGAAAACATACCCCTAGAGAATCTCTAGTGGCATGCAGAAGAAATCTGTAACACCCCGAGATTTTATGGAAAATATTCTTTTAATATCATATATGTCTTGTGTTGTACGGTACACCAAGATTACCTTGTGTTATACGCAACACCGTATAAACTTTCAGTATACACAACGCTATTCTTGAATTATGTTACACACAATTTTGATAGTAGTTATTCTACGAAACATTGAGTGTATATATATATATATATTCAATGTATAAATGAAATATGTTTGGATTATGTTATACGAAACAACAGAGGAGTCTTTCACAACACGCAACCCTGACTTGGCTTTCATTACATGCAATCACTACTTTCCTCGATAGCGTATGTTTTACGCAATACAAAGTTTCACTAAACAATGATATATGGTTAAAATATTATTAAAACTAGCCATTATGAATAGTAATAACCACTTTTTGAAATTTTGTAAATTTCATTTTTCAAAATGGACTTCATTTTTGGATTCAGAATATCGAAAATAGCCTAGGGTGAAATTTTGGTATTTTTCTGAAAACTTTCAATTTTCGATGAATAGTGAAAACACTATGATACTATTTAAAAACTGAATATTTATTTAAATAATTATTTATTTTATTTAAATTTATTTTAGGTCAAAATTGACACATAATACCTATATAAGTTCAATGTAATTCATTAGAGTCATGATATAAAAATTTTAAATTTATAAATATTTTATTGATCTTTTGACCATATTTTACCCACCTCCTAGGAGAATTTGAAAATTTACATAAAACATAATTTTACTGCTTCTGTGAATGGTATTTCAAAAAACCAAGAGACACGGTTGATATCAATAAGTAAAATGTGGTTCAATGAGATGAATATAATCTTTGGTAAATAGTAACTTTTTACTTTTATTTCCCACGGTTAAAAGTAAATAGTATAATTCAGGGTAAAAATGATATTATTATTACCCTAACACATGTCCTAATTCTATTGTATAAGTGTAATTCTACCAAAAACAACCTTATAAATAATATATGACCATTTAGGCCCACATGGATAAGATTAGGACATTTATTATTAATTTATTTAAAGAAGGGTTAAAATAGTTAAAATCAAGGTTTTATAAGTAAAAATTTTTTATATAGGGTTATACATATGATAAATTTGACTATAAATATTCGTTAGAAATATAAAAAGATTTACTACATAATGATATTTTATTAGTAATTTTTAGACTTTATATAAGTTAATTTATTTATGACACAATGATGATGCAGTAATTATCTTATTAATGAAATATTGACATAATTGTTGTTATAAATACCAAAATAAATGCAATTTGAGACTTTTTATGAATTAAAATTATTTTCTATGTTAATCTGACATGTTATTATTGATTTAATTAATTTCTTTCGAACTAACCATTCTGTTATGATTTTCAAAAAAATCAATTTCCAAATAGTGTCAAAATTGTCCAAAAATAGTTTTTAAAACAAATATTATATTATTAATTGTTATTATATTCCTAAAAATCTAAGGATCATCCACGATACTTATATAATGATAGATGTATCATTAGTGGACCACTTGGGGGTCGTTTTTTTGTATATGGTATGATTATTAACTATATAATATAAAAATACAAAGTGACATGGTAAATGTCAATCTAATTAACTAAGAGTTAAAAATACAAGATAAGGTTAATATAATGACCTAAACTTGTCTAAATTGTATTGGATGAGAGTATTTCGACCCATCCCCACCTTAGATTATAAATATATCAATTTTTAGCTATTGAAAAACCGAATTTGACTTTATAATAAAATAATATTTTTAGTTATTCCAAAGGTGCCCCTCTCCTCCCTTATAAAATGGCACCTCCTCCCTCTCTTCCTCACACCATTTAGAGCCTTGATGCTCGGCCGACCCCTGCCATATTATCTTCTACACTTCCCTAAAAACATACTAGATGTCCTGGAATTATTCAAAACCCAATTTTAGTGCCCTAAGAGGAGGTCTCAAAGAGGCGCTTCAAAGAAGAGGTAATGTATGTTACCGATTCTTTCATATTTATTTCTTCTTGCACTTATTCTTCTTTAGTTGTTTCATTATGAAGTAATAACATCAGTATCACTCATATTCTGATATGTTATTATAATTATGAAACATACCTATTTCACCATCTATCCATCCTATGGAAAATGAAATCACCGGGCGTGCGTACGTACGGAATACCGTCTCCACGCCGTGGTGTAATCTATTTTCCACCACCACCTTACTTGGATGGGTATAATGGTGTAAATAATAAATATATATGATTATTGTAAATTGATATTGATTATGAAATAGTATACATACACTCCTATACAATTCCATGATCTTGGAAATGATATCATCGCTCATGCATACGTACGGACTACCGTCTCCACGACGCAATGAGATTCATTCTCCATGGTAACCATTAATAAATGATTATAAACTATATATAATAAGTAGTCATGAAATATATGAAATAATAATTATACTGTATTTATGCATATATATATGTATGTCATCCAATTAATTCCATTCAATTCAATGAGGAAACGAAAACAACGTTCATGTGTACGTATGGCCTACCGTCTCCATGAACGGTGTATTTCATTCCTTTTATCGATATATAATATATATATGTGTATATGATGAATATATATTATATATAAATCATGTTTTACATTCTGAAATTATGTAAATCCGGAGATAAGTATTAATATCAAGAAATAAAAGTCCAAACACATACGATAAATGAAATGATTTTACACAAAACGCTGCATTAACATGGAATTTACAAAAGAACGGGTAATATAAAGTAATAAGTGAATCATATATGATGTCATAACAATGAATATGATTCTGTAATGAGTCAATGAAATTATTTAAATCATTATAGAGGATGTTCGGATACATACGAAGTATATCAGACGTAAGGTAAGGGATAATTGTGCAAATCTCATTTTTATCCGAGATTGCTTATTCGTAAGTGTTTTCTGGGGTTATTTATATCATCCATGTCCATGTTTTATAAAAGTGTATTCATGTATGTTTAAATTCCATTTTACCCATTTGAATTTTACCCCATGGTATGGATGGAATCATTATTTTATTTACCCTACAAGGTACTTTTTGACTTTTCTGACAAATGTACGAGAAAAATGTTATTTTTAACTTATACGGCATGAACCGATTTTTACACTTTTATGAAGCCTTAATTTCATGTAGCTTCCTCCAAATGATTTCATGGATATTTCAAAAAAAATAATTTTCATTTAAAATTGCATGTAATTTTTTGAAACGAAAATGATTTTGAAGAATATTGGATATTTTTCTCAAGAATTCATTTCATGTGTTTTATCAGAACCATTTTCCATCTAAGATGACATTAATTCATATGTGTATGTTTCATTTATTATGTCTCTATTATTTACATGGTTTCACTTTTCTTATTATGAAATGATTTCCATTTCTTTTATATGGATTATGTGATGATGGGATGATGTTTATGAAACCCATTTTATTCGTTGGGTTATTATGAATGATGTATGTTTATTTTTTGGCACAAGTAAGAATGATTTCATAATGAGATGGGTGGGAAATATATCTCCCTCCAATTAATTGGGTAAAGATTTATATCTCATGTGATAGAAATGGATGGAATGGTAATTTAATCTGGTTTTGTATTACAGGACTGAAACTAGGAGTGAACTCGATTCAGAAAGGGACTTTGTCCACTAAGATGGTCTTTGAACTAATGACATGGCTACTATGAAAATCATTACATGTGCTTAATGGATTCTATAATTACATGTTTTATTCCCATGCTATTTTATCATGATTTATGTTCCATTATGATCTATGCCTTATGTACTTCCATGATTTATGTCTTTGCTCAAGATTTTGATGTTTAAAAATTATGTTCATGTTTTTACGTTCAAATGTATATGGTATGTTTTACTTTATCCATGTTTACCATTACTGAGCATTTGATCTCACCCTTTTTATGTTTTATTTTCCCCCAGGATTAAAAGAAAGGTTTTAGGTAAGGAAACAAAAAGGGGAAGATCGTTATGGGAGTTGTTGAAGATATTTCAACATGATTAGAAGTTTATATTCCATGTTTACAAAGACACTAAACTATTACGATCCTTCTGTGTCTGTTTTTGTTATGTATTATGTATTCCGCAAAATTAATGTATTCTCCATGTACGTCTTGATTTGGGTCTCTACAGTTGGTATCAGAGGAAAGGGTTAGTCAACCTTTGGAAACTAGGATGCAAAAATGTTAGTGAGATCCCTAGAGATATTTCTAAGGTATGTCTAGGGATTTCCCTAAGGATAAGTATACGTATAGGAAATAGTGCTAGAACTATGGTAATGATCCTAGAATTTAACCTAAGATGTTAGATATTCAATTTACTCCCCCTTGATTATGATTTTTGCCTCTCACACTAATCTTTTTGGGTTTTAGAAAATGGTTGGACACAAGATTATTCACGATAATGGAGGATATTATGGACAATGGAATGATATTATTCATGAGCAACCAAATGAAATGGGATTTGGACGTCCAAACATAATTATTATTCTGAATCAGCAATCTCATAATATGATCAATAAACTAAAATTTGGTAACTTTCCGGACTCGACTAATAAGAGAATGATGAGGTTTCATGATGATCATAGAGGAAAGAAAGTTCAATTTCCCCTATGTAAATCATGTGGGAAGAGGCATAAAGGAGAATGTTTCAAAGGAACTGGAAGATGCTTTGGGTGTGGAAAAGAAGGACACAAAGCCAGTAAGTGCAAACGAAAAGGTTCAGTTAACACCATGGATGAGGATAATGGTATTTCTATGACATCAACAATGGCTAAATGTTTCTAATGTGGAATGTACATGCATTATGCAAACCAATTCAATAAGGGAAAGTCTCATGAAGAGAATCAGTATGGTCGTATGGGTTGTATTTATTTTTATGATGATGAAGAGACTATAAATGATATGTGAGATGAAAGATTTGTTGAAGCTCGATCAATGTATTAAGAATATAATGGAATGATTACATTTTTATCAAGTGTAATGTTTTATAAGTAATCTCATGGTACTATGGAATAAATAGACATCTAAGGATTTTTAAACTATTGTATTTCCTTAAGTTTTGAAAGTGTATGATGAATGGTACCAGTAACCATGAAAGGTTATTCAGATATTTTTTGAAAGTAGATGATATGTTCATAATGAAGGGTTAAAGAGAAAATTAAATGTTTGATAGTATCCATGAGCTCATGACTGATATAAGGAAATAATTATATCATGGTTTGAGTATATAGAATTTTGGGTTTTTTTATGTGGAATGAGTTAACTTATGACAGCACTCATGTTTTCACTAAGATTAAATGGGTATTAATTTTTCAAGAGAATACATGATTACAGACATTGAATATTTGGAATGTGACCAACAAGACATATCTTATGATATATGGGCATTAATGATGGTATTAACATGATTGTTAGATGAAATCTCTGGTAATCGTTTTCACTATATTATGAGAGTGGACCACAGTATTTTTTTAGCCTAAAATTGGAAAGGATTATGTTATACATAAGTTAGTAATGTTTCAAGATAGCACTTTTTTCGATATTGTTTATGGGATGTTATAGTAATGTAGTTTTAGAAAAAGGACAACCTGCAGGACGAGCGACAGCCCATCGTGTCGGGAAAGGCTGTGGGAATCGAACCCACAGCCAAAGTGCAACTGGCCTTTATCGCCTACCACTGGCCTAGAGTAATTCCATGGTTTATAGAAACTAGTTTTATTTTATTAAGCGGTATGATATATGAAGTATAAGTTCATTTTTGGAACTATATACGATTAATATAACCATAAGATGAACTTATAACTTTTTCTAACCTTTTGTGTGAAACAGATGGAATGACCCATCATTCTATCACATGATCTGCTAACACATCACTAATAACAAATTCAACTTCATTTCTTTAATGGATGAAGTAAAAATTGTTCAATTCCTGAACAATAGTTAAATTGTACCAAAATCATGTATGTATTTCTTTTAATTCATCAACATTAATGAAATGATCTTGAATACAAAAAATGTTGTTCTAGTTCCCTTATATCCGATGAATTAGATGGTACCTTAGATCATCACAAACCTATGGCTTTGTGATTGTTGGTATTTTCATAGCCATGTTATCTACCACTCTCCATCAGATCATGATGGTTAGGATTCTCCTCCATATCCATATTTTCACCTATATTCTCCTATGTGGATACCTAGTGATTAGTTAATTTGGGTAACCATTATGTTTCATACTTTAGTTTTTAAAGATTGGTTTTGGTATTCATTTTTACGATATGGGTTTCAATTAAACAAACTTTCGAGTAGTAAACCCTTTATAACCCCGACGAATTTCGAGAGTGAAATTCATTTTAAGGGGGGTAGAATGTAAAACCCCGAGATTTTATGAAAAATATTCTTTTAATATCATTGATGTCTTGTGTTTTATGCTACAACAAGATTACCTTGGGTTACACGCAACATCGTATGAGCTTGCAGTATACACAACACTATTCTTGGATCATGTTACACATAATTTTGATAGTAGTTATTCTAAGAAACATTGTGTGTATATATATATATTCAATGTATAAATGAAATATGTTTGTATTATGTTATATGAAACAACGGAGGAGTCTTGCAAAACACGTAACCCTGACTTGGCTTGAATTATATGCAATCACGACTTTCCTCGATAGCGTATGTTTTACGCAATACAAGGTTTCACTAAACAATGATATATTGTTAAAATATTATTAAAACTAGCCATTATGAATAGTAATAACCACTTTTTGAATTTTTTTAAATTTGATCTTTCAAAATGGACATCATTTTTGGATTCAGAATATCGAAATTATCCTAGGGTGAAATTTTGGTATTTTTCTGAAAACGTTCAATTTTTTATGAATAGTGAAAACACTAGGTTACTATTTAAAAACCGACTTTTAATTTAAATAATTATTTATTTTATTCAAATATATTTTAGGTCAAAAGTGACACATAATACCTATATAAGTTCAATTTAATTCATTGGAGTCATTTTATAATAATTTTAGATATATAATAAGTTTATTGAACTTTTGACCGTATTTTACCCACCTCCTAGGAGAATTTGCAAATTTACATAAAACATAATTTTAATGCTTTTGTGAATGGAATTTCAAAAATCTGAGAGACAGGGTTGATGTTAGTAAGTAATATGTGGATCAATGCGATGAAAATAATTTTTGGTGAATAGTAACTTTTTACTTTTATTTACCACGGTTAAAAGTAAATAGGGTAATTAAGGGTAAAAATGATATTATTATTACCCCAACACATGTCCTAATTCTATTGGATAAGTTTAATTCGACAAAAAAAAATCTTAGGAATAAAATATGACCATTTAGGCCCACTTGGATTAGATTAGGACATTTATTATTAATTTATTTAAAGAAGGGTTAAAATAGTTTAAATCAAAGTTTAGTATGTAAATCATTTTTAATATAGGGTTATACATAAGATAAATTAGACTATAAATATTCATTAGTAAGATAAAACTATTTTCTACATAATGATAATTTATATGTAATTTTTAGACTTTAAATAATTTAATTTATTTATGACACAATGATGATGCATTAATTATCTTATTAATGAAATATTGACATAGTTGATGTTATAAATACCCAAATAAATGTAATTTGAGACATTTTATGAATTAAAGATATTTTCTATGTTAACATGACATGTTAGTATTGATTTAATTTATTTTTTTAAAACTAATAATTCTGTTATGATTTTCACAAAAATCATTTACCAAATAGTATCGAAATTGACATAAAATAGTTTTTAAAACAAATATTATATTATTAATTGTTATTATATTTCTAAAAATATAAGGTTCGGCAAATATACTTATATCATGATAGGTGTATCATTAATGGACCACTTGGGGGTCGCTTGTATGTATATAGAATGTTTATTAACTATATAATATAAAAATACAAAGTGACATGGTAAATGTCAATCTAATTAACTAAGAGTTAAAACTAAAAGATAAGGTTAATATAAGGACCTAAACTTGACTAAATTATATTTTATGATAGGATTTCGACCCATACACACCTTAGCTTCTAAATATATCAATTTGGAGCTATTAAAAACCAAATTTGACTTTATTATAAAATAATATTTTTTGTTATTCCAAAGGTGCCTCTCTCCTCCCTTATAAAAGGGCACCTCCTCCCTCTCTTCCTCGCACCATTTTGATCCTTGAAGCTTGGAAAACCCCTGAAAAATTATCTTCTCCACTTCCCTAGAAATATACTAGTGTTCCTGGTCTTCTTCAAAGACCAATTTTAGTGCCTTAAGAGGAGGTCTCAAAGAAGCACTTCAAAGAAGAGGTAATGTCTGTTACCGATTCTTTCATCTTTATTTCTTCTTCCACTTCTTCTTATTTATTTTTTTCATTATGAAGTAATAAAATAAGTATCACTCAAATACTGATATGTTATTATAATTATGAAACAAACCTATTTCACAATCTATCCATCCTACAAAAAATGAAATCACCACGGGTGCGTACGTACGTAATACTATCTCCACGCCGTGGTGTAATCAATTTTCCACCACCACCTTACTTGGATGGGTATAATGGTGTAAATAATAAATATAAATGATAATTGTAAATTTATATTGATTATGAAATAGTATACATACACTTAAATACAATTCCATGGTCATGGGAATGATATCATCGCTCGTTCGTACGTACAGACTATAGTCTCCACGACGCGATGAGATTCATTCTCCATGTTAACCATTCAAAAATGATTATAAAGAATATATAATAAGTAATCCTGAAATATATGACATAATAATGATACTGGATTTAAGTATATATATATATATGTATTTCATCCAATTAATTCCATTCAATTCAATGAGGAAACGAAAACAACGTTCATGCGTACGTACGGCCGACCGTCTCTATGAACGGTGTATTTCATTCCTTTTATCGATCTATAATATATATATGTATATGATTAATATATATTATATATGAATAATTTTTTACATTCTGAAATTATGTAAATCAGGATATAAGTTTTAATATCACGAAAGACAAGACGAAACACAAACGATAAATGAAATGATTTTACCCAAAATGCTGCTTTAACATGGAATTTACAAAAGAACGGGTAATATAAAGTCATAAGTGAAACATATATGATATAATGAAAATGAAAATGATTCTGTAATGAGTCAATGACATTATTTAAATAATTATACAGGAGGTCTGGATACATATGAAGCATATCAGACCTAAGGTAAGGGATAATTGTGCAAATCTAATTTTTATCTGAGATTGCTTATTCGTAAGTGTTTACTGGGGTTATTGCTATCATCCATGTCCATGTTTTATAAAATTTTATTCATGTATGTTTATATTCCTTTTTACCCATTTGACTTTTACCACATGTTATGGAAGGGATCTTCCTTTTATTTACCGTATAAGGCACTTTTTGACTTTTCTGTAAAAGTACCAGCAAAATATTATTTTTAACTTATATGGCATTAACGGATTTCACTGATTTATTAAGACTTATTTTCATGAAGCTTCCTCCAAAAGATTTCATGACTATTTCAACAAAATAATTTTCATTTAAAATTCATGTAATTTTGTGAAATGAAAATGATTTTGAGGAATAAAGGATATTTTCCTCATGAATTCATTTCAAGTGTTTTATCGAAACCATTCTCCATTTAAGATGACATTACTTCATATGTGTATGTTTCATGTATTATGTCTCTATTATTTACATGGTTTCAATTTTCATATTATGAAATGATATCCACTTCTTTTATATGGATTATGGGATGATGTTTATGAAACCCATTTTATTCGATGGGTTATTATGAATGATGTATGTTTATTTTGTGGCACAAGTAAGAATGATTTAATTATGAGATGGGTGGGACCTATATCTCCATCCAATGCATTGGGTAAAGATTTATATCTCATGAGATAGACATGGCTGGAACGGTAAGTTAATCCCGTTCAGTATTACATAACTGAAATGAGGAGTGAACTCGATTCCAAAAGGGGTATTGTCCACTAAGATGGTCTTGGCGACAATTTCTTGGCTACTATGGAAATCATTACATGTGCTTAATGGATTCCACAATTACATGTTTTATTCCCATGATATTTTATCATGATTTATGTTCCACTATGATCTATGCCTTATGTATTTCCATGATTTATGTCTTTTCTCAAGATTTTTATGTTTAAACATTATGTTCATGTTTTTAAGTTCAAATGTATATGGTATGTTTTATTTTATCATTTTTTACCCTTACTGAGCATTTGAGCTCACCCTTTTTATGTTTTATTTTCCCCCATGATTAAAATAATGGTTTTAGTTAAGGAAACAAAAAGGGGAAGATCATTATGGGAGTTGTTGAAGATTTTTCAACATGATTAGAAGTTTATATTCCATGTTTCAAAAGACACTAATCTATTACGATCCTTGTGTGTCTGTTTTTCTTATGTATTAAGTATTCCGCAAAATTAATGTATTGTCCATGTACGTCAAGCTTTGGGTCTCTACATAATAGTTGGCATGCTGGTTCTATTGGGGTCTGGAGGTAGCCGACAGCTGCCCATGGGGGACCACATCGGACTTCAAGGGCCCACAGCGGCAGCAGAAGTGTGACAATGCACCGGGAGGGCGTCGCGAGGAGGGTTGGCCCACGTCCAGGCTTCCTTGATGACTGCCGAGCCGCGGTCGTCCGACAACGACTATGGATGCCCAATGCAACCAAAGAGCAGGTAAGAGGAGTAGAGGTGGTCGTCTTCCGCATTCCTGGAGCGACCTAATGCGCCCCACACGGCTGATCTTTGGGCTGTCGAGCCACCCCCAGCCAGCAGGTTGGGCCAGTCCCCCACCCAGGTAATGGGTCCTGCGCCCAGTGGGCCGTACCCATTCTAGCGGGCTGGACCCAAGAGCCAGCACGTAATACCTGTGTCGGCAGGCCGGACCAACACCTAGTAGGCTAGACTCTAGATAGAAGGCTAGACCCACACCCTTCGTGGCGGGGCGGATTAGACCGGGTAGGTGAGTGACGCGGCGGGCTGGACCGTCATCCAAACTGGGTCAGGTCCAATGAGGCCCATTGGGCCTATCCCACTGGACAGGCTATACCGGACCAATTCATACAAGATTCTGCGTCAGGTGGAGTGGGTTGAATTAAACCATGGTATGTGGGACCCCTGGCCCGGGTTTGTATGGTTTGTCCAACCGTGTCGGACCGGGCCCAGATGCAACATGGCCCTGTTTGCTAAAATACATGTATCATTTAATATGAGTTTTCGATTTATGAAGGGTTTATTGCATTGGTACCATCTCGACGAGACAAATCGTCTGGATTTCCCTAAATATGATTTCATGCATGGTAATATGTGAGGAATGGCTTGAGGAGCGTTTCTACCAGGCATGGTATGTACGGAATCTTATGGATAGTTGAGAATAGAAGACTACTGACTTTCAACTCTATGTGACTCAACTATGGCCCAGTGGGATCCACTTCTATGTGACTTTGTAAGCCCAATGTGGGTAGCACTTTGGTGTGAGTTTTCAGGCCCACAGTACAGGATGAGTTAGAGTACCTCAGTTGGCCATGATTAGTGTGAAGTACATCAGTGTGACTTGGAATGCCCCAGATCACTATGAGGAGGTGTACCTAAGTAGTCTAGGGTAAGTGGGATGCACATCTGTGTGACATGGAAGGCCCACTATACCCGATAAAGGAGGATCTCAATAGAAACTGAGGGGTTCGATGATGTGGCTGATGAATCTTCTATCACTACCCAAATTGTATACCAGGTTTGAGTTGTTTTTTGATTTATGCTTTACATTGAGGGTTATTGTGTGGTATATCCTATTTGTATCGGGGTACCTACTGAGAATTTTTTCACACCTGCCAGCACGGTCTTTACCCTCATGTGTTGTGTTTGGTGAAGATGATCGATGTTTTCATAGATACTTTGGTGCACCATGACAAAGAGGTGCTCAGGGACACGGGACCAATGTACACTACGATGGTGGACTTGGTTGACTATGACTAGGTGAGGCCAAGTAGCATCAGGTGGACATAAATTCTAGTTTTCTTAAAATTAGCTACACTACACTCACAATCAAGTGGGGTTTTCCACAGATGGCCATCAGAGGTTCCTTTTTGTACTTTGTTGATTAAATTTTTTTGGTGGGTTTTTATTATGGGCTACTAATATTAGTTGTACTTATAATCAACATTATGTTAGTGATACTTGTTTCCTTTTCATTGTGCCAGACATGGTTGGGAATGTGCACGCGTATAGGTACTTAGGAAAATTCCACCAACATGATGGTTGATGCCTTCAACACTAGTCTTCATCTCCTAGACATTGAGAGGCGGGCTTAGGGTAATCAAAACACGGTCCCTAGGGGATGGGTCCAAAACATGTTGTATTATAGGGTGTTAAGTCCTTTAAAAAAGGCATGGAGTATGTGATTATATTTGGGGAAACATTGTTCATTTTTTTGAGTATGACTTCTAGATTCACGGATTACACTGTTAGTGCGGTGGACGGCTTATCCATACACCAGGACCATGAATTATTCTTTTCATCTCTATACTTGAAAACACTATTTGCATAAGTGTCTCATTATGTTCTTATGAAAAAAATTCAACTCACCTAGTATAACTGTATGACCGTGGTAAATCCTGATCTATATTATTATGCATCCACATGGAAAACAAGTTAGGATCCCGATACGAGGTCATGAGAATAAGACACTTAGAGACAAGGAGTTCGTTTAGGGACAAGTTCTAGAGATTCCCCCATCAGGTGATGCACAAGTGTTACCACCGCCGGAAGGAAAAATTCTACTACTAGCAGTATCAGAAGAAGAAGTTCAAGACTCAGTTCCCTGTAAGAGTTTAAGAGACATATTCCTCCCATGACCTGGGAAGAGACAGATCCTCAAGTCCTTGAGAATAGGTTGGAGGTAGTGATGTGAGTCTTCCACTTAGTGAGGACACCGCTTGACTAGATGGAGAATGTGACAGTAATCCTTCATGTAGGGCTCACCAAGGAGATGGTGGATCATGGCAATCAATATTCATGATGAGGAGACCCTCACTTGGGCACACATCGAGAGGATTTTATGGAAAGATATTTTCTCCATGACCTTGGGATCTATATGCATTTAAGAGCTGCTTAACCTACAATATGGTAGCATGTCGGTGGTCAAGAACTAAGCACAGTTCACCAATCAATCTCGCACTCAACATATATGGTACAAGAACCTTTATTATAGCCTCAATCCATTGATCATGGATTTGTATGGGACATCAGTGTGTTAGTGTCGTATCTCAGCATCCCTACTCGAGATGTGGTGCTGGAGTGAGCCCTTCCTATAGAAAACCTCATGGCGGAGCAGGAAACCACAACTAGAGCTACCAGCAGACCTCTGGTAGAGGATTATACGACAAGATGTAGATAGTATACGTGAGGTCCCAAGCGGGCCAGGTATTTTAAAGGATGCCCCTAGGACTAGGGGTCTACAGTACGGAGCTCCCAGACCATAGGTATTTAGCTAAGAACCAGGCATTGCATGTCATATTGCAGACAGGGACCCATGCCACTTGATTTCCTGAACTGCCACACAGATAACCAATAGATAGTTGAGGGGCCATCGAGGTAGAGTCAGTTATTCGAGTTAGGAAGTATATAGGGTTGTAGATGTGGTAGGGAGCTGTTCGAGCCTGAGGTTATGGGTGAGAGTTTGAGGTGTTAGGGGAGAGCACAAATTTAGGCAGTGGTGTCTTATAACCACAGTGCTTCATATTTGATCTGAGGTAAGATCTGTTTCTTCTCCACCATAGATTTAATTATTGTAGATGTTGGTTCTAGTCACACATTCCATTCCATGACTCCAGTTCAGAGCTCATAGATTTCGGTGGGGCCATTGCCTCGATCATTATAGCTAGAGACACATACGGTGGTGGATTAGATGATTAAAGACTAGTGAAATAATTGAATGATTACTCTAGGAGACAAGTGTTTCAGCTGGGATCACCTAGTAGCAACGTCAAGGCCTTATGATGTCATATTGTTATGGACTTGTTATCCATAATCCATTCTCATATCAACTATTTTAGGAAAATTGTGAGGTGTTTCCATAGATATGGGAATATGTTTTTCATTTACTAGTGAGAAGGAAACCCTCACATCATAGGATGTACTTTTTTAGAGGAGGCTTTAGCTAATCACTCATTAGTTTTATAGCCTCACCCTCGGTATAGTGGATGAGAGGAGTCCATGATTTCCTGTAGTAGTAGATGAGTACGAGGATGTTTTTCCAGTGAATTTTCCAAGAAAAGATACTCATTGGGAGGTATACTTATATATCGACAAGTACCTCGAGAGAACAATGATATCCACACTGGCAGGCCAGATGGCTCCCACGGAGCATCGTTAGTTGGTGGTACAACTAGATGACATATAGGATAAGGGGTTCGTAAGGCCCAATTTTTACCCGTAGGCAGCCACAATGATTTTTTCCAAGAAGGCATATGCGAGTTTGAGGTTTTTCATGTACTTTTGGAACCTGAACCAATAGACCGTGAAGAACAAGTATCCACTACCCATAATTGATGATCTCTTCGATCAATTGAAGGAGGTGAAGTGGTTCTCAAAGATAGACCTCATGTCAGGATGCCACCATATTTGAAAATGGGAAGAGGATGTACCTAATAAAACCTTCATGTGCCATTATGACCGCTATTAGTTTTTAGTGATGTCTTTCGGTTTGACCAATTCCCCATCAGTGTTTATGGGACTCATGAACAGTGTCTTCCAGCCTTAACATGACCAGTTAGTTGTGGTATTAATTGATAATATGTTTGTGTGCTCAGTGGAGGAGCATGCTACACACCTGTGGATATTCCCAGATACACTATGAGAGCACAAAATTTATGTAAAGATCATAAAGAGTTTTTTTTTGTATTCGATAAGTTCACTTCCTGGGACATGTCATCTCAGAGGCTGGAGTTGCAGTGGATCTGGTGAAGATAGAGGTCATGCTTACTCAGGTGTTACCTAAGAGCATGACTGATGTTTATAATATCCTGGGGTTAGATGGTTACAATCATAGGTTCTTGACTGACATATACAGTGTAGAATCACCTATACAATCTTCTACACAGAAGGAACAACCATTCGTGTGGATGGAGAAATGTCAGGTGAGTTTCCAAGAGCTGTGGTAGATACTGACTAGTGCCCCCATCATGAGACTACTAGGGGAAGGTATCATGTATGTATTTTATTGTGACACATCAAGGAATATACTAGGATATTTCCGGAAGTAGGAGTGAGTAGAGATCACTTAAGGATCATGAAAGTTGAGAAAACATAGGAAGAACTACTCATCCCACCATCGGGAGTTAGTAGCAGTGGTATTTTCATTGAAGAAGTGGCAGAACTATGTTATTGGTGAATGGTTTACGGTTTACTCTGACCACAAGAGTTTCAGGTATATCATCTCCTAGAAGGTCCAGAACCTGTGATAGTAGATATGTCCAGAGTTCCTATATCACTATGTATTTGAGATGTCCAATACTCTTGGAAAGGGGAAAATAGTGGAAGACATTCCAATCAGGTGAAAAGGTTTGAGGCTGCTGAGTGAGGCAATATAGTAGTTGGCCAAGATGAATATATCCCGCATGGATGATGGTGGATTTCATTAACTTCAGTCGATGACTATTAGTCCCAAAATCATATAGCATGTCAGGGAGGCACAGCTGGGGGATGTTGATTTTGAGGCCCTATGTGATTAGTTATCCTTAGGATGAGATCCTGATTGATTTTATATATGTGGGTAGCACGCCATTCATTTCATAGGGTGCACCATTGTCCAAGTGACATTGCCTTAGGATTTGTTGATGGAGTTTCATACAACCACCTTTGTGGTACATCCTAGAGAGGAAAAGATGTACCAGGACATCCAATGTCATTACTAGTGGCCGGGGATGTAGAAAGCGGTGTTTGAGATCATTTCATGATGCCTCACTTGTAAGAAAGTGAAGCTTGAGTGTTAGATTGTAGATGTATTGGACATTCACTCAAGGTAACAGAGTAAAAAAGAGATGGTCTCTTGATGGACTTTTCGATTGGGTTACCATATAAATGTAGGTTACACGACTCTATCTAGGTGATCGTCAACCGACTCACCAATAAGGATAACTTCCTACCCATCTGGAAGTAGGTAATGATAGTAGGATTAGGAAACCTCTACATCGTAGTTATATAAGGGATTTATGGGGTGTCTTTGAAGATCATCGAAGATCATGACACTCACTTTACATCCCAGAAGTGGAGAGGATTATAGGAGTTGTTGGGGATGTACATGCAGTTGAGTACAACGTTTCATCCCCAGATGGATGGTTAGATGGAGGAGACCATAAGGACCTTGGATGACATGCTACTTGATTTATTCTTTGGTTTTTCTAGTAATTAGATGGACCACCTACCACTAGTGGAGTTTTCATACAATAATAGCTATCACACCACTGTTGTAATGGTGCTCTTTGATGAGTTGTATGAGTGGCGATGCCAATCACCCCAATACTAGACAGACCCAGGGGAGTCAGCTGTCATGGGTTTGGAGTAGGTATGGGCTACCACTGAGAAGGTGCAGATCATCCAGAACTAGATGTGGACAACACGGAGTTTTCATAAGGCTTATGCTGATAGGAGAAAAATACCATTGAATTTTGAAGAGGGTGATCATGTATTCCTTCAGGTATCATTCCGATGAAGAATATGGAGATTTGGATGGGGCTACAAGCTATGTATGAGGTTCATTAGATCTTTTTATATCCTTTGTAGAGTTGGCGATGCGGCCTACTGCCTAACTCTTCCTCCATATATGCACCAGGTGCATGATGTTTTTCACGTGTCATAGTTGAGGAGGAATGTGCTTGATCAAGATCATGTCATCTACAATGGAGAGCTGCAGATTAACGATTGAGCGACGTTTTTAGAGTTCCCAGTGGAGATAGTGGATTGATTGGAGCAGGTCCTACTTGGGTTATTGATTCCTATGGAGAGAGTTTGGTGGTATCACAACAATCTTTAGTAGATTAAATGGGAGCAAGAGGCTCAAATTCATGCTCAATACCCCCATATGATTGAATAGTTTTTGGTTTATCATTCAGGGACATAAATCTCTGTGGTTGGGAGAATGTAACATCTCGATAATTCTGGGTAATAATTTTTTTTAAATGGAATTATTATGAGACCACATGCTTTGATGACATGTGATTCCAATGAAAGGTTATCCAGGAATAAAATTTTGACCTATTTATAAGTGTGCTTATTTAAACGTGTTTTCATGTTTTTCTAACATTTGAACTAGTCCTCAAATCAAAAATATGAGGGCAATGTTCAATTGTGAACACATGGATTCTTTTATAATGGACTTAAATTTATCTAATAAGGGCTGAATGGAGAAGTTATTTTTTCGAATTTTCAAAAAATAATAAAATAACCACAAAATGTTATTTTATTTTCGTTTCTCATTTGTTGAGAAGTTGATAGAAATGCTACGGTGCATAGATGAGATGTATTGATAAGGCTCATTAATGGATCATTAACTCGAGGCATACCAATTCCGTGTCATAGAGCATCCTAAATGATGTGACATGTTTTACTTTTATTTTTGAATGATGCATTAGTAGAACGTGGAATTAAATTACATGGATTCTCTGAGGAACATGTATCGAACATCCTCTCCAAGGAAAAACAAGAAACACAGAAGAACATCAAACATCATTGACACCCATTGAAGAATATATCTAGAATAGACCAACGACACAAAAGTCATGAAACCTCAAGGAAGTAGTTCTTTGGTAATGAACATCAAATAGGTTTGTATTTAATTATTGCAAGTTCATCCTCAACCTTTTTTTAGAAATGATTAATGAGGATCAACCCACGAACAAGTGGATCCGCGAATCGTGCATTTATGCAGGAGGGTTATGTTTTAGGTTTTTTATAATTGAGGTTGTAATTTATCATTTTTTTATTAGACTAATATCAATGGTCCTCCCATGATTATAAAATTTTAATGTGTAGGGAGCGGTGTAACACCCCAAGCTTCCACTGTATACTTCTACTTGAATAATACAATAGCGTGTGTTGTACGTAACTTCAAGTTCTAACACACCACAACCAATAAAAATGGTCGTTATGAATAGTAATACCCACTTTTTGAAATTTAATAAATTTTATATTTCAAAATAGAATTAATTTTTGGATTTGGAATATCGAAATTATCTTTGGGTGAATTTTTGGTATTTTTCGGAAAACATTTAATTTTTGATGAATATTGAAAAACACTTTGTGATAGTTTAAAACTGAATTTTTGTTTAAGTAATTATTTATTTTAATGAAATTTATTTCATGTCAAAATATATACATAATACCTATATAGGTTTAAATGTAATTCATTGGAGTCATTTTATAATATGTTTATACATATAACAATTTATTGAACTTTTTACCGTCTTTTACCCACCTCTAAAGAGCATTACCAAATTAAAGTAAAACATAATTTTACCACTTTTTTGAGTTTAATTTCAAAACATTGAGAGAAAAAATATATATTAGAATGAAATATTTGGTTCAATAAGATGAAAATAATTTTTGGTGTATAGTAAATTTTTTCATTTATTTAACACGGTTAAAAGTAAATAGGGTAATTAAGTGTAAAAATGATATTATTATTACTGTAAAACATGTCATAATTCAATTGGATAAGTATAATTCGACCTAAAACAACCTTAGGAATAAAATATGATCCTCATTGGTCCACATGGATTAGATTATGACATTTATTATTATTTAAGTCAAAGAAGAGTTAAAAGAGTAAAAATCAATGTTTAACAACTAAAACATTTTTACTATACGGTTAAAAATAAGATAAATTCAACTATAAATATTCATTAGAAATATAAAATGATATCATGAATTATGGATTTTTATTTATATTTTTTAGACATTAGTTAATTTAATTTATTTATAACACAATGATGATGTTGTAATTACAAAATTAATTAAATATTAAAATAATTGATATTATAAATATCAAAATAAATGTAATTTGAGACTTTTTATAAATTCCATTAATTTTATAGCTTAATATGACATATTAGGGTTGTATAGATGAATTTTTAGCACCGTAATAATGTTTTTATAAATTTATAAAAAACTAAATATCAAAAAGTGTCAACATTGACAAAAAATACTTTTTAAAACAAATATTTTATTATTAATGGATATTTTATTCCTAAATATCAATGGTTCAACCAAAATACTCATATAATGATATTTATATCATTGATGAACCACTTGGAGTTCTCTTGGAAGTATATAGTTTGTTTATTAACCATATATATAAAAAAACAAATAGACATGGTAAATGTAAACCTATTTTACTAAGAGTTAAATGTAAAAGATAAAGTTAATATAGTGACACAAACCTGTCTAAAACCTATTGGTAGAGTGGTTTATGACCCATCCCCACCATGGACTTCAAATAATCTATTTTGGAGCCATTAGAAAAAGAGAATTATTTTATTTTAAAATATTATTTCTATCTTTTCCTAAGGTTCCCATCACCCCTCTTATAAAAGGTCACTCCCCCTTCACTAAAATTCAAACATTCAATTCCATTGGGCGTGGCCAAACCCTTCCCAAATAACCTATAAACATTCCATCCTTCATCATATATGCCTTCATTTGGTCTGAAATTCCATCCTAAGGAGCCCTTTTGATCAAATCAAAAGGATGAACCTGAAGAAGAGGCAAATATTTCATCACCTCTTTTAAGTTCATTTCTTCTTCCACTTCCTCTTTCTTTGTTGTTTACATTAAAAATTAATAACTCCAGTATTTTAGATATATTGTGATGTAATTATAAATATGGTACAACCATATTCATTATTATATCAATCCTTTGAATGACATGTCACCATAGGTGCGTATGTATGGCTTACCGTCTTCACGTCATGGTGAAATTGTTATTCAATACATTATTATTTATATGGGTATAATAATGATGTGTAATTGATAAAATTAATAAATATAACATGTTAATGATTTTTTTTATTTGATATTCCATCCAATTATATATTATTTTAATACAAAAAGAATGATATTGTCACTTGTGCGTACGTACAAATTACCGTCTCCACGAACGTGATGAGATTCATTCCCCATCATATCCATTCAAGAATTATTTTCATTTTATGATTTAAAATATTGTTTAAAGACTCGATATAATTATATATATTAATATGATAGATCACATCCATGAAAAATATGACTCACATAATTAATAATATATAGGAAAATAATCCTTTAACACATGAAATGACAATAATACTAATATATTATTATCAAAGCTATATTGAGAGATCATATATGATATCATATTAATGTATATGATTCTTGTATAATTTAATAACAATTATTTCACCATTATAATGGAGGTGAACCTACCCTCGACCAAGTAAAAGTTCAAGGTAAGGGTTCATTCTACAATATCTTCATTATCTGAGGTTGTTTATATGTAATTATCTACTCAGACCTCTTTATCATACACATCCATGTTCCATGAAAATTGATTTCAAAACATACTTACTATTTTATAGAGTATGGGTTAAATTCATTTATACCCTTGTTTTACTTTTATAATATGTTTATAAAGGAATCTTTCCGTCATTTTCCAAACAAGGTCCTTTATATCCTTTTCAACAAAATTAAGGTAAGAATGTCTTTTTTAACTTATATTGCAGGTGCGGCTATTTTCCTCCATTATAACATCATCATAGCATCCCATTCAAGTTTAAAAGAATATTTCTAAAGTAATGGTTTTCTTTTATAATTATATTAAATTTAATTGATTTCAATATTGAAAAAGATATTTCTCTAACAAAGGATTTTATTTCATCCATGTCAACATGAATTGATGGATTTTAAGCTTATTTTATGTTGATTTATTAGGATACAAAACATCCATATTTTATTGAAGATTTTGTTATTTGTTCGGCTGTGGATGTGCTATTTTTATACCATTAACGGTTTATGGAAAAGTATTGACATTTCGTATGCTAGTTTTAATACGAATGTTTATGTTATATTTAAAAATTTTCATTTGAGGAATGAATAGGACATAGTAAGTGATGGGTGGAGCCCGCTATAGCTCCTTAATTCATCGGTAGGTCTCCTTAGAAAAACTAGTGTCTTGGCACAAGGACTTGACAAAATCTTATTTGTAGTCTTGGCACAAGGCCTTGACTATGTGGTTATGAAAGTTTGGAATCATGCGTTCCATCGATATGAATGTGTCTATTGATATTTCATGTGATTATTCGACTAGTAAAATATCCATGTGAATAAGTAAATGGAATTATTTGATTTTATCATTAACATATTATGCTGAATTTCATGTTTAAAAGGATTTTTTTAGTCTTATTCATTTTCTTAAATGTTTATTATTATTAATTAATGTTTCATTTATATTGTTATCCATATTGACCATCTGAGTTCACACTTTCTATGTTTTATTTTTCCCAGGAATCGAAGAAGTATATTATGACTGACCTATAGGTATAGTGTATGAGATCTTAGTGTTTTCCATGGAAACAATTGTAAAGACCCGTAAAATAGAAGGGAAATTTTTTCTTAATTTTCTTTAGAATTTCACAAGAGTGCGCTTTCTGACAGCACCTGATTCCGAGGCCCGGAGTGCCCGGAATCAATTTTTGAAGATTGGCTTGGGTACGTTCAGTGAACGAACGAGCGTGAATTTCTAACTTTTGAACCGGTGCCCGGAATCGAATTTCGAGGGCACCGATGAACTCGCAACGCCGATATTCACTTAAGGAGACCTTTTCCGAGGTTGCGTTTATTTCGGGTTGAGAGTTAGTTTTTGGGAATTTAAAATGAAGTTAAATAAAATGTGGAAACACATTTTATTTTCAACCAAGTTGGTTATAACCTCCCAAAGGGAGTTAGGGGTGGGACCCACATCCACATAACCTCCCTTGAGAGGATTAAGTGTGGTGGGGCCCACACGAACCCTAACACTTCATCTTCCCATTAAACTCCCTATAACTCCTCTTTTATTAAACATGACAACTTGGGTTATTAAATGGGTGGAGTTGTTTAATTTCAAACCTTTGAATTTCAAAATGTTTTGGTTGAGTAAATAAAATAAGACTTTAGCTTATTTTATTTGGATATAATTCTCTAGCCACCTTGAGAGAATTTTGAGATTTCTTCTTCTTCTTCAAACTTTGACGAAGAACGCGAAGAACCTTCGAACATCGACGAAGAACGCCACGTTCTCAGGAATCGTCTTCCACGACGCCATACCCGCAACACCGACGACGTCTCCTTCCGCATCATCTCGTCCGCGGCGATTTCCCGCAAAAAAATCGTCGTCAAAGAACTTCGAATCCTCGCTTCACGACATCGATGTCCTTCTTCCGTGACGCCTACCACAGCGACGCGTCTTCTGCGGGTTGTTGACGATCATCGTTGTTGAAACCGAGTTAGGGGTTTGTTGTTGATTTTTATTTATTCTCGTTCTTTGTTCTTGCATGAAAAACTTGAGGATAAATGTTTATGTGTTATCGTCTAACGAGAGGGGGGCCAGACCGCACAAACACGGCCGAATCCCCCCTCCTTTGTTCTTGAATATTATTATTTTCTTGTGGATGAATGAGATGGCGTGGTGTCGTCGCACCATGCGGGAATCACACGACAAATATTGTGCGGCGTCGTCGCGCCACGCCGTGGAAAGATTATCATGAACGTGACTCTGTCGCGCCGTGTCGAAGGAAACCAAAGGCACTACAGCCGGAGCGGGGCCATGGCGGAGGGGCGCGGTGCCGTCGCACCGCGCCGGACGACGAAGGCCGCGGCCGGTTCTGGGCCGCGGTGGAACGAGAAGACCGACGGCTAGCCGGGCCGCCGGTGTCGGAAGCCGGAAAGGGGACCGGCCTTGCCGGTCCCGTTGAGGAAGGACCGTCCGGCCAGGTCGGGCCGGACAGAAGGGAGAAGAACCGGGGGAATTAATTCCCCCGGCTGTCCGAAACCGGCCTCCCATAATGGGGGGGGGGGGGGTGGGGGCGGTTACACCAAGGGGGGGCAGCGCCCCCCCCCATTTTTCTCAAAGACAGGCTCCCACGTGAGGGGGGCCGTTTGATCCGAGCCGCGTCATCCAGCCGCGCCGCCAGCAAGGAAAGGAGGGGGCATTGCCCCCCGCGCGGGGCACCCAAGCGGTGCCCCGGCCGCGCCGCCGGCCGGGCTGGGTCGGACCCGGGTCGGGCCGACCCAGGGGGGGTCGGGTCGGGTCGACCCGGACCCGGACCCCCCGTTTTCGAATCGACTTCTGTCTTTTGCCCATAACTTCAGCTACGGATCTCCGTTTGACAAACCGTCAGCGGAGATACGATCCTTGGATGGAGTCGTTCGATTCAGTATATCGCACTCAAAGTTTCAGATTACTTTGAGTTCGGCCGGGTTGGTTCGTACACGAAACCAACCGGGCCTTCAGAGCAGAAACGCTCATATCTTGAACTATGGACGTCCAATTGACGTGTCGTCAGCTTTGTTGTGTTCCTCTTAGTGAGACGGATCTTTTGGAAAACTCCGCCCGAGGATTGGATGCAGGTGGAGTACGGTCGGGCTGGTTTGGCCTTAAAAACCAACCGAGCCCCTGGGACAAAAAACCTAATAACTCTCAGACCGGGCGTCCGATTAACGCGCCACCTGTTGCGTTGAGTTCCTGTTGACGATACAGATCTTTTGGATACATCAACTATGGGCTATGTGACAGTTGATGTATGAGCCTCTCGGCTCGTGGAACAGACCCTCCCGAACGAGCTTGCTGTGTGCGGGAACCCTAGTGCTGGCTGCGACTGTGACTGCTACTGCTACTGCTACTACTACTATGACTGCGACGACGACAGTACAGAGATCCTTGGTGGATTCGACGATGACTACAGCACTCAGCGATCCTATGTGTATCAGTGCTACAGGTCCTGTGTGGGCCCGAATCTGTGTGGGTCCGATCCTGTGTGGGTCATTGCGCTCAGCGGTCCTATGTGAACCAGCTCCTACAGGTCCTGTGTGGGCCTGATCCTATGTGGGTCTTTGCGGGGGTTAGTTACATATCGATCCTTCGTGGGTCCGACGACTTAGATGGATCAGAGATAATCTTTATCGTCCTTTGAAGAAGTATACATGTGTGAGCTGAATCCTATTGCTTTCCTTTGTGGATTGTGTTGTGCTATCCTGTGTGGTTTTCGTTTTGCTTTCCTGTGTGGAATACGTTTACTTTCCTATGTGGACTGAGTTGTACTTGGGGTCGGAGGTTGGATCGTATTGGAATTGATGACTTAGGTATATGTATGGGCATATACCTAAGCAGTGTCGGTTGTTACTTCGTGTTTGTATCTCACCTTTGTGGTTTATCCTTTGTGGATTTTGGGAGACCTTCAGGGGTCTCGGGGTCCCTACTGAGTAGCTTATTCTCACCCCTACACGGGCTATGCCAGCACTACATTGTGTTGGTTGCAGACGACGGACATCGTTGATCGTGGTTGAGGCTTGCAGAGCAGGACAGTACCTAGAGGTGTACCACTGGGCGGGACATACTCAGAGAGGACGGTGGGACCCGTGGAGCAGTGGAGCTATCTGTACCCACCCTTCAGGTGGGATTTCCAGTGGATAGCTCGGTGTAGTGGCTTTTACTTTACAGTTGTTGTTTTCCCTTTCGAGTTGTAATTTACTTTCAGTTTGGGTTTTTATACTTGCCCATTTACTTTTCCGCACTTTCAGTTGTACTCTGTTTTTTCTTAGTGTTTAATTTTCCATTTGCTTACTCTGTGGTGTTTGTTTACTTTTCAAAGGCAATGCCTTCCCTTTTTTCTGGGATTTACGCCTTGGTGCTAGTCGCCAGCCCCTGGCATATGGAAGGCAGGCTTAGGGTAGTCACGACACGGGCCCCGAGGACGGGTCGTGACAAATTGGTATCAGAGGAGTTCGGTTCTACCGCAAACTCTGATCTTTTCTATGTGAAGCAATAATATTTAGCATATTGAGTGTGGTTATCAGTCCAGGGAGTCCAGTGTTGGTGCGACGGCTGACGTATCCGTACACCAGGACCCTGACAACTGATTTCTGACTTAATGCACGAAAACATTGATTGCGTGTGTGTTTCAAAGTTTTCTTTATGATTACTTTATATATATCAGCTCACCAGGTATACTGTTCCGACCGTGGCGCACCTGTTTCCTTTTCAGGATGGCCCCACGACGGCAGCCAGCTAGGGTTCTGAGAGTCGAGCATGATGACAGCCCACCGAGCGACGAGGCCTCGGTGCAGGGCCCTTTGTCAGCAGTGGAACCGGTGATAGCTCTACCCGTCGAGCCACCGATGCTTCCAGCACCAGCTGCTGACGATGCACGTTTCCTTGGAGCTCTTCACGAGTTCCAGTGCCAGCGACCGCCTAGGTTCCATGGAAAGACCGACCCACAGTCAGTAGAGGACTGGCTGGAGGCAGTGGTACGAGTTTTTAGGCTAGTGAGGACACCTGCAGACCTCATGGTGATCCTCGCTGCGAGCCTACTGCACACAGCAGCGGGCCGATAGTGGAGCATGATTCTACAAGTGCACAATGAGGAATCTCTTATATGGATGGACTTTGAGAGCCTCTTCTGCTCGGAGTCCGTCCCAGCCACCCTTCGTGCGGTCCATATCCAGGAGCTCCTTCAGCTGCGGCAGGGCAGCATGACGGTCGCTCAGTACTCGGTGAGATTTACTGATCTCTTGCGCTACTCGACCGACATGGTACGGGACCCATTCTTCTGGGCCCGGACCTTTGAGTATGGATTGAGACACGAGATCAGGGCATCGCTGATCTCCCTCAGCATTCCGACTCAGACGGGAGTACTGGAGCGGACCCTTTTGATCGAGAGCTTTCTTGCTGAGTCTACACCAGCGCCGAGACCCACCGCAGGGAGGAACGTGGCAGAGTCTTCTGCGGAAGGCAGTCGATGGATGACTCAGGGGTCCAGGTAGACCAGACCTTCAGACAGACGACCTCAGGACACTGGCTCAGCAGTGAGGGGCACACAGCGCAGAGCCAGTCTTTCGAGAGGCAGAAAATGATAATCGTGCGGCGGGCAGGGCCACATGGCTCGTGACTGCCCGACACGTCGTGCCGAGGAGCAGCAGACGGTTAAGGTGCCACCGAGGCAAAGGCAGAGGGTCGACCGTGGCGGTCCGCAGGGAGGAGGCGGACGAGGCAGAGGAGCTGGCCGAGCAGCAGGTGGTGGGCGATGCTTTGAGGCTCTACCACCACCACCACCAGGAGGTCCACCCCAACCACAGGGAGCTGGCGGGCATAGACAAGCATAGCTCTAGGCAGCGGAGGCCTACATCCACGGCGCACCCGAGATGATTCGAGGTACTATATATGTCTATTCCACCCTTTCTGCAGTACTTATAGACACAAGAGCGAGTCACTCTTTCATATCCACTACCCTTGTTTGGAGCTCGGAGATTCCGACAGAGTCGTTGGCTCGATCCTTACGGCTAGAGACTCCTACGGGAGCAGACTCGACGATTACACACTAGTGCCGGCAGTGTGAGATTACTCTAGGAGGCGAGAGCATCGGCTAGGATCTTCTTGTAGCAATGTCGAGGCCTTACGACGTCATCTTGGGCATGGATTGGTTATCTATGGTGCATGCACAGATTGACTGTTTTCGGCGCAAGGTGTGATGTGTACGCACCGACGGGAGAAGGTTCACCTTCACCGGCGATAAGGGAGCCTTTACAGCACAGGATGGACTTCCGCGGAGGATAGGAAAGACCATCACTCATCAGTTGGCTAGTCTCATCCTAGGAGATGTTGATGTGCGGAGTCCTAGTTTTCCTGCAGCAGTGGATCAGTTTGCGAACGTTTTTCCCGACGACGTTCCAGGGCTACCTACTCGAAGAGAGGTAGACTTTTATATTGACCTGTACCCCGGGATAACTCCGATATCGACTCCAGCATATCGAATGGCCCCCGCTGAGCTTCAAGAGTGACGAGTACAGATGGAGGACTTGCAGGGCAAGGTGTTCATCCGACCCAGTGTTTCACCCTGGGCTTCCCCGATATTGTTCGCCAAGAAGGTGGACGGGAGCCTGCGACTTTGTGTTGACTATCGTCACCTGAACCAGGTGACAGTGAGGAACAAGTATACGCTACCGAGGATTGATGACCTCTTTTATCAACTCAAGGGAGTACGGTGGTTCTCGAAGATAGACCTCAGGTCGGGCTATCATCAGCTCAGAGTCAGAGACGAGGACGTGCAGAAGACGACCTCCAGATGTCGGTATGGCCACTGTGAGTTCTTGGTTATTCCTTTCGGTGTAACCAATTCTCCAGAAGTGTTCATGGACCTCATGAACAGGATCTTTCAGCCATACATCGATCGATTTGTCGTGGTCTTCATCGACGAAATTCTGATTTACTCTACAACTGAGGAGGAGCACGCCTATCACTTGCGAGATGTACTAGACACACTCCAGGAGCACCATCTTTATGGTAAGCTCTCGAAGTGCCAGTTCTGGATACGTGAGGTCCACTTCTTGGGACATGCCATCTCTGGGTGGGAGTTGCAGTGGATCCTGCGAAGATTGAGGCTGCATTAGCTTGGGAGCCACCCAGGAGCATGACGGAGGTTTGGAGTTTCATGGGACTAGCTGGATACTACCGGAGATTCGTGCCAGACGTCTCTAGAGTTGCAGCACCACTCTCAGCTTTGACAAAGAAGGGGAAACCCTTCGCGTGGTGAAGTAGTTGTCAGCAGATATTCCAGGAGCTGAGACAAGGATTGACCAACGCACCTATCTTGAGGTTGCCTAATGAAGGAGTAGGGTACGTAGTCTACTGTGATGCATCAGGGACCATACTCGGATGTGTCCTGATGCAGGAGCGGGCAGTGATCACCTATGAATAACGACAGTTGAGGCCGCATGAGCAGAACTACGCTACCCATGACTTGGAGATAGCAGCAGTGGTCTTCTCCCTAAAGACATGGAGAAACTACCTGATGGGAGAGCACTTCACAGTCTTTTCTGATCATAAGAGTCTCAGGTACATCTTCTCGCAGAAGGACCTGAACCTAAGACAGCAGTGATGGCTCCAGTTCCTAGAAGACTACGACTATGAGATAGTCTATACTCCAGGGAAGGGGAATGTAGTAGCTGATGCCCTTAGCAGGAGGACGGGAATTCAGCTACTTGAGGAGACGACGGAGCAGCTAGCCTCTTTACAGATATCCTTTGTGGATAGAGATGGAGCAGCCTTTCTTCAGTCTCTCACAGTCACCCCTACACTACTGCAGCGGGTCAGAGAGGCACATCGTTAGGACGCTGACTGTGAGACAAGGAATGCACAGATATCCTTGGGACAGGCACCTGATGGTTTCTCCCTTGGAGCAGAGCACGACGTCCTTTTCAGAGGACGTACCATGGTACCAGTTGCTTTGCGAGAGGAGGTGCTTAGAGAGTTTCACACTTCTCCTTTGGCGGTACATCCTGGAGTGGGGAAGATGTACCAGGACCTTAGACGACAACACTGGTGGACAGACATGATGAAGGTTGTGGCAGAGTTCATTTCTCGATGCCTCACCTGCCAGCAGGTGAAGGCTGAGCATCAGGTACCAGCAGGCTTGGTACAGCCCTTAGAGGGTCCGTAGTGGAAGTGGGACGAGATATATATGGACTTTGTGACTGGACTTCCACGCACTTCCAGAGGTCATGACTCCATCTGGGTGATTGTCGACCGACTCACCAAGTCGCCTCACTTCTTACCCATCAGAGAGCAGGGCTCAGTGGAGATCTTGGGACGCCTTTATGTTCAGGAGATTGTGAGGCTTCACGGTGTGCCATCATCTATCTTCTCCGACCGAGATGCTCTCTTTACTTCCCGGCTTTGGAAGGGATTACAGGTGGCGTTCGGGACGCAGCTACGTCTGAGCACAGCCTTTCACCCTCAGACGGATGGTCAGACGGAGAAGACCATTAAGACTCTTGAGGACATGCTTTGCGCATGTGTCATCGACTTTGATCGTAGCTGGGAGGACCACCAACCCTTGGTGGAGTTTGCGTTCAAGAACAACTACCACTCCACCATCGGGATGGCACCGTACGAGGCGTTGTACGACCGAACTTGTAGATCTCCTTTGTGCTGGACAGACCCTGGGGAGTCAGCACTTGTGGGACCGGAGATGGTCCAGGCCACGACAGAGAAGGTCTAGGTCATCCAGGAGTGGATGAGGACAGCTCAGAGCCTGCAGAAGTCATGCGCTGATAGGAGGCGGAGGCCACTAGAGTTCAAGGATGGCGACCACGTCTTCATGTGGGTCTCACCTCGACGTGGTATACAGAGATTTGGCCGAGGCGGAAAGTTATCTCCGCGCTTCATCAGACCCTTCTAGGTCCTCAGAAGGATTGTAGAGGTGGCTTATCTCCTGGCTCTACCACCTCAGTTGCACTGGGTGCACGACGTCTTCCACGTATCTCCTCTGAGGAGATACGTGCACGACCCGACACACATCATTGACCATGGGGAGCTTGACGTTGACGATGGGGTGACTTTTACGGAGGCCCCGGTGGAGATAGGGGATCTACAGGAGCGGGTCCTACGTGGATGGTCGATTCCTCTAGTGCGCATTAGATGGCAGCACGGGAATCTCCAGGAGAGCACTTGGGAGCGGGAGGCTCAGATTCGTGCTCAGTACCCTAATTTGTTTCCCTAGTTTTGATGTATCTTTACGAGGACGTAAAGCCCTGAGGTGGGAGTAATGTAAAGACCCGTAAAATTCAAGGGAAATTTCATCTTAATTTTCATTGGAATTTCACAATAGCGCGGTTATTGACGACACCTGATTCCGAGGCCCGGAGTGCCCGGAATCAATTTTCGAAGTTTGGCTCGGGTACGTTCAGTGAACGAACGACCGAGAATTTCTAACTTTTGAACCGGTGCCCGGAATCGAATTCCGAGGGCACCGATGAACTCGCAGTGCCGATATTCACTTAAGGAGGCCTTTTCCGAGGTTGCGTTTATTGCGGGTTGAGAGTTAATTTTTGGGAATTTAAAATGAAGTTAAATACAATGTGGAAACACATTTTATTTTTAACCAAGTTGGTTATAACCTCCCAAAGGGAGTTAGGGGTGGGACCCACATCCACTTAACATCCCTTGAGAGGATTAAGTGTGGTGGGGACCACACAAACCCCAACACTTCATCTTCCCTTTAAACTCCCTATATTCCTCTTTTATTAAACATGACAACTTGGGTTATTAAATGGGTGGAGTTGTTTAATTTCAAACCTTTGAATTTCAAAATGTTTTGGTTGAGTAAATAAAATAAGACTTCAGCTTATTTTATTTGGTTAGAATTCTCTAGCCACCTTAAGAGAATTTGGAGCTTTCTTCTTCTTCTTCAAACATTGATAAAGAACGCGAATAACCTTCAAACATCGACGAAGAACGCCACGTTCTCGGGAATCGTCTTCCGCGACGCCATACCTGCGACACCGACGACGTCTTCTTCAGCATCATCTCTTCCGTGACGATTTCCCGCGACGAAATCGTCATCAAAGAACTTAGAATCCTCGCTTCACGACATCGACGTCCTTCTTCCATGACGCCGACCACCGCGACGCGTCTTCTGCGGGTCGTTGACGATCATCGTTTTTGAAACCGAGGTAGGGGTTTGTTGTTGATTTTTATTTATTCTCATTCTTGGTTCTAGCATGACAAACTTGAGGATAAATTTTTATGTGTTATTGTCTAACGAGAGGGGGGACGGACCGCACAAACATGGCCGAATCCCCCCTCCTTTGTTCATGAATATTATTATTTTCTTGTGGATGAACGAGATGGCGTGGTGTCGTCGCACCACGCGGGAATCACACGACAAATATTGCGCGGCGCCGTCACGCCGCGCCGTGGAAAGATTATCATAAACGCGACGTCGTCGCGCTGCGTCGAAGGAAACCAAAGGCGCTGCGGCCGGAGAGGGGCCGCGGCGGAGGGGCGCGGTGCTGTCGCACCATGCCGGACGACGAAGGCCGCGGCCGGTCCCATTGAGGAAGGACCGTCCGGCCAGGTCGGGCCGGCCGGAAGGGAGAAGAACCGGGGGAATTAATTCCCCCTGCTGTCCAAAACCGGCCCCCCATAATGGGGGGGGGGGGGTTACACCTAGGTGGGCAGCCCCCAACCCCGTTTTTCTCAAAGACAGGCCCCCACGTGAGGGGGGCCGTTTGATCTAAGGTGTGGCATCTAGCCGCGCCGCCTGCAAGGAAAGGCAGGGTCTTTGCCCCCCGCGCGTGGCACCCGAGCGGCGCCCCGGCCGCGCCGGACCACGCCGTCGTGCCGGGCCGCGCCTCCGGCCGGGCCGGGTCGGACCCGGGCCGGGTCGACCCGGTTCGGGCCGACCCAGGGGGGTGGGGGTCGGGCTGGGTCGACCCGGACCCGGACCCCCCGTTTTCGAATCGACTTCAGTCTTTTGCTCATAACATGAGCTACAGACCTCCGTTTGACGAACCGTCAGTGGCGATGCGATCCTTGGATTGAGTCGGTCGATTCGGTATATCACACTCAATGTTTCGGAATAATTTGAGTTCAGACGGATTGGTTCGTATACGAAACCAACTGGGCCTTTGGAGCGGAAAAGCTCATATCTTGAACTACGGACGTCCTATTGACGTGCCGTTAGCTTTGTTGTGTTCCTCTTAGTGAGACAGATCTTTTGGCATACTCCGCCTGAGGTTTGGATGCAGGTGGAGTACGGTCGGGTTTGTATTGCCTTAAAAACCAACCGGGCCCCTGTGACGAAAAAGCTAATAACTCTAAGACCGGGCGTCCGATTGACGCACCGTCTGTTGCGTTGAGTTCCTGTTGACGATACGGAACTTTTGGATACATCAACTCTGGGCTATGTGACAATTGATGTATCAGCCTCTCGGCTCGTGGAGCGGACCCTCCTGAACGAGCATGCTGTGTGCGGGAACCCTAGTGCTGGCTGCGACTGTGACTGCTACTGCTACTGCTACTACTACTATGACTGCGACGATGACAGTACAGAGATCCTTGGTGGATTCGACGATGACTACAGCACTCAGCGATCCTATGTGGATCAGTGCTACAGGTCCTGTGTGGGTCCGATCCTGTGTGGGTCCGATCCTGTGTGGGTCATTGCGCTCAGCGGTCCTATGTGAACCAGCGCCTACAGATCATGCGTGGGCCCGATCCTGTGTGGGACTTTGCGGGGGTTAGTTACCTATCGATCCTTCATGGGTTCGACGACTTAGATGGATCAGAGATCATCTTTATCGTCTTTCGAAGATGTTTACCTGTGTGAGCTGAATCCTGTTGCTTTCCTGTGTGGATTGTGTTGTGCTATCCTGTGTGGTTTTCGTTTTGCTTTCCTGTGTGGAATACGTTTACTTTCCCGTGTGGACTGAGTTGTACATGGGCTCGGAGGTTGGAGCGTATTGGAATTGATGACTTAGGTATATGTATGGGCATATACCTAAGTAGTGTCGGTTGTTACTTCGTGTTTGTATCTCACCTTTGTGGTTTATCCTTTGTGGATTTTGGGAGACCTTTAGGGGTCTCGGGGTCCCTACTGAGTAGATTATACTCACCCCTGCACGAGCTATTCCCGTACTACGTTGTGTTGGTTGCAGACGATGGACAACGTTGATCGTGGTTGAGGCTTGCAGAGCAGGACGGTACCTGGAGGTGGACCACTGGTCGGGACATACTCGGAGCAAACGGTTGGACCCGTGGAGAAGTGGAGCTATCTGTATCCACCCTTCATGTGGGATTTCCAGTGGACAGCTCGGTGTAGAGGCTTTTACTTTACAGTTGCTGTTTTCCCTTTCGAGTTGTACTTTACATTCAGTTTGGGTTTGTATACTGGCCCATTTACTTTTCCGCATTTTCAGTTGTACTCTGTTTTTACTTAGTGTTTACTTTTCCTCTTGCTTACTCTGTGGTGTTTGTTTACTTTTCAAAGGCAATGCCTTCCCTTTTTTCTAGGATTTACGCCTTGGTGCTAGTCGCCAACCCCTGGCATATGGAAGGCGGGCTTGGAGTAGTCATCGAACGGGCCCCGAGGACGGGTCGTGACAACAATGTTGTCATAGTTTTCCATTTCATGATTTAATGTAAACCTAATGAATGTATCTAGCACTTCCAAGGATACTAAAATAATCTGTCTTTCGACACATGATCTTTTTAGATCATTCCAATGATACATAATAATTCACTGACTCTGGGCTTCTAGGGTTGGGGCATTATAGTTGGTTTCAAAGGAAGTCCATAACAAAACTTGCAAACTAGATTTAGATAAACTCTGATTAGAGACATATCCCTAAGATAGAATTTGAGGATTACTATAGATGAACTTCCTAGAATTTTGGTATTGAAGAGATTTTGTGAGTTTTCAATGCAATATATCCCTGTCTGGATACGAGTAGGAAGGGGTAGCTCATGTACAGATATACCAAGGAATAAACCAGAAAACACTGCTTTGAGCTAGACTCGAACGAGAATTGGTGCATGACAACGGGCCTTGTTTCACTCTTGGTTACGAAAATCCCATGGGATATGCTTAGGGTAATTCTCATTTTCTTTACAAACCATTATGAAGGGCCTATAAGTATATACTTCCTCAATGAAAACATTTTTTATGATTATGGATTATATCCATAAACTGTTCAATTTATGCTAAGTGTTTTACATTTTTGAAATTAATTATTTCGATTCATAAACTAATACCGTTTATACCATTGTTTAGAAATGGCACCTAGTGGGAGGAATAGAAACTGTATCAATGCATGCACTCCATGTAAGGATTTCCATCATAATCAAGATAATTATAGTGGAGCTGGTGATGCAACTGGTACTGATCAGCTAATCAAAATACTTAGATAACTCACTTAAGTTATGAATTATATCCTTACCCGTATGGTGCACCCTGATCCACAACGTGGATGTTCAATGTTAGATCTATTCATGGGGATAAAACCACTAACATTCAATGGGAGTAAAAATCCATTAGTATCTAAGAAATGGATAAATTCCTTAGAAAAAATATTCTTTTCCTTGGGGAGTAGTGATAGGGAAAATGTTTTTATGGCAGTTTACTGCCTCACTAGAGATGTTGATCAATCATGGTAATTGATTCAAAACACAAAAGAAGATGATGATGAATCAAATATGGAAATGACGGAGTTTAAAATAACTTTCTTAGATAAATACTTTCCTAGTGAAAATCGAGCAGATATAGAATGGCAATTTTTGAGTCTGAGTCAAAAAGAGGATTAGAATGTCGTAAATTATGGGGATAACTTTACAAGGTTAGTGAGGCTTGCTGCCGATTATATATGTACCCCATGTAGAAATATTGGTAATTTCATTGATTGGTTAAAACCATTTATCTGT
Source organism: Viscum album (assembly GCA_963277665.1). Classification (NCBI taxonomy): domain Eukaryota; kingdom Viridiplantae; phylum Streptophyta; class Magnoliopsida; order Santalales; family Viscaceae; genus Viscum; species Viscum album. The sequence goes on along the minus strand of OY728145.1, from coordinate 1,438,277,424 downwards.
CAAGAATTATTCTTACAATCCTTCTCGTCGTATGAAGATATTGTCTCATATGTAATCAAAAATGAAAAATAATTTTCTATGTCATACAACATTAAAGAAAAGAAAGAGAAAATAGATCTGCTGAACACTATGAAAATGGAAATAAAGGGGTGAAGGGAAATTTTTAATATTTTTACTATAGTAAATGTTGGAAGAAACACCCTGGTACTTTCGTGGAGGGAATGGGAGTCTATTACAAGTGTGGTGAAAAATGCCAACAGGCTCGGGATTGCAAGGGGAAGAAAGAGGTTATCGATTTAGAATTCTACAATTGTAGAGAAAGGGGGCATTATGAGAATGAATGTATTAAGTGTCAGGGGAACATACTGCAAAAAGGCCATGGGATCAATGCCAAGAATATTCTATCACTAGTTCTGAGGTTGAAGCTCCGAAAGTCATAGTGGCAGGTAATTTAATGGTTTCCTCAAATTAAGCGAATGCATTATTTGATGATGGATCATCACATTTTTTAATTTCATCCCAATTTACTAAGAAAATTTTATATTTTCAATTTGATTTAACAAGGGAGTTGTTAGTCAAAACTCTTAAGGGAAGTATCATTGCAGCAACATTTTGTGAATCAGTCCCCATTAAGGCATATAACTGTTCTTTATCTACTAATATCATCATCATACCCATGATTAAATATGATATAATATTTTTTATTGATTGTCTTTGGACCATGATGAAAAAATTTATTATATGAAGATGGAGGTTACTATTTTTGATGATGATGGTAAAGAACAACTTATCTTTAGAGCAGAATAGTCACCACCTAATTCTTATCTAGATCCACCACCAGTAGCTCAACTAAATTCAATTGTTAGGGAGGAAGAGAATGAAAAAACTGGGGTGATTAAAATAATGTTCAAATAGAAGATGTACCTTTTCTTAATGAATATATTGATGTGTGTCCAAATATTTTCCTATACGCCCTCCAGAACGAGAAATTGAGTTTCCAATTGATTTAATTCCTGGATCATGGCCCATATCGAAGAACCCTTATTGAATGGCCACTATGGAATTAGTGGAAATAATGAAAAAACTATAGGAATTGTGTAATATTGGATTGATTCACCCTAGTGTTTCTCCATTGGGAAGCCCATGTCCTTTTTGTTAAGAAGAATGATGGATCTATGAGGTTGTGTATTTATTACTGGGAGGTCAATTCTATAACAATAAAGAACAAGTATACCCTACCTTTCATTGATTATTTATTCAACCAACTTCATGTAGAATAATACTTTTAAAAGATTGACCTTCGATCTGGATATCATCTGTTGTGCGTGAATAAGGAAGACATTCTAAAGACAACATTTTGAAACTGGTATGGGAATTACAAGTTTAGAGTAATGCTTTTTGAATTGACTAATGCACCCTCTTTCTTCATCGATCTAATGAATAGAGTTTTCAAGGAATATATTGATGACATTATTGTGAAATTTATTGAGGATATCATGGTATACTCCAAAATCTACAGTGATCTTGAAAATCACTAGCGCATTATCCTGAAGACTCTTAGAAGACATGAATTATATGGGAAGTTTAGCAAGTGTGAATTCTGGATTTTGGAGTTTTCTTTTCTTGGCCATATTGTCTCTAATGATTTAATCTATGTCGACCCTTCTATGACCATGGAAATCCAAGAATGTCTAGAACTGAAGAGTATAACTGAGGTATGTTGTTGTATAGGTTTAGCTAGTTATTATCGGCATTTCATCCAACATTTTTCCAGATTGGCTAACCCATTAACCAAGATCACATGTAAAGGGGTTAAATTTACTTGGACGAAAGTGTGTGAAGAATGATTTTGAATAACTGAAGAGAATATTCATCAATGATCCTATATTGACTCTACCATCGAAACATGAAGGGTATATTATTTATAGTGATGCATCAAATAAAGGATGTGGTTGTGTCCTTATGTAGAATGATAGGGTTATTGCCTATGCATCACTATAGCTAAAAATTCATGAGAAGAACAATGCTACTCATGATATTGAGTTACCAGCGTTAATCATTTCATTGAAGATATGGAGACATTAACTCTATGTTGAAAAATGTGAGATATATACCGATCACAAGAGTTTGACATATATTTTCTCATAGAAAGAACTCAAAATGAGGCAAAGACAATGGCTTGAACTACTCATGGATCATGATTGAACGATACACTACAACCTGAGGATGGAAAATAAGGTGCAAGATGCTTTTAGCAGAAATGATCATTAAGTTATGAATAATATGAGAGTTGAAAGGGATATTATTTTCATGGATTTAGTAAATATGGATATGGGAATAACCCTGGAAGGTGAAACATAAATGCGTTTTGAAATGGTTTCCAACCTGTCTTTATTAAAAAAGTTAAAAATTTCTCAAGATGATGATGAGAAATTTCAAAAGAATATTAAAACTGTGAATGATGGGAGGTTGAATGAATTCATATATGAAGATGAAATTTTGAAATTTGGGAAGAGACATTGTGTTCCCGATATACCTGATCTAAAAAGATACTTATTGGATGATTCTCATAGATCCAGTTTCTCTATACGCCCTGGGAGCCAAAAAAATGTATACGGATTTGAAGTAACATTTTTGTTGGGACAACATGAAGAGGGAGATTCCTGATTTGGTGTCAAGATGTATGGTTTGTCAATATGTGAAAGCTGGAAGGCAACAACATAGAGGAGTCTTGAAACCACTTCCCATACCTGAGTGGAAATGAGATAATATTATGATGGACTTTGTCATGGGGAAACCAATGACTCCTAGAATGAATAATGGAATATGGGTCATTGTTGATCGTCTTAACTAGTCAGCACATTTTTTTTCTATAAGTGACGATTTACCACTTGAACGTTTAGCAAGACTATATATTATTGAATTTGTAATAATTCATGGAGTACCATGATCGATTGTTTCTGATCGGGATCCCCATTTTACAATAAGATTCTCGAAAATCCTTCAGAAATTCTTGGATACTAAACTTTGTTTGAGAACTTCCTTCCACCCCCAAATAGATGGACAATCAGAATGGACTATTCAAATAATAGAAGACATGTTGAGATCATTCTCACATGACTTTCAAAATATGTGGGATAAATATTTACCTTTGGTAGAATTTTCATATAACATTAGCTTCCATTCAAGTATTCATATGGCCCCACATGAAGCGTTATACAGAAAAAGATGACACACACTAACCTATTGGGGATGATATTTTTGAAAGAAAACTCATTGCCCCATAACTGGTGGAGGAAACAATGGAAAAGGTGAAGGTAATCCAAAAAAACATCAATGTAGATAAAAGTATGAAAAAGATATTTGTCCATAACCAAAGGAAGGATTTAGAATTTCAGGTGTAAGATAATTTTTTCTTGAAACTATCTCCATGGAAGAGAATTATACGTTTCATCAAGAAGGGAAAACTAAGTCCCACATACATCTGAAATTTCAAAATTCTAGAACAAATTTGGGATGTAGCTTACTATTTGGAAATGCCACCAAGTCTTTCCAAAGTTCACGATATATTCCACGTATCACTGTTGAAAAAATAAATGTCTGACCAAACGCATGTTCTCACCTATGAGAAATTAAAACTGGAACCCTATATGTCTTATTGCGAAGAGACTGGAAAGGTTCTTAATTCAATTGAACAAGTGTTGAGAGACTAGATGACTCGTCTGGTAAAAGTTATAAAAAGACACCATAAGATGGAAGAGGCAGCATGGGAACCCGATGAACTTATGATGAAGAACCACTCGTATCTTTTTACACATTAATACTCTAGAAATTATTGTGATGAAATTATTCGATGGAGGGGAGAATGTAATACCCCAAGATTCCACGATACACTTCTATTTGAATAATACAATAACATGTGTTGTACGAAATATCGAGTTCTAACACACCACAACCAATCAAACAAGCCATTATGAATAGTAATACCCTATTTTTGAAATTTTATAAATAGTATCTTTCAAAATAGACTTCATTTTTGGATTCGGAATATCAAAATTATCTTAGAGTGAATTTTTTGTATTTTTCTGAAAACATTCAATTTTTGATGAATAGTGAAAAACATTGAGTTATATTTTAAAATCGACTTTTTATTTAAATAAATATTTATTTTATTAAAATTTATATAAGGTCAGAATAGATAAATAATAGCTATATATGTTTAATTTAAATCATTTGAGTCATTTTATAATAAGTTTAAATATATAAAAATTTTATAGAACTTTTTACAGTCTTTTACCCACCTTCTAGGACATTTGAAAATTTATATAAAACATTAGTTTCTCACATATGTGAGTTGAATTTCAAAAATCCAAGAGATACGGTAGATATTAGTAAGTTAAATTTTGTTCAATAAGATGAGATTAATTTTCGTGTGTAGTAACTTTTACTTTTATTTACCATAGTTAAAAGTAAATATGATATTTTTTGGTAAAATGATATTATTATTACTGTAAAACAAGTCCCAATTCTATTGGATAAGTATAATTCGACCGAAAAACCATAGGAATAAAATATGAACCTCTTTGGTCCACATGGTTTAGATTAGGAATTTTATTAATACAAGAAAAGCTCAGTCAGAGGCAAGCCCCTGAAAATTTATTAAAATAAAATAAAAGTGCAGGAAACCGTTACAAAAAGTTAAAAGAAACAACTACATGTCATAAAAGTCAGATCCATCACCACATACATCATATTTCTATTCCTCCGCCGTAGCTGTTTCCCATTCCGAGCCATCATGCTGGTTCAAATTCTCGGCATACTTCCTTCTCAGATTCAACTTCTCCAAGGCAAGAAGCTCCTTAGAAGAATTTGGTACCAAGCTCTCCTTCCCAATAGAATACCTAGTGGACATTGGTTTTGGCAACTACGAATAGTCTTTCCTCGTCCGTCTTCGTGGTGGTGTAGTCATCACATCCATCTTTTCAGAAACCTTCTTTCTGGCACCTAGCACAACATCACTATACGAAATCCGAGACATGCCACCAGCATTTTCCTTATCACTATCAATGCAGTCCCCCCACTGTCCAGAGATTTGCACAGCACGATAACCCTCCTCCTCCCATTCCTTCTGAGGTCCACTTGTATTGTCACTCACTGCAGCAGCACTGCTTCCCACTTTCTTTTTAACAGTATTCTTTTGAGCAGAACCACCCTCCACTTCTTTTGAGCAATCTTCACTAATGACAGTTGCGATAAAACCATCTCCATCATCCTTATCTTACAAACTAGCAGATATACCTGATTTGGTAGCATCCTCATGAGTAAAGGAACCCGAAGGCATGCCCTTACCCAGACCCAGGGCTGAGACATCATCCAAGAATCCAGCAAAGCGATTGCTAAGTGCAATGCCAACAGCCTGCTTCGCAGAAGCTGGTTTCAGTCCAGCTGAACTCCTCTCCTGCACATCAACAACATTGGAAACCTGCTTCAGAGGGGTGGGAATATTTTCCTGAGTCTTACCATAGGATACTTCTCCATTGTCATGATCATCCGGAGCCAAATCAATAGCTACAGATCGGCTCAAAGGTCCCGACCACATGTGATCATGAACCAGGGTGGAACCCTCATCAACGGGGTGCATACTAAAGCCCCCTGCAACCTTAGCCGAAGCCGCAACATGATCATTTCCACTTAGAGAGCTAGTCTCCCCCAAATCCTGCAACTTCCTGGTGAAAACATCCCTGACCCTCGGCCCAAGAGGCACCAGACTTGGATGTTTCGGCACAGTATTTTCACCACCAGCCATTGCATTCTCCACCCGAATCTGAGGTATCACAGGTTGATTTTCCAGCCCGCCATCCACTTGAACCTGCCCATGCAGCGTCAAAGACTCCCCAAAAACACCATCGTAGATGGCTGGAGCCTCATAACCCCACCTACGCACCCTTCTGCTCAATGAGCCATTACGGCAAGAAGAAGCACAATGCCCCAACCTATTACAGGAGCTGTAGAAATCCGTCCAAGATTCAAACTTGACAGCTTGCCTCCATCGGAATTCTTTCCCATCACTAATCCACACCCAATAAAATGGGGGCTTTGAAACATCAACCTCCACACAAATACGAGGGAGTAATGGATGACAAACTACATCAGTTTTGGATTCAGAACATAGTTATCGGCCTATTAGATTTCCAAGAAGAGGCAAAATCGAAGGAGTCTGAAAGGGAAGTGGGAGACCGTGGAAACATACCCAAATTGCCGTGCTAGGGTTATCACGTTGCGTACGTATGACCTACCGTCTCCACGTCATGGTGTAATTATTATTCAATAAAATATTAGTTTGATGGGTATAATAATGATGTGTAATTGATGAATATAATAAATATAACATGATACATATTTTATATATATGATATACCATCCAATTATATATTATTTTAATACAAAAAGATTTATATTGTCGCTCAAGCGTATGTATGGATTACCGTCTCCACGAACACGATGAGATTCATTCCCCATCGCATCCATTCAAGATTAATTTTCATTTGATGATTATAAAAAACATTTAAATACTTGATATCATTCTGGATATGAATAATATACATCCCATCCATAAAAAATATGAGTCACATAACAAATAATATAATGGAAAATGAATCTGTTAAAACCTTTAATGACGATAATACTAAGATATTATTAACAATGCAATGTTAAAAGATTATATATGATATCATATTAATGTATATGATTCTTGTATGATTTAATAACAATTATTACACCATTATATAGGAGGTTTACCTAACCACTACCAAGGAAAAGTACAAGGTAAGGGTTAATTGTACAATCTCTTCAATATATGAGGTTGTTTATACGTAATTATCTACTAGGACCACTTTATCATCCAAATCCATGTTCTTTAAAAATGTACTTCAAAACATGCTTACTATTTTATAGACTATTGATTAAAGTCAGTTATTTCATTTATTGACTTTTATAAGATGTTTTGAAAGGAATTTTTCCTTCGTTTTCCAAACAAGGTCCTTTATAACCTTTTCGACAAAATTATGGTAAGAATGACTTTTTTTAACTTATACTGTGGGTGTGGCTATTTTCTTCAATTATAACATTATGAAATCTTCCCCTACATGCTTATAAGAATATTTCCCAAGTAAATTCACTCTTATATAATTATATTAATTTTAAATTATTTCAAAATATAAATAGATATTACTCTAAAAAAGGTTTTGATTTCATCTATGTCAACATCCATTGATGGATTTTATGTTTATTTGATGTTTATATATTATGATACAAAACATCTATATTTTATTGAAGGGTTTGTGATATGTCTGCTTTTGGATGTTATATTTATATAAAATTCACGGATTATAGATAACGTATTTAAATTTCATATGATATTTTTAATATGAATATTTATGTTATGTGTAAACCTTTTCAAATGCGGATTGCATTGGACTTTGTATGTGACGGGTGGAGCCCATTATTGCTACTAGATGAATTAGTATGTCTCATGAGATAAACTAGTTTCTTGGGACAAGTCCTTAACCAAATATTATTTGTATTCTTTCCACAAGGCGTTGACTAAGTGGTTTTGAAATTCTGGCATTACCCATTCCACCATTTTGAAAGTGGCTATTGATATTGCATGTTATTATTCGACTAGAAGAATATCCTTGTGAATATGTAAATGGAATTATTTGATTTTATCTTTTCCATATTATGCATAATTTCATGTTTAAAAGGTTTTTCTATTAGTATTATTCATTTCCTTAAATGATTATGCGTTTTTATGAAAGTTTATCCTATATTATTATCCGTAGTGAGCATCTGATCTCACCCATTTCTATGTTTCATTTTTCCTAGGATGCGAAAACTTAAATTATGAATGACCTACAGTTATAGTCTATGGGGTATCTGTGTTGTCTATGGAAATAATGTAGTTGTAGTTTTCTATTTCATGATTCAATATAAACCTTATGAATCTATCTAGCACTTCCAAGGCTACTAAAATAAACGGTCTTTCGAGAATTGATATTTTGTGATCATTCCAATGATACATAATAATGCACCGACTATGGGCTCCTAGGTTCAGGGTGTTACATGCATGATGACATGAACAAGGCCTGATCCCATGAGTTGCGTGTTTCATTGTGTCTAAACATCTGAATTCCTGGAATGTCGGGGTTGATACCTTTGCGGTAAAGAGAACATTCCCCAAAGACCATATTCATTGACATAATATAAAATGGGCCAACAGAGAAACTCTTTTAGACTACCGAATGAACCATTGATAGTGTTCCCATTGGCGCGCTATGACAGTAGGGTGATGCAACGCCTGGAGGACACCACATGCAAGGGCGGTCCGTGTCTAGGGCGCACAACAACTGGCGAGCTATGGTTGCCAGACCACGGTTGGAGGAGCCCCGTGCGACCATTGGGAAGGTGGGAAGACCCGAAAAAACCATCTACCACATCCTAGGAGCACCCCACCGGCTTCCCATAGAGCCAGCGTTTGGATAAGCTAGCCACACCCCTAGTTAGCGGACCGCCCCCCAGCCCATGGGCCGGGCTGGTCGCACACATTGTAGGATGATCCCGCGCCGGGCATGCCAGAACCCACACCAGCATTCCAGACACATGACCTAGTGGGATGGATCCATGTCGATGGGTTGGTATCATACCAAGTGGGCAAAACTACACCGGAAGGCGAGACCTGTGCCATTCGTGTTTTCCTAGGCTACACATGGTCACTGGGCGACTAGGTGGGTCGGACCGTCTGCCCAACCTGGCCAGGTCCAGTGAGGCTCCTAGGGTCTTCCCCAAGGGCCAGACTATATTGGACTGACCGAAACCAGATTTTATGTCATTTTGAGTTGGAAAATTAAAATGAGGTATGTTGGAACCCCAAACCGGGTTGGTTGGCTCGGTCTTACCTGGTCAGATCAGGCCTAGATGCAACAAGACCATATTTACTAAAATGAAAGTATCATGAAAACTGAGAATCTGATTGAAAATCGATTTGTAGAGTTTGGAACCTGTAAATGATGAGGATATTTGTGCATGTCCTGAGTAGGATTTCAAGGATGTTGAGGTGTGAATAATGGCTAGAGGAGAGATTCTCTCAGTGGCTCTACGTACGGAAACCTGCATTTGGCTAAGACCTGAAGAATGGTATCTTTTGACTGTGTGTGACTCAAATATGGCTCATTGGGAAGCACCTTGGTGTGAATTGTTAGGCCCATGGTGGGAAGAACATCTCTGTGACCTCTCAGGACCACAATGCACGACAAGGAGGAGTATCTCAATTGGCCAATATAAGTTGGATGTACTTCTGTGTGACTTTGTAGGCCCACAAAATGTGATGAGGAGGGGTTCTGAAGCAGTCTAAGGGTAGTGGGAAGCACATATGTGTGACTTGGAAGGCCCACTGTACTCAATATTTGTGGATTTATATAGCATTAGAGGTGTTAGATGAGGTGACAAATGATTTTTCTATCATTATCTTAAATGTATACCTCGTGTGAGCTGTCTTGTGCTCCGTGATTTACTTTGAGGGTCATTATGTGGTCCTTCCTTTTTGTTTTGAGGTCCCTATACTGTTGTTTGTTACTCACCGCTAAATGGGTATCAACCACAATTGTTGTGCTGGTGAAAAAGATTGACTTTATGATAGAGAGTTTAGTGGACCAGGACCCATTGGTGCTTAGGTAGATGGGACTGGCAGACGCTACAATAGTGGACTTGGTGGCTTAGGACTAGGCAGGGCCTAGTAGGATTGGGTGGATAGGATGTCATTCTTCACATCCAATAGTTACACTACTCTCACAATCAGGTGTGGTTTTCTGCTGAGGGATATCATTGTTTCTTTATTATACTTTTCTATTTTCAGTTGTTTTGTTGGGTCTGTATTCTGGCCAACTTATATTGTTTGTACTTGTACTCAACTTTCTAGTGATACTGGTTTTCTTTTTAGTGTGTCGGATGTGTTTGGTTGTGTTTTTGTGTGTAGGTACTCAGGAAATGTGTTCAATATATAGGTTGATGCATTCAATACTAGTCACCACCCCTGGCCTTCAAGTGGTGGGATTGGGGTAGTCACGACATGAGTCCTGGGGGACGTGTTGTGACAAATCACCCACTTAATTTGAATGTGAATCATGTTCCATTGAATGTATGATGCTGAGTAAAATTTTAAGGAGCTAAAAATGATATCAAACAGGGAACCTATGATTAAATTACTATGCAGTGGTGATGAGTTTTTTTCTATAACGATGCATCGAAGAAAGGAATATGACAGAACTATATTGAAAATGATATGGTGAAATTCCCCCTAAAAATAATTTATCGTGATAAGAATTTTCCAAATCAAGATTTTTGATATAACTATGAAATTTTTTTCATTATATATATTGGGACAAAATCATTATGTAGAGTTGAGTGATTGATATAGTATTCATAATTTTTATAATGTATAAAATCACATAGAAATAGCTTCATATGACCCAAAAAATATTTTTGGTGTTATTTAAATATTATGAAAGATTATTACATCACAACCTCAGAAATCGAACAAATGGTGGATACTCTGAGTTGAAAATATCATGCTAGCATATCTATGATTAGGATCACAAAAGACCAACCATATCAAGATTTTTTAAGATTAACATATCATGATTTTGGGATAGAAATATTTTATATCCCAAATAAGTGTTCAACTGTATGTCTATGTGTTGTTTAAAAAGGTGAAGAAGTACGATATAATTCTTCAATAATATTAGTTAAATAATCATGATTTAAATAATGAATATGATTGAATGATGAGGATGATGAAATGACCTTTTTTCACATCCTTACAAGATGTTTTGAAATATATTTTGGATGAATCCCATAGTTCTCAATTCTTTATTAAAATTTTTTGTTCCCAGATGTATAATGATCTAATGGTCTCTTTATAGTGACACATTATGAAGAGAGATACTATTGAGAATGCATGTCTAGGATTGGTCTGTCAGTAAACTAACTAATTGAGATAAGAATATTTTTGGATTATATGACCATCAACAAGACCAAATTGGAAAATGTATAACAACCCCTAATATTTTTTTTCGGTCTCCCAAAAACATATTAAGGCCATAATTCTATTTTTGGATGTAGTTAATGACTCTAAAAATTTTAAAAATTACATTTCTACATAGATCATTTATAGCATTATCATCTTTCAATATAATAAGGAGTTGCCAAGGGATTTTTGGAGTCCCTCATTATATTATTTCTAACAAGGATGCGAGGATTAGCATATTGTTTATGAAATTCCGTCATCATTCTCTAGAATATGAGTTATGTTTCAATATTACATATAATCCTAAAAATTATGTTATTTTTTAATAGATCCATTCAAAACCTCGTAGAAAAAATGATGTTTTTAACTACTGATTTTAATGGTGGATAGGATAAACACAATCCTTAACTAAAATTATCTTATAAAAATAACATTCACTAAGTAATTTTGATTTATCCTTCTATAAATCTATATTAAATGTTGTGAATGCTATAATGTAATGGATAATGTCTGAGAAGTAGAAAACATTGGACTAGGCTGAGATAGGGAAATGGAATTGAAATTCAAATCCATTCAACATTGCATCAATGGAGCTCAGTGTTGAAAAATATATTATTTTGATAACCATGAAGGAAATCTAGAAATTGAGGTTGGTGGAAAGGTATCCTTGTGATATTCCCCATGGAATAATGTTATGATATTAGAACAGAAGGGAAATCTGAGTTCAATGTATATTTTTTCCTTTGAGATTATTTATCAAGTATGGATGATATCTTGGAACATGTACATCTAAAGATCCAGTCTTATGCTGATAGTCTATTCTATGTATCTTTCCAATTTAACTATATACTAGATCCTTCACATTATTTGAACTCATAGATTTTACTACTATAAAATGATCCGTCATGTGAATAATGAAAGATAGAAAGCATATCTTGCTGAGATGAGGTGATATGTGATAAGAATAGTAATATTTATACAGTTCTCCTTCAGAATTAGAAATTTTAATAAGCTATATAGGAACCAGTGGATATGGTGAAACAAATATATCCACATTTGATTGAATTAAAGTGGTATAATTTTGAGTTAAAAATATATTTTAAATGTTGTATAATGTAACTCTCTAATATTTTATGACATGTTTGTTTCCGACGCTTTCGCCGGGGCGCGCGCGCATCCGTCCGCGGGGGAGGGGGACGCGCGGCTTTGTTGCCCCGCATTCCCGCTTTCCAAAGGCGGGCGGCATTCGTTCCTTATTCAGGTACGTCTTCTCCTTGATCGAAACGGGATGATGGGATGTCGGTTCTTCCTCCTGTGGATTCCTCCTCAGAACTCGTCACCTAGTCCGGGTCTCCCTTATAGATTTAATACGTAGTTCGTGAAACTCTTCCCGGTGTCATGTTTCCATGGACGCCAGTTAATTACACTGCTTCTGTCGAGACATTCCAAAGGGTCCAGTCAGGGCAGCAACCTTCGGTCAGGGGAGTAATCACGTTTGAGACATCAGTAGCGTGTCTGGATGTTGGGGTACCTGGCATGTATGTCTGTTATCCTCAATCATAAGGCTTCTCGAGGGCGTGGAAGCCCGAGGCATCCCACATCGAGCGCAGGGAATTACATGTCATAGACACGTATCTGAGGTTTTCCTCAGCTTCCCATGTTCAACACAGGGTATGTTGCAAGATTAACGTCTAGCAAAGACGGTTGAGAATGAAATCGGACCATCGCAGGGGGGCGACAACGAAGTTGGGCTTGAGCCTCGAAGAGACTTCCTACGTATCCCCGTGGCAGGGAATTAAAGTCCGCGTAGTTCAGGATGGGTTTCGTCGGTGAATCGACGTGAAAGCAGACCTTGGTCCACTGATGGTGGGCTTGAACCTCATGGAGGCTTCCTACGTACCATGCCTTGACCTGGATCAAAGACCTCGTAGTTCAAAAGGGTTGGGTCGCAATGGCTTACCACTGGACCGGGATGTAGTTTAACGTCATACTGGACGTAGGTAGAACACGACGTGAATTCGGTGATGGGTGGGCTTGAACCTCGTGGAGGTTTCCTACATACCATGCCTTGACATGGATCAAAGACCTCGTAGTTCAGATGAAAGTAGACCTTGGTCCACTGATGGTGGGCTTGAACCTCGTGGAGGCTTCCTACGTACCATGCCTTGACATGGATCAAAGACCTCGTAGTTCAAATGGGGAGTAGACCTTGGTCCACTGATGGTGGGCTTGAACCTCGTGGAGGCTTCCTACGTACCATGCCTTGACATGGATCAAAGACCTCGTAGTTCAGATGAAAGTAGACCTTGGTCCACTGATGGTGGGCTTGAACCTCGTGGAGGCTTCCTACGTACCATGCATTGACATGGATCAAAGACCTCGTAGTTCAAATTGGGAGTAGACCTTGGTCCACTAATGGTGGGCTTGAACCTCATGGAGGCTTCCTACGTACCATGCCTTGAAATGGATCAAAGACCTCGTAGTTCAAATGGGTTTTCCAGGGTCGGTGCTCACTCTAAGCCCACGTGAGTCATGCTCGGTGTGAGAAACAAGAGGTTGCAAGGACCTGACGATCACGTCGCGAAGGGTGCGTCCGTGAGAAGCGAAGAGGGGCTTACGCGTTGGGCGGCCCATGGTGTTGGGACTTACTCCAGGATGGGGGCCCTTGGTGCGACAAAGCGCGGGAAAGATGGACTTTGGTCCGACAATGGGAGGTGCCTCGTTCCCTATCATGTTCCCCACTGACCTTGGTAGTGGGGGAGTACCGAGATGCACGGGTGCAATCATCCGTACCAAAGGTTAGGGATTTACGCTCTGAGGCGACCCTTCCCCTGCGAACATACACCACTCCGACAAGGAGGATCTCATTCCATGTGCGGAAGAGTTCCATTCCCGTGGAGACGAGCGGTGTAATCGATGCTCGAGCTGGGGGGGAACCTTCGTGAGGGAGACGAGGTTGGGTCACAGTTTAACGTCATGTGTTGAGGACGCGGTGCTTGGCAGTTTAACGTCCTGCAGCTCGGACGAGGTGGGTTCACTCCACACCCCTAGGGCTTACATAACCGGTACCCTCTGGTCCTTGGGGAAGGGAAGGTACCAGTAAGGCCATGGTAGAGGGGGGTCGAGGGAGGAGCCATCGAGGGGTCCACGTTAGCGTGGCTATGCGAAGAAGCAATAGCCGTTAGTGTGCCTATGCGAAGGAGCATTGGGCGAAGCAACGCTACGGGAGGTGTTGTCCATGGGACTTTGAAATCACATCGTGCAAACCTGGAGGGTCGCACGGAAGGAGGAATCGCTAAGCAGAGGACTGTGCTTTGCGAAGTGGGGTGCCATGGACTTAGCATGGGGCATAGGTGGGAATGGGTGGTGCTTCACGAAGTGTAACAGTGTTCGCGGAGCACTGCCTCGCGAAGAAGGAGTGGTTCGCGAAGCAGGGTCCTGCCAAGCAATGTGCTTCGCGATGCATAGTTATCCTGCCTTGGCATAGGGATTACTAGCATGGGTTGGGTGTTTCGCGAAGCACGAGTGCTCCGCGGCTGCCCGGGTTCCCTTGGGAATCCCCTTCCTTTGCGAACGCCCTTGGGCTTCGCGAAGGGCATCCCTCTCGGAAGAGGGGCTCAGGACGAAACAAATCAGAGTCGTCTCGCGAAGTAGAAATACCTCGCGGAGCTCATGATTCCCGGGGCAAAGCTTTCTTCGCGATTCGGGAGAGGAGAAGCCGAAAGGTCGGATTGTCCGTCTCCGGGACTCAGGGGGAGTCAAGTATTTATAGGGAAGGGGCGCCGCGAAGCAGGGCTCGCGCGCCGCCTTCTGGGCTTCGCGGCGGCTCGCGAACGTCACAAGGATTCGCGGAGGATTACCGCCTCCGGAGCTTCGCGGCGGCTCGCGAACGTCAAACCGGTTCGCGGAGGATTACCGCCTCCGGAGCTTCGTGGTGGCTTGCGAAAGTCAAACCGGTTCGCAGAGGATTACCGCCTCTGGAGCTTCGCGGGGACACTAAGGTCGGGACGCTTCACGGCGGGGCTCCGCGGACGGGCTCCGCGACTGTGCTTCGCGAGGCAGCACGCCGGCTGCCTTTTTCGTTCCTTCCTTTCGGGCCATATTTTTGGCGCCAACAAATGCCCCCCCTAAGACTTGGAGCCGCGGAGGGCGAAGGGTCGAAGTCTGAGGGACAATCGCAAAAAACTCTCAGTGGTTCACGATGCGTCATCGCGAAGGGGGACCGCGATGCTCATCGGGGCCGCGGATCCGGACGCGCCGCGATGCTTCGCGCGGGTGAGGCGCGCCGCGATGCTCCGGGGTCATCGCCTATAAATAGGGGGTCCGCCCTCTTTTGTCTTCACGCGTCTTGTCTTTTTGTGCGCTCTCGATTTGGCGAAGCTCCGCGTACTCCGCGACAGCACTCCGCGAATCGAGCTTCGCGGCGAACCGCGAGTCTCCGACTCCGCGTCCGCGCCAAGCGAACCTCTGTCTGCCTTGGCCGGACTTCGCGGCTTCGTCTCGCGACCGATATTCGCGATCTGACTTCGTGGTCGAGCTTCGCGGCCGAGCTTCGCGATCCAGGGGAAAAAACTTTTCTAAGGGTCGACATCAAAGATGGCCCATGGAGAAGCTGTGCTGGGAGTGCTCGCAGATGCTGCTCGCCGGGATGAGATGGCCAACCGTCCAGGCTTGGGGGAAATGGTTCTCAGCCATTCAGACCACACTTCTCTGACAGATCTGCTGTCGGAAGGTCAGAAGGATTATCCACAGTGCAAAAAGCTTCCGTTGTACGGCTTCGGGCTGAGGGATGACGTCTTCATCCCTGAGGCGGGAAGGGATGAACCAGCTTGTTGGTTCAGGAGCACACCGTGCCAACACCAATGGTTCTGGGCGGTCGATGGTCACGCGCGGGAGGATTTCACACTCGTCACCGCCGATTTTCTCTACAATCATGTGAACGACATTGACGGGAGGCCACTGCAACCGGAGACGTCCCCTCCTCTCTACCGCACCATGCTGAAGGCGGCTCTGCAGGATCCGAAGAAGGGATGGTCTGATGAGTGGGACCTGCGCCAGGGCGGCAATTTTACCGACGACTGGGCCTGGGCCTACTGGGTAGGCGCCTCATGCGAGGATTTCGAGGCTGAGCTGAGGAGAGTGGCATTGTACGAGGCGGCATGGGCCTCCCAGTTCCACATTTACCAGCCAAAGCAGCTGATGCCGGAACTGCTGAGTAGATGGTCGTCCAGGACCAACACTTTTCATCTGCATCACGGGGAGGTGGGCATCAGCCTGTGGGATGTCCACCAGGTTTCTGGGGTCCCGATCTTGGGGGCCATGTACGACGAGTTCCTCCCCGTCATCAGTGCGTGGGGGGATGCTGAGCAAATGCCACGGCTGGCGTCAGCGCTGATGGCGCTTGTCCCTGGAGAGGACAAGGAGGCCGTGAGGGACGTCCACTTCAAGAGGTGGTTCAAGTGTTTCCTAAACTTTCCAGAGAATCGAGAGTTCCCTCCAAGGCCTCGAACTTGTCCGAGGGCAGCTCAGCGGGGTAAGGGGCACTCGTATTGGCGGGTTTTGGAGGACAGCCAATGGAAGACTTGGGGTTTCAGCGTCAGCACCGAACAACAGCCAATAGTTAGGCTGGCGGCGTTCATCGCGGCTCTCATATGTGGGTGGATCCTACCAGTGAGAGATACAAGCATGGGGGTACGGCCCAGCTCGTTCATCATGGCGTCGATGCTGGCCATGGGGCAGCGGATCAACCTGGGGATCCCGATGCTCGCCAAGCTATACAGGATGCTGCGACGTATCAGCAAGGGCAAGAAGCCGCCAAGAATATGCGGGCCCTTCCACCTCCTGTATGGGTGGATCGCGGCGCACATCAGGGGGATTTACGAGTATCCAAACCCCATTTCGCCGCCGGGATCAGACTTTCACCCTTCCATCCTGAACGCAGTTGGGAGCTTCCCATTCAAACTGGCCATTCTGATGGTGCTGAATAGGGTGTGGAGGGCGGGCGAGTTCAACTTTCATCCCTTTCCACTGCTGACGGGAAGGCTTACTGATGATGGACGGGGAACGGAAGAGCATCGGGCTTACCTCCTGGCCTTCCGAGGTGGAGTTTTGGTTGCTCGGATAGATCATGAGCCGATCTGTGAATCGTACACCCCACACCGTTTTGCGAGGCAGTTCCGGTGCCTCCAGCGGCTGACCCCGCAGGTATACTGGGAGGTGCATCACGAGGAGCACCCGTGTGTGATGAGGCAGCTGTGGCTCATGTTCACACGTGAGGATGGAAAGATGCAGATCACATTACCTCCACCCACCGCCGCCTTCGGCTTAGTGAAGGAGTACGCCATTAGCTGGGAGGCCGCTTATCCTGGGGAGATGCTGAAGCAGCCAACAATCCGGGTTGGTGACGGTGGGCCTCCTTTATCTCGAGGTCGGGGTCGAAGGGCAGCTAGGGCCGCCCGTGGCAGCGGGGCTGTCATGGCAGAGAGACCCGCACCGGCCGAGGGTATGGCAGCAGTGGCGGATCCGGTGGTTCCGGGAGAGCAAGGTCATCCGGAGGGGCGGCCACCGAGGGGATTCCGTCGGATATCCGCTCAGGCTCCGGGGAAGCGGCTGCGTCACATTGACATGGCAGAAAATGCTGTCTTTCCGGAAGCTTGGGACGTCTGGGACGTCAACCGGCAATTCCTCAGCCCATCTGAGATGTGGGCCCACCTGAATCGCCTCGGGATGAGACTGCCGGGCATAGGCCCAGTCCGGGCTGGATTCATGGTGTCTCCGGCGGAGGCGGAGCAATACTTGAACGAGCTGGAGGATTACATCCACTCCAGTGGTGTCCCTCACCCAATGACAGACCGGGTAAGGGTACTGTTGAATCAGACGGTCCCTCCACAGCCATCAGCTGCCGATCTGAGGGAGCGCTTCCCCTTGCCGGAGGAATCAGGGGACTCTTCTCGGGGGGACGAGGCTGGAGGAGGGAGCCCGTTGGAGGAGGGCGAGGTCGGAGACCGAAGCTCAGAATCCGACGACTTCGCGGAGGCTCTCGAGGTAACATTCCGAACCTCTCTTCTTACAACCTATTTTTTTTTGAATCCCTACGGATTTCTTACCAATGTTTGGGTCATGCAGGAGGAACTTGTTCGTAGGCCTCGTTCTCGCTCCTTGGCGGGTGACGATGCGGGACCTTCAGAACCCGCGCCTATGGCTGCGTCCAATTCTGCATCTGGTGGGACCAGGGGGTCTGAGGTGGCTCCTCTGGACTCTCCAGCCCTTCCAACAGTATACGGGGGGCCTCGTCTTAGAGTCCCATCGGTACCGGTCCTGGAGCAGCGCTCGGAGGTCAATCTTCGTAAGTCTCTTCCACCGGTCTCTTCGTTGCCACACGTGGGCCATGTCGACTAACTTTTATGTCTCTTTCTGTCATACAGTTCTCCGACTGGCGTGGGCTGCTGCGGCGAGGCTGGTTGGGATGTCTGGCGGCGTCCCTCCCAGGGGCATGCCGGTGATGGTGACGATAGTCCCTTCACCTCCTCCAACTGCGGCGCACACCATCACTGGCGGGACCACCAGCAGGGTCATGCCTGAAGTTATCGAGGTGAACTCCGAGGAAGAGGATCAACCGGTCAGTCCCAGTCCTGTCGTGCCTGTGCCGGTGTCAGGTGTCGTACCAGACTCAACACCAGATGCGGATCCCGCTGAGGAATTCTTGCAGGCATATCCTGTGTACGAGCCCGCTGACCGCGCGGATTGGGATGAAACAGCCTCTGACGAGGAAGACAGCAGCATAGTCTGCCGCCGGTCGTGGAAGCTGATCACGCGCTTTATCAGGGACACTCCCCAAGTGCAATGGCTGGCCAAAATGAATAGGCTCCGCTCACGGTTGCGCGAACTGTGTGCCGGGGGATTGGATACCCAACGCCCTCACGCGCTCATCCGAGAACTCATGGATGAGAAGATCCGGGAGCATGATCGTGGGCTGAGCGTGGGATGGCAGCAGAGGAAGGCGACCAGCATCAGGAAGCTCCAGGAGGCTGAAGGCGAGGTCAAACAGATGCAGATCCGGGCCAACGACTTTCAGCCACTCTCGATGCACAGTCTGAGCTGGTCTTACGATTGAAGGCCCAGCTGGCAAAGGCTGAGGAGCATATGGAGCAGACCTCTGGAAGGATGGCTGTCCTCCAGGCCGAGGTGGAAAGGGCCCGGGCCAGGGTTGAAGGATTACGCCCCGCCGCTGCTGAAGAGGAGCGGGAGTTAAATCAGCGGCAACAAGCTCTGGATGCCGCAAGTCAACGGGTGGCGGAGCTGCAACGCTCTTTTGACAGAGTCAACCCGTCCATGGGGGAAGTCAACCCCCGAGTATTGTAGCGAACTCGAAAGAAGCTTTTATTAACACTTTTGTGCTCCAACTCTTTCTTTCTCCTTTGTTTTGAGTTCCGTAGTACGCACGATTTCCACTGTTGAATTGCCTTCTTGCATCCCTGCAATGTTTGCGGGACGTTTGACGACAATTCCCTCAAACCAGTCCAGATTCCCGAAAGATGGGGAAGGCTTGATCGGAGGAGGAACTTCCAGGATAGCCGAATTACCGTTTCTCCAACGTGCTCTTATGCACGATCGGGGCAACACCAGGGGTGCTGAAACCGGTTCAAACAGGTGAAAATGGGAAGTGTGAATCACGATGCCCAAACTCGGAACACTGTGGGGATGGCGTGACAATAAAGGACAACCGCTAACCGTGGCGGACAAACGGTATCCTTACTGCGTTAGCCTGAAATGGGGACAACAAATGAGGGTCGACCGTTGACCATGTTCGAAACACGGGACCGTGTCACAAATGTTGTCGATCAATCTTTCAGGGCGTTTCAGGGCGTTGGCCCTGGACAATTGGTGGACCATAGGTCAGACATCCATACTGTTAGGGGGTCCTTCCAGACATGAAAGAGAACGAGAGTCCGAATAAGGGACACACAAAGTGTGGAACATGGAGTGGTGGCTTGTTCAAACATAATCCAACACCTCGGTAGTTGCACCACCGTGGAGGGAGTACGCCAGATGGGCGCATTGACCTGATCACGGATCATTCCTTCTTGGGACAGGGCCTCTCTGGCGAGGGGATCTATCGCTTCCCAATGGGATCTTGGGGCATCCTGAACTTGTTCAGGGTAAAATTGTAGCTACATAGTTCTCCCCGAGGGGTCAGGCCAGAGGGCTGGAAATGGGGAGGAACAGGATTTTGTGATTCCTAGGGCTGAACCCTAGGTGAAATGCCTGGGTGTCTCTACGTATCCCACGTGATGATGGGAATCAAGCCGCACGTAGTTCTGGAAGCGCAGTTTAACGTCGTACTGGACGAGGGGCAGCCTAACCTTGTTGGTACACATCCGGCCAAAACTACTAAGCCCACGTGAGTCGTGCTCGGTGTGGGAAACAAGTAGTAGTGGTGGGAATTTCCCGACGCAGAGGGGGGCAGGTTGGGGCAAAGGGATTCTCGGTGACTACCGGCCCAATGACACTAACACGATAATTCAGCGCATCTAGATGTGCGAAGAGAAAGAGCCGAGTATGGTGGAGTTCCACTTGAACATGAGGGAGTGGAAATGTGTGAATCATGACGCTCGAGATTCGGATCACGATGGTGACGGCGTGGCGATGGAGGACTACTGCTGACCATATTCGTAACACATCATCCTATTGCGTTAGCCTGAAATGGGGACAAACAAATGAGGGTCGACCGTTGACCATGTTCGAAACACGGGACCGTGTCACAAATGTTGTCAGAGATCTGTGGGGACGTTGGCCTGAAACGATTGAAGGGCCCTTAGGTCCAGCATTCATGGAGAGCCCTTAAGCTTAGTATCCACGTCGTCCGAGGGTCCCTTTGGATGTGGAAGAGGATGAGGATCCAAATAGTGAGCTCACGAAGCTTGGTCATGGGATGAGAGGAATGTCCCCGTGAAAATCCCATGCTTCGGGCTTTTTGTCAAAACACATCTGAATACGTCAACGAAACGTATTAGAGAGAGGGAGCAGATTCCTTTACCTTGGGGAAATCTTAGTTTATGGTCATAGAATTCGGACCATGGATTGGAAAAAGGGATCAGGGGACACATGACATCACAACCTGTCGTGAATGAGCTCGAGTCGAGGGACCGAACACCAGGGTTAGGCTGGACCCGCGGGGAAGTACCCGGGCGCTCCTACGTATCTCATGAGGATGAGAATCAAGCCATACGTAGTTCTCGAAGGTGGTAGGGTAAGGTACCAGTGCCAGGAGAAAGGGGAAGTGCGGACATGGCCCTTTCACTAAAAGAAGCGGAATTTGATGTATCTTGTTTGTTCTTTGGGGTGAATGGTTTTTTTTTTGTGAAGCGACAGGCCTAGGACTGTAGGTCGTGATGTCGCCACAAGAATCAAGCCGTGATGGGCGTTGACAAATGGCATGGCACGTGACCAATACCCAACGTGATGTCCTCTACAGCGAGGTCACCACAATGCGGTGCCGTTTTTCGTCGTGTGGCCAGGACGATAATGTCACAGTTTAAGGTCGTATGATAGGACCAAGCATGCATTTTATCGTCATGCAGCGCAGACGTAGCAGAGACGATGCTAGGCGGGAAATGTGCGCAGTGTTTATAAAACACATTTGACAGAGACTTGATCCCACATCAAATTGTATGCCATCCAGCGGCAAAACAGGGAGAGAGACTGGCTTCCTGAATGGGTTGTACCCAGAGACAGGGCGTCTGGGCGGTCCTACGTGTCCCATGAGGATGGGAATCGGGTTGAACGTAGTCCCGAATGGATCTTATTTTATGGTCTTAGAGCTCGGACCATGGGAGTCCCAAAGGACGCCAGGTTGCAGCTTTGTCCCCCTAGCATGCAAAGGTGCACTGAGGGATAGCGCCAAAAGTGTCGAGATTCCACCTGGACATGATGGGGTGGAAAATGATGTGAATCATGCAACCAACATTCAAGGACTGAAGGGGCTGGCGTGACGACAGAGGATTGCTGCTGACCATGTTCGCAACACAGCATCCTGTCGCATTAGCCTGAAATGAGGACTAACAAAACGAGCATCGACCGCTGGCCATATTCGCAACGCAGGATTTTATCGATTTGTTGTCCGAAACCCTGGAGGGCGTTGGCCCGTATCGGTAGGAGAGCCCTTGGGCATTGTATCCAGGCCATTCTTGGGGGTCCCTCTGGGTGTGAAAGATGATGGAAGTCCGAATAGAGGGGAACACGAAGCTTGACAAGTGGAAGGAACTTGACCAAGTTGAATCTGACACTCTTGGTCCTAGACCAGAGTACTCTCAACACATGGGTGAACCACTACAGGGAGCCAAGGGACTCAACCTTGAGGGTGATCGAGGGATGGCAGATTCCCAGGGGAAGGGGGGCATGATGCCCACAACCTTGTATCATACCTACGCACCCCCCGCTGGAGAGGGATGGACCAAGTGGCCTAGGTGACCGGGAAATCAGGAGATCTCCCCGAGGTGGGGCTGGACCCGAATCTTAGACATTCAGGTGGTCCTACGTATCCCATTAGGATGGGAATCAAGCCACACGTAGTTCTGAAATGGTGCCTTTTAATGTCATGCAGGACAGGGGATAAGAGGACTGAACCTCAGAATGGGGGCGTGCGTGGTGCAGTTGTTGCGTACCCGACGTGAATGAGGACGTAGTCCTACACTGCGCCACGCAGTCCTGTGATCAGGGTCCTAAAGGCAGGATTAGAGGGGTAAATTTTCTGAACTCAAGATGGGTTCAGAGACAAGGGGTCTTGAACGTAGTTTCAGATGAGAGTCTTAGTTTATGGTCTTAGAGCTCAGACCGTGGGTGGTGACAACTCCCGAGCAAGAACAGAGGTCAACCCAATCCCTAAGCCCACGTGAGATAAACTCGGTGTGGGAAACAAGGGGGGAATCCTTATCGCAATACTTGGGGCATCCATTAAAGGGGAGTCAGCAGAGAGTTCCGAAGGACACCTTTGATGTAGCTTGTTCCTCAAACGCGCAGACATGCACGGGGGAAAAGTACCAAGAGTCCCG
Organism: Viscum album; assembly: GCA_963277665.1. Taxonomy (NCBI): domain Eukaryota; kingdom Viridiplantae; phylum Streptophyta; class Magnoliopsida; order Santalales; family Viscaceae; genus Viscum; species Viscum album. The sequence goes on along the minus strand of OY728145.1, from coordinate 1,438,254,294 downwards.
AAATTCTACTTGGACACGATGAAGTGATGAAGGGTGTGAATTGTGTACCCAGCATTTGGTCTTAATGGGTTGGCGTGACGACAGAGGAAAACTGTTATCCATGGAAGGAAACACAGCGTCTGTATCGCGTTAGCCTGAGGTGGGAGCAACAAACGAGCATCGACCGCTGACCATATTCGCAACGCGGGATTTTATCGATTTGTTGTCCGAAACCCTTGGGGGCGTTGGCCCGTATCGGTAGGAGAGCCCTTGGGCTTTGTATCCAGGCCGTTCATGGGGGTCCCTCCGGGTGTGAAAGATGGGGAAAGCCCTGATGCGGGGATACGCAAAGCCTGGAAAGCGGGTGCGGACGTGTCCGAGTAAAGCTTGGCATTCCAGGTAATGAACCGGAGTACTCCTAAGCACATTGGAGAACCGCCGAAAAAGAGGGATCGACGAAACAAATCAGAAGGTGGTGGGAGCATGGCGTGGTCATCACGAGACCGTCGTGAATGAGGACATAATCCCACACCGCACCATATGATCCCCTCATGGAGGAAGGATAGGCCAGGGGGCCAAGATGGGATGAGGATTCCCGAGGAATGGGGCTGGACCCGATTCTTGGACATCTAGGTGGTCCTACGTATCCCATCAGGATGGGAATCAAGCCACACGTAGTTCTTGAAATGTAGTTTAACGTCATACCGGACGAGGAGGGGAATACATATCCCTAAGCAAGGTGTACAGTATGGCGAAAAACCGACGTGAGGACATAGCCCTACGCCATGCCGTACAATCCTATAAGATAGGTCCTGGGCCGCGGCCTGGAAAGGCCGAGGGGCCTGGGGCTGAGCCTCGGAAGGGGAGTCGTACGACATGGTACATGATCCCGACGTGAATGAGGACGTAGTCCTACACCACACCGTACGCTCCGGGTGAGGAATCCTGGGCTGTGGGCCCGATCACTGGCACCACCTTGGGAAGTTTGTCACCTCAGGATGGGGCAGAATGAATCACTGTTGACCATATTCGAAACACAGCGTTCCTATGGTGACCCGCATGGTGGCAACAAATGAGCGTCGACCACTGACCAAATTCGCAACGCGGGACTTGTTTCGATTTGTTGCTTGAGGAACCCTCGGGGGCGTTGGCCCGTATCGGTAGGAGAGCCCTTGGGCTTTGTATCCAGGCCGTTCTTGGGGGCCCCTCCGAGTGTGAATCCATCCACGGAAGGGGCAAACACCCCCAGGGGGGAATTTGCAGCCGGGTCGAGGCTTGCTCGACGTGGGTCGGGGCAAAAATGTGCACCCTTCCGTGTCTTGACCCGAGGGGAAGATTTTGGCTTTTGGGCTGGGCCAACGGACGAAATGTCCGGGCGTTCCTACGTATCTCATAAGGATGAGAATCAAGCCATACGTAGTTCTTGAAGGCCATGCAGTTTAGCGTCATGCGGTGAGGACGTGGGAGGGTAGAAGAACGGGAGTGGGCGCATGGTGCGACCTTTACAATCTTTGCGTGAGTAGGGTTGCATGAGCGGGGCCAAGAAAGCCGACGCCCTGCTACACAAAGATCCTCCAAGGAGACCATTCCCAGGGGGAATAGTGGAAGAGAGAAGCTTGGGGCTGGGCTCAAGACAAGGCGTCCGAGCGTTCCTACGTATCCCATGAAGATGGGAATCAAGCCGTACGTAGTTCTTGACATGCAGTTTAACGTCATGCGGGACGAGGGGAATCTCGTTCGGGGATGTGTGCGGCATGGTACATGATCCCGACGTGAGAACGTAGTCCTACACTGTACCGTACAATCCCGTAAGAGGGTGAGTCGGAGAGAAACGAGGGGGGCCTGGGGCCAGACCTCGGTGGAGACGGGGCCAGGGGCCCAAAGAGGCCGAGGGGCCTGAGGCTGGGCCTCGGTCAGGAAGAACTGAATGACTTGCAGTTTAACGTCTTGCAGTGAGGACGGAGATACAGTTTAAGGTCATGCGGGACCAAGTCGCAGTTTAGGGTCGTGCAGGACCAATGCAGTTTAATGTCATGCAGGACCCTCTCGCAGTTTAGGGTCATGCAGGACCAATGCAGTTTAATGTCATGCAGGACCCTCTCGCAGTTTAGGGTCATGCAGGACCAATGCAGTTTAATGTCATGCAGAACCCTCTCGCAGTTTAATGTCATGCAGGACCCTCTCGCAGTTTAGGGTCATGCAGGACCATTTTTTTGCCCTAGGCAAAGTATCGCTTGAGGAATCTGGCATTGGTGGGGGGGTTACATGCTCTCCATCTGTGGTCACCAAGGAGTATGCTCCATTGGGGTAAACCTTATGGATGATAAAAGGCCCTTCCCATTTGGGTTCTAACTTGGGCGGTTTCCTTCCGGGAATCATTGGCGCTCGCAGGGCCATCACCAGGTCACCCTGTAGAAAAGAGCGGAGACGAACCTTCTTGTCAAAAGCTCTTGCCATCTTGTCCGGATGCCTTTCCAGATTGTGCAGGGCACGAAGCCGGTTCTCGTCCAGTGCCTCTAACTCAGCTAGACAGATCTCGGCTACCTCATCTGATGTCTGGTGATCATAAACTGTCGTGCGTAGTGACGGCAGCTGGATCTCAATGGGTAGGACGGCCTCAGCTCCATACACCAGGGAATATGGGGTCACCTGGGTAGAGTTGCGAGTCGTCGTCCGGTAAGCCCAAAGGGCGTTGGGGAGCTTGTCCGGCCAACTCTTCTTGTTCTGACCAACCATCTTCTGCAGAATGTTAGAGAGGGTCTTATTGAATGCCTCGATCTGTCCATTCGCCTGTGCGTGGTAGCGGGAGGTATGGTTTGACCGGATGTCGTACTTAGCGTACAATTTCTTCAATTCAGCTGCTCGGATGTTGGTGCCGTTGTCAGTGAGGACGGCGTGAGGGACCCCAAACCCGTGGATGATGTTGGAGCTCACAAAGTCGACGACGGAACGGGCCTTGACCTCTTTGAGCGGAACTGCTTCTGCCCACTTGGAGAAGCAATCCGTAGCAGTCAGGATGAACCTACACTGGCGGGCTCTTGCCGGCGGGTACGGTCCCACTACATCGAGTCCCCATACCGAAAATGGCCAAGAGTACTTGGTGGGGTGGAGGGGTTCTGGCGGCCGATGCAAGAAGTTGGCGTGCACTTGGCACGCGTGGCATCTCTTGGCGTATCCAATACAATCGTGGATCATGGAGGGCCAGAAGTACCCTAGCCTCCGGATTTGATGGGACAGCTTCGGCCCAGCTTGATGGGCGCCACAGGAACCGGCGTGAACCTCTTGCATAACTTGAGGTATCTCTACTCCTTGGATGCAACGGAGGAGGACACCATCAAAACTTCGTTTATTGAGGGTCTTCTCAAGACTGGGGCCGCTCTGGAGGGTAAATTGAAGTGCGCGACGTCGGATTCGCTCGCGCTCGGCCCGGTTGTCCGGGAGCTGGCCATTTTGGAGATAATCGACAAAAGGTGCTCTCCAATCGGGGGTCGTTTCAACCACTGCGTCTGACGAACCCGGGACTCCCGATACGGAGGGTCCGGTGGTAAGATGACTTACCCGTAGGCTATCACGGACCTCTTGGGTGACGGGAGCAATGACTCTATGGTGGGCCACGTGTATGACCAAATCATCTTGCTCGGGTTCTGCGAGCGATGCGGCTAAGCCAGCTAGGGCATCCGCTTGGCCGTTCTGCGACCGCGGGACATGGGTAACCTCTGGCCGAGAAGAGAACTGGGCCATTAGGAGGAGGGTGTACTCCAGCAACGGTGCAAGCTCTGGCTTCCTGACGACGTAGTCGCCATTAATCTGTTTGATTACCAGCTCAGAATCTCCCTTCACATGTAGATGGGGTACATGGATCTCAAGGGCCAACTCGAGGCCGGTGATGAGAGCTTGGTACTCTGCCTCGTTGTTCGTACAACCTTCTGACAACAGGAAGGAGTACGGCAGGACGGCTTGTGTCGGGGTAATGAAAACAATACCCAGACCCACTCTGTTGAGCTTGGGGTCATTTAGCCTTCTACCAGTGGGGCTCCGGGAGGCGCCGTCGAAATGCATTTTCCAACACGGGACAGCGTGATCGACCGAGAGGATCGTCTCGTCGGGAAAATCTAGGTCCAGGGATTGATCCGCGGAGGTTGGATGGGCAGCTAAAAAGTCTGCCAATGCCTGTCCCTTGACGGCCTTCTGAGGCACAAACCTGATGTCAAATTTCTGGAGAATCACCGCCCACCGTGCTAGCCGGCCGGTCAGCATGGGGCGGTTCAGGATGTACTTCAGCGGATCCACCCGAGAGATCAATTGCACCTCGTGGTGTTGCAGGTAGTGTCGCAACTTCTGCACGGCGAAGACGAGCGCAAGGCAGCTCTTTTCGATAAGGGAATATCTGACCTCCGTATCGAGAAGCATGCGACTGAGATAGTAGAGACTGTTCTCAGTGCCCTCGTTATTCTTCTGGGCGAGCAGCGCGCCGAGGGATCTCTCCAGGGCGGTCACGTAAAGGACCAGTGGCTTTCCAGAGACAGGTGGCATCAAGACCGGAGGTTGGAGCAGGTACTGCTTGATTTCCTCGAAGGCGATCCGACACTCCTCATCCCATTCGTAGGCAGCGCCTTTCTTCATGAGTCGAGAAAAGGGATTACACTTGCCGGCCAGGTTCGCAATGAATCGGCGTATATAGGCTAAGTGGCCTTGCAGGCCTCGAAGCTCCCGAATGTTGCTCGGGGGAGGCATTTGGCTGATGGCCTTGATCTTCTCCGGGTCGATCTCGATACCTCGGTATCTGAAAACAAAGCCCAGAAACTTCCCGGAGGTGACTCCGAAGGCACACTTCAGTGGGTTCATCTTCAGGTGACGGGAACGGAGGAAACCGAACACTTTCTTAAGGTCTTTGAGATGGTCCTGACGCTGATATGATTTGACTACAAGGTCATCCACGTAGCACTCCACCAATGTCCCGAGGATCGGTTTGAATATGCGATGCATGGCCCTCTGATAAGTGGCACCTGCATTTTTCAAACCGAATGGCATTACCCGGTAGCAAAAGGTACCCTGGGGAGCCCTGAAGGCAGTGGACTCCTCATCTTCGGGGGCCATCCGGATCTGGTTATACCCGGAATACCCATACATGAAAGAGAGGGCTTGGAACCCGGCCGTGGCGTCAATCAACAGCTCTGTCACCGGGAGTGGGAAGTCATCCTTTGGGCAGTGGCGATTGAGATCGCGAAAGTCGATGCAGACTCTAATCTGCCCATTCTTCTTCCTGACTGGCACAATGTTGGTGAGCCATTTGGGGTACTGGACCTCTTTGACGAAGTTGGCCTTGATTAGCTTATCAACTTCGGCCTCAACCATAGCGCCATGGGAAGGGTGCATTTTCCTGGGCGGCTGCTTAAAACCACGATGTTTTACTGGGAGGCCCAGACGGTGGACGACCACTTGGGGATCCAGCCCTGGCATCTCATCGTAACTCCAGGCAAACACATCGCGGTGCTGTTTGAGGAAGTCTACATACTGCTGCCGCTCCTCGAGGGACATGACCGCACTGATTAATGTGGGTCTTGGATCTACCTCGCTACCAAGGTTCACCTGTACCAGCTCATCGACCGTGGTAGAGACGCCATCTTCAAAGGCTGGGGGAGCATCCTCCAAGTCTTCCTCCCCAGCCGTGGGGGGATTTCCCGTGACGGAAGGTACTTCTGGGCTCTCGAAACCCGAGGGGCAGCTGGTGCCGGCTTGGGCAGCAGCAGTCATCACATCAGGAGACTCATTCGTCGTGGAGACCATAGCAACGAATGCATTTGACCCTATCCCATCCGGCCTTCGGCCTAAGGGGCCACGCTTGATGATATCAAAGTAGTGGTGACGTGTCGGCCAGAGTCGGTTGATTCCAGCCTGGCGAAATAGACACGTATGGCGCACCGCCGTTGTCATGAGCTTGACATCCCGGTACCGTACAGGGGTAGGAGATTCCGGGATGACCCGAGCCTGGTTGATGTAGGAGTACGAGGTGATTTTCCGCCGTCGCTTGGACGCGGGAACATGCCTTCCTTGCGTACCCGAAACAACGAAACATTGTCCCATGTCGGGGGTCGTGGCCTCCAACCGGTGGATCGGGAGGATGTAGGCGTCGTCCATGCTCGCCCAGGGATCACTTGTGATTGGGGCGGGCTCATCCTCGCTGACCAGGATCTGCTTGTCCTTACTTTTGTAGTAACCCGCATCCAGATAGCGGGCCTCACAAGAAGCGAAAGGGGACGTGTCTCCTTGGAGCACTCCTACTCGACCGTTGAGCGAGTACTTAAGGCACTGGTGATACGACGAGGGAACCGCTGCCTGCAGATGGAGCCATGGCCTGCCCATCAATGCGTTTTAGGCGGTGTCCTGAGAAACAACCATGAATTCGGTGCTGGCAATTAAGCCACCAAACTGGGTCTTCAGACGGATCTTGCCGACCGGGGTTTGCTCTGTCCTGTCATACCCCTGAATCCTGAGGTCAGAGGGAGTCAAATCACCTTCGGACAAACCCAGCATTCGCAGCGTCCGGGTCGGAATTAGATTGATTCCGGAACCCGTGTCAACGAGGCAGCGACAGACTTCCACACCGTTAATGTGGCCAGTGATATACAGTGGGCGAATGTGCCCCTGTATAGGAGGGTCTTCATCTTCACCAGAGAACGAGATAACCGCCTGACATTCGTCGTTTTCAATCGTCTCGGTATGGAAGGCCTCTGCGGCTGCCACTTCCGTCTCGAACTGGAGGGGGCTCCTTAGGGCCTCGGCAAGTGCCTCGCGCATCTCGGATGACAAGCGCAGGGCCTCAAGGATGGAAAGCCTCGCCGGGATGCCGGCTAGGTGCTTTAGGACATCATACTTGCGTGCCAAACGCGAACCTCTGCTTACAGGGGGTTTTTTGGCATTTGGAGGCATAGCGGGTCCTGCTGGTTGAACTGGCGGTCGGCTAGCACTGGGTACATCCTGCTGCCTGCTAGTAGTGGCCTGGAGAGTAGTCGCCGGGCTAAGATCGAACAGCGGGGGCTGGCCCGTCGCCGGGCGAGAATGGCTGTGATACGAACGATGCAGCTCTCCCTGATCCAGCAACACGAACGGCGGTGGAGGTAGAGCCAAGGGCGCTGGATGGGTCTGTGCGTGCTGAGATCTGCGCTGAGCCTGGTGCCTGGTCTCGGTAGCGTGCACGGCTTGGTCACAAGTGCCTGCTGACATACCTCGGTGACCGGCGCGATTGCGATTCCGCTGACGTTGACGTTGGCTGGGAACGTTGGGGCGATCTGCCTGGGGTTCCCCCTCGTCGGGGGTCATATAGGGCTTTACCAGCTCCACGGTGTTAACCGAAGCGTACCCTTGACTGTCACTCGAAGAGTCATCCACCGCTGGGCGGATTCTGGGGGGAATGCCCATTTCGGGAGGCATAAAGTCGCCGAGAGTGCGGGATGACGACGGCACTGGCGGTGCACGTTGCTTCTTCTTGCGCCGCCGCTGCTTGCCTTTTTGGGCAGAGGTCGACTGTGAAGACGATGTTGAGGCGCCAACTACTTCTTCTGAAGGTTCCGACTACTTCAAGCGTGCCCGGATGATACCCTGGGCACGGACGACAGTTTTTCGAGCCATCCAGTTGTCGTATTTCTGGGACCCGCGGCTAGGGACCTGCTGCCACTCACCCTCGCTGTCACTGCCGATTTCTGATCCCGCAAAGACGCCTGCCACCTGTGCTGGCGCTGGGCCCAACTTGACTATGTTGTTGTTGACCTGGTCCTGAAGCCAGTCTTTAAACACATAGCATCGCTTGAGGGTGTGCCCCAGGATCCGATGATAAGGGCAGTAGTTGGGGTGATCAGTGAGATGCGCCTCTGCCGGCCTCCTGCATTCAGGAAGACGCACGATCCCTTGCTCTAGAGCACTTCGGAAGTAACCAGGGACCTGATTTTCGTTAAACGAATAGGTATGGTACTTTCTTTCCGGGTAAGGAGCCCTGGGGGCCTGATCCTGTCGAGGGACCGGAGGGGCCTGCCGAGGGGGCGGCGCCTGGTTGTCTCGCCTAGGTGGCGGTGGCGCGTTGCGCGGGGGAACCTGTCGGTTCTGAGGCGGTCGCTGCTGGGCAGGAGCCTGTGCTTGAGGTGGAGGACCTCTGCGGGGTTGCGGGGGTGGTGCCGCCGGTAACAATTCCAGCTGCCTCGAGGCTTCTATTTGAGCCACTGCGGCGGGTTCAGCCCTGGCGGCCCTCCTGGCTGGGATCATAGGGGGCAGCAAACGTGCCTGACTAGCCTGTTGCAGGGCCTCCTCGAGGCGCTGGGCCTTATCCGAGAAGTCTCTGAACCCCCCAGGGTAGTTCTGGGTAATCAAGGAGGGTACCAGCTCTGTCTTTACGTTCCCCACACACATCGTCAGTAATTGCTCCTGAGTCAGCGGCATATCGAGAGAATACGTAAGTCCTTTCCACCGGGCGATGAAGTCTGCAACCCGCTCATCAGGCCTCTGTTTGCACTTAAAGAGGTCCGAGATGCTGGTCTCCCGCGTGGTGGAGCTGAACTGGTACAAGAACTGCCGGCGAAGATCCTCCCAGCCGGTCACTGATCCGATGGGGAGCTGGCTGTACCAGACGAATGCCGGACCTTCCAACGTCTGTACAAAACATCGGAGCTTAGCGGCTTCTTGCTGAGCCGGGGTCCCCAGAATGGGGCCACACCTGGAAGAGAAATGAGCCAAGTGCTGGGGTGGGTCCCCTGTCCCGTTAAAAGGCGAGAAAGTGGGGTTCCCAAAACCCAGAGGCGCGGGCATATCATCCACCCACGTGGGATAAGGCTTGCCATCCGGTGGGACTGCCACCTGCCGTGTCTCCAACGCCTCGAGGCGGGCTGTGAGTGCCGCAATAAGGACCTCCGGGTGGGGGTCCCCATCTTGACATGGGTCCCTAACCACAAGCGCATTGCCAGGTTCTTCAACACGGTAGACGGCTTCTGCTGCTCGCGGGTTGACTGGTTGGACGACCTGTTGGGCGACCGGGGGAACCCGGGTTGGGTTCTTCAGATTACCCCGTCGCTCAGGGGGGTTTGGCGAGACGTATCGCGCCCTCTGGCCGTACGTTCCGGCTTCCGCCCTGTCCGCGGTAGTAGCATGATCAGGGTTGCCCGGAGGCACCTCACCGGGGGGAAATTGTTCCTGCCCCTGCTGCCCCGGCCTGGGATTACCGTAGTCGGGTCGTCGCTCTGCGGCGCGTTCAGCCAAGAGTTCGTCGACCAGCCTCTTCTGCTCAGCAAGCTGCTGGCGCAACATGGCCTTCTCAGGGTCTTCGTCCGTTTTCTGCACGGAGGCGGACGGATCGGAGTGCCTGACTATCCCGACATGCTCCTTACCCTTGCAAGTGCTTCGACCGAGTGTCAGTGACTCGGTGGGTACGGGGAGGCCTAGCAGGTTCCTTTGCTGACGGGTGACTCTCCCTGATGGGTCGAGCAGTGGCGGTACGCCCTCGGATGGTAAGTCCCCATCAAGGAACTCAAGCTCATCTTCCTTATCCACAATGTCGGCCATGTGGACTGTGACCCCTCTTGAGGGCATATCCTCAATGTCGCATAGCGAATCGGGCTGTCGTCGGATAGGGTCGAAGAGGAGAGCAGCATAGCGTCCCCAACCACAGACTTGCACGTGGGGGGTGGATTCCCTGACGATCTTGCGGAGTGCCTTGAAACTCTGGACGCATTTTCGTTGGAGGGCACTCTGGTGACCGGGCGAATTGGGCGCTGGGCCGCAAGGAGCGCCGCTGCATCAATTAGGCGGCACTGTTTTCTAGTCTCCTCGAAGTGCTCTCGACTCCTGGGGTACACTACCCGTTCCCAACGGAGGCGGAAGTGCGTCGCCCACAGGGTCCGACAAAAGCATCCCACTTCTTCAGGGGTAAGCGACTCGGGTACGTGAAAATTTAGCGCCGCCGTGGGCCAGAACTTCTCTGGGAAGTAGTCCGCTGCAAGAATACTCCAGAAGCTCCTGGGTTCGTCCTCGGGGTTCGGCCCTACATTTCCCAACTCATCAACCGGGGGTGGCTGAGGGACCGGTAGCGGTACCGAGACGGACCTCTGGGATAGAAAACTCGGCGGTGGAGAATACGGCGTGCGAGCAGACTGGCCACCGTACTCTGGGCCCTCCTCTGAAGAGCGAGGTGACCTGACCACAATGTCACGATAGGACGGGCTAACAGCCACTGCTTCGGGTACGGGAATTGCCGTTACCGGTGTCCAGTCATGTCGTGGCTCTACCACCGTTGACCCCCAAAACAGCTCTTCGTGATTCCGAGTAGAGGTAGAGGGCGCTTCGGGTGACGGTGGCGGTGACTGCGCGGTCGAAACCTGCGGAATTCCCAGGATTTCTTCCTCCTAGATGTACCTGCGGAGAGAGACGGGGATCCGGTGGACCTCAAATTCCGGGAGAACGAGGCTCACGCGTCTGGTTCCCGCCCCAGTCCTTGATACGGAGGAGCCGGGAGAGGGTTCCATCGCTGAATCGCATTCCGCTTCCGAATCGGAGAAGCGGGCAGGTTTGATCCCCCCCCTGGGCCTTCCCAGGATTCTTCTTGTGGTGGCGACGACCCGCTCTTCTGCCCCTGGGTGGCTCTTCGGGACAGGGTTGACCCCTATCAGGCAGCCCTGGGGCGGCACTAGCGCCGTGGCGGAGAGGGCCCCCACTTGAGACAGCCGGGGTGCCGGGGGCACCAGGGCAAATATCAAAGGGTACATGGGGAGGACCTCCATGAACAGTACCCACGTGGGCGGGGCCTCTATTGGAACCGGCAGGAGCATGGGGAAGGCCTCCATGGTCGGTGCGAGTGGAGCGAGGTTGACCTTCACTCCTCGAGTTGCTGGGGTGAGAAGGATCTTCGCCAGTCGCAGAGAGGACATAGGGGGGCCCCCACGTCGAAGGACCGGATGGACGGTGCCTTCAAATGGATGGACTTCATACCCTGTACAGTGGGCGCGAGAAATGTTTCCGCGCTGAGCATCACTGCCCCGGGGCAGGTCTTCCTGCAGGATGGGGGCAGCACGAGGCATGCCTCCACGACGAACCTCGGAGCGGGGAAGGCCCACGCTCTGTGGAGTAGTGGTACGGGGAGGACCTCCGTACGGGGTGGCATCACCGCGGGTTAGTTCGCGATGATCATCACTGGGGACTGCAACCCGGAGCGTCAACCCGGCCTACCCATGGGGCGGCTGGGGTCTCAATCTTGGTTGGGCGAAGGGGTGCCCCTGCTCAATGTAGGCGGGGGATTCATAATGTACGTCGGCGGTGGCTCGGGCCACTATAGCTGTCGATGTGGACGCGGCTAGGCGAGCGTCCTCAGCCCGGGCCCGGCGCTGACGTCGGGTCAGGTGGGCTGGTGCAGGTGGTGCAGGGACATAGTCTGGCTGTTCTTCCTGCGGGGCCGGACGGCGGCGCTGACGTGACCGGACGGGAGCTCTCGCCTGGGGGTCCTGGGTCGGGGCCCTGAGCGGGCTGAGCCGGACCGCGCCTGCCTCTTCGGCGTAAGGCGAAGAGTCGTCAAGGCGTTCTGGGGATAGGCTCCCGAAACGGTTGAATGTTGAGGTGGGGAGCGGGGGCTCCCTGCGCGGCCTGTTAGGGCGGCGTTGACGGCGGGGCCTGGAAGCCTCCAGGTCCAAACGGGCCATATCCCTGGTCGGGATGACCCCTTGTTCCTCATACCTGCGCACGAGGCTGTTGATCACCCTTCGTTGGATGACCTCTGATGGGGAGATGGGGCGTGGACGTCCCGCATCCCGTGACGTGGCAGCCGTCGTGGCGGTAGTGGCGCCATGTGGAGTGGCCGTAGTGGTGTTGCCCCTGCGCGGGCGAGGAGCGGATGGTGACCGCATCTCTGAAATAGAAACCTGGTTCCTGGAAAACGAAGGGATCAACTCATCAGTACTGAGAGGAAAAGGATTGACAGCCAGTGCCCCAGCGTTCTTCCATCCTCCTTGTCTGTGAGAAGGATCCACGCCAACACGCTGCGGAGCGGAGCGCCCCACGTTCTACTACCCCGACTTCTGGTGAGTTCCACGACAGGCTCGCCATTTACTTGGCGGGACCAGGCAACGGATATCTGAATCCGGTGACACGTCAATCTACTGGTGTCTCGAACGCTACTAATCTCCATGCTGAGGAGAATAATTTCACGTCGGGTTCACCATTTCTGTTTCCGACGCTTTCGTCGGGGCGCGCGCGCATCCGTCCGCGGGGGAGGGGGACGCGCGGCTTTGTTGCCCCGCATTCCCTCTTTCCAAAGGCGGGCGACATTCGTTCCTTATTCAGGTACGTCTGCTCCTTGATCGAAACGGGATGATGGGATGTCGGTTCTTCCTCCTGTGGATTCCTGCTCAGAACTCGTCACCTAGTCCGGGTCTCCCTTATAGATTTAATACGTAGTTCGTGAAACTCTTCCCGGTGTCATGTTTCCATGGACGCCGGTTAATTACACTGCTTCTGTCGGGACATTCCAAAGGGTCCAGTCAGGGCAGCAACCTTCGGTCAGGGGAGTAATCACGTTTGAGACATCAGTAGCGTGTCTGGATGCTGGGGTACCTGGCATGTCTGTCTGTTATCCTCAATCAGAAGGCTTCTCGATGGCGTGGAAGCCCGAGGCATCCCACATCGAGCGCAGGGAATTACATGTCATAGACACGTATCTGAGGTTTTCCTCAGCTTCCCATGTTCAACACAGGGTATGTTGCAAGATTAACGTCTAGCAAAGACAGTTGAGAATGAAATGGGACCATCGCAGGGGGGCGACAACGAAGTTGGGCTTGAGCCTCGAAGAGACTTCCTACGTATCCCCGTGGCAGGGAATCAAAGTCCGCGTAGTTCAGGATGGGTTTCGTCGGTGAATCGACGTGAAAGCAGACCTTGGTCCACTGATGGTGGGCTTGAACCTCATGGAGGCTTCCTACGTACCATGCCTTGACATGGATCAAAGACCTCGTAGTTCAAAAGGGTTGGGTCGCAATGGCTTACCACTGGACCGGGATGTAGTTTAACGTCATACTGGACGTAGGTAGAACACGACGTGAATTGGGTGATGGGTGGGATTGAACCTCGTGGAGGTTTCCTACGTACCATGCCTTGACATGGATCAAAGACCTCGTAGTTCAGATGAAAGTAGACCTTGGTCCACTGATGGTGGGCTTGAACCTCGTGGAGGCTTCCTACGTACCATGCCTTGACATGGATCAAAGACCTCGTAGTTCAAATGGGGAGTAGACTTGGTCCACTGATGGTGGGCATGAACCTCGTGGAGGCTTCCTACGTACTATGCCTTGACATGGACCAAAGACCTCGTAGTTCAGATAAAAGTAGACCTTGGTCCACTGATGGTGGGCTTGAACCTCGTGGAGGCTTCCTACGTACCATGCCTTGACATGGATCAATGACCTCATAGTTCAAATGGGGAGTAGACCTTGGTCCACTAATGGTGGGCTTGAACCTCATGGAGGCTTCCTACGTACCATGCCTTGACATGGATCAAAGACCTCGTAGTTCAAATGGGTTTGCCAGGGTCGGTGCTCACTCTAAGCCCACGTGAGTCATGCTCGGTGTGAGAAACAAGAGGTTGCAAGGACCTGACGATCACGTCGCGAAGGGTGCGTCCGTGAGAAGCGAAGAGGGGCTTACGCGTTGGGCGGCCCATGGTGTTGGGACTTACTCCAGGATGGGGGCCCATGGTGCGACAAAGCGCGGGAAAGATGGACCTTGGTCCAACAATGGGAGGTTCCTCGTTCCCTATCACGTTCCCCACTGACCTTGGTAGTGAGGGAGTACCGAGATGCACGGGTGCAATCATCCGTACCAAAGGTTAGGGATTTACGCTCTGAGGCGACCCTTCCCCTACGAACATACACCACTCCGACAAGGAGGATCTCATTCCATGTGCGGAAGAGTTCCATTCCCGTGGAGACGAGCGGTGTAATGGATGCTCGAGCTGGGGGGGACCCTTCGTGAGGGAGACGAGGTTGGGTCACAGTTTAACGTCATGTGTTGAGGACGCGGTGCTTGGCAGTTTAACGTCCTGCAGCTCGGACGAGGTGGGTTCACTCCACACCCCTAGGGCTTACATAACCGGTACCCTCTGGTCCTTGGGGAATGGAAGGTACCAGTAAGGCCATGGTATAGGGGGGTCGAGGGAGGAGCCATCGAGGGGTCCACGTTAGCGTGGCTATGCGAAGAAGCAATAGCCGTTAGCGTGCCTATGCGAAGGAGCATTGGGCGAAGCAACGCTACGGGAGGTGTTGTCCATGGGACTTTGAAATCACATCGTGCAAACCTGGAGGGTCGCACGGAAGGAGGAATCGCTAAGCAGAGGAGTGTGCTTTGCGAAGTGGGGTGCCTTGGCCTTAGCATGGGGCATAGGTGGGAGTGGGTGGTGCTTCGCGAAGTGGAACAGTGTTCGCGGAGCACTGCCTCGCGAAGAAGGAGTGGTTCGCGAAGCAGGGTCCTGCCAAGCAATGTGCTTCGCGATGCATAGTTATCCTGCCTTGGCATAGGGATTACTAGCATGGGTTGGGTGTTTCGCGAAGCACGAGTGCTCCGCGGCTGCCCGGGTTCCCTTGGGAATCCCCTTCCTTTGCGAAAGCCCTTGGGCTTCGCGAAGGGCATCCCTCTCGGAAGAGGGGCTTAGGACGAAACAAATCAGAGTCGTCTCGCGAAGTAGAAATACCTCGCGGAGCTCATGATTCCCGGGGCAAAGCTTGCTTCGCGATTCGGGAGAGGAGAAGCCGAAAGGTCGGATTGTCCGTCTCCGGGACTCAGGGGGAGTCGAGTATTTATAGGGAAGGGGCGCCGCGAAGCAGGGCTCACGCGCCGCCTTCTGGGCTTCGCGGCGGCTCACGAACGTCACAAGGATTCGCGGAGGATTACCGCCTCCGGAGCTTCGCGGCGGCTCGCGAACGTCAAACCGGTTCGCGGAGGATTACCGCCTCCGGAGCTTCGCAGCGGCTCGCGAACGTCAAACCGGTTCGCGGAGGATTACCGCCTCCGGAGCTTCGCGGGGCCTCTAAGGTCGGGACGCTTCGCGGCGGGGCTCCGCGGACTGGCTCCGCGGTTGTGCTTCGCGAGGCAGCGCGCCGGCTGCCTTTTTCGTTCCTTCCTTTCGGGCCATATTTTTGGCGCCAACAGTGTTTCTCTATAAATAAAAATAATTTCTTTTATAGCTGGCTTGATATACAACCCAAAGTCTAATAGAACCATATTATAGTATAACATTATATCATATCCATGGAATATGTATATATAAATAAGAATAACATAAATATTAAATATATTTATAATGAATCAATATAATATTTATGTATTTATTATTTCTTGTAAATAAGAAGTCAATTTTTTAGTATGTTCATTTCATGTGATAAAAGTAAGTTTATTTATAAAGAATTGGTTTTCATGCATTTTTTAATATTTATTATAATTAATTTTTTAAATATATTGAAATATAATTTCATATTATTATGAAAATAGTAATATCAGTACTATATTATGGACGTTTTTAGGGTTTCTTGAAAATATTAATTATTCAGATAAATGTGACAAAATACAAAATTACGTAAAAATGTCATTTGTTTTCTAGTAGAAGTCGCAAAATGTTTTTAATTTGGTCATAATGAAATATAAGATTAATTTAATTATAAATTATATAATTAAATAAATAATTATAAATAATCTAATGAACTGAATAGAAACAATTATAATAAATGTTTTTTTTCATAAGTCTAATTTTGGGCATAAAACAAACTTTTTAAAAAAATATCCTTTCATACATATGATGTAATTTACCTTAATATATTAAATTAATAAAAAAGGTCTATTGATTTTAATCTAATGAATAAATTATATATTTATTAAAAAACATAAATTTAATCTAATATTTTTTTAATATTTACCGAATGAATGAAACCCTTATTGAATGCTAATTTTATTAAATGGTTTCATTATGTTTTGTTTTTTTACATAAATTTCTAACACATATAAAAACATAATCATATAAAAAATGTTCATATTTGTTATCTGAATAGTTTATATTATTTAATAAGGCCAATTTAATTTTCTGTTATAATGATAGGTAATAATAGAAATAATTTATTACCACCGTTTTTTAAAACGAGTGTTTTAGGGGTTTTTTAATTAGAAAATATGAGGTATATTTCTAGTTAAACAAATAAAAATACTATTATATAGTGACATATGGGCTCTATATTATCTGACTATCGAATCCCAGTCCATTTTAATTCATTTTTATTTAATAATATATTTTTATATTTTAATTATTTAGGAAAATCCAACAGTGCCCTCTCCCTCACTTGTAAAAGGACTCCCATACCCTCTCTTCATTACCCCAATTTGAGCTACACATCAATAAAAACCCCTAACCAATCTTCTTCTCAAAATATATATCCATGAATTAGAGTTTGGTCTCTTTTATAATAACTATTCCATGGGTTTCTAAGAAGGGATATATATGTGGTTTACTGAAGAAGATGTAATTATCCTTCCTAACCGTATTAAATTTATTTATTTTTCGATCTTCTCTAATTATTTGGTATTAATCATAATGCAATAAATATAGTACACAATATATACTTTATTATTATTATTATTATTATTATTATGTAACAATCATTTTAAACCTTCTTCTATCAAATTTCATTTGAAAGTATCACTCATGCACAAGTGTCGAATACCACCTCTGATTATGATTGTTAATTGTTTTATATCTCTATAATATATGATTTATTTTATGATTAATATAATATATATATATAATATTTATTATATAATTAGTTTCTAATAAATTATAAAATATTATATATATTTTATTCATTATTATTGTTAGAAAATGACACAGTGCTCAAATATGTGTGTCACCTACTGTTTCCATGAATATTGTAAATACTTTTTCCACCTGTAAATTATATGGATGATGATAAATATTTTTATAATATATATATAATATCTATTTCATTATTAATTTGATGAAGATTATGGAACCATTATCAAAGTACAAGGATAGGAAATTCAGAACTTAAACTTCCAAGAAAAAGGATATAATTAACACCTAGAAATGATATCTTTTTAAAAGAGTTATTAAAAATTATGAGTTAAATTATTATAAGTAGATCAGATAGGTGTTTTTATGTATGTAAATTTTTTATAGAATAATAATAATTGTAAATTTATTATACCTAATGTTAGAGAACATTCAAAGAATGTCAATCACAAGGTAAGGGATTTAGTTTTATATATCATTAAAATCACACGCTCAATATTTTTTTAATTATTTACAGAAAAAGAAACAAGATAAACAAGAATGGATAAAAACCAAGGGATTTTAAAAGTGGATACAAAGAAAATCCACAAAAACAATATCCATACAACTGGATTTAAGGGATCCAATGCTATTTAACTCCATGAAACGAATCTTCTAAGAGGTATTGGATGCCATATAACCATCCTTATAGTTGTCTTAACATCTAGTGTTAAGAAGATAAATACCATTGGTGATAGTGGGGTTTCATTATTTGATAATGTACTTTATAATCCACATAGTTGAATTGACCCATTTAAGGGATTAAAAAATGATCTTCAAGGTCATATCAATTATATTCAATAAAATATCATTATAGGTTAATACATAATTACTATAAAGAATGGAATTTTATACCACTATGATAATGTCACCATTTGTATAGAAAGTGTAGAATGAAAGAAACATAGAAAAAGTGGGATCATTCAATAGACCTCCTCTCGTCAACTACCCATCAATACAAGAAACATAATCATTATGTTTTATTCCACATGATCAGTGGGGGGGGGTATAGGGAACCCAATGACCTAATAGTTTGGATTTGAGAGTAGAATTGGAAGAATTCACTTCCATGAATCATTTTAGGGAGAGAGCGACTTACCAATGCTTCACTAGGTGTTCCAAATCCACCATGAGTAATTTTATCCTTACAACCAACATAGTATTATATTGAAGGGTTCCATTATTCCAACCCTTATTTCATGTATTCCATAAAAATAAATAGTGATCCACAATAATGAGATACTAACCATTATTCTCATGATTGTTGTCTCTCACCCAACTGAACAAGTATTTAAGGAACTCATGAAATGTATCAAATATTATATAGAGAATTCCATAAAGTCTCCAAAGCCTCTCCATACTTTATTCACCAAACCAATTTGAAAAAAACTCATTATGTTTTCTTAATTATTCATCATGTAGAACCATCACTTAGAAGCTAAGGGGACACCTTTCTTCGTGGACGTTAAATTAATAGGTAACACCTGATTTAAAATTATCATGATCAATACGTTTAATTTCACAAGGATAAATTTTAATCAAATTGAACCTCCCCACACATCATTATCTTATTATGATTGTTTAGTATTTTTATACGCCTTAGTAGATAAGGTAACCAATGTTAACCATGTGAAGACACACTCATCCAAGAAATCCCAAATCATGATATCATTGAATTGATTCTTTTGAATGGGGTTATGATCCATATCTAATAAAACCATAAATTTTTCTTATCTAATATATTATAATGTAATTTTAATGTAGTATTACAATTTTCCTCACTATGGAACATAAAATGAGCATGGAAATGTTTCTAAGAAGTGTATAAATATTTTCCTCATTGGCTAGGAATATTTTATTTCCATATATAAATTTTAATAATTTTTTTAAAATAATTTTTTTGTATTATCCTAGGATTATTTTTAATATTTTCTAATATTTTTATTCTATAATAAAATTTCATTATAATCTTGAGGGTTTTCCGAATAGTGAACATTTTATGATTTACTAAATAAGAGAAAATATTCCTTATAATGACATAATTTAGTGGAATAAAATATACATCCAACATGATCAATCAACATTTTGAAGAATAAATTATTATTTTCCTTTATCGCTTTCAATGAAATTTTTTACTTAATATTTTTGAAATATTTCGATTTCCAATTAGCGACTTAAAAATGAATGGCTATTTTCCTAAACAAATATTAAAGAATTATTTGAAAGGAATTTTTCATCTATCATTACATCCCTGTTTTTACAGAAGCTTTTCTAGGGATATGATCAACCAAAACCATTATTTGTTTCACTCCTGATGGGTTTTTATTATAATTATGGGATATTTTGGGAACCCATTTTTCCTTCATGGTTATTATATGAAGAAATGTTTATGAAACCTATTTCTTTTCCATGAGTTAAAATATAATTATATGTTGATGGATTTTTTAACAATTGGGACATATATTAATGTATTATGTTTATTGAATTTTTGATACATGAATTATATATTCATCCAATTTGTTGGGTAGACATGGATATCAAATGAGTTAACAATAAATAGAATATAATGTGAACCCTATTATGTAAGTGAAACATTCCACATTGATAGTCTTGTGAGTAACCATTGACTAAGATTTTGATGGATTGTGGATTTAAATTATTCTACAATGCTTGTCTATGTAGTTATACTTGACTGTGGAAATGATTTTTTAGATTATGTGTATAACAAAATCATATTAATTATACTAATGTGATCTTATCATTGATCATTTTAATTTATTCCATTTGAAATCATTTGTTATAAACTATGATGACTTATTGTATGAAACATTTTTATGATATATTATTTACTAGGTATAGTTCTCGAATATTATTCTCAAGTTATCATACACCTATTATCATGTTTTTATTAAAAGATCAATGATTTATAATTTTTTATTACTATTTATCTAAGATCATCCTTATTTATGGTTCATTTTCTCTAATATATGAATAATGTAATTTAGTATTATATTTTAAGGAAATCCAATAGTTATAAATAACTATATAGGAGATTTTGTAGATTCTCAATGCATTTTTTTTAATTTTAATGTTTCTTAATATAAGAATTTTTTTTTGTCTAGGTTATAATTTTATTTAATGAATACTCATCTATTAAAATTTAGTATATATATTATAAAAGTATGGGAATATATTTGTGTCTTCTACATTTAGATATATAAAATAATGAATCTCTTATTCACTATATGTCCTCTACTTCATAAATCATACATATTTCTTCCTTCCAGATTTATAATTGGTATATTTGGTCCCAACATTGGAAGTTCCCATAGAGTTGTTGATGTCGTGAATTTTTAAAATAATAGTAATGAATAATTTTATTATCTTCATGAGTTATTTTAATTGGTTAATATATTATTTACATTGGCATAGTTGAAGTGGTTTTGAATTTGTTGGAGTTAATGTAGTAGTTTTCCATATTTAAAAAACATTATTTGTTGCATTGAAAAATATTTATTCATATAAAGTCTCACATAAGTGAAAGTTCCAAGTATATTAAATCAATGTTGGAGTTATGGTCATTTTATAATAATTCCACACATATAAAAATCATATACACGAATTACTATATGTATGAGAACAATGTATATGAGAAAGTCCATTGTATGGGAATGACCCAACATACCTTATTTCTACTATGTGTGAGAATTCATACCATATAATAAAGTTCATCTTAGTGCATTGTAATGAATATTTGTGTTAGGTCAATTTATATGATTTAATCCCATATCCAAATATATATAGGGAATTTTATTCTTGACATCAACATTTTTATATTTAATAAATAATTGTTCACATTTTACGATAATTTAGTGTTATGAAAGAATGAAACATGATGATGATAAAAAAAACTAAAATGTATTAAAGGAAAATATATAAAATTTGATCCATAATTTTTCATGTGATTTAAAAAAATAGATATCATTTATATTTTTCATGATCAAATATGATTTATTTTGAAATCTATTATGGTGGGTGAAATTTAATGTTTTTCATAGAGAACAAACATATATTGAATTGGGATATTTCTTGTGATGATATTATCTTGTTACGAAAGACAAATAATCACTAGAATTAGTATATGTAGTTATTCTAACTGATGTTTTGGAGTATGACTACCCAAAAAATAAGTTTTTGATATTTTTTAGAAGAATACGCGTCTCACATAGAAAGTTGAAATGATATGAGTTGAATCTAAAAAAACTAGATGAAGATGACTTTTTTTAATGGAAAATATCAAATTTATTTTTAATGAATAATTATTTTGTTGTGATATATTTTGGAGAAGAATCTCAACGTATTTTATACACTATTAAATGAGAAGGAGAGAAGAAGAGGTATTTTTCTATCGATATGAATTTATTAAAATATAAGAATATTAAGGAGAATATTTTCCATGTTTACAAGTCTAACGGAATTGATAAAATAAATAATATTGAATTATAGAATCCCGTAATGTAATTTTTGATAGTGATTAGGTGGAATATATTATATTAATATTATATTAATACAAGTAGTTTTGGGTGGATTTGATAATGGTATTTTTAAGAAAGAAACACATTGAACTTCCAAAATATCTTATATGTTGATGGTTATAAAAATATTGAGTATCTAAAATCGGGAGAATGAGAGAAAAAATTCCCTGAAGAAATAATTCTCATATAAATCATCGATATGTATTCGAGCTCAAGAATTAAATCAGTTTCTATGATTCTATGAGTTGGGAGAAATTCTATATCATATTTTCGTGGAATGGGATTTTATTTCTTTAATATTTGTCATGGATCAGCTAGGGATATCATCATATGCTATTATTAAAGAAATAAAATTCATAAGAATATTTTTCTTATATTTGTTACATATTCACGTATGATTGAAGTGTAAATCTGCATTTCCCAGCGTGAAACTAGATTTTCATTTTTGTACTCTATTCTAACACTACAACCATTTACTTTATTGATTCTTATAGCAAATAATATATATTTAGGGATAATAACAAACAAAAACAAAGACCATGTTACCTAGAATAAGGAAAGAACAAAAAAAATACCCATATTATATATCTCATAGTATTTTTCATAAATGAATGTGTTATAAATACAATATTTACCCTGTCAAATCAAAATATGTTTCATAGATTTATTTAATTAGAAATAATGTTTTATAACTAGTATCTACTAGTTCATCACTTATTCTCTATGGACTGATATGTACATAGGAACATCAATAGGTATCATATTCAAGTCCTCTGTTTAATTCATTCATGTGGAAATAATAGATAATCTATATTCTATTAAATATAGGTGTTCCAACATTAGATGTAATAAATTATTATATTTTCTATAATTGAATGTTCCCCTGTCTTCTATCCCTTTACCTGAAGGTTAGTGGTGATGATGTATTTGTTTTTTCACCCATTGAGGGAATTGATCCAAAAACTCTAGAAGATAAAAAAAATATAGATAACAATGGAATATCTTGAAATGATAATCTCATTTCTCAATTATAATAAGTATATACAAATTTTATAAGAAAAGAAGAAGCTATAAATATCTTGTATATTATTCAAGGTATGAACAATTTAAATTTGAATTTCATTGAGGGAAAATTAAATATCCTTAGAATTAATATTTATGAAATAAATATAGTGGAAGTTGATAAAATAAATTGATATTTCAATTTCGTAAATTATGTTGTTAGTGATATCCAGGGTTTGGTGAAAAAAAGAAGGCACTGTGATTATTAAGAATATCATGAGAAATATTCCCAATAAGTTTAATTTGGATATTTCAACTCTAGAAGAAATATTGATATTTTTGTTGTAATAGTTTCATTAAATTTTCATATATTATAAAATGATAAAAATTATTGACTTCATAAAAATTGTGAAACATGAAATGGATTTTGAGGATATGGGAATGATTAAAAATAAAGATGCAATGAAACGTCTGGTTTATGTGACTTTGAGAATGAATATAATGAAGAAGAATGTTAAATATATATTTTTTATTTAAAATAGAATCAATTATATAAAAAAAGGTAAAATTATATAAATTTCATTAATGGTACAAATGTAATGGAATTAGGAACATTCCAATTAACTATACCATGATGAATAAATGAAATTCTATATCTAAATATTATGAAAAAACATCAAATCAATATGTGGATTGAGATTTTAAGTGAATAATCAAAATCTATAAGATTGAAGAATTATATTTAACATGTAATAGAATAAATCTTATATGAAAACAAGATCATTTTTCTCACTAACCCTTTATTAGATTTGAATGTGAGTAAGTTGTGAAATTTTTAAATTTCAAGGATATTCTTGAGAATGAATTTCACACTTCATGAAATTAATATGACGATTCAGAAAAAAAGAAATGGAACATAAGATAAAGTATGACCTGCAAGAATATATTATTCAAAAATAAAATCTCATAATTTGAATGAAAAACATGGTGAAAGATAAAAATAATCTCATTGATGAAAATAAATATCTTGAACAAAAATTAAACAACACTTGTTGATGATATCAAAAAAATATGGCTAAAGAAACAGTACATGGTGTGATGTTAAAAGATAATGAATAAATTTTATATCTGAATTAAGAAGAACTATTTAATATAATATATTTGTTCAATGAAAATTAAAATGTGTTAAATAATTTGAAGAAGTATTTGATGATGTCATACTTACGTAAATACTAAATCGCCTAAATTAACTTAAAAGAAATTCATAAAAGAAAATGTTAACATGTAATGCATTTTTTTTACATAACAATAAAGGTCCCAACTAAAATCATTAAATGATTATAAAAATAAATAATTGGAGAAAAAATATTTCATTTGAAAAGTATAATATAGTTTCTCTTGAAACTATTTATATAATTAAAATTGAAGTAAAAATTAAAAATATAAACAAAATAATATAAATGATTCTATTGAAATAATATTTTTAAATCCTGGAAAATTATGTTATATTTTTATTGATGGTGTCATGGATTTTTTGGGAACAAATAAAACACATGTTAGTAGAAAATGCCATTTCTTATGATGAGGCATGGAGTTAGATATATTCATATATAAGAATGAAAACGGAATGTTTATTTGAGGTTGCCTGTATAGTTTGATATTTTTTGAAATAAGACTCTAAAAAAAATTTGATTTTCTAAATATTATCTATATAATTATTGAGAAATAAGGAAATTGTGAAAAACACAATGTAAATCATACCTAAAAAACTATTTATACAGATAATGGAAATGAAATTTTGATGGAAAATAAATTAAAAACGAGATTCAACATGGAAGCACTAACTGAATAGAAAAATCGATGGATTCTAGATTTTGGGATCTCATCCAATATGACATCACACACATATTTCTTGAATTATATTTAAAATAATGAAGAAAACGAGTTACTTTTGTAAGTAAATTATACTAAACAATTTATATTTTTTTAGATGAGATTGAACTATAAAATTAACAGCAAATGGGGTTTTATATTTGGAAGGTTAGATGAATAACATCTTAGGTGATTGTGATAAATATTATGATATCTATGAGGTTATTTATGAACAAATCTAATGTATTAAAAAAACTAAGGATGAAAGGATAATTCCTCAATTAAAAGTAATTTATTGTAATCTATTTCGGATTGTGGATCCTATAAATTCCTATTACAAGAGTACAAAAGATGAATTTTTGGTTACGCATTGAAGAAATTATTATTTTCTTAAATGGAATTTAATTATAACTGAGATTATGATATTGTGATAGATCATCCTAATATAAATAAAGAAAAAAATTCTTTATGTGGAACATGCCAAAAGGAAAATATGATGTATAAGACTTATAATATGGTAGAATATTTCTAAATTATGCCTTTATAGTATATACAATCTGATTTATATGGTCTTATTTGAAAAATATCAACATGAGGTGATTTATATGTCCAGTCATTTTTAGATTATTTAACTTGAATAACATGTTCAATTTTCTACAATAACAATTTGGATATAGCTAGTATATTTAATGATTTCATATGAGATGTTTAAAAAGATCTAGGGAATCACATTATAAAATTTTGAAATAATAATTGGAAGGAGGGAAAAGGTGATTATTTTAAAGGATTTAGTGATAATCTTGGAAGAAAACACCAATTTATCGAACTACATCATCTTTAAAAAAATTGCGTTTCATTAATAGGGAAATGTATTTTTTAGAGATAGACACGATAATGTTTTATGAAGATAAATTTCAATGTATTTATAAAGAGAGGCCATATTTGGTAATATATATATAAATACTAATGTATCTTGAGGGAAAAAAAGATTTTACTTATTATGAAGGATGATACATAAGGAATCCACCTATCAAGTACATTAAATAATTTACATGTATAAATATTATGATGAAAAAAAGATCACTTGCAAGGAATGTTTTAAATGAAAACTACGTAAGGGATATTTATGGGGTACTTACTTGATGATAGTGGGTGAAAGTGTGGGAACAATCATCTATGAAAACATGTAGACGTATTATTTTTCAACATAAATGAAAACTAAATAAAATTAAACCAATACACTTAAGATAAATTTAATATTCTATATGAGAATAACATGTATATTTCAAAATTAATATATTCCAAAATATTTGATTAATATATTAATTTTAGATGATATAGATTAGGAATATTGTAATGATGATGAAGACTCTATGGGTTTGGAAAATAAGCAGTTTTAGAGGTGAAAAGGTACATTGATGCTCTGGCCATTAATAGATTAAGGAAATTTTTTTCATATGATAGGATGAACGATTATTAGAAATAATATGACACTAATATTGCATTTTGAAATAATAAAAGGGAATGAATTTGTAGATAATGTAGACAGGGTACAAGTTATGCATGTTGAATTAGATCAAATTTATAAAAATTATATTTGGTGGATTTTCCCTATAAATTATGAATTTAATTGGAAAAATGGTTTTTTAAAGGAAAATATATTGAAAAATGGGTCCTCAGAAAGAACAAGTATAGGCGGGTATGTAAATGAAATAGTTAATTAGATGGAATTGACAATAAATAACCATTTCCTTCAAAATTAATGACAGAAAAAATGAATATGTAAAAAGATGTGGATGCACCGCATCAATAAAAATTATTTCAAATATATCTAAAATAAAGATATTTCTATAGAGTTCATGAGAAACATTATTTATTGAATAAAAAATGTATTATTCATGATGTAGATAGAAGCATTGTATATAGGTTGAGAAAGGAATTATATATATTGAAATATTCCCATATATCCTCATACTAAAAACATGATGGATGTTTTAAATAAATTTAAATCTTGATGGGAAAATATAACCGTAGTCTATATATCATACCACGACTCACCAGTAAAATAATTTTCCTATTATTTGTTGTGGAAAATAACTTACCTAGTGATTGTGAGTAACATTGTGAGGAATTGTTTTGATAAATTAAAAGAATTCATTCATATTTTCATGATTGTAAAACTGATTTACATTTGGTCATTATATATTTATCTGAAACTGAATGTCATATTTTTTAAGAGAAAACTATGAAAAAAAATATCTGAATGTATTTTTAATTTATAAAACAAGATAATGATCAACAAAAATATCACGTATAACTAAACAATCTAAATACTGAAATAGAATAATGGGTGATTGAAATAAATTAGAAGATTTATTATAAATCAATTACACTTGTAAAATTTGATATAATTAATATCATTTGTGGTGACACATTTTGTTTAATTTCAATGTGAACAAATGGAGTTAAAAACTCTTGTGATGAAGAGTACATTGATACATGTGAATAGAATAGTATGTTAGGGAATAATTTACAATTTTCGAACATATTTTATGTTTCTTAGATACAATGATGATGACTTTGAGGAAGCATTTATAGATAAAAATCCAAATTAGGTGGAAAATTATTCGTTTTTGTTGTTGTCTGACTTAAAATAGTAGGAAGAAGATATCCTAGACACATAGTAGATTTGTGGAAGAATATGTGGAATCTACTCATTCATATATATTGGTTATGTGGGTTATTGTGTAATTTATAGATTTTAGTGTTGAAATTGATATTGAATTGAGGGTTTTTGTCACAATAATAGTAAAATAAATTCGTCCACAAACCCTATAATACAATCTAGATCCAAGAAAAACATCATCTATTTAAAGGAAATTTGAAAAAATAGTTATAAATATTCAATAATTTTCTACTCAAAATTTAATAGTATATATATAATACCAATAAAAAATATGTTCTTTATATTGATGATGAATGTCAATGTACTTCCGTCTGCTATCAATTTGAGAAAATTAGATCTATACCCCCACATAGTATTCGTATAGTGATGTGAAAGGGGGAGAACATGAGACACAAATATATATAAAATAAGCAGATAATTCTTGGTTAATGTCTCAAGGAACAACTTCATTAATTCAATTTTTGTGGATAATGCAAAAATGATGGAATTTATTAGTAGTGTGATTTTATAGGGTTTTCAAAAAATAAAAGTGGTGGAAATTTATTTCCCTATAGATTTTTTATTGGTTTTTATTTTTTCCTCTTCTATTAGTGAATAATTTGTGATTTTTTTGGTTTCATATGAACTTGTGATATATGTTTTTTATAAGTTGAGATTTACTTGTGGATAGTTGAAAAGGTGTTGAATTTATTATAGCATGGACTGATGTTTTATGAAAATATGTATGAGTGTTTCAACATAGTAAAATATTATACTAGGTTATGACTCATGTAAGTGAATATACTATGTAGAAAAATTTTAAATCGAGGTGTTTCCAATATGTGTGAATTCTATGTTATTTAAAATATCACATATGAAAATGCCTACATAGAAGAAAAATCAATGTAATAAAAATTCCCAAATATACTAATGCCCCAATGTTCCCTATTTCTATTATTTTCAGCAATATATAATGTACACAAATTCACCTAGGTGTTTTTCTCTGCGTGTCAATTCAAAATAAACATATATAATTGTATCACAAATCCATATCATCATATGAGATATTATTTTAGAAACCTGTGTATGAAAATTTTCAGTACTAACAAATGGTTTTCATTATGATCCATGAATTTTGATGGAATAAAACATAATGATGCTAAATCCAATCTTCATAAAGTAAAAAATATCATCTAAAACATGATCAAATATTTTTCATGTGATATATGGAAAATTATTGTAATATTATTATCTTTTTTATGTTTCTAAATGATTAATTTGAAACATTTATGTTGTGAAAAAATGTTTATGTAGTTCAAGAAGAAAATAAAGACGATAAATATTAAAATTTATTTGAAAGATGTTGTGGTATATGTAATTTCAATTAATAAGTTGATTTATCATATGATGTATTTGTGGCTGATTCTTTTGAGTATGAAAATTTAAGATGATGTATTTTTGAGTATCATAAGATGGGAAAATCTGCCTCAAGCGAAATGTTGAAAGATATTATATAAAATATATTGTAGTGTGTGGATGAATATATGGATCAAAAGAAATTAAAAAATTATTTTTTAACGAATTATTATTTTTTATGATCGATGTTGGAGAATTTTTTTAATCTATATTACTATGAAACTGATTAATAAGGATGGTAGAATTTGTATTTTATATAAATATTATGTTCATAAAAGTGTAGAATATTCTAAATATTTTAATTCATGACTCTGGGTCAATCCAAATGAGGATATAAGGGATATCCTATTATATTATTTTGCAGAATAATTTTTTTAGAAAATTGAACATGTATATTTCGTATTTTTATTAAATTAATTTTTGTAATTCTGTATTTCTATAATATTTACGGGTTTCAATAAAAACATATGAGGAACGTTCATATGATCTAATAATTATGTGTGTTGAAATATATATGGTATCCAAATTAATTAGAAAGGTAGAACTATAATGTTCATGAAGAAAGGAGAATCAAAGCAATGATCCACAAAATTTTTATCTTGAGAATTTGGTTGATTATTATGACACTTATATTGGGAATAAATTCATAATTATATCATCATCTAGAGAAAAAAAATTCAAGAATATTTTTAAATACACTTTGAGGAATGGTTATATCTATTGTTGTTGAAGAGATCAAAATCATATAAGGAACATTCTCATTCATGCAATAATTTATTGCATGAAGGAATATAGAAATATTATATAATGGTGTAACACAATAACCTTCATAGAAAGAATCTATGATAACACTATAAGTGTGTAATTTATTGTTTCATATAGTGAATAATATTGTTTTGGGGAGGCTGAGAAATAATTGCAAGGTATTGGATACTCATGAAGGGGTTGACCCTTTTAAAAATAATAGTGTTGTTATTGATTTGTTTTTCACATATAAGAGACCTAAATAAATTATACATTAGCGAATTGAATCTTAATAGGGCACATAGGTTGATTAATTAAATATTATGTTGTATAAACTGGTCTCTAATGACATTCCCCACTTATCAATGGAGTATTACATCACTAGCAAATGAATTGTCATACTAAAGAAGTTGACAAACTTGTATTTGATAAAAATTAAAAATTATTCTATTACATAACTCCCTATTGTACTTTACTCTCATGTAATAAGTCCTTTGATTATTATAATTATTTAATTGATGATCTATTATATTTTTTCCATTTATGATTATATATTATAGTACATATTTATAATAATACACCGATTCTTATATAAAATCATCACATTCTCATTTTCCCAATGTTATGATATGGCTAAAATACTATTATTGGATCAATCAATAATGATTTAAATTTTAGCCCAATAATTTTGGTGACTTAACCACCATTAAATTATTATAAACTATTCTTTTATAATGTAACATAGATTCTATCATTTGTTGAAAATTTGTTCGATGTGATTTTTTATTGGTAATGTTTGATAAGAAACCAGTATCTAACTTCCACATATTTTATCCATTCAAATCTTTTTAATCCACCTTGACAACAATAGATTTTTTTCACTCAGTTTATTATTTATTTCTTAGTTATACTTTATATTGACCTTATATTGTTGTACTATAATATTTTTATCAGTGGTATATACTAGCACATAACCCTTATAATAGGTCTCTATGTTAATATCAACAATAGTTTTTAGCTTTAAATTTCTTATTAGATATTTTCTCTGTTATCCCATTACTTATTAAACATATATCTTATGTAAATTAGAACATAGAATTTATGGTTAAAAAGGGTCATTAAAATAATAGAAATAATATTTGTGTCGATGAATTCCATAACACCAATGCCTCTCTTAAAATTTGATTGTCATTACATTAAATTAACTTCTTCAAAATCAAATTTTCCTTTAGTTTTTCTTCAGATAAGAAATTCTATAATTAATTTAAAATATCTCATTCAATATAGTGTTGTACAATTTTTACACTTTCTATTTAGTATTATAGATATTGTTTTTATCATTTACACACCTTTCTTTAGTTTTTTAGTATATCCAATAGAAATTACAATTTCAATATCATTTTTCATTGGAAGAATTATAATCATATCTGCCTTTTTATGTTCCCAATAACATTATAATGTGGTAGAA
Source organism: Viscum album (assembly GCA_963277665.1). Taxonomy (NCBI): domain Eukaryota; kingdom Viridiplantae; phylum Streptophyta; class Magnoliopsida; order Santalales; family Viscaceae; genus Viscum; species Viscum album. The sequence goes on along the minus strand of OY728145.1, from coordinate 1,438,223,761 downwards.
TAATTGGTTATATTAGTTTTTAGTATATCATGATGAAGTGAAGTCAATATAGCCTTATGTGGTGTAGAAACATAAGTTCAAAATAATGATGATGTAGTTCCTTATATTGTATTGATGATCAAAGAAGTATAATGATTTAAATTTAGTTACACAAGATTAAATGTATGTGGTATCATCTATAGTATTTTTTTGAGTGAGACCTATGTATTATTTGATTACATGTAGAGATTCCATAAGAAAAATTCATTACATTATTGATTTTTAATAAATAAATCTAGATCTCTTTTTATAATTATTCATATCAATGAAAAAGTCAAACACACCTAGGAAGGAAATAAATATGGACGTATCATGTTAATGTTTTATCTCTCAAAATTTAATATATTTTTCGAATTGGGACCACATCAAGACCAAAAAGATCAACCAGAATTACTAATATGGATATAATAGTTAAAACAATTTCTAAAATTATGATGTAGTAATAGTCTAAAATAATGTATCCTAGAATATATCTAAAAAAAAAATTAAAACGATATTTTAATTTATTGAGATTTGAATTATTTTTGAAACATAATAATAATTTTCTCCCACACTTCTTCTTCATGGTTTTTGATTTACCACCAGTTTGTATTATTCTTCATCACATGTCATAATAATGATTATCATTCATGAAAACTATTGTTCTATTTCTCATATTTTTCTTCTACTTTTAGAAGCCTTATGAACAGTATCCCACTCTTATAATTATCTATTTATATTTCAATTTCATCGGGAAAACTATTTTTCAAAAACCACTCTGTTATTTATTCAAAATAAACAAGTCCATTAATATTCTATTTCAGACTATGATATGTATTTTAATCCACACACATAACACTCATATTATTATTCTAATTATATCATTTCTTTTCATCCACACTGTTTGTTTTCCTACAACACACAGTTCAAATATATATTTTTCATAAATTAAACAACTATTTATTCATGTTTTTATTTCAGTATAAATTCAAATTATAATTAAAAAAGACATCTTAACTAACTCCCACATTCATCATATTTTCCCTCACTACTTTTCTAAATTTCTAATTCATCCCAATGTCCTTATAGTGAACATTAAATTTTTTCATTTTGATCATGTAGTTGTAAAATAAATTTATTTATTTTAATGTCATGATCTATGTTTTGATTATGAAAACATTGTTCTCCCTTAGAAAGAATCAGAAACCACAATTTGGTATTTTTATGAAATATTTAATCATATTCAACATCTCATGGAATATTATTTTCATTGGAATATTAATTTTTTTATTATCAGTGTATTTTTAAAAAATTCTAATTATTGAACCTTTGCATGGTAAATAACATATGATTTTGAAGCTTATGATGATAAGCGTTTTGAATATTTTTAATAATATAAAATTTTGTTACAACCATAAAATATTCAAATCTATAGAATTCAACCAAATGAATTTTTTTAAGATTAATATCAACCATACGAAGATGTAATTACACATAATTATCCTATATATATCTCTAAAAAGACTTTTTAATATGTATAATTATCCATAATATCTTTTGAAACATTATGACAATGCAAACATAATCATTAAGATAATAAAACAATTATGAATAATTAAACATTACTATACATTTTTTAAATTATTGAACCATATAAATATTTACATTGACATATTTTTCTACTAATACATACTTATAAATATTTAGATCATCCATATGAACTTCAATGTTAACCTTATGATGTCAATTAATTTCCTTTTTCAAATTTAAAATATTGTTAAATTCTAAGGGTTTATTTATTACATAAATCATTTCATGGATTATCATAAAACCATCACCTAACTTATTATAATCCACATTTTAATTTTATGTATGAATTAAATATAAAATACATCTGAATAAGAAATATCTACATTATCTCTTCAAATTATTCTTCTTAAACTAATAAAAATCCAAAAAAAAATAATTTTGATAAAAAATCTCACCTACTAGTTTGTTTGGAGAACCATGTAACATAAATATATTTATACCAAACCAATATGATAATGATTCATTATTCAATAATTATAAAAATACTTGATGAACTCGGTATTGGTAATATGAAAATTTAATAATAATAATACCATTTTTTATTTAAAATAATGACACACAATCATAATAAAAACCCATTGATCATATTCATAGCATTGAAAATTAATATTTATTTAAATAAAATGTATTTTATTACTAAAAAAACATGTTTTAAACCTCTATAAAAATATATTATGATACACATTATGAACATATCAAATAAAATTGTTCTGAACTACTCACATACTAACATGTTGTCTCTCACAACATTCCCACTTTTTATTAATCACCCAAAAATTGGGCTAAAAAATGACATATATACCCCATATTTAAAATACATACTAATGGATTCTCGTGAAAATAAATCACCCCCATTTCTGAATTCAATTTCAAAATAAATAATGGAATAAACAAAATTGATATATGCTGTTATGTCTCTTCACAAAAATAATAAATCAATGAATAAAGGTATATTGGGGACTTAATTTTTCATTCCATATCCCTTATTGGTTGATGTATAAGAATATGTTTTAAAACATTGTGTCTTTGTACATAGTTAACAACATAACCCAAAAACCACATTGGTAAATCAATTAATTATTCAAATCCCATTTCATGCTAAGAGTGTAAATCATTTCCATAACAATAGTCATATAACACGCTATAACTTCTTTCTTATTATTGCACTTGAAATTTTCATCATCAGAAAATTTATCAAATGGCCATGTTATGGAATATCACACTAATACTTTCTTTCTCTAATCTATATTCTTATGATCACATTTTCATTATTATATTTCAATAGAAATGGTTTCTAACTCTCTTTGGAAAAAAAATTATCCAAATTATTTTTATCTTCCCACATATTAATAATATAAAGAATTTTATGACACACTGCATAGAAAACTAATATTGGCTCCCTTGATTATAATTTACTCAATATATATAATTTAATATTAAAAAATCATTTAATACTCATTATATATTGTATAGTAACTGTTCATGATCCTTGTTAAATAATGTATACACAATTATTAACTTATGATTCAATCAATTAAAAATAATGGGGTATATAATAATATAATTCATTATATAAATAATTTTGAAGAAATACCTCATATTTTTAGTGATACATTGTTATAAAATGTAATCAATGGTTTCTTTTACTTCATTGTATTCTTGAATAGAATTATATATTCTATCATAGATGAAGATAATTAACCTTACGAGATCTATGTATATTCTTTTTTTTAATAAAATATGTGAAAAATAAACAATCAAAGACTTTTCTGATATATATATATAAATAGTATAGAAAAAATTTGGTTCATAAAACCTAAGGTGTTATGGTTGAAACTATGGGGGTATTGAATAATTTTCAGCTAAATATCGGTGGTTAAAATAAGATGAAGATGATGACTATAGAGATGAAGATGTGATGAAAAGGAGTTCCGTGAAGAAGGAATCATAAATGTATTCATCAAATGGAAAAGTTATGAATTTAACTAATTTAATAAATAAAAATTTAATATATAATATTTATCGTAGTGATAGTTATGAATATAAATCGAAGTAGAAGGATAAACTAAATAGGGTAAAATTTTATTTATTGAATAGGTGAATGAGGATGGTTTCACAAGTAATGACAATAATAATGAGGAAATTGGGTAACAAATAGTTATATATTTCATGATAAAATATAACGTCTATAGTATCTATTGAATATTTATTATTTATAAACATAATAATTATGTTATTAAGAATGATCATCAACCATATTATAATAAAAACATTTATCATTTTGAAATGGAGATAATATATTTTAAAGAGATAGATGCAATGAGAATGTTTTTAGATGAAGATAATAAGGTGAATATTTACATGAAAATGAAATTAAATTAATGTAATAAGGATTTTTAGGATGTATAATAGAACCATTTCAAGGAATAAATGGATATAATCTCCTTAAAATAAAAGTTTCAACATTGTATTTATGATGGAGAATTAATATCAATGAAGCATAAAAATAATGAGTTACTATATTATAAAATTTATAATATTACTGAGTGTTTAAATATTCCTAAGGATGTTGGGGGAATGTATGAAGTCAATAATAAGATTATAAAGTCCTATTGTATGGAAATATTATGCGACTCTCATTAATATAAGAAATATTTGAAAACCAACATGATATAAAAAACTAGTATAAATGAATAATATATAATTTTTTGAATGATTTTTAGTAAAATGAAGAGGTTTTTTGGAGGCCATAAAAAATTAGGTCTGAAAAAAATATAATATTAATGGATTTAGAATATATAATAGAGAATGTGCTGAAATCTCAATATTGTGATTTGTTTGAGAGGGAATTATGCAATTTTGGATAGATCATTAATTATACTAAAATCATGAATTTGACCAAAGAAATTGTTTAATTATAAATTTAAGTATGAATCTAAACTATATGAGATGTATAACATTAGAGTGTGATATCTCACTAATAGTAAAAAGTATATAAGTATTTTGAAATTTCTGGAAAGAATTCTAGTGATATATTTCATGAATTACAAGATGTATTAAGAATATTTAACTAGATTGTGACCAATATAGTTGATATTGTGACCAATCTAGTTAAATATTTAATATTTCACGAATTACAAGGTGATATAATATTTAATATTGTGACCAATCTAGTTAAATATTATAAATAAATCTTGTAATTCATGAAATCTATCAGTAGAATTTTGTCCAGAAATTTTAAAATACTTATATCCTTTTGTCAATTAGTGAGATATCACCCTCTAATGTTATACATCTCATATAGTTTAGATTCATACAAAAATTTATAATTAAACAATTACTTTTTTCAAATTCATGATTTTAGTATAATTAATGATCTATACATAAATTTCATACTTCCCTCTCAAACAAATCACAATAGTGAGATTTCAGCACATTCCCTATTATATATTCTAAATCCATTAATATTAGAATTTTTTCAAAGCTAATTTTTTATGGTCACTAAAAAACCTCTTCCTTTTTCTAAAAATCATTCAATCAATTATATATTATTCATTTATACTAGTTTATTATATCATGTGGCTTTTCAAATATTTCTTACATTAATGAGAGTCGTATAATATTGCCATACACTTGGACATTATAGTATTATTATTAACTTTATACATTCCCCCAACATCCATAGGAATAATTAAACACTCTTTAATATTATAATTTTTATAATATAGTAACTCATTATTTTTCTTCTTCATTGATATTTATTATCCATCATAAATAAAATGTTGAAAATTTTATTTTAAGGAGATCATATACTTTGATTCTTTGAAATGTTTATATTATACATCTTAAAAATCCGTATTACATTAATTTAATTTCATTTTCATGTCAATATTCACCTTATATTCTTCATCTAAAAACTTACTCAATGCATCTATCTCTTTAAAATATATTATCTTCATTTCAAAATAATAAATGTTTTTATTATAATATGGTTGATGATCATTCTTAATAACATAATTATTAGGTTTCTAAATAATAAATATTCAATAGATAATATAGATGTTATATTTTTTCATGAAATATATAACTATTAATTACCCAATTTCATCATTATTAGTGTCATCACTTGTGAAACCATCATCATTCACCTATTATATAAACAAAATTTAACGCTATTTAGTTTATCTTTCTACTTTGATTTATATTCATAACTATCACTACCATAAATATTATATAATAAATTTTTATTTATTAAATTAGTTAAATTCATAACTTTTCCATTTGATGAATACATTTATGATTTCTTCTTCAGTGAACTACTTTTCATCACATCTTAATCATTGTAGTCATCATATTTATCTTATTTTAACCATGGATATTTAAATGAAAATTATTCAATACCCCCACAGTTTCAACCATAACAACTTAGGTTTCATGTACCAAATTTTTTCTATAATATATATACATCGGAAAATATTTTTTATATTCATCCAATTTTAATTATAGTTTATTTCTAAATAATTATTAAAAAATATTAATTAAACAAAATGAAAATTTTTATATAGGAACATAAAAATGTCACATTAAAACATGTATTGCATAAACTGGATTATTATATATCATGGATAATTATATCAATTAAAATTTAATAAAATAAAATAGGAAAATAAATAGATAAATTAACATTTTCACAACTTTGAAATCCCATAGACCATATTCACCCATGAAAAATTTCTGTTGTAAAAAACCTTAAACATGAATTAATATTATATGAGGATAACTAATTTTATGAGATCTAAAATGAAATTAAAGGATAAGATTGAATAAGAGTTAAAATGGAATGAATTTATAGGTGGTAATAAGGAAAATATAGTTGTTTGAAATAAGTATATAGCCATTGAAAATATGATTGTTGGAAATAAGTTCATTGGATATATAGTCATTAGATATTAATGTATTGGAATGTTTTATTAAATTTTATTAGAATATTGTAAAAAAAATAAAAAAATTAGTTTTTATATAATTTTTCTTATGTCTAAATGAAACATAATGTTATAAATAATTACATATTAATGTTATACAAGCTATTATTAGAAATATTTATTTTAAATAATGATTTTATTTAATAATAAATTTCACAATTTTATTTTAATATATTTTTGATGAATTTGTTTTTCTTATTAAACATGAAATCCATCATAATTAGTTATGTATAAAAAAATTTATTAATTAAAATTATTTTCTCAAAATAATATGTTTTTATATTTCATATATTTTTAAAAATGTGGATCTGTAAACACCTTGAAATTCAATGTAATTTTTTCTAATTATATTTAAATTTTATGAGTTAGTGAAAATTGATGGCGCATGATTCTGAGGCAACGTGTGCCCTAAATATATTTCGGAACATTTTTTCAGCTATGTTCAGTAAACGTGCGAGTTGGTTTTTCTAATTTTTGAACTGGTGCACAGAATTGAAATCTGAGGGCACCGATAAACTCGCTATGCCAGTATTCATTTTAGGAGACCTTCACCTCAACCATAGTACGTCGAGGGTGAATAATATAATTTGTGTTTTTTTGTGAAAGAATAAAATGAAATAAAACTGTGTGACATTTTATTTTATTTGGAAATCCCATGTGGATGTTGATAGGTGGGGACCACTAGAACTAAAACTCCCATGAGAGTTTATAGAAGTGGGGAACACCTGAACCTAATGTCCCATGTGAGTGTTATGGAGGTGGAGACCACGAGGGGTTAAAACCTCCCATTATGAATGCTCGGTGGTGGGGACCACCCGAGCTAGTAAAACCCCCAAATCAAAGCTTGGTGGTGGGGACTTCCTGAACCCCTTTAATGGGACAAAACCCCTCAACACCCTACATTAATTATGCCAACTCTTCGTTAATTAATTAAGCTAACACTCCTTTAATAAATTTGGCTAACTATATGTTTGTGAGAACAATATAAAATTGGAAAAACATATTTAATTATGTTGCAACCACTTTTCTTGCGAGGGGATTTTTGGTTGGAGAAAGGGAAAGGGGAGAAATTGGGATAAAGCTCTCCAATGAAGAAAACACACTGGAATTGAAGAACATGGATGATGTTTAAACTCACTACGAAAGTGTGACCACAGAAGCAACGATCGTTGGCACTCTCTTCGCTAAAACAGTTTCCATCCCACAATCTCCATCAACAATTCTCCAATGCAGGGTTTGTTATTGAATTGATGAATTTTTTCTTGATTAAATTCCTCTATCTTGGAAATCATGATGAACATGGATCAACCAGAATGAGTTAATCCATGATATGTATGAAATTTTAGAGTTTGAAATTCTTGATTCATGATTTTTTTGAGCCTCTTGCTACCTCCCTAAAGCAGAGGGTGTAGCCAAAAAAACATAGCCCGACCCCTCAGTCATTCTTATTTATTGCGGTTTTCTTCGCAATGGTGACAGCGACTGGTGCTAGCGTTTGGCAACAGTGGAACTCAATAATGGATGCCGACACCACCGCCGGCTACGATGAAGACGACGCCGCCGCCCTGTGGCCTCCATCATCCACAGCCAACACCACCCCAAAGCCTCTGCCTTCCGCGGACACCACTGTCCGTGACCTCACAGAACCACAGCCCAATGCCGCTCGATGCTTCCACCATCTGAATCCTTCGCGCCGCCTACGGCCTACGCCTTCTATAGCCTCTATGCCGCCCCGCGGCCCTCTGCGCTGCCCCACAGTCTCGCTGCCTCATGGCCCTCCGAGATACCCCATGAGATCACCACCCTCGCTACCTCAGGCTACTCTATAGTCAGCTTCCTAGCCTGGACCCAGCAGGTCGGGTAGCCCAGTGCGCGTCGGGATGGGTCGGTCCAACCGGGTCGGACCATCCCCAGACCCACTTCGACCCATTTATACACTTTCAACCATATTTTTGGCACCTAAAATTCATTTGAAAAAATATTTGTGGTGCTATAAACCATTGAGAGAGATAGTCTCTTTCGTATACCCCACTAAAGTTTTGGATAATGTTGGGGAATGGTCGGGTTAGATCAAGTACAAATCGAAACGGGCCCTAGGGATGAAATGATAAAAACGTATAGACTGAGGGTCCGATTGATGTACCATATTTGGCATTGAGACCACAATGGTGTGGATTTTCATTGTGATACTACTTCGTGGAAGTTGGAGTATCGACCAGTGGCTTTTGAAGTGGACACTCCTGGAGAAAAGCGAGCATAGTGTGGGAACCCTGTAGCTAGTTCCGACATGAAGAATAAAAAGTGATCCTGTTTGGGTTAGCACCTAGTGATCATTTGTGGGATAGCCCCGAGCGATCTTGTGTGGGTTAGCACCTAGAAATCCTATGTGGGTCAACACCCAGTGATCCTTTGTGGGTCTGCATTGAGCAATCCTGTGTGGGTCAACACCAACTGATCATGTGTGGGTCAGCACCGAGCGATCCTGTGTGGGTCCCCACCTTGCGATCATGTGTGGGTTAGCACCAAGCTATCATGTGCGGGTCAGCACCGAGAAATCATGTGTGGGTCTCCACCTAGTGATCCTATGTGGGCCACCACCTATTGATCATGTGTGGGTCAGCACTGAGTAATCTTCTATGGATCAGCACCTAGCGATTCTATGTGGGTTAACACCTAACGATCCTATGTAGGTCAGTACCGAGCGATCATGTGTGGGTCATCTCCGAGAGATCCTATATAGGTCTTCCTCTTAATAGAGTAAAATGATTTTGTAGTTACTTATAATAATTTATACTACTGTAATTATGTTATACCTTATGTGAGCCGAGTCCGTACCTGACTGGTACCTTCCTCTGTGGTAATACCTTTGTGGTATTCTTCTGTGTGGCATACCTTTTTGGTACTTGCCTTCATGGTTTTTCTTTGTGGAACATTTGAGCATTGGGCTTTGAGTTGGAATCTGTGTTTTCCTCATGATTTAATGGGTTTACATGATAACTGAGGTATATGTATGGGAATATACCTAAGCAGGGTTCACAGTTGACTTCATGTAGTGTGGTTTATCCATTGTGTATTTTGTGAGACCATGATGGACTCGAGGTTCCTACTAAGATTCGTTATACTCACCCCTGCACGGTCAATGCCTGCACCCTCTTGTGTTTGGTGTAGGTGAAAGACAACGCTGACTAAGGATGAGAGTACCAAGACTGGAAGGTAGCTCAAAGGTGGATGTTAGATAAGGAGAACCATAGAGATGGATGTTCGTGAGTTGTACCTACCCATCAGGTATGATCCGTGGTAGAGGATCTAAAAGCTTCTATCCACCTATCAGTTGTCTTGTACATTCTAGTTTTCATTGTACTTTCCCGTTGGTCTTGTATTCATGACGCTTTTTACTTTCTGTACTCACTCTATTTACTATTCAATTTATTTGAGTTCGTATCTTGTTGTGTTCTTGGTTGTGTTTGTTACTGGTTATAAAGGAAATTCCTTCCATGTTTTAGGGAATACGGCTTCGGTGCAAGTCGTCAGCCCCTGGCCAAGGGAAGACAGGCTTGGGTTAGTCATGGTACGAACCCCAGGGGACAGGTCATGACATGATCTATATTGAATAATGTGGACTATAAAAATATTCTATATATAAATAAATTAATGTTTATTCAAATTGATTCATTTAGAATAGAATATGGATGAATTATTTTTATGCCAAAAATATATTTTATCTAAAAAATATTTGAATATGTTTTGAATGATTAAATTAAAAATTAACTACTAATAACTAACAAAGTAAAGTATGATAAAAAGGATATTATATTTTTATTTATAATTTAAATTTTTGGTAAAAATATCATTATCATTTTTAACATGAAAAATTACTAGTTTATATATTTGTTATATCAATAAAATGTTATTATTCATTGAATTTTTCTTCTATACATTATCTAATTTTAGTACAAATATATTCAATTGATATCATGGATTGAAAATTATAATATTATTTTAATGTATAAAACATGTATATTCAAAATAATTTAGTTAATAATTTATTGAAAATAATAATAGAAACACTCAATGAAAAAATTCCATTTTTCAACAAAAATAGTTTTTTCTATATCTTATGTTTTAATATGAAATATAACTTTCTAATATCAAAAACAATAATTAGGTTAAATGATTAAAAAATTTAAATCATCATGTACAAGTTTTATTGAATGGGTAATATTATAATATTAGTATTAGAATATTTACTATTGGGAAAAAATTTAATGAGTAAAAATAATGGTAAAAGGGTTAAATTAAAGAGGCTTAAAATTTTATAAATAAACAAGAATCATATACCATATGGATTTTTTTATTTTATATTAATTCCCAAATACCCACAAACCATTATTCATATAAATATATTTTTTATGAGATTATATCATTCCCCATACATTAATTTTGTTACATGGAAAATTCACGATTTTACCTACAAATAGAGATCACTTCCTCCCACAGAAATCCACAACTATCCTTTGAATTTTATTTTAAAATATTATCATTACTTCACCCATATATCAATTTTATAATTATTTATGCTATTGGTTTCATGATTTCATCCCATTTCCTCTATTTCCAAGAAGCCATTCAATAGATGAGTAAGTCCTTAAAATCAGTATTAACAACTATCAAGCATTTTATTCTCTATAATTATCCTAAAAATATATAATAACCATAATTATTTATGGAAATTTGAATAATTAGAATAATATTTTTTATATTAATAGAATTAGCATTTTTAAATATCCCCTCATCAATTCGAAAAATGAAAATGACACTAATGTTACTTGTGGACTATCATCTCTAGGAACCAAATATTTATTTTTCATTAATACATTACATGGATTGTTATATGAATTATTTTAATGAATATATTTTATATTAATGAAATTATTAATTTTTTAGAATGATATAGGATATAATATATCAATATTTTTATTAATCGTTTACCATTGAATATTTTCTTTCATAAAATGGGAATACCAACACAGAAACTGGCATTTTTATAACTAATTGATTCATTTATATAATTATTCATACCCCACATATAAATTAATATATAACTATTTAGTAAAAAATATTTTATAGGATTAATCATTTTATGAATTACATTATTTTAAAATAACTTTCATACTTTTATATGGGTTGTAATGTGTTCTTGTTTTTGTTAGTTCAACCTCTTACATGAATGATGACATAAAGTATTATCCTGGATGATTTTGTATGAATAATTTTACTATATAATATCATATTAATATTAAAATAGTTTTTTTGGTTATGTAATGGTAATATTAATTTTTAACAAAATATGAAAATACTAACATTTATTTGATAAAATATACTCAAATATGGTCATCAACAATTTCATATTCATAAATCGAAAATTAATCACTCATAGAAATAAATATGGAAATTATATATCATTATGTAACATATATTTTAGTATTATAAAAAATATAACAACAATAAAATTCATAACTAAAAATGGGGATCAACATATCATTACATAATAAGTACGAAATAATCAATGTTATTGACATTAGATAATGAAAATAAAAATTAACTAACAGAATATTTCATCATGAAGGATAATTGTTAACAAGTATAAATATTAATAGATAAGAATATGATTTTGAAATAATTAATTAATAAGATTATATTTTTTATACATGAGGTTAATTTTCTATCATGCATGTTAATAATAATGGAAATGGTTTCATCTAAGTTTCCCATTATTGATGAATATTTTCAAATTGGTCCCCAATAATTATTTTATATGGTGTGAATAATACCAAACGTAGATTCGAAATTTATTATTATTGTTAACTTTTTTTAATGAGGTTTTATAGTTCTTTCATTAACCCCTCATTCATATGATGTTCATTCAAATTTTATCAATGCCATAAGGGATACTTATATTGATTTTATTTTTTTGAGACATATATCTTAGTCATCAATTTTTTTAAATTTTTTTTGTTATATATAATTTTCTACTAAATAATTTTTATCATAAAATTCATGAAAATAAATATATTAATTGATCCATCTAAGGTTCCATTTTCATTGTATTCCAATTCAAATGATACTATAGTTATAGGGGTTTTTTCAACTCATCATCCTTTTTACTGAGTAATTTTTTTCTTCCATGACTATGTTCATAAATGATTATTATATTATTATATATAATTACATAATATTTTACTTCTTACTTATCTCATTAAAATCTATATTTCTTCATCATTATATCATTTAATGGTGTATTTAATTTTTTAAATATAATAGCATTGTCATTAATAATAATTCACATCCTCTCCAATAAGTTCTTTATTCTCCATGTCCATATTAATTATTTGCAAAAATATTTTCCATTATTATTTTGACACCCAAATATGTATTACCTATTGTGATATTAGTTTTACCCCATACTACTTTTCAAAATGATGTTTTATTATCTATTTTACAATTTGGATTTCAATAAAGATATTTTAAAATAATTTAAAATCCATTTCTCTTCACCGTCATATCATTTATCACCAATTATAAATTTATAGACATGAAATTTATTTCCTTTCAAAAATAAATTAATTGTAATTATTTTGACATACTAACTTAATTTTAATAATAATAATTCTCAAAAATAAAATTTAAAAGTGACTCGAAACATTATTTTTTCATTATAATGTGAATGTATTTTCTGAAATATATTATTATGATTTCTCTCCAATTTTATTATATATCTATAATGGATTAATACCAAACAGTTTTATGTTCATAAACCACCCTATGAAATATCTTCTGAAATACACTTCTTTGGTGGTTGATTTTTTGTATCAATTGATCCAGTTCTTGGTGTCATTTTATGTGAATGAGTTTGGAAATTTACAAAACCCATTTTTTCTGGAATTTATAAAGATATATTATACGATTTATTTGAAAAAATAACTACAAATGTTTATGGGAGGTATAATAAATTTCCATCTAAATAATTTGTTTTGTTTACATATATTATATTTTAATATTGGGTTTTTAGTTATGATAATTTTACAACTAAATAGAAATAGTCATAATACATAAGTCCAAAACGGATCGTGAGTAATAATCCTAAATACACTGATGGGATATGAGTTTTGATGAATGTGTCACTAATGGGATATAAGTTATTATTATTGAGTGAATAATGGATCTAAAGAAGTAATTCCTAAAACACTATGAAATGGGTCAAACATTTTTGATATAATAACCTATATGTAGTGTATTCCTATGATAATGTTTATAACATAATTAATTATTATAATTATCATAATTTGGTTTTTAAAATAGTTATAATTTTTACAGTTTTTTTCACATTACTTTTTATTATACTCAAAATTTTGTTCTTTAATTATGTTATAATTTGCAGAATGTTCTGTGTGAAGCATATAAAACTTTTCACAACATTGAGATTTGGAAGGATTATTGAACAATATTTTTAAATTATTATGGCTACCTCTTTTTTCATATGACTCAATAATATTCCATATTTTAGTATTAGATCAAAAGACTATTTTATTAAAAATTATAAATGATTTATATATCATATCCTTATTTAATGGTATTCTTCTGATATTATGTGAAAAGTTTCATATTTATCATGCCTTATGGACAAATATTTTTCCCCATATTATTTCTTATCATTTCATTCTCCCATGGTCAGGTTTTTATAGATTACTATGTCATAAAATTTTTAGAATCAATGATATTAAATTTCCCTTATGGATCTGTTGATCTCATCCCTTATTGTATATTTTTTCCCCTATTGAAATATATATAGGACTATCAGTAGATGGAATCCATGTTGACATGTTTATGGGAGATATTGATTTAATTATAAGAAATATTTTCTTTATTTATCTAATATCAATATACAATAAAACATTACATTATTTATTAAATTTTTATTAAGAGATATAATATTTTATTAATGATAAGTATATTCTAGTTTTACCTGGGTTGTATCACATTGAATCAAATATAGATTTTAATGTTTTTTTATCTTTTGTTCAAGGTGTATGGGATTGGGGAATCTCATTTAGTATCAAGGTATTATATAATAATATTTTGTGATATGATTTGATATTTTTATTAAACATTATCAATAATTATTCAAAAGAATAATGATATAACATAATATAAGAAAATATTATTTTTTAATGTATAGTTTGATTATCTTACTAGAAATGACACTCTTATTTGGATTCAAAAAATTAAATGAATAATTAGTATAGTTTCACTAAGGAGAAGTAATACCTATAAAATTTTATTTGGTATTAACATTACCATGAAATAATGAAAATAATGTCGTACTAACAACTCTCTTAGTTTGAATTACCTATGGGATATTCTTCAGTAGAATATATACTATTTGAAGAATCTTATGAATTATTTATGGAAAACAAAAAAATTTATTATATGTCACTTTATGTTTGAGAACCTAAAATGAATATGACCATGGTAAACCTAGGGTATACTAAAGGAGTTTTAAGTTGATCAAATTATATCATTATTGAACAAAGTGTTTAATATGATAAAATTAAAGTGGCAAGGGAGAATGCATTATATGATGGACTTTTTACATTAATATGGAAATTTAATCAATAATTTCTGGATATTATAATAACCATTTGGGTTTATATTTTTTTTGAAATTGCACATGAAAATAATTCTATGAAAGATATGTCTCTATAAACTAAATAGTTTTATAGATATAATACAAGGCATATTTATAACAGATGATCCAGAATCAAAACAAATGCCTACAAAAATAAAAAATATGGGTATCCTAGTTTACCAGTTTTGTTTAGTAAATATATACTTACAAATTTTAACATAGTTTATAATGATTTTTTACATACCCTTACCAATTTTCATTTGGGGGTAATAATAAAAATTGAGTGAGAATAATTAACATAATGGTATAGATTTCAACACCATATTTTATTGGGCCCATTTTTTATTAAATTTTATTTCTATAAATTTAAATATGATTTTTTATTTAAAATGAATTTAAATTTTTTAGGAAATAAGTCCTCAATGTTATGAACTAAAGTAACAAAATAGTATTCATAGATTAATATTATTACAAAAGTTTATGAATACTTGAATTTTATAATATGCACTACTATATATCAAGGATTAATACTTGGATTTTTCATTCATAGAAACAAAAATCATAAAAATTAATACTAAAGGGTCCCATAAAAAGAGATTGTTGGAACAATAATGGTTACCCAAAGTAACAATAACAATGTTTCCAGATAGTAGAACAAAGTAGTGAGTAAATATTGGACCTATTGGAAAATCATAAATATTTATTCGTAGTGATTGAGGTCATTAATCAATAAAAGTGAATGATCAAATGAATGATGAGTGCCTCAATGTAAAAAATCATTAATAATCCCAAAATCCATTGGTTCAACAGAATTGACGGTTTTAGGAATTTTTTTAATTGTTATATTATCATTAGGTAATGTATTTAGTGTCTAATAATATAAGGAAATATACTTACATGGTGTTATCCTCTTCATTATACACAATCTCAACCTTTGGTTATGACCTTATATATTTCCACAACATCTGTTACCCTAAAATATTTATTCATTTTTTTGAATTACTAACAGATCATGAGATCCAAGATAATTCAACCAATCTATCATCAATTATCTACTGCACCATTTTTTATAACAATTTTTCCAATATATATAAATAATCATGTTATAAGATAATACTATATTCTCATAAACCATACCCAATTTTTATTTTCTTCTTTCAATAAATTGTTAAACATATGACCCTTCTGAAAGGTAAAAATGAAAAACATTAAATAGAAGTCACATATTTTTTTCATTTATCCCCCATATATCACAAAGAAAAATTTAGATTTCACATTCCAAATATGTGAATACCCAAATATTATATTTAAATTACACGTGGAAATAACCATAATTATGATAAATAATTTTGGAAAACATGAATGATTCCTTTTCCCAATGGATACTAGATATTTTCCTTAAATACATGAGGTCATAAACATCATCAATGATGATAGAGAACACATTGTCAATAATAAATTACAAGACAATTAGAACTATCTAATTTAATTTATCCAAATCACTCATCTCTTTGTCTGATAGAATAAAAATTATAAACGCCTTGATCACAATAATGTTTACCTTCCCATAATCAAAATATCACTCTTCGATGTCTTCATCTCCATTAAATAAGTCCTTTTCAATCATTACAGAATACTTGTTCTGAAAATGATTATATATTTTATGGTCCATATAACATTACTTTGAATTCCAAAACATAAATACTTAATTAATCCAATGTTATTATTAAATAACTATTCAGGTAATTATTATTATTATTATGATAAGAAATACATGAAGAAATTCACATACCTTTCTCCTATCATTTTTGGTCTCTTTATCTCTAGAAGTATAACCAATACTCATACCATCTCTCGAATTTTTTATGATATTTCCAATTGAGAAATCAATGCCCATAACATCCTCACTTGAAACATTAAATGTTTTCCCTATTACTTAGAGTTCTCTCAATTTAATAAAACAAGAAACAACTAGGTGAAAAAAAGATATCTGAGAGTAAAACCACATAATTGTAAAAAATTACTTGTATAATGAATAAATCATTATAGAAACCTTTAATCAATGACAAATTTGGCTTATCCTATGTTATTCATAAACAACAACAATTTAAATCCTTCATTATGGTTCATGAATAGTTTGTCACTTTATAATGCATATCCCCTGAGAGTGTCAAACCAAGTGTGTAGGAAGGCCTTTTTGGGTACTAGATTAATCTGAGTCAGGCTTAGAATATCTTGTCAGATTTGTTACCCCTAGGTACATCTTTACCAGTTCCACAATCACTTTAATTATGTAGATATGGATTTATTTTATGTAAACCACTCACTCTATCCTCTACCACAATTCCTAGTCATTTTCCTCAATGTTAACTCATCATTATACATATCCTAAGAGAAATCCAAAGACATATACTTAGAAATTTAACACAGTTTCAAAACATTTTTTCCCATCCTAGATTTTAATTTTTAACTACATATTTCCATTGATACCAACTATAGTGACCCTGGATTGACATAAACAGATATTATAACATTTTAGATGAATATTTAGGACATTAAAAAAATACATACCTGAGGAACGTAATATTTTAGTGTCCTTGGAAAAATGGAAATAAAATTTCCTATCATGGTGAAAGATCTCCAAAATCTCACATAAAGATCTACACTTTTAGAACTTCTACATAAAATCATTCATCATACCCCAGGGAAAGGAAACATAAGAATAGGGTGAGATCTGATTCATAGTAAGTGAAAATAACGGAAATCTGTGAGTATATATTAAACAAGAGGTTATGGAACTTGATCCTAACACTTTAAGATCATGCCTTACATATTAAAGTACATAACAGAATATATAATTTCACAAGTCATGAATCAAATGAAAATAAATAACATTGGAAAAGGATTAATAACATAATAAAACAAATGGAATTTGTGGCATTAACATTGGTATATAACATTTTGAACATTTATAAGTAGAACAATGTTTACTAATTATGTTAAGGACATGAAATAAGTGCCCAACATTAACTTGTGGACATGAAAACAGACCCATTCCTAACATTGTGAACAAATAATCAGGTTCACGCAAAACCTTATGGATGTGAATCCAAGTGCATGTATAACATTGAGAATGTGTAATCAGGTTCATTCCTTAACCAATGATCATGAAATTAGGTACATTCGTAACATTGTAAACTTGTAATCATGTTCATTCATAATATTGTAAACATGCGATATGATTTATGCATAACCTTAATGATGTGAATCAAAGTATATGTATAACTTTGTGAACATGTAATGAGGTTCACACATTACCTAATTTACATGAAATCAGGTCCATTCATAATATTGTGAACATGTAATTAGGTTCATGCATAACATTATGAACATGTAATCAGTTTCATTCATAAATAAATGGACATTCAACTAGATCCATGCATAATATTGTGAACACATAATAAGGTACACTCATAACATTGTGAAAATGAAATTAGGTTCATGGATAAACTTATTGACATGCAACCAGTTCACTAGATAACACTCGGAACACATAATAAGTTTCACTCATAACATTGGGAACATGTAATGACATCTACAAATAAAAATATGGACTTGATACCAGTTCCCTGAATAACATTGCGAAGATGATATCTGGTTCTCAAATAATATTTATTTTCATTAGTCATCCATCATTACCTAATTCATTGGAAGGTGATATAGGTCCCACCAATCTCCTAATAAAATCATTCATATATTTTCCACAAGATATAAAAACATCCACAATATCATGACCCATAAAATGTTATAGTTTTTATAAAAATCGAAGCATCACCCATGTAATGAAATGGGTATCATTTCATCATATCAAAACCTATGGAAACTAGACAGTTTTCATAACTATTTTATTAAATCATAACCCATTAACAGTAGTTGGTTTCATAAAAATATTACCCATTAAAGGGAAATGACCATCATAAACACCATGAAGTTAAGTACACCCCATTCAAAGAAAGGATTGTTGGGTCAGAGAGTGATTGCAAGAGGGGGGTGAATTGCCTTTTAAAAAATAATTAACAATTTAAAATTAAAGTTAAAAGTGAAGCGGAAATAAAAGAGGCAAGACACAAAACTTGATAACGGAGTTTGGCTTAAACCAATGCCTACGTCTCTGGTCCCAACTCAACCGTTGAGAGATTTACTACCGCTTTCTTTTTAATGGTTTTAGAAAAAAAACCCACTAGACTTTAAGGTAGTCTATAACCTATTACAACTTGCTTTTAATGGTTGAGCAAGAACCCACTAGCCTTCTTACAGGTGAAGGCTAGCTCACCTATGACTCAAGCCTTTTAAAGGGAAGGCTTGACTAACCTCTTCACACCTTGAAGGTGGTGTGAAAACCCAAACAAAGGGAAGATAAAAGAAATGGGGGTTTGTAGGCACAAACCCAAATTGATGCTCAAAAAGATAAATAATGAAAACTCGTTAGAGGAGAACCCTTGGGCACCAATGGATTTATTGGAGTTGATGAAGAGCGCTCCCAAGCTTCTTTGATGATTCTCCTTGGATGTGGAAGTGGGTTGGAGCAATTGAGGTTCTTTGAAGGAATCCGCCGGAGGTTTTCCAAATGATGAAAAATGTGTCTGTTGGCTTCCGTTGGCTTGGTTATATTTCCACACTAGTTCCGGGGCTTCGTAGTCCTTTATTTATAGAGGGGGAACCCTCATATGGCCGTTTGGGGTCTTTGGAACAGTTGGAAAAGTCTTCGGAGCCGTTGGGAGCAGGCTGGTCAAAGCCCAACGGCTAGTTTGACTGGCTCCACCGGCTGACCGGTGCTTGGCCACCAGTTGGCCGGTGCTTTGGAAAATAGAGAGGCCTTCTGCCCAGGCACCACTGGCTGGCCGGTGAGGAGGCCACCGGTTGGCCGGTGGTGAGACAGTAGGTGTCCCTTCTGTCTGGGTTCCACCGGCTAGCCGGTGATGGGACACCGGTTGGCCGGTGGTCTGGACAGAGGGGATGTCTTCTGTCAAGATTCCACCGGTTGGCCGATGGTCATCCACTGGTTGGACGGTGGACTGAAATTAGTCCACTTTTGCCTTCTGGCTTTCTTGGCCCAATTCCTTGGCAACCTGAAATCATTCCTATCATCCAAAAACACTTAAAACAAGATTAGATAAATAAGAGAGTGATTGTGATCATGAAAATTAAACCACGAGGGGTACGAGAGGTACAAAAATCTCCCCCTATTTTGATGATCACAATCACCAAAACAAGCAATGTAAAAGACTGAAATGAAATGCATGCTTTAAAGGATAAATTGAAAAGTAAAGTAAAGCATGAGAGAAAGATTTTTCCCCCAATCAACCAAGAATTTCTCCCCCTTTGTGATTATCAAAATAGCACGGGGCATAATACTTAATTGAGGGAAATGATTGAAAAACAAGATAGAGATTTTAAACCAATTGGAATTTTTGAAATTTGAATTGAAAGTTTTGAATTGAAAGTTTTGAATTGAATGTTTTGAATTGAATGTTTTGAATATAATGCAAAAAGGCATAAACGATCCTAACTCCCCCTAAATAAAAACAACAAATCACAGGGGAGAGGATTTTAGAACCGAGACAAATTTTGTCCCAGAGAGACTCGCTAAAAGAGATTTTTCAATCCATACTTGTCTAGTGGCGGGTCTTCTCCTATGAAATTCGTCATTAAAGAAAATGGTTTTGGGCCTTCCATACCGGGCCTTTTTGCAATCGCACTCATAAATTAAGTGCCCGGGTTTTTTACAATAGTTGCAAAATTTATATTGGGAGCTCCCCCTTACAAAAATAGTTGGATCATGGGAAGAGGAAGCTTGCTTGGAATAGCCAAGACCTTGGGTGGTTCTAGATACGCATTGGGAACCAAGGAGCTTCGAGAGGTTATGTTCACCTTCAGTGAACTTAGCTAGGGATTTCCTTAAATCCTTGATTGTTGATTCCATAGAATCAACATCGGTAAGGTTTTGGACCTTTTGGGACAACTCCTCCTTTTCTTTGAGAAGTTGTTCCTTTTTGGAAGAATGTTTTTTGAAATTCTTTTTTAAAGCAATAAATTTGGAAGAAAGTTCGTGAAAACCTTACTCCAATTGATCTCTCGCATGTTGGAGATCCTCATAAGATAAATGATTAAAAGAATTTGAAGAACTAGAGGATGAAGAGTCGGAAGAGGATACCTCATGAAATGTCATTAGGTATTTTTTACCATTGTCACTCGAGGAGGAGGAGGAGGAGGATGTGGAGCTATCACTCCATGTGGCCTTGAATTCCTTCTTCTTTTCCTTTTGCTTGGCCTTTTTCTTGTTGAGTGGACAATCAGGCTTGTAATGGCCTTTCTTGCCACACCCGTAACATGTTACCTCGGGCTCGGATTTTTCGTTTGGTTGAGCCTTGCGGGATTTCTTCTTCTTGTGATTCTTCATGAATTTTTGCATTTTGAGGGAAAGATTCTCCATTTCTGAATCGCCGCTTGAAGAGGAAGACGATGTGGAGGAGGAGATTTCTTCTTTTTGAACTTTGAAGGCGATGTTCTTTGGAACATTGATCGGTTTTCCTTCCTTTTCAGCTTTCCACCTCATGGTGATCTCGTAGGTCATGAGGGATCTGATGATCTCTTCAACCGGCATTTTCTTGACATCTTTTGCTTCTTGAATTGCCGTGACTTTTGGTGGCCATGAGCTTGGTAGGATCCAAAGGATCTTCTTGACCATCGTTTCGGCAGACACATCATCACCAAGGGACTTTCTCCCATTGCAAACATCAGTAAAACGTGTAAACATTTCAGTTATATTTTCAGATGGATGCATGGTAAAAGACTCAAAATCTTGACGGTACATATCCCATCGAGTATCCTTAACTTTGTTGGTACCCTCATGGGTAACCTCCAATAGTTTCCGGATTTCATGAGATAAAGTGCATGTGGAAACTCGATTGAATTCATTACGATCAAGGCCACAATGAAGAGTGTTCATGGCTTTGCCATCAAGCTCGAAATTTTTAATACCGGCTTGAGTCCATTTGGATTCATCGGGAGAAGAAAGAGAATAACCATGCATGACAATTTTATAAATAGGTTAACCTAAACTCTTAAGAAAAGTAATAATGCGAGTTTTCCAATAAGTGTAGTCGGTTCCATCAATGAATGGAGCACGACCCAAAGAATACCCTTCGGGGGCGAAAGAAGTTGAAGCCATCAAAAAGGATCTTGAATTTGAAACCGGTTAGGGTATTACTCAAATTTTTCCTCTGATACCAAATGTTGAGTTGGAGAGTGATGGCAAGAGGGGGGTGAATTGCCTTTTAAAAAATAATTAACAATTTAAAATTAAAGTAAAAAGTGCAGCGGAAATAAAAGAGGCAAGACACAAAACATGATAACGGAGTTAGGCTTAAACCAAAGCCTACGTCTCCGCTCCCAACTCAACTGTTGAGAGATTTACTACCTCTTTCTTTTTAATGGTTTAGCAAGAAACCCACTAGACTTTAAGGTAGTCTAGAACCTATTACAGCTTTCTTTCAATGGTTGAGAAAGAACCCACTACCCTTCTTACAGGTGAAGTTTAGCTCACCTATGACTCAAGCCTTTTAAAGGGAAGGCTTGACTAACCTCTTCACACCTTGAAAGTGGTGTGAAAACCCAAACAAAAGGAAGATAAAAGAAATGGGGGTTTCTAGGCACATACCCAAATTGATGCTCAAAAAGATAAATAATGAAAAACCGTAAGAGGAGAAGCCTTGGGCGCCAATGGATTGATTGGAGTTGATGAAGAGCACTCCCAAGCTTCTTTGATGATTCTACTTGGATGTGGAAGTGGGTTGGAGCAATTGAGGTTCCTTGAAGGAATCCGCCGGAGGTTTTCCAAATGATGAAAAATGTGTCTGTTGGCTTCCGTTGGCTTGGTTATATTTCCACACTAGTTCCGGGGCTTCCTAGTCCTTTATTTATAGAGGGGGAACCCTCATATGTCCGTTAGGGATCTTTGGAGCCGTTGGAAAAGTCTTCGGAGCCGTTGGGAGCAGGCTGGTCAAAGCCCAACGGCTAGTTTGACTGGCTCCACCGGCTGACCGGTGCTTGGCCACCGGTTGGCCGGTGCTTTGGAAAATGGAGAGGCCTTCTGTCCAGGCACCACCGGCTGGCCGGTGAGGAGGCCACCGGTTGGCCGGTGGTGAGACAATAGGTGTCCCTTCTGTCTGGGTTCCACCGGCTGGCCGGTGATGGGACACCGATTGGCCGGTGGTCTAGACAGAGGGGATGTCTTCTGTCAAGATTCCACCGGCTGGTCGGTGGTCATCCACCAGTTGGCCGGTGGACTGAAATCAGTCCACTTTTGCCTTCTGGCTTTCTTGGCCCAATTCCTTGTCAACCAGAAATCATGCCTATCATCCAAAAACACTTAAAACAAGATTAGATAAATAAGAGAGTGATTGTGATCATGAAAATTAAACCACGAGGGGTACGAGAGGCACACAAGGATATCAGTGTAATATTTAGATCTTTTCCTAGAAGTGAATGAGTAACATCAATAGAAGTCATCATAGATGGAAAATAATTTTGATATATCTTTTTAAAACATTTTGTGAGTAAATGATCATCTTTCAAAAACATTTCTAGAGTAAATGATTCTTTATTCTTTGAAAACAACATTTTTCTAACGTAAAACCTTACGAAATAATTTTTATTTGGAATTATATTTTAAAAAATGTAAATGATTATTTCAAAACTACAAAACGTTTTTAATTTTTTTTAAATGATCTTGATGGTCTGTTGGAAGACATTTGTAAAAACATTTTAAAAAATGTGGCTTCTGGATACAATAAATTTCCAACCTAAAATAGATATGTCCATATTTTATGAAAAAACATTATCTTAAGTAAAAATGGGTGAAAATAGTACCAAAACATGTAGATATCTTGAACAAATAGTGAATATGTAAACACATAAATATTCATTAGAGGCATAACATAAGATATAATCAAAGTATGCATAAACATAAACAATATTGAAAAGATATGAGATTGTCTCAATAAACTATTATAACATGTTAAAGTGGGATCATATTGTCCATGAAAAAAAATAAAATTAGATGAAGCATAAAATACCGAAAAATTAACTATATTCATGATATAATATGTAATATGGAAGTATATACACTTCATAAAGAGTTTAAGTGCATAAATTCATATAAGTCTCAAAGAAGGAAAATTGAGACAAGACATTTTCACCAATTTGGTAACTTTTGAAACATAAATCCCATGGAAAAGTATTATAAAATGGACATGTGATTACCCATAATTTTAATTATAGAGTATATATAATTCAATAATGTTTAGTACATGCACAACATGAATGTAATGGTTGGTTAACATAACTTGAATCTCAGGAAAATTAAATGTGAGGTGAAATCTCACTACCTTGTGTCTTGACTACCTTCGTAATCATTCGATGAACATGTATACATAATATAAATTTATTATAGATCTTGTACAGAAAATATTATTATTTTAAATACAATATATGGATTGATTATAAACTTATATTACAATATTTTTGATGATCCAATGTTAAGCTTTCCCATTGGGTAATATTTTATTTGTTCTTCACATGTGTTTTAATTTGTTATATAGTTGGTCTTTATACTTTTATCATTATTCCAAAATTTATAACATGATATAAATATCATATATATATTTTATATTTATATTATAATTATTTATAGAATAAATAATAATGAAATGGAATACACTGTTAATAGTGATGGTAAGTTGTACGTACGCATGAATGTTGTTTCTATTTTTATGTTTTATTGAAAGAATGTATGTAAATGTAATATGTATATTAATAATTATTCTAGTAACATGAATATATCATATATTTTCACTAAAAACATCATTAATAAATTCCCTATGATGTGTTAATGGATCACATCGCTTTGAGGGAGAGGTTGTCCACATTTCCTCATAGAAGATTATCGTATTAACATCAAATGGAAGGTAAAAAAATGTGTGTTGTAAAAGGAATATATAAACATAAATAAAAAATTAATATAATTTATTAAATATATAAATATATTATCTGACATAATGGGCCTCATGATTGGTGGTAATGATGAAATGAACAATCATCATTTTGTGAGGAATTAGTTCACTATACAGAGAAAGAGTATATTCGATATCCATTAGATGGAGGAGTGCATAAGTATTGGTCTAACACATTTCATAAAAACATAATGGTATAGGTAGGATACTGTTGCTCTGGAAAAATATGGAATAAAGAGAGTGGAGTGGTTGAAAAGGAAAATAAAGAGAATGTTCTTTAGAGAAGGCATTACCTCTAAATAGTGAAACTCCTTTTGGTTTATTCCATAAGTCATCAATGAGATATCTTCATCCCAATGTGATATAAGGACCTGGACTTAAAACCTTACATAATAAGGAATTTAATTAATAATTCACATTGAGGATATTTTCAGGTTTATAGTTTTATATAATTAGGCCATAACTATTACATTACATGTCAAAAATTACAAGGTAGAAACATCTACTAGGATTCCATTTTATTCATAAAATAAATACTCTTGAAAAAAGGAGTCATGTCTAGATCCATGTTTTAGACAGCATAACGTTTCCTTGATCTCGTCCTTGAACCTATTAATCTTTATGTCTTGTGAAAAAACTTTGCAAAACACGGGATGAGCCTAAAAAGTTCAGTAACGGTTATAAAACAAGAAAAAGAAAATTAATACATCATTTCATACATAACATAATCTCCTTAACATAGCTCATTAAATCCTATGATTTATGAATCAAACATAGAAAATATTAATCATAAAGGTAACTTGTGGCATCCTTATCATACTTACATTATAGATATCACGGCTAAGTAGGGAGTTATATTTGAAATATCCATCACAATATATTCGCTAAATTTATTAGGAGAAACATTCTGATTTACCTATGTCATGTTATCCATTACATTGGAGATCTATCTCGGACACACCCACCTTATTTTTATCACCGAACCACCCGTATACGTAAAAAATGCCAATGAACAATAACATATAAAACAATTAATATGGAAAGACAACATTTCAACATTTCAATCACAACATATCATTTCAATATATTGAAATAAACAATTCTTTCTCAAAACCATTATAATACCAAAATACTTAAAAGGATATGTAGTATTAATTTTCCTTTTAATAAAATACTATAACTTGTTAGGGAAGCCAATGATCAAATAATACAAGTGGTGATGGACAGGAAAATATCACCACTTACATTAATAGAATTTTTTTTTGTCATTTAGTAAAATGCAATCTTGAAAAAAAATTCACCTTGAATGAAATGAATTGTCAAAGGTGATTATAAATAATATAAAATAAAGTCATGTTTTAAAATGAAATATGCCTCAATGAAAGGTTATTGAGATGATGTCCCCTACCTCATGTCCGACTTGACCCATTCATTCTTTAATCTCTTCAATAATAAACTAATGTTATTTTATACATTAATGGGAAAATTATTCAAGTTTATCATTCCTTTTAAATCACATATTACCATGTTATAAACATTAAGAAATAATTTAATTTATTATCACCTGTTTTGTCGATATTTGGTACTTGATTTAAAAATGAACTTCTTATATTTACATGTTTTCTATGTGGTAAAAATTACTGTTGACGCTCCTTTCGTCACAGAATCTAAAGATCGGAAAAGGGAATATCTCAGCTGAAAGTGATTCATCCTTTGAAGAAAACATCAAAAATCGACAAAGGCACGAACAAAGGATCAAAAGCCAATTCACCGCACAAGTTTTACCACTGTCGCGCAAGTACACTTGCGCGACTACCTTGGTCGCGCAGGTGACTTGCGCGACCTAATTGGTAACCGCCCGGTAACCGCCCGGGGTCTTCTTTTGCCTATAAATAGACCCTGTGGGACCCCCATTCGAGAGGATCTTTTTCCAGAAACTCGGATTGATGCTCCCGACGCCCAAGTCTCTTCTCAAAGCTTCCGGAACACTTCTAAGGTAATTTCTTACCTAGAACGGAAGATCTAAAGAGAAAAAGGAAGGCCTAAGTGTTGAAACTTATCAAACACTTGCGCGCCTACTTAATTCCTTCAATATAACTTGCGCGTCTCTCTTCTGGAAGAACCTCAAGAGGATGGTAAAGGGTTTAATAAAGAGTCGCTCAAGAATTTCAATACTGGTTGAAAATCGCGCAAGTACCCCTAATGTCGCGCAAGTATACTTGCGCGACCAATACTTGCGCGCCGCCGCAGGACTTGCGCGCCTTTCAAGACTTGCGCGCCCCTAGCTTTTTGGGTGCCCATCTTGCCCATTTTTACCCCTCATAAGCCATTTCACCCTTCTTATTCAAGATTCAGTCTTCAAGATACTCTTCAAAGCCATTTATGGCATGATTTCTTAATTTGACATCCTTATCTGAAAGGAATTCTGTGAAATATCTCTCAAAACCTAGTGATTTAAACATATTTATGTCACCAAAGATTGAGAGTTCATTCATTTCAACCTCATCCTTTAAGATGAGAGAATCCTAACCTGGGTCTTCTTTTCAGGAATAAATCCCCAGTTATAAAAACCTTTGATCTGGGCATCTTTCTTAAGAATAAGCCCCAATCATGTCTTTTAATCTTGGGAATCCTCCTCAGGAGTAAGCCCCAAACCTTAATCCCTAACCTGGGTCTCCTTTTCAGGAATAAGACTCAGTCATAACCTTGGGCTTCCTTTTCAAGAGTAAGCCCCAAGTCCCCTAACCTAGGCTTCCTTCTCAGGAATAAGTCCTAGTCATAAATCTTGGGCATCCTTCTTAGGAGTAAGCCCCAAGTCTCTTAAAATTTCTCTTAACCAGTCATAAATTACCTTTTGATTTGGGTTTTCCTTTTCAGGAGTAAAAAAAACCCAATCATAAGTCCCCTCCTAACTTGGGCATCCTCCTTAGGAGTAAGCCCCAAGATTAGAGTATTCAAATCTCCATGAAGCACATATAACTTTGTGGACCCTGTTCATGGATTTTCTCCCTAAAAGTAAATCCTAAACCTTCGTCTATCTGGGCAATCATCTATACATAAGCCCCAAAACAAATTCTTATGATTGCATCTTTTACGGCACAATTGTCTAAATTTTACCAATACCTCTTGTTTCTCACACCGAGCATGACTCACGTGAGCTTAGAGTGTAAAAGTAATTATGACATTCATCTTTGAGCCATCAATCATAAACATCATATCCCATTCCTCGAACTACGTGGGTTCTGATTCCTTTTTCAAAACAAAGGATACGTAGGTAGCCCATTTATGGGTTCGATCCCAACATTGAAATAATCTCTGTCCTTCTGAATGACGATAAACTTCAAGTGCCCCACTGAGTGGCTTTAAAACCAGCCTAGTCATCAAAATGACCAAGAGACTTTTATATAAATGTTTTGAAGGATACCATTGACCAAGAATCTCTAAACAAATATAGATGATTCTATATTGATGAAGAACCTCGAATACATATAAATGATTCTCTAAATTTCTTGCATATTTAATCATTTATTGTTAAAACTAAAGGAAAGCTCATTTTATACTTGGTAATGTAATAAGGATTCACGAACTTAACTTAAATCTATAAAGAGAGTCCCGGAGTAGACAATAATGCCCCTCAAAAAGGTGTGATGAGTCCGACCTCCCATCCTCTCGACCAATGCAAATTCCTAAGCCTCATTAGCCCACAAGCTAATGAGCGCCTGCCTTTGGAAAGTAGGTCCAAAAGGATGTGGAATCATTGGATGTTTCCGGTTCTACGAACAAACCCGTTAGAAACCGATCGGAACATTTGAATCTCCCGTCCAGGAGGTCATCCTCAGATTCCGCGCGAAACAAAAATGGTGAACCCGACGTGAATCCTTAACCAAGTTAAAGTGATGTTCTTCTTATCTGTTAGGCCCTTTGGGCCAACAAGGCAATCATTGACATATGATCATCCAAAAGATGCAGTAGCCGGATTCATCTTGATTATGTCTGTTACATGGAACAGGCACTCTTTTTTCAAGATCTTCTACAAAAATGGCTTTCCTTAAATTCACCCCTATGAATACTGCTGCTGGGAACACCTCTACTATGAGGTCTGCAGCTGTGAAAACCAATGCTGCTACTCCTGCTGGAACGTCATCCGCTCTGAGGATGACATCACCAACTCAGCGTCTTCAACGCTGTGTTTCTAATGCACTGGTTAAGGAGTACCGTCGCAACGGTACTATCCCAACTCTGGAGGCCGCTCGTCAAGCCCTCCAAGTTAACAATTCTACCTGGTCGTCCGGACAACGGCGACCAGCAATCAAGAAGCAGACGGTGCTGACTACCGTCTCCAACCGTTTCGGGTCGTTATCCCCGGAACGCAATTTCCATTCACTCCCTTACTCCGAGGAAGTGAATGAGAAGGTCCCGCAGGACCTTAATTCAAAAAGACAGGAGTCCTTCTCAAAGGCTCCCATCAACAATCGCCGCCAGACTCGTGCGGTAGTGCGCCCTCAACATGATGAGGGTACCGACTCCAGGTATTCAGCTCAGGTTCCTAGAACCCGAGCAGGAAAGATGAATCGCCAGAGACGGAATCCGGTTAACAATAGGCAGGTTGTCATCCCTGCCATCTCCGGAGAAGTCCACCAACCTAACTTGGAGGAAAATAACGAGCAGGTATACACACCAGTTCGTTTTAATCCCGCTGTCCAGCAGACTCGTCTGGCAGCATCAAGCCGATCCCTCCAGGCAATTCCAGCGGAGTACCATAGGCAGGAACATACACCTGCTTATACATCAGCAGTTAGTCAGCAGGCTCGTCTGACTACATATGATGGATCTCGTCAACCGCGTTTGGCGAAGTGTAATCAGCAGGCACATACACCTGCTAATACTAATCAAGCCTACCAACAGTCTCGCTTGGTAGCGCCCGGAGAAGTCAGTCGGAAAGTCCCGATGACAAACAGGAGGCAGACTCAACTCTCTGCCTCCACACTTGAGTACTGTCAGGATTCAGTGACAGGAAAAGGAGGACATGAGCAGGCACATACACCTACTCCAAGCCCGGAATGGACGTATATCCCTGTTCCGGCGGCTGAAGTCACCAAACATATTTTGTCAATGGTGAAAGAGCAGAAGCAAATTCCTGCTCATATTCTGGATGCTTGCCAGGATATCATAACAGCTTCAGCATCATCTCAGGGACAGACACATAAATCTATCCCTAGCAGTGGAGTGAGACATCAACAATTCACTCCGGAACAGACACACACATCTGTTCCAGTCCAAGAGGGTTATGGGGAATACTCCCCCATATCATACGGACAACCAAGTCAGGCACATACACCTAATTTGAGCGATGATTGTCAGCCTAACCTGACCATTTTTCCTGATCAGGCACATACACCTGCTCAGAGCAATCACTTTCGTCATCAAGTGGTTTCTAAAGCGAGTAAGAAGGCATCTAAGAAAAACATCCGCCCAGCACAGTCAGGAGATCAAAGGCCAATCTGCAACAAGGCCTTGCTCGATGCTGGAGTTCTTGAAGCCCTCAGACATTTATCTGTCGAAATTCAAGATTCTACTCCCTCAGTTCCCAAAAACAGGAACATTAATCCCGAAGGTCTTCAACAGACACTTCCTCCTGAAAACTTGCTTCATGAAAATTCGGCCAATCTTGAAGTTTCTTCTTCAGATGAGAGCCACAGGAACCCTCTGTGTGGTCATAAGGCCAAGGAGCAAGAGATTTCATCTTTTGCTGTAACCCATCATGAAGGTCCTCCTCATGGTGATGAACTTCGCTGCGAAAGTACTCTCCGCAGTAGTGATTCACATTGTCTCGAAAATTCTTCAGAAGGCAATGTAGTGACGAGAAAGCCCTCCTATCTCGAGGCACTTTCAAATGTAAAACCAGTCATGTCTGATGCTTTACTATCGGCAGGTGAAACTCTTTCTCCATCAGAAGATAGCATGGGGTTCAGGTTATTCTCCGAACCTTCCCTGGGTCATTCATCTTCCAGCATTAATAGTGATTCCTCTACCAATCTTGTTGAATCCGATGAAGCAACAAGGAAACGCCAACTCTGGTCCAAACAGGTAGAAGAATCTTCATTTAATGATAAAGAGGAAATGCTGAACATGAGAAAAAAACTGGCAAAAGGTGAAGTACCAGTCATGTTTTGGCCTTTGGCTGACTCCCAGTACGACATTCCAAAAATGTTGATGGATGATGGAATCCATGATATTCGTCTCAACATATGGAAAACTCTTTGTCAATTAAAGAAGAAGGTATTATCTTACGATGAATATGAAAATCATCTTAAGATAATAGAATGGTTACAACGCCAGATTGATTTGGCATCTCTATCAGTCTCTCGGTATCCGAAGGCTGAAAAGCAACAGAGAACCCTTCAACGTTCATGCCTTGGCGCATTAAGAAGATTGCGTCAGTTAATTTCCAATGCTCCATCTAATGTTCATATCAGAGGATGGGGTGTTCACGGAGCACTACATTTCACAGTGCTTTCCGGTCAGCAGAGCCCGCCGAAAATGGTCTCATGCAATGTTATTGCCCATGGCCGGCCACAGTCAATGGGCTTTGTTCATAATCAAAAGCTTGCTCGAGATCAAGCTTCAACTAGTTCCTCTCAAAGTCAAGTATATAGAGAACAGGTTGTTGAATTGCTCCTACATCAAGCAGGCGAGAATATTGCACAAGCCTCTCGTCTGGAGCAAACACGTCATCAAATGACAGAAGTTTCGGAAATCATCCAACGGTCTGTTGAACCAGGTGATAAAAGTGGATACAGGTTAATGCATCCAGCTAATTTCCGAACTAAGATTCTCAAGATCAAGAGAGATTTTAAAAAGATCTCAGACATAGCATGTCAAGAGACACCCCAGCTTGCTAGACTGGGGACTTCTCTAACCCAACCCTCAGAATCAACGAATGGGATTCAAGGAGTTGAGCGGAAGCAACAGGAACACCCCCAGTCCACCAGACTGGGGACTTTTTCAAATCTTCAATCCCTCCCTCAGAGAAAGTCAGTATTCTCTCGATTAGGGAATAAGCCTCAAGAGGAACGAAGAGCCAAGATGTCAGGAGATTCTCTCTAAGTGACGGTTCTCCAAGAAATTCCTGAGGGATCAAGTCAACGGAATGCCATGTCTTATCATGGACATAGAAGGAGACAATATCACAGAAATGCTGATAGAAAGGATTCCATGCAATATGCATCCATTAATGTCATCACTGCCGTTGCTGCTGATTCACCAGATGAGGCTCAATCAGAGGGATCAGACGAAGAGGTTCCTGCTCAAGAAGTCGCGCACACAGACCTAAATGAAGAAGGTGTGCGCACACGTAATCAAAGGCTTACCCAAAATCTGGGTATTCCTTTAAGTAACCCACTTCCCCCTCTCCGAAAAGGATCCAATAATGGGAAAGGAAAGAATCAGGTTACTTCTCACCCTTCCTCTGAAGGAGGTCAATCGCTCTCATTAGAGCAAAGGTTTGCACAACAGGAGGAAGAGATGAAAGAATTAAAAAGGTTGAATGCAGAACTACTTCAGAGTAGTCTTCTTCTTAAGAATGCTGAAGTCCGACAGCCGAAGGAATTTGTTGTAACTACTGAGATGGATCAGGAATATCCTCCTTTATCAGTACACCCACAGAGGTCTAATCCTACGGGTCAAACGCAACAACGGTTGGCAGAACTACCATTAGTTGCAGCACCAACCTCCACGGCTGTCCAAGCTCTATTCATTGCACCTACCCAAAACCAAGTTCAACTTGACGTTTCTCAAAAGTTAATAACTACTATTGAGTCATTAACAGCTCGGTTAGAAACTATGGAAGGGAAACAAGCGCAAGTTCAACCTGAAAAGAAAGTTTACCCTGAATGGGTAGATTCAATTTCTCCTCCATCTAGTTTTGGAAACCCTATTTTCCCTACTTTCAATGGATCAGGCTACCCTGAACAACATTTGACGCATTACTTGTCTTGTTGTGATCCTATGATGGGAACTCCAGAGCAGCAAGAAGCAGTGAAACTCAGATGCTTCGTGCGAACCTTACAAGGACCAGCTTTTGTCTGGTATACAAGCTTGCAATCCCGGTCAGTCATCAGATGGGAGGATCTTCGTCAAAAATTCCTTCTTCAGTTTAGCTCAACTTTGCCAAAAACGACAGTTTTCGATCTTACAAACTGCAAGCAAAGGGAGAATGAAAGAGTCTCTGATTTCATTGCTCGTTGGAAGGGATTAACGTATTCCTTGAGTTTAGCACTCCCTCAGGAGGAATTGTTGCCAATCTGTGTGGCAAATTTGCGTGACGAATTACGCACGCCATTGATCCCTGTGAAATACACGGGAGGGTTTCGAGACCTTACGTCAATCGCTCAATAGATTGAAGATTCCCTTATGCAGGCTAAGGTTAAATCTCTTGTAATTCCATCAGCTCCAGGAAGAAGAATGGGTAAAGCAGAAACTGCTACAGTTATGCTTAAACAGGAACCTGTACCTATTTCTACTTCAAAACCTTCATCTTCTCGAAGGGCTCCACCTCCTGAATGCCAACAACAAAGGCTGTTTCGTCCAAATGATCAAAAAGATCAACGACGAAAACAATTTGAGGATATGAAG
Organism: Viscum album; assembly: GCA_963277665.1. Classification (NCBI taxonomy): domain Eukaryota; kingdom Viridiplantae; phylum Streptophyta; class Magnoliopsida; order Santalales; family Viscaceae; genus Viscum; species Viscum album. The sequence goes on along the minus strand of OY728145.1, from coordinate 1,438,189,778 downwards.
AGTAAAACATACTCTTTCCGAAGTGAGCAAGTTCCTGGTTACTTCATTTCAGCTCTGGAAAATAATTTGGTTCAATTACCAGTGCCGAAGAGACCAAACAAGGAAGGAGATGAAGACCGTCCCAATTATTGTCCCTTTCATCAAATGTTGGGACATCCCATCCAGGAGTGTTTTGTCTTTAAAGACCTCCTACAAAAGATGGTCGACTTAGGACAAGTCAAATTGAAGGGTTCTTCAGCTCATGTAGCGTGTATTACCGCTACAGATCCAGAGGAAGGAGGCGAGTGGCAGGAAGTCAAAAGCAAAACTGTGAAAAAATATGATGATTGGATGATGAGAAAGACAATCAATCCGACCCATTCCATTTTGAGAACACAATTGAAGAAGCCAATTGTGTCTCCTACAAAAGCTGCAGTAAAGCCTCCATCAAAGGACAAATCCTCAAAAGGGCAGCGCAATTCAAAGAAGAAAGAGGAATCAGGAGAAGATGAGTATGTATCAAAGCCTAAATTGTCTTTGACTCTGGCAGATTTCATGCCATCTACTTCAAAGCCACGGGCACCGTCCCACCAAACGGCACAGCCTAAACAGGCTAACCAGGCGAGTCTTTATCAGACGAAGAGTTAATCTTTGGTTCTGTTAATATGATTCAATTAACAGATTCATATTCCGGTCTTGATGAGCCTGAATTCCCTGTATCAAATAAAGGAACCCGAGGAAGTTCTAGAGGTTCAGGATATAGGGGAAGACGTGGATCTTTCCGAAGCCACTACTCTAATTCTACCCCTGCTAGCACTGTATATGCAGCAGAAACTCGTGGTAGAGCCCTTCAGCGAGCTCAAAAAGAACAAGCAAGTTCTTCTGCGAATGGCCAACTCAGCTTCGGCACAGTTATTTTAGAAGACCGATTAAAGGTTCCATATTCATTATCTCATCAAGCAAATGGATCTAATCAGTCTAATTTTCCAAAACCAAGGATGTTGCCAACTTCAATACAAGATGCATCAGCTTCCAAAGCATCTGCTTCCAAGGTACCTGCTAAACCGCATATTCCCATTGGGAAACGCAGGCCTCTAGATCAAAAGTATGATATATTGAAACACTTGGCCCAAGTACCAGCCAAATTATCAATTTTTGATGCTTTGAATCTATCAAAAGATCTTCGTGAAGCACTCATCGAAGCTTTGTCAAGTCCTCAGGAGTTTGAAGCTGAAATTGCTGCAGCTGAAATTTATCACATAGAGAATAATCCTGCAGAATGCCATGCAGTGATATCTTTTACTGATAAAGATGAAGATGATGTTGTGCATGGGCACATAAAACCTTTGTACCTATCTGGCAAAGTCAATGGTATAGATGTTCGAAGAGCTTTTATTGACAATGGTTCAGGAGTCAACCTCATGCCCATTCGCACACTTCGTCGATTGGGCCTCACGAAATCTGATTTATCTCCTTCTACCATGATGTTGCAAGGATATGATAAAAATGAACAAGAACCACTGGGAGAAGTTACGCTCAGAACTCATTTTGGAGATCTTGTTTCCAATTCAGATTTCATGATTGTTGATCAAGACTCAGCTTTCAATATCTTGCTTGGAAGACCCTGGTTACATCAGCATGCAGCTATTCCGTCATCATACCATCAATGTATCAAATACTGTTTCGATGGTCAAGTTGGAACATTGTATGGTGATAAGGCCCCGTTCAAAACATGTGAGTCTCAATACATTGAGGCGGAATTTTATCACATGAAGGGAAGAGAAAAATCTACAATGAAGGAAATTACCAAAGTTAATGCTCCATATGGTTTGGAAAAAATTCCAATAAATCCATTTTCACATGTGAGTACAGATTATGTGTTACCTATCAGTCAAATTGAAAAAATAGGCCCAAATCAAAATACTCTTATGGAAAGATCCATAATGTCAATTACGGCAATCGAGCCAGACAACATGATAGAAATTGGTAACTTACCAAGCAGTGATGAAAGCATAAGTGGTGACGTTTTCATTTCGTCTGCTGAAATCCAACAAGTCTATACTTCGCTAATCAGGCCAGAAGAAGTTATAGCAACACCAGAGGTGAATGTTGATGTCGATTCTCAATCCATCATCTCCTCTTTATTTCCCAAAGAAGACCCTTTTTCATCAATAGGGTCGGAAATGGAAGCTTCTTCTTCAAAATGTGAAAATTTTGACATCTATTATGATCATGAGAATTTCGTTTTTTCATCTACTTTGCAAGTAGAAACGGAAGAAATAACACATGATGAAGAGGAAGAGGAAGATCTTAGAGATGCTCCACCAGCATTTGAAGAGGGTATCTCTACCACTGTGGATGAACTCAGAGAAGTAAATCTGGGTACAGAGAAAGATCCACGCCCCACTTTAATTAGTGCGGCCATGACCCTTGAAGAACAAGAGATGTATATTTCTTTTCTAAAGCAAAATAAAGATATTTTTGCTTGGAATTATACAGAGATGCCTGGCCTTGATCCTGATGTTTCCACCCATCATTTGGGTTTGCCAAAAGAACATCGAGGATTCAAGCAAGCCGCGAGAAGAACACACCCAACCTATGATTCCAAAATCGAGGCTGAAGTGGATAAGCTTATCAAAGCTAACTTCGTCAGAGAAGTTAAATATCCCAAGTGGTTGGCTAATATTGTCCCAGTAAATAAAAATAACGGACAAATTAGGGTTTGCATCGATTTTAGAGATCTTAATCGGTATTGTCCCAAAGATGATTTTCCAGTTCCGATTACAGAACTCTTAATTGATGCGACGACTGGCTATGAAGTACTTTCTTTCATGGATGGATATTCTGGATATAATCAGATCCGAATGGCCCCAGAAGATGAGGAATATACAGCCTTCAGAGCTCCTCAAGGTGTGTTTTGTTACCGGGTGATGCCCTTTGGTTTAAAGAATGCAGGTGCAACATATCAACGCGCCATGCATCGTATCTTTAAACCTTTTCTAGGGAAATTTGTTGAATGCTATGTAGATGATTTGGTGGTTAAATCCAAACAACGTTTTGATCACTTGGCTGATTTGGAAATCATATTCCACAAGCTTCGACAACATAATTTGAAGATGAACCCCTTAAAATGTGCTTTTGGGGTAACCTCAGGAAAATTCCTCGGCTTTGTTGTACGCCATCGTGGTATTGAAGTCGATACTGAGAAGACCAAATCAATCCTTGGTATGTCACCTCCTCAGAATTTGAAAGAATTAAGAGGACTTCAAGGACACTTAGCCTATATTCGGCGTTTCATCGCCAATTTGGCAGGCAAAAGTTTACCTTTTACCAAATTATTGAAGAAAGGAGTCACTTACTAGTGGACTGAAGAATTTCAAGAAGCATTTGATGTTCTCAAGAAATACCTCTTAAGTCCACCAGTACTCATGCCACCTGTTGAGGGTAGGCCTCTTACCCTCTATGTGACAGCTTTAGAGCGATCATTGGGTGCCTTTCTCGCTCAAAAGAATGATGCTGGGAATGAAAATAGTCTCTACTATCTTAGTAGAACTATGCTTGAAGCAGAAACCCGGTATTCGAGTATTGAAAAATGCTTCCTAGCATTAATCTTTGCAGTTCAGAAACCGAGACACTGCCTGCAACATCACGAGGTCCAATTGGTATCTCGTAATAATCCACTCAAATTCATCCTTAGTCGTCCAATGCTTACAGGACGTCTGGCAAGGTGGGCGGTTATTTTACAGCAGTTCGACATCCAGTATGTGTCTCAAAAGGCAATTAAGGGCCAAGCTCTGGCTGATTTCCTGGCTGAACACCCTTCAGTGGAAGACATGTATTCAGATATCGAACTCCCTGATGAGGAAGTTTTTTCTATTCAAGAGAGTCCTCAAACATGGGAAATGTATTTTGATGGTGCTTCTAGAAGTCCAACAGGGTAGAAAATGGAAAATCCTAAATTCAACAAAGTTGGTTTAGGAATTGTGCTCATTTCTACAAATAAGGTAGTGTTACCTTATTCCTTTTTGTTGTGGGAAGGTGGTACCAATAATGAAGATGAATACCAAGCTCTCATTGCAGGCTTGGAGTTAGCGCTTCAAGCACAAGTGAATCACTTAAAGGTGAAAGGTGATTCAGACCTGGTAATCAAACAAATCAATGGGGATTATGCCATCAGAAAAGAAGAATTAATCCCTTTGTATGATTACGTCAGAGAGATAATGTCGGAATTTCCTTCAGAACCGAAATTTTCTTATGTCCAAAGATCACAAAATGCTCAAGCTGATGCACTGGCTAATATAGCCACAGCTTTAGCAGATCCAAATCGGGACGAGACAACCATCGGTATTGCCCACCGTCGTGCAATTTCACCTTATGTTCAAGTCAGAACAGAGGAAATTAATGAAATTAGTCCCATTACTGAACCATATGGTCATACTACAGGATGGATGTCACCTATCAGGGAATACCTTCAAAATGGAACACTTCCACCTGATAGAGCCGAGAGAGAACAAATTCGGCGACGTGTGGTCAATTTTACTCTTTATGATGGTCCAAACCACCTCGAGAAAATTCTCTACAAACGTGGTTTTGATGGAGTTCTCTTCAGATGTATTGATGGTGAAGAGACAATGGTTGTCATAAAAGAAGTGCATGCCGGAGTCTGTGGTGCCCACCAGTCTGGACATAGATTGTCTGATCAAATTCGAAGGCTTGGATACTTCTGGCCTTCAATGATACAAGATTGTGTTAATTTCACAAAGAAGTGTCATTCATGCCAAGTATATTCCAACTTCATTCATCAACCTCCAGAGTTGCTTCATACAGCTAAATACTCATGGCCATTTTCCACATGGGGAATGGATGTGGTGGGACCTTACCCTTCAGCTACGGCCAAGCAGTTTAAGTACATTCTTACTGCTACTGATTTCTTTTCCAAATGGGCAGAGGCAGTACCTCTCAAAGAAGTCAGTTCTAAATGCATTGTTAGCTTCATCAAGTCTAACATCATTACTAGATTTGGTGTCCCTCATACCATATTGACAGACAACGGCACCAACTTCTGTTCTTCTGAGGTAAAGAGATTGTATCAAGAATACAACATTAAGTCCAACCATTCATCTCGATATCATGCAGCGGCTAATGGCCAGATAGAGGCCTTCAACAAGACTCTTTCAAATATACTACAAAAGATGGTGGATAAAGATAAGAGGTCATGGCCTGATAAACTCTATCATGCTTTATGGGCTTATCGGACTACCACTCGCAATGCAACGCGGTCTACTCCATATTCATTGGTATATGGAACAGAAGCAGTCTTGCCAATTGAAGTTCAATTTCCCTCACTCAGAATAGCCATTTGTGATCAGTTATCAACAGATGAGCAATCCCAAAAGCGGTTGAATGAATTGGAACAGTTAGATGAGAAAAGATTGTGCACTTTTCACCACTTGGAAATCTATCAGAATCGAATAGCACGAGCTTTTAACAAAATGTTCGTCTTCGTTCATTCATTCAGGGAGAATTGGTATTGGTTCTCAGAACACCAATGATACCAGGAAAGAAGCCTCCCAAGCTTGAACCAAAATGGGAAGGACCTTATTCAATACATAAGGTCTACTCCAATGGAGCGTATTCTCTGATTTCAATGGATGGAGAACACATCACGACTCCAACTAATGCCAGATTTCTGAAGAAGTATTTTGTATAAACACAAAATATTGTTCCCCAGAACCAAGACTCTTACATTTGGTTCATACAGCAATGGTCCAGTATGACCTTAAACTGCAACTTCGTCCAACATGACATTAAACTGTGTCACACTTCTGTCCGAGATGACATTAAACTATAATACGTCCAGCATGACGATAAACTGTACGGTCCATGCATATGACCTTAAACTATTCGCACTTATGTCCCTGCAACATGACACTAAACTGTGCAGCACCAATAGTCCTAACTGCAAGACTTTAAACTGCATAGTCCCTGATTTTGTCCTACATGACAATAAATTGTATAGAAGTTCCTATATTTTATCCAAGATGACATTAAACTATATATGTGTCCTAGCAACATGACATTAAACTGTGTGGCACTTTCATCGTCCAACATGACGTTAAACTATGTCAGTTCCCTTATCGTCCAACATGACGTTAAACTGTCACATTGGTTACTAATATGTCCTACATGACACTAAACTGTATATGTCCGAGATGACATTAAACTATATTGTGTCCTATCAACATGACATTAAACTGTGTGGCACTTTCATCGTCCAGCATGACATTAAACTGTAAAAAAAATCCCCAGAACTGATATCCTCATATTGGTTCACCTTAGTCCTAGCTACATGACTTTAAACTGTACAGCACCAGTTCGTCCTTGCTATATGACGTTAAACTATACAGCAATGGTCCCGTATGACTTTAAACTGCATCATCCCTGGTCCATGTATATGACCATAAACTATTTGCAAATATGTCCAGCAAGACATTAAACTGTGACGTCCTAACTACATGATGCTAAACTGTATAAAAGTCCCTAACGTCCGGAAAGACGTTAAACTATATAATCATCAAAATTCCAGCATGACATTAAAACTGCACAATCCCCCTTTCGTCCAATATGACGTTAAACTATATTTTCCCCATCGTCTTAACTACATGATGCTAAACTGTACAGAAAGTCCCTTTTTTTTATGTCCCTACATGACATTAAACTGTACATCGTTAAGGTTGTTATTACCTCTTGTTTCTCACACCGAGTATGACTCACGTGAGCTTAGTGCGAACATCAACCATAACACTCCCTTTGGGCCACTAACCATGTGTAAATCCCAACAATATTTTTTTTATTAGATCATTGTCCACAAGAACAACTTGATCATTGATTCATTCTTTAATTGAACTACTTGAACTACACGGACTTTGATCCTTGCCCTCCAGGCTGGGTATGTAGGCAACCTCCCAAAGGTTCAAGCCCAAAAACAATCTCTTCACATTGGTTCACCACCATCTCATATGATGATTATTTGTGAAACCACCCCTAGAATCAATATCTTTACATTGATTCACTTTCGTCCTTGTTATATGACGTTAAACTATACAACACTTTTGTCCGGTACGACAATAAACTACAATATTCTTTGATTTCCTCATTTGAGAAGGAACCATTATTAACATTGATTCTTTTTTCAATCATGGTTTTCATTTTTCAAAAGACTACGTACATACATGGTAATGCCTAAACTTTTTATCTTAGGTTAAAACCATCATTGCACTAAAGTCCCCTTATCACCCTTCACATGTACGAACCAAATTTGTACAAAGGGTAGATCTAGAACTACGTGGACTTGATTCCCATCCTTATGGGATACGTAGGAAAATTCGAGTGTCCCTCGAATCCAGTCCCAAGTCTTTTGGGCCTAACCCCAAATTTCACTTTCAGTCCCTTGGCTGAAAAGTCTTCATGAAAACACACACTGTGTATTCATTATTATGGTCCGAATTCTATGACCCTAAACTAAGATCACTCATACTTTCGTCATTCACGACGTTAAACTGCATTTCAAGAACTACGTATGGCTTGATTCTCATTCTTATGAGATACGTAGTGAAGTCCAAGTTTCAATTCAGGACCCAGCCACAACATGATTATGGTTATCATTGACCTATGTA